>JAWNLI010000489.1:0-2900280 GCA_035042405.1 Drosophila demipolita | reverse complement strand
AGTTTTAAAAAAAAAGCGAAAAACGTCAATATCTCCATTATTTCCGAAGATATGACAGTTTTAAGAATTTAAAAAAAATAAAAGCGAAAAACGTCAATATCTCCATTATTTCCGAAGATATGACAGTTTTAATAAAAAAAAAGCGAAAAACGTCAATATCTCCATTATTTCCGAAGATATGACAGTTTTAAGAATTTAAAAAAAATAAAAGCGAAAAACGTCAATATCTCCATTATTTCGAAGATATGACAGTTTTAAGAATTTAAAAAAAATAAAAGCGAAAAACGTCAATATCTCCATTATTTCCGAAGATATGACAGTTTTAAGAATTTAAAAAAAATAAAAGCGAAAAAAGTCAATATCTCCATTATTTCCGAAGATATGACAGTTTTTAAAAAAAAAAGCGAAAAACGTCAATATCTCCATTATTTCCGAAGATATGACAGTTTTAAAAATTTTAAAAAAATAAAAGTGGAAAACGTCAATATCTCCATTATTTCCGAAGATATGACAGTTTTAAAAAAAAAAGCGAAAAACGTCAATATCTCCATTATTTCCGAAGATATGACAGTTTTAAGAATTTAAAAAAAATAAAAGCGAAAAAAGTCAATATCTCCATTATTTCCGAAGATATGACAGTTTTAAAAATTTAAAAAAAATAAAAGCGAAAAAAGTCAATATCTCCATTATTTCCGAAGATATGACAGTTTTAAGAATTTAAAAAAAATAAAAGCGAAAAAAGTCAATATCTCCATTATTTCCGAAGATATGACAGTTTTAAAAAAATAAAGCGAAAAACGTCAATATCTCCATTATTTCCGAAGATATGACAGTTTTAAAATTTAAAAAAATAAAAGCGAAAAACGTCAATATCTCCATTATTTCCGAAGATATGACAGTTTTAAAAAAAAAAAGCGAAAAACGTCAATATCTCCATTATTTCCGAAGATATGACAGTTTTAAGAATTTAAAAAAAATAAAAGCGAAAAACGTCAATATCTCCATTATTTCCGAAGATATGACAGTTTTAAGAATTTAAAAAAATAAAAGCGAAAAACGTCAATATCTCCATTATTTCCGAAGATATGACAGTTTTAAAAATTTAAAAAAATAAAAGCGAAAAAAGTCAATATCTCCATTATTTCCGAAGATATGACAGTTTTTTAAAAAAAAAAAAGCGAAAAACGTCAATATCTCCATTATTTCCGAAGATATGACAGTTTTAAGAATTTAAAAAAAATAAAAGCGAAAAAAGTCAATATCTCCATTATTTCCGAAGATATGACAGTTTTAGAATTTAAAAAAATAAAAGCGAAAAACGTCAATATCTCCATTATTTCCGAAGATATGACAGTTTTAACAAAAAAAAAGAAGCGAAAAACGTCAATATCTCCATTATTTCCGAAGATATGACAGTTTTAAGAATTTAAAAAAAATAAAAAGCGAAAAAAGTCAATATCTCCATTATTTCCGAAGATATGACAGTTTTAAGAATTTAAAAAAATAAAAGCGAAAAACGTCAATATCTCCATTATTTCCGAAGATATGACAGTTTTAACAAAAAAAGCGAAAATCGTCAATATCTCCATTATTTCCGAAGATATGACAGTTTTAAGAATTTAAAAAAAATAAAAGCGAAAAAAGTCAATATCTCCATTATTTCCGAAGATATGACAGTTTTAAGAATTTCAAAAAAATAAAAGCGAAAAACGTCAATATCTCCATTATTTCCGAAGATATGACAGTTTTAAGAATTTAAAAAAAATAAAAGCGAAAAAAGTCAATATCTCCATTATTTCCGAAGATATGACAGTTTTAAAAAAAAAAGCGAAAAACGTCAATATCTCCATTATTTCCGAAGATATGACAGTTTTAAGAATTTAAAAAAAATAAAAGCGAAAAACGTCAATATCTCCATTATTTCCGAAGATATGACAGTTTTAAAAAAAAAAAAGCGAAAAACGTCAATATCTCCATTATTTCCGAAGATATGACAGTTTTAAGAATTTAAAAAAAATAAAAGCGAAAAACGTCAATATCTCCATTATTTCCGAAGATATGACAGTTTTAAGAATTTAAAAAAAATAAAAGCGAAAAACGTCAATATCTCCATTATTTCCGAAGATATGACAGTTTTAAAATTTAAAAAAATAAAAGCGAAAAACGTCAATATCTCCATTATTTCCGAAGATATGACAGTTTTAAAAATTTAAAAAAAATAAAAGCGAAAAACGTCAATATCTCCATTATTTCCGAAGATATGACAGTTTTAAAAAAAAAAGCGAAAAACGTCAATATCTCCATTATTTCCGAAGATATGACAGTTTTAAGAATTTAAAAAAAATAAAAGCGAAAAACGTCAATATCTCCATTATTTCCGAAGATATGACAGTTTTAAAAAAATAAAAGCGAAAAACGTCAATATCTCCATTATTTCCGAAGATATGACAGTTTTAAAATTTAAAAAAAAAAGCGAAAAACGTCAATATCTCCATTATTTCCGAAGATATGACAGTTTTAAGAATTTAAAAAAAATAAAAGCGAAAAACGTCAATATCTCCATTATTTCCGAAGATATGACAGTTTTAAAAAAAAAAGCGAAAAACGTCAATATCTCCATTATTTCCGAAGATATGACAGTTTTAAGAATTTAAAAAAAATAAAAGCGAAAAACGTCAATATCTCCATTATTTCCGAAGATATGACAGTTTTAAGAATTTAAAAAAAATAAAAGCGAAAAACGTCAATATCTCCATTATTTCCGAAGATATGACAGTTTTAAAAAAAAAAAGCGAAAAACGTCAATATCTCCATTATTTCCGAAGATATGACAGTTTTAAAAATTTAAAAAAAATAAAAGCGAAAAACGTCAATATCTCCATTATTTCCGAAGATATGACAGTTTTAAAAATTTAAAAAAAATAAAAGCGAAAAACGTCAATATCTCCATTATTTCCGAAGATATGACAGTTTTTAAAAAAAAAAAGCGAAAAACGTCAATATCTCCATTATTTCCGAAGATATGACAGTTTTAAGAATTTAAAAAAAATAAAAGCGAAAAACGTCAATATCTCCATTATTTCCGAAGATATGACAGTTTTAAGAATTTAAAAAAAATAAAAGCGAAAAAAGTCAATATCTCCATTATTTCCGAAGATATGACAGTTTTAAAAATTTAAAAAAATAAAGCGAAAAACGTCAATATCTCCATTATTTCCGAAGATATGACAGTTTTAAAAATTTAAAAAAAATAAAAGCGAAAAACGTCAATATCTCCATTATTTCCGAAGATATGACAGTTTTAAAAAAAAAAAGCGAAAAACGTCAATATCTCCATTATTTCCGAAGATATGACAGTTTTAAAAATTTAAAAAAAATAAAAGCGAAAAACGTCAATATCTCCATTATTTCCGAAGATATGACAGTTTTAAAAATTTAAAAAAAATAAAAGCGGAAAAAGTCAATATCTCCATTATTTCCGAAGATATGACAGTTTTAAAAAAAAAAAAGCGAAAAACGTCAATATCTCCATTATTTCCGAAGATATGACAGTTTTAAAAATTTAAAAAAAATAAAAGCGAAAAACGTCAATATCTCCATTATTTCCGAAGATATGACAGTTTTAAAATTTAAAAAAAATAAAAGCGAAAAACGTCAATATCTCCATTATTTCCGAAGATATGACAGTTTTAAAAATTTAAAAAAAATAAAAGCGAAAAACGTCAATATCTCCATTATTTCCGAAGATATGACAGTTTTAAAAATTAAAAAAATAAAGCGGAAAACGTCAATATCTCCATTATTTCCGAAGATATGACAGTTTTAAAATTTAAAAAAATAAAGCGAAAAAAGTCAATATCTCCATTATTTCCGAAGATATGACAGTTTTAAAAATTTAAAAAAAATAAAAGCGAAAAACGTCAATATCTCCATTATTTCCGAAGATATGACAGTTTTAAGAATTTAAAAAAATAAAGCGAAAAACGTCAATATCTCCATTATTTCCGAAGATATGACAGTTTTAAAAATTTAAAAAAAATAAAAGCGAAAAACGTCAATATCTCCATTATTTCCGAAGATATGACAGTTTTAAAAATTTAAAAAAAATAAAAGCGAAAAACGTCAATATCTCCATTATTTCCGAAGATATGACAGTTTTAAAAATTTAAAAAAAATAAAACCGGAAAAAGTCAATATCTCCATTATTTCCGAAGATATGACAGTTTTAAAAAAAGAGCGAAAAACGTCAATATCTCCATTATTTCCGAAGATATGACAGTTTTAAAAATTAAAAAAAATAAAAGCGAAAAACGTCAATATCTCCATTATTTCCGAAGATATGACAGTTTTAAAAATTTAAAAAAAATAAAAGCGAAAAACGTCAATATCTCCATTATTTCCGAAGATATGACAGTTTTAAAAATTTAAAAAAAATAAAAGCGAAAAACGTCAATATCTCCATTATTTCCGAAGATATGACAGTTTTAAAAATTTAAAAAAAATGCGAAAAACGTCAATATCTCCATTATTTCCGAAGATATGACAGTTTTAAAAATAAAACCGGAAAAACGTCAATATCTCCATTATTTCCGAAGATATGACAGTTTTAAGAATTTAAAAAAAATAAAAGCGAAAAACGTCAATATCTCCATTATTTCGGAAGATATGACAGTTTTAAAAAAAAAAAGCGAAAAACGTCAATATCTCCATTATTTCCGAAGATATGACAGTTTTAAGAATTTAAAAAAAATAAAAGCGAAAAACGTCAATATCTCCATTATTTCCGAAGATATGACAGTTTTAAAAAAAAAAAGCGAAAAACGTCAATATCTCCATTATTTCCGAAGATATGACAGTTTTAAAAATTTAAAAAAAATAAAAGCGAAAAAAGTCAATATCTCCATTATTTCCGAAGATATGACAGTTTTAAAAAAAAAAGCGAAAAACGTCAATATCTCCATTATTTCCGAAGATATGACAGTTTTAAAATTTAAAAAAAATAAAAGCGAAAAACGTCAATATCTCCATTATTTCCGAAGATATGACAGTTTTAAAAATTTAAAAAAAATAAAAGCGAAAAACGTCAATATCTCCATTATTTCCGAAGATATGACAGTTTTAAAAATTTAAAAAAAATAAAAGCGAAAAACGTCAATATCTCCATTATTTCCGAAGATATGACAGTTTTAAAAATTTAAAAAAAATAAAAGCGAAAAACGTCAATATCTCCATTATTTCCGAAGATATGACAGTTTTTAAAAAAAAAAGCGAAAAACGTCAATATCTCCATTATTTCCGAAGATATGACAGTTTTAAAAATTTAAAAAAAATAAAAGCGAAAAACGTCAATATCTCCATTATTTCCGAAGATATGACAGTTTTAAAAATTTAAAAAAATAAAGCGAAAAACGTCAATATCTCCATTATTTCCGAAGATATGACAGTTTTAAATTAAAAAAAGCGAAAAACGTCAATATCTCCATTATTTCCGAAGATATGACAGTTTTAAAAATTTAAAAAAAATAAAAGCGAAAAACGTCAATATCTCCATTATTTCCGAAGATATGACAGTTTTAAAAATTTAAAAAAAATAAAAGCGAAAAACGTCAATATCTCCATTATTTCCGAAGATATGACAGTTTTAAAAATTTAAAAAAAATAAAAGCGGAAAACGTCAATATCTCCATTATTTCCGAAGATATGACAGTTTTAAAAAAAAAAAAGCGAAAAACGTCAATATCTCCATTATTTCCGAAGATATGACAGTTTTAAAAATTTAAAAAAAATAAAAGCGAAAAACGTCAATATCTCCATTATTTCCGAAGATATGACAGTTTTAAAAATTTAAAAAAAATAAAAGCGAAAAAAGTCAATATCTCCATTATTTCCGAAGATATGACAGTTTTAAAAAAAAAAAGCGAAAAACGTCAATATCTCCATTATTTCCGAAGATATGACAGTTTTAAAAATTTAAAAAAAATAAAAGCGAAAAACGTCAATATCTCCATTATTTCCGAAGATATGACAGTTTTAAAATTTAAAAAAAAAAGCGAAAAACGTCAATATCTCCATTATTTCCGAAGATATGACAGTTTTAAAAATTTAAAAAAAATAAAAGCGAAAAACGTCAATATCTCCATTATTTCCGAAGATATGACAGTTTTAAAATTTAAAAAAATAAAGCGAAAAACGTCAATATCTCCATTATTTCCGAAGATATGACAGTTTTAAAAATTTAAAAAAATAAAAGCGAAAAACGTCAATATCTCCATTATTTCCGAAGATATGACAGTTTTAAAAATTTAAAAAAAATAAAAGCGAAAAACGTCAATATCTCCATTATTTCCGAAGATATGACAGTTTTAAAAATTTAAAAAAAATAAAAGCGAAAAACGTCAATATCTCCATTATTTCCGAAGATATGACAGTTTTAAAAAAAAAAGCGAAAAACGTCAATATCTCCATTATTTCCGAAGATATGACAGTTTTAAAAATTTAAAAAAAATAAAAGCGAAAAACGTCAATATCTCCATTATTTCCGAAGATATGACAGTTTTAAAAATTTAAAAAAAATAAAAGCGAAAAACGTCAATATCTCCATTATTTCCGAAGATATGACAGTTTTAAAATTTAAAAAAATAAAGCGAAAAACGTCAATATCTCCATTATTTCCGAAGATATGACAGTTTTAAAAATTTAAAAAAAATAAAAGCGGAAAACGTCAATATCTCCATTATTTCCGAAGATATGACAGTTTTAAAAAAAAAAGCGAAAAACGTCAATATCTCCATTATTTCCAAAGATATGACAGTTTTA
This sequence comes from Drosophila demipolita, assembly GCA_035042405.1. NCBI lineage: Eukaryota > Metazoa > Arthropoda > Insecta > Diptera > Drosophilidae > Drosophila > Drosophila demipolita. Next base: position 2,893,464 of record JAWNLI010000489.1, on the reverse strand, counting down.
AAAATTTAAAAAAAATAAAAGCGAAAAACGTCAATATCTCCATTATTTCCGAAGATATGACAGTTTTAAAAAAAAAATAAAAGCGAAAAACGTCAATATCTCCATTATTTCCGAAGATATGACAGTTTTAAAAATTTAAAAAAATAAAAGCGAAAAACGTCAATATCTCCATTATTTCCGAAGATATGACAGTTTTAAAAATTTTAAAAAAATAAAAGCGAAACTCAATCGTAAGAAAAAGCGAAAAACGTCAATATCTCCATTATTTCCGAAGATATGACAGTTTTAAAAATTTAAAAAAAATAAAAGCGAAAAACGTCAATATCTCCATTATTTCCGAAGATATGACAGTTTTAAAAAAAAAAGCGAAAAACGTCAATATCTCCATTATTTCCGAAGATATGACAGTTTTAAAATAAAGCGAAAAACGTCAATATCTCCATTATTTCCGAAGATATGACAGTTTTAAAAATTTAAAAAAATAAAAGCGAAAAACGTCAATATCTCCATTATTTCCGAAGATATGACAGTTTTAAAAATTTAAAAAAAATAAAAGCGAAAAACGTCAATATCTCCATTATTTCCGAAGATATGACAGTTTTAAAAATTTAAAAAAAATAAAAGTGGAAAACGTCAATATCTCCATTATTTCCGAAGATATGACAGTTTTAAAAATTTAAAAAAAATAAAAGCGAAAAACGTCAATATCTCCATTATTTCCGAAGATATGACAGTTTTAAAAATTTAAAAAAAATAAAAGCGAAAAAAGTCAATATCTCCATTATTTCCGAAGATATGACAGTTTTAATTTAAAAAAAAAGCGAAAAACGTCAATATCTCCATTATTTCCGAAGATATGACAGTTTTAAAAATTTAAAAAAAATAAAAGCGAAAAACGTCAATATCTCCATTATTTCCGAAGATATGACAGTTTTAAAAATTTAAAAAAAATAAAAGCGAAAAACGTCAATATCTCCATTATTTCCGAAGATATGACAGTTTTAAAAATTTAAAAAAATAAAGCGAAAAACGTCAATATCTCCATTATTTCCGAAGATATGACAGTTTTAAAAATTTAAAAAAAATAAAAGCGAAAAACGTCAATATCTCCATTATTTCCGAAGATATGACAGTTTTAAAAATTTAAAAAATAAAGCGAAAAACGTCAATATCTCCATTATTTCCGAAGATATGACAGTTTTAAAAATTTAAAAAAATAAAAGCGAAAAACGTCAATATCTCCATTATTTCCGAAGATATGACAGTTTTAAAAATTTAAAAAAAATAGAAGCGAAAAACGTCAATATCTCCATTATTTCCGAAGATATGACAGTTTTAAAAATTTAAAAAAAATAAAAGCGAAAAACGTCAATATCTCCATTATTTCCGAAGATATGACAGTTTTAAAAATTTAAAAAAATAAGCGAAAAACGTCAATATCTCCATTATTTCCGAAGATATGACAGTTTTAAAAATTTAAAAAAAATAAAAGTCAAAAAAAAGCGAAAAACGTCAATATCTCCATTATTTCCGAAGATATGACAGTTTTAAGAATTTAAAAAAAATAAAAGCGAAAAACGTCAATATCTCCATTATTTCCGAAGATATGACAGTTTTAAAAATTTAAAAAAAATAAAAGCGAAAAACGTCAATATCTCCATTATTTCCGAAGATATGACAGTTTTAAAAATTTAAAAAAAATAAAAGCGAAAAACGTCAATATCTCCATTATTTCCGAAGATATGACAGTTTTAAAATTTAAAAAAAATAAAGCGAAAAACGTCAATATCTCCATTATTTCCGAAGATATGACAGTTTTAAAAATTTAAAAAAAATAAAAGCGAAAAACGTCAATATCTCCATTATTTCCGAAGATATGACAGTTTTTAAAAAAAAAAAGCGAAAAACGTCAATATCTCCATTATTTCCGAAGATATGACAGTTTTAAAAATTTAAAAAAAATAAAAGCGAAAAACGTCAATATCTCCATTATTTCCGAAGATATGACAGTTTTAAAATTTAAAAAAAAAAAGCGAAAAACGTCAATATCTCCATTATTTCCGAAGATATGACAGTTTTAAAAATTTAAAAGCGAAAAACGTCAATATCTCCATTATTTCCGAAGATATGACAGTTTCTGAAGACATTTAAAAAAAATAAAAGCGAAAAACGTCAATATCTCCATTATTTCCGAAGATATGACAGTTTTAAAAATTTAAAAAAAATAAAGCGAAAAACGTCAATATCTCCATTATTTCCGAAGATATGACAGTTTTAAAAATTTAAAAAAAATAAAAGCGGAAAACGTCAATATCTCCATTATTTCCGAAGATATGACAGTTTTAAAAATTTAAAAAAATAAAGCGAAAAACGTCAATATCTCCATTATTTCCGAAGATATGACAGTTTTAAAAATTTAAAAAAAATAAAAGCGAAAAACGTCAATATCTCCATTATTTCCGAAGATATGACAGTTTTAAAAATTTAAAAAAAATAAAGCGAAAAACGTCAATATCTCCATTATTTCCGAAGATATGACAGTTTTAAAAATTTAAAAAAAATAAAAGCGAAAAACGTCAATATCTCCATTATTTCCGAAGATATGACAGTTTTAAAAATTTAAAAAAAATAAAAGCGAAAAACGTCAATATCTCCATTATTTCCGAAGATATGACAGTTTTAAAAATTTAAAAAAAATAAAAGCGAAAAACGTCAATATCTCCATTATTTCCGAAGATATGACAGTTTTAAAAATTTAAAAAAAATAAAAGCGAAAAACGTCAATATCTCCATTATTTCCAAAGATATGACAGTTAAAAATTAATAAAAATTAAAGCGAAAATCGTCAATATCTCCATTATTTCCGAAGATATGACAGTTTTAAAAATTTAAAAAAATAAAAGCGAAAAACGTCAATATCTCCATTATTTCCGAAGATATGACAGTTTTAAAAACTTAAAAAAAATAAAAGCGAAAAACGTCAATATCTCCATTATTTCCGAAGATATGACAGTTTTAAAAATTTAAAAAAAATAAAAGCGAAAAACGTCAATATCTCCATTATTTCCGAAGATATGACAGTTTTAAAAATTTTACAAAAATAAAAGCGGAAAACGTCAATATCTCCATTATTTCCGAAGATATGACAGTTTTAAAATTTAAAAAAAATAAAGCGAAAAACGTCAATATCTCCATTATTTCCGAAGATATGACAGTTTTAAAAATTTTAAAAAAATAAAAGCGAAAAACGTCAATATCTCCATTATTTCCGAAGATATGACAGTTTTAAAAATTTAAAAAAAATAAAAGCGAAAAACGTCAATATCTCCATTATTTCCGAAGATATGACAGTTTTAAGAATTTAAAATTAATCGAATCAGTTTTAAAAATTTTAAAAAAATAAAAGCGAAAAACGTCAATATCTCCATTATTTCCGAAGATATGACAGTTTTAAAAATTTTAAAAAAATAAAAGCGGAAAAAGTCAATATCTCCATTATTTCCAAAGATATGACAGTTTTAAAAATTTTAAAAAAATTAAAGCGGAAAAAGTCAATATCTCCATTATTTCCGAAGATATGACAGTTTTAAAAATTTAAAAAAAATAAAAGCGAAAAACGTCAATATCTCCATTATTTCCGAAGATATGACAGTTTTAAAAATTTAAAAAAAATAAAAGCGAAAAACGTCAATATCTCCATTATTTCCGAAGATATGACAGTTTTAAAAAAAAATAAGCGAAAAACGTCAATATCTCCATTATTTCCGAAGATATGACAGTTTTAAAATTAAAAAAAAGCGGAAAAACGTCAATATCTCCATTATTTCCGAAGATATGACAGTTTTAAAAATTTTAATAAAATAGAAGCGGAAAAACGTCAATATCTCCATTATTTCCGAAGATATGACAGTTTTAAAATTTTATTATTTCCAAGATATGACAGTTTTAAAAATTTAAAAAAAAATAAAAGCGAAAAACGTCATTATCTCCATTATTTCCGAAGATATGACAGTTTTAAAAATTTAAAAAAAATAAAAGCGGAAAACGTCAATATCTCCATTATTTCCGAAGATATGACAGTTTTAAAAAAAAGAAGCGAAAAACGTCAATTTCTCCATTATTTCCGAAGATATGACAGTTTTAAAAATCTAAAAAAAATAGAAGCGGAAAACGTCAATATCTCCATTATTTCCAAAGATATACCAGTTTTAAAAATTTAAAAAAAAATAAAAGCGAAAAACGTCAATATCTCCATTATTTCCAAAGATATGACAGTTTTAAAAATTTAAAAAAAATAAAAGCGAAAAACGAAAAACGTCAATATCTCCATTATTTCCGAAGATATGACAGTTTTAAAAATTTAAAAAAAATAAAAGCGGAAAACGTCAATATCTCCATTATTTCCGAAGATATACATTTACAAAGTTAAAAAAAATAAAGCGGAAAAAGTCAATATCTCCATTATTTCCGAAGATATGACAGTTTTAAAAATTTTTAAAAAAAATAGAAGCGAAAAACGTCAATATCTCCATTATTTCCGAAGATATGAAGTTTTACTTCTGATAAGTGAACCATATTTACCCAAAAAAAAAAAGAATGCTTGCTTGTAATGACCTCAAAAAAAATAAACCAATTGAATTCAATTGACCTTAGCAAATATGTTTATATATTTATAGTTTAATCAATTGTGCATATATTATTCAAATGCCAAGATTTGGAGGGGGGTGTTGCAACCGGCGTCTATTTCGAATTACAAAATAAAAAGGAAAACGAATACGAATGCCACAAGTTATCGCAACCATCTAAATTGTGTCATGTTGGACGACAAGTCGAATTTTTTGACGTAAACAAAAATTACACACGTGGCAATTCAGGCATTTGCATAATTTATGAAACAACCCGATTTGAACGAGCAACACACGCAATAGCTAATATATATATACATTTGTATATATATATATATATATATATGTATATATACATTTGAATATATATATATATATATATATATATATATATATATAAGGGAAATGGTCTGTGAAAGCTCATTTGGTATCAAATGCGCAAACGCAATCCAACTGACCGACCAGAAGAGCAAGTGCAGCCAAGGAGACTCTTCGATGAGTGCAATTGGTACTTACCAAGTGGGGAATATATCGATGCGATTGTTATCTCTGCAGCTCTTCATTTCCATGGCATCCCAAGTTGAGCTCGACTTAAACGAAAATCAAACAAAATGCCCTCATCAGGAATGCACGTTACTGATACCACTTTATGTTATCCGGAAGCCAATTGGTTTTGGCCAATGTGAATAAGGCCAAAAAGATGGGAAAACAATGTTATAAATGGCAAATGAAATCGGTCAACGGCAAATTGTGGGGTTAAGCTAAAAATAAAAGCTTAGCTATAAAATTTGTATTAATTGACTGACTGACTGATTGACTGGCTCATTGACCGACTGACTGACTGACTGACTGACTGATTGACTGATTAAATGACAGCCCGACTGTCATTTAATTATTTCATTATTGAAAATCAATGTGCATTTTAAATTTGTTTCCGCCTCTTTTTATTTGAAATTTGGGGGTCAAAATTGAGTGGAAAAAATTAGAATTTGTATTCGATCAAACTCATTTTTAATTTTTAATTACACACAACACCTTATTATAAATGTACAAGTTTTGAAAACTAAATACCATCAATTTCAATCCTATATCATTATCAAAACTAAGAAAACTATGGCATGATTGTTGTATGGAGATAATTATAATAATAAAGAAAAAATTAATCAATAAATTTTAAAGTATTTAATAAAGAAAAAATAAATCAATCAAATTTTTTGAGTTTCACACAATTAATTATCATATATATAAACATATCTGACTTTTAAAAATTGGAAAAAACATTTCCAGGAAGCAGCGAGAAAAATTATCATAATCTGTGTTATTATCGATAAAATTACGATTTATTTTAGCTAATTATTTATTATTCTAGTTATTTTTTACTGTAATAAGCTAAATATTTATAGCAAATTAAATACATATGTAAATATATTGATAAAAAAAAATTTTGCTTGTGAAAAATTAATTTATTAACCTTGCTAATTTATCAAGCAAGTTCATCTTAAAAGGTTTATTTTTGCTATACTTTTGAAGGAAATTTTAAGCGTACGCATTAGAGAGATATAAATTTAGTTTTCAATTGGATTTAAATATTCAATTGATCAATTTAATAAAATAAGCGTGGTAAAAATAAAAAATAAATTTCAAAAGCCATGTGGCCATTTGGCCATTTGACAGATCAGTGCATCAAGGTTTAACTGACGTTAACTGCGGGGAACATCGAAAGTGTGTTCATATATCAATAACATAGTGTGAACTACTTATCCCCTGCTCGTCCCACATTGCACTCCAGAGGGTGCTCTAATGCACAGCAGGAGTGATGGGTAGCCAAGGGTTGGGCAATGCCATATCCGAGCACAATCCAAATGCTTTGGCTGCAATCCCCGGCTCAGACGTGTAGACGCAGGCAAACTGAAATGCGTTGTCGATGTCGAAGCGCGTGTGTCTGTGTGTCTGTGTGTCTGTGTGTGTTGTGGTAGTGTATGGTGTGGCAAGGACAATTGAAGTGCACACGGCATAAGCTCAGCACCAAATTGTGCAGCACTCAGTTAAATTGTCCAACTGACTGACGTGGGTCGCCCCAAAACAGCAACAGGAGCAGCAACACCTCAACCTCGAGGCAAATATCCACACACACACAGCACAGCACACAGCACACACACACTCAATAGACGGAAAGTGCTTACGTTGGTTGTGCATGGATAATAAACGAGTGCAGGAATAACGACGAAATGGGAGCACGGAAGCGTGCACCAAAATGGCGCAATAGTAAAAGTGCCGAAGACATTGAAATATTGGAATACAATCGGTTTAGACTTTGCCGGAAGGAAAAGCGCTTGAAAACCGCACCAGAACTGAAAAACATTGAGCACCAGAGACCTGAGACAAGGCAACTTGTGAACCGAAAGGCTCGGAGTTGAGAACTGGGAGCAGGGAGCTGGGAGCTGAAGAGCTGAGTGTTGAGATCTGATGCCGGAGACCTGAGACGGCACAACAGGGAACTAACGACATTGTGGTCGCGCTGTCAGCGACAGCGACTCACTCGAAGTGCAAATCCGGTTCGCACAGGACACACACAACAATAACAACAACAAGGAGACAAAACGTGTCCCGTTACGTTACGTGGGGCCTTCGTCAATCAGCGGCCATTGAGTGGGGCACGTTTTGTGCAAGTTTCCTGCCTGCTGAGTCAAAGTTCTACCACAAACAGGGCGACACATGACACGTCCTCAACTCGACTCCGACACGGCTTTCGCCTCATCCCGCGTACTTGGCCTTATTTTTAGTTTTTCTATTTTTTTTGCCTCTGTCTATTTTTCTATTTTTCGTTTTTTTTTTTTTTGGCAGTGTTTTAAAGTTTTAAAGCTCTTTTGTGGCATATTTGCATATTAAGTGGCATGCGTTGAACGTTTTTTGCAACTGACGCATCCAACTGAAAGCCAGGTCCTGTGCATGTTAGAGAGTGTTTTCTGGAGTGGATGTTGTTGTTGTTGTTTAGTTGTTGTAGTTGTAGTTTTTGAATCCAAAAGCACGACGAGGACGAGGCAGGTGTTGCTGCTGTTAGTTTTGGGGTAGGCTTATTGTTGAGCCCCGCCGCAACCGTAATTCCAACTTGCAAAATGTCAAGAATCTTTGCCTGCCAGATTAAAGCTCTTTGCGCTTTAGTGTGTGTGTGTGTGTGTGTGTGCCCATCTGTAAATACCTGCTAAGACTTTAAAGCCAGCATGTAATGCCAACGAGCTGAAATGTCAAATTACCACAGATAAAAGGATTTTCTGATTTAATTTATATAGTTTCTAGTAACTTTCGCAAATACAAATAAACATTTTATCATTATTATGCTCGATTAACGGTAGTTTAAGAATTAATTTATTAAACTGTACTCAGTTAAAATTTACAATATATATCACACATATATTGACAAACTCAACATCGGACGGAACATTTGCATTTCGTTATTAAAACATATTTTAAAGAACTTCAATTTAACTTAGTAGCCTGAGTAAATTATTTAATAGATTACAAAATACAATCGATAAAAATTTGTCCTAAAAACAAATGATGAAATATAAATAAAAATGGGATTGTTGCAAAATAGTTTTCAAGTTTCCCTGACACAATAGTTTCACTAAATAAAACATAGATCTTATATAATATAAATAATGAATAAAATATCGAATTATTATTAGTTGCCATTCAAGAGCTGTTCGACTTCCACGCTGATGGTCTTTAGTAGCGTCTCGGTGGGCTTGGAGCAACCATTTAAAACGCCTTCGGCACAAGCTCGAACCGAGATGCGATAATACTGATTGGGCAGCAGGCCAGTCAACTTGTAGGAATGCTGTGTGCCGGTCAATTCGATGCCACTCAGCTCCTCCTCCACCATGCATTTCTGTTCCAGCTGATAGCTAATCGAAGCATGAGTGTCATTGCATTTTGGCTGGGCATGCTGTATCAGATAGTCCATTATGCCCGTATCCTGAATCTCACGCATTTCTTGTTCCTGTCGCTTTCGAGACTCAATTAAGCTGACTAAAATCTGTGCCTTCAAGGCTTCGGTTTTATTGACACCTGCCTCCATCGTCTGATTCCCGTTGATAGTTGAATTTTTTACTTCTGCCTGTGCAATGCTGTTATTATTAGCCTTGATGCCAGCGATTAGATCAGGAAAGTCTACAACCTTTTCAAAATTGTCCGTCTTAGTATTCTTTTTGCCATTTCGCCTAAAATTATTGAAACCAGGCATCAATCCTGCAATTTAAATAGATTGATAAATAGATAATAGCTTACGAAACATATATCAGATTTTGCAGCGCATCGTCATAGGTTATTTGGTCCTTGCTATAATAGTTCTCATCCTCAGGCTGTGGGCCCGAATCGAATGACACTAGATCACTGCAAACGCAGTCCAGATAGCTATTGTTGCATGTGTTTAATGTGGCATAGTTCCTGCCACTTTCCTCCGTCTTGGTCAGATTGTGCACCTCAAAGTTGATTATGTACTTGGATATGATCCCATTGGGACGACGTGGTGGCCACCAATTCAATAGCTGCAAGAACAAAAAATGGATGAGCAAAGGCAACCCAAAAGCAAGTAGGAAATCTATAGTGGAGTGAGCTCGACTATGAATAAATATGAACTAAGCCCAGCTGTTATATATATTCTAATTTTGTTGTCAAATTTTACTTTAAAAAATTTTGCACCCAGATGTGAGTAAGCTAAATTATTGCTTATAGCAAGCACATGCACTGAATGCAGCGCATATTTGTATTGAGAAGTCCGAACTGATCCCTAATTGGCTGGCTAGACTCACGTGCATACACAGACATAAATACGTACACGCAATTTGTAGGTAACGGGGTTATGCAGAATACACAATAACAAATTGACGCTAACATCGAGTATAATGCCATCCCTTTCTCACACATGCGCTCGCATATTTATGCATACAAAAAATGGTTTCGGTTGCTGTTAGAAATGAGATCAATATAAGAATATATTTTCAAATAAAAATTGGGTGTTTCTTATCCGATATTAATGATGGGCAGTTGATCAATATTATGCATATGCATATTATGTATTTATTTAAATATTCTGCCTTTTGAATTAAAAAATGTATCGATAAGTGCCTGTTCATACAGGCAGACGGATGGACGGACATGAATGGGTATATCGACTCAGCTGTTGGTCCTGACCAAGTATATATGCTTCCTTCCGCCTGTTACATACATAAGCACAAAACCATTATTCCCTTTTTACGCATTTTCAATGGGTTCAGGGTATAAAACGTTAAAATACTCTGCTGGAAGGAGCTAGATTTTGAGATACCTAGAATAAAAAGTGCGCTTGCCAATATTAAATTATTTAATATTTAAAGCTGTTTTGATGAACAAAATCTATCTGGAATTTAAAATATGGTTTAAAATATGTATAGGTCTCTAAGCTAGATATAGTCAGCAGCGATATCTGTCTCTGAGATCGGCTTGCTTAGACAGACATTGTCTAGGCATGCTGATCAAAAATATGTACACTATATGAAGTCAAAAACTAATCCTTCATTCTTAACCTAATCACGATATTCAAAAATTAATTAAAGTTTATACTTTATAAAGAAAACTAAAGTTTGAAATGCAAGAAAACACTTACAATTTCCGTACTGAGGTCCGAGGTGCCATAAAGTCGACTCACTGGACTCGGCTTGCTGGGCAGAGTGCGAAAGTAGAGTATCTTGGAGTATGCATCGAGTTGGATGTGGTAATCGGTGCGTGTGAGAGTCTTCACAAAATACGCATATTGAGTGTTGGGCTTCAGGTTGGAGATGACGTGTCGACGATTCTTGCTAGTTGACACATCCATTAGCCAGCTAATTGGATTGATTGATTGATTTAGATACTGTCCGACTAGTTGGCTAGTTATCTCGGCCCACTCACTTGTCGTGTCCACAGCCATGGCGACCATCGTACCGGGTGACATTGCGTTGGGGTGCCTCCATATAATGATATGAGTAACCAATCATTGTCTCCATATCGTCACATTTTAAATAATCTGTCACAATTCGCGCCGCTGTGGCATTAACGTCCTCCACTTGGGCTTCCAGCGAACGCACAGAGTCGCCACAAATAACCCGCTCGCCGTTCGAGTTGGGCGACACATCGACTATGGAGATCTTACCGGAACTCTTCAGCGAGGACTGCAGCTTCAACACCTTTTCGTGGCACAATCTTGGGTTCAGGTGAAAGAAAATTGTGCCACGCTGAATGGCCACCTGACGATTCCCTGGCCAAATGCGTTCCATGTGATAATTGTTCACAACGAACAAGGCGTATCTGAAATTGCACGTTTTGAGATTGATCAATAAAATTGTTTGAACCAAGCGATTGATTTCTAATACAAAAATAAATCATTGTTCTAAATTCAATGCATTTCAAAATTGATATTTATTAAATTAAGTTAGTGTGGTTTAAATATAGCTTTTCTCTTTTTGCTGAATTTTAATTAAATTTTCGAGCAGAACCTAAGTTTCCCAATTGATATTTAGTCATTTTTGGATATTTTGTATTTTTTTTACCCTGAACCAAATGAAAATGGATAATAGGGGTTTAATGTTTTTGTGCAAATGTGCTTCAATTTCTCAATTATCGATACATTTCGATTTCCGAAAGCAATTAATTTCACAAATTTTATCTTCTAATTAACACATAATATGCATATGCATAATATTGATCAACTGTCCAAATTTCATCAAAGTCTGATAAGAAACACTCAATTTTTATTCGAAAATATATTCTTATATTGATCTCATTTGTAACAGCAGCCGAAATCATTTTTTGTATGCATAAATATGCGAGCGCATGTGTGAGAAAGAGATGGCATGATACTCGATGTTAGCGTCAATTTGTTATTGTGTATTCTGCATAACCCCGTTACCTACAAATTGCGTGTACGTATTTATGTCTGTATATGCACGTGATTCTAGCCAGCCAATTAGAGATCAATTCGGGCTTGTGAATAAAAATATGCGCTGCATTTGTTTTTTGTACTTTTCAGTGTTTGCTACAGGGTGCTTTTTAAAAGGAAATTTGCCAATAAAATTAAAATTTGTGTTAAACAGCTGGATTATGGGTATGTCGTAGTCAAGCTCACTCGACGACAAAATAAAGTACCATTATTTAGATGGGCAACAGTCTTACTTGTTTTCAATAAGCTCATCGCCACGTATTGTATCCAAGTTTTGGAGGAAAGAGAACGACATTAATTGAGCTGAATGGACGACTTTTAGATAGCCAGTAATCTCTTTTATGCTGCCCAAGGCCTGCTCCATCGCAGATACAATTTTCTCTGTCACATAAAGGTTTTATTATTATTAGGTTTTAATGATAGGAATATATATCGTGTTCACCCTTTATATCCACCAGCTCGATGATAAGCGATCCATTGATGGTTACACAATCACGCACCTGCTCCAAGTCCGCGATACGCTTCACATGGAAGAGACCCCTGCACTCCAGCTGGCATTGCTGCATTCCATTGGTCTCGTTTACGAGTTTGTAATTATTTGGGCAGCGTTCCACACAGCGATAGCCACTTGTCATGGGAATGAGATTGAGCTGTCGGCATTCCTTTTGCGAGATGCACTGCCTGTTGTGCAGCTCATAGCTGGCAATGCACTGATCCACACAGCGTCCATTCCGTTGAAAGTTGGCGCAGAGCGTACAATTCTGCAGAGAGCAGCCCGTAATGCAACTGGACTGGCAACAGTTGCCAGACACATCGCATCCATTGCTACCACAACTCTCCGGACAGCCTTGGCGTCGTGGCGGCTCTAACCGTATTTGATCTCTCTCCATATTCCAGCAGTATCTTTTCTTAATTATGTTAATGGAGAAATCGGCAGAGAGACCTCCACAAACTGGACAATGATTTGGCGATTTGTTCAGCTTAAAAATAAGAACATTATTTATATTTACATTATTATAAAAAAAAGCATGGATTTTATTAAAAATTATAAAATAAATTTAAATTAAAATTTTTTTTTATTAATTAATAACAATATAAAGTAGAAAAGATTTTAAAGTATTACATTAAAAGAGGCTTGGTAAATAAATTAGTAAATATGGTTTTTAGTTATTAGGAAAATATTTAAAAAATTAAAAATATTAAGAAAAAATAAAATAAATTACAAATCATTAAATAAACTGAACTAAACTGTACACTCTGTATTATAGGATATTTAAAATTAAGCTCATTTTGTAATTTATAAATTATTAATTAAACTAAAATAAAGTGAACTATTTTATATATAGTATGAATAATATCATATATAAATTTTGTGCTCAATTAGGGTTTTTTAGCTCACCTTTACGGAGAATTGCTGATCCGAATAATAAATTTAACTATTTTACATAGAATAATAATAATATATATATTTAAATACATCAATTATTAATTAAACTAATTTAAAGTGAACTATTTAATATGGACTCTTAATAATAGAATATTTTAAATTTTAAGCTCAACTGGGGTTTTTTTCGAGCTCACCTTTATGGAGAAATGCTGAGCCGTGACATTGCCGAGTAGATAGATCCAGTCAACGGTCTCCGCAAAGCACAACATGGGATTGCTTTCGATGCGAATGTAGCCGTTCTGGATGCGCTGCAACTCCACAAATCCCAGCTCCCTTAGATTACGGTTCTCGTAGACTGTCAGGGCATATTTATCGAACAGCAGCTTCTGGCCACGGATCAATTGCAGCTTTGGGAAGATGGACTGCAGCGTGAGCAGACCGGTGCAACGATAGAGCATTAGATAGTCGGTGATCTCGGTGACGTCGGTGGCCAACTCTGTGAGATTCGCATTGCTTGGCAACTGCAGGTGCACAATGCGCAAATGGCCCACAACAATGCTGCAGTTGCGCAGTTGCTGAAATTCCGAGATTTGGCGCAGTTCCATGGAACCGCAGATGGACTGTGATGCGATGTGAGCAACTGGCGAAAGCAGCCACAAGCAAAACAAGTGCAACAGCATATTGAATCCGATCGACGATGCCAACTGACACATTCAATTTAGAGCACTTGAACCGAATGACCTTTTTAGACCATTTATATATATATGTATATATGTGGAAGAGGGTTTTTAGCGCCACGCCATAAATTGCACACTTGAATGCCAATGTCGTTTGACGAAGATAATGTTTGTTCACAATGTGTGTGCGTGTGTGTGTGTGTCTATTTTCTGTACACGCTTCCGAGTATGGCACTCGCTCCGTTAGCGACGACGTTTCGCTTTCAACTGATTTAACCGGCGAGCAAAGCAATCTACAAAGGCAATTGGGTTCGATCTTTCCAATTAGCCTTCGTTTTTGCCGATTATTGTTTTGTTTCTTCATTTTTTGCCGGCCCATGTGTGGAGGGGCGGGTAATCGACTCGTCTTCTTTGTGCCTCTCTTTTAATGCTTACTGTACATTGTTTATAGTTAAATTATTATTTATTGACAGCAACAGTGCCAAAATAGTGAGTTTGCAGTGGCTTCCCATTCGTGTGTGACAACATAGCAGCTTTACGAGCCCCTCATTAAATTAATACAGCGCCGTCTCTGTCGAACTTAAACAACCGTTTCTCGCCTCACTTGTTGTGTGGTTCGACGCTTTTTTGGGCATCTGTTATTGCCCTTCAATTGCGTTGTCTTCCTTCTCCCATCTGCACTTTACTGAGAAACCAGTTCGACGTCGCCGTCGCCGTCGCCGTCGTCGTTCAAAGCATATGTTTTGCTCTTTTTCTTTGTTGTTTGCTTCCTTTGAGATGCTGCGTTTACTGATAACAGAAATGCGTTGCTGCGCAAAAATTAAGTTGCACCGGCGAGCATTTCAATTAGAGCAAAGAGTAGTCAAAAACATATTGTGTGGGAAAAGAGACCACAACAACAGTTATTGTTGTTGTTGTTTTGCGAGCAATTGTCTGTTTCAGTCGACTCAATTCAAGTAGTAAAACTAATTTTTAGAATGTGCAATTTCAAACCGCTTGCAATGCTCTCGAAAGAAATTGAAAATAATTGAAGTGAAAACACAAAAAAACAACAAAAAATTTGCAACAATCAATGAAACTAAACTGTTCAATTCATACAAACCAATAACCATACATACTATACAAATATATATATATATATTAATTGATATGTATGTTTGTGTAAGTGTAACAACATAAGTTTTATGCGATTCAATATTGATTAGTAATAAATGTTAACTGTCAATGCTCGATGTATTTTTGAGAGTTGTTCTACACAAATTCAACAAAAATATCGGTAAAAAAGTGAATAAAATAATTTAAAAACTTAAATATATGTTTGTTTTAATATATTCAAATTTTAAATGTAAACTTGCGTAACTAACTTATAATAATAACTTTAATTATATGAAATATAATAAGATTAAATAGGAAATATACATATATATAAATAAGAAAAATTATAATAAAGAATAAGTAATTAATATAGTTCTAAGAAATGTTACAATGGTTTTTTTTACAGCAATAAGAATAAATGTCTCTAACTAATAATAATAAATATAATAATAGGAGAAAATAATAAAATAAAATAGGTTAGATATTAATAATAACTAATATAATTCTAAGAAATTTTCAATGGCCTTTTAATTGCTGATATTTTTTGTACCCCTTCTAATCCCACTGCTTTTCCGTCAAATCTAATTTCTGGACGAATGCGAGAAACTTTGCCAAATTTATGGTTTCCCTAGCACCAAATAGTTGGAAATGATTTGTTATTTCAATGGAATTGTAGTTTTTCATAAATTTTAATATAAAAATGCCCCCTCTTTTACTGTTCCCCCGCTTGTGAGTGTGCCCATAAAAATGGGCACATAAAAATATATAATTATGGTCAAGAGCGCAATGCGACAAATCCCATATGCGGGCACCTATGAAAATGAGATGCGTGTGAAAAAGCCAAAAGTGATACGAGAAATTCATCGGCGAGGCACAACTCATACACACATCAAATAACCACACCCACGAAATTCATTTGCAGACTACCAACTGATGCGCTGAATCAATTTCCATCAGCATTTTGTGGGCTGTGGTGATGAGTAGCGTAAATTGAATGCAGCATACTTTCTGGCCGCCTGTCAAACTATTTTGTATGAGCTATGTAGCATGCGGCATGTAGCATGTAGCATGTAGCATGTAGTAGTAGAAGTAGTTGCCTGGGCGCACCAATTATTGAATATGCCAGTATGAACGACACGGATGGACGCAGGCACACGGCCACAGGCCAACACAGCCAACAGCCACGAGCCACATAATCTAGTGGCACGCGGCACTGGGGAAAGACACCTTCGGCATCGTCGCCAATGGAGGCGGCAAGGCAAACACGTAACGGCATTTTGTGGCGCGTGATGGGAATCTATAGCAGTTCCATTCACTGCGAAACGTGCATATGCCTATACATAAATACCAAGAGCAACTCAGAGATCCCTACGTGAGGAGTGCTCGACTAGCGAATAGCCTGTAACGAAATCATTGATGGACTGGAAGACGAACATAAATCGATTCGGTTGTTATTCCACAAGATATATTATTTGAATTTTCCAAATGGTTCCACAAAACTTTAAATTTTAATTACAAATGGCCAAACAATCCCTGATGTTAATGTAAAGTAAGAAACTTAAATTTTAAAAACCTAACTAGAAAAAAATCATTGTGTATCTTAGTAAAATTAAATGAATTAAAAATTAGATATAATTTCTTATTATAAAAAAAAATAAATATTAATATTAAAGTTTATCTTTTCTTTTTCCACAATAATTAAATTAATAATATAATATATATTAAATAGTAGAAATTTAGACATTTATTTTAAACAATTCGCCTTTTTAAACTAAATAAAAATAATTTAAAAATAAAATAATTAAAAGTTAAAGCAAATTGTCTCTTTAAATTATAAGAACTTATTATAAGCTATATAAATTTGTTATATATCCGAAACCTTTAAAGACTAATGTTGCATAATAATATATGCAACAAAAATCAAACTAAACTTAAAATCAGGTTTAAAGCAATCATTCGCTGAAGATATATGCGAATGAGTAGCGAATATACTCTTATTGGACAACTATTTCTTAGAGGCGTTTTTTCTTATGATTATACAGGGTATAAGAACGCACTTCCCCCCACGAATTTGCACACTTGTGCCGCTTGGGCACTCCAGCAGTCACTTCGGCCCACGCACGTCGATGCACTTAAGTGCCAAATTAGTGGCGGGAGCCCAACTGCACATGGCAGCCATCTATAAATCTAGCATCTTATGCAGTTGACGGCTTGCCAAATCAATGAATTTAAATGCTTCCTCATCATCATTGCTCACAAGTGTAATGCAGGCGCTTTAAATTAATTGAGTTTGCACTGGAGCTGCTGCTGCTGGATCGGAAGTGGAGACTACCAAACTGGGTACATTCTGTCAATCCAGTACACTTGCGTGTTTTGACATTGAGGCAGCCTACGTATGTCAGTCTGTCAGTCAGTCAGTCAGTCAGTCAGTCTGCTAGCGTGAAATGTGATTGATGTGACACAGAGCGAGGACTGACAGCAGCCAGAGACTCGCATCGTTTCTAATAAACTACGAGTGTATCCCACTCGGAACCAATTTGACATTTAGTTAACAATATACAAACACACATACATATTTATGTATCCACATCTGCATTTACATACATGGGCACATTCAAGCAGCATTTCCAACATTTGCGAATATAAATAAAAAGGGTTTATTTATAGACCGCCCCAAACATATGTACTGACTGCCGAAAAATACGCATATATGCAAAGTATCATCGAGATTGCTTTAAAACTGATGAATTTATTTGCATAGAAGGGAAAGGACAGATTACACTACTCCTTAAAAAGTAAACTAACATCTAAGAATGTATAACGATTGTTTTAAAGTAATCTATTTACTTTTACTTACTGCATTAATCGTTGAATTCTAGTTTTCAGAGCAAACTATTTTTAATTGTACTTTACAGGCGTGCTGCAAACATGTTCTCTGCTAAAATAAAATCACTGCTATTTATGAGCATGCGAGCTTGAGTGCGAGCAAGACGGCATCACTTCTAGTAAGCTCTAAAGTGTTATGGAAGTGTGCGAAAAGAGCGGCAACATTGCTAGCGCATCACGTAGACCCTTAAAGGTGTGCGAAGATAGCAACTACAGTTGTGGCACTTGATTCTCAATTTTGTAGTTATTGTAATTTTTTACATGATAGGGTAGTTTACTGTTGACTAATTCGGCGTCCATAGCCTACAAAATATATGGTGCTAATCAAAAACAGGGTATCGTTGTGCGACATACAAAATTGTTTGTTTCTCAACGATCACATGTATACGCATACATACAAAGATATTTTTAACGGGATCTTATCACAGTGCGCAGACGACTGTTCGAACAAACAATTTGGCATGTAGAGGTAAAGATACCCCTTGTAAGATTCGCACCAATCAAAAATATTTGCATTTTCAGCTTAACAAATATATATATAAATTAGATTCTTTCGCATGAATTATTAGAATATTCGTCAATAAAGAGTTACATAGTCGAAAATTAAGCTCAGGAGGAGGAAACCTAAGCCAATCTGTTTCAACTCTTTTACAAATCTGTTTTCCAACTACAATGTAAATCTTTAAAGTGGTATTATTGTCTCGACAATGATCCTCAAACAAAGTGTTATGTGGATTTTGTGAAAGATTTTCATATTTTTCGCTGTCAAATGGTCTCAGAACAACCGTTGCATATTTTACGGCTGTGCACATTATGCCAAAGCCAACATGGAAACAGCTGCCTTTAGCCATAACTGCTGCTCGCAGCCCCTTTGCATTATACAGGCGCTTTATCGTCGCACACACACACACAAACACACACGTACACACATATACTAACACACACAATGAGACACTCAAATCTTGAAGTTTATGCAAAAGGTGCGCAACGCTGCCATTTGCTTATATTCCATTCTATATTTTTATTTCAATATAAATTGCGCCCGGTGCTAGCCAGCTGCCATCCAGCTGCCCCTTTATACATTCCCTCTCAACACACACACACACACATATACACTCTCGCACCCATCCTTTCCAATATACTCTTGCATTCTTTGTTGCCATCCCTTTTTTATCATGCAATGCAAATCGTTTGGCGTTGGGTTAAACATTTTTTATGCATTTTTCTGCCAGTCGCCTTTTGTTCCTTAATCGTGTAATTTATGTGAGTGTGTGTGTGAGTGTATGGCAAATACTTTATATGTACTGGCACAACAATTTGCATATGCTGCTTACATAAAGGGCAGGTAAAAATTTTCTATTAGTCTCTAGCAAAAAGCTTAATTTATTGGCCCAGAACTTGGACTTTGGCGAACTGCTGCAAACTGCAATCAGCCCCAAAAGCCTGACAGGCACTTCATTCCCAACATTGCCATGCCAAGGAAAATTTGATATCAAAGTAAATTAATATTGCAAAAAGGTTTTCACAGTCGCTGGAATTTTCACTTTGCGTGCAATACGGGAATTTGACTACCCGTTCAAGTCCCCACCCTCCGACCCTGCCCCATCACTTTTAAGTAATGAGTGAAAATATTTCAAAAAGCTTAACCAGCCATGCACACACTCTGCTGCCGGAAAGTTTATCCGACAATCTGTCTGGCAGCCGGGAATTCAGACAATCAGCCGGCCGGCCACCGTAGCCAAAGTTTTGGGACATCGACTCGGAAAACGCTGCGGGAACATTTCTCATGCCCAGCAAATATTCAAATCAAATTAAAGTCGTTATTAAATTTGGTCGCTGCCTGCGAACAATGCGTGCTGACAAAGTACTCCTTAATGCGATTGTGGTGTGTTGATGGCCAAATTAATTGCATATCTGATCCCAGCAAAGATTCTGCACGCGAAGCAAACCGAGTCTAAACCCAGTTTGCATTAACCATCACGTTTATTTATTTTTCCTTTGTTATCGCTGGAACTGCTATGGGGGATGCAGGCATGGATTGCTGCACTTGACTGAGCAGACCAAAAAAGGGCACGCTCATCATCGACTGGGAAGCTGGCTGCTGATTGATGGTAACTGGATATGCAAACGCTTAAAGGCGAACTTTAATTAACTTTTATATGTATTGTGTTACTTATTTGTTCAAGCAGCAGCTTTGCACAGTCAATTTAAAAAATATAGAAGTTATATTTAAAGAGTATGTCAAAAAAAGAAATAAGCTGTATAATAATATATAATAATATATATAATAATAATATATATATATATATTTATAGTGCATTCTATTTAAGTGTTTGTTAAGTATTTAATTGGGTTCCTTTATTTATTTATTTAAAATGTATACAACAATAATATGAAATCAATTATAAAGAAAAACAATTCGAATTCATGCTGATTAAAATTACAATTTCGCATTACTTATTTCGTTAATTGTTCGTTACACAGAAAGTACCAAAAGAAAAAAATTAAATCAAAGTAAAGTTTTTTTTAATTATTCCAATTTTTTATTCTTTACTTGCTTTAAATAGAAAAATTATTTTATTGATTAATATCACTAATACTCCATTTTTCCTATAAATTGCTTTCTTCGAATTTCTTTAGGAATTTAATTAATTTAATACTTGAACTTTTATGTATAACAATAGCAACTTTAATTTAATATGTAATTTAGGTTTTCTATTCGCTTTCATTAGATTACAAAATTTAGCTTCCTTTTATGTTTTTTGGGCAAAAGTAATACCTTTATTCAATGTAAGAAAAAAAAGAAGCAAAACAGACCGTAAACAAAGGCACACCTCAAATTTGTTAAGATTAGCACACAATTCGCATACATTCAACGCCATTTCCATCGCCATCGCCATCGCCATCATCATCAACCTAGTCGTAGTCGTTGTCCTCGTCTTGCTCCTCGTCCTCAACTTCTTAGTCATCGATGGCATAGAGAGCCGTGGCCAGGACGCAGCCGGGTGTCTAATCTAATGGCTGCCGGCTGCTAGGGCAACCTGACAAACATTGACATTTTCTGTTATGTAATCAGACGCCCCAAGGTATGCAACAAAAAACGTGCTCCCCCAAAATCCAACAACGTCAAAGGAACGCAATAAATTGTCGCATAAAAATTGATGTTTTATTTTCAGGTGTGTTTAGCGTTTCTTTTTATACTCTATACCCAATACAAAATATGGGTATATTGGCTATATAGTTCAATTGACCAATTGTCCTTGTTTTGGCAAGTGTCTTCAACTTCGGATTAATTAGTTATCTCACTTATATGATCATGTACTGAACCCAATTAATTTCTGCCCTTGAAGCACATTTTAACTAAGCAAACTTTGCTCGCTTTCATCTATTATTGCACATAGCACAGGGTATTGCGCAGTCGGCTAATCACTTCTGCAAATCTTTTACTGTTTTCTCTTGTGCTTTCGATGTCGTTGTTCTAATGCTTTAGCGCGTGAGACGTGTACGGAAAACTCAAATTGTTGTGGTTATCCCAAAACAAAAACACAAAAAATAACAAACAGAAAAAATAAGAATATATTTTTCTCAAGTGGGAACCTCCAAAATACTCTTTACAAAACTTGAGAGCTTCAAAATTTAATACATTATTTATTAGCATATATTGAATTTAACAAGTAAAACCGTTCTTACGCAGAATGTCAATTTTATTATTTTCTATATCTTGAAGGTGATCTAAATAAACTGTAATTATTATTATTATTAATATTATTCATATTATTATTTTTAATATTTTATATACCTGTCAAACATTTCAAATTGTATGTAATCTATTGTCTATCTAGTATTTTCCGATACATGTATATAAAAACGCAAGATATAATATATATTTTTGAATAAATTTACTTTTTAATAATAACAAGTCGTAAAAATGTGATCAAAACTGTTAATCAAAATGGTTTTGAATTACCAGGTATCTTTTATTTTTATTATTGATTTCTTTTTTAATTTTAAATAATTTTCACCGAGAATAAATTGGAAATTGTATTTGTCTTTGAAAGAAACTCAGTTTGCTCAGATATAAAGCAGGCCTCTGGCAAAAAAAAAGAAATTAAATTATCACTTTATGCCTGTCAATGAGCTTGTTATTTAACCATAAAATTGTTGACCTGCTTCCGGCTGCCTGATTATTATTATGGCCTAGCATGCTGAATGCCACTGACAATAACTTGACTCGGCATTTAGCTGAGCCATTTGTATCGAGGGGGGCAAACTAAAGTGGCGTGCCACAGCTGTCAAATTAATATTTGCCACGTGCAACAATGAGGCAAAGAAAAATGCCATACAATCCATAACTTGCCTGCCTCCGTTTTTCAGCCAACAAAAATAATAAGACAACGTGAAACCTGTTAACCAAGTCTTGCGCAACGCATTAGCCAAAACTGTTGCCAACTTTAGTGTGTGTTAAAGACATTTGAGAAAATATTAATTCTTGCCTTTGGAGATGTGCTGCAAATGTGGCCAAATTACAAATTGTCGAGAAATACACAGTTTGGCTAAAGTTGTGTAACATTTTGTAATATTACAAATGAAGAATTTCCTTAATTGACTGAGTTTTTTTTTTGTTTGCTAACAAATTTCTTTTAGCGGATTTTATGCGTATTTATGCGTATTCAGATCGAAGTACCAAATCATATAGCACTGATAGTAAATGAATTGATCTCTAAAAAACTTATTTGTTTCACAAGTCCCTTCAAAGAATGCAATAATTATGTTACTTATTAACATCAGACATCTATATAAAATATATATCATACGAAAAATCAGTCGTATTTTAAATCTATGGTAAAATTGAATTTAATTCAATGCGTTTTCATTACTGGCTTAGACGTTCTTTCTTGGTTTTAAGTTTACATTTTATTTTTTTTACCACTGTTCATATTTTGTTTAATCTCCGAAAATATGGTTAAACAGCAAATTGCTAATATAAATTTACTATAAGCCAAAAAAAAAAAAAGGAAACCATCAACGAAGTCGCCCAAGAAATTTGTAAAAAGGCAACAGTCTCCGCAATCAAACCACACGATAAAATAAAGGCGCTCAGCCTTCATTTATGTATGTACTATATGTATATATATGTATTTATCTATATATACACATATATGTGTGTGTGTGTGTAGTATAGACTGCCTGGTCTCAAGTTTGGCCCGGCGGCTTTGAAGCTTGGCAGGAGCCAAGTAACGAGATAGCGCGCCGGAAATTGGAGCAATGCAGCCAAATTGCGTTAAACCAAGCAAAAACCGTGAACAGACAACGTGGCCCAAACCCCGGCCAAGACATCGACATCGACAGGCTCACCTCAACCAAAGACAAACTGAACACTGACGACATAAATTCTTGATTGCAATAGATGGAGAAGATTGAGACTGCGACTGGGTTTTTCTCATAGTTGTCAAAGCCAATGTCGTTGCCATCATTTTGATGACTCCTCATGAACCTTTGCCATATTGCACTTAAGAGATACTATTTCAAAGGCCAGCCACGCCCACTGGACTGTCAATGGGCAAAACGATGGGGAACCGAGGCAAGCAGTTAAATTGCGTCCAAAACGGAACAAAGGAAACACGTGACATCTGCGGCACGTAAATAAAGACACCATTGTGAATTATTAGGAGCCATCATCAGCGAAGGGTGCGGGGCTGATGATTCTATTGACTGCCCCAGCAATTCACCCTTTCAACATTTGTTTCGATCCGATCACTGTTTTATTTATAAAGCTAATGTCAGTGGAGGCAACTAAGCCAACGTTAAGCTCTCAACAAAAACTCGGCTCATTTTCCATTCCCCATTGGCCCTTTTTTGTCATTGGGGCCAAATTAAGTGCTTAAATTTCAATTAAAACTTGCGCCTTTCAATTTCAATTGGAAATTTCCTGTCATTAAGTCTAAATATCTGCGTTATTTTATTGTAATTAGATGCAGTCAATTTGAATGTTATTTTGTAGATTTAAAAACAATTTATATTTGCCAAGGATTCAATTTTAAGGTTTTTGTCTACATTTTTAGGCAGCACAGTTAATTTGACTCATGTTAAAATTTGCTTGTAATACTATTATATATATATATGTATATCAAAAGTCGTGCTATAATTTTATTTATAGTTTATGAATTGCTCGAAGGTAAATCACAATATTTATAAACGATAATATTACTACAAATAATGTTTAATTTGCTAAAATTCTTTTCTCTCATCTAAAGTTTTTTTTTTTTATTTTCTCGCAACAAAAATAATTTATAAAGGTGTATTTAATCACTTAAAAAATGATGTGTTTCAAGTAAATAAATCACTTATACAATTGCCATACATTTATGTGCTATAATATGAAAATGTAAGGAATTCAATGTGCTTTTTATTTTGCATTTTGTTCGGTTTTACATCTGCGATTATTGCAAATGGCAGATGGGAGTTCGAGAGGAGAAGAAGAAGAAATGTGTATTTCTTGGGCTCACAATACATTTGGCTGCCATTTCTCTCGATTGCTGTCTTTGATTGCAGCTGACCTACTTGCTGCCTGATTACCCAGCCGAACACAGACAAACACACACACACACACACAAACAGTAAGCAGAGCAGAGAATACTTTACATATTTTACGGCACATTCCGCATTCTTCGCTGGCAAATAACTTTGCATATTTGGCGGCGCCTTTGCCGCATGCCTTGATTTATGCAAAGTTTTCATTGCTGCTGTTGAAGCTACTTCGATTAATTGTTGGCAGAGTGCCCACACTTTAATACTTGTACATTCCCATAGCACATGTGCAACACACACACACATAACACACACACCACATATATATAACAATTCTCATAGTTATCCAAGTGACTCGAAAAGTATCACTTTAATTTGTAATTCACTTGCTTCTGAATACATTTTTGTTTTGTTTTCAGTTTAGTTTGTTTCACTTTGAGTTTTTTTGACTTGACTGCTATTTGGCATTTTCGTGCGGCTTTAAATGTAAATTTCTGCTATTAATATGAGTTGGAAATGCAAAACGTAGGCATTGGAGCGTAATAAGATTGCAAATCTTAGAAACACTTACTTACTGAGCGAAGCTTCTTAATGCTTTGCATATTAACTTAGTTTGGAATCTTACGAAAATTCCATTTAAATCGGAAGTTATATACATAATGTACAATCTCTTGACATCGACTTTATGTTAATTTATGTGATTTAATTTCTATATTTAATTAATTGATATCTATCAAGTTCTGATTTTATGAACAGAATGGGACTTGTTAATAAAAAATATTATAATAAATTAAGTAAAAGCTTAATCTCCTGAAATATTCCAAAAAATGATAGACTGTAAATATCTGTATATAACTTATATATAAATATTTTTTTTAATTTGTTGAAAATATCTTAAACATGTGTGAGAGATACAGAATTGGGTTGAGGGTCCCGTAGGAAAACTCTCACTACAAGAAAAAATGTTACCTGATTGCAAATCTACTTATTGAAAATGTGTTCGGCAATATTTGAATTACTCAATCCAAATAGCCATTTAATTTATCCAGCATAATACTTGCCTTACAATAATACGCAGAACTCCATTCGAATTCATTAAAAAAAAAATTAAAAATATCAAAAAATGTTGTTTCAAGACTAAAGCTATCCAAGAAATAACCACATTCTAGTTTTAACCAATTATTGTGTATATTTTTTATTCTGTTTAGTAAACTATACATTTGTATATAAAGAAATTAAATTGACTAGAGTCTTTAAAAGAGATAAATATTTAAAAGAGATAAATATAAATATTAATTGTTTAATAAAATGAAGTATGCTATTTTCAATTCGTAGTGTTTTGGAAATGTGTTTTGAAAAAGTGTTTCAAAAAATGTTTTAGAAGACAAAATGTGCAGGAAAATGACACTCTACTTGTCTAACTCAGATTCACTCTATTTCCGTTTTTCATATGCACAGGCATTTGATACACACAATTTTGCAGGTTTTGTCCGGATACTACTTTAATACACATATATATATATATATATAAATTCTGTTTCCTTTTTAGCTAACCGAACTAGTTTTGGCTAGCATAAGCAGATCTCAAAATCAAGTCAAGCGCGCAGCAAAGCTGTCAGCCGCAAGGATACGCCATGGTTATATATATAGAGAAACACACACACACACAGAGAGTGTAGTGTAGAGGTATATGAAATGTAATCTTAATGCACCTGACGCACCTGCAAATGCACACACACACACACACACAAACACACACACTACACACAGTGCTGCAGCTAATGTAGTTTACATACGCTGAAATATTTGCTTTGCTCTGCCTTGCGGCCAGTCAATTTTTATCATTGCTGTTAAATTTGCATAAGACATGACAGTTGACTTCTCTCCTTCGCCGTCTACTTGAGCTGTTAGTGGCAGGCAGCACAACTGGCCAAGTTTATTTACCAAAAAAAAAAAAAAAAAAAAAAATGCAGCAGCAGCAGCAGATGTAGCTGTAGTTGTAGTTGCAGCTGTAGTTATCGTGCTATTTGCCAAGTATTTGCACACTAGTTGGCCTCGTTTGCAGTCGGCGCGTGCTTCAGACTGCATTTGGGTGAGAAGAGCCGCTACCCAAAAGGATGCGGACAGTTAATGGTGCCTCTCGGCTTTGGCGCCGAATAATTAAGATAATTACGCAGAAGGGGGCGCTGCCTGGCTGCTGTCAGGATCAGCCGCAAATTGCCGTCATCATTCTTGACTACCTTTTGTTGTGGCCAGGACTTATGACAAAGGCCAAAATGTCATGTACAAAAGATAAAAAGGACACGGCGGCTAATGAAACGGCAGCAAAGCGTAACAACAAAAAACACAACAAAATGTACAAAAAAAAAAAAAAAAACACAGCCAACACAAGTTAGAATGCTCTGGTCGAGAGAGCACGACCAGGAGATGCCCTGAATCCAGTTGATAAATATAAATTTATTCGAATTAAGAATATGATTTGGTAAAGAAAATTTGTTAATCTTATGCGAATTGAAAACTTAACAGTTGATAAATACTATAAATAAATTATATACAATTAAAATTGTTTATTTTATTGCTAACTGATATTGATATATATATAGAAAATCAATAAAGTTACTCATTTTATGGCACACGAGAATTTATATTTAATATTTAATGTCTTCAACTCTTTAGACCTGACTAACTCGACTTGGCTAATGCTGCCAATCAGGATTATATATACACTTCTGCCTGTTACATAATTGAGACCAAGTGCAAAACACCCTTTTGGTGCACACTTTTGGCGTGCAGGGTATAAAAATACAAATATCAAATGAAACATTGTCCAGAAGAAACAGCAAAAGGATTGTTAGGAACATTTCCATTGTGAAACACCCAGTCACCCACCGCTGCCTACTCCCTACCCCAATTCTGCCATGCTCCTCCGCATTACAAACTCTATTGTTTTTGTTGTTGTTGTTGTTGCATTGCCTTTGTTAAATTGAAACAATTTGTCACTTTCTGAGAAGAGTTGCCAACGGGCTTTGTTTTTGTGTTAAAGAACTTTGTGCGATTGTCCACCCATTTGATAATGAAATAAATGAAGAGTAAAGTAAGTATGGGCGTAAATATGTACAAATATTTTCTAATTTTCTGTCTAGCGCATTGTAAAATGTTAAATGAGAGCAAATGTTTGCCATTGTTGCGATATACGAACTTATAATGCAATTACCTTGCCGACTCCTAAATAACAACAAGAAAAATTACCAAATTAAAATTGCTCGATTCGTTATCTAAATTACAAACTGAAATTATACTACAAATTAAAAATTCTTACAAATGGCATTTAAGACTGTTCTAATCAATCAATGATTTCTAATTTGTTTTTTTTTTTAAATTTATTTCACTTTAACTTAAAGTAAAAAAATGAAAAACGGTAAATGGATTATTTTATTTTTATGAATAAAATATACAATCTTTTTACAGACAATACAATATTCATAGAATTGTAAATTAAGCAGTAATTTCACTGTTTTACTTTTTTTTAGTTAAAAAATGTAAATACTATTTTAATTTTAATAATAACATAATATATAATAATTTGATTTGTTTTCAGCTCAAATCGGTTTCAATTCGAGCAATCAAATTGAAAACTGACAATAAATCAATCAAAAATTAAAACATTATTAAAAATCATCAGAATATATATATACTTTTTTGAATAGATTTGTTTTCAACTCAAATGGGTTCCAATTCGAGCAACCAAATTGTAAATTTACAGCAAATCTATCAAAAATGTTATACATTTCCTTACCTGCAAGGATTGTAGTGAAATCAATTTAAAATAATTAAAAATCATCAGAATATATATATTTTTTTGAATAGATTTGCTTTTAACTCAAATCGGTTCCAGTTCAAAAAAAATGTAAATTGACAACAAATCGATCAAAAATATTTTTTAACTAAAAGGATTAACGTAAAATAAATGCAAAATAATTAAAAATCCTTACAATAATTGCTTTAACAGGCATACATATTATAATATATATAATATAAATGTACGTTTATATATACACCCATTTAAATTACATTTAATCTGTTCACCACGTGTGAAAAGTAAAAAATAAAAGCAAATAAAAAAAAGAGTGAAAATCAATGCCAGTTAAATTTTATTTAAATGTCAATTTCATTTGCATAGCTGGCGCGATGAGCATTACATTAATGCCAGATGGCCACTTAGCGCAAATAAAATCAATTTAAATTGTTGGCCTGGCCGTTAAGGCAATGAAAACGCCAAATTCAATTCATTTTTAACCCTGGCCACAACTTAAGCCACATGCCCCACTCAGATTGAAGCAACAACATAAAAAAAAACCTTAACAGAGAGAGTGAGAGAGAGATAGTGAGGGAAAGGGAGAGATGAATTCAGTTAGCCAGGTTGTTGTTGACGTACTTAACCCCGCTGGCCAAATGCCTTATGATAAGCCCTGGGATCCGATTTGCAAGTGGCCATTTGATCTGTTGGCCCCTTTTGATTTGCAGCCAGCTGGCCACATCGGCCCAAATGTCTAACAAAACAGGAAATAAATTCTCAACAGCCTTTTGTGCCAGGCCACCTGTCACAGCCACGCCCACTCAGCAGTAGTTTATTTTGCTTAACTTGTGCTTGACCAGAACCAGGCAAAATGTTTACTTAAATGCGGTCACCTGGCTTGGTCCTGCTGCAATTGATGATGTCCTTGCAAAGGATACTTTAACTATTTTATTCCAAGCCAAAATCTTACAAATTATTTGATTTAGTATGTTAAAGAATTAATTTTATTAATGTGATACAAAAATTTAATACTGCCAACAATATTTAATTCAAATTTAAATGAAACTTTTATGAAACGAAAAGTACAAGAATTTAATTGAATGGATTTTGTATATAATAGAAATAGTTTAAGTAAATCTATACTAAAATTTAAATTAAAAAAAAAAAATAATTCAATTTAAAGATTACATATAAACGAAAAAGTTATAATATCTTAATACAAAAAATATAAAATTAATAATAGAAAATATAAGAACAGGTATTTTGCAATAATCCCAGACGAACAATATTCTAGAAGGGTATATAAAATTCGCATATGATCAAAAGTGATTGCTCATTCTTTTTGTGTAGTCTATTTTGTTGGGCTTTAAGTGCGTTGCAAGAGTTGCAGCTGAACTTTGTTGTTGTCATTCTTGTTGTCATTGTTGTTGTCATTGTTGTTTGGCATTGTTGTTTGGCATTGCGGTGTTCATGTCTGAGGCAGGTCGGCTACAAATGCAACATTTCACCTGCAAGTAGGCGGAAGGGCTTTTATACGCCGGACTACTTCCTGCCTATAGAAATCCCGAGCTGTTTCTGCATGCCCCAAGTGCCTGCTGCTCCTCTTGCCCGGGCTGACCGTGGTGCTTAACAACAATGGGTGAGCCTGTGCTTATGCAACAGTGAGTGTTGCATGCCTCCAGGCAGCGCCCTTCAACTTGACATATTCTTTACTTCAATAAATAGCCCAGCCAGATTTAGATAAGAAGTAAACACAAAGCATTCCACTTCTCTTTTAAGATGGACTCCTTCACACAGACAGAGTCTGAATATTTATTTTTTTTTTCAACAAGAGAACAACAAAATGTTGCACCTTCAATATCACTATTTGGTTACACTCAGAAAAACCCAAATTACACTTTTTTTTTAGGAGTAATTTCCAAATACACAAAAAAAAATTGTAAAATTAAATCTGTTTTTTTGTTTTCACAAACATATCTTATATTAATAGATAGAAGATAATACTAAAAAATAATATTCAAAATCTGTTCTGAAATTCAGCAACTCGAAAGTTCTTTCAAATTCATTTTTATGAATTTATCAACAAACTAAAATTATTTAATAGATACATTTTTAAAATACTTCTGCTTAAAAATAATATAATACCAATATATATACCATAGAATAAAAAGAATGCTAAATTTAAATTGTTTAGCAATTTACGCAGGAAAATAAAAAAAATACTCTTGATAGAAACGCTTTTCGTTTTGAACGATGATCGCTTAAAACCAATAAAAATATACGAAATAAACTTCCCCAAAACGACGACTGACCGCAAAATGGTAAAAAGCGACGCATTTTGTCCTATTCCAGCAGTGGATTTTCATTTCTTAATTTTTTAAACCAAAATATAAAAAATATATGTATATAGAAAGTGTTCAAACATTTGATTGATTAAATAATTATTTTGGTTTTTTTTCAACATTATTAAAATAAATTGCTAAAATTAAGCAAACATTGTAATAATTTTACGAAATTTTTAAGAAACTCAAACAATATTTATATATTTATATATGTAAAATTACAAAAAATTATTATTATGTAAAAATAATTGCAGTGCTGCTGTTTTTTCAATTGCAACATTATTAAATATAATTTTTTCCTTTATTAGATTTTGTTTTTTGTTGTTGTGTGTGTTTGTATGTAATAAATATAATGCTTATGCATTATAAATAATTTTTGTTCTGATTGTTTTTTTACGCGTTTTTCTTGCTAAAAAAAAATGATATTTCAAATATGAGTATTATGTGTTTTTTTTTTTTGGGAATTTGAAGATTTTGCTCGACACTTGATTTGGTTTTTTTTTGTTTTTGTTTAACATTATTCGCATTAAAATGTTATTGTGAAGTTAAATATTCAAATTATATTGTAGATGTGCGGCACCTTAACAAATACCCAAAACAAATACATCATTTACAAATCATGTATTCTTATCTGTATTTTTTTTTTATCTGTTATCTGTTATCTTTTTTCTTTTATACTTTATAAGGAGGATTCTAATTTGTTAACACTTCATTGTTCCATATACATTTCCCTTATACGATTGCTTTTCGATGTAAATTGTTCCATTTACAAAGTATTAATATTTTGTCGTCCATTATTATTCAGTTTATCCAATAAATTCCATATTTTTAAGGCTATCTCCAGCGTAATTCCCAAATATTTCACCATCAATTCTGGCTCAAATAAGAGCAAAGCTTCGCCATCGATTTCCTGCAGATCACAAGGTTACACATTAGAAATATGATTATCAATTTCAATTGTACACCTCAAGTTACAAGGTGGAGGGACTTACTTGCTCGTGGAAGAAGTCCCCATGCACGGCCAGTGAGTTGTCTATGCTCTCGATATACTGGGCAGCCTCCTCGATTGACCAGTCCATGGGCGCCCGCAGCGACGAACACGCACCTGTGAATGTGCTGTGCTGGGGTGAACTGATCTCTGTGCTTGCAATGCTGCTGGATGCAGCTGCAGCTGCCGGTAGTGCCGATAGTGTTGTCGGCGGTTTATAATAGCTACTCGGCGGCTTGGCAATCATCTGCTCTGGATGCACCTCGGCGACAAGGGGCGCTAAATTTTTGGCATTTGATGTGCCGCCGGCAAGAATCGCGCCGCTACTGCTAATCAACGGCTTCTCCGCCGGCGATGTGGGCGTAGACGTGGCAGATTTGGATTGACGAGCACGCTTCTCGGGCAAAACGGTCGACGAAGGCGGCGTTGCTGCCGTCTGCACACGCTTCTTACCAGCCGCAGTCACAATGTGCACATCGTCCTCGAGGGCGAAGCGCAACTTGGAGAGCTGCTGGTCGTCAGTGCTGGCGAGCAGCTGCTGCAAGCAGAGCTTGGCCAGAGTCTGAGGCGTTGGCCCCGTCACCATCGAGGGCAGCTTGGATCCGTTGATAAACGGCCCGCCCTTGCAATTGGTGTGAAAATGTGCCGTAACCGATGAGGCAGCAACCAAGTCATCCGATTCGGCAACAACTCTATAACGCTTGCCGGAGCTGGAGTCCATGCGCGACATGTGGTCGGGCGGCTGCATCGGATGGCAGCTGCGCGCACACCAACCAGCCGGGAAAATGTCCCGCGACCGATAACTGCACCAGTAGTCGAGGGTGCCGCGCCAACCATCGAATGTGACATGGATCTGGTCATTCTTGATGGCATCAACTGTTGCACAGCAAATCAGTTGCGGATTCTTTTTGTCCACCGCCTCCAGTTTCTGGCCGACCTTGAAAAGATTCACCTCGGGCGTTGGCGGTTCCGGTTGAAAGATGTCCCTGGGTGCAACCATGGCATTGCTGAGTATCTTGCAGATATAGCCAGGCCAACTAGAGGCATTCATACGAAAACCTAGCGGTGGCTGAAAGATACCCCCAATCTTTTCACAGTGCCCAATCGCGTGGATTTCTGTCGAATCCACCAGACGCCAGAAATCGTTCTGTGAATTGCTGCCATCGAGGCGGAGCCGCAACCGGGAGCCGAGGACACCCACCACTGTTGCAATGCAGATGGAGGTGACGTTTAGCGGATCGAGTGCCTCCAGTTTCATGCCGATCTTGAAATCGTTGTTGGGCGGATTTAGCGCCTGTTTAAAGCATTCCGCCGGTGCGGCATCACTGCCCGTTTTCTACCACGAGAAAAACCGAATAGATTAGGTTTATGATTAAGGAGAGACGACAAGACTTACCTCCAGGTAGGCATCCCAGTCAAAGACATGCAAGCTCTCGTATTGAGAGGGACCCGTTGGCGCCTGCGCACCGCTGCTAAGCAGCTTGCGTTCACCATCCGTTGTGCTGTGGCTGCTGTTGCTGCCGCCGACGCCGGCGGCGTTGTTGCAGGTGCTGTTCTGTTGCATGGAACCGTTCTTTTTCTGATCCATGTTCATATACAGCATCGAGCAGAATTCCTTGTTGTTATTTTGTGTGCAACGCTTTTTTGTTGCAAAAATATATTTTCTAAATAAAAGGCGTGGTTTTCCTTGGCGCAAAAAGTATGGCAGTTTTTTACTCTTACGGTAAAAAATAAATGTTAAATATAAAAATTTGTTTTTAGCAATTATTACGCTACCAAATAAAAATATTTGATTTTGATAAAAACGAAACCAATCGTTTTGGAAAATATATTTTCTGAATAATATATTTATTTTTCTCACTACTTTTGTAAAGTTGAATTATCCAACAAAAATGAGCTTTGATTTTTTTTTTAACAGTTGCACATTTTGGGAAACACAGCGTTGCCATATAATTAAATTGTGACAATGGCAACTGAAGCGTTGCCAGATTGTGCATTTGTGATATAAATACTAAATGTTAATTTTTGAATGTCAAATAGCATTCTATTTGTTAGTGCCTATTATGTAAAATGCAATAAGTTTATATTATATTGCTGTAATTTCAATTTGTAAAAGTTGTCAGACGCTAATAGACGAATTACTTGATTGATTTCTACTTACAATAAATTGTCGAGAAAAAGAAAAATAATTTTGATATATTTTGGTGAATGGTGAATGGTGTCGAGCAAAAGAAAAATAATTTTCATATATTTTGGTGAATGGTGAATGGTGAATAATGCCGGTTCGATTATCTACGAATGTTTCCTATAACTATATCAGCGAGGCGATAGTTCACAGGATAATTACTGAATTTTTGATACTTGTGATGCTCTTCATTTGCACCCACATTGGTAAGAAATTCTGATTTTCATTTTCAACCGTTTCGTTACTCAATTGGATGTTGTCCCTCAGTCTCCGAATCGATGCATTCGCAATACATTTATTATAGTAATGTTCATGCGGAGGAGAAGTTCGTGAAGAAGGTGCCATATATGAGGGGAATTCAGTATGAGTCGTTACTCTTTGACGATGTGCGATCCATCGAGATGATGTATGTTTACTTTGCGTTCAATTTCCTACAAATCATTAACGAGGATGGTCTAAATGAAACCGAAAATCGGTATTATATAATGGTTGGAGCACCAAGACTTCGGCAAATACGCATCAAACCGAGCGATGGCCAACAGTATGTGATAAAGGATTGGGTACCTTACGACGAATACTCGCCCAATACCGAATATAGAGGCGACTATCAGGGGTATGCGTTCCTATAGATCAGCATTTGAATCTTTAATATGTTTTTTTTATGTATTTTATGTATCAGCACCGATTACAGGGGCGATGCCAATTCTATTTGGACTGATTTTTATGTTTACCGCGGCGGTGGTTTTTCAAAGACCTTCTTTTCAAACTATACAACAAATTTTAAATTGCTTGAATTACTTTACAACACTCGCTGGGTTGACCGTGCCACACGTCTTGTTGTGCTCGAATTCAGCATGTTCTACGATGCCAACCAGATGTTTCAAATAATCAAGTCAGTATATGGATGCAGTCCCACTCGACAATTTATTAATTCTTGTTCAATTCCAGGTTGATATTCGAAATAATGCCAACGGGTCTGGTTGTGCCCTCTGCGGATTTTCGTTGCATACCCTTGCAATGCTTTCTATCCAAGGACCTTTTTCGCATCCTTGTGGGCTGTGTCCTATATTTAATTGTCATTTACTACACGTACCGTGAGATTTACGAAATTTGTGGTATCGGCCCAAAAGCGTACTTCACAATTGCCGAGAATTATACGGATCTGGTTTTTTTGCTCGTACGTATTTGAATTATCCAAAATGAATATTAATTCAACATTCAACATCATCCAAATTTAGTCATCCTACTTGGTTTTGGGCTATACCATTTGGCACACCCTCGAGGTAAATGCAATAATTGATGCCTACAACGCCGATCGCGAGGTGTACATCAATTTGGATCGCCTGATGCTTGGCTGGGAGTTCTATTCCATTTTCATGGGCATTCTCACATTTACCGTTTGGCTCAAGCTCATCCGGTTTATTTCATTTCACAGAACGCTGCGGCGCCTCTCGATCACGATTCGACTGGTAAGTTGGGGTTCCTTGCATTTAAACATACTTTCAAATAGATATAGCTTAAGATTTTTCTCCAAATTCAAATTCGAATTGAGATATAAAATCTGAATAAAAAGTTGTACTATTTTTTTGGCGGATTAAATAAAACATAGCTTTTATTAATTTAAACATTCTTTATTTTTAAGCATTGTGCAAAAAACTTTAAAAAAAAAAATCTTTTAAGAACTTGTCTTTGATATTATCAATATTATAAAATAAGTTAGAACGTTCCTTTTTTCGAGCAGGTATACGAGAATTATATTATTATTCTAAATTTAATGTCGTTAGCTCTTACACTCTCTGAGATCTCTCAAGAATTAATATTAACCTAATGGGGCCAGAGA
This sequence comes from Drosophila demipolita, assembly GCA_035042405.1. NCBI lineage: Eukaryota > Metazoa > Arthropoda > Insecta > Diptera > Drosophilidae > Drosophila > Drosophila demipolita. The sequence continues at coordinate 2,858,160 of JAWNLI010000489.1, read as the reverse complement.
CTTATCCAGAACTCAGTTTACCTGCTGACACCACAACTGCAACACAAATTTAAAAAACAAAATTAATTTTTACATCTAAATATTAAGATCGCCCAATATCACTTTCTTATGAAAAGTATGTTATTATTCTGATTCTGCTGCTTCCGATTCCGGTTTTGAATCACTTCAGTCGTTTACGGTTTAATCGGCTTCAAGTTTACAAATGATTTTAATTCAAACTTTCTTTTTTTTCTCAATTGCTTTCGTGTGAAGTCAATAAAAAACGTTTTTGGCTTTTTTGTTATATTCATCTGCGTTCTTTATGCCTTTGCTCTGTGGGGCAGAATATTATTTGGGGATCAGCTGGAACACTTTAAATCTGTATTCTCAACTGTGATGACGATACTCCGCATTTTAATGTCCGATGTTGACTATGAACCGATGTACAAGGTTCAGCCCATACTGACACCGATTTACTTTATCAGCCTTGTTGTGGTCATCTTTGGCCTTTCACTGGTAAGTGCAAATTTAACCTATTTTTCGGATTAAGATTGTGAAATATTAAGTGAAATATATTTAACAGAATTTATTTGTGGCAATTTATCTGAGCACCTATTCAGATGTGAAGGCCAATACGCTTGTGCACGATACTCTAATATTGAAAATGCTTAAAAAGGGCATTAAGAATTACTTTAAACTGTTTTGCAAGCGCCGCCCCCGGTCTAAAGAGATTACGACATTTCCGACGGGACCGATACGGAGAAATACTCCGGCGCCCGTGAAGGCTGCAAAGGAGCCAACACTCAGTCGACAACCAATTATATCTCTTTACGAGGATTTGGCTAAGTATGTGCAACTATCGAAATTGTTGATTTTTGAATTTCATAATTTTAAAACAATAGATTTACCGAACGCTCCATTCTACTTGAAAACATGTTGGAGAACTTGGTTATTACCATCGAGAAAATTACTGAATTACAATGCCAAAGGAAGAAAATTTATAAATGAGATTCAGTAAAATGTAGACAACAACAACAATGAATAAATTAATAAATGTAAAATGTTAAATTTACGCACAAAAATAATTAATTATCATAATCAAAATAAGTGTAACGATAATTGTTGTTGCCATCCCCCTGACAATTACAAATTTGATTGTATTTTGCTTGATTTAAAATTGTAAAAGTTCGACTTTAATTGAAACCACCTCCACATCCCCTGCACTCAGTCAGGTGAAATGTAGTCGTAGATGCTGGTATATGAAACCAGCAGCGTGTCTACCCAAGAGACAAAGAGCACGCAAAAGTAAGTGGAGAGGAAACGGTGCAGGTTAATGGATTTTTCTTGTGATATTTGACTTGAGACACACGGCGATGACCCAAGCTAACAGCACATTTTTTAACTGTGCACAGACAAAAAAAAAACATTAAAAAAAACCATTAAATTTGATAAAATTTATAATTTTTAATTTCGTTTTATAAATAGTATTTAAAAATACAGCGAAAAATATATTTAAAAAAAAAAAAACCTATTTTATATATGTAGTGCATGGTTTTTTCTCTACGTGTGTATAGGTATTTTGGGCTTGTATTTTATTTTACTCTTTTATATGCAGGATTTTTCAAGTGAAAAACTTTACATTTATTATCAAGATGTATGCGTTTCTCTGTCTCCCTCTCTCTCTCTCTCTCTCTATATTGCCCTGTCTCTATCTCTGTCGGCCATTTCGAGGGACAACAAACAACACATTTCGTTTAATTAAATGTTGCGGCTGTCGCTTGTCGTCGGCAAAACGTCAACAACAACAACAACAATTGTCGTGGCCAAAACAACAAGCCGGATCGGGCCGGGCCGGGCCATAACGGGACTTTTGTGTTTGCCAGGCACGCGCCTAAAGACAACCAAAAATTATAATGTAGTGTAAATATTTAATGGTGATGCGACTTTATATTATGTTCCTATTAAACTTGCTCCTCCCAATGAGACAACGACTGAGACTAAGACTGAGGCAGAGACATCGACTGACTTGGCCAATTTAACGAACTGTGAATGTCAACCGCACAGTAATAGCTTATTTGCGTGTACAAATAGGCAAAACGAAATTTAGGTTGTCATAAATCTGTCATCAACGTAATAAAATCTTCAACGTTTACTTTTCTTGCAGGTGCAATTTTAAACGTGCGCGCGCAGCACCAAAGCGCCATCTGTTGACTACTTTTGGTAGCCTGAATAGTTGTGTAACAAGCAACTTGGCATCGAATCGTTAGCCGACTAAATATACTCGTCATTTGACATTTGGCCGTACTATCGAATATGTATCGTTTAGCGTGATTTACTCGATATGCTATGATAGAGAAAATGTACGTCATGTGATTGTGGATTCTTTTTTTCGCACGAAGCAGTCACCTGTCGGCCGAGAAAAATACAATTACGCCTGCAAAATTTGGTAAGTAGCACTTGAAACAATTGCAAATTAACCAATTATAGAGTGTATTTTTCAACGAACAGAGACACCAGACAGACAAAGAAAACAAAACCGTGCAAGATGGCGCCCCAAATACGGTCAGTCGTAATCCAAACATTTCTATATCTCTTCGTCGCCGTGGCCACCATCCTGATCCTCTACTTTGTTATGACTGGGAAAGGAGAGCGCGTAAGCGTTGGCTGGTTCCTCGCCTCCTCGAGCCCGTACATGTGGGCATGCCTGGGCATCGGATTGTCTGTGTCACTATCGGTTGTGGGCGCTGCCCTTGGCATTCATACGACGGGCACCAGTATTGTAGGCGGTGGTGTTAAGGCGCCCCGCATCAAGACGAAGAATCTGATTTCGGTCATTTTCTGTGAGGCTGTCGCCATCTATGGCCTGATCACTGCCATTGTGCTCTCCGGCCAGCTGGAGCAATTCAAAATGGAATCGGCGCTCGACACCCCTGGCATCATGAACCAGAACTGGTTTTCGGGCTATCTTATTTTTGGTGCTGGTCTTGCAGTCGGCCTAGTGAACTTGTTCTGCGGCATTGCCGTCGGCATCGTTGGCTCCGGTGCAGCACTCTCGGATGCCGCGAACGCTGCGCTGTTCGTCAAAATTCTGATTGTGGAGATCTTCGGTTCGGCCATCGGTCTCTTTGGTCTGATTGTGGGCATATATATGACTTCGAAGGCAAAGATGGGCGACAAGGATTAAGTGGACGCTGCAATGTGAGTGTTAATCACCAATTAAGATATAAACATAAATATATAACAATAAAAAAAAGGTCTTTGCAGCATTTGTGTCACGCGCCACCCCATCCAAAAACCACAACAACAATCAGTCATCAAGTCATTCCGACAACTAAAGCACAACAACAACTGTGTTCCTCCATCAGAGATTTTCTTTTTTTTTTGAAATTAGAATTCGTTACGCGCAGTTACAGATATTGCTTGAAGAGGAGAAACCTTCACGACGACATGGGACTTTAGTTACTTATTAAGTTAAAAGTGAATTATCGAATTTTTACGCTGCGCGCATTGCGCCAATTCTCAGCATCAATTAAACAATTGTGCGTTTAATGTGCGCCGTGTAAAAATTGAATTCGTTTTGTTATATTCTAGTTATTTCAGTTTAATTCGTATTTTGTGTACGAGAGACAAGTGTGTGTGTTTATCATAATATAATACTATAATGTATGATAGGTATGTAGTTGTTTATTTTATTATTTTTTAATTATTTGGCACTTGTATTTCTAAAGAGAAAAATGTATTATATTAACTACAACTACAAAGAATAAATATATAAAAACAAAATTGTATATTTTATGCTACGGCTAATTCAGAATTAATATAAACTACACAAACCATATTATTATTATTATTATAGAGAATATTCCATATTAAATAAATGTGTTTTGTTAACGAACCCCCAAGTTGCTACAAACTCTAATCAGTTGCACGCGCCCAACTTCCATAAGAAATATATATATATAAATTACAACAGCGTATTCCCAAATATAAAAAATTTTTTATACTTTATCAATTACTATACGTTATGATTAATCATAGCTAATCGTGGAAAATATGAATGCGATCACGCTTGAAGTTAAACACTTATATATCTGTAATAAAATGCTACTACTATTCTTTAATAAAAACAGACAGAGGTGAAGCAAATACAATTTTAAAAATATATGCATATTTTAATGTTATTTCAAATCAAAAATTGCAGAGTTGCCACATTCCAAAATGTGGCAAAAATAATTATCCACCACAGTCACACTAAAAGCTCAACGAGTCTCTTTTAACACTTGCTCTCCGCCAAAGCAGTTGCATTTTCTATATTTAGCCGGAAAAGCCAGAGTAAAAATTTAAAAATTTTAGATTTAGGTTTCAATACATAATTTACGGAGAAACAAATATTTGAAAATATGACCGATTTCACGGAGACTCAGAACAAAGCAGATCCGTCGCAGCAGCCGCCGTTGCCGGCTGAGCAACAAAATCAGCATCAAGTCGAAGACGCAGTTTTGGCAGGAAGATGAAGCTGCTCTAAACGAGACCACAGCAGCAGCCGCCAATGAGTTTCCCGAGATTAAAATCTTTGGTCGCTGGAGCTGCGATGATGTTTCGATCAGTGACACTCACTCCAAGACTACATTGCCGTTAAGGAGAAGTTCGCACGCTATTTGCCGCATTCGGCCGGACGCTATGTAGCTAAACGTTTCCGCAAGGCGCAATGCCCCATCGTGGAGGGTGGAGGGATGAAGGGGCGCACCAAGGGGCAAGAAACTGTTCGCCTGTCGCATCGTCAAGCATACCTTCCCGATCATTAATTTACTCACCTCTGAGAACCCGTTGCAAGTTACAGTGAATGCTATTGTGAATGTGGGCCCGCGCGAGGATTCCATGCGCATCGGCCGTGCTGGCACTGTGCGACGCCAGGCTGTTGACGTGTCCCCTTACGTCGCGTCAACCAGGTAATCATTCAATTTCAAACTGTATTTCCGTATTTATCAATTATCGATAACAAAACCTTTCGAATTCCGTTACATGAGCAGGCTATTTGGCTGCATTTTGCAATTAAAAAACGATCGCCGAGTGTCTGGCGGATGAGATGATTAACGCCGCCAAAGGTTCATCCAATTCGTATGCCATCAAGAAGAAGGATGAACTGGAGCGTGTGGCCAAGTCCAATCGTTAGACATAATTATAATTATATTTAGAAACTAACTAGTTTAACAGAAACAATAATGAAGTTTTAGCAACACGCCTGCAAGCCAAATTGGTGACGTCACTGATGTTCAACGAAAACGAAACGAATATTACATGAAGTATTTAAAATAAAATTGTTCAGATATAAAAAAAATGATAACTATTATGAGAAAAATTATAACTATTTGTTACTTTAAGTGGATAAATATTATTGACTTTTAATGCACTTGAATTTTTGTTTCAGTTCGAGTTAATAATTTTTAAAATAACATTCCCTCAATTCAATGTCAGGCAACATTAATTTCAATTGTTAATTGTTAGATGAACTCGTAGAAAGCGAACAAAAGAACAGAAGAAAAATGGGTGTATTCTTGATTATTCTTGGATTTGGTGGCGTATTTATTTTTGCCATCACTGCGGTGATTCTGGGCGATGTGATGACTGGGCAAGGAGAACGGGCCGGTCTCAGTTGGTTCCTTCATTCCAGCAGTCCATTGATGTGGGCCGGTCTTGGAGTTGGCCTCTGCGTATCCCTCTCGGTCGTCGGAGCAGCGATGGGCATCTATGCGACGGGGACCAGTGTGGTCGGAGGCGGAGTCCGATCGCCACGCATACGGACCAAGAATCTGATCTCGGTTTTGTTTTGTGAGGCGGTGGCAATCTACGGCCTGATCTGCTCGATTGTGTTGTCGGGTTCTCTGCAAAAGTATACATTGCACACGGTGATCCACAGTCGCGAAAAGATGGCCCAAAACATGTTTACCGGATTCGCCACCTTTGGAGCGGGTCTCTCCGTTGGCCTGGTCAATCTGAGCTGTGGCATTTGTGTGGGTCTGGTTGGATCGGGGGTGGCACTATCGGATGCAGCGAATTCGGCACTTTTTGTCAAGATACTTATTGTAGAGATATTTGGATCCGCCATTGGACTGTTTGGATTGATTGTTGGCATTTTGATGACATACCGTGCGGAAATTATGGACTAACTCTTGAGAGAACTATGGAATTTATTAAAAACTACAATTAGTACACAATATAACCTAAATGCTAGTCATCGTCGCTATCTTCGCTACTGCCTTGCTGCTGCTCCTCCTGCTGCTCATCCTCTTCCTCTTCGTCCCAGTGCTTGATCTTCTTATTGGTCATAAAATCTTCGCGTAGCACATTCCATTCCGACTTTTTCTTTTTGTTGCCAGCAAGAGCTAACTGCTCATTATCGCTGGGCGCGTTCTCATCGTCCTCGTCCTCTTCTGAGTCCGTTTCGGACTCCTCCTTCTTGACGCGATTGTCTATTGCTGACGATTTCGCACGTTTGCCACTCATCAGCACATCCAAAAATTTCCGCTTATCAATATTGTTGAGCACCGCATCCTGGCGACTGTCCAGCGGTCCGGCGTCATTTAGCTGCTTCTGTAGATCCTTCTGCTGAATACGCACCGCATTGAAGAACTGCACCGCGCCGCGTGTGGCAACCTTGCGCAGATTACGCTCTCTCTCCATATCCCGGTAACTGGGCTTAACCCGCAACTGCAGCGGCACATTCTTTCGCTGTTGTCGCGTCAATTCCGCATCCAGCGCAGAGCCTGCCTTGGGCTTAACGTCCTCCTCCTCTGCCACGGCTTCCTGCTCATCTTTGGTCTTTTTTACGTCACTGCTAGTAATCTCAAAATCATAGTCCTTCGGTTTGGATTTGCTGCTGGTCCCATTGAGTTTTTTGGCCCGCGAGAGCACTGCTTTATTTTGTGTCTTCGGCTTCGTTGCTTGGAGAACCTTCAGCATGGAGTTGGCCCAGCCGGAGTTGCCGCCTTCGTTTTCGCTGGCTTCATCGCTTTGGTGGTCATCAGAACTGCCTGTCTGTTCGTCCGCTGGTGGCATCTTTTTAGCCCGCTTCGCGCTAAACAGTGCCATAGTTGCAGTACAATATTTCAGTTAAATGCACTATAAACAAAAGCAAGTCTTTTAAAACACGTGCGAGTCGAAATAAATATGTATTTCAGTCAGCTGTTTTGAATATCAGTGTTATTAATAGCACCTATATTTGCAGAACTAGTTTATTTTGGGGCCATTTCGGACGTTCGCTGCCTGGTCACACTGAACAACATATAACGATAATTTTAGGTTTTAGTTTTAGATGCTAGTTTAATTTTAGGTGCTACTTTCAGTTTTAGGTTTAGTCGGTGCAAGTTAAAAATCGTGAAATTTTTACGGTATATCGAAAATTGTTGGTTCTTTAAAATGCGAATAGGCATTCAATATTATTTACAAAGAAAACATTTGTTTAAATTTATATCGAATGATTTTCTGCAAAATCTATATTCAAATGTAACATGTTTCTGCACTTAGCTTTACATTAGTTGAATTTTGAATATTAATCGAAATAATAAACGGAACATCAATTTGCTTTTAACAATTTGTTTTGTAAATCTAATTGGTAATGTGATCATATAGGCCCTTTAGCGCTGTGGCATATTTCTCCAGATTGGTCCGATGTTCAGGCTTCACGTCTTTCAGTTGAAAATTAAATATTTGAATAAACTGCTGCGTAAGCTGAATAAAAATAAAACAAGTTAACTTATTAATATATGTACAACTAGTTTAATGTAAGCAGAGCTAACCATGAGGATTGGCTGAGCCTTCTTGTGCACGGCAAGGCTCGCCATGAGCACAGCCACGAACTTGGCATAAAATTCAAGCAGATGCACATGCAAAACCTGAAGTGGAATTGGAAGAATGCACACCAAAAAGCAACGTTGCATCGCGACCAACATTTTAGCACAGTAGTCGGCACTATGCAGCAGTTTCTCGGATTCCAACTGAAGCATTTGCAGAATGCGTGTTGCCCATCGATAATTGGTACTGACATTGAGCGAGGAGCAGATGTCTAAGCAGGCTGTGATTTGATTGGGTTGTGTGAAATCGGCGGCCAATGCTTCTCGGATTTCCTCCTTATTTAGGGTGAAGTAATAGCCCAATTTCGTTATGAAATTCAGCAGGCAAATTGACATTTTAACATCAGACGAGAGGGAGACGATTTGTATAAGACGTGCTAACATCTCATCGCACTGATTCCACTGTGAAAAAATCGATTAGCAAGGGAACCTCAATATATAAACATGTATATTATAGCTACCGTAATACCATTCAGCTCCGTGAAGTGATTTAAGCAGTGGCAAAGACAATTCCAAATTTCGAAAGTTGTGTTAATCGGGTGTAAGCTGTGCGCATCCCCAAGCACATTGTCAAAGATAACGCCTTGTATATTCAGCCGCTGGATATCATCCGGATGCTGTGAACCAAGTAATAAGCAAATAATTCAACGGATACTGACATACATCTGATATATCTTACGCTATTTTGTAACATGTGTGAAAAGATTTGAGCGCCAAGCTGCTTGTACTCCGACTGAAAACAGTCACGCACACTAAGACCCACAGCTACGCTGAATGTGATCATTTTTGTGGACATTTTGACGTCGTTGTCATAACGCTTCTGTAAATATTATAATAAAAAAATATTACGCAGTTCAATGAACATAATATTGTTATAATTACCTGTAAATAACTGGCAAAACCATGAACTGCGCCAAGCTCACGCCTCCAACAATCCTTGTGCAACTTTTGCTCATAATAACTAAATATATGCGATTCTTCAGCATTTGGGCAGATGGACAACAAATCCGCGAGGTATTCATGGGCATTTCGCAACAGAAGAGCAGCGTCACCAGTCAGGCTGTAAATCGTTGGCGACGCGATCAATTCGCACAGTAGCAAAATAACCTGTGCCCGCAGCTGCAGTAACAAAATTTAGTAAAACCATATCAAAATAACTAATATAACTCAAGCAAACCTGGTGGTTTTGAACATCATTCGAAATTATATCCTTGTTTCTCTGTAGAATATCATACAACTTAGGCAGCTCTTGTTCGAGTAGTGAATGATAAGTTTCAAAGTGCGACGGCAGCAACTGCACCTCATCCAAATCTTTCTTTAAGGCAGGCAGCATGCATAGCTGCACTTGGTCACTTATAAATTGCAACTCTAAATTGTTAGCTTCGCAATTCATCATTATAACAAATTTGCATGTAAAACAAATTCAATTCGAACTTCAAGATATTTTTTTATCGATAAAAGCTCAGCTGCTTGAAAGAGTGACCATATTTTTTTAAAAAAAAATTTAAATGGGCACTCGTTTAATAATTTGTAATTGGTCCGATAACTGCCAGAATATTGCATTAATCTGTCAAAAGCTGTACTATAAATATAATGCTTTCGCTTAAGCTTGAGGTCTTGGGTTGTCCAATGATTAAAAATGGGGCATTCATCAGTAAGTACTGTGTCCACTGTTCAAATTAGTTTCGAAAGTGATATCAGCTGTTTGACAGAGTGACCATATGTCTTGCAAGCAAATAAATTAAATAGTCACTTGCTTATTAAATTTCAAGCTTTCCGATTGCTGTCAGGATATATAGTTGTTTAATCTGTGAAACTATATATTAAAAGAGATAATGATAAGCCTTAAGCTCGAAGCCTTGGGTCATCCATCGCCAAAAAATGTAGCATTCAGCAGTTCGTATTACAATAATTGTGAAAATTGTGGTATTCAATAATCAACTAACCAACCGATGTACACAGATCGCAAGGAATTTGCAAGCACCGTCCTTTGGCTGGAGGATCAGAAGATACGTTTCTATCCCATTGAGGGTCGTGACATATTACGTAATCTGGAGAACATGTCGGCTTGGGAGGAGGGTTACAAGCAATACTGCACCGACATGAACATGCCGCCATACGACACACAGCTGGAGCAGCTGACCTGGTTGGTTGGCCTTGCAATGCGTCTCGAATTTCTCGATGATCCCGCCCAATTCGAATCGATCAATGGAGTAACTGAAGGCCAGCTAAAGAACAACGGCGCTCACGAGAAAGTGCAAACCATATTTGATGGTCAAATAAATGGTGAGTTACCCAAGGAATTTTTACAAATAAAATTACTACTAATTGCTAATTGCAACATTTTTTTTCTTTTATAAACAGTCAATGACAATGATTTCATTACGGGAGTGCGCACGCTCGCCACAAAGCTGCAAGTGCCCCATCACCCGAATCATTTGCTGCAACTAGAGGCTGTGGTACGCATTGTCCACGAGCGAATTGGGCCGGCAGCGATGAATCGCAAGCCGATCACCGGTGAACCTTTCCCCTTTGATAGAGGCAATGATGTGGTTGCGGCTAACGACCCGGCATTGGATTATCCGATGCGCATCTTGCGACTTCTGCAAATTCAAAGTCTACGCCAGCTGCAGACGCAGATCAATGAAACCATTGTCTCCGTGCAAACGCTGACGGCCAATCCTAAGACTGATACCAAGCTAGGCAAGGTGGGACGCTAAAGTACGAAAGATGCACCGCTGAAGAACTTTAATTGTAATTGTAATGAACAAACTAAATTTACTAATATGCTATGAAATGACATCAGCGCTTAAAAAACGGATGATCTCCTGAAATTTTCTTCGATTGCTTTTCGGACTCGGCGGTTGCCTTCAGGAAATTTGCATCTGCCAAGCGGGCAGCGCCCAGAAATCCAGCCACTTTTTTAAAGAAAAAAGAATCATGATTGTGGTTTTTTATGTTATGTTATTTCGTACCTGCCGCGATGCTCTTCATTGCGTAGTGTTCGGCGGGCGATCGACGGCGTTTGGATTGCGAGAGCAGAAAGGCTCCAATGCCTATCATGCCAAAGCCGCTTATTAGACGACATGCGATGCAGTCGGCTCTCTCGGACACATTGTCTTTATACCAAGCAGATATTTTACTAATCATTGTGCTCTCCCAATCGAAGGTATTTTCAAATTTTCCAGACTTTCTGTGAGTTTGTTTTGTTTCTGAGTCTGTTTTTATTTTAACAATTCTATCGCAGTCTTGAATAAAACGTATTTCTGAACTAAATGAACGAATTTGGTTCATACACGTTCAGGTTCAATTCGTTTGTTCATTGTTGTTTTGGTTGGTATCAGAGCATTATTTATTTAAAATGTATAAATTTTAAATATATTACGAATCGAAATAAGTCAAACTCTGAGACATTTTCCTTTAATAACATTAGCAAAGGCTGCAATACTGTTAACAGTGCAATACAGATGTTTCCTGATTTAACTCTTGTTTCGGTAATGCAATGGCAATCAGTTATCAAAAACCAAAAACTTGTTCCATGCGTTTGTGACCACCCTGTGATATAAATTATCGAAAAAAAATATCCACTTTGACATCCGTGGTCCTTAATTATATAGAGTCGCACTCACCATCTATCGCCAAACTTCCACATTCTATCGACCATGCAATGCCGACCACCACACTTTGCAGTGAAACAAACGCAAAGCAATAATACAAACACGAGTGGAGGAAAATCTTTAATTTAAATGTTTCAAGTTGATCGTTAACATTAACTCTGGCTCAAAAAATTGTAAGTTTCAATGCTCATTGGACTTGGCTAAGTTTTAAAAGGTAGCATTAAGTAAATGTATTGGAAAATGCAGGTGAAAATTAATGCCGAAAATTAAAAAAAGTTGCCGACGCGACAACGCTACGCACACATGCTACCAAGCACACACACACGTATACCGTAGCTTGCAAATGGCGGATGGAACCAACAGCAAAAACTGCATGCATGTACTCTGTGTGTGTGTGTGTGTATGTGTGTAGTTTAAGGTGCTACGCTGTGATTTCAATGTGAAAAGTTGTAAATTTGTTGACGTTGCAAGAAGTGCGAAAATGAAAAAAAAAAGCAGAAACGGTAATTGCATAAAGTAAAAGCAGGTCTATGGAACGTGTGCGTGTGTGTTGAGCAGGGCATTTGTTGTTTTGCAGCGACAACATCAGCGACGCCCTTTTGTCTTGAGCTTTGCGTACGTCGCCCTTTTGCACGGATCTCGGCTGAATTTGCCAGGCCTCCGCCCACGCCTCCGCAGCAAAGCATGTCTTCGTTTTCTAAGTGAGAGTTTGTATGTGTATTGGTGGTCGTCGTATATGCTCCACATCTATCAGACGAAAGACGAAACAAACAGCCGCACACTCAAAATCGTGTTTAGGTCACTTGGCAGGCAGGCAAATTCATGCATACACACTCACACATATGCGCGCAAGTATATTTGCATGTGTGTGTACGCTTCACATACATTTCAAATGATTCGTTTTCTCAATGTCTCGCCAATTAAGACGCTTAATAAGCCACGTTGAACATGCTTCTTTTTGTTTTTTTTATGTTCTTTCACTCAATGCGCTAATGTCATTAGTGTGCAAACCGATAGTCAAAAGCCCAGTAGGGCAGCAGCTGACAAAATGAATTTAATATTCTTTTCTTTCTTAATTTTTTTTTTTTTTTACATTTTTTGATTTGCCAAGAATTTGTGTGGCGCTGTCTGAATGACACCCCCTGCCCCCTGCTGGCTGCTTGACTTGTTGTCTGTCTGCCATTTAGCGCTGCCTTTGTTGCGATTTTATCAAACACAAAAAAAAAACATAATTGATGTGCTGGCCCCTATTTGTTGCACTTGGCTATGTGTGTGTGTGTGTGTCTGCAATTGTGTTGGGCTTGTCTTTTGACATTTACACATTGCTGCTGCTAGCGGCAGCAGTACAGAAAATACACGCCCTCCCACTCCTTCCTCCTTTAAATTATACTCAGAGACTCGTACTCTCTCTTTCGCTCAGTGCAGTTTGAGCGCTTATCACATCATGAGAAACTAGAATGCATTTTGTTTGAGTAGTCATTCATATATATATATATATATATATATATATGTATATAATACATATGCCTCGTTTTTCATTCACATTTTTCGTAATAAATTCGATTGATAATAATAATCAATAATCATTAATTAGAGATCATCATCGAATATTTGCTACTGAACCATTGTAAAACGCGACGAGTCGTTCGCTTGAACCTTGAACTATTTTCTTAGTTGTCATTTACTATTAGATAGGAGCTAAATATAAAAATAAAAAAAGTTGCGTCAAACAACTGTGAACTTGAGGGGCTCCCACGCAACACTTGCTCTCTTTTTTTTTGGGAGAATACAGAAACATTGCATGTTGCATAAACATAATTAAATAAATAACACAGAGAACTTTCTAAAATTAACACTTGCCCGTTGAGGAGGCCTGCGACTAACAAAAATAGAAAAAGCAAAATTGCATTTATGAATAACAGCACAAACAAAGGCAACGCAAAAGAAAACAATGAATGATGAGTGTGTGTCAATAAATGTAAATAACCAAGAGTTAGCGAGTGAGAGAGTGCCACTTGCGCCGTTACACCGGCGAAGCAATTGGCAGTGTGAGTGAAAAAAATAATAATTCCATATAGACAGCGGTGCCGCTACTTTTCCTTCCATCTAATTGAGCAACAACAGAATTGGGCCAAATTTGCAGTCGGCGCAGCTTGTAACCAGGCCAGCAGTAAATTTAGCAAACGACTCAGCCATGAACATACACACATATATACCAATGTAACTATTTATCTGTATAAGTTTGTACTTGTTGCAGTTTTATTTTATGCTTTGGCCGATAATCATTTTTATAGACGTCGGAGCCGAGTCACACAGGCACACAAAACTCGTGCAAACATACACACTCATGCATGCATGGTTACAAGTTGTACCTGTGTGTGAACAGTTGAGCACATTCCGCAGCGGCGTTCTTCCGGTTGATGACCTTTACCGGCCTTTATTTGTGGTTTCTTCTTTACGGCCGCTGGACGACGCTCTAAGAAATTTTGCCTTTGTTAGCATCTTTGAAGTTAAAATAAAAATAATTACCGGTAGCCAACAATCTCTTTGACTGGCATCTATATTTAGCACAGTCCTGTTAAATGTCAAACAAATAAGCATTAAGCATTAAAACAGCTCAGCAGACGTCATAGTTGTGGTCAGAGTTGCAATTGTTCTGTCACCCAAGGGAAGGGGGAAGATAAAGTGACTTTAAACTAATCAAAAGAATATTGTCATTATTATTAGCCTTCTGCTTGATTAAAATCAAAATTTCAGCAAGCTTTAAGGCAATGTTATAAACAACTCTAGTTGTCAAATTCAAAAAATTTTACAAAATGGTAACATTTCTACAGGACAGCTTTCCAAATTAACTTATGGTGCCCAAATAACACAATGTTCATAAAGTACGATTTTATAAAGCCTAAATAAACAGACAAATCGGCGAAGAGAGATACACAGAAAAAAGTAAAAAATAACTTGTGAGTTTGGAAGTTAAATAAACAGTAGTCTCAAAAATTTAAGGCATTTATTTACATAGGCAAGACAAGAAATAAATTTATATGTGCCTTTGACATATATCAATAATGTGTATAAACATTTAAAGATGTGCTATTAAAATCTATAAGTAACGTCGTAAAAGTTATTAAAAGTTTGATACTGAGAATAAGACCAATAGAAAACATGACGCTGATTCCAGCAGCCAGTTTGTGTTTGTGATTTTGCTTGTTTGCTTGCTGGCTGAGCGAGCGAGAGCAACAATCTGGAATTGAATTTGCAATTTGTGAATTCTTCAGTGGCTCAGCTAAGAAGCAGGCAGCAGCAAGCAGGCAGAGTTTATGGAGCCAGCATACTTGAAATTTCAAGTTCTAACTGTATGTATACATGCGTCAGCGGTTAGTAAGAGCGCGAAAGAGCAAAAGATATAGAAAGAGTGAGAGGGAAAGCAAGAGAGCGCACTGAGCAGAGCTGAGCTTTTGCTTCGGTTCGTCATTATCATCGTTGTCGCTGCTCGCCGCCACCTTCTGTCATTCGCTGTTCATTCGAGTTGTGTCCATTCAGCGCTCTGCACAAGAGGAACTTCGAGTGGTCGGTGAAAAAAAGGAAACAAAGCGATCCCACATTTCTTTTGCTGCGTTAGTGAGTGCTATTCCAATATTTTGCATACGTGTGCGACAGAAAGTGATGCGCGTCTTTATCTGCGTAGGGGAATTTCCTGTTATATTTGGAAGTCTTTGGAGATTTTTTGTTGTAGGTCTTTGTGTGGGCAGCTTTTGCGGTTGGCATCCGCCTTGGGTTCAACAAAAAAAGTTGCTATTTGCGTACTCATTTTCGTGGAAATAAGCTTTTGAGCTAGGCGATAAACGAAAACGGGCGAGAGTAAGTCTTTCATCGGTCCAAGCATAATATATTCCACTACTTTATGTGTTTGCGAGTGTCTACATACGGTATAAAGTGCAACTTTCGACTGATAAATAGGATGTCAGTATAATAATAATAATAAACAACACGACATAAATAAGTCAATTATTATATACAGCACGACAAACAATATTAACGATAAGAATTGCATACGTATATATTTTTTGTTTGTACCATTCACCGGCCGGCTAACTGATAAGCACGTACACACACAGTTACACGCATATATACAATATGTCAAGAAAGTGCTTGTACACAGAAAAAAACATTCTGCCTCGCTGCTTTATGGTGAAGATTTATTAAGCGCTCCTTTAGATATATATATATATATTGAATATATATTGATATATATATTTATATACACATACTAACATATTGTTTGTGTTGCCATATCTCTGTGCACTCGCACAAAAATTTGTGGAGCAACGTCAACATTTTCGTCGTTCTCCAATTGCCAAGACCCACATCATCGGTAATACCGATCCTCTTTTACTCGAAGTGCTGATAATGAGCGACAAATGAAAAAAAAGAAATAAGAACACGAGCACTAAATCATTTATAATCATTTTTTGAGGAAGATCTTTTGACTCCACTCGCTACACTTTCGATTAGTTTGCTATTTTATTTTTTTTTATCTAGGAAAAGTATTTGAATTGTATGAGAGATAAAGCGCAATTTAAACTAGCGCACCCAGAAAAACGTTCTATATATCAAAAACTAACAACAATCAAATTAAATTTATGTTCCGCTAATTGCTGCCGTTATAAATAATGAATCACAGAAAATTAAAAGCTTTCGTTTCGCGGGAGTCCAGAATAATATTTTATGCGAGAACTAGGAATTTGAAATTAAATATTTTGGGTAGATATAGATTAGAGTAAGGCTTATCGAATATTTAATACTTGGCAGCACTAATTAAATTCTAATTACTTTTTTTTTTTTTGCTGTTACAGTAATCTTCAAGAGTTAAGAAGAAGAGAGAAGCACAGCAAACAGCAAAACTAATATCATCGACGGCTGGCGTCAAACTATGCAAATATGGATTTTCACATTCTGATTGTTATTGGTTGTGTGTTTGGGGCATCGCTGCTCTCCTTTCTGTTCATCAACAAGATCTTCAGGCGCAAGACCTTTGAGGAGGTTGTCGCCGAGAAGCGGGCCATGAGCGCCAATTTGTATGCGCAGAATAAGAGCGCTGGCTCAAATCCGGCATCGCAGCGTAAGCCCAAAAAGAAGGAGCTAAAGCGCGAAAAGAAGCAGCGTCAACGTGAACAGCAGAAGGATAATGCCAGTCAGGAGGAGCAGGATGACTTCTCTGACGGCGGCCATTCCGAAGAACAGGGCTCTGTACAACTGGAGGAGGAAACGTCGCAACCCGGTTTGTCCAAGCAGCATGTGGAATTTGAACCAGATCCAGAGGTCATGAACGATCAGCAGCATCAGCAGCGACGACCGAGCAATGCCGAAAAGGAGAACCATCCCGGCAACAACAACATCAACAACAACAATAATAATATCAATAGCAAGAAAAGCAAAAAGGATAAACGCAATGTAGCCGGCGGAGCCAAGTCAGTGGTTGGCATTCTGGTGAACAAGAACGATGTGATCGCTGTGCGGCAAACTCCAGTGGATGAGACACCCGTCCTGAACAACTTTGAGGTGCGAGTGCCCAAGGATGTGGTCGAGCTGAAGAAGCAGGAGCAAAAGGACAACAGCAATAAGCAGCAGCAGCAGGCACAAAAGCGAAATGGCGGCCCAGCCAAAAAGGAGAAGACAACGCTGCTCAGCGCCGCTCTCGAGCAGGCCGTCGAGGTGCCGCATGTACCCAAGCAAGCAGCAGCGCTCAAGCAACAGCAGCACCATCAGCCAACTGGTGGCTCCCCCAAGCAAGTGCAGCACAAGCAGGCCAAGCAGCAGCAGCAACAACAGCCTGGCAATAAAAGGCAGAAGGAAACAACGTTGACCGCCAAGGATTTGGTGCAGGCGCTGGATAAGCTCGCCGAGCATCAGACAATTGGTGTATCTGCGCTGATGAATGTGTTTGCACGTGCCGAACTCAATCGTTCGGAGATCCAAATACTTATTGATTATTTGCTGAACAAGCAGCAGGATATGCCCGCCAATCATGGCGAGTGGTCCGATGACATTTGCCAGAAGCTCAAGCGTCAGCTGGAGGAGAAAGAGAAGCTGCTTGCCGAGGAGCAGGAGGCATCGAGCGGCATTCAGGCCAAGTTGCGTGAATTGCGCCAGGAGATTAATACGGAACGTGCCCAGATTCACAGTCGGAGTCAGGCCTACAATGAAAAGTTGGTCGGTAAGGATCAGGAGCTGACCGCACTCAACCAGGAGCTGGCCAGTGCGAACGATAAACTGGCACTGGAGCGCCAACAGTTCCAGGCCAAATTGATGTGCGAGAAGCAGCTGCGTGTGGACATGTTGCCACAGCTGCAGCGACTGCAACAGGATCTGGCCCACAAAGAGAAGGTCATCGCGGACATGACTAGCTTTGTGAACGCCGAGGCGCACGCGGAAACGGAACTCATCCAGCAGCAGGTCCAGCAGATCTTGACGCTGGAGCAGCAGCGCGACGAACTCGAGGCGCGACTTAACAACAGTGTCTTCGAGCTGGAGCAGCGTAAACAGCTCGAAACAGAAAACGCCGAACTCAAAGTGGAGCTGCGCAATCTTAACAATGCTCTCGAATCGGCGGGTGCCGATCTGACGCACATACAGTCGGATCTTCAGGATGTGCGTCAACAGACCGTCTCGCTGGAGGCGAGCAACGTCAGCCTCAACCAGCAGCTCAGCCAGGCGAACAGTCAGGCTGTGCAGGCCTCCGCCCAGCAAACGGAGCAGGCCCAGGCCCAGTCCGAGGCACTGATCGTCATGCAGTCCAAGCTGCGTACCCTCAACGATGCCCATGCCACAGAACGGCAACAGATAGGCGCCCTCCGCACCCAGCTCGAGGAGGCGCATCAACGCGTCGAGCAGCTGCAGCACAAGGAGCAGCAGTTGCTGCTCGAGTTGCACGAGCAGCGCGAGAAGAATAACGTAACTAAACTTTAGCTGTTATTAGTAATAATCCCCATGTTAGCTGTAGTTGCTCCTCCCATTATGTATATCTTTTACTTTCTGTTGCTCTCTCGTTTAATGCTTGAGTCCTTTGGTTACTAATTTGCCACACGTGTGTGTGTCTCTGTGTTGTTTCGTCAGGATGTGCGTATGAAAAACTGGAAGTTGATTGAAGCGTTGCAAAATGCCGAAGCAACCGCCAGAACAGCAACAACAACAACAACCACGACAACAGCAAAGACGAAAACAAATACAGCACAAACCACCTCCTCCTTAGGCGTAAGTGCATGCAATCCAAACCCAAACCAATTATTATCATTTGTATTATTATTATTAACACTCGCCCGCAATTTATATTTGTGCAGCTGTCTCCAAATTGTGTTTTCACAGTGGTTTGTTGTTGAAGCTGACTGACGACAATAGTTGCCTTGATGAGTGTCAATTATTTTGAATTATTGCTAAAATTGTGCAAAAATGTGTAGCAGACAAAAGAAAGCAGCATCCATTTCATAAATTATATATGTGTATATTTAAGTCGATGTCGCAAACTATAAAAAATTCGAAAAGTTGAAAAGTTTTTGCACAAATCAAACAAAACAAACCAAACAAATAGGAAAAGTATTCGACATAAAAATGTCGCTAAGTTTTAGTAACTTTTTTTAATTATTTATTTTTTGAGACTGCAAGTTTGTTATCCAAACTGTGTGGATTTTGTGAACAGGTCAACTTTTCGCAAAACAGCTCCAAATCACATGAAAGGGAAAAGCGCACTGGAAAACTAAGAGAAAAAGCGCAAATGGTAAACTAAAAGAAAATAATCTTAATCATGCAGGACCGTCCTTGCGAGAAACTTATTTGTTTAATTTGTGAATTATCAGCAGACCAAAGCAAAAATATATAATATTTTTCGTTTTAAAAACAGAGCTCTTTGCTGACATATTTTTGAGGAACTGTAATAATTTAATTTGAATCGGTTGAGAAACGCAAATTTTGTTAACAAAATCGAATTTTTACATTGTATTTAACAGCAGGGTATCTACTAGTCGAGTCATTTCAATAACTAACTTGTTTATCTTTGACTAATTCTACTCGTCTCTGCAACTGCCGATTCATATTTAACTAATCGCATGTAAATTGTATAGTGTGGAACCTTAACTGTAAAAATATATATATATAACTATTTTTTTTTTTTTTTAATTTACAGCACCAACAAGTGCAACAGTTGCAACAGCAACAACAGCAGCAAAAGTTGCACCAGCAACAGCAGCAACAACAGCAGCAACAGTTGCAACAACAAAAGGCAGCCGCCGCTGCCAATGGTGGCGAGCTGAGAGCTGTTGCTGCCACCGGCGCGATAAAGGCGGAACAGCAGCGCATCAGAGAGCTGTACCAACGGCTGTATCCGGATGCAGTTAAGTTGCATGCGGCCACAGCACTGAATGCCTCGTTCGATGAGTGGCTGGAGCAGGTGCTTCTCACACACGTCAAACAGCAGCAACAGCAACAGCAGCTGCAACAGCTGCCGGTAGCAGCGATTAGCAGTAGTAATAAGTCCACACAATCAAACAACAACAGCAGCAGCAGCAGCGATCACAATAGCACCAGCAGCAGCAGCAGCAGCAGCACCCACAACAATATTAGTAGCAATAATAATAATTCGAATAGCAAATCCTCCTCCTCCGATAGTGCTGCCGTGCAGCAGGAGCTGCACACACATAACCTAAAGCTAAGCAAGCGCAACGATGAGCTCACGCAGCTGGTCACAAAGACGGTAAGCGAACCGACATATATAACCCGACTATATAGCATATATATAAATGTATATAATCAATTAGAGCAACACGCTGGTGGATTTGGAGCAGAAAGCACGGAAAGAGACTGAGTACTGGCTCAACCTTATTACCCAGAAGGAGCAGCTCTTATCCAATCTGCTGCAGCATCATCCCTTATATGATGAACAGGTGGGTGTTGAGTTAAGAATCTTAATCGGGCCAAAGAACATAATATATATTCTTGTCTATTGCAGGACAATTAATGTCGCCGTGTGAGGAAGCCGCCCTTATTAAATAGCAAAACCACAACGATAATTGACAACAATCACAGTGTTTGTCGAACTTCCAAAACAACAACAACATTAAAAACAACAATTCTAACAATCTATTAAGTTTAATATTACAAATATTTAAAAAGCGTAAAAAACAAAAAAAAAAAAAGAACAAAACAAAACAAAAACGAGCCCAACAACAAGAGCAACATTTAACATTTTAAAGTAGCAAAAAGTAAATGATGGATATATATATATATAAAAATACAATTGAGGAAAACAAACAAAAAACTTGTGCAATGTTGAACATTTAAACGTGAAGCGAAGAAAGATTTGAATGTGAATATAATGATTATTATTCGAAACGAGTGTGGCCAGCGGCTGCCTAAAGAAAGAACTTGTTGTAGATGGACTGGTTAGGCAAATACAGCTTGCAAACTGAATCAATCCATATGCCCCACAAAATTCACACATTGCTGCTGTTGTGCACATGCATGTACGAATACACACACACACACACAAACATATATAAATTCTTTATAATTTCTATTATTATTTATATGCATGCATACATATATATCTATATATTATTTGTGTTTACCTGCATTTAAAATCACTCAAAGTGCGCGCCGTAACAATTATTTTGTATATGTTTTATTATGTTAAGCAACTGAATTTATAAAGTCTACTTGGATTGTAATTATTTAATAAAAACAAAAAGCAAGCAAAAATTATATAAGTAAAAATAGTGAATGTCAATAACAGCCAATAATTGGTTTTTTTGTTTCGTATACTTTGTTCCCTTAGAAAGATGTTCGCATGTGCATTTTATTTTATTTGTTTATTTTGTCCGTTTCATTATTGTAAAAGAGCGCAAAGTATTTAATGTAACCGCAGCAGCAACCGCATAATTGTTTTTAGAACAAATGGTTAGCCCACAACAGCAACATTTAATTAAGCATATAATAATATAATAAACACAACAAAAAACAAAACACTATTTTTATATACATACAAGAAACATATATATATATATATATAAATCAAATAACACATTATATTTAATTCATAAGTAAACGCAAATTATAAATAGACAAAACGCATTAACGCTGAAATTGTTGTGCGCAGAAGACGGGTAAAGGAAAGCGAATTAGCAATTAATGTCAATACTTGTTGCGTTACAGTAAAAATTATATTAGGCAAAAACAAATTGAAAACAACAAAGCAGAAAACAAAAAACAGGTCGGAGCGACAGCATTCGTTATCGATTAACACTAAACGCTGGCGTATCGATAAATAACAACAAAACAAAAAAAAAGCTAAGCGCTGCAATATAACAATTTATAATTTATGCTAAATAAGAATTAAATACACACAAAACAAAAAAACAACCAAATGAAAATTTGAGTGCATTATATTTCTGTGTTTTAATCTGATTAAATGTGCATAACTACAAATGGAACTTAATGTTTACTATGTGAAAAGCTCAGCGCTTGGAGGCCAACTGAAGATTCTGTAAGGGGATGACCATATGGAATGGATACTGAAGCAGCTCGACGCACGACGGACGTTTTTTCGGACACAGCTGCAGACAATTCTTGACCATCTGCATATAGAAGAAGAGTATTCGATTTTAATTGTGAATATATATTATAATATACTCACATGCACTAGCATGATTGGATAGTAATTTGGTATGGATGGATACTCGATGCTGGTGCCGGGATTGGCAATCGCATTCATCTTGGCATTGATGTTTCGAATGTGGCCAAATGGGGTCTTCTGATACAGCAGCAAATATAGAATGCAGCCGAGCGACCACACATCCGATTTCGTTGAGATTTTTATCTTGGGCTGGTTGCTGCCACGCATTGGACTTGTGCCGCTCGAGATGTCGGTTAGTGCCTCCGGACTGATATAGTTGAATGTGCCCGCCTGTGAAAACTTTATAATGCTTGTCGAGTCCACGGCAATATTGCTGGCAATGCCAAAGTCGATCAGCTTCAGACGGCCGTTGACCATCAGAAAGTTTGCTGGCTTTAAGTCGGAATGAATAACGCCATTTTGGTGTATATAGTTGACTGCCTGCAGCATTTGATAGAGTATGTTCATCAGATTATATAACGGTATATTTGTGGTGAATCCTTGCAGGATCTTGTTCAAATCACAGTCCCCCTTCTCCATGACCATGTACAGCTTCGATTCCTGCCGCAGCAGTTCACTGCAAATATCAAAAATTTTTATTTAAAGTTAATTTGATTGAGATTTAGATACTCACTAATCGTAGAGCGACACGACGCATACGTTGCCCTGGAGCTTCTCGAGCAGCTTGGTTTCATTGAGATAGCCCTGCACCACAACCGGATCGGCTTGCAGATCGACCACTTTTAAGGCAAACTCCTGACCCGTGTCCTTGCGACGTGCCAAGTAAACAGAACTGGAGCCGCCGCAACCGAGCTTCTTAACCATAACATACTCGTGGCTCTTGATTTTCAGCACACTGCAACTTGACTTGACAGCTGCTTCAGGCTTGGCCTGTTGGACTGCAACAACAGGTACGGAATTGGACACAGAGACGGGTGCGGGTACGTTTGCTGACTGTTCAGAAGGAACAGTTGGCTTCATTTGATCGGCAGTGAGAAAGGCTCGATCAAGTGACTTTTTTGTTTTGAGGTTGTTGGAGGATTCTTTAGGCACAGCGGGGGTGTCAGGACTCTCGGTGATGGTGTCGCACAGCGAGAATATTAGACTGTCGCTGGTGAAGGGCGCACCGCGACTCACCGTCATGGGTGTCTGGAAGAGCACCTTCTGTGCGCGAAACTGATTGTCCAGTTCGTTGCGCTCCTTTTGTTGCGTGGTCTGCTTTGTGACCCTGCTGCATACCTGTGGCGTCACAAATTCCATCTCCAGCTTGGCGTGCGACTTATAAGTCCCGGATGGTGCGGTAGCACGAATAGGCGTCTCATTATCCACCGCCTTGCGTTGCTTTGCAATGATGCTCAGCGTTGGTGGTGCTGGTTTTTTTGCTGGCTGCTTTTGTTGTTGGGGTGATTTTTTGGTGGTGGCGGAGGTGGTGCTGCTGCTGCAGTTGATGCCCATGTTGCCGAAGCGACCGAGAAAGGATAAATTGGATTCGCTGGGTCGCAACGGAACTGCTGCTGTCGTTGAGACACCCGAGTTGCTGCCCGTCATCTCTTGCGTTGGCGATAGCACAAAAGAGTCGTTCAGAATGGCACAATTCAAATTGTTATCCTCATCCTCACTGTCCGAATCAAGCATCTTCATCTCCGACGGACGCCTGGGACTGCAATGGAATAATTAGCTACAATACTAAAACATTATTTATCTCAGCTAGTTTGGCTTACAACATGCTGTAAGCCGGGGGAGTGGATTCGTTTTTCTTGGGCCTCGTCTTGTCCTGGGTCTGTCCCACATTCTCCTTATTGGCATTGTCGCTGTAAGTAACTCTAATTGAAAAGAGCTCATAATAAGAAAACCGCTTGAAATTATAGCTCACTTTGCATCTTTCTGGCTTCTAGTCCCTGAAGCCGATGGCGCATCCTTTGGCATATTGCAGGGCGAATTGGCGTATTCATCCTCCGAATCCGTGCCAAATGTCAACAAATCTTTAATATGACGCGGTGCAGGTGTATTCATTTATAATCATTTATTTATGTATATTCTATTTGTAATAAATGATCGACTCTTTAATTTGAATGTGTGCAACAACAAACAACTCGAATTGTTCAATTTGTGCAGGGCTGCAATTACGCTATCGATATATCGATGTTTCTCCAATTATTTTATAAATACTGCAGATAATATTTCGCTTATATATTAAGATATAAATAGAATATGTTATTTTATTTATATTTGACAAATGTACATTTTGTAAATATATAAAGAGATAGATACATCGATAGTTCGATACTTGCTTATCGAATATAAATAGATTTATAACGATCTGGCAACACTAGTTGGGTGTCAGTTCTAAGAGAGCACCGACAACAAACGGAAGACTACTTTAATTTTTCTTGGGTGCTGCGCAGTTGGGGTTCTTAACAAAAAACAAACCAAGAACAATGGATAACCAGGCAACTGGCGCAGCTATACAAACCGGTGGATTACAAATCCACAGCCAAGACACAGATGAACTGCTCGATCCTGTTCTGGTGTCGGACAACAATGGCTCATATAAATTGAAAACTGTGGCTGCATTTAGGTAAATAGCAACCGTTCCCGGCAGATGTTGATGAATCATAGAAATGGATGATGCATTCCACATAAGCATATACCAGCTGCTCAACTCAATACATATGGTTACCAATTAACGTATTCGTAATCCTATATGTAATTTTGAATTTCTGTTCGCGAATATAGCATTCACTTGCTTATCTCAACGGCTATTTCATGTGTTGGCATTGGACTGGCGGCTGGCTTTCCTGAGAATCGACGCTGTGAGGCATACTTTATAATGCTCTACTTGCGCGCCACATTCTGGGTGATAACATTTGTAAGTGCATATATATGGTATTCAATACAATGCATAATTAATAATCATTCATGACAATTCTGACCTATCACAATGAATGCAGCTGCTCGATAAGTTTACCAAGAAGCAACACAATGCTTTACGGTTGAATGGCTATCACGATTTCCATCGCGAGACGAAGACGCAAACGGATGTTCCGCTGCAAATTGTTTCCTTGTGGAACACGGCTCTGTTGGTCGTCCAAGCGGGCATCCATCACTTCTATGGCGATCAGTTTTGGACGATTTGCGCCAAAGGCTGGCTCTCACCAGTTACTTACGTCACGGTTTTTAATATCGCCGAGAATTTGGTGCTTATCGCCAGCCACGGCTTCTATATAAGTACGAATCTCTATATAATTTAAGTAGTAATATTAATTTATATTAATCTTGCAGATAAGGTGTGTAAATTCAACAAGGCACAGCTGCCGCCGGATGTTTTACGTGGCGACAATCGTGCCAGTGGCTCCTTGGGCCTCATGCAGCCTGGCGGCGATACGGCAGAGCTGCTCGAGAAGCAGGCGGATCTGATTGCCTACTTGCGGGATCACACCCACAAGCTGAACCAGAAGCTGCACCATATGCAGACGAATGTGCGTCCAGTGAATGTGCCGCAAATTCCTTAAGCATATCAGGGGATACGCAATACGTGTTCCTTATTATCTGCATCCTACATTAATTATGCACATCAACACATCTGTTTATCATTTGGATTTCAATATTTTTTTATTGTACGCATCGCTGGCACTATTTCATAGGGATTGATTTGTTTAACTGTGGATACAAAGGAAAAAACTTATACTAACAGAAATGACTTAAAAGGGGTTCCTTTTATAAACTTAAAAAAAGTCGATAACTCTAAAATATACATTTTATATATCTGAATTATATTATTACTTCAAAATATACATTTTATAATTAAATTGTTGAACGTTTGGTTTCAAGTCGACAGCAATTCTGATGGGATTTCCAATATTTCCAAGATGTTGTCTATCGAAGACGTAACGACCTAAATGTAAAATGATAATTAATATACATTCCTATAAATGAGGATGTTGCGAAGCTACCTTATCGCCAGCGATGGCCAGAGCCAGGATTATGCGACCAGGTCCATTGAAGCGACCCAGCTGCCTGCCAGTTTCCTTGTTCAGCACATAGATGAAGCCATCATAGCAGCCAACGAGCAAATACTGATCACCGTATGTGGCCATGGCGACGGCCCCATTGCCGCAGCTCAGCGTGTTGGTCATGTTACCGCTCTGCAAGTGCAGAAAACAAAAATTAGTCTGCTGTAAAATGATGAAAGTGTGGCAGAAATTACTCACGGCAAACTCGAATCTGAAAACCCCGTTTGTCTGTGTGCCACAATAGACATGGCCGTCGGTCAGCAGCAAGCTGTACACGTTGAGATCGTCGGGCAAGCTGAAGCGACGCAGCAGCAGCCCAGTTGCAGCATCGTGCAGAAACACAAAGTTGCCCTTGCAGGCAAGCAAAATGATCTTGCGCACGCCCTCCTTGGTGGCCTTGACGGTGATGATGGACTTTCCAGTGGACAACAGCGGCATGTCCATCACTTTGTTACCCTGCAAAGGCAATAGAATAAATAGTAAATAAATTTAAAAAAAAGAGATAAAAAATTTTGTTAGTCCTGGAGATGCGGGGCATCGATCCCCGTACCTCTCACATGCTAAGCGAGCGCTCTACCATCTGAGCTACATCCCCGTTGTGTCTGACCACCTCTTTTTGACCACCATAAACTTGTCCCATTGTCAGAAAATCCCATTCAAATCGAATCAGCGAATGTGGCTTGCATTTTAATTTCTGTTTATTGTCACTTCAAATGTGCAACAATTCGATACCACAATAAATTTACCAGCAGACAGCTTTCGATACGATTATAAATAGACTTGTACGTGAAAACTATTTATATATATTTATTTATATATACGACAGATAGTTGAGGGCATTTTTTAATGAATAGCAGATAATTTAGATAAGAAACTAATTGCTCATTTTAAATAATAACTTGAATAGTTATAAATTATCACCAATGCTGTTTGAGGAAAATAGGATTTTATTTAATTATACTGCTGACTCATAAATAACATATGTAGGCAATTTGTTACAAAGGGAAAATAAGTTGTATTTATTCACAACCTATTCACACAACCTTAACTAATTTTCAATGCATTTTGTGTTAGAAAAATGTTAATAAGTTTTTACATCATCAGAAATTTGAATGGATTGTTTTTAAGAAACAAAAAATATGAACACTTTTTATAAACGAAGTAATTATAAAAAGCTAAGTAATTTTGCTCGTGTGTTAGAAATCTGTTCAAATAAAAAAATCATGTTGTACATTACTTATTAGTTTAAAATGCAATTAAACATGACTAATGTCGTTTCTTTGTTGTTCCTATCAGTAGATAAGAAAATTGCATTCATCATATATAAAAAAACAAAGAAAAATTGTTTAAAAAACTGATACGCTGATATCAGTTCGTATCTTTCTAATGATAAGATTAGGATTCAATCTAAAAATTGAAACGCATAAGTAATTCGAGTTTGCGAATTTTGAACACTTTGTTCGATAATTAACAACAATTATGGTAATAATATATATGCGCAAAATCGTATTTATTAATGTTTATATAAGAAGAGAATGCTTATGATACAACTATGAAAAAATTAAAAATCAGAAACATTGTTGAAATAGTTAACAAATCAAAACTTATAAAAAGCCATTAGGGCTAAGCAAAGAAAAACTAGAAAATTGCATGGCTGAACAAACAAGGAAAGGAGCGGTATGATTAATGGGGTCTACCCTCTGACTCCCCCTAGCCACGCATAGACCCAACTCTAATCAAACATATAGCGCATGGAATGACTATAAAAATCAACAGCATTAAAAAAGAGTGAGACAGCAAAGGAAAAGAAAATTTGCAAGATGTATATAGATACATACATACATACATCAATATATATGTACAGTTATGAATCGGGCATTTGCAAGATGGCGTCGCTGCAATGCTGCAAGAAAAGGAAGAAAAGCGGAACACAAACAAATACAGAATTGTAGTTGAAATTGCAGGAGGCGCACCCAAAATGCTCGATTGGCGTTGCTTTGTTTATTTAGTGGTTGCAATTGCGCCCACCCCGACCTGCCCTGCCACACCCACAACGCAGCCCATATGCAATTTGCTGCTGCTGCTGCTGCTACAAAACAACAACAATAACAACAGAAAAGAGTAACAGTTGCTTACATACAAACACTCATACATACATATAGCGTCGTCGGTGCCGGCAAACAACCAACCCGATTCGTCAGGCTCAGCCAATGAGAATACGGCGTTGCCACTCACAGCGAAAACACACATACATACATACGGAGCTACACAGACAGGCGGCGTCATTTTGCCAGAGACACAACACAACAAAACAGGAGCCAACCAGCAAGAAAGGCAACCCACAAAAACAACAGCAAAGCAGGCACGAAGACATTCCAATTGCAATGCCTTGGAAGGCCTTTGCCTGCAATAAGCGAATGACAGAGAAAGAGCGCTTAGAAAGCTGAGGAAGGATACACAGAGATAGAGAGTGAGTATGAGTGAGTCAGAGCTGATATAGTGAGAGTATATAGTTTGTATTTTATTTAAAATTGTTTTGAGTAAATAGCATATAAACATTTTATTTGCTGCTGCCAAATTGCGAATGAGCGCAAGAAGCAGCAAAACTGACACACACATACAGACAACTAACGGCTTATGCAGCAATAACAGCAACAAGAAAGTGCAGCAGAAAGAGACATGCGCATTGCGGTGTGAGAGAAGAGTGACGAACGCTTAACAGCCTCGAGTCCGAAGCAAAGCAAGCAGTAAGCATGCGACTGAATGTGTGTGTGTGTGTACGAGAGAGTGCGAACAGGCGGGCAATGAAAGCTGCTGCTGCTGTTGCTGCTGGCTGCACTGTGTGAGAAAGTGTGAGTCAGCAAAATATACAGTAAACTAAACATGAACACATAAATAGTTAAATAAACAACAATAGTGAGCGCCTGTGTGCGAGTGCGAGAGCATGGGTAAAACGATGCTATTGAGAGAGAATGTGAGTGGGAGAGGGAGTGGGAGCGGGAGAGTAGGATAGTTTTTTGCTGCAAGCAGGCTGCGCTGCAGTTTGCTGTTGTTTGTTGCAACTAACCCCCAGCCTTGGCTATATACAACTACATGCGTACATATGTATTACGCTTTTTGGCCAAACAACGTGCAGCAATGGCCAAACACACACATACACACACACACACACACACAAAATAAAAACACACAACAAAATATCAAGCAATAGCAGCAAAGCAAATTGCAACAAGCAACGCCTTCTATATGCATATATCTCGATCTATATATATAGATCTATCTATATAGAAATATATATACACATTATATTTGGACCATTGCAGTTTGGGGCGTGGCTGTTGCTTAGGTAGCGCCACATAAATATTTAGTAAATAACTAAGTTGTGCACGGGCCGAAGTACAGTTGCCACAATACTGAGCTACAAATGCAATGTGGCAAGTGTGGCACCATCATTTTTGGGGCATGGAGATGGGTGAATTATCCGCACGTCGCAGCCATAAATCGAATGCTGCCAAAAATTAAGACTTATCGCCATCGCCCTCAGCTCAAAAATTGTAATGAAGTGCCAGCAGCATTTCAACCTTCATGCCACCAAAACTGTGGCACAGCACATCCAATTTGCGTATATCGCTGGCGAGATGCGAAGGAAAAAAATAAATTCGATTTGATTTTCATTGTCTAGACTGGGTTCGCTGTTCAATGGCTGCTTAATGCCAATTCCTTGTTTTCCTTGTTGCTTTTGCTGTCCCTGCCTCCCCTCTGATGTGGCAAGGTGTGTTTGTGTGCGCCACTAGTGGCAATGCTGTTCACTTTTTAATTGAATATTTTCGAGTGTTTATTTGACAGACAAATATTTAATGAGCCGCACATTAATTGTAAATGCCACTCGAGGTGGCAAAGTGTCGACATCATTTCACTAGTCAAATGGCTAAAACCTGATAAACAAGTCCTAAACTATCCTTGAGTGGAGCACAGTGTATTTATTTATTTAATTATTTAGTTAATGACATCTGAAGTCAGTCGACACAAAAACTACACAAAGCTGAAAATTGAATAATTTAAATCTTGTCAAATCTTCCAACATTTGTTGCATGAATTGGAGAAAACCCATGAAAAAACCAAGCCGACTAAAATAATGATGTATATGAATTAATAAAGATGCAACAGCAGTGCAATAGCAGTGTTGCTAAATATGCTATATCCCTTGGGGTATGCAACAAACTTTACAAACAGTTTTTTCAGCGGACAATAAAATAAATAAGTAAATTGCCATTTTTATATTAAAATTGGATTATTATGAGTAGCAAACCAATGATTAATTGTAGCCCATAAAAGGATTGTCTGAGTGACAATTCCATTTCAATCAGATCGGTTTCAGATGCTCTATAAAATATTATCAATGTTTTTTCAAGTTGTGTTTAAAAACGATTATCTATTATTAAACTATTTAAAGTAGATTAATTATAGATTCTGATTACTGACGATAATCTAAAATTAAAGCAGTCAGTCTAATTAATATAGATTTATAATAGGTTCTAGTTACAAAAGATAATCTCTAGTTAATATGGATTAATTATAAATTTCGTATATTTAAAATAGATTAATTATAGATTCTGGTTTGTAAACACGATTTGGTATAATATAGAATTGTTCAAATCGCCTTTGATTTTGAAAATCGGTTCAGTTTTGATTAAGTTTTAAATCCATTGGCAAAGCTAATTTTTGGCAAATAGTTTTTACATAAATTCCTAGCATGGTTTGGGTTTTTAAATATAATTGCATAGCTAATTTAGTTAATAAAATATTGACTAAAAAGTATTGCTTTTAAATATCAACTCGGTTTGAAGAAAGTTAACAATTTTTTGATAAGCAAAAATCTGGAAAATTGAAAACATTTCTTAAATTAATTATTTTTGAGGTAGACTTCTAATATTTCTAATTTCAAGCACAAATAATACTTGAAAAACGATTTTAAATAAACATTTGAAAACACTTTTTGGCTAACAAAATCTGTGAGCCGATTATAATGAAATTTGAATAGTTTATCTAAACATCTCTGTGTGTATAATACATCAATTGGAATGGGCCTTACAATTGTCTTCTTTTACTAACAGATATCGATTTGTATCGATATTAGCGAATTGGAAATAGCTATCGATAAGTTGAAAAGCGCTCACTCTGTTTTTATACAAGAGAACTAATTTAACAAATTTGAAATCCAATCTGCTGCTGATAAAGAATCCAAAAATGTACTTTATGGGTTTGAATATCTATATATATATATATATATATATATAATATTATATTTAACTTATTCTTAATATATGTTAGCTTTATTACACTAATTTTAACTTATTTAAATCGTATCAGTTTATCTATTCTTTCGTTAGTTCTTTCCACTTTCTCTTAATTGCTGTATTACTAAATATTTCTTGAACCATTTCGAGGACTCTGTAAGGATTACAAGAGAAGAGATTGATATATGCACATAATACAGAGTCCTTCATTTCTATAATTAAGAACCCCATTTTAAACTTTATATATTGTGAATAACTTTATAGCATTATAAATTATAATTATAAATTATATTAATTAATATTTTTATTAGTTTGATTGAGTTTTTTTTCTGGGTTTTCCCCAATGGTTATAATAAATGTTGGACTATATTGCATTTAAATACCCCCAGAAATCGTATAAATATTTTTTAATATTATATATAAATTTTATTTTATATTTAATTAAAAATTAGTTTTTTACTTTTTGTATCTTTTGACATTAAATAAATAATAAATAATGAAATATAGGAAAAAAGTATTGAATTTGAAACTCCTATAAAAAAATCGACTAGTTCCCATGGGTGATTTTTCCAATTAGACATTCTTAGTTAGAACTTACCGCAATATTGTATGTAAAGATGTGGCCCCAGCGGCTGCCAATGAATGCGATGCCCCAGTCGATGTCAATGGACTGCAGCGGCTCCTTGAAGTAAACTGTCTGAACGACTCGCTCCAGATTCTGTGGAGCAGATGGAAATGAAACGAGTGAAGAATATGGGAATTTGGGTTTGAAGATGGTACACACCTCGAGGGAGGATTTCTTGATGAAGCCGTCCAGCGAGGTGGTGTAGAGAAAGGATTCCCTCTCGCAGAGGAACATGTTGGTGATTGCCTCGCTGTGCTTGGTGATCTGGAGTTCCAGCTTGTGGTTGGCTATGTTGAACATGTAAACGTCGCCATTCTCCGAGGCGGCGATGATGTACACCTTGTAGACGCGTATCTGGGTGATGGGACTGGTGATGTTTTGCAGTCGGCCACTGGGTATGTAGCCATATTTAAAGCTGCTGTCCACATTGGCCACTGTGGACGACGATGGAGGAGTGGGCGGCGGCGCAGGAGCGCTGGACTTGAGCAGAATGCGTGGCAGATCGTACATCGACATGGTGGCTAAGCGTTCCGGTGGCGGAGGAGGTGGCTGCAACGCTGGTATCACCGCCAATGCTGCAACAGATCGAGTCAAACGCTGACGCTTGCTGGCACAGTCAACAACAGTTGGCTCAGTTGTGGCACGTTTCCTTGTCTCCGCCTGCTGTTGCACGGGCGACTCCTCCTCAGCCTTAATAAGCAGCGATTGTGGCATGACGCCTGACTCCACTGGCGCCTCGTTGCTAGCTGGAGCAAGTTGCTCTGCTTCTGCGAGGGTTTTGTGTCTGATGCGATTGGCTGGACGCTTGCGCTTGGAGAGGATCTTGACACGCTTCACGACGATGGCGCGACGATGACGCAATCTGGGCGTGTTGGCCACTTCTGGCGTAGCTGCACTTTGGGGCGGTGGTGAGTTTGTGGGCGTGACTGTGGCTGGAGGCGTGGCTGTCGTTGATGTTGTTGTTATTGTTGTTGCTGCTGATTGGTTCCTCACGATTACCGTGTTGAGCAGCAGAAACTTGCGACTCTGCAACTCCAGGCTAAGCATCTCCAGGTCGGATTTCTCGCGCTGAAACTTCATGATCATCTCGTCGAGAAAGCCGCGTCGATTCTGATTCTCCAGCAGTCGTCGATCCAGCTCGAGCAAGCTTTGCGTCACCGAATCACCCAGCAGCACAATTGGCTCACTGCTCTCCAAGCCGCAGGAGGACAGCGAGAAGCTGCCGGGCGACAGACGCGGCACAGACGCATCCAGACCAAAGTAGTTCAGTGAGTGCAGGGAACGATTTGAGCTGGACAGCGTCGGTGTACCATTTCGGGGTGGGGTGGGTGGCATTAAGGATTGCGCTGCTGCTGCTGCAGCTGCTGTGGTGGCAACTGCGACTGCTGACTCAGCTGGAGTGCAGTTCCTTTGATGTGACTGTGAGTCTGATTGGAGCTGCTCGGCGGTGTTGAGCAACAGCGGCGAGCTGGCACTGATGATAAGCCCATTAGCAGACTCCTTCTCCAGCTTGTGCTGCGTCTCGTCCTTCTGCTGCTTGCGACGCGCCGCAGCCGCCTGCTTCTGCTGATTGACGACATTGACAATTTCGCGGAGCAGGAACTCGATGCCCAGCCGATTGTCGCTTGCCTTGAGATTCTGTTGCATTTTGGCCACATCGATTTTGCTGAATGCCCGCGAGTTGTGCTCGCCGCTGGTCACCACGCAGGAGATGAAGTGAAGCCGGCTCTGCAGACTGCCGCAGTGGCTGCTCCGATATCGTTCCGCCAGCGACTCCTTCAGCTGCGGCAGTATCAGCTTCTCAAAGCTGTCCACAATGTTGTTCGCATCGCTGTCCAGTTTCTGTTGAAAGCGTCGCTTTGTGGACTCTGTGCTGCTGCTGCTCCTAATGGATGCCGTCGAGTGATCGCTGTCCGCATCAGTTGCTCGCTTATCCACCTCCCCCACCGCCTCCTCCTCATCTTCTGAGGAACTGCTGAGCTCAATGACGCTGGTTTCTCGAAAACTACGCGATTCCATTTGCATTTCTTTTTTGATGGCCAAGCAATTTGGTTCTTCATCGTCTCTTTCTCTTTGAGTTACTTCCTTTTGCTTGGCAATCTCTTTGGTTTTGCTCGGAGCTCTCTTAAGTTTCGAGTTTTGCGGCGCGCTTTTTTCGCTTAGCTGCCCATTGCTCAGCTTTTTGCCTGCCATTTTTTTGGTCTTCTCCTGCCTTGGCGCTTTGCACTTTTTGTTCTTCTTAATGGGTTGCTCGCTTTTGCTCTCTCCAACAAACTTCGAGATTTCACTCTCCTTTGTAAGCTGCTCACTTTCGCTTCCTTTAAGAGGCTGCTCGCTTTCGCTCTTTTTAATACACTGCTCGCTTTCGTTCTCTTTAATACACGGCTTGCTTCCGCTCTCTTTAATACACTGCTTGCTTTCACTCTCTTTAAAAGGCTGATCACTTTCACTTTCTTTAATAAATTCCGCGCTTTCGCTTTCTTTGCTCGTGGCTGTGCTTTCGTTCGCTTCGATCGCAGCTGTGCTTTCGTTCGCTTCGATCGCAGCTGTGCTTTCGCTCGCTTCGATCGCAGCTGTGCTTTCGCTCGCTTCGATCGCAGCTGTGCTTTCGCTGCTCTCTTTGCCGTCGCTCTGCTGCGTCTCTCTCACAGATATGTCAATGCCACAGCACTTTTCTATCTCCTGCAGCAGCAGCTCTGGCAGCTTGATGGCGTCAACGATGTCGTCCTCGACCAGTTGCTCGGCTGGCTTGTCCTTTGGCTGGTCGAGCTCGATTGCCTTCAGCTGGCGTCGCACCCCGTCGCGCAGTCGTCGTCGAGCCTGCAACTTTAGAGGCTCGTTGTAGATGGTGTCGCTATTATTGATGATGTACTTGAGGCTCTCCATGTCCATGCTGGCCAGTCGTTTGTTGATGTTGTTGAAGTCGCTGCTGCCATTGTGGGCTGAGCTGCTGAGCAGCGAGTGGCTGGTTGTGCGCTGACGTGTTTGTATAGCTGTTGCTCGTGGAATCCTCTTCGCTGTGATCCCGTTTTGACTTCCCCTCTGTTCCTGTGTAACGGCGAGTATTTCCTGCTTGAGCAGCTCGGCCAACGGCCTCACCTGTATCTTGGGATATGTTTTTGGTTGCTCCTTCTGCTCCGGTTCAGTTTGGTTCAGTTTATGCTTGACGCATCCTATGGCACAATTTTCTTTGATCTTTTTCTTCACCGGAGTAGGTATATTATGTCTAACTAATTTGGATTTCGGATACTTGCTAGTTGGAGTTTTAGTTTTCTTTGAACTTTCTAGAACTTCTTCACTTTCCTTCTCACACTGTCCGTCAACTAATACATCTGCTTTGTTCTTGGAACACTTTTCTTCAGACTCTTCTTTTGACTTGTTGCTATCCTTTTCGCTCTCAGCTGAATTTGATCTGGCACAATTTGCTTTTTCTTCACTCTCTAAACGATTTGAAATCGAATTATTTTTACTGTATTCTTCTTGTTCTGCTTTGTTCTTGTTTGTGCAACTCTTTTGTTTCGCTTGGCTTTCTTCAGTTGCTTTGACTTGTTCTTCTTCTTCTTGTTCTCTTAGTGTTTCAGTGGTACTTTGACTCCGAGTCTTTCGATGTCTCGCCCTATAATCCTCACTTATCCACTTACGACTTGAGCTTGAGTATCGATCTGAATTGGTTCTGATTTCACGCGATTTGTAAAAATCGTTTCTATAATAATCAGTTCTTTCGCGGCGTTTGTGTTCCTCTTGATTCTCGCCGCGTTTACAATCTGTGGACTCCTTCCAATTCTTGTCTTTATTATGATACGAATCACGTGGGTTATTTGGAGAATAGTACGGCCTAGAACCGTTATTATTCCACTGCACAATATAGGGAACATACAAATTGCTTAGACTAAATTTTCAAGTGTTAAAAAAATATACTTACATTATTATTGTATAAGTGGTTCCTGAAAAAAAATGAATGTGAAAATATTGTTAGTTTAGAGGAAATACAAAGATGAGAATGATTATTTACTAGTCAATTGCAATTAGGTAAAACTCAGGCTCCGACAAAGTAGGTATAATAATAATCAACAAAAAAGTTAAGTTCCACAAACAATAAAGGAATAATTAATGTAATCAAGCAACGTGCTTTGGCTTCTGCCAAGTTCTCAGCTCAACTTTTGTGGCACGTGAGCATGAGGAGGAACACAGCGCCCATTAATTTAACAGATTTAAAATTTATAACCACAAAAGTCCCCTCTCTCTCTGCCTCCCTCCCTCCCACTACCCTCGATGCCCCCCTATTTGTGTATGCAAAGGTGCGAATTCCTTTGGCATTCAGCATTTTTCTACTTTTCGGCATGTCCGCTTTTGTTTTATTTTATTTTACAATTTTTTTTTGGGGGTTTCGCTCGAAAATCTCGTTAAGAAATGCTAAAATATACGACCACAAATCTTGTGTAGCTGTTCTTCTGCTGCCTTTTGTTAATGTCATTTGTAACTTGAACTAATTAAAAATTTAAAATGTCGCCCGCCAATGCGAATTTGCATGCCAATGCAAAACCAGTTTAACATTTTTCCCCCCACCTCGATTAAAATGTGTATTTGTTGCATATGCAACGCAAATCAAGAAGATAAAAAGTTTAAAAATACATTTTTTGGCATCAAGAATTCATATAAAAGCCTTATTTTTGAAGTAATCTAGATCATTTACTTTGAACACTGATTTATTTAAGATATTTATAGTAGAGAAATCATGATTTCTCTTAGAAAACATACTTTTTAAAGTATTTTAGAAGTACCATTAATTACAGCATAAAAATTAAGAATTTCTTTTCATATAAATCTAGCAGATTTATAAATAAAAGACACTATTGCAACAATTGTCTTTTAAAGTGTATATGAATTTTCAAATTTTCTGAAAAGAATTGAACCCAAAATATTACGCAACGAAAACGACTTTAAAATTTTCCTTCTTTTTTGTTACTTTTTTTTTAAATATTTCTAAACACTGGGATTTACTTTGGAATTGAGTTGGTTAAAAATCCCAAATAGTATTTTTAAAAATTAATTTAAAATCAATAAATGCTCGAACAGTTCCATTGAAATATTTTTAATTTAATGTGTAATGCACAAAGTTTTATATGGTGTTGTGAACAAATGTGAACAAATAACACAAAATCTGGAATAAATTGGAAAGTGGATATAGGCGATAAATGAAAAAAAAAGTTAAAAACAATAAAAAATGCTTAGATAGTCGAAAAATACTATAAAAGAACAAAAACAATAAAATCTGCTGAAATTTACACAAATACAGGAAAGGAGAAAAGACTTGGGAAAAATAGGAGATATATTTGAAAGTAAAATAATACTAAGCAGCTATCTGTAAACAATATAAG
This sequence comes from Drosophila demipolita, assembly GCA_035042405.1. NCBI lineage: Eukaryota > Metazoa > Arthropoda > Insecta > Diptera > Drosophilidae > Drosophila > Drosophila demipolita. The sequence goes on along the minus strand of JAWNLI010000489.1, from coordinate 2,820,741 downwards.
TAATAAATTAAGAGTAGTAAAAAAATAAATAAAATTAGTGGTGGGCGCTTTAAAGCAGTAAAGAATCAAACCACTTTATTAGATTCTTTTCAACCAATAAAAAAAAATAAAACAAAAAATAACTTGAACCCAAATAAAAATTAATATGCATAACGCATAGCGGAAAGAAAAAACTTAAGAAAATTTATGCAGTGATGAGTGAAAAAGGATGCCACTCTGGGCTCTGGGTGATTCCCGAGGAGGAGTTAAATAAAAAAAGTCACAACACGCTCGCCGGAAACGGGCCAAGTCAAATGTCACGGAACGTGTGTGTGTGTGTGTGTGTGTGACAAGTGGTCTAATGAGCAGGAGGAGTCACTTAAGAAGGCACCTACAAAAGTATTTGTCAAATCAAGCCAAAGACTCCCTCCCAGCCGCCCTAAAACTAATGAACCTTGAGCGGGGGGCGTGCCAAAACGGAGGCAAGTCAATTAAAAAAAAGAAAGAAAGTCACAACAGCAAAAAGTACGTGATGCTCTCGAGTGACGCGCTGCAGTGGCAGGGTGTGGGGCATGTGGCATGGGGCAGTTGTGTGTGCAAATATTTTCTAGACAGCAACTAAAAGTCGCAGACTGTCTTGAAATTAAAATTACAAGACGCTTGGATGAATTTGGATGTAGCTGCCAGGTAGTGGCAGAGGCAGTGGCACGGGGCATGCTGACAAAAGTTTTTGAGGTAACATTTCTTTTACGATTCGCCTGGGTGCCACCAGAAAGTAAGCAAAAGTAAGCAAAGTCGAAAAAGTGGCACTCGTGCGACTTTGTCATTAATTTTGTATATCATTGAGTTTTACGATGCTCATAAATATGAAAACGTTTAACTCTTGCCAAGGCGAAAACACCTCTCCTCCTTCCACCCCCCCCCCACCCATTTGCCACACCCGCTTGTTGTATATGAGACAAACTAATTGTTGCTGCTTACGCGTGCTCTGCTCGTAATGTCTTTTTAAGCGGTGGCATGCACCCCACATGTTTTCACAATGTTTCGCTGATAAACAACAATAACAACAACAACAACAACAACACAAAACAACAACAATTAGTGGCTTGCTGCTGGGGGATACACTCTACACTCTACATGCCACTTGCCACATGCTCGCTCCCCCTGCAGTCAGTTTGGTTCACTTGTATGTGCAACAGCTTGAGGTAATTTTCAAGTTTTCTCAGCGACTCGTTGACAGGCGTTTTTGTTGTTTTGTTTGGTTTTAATTAAAGCCCAAAATACACTCACACACACATAATGTGTGCACAACAAACTCGTATAGACAAATTTTAGGGCGACTTCTCATAATAAACAAGCATTGCTCAAAATTAACATTTATTGTGGTTATTTTTTTTAAGTCCTGAAATGTTAGCAGTTTCCAAGTTGATTGTTTTAATACTTTACAAAAGTCCTCAAATTTTAAATATCATATTTATTAAATAAAGAAGAAGAAATTACACTGAATCCAGTTGTTAAAAATATTTTTGTTTCATTGGCAAACTTTCCATAAAGAATTTGCACACATATATGAGCAGGCAAAGTCATTTCATAAGGAAATGCACAGAAGCTGAAAAAAAAAAAAAATGAATGCAACGCGAATTTTTATTCACAAGCCCGAAATGATCCCTTATTGGCTGACAATAAACACATGCATATACATACATGCGTAGACGCAATCGTACATAACGGAATTCTGCAGATTCCACACTAAACATATTGTCTCGTTGATTATCGTGTCATCTCTTTCCTACACATGCGCTTGCTTATTTATGCTTGCGGCTGCTGGTGGAAATGATATCAATATGGGAATATATTTTCGTCTATAACTTGGGTGTTTCCTATTCGATCTTCATGAAATAATTAAAACTAAAAGTCTCTAAGAACAAGTTATTCTTACAGACGGATGGACAGATAAGACTAAGTCTTGCTGCTGATCAGGTATATACATACTTTATCGGTTTGCCTTTTAAATAATTTTGAACACCTTTATTTCAACTTTTTTTTTGTTAACTTTCAATGCTTAATAAAACCATTCAACAATTTCGATTGCTACGCTCAACTCAACTCAATCAGACACAGTTAATCAATTTTCACTATAATTGCTAACAAAGGCACGCTTTAAGCCGCAAACCAGTTCAGGCCGAGCTTACAAGCCAAACTGGGCCAGTTTATGGCATGCATTTCAATTGAATTTATCGCGAGTGTAATTGGATTTTGGTAAGAGGCAAGTTTATTGCGTTGGTCACAAAAACACCGTTACATGAGTCAGAAGCACACGGGGATGTAGCTCAGATGGTAGAGCGCTCGCTTAGCATGTGAGAGGTACGGGGATCGATGCCCCGCATCTCCAAAGGATAAAACCACCTTTTTTTTTATGCACATTTTATCTAATATTTTTGTGACTAAAAAGTAGTGGCAAAATAGTAATGAAATGCAGACATAACAAAACACTTAAAACAATTAAAAAACAGCAAAACACATAAATTTTGGTAACAGGACAGCGGCAGCTTAACAAGCTTAACAGTCAGTCAAGTCAGTGCTGGAGGGGAGGGGAGTGGAGTGGAAGGGAGTGGAAACTTTGTCCTGTGCTTTGTGCGCTGCAAATATTAAAACAAAAGGCTTCTCATAAATAGCACATCATGTATCATTTACAATACCCAGGCTCATTCAACACACTCCCCAGAGTTCTCTCCCTTGCTGTGTGTGTGTGTGTTGTGTGTGTTTCGCCTGCGGCTGTGGCAGCAGCGGCAACTCAGTCAGTTACCTCAAACCGCTGATCGTCCTGGGAGACGTGGCATGTTGTTGGCCTGGCTGTTTGGCAGCCTGTTTAATTGCTGGCAAAGTTCTGCGAATGCAGGCAGCCAGCCAGCCAAGTAAACAAACATTGGCATATTGTGCTGATTTATGTGCGACAATGTGTCCCGTGTTTCTGCCGTGTGTTCAAATCAAATTACGCGACTTGATTGCCGACATGCAAGGGGGTGCAACAATGAAGGGGGGGGGGGGGGTGGGGGGGCCGGCTAAGCCCAAAGTCCTTTTGCCGCCTTTGAATATTCATTAATGCGCCTTCTTCTTGCCAAATCAAAAAATTGCAGACGTCTGCGTATTTATCGACGCTTGCAATAAAAAAAAAGGAAAGAGTCCTTTCCGTATTTTATTGGAGATGCGGGGCATCGATCCCCGTACCTCTCACATGCTAAGCGAGCGCTCTACCATCTGAGCTACATCCCCACATATGTCTCCCTCATTCAAGTGGCCAAAATGTGTTGACAAAGTGCAGTGCCAGCGAAAACAAAAACCAAAACAGAAGCGAAAGCTTTTGGCCAGCCCAGCAGTACTTGGCCAACTTCAATTTCACTGATTTGATTCCTGAACTAATTTTGTATTGAATAAAATTTTGTTTTACTTTTATATTCAGCATGCCTGATTAGCTCTTTTTGGCTGTTGATTATTATTTTTATAATTAAGCAAAAAGTAAATAAATAAATTGGTATTAGTATTATTTTATATGCCTTGGCTTAATTAAATAATTTCAACAACAACTTGATAAAAGGCATACAATTAATATGGAAACTGTTCTATTTATAATCTTTCTGAGTAAAAATTTAAGTTAAATAATTTTTCTTTGATTGTTAATGTTAATAAATAAAATATAATAAATAATATATAATAAATAATTTATAATAATAAATAATTAGCTGTTAGATTATTAAAAAAAATAAACTTTGAATACATAATTTGAACTAAAGGCAGATTTGTATATAATAAAACTTGTTACTTTATTAAATGTTATTATTAAAAGAAAACAATTAGAATACAAAAAAAACCTGTTCAAGACAAAGCGATTTTTTATATAAAATCTTAATGATAAAAGTGTTCAATATTTCGTTTTTTTATTTAGTTATAAGAAGCATTATAACATGCATTTCTCGAGAGTTTGATTCATATAATTTAGTAAATAAAATATAAATTAGTACAAAAACACTTCCAAACATTCGTATTTGAGTTATATGAAATAGTAGTCAAATCTCGAGGATTTTAATACTAAATATATATTGTGTAAGTTTGGTTTAGATATATATGAAACAAACAATTTTTTGAAGAAAATAATAATTTCATTGTATGAGATATAGGATATAGTAGCTTGATTTATATAAGCCAAGAATTAGCCAGAAAACTAGATTGACTCGACTGGTATTACAGATAGGGAATATATAATAATAGAATATAATAATAATAATAATATAATAATAGAAAAAGTTTCTTCTGCCTGCTATATACTCTTTATAATAAAACACTGAGTTGAACTGTAATTTCGAGCTGTTGAGTCGGGGAGCCAAATCGAAATCGCTTTAATTCTTAAAGCCTAGTCTTAAAAAACTTCCTGCCTGAGAGATCAGCAGGGAGATCATTCTAACCAATGCAAAGGTATGGTTAATAAGTATATTTTTAATGTGTATAAAATTAAAAACGTGTTACATATATTTGCTTTCTTTAAATAGTGTGCATTCCTGAACAAGTACTTTGGCACAACCTAATTATATGCTTTTCATTCAGAATAATCTTTGAATAGACAACTGCACAAAGTTTAACATTTAAAGTCTATTTATCTCTTGATTTACGTTAAAAATCGAATTTTCCATCGAATCGAAGACAAAACCCGCATAATCAACTGCTGCCTGGCGTTTTTTATCATTTGTTTTATTTTATTTATTTACTTTTTTTTTGCTAAGCAGTTTGTCGTTTTATTTTGGGGCAGCAAGTCTATGAAACAACAACCAAGAAATAAACAAACAATAAAATATTGAGCACATTAATGTTTAGTCAGACGTAAAATTACTTTCGAGTCTACTTTTTGGGGCGAGGGGGAAACACACTTTAAACAATGGCAACGGGGAGTGGTGAGTGGTGAGGGGGGCAGCTATAAAGACGTTAGATAAACGTTAGATGCATATTTATGATTTAGCACTCCAAATTGGGAAGTGGGAGTGAAAAACGTGGCTATTCACAGCACTCCTGACACTTGGCTGACTGTCAGTTTTCTCCAATTTTTCTTCATTTTTTGTTTTTGAGCCGTGCGCAAATCTTTTATAATGCTCGATAATGAAAAATGAAAATTTTGTTCACTTTTGCTACATTGACAAATGCGCAGATGAAGTTGAGGGGTGTATGGGGGAGGGGGGAAATGGGTGGGTTTACGGAACTGTCTTCGTTATAATAAAAGTTTATGCAAGTGTTGTTTTTTTTATTCCTGTGGATTTAATTAAGAATAAGAAAAATGAAAATGCCAAAGTTTTCGATTGCCAGATGCGAGCGTCGCGCATAAGCGGATTTGCCAGAGACATTTATTGTTATTTCTACTTCAAATTTGTTTACGTTAATTAGAAGCAGAGGATGCCATCAAATTGAGACGATTTGAGGCAACTGAATTGATGGACCAAATAATTATTGCAGAGCAAGAGGAGAATAAGAGTTTTTAAAGTTTTTATTATTATGAATTTCTGCAGAAGCTATTTTATATTCTAGTGAAGTTTGAGAATGGTATATTCTCTATTGTGAGACAATTCGAAGAAATCATATATATATATATAAATATGTATATATTGCATTTTTTGCATATGGAAAATTATTTTTATTATTATTTTTTAATTAAATATTCTATAGGTAGATATAGATTTATTTGTATTTAACAATTTGGAATGGAAAAGGAAAAAACACTTTAGTCTGAGGAGATATCCAAGATCCTTGCTTGCAAGGATACTGGAATGAACCAAACACAAATATCAATTTAATCAGCAATTGTTGATATGTTCAAATTAAAAGAACCCTGCAACAAACAATGCTAAAAGAACCAACAAAAAATTATAATACAGGGCATTAACTGCAATCTTACGGATAAAAATCGTTCGGCATCTAAAATTCTTTTTGGTGTCAGGTTACAAGAATCGAATCGAAAGATTTGTTTGGAAGAAAATTAAGACTTAGCCGGTTTTAACGAAGATGCACAAAATGCTACAATCAATTTTGCAAAAGAACACAAGTCTGATGAGATAAAATATAGTTTTGATGATCTAGAGAAATCTAACAGTTTTTTTTTCCTACTCGGAGATGTGGAGGTGCTTCTCTCTTGATCTGGACTGCAGTCGGGCATCTTAAAAGGACACATATATATTTCATTTCAGGTCATATGAACATGAAGGATTATATAAACATGGTGGTGACCTCAAGAAACATCAACCAAGAGCCAAGAGCAGGATAATGATCTTAAACATGTAAACGAAAGGAATTTAAGCTTTTAGAGCTGAGATTACCCGAATCCCATGGAGAACATGTCCTCTGTTCCGCTAAATCGAAGTGGATAATCGACAGTTTTAAGACAGCTAAGCAATTGCCCAAAAACCAATATCTGAATTTTAAAAAATTCTGTAATTGATGTCAAATAGAAGTGTTTGAATTTAAACAACTTATTAATTTATTTTTATGTGGTTTCTAATTATTTAATTAACTATAAGCACAGCTAAAAATAACAATAACAAGTGTTATTTTAAGGTTACAAATTTAATTACTTTTTTTTTGACGGGAAGCTTTTGTTAAACAAAAAAGCAATTCTTAAAATGTTTTTTTTTTGAATTTCCTAATAAAAAATTAATGCCTTGTTAATTTTTCTTGATCAGAGTCACTAGCTAAGTCGATATAGTCATGTCCGTCTCTTTGTTTTTGCTATTTATGAACTAGTTCTCAACTTTGAAGCTATCTTAATAAAAACGAAAATATATCCGTAATTTTGCTGCAGGCTGTAAATATCATATAGAAGAATTGATCGCAGGATGAGTTTGTTTTTTGTTTAGGAAATAATCTCAACAAAATTCAATAGTTATGAGTGCTATTACACTTCCCATATTACTAGATTTTTTATTAAGTTCGGACTTCTTAATCATATAGATTTCAAAGAAATAATTTATCGAGTATTTTAAAATATACCAAAGTTACATATCGGCTTGCTGACTTGGGTTACAAGGGTATGCAATCTTCGGAATGAGTGAAAAGCCAGTTCTTTCTTGTTCTGCATATTATTTTTATCAAATTCCATGTAATAATTTTTAGGAATATTATTCAATTAAAATGTGGACATTCAAAATTTAGTTGAGAAAATTTTCTCAACAAAATAATAATATTATCTATAAAGGTGTACAAAGATTTTTTACTAGTTACATAATAGACTCTAAATACCTATTTTTAAATAATATTAATAAGTTCGAATTGATCTTTCTTTATATATTAACATAAATAATTAATTAAATTAAATTAAATGATCAATGTTTGCTAATAATATGTGCCTATACAGTAATAACTGTTGAAAATAATTGGTGTAGGAAATTTGAAAAAAATCAGCACTACAAAAATTGCAAAAAACGATTTCATTAAAAAAAAAAGCTTATACGAAACGTTTTATAGTAGGTGAATAATTTGAGTGAACACAGCAGAATTTTATACCCCAATTATTGAGTGTATTTATATGCAGATCAGTTATATAAAATAATGCTCACCTTTGCTTGGATTGAAATTGAAAAGTTCTTGCATTGATTTGTGCTCTTCAAAGGACATGTGCATTCAAAAAAAATGCAATAAAAAAAATCACAGCTAGCAGCTCGTCTTAATTATCAACTTTGTTGCCATTTATTATATTATTACCGAAACTAAATCAGTCTGTTGATAACTCAAACAATTCGATTGCAAAAGTTGAGTAAGAACTTAACTTAATCACTTAACTTAATTCAGTTGGTGTCAGATGATCACACACTACATTGACCATGTCCAAAAGCACACTTCACACACATTCCACACACGCCGCACGTTCCGCCACTTAATTGTTTATGAATTGCCTGACAGGGTGTGTAAGTGTGTGTGTTTGAGTGTCAAATATAAATCAGCCTGAGTGTTGTGCTATGAAATTCAGCGGTTTTTCGTTTTGTTTTTCTTGTTGTGTGTTTTCAGTGCCACGCGTTTGACAGTTATGCGGTTGACAGACCGGAAACGGAAGCGGAACTCTGTACGCGGAATTTCAATTGAGTTATTTTTTTTTAAAGTGATTTCGATTTATTTATTTCTTTGTTTTTAAATTATGAATATGTTTGGCTGAATTATGTGTTATTACTATAGTACTATTCTTTTAAAAAGATATATTATATTTAATTATTTATTTTGATTTATGTTTTTAGAATATTGTTGAAATAGTTAATACATATATTTTTTGTAAGATATCTGTTTTTTTTTTTTATCAATTTAATATGGTATTTTGGCACTTTCAATTTATTGACCTATCGAAATGCTGGTTCGATGCAATTGCGCGTTCGTAATGTGAAGAAGCGGTTCAACCGCTGTTGAAGATGACCGGGACAACAACACGCAATACACACAACACAACATAGCACTACACAATACAACACAACTGGTTGGGCCCGAGAACTTTCTACGTGGCTGTCGTGTCGCCAAATGCCGTTAACCGACGGGAACGCTGCGGCAGTTGGAGAAGTTTGGAGAGCAAAACAGCAATAGCAATAGCAATAGCAATGGCAACAACAACAGGAGTGTCGTGGTATATGGGAATGCATAGGCAACAACAACAAGTGCAATAACACACAACACAATAACAACAACAACAACAATAACAACAACAATTTCGTACACACAACCAACTCATATACAACGAACGAGAAACGAGAGCCGAGGATCATAACGACTTGTACATAACACGAAGTCACGGCCCGAAAGGCGGCCGCTGCACAGCAGCAGCAAGAAGAAAGCAGCAAAACAAAACACAGCACAAAACAATGCAAAATACAACAACAACAGCAGCAGCAACAAAGTGTAACTAAATAAGATGCAACGGTCCTGTGCAGTGCTGGCTCACTATAGTGGGGCGAAAAGATAGATGGGAGGAGGGGGGCCTCAGTAGTAGCCACCCATCCGCCCACGCCACCTGCTGCCGGCAGCGCACACGACGAACGAGCGAGCTGAAAAGACCGAGCGAGACTGACGGGACAGCAAAGGCAAAGGAGTAGCGCAGTCAGCGTGCTTTTCGTGCGGACACGAAGCACTCGGCCCGACTACACACGACACGACGATAAAGAGAGGCGCTAGAGAGTGAGCGAGTGCGCATTAAAAATAGAGCAAAAAAACCTGTTGGGAATATAATAAAATACAAGCAAAACAACATAAACACCAACAGCAATAGCAACAACAACAACAACAATAATAGCAACAACTGCAATGTGCAATTAATGCTCCCGAAAAGAGAGGCAGAGTGTGAGGGAGCGAGAGAGAACGGAATAGCGACATAGAGAAAGAGAGAGAGGAAGGCAGGAAACTGCAAGCGCAGTCTGGTTGGCTGTTGCATGCTTCTAGGCTGGGGCCTGGGTGTGAGTGTTGGCATTATTGTTTGTAAACTACATACAACAATACAATAAGCAAGACACGAATGAACGGAGTCGGGGGCAACCTGGTGGGGGAGCCCTCGACCATGGGCATGGGCAACGCAACTCCCGTTTACTAGGTCCCCAGTACATAATATGTAGTGTGAGCTAAATTCGGCGCATGGCATTTGATTGTCCTGCCTATAAAAGTCAGTTAGGCTATGTGTTCTGAGCTCAGTTGAATTTCAACTACCAGCCTCTGGACTTCGTTTGAGATTGTCTCTTTCTCAGCTTTGATAAAATAACAATAAAACAAAACAAGCAACAAACAAACCAACAAGAATATCAGTTTTTATATCTATTGTCCTGGCGGAAATATTTTGAGTTCTTTGCCAATAAACGGTAAAACTCTTGGATCCCTGCGAGAGCCATTGGCTTACCGAGGTGCGTATTAAGATAGTGTAAGAAAAAGTGCTTGGACATTATATAGTGAGAACATATGTGCGTCTACATATCTAAATATTTATATATATATATATATATATATATATATATATATGTATCCCTTTAATGAGTTTTTGATAGCCCTAAGCCAATTTAATGGGGAATGTGAAGTCGTTTTCTGCATATTTTTAAATAAATTAAAATATGTGCTAATTGTTTTTAAAATACATTATATATTTATAATAATATATATACTATATTCATTTATATTATTAATAAACGCAACTTTTATCGATAACTTTAGAGACACAGTCTTGAAACTTGAAAAATATACTGGACTGTTCTTGTGTCATACAAAATTGCAGTGCTACATCCACTAGCGGGCTAGGATATCGATAAATTTAATATTCGAAAATAGATAACTCCACATATCTCCCACGCTACCGTCACCAAATTTGGTTCATAGATTTTTGGCGATGTCCTCCAATGATCGGTATATTCCACGCCCACCTCCGCTATAGTCTTCAAATTTGGTAGGTATTTTACTTAAAATCCGATAACAAATTTGTATGGCCACGCCCACACCTGCCATTGCGGATATTTCGGAAAGTGTAAATCGATAAATTCGCATATCTCTACAATTTTAAAGATAGTGTCACCAAACTTGGAAGGTAACTTGCTGGTAACAGCCTTCAAAGATCGGCATTTAAAATTTCATTAGCATTCTACTTCCGCTCTCTAAGTTCCTAAAAGCCCATATCTCCCGTACTTGAGAGCTACAGTTATTTTTAAAGGCCAACCACCCTGTTTTTTGCTACCTGATTTCAGTTGGGATTACGTATGGTATTAAAGTATTTATCAGGTTGTAGTTCTTAGATCAATAAAAATATAAACAATTTGTTATTACTTTTCATAACTAAATACTAAATAACTTAATAACTAAATACTTTAATAACTAAAAAAGGTGTATTTTTTTTTTAATTTTTGGCCTTTCTACAAGTTATGCAACAAATGTTTAATATTTGAATAGCCCCAGAAATTTATAAATTTTTTTTTAATTTTTTAAAATTAAATTTGTACATTTCATTTTAATTTTTATTCTGCTAAATAGTATCAGAATATCAGCAAATTGAGCAATATAAATTTGTACATATATTTGTACAAATCGACATTTGACAAATAAAGTTGATGGTTTTGGCATTTAATCTGATCTCTCCAAATATTTGTTGAAGCTGATATACAAACAAAGACAAAAATATATTTAACCCATTTATTACTGATAGTTTAAATAATAATTTAGAACTGATTTCTACACTTTAAATACATTTTTTTTTTAAATTATTATTTTACAGATTAAAATCAACTGCGGCTGCTTTTCGTAAAGCGCCAACTGCTTAAAATAAGCATCGGGCTCAGGGCCAAAACCAATTTGTGTGTGGTCAACGTTTGTTCGCACAAAGCGAGCCAACTGTAAGTAGAACTACGAAATAATCGACAACGAAGATGAAGAAGAAAAAGAAGTACGGAATAATAAACAAGGAAAAAGCAAAAAAAAAGAAAAAAAAAAAAAAGAAAGAGTCAAAGTAAAAAAATATGAGTAAAAACCGAACGCAAATGCAACCATCAAAAAACTAATATCCACAATATATGTAACCAATATTAATAATAATAATACTAATACTAATAGTAGGGCCAATATGTAGCCAATTAACTAAGATATGTAATCACAAGTTTAGCAGTCGAATAAACAGCAATGCATAGGTAGGCTACCAAGACTAGCAATGGTAATAGTCTTAAGATAAAGCATCGATCAAATTAATGCACACATTTTATTGTGTCGAATCCTAACCAAGCACTCCGAATATAATGATTAGTTGCAAACGTTTCGTTCGATTTAGATTTTTTTATAATTGTTCTCCCACCGAGTGCTAAACATTGGCCACGTCTGTTCTATCCGGGGCATGTGTTCTGTGTTGGCCAACTGACCAAATCCAGCCAACAAAATTATCCGTGCTTAATTGAAATGGGTGTCCGACGTTGAACGCGTACGCGCCGGCTAGCAATACAATGAAATCCACGGATTGGGGCCAGGGTCCGGACCTTTGCCGTAACGCGATCTTCGTGCCGTGCGTCATGCGGCAGTCGCCTCTCGCGCCGGTCGGGCGGGTGGTGGGTAACATTGATGTTACACGTTGGGACTGCGTCCGCAAAACAACTCAAGTTGCATTTATATTGTTGCTTTACTCTAAACTGCATGTTGCATGTGGCATGTAAAATTTGACATGTGATCTACGATTTGGTTTTTTAAGATTGCATGCCAAAATTTGATTATCTTTTAAAATATATCATTAAAGTCAGCTAGTTTCCGGCGCAGGTAATTCAGTCATGATAAACGATTTTTCTGGCTATATAAATTTTGTTTGTTTTTGTTTTTATCATTATTTTAGATTATTAAATTTAAAACAGCCAAGTTCACAGTTTAAGTTTTTAATATTTTGGTGTTTTTTTCTTTTAATTGATTAGTTTAATTTTAGCAGACGAAAACATTTTTTTTACTATAATAAAATATATTTGGATCAAGCTGCTAGTTTTCAATATTTTCGTGGTTTGCTCATTTTATTTTGAAAAATTTTCATTATGAAAGTATTTTAGTATTTGAATATTTTAGTTTAGGTTCTATTTAGGTATATTTGGTCGCAGTGCAGAAACCCCCAATTTATAATTAAGTCTACACAATATTTTGTTTATTATTTTAGAATTTTAATTTGAAAATTTGGAAATTCTTAACAAATATAAAATAATGAAATTTCAGCACATTAAATTGAATTGTAAAATACAGTTAAGGTAAGATAATATCTTTAAATTCCTATTTCTGATAGCTTGCCTACTGATAGATTATCTTATTCTTCATATCTTTCCAAGTCAAGTGTTAACTTTTAAGAAACTCGTCGATTGTTTTGTTGGGAAATTACTGGCATTCAGCAGCACTCAATTGCCACATCTTAGGCCACATTTTTCAGCCACTTGATGGCTGGCCGCTGCTTTGTTTTGAAACCCTTAACGCGAACCTTGTTAACGCTTCTTGCTGTCAACGGCGTCCACACAAGAAATGCATATTTAGTCAAGTGTTAATAATGTGCTTGCCTTCCCTGGGGCAATCTAACCCAAGCAGTCGCAACATCCAAACCACCCACACACATCTACGATTTTTTGTTTGGCAAAAGGTGCAAGCGTGCGTTGAAGGAAAAGAAAGCGAAAGAAACAGATACACACACGCACACTCACACACACACTTACACACACACAAAGTAAACAAACAGTGCGGCAGACAAACAAAGCACAGGGGCAGGGTTAAAAAAAAAAAAAAAATAAAGCACAGGAAAACTTGCCTGCGTCCGTTTTGCCAGGGCCGAGCTTCAAATTTGGTTGACTTCAGCTGGCGCCTGTGAGCAAAAGAAATATCCAAAAAAATTAAAATAAAAATGAAAATGAAGTAAAAACGGAGGGAAAACAAGAGAAAAATGCATAACTAAACAGAACAAATCTTACAAATAGAGTTCAAGTTGGAGTTTGAGATCGAGTTTGGTTTGGGCTGCTGTTAATTTTGTTATTCAAAATGCTGTCTGAGATTCGCGACGTTTATTTATTTCCGCATTTTATATTTATACATTTGTATACACTTGTGAAGGGTACATTGAAGAAAACGATAAAGTTATCTATTATTATTTTATATGTATATATTATTGAAAACATTTTACTTTACTTGTTTCAGAATGATTATCAATTTAATGCTCCCAATTATTATACTGTCTAAAATCGGTTTATACTCAAAAGGTTCTCGTACACCACACACAAATCAAGGTATTTTAATTTTATCGATAACAATGCCCCTTTCCAATCTCAATATAAATCGATTTGCGACAGCAATAGAATTCGCAATTGTAAAGATATTTATTTTTACTTAATACATATTAATTATATATCCAGGCATATTATTGATCAATTCTAAATATATATGAAAACATTACTAACTTATTTTAGCTTGCAAAAATATAGTTTCTAACATCATATTTGAAATTTAAAATAATAAAATTTAATAATAATAATTTAAGTATACATTTATTTAGAATTTGAAGGCCGCTGGGTTATTTTTTAAGCAACAATTTAAATATGTATATTCTCCAATTACTGCATTCACTTCAAAGCCTCAACCCATTTCAACTTTAACACTTGTGTGCAGGGCATCTGCGAGTCGAGCTCTCTCGACTAGCGTATTCTAACTTCTTTTTTTTTTTTTTGTTGTCTCTGGCGGCAGAATGTGAGAATGATTTTTAGGCTTAGGCCTGCATTTGGTTGATAATGAAGTCTTATTTTTTTAATTTGGTGGGTCATAATTAGAATTGCGTATAGCTGGTATATGTGCCCAAGTCAAGTGATAGTCTGTGTAGCTAATTTGCACACAATAAACACAGTCAGAGACAGAGTCGCAGTCAGTCAAAGCTCAGTGCTGTCAATGGCAATCTGGCAGATACATTTTTCCGGGCACGTCACGTAGTTTCAACCTCAATTGGCCAAGAAGTTATTGGCTAGGTGAGTTGACAGGCGTGCAGGCGGAGAAGCGGACAATTGGACAGACTGAAGGCACTCGCACGGAAATTTCAATGACAATGGCCAGTTTCGTAGCCGGAGTCAGCCGAGCGTGAGCCGAGAAGTATCTTACGGATAGCCGCAGGAGCGTCTCCCCCCCAACACCCCCTCTCCAATGCTGACACCACCCACTTAAAATTTATGTGTTAATTTCAAGACGGCCGCGACCCACCGATTTTTTGCTGTTGTTCTTTTTTTATTGTTTCGGACGGGGCAGCATTTTTAAAAAAACTTTATTTTTAGGGGTTGCTGAGGGATCTGGTCCAGGTGCTGCCAGGGTCAGCACTTGGTGGTAATAAATGAGCTAATAATATGCGAAATGTGCTTTTGAGTGACCCTAAACAATGGCCGAGGTGGGCGGGATGGGGGAGGAGGAGCGTGGGTGGTCTGAGCAGTTGGATGTGTTTTCTAGAAATTGCTGTGAAATTGAGTTAAAAAAAGTTTTCGACGGTCAGCTGAAAAATGCGCAAAAGTGTCGAAAATTCCGTTGCTGACATGAAAAGATTTCTTTATAATTAATTTCTGTTCGCATGTTTGTTTTTTACCTGTCCACAAAACATGTGACGCGGTTCAAAATTAATTACGTTAATACCTATGGTCAGCATATTTTTTTTTTGTTTTCCATTTTTTCATTTGGTTGGTTAAAAAAGGCAATGGCAAATAGCAATTACCAGGCGGATTATAGAAGAACTTTGAAAGTAACAGGAATATAATTTGACGAAATTTGCTTACTCTTACTAAATGGAAACTGGCTGCAAATTGTACATTTTAAAAAGTAGATTTGATCGATTTAATAATTTAATTTTCAATTATTTATTATGACTCGTTGCATTGTTATAAATAAGATATATAAATAATTAATGTAACGTTTTAATAAGGCAAATTTAATTACTGTAATTAACAAAAGCACATTTTAGGCAGCTAGTGAAAAAAACAACTCGACAAAATTATTATAGAAAAAAAATGAGGTTATAATTATTGCATGTCTATTTTGGATTTTAGGTACTAGTAAATTTTTTTAAAACAATTTTGTATACTTTTCCGAGATCAATTCAAAAGTTGCTTGCCGAACTTCAACTTTGGTCTTTTTTTTGGTGGCATAAATTGTTTTCTTGAAATTCTATAGGGTTGTTGTTAATTCCTGAGACGTCAACATAGTGATTAAATTAAACAGTAATTTATATCCTTATCCCAATCTTAATCCTAACAAATAAAATTTATTATTTTCTTTCCTCTTACATTTTAAATTAATTTATTTCAAACCATGTTGTTTAAAACTACACTATATAAGAAAATTAATCATGACAAAAAGCTTAAAAACAATAAAGATTAAAAATAAAATAGAATAAAAGTTTTACATTTTTTTATAGCTATTATCAGACTACATTTACTTAATTTTTAATGGCTGACAAACGTATTGATAACATTGAGAGATCCTCGTCAAAGTAAAGAGCAACGTTAGACATTTATGACTGTTACAATGTGGCAGGCCAGGGGGCAAATAGCAGCAGCAGCAGTAGCAACAGTAGCAACAACAATGAAAGCCACAAACAAGTTCAATGCGAAAGTGTTGACGAGTTACGAGTTTTGGTAGCAAGACATAAAAAAAAAAAAAAAAAAAAATACCTGTAGTGGCATGTTGTAAATTCCAATCAATTTTGTGTTGCTTCCTGGAGGTGAGGAAGATGTTCACTAATTTGTCGAAAAAATTGAGTAGACATGCATATCCGCAACGGACAACGGATATGGCCAAGATGCAAAAGCATCAGCAGACTTTGTGTCCATTCAGGCTATCAATTAGAGTTTTTTCTCCTCGTTGTGGCTTTGTCTTAGCATGTTTGGTTAACAAGATGAAGCTGGCCGAGCTGCAGGCCATGGCCAAGGACAACGTCATTGAGACAAGCTTGCAGCAAACAAACAAACAAACTCGAACAACAACAACAACAAAAGTTGTCGATGAGTCGCTTTCTGTTGTTTTTGGCAACATTTGCGGCCTAATGGAATTTGGCACTGCCTAACTGGCAAAAATAAAAAAGGAACAAAAAAATTTGCTCAAGCATCCTTGCTACATGTGGCACATGAGTTGCTGAGCTGCTGCTGCTGCCCCGAATTGAAAATCGAAGTTAATATGCGCTGCAGACTGTGAAACAAATCATTTTCAAGTTGTTATGCGATATCGACACGTTTTTGCCATTTTATATTTATTATGAGTATTTTCGATTTTTTTGTTGTTTTGTATTCTTATTTTTTTATTTTTTTTCTCAGCAGCTGTGGCAGCACATAAGAAAAATGTGTGGGACACCAGCTTGGCGTGTGAGCCTTGGGGTCGTCATAAAAGCTAATAATTTCAGAATATTTCATATGTGAATGAGCCAAAGTTTAGAGATTAGAAATAAGAAATGGGAATTTGAAATGAATGAAGCAGCAAGTGAAATTAGTTTTTAAATATTTAGTTGTTGCTTGGAAAATAAAGCAGAGTTTTGAAAGCAGTCAAATATCTTTAATCTTAATCCGTGTTAAAAAAAAATATATCTTATTTAATCTTTTGTTTCTTTGCAGAATAGATTAACTTTTAATAAATATTTTATGTTAAAATTGAATAATTGTTTAACAGCTACTTTCAAATAAGAATAAATTGAGACAAATAGACTATATAAAATGCTTTTCGATTATAGTTTTTTCAATTTAGAATACGTTTTGTTTTACCTAACATATGTTACTTAGTCGATCTTAATGAGACTTATACTGTTTGTCCAATAACATGTTAGGGTAAATTATATAACATTTAGATGGCTTTAATTAACCATGTTTATAGATTTCAAGCCAAGATCGACTCGGCTTCTTTTTGTAACAGGCACAAATTCATTAAGCCTATTTTTAGCCTTTGATTTTTGAATAAAAAAGTAAACCCAATTTGAGACATTGTTTGTGCAACACACTGTTAGTTGCTGCAACATCCACATCGCATAGCTCATTCAGCAGGGTGCAAACCCGCTAAAGCTCAACAAGATGCTCGAGTTTATGCAAAACAGGACAAAGTAAAAAAGAAATGAAATGCGTTGAGGCAAGCTATTTTGGCACGACTCGTGTGTTATATCGCATAAAGTGGCATATACAACACATTATGCTTATGCGACAGGCGGCCAGGCTGATGAGATGCCAGGACCTGCCCCGGTCCCAGTTTCTGGGCGTTGGCAGCCCATAAAATTAGCAAAGCACGTGAGGCCAAAAGCAGCACTGTGCTTGATGGCCTGCCTCATTATCATAACATTTTCTGCGAACGTTGGCAGTTTGTGGAATATCCCCTTGGACAGGGTATCTAATGTACATATAGACGATGTCCTCCTAGCATGCTCCTGTTGTGTATATATTCCTTATATGTATGTACGTGAATAAGTTGAATTCTATGTATTATATGATGTGCAATTTGCTTAGATATCCACAAAAAAATTTACGAGCTTCTATCAAAAATAAAAAAAAAAAATTAATAAAATACAAATAATAATATAATAATCAATTTAATTTAACACCCAATAATTGTCTAAAAGACATTAAATAATATTCGAAAATAATAATAAGTGTTTGCTAAATAAAAAATAAATATATATATAGCAACATTTTAAACATTTCAACTAGGGGCATACAACGGATATTATCTATGAATTAGTTTTAATTAAGTTAAGGGTATACAAAACTGAAGCAATTTTTTTTTTTATTATTTGTGCATAATCAACACGATCTGCAAATATATTGTCATATTTACTTTATTCACATTCATGCGTAGGCAGACAAAATCTTCAAATTCAACAAATGAAACTTTACAAATAAATAAACATTATAAACTACCTTTCTAACCATGTAGTGGACTTTATGCAACAAAAAGAGAAATTGTTATTAATTATTCTAATTATTTTGTAGTTTTATCGTTTTTATTTGATAAATATTAACTGAAATATTTGTCAAATATTTGGTTTGTTTGTGAGTACTGCGCTCAAATATTATTTAAGATACCCAAGTTGTATATTAGTATATTATTTTTTTTAAATAAAACTTTGAAATTATTGTTTAAGTTAAATAAGTTATTGGTTTCAGTAAATGTAAAGTTTTAAGCAATTCCATTTTAATTAAATATATATATTATATTATAAGCTTAATGTTCTTTTAGACTAACTGCGTCGCAAGCCAGTGTATAAAATTTGAGGCTAATTTGAGCTCAGCAAATGGTAATGTAAATATTCTGATTGAAACTCAAATCTTCGATTTTTGCTGCATGTATTTTTATATGAATGTTTATTTGTATTTATAGAGGTAGCTTACCAGTTGTTGGGATTTGGTCCGCTTGCATGATGTTGCCGATTTTGTTGTTGCTGCTGATGATGTTGTCTTTGCTGGTGTTGCTTTTGTTGTTGTTGTTGCACTTGATGCTGACCACCTGTATGGCAGTTTTTGGGCACGAAGGACATAACAGGAGCATCATCGGGGACCGAACATGAAATCGACAACGCTTCGGTGCCGGCAGTTGTTATTGTTGATGATGTTGTTGTTTGTGTTGTTGTTGGTGTTCTTGTTGCCGCTGTTTTTGCGTTTGTGTTTGCAGCAGCGGCAGCTGTTGGTGATGGCAGCGTTCCTTGGCGTTCTTTCATATCAAAACTTAACAATATATATATATATATATATTTGTACATAAACACTACATATGCGTAAATATCAAATGAAATCAATATTAAGGCACATTTCCTGAGTGGTTTTAACAACTAAGTTCAAGTTGCTCGACATTTTTGTACTTGTTGTTGTTCTTTGAAACCGTCGATGTGTGCATCAAAGATGCAACATTTGCACTTTCATCACGTTCAATCTTGTTTTTTTTTGTACAGTTGTTATCTTTTAAGTTTATATTGGTAGCAAAAATATGCGAAAACGCTTAAGAACTATGTACTACAAAAAGTTTACATTTATTATATATGCGAGTTCTCCTTCGAACAGCTGTGCGCAGAGTTGCTTTCCTGCGTCAGTGCTGCCACCCCATGAAGAAAATGAGCGCGCCAAAGTACAGATTTCAAATGCTGACTGCAAGCAATCAATTTTGTCGCATATATTTAGAGTTTATGCAAATGCTGCTTGCTTATTTCTTTTCCCTTGAGATTTTCGTTTGTTTTATCGTTTTGTTTTGTCGCAACCTTTATTTGCACTGGCAGAATCGTTACGGCTGCTGGCGTTGATTTTTCATTTGTGCACAATTTCTTACCGTTGTTGTTGTTGTTGATTTTATTTTTGGGTGGTTGGGTGTAACTCACTTTGAAATTTCCATAATTATATGCATCAGATGACAGGTGGCTGAAGCGAATGCTGAAGACGTTGAGCACAATGAAAGCGCAAAACAATAATGCAAAGAAAACCAAACAATACAACATTAAGAAAAATTCCTCGAATGTGTATTTTTGTAATTTTTTTTTTGTTTTTGTGGCAGACTAAACCTGCGCCAAAGTGTAAATATTGACAGTTCTTAAAAGCGAATAAATAATAAAGAGCAAATGCAACAGAACGGAAAACAAAATGCGTAAATTATTGTAAATTCTTTTGTGTATTAAGGGTGCTGCTTGGTCGATTTTGTGGGTTGTTTCATTTCAGTACGTTCCTAAGGCAAACAACACTCAACCCCACTGCGGAACGACATGCGTTTTGGTCTGGCGGCGATCATCTGGGGATGTAGCTCAGATGGTAGAGCGCTCGCTTAGCATGTGAGAGGTACGGGGATCGATGCCCCGCATCTCCAAATTAACAATTTTTTGTTTTCTTGCTTAATATTTTGTTTCCTATTTAAAATTAACGAAATATTAAAAAGATATTAATATGTATCTAGTCTTGTCCTAAAGATTTTGCAAAATTTCATAATTGGTATAAACTTAAAATCATAAGAAATTGATTTACTGAAAGCCACTTAAAAAAAGATTATCCTCTCCTGGAGATGCGGGGCATCGATCCCCGTACCTCTCACATGCTAAGCGAGCGCTCTACCATCTGAGCTACATCCCCGTTGTGACGAAATGCACTTACGTAGTAATAAAAGTTAAAAAGCAACAATACAAAAATAGATTGATATATATTCAATTAAAAGAAACGACCATTGTCAGCATTTGTCCACGATAACGCAAGAAAAATATGTCATTGGTGTATTCGAATTTTAAATACCCTCCCTGAGATACGACTGGTGCGCAAGAATTATTATGAGCTTAACAGAGTTCTCTTTTTAGATTTTACATATGGACTAAACGCTTTGTTTTAAATTCAGTCTATAATAATAATATAATGTCAAAATATCAAGTTTAGTTTATACACAATTTCAATTTTTTCTACTTAATTTTCGTGGAAGAGTATATAAGCACATTGGTCACGTATTTTTTTGGCCAATCAACATTCAAACATCATTCATGATCAATCGATTTTATTATGCAACAAATGTAAACAAAGTAGTTTTTGTCGAAGAGGGCCAGCTTACCAACTTAACAACAATAACAAAAAACTGGTTTGAATTCAACTTTTCAATAAATGACTGACGTAAGATATATTATAACAGGTATGCAGAGATAATGTTAAGTATCTAAATTACAAAAAAATATTTCGGGCTCAACCGGGATTTGAACCCGGGACCTCTCGCACCCAAAGCGAAAATCATACCCCTAGACCATTGAGCCTCTTGCATTAAAGACAGCCAAATTACTCTTTATAAGTCAATAATATAGTCTAAAATACCCAAAATATGAAAAAAACCCGAAATACCCATTCATTATGCAGCCAACCAGTTTTAGTTTTTGAAAGTTTTTCCAAATTCAAGGTTATATGCATTAAATAATACATAAATTAGTGCATGGTGTTCCCTTGCCTTCATATGATACTATTTTTTCAACGAATTTCAACTGGGGATGTAGCTCAGATGGTAGAGCGCTCGCTTAGCATGTGAGAGGTACGGGGATCGATGCCCCGCATCTCCAACCTACAAAATGACTTTTTTGTTTAATTATTTACCTTTTTTTGTGTAATTAACTGCGGCTGTGCACATAATTTTCAGTTGAATGCACTCGAAATGGACGGCAATTATTTGCATTAGCGTTTTGTGGCCGACCACTAAGTGAATGAATAGCCCCAAGGGTGGAAAATTTCCTGAAAGGAGTTTTGGAATCTCACCAAAGGATAATGGGAACTGAGGTTTGAGATAAGAAAAATAGTATTTTTATTTTATAATAAAGTAATCTATTATTTTTGATATAGAAATACTACTAAAAGAGCAAGACTTGTATATATATAAAGAGCTGTTCATAAATCACATATAATAATATTAATAATAATACTAATAATAATTAATCTGAAACAATCTAAGAAAAAAAAACATTCTCCTTTTTGATTTTGTCACAAAATTTCCAAATCTTTAAAGATAGCAAGAAAGTATTAAAATAAAGTTTATTAATTTGTACTTATCTCAAGAACACTCGAATTTTTTAAAGATAGTATTCAAATAGTATAGGTTTGTTCTCACAAATGCCAATTAAAATTCTGCTATTATCTTAGAACTGCACTCTCTATCAATTCCTATTTGAATCTGTTCTGAAATCCTTATGGATTTACACACACATCTTTAAACCCACAGCCATTAAACTAATGGAAAACACCCGAACCCCGCTTAACATTCAGAGTTCGCAACCTGTTCAAATATTTAATTATTCATAACTTTAAACAATCACAGCGACGTCAGCGTCATGCCATATAACCCGCAGGGCTACCCCAGATTTACCCCCTCACCATCCCTAGCCCAAAGTGCCGTTTACGTCTCAACAAACACAACAACAACACACAATACAAGGGATACGTTCTGTTCTACCTCCTTGCGCTGCTGCTGCTGCTGCTGTTGTTGGTAATAACATTGTCGTAAAATCATGTTTGGCTTATCGTTATCCCAGTTGGGGAGCCGAGGCCAGGATGCGGCATCCCAGGATGCCCACGATGCCCAGGATGCGTGGAGTAGGCGAGTGCGAGTCGAGCGCGCGCTGCATTTAAATGCCGCTGAAAATGGCGTGAATTATAGTAGCGTAGGTTAAATGCCGTTAGACAGCCACATAAACTACAACAACAACAACAACAACAGCAAATGGAACCCTTTCGTTGCTTGACAGGACTCCCTGTTTTTGGATAGATTTCAAAAATGTTGCACACTCTGGCAAAGTTTTTGCCTGTCGTCTGCTTTTAATTTTTGTGAAATTATTTGCATTCGAATACGCTGACTGACAAACAAAAGTTTACTACTTGCCACAGGACTCCTGGCTCCTGGCTCCTGACCCACTTGCTCCTTGTCTGCCTGTTTTCTTATAATTATCGCTTTTGTTTGTTAGCTCAACTTTTGGCAGGTCTGTTGCCCGGCGGCCAACATACGAAATTAGCGCGCCAAAATTACTAAACAATATTTGCTAGCAGCAACTTCCTCAAGACGTTCCCCACTTGCCACACAAATCTGCGGCAACATATTGTCCTTGGTTTTGTCGTAATTTTCTAATTGGCTCCAGTTGCTGCCAAGTATTCTCGCCAGCAGGATTTGTGCTTAGTTTCGGCTGCTAATTCAATTTTAATGCTTGATTTCATATTAATTGAAAAATAAATTGAAAACAAAAGGGTTGCATTTCATTGTAAACACGTTAAGAAAGTTTCAAGATGCTTTTGTCATATATTTTGTGTCAAAATTAAAAATGAATTAAAAGAACAAATATTTAAAAAATATTTAAATATTTTTAGTATAACTGCATAGTTGGTAGTCAAATGCGTTTTTAATGCTGAAAATAAATTATTTCTGTAGTTGGTTGATTTAGCAGCCAAGTCTAAGTATAAATTCACTTATTTATAGTATGTCTAGCAAATATCAACTTAGTCGATAGAGTTATAGGCCACTTTGCTAATAATAATAATAATATATATATATATAAATATATATATATATATATATATATGTAATTTGAAGCAAAACAAACTTTACCATCAAATGTTGTTATCGTATCAAAAATAATAAATAATAATTTATCCAAACATTTTCAATATATTTTCTACTATTTTCCTTCATAATATTTATTACTTGTATTCTTAAATTGTCAATAATAAATAAAAAAAAAATTGGTGTTTTTATATTTACGTAATTATAATTTTTCAATTTTAATTGGCTTCAAAATGTATTATTATATAAATCTAAATATAAATATACATATATATATACTACTTAGATTTCAATTTAATAATAATAATATATAATAAAAATATACTCCTTTAAACTATAAAAATAATGTTATATTCTAAAGCTTTCAATATAATAAACTGTAATAATCGTATGAAATATAATATATATAATTATTTTGCCAAATATTCTCAATATATTTTCTGTATTTTTTCTTGTAACAAATGGAAACCCAAAGCAATATTAATCAATTGTATTCTTAAACATTGAAAAATTGTTTATAATATAAATTCAACTTGTTTTTAAATTTACGTAGCTATCATTTTTTAGGGGTATTATTATATAAAATGCTACTGAATCTGCTTTTTGTGGTGTTTTAAACTAGATAATTTGGTACTAAAAATTATACAAATAATTTAAAATTAGAAAACTATAATTGTATAGAATATTTTACAGCGTTTTGCGTACAATTTTGAAATTAGCTTGAAAATTTAGAGATTAAAAAGCTGCCCATTGCAAGACACTCAAAGAGCATTGCGACTGTTATTATGGCTAATCCTTGATCCCCAAACCTTTTTGGCCGTAATTTGTTATGTGGCTAACGTTTATTAAACTAATAATTTACATGGACACACATTGTCGTTAAAAACAATTTCGTGTGGATGGCACAGTAAAACCTCAGAGATTTATAAGCTGAAAGGAAAACTTCCGAACCCCTACCCAAAATCGTAGTCATAAACATATTTGGAGCGATAAAAAGGTCAGCACCCCGCACCCTTCAGCCCCCCTGCGCTACAAATGACCGTTGTGCTCTATGCCCTGTAAGTAAACTTATTGAATGTCTTAAGTTTTTTACATCTTTTCTGCCTTCTGCTTGTTTTCATTTCATTTTTATGACAACGTTTAGACATTTTTGTATATATTTTTTGGCTGGCACTGTTTGCCTTTTGCTTTGGCTGCGTTTTGGCCACATTTAGCGTGGCACTCCCCCACCCACCACATCCGTATTGACATTTGATCTTTATGGGTGGCTACCCCCCTCTCTCTCTGTCCCCTCCCCAAAAGCAATGCGAGCAGTCGTGTGTTGACTGTGTGTGTCGCTTTGTTTGTCTGCAGGCATCTTTTTATGAGTCGAGTGTGTTTGCCTTTTGGCTTTGTGTGCATCCCATAAAGAAAGCACAAAAAAATGGAATACAAGTCTTAGAAATCAAACTTATGAGGTCATCTGTTCTGAACGCCCGCTCAACTGGCTCAAAAAGTCTTTAAGCAAATATAACTTTGGGGTTTCCTTTCTGTATGCTCAGCTTGTGTCTTTTGGTGACAATCGAATTTGTTCGCCTTGAGAAATTTTCAATTTTCTTTGGCAAAAAAGCATAGATCTTAAAGATATTGGAGTACTATAATAGCACTATACATTTTTGCAGCCAAAATAAAATAGCTAATTTTATCAATTCTTTTTTAGCAAGCACTTAAATGTGTTTTATATTTGGTTTAATTATTTTTAATTAATGGCCAACTTTGCAAAGCATAAATTCATTACAAAATATTTGTATTCCATGAGTCCCAAATTTTATTTTATAACTAAAATATTTTTATTTTAGTCGTGTAATAATTTACTTATTTTTCCGAGATGTTTGACTATACATTTTTGGAGCACCTGACTAATTTGTTTTTTTTCTTTCTTAGTAAGCACTTAAATCTATTTTATATTTGGTATAACTATTTTACATTCATTTCATTAATAGCAAACTTTGGAGAGCGTAAATTCATTGCAATATATTTATACGAACATAAGACCTAAATTTATTTTTAACTAAACTATAACAAATGTATCTATATTTTAGACGTGTAATAATTTACTAATATTTTTCTTTAAGATTTCAAAGTTATTGGAGTACTATGTACATTTTATGCAGCAAAAGTAACATTATCTTATTTTTCTATTTTTTTGTAGTAAGCACATTAATCTGGTTTATATTTCGTATAATTATTTTATATAATTGTCAAACTTTGGAGAGCGTAAATTAGTTTCGAAATGTTTTCATGCCTTCGGACATAGTTTATTATTAACTATATCATAAATAAAATTAGTATATTATGGTCGTATAATAATTTACTTAATTTCTTCAAAGATATTGAACTACTTTAATAGGACTATGAATTTCTACAGCAAAGTATCGCTGGCTAATTTTTTCATTTTGTTCTTAGTTAGCTATTAAATGTGTTTTATATTTGCTATAACCATTTATAAGTTTATAATATTTGGAACTAATTATTTTAGTGGCAATCTTTGGAGACCGAAAATTTAAATTTTTTTAAAGTCATGAGGACCTAATTTATTTTTATCTTTATGCTAACTAAAATTGTTATGTTATAGTCGTTTAATAATTTACGTATTTTTTTTAAGAAATGTATATAGAAAGAGGTGCTATGCTACTAAAAAATTAATGCTAAGGGCATATAATTTATTTATGTATAAATTACTAATAAATAGAATTTAGTATTGTTATTTATGCTACATTTGATCATCTACGAAAACTTCTCAATAATCAAATTCTTCGCTTAACACAGGTAAGTAACTTTACTCACAGTATAAACTAAAATAAACTATGTATATTTTTGTAGTAATGATAAGCACTGATTAAAGCACTTCTGTTGTCATTACTCCCATTTCAGCCACTTACTTCAAACACAAAGGTTCAATAACATGTTTTGCTTAACAAAACTAAAAAGCTTGAAACGGAGATTTCTGCTCAAAAACCCAAACACACCGAAAACGTCTTAATCAAATCAGAGCTGCTAAATGGCCAGAGATACCCTCATAAATATGTCAATTAATGGCACGCCCAGGCGGAGATAGCTCCTGCTCCTGCTGCTCCTGCTGCTGCTCCTGCTGCTGGTCTCTTTCTTATCTCAATGAAGACATAAACGCCGTGATATCAATTTATGTCAACGTAAATGGGTCTGATTGTGAAACTGTGGGTCTGCCTGTCGTTTAATATATGCGCAACCACTTGACTGCCCCTGGAACATGTGTCAGCGAATCTTAAGTGGAGCTTATGAAACTATTAAAAGGCACAGACAAGAATGCCACATGTCCTTGTCTAGTGTCCCTTACAACAACAACGACAACGACAACGACAGGAACAACCAACAGGCAAACAAACAACAAGATTGTCCACACACACACATGGTGCTGGAGCGGGGGTAATTAGTTTACTACACGCTCGAGGCGTGCCTGATGCTTCATCCCTTCCCCCCCCCCAACTCTTTACTATTATGAATAATTCAGAGTATATGGGCAAAAAACTTTGACCAGCTGGCTTAAGGTTGAGACTAACCGCAAGACCACAAGTTGAAGAAGCTGCCGCACAGATTTCCACCAAGTCCACCAAGTCATAATCATTGTGGAGTCCTTAAACGAAGATTACTCATACGCACGGTTGCCGGCGCAGCATTCATTATTTAGCTGCAAAGTCTGACAGCTCAATGAGCGGAGAGAAAATGCTGCTAATGTTAATTGCCTTTGTACCGCAACATTTGCATAATTTTCTTTAAACAATAAAAATCTAATTTGCCCGTCTCGCATTCTCTGCCGTCACTTACATATAATTTCTTGTTAAATTCATAATTGTTAATTTTGTTGTGGCAACTTTTGACTTGGTTTTTCTTTTGCCCGCTCTGCGCTGCTCTGAGCTCTGGGCTTAACTTTAATTAAGAGACAAGTTCATTTTCTGGCCACGACGCTATTTTCAGGGCTGTTTTGGCATTCAACATAAGGGTGCAAAGCTGCCTTTTTCCTGGAGTTTTCTGTGCTGGTCAGCAGCATAACAATGAACTGAAAGACCAAACGGGATTAGTAATAATACCATAAAGATATCATTATGTTTTAGTTGTCGTTTTGAGCACAAATTAAATGCATATTTTTTAAATACCCTCAACGAAATATTTTATAAATAAAAACATATATATCTTGTATATGAGGATGTTTAGTTCGCCTTCAAATAATAATAAGTTATAAATTAGCTCAATATTGATTCATAGTTTCTAAGTTGACTTCCAATCACTTAAGACTTTATTTAATCATAATTTAATATGGCACAATAAATAATAATTTCAAGAATTATTTAATCAGAGTATAGATGAGAACCTTTACTTAAGCCTTACCCAATTTATAAATTATCTAAATATTCATTCATATTTTCTAAGTTGACTTCCAATTATTATCCAATCACTCTAAACTTTTTTTAATCATAATTTAATATGGCACAATAAATAATAATTTCAAGAATTATTTAATCAGAGCATAGATGAGTACTTTTACTTAAACCTTACCCAATTTATAAATTACCTAAATATTCATTTATATTTTCTAAGTTGACTTCCAATTATTATCCCATCACTTAAGACTTTATTCAATCATAATTTAATTTAACACAATTAATAAAAATTTCAAGAATTATTTAATCAGAGCATAGATGGGAACTTTTACTTCAACCTTACCCAATTTATAAATTATCTAAATATTCATTCATATTTTCTAAGATGACTTTCAATTATTATCCCACCACTTAAGACTTTATTTAATCATAATTTAATATGGCACAATAAATAATAATTTCAAGAATTATTTGATCAGAGCATAGATGGGAACTTTTACTTCAACCTTACCCAATTTATAAATTATCTAAATATTCATTTATATTTTCTAAGTTGACTTCCAATTATTATCCCATCACTTAAGACTTTATTCCATCATAATTTAAATTAACACAATAAATAAAAATTTTAAAAATTTTTTAAACATAAAATAAATGAGAACTTTTACTTAAACCTTAGCCAATTTAAATAGGGCTACATTTTCTCACACAACACTTAAAATTAATGGCTTACTATTTGCACAACAGCTGCACAACATTTGGTTATTCTGCTACCGAATTTGGCAACTCAAAAAAAGAAAAAAATAAAACAGTTGAGCCATCA
Organism: Drosophila demipolita; assembly: GCA_035042405.1. Lineage (NCBI taxonomy): Eukaryota > Metazoa > Arthropoda > Insecta > Diptera > Drosophilidae > Drosophila > Drosophila demipolita. The sequence goes on along the minus strand of JAWNLI010000489.1, from coordinate 2,792,025 downwards.
TTTTTTGTAGCTCCTTTTTTGAGAGAACATCAGCAATGCGAATGTTGGTAAACACAAACCTTTTGTAACTCATTCGCGACAGTTTCCAGTTTCCAGTTTCCCGCAACTCCCCCGAGCTGAGTTGCCACATCTATTGTGCCACCGTTGTGACATATGAGTCGAATATGTTGCAAATTCAATATTTGCCAACAATTTTGCAGCATTTCTTGTTTTATTTTTTTTTTTGGCAACAGTTCTTTTTTTTTTAATTTTTTGGGCATGTCCGAAACGGCAGTTGTAACAAGCAAACAACAACAACAATAACAATGGCAAAAATGTGTAGCAAATAAAAGTTAAAAGCATTTGATGCACCACACAGATGACAGAAAAGAAACAATCCATGCAGCTTATAAAGAATGAATTTTGTTTACTCTTTTTAAATAAAAATGAGAAAAGTTGTAGAATAAGTGAAGGTTTGATATGAAGAAACACAAAATATATAGGCATTACAATATAGTAATAAATTTGAATATTAATAAAAACTGTCTTGGCTTGACTTGAATGCTAAGAAAATGAAGATGCTCCAGAAGACAATCGGGAAGATTTGCCCGGCAGTAAATAGACTGAGACACTCTTAGTAAGGAATAAAAACAATTACTCTTTTAGACTGAGAATGTTGCAGGACAATAAAATTTATAATTTATAATTATTTATCATTCGCGAAAAAATCGATGTAAAATTCACAAAACTGCGGAATTCCAAAAGCAAGAATTTAGCACGACGACGTTTTTAAAAAATGTACTGCTGTCGAAATGCCTTTGAAGGTTTATTGAAAACTAATTATTATCTTAAAGCTACCTTCAATTATTTTTTCTTACTTACAAATGAGTCTGGACTAATTATTCCATCAATTTGGAAAATTCTTATCGCGGAAGATTTTATTTTGCACACGATGTGTGCCTCCTTCGTGGCAAATAAAGTCTCTCCCTATTTCATATAAATATTTTATTTATTTATTTATAATAATTATTTTATTTATAATAATTATTTTATTTATTTTATTTTTTAATTTGTTTTATTTATTTTATTTTATTTCATTTATTTTATATATTTTATTTATGTGTTTTATTTTACTTATTTAATATATTTTATTTAATTTGTTTATTTTATTTATATTATATAAATGTTATTTATTTAATTTTAATTATTTTATTTATTTCATTTATTTTATTTTTTATTTATTTCATTTATTTTATTTTTATTTATTTTATTTGATTTATTTTATTTATATTATTTATTGTATTATAATTGTATATATAATTGCATACATCTTTCAATACAAATATAGATTAACCATCCATAAGGATGAGCTATGACAGATCTGCACACAAAGTTAATATACCCATTAACTTTTGAATGATATTTTGCACAGTTTGGTAAGTAAATGTGTTGCCTGCTCTTGTTGAGCAGGGGAATTGGGGGTGTCACATTTCCTGTCTCATTTGGTTGAACTGGCCGCAGGGCACCTCAGAAACTGACCGCCTGGGCTGTTGCTTCCCCTGTCCCCTTGTTTTTATTCGCCCCTTCGACAGTCCTGTTCAGCCAGTTAACGTGTGCTTTGTTTAACGAATCGTGCAAATGCGGGTGGAATCCGAATTCCGGAATTGGAATCCTTCACGTGGCGTGGCAGCGATGAGCAGTTTATTTTTAACATTTTTTTGCATTTATTTGATTGCGTCGAGTATTTTATTTTTCAATAAACATCAACAACAACAACAACAAACACGAAATAAACGAAACTGGCGCCGCTCATTAAATTTTGATTGTTTCTTGGCCATAAAAATCACAGCAAAAGTTTTAACTGTGCACAAGTCGCGACGAGCTGCAACAACAACAACAACAACAACAAAAACAAACAACAAATTATGTTGATGGCTACATAATAGCCAGAGTCAGGCTTCTGGCCAAAAGCAAGTTTCCCCTTGAAACTTTGGCGTCTAAATAGCAGAAAAACTGACTTCTGACTGGCTAAAATCGCTTTAGGCATTTCGCAAAAATGATGATAATTAGGCGAAAAACCGCCAGCAAGCAGGCAAAAAAGTAAAAGTCAAATCAAAAACTAAACAAAAGTGCCAAGGAAATTGCCTCAGCCCGCAGCGAAGGGGGAGTGTCAGTCATGTCCCAATGTGAAAATTAACTTGTAAACGCTTACAGCTCCCCCATTGAGGATTTGGCGGGCCGCAGAAGCAGCAAAACACTGGAACACCACAAACACCTACCGTGACCAGGAGGCGTCTCCGGGGACTCCGGCGACTAACGATTTACAATCAAGCGAAGCTCAAAATAAAAACTTTTGCATTTTATTTCGACTTTTGATATTTGCGCAGATTTCTTGTTCGCCACTTTCGAGTGCGATTAAATTTGTTTTAATGGTTTTTGTTCTGATTTTGTTCAGCAGTGTGGGTGCCACACTTAAAGTTTGTTTTTTAATAGCCGCAGTTTTGGTTAAATTCTGCGGTCGCAGCGGCTTCCTAATTGCTGCCACAACAAACAGCAAAACACTGAAGTACTTTAAGCCCATTGGAAATTTGCTTACGAAGTCAAAAGTAAAAAGGGATTTTGGGTAAATCGAAGTAGGTTTTTTGTTTATTAGTAAATATGAAATAATTAAGCATTTTACTTAGAAATAACTGTGTTTACTTCTAATTAAATACAGATTTTGACTTGACTTCAATGATAGCTTTGGGAACTAACCAAATACTAACATAAAAACTAAATACTAAAAAACTAATACTTTTACTAATACTAAGTTAAACAAAAATTTTAATTAATTTAACAACAAATTGTGATTTAATTGGCGACCTGATTATATAATTTAATAAGGTTACTATGAAAGTAAAGTTACCTCTATAATTGGTTTTATTAGGCATTGTTTAAAGGATTTTGATGAGCCTTGTACGACCAAGATACTTTTCACTTCTTTTGTACATTCGATTCTTGAATATGGATCTTGTTTTTGGGTTTCTACAATATCATATTCATAAAAAAAATTGGAGTCTTGGATTCATTGCTCTTTTATCCACCAATAAACTGCTCCTTATTAACTTGTTCTACATAAATAAGTCGTATTATGCTAGGCGTTAATTACTAGTTAATAACAATTTCTTAATTGTTTTATTACTTATTATATATATTATAATTATTCCTTGCAAGAACCGTTTCAAGAACTCCTTAATGATTACAATAGACTCTAGTATGCAATTAATTCTGAGTCTTTTATTTATATTAATAAAAACCCAAATCTTTTTTTGCAAGCACGGTTTGTGGTGCTTAACTATTTTTATTAATAATATGATTTTATTAATATTTATTATTTTAATTTATTATTATTGATCTTACTATATAATAAATATTTTATATTATTTTAATTTACATATCATTTCAAATTTTATTTTAAATTTATTTTATTTCAATTTTGTTACATTTTTTGTTTAAAGTGTCGACTGACTTTAGTTGGCATTAAATACATAAATAAATAATTAATAATTATTTAATTAAATTATTGTTAATTCAAAAAATGAATTCCTCAAAAACCTAACATTTAAAGCAAGTCTACTCAAATTTAGATAACGCATTTATTTTTATGTAATTTATTGTGCTAATTATTATTAAATGTTTGCTAGTAAAATGAATTAAATTATTTTATTTTTAATTAATTAATTGTGTTTATTGTTATTAAATGTTTGCTGGTAAAAGGAGTTGAATTTTTCACTAGAAAAGCAAATCAAAATATTTAGAGAACTAAAAAACTCAACTTTGTTATTTTATACTTCTTTTAGTTGTGGCTTTGGGGAAACAATAAAAATGAATGTGTACAGTTAAATAATTTTGCTATCAACGCCGTCACACGCTGTCCAGCTTGCCCAGCTTAAGGACATACTCACACACACACAAACACACACACTTACGCACACCACAAATGCACCTTTGTCAGAGTCCAAAGCTTACACAATCCCAGTTTTCAGACCGAATCCCCCAAGTAACTATAACATTTAAGCAGCTTTGCGCAACTTGTGTTCGCCATTTGATAGCCTCAGAGAATTGGTCAAGTACGCAAATGAATTTCATATAAATATATATATATATATATATATATATATATGTATATGTGTGTTTATATATATATTTTCATAGACACAAATGAAAAAGAATTTGGCAGAACCTTTTTATTTTTATGGCAGGCAACTAGCAAGGTTCAACGACAGTTGGCTAAATCATCTAAGGATTTGCGTTTATCACAAGCCAGCCAACAGTTTGTGTTGCGTCTCCGGTGTTTTTTTTTGGGGCACAGGAAATTGAAAATTTCCACAAGTGAGTGCGAGGCATGTGTGGCATGTCAGCGATTCCAGTTCGAGCGTACCCCCGGGCCAATAACATTTACGCTAATTTGATAATCTGCACACGCACAAGGGTTAAACAAGTTGCCACAGCCAGAAAAAGCATTTGCATAGCAGCAGACGCACCTAATTGGCTGCAATGGCACCCGAGGGAGTTCCAGCTGACCAGCAGGGCATCCCAAATCCCGAATCCCTTTCACATTATCAGCGCGTTATCATCGCATTCTTTTTACTCTTGAGCAGATTCGGTTTCTGGCTGCTAAAATTCACTTGCGGTCAGCGAGTTTATTATTTGGCTGCCTTTTATTTTATGCTGGCTTATCTGTTTTGTTAATGTTATTATTGTTTGTTGTTGTTCTTGTTGCTGTTGCTGTTGTTGTTGCTGTTGTTATTGTTGCTGTTGCAAAAGCTGTTTTTGCCACGCTCGCCTCAAATCGTCTTCGTAATCGCTTTTACACGCTTGACTGCAAACCGAATTAGCTGCTGGTTTTTAGATACTATTTTCTTTGTTGTTGTTGTTGTTGTGGCTCATGCAAATAAATAAAGTATATAAAATTAAATATGTTTACACAAGTATAAGTTAAAGTGGCTTAAATGCTATTTGATTTTGTACTGCATGTTAAAACAGTATTTTTTTGACTTTGCTTTTCATTTAGGTTTACTAAGTGTCGGGCTATGCAATATTTTCACTATTTAACTGAAATGCTGGAACTTACTATAATATAATAATATAATATATGTATTTATTTCTTGATTATGGGTTTTTGTAACTAAAAATATATGAACGATATTGCTGAGTTGATTTTGTGCAATTGAAAATTGAACAAGCTTGAATACTTTTTAATATATTTAATTAAAGGCTTGATGAAATTAATTTCTCTATATGATAATAAGTTTTGGCTGAACAAAATCGATGTTTCTTTGGATCCGGGCATATTCTATTATTGCTTTAGATGTAAACTTTACAAAAATTAAATAATTGTTATCTGTGTTTGGTATACAAGAACTTGTGCTCCAAGTTTGAAAGCTGTGGCTATTGTAGTCTCTGAGTTCGATTTGATCAGACAGATGGCCAAATCGGTTCATCTTTTAATGCTGATTAAGAATGCATATATTTAATGTTTCCTTTTGCCTGTTACAACTTCAATACATTCTTTTCCTATTTTTTTTAAAAGGTCTGAAAAATCTTTTATTATAACATTATTTGTTATAGTAGTTGGCTTATTTGGAGCATTATAGATTTCAATTCCTTAACCTTTATATATGATATTAAATTTTAACTAAACAAAGTTGGTTTTTCTTATTCCGTCTTGGATCTGTGACATATTATATTAATAAAATAATTATATATATTTTATGAAATTGAAATGTTGGAAATCGGTTCATCTTTTAATGCAGATTTATTAAATACTACCTTTTGGCTTTTACAACTTCTTTAAAACAGAAAAATATGAATTTTTTAAAAAAAATTTATTATTTCAGCTATATTCAATTTTTTATAGCAATTTTCGCACCATAATATAAGCTAAAATTTGGCTTATTTGGAACTTGATAGATTTCAGTGCCATAACCCTTTCAGTAGCTCCCACACTCCTACAGGTTTCACTCGATGCGAGGCTCGATGTCTGCTGTTCGCATTTGTACAGCAGAAGCGGAAATAGCCGCCCTTTTTGGCAAGTGCACAATCTGTCTCCCTTCACATGCATATTTATAAGTTACTCATACGCCCCGTGGGGCAAGTGTTTGCTTGAGATGTGTCTGTGTCTATTTGCGTGTGTGTGTGTGTGTTGGTGTCCTGGTGTGCGACAAGATTTATGTGTGTTTTCTTTTTCTGGCGTGGAACATTTTAACGCCTGCAAATTTGCTAATTAATTAGTTTAAATGGATATGGTATATGTTTGACAGTGAAAACAAACTAAGCTAATTTTTGCTAATTTAATAACACGTAAATTTGGTAAATTCGTTTAAATCACAGTCAAAATCAGCAACACTCCTCTCAAATATCATTTACACAAAAATGCCGACACAGCTCGTAATTAATGTGTTTATGAGTAAAAAAAATGCGATAAACTCGCGCGTTTTTTACACGCATGTAATTTGTTGGAAATTTGCAGCCCTTTTTTTTGTGGGGGGTGTCCTTTTTTTACATACATTTTTTGGGGGCAAATAAAAAATTAATTTAACGCATGTTTCTGGCTCGTCGTATAATGAAATTGATTTAAGGTTATTAATGCGAGCACTCGGCAAATTCCTGGCTGGCGCTGCCTAAGTAAATGTTTGGCATTTCATAATGTTGCTTCAACCTTTAACGTCGATTTTATGCAAATTATGTTATTTTGGCTGCGGCTGCTGCTGCTGGGTGGCCAAGAGAAAAGCTAGGGGGCGTGGCTGCAACCATATAGCAGCGGGGCGTCGCTCTAAACTTTTTTTTTTTTTTTTTGCTCTTGTTGTTGAAGTGTGTTTTGGGTGTTGTTATTGAAGTTTTTGGGCGTCTCGCTGCCTGCCGACTGCCGACTACTGCCGACTGTTGACTGCTCACTGCTGACTTATTCAATAAGCCAAGTTGAAGTATGCCCCATGGCTGAAAGCTGTTGTTGTTGCTGCTGCGGCTGCTTAAGCAAATACCGTGTGCCTCGCACGAGTATGCAAAAAGTGCAAATAATAATAATAAAGAGTACTTATTGTTTGATTTATGTGTCTGTGTGTGCACAACACACAAGCGTGGCATGAGCAACTGCCTCCTCCTATTCGGCGTGGAATTATTGTATACCCTCAATCTTGAGTTATTCCGAAGAGCTTAATAAATGGAATAAGTGATTTCTTTCTGATATTACGCATATCTCAACTATTAATTAACTCTGTTTACTTTTGAGAGTGCATTTCAAATTATTTAAAGCTGAGAGTGCTAAAGTTTATTGCATATATTATGCATATATATATGTATATATAAAATCTTAAAAAAGAGCACTTTTTATAATATGAGCAAAGGCAACTTATCTTTGGAATTTGAGCTTACGCTGACTTCAGTTAAATTATTTTTTTTCACATGATTTGCTTGTTTTATTTTAGAATAGTTTGTTTATTAAAAAGCAGTTATCTACAATTTTAAAATACATTGAATTGCATATTTAAAACATAAAACTAGTCTTTAATTGCTGGTCTTTAAAATAATAATTAAATTAAATTTATTTGCTACCAGCATATTAACTTCTAACTATGGTGACTCTATCTCTAAAATTGTGGGATTTATGGGGTCTTATCGGTTTTATCAATTTCATAGCATTATTGTGGACTTTGCATTATTTAATTTAAACAATTAAATTTTTTTTTAAGTTTTTGCACTTAGTCTGACGTGTTTACAGACCAGTAAGTTTTAGGTTTCAAGTCTCTATCTGTAAGTGTGCACAAATATTATATTATATACAAAGGATATACAAAAATTATATGTTATACTATTCTATACTATAAAAATATACATTGATTCTTTCGATATCAAATTATAACAATTAAAAATTAAGGCTATACCATAGGGACTCAGACTATCTAATAAGTTTTTCTTAAATATAATAATTTTTTTTTATTATATAATAATGATAATAATCAATATATATGGTTGAAATATATAAATATATAAATATGCAGGCACTGAACGGAAGGCTATTTACTATTTTAAGTTTTCAAATTTCAAAAGCTTAAAATGTTTCTAAATTTCTAATCGCAGATTTTATTATATATAAGCCATATAGAATATATAATGCATTGTGGATACCTGAAATATATTTTTCTATTCACTGTTTCAGATGCATTACACTGCTTAATTTAAGTCCAATCTATTTTAGTCTAGCTTTTGGTGTTATTTTTACTTTTTCAGTTGCACCCGCTTTCTGTTTCTGTCTCTCTTCTTCTCTCTCTCTCTCTCTCTCGCTGTCTCTTTCTCACTCTGACAGAGGCACTGTTGTTAACTAAGCCCTGCCATCACTTGCTACTGATAAAGTCACCTTTATTTGTCAGTCTTAGCACCAACGGCTGTCAGTTCTCGATGAGGCACACGTACAATCCACAATCCACACACCCATTCCCATTCCCATTCCCATCTCCACCTTCACTGTCCAAGTCCAAACCAGAAAAAAAAGCCGAAGCGTTAAACCGCACACACCTATCATGATTTTTATGTTGTTGTTGTTGATTTTGTTTCCGTCACCTCTAACATCCACCCGGACACCCAACCATCCAAAGTTAGCCTACATCCAGTTACAGATCCGGGACAGGTTGGGGGCGCTTGCTAAGTGAGCCATTTATCTTCGCAGGAACCTCAAGCGCGACACAACAACAGCAACAACAACAACACTCAAAACAACAGCAACAACAACAAAAGCAACAACAACAACAATGAGTACACTGACATTTCCTACACGCGTCATCCAATCCAGGCAGACGCCAATAATGCCGTACTGAAAATAAAACGATTTATATGCCGCAATACCACGCAACAACAGCAACAACAACAGTAACAACAACAACAACGGTAACAACAACAACAACAAGTGGAAAACATTTCAGCGCATTTCGTTTTTCGGTTTTTCTGCCTTATCCCAGGACACATCAATTGAACATTCGCAACAACAACAACAACAACTGTTACAGTAAATGAAACCCCAGGAAATAGAAACAGAAAACCAAAAAAGCAAAAACAAAAACAAAAAGAATAAAGAATAAAGAAAGAAGAAATCGAAGATTGCTATCTTTGACGGCTTGTTTTCCTGCCTCCCCCCACACAAGCCTCCTCCTTTTGGTGGGCGGGGCAGCCATTATGTATTGGCGTTGAAACAATTTGAACAGCCCAGCGTTGCCAGCGTTGGCAAAACAAATGAAAGGAAGTCGTTTAAAAGTACAAACGGACATTATTTATCGCCCAAACCATTTAGACATCGCAACTACCCGAAGAGCATAAAAAAGAAACCGGCTAAGACCTCAAAAGTAGCCCCTCCCCCTCCTGCTTCCTCCCTTACCACTTGTTGTTGCCTGTGTCTACTTAGCTGTAATAAATGGAAAACGGCGAGTCCAACAACAACTGCGCCACAACACCAAATTGCATATAATTTTTGGACTATCAATTGGATTCTTAGCCACAGCAACTAAAACACAGATAGAGATAGAGATAGAGATAGATATATATATATATATGTACATATATAGCAATAAACAGATGCGATATAAGGGAAGGCCACAGACTCGAACTGCGGCAAGCAAATCGATTGATTTCTGCTTACTTAAGCAGTTTGCGATGGATGCCGGATAAGAGCAGCAAGTAATTTACTCCCTTTCCTAATTTGGAATGGGATCTTTGGGTGTGTCACTGTGAAATGAGTTTTTGTTTGGTTGCTTGGGGTAGGGTCAGAATGCAGCTGAAATTAAGTAAAACAAAGTATAACTTTGCAGTCGGATGTAAACGACTAAGAAATACTTTAATACCATAAGTATTACCAGCTGATAACAGTTAAGAAAGAACAGCCAAGAAATACCGTCCAAGTTTGCCTCTCAAATTGCTGAAAAGTGGACAAAAAAATATTGAAAGAGATTCCTAGTCACCCTCCTGTCCAGTTTGTTAATTATAGCCCTTAAATTACGAGAGATATAGACTTTTATCGAATATCGAATCGAAACTTGTATTCCAGATTTTTAAGTGTGTTAATAGCAACAAAACCTTTCAGATTTTGTGAGTTTAGCTTTTAAATTGTGTTAGATATATTGTTTTATCGGTTAACACTAAAATTGTGTAGGTAAATCGGTTTGGGAAGGTGAAGTTAGCGTGGTCATTAAATTTTTTTTATAAAACTCTTAGGGGAGTTACCAGTAACCAGTACTACCAACATTTCCGAAGTTTCTGGAGGTGTTATGGGTGGTCGATATGCCGATCTTTGAAGGAAGTTACCAGCATGATACCTTCCAAGTTTGGGTACTCTATCTTTAAAATTATGAAAGCTACGCGGATTTATTGATTTGCAATTATCGATTTTATCAAATTTTTATAACTTGACTGTCCTAAGAATGTCCAGACGGACATACAGACTGACAGCGGACATTGCGCAAATCCAATATATTATGAGTCCTTGAGTATCAAAGTATAGCCCATTAAATCATGCCTGCACCCGATAGTATGTGTCTAACTTTATTTATTCATTTTTTATTTATAAATTATAAAATAATAAGTATATTAATCAATATGTAGATAAATGTATCTTAAAAAAAACCTTTCTATTATTGGGAATAAAATTATATTTTAATGATAAAAACTAAGGAAAGATCAGCTTGAAAATTAGTTATGTTTCGGAGATTAATTTAATCCGTAAATTAATTTGTTTCGGAGACTAATTTAATCCGTAAATTAATTTGTTTCATTTAATATGGAATATCTATAAGAAGTAGTGTAGATGGACTTCTGTCTCAGGAATCTGATCTGTCATTAGCAACTTGGGAAATCTTTAAGGAAACTGATTCAAAACAATAGCCGGAAATCTGATTAGTGATTTCTAGGAGAAAAAATTGTAAGGAGTGCCTTGGCAAGTCATTAATGATCGGTGAGGCACTGCTATTGACTCGACTTCTGATTAAATTAAAAAAATATATATATAATTTGTTAAGTTAGAGATTTGTTTAAATGAACTAATTGTTGGTTTCTCATATGAATATCAGAGTTCTTTTGCTACAATAAATCAGCTTCTTTTAGTTTCTTTTTTTGCAGCATTTCCCATCGCTTATCATTGCCCCAATGTGTCATAGGAAACCGCGTGGTTAGTCCATTCCCAGGAGCGGGTGGGGGGGAGCATACTCCACAACTGACCATTGTCGGCGCGGACACACAATCCTCGGGCATCTTATCGCCTTAAACCACTTTAGTGTCAGCCATGATGACAGCGGTCGGTCCGGCAACTGACTAACTGTGAACATTGTCGCCTTTTTTTTTGGCTATTGTTGTTGTTGTTGTGTGGGCTGACCATTTAACGGGAGTTGGCTGTCGCAGTCGTAGCATGTTGTCTGTTAACATGCCCAGTGGTCTTGTCGACATTGCGATAAAAAAAAACAAAACACACACACACACACACACATAAACAGTCAGCGGCGATGAGGAGGAATTTACGCTTTTGGCCATAATGAGGGTGATTTTCGTATTTGTGGTAGATTTGTCCACTTAGCACAGGCAGAGCCTGACCACGGCCAGAACTTGCTTTTTGATGCTCTTGCAATTTGCTGGGTCTTTGTGGCAAATCATTTGTATATATTCTCCCAGTGGATTATGTAGATAGGCCTGCTGCTCCTCGCTCCTCATATGCTGATAATGTTAATAATTTGTAATGCCTGCATAAATATATATATATATATTTATGTTTTTTGTTTTTTTTTTTGGCTACTTTATATGATATATGTATGTGTGTGGACGCCAGCATGCATGACAATGATTTGTGCTAATGAGAGAGTTTCACATTTCCATTGTTTGTTCCATTGTGCATTCAATTTTTGGACAAACAGTTGCTGGAGTGGGGGGGGGAGGTGGGGTGGGAGGTTGGTCTTATTTAATTGGCATTTCGGCTGAGACGGCGTCAACTTTTTTAATAAAAAAAAATGTAAAGAATTTCCATTTCGTATGCATGCAAATGAAAAGCAACGAATTGAGGACAGTTTCACTCCATTCCAATTCAGTTGATTTTCATTAACATTGAAGTGTACGGGTCCGCCAAGTGCTCAAATGTGTATACACAATTGTCTACGGATTTTCAATATTATTTGCTGCGGTCTCCAAGCTGCCCCCTCTAGCCGCACTCACCCAGACGACAGCTGAACCTGAAGCGCTGAACCTGTCGCCGGGCGGCTGTCTTGGGTTCATTGTGGACAGTTGAGGATGTTCATTGTGTAACTGATTTCAATTGGGCATTTTATTTTATATTTGAATTTTAAAATTCCTTCCGCACCGGCGACAGCTGGCGACAGGAAAATGGACAATTTGTGTTTTTGTGGCAATTGATTGGCAAATATTGTCCGGCCAAATGGGCAAGGCGAAAGGTTTACTGATTAATACGCCCTGACAGCAAGTCACTAAAGTATTTCTTAGAATTTTATTGTTGCAGGAGAAGGATTTCGAATTACAATAAAATACAAAATTAATAATTTATATAGAAGAACGAACTGTAATTGTTAAAAGAATTGAGAATATTTGATTAAAATTATTTGTATTTTTACGCATTTGGGAAAACTTTGCACTTAGCTGCTAACAAAAATTTATATGGCAAGTCATGCATGGGTATATGCACCATTTAATCGGCTTAAAGTCGACTATAAAAAAGTTGGCCAATTCGTAAGTTGCATGCAAATTACAAGCAATAAAACGAGGCACGGCGATGCTTGAGAAAACTTATCGAGGCAGTGGCACTCAGAGGCAAACAAAGACGCCCACAAGCCAAAACGATTATTCTTTATTGTTTAGACAACGATGGCAACAACAACAACAATAACAACAAACAAACAACAACAATAACAAATGTAAGGAGAATAACAAGAAACAGCCGCTTGTCGCAATTCTCACATCATACGATTGGCATTGAGATTGCGTCTTGGTATTGGAAATTCCCAAGGCTGTCATATGCAAGGACAAACAGACAGACATACAGACAGACAGACACATGAACGCTGGGGATATGTAAATTTGTCACAAACAACATAAGGAAAGGAGTGAAATAATCATAAAAATGTCATGTCAGACAACGTGCAGAGCAGGGGCAAGGGCAGGACAAATCCTGAATTGAATTTTTATCTATTGTATCGGCAATAAAGTCACATTGTCAACGCCTGTATAAAAATTATTATTATTTACTGAGAAAGCAAGCAAGCAAAAAAATTTTAGATATGGGCTCAACCGGGATTTGAACCCGGGACCTCTCGCACCCAAAGCGAGAATCATACCCCTAGACCATTGAGCCGCTCATGTGAGAATAGATATTTTAACAAATTTTTATTTATAAGTTCTGCATCTTGCAGATACATTTGCTATGCACGCCACACCACACAAGATCTTAGACAAAAGATGCCAACATATGGCGACGCCAACCGGTTTTTTTTTTTTTATCTTATCTTGTTTTTTGTCTCCCTCTGCCAAAGTTCAGCTATTTTTTACGGTCGAAATTGTTTGTGTCTTTTTATTAATTATTGGTTTATTTTGTTTTTAAATATATTTTACCCTTATCATTTAGCCGCTGATTTATTGACATTTAAACGCTGCACTTTCTCAGCACGCAGCTGACTCATCAAATTTGTTTTGTCTTTTCCCTTTTGGCAATGCTTTTAATTTAATTTGAAAAGTTTTGCCTGCCCATTTGGCGCATTAAACCCTTTGACCTCCCCCACAGTCCGTCCAGCCCGTCAGCTGTGCAGAACAGATTTTTAAAAAATAAGGCAAAAGACAACTCATAAATAATTACGATAACTGTCAGAATTTCTTGCAGCGTTCGTGGCACGCTACAAATTGCCACGCCCAGCAGAGCCACCCAATCTATTCTCGCCATGCAATTAAATGGGGTTTGCGAAGAAATTGGAGGAAAAAAATTGGACAATTAAGCTGTTAAATTACTTAAAGCTGTTTTGTCAAGTTTAGCGACTAAAAAATCTTCAGCAAATGCAATAGGCGAAGGCAGAATCTATATTTTAGAGGAGAAATCAAGTCATTTTAAATATGAGTTTAAAATATATCTGAAAAATATAAGCACTTAAAGATTCTTTGAATATTTCAGGTTTTTTTTTTATTTTTATTTTTGGTTACAATTAAAATGATTTTGATTTCTTTGCATTAAAACAACTTTTTATATATCTAAGTTTATTTCGAGCATTAATTATTACGAATCATTGTTTTTCTTACAAGTTTCCCAAAATTTGCTTTAAAATAAGAGCTTAAAATAAGTCCGAAAAAATATCCGTTGAATACTTGAGGGCCTAAACAAAGAATATAATTTATATGCATTGATAAAATTTAATTGCTTATTAATAATATTTTTTCCTTTTACGCGTTACTAAAAATTTGTACAATAACTAAAAAATGTATGCAAAACAAATTTAAGCTCTAACTTTTGTATCTGTTTTTTAAGTTTTCAATCTTGAGTTTCTTATGTCCTTATATATATATATATATATTTTTTTTTTACTTTATTGTTGCCCGCTCAAGTTTTGTGTCGTTATAAATCACAAAACTGTATCCATTGAAGATTTACGAGCTGCTAAATATTGCCATCCACAGAATGAAGGAGGACTTGGAAACTTCTGCTGGGATTGTTTAGCATAACTTTGTACACATATCAAAATTTAAAACGCAATTATCATATGTGGTATATATATATATGAATATATGTTTGTATATGTACATTGAGTACATGAGTCTCTATCTTTGTCGCTGTTGGTTTTCACTTGCGCAGATAAAACAAAACCAGGTCCTAAATAAACACAAAACGGTCAAAACAAAGTAACAAAAAAAAAGTAATAAAAACCTGCTGCAGACAAGAAAACAAATTGTTTTTAATTAAAAATAAGCAAAAGAAAAATGCATTACAATTGAATGTTGCCAATATGGCATTTTCCAATCTAATGTATCACTGAATACTTTTCAGCTGCAGTCAAAGTTTATGAAAATTATGCCAATTAATTCCGATTCCCACAAATAATTCGAGGCTTTCATTTTGCTGGCTCCACTTAAAGGCCATTAAACATTAACATGGAATAAAAAGCGTTTTTACACTTTACGTGCCAATGGCAACAAAAGCCCAACTACAACAACAACAAACTAACCAAAAAATGGCAACTGAAGTAACAACAAAAAATGAGTAAATAGAGTTTTCTTTATTTATTTTTTCAACAACTTTTTACCTTTTTCCAACTCATTTTCAAGTGTTTCGCTGAGCGCCACTTAGTTTGTTGTTGTTTTTGTTGTTTGTTGTTGCTTTTATTGTTGTTGGTAAAAGCCATTAGAAAAAGGCTGCTTGAGTGTTAAATGTGTTTTGGGTCTTGTGTTTTTTCCTGCCAGGGGGATTTAGCATTGTTTTTGTTGGACTAAGTCAACAAGGTCGACGGTTAATGAAAGTTCCTTGATCGCTCAAGTTTTGCACAGTTTTCTTTTTAGGCTGCTTTTTTGGTATTTTAGACAAAAATATATAGCTGCTGTTCCTCTTCTACTTATATTACGTATATTGGCTATTAAATAATTATATATTGTGGGAGCAATACTAAAATTGGCAATATAAATATTTTCTTATAGCACATTAAATAAAAGCATCAGCAGATGTATGTCGGATTTCTGAAATCGAATGTGATAAAATGGATGATTTAAAAAAGGTTTGTAAAACGGATACATTTTAAAGAAAAATACAATAAAATTTGAATAATTTGCTATGCATTTCTTGTTGCTAAAAATAAAAAATTATTTAAGAATTATTTTGTTTTTATATCTAAATCAGATAACATAAACTAAGAGCTCATATTAAATTTCAAGACATCAATACAAAATTTAATTTTTGTAAAATATAGAGAAATTAAAAATTGTATAAAACTTAAAGTTTCAACATGGAATTAAATTTATCGCGTTGCTGTTGTTTGAGGGATTCGTGCCTTTTACGTTCGGCATTCTTGAGAAGAATCTCTTGGAACTTGTGGCGCATGTCCAAGGAGAGACCCGTATTGCGTAGATCCAACTCCTCCAGCATCTTGTTGCAGCTAATTATCTTCAGCAGATGCTTGCCAAAGTCCTAAATGAGAATAAATATTTAGCTTTTGGTTTCCTTTGTTATCTTTAACTTACCTCGCCAAGAGAATTATTTGACATGTCAATGTGGAGCAAAGTCTTGTGCTGGCAGATGAGCATCATGAACAGCTTGGTGATGCTCTCACTGATGGAACAGCTGCCCAAATTCAATTCCCTAATCGGCATCATTTGCAGTGTGTGGAAAATGGCAGCAGCGCCATCGCTCTGAATGGGATTCAGCCGGAGAACGAGACGCTTGAGGGGCACATTTGTTAGAATTCTACTCAGAGTATAGGCGCCCTCCTCCGCTGTTTTGAGAGAAACATAAGTGTACAAAAATAATACTGGAATAAATCACAATATTTTACATACTGATTTTATTGTTGGTTAGGTCGAGCACGGTGAGGGTGGCAAAGGACTCCTTGCCGCAGGTATCCAGAAAGCAGCGTATGCCCGCATCCCCAATGGCACAGTGCAGCAAGGACAACTCCTTCAAGTGGTGACAACCCTTGTCCAGGCTGTGTGCCAAAAATCGCAACTGATATGCCACAAGTTTCGTATTGTGCAGACTCAAAAAGATAGATGAATGTTTAGATGGATAAACAGAGATCTGTGGCAGTGGCAATGCTTACCAAAACTTGCGCAGCTCGTGGCATTGACTGAGTCCCTTGGCCAGGAGGATAATGTCGCGGGGCGTTAGTTGGTTACAGCCTATTTGGTAATTGATACCCGCCGTCTTGGTGCTGTAGCTCAGCCGCAGTCGGCGTAAGTCCGGCAGATTGCTCAGCAGGTAATCAAGTGGAATGTGATCTGTTGTGGGTGAGACGACTCATTATACCCTATTTATTTGCAACTGTCTCTGACTGAATGACAATATTTTTGAATTCCATATACTAATCATTGCTAAATAAATCAGTTTTTAATTTATAATTCTTTACTTTAAGTCAAACAACTTTCAAATTGATTTTCATTAGTTTTCGTATTGAAAAACAATCATTAAACTGAGCACAAATTATAATAACCAAGAATAACAAATAATAAAATAATGCAAATATATAACTTTGATTCTAAATTCGTTTTCCAATAATATTTGTTAGGTTAATTATAATATTAACTCATAAATTTATAACATTTATGTATAAATTCATTTAACTAGCCAAATGAAATATAGTTTATACATTATCACATTTATTTATAATATTTATAATATTTTAAAATATTTATTTAAATAATAATAAATATTGTTAATACTAGGCATATGTATTATTATAATATTATTATAAATTATTTAATTATAAATAATTAGCTTGTAAATTTAGTGTATTTTTAATGATTTGGCCAGTTTAAATCATATCTAACAGTATATATATATATAAATATTAAAATTTTTTATTTAATTTGTAATAAGTATTGTAAATAAATATTATTATAATATTATTATAAATTACTTAATTATAAATAATTAGCTTGTAAATTTGGTCTATTTCTGATGAATTGTTCAGTTTAAATCATATCTTACAGTTTATATATATATATATATATATATATATATATATATAAATATATGAAATATTGAGAGAGTCAGGGTATACAAGGATCATCATGTGGACGATGGACTCACCATTGCCCTCGCTGTCGGGCGGTGCGGGCTGCAGCAGATTTATCTCCAATTGATTTATGTACGCCGCACAGATGTCCAAGGCGGCCTGCACGTTGCCATCCTGCTCGTAGTCGCCGGTTTGCATATTTTCAATAAACTCCTGCACATGTCGCTCCATGTAAATGTTAATCCAGCGCCGTTCCATGCCGCGCGCCTGAAACGGGGCCAGGCGCCAGCGCAGCTCGTAGCAGCGACGCCAGAAGTAATCGTCGCGAATGTGAACGCTGAGCAACTGCAGCGGCAGCTGCGTATCCAGCTGGCTGAGTATGTAGTTACGGTCCTGGCGTCGCCCCAGCTGACGGTAGAGCGGCAGCTCTGCGCCCAATAATCGACAATAATAGACAAGTCAAGACATGTTGCTGTGCCGGGTCGGATGGAACTTACCGCTCCAGTTGCTCACGATGGCATCGAGGACAAGATGTCGCAGACTTTTCACTTGATTTGCTACTTGGCATTCGCCGCCGGTCTCCGGCTGGAAGTGTTCCAATGATTTACTGTTGACTTTGGGCAGCCTGACATCGTTGGCATTGAAGTAGGCCTTGAATGTGTCCATGGAGACGGTACTGGGAAATTCACAATAACTGAAATCCATCCAAATAGTTTTGTTCCGCAGTTGATGGTTAAAATAATTAAATAAAATTGTTACTCGAACGGTTTTAGTTGTTAGGAAATGGTTGCCAAGACAACATTCCATTTGGTGTCGCCACCAGTGTTGGTAAATGTGAAAAGTGTTGTTAACTAACACTTATTTTTTTATTTATATATATTCCAGTCTTATTTGTAATCTAAAGATGAGTTTTTCGATTTCACTGATTGGAATGAGTGAAAGCCCAAACTAATTTTTTATCACTTGAAAATATATGTTTTTCTTTTTAAATTTAAAAAAAAACTACAGATTAGCTTAAAGGATATTTTTTATAATATTTATTATTTTATAATATTTAGCTAGGTGTTATTTGGTGTAGTGGATATTTGGGAATTAGTGATTCCATGCGTTGATTTCGCCTTAGTGCACACTCGTGATAATCTCTAATCATAGAATAGGATTCTTTATGGCATTCCTCGGAGTTGCCATTATTATAGAGGGTCCTCCGAAGATTCTTCATTAAACTAATATTTCTTAATTCATTATAGAAGTGGGTAGGAAAATATTGCATTACCATTGGGGTGTTACGGCCCTTAGATCTGCCCATGCACACAGTTTCCCGAGTGCCTCTGTTTGCCATATATATAAACTTCGAATTATATAATTACATATATATATCAAATATATACCTACCTATTTGGGTAGTAAAGTTTGGGCTGATCTGTTTTCACCGTTACACTTAAAGGCGCGTCCTGCGCAACTCTGCCATATAGAACACCCCATGGATTATAATCCATTTGACTTGTCTTATATTGTACTGAAACAGTCCATTCTTTGACCCGATCTTCTTCTGTTATATCATCAGCTGCCCTGGGCTGCATCCTGTGTAAGTCTTTGCTAATTGCCAATTGTATCTTCGAGTCGGAGACAGCTGTGTTGAGCTGCTTTTCGAAGATTCTATATTGTCCACTCTCCGCTTCATCTTGATCTAATTCTGACCCGACCAGTGGCTTGCCATCAATTTTAATCAGTTGCAATAACTATTTTGAAGGAAGGAAATTATTCAAGTAATTTATGTTTTTGCTAATTAAGCTGCTTACGTTTAATAGGCAAATGAATTCAAGACTTAAAATATAATTTAGCTCCATATTCACATGCCAGTTTTAAAACAAATGAGGAAAGTAATATTTTTGTATATTTAGTAAATGAAGTGTTATGCACAGCTAATATGAAATAATTTTTTTTTATTGAAATATCAACCCAATTTGTTGATTTCTTTATTTTTTCTCAAAATATCTGCCAATGTTACTCGAGATATTCATAAAGTATAAATGTGTATTATTTTATTTTGACAAACATTCCATTTCAATATGTAGCTAATAAAAATATGTTTTGATTTTTGCACAAATAATATAATATTAAATGCATAAAGAAAACAATATACAATAAATAAAAATCGATTTGATTGCGAAAAACACATTTCCTGTCAATATATTTACATTCTATGATCATCATTTATCAAAAAAAAAAAGAAAATATTCTCACCAAAGGAGGGTAAAATAATTGATACAATGCAACAATACAAGTCCCATAATTTGTGCCTAGTCAGGCCGGGCCACTACCAATGTCTGGGCCACATATTCGCAATGTGGCCAAGCGCAACGTTAAGTGCCATAAAAATAATTCAAAATAAATTGCTTTACATAAAAATTGGTTAGCATTTTGGGTGATGGAAAAGAGCGCAACTGTTTTATAAGGTAGGTATTAGGTATAATTTGGTCATAATAATGCGCATCATGAAAACTCAACAGCACACACATATATATATATATATATATGTATGTATATATAGCCATAGACAGGCTGGGTTATTAATTTTGGCGTCGGATTTCGCTGGTTCGCCGCCGTCGCAAGACATAAATAACGCGTTTTATACGAAATACTTTGCATATTTGCAGGCGCCGCACAACTAAGCCATAAAAAATGACAAGAATCCAAGTTGGCAAAGTCAAGAAGCCCAGTCATGTCAGCTGCGATTTCTGGGCTAAGTCGCAGGTAGACTTCCTTCCTGCCGCACACAATGAAAGAGAGCGCAAGTCAATATTATTGGCAAGACCAGACAAGTGGTGCGGTTATGCGGTTGTGGGGGGGGGGGCAAGAGTAGCCCCAATGAGTCCGCGTTATAAACGCCTTGTAATGACATGTAATTATGGCCATAATCGGCTTGCCACTTGGGACATTATCGGTGCGCCCTAAAGCGGTTTTGATATGCAAATGCCACAGCTTCAAGATAAACAAGTTTTACATATTAGATGAGCCACCAAATTAGACACATTTCGACCATTTACAAATTTAAATACCTAAATTGGACTTGCACAAAATTAAGTAAAGATGCTGAAAAACTCATATTTAAAATAGTTTCACGAATTAAATTGGTTTTCTTTTGTTATGCTTTACAAAATACCATTTAATAAAGAATGCAAACTGGTTTTTATCCTCAAACTGCAAAACACGATTAATAAAACAGACATGAGAAATATTAGATATTTATAATTATTTTTATAAGACAACCCGATTATTCTTTGTTTTCCAGTTTTTAATTTGTAAGACGAATTTATTTTTATATTGAAGGCAACCTTTGGTTGCAAACATATAAAAATTGCAACAAAATAGATTTTATTTATAAAAAAACTTCTTCTCATTTAACTTCTTAAATGAATAAAAGAGCTACATAAAACAGTGATTTTCAAACATAGAGTTTATTATTTAACGTATTTTATTTTAATATAATATTTCAATATTGGTTTATAAGTAAGATATTGATGGAAGTTAACTTTTAGTATCGACCCTAAAAATTATAACCCATTTTGAAACCGCCTTCAAAATTGTTCTTGCCCCTGAAGGGTCCGCTGAGATGGCGTGACGCATTGGCTGTGGCATCCACATTGAAGTTGCCACTGGGCGAGCTATACAGATTGGCACTGCCACTGGCAGTCGCAGTCGTCATATTAAAATTGGGCACATGAGTGACACCCACTGCCGCTGAGTGGCCAGCAGGCATATTCATCTTAAGATGGCCACCAAATTGATCGTAAGTGGGATTGTGAGTGTGGAAAGCGGTGGCATTTAGAGCAGCTTTCTCATTCTGAAAGAGATTCACATTTCCGGCAACCGTAGTGGTCCTGCCAAACTTCTCCTTGTATTCATGTTGCACTGATAGTCCATGGCCATTGCTATCAATTAGAAGATCTTCCTTTAAGTGAGAAGTGGAACAATGAAAGACTTTCTGGACTTACGAGTTCACTTCTCCAGAGATGCCTGTGGCGACGGTATCGTTGTGGTGGTTTTTGTTCGCATAAACTGCGGCACTGAACCGCTCATCTTCGGCAGCAAGGCTACATTTGGCGGATGCTGCTCCCGTCTTTGGATCACCGCTTGACTGGCACTGCATTTCAAATTAGCAAGAGAAATGTTGAAATGTTGTTGATGCTAAGAAAACGATTTATGTTCTGATGATTTGCAGCGCCGCGAACAGCTTTTTATACTCATTCTGGAAATGTGGTATTTATGAACTTCGGTGCATCCCCGAGAAAAGTTTTTATTATATGTATAGAAATGTACTGAATGTACAATATATATCAATTTGTATATATTCACCGCATGTGCTTCCCTTGCAGACGAATCACTCTCATAATATTTCTGTCGTTTTTCAATTTGCTTATTTGTGCAGACGAAGTCCCCTTTAGAATGTGATATCATCGAGTAAAAAAATAAAAATTAAGTAAAGATAATTTTTATTAGTCTTTAATAGGTTTTATATTTTATAAAAGTAAACATAAATATACCAATATACTTCAATAAATTCTATATGTATGTTTTAAATTTTATTTATTTTATTAACTATCCAAAATAAACACATATTGTGAAATTATATATTATACAAATCAAAGACTCTATTTAAATACATTGTACATATATATTCATTTTGTATATTTTTATAAACATCTAAAATAAGTATACATTTAGAAAATGTTATATATATATCTGAATATTAGTAAATCTGGAAATTAGAGATATATTTAAATATTTGTTATAAATATATATTCATCTATAAATATCTAAAATTTAGTCATATTGGTTAATTGTTTATATATATATATCTCAATGACTTTTGTTTTATCATCATTATTTTGATAATTTTGCAAATTTATTGCTGATGGTAGACTGCTGGCGCACATGGCGCCGTGGCTTAGTTGGTTAAAGCGCCTGTCTAGTAAACAGGAGATCGTGAGTTCGACTCTCGCCGGGGCCTACATATGTCAATTGTGTTTTATTTTATTTGTAATTATATTATTTTTATTAGCTTCAATCATCAATTGGGCTTTTAGCTGTACATATCCGTGATTTGTAATCTTCCACATACATTTAAAATGAAATTCAAAAATGCAATTGTCAAGCTTCCGGAAACATTTTAAATAAAATTCTAAAGTGCAACTGTCCCTTAATGGAGAAAAAAATTTGGAAGTTTTCGAGTCGCATGCGACTGGCGCCGTGGCTTAGTTGGTTAAAGCGCCTGTCTAGTAAACAGGAGATCGTGAGTTCGAATCTCGCCGGGGCCTTTCATTATTGATGCGATTATTATTTTTATAAATAACGGAAAACCAATTTTTTTTATACATGTAATACACATAAACAGAGTTTTGCATACATATCATTTTATGGCTGCTGTGGAGCTAACACATCCATTACCATGTAAACTTGGACAAGCCACGTTTTCATGTTGCTCTTGTGCGTCTGCTCTGATGACAGCTGACAGAAAGTTTGCAGGCCGTAAACAGTGGCATCCCAATCTCCTGTCACTCAGACCACTGCACAGCTTTACATGAGACAGCTGCCAGCTGCCACCTGTTGTCCTCTGCAGGCGACGTTGCACAACGGAAGCCAGCAACGGATATGTTCGACAGCATGTTGCATGATTGTCCACAGTCCTCTCAGTCCACCGATGACGGATTCAGTGGGTCGTCGGTGGTTGATTTTGCAAATGTATCTCATGTCATCGCCGACGATTTGCAGCTTGGCTGCAATTAGCCAACAGCAACTTTATTCGCTTCGATTTATTTGCAGCCGTTGGCTTATCTCCACTTTTTATACTCAAACGCACAAGTCTGATAATTTCTGACGAGGGGCTTTACCCACACCACAGTATCAGCACAATGTATAACATATTAAATATGTGCATCACAACTTCGGACAATAGCCGTCTCCCATATATATGTACATATCATACATAATCATTTTTATGGATATAATTCCCAATGTCCTTCCTTTTGTGTGGTTGCCTGGCTCTTCATTTATTTGTCGGATACAGCAATGTCCTCTTCTAATTTCCTCATGAGCATTATTATCCCACTGTTGCTGACTTCTTATGCTAACTGAACGTCACAAATTAATTGAAAGTTTTATTTATTATACCCTGTGATCATTCAAAATGCGTAAAATGGCATATTATTAATTACAGATTAATATTGAAACTGGTTTATTGGATTTAATCGATCAATTCTCATATTTATTACAAAATTATAGGAAAATTATTACTTAAATATTTAATTTTTTTTTTTTAATCTACAATATTTTGACAAAATTAATTAAAATATAATTTACTAAGTGGTTATTTAGTTTCAAAATTACTTTAAAATATAATTGAATTTTTTATGTTGGTACATCTTTTTCTATCTGATTGATATATTAAATCTAAATAATATTTTTTTTATTTATATATAATTAATATATTTTATATACAGCTTATGTAATAAATTTTTCACATTTATTATTTTATTTATGCAACTTTTTTTTGTATGTTTGCTTTTATTTAGTTCGAGTATGCAATTTGCAAGTGTATTTTCTTTTTTTTTCTTTTTCCTGCGACTCTTGAGACCTAAAAACTTCTCTTTTTTTGGTTTCTTCCATATTCTTACCATATTGTGTAAGCCCAATTGTTGTGCATTCAATCTGCACATATATCATTGACACTGCTCTGACTGATGTTGTAAATACATATGTAGGTAATTGCCACGCCTGTGGCAAATGTTGTCCAATACCGTCTCCTGCTCCCAGTCAAGGAAGCAGCCTCAGCAGCAGGCCACACAACAAAAAACCCAAAACTCCCACAGCAAACAGTTTTTAGCAATTGTCAGCAATTTTCTCAATAGACGACAAAAACTATCGGACGGAAAAGTGGACAACCACTGGACACCCACTCCATGCGGAACTAAACCAATGTCGTTTTGGTATTGTGCTGTGTATTTTTGTGATTATCCGGGACAGGACTGGACTGGTCTGCCTTGGGTACACACGCATGGTGAGCGTGTTCATACCATAAGCATTAACATAATTTATGTGGTTCCGCCGGATTTAGCTTTGTCGTAAAAAAGGACAACACTTGGCCATTGTCCGTTTGAGTTTCTGGTGCTTATTTCGATAACAAAGGCAGCGCTGGGGGAGAATTGCGGTTTTTATTGTTTTTATGGCAACAAAGTTTATGAAAAGTTTCCCTGCCAACTCTGACTGCCCCCCCCCCCCCCCTACACTGTGCTCCCCTGCATCGGGATATCTGTTTGTGTAATTTCATTTTAGTTTTTCTGTTGACTTTGCATGTATTTTTATTTTAATTAAACGCAGAAATCAAAGTTGTTTCTTGTTTGGGAGTAGCTTAATCTCTGAAATCATTTCTCCACTTGCACAAGGGGGCAGCTCTCTTTGTCTCTCTCTCTCTCTCACACACACACACACACACACTTTCTCTCTTTCTCTCAGTGCTCCCCGCCTGCTCATAAAAACGTGCGAAATTTTCACGGTCGCGTGAATTTTCACAGCCTTTTGCCTTTGTTTTTGTTTTGTCAGACACGGTGCCCAAACATATATATATATATATACATATGTATATATATATATTCAGCATCCAACTGATTGTTGTCACCTTTTTAATATACTACTTGATAGAGGCGCACTGCGGTTATGCTGATATTGAGAAGCGAAATGTGACAGACCACACAATAAATTTATAAATTAAATAAATTTCTATATAAGCAGAAGTTCGATTGATATCTTTAAAAATAAAAATATATAGGCAGTTGTTCATTTTAATCAAATTAAATAAAATTAACATAGAAAGCAAAATTTGATTGAAAAAAAATATGTACATATAAATCGAATTTGACAACAAATTAAAACTGATAATATTAATTTAATACTAAATCAGTCAATACAATTCAATCTATGTTGTATTACATTTTTTTCATATTATTTATTATTTCTTACTATTATAAAATGTATTATTATTAAATTTTTCAATGCACAGAGTACTTTAAAGTCGTTGTCTACAAATATCTAAAGTATTTTTGTATACCTGGCACGCAGCGCTCATAACTCAAAATGTTGTTGCTGCCTGCTTTTAGGTGGGCATGCAACGTAATGTGGCAAAACAGAATAAATAAAGAAAAAAGTCAAAAACCCTGCAAGTTTTTTGTCGTTCAACAATAAATAACGAGTGGCACGTGCCAGCACAGCAAAATCAAACTTTAAACCCATATTTGAGTGCCTACCATAGGCCTAATATATATTTGAGGATAAACTTTGTTACCTGACTCAAATTTGCGAATGGAGCCCATTAACATTTTTAACGTCATCTTCTCCTAGTTAGGATGTGTTCTCATGGAACATTAACAGCATGCTTCCTGGAAACTTTTGTATTTAATAAAATAAAGAATATAAATGGATTCACCAATGTTTCAATATACTTAAAAAATAATTAGAATAAAAATGTTGACAATCAATTTTGAACAGTAGATTGAATAATTAGCATTATCTAAAAATAAAACTGTTTTTCTTTTGTGATTTTTTTGTTTGTATTTTTATTAGTATAAATTCAGTTTGGTTTCTTTAGAGATTGTTTGAAATGTGTTGTTTTCATTTATTATTCTTTCTTTCTAATTTTTTTTAATTAGATCATAGTTTTATCAATAATAATAATGTAATAAGAATCTATTTAGTTTTTAGCATTTTCACTTCATACATTTGAAATCGATTTTCATCTTATTAAGTTAATTAATAAAGTTACTGGTTATTCCAACAATAATCAGCTTTGGATTGGATATTGGTTCCATGCCGATGGAAGCTGCCCCTGTTGCAGTCATAGCATAATTTATTGGATTTTGTAATAGTTGGATAAGGTTGGAGAATTTCGGTTATTTAATTAGCAGAGCTGCTCCAAGACTGCGGCTAAGCACGCTTATCAGTTATGTATATATATTTATTTTGCAACTCATTGTGATCTTTAAATGGGAAATTGCACGCATCGTTGGAATTTGAAAGAGCAACGGCTACTCAGAGATTTAATTACGGGCCTCATTAGGCAGCATCTCATGTGCCGGAAAACTGGCCTCATTACATGGAAGCCTAACTGGAAGTTTGGGCGCAGTTTGCCAGCAGACCTCAAAGCACACAGTTCCCCAAATAAAGTAATGTCTATGGTAGTAAGTAATCCTAATCCATGAGAAAGATCAATTAATTAAAGAGTCCTTTTGGCAGCTGCTGCTGTTGCTCTTCCTCACTGCCGCCAGTTGCAAGGCTGTGACGCAGGATGCAGACGAGGACTACGAGCCACAGGCGAAAATCTTCGATGGACGTTCCTTCTTCTTTCTGGGCTCCTTGTTTCGCCGCTGGCGCGATCGTTGGCTGGCCTTTCAGAATGGAGCACCGCTCTATGCTGGCGCAGCTTTTCCAATCAATGGTTACTTCGACTGTCCGTCTTTTGGCTGTAATCCTGCTGCCATTAGACCTCAATCGAGCGGTTATTATCCTGCCTACTATGCCGCACCCCTTCATCCACAACAACAACAACAAAATGCTCAAGGAAACAGCAATGTTTACATCTATTCGAGTGATCATCATGGTGTCGGCACTACCGGTACTCCGCCCTATGGTCCTAGCATCTTTATACCAACACGACAGTCTACGCCTCTGGCTCCCCCGCCGCCGCTGCCACTGGCATTGCCACCGTCGTTTCAAGCGTCGCCTCAAGCGGGCGCCAGCAGTTTTGGATTTGGATCTCGACCAGTTTCCCTTCTCGGCTGTGGCGCCAATCCGATGGCCTGTGCTCTCGGCTAAGCAGCATCGCCTAAGTAAACAGCGCAGACAAAGTAAAAGAAAACAATACAATTTTAATTGAAAAGCGTGCAACAAAAAAGCAGCACAAAAAATCACAAGAAAAACAGCTTCAATTTAAGCTGCAGAATATTGCATACTCTCTTCGATTTTTAAATGTGAGCAAAAGAATATATATTTATTATTATTTCCGCAAATTGTGCTAAACAAAACATTCTAAAATTTTTTTTACAAATTTCTTTATTTATCTATTTTGTGAACATATTAGCTTTTTTGCAATAAATTTATAGATTACTTTTGAAAAACTAAGTAAAAATTACTCGTTAACTTTGTAATGAAATTTATTTTAATATGACTGGAAGGTCAGTTGTTTTTGATTTAATATGTATTAAATTTTTATATTTTAAAAATTGTAATTTTAAGGTTTACATATCAAGCGACCAAAGCGTTATAAACTCAGTTTGCAAGTCAATAAAAAGGGTTACATGTAAAAATGTGAGCCAAATTGGGGGCAGAAAGACAGGGAAGGAGCATTTTCTCACACAGTCACACACAAACAAGCACACACACACACATGTACACACAGCACATACTCAAACTCAAACACACATGGACATTTATCCATTAACGCCGAAAAACTCCACAAGCAATCTGCATAAGCAAACTCATCAGAAGCAACCGAAACGCTGGCATTTGTTTTGATTCCATCATAAACCATAAGATAGTAGCTGGAGACCTTGCCGACTCCAATGCTTGGATGCTGGATGCTGATGAAGTGGTTGATGTTGCCCAAGGAGCAGACGTAGACCCAACGCGCTGCTGAATTGTTTGGCAAATAAATGCCCGGCAGCATAATGGATGGCCGTGGATGACTCTCTCTCTCTCTCTCTCTCTCTGTCTCGCTCTCCTTCTGTTTCTGGCCCGGCTTTGGTCATCTCTCGTTGCCCAGTCCGGTTCTGTTATTATTTTTATATAACTTACGAAAATAATAATAGAGCTCGACGAGGGCGGGGCGAAGAGCGGGCAAATAAATACGGCAACGAGCGACAGTTGTATAAACACAAGTGTGAAAGTGCAGATAGTAACGGAGCAGCACACACATCTATCCAGCAGCGATGACTCCACATCTCTCTTACCCCACCAATGCAATTGTCCGAGCGTTTATTTGTGTTTGTGCTATGACAACAATGGTGCACGAGTAACTGGGACGAGCTGAGCTGTTTGTCCAGTTCCAGGTCCATGTCGAGGTTCAGGTCTGGAGTCCATCTGCTGGCAGGTGTTGTTCTTGCTTTCTTTTTGACAACTTTCACTGACCGGAAACGGAAATTAAATGCATAAGTTTATTCAAGTTGTCGTTCACTTCTTATCAACTTTGAAGCAGCCAACAGCAGCCACATGGCCAACTTATGTGTTGTGGATGCATTTGATGTCGATTCGAATTGAAACTTGAAATTAATTAAAATTTCGAATATTAACTATTCTAGTCTCTTTGCGTTTCCTTAATGTCGAAAATTCGCAAGCCGACTGAGAAAACGCTCAATGGAAGGCGATATTTGCAACGGGGATGTAGCTCAGATGGTAGAGCGCTCGCTTAGCATGTGAGAGGTACGGGGATCGATGCCCCGCATCTCCAAAAGTACATTTTTTTTTTTCATTTTCAGTTTAATATTATGTTTGTTCTGATTTACAACCTATTCTGCTTAATATATATTTAAACACTTATTAAGTAAAACTTTATAAAAAAAAAAATTTTCGAACGGGCTCAACCGGGATTTGAACCCGGGACCTCTCGCACCCAAAGCGAGAATCATACCCCTAGACCATTGAGCCGCTTGCTGGGTGGGGCGCCGTAAATAGTTTTGTGTTCATTCAATGATTGTGGTGCTCATAACTCAAGTGAGTCAAAATAATGGGAACTATTTATAGATATGTGTGCCAAGCTAACAAAAAACATTGTTAAATAAGGCATGCATCGGAGCAAAGACTGTGTAAACACCAGAAATGTGGCAAAAAAAACGCAATCAAATCAAGTCTATATTAAGAAACTGACGCGCATAATAGTTTTACCAAAATTACACATATATAAATATATTTACACAATATACCTGTATTTGTTGTATGTCTTTTGAGTTAGTTAGAAACGTGATATAATTTCACAATTTAGAAAATTTGGAAATACACAAAAAAGAGTAAATTCGAACAACTACTGGAGATGCGGGGCATCGATCCCCGTACCTCTCACATGCTAAGCGAGCGCTCTACCATCTGAGCTACATCCCCATATACCTATATAGTCAGTGAACTGTCAACAAATAAAACGAATTTGGTTTTTTTTTATAATTTTTATATTATCTATTTTAATGGTCAACAAACTTAAAGCTAAAAATTGACAACAGGGATAATCTCATGAATAATACTTCCAACGGCCTTGGCAAATTGATAATTGATAATTGATGAGTCATTCAGCCGTAGTAGTTGCCGGGATAGCCGCCTGGATAGCCGCCAGGATAGCCACCAGGATAGCCGCCTGGATAGCCGCCTGGATAACCACCAGGATAGCCGCCTGGGTAGCCTCCATAGGGAGGCACTGGCGGATAAGTAGGCTGTCCGAAGGGCCGACGGCCACCGCCAAGTAGGCCACCGAAGAGATTGCTAAGCAAGCCACCTCCGCCTCCGCCGCCGCCGCCACCCAACAAGCCTCCATTCAGTAAGCCTCCACCTAAGCCACCGCCTCCACCGAGCAGATTACCGAAGATGCGATTATCGACGCCGCCAGATGAGCCGGGACCAGCTACACCAGCTCCACCGACCGCACCACCTGCGCCTGGCTGTTGATATTGCGCATAGCTGTTGCCCAGGAGCGCCAACATCAGCAACTGTTGAATGTGTCAAAGATTAGCTGTGAGTTGGTCAAAGAAATTAAACTACTTACGGAGCAACCAAAAATCTTGAACATGTTTGTGATTTGTCTTTAACTCTGAACTGATTATCCATTGAGCAGAAACTCTGCTTTTTATAACAAGATCTCTAAGAACAAACGCCCACTCCAATTTTTGATATGTCTTTGCCCGGAACTGAGGATGACCTTAAACCCACGACTTGAACGCTATCAATGCTTTTCACACGATTTGTTAAAGTTTTGCATTAGTTGCTGTTACTAAATAAGTCGCATTAATGTTAATGATTAAAACTAGACAAAACAAAAAATAACAAAAAAAAATCCACAAATAAACAATAAAACTGGTTAGGCTTGGTTTCTACAGTTTGTTGAACCTGCTGATATAAGGAAGTTCAGGAAGTATCGCAGATCGCTATATAAAAGTGACAGTTCGCATCTCGAGCAGCTTAGAAGTTGTCCACAGCCAAACATGCAGCCAAACGCGATGGTGAGTCCCAAAATCAATGTTCCGATTAACCTCAATTACAAATGGTGAATTCTAGAGAAACATTTTGAGATTATTGTTGGTGCTCGGCCTGGCATTGAGATTTAGCGAAGCTCATGGCTTCGGTGGCTCCAAGTTTGGAGGTGGCTTTGGCTATCCAGTGGGCATTCCGATAGCCCAGCCGGTGCCGGTGCCACAGCCAATTCCAGTGCCCGTGCCAATTGTAGTGCCTCAACCTGTGCCGGTTCCGGTTCCAGTCGGAAAACCATTTGGCTTCCACAAGCACGGCTGGAAAGGTGGTTTCGGTGGCGGTGGATTTGGAGGTGGTTATGGAGGTGGATTTGGAGGTGGTTACGGAGGTGGACTTGGAGGTGGCTATGGAGGAGGCTTTGGAGGTGGCTATGGCGGATATCAAAGTGCCCAATCTTATAGTGAATCTTCAGCCTACAGCGGCGGCTTCGGTGGCGGCTATGGAGGCGGCTTTGGTGGCTTTAGAAAGCGTCGCTAGAATGCAAGGCTGATCTGAGCACAGAGTAAATATAATTTAAGTCTTTAACTCATAACATGAAGCACAAAACACATACCTAAATATAAAGTTGTCATTTAAGTTAAATTAAAAATAAATGTTTAAAATTTATTCATTTTAAGTATTCGAATTTAAGATTTTTAAATTAGAAATAAATGCAAAAAATTAATTAATTGTAAAGTATTTGATTTTTAAGATACAATGTACATTTTTATATAATTAAAATAAAAATTAAAAATAATTGTTCCCGCCCGGGTTCGAACCGGGGACCTTGTGCGTGTGAAGCACACGTGATAACCACTACACTACGGAAACCCATAACAGAGAGTGTTTAGATTCAAAAAAGAGACCACACGCTAATGCGCCATCTATGGCTCGATTGAAAGAAATACCAGTATTTATCTGTATGCGCGCCATCTATGATTTAAATGGCGAATGTCAACTATCGCATTGATGAGTGAACCAAAATATAACGCGCATTAAAAATTTTTAGTTTAACTTGTTTAAAATACATGTTAAATTAAAAAAATACAGTTAGTAAGTGAAAATGCCGTAATAAATCTATAAATAAAAATATAATAAAAATTCTTTGTCAAGAATATAAATTCGAACTTATACTTTTATTTTTGTATGAATGAACTTAAAACTGAATAACAAACAGAATGATTATCATGAAGAGGATGTGTTTAAGATTTAAGCTATAACAGTTTACTTCAGTCTACTTTCCCCATAGACCGCCGCCGAATCCTCCGCTGCTTCCATAACTTCCCCCGCTGCTATGATGTTCCTCGTGATGATATTCTTCGTGATGGTAGTTGTGGCCACCGCCGTAGCCACCGCCGTAGCCACCGCCGTAGCCACCGCCGTAGCCACCGCCGTAGCCACCGCCGTAGCCGCCGCCATGTCCACCGCCAAAGCCGACGCCAATATCACCATGGATGCCCACACTAGCACCAATGCCTCCACCGAATCCGCCTAGACCATGCTTAAGACCCAGAAACTTTGGTGTTCGCGCTTTCACCTTAACAATGCCGAAATGTGGTCCCTTAAAGGCAAATAGCTTTAATTTTCCAGCGCTGGCAGATTGGAGCAGCAGCACCAAGCAAATGCCCAGCAATAGCAGTAAACGTTGCGGATGACGCTGCAATCAAAAATATAAATCATTATTTATAATATAAAAACCGAACTATAATTTTAATTTAATTGTTTTTGTACACTTCAAAATTAGTATTTTTAAAATGAACTTGATTAACAATAAATTTCTCCATTTTTACATATTGCACATTTTGTTTTTTTTTTTAGATGCTACACACGATTGCAATTTAATGTATTTATTTTAAAACACAATTTTATTGAAATGTTTTTACTCACAATGATTTGCATTTTACACAAAGTTGCACTTTTTTTGGTAAGCGTTTTTTACGCACTTTTAATGGATTAAATGTGTTAGCAACGCTTTATGGCCTCGTTAAAATGATTGTCGTAGACTTATTGTTTGGATATTGCTGGTAAGTCTTCAAGTTCAAATCTCTCTTCGCTGATTGATGTTGCTTGCATGCATGGACCAAGTCGCGTCTGCAATTGAACCGGCTGCGCGGTTAGCGATCAGTTTTTATGTCGCAGACGCGTTTTCTGTGCGTTTTTACTCGCCCTTATGCAATCGCCTCTCGGCAATATCTTGTTTGCCATAATTGTTGTTGCTGCTAAACTTCAGTTTTTTTTGTTGAATGCGTGTGTGTGTGTGTTGGCCACTCAGCCTCATGCACAGAAATTGACCCTGAAAATTTCTGGTTTTCGACGTGAATAGGAGCACATATTCAATAAATTTCTGAAATGGAACAATATTTTATATACATATACAAATATATATATATATGTATATATGTATATATACGATGTAAAGCCAACTGATGGTAAAGGCAAGCGAATCTGTTGGCAATTGTTAATAACGGTTGAATATTATGAATGAGCCCAACAAACAGACCGATTCAGGTTATATGCATTACAAAGAGGGCGTTTTTAATTTCAGTTTTTATACCCTCTCAAAATATAAAAAAAGAGGGCATTTGAATTTTCTCATATAATACAAACATTTTATATCATAAATGTAAAGTTAAAAGAGAAAGTAACTATTATACTTATTCAATTAATTATTATACATATTCACTCTTAATTAGAAAATGCATTGAGCTATAAGAAATTGTTTTAATGGTATTTAATTGAATGATTTGTTCACAACTCCATCATTTTTAAAAGCATAAAATGGTCAGTAATTCTTTAAGCTAAATTTAACAAAATTTATTTTTAAATACATAAGATTATCTGATGTAGTATTGCAATAGATTAATGAAATAGCATTTTAGAGTTATATTTTATGTTGCCCTTTTGCTGCCCCGATCTACAAATTCGCTCGATTACACGTGTTAAAAATAAACCCCAATAAATTTATTTGCCTATTAAATCCAAAAATAAAATTAATTAATTTATATTGAGTTGAACATATATATTTAACTTCGTTTGGCTATATTATCTCCGCTTCAGGTGGCATAAATTTCATCAAATGATTCATCAAATGCTCGTACATTTTTGGGTATTTACGTTTTATTGACCTCCAAAATAACAAAATCCAACAAATAGAAATCAAACAAAACCGAGCCAGAAATTTCCAATAGTTAAGAGCACATCAACCAAATCAAAACACGTACAGAAATGCAAATTGGTTTGTCGGATGTCTTATTTGCCATAGCCAAATGGGTAACCAGATCCATAACCAGATCCATAGCTATTAAGCCTGTTGTATTGATACTGATTGAAGTGCTGCTGGTAGCCACCTCCATATCCTTGACCGTATCCTGGCCAGCCGTAGCCATAGCCATATCCCGGCGCACCATATCCGTTAAAGCTGTTGCTGCTGCTACTGCTGGCCGCTGCACTGGCACTCGATGATGATGCATAGTTTCCATATCCTGCCCAGGGCGCAAAGCCGTATCCTGCAGACCCAAGTCCTGGCCACTGTGGTGCACTCAAGGCACAGCCACCCAGACAGCACAGTATACAGAAAAATAATGTAACCTTTATAGAAACAAAATAGGATTAGTAAGGAATTAAAAGTTTGAAGAACTCACTCCACGCACCTTCATAGCTAGTGTATAACTTAGCATTTAATGAGAATTGCTTTGAGAATCGCCTTTATATTATGCGAATCCACAACGGAAGCATGAATTATGTAATTACCCATGAATGGCCTGGGGCCAGACATATAATTAGATGAACTAAAATAATAACATATTCTTGAAGTTCATTTCAGAGTATGTCAAGTTCTGAATGAAAATATACAAACAACAATTTAATCGATATAAAATAATATCTGTACTAAAAACCAGTTAAGAAGTTATGCATATTGTTAAGTATTTAACTAACAAGATCTCACATTTTTTTAAGTTCTTTTCTTTAAATTAATTTGACCTTTATTTCAACACCTAACTAAAAAAACAAACAGACAAATATTTTTTTTGTATTATTTTTTTTTTTAATTTGAAGCAACTAAAAGTGCAAATATTAAGTTAGGTTAAAAAGACACTAATTGTCTCCAATTCGATATTACAAAATTTTTAAATATATTATAATTTGCTACAAGTTCTAAAAAGTTGTTAAATGGTTAGACCTTATCTGAGTTTAGTACGAAACAATCAGAATAAGGCAAACAATAGAATAAAACAATTATTCTGAGTAAAAAATCATAAATTTTTAAGTTCCAACAATAAATTTGCTAGCTCAAATTCTGGTCTTCTACCAAGTCTTCTATAAATGAAAAAATAATTTAGTATTTGAGAATTTTTTCGAATTTGACACTATCACACAAAGATGGGTCTCAACAGTTTAATGCGATTATGGCTTACCAACTAAATTAAACTTCCTCATGACAATGTGGGTGAGTCAATCAACAAGAGGTGAATAAACTGCCAACGAAAGTGAAGGCGTAACTAGTATATAAATTTGCCTAAGCGAGTACACAATTCAGAAACATCGCATTGTTAGATCTGCACCAAAAAAACAAAACAACAATAAAAAAAAAAAAAAAAAACTGAATGCTGGTCGCAGACATAGACACTGTTTCCGACGACTCCGCCCATGCTTCTTTGCACGTTCTGTGTAAAGTTTTTTGCCTAAGTCTTTTGTTTAACAATATTGTTAGTTTTATTGCCAGTTTCGCTAATACCCTGCTTCTCAGAGCACTTCAACTTTATTTGAATTTTTGTTAAATGAAAAAATAATACAAATATTACAATTTTGTAATTATTTTTTGTTTGCATTCTGTAAAGAAAATAATTTAAAATTGTTGCTCGAATAAAAGTCGATTTAATTAATTTTCAATAATTGCTTACTTCTATTTTCTATAATTAATTTATTGAGAACTGCTATGTAGAATTCTGTATACTATACCAAATTTATACTAACCTTTTTTGCTTGTAATTTTTTCAGCGATAACTGTTTTTTTTTCTAATTATATACTTTAAATAGTAGTATTTTTGATTTATTGACATATTTAGTTATAAAATACCTAATTTTCTTTAGCTATTTTTTTATTTCTGTAGATTTTTGAGGGATAAACTGTCTAGTTCTTAATTTGTATTATTTTTAAGCTAAGAGTGAATAGTACTTGAGTTATTCTATATAAATAAACTAATAATGAATTACAATATATTTAATTTTATCAAACTAATTGTTTTTCTGTATAGTTTCTAAAGGGTATATACACATCGGTGCTGTTATAAAATCGGAAGAATGATTATTTTTATTGGGTTTTTTTTTGTGATCTTGATCTACAGCTGAGACGGTTCGTCAATTGCCTTAACCCTCAAGAAATTGTTCATTTGTAGATTTTGACAATTAAGAAAAATTAACGCATTCTGAGGTTCGCTGACGAGACGGCGCACACTTAACCGAAGGGGGGGTTTTCCGTGATTTCGTCACTAACTGGTTCTGGTTGGGTTTCAGTTTCGAAATCGGTCCGCTGTTTGTTCTGCAATTTGCGTAGAATTTACTTGGCTATGCGTATCGCGTAGTCCGCTTTTTATGGCCGATCATTGGGCATACAGCAAACAGGCAGGTTTATGTATAAAAGCCGATCACTTCACAATTGCAATTTAGTCTCGTTACCGCATCGGTGGGCGACACATTCCCCAAAAGCACATCTTGGATTTAACTCACACTTGAAATGGCGCGCTTTTGTTGTGTACGTATTGGTGGCTCTTCGCCTCCTGATGCACCTGCTCATCGTTTCATTTTCTTACAGCTTTTGGTCTTATTGGCGATAGTTGGATATGCAGTCGCAGCTCCAGCACCTGGCAAGGCCGAGGGTCGCTCCTTTGGACTGCTTGGTGGAGGAATTGGCAGCAGTGTTGGACTGAGCGCTGGCATTGGACTTAATGCTGGGGTCTACAGTGGATTCGGCGGAGGTGGCGGCGGCGGATACTATCCTGGTGGTGGCTACTATCCCGGCGGCGGTTACGGCAACGGTTACGGCGGTGGTTACGGCGGTGGTTACGGTGGCGGCTACGACGGTTATGGCGGCGGTTATGGCGGTGGATATGGACACCGACCCCACCATCATGGAGGCTATGGTGGCGGCTACTATCCCGGAGGTGGCGGCTACAACAACTACGGTGGCTCCTATGGAGGTCAGTACAGTCAGTCCCAGTCGCAGTACTCCAATAATTATTATAATGGCGGCTATGGCGGCGGCGGCGGCGGTTTCTTTGGCAAATAATTCCCGCTGAATGTGATTTTTAAGTCTAGTTAGCTTTTAATTTTTGTACTGAAATCGAGTTAAAAACAATATATATATATATATATGTATGTATATGTATATGTATATGTATACAAAATACAATGCCAGAAAATCCCCTTTAAAATCCGGTTTCTCTTGTTGCTATGTCCTTGTCAGCGTTGTTTTTGTTGTTGTTGCTGTTGTTGTTGTTGCTGTTGTTGTTGTTGTTGCTGCTTTTGATGACTTCTTGATTTTAATGTGCTAAACGCGACGTGCATAAATCGTATGTAAGATTTGTATAATAGTACGTGCATGACTAAGAACTCATGCCGGTGGAAGAACGGAACAGACTCAGAAATAATTCATCGCAATTATCGTTATCCGACAGCATAAACACAATTTATGATGCCACTTTATCACTAACAAGGCAAACTGGCTTTGCACAAATTGTAATTTTTATTTAGAGCAAAAGTAATTATTTTGGGCTAGAGTCAAAATAGACGTCATCTAAAATTTACTATTAATATTAAAAACCGACATATTTTTCATATTGTGTAGGTAATGGGTAAGCTTGGTTTGGGTTAGTTTTGTTTGGCCCCGGTGTGATACCGTAAGGGAGATCTTGTTCCAGAACTCTTGCAAAAAAAAATATAATCAATATTCAAAGAAGCGTTTATAAATTCCTCAATCCCAGCCGGTCCCATTTTTCTTAGTTCTGATAAGCTAGGTTGGAGATTCTGCTTC
This sequence comes from Drosophila demipolita, assembly GCA_035042405.1. NCBI lineage: Eukaryota > Metazoa > Arthropoda > Insecta > Diptera > Drosophilidae > Drosophila > Drosophila demipolita. The sequence goes on along the minus strand of JAWNLI010000489.1, from coordinate 2,754,045 downwards.
TTTTTCTTCTTTACAGCTTTTGCAGATATCATTATTGGGTAACTGGTGTCTATTTTATTATACATAAATCATCCATCGATTGATATATGATAAAGTTACTCGATCAATCAGGCATCGCAATATGGACTACAGATGTCTGCCAAGTTGTATTAAGGAAGGTTTAAGACTTGTGTTTACAGAAGTGTTAAAGTATATGGGTATATCGACTGGCTAGTAATGCTGATCATGAACATATAGAGCTAATGCAATCGGAGACAACTCCTACAAACCATAATTTATAAAAGGGCAAACAAATATAAATATTATAAACAAAATAATATAATATTTAGCCATAAAAGGCTTGAATTTTAAAGTCTTTTCTGTTCCTTTACAGGAATAAATATAATCATAATTTGTAATATTTTTCTTTTTGTATATCTTTATGAAGGATATTTTAAGACTGTCCTAAAGAGTGCAACTAAATGGTCGATATAGCCATGTTCAGTTTTGTATCCATTTCTCTCCAACATTTCAAAAATAAATACTTCCCATCCGAAAAAAACTTTTGTGATCAATTTTGCCAATTGTAATAAATTTAAACAGTTTATAATTTTTTTAAATTTTAATATTATGTCTTATGTGTATTCGATACTTTCTAGTTATAGATAATCACGTTTAAATACTATTCGATTTGTTTTCGAGTTTCGAGTTTATCCATAGCTGTTTCGCTGATTCGCGGAGCGATATGTGCCCGTCTGATAAACCGGCTGCACCTGACCCGTCAGCTGCTGGATTATTCCATTTATGGTCGTAGAGACACCGGCCGTAAGCGCTCCCGGCGTCAATGCTGCCTGCAAATGCGGATTTGGAATGGATTAGTATTAAATTTTTCTAATTATTATTATATAATTATTATTGAGTTCATTTTGAAAATGTTCCTTCGACTTACCGCGCCTGCAGAATCGTAGTAGATGCGATTCGGAACAGGACGACGCACTGGAACTGGATTGTAGTTGGGATCAACGGCCGGATCACTTTGCAAATCGTCAGCTGCAGATGTTGGACGTAATGGAAGTGGATCAGCATAGGGTCTGACTGGCACGGTAGCCGCCAGACTGTTTTGCAGGATGCCGGGTGCAAAAAGCGATAGCCAGGCGGCCACAGGTGCAAGCGGACGCACTGGCGCCACTGGAGCAATGGGATCTGACAGCAAACCACCGCCCAAGCCACCAAAGCCACCCAATCCACCAAAGCCACCCAATCCGCCACCCAATCCTCCCAGGCCACCGTAGCCACGACAGCCGCCTCCACCTCCTCCATAAACATTGTATACATTCACGTCGAACAAAAACCGTCCCTGCTCGACCGCATTCTTCTGGCCACCGGAGGCATCCCGGCCAAAAGGCGAGCAAAGTCCTCCATAGCCGGTATATGGTCGAACCAGTCGCTTTAGCTTCTTCTTGAGCAGCAGTGATCTATCGTCACCAACATCGGAGCTGAGCTCGTCCAGCTCCTGATTGCCAGCACCAACGAACTTGGCATTCTCCTTATCCGCCTGCTTGCTGCTCGGACTGCTCTGGCTCCGACTGAAGCGGCTGCTCTGCTGTGGTGCATTGTTGTAGTTGTAGATCGATGGAGGAGCTCGACGTTGTGGATAATAGTTGCCGTAGTAGTAGCCGCCTTGTGCAGCCACACAATATCCTAGGGCACCGAGCAGCAACAGTCGACTGATGAACAGCATTTCACAGGGATTCAATTTACTCGCAATTCACTCGACGAACACTTCTATCTCAACGACGCGTTGGCAACGGACTATGCCGCCAGCTTGGAGTATGCCCCAATTTATCACCTAGCCACAAAGCCAAAAAAAACACAACTAACGAAAATTGCAAACAACATGGCAAATTTGCTGTTTTCCCTTAGAAGGCAAAAGATTGCATAATGCCCTTTTTTTATTAGCTCGCATTTTTCCAGCGCATTCGCATTGTTTTTTTGATACAAATGCTAATTTAGATCGCCCACACCAAGCACAACCATCATCATCATTATCATCATGTTGATGATGACGATGATCAACAGCAAAACAGCGTTTCGCCCACATGGCTCTGGAAACGAGTTACAAGCTGACGACTCTTGTGCATTGACCTGTGTCAAATGTAAAAAGCCACTGCCAACCAGCCAGTTGCTTGGAGCTCTAACTTGTTGAACATTTGGCCAAAACAGCAGACACTCCATATATGTTGCCAAAAATAATGCCACATAAGTGGGTCAATGTCGCGATGACTGTGCTGGGAGCCCCGAATTCAATCACTGTTTTTTATGTTTCCCGTGATATGATGAGAAGCGCTCCGACAGCTGCAGAGAAAGATCGGCTGTAATATATTTTTTTTATATATTTGTATAAACTTGGCTAATTCCAATTACAACATTCTTCTATGTAATTTGAACTGACACAATAATTTAATGGTGACAATTTTTAAGCTCAGTTGGTGGATTATTATTATTTTAATTGGGTTACATAAAATATTAGATTTATTGTGCCTCCTTCTGAGCCTATAGCTACTCCAGGAAACCCAGCTCCTGCACGAATGCTAGAATCTTAGCTGGGTTGAGGGCTTCTTTCATGACATGCTGCATTTTCTGGTTAAGGAAACCAACTCTGCTAGGATGTATATTGAGGATTACTCCATTACTTTCACAAAACCAAAATCACCTTTATAAATACCTAGTTTAGTTAGGTGACTTATTAATCCGCTGGGCATCCTAAGCCTGTTCTTTCAACGGATTACTACATGCTTAGATCGCTTATGATTAAAGTCACTCAGAAGACATATGGCTTATCAGACCACTGGTCAGTTTGTGGATACAAATATGAGTTGCTTGCAATATATAACATTCATTTATGAATTTAAATAGTAATCATTTAAGATTTATATTTATTTATTATGTGCACAATTATTTAATAAACAATGCAGTAGGTATTGGTAAATTATTTAATTCATTTATTAATTTCCATCTGACAATCTATATCAAAAACGATACACAAACATCAAGCAAATACGGAAGTACATACCTATATATATATATATATATATATATATATATTTATATATTCGATTAGCTATGAACAACAGGTTAAACGGAAGCTGCTCTAGACACTTAAAGCATTAAGACCATTTATAATTTTAGGCTGATTGCTGCATTATTACAAATACAATTTTAGCTAAAGCCTCAGGATTTTCTTTTCTTTTTTCTTAAAACTATAAAAAACTTAACTGTACAATTGAAAATAGTCTATGACCTGAATATGGTAAATAAAAAATAGCTGCCTGACATTAAAATTAATTTTTTTTTTTGTTTTTTGTTGGACTTAACTGAGCAATGATTAGCTGCAAACTGTGCGTCATAGTTTGAGAGGCATGTTGGCCAACTAAACGGCTACTTTGGGCTTGTTGGCTTCGGCACGTTTGCGTTTCGCCCTCAGACGCTGATTGCAGTAGACACGCAGAAAGATGGCCGCGAACACGATGAGCACCCCAAAGATGCCCAGCAGCGTAATGCTGTGCTGATAGATCAAACAGGAGAGCATGATGGCAACGGCCTGCAGCAAAAAGTGTATTCAATAAAAACAGATGACTTTTGAAAATGGTGTGAGAAACTTACCTGACGCACTGTCATTATGATGGTAAACACAACTGGCCCGAACACATCAATTGTGTGATAAATAAACAATTGGCCGACCGCTGAGCAAATGGAGAGCACAACCATGTCAAACACAAACTTGGCATGCTATACAAATTAAACAAAACAATTGGGTTAACCATTGTTAGCTATTTCCATATGGAATTTGAAAATGTGTTCTCGCGTGGTATAAACAAATATATAGTACAACCAATAAATTTAAAGCAAGATTTTAATCTATACTTATGTGGGAAGCAGATCAGCAAATAATAAGGTAAACACAGTGATGACTTGGACAACTCACCTCCGTGGCAAAGGCCAGCGAGTCCATGAAGCCGCCCTGCATGGAAAGCGATGCGCCTGTGAAAATTGTGGAGAACAAATTGACGCCGCACATCATTTGCAGCGAGGTCATGCCGTAGCTCTTGAAGAGCGATCCCTGCCAGTTGGCGGTGAAGCTGTCGAAGAGCATGTACATGGACAGCAGGAAGATGCCCGTCAGCGTTGTGACGCCACTGGCCCTGCTACTCTCCGAGGAGCCGCCCATGAAGAAGATCATGCCCAGGGAGATCAGCAGAGCCGTTAGATATTCATACGTTTCATATTTGGCCTTTGACATGATTTTGCCCATCAGCATGACCGGTATGATTTTGCAGGATTTGGCCAGCACCTGTGTGGGGAAGCTGACAAATTTGAGCGCCTCATACTGGAACCAGGCACTCATAATATTCGAGAACGAGGCATACGCGTATTTGTAAAGTGGAGCACGATGGCGCGAAGTCGTTGGTTGCCACTGCATATAGGTGAGAGCGACGACGAAGGCCAGAAGGCGATTGGCAAAGACCAGAAATTGCGAGTCCTTGAACTTTGAACTCTCACCGGCATAATTCAGATAACGCTGCGTCATAATCTTTTCCTGGAGCACACCCCACGTCAAATAGGAGACCATCAGGCCGCCAAAGCACCAAAGCAGCTGCACAGCCTCCTGTGAACTGGTCCGCTTGCTGGAACGTTCTATAGGTAGACCGCTGCTGCTGCCGCTGCTACTGGCAGCGTGTATGACATCGACAGACTCGTAACTGGAATTTCCCGTGATGCACATATTGACGGCCGTGTGGAGAAATGTGCGCTTGCCTCGCTCCAAGTAGCTGCTACGCTGCACATACTTGTAGATGAGATAGCCGGGCAAAAAGACACAGGTGTATCCAAAGCAGTTCACCAGCAGCTTTAGAAGCCACGCATACTCCTTGGACTGGGTTTCAATCAGCTGCGACAGCGTCACGTCCAGCGTATAACTGCCAGCCAAGGAGATGCGCAACAGGTCCGAGAAGAAGTGTATCACCAGCAAGCTGACGATAATGAAGGAGCTAAAAATAACAAATATTCATTTAAATAACACTATTAGGTATTTAGAAAACAAAAATTTAATTGTTTTACCATATAACCAGCTCAGGAGCACGATTTCCCATCTTGTAGACGTGCATTTGGCGACTTTTCTGTTTTGGCTTTGAATTCTTTCTATCTGCACGGTTTGGCTCGATTTGAATTTCAAAGTGAATATTAAGTTCTAATGACCAGCTATTTCTAATAACGCCTGGAGCGTTTTTAGGGGCGGCTTGAGTCAAGTGTCATAAGTTCAACAACCGCGCAAAACTAGTTTTTGCATAATTTTTAGGCAACAACAGCAAACAGCGGTTTGTTTATGGCTTTGTATGCGAGTGTTTCTATGTGTGTATGTGTGTTTGTTTACATTTTAATGAGTTATGTGGCAAGATTTCAGTGGTGATAATGCTGTTTGGTGGCACAGCCGTTACTCGTGCCGGCTGTGCAGATACTATGTGTACAGCATATTGTTAATCGAAAAACTATCAAATGTTAAAACCAAATATAACTTATATTGCGATGTGAGTGTGACCGTAATTTCTTTTCGGTTAAATGCATAAGACAACGTTGCCAGATAGTTCCATTATAGGAATAAAATCCGTGGTTAATAAAGAAATATATACAATAGTAACTAAAATTATCTCGCCAGATAGCCCAATTTAATTAATGTAATCAGTGATTTTAATATATTTTTAATATATAATACAAACTAAAAATATACCTAAGAATATGCATTTGATATTTAGATATCTGTTCCACATAGCTCCTTTTAAGTAATGGTAAAATTAAATAAGAAATACTATTATAATCTAGTAGGTGTACAATTTTACGTCCATTCATCGATAGTAACTTGAAGGCAAGGAACTAGTTCACTATCTAATAACAGAGAGCAATGAAAATTTGGTCACGCTGATGAAAAAATACTACGTAGCTCAACACTACCAAGCTATATCTTGCGTTTTTCATTCTTAGTGCAAACTGTAAGGAAAAACATAAATTGTGCTAATAAATAACCATAGAGTTCAATTGTAAGAAGCTGATACGGCATCTGAACGGCGTAAATTACAACCTAAAAGTGAAACTTTCAATAAGCATAATCGCAAAAAGCTGCGAACAGCTTATGAAAAAATTGTGAAATTCGTCGGCTTATTGAAAACCCAATAAAACACAAAAAAAGCAACATTTCTAATGTAAGTACAAATTTAATATAATTTATGTAATTTTAAAATAGGTGTATTGCTTGAAATGTGTACAGAAATATTAGTATGTATCTATTAACGAGTCAAATGTGCTGCATCGTCTGCTCTTGTTGTTCTTGTTGTTGTGGCGACAATGTGTGCATAATTATAGAATACATCTGAGAATTCTGCTTTATGAACTCATTTTCGAATATATATATATAAATATATATAACGTAGCGTAATTATGCATTTCATATTTATTCAAACTAGACCAATGCGAACCAGAAAAACTAAAGTTGACTAACAAAACAAAAAGGATTTTCTAAAAATATATTTATGAATCTTTGAGTTTAACTTTCTTTGCCATTATTTCAATTTATTAGATGAAGGTTTTGGGCAATTTTATTAAAAGAACAGCTGCAGTTTAAAATTATTTTTAATCCCCTTTTTATGGCTTTTTCACACTTTCCACCAGCTGCAAATTTGCCGATTTATTCAACTACCTGTTTATTTGCATATTTTATTTAAGCACCTTCAGGTAGCTATTTATTTGGTATATAAAACTAACCGTCTACTCTGATTTTCATTACAGTTGCAAACCAAGTTTCAAGCTGAACACACAGAAAATAGCTCAAAGTTTAACATTGTGTAGCATTTAATAAACGCGAACTTTAAAAGTGAAATAAGAAGCATTAACAAAAGAAGTATATAAAATGGTGCAAACTGCAATATCGCTCAATGATCGATTCACTCAAATGCAAAAGCAACAGCCATCGCATAGCGGTGGTGGAGGAGGAGGAGGAACCTCTGTTCGTAGTCGCAGTCGGTCGAGGAGTCGCAGTCGCCGCATTGTGAATGCAGCAGCGTCGGTTGAAAATACGCGCCTGCTGCAGGAACTCAAACGGAAGCACAGCATGCAAACGGCCCTCAAACTTAAGCGCGTATGTGTTCCCCCAAAAAAACAAAAATAGAAAAGTTCAATCACAGTAATAAATTACTATGGGATTGTGGAGTGTGAACTGAGCAACGACGAATCCTGAGTGGTGTTCTCTATTGTCAGAGCCTGGCTGGACAAGGCGTTGACTTGGCGCAAAGATCAGCCGCTCTGCAGCTGGAAATGGAATTCATATATAACAATATAACTAGCACAATTCAGCAGCCAGCCGATGCAGACAGAGAGACAGATACAGTCTGTTTTCTTAGCTAGCCAAGTTCAGCCCTGATCTCGACCAGAAGCTTAGCCAAAAAACTAAACCCACTTATAGTAGACTTCTTCTATTGTTGATGTTGTAATTGTTGTTGTTGTTGTTTGTTGACACACAGAGAACACACTGAACAGCTAGCGTTTGAGCAGCGTCTGAATTCAGTCTGAAAACACAAACCAAAAACATACCCAACAAACAAACAAACAAAGTACGAAAAATCGATCAAAAACCTTATGCATCTTACAGAGAAGCTTGCGGACAACTACTGGCGGCGGCGTTGGTGGCGGATCCACCTCACGCCTTGGCGCCACCAAAACGGTCCGCCTCGGACCCAATGGAAGACCGATGCGCTCCAACACCGTTAACCGACTGGCAACGTAAGCATCTAACCAAAAAAAAAAAATAAAAAACAAACTTTGTAGCTGTTGTTGATTGACTGCCTGCATCAGAGTCAATGGACGAAGACTGCTCGCTCTGCTCCAAACAGAAAATGCAACTACAACATAAAAACACATATACTTCTTCTGCTTATTCCGCCTATCTACAATTTGAAATCCACACATAATTAGCATGCGCGCCGATCTGATTGCCAATAGTGGACGCAGTGGCCCCCGTCGCAGCGGCAGCATCAGCAATCGACGCTCCAATTCGGCCGTGCCGGGACTGCGTCAGCGTCTGGGCCAGCGTCGTCCCACAGTTGGTGGTGCCGCCGAGCGTGTTGCTCAACGTCGTCGCGGCTTAACCCGTCAGCAGCAGCTGCAGCAACAGCAACGGGTGGATCAGCAGCAGCAGCAACGGGCCCGTTCCCGCAGTCGTGGACGCGCCCGTTCCCTAAGTGCTGGTGGCGGTGGTGCTGGAGGTGGACGCGATCGGGCTCGCAGTCGCAGCCGGGATCCGAGCCGCTCGAGACGTTCGGAGAGTCGTGGACGCCGCCAGCCGTCGGTGAACGGTGCAAGGGGTGCTCCGCGTACACCGCGTACACCGCGTCGTGTGTCGGTCAAGCAGCGCCTGGGCGTACGTCCCGGCGTGGCAGCAGCAACAGCAGCTGGAGCTGCCAAGAAGCGACGTGGCAGTCGTCGGGCCAACAGCCAACCGCGCGGCGTTGCTGCCGGACGCATTGAGAAACGTCGCAACTCGAACACGGCACAGAAAGCAGTGGCAACTGCCGCCGCCGGTGTTGCACGACGACGCAACGCACGTACACGTGGCAGGTAAGACCATCATCGTACAGTATTCCCTATTCCCATAAGAACGAAAGTGGTTTGTGGATGAATCAATCTGACTGATATAAGTTTGTGTAACAAGACGACTCCAAGCATTGTTCAGAAAGAAAAATTGTGCAGTTTTCTATCATGTCCTGATGATTTTGAAAAATCGGATGTAAAGTATAGCGTCTTAGAAATATAGGAATCGTCCGATTCATTTGACCAGGGATTGAATGTACCCAGAACATAGCATAAGAAGAAATATGCTTGCCAAACTTAAGCCTGGATTCTCAAAGAATACTCAAATCATCAGCACATTAAATGGCTTGTTATTAAAAATACAGTTATTTAAAATTAGTATTCGCTTAAAAAAAGATTAAAAAAATATCTCAACTAAGATTTAATAAATTTAGTCCACACCAGGGAAAGACTTATTACGGATGAAAAGTCATTTAAAAAATAAGGTTAATAACAAGGGGCCAAGATGACTTCTTTGCGGTACTTCGGAAGTAACATAAACAGACTCATAGATAGCGCCTTTAAAATGAATTTTCCTTATTCTAAGATTTTGAGATCCAACCATAAGGTTATCCCGTTAAATTAAGTTTGTAAATTAGTAATTACCATAATTAAATCTTTGCCTCCTTGCAGAGCTGCTGTACGAGCTGTTGCTGCTGCTGCTGCTGATGGCGCCGTCACTCATCGTTCTCGCTCTCGCTCCCGTTCCCGGGCACGTAATGCTGTTGCTGCTGGGGGTGCTAATGCTGCTGCGGCGTCAAATGGCCGACAAAGGGGTGGCCGTCGTGGACGCAGTCTGCAGCGCAACTCTGGCAAAGTCGCCAAGGGCGTCAACAAGAACAATGGCAGCACAGGAGCTGGCAAGGGAAACCAGAAACAAACACAAGAACAGCAGCAGGGTCGTCGCGGACGTAGTCGTGTTCGTGGTGGTCGAACGGTTGCAGGTAAAAGCGTTGCAAGTTTGGCGGCTGGACACATCAGGCTGACTGCTGGATGGGAGCGCCTAACGACTCAATATGGAATATGGAATATAATGCTAAAGTGCTCTGATTAATACTCGTTTTTTCTTTGCTTTTCATCAACTAGGCAATCAGCGCCGGGGGGAGGTGAAGCGTGAGGATCTGGACAAGGAGCTGGATCAGTATATGTCGACCACAAATACAGAGATGGACTTCCTGTTGAAGTAGAGCAGAGCCCCATAATCAATGAGATGATAACCACCGCTATGCAGATCTTACTAATACTTAAGATTTATCTTATATATAAATGTCTAAATAAATAATACTAATTAACGTTAAGAGTCGGAATGCATTTAAACATCTCGACGAAATGAAATCCGCAAGGTGTTTAAATGCATTCTGTAAATAGCATATTAACTTACTATAAGTAATTGGCTCTTTTTGCACAATTGCAATTAAATTATTTGTCGTCTGTGCAGCTGAAATACAATTGACTCCTGGTTCAAAACTAAAATGCTGCATGCTATGTTATTTCTCATCCACAGAAAATACATGTTACAGTTTTGACAAGCTCACCGGAAATTGACTTGTCTGACTTTTGTTTACCTATGTCTGGCAATCCTCAGAGCGAGAGAGCGAGAGAGAGAAGGATAAGAGCTAGAGAGAGATAGAATTGCATTAGATACAAACCATTGAGATTTTCAAACCATCCCCTGTGGCGGATGAAGATAAATGAATTTCTTTTCGATTTTTTGGCTCACCTGTTTGTTGCTTCTACCCTGTTAAATGAAACTAAAAGGTGTATTGTTTTTCAAAATGCTAAATTGAGACCTATCAGGATATTATTTGGACCACAGATTGTCTTTGGAAGGATGAAAGTTCTTCAAACAGTTTAAATAATATGGAATTTTTCAAATCAAAAGAATCTTTAGCTCGATTTTGTTTTTTTTGGATTAATTGTATTTTGACTATGATCACAAATTGGAAAATTACATAGAAATTGTTTTTGTATTTTAAATTTTTACAAGTTGTTAAATTCTTCGATATTCACATGTTCCTTAATGAAATTAAAACGATCTATATCCTTTTAAAATCTGAATGGATAGAAATTGATCTGTTTTCAGGATGCTTACATGCCCCTAAAAGCCGTACATTTTATAATTTACAGATTCTCTGGGTTCTTACTTAGCAGCCCGAAATATGTTTATTATTTTGATCAGCTGAAACCCCAAAGCAATTGAACATTTCAACCATTATTTATTTTGTATTCCTTTAATCAGTTCTGTGTATTTTCAATTATTATTATTAATATCAATGTTATAATATTTAAAAAAACAATACCTGACTCTGTATATTCATTCTTCATTTTAATCCTAATTACAGGGTATATCGTTGCACTGCAGCATTCGAGCATGCTTAAAGCCAATCTAGATCTTCTTTTACCAATTTCATTTATTTTAGCATTCTGGCTTCTCCTTTTAACGAATGTTTTTAATTTCTGTGATTGATTGCTCTGCTTGGACAGGTTTCGCATCAGGTTTAGCAAAGGTTTATGTGGCAGTCAAGCGAAGGCGGAGAAAATTGGGTTTTGTCATATTAATTCAATTCGAACGGTTTGCGCTGATTCGAGGACCTGCGGACCTGAATCGAATAGCTGTGGCAACATTGTTACTGTTATCTGCCACTTTATTTAGGTGCACCATTCGCTAAATCAGCCTGCAGGCGACTAAGTAGCTAAACATGTTTTTGGCAACTAGCTCAGCTGCTGCTGGCCCAATGCGATTAGCTGGCATCAATATGCCATGTCTGTAACTAATCACCTATGATAACAACAGCGGTCTCCTGCTAACCCGGATAATTAACACAAAACGGCCATTTGTTGCGCCTGCTAATTGGCGCCCAGGCCCAGCCCAGGCGAGAATTCATTCCACAATGTGTCCTTATACCATATTATCGTACTCCTGGGAACGCTCCTCATTAACCCCTTTTTCCCAGTCAGCTGTTAGAAACATTAAGCAATTCAACAATTTATAAGCAATTAGCAAATGTTGCCGGACAAAAACACGCTTCTGCATAATTACAGAATTTAATTTATGTGCTTACCTTTTTTCCAAAGGGTTTCCCATTTCGTTGTATTCACAAAACAACAAGTTGCTAATCATGTTGCCAAGAAAAAGTGGAACATTTTCTGAATTCCAAATGTTGTTTTAATTTCATAGCCTTAAGCAAACACGGCAAGAATCTTAGTAAGCCAAAAACATATAAATTTAAGAAATGTTTTACTTTAATAATTTAATAATATTTCTAATAATATTTGTGAATATATTGTTTAATATGAGTTCTTTAAATACAATGATCACGAAACACATACGAACAAAATTCAATTATTGAATAACTTTTGTATAAACCACAAATTGCATTCACGCTTCGAATATTTTTTATTGCAGATGCCGCTTTGATTTGATTTCCATAATGCTATCCTTAAGGTAACTGTGACAGCCGTCTGCCATCCTGTCAAATGTTCAATTTGTTAGCTCTGCCGGCCTTGGTCACTGCTGAGAACGAATGGCTTGAAGCAAGTGACTTGGCCAGAAGTAGCACCTTCAACCAAGCAACCAATTTCACTTATCTTCGCAAAATTCGAATGAGCTCTGAGATACCTAAGGATCCAGCCCAGCCTGGCAGTCAGTCTGTAGGTGAAAACGAGCGTACGTTTTTGGGTGAAATTCGCGTCCCTTTTGCATTGGCTGAAGCCTGAGCGTTAATCAAGAACTTGTGGGCCTAATCTTGTTCGTGTTCTTGCCCCAAAGAAGATATTCGTGTTGCGTGTTGCTTAACGCATAAATTGTTGAATGTTCTTGGCATACCGTGGACTAATTACTTAAATAAGGGTCGAGTGTTAACACAGCAGTTCCGACAGCTGCTTTTATCAATTACATGCTGGACTGACTCCACTTTTCCCTTAGCAACAGCTTTTGTCTAAGGACGTCACGTTTGGTGTTCGCAAACACAGACAACGAGTGCTAAAACAACATAGCACCTCGGACTAAATCAACAACAATTGCCGGCTACCAAAGCCAACTAGCAGTCAAATGGCACAACATCACATCGCACATACGCACCGTATGTCGAGGTTGAACTCAATTTTGTACTCACTAAAGTGGCTTGTTAATAGCTTTTTTTTAATCACGCAGCAGGAGTTTTCTTCTTTAATTTGTTTAGGATTGTAAGCATTAATAATTGTATATATTTGTTTTAATTTTTATTGGTAATTTTCTTGTTATCGTCACCAGTTTAATCAATGAGCATTATTTGTATTGTTTTTATACTGACTTATGGAGAATTAGAATTGTATAGCACAAACTTTAACTAGAAATAAATATGCTTTAATTTGTAGAAAATTTTTTTTTACTCCACAACCCTTTAAAGCTTATTTATTGCCCTTTTTTAAACAAATTACTGATTTTTTTGTAAGAATTCGGACTTGTAATAAGATTTTTCATTTTTATTTCAACATATTATTATAAATTAAAAAATTACAATGATTGAGTTATATTCGTACAGTAAAATATTATAAATCCGAATCAAAGTTTGTGTAATTAAAATGCTAAAAATCATGTCGGCAAAAAAACCTTCTCTAAAATGGCGATTGTATTTTATTTCGATTTACACTCGTTTCTTCCCTTTCTTTGTATTATTTTTATTTATACTGACCTATGGAGATTTAAAACTTGATAGCTCAAACTTTAACTAGAAATACATATGCTTTAATTTTTAGAATATATCGTCTATCGTCTTTTGTTAAATAAATTACTGATTTTTTTTTACTAATAATTTTATTTTTTATTTCACCATTTTACTTTAAATTATAAAAAAATAATAATAAAGATTTAGTTATATTCGTACATTAAAATATAAATCCGAATAAAAATTGGTGCAATTAAAATGCTAAAAAGCATGTCGGAAAAAAAACGTTCTGCTAAAGTGGCAATTGTATTTTATTTAGATTCACACTTATTTCGCCCCATTAAACATATTAAACACAAAGCTAATAAAGCGACAAAGTGTTGAATGCTAATCCCAACTGTAACTGTGTGTTTATGTTTAGATTAATGTGTGAGTGTGTGTGTGTGTGTGTGTAGCATAATAAATAAGTATAATAAATCCGCCAGGTAAGGAGTATTTCGTATGGAATGTGAATGTGAATGTGCAAATGTGAACAATTGAGCGATCAGCGCTTTTTTTTCTTCTGTGATTTCCTTTTTGTGTTTTTTTTTTTCTGGTCTGTGTTTTCCTTTTGGATTTTCATTGGTTTTTTTTTTAAAACCCAAATGTTTGTCTGTCTGTGGAAATCGCAAATTTCCTTTAAAGTCGGCTTGAAGGTGTTGGCAAATTGAAAATGCTGCTGCCAGCATTGCATGCCGACTGAGGCCAAGGCTGAAAATATTTGCGGTCTGAGCGAATGCCAACGGGGCATTCAATTTCACGCATCCCGACACATTTCCATCGCTTACAGTTACTTTGCCACACTCGCTCGTTCTTTATCTCAGTCCAACTCCAACTTTCATTCACACTTTCATTCACGTTCGAATTTTCATTGTTGTTTTTTATGTGGTTTGCCGTACAATATAATTGTCTTCCATTAGTTTATTGTTATTGTTGTCGTCGCCGTTTTGTCGTGCATTTTGTTGTTCTTGTCGCCATTTTGTCGTGCACTTTGTGGTTGGCGTCGCCTTAGCGCTTAACAGCAGAGCGGCTTAAGCATGCAAAACACACACACACCCACACCCGCACACACACACCAACACAAAAACATTTTGTTTCTAGACACCTCGCAAGTGTTTGCATCTCTTTTCAATTTCAGTGCATTTCGCTTCTCTGATCTTAAAAGCATTTGAAATGCATTAAAAATGCATGGGAATGATGCAATTTTCATGGATAGTACCAAACGTATCATAACCATGTGCTCCATTTACCAATCCTCCCTACCAAACCCCCTTTTCTCGTGCCACCTTCGATTACTGATGCGTCTCCCCAAAGTGTTGACGAAAGTTTCGAGTGGGTTCAATTGCCATCAACTGCCGGAAACTGTTTGCTGTCGAGCTGCACAATAAACGACATGGGCAGCCATACCACATTTGTATGCCACTCCGTCGCTGTGTTTATGCGTGTGTGTGTGTGTGTGTGCGTCATAGAGCACTTAAGTCTGCCTAACACTCAAAGATCTTGATTAGATGTCCCTCAGGCGTGACACATACTGCACTTCTGTCAACGCCGCATTCAATGTCAGTGTCAGGCTCAAACTCAAACGAAGACGGCTTCATCAAACACGTAACAAAAAGTTACGTAAAGAAAAAGAAAACTACTACTAATTTAGAAATGTTTAACTCACTGTAGTTCACAGAAACACTGAAAGCAATCAGTTAACTTATGTCTTCCACATAACGTTTCTTTTTTTCAAAACCAATTTGCCAACTTAACTCAGTTGTTTTGTTTGCACACAATCAAAGTTTTCCGTTGAATATTCGTATTAAAAAAGTTTTGCTGCAAGTTAAACATATTTTAAAATAATAGTAAGAAAAATAAATTGTAAATTAGAACTTCTTCAATTTAATTCAATCTGCTCAACATTCTTATAGTAACCATATAAAGTACGAGTGTTCCTTGGGCATTTGAGATGTCGAAAAAAATGCGAACTTTTTAAATATGCAAATGATATCAATTTATAAAAATAACAGAAGTAATCAGTTTACCTAAAATCTTCAACTTTATCAAAAGTTGTATTTTGTAAAGTCTTATTTATCAACGTAACTCACTTATGCGCCTAAAATCAAACTTTAAATAAATTTAAGAACAGGCGCAGAAAGTAAGCTAAAAAATACTTCAATTTAAGTCTAGCACTCAAAGCGACAATATTCATACCTTTTTCAAAAATACGTTATGTCTATAAAAACGTCAAAATAAAATATAAAACTCCAACATACAAGTTTTTCCACTCAGTTGCTCAAAAGTTGTAAACAATTGAAATAGAAATACATGTTTATTGTAGAATATAGCAACGATGAAGATGCTCTCTTGTTAGCAGGCATGTACATTTATACACTTTATTATTAAGTATATTTATATATATACATATATATATATGTATATCTTATTCTACATTTAATGCATGACAAAATAGTTATACTTATGAGCTATATGCTAGATACATTAAATGAAATAAGAGACGTGATTTTGGAATAGTAGTCATCAGACAGTTTTTGGAAAATCGTAAATTCTAAATTAGAGTTGCATTAATTGAAATGACTAACAAACACAGCGAATACAGTTAATAACAAACACTTAGAATTAAACACAACATCGCATTCGAGAGCAGCAATTTAATACTAATTGTATTTAGTTAACATTTAAATATATCTATATAAATCATAGTTTCTGTTTTGGGAAATGCTTAGGTATTAAGTACAGTGACAATGGAGTTGGCCTGAAGAATGACAGGTACAGTAACGCCTGGCTAAAATAAACATTAATTCGCTTGCTCAATGATATGACGAAGTTTACCAAATAGTTTGCCTTTTTTACGCAATAACAGTTGCTACATAATTAAAGAGTCATCAAATATTGAATATTGCTATTTGCTTGCCATTTGGTTGTGATACGGATTTTGAATGACCCTGTTCACACTTGATTGCAGCTTTAACTTGGTTTCTCTGCTATCTCTGCTTTGATTGCCTGCACTTCTTACCAATCACGGGCCATAAATTCGAATTTGGTTGAGTTGCTCCGCTCAGCACTCGTCATCGGTGATTGTGTAGCTGCCACGGAACTCGCTCAGCGGCGTCGCATTTGCTGTCGATGGCGTCATTAAGGGGGCGCCCTGGAACGAGATTGCCAGCGGCAGGGCAGATGGGGCACATAGGCTCAGTGCACTGCGCCCCTCCGTCACGGAACGATAACGTAATGGACGACCAGAACTGCAACGAAATGGCCAAAAAGGCGTAAAGTGGGTCTATTATAGTTTTTTTTTATTCGTATTTATTATTAACCAAGTCATCAGTCGATGCTTTTTATGGTTTAAACCTATCAAACTTAATTTTTTTCATTTTTTTATGTTACTCGCAAAAAATTTGGAAGTGTTTTTTAAAAAAAATTATCAGTGCGCTTCTAGGTGAATACTTTTAACATTTGACAACCATTAAATGATTTTAATGCAAAGACTTAAATTTCTTTAATGGAAAAATTGGTAAGTTGCATTCGTGAAATTGATGAGAAGGCATAAACTGAACTACGCTTAAGTTATTTATCCTTTCAGGCACAAATAAATATTTATATTATTTTCATTATGACACAAAAAAAATGCAAATTTTAAGGCATTAAGAGTTCTAGTTGGTCCTAACCAA
This sequence comes from Drosophila demipolita, assembly GCA_035042405.1. Taxonomy (NCBI): domain Eukaryota; kingdom Metazoa; phylum Arthropoda; class Insecta; order Diptera; family Drosophilidae; genus Drosophila; species Drosophila demipolita. Next base: position 2,737,034 of record JAWNLI010000489.1, on the reverse strand, counting down.
AATAATACCTTTTTTTTATATATTTATATTATATTATTAAAAATATTTATATTATTTTCATGATGACTAAAAAAAATTCAAGCTTTAACGCAGTAAGAGTCCTAGTTGGTCCTTACCAAAATAATACCATTTTATAATATAATGATGATTTTTTTTTTATAACACTGGTAAACTAAAATGAAATTTATTTCATTTATGTATGGATTGTTTTTTGTTACTTTTATTGACTTGCGCTGTTAACTATTAATGATATTTTAATTTAAACAAAACAGCTTAGTTAAAAATTAATAAAATTCTATTTTAGAAGAACTTTTAATATTTTGCTCATTCAGTTTTAAAGGAATCTAACTAGTAGAAGCAATTATTTAAGTTAAGTGTTTTGCTTGCTTCGTATTTATCATGGAAAGCATTTAAAATATTTCGACACTTTATTTGAATACATAAATATTTCACTGGGTTGTTGCACTGAAGAACAATTACTTATCTTGTGCATTATTCACATATTGCCAGTTGCTGTAATAAATCGCACATTGATTTTATTGCCAAACACACAAATCGCTGTAAATCCACTCATACATCACGTGGCACATCAATCGTGAGCACAATGCACAACTAAACACAATAAATTACACAAGCCATAAAATGCGGGAAAATGGAACCCGTGCAACCAAACTGCTGCCACCCCCACACCCACCCCCATCCCAACCACCAATTCCACTTACCGCTCACAGTTGCATTTGAGGAGACGGATGAAGGCCGCTCGAAATGTGCGATTAAATATTGTGTAGATGATCGGATTGATCGTTGAGGAGACGTAGCCCAGCCAGAGGCATGTGTTGACCACATGCTCCGGCACCTGGCACTCCGGGCAGGCGGCAAATATGATGTTCAGTATGAAGAACGGTGACCAGCACAGCACAAAGGTGAAGAAGACCAGACCCAACACTTTGGTGGCCTTCTGCTCGGTGGCCACCGCATTCGCCGAGAGGCTGTTCCGCTTGGCGCGACTGTTGAGAAAGCTGCTGGTGAAAACACTTTAGAAATTGAGTAACTTGAACAGACAGCCCCCTCCCACCCTCCCCACACCCTCTATGGCCACTTGACTGATAGTACTTACGGCAAATTGAGCGTAGGCGTGGCAACACGATTCAAAGCAATCTTGAAGGGGCGCAGCTTGTGGCGTCGCTCCTCTGTTGTCGTTTGGGTCGACGACATCGACGCCATTGTCGCCACCTGCTCCAGCGGATGATTGCCATTGAGGCTTCCGCTGCCTGATGTTTGTATGGTGGCGATGCTCATGCGGTTTGGGCCACCCTCACCAGCGCCTCCAGCGGCTATGCAGCTTGTTGTCGTCGCTGTTGCTCCGCCAGTCGCAGTGCCTCCGCCTCTGCCTCTCAGGCCACCTCCACAACTGCCGCCGCCTCCGTTCCCATTTGTTGAGTAACCCAATTGCGGTTGGGAGACGCTGCCGCGCACCGAGGCACGTCGATTTGGATGGCTGTCGAACAAGAGAGATGGGGGTAGAGTGGAGGCAGTTAGTGGGGTAAGTTTGAGTATTTTAGATTGTATTTTGCTGCCGCTTTGCAACCAGCAGACAGTGCTTGATATTAGATTTAAATCTTTTGATTGCGTACTCTGAGCACCTTCTGAACGCGGTGCGCAACAGTTTATAAAATTGCCTTTTAATATGATGTTACCAAAAGCTACGAGTTTCACTTCAATCTTTCAGAGACCTAATGAAAAATGCCGCCATTTGCGGTAAGAATAAGATGCAGAGTTGAAGGACTTCTAAGATAAGCCAAACTAAATGGTTTGGTTTTGCTTCAATTTCGGCGTTGGAATGGAAAAACATTTATACACGAAAATTAATTTAACCATTTAAAACTGTTTTCAAATGTAATAAAGCGATTAATATTATTATTATTCTTGGGTTTCCCTAGGAAAATATATAATTATTAAATTTATCTCTTATAAACAATGAGAGTTTGCTATGATTTGTAGATTTAGGTTAAGCATTATAAAAATCAAGAAAATGTTTATTCAAGTCTAAGCATATTATAAATATAAATCAATTTACAACTCAAATCTTAATAATCTAAACTGGAATAAGCTCTTTTTAAATAGTCTATAAATTAACACATTTTAATATAACAAAACCATGAAAATGTTTATTAAAGTAAATGACAAATATAAATCATATAATTATACTATATAAATATAAATATAAATATAAATTTACAACTCATATGTAAATAATCTAAATCTCTTAACAAAGAGTCTATAAATCAACAAATTCTAAAATCATATAATTATATTATATAAATATAAATATAAATATAAATTTACAACTCATATGCAAATAATCTAAATCTCTTAACAACGAATCTATAAATCAAAAAAATTCTAAAATCCATTTATAAATTGAGTTTTGCAATTGGTTAACAGCAGCTCCGATTACAATCGACTATATATTAATTATATTTATTAATAAATGCATTTGCTTTGAATAATCTTAAAGAATTTTAAGCAACTTTTAGTGAAGTTACCAGCTATAAAACAATGTATCTAGTTGCACTTTGTGTGAGTTGGAATTTTTAAGCGCACACAGCAATATTCTTTGTGAACAAATTTATATGAATTTGTCAGAAGTAAGACAGTGTCAACTTCAAAAGAGAGAGACAGAGATAGAGAGAGAGAGAGAGAGAGAGAGAGAGAAGAACACAACTTACATAGATAAATTGATGCATATTTTATGGGTCTCCAGTCTGCGCAAAGTTTGCACAGGACAAGTGCCTAAGACAGCTGACAAGAAGTTGTGTAAACTGTAAGCCTTTTGGCCAAGGCGAGCTGTGCAGGTCCTTAATAAATGCATTTGCAAGTTGGTTGGCAATTGTTGCCGCTACTATGGAAACATTCCCACGACAGCTGGCATTTGGCCAGTTTTCAGCACATTTACAGGAGCACTTTGCCACTCAAATGAAACAAAAAGTTTTTCCATTTCCGACTAACGATTGGAGTCAAATAGGCGCCCGAATGCTCAACTAATAAGTTACAAGAAAAACGAAATCCCCACCCCTTTTTTTGTTGCAAGTACCTGCTAGGTGGGGCATCCTTATGGGTGTGTCTCATTAGAAATTCATATGTTTATGCGGCAACATGTGCGGCACAAATCCGCGACAAAGAGCATAAACGTGACTTTTGCCTGAGCTGCCATTTTTATTGTGTATTTTATATTTTTATATATTTGCTTTTTGGGTCGTGCCTAAGCCATAAAAGCCATTTTTCCCAGCTGCTTATGCTAATATTTTGCGAAGTTGCATTAGCAGTAGCAACAAATGCTGCTGCAAACATAGTAATATTTGCAAATTTCAGTGTCTGTTGTGGCAAGAACTTTTTATCGTTTTGCGCTGGCAGCAATGATGCCACAGAAGTTTGACAGCCGGCAACACGCCGCAGCTCTGATTCAAACCCGCGTCTTTTGCTATGGCTGTCAATCTGATGCGCCACTTATTGTCACCACAACAATTGCAGCAGCAGCAGCAACAGCAGCAGCAGCAGCAACAACAGCAACAACAATTGCAACAGCTGCAGCAGCTGTATTTTAAGCCCAACAATGTCGCAAATGGCCGGAAACCCAAAAAGCAGATTCGTGTTTTCTGTTTTTGGCCTTGCACCACATGATGCATGAGTGATTTATGTTTACAGCGCGTTGCAAGTGCGTGGCCCCAAAATTATTTATACTCCTTGTCGTGTGACACTTGAATGAGCATTTAATTACACAAGGATGCGTAATTAATTGTTTTTTCCTTTGGCGGTGGGGCAAAGAATTATGGCTGATTACTGTGCAACACATGTACAGTAATTTACCACATAACTTACATAATTACGTTGCAAAACTTGTTTACAACTGTGGCGTAATGTTTTTGCAGTCTGTGGTTGTGTCCTCATTAATCCTTTTAATTTTTTGTTCATATCGATGGAATCTACACTCTCAAAAAGAATCACCTCAATTATAGAAAATCGCACTAATATAATAATCGCCCTAAAAACTAGAAAACTTTACGCTGTAATTAAGAATAATTCTGATTTGTAAAATTATACATTCTGAATAATAAGGCGACAATATAATTAATTTTTTGCTTGGTAAAAAATTTAAATTGTAGCATTATTATTTAATTTCAAATATACTTTAAGCATCGGACCTGCTCCTGTATTTGACAGGTATTCTTTGCTTAATAAAAATTATCTTCTTTAAAGTAGAAGTAAATAAATTGTATTTTTAGATTTTAAAACAGATTTGACAAAAGATATTAAAACAGATTTAGTAACTGATTTGAAAGCGCTTCCAACAATCAAGGAAACGTGGTCAAAATTGATCGATCAAATTAATTCGGGTAATTTAATTAAGACGAATCTAATTTCTAAAATCCAGGTCGATTTTTTCTGAGTGTAAACAGCAGTTACAAACTAAATCAATACAAACAAAATTAATATAAACTTCTCAACTCCCGATTACAAATAAATCTATCCAAAATGCAGCGTATTTTGCATCTTTTAATGATATTGGCAATTGCATAAAATGTTCAAATGAGGCAAGAAAAATCCTACTTTATGTATATATATATATATATATTAAATTCGTTCAACGAGACCGTATGGAAACCAATTCCAATCGTTAGATGCTACTTTGTACAATAATCGAGGTCTGTTTTTTTGGACAGACTAAGTCTCCGTTTACTTGATTTAACCCAAAAAACAAACAAATGGAAATCCTTTGGCTTGGGCCCAAACTTGTTTCAAAAACAAAAACAAAGAAGAGAAATAAATATAAAAAAAACGGTGACTTGTCAAAAAAGAAAACAAAAACCGGATGGTAAAGTCCAAATAAAACTCAATTTGGTTTTTGTTGTTTTGTGCTAAGCTTCTGAAGTCAACTTTCAACCTGGGGCAAAAACGATGCCAAAACGCTTTGCACTTACAATCTAAATTATGCAAATTTCTTAGGGAAGTAGTCGGAAAAGTTATTTGCTGCCATTGCTAGGTTGAGGGGGGAAGGGAGGGGTAGAGTGGGGCATGTAAAACAAATGTAATAAATTTAAGAGCTTGTATGCTCAACTGATAATAAATGTCTGCAGGTCTCGACTCATCTCATCTCGTCTCGTCTCCTGCCATGACCAACACACCCAAATTGGCAACACCACAACCAACCAAAGGTGGGAGCTCAACACAAATGTCACTGGGCAGAACATACTCCTGGATGGTGTTACGACCATTTTGTGGTTGTGATTTGTCATTGCCAGCATAACCAAACTGATTGCCATCATTGTTAATGAGAGTCGCCACAATCATTGTGACTACAATTTCATGGACTGCTTGCAACGCTAAAAACTGTTCTGCGGTTTTCTCTGTGCAGCAAAGTAATTGCAGAGTAACTTTTCTAATAGTAGAAGTAGCTGACTAGAGAATACTCTTTTGATATATTAATATAATTATTAGCTAATCATGTAAAAATATAAGTGTTTTCCGATAAGTATTTTATAATTTATATAGTAACAGTAATGTCAAATAAATTAAAGCTGAGCTTATTAAAAGTGGCTTCCGATTAATTTTTTATATTCTTTTATACTATCAAGAATTTCAAATTAGTCAATTAAGTAAAACAAAAGCTAAGCATTTAATTATCAATGTAATTTCTTTGGCTATAATATCAAATTTTAGCATAGTAAGAAATCGAAATTGTAGAGTTATTATTTAATTTGAAATATATTTTAAGCCTGCTCTTGATGATTTTGTATTAAGCAAAGAACCCCTTTTTTTAATTAATTTATTTGACTAAAATATTTGTCAATAATATTTTCATGTATATATAAATAAAATGAATTTTTAGATTTGATTTAAAAATAGATTTGAAAGCCATTACCACAATTGAGGAAACGTGGTCAAATTTAATCGATTAAATTAATTTGCTTTTAACATCGGGCAATTTAATTAAGACGGTTGCAATTTGCGGCGGTTTTGGTCATTTGCATGCAGATTGGATGGCGTGGAGTGCATCGCAAACATGGCGGTTAATTAATGTTCTGAAGTGCATGGACCATCAACTAACTTACCTGTCCATCAGATTGGGATTGCCGCAGTGCTTCCGCCAGAAGCTGCTCGTGCGTTGCTTGCCGCGCACCGCAAACGAAGATGAAGTGGTCGAGGTGGTTGTGGGTGTCGAAGATTGTCGCAAGATACCGCTGCCAGTGAACCGGAAGTTGCCTCGTCCAATATTAGTCGCTTTTCCGCTGCCGCCACTTGAGCCCCCGCCATTGCCCACATTGCGAAAACTGACGCTGCCAATGCTTCGACTGCTCGTCGTCCGCTGCTGCATCAATGGTCGCTCCGAGTGGTCATTATCCGAACTGGCGCTCGACAATCTTGTCCTAGTTGCCGCATTGCTGAAATTCCGATTGCTGTCACCCATTGTCTGGCCTTTATTGTTGCCGTAATTATTGCTGATGAAGCTGCTGTGCATCTGCAACTGTTGCTGCCCGTGCTGTGGCCGTATTGTGAATCTTCCTCCCAACCTACGGAATGCCGAATAGAGATGAACTGATGAAAGATCGATGTGCTTGATTGACTTTAAATGGGGTTACTTATTGAGTTACAGTTTACATGCACAGCCCGATTTCGCATTGAGTCCGTAACTCAATTTGCTCTTCATCATAATTTTAATCAACTCTTTGCAGGCAAAAAACTTCATTCTTGCTGGTTAATCAGCTTTCATTTTGAAAAGCATTTCAACCAACTTGCCACAGCTAATAATGCCCAAATGGATATCCGTAGTAAATTGTATATTTTGCCTGCCAACTGCAATCAGTATCCATTTGGATTTCTGCTGTACTAAAACCCAACTGCAATGCACAAAATGTACGATTTAATTACGCATACGCCCCGCGGGTTCTCACACTCGCCAAAAATGGCTTTACATTTTAGGAAATAATTCTTAAATTTACGCAATACTTTAATAAATAAAAAAAAATTCTGTAATAATTCCAATCACTTTTTTTTAATAATTCTCTTTGTAAAATGTAGAAAAATATAAAATGTAAATTTTGAACAGGATTTAATGATAAAACAAAAGTACAAATAAAATTATAATTATTTTTTTTTTATATTCTAGGACATGTTTTTTTTCTAAGTGCATTGTTGGCCCGCATTTGGCAAATAGTTGGCTATGTTGTTTGACTGCCAGCTTCGTTTGATGACATTTTCATTTGCGCATAATTTATTGGTATTGATTTGTATAGAAATCCAATTGCAGCTGCTGCCGACCATTGACCATTGACCATTGCCCTTAGCCAATTGGTGTCTGATCAATGGTGGCACAAATCTGGAAGCAGCATGTTACAGCTAATTGCATTCACTTGTGTGTGGAGTGAGAGAGGGTGGCAGGAGGAGGGATGCAAATGTAAATGTGTAGTTTTCCAATTCACTTACCGGCGGAAGAGTTCACTCTCCGGATGCTCGGCTGCGAAGCGGGCCTTCTTGCGCAGCAGTGGTATGGTGAGGGCATATGTGGTGACCATCATCAGCATTGGTATGTAGAATGCCACCAGGGAGCCAAATACAAAGAACGCTCGATTGTTAATCACACACACATTCGGCTGCGGCATTATGTTCTTCTCATTTACCAGACCTAAAGCAAAATGCAAAAAATAAATGAATGCAATAACCAATAAGATGGGGAACTGCTGAGTTTGGGCTTACCCAGAACCGTTATTGAACTCGAAACCAGCATGGCCATGGCCCAAACAATGGCTATCTTTATGCCGGCCAGCCGCTTGGTGGAGCGATGTCGCGAGCCCAGCGGATTCCGTATGCCCAGGTAGCGGCCCAGGCTGATGAAGCACATGTGCAAAATGCTCGAGGAGCAGGCGAGGACATCGCAGGTCACATAGACGTTGCACCACGTGAAGCCCAGTGGCCAATAGCCTAATAAAGATAAAGTGCAAAAGGTCAAATGTCAAAGGGGGGTCAAATATGTATGGGGAGGACTGCAGTTGAAGACGCATGAGAATAAAAAATAATTAAAATTTCAATGAAAATGAAAAAGAAAACAGTAGATGAAGCAGTAATAAAAAGAAAGCCAAAGAAAAAAAATAAGAAAATAAGAAAATACCAGAGTAAAATGAGAGGCGAAAATAAAGAATAGCTTTGAATGGGAAGAAAATAAATAATAGCTTTAAATGGAAAGAAAATTGCGAACTGTTAACCAAGTTCATTTTCGGACAGAGTTTAATTTGAATTTAATGTAACAATGTGAATAAAAATTGGAATAATCATTATTTAAGAATATTTTAGTAGATTTTCTACATGTTACACATTTTATACATTTTATTTATTGTTTTCTAAAGGATAACTTGGCGAATGTATATCGAATATGTATTTGTGCTTGTTGATAATAAAATTGAAGTTATGCTCGATGACGATCAAATATCTATTCAGTTATCAGATAACTGATATCGCTACTGACTTGATTACCAACTCTCAATAATATTGGGAGATCAGGAATTTTTTTTTTTTTTATCTTCTTTATATATTTTTATAATTCTAAATCAATGGAATAAATAACTTGAATTTCGAATTTTATTTTTTCACATATTTAAAACACTAAATTAAAATGTTAGTATTCGATTTAGGTAGAGAATATGAAACCATATGGAATTTCTAACATACACTGAATGTGTTTATTTTAGAAACGAGTAAAACTCAGCTTTGACATATCAAACGCATTTTCTGAGCTGAATGTTTATAAAGAGCTGTAGAACTGAGATATCAGCTAAATAGATGAAGTAACTGGGCTCAGAAGCCAAGTGAACTTTCTTGGATATATTTTGTCCTCATATCTTTCATGACAGGAAAAGAGCATACTTATGAGCAGCTGTTTGGGAGTAGTGAAAAGTGTGCAACATTTTGTAGTAAGTAAAGGACATTATTATTTTTACGCACAGAAAGTTACTTTGCCAACCCATATTTCAACTCAACATTTTCCAAACTCTGTTCAAGTACTGCCATACTTTACCCTTTACTCTGTGGATAAGGAATAAACAACTTCAAAATGCTGACAGTTCAAATCCGCGTTCGACACAACCAAGATGCTAGTGAAGCTACTCGGCTTCCTTTGACTTTCAAAAGTTTCAAAATGTGGCTTAAATGTAAACCATGTTCAGCGCCAGTAATTTCAAAGAACAACAAAAGCATCAACAACAAATAGTTGTAAGTTTCATCTAAACCTAAACTATAAATATTCCCAGGCGTAATTTTACCTTAAACAAAATATGTATAAAATATCCATACTATAATTTTCTGAGGCAAACAAAATGGTAACATGAAATAAAAGACAAGAGTTAAAGTTTTCAGCTTTTTAGTTGGTATTTATACCAATGCCTCAGGGCAAATTCAGCATTAATTAGTATGGAATTCGGAATACTCTTAAATGTATTGTTTGTTGTTCCCACACACACACTTATACACAAGTACACACGAAAACATTAAGAGTTGAACATATATTTCATATGTATGCGAAATCCAGAATTCGGTCTAAGTGGCCTAAAAAAAGACGAATATTTTTATATGTTTTTGCTATTTATATACCCTTTAACTGATTGTTATCCTTCAATTAGCCAGACTCTTATGTATATGCCCTGCAAGTTTAGAAAATCGCATAAAAAATACACAAATTTTTGGCAATAAATAAAAAAATATAATAGATAAATTAAAACAAAAACTAACTAAGGCAAATATTTTGCTTATGAAATGCGCACTAAATTCTTCTAAATAAATCGACAATCTTCAAATTGTTTTCTACCGTGCAAAATACTTTCTTAGAAGCCTTGAAAAATAATAAATAATAAACTCTTTTCTTGAGGAAAGCAAAATACCTGCCTTTACAATTGAAATTCCTAGCAGTGTCATTTTATTCCTGACTACAGTAATTAATAAGATTAAGAACAATTTAATTTTAGTTTACATTTTACAAAGTGCACTGAGTTTTTGTACATTTATTTTTTAACCTATATTAACTTAAATTTATTAGTTTAATTGAATGAATTTTATGTCAAAGTCAGCAATTTTATTATTACGATTGGATTCATTTCATGTGCTTGGTCGCCCTTCAAGGATTCCTGTGTCTTTCGAGCTTAACACATCTTTGCCAAAGACTGCTACATCTGTTCCTGACAAGGACGACACTTTCTGGGATGAAGTGCGTTCTGAGGATGCCTTCATCACAAAATTGAGTAAACTTAGTTCAGAAGTCAACAGGAAAATGAACAGGCAAGTAAATGTTGGTCAGAAGCATTTGTTGGTACCGTTCACATAATTGTGCTAACTTATAATTATTGTAGCCATTTTGGCTTAAAACCATGTTTTTTTTTTCCTTAAGTCGTCGTCAACATGCAACTTGAGAGCAGCAGCAACCGGTTGAGAGGAGGCAGCTCCAGTTAAAATGCGCTTGCTGGAGAAAATTGTTGCATAAATCGTGGCGTGCCACATCTAAAGTGCAAGCCAGAAATTAACAGGAACAGCACGTTGCCGAAAAATGCCAGAAATTAAAGTAGCATACAAGCAAGTCCAGCCATATTACGGAAAAGTACGGAAAATTTGCCAAGGATTAACTTGTTTGCCTCAAGGACTCGGCAAAGTGAGTGCTGAAAGCCACAGAAAAGTGGATAAAGTCCATTAAGTGTGGCAAGTAAGCAGTTTTTTGCTCGCATGCCACTTTGTATGCATGCAACTTTTGGTCAATTTAAAGCATCGCTCGGAAAAGTGTTTGCATTTTAAAAGCCAATAAATTTGAATTTAAATTTCTATGTTTATAAATATTTAGACTGCATTTGAAATGCGTGTGTAGTTTTGTGTTGAACTAAGCACCTCTGCTTTATCCAAAAAAAAACCTGATGGACTGTCTGAAAATATAAATTGCAATTCGCTGAGTGAGCAACTAATTCGTTCATAATTAAATGGGATTTACCAAATTTTGTAAATGTGCTTGGCCAACGCGACGCATAAATATTTAAAATGTTGTGGAGATGCGGGTTTTTGGTTGAGAGGCCTTTTGGCAACATGTGCACCCATTATGTGTTTGATCTGTTCATGCTACATTGGGCTCAGCTGCACAGCAGACATGCCCCTTATCAGTGGCAAATGCAAATTAGGCTGGCTGGCACAAATTCGAGCGTGTTCATAACACGATTTGCATACTTAACTGACAATGTGTCGGTTTCTTATCGAATTTACAAAATAAAACTCAGTTGTCATATGTAGTTAAAAACTTAGAATTTAAATACCAATGTTTACATTTTGTTTAATACCCACGAATTTAGGGCTCTATTCTCTGCTGCCACATGTAGGCATATATTTTGGCTATAATCCTAATGTATTTGTTATATAAATATATGTTAAATACTTATCAAAGTTTTGCTGATTCAAAGCGAAGAATGAAAAGTCGAAAAACCAATATGAAATGCATTTTAAATACAAATTCCATTCGCTCAAAAGCAAAATATAATTGAAATGCCATAAAAATAATGAAAAACACTTTTGTGGCTCGTAAAATTATTTGAGTAGCTATTAAAAATTTTAGGCAACTATCAACATATATAAAAAGGGGGCGTGGTTGATCGAAATAATAATGCATAATACAAATCTAAGCACAGAGATGAAAAACTCACCCAGAAACGCAGGAATCGCGCCCATCGGCATCACAAAGAGGCTGACGAGAAGATCGGCAATGGCCAGCGAGAACAGGAAATAGTTGGTCACATTCTGGAGCTTGCGATCCAAGGCGACCGCCAGACAGACGAGTATGTTGCCCAGTCCGCCGGCGAATATGAAGAAGACGACGAAGAGGAACAGCCAGTCGTAGCCATGCGGGGAATAGTCGAACAAACTGCGCGAGATGACAGTGTCACCGCCCAGATCAGATGTCGACGTCGTCGTCGTCGTGGCCAGTGCTAGTGTGTAGTTGGACATAATCATGTCCAGGCTGTTGGTGGTTGTGTTGCTGAAGCTGTCGTTGCCAGTGGCAGCGACACTGTCGACCAGCTCGCTTAAGTTAAGCCACGACCACAGGTCATCTGTACCCAGCTCGATGTGATAGTCCAGCCATGTTGTCGTTGCCAGCTGCTCCTCCTGCTGCTGCTGCTGCTTCTCTTGCTGCAGCTGTTGTAGCTGGCATATTAGCTGCTCGTCCTGTGGCCCACAGAGGAGCCGCTGTCGACTGCAGTTGCCACTACTAAAACTATGCGTATCACTCACATTATCACTAAGCCCCCCATTGATTTCCAGCTCGAATTGCGTATACGCCTCCTCTGGCTGTCCCAACAGTTGCGCGTCTAGGGCACAGCTCGCATATGTGGCAGATGCCTCCTGCTCCAGCATCTGCTTAGCTGTTGAGTTGCACGCATAAAATGCTCTATCCTCGCTGCCATTGAATGACTGCAAAGTGCATTGGAATGTTGTTGTTGTTGTGTTGTTGTTGTAGCTGTTGCTGTTGCTAATGTTGTTGTTGTCGCTGTTGCCATGTTTCTGTGCCGCCTCGCAGCTAATGAAAGGCTGCCAGAGTTCCTGTTGTGCCACTTGTGCCACACGACAATTGAAGTCGAGCCGCTTATATGTGTTGTGTGCTGTTGTTGCCTCTGTTGTTGCAGTTGTTGCAGTTGTTGCAGCTGTTGCTTCTGTTGTTGGTCCATGACCAGCCTCGCTTTGCATCTCCATTTCATTCTAAAGCTGTTTGGCGCGCTTGATAACAACAACAACTTGTTATATTACAGTCGTTGTTGTTGTTGTTGTTGTTGCTGTTTTAATACTTATTTTTATTGTCAAGTATTGTTAACGCTAATTGTCTGAGTGCTGTCTGAGTGCTGCAAAGATAAAAATATATATTTTTATTTTATTTCCATTAGTTCAGCAGAACAGAGCTCTTATTATTAGCCAGGAATTGTTTTTAATTGTGTTTTCCAAGTATTCAGCTCGGCTCAAATGATAATTGGCCAAATGCCAAATTCTGTCGACAAAACAAGCTAAACTTGGGTCAGGAAACATTAGAAACATTCAATGATTTCTGCAGAAGCTGCATAGATGCAGAGAATAAAGAATCTTCAAAACATTTTCTATGCTTCTGTGCTGCACTTGCAGGACACAGTTTGGGAATGTGGGACAAACAAAGAAATGCGAAATTCAAAAATGCAAATTACTGGTTGCATAAGAAGTGAACTGAGATTCATACGGCTTCCAAATCCTTACGGGCCAAAAATGTCCCAAGTGTCAAATCTAACCTAAGCTTAAGATTGTGGTTAAAGTTTAATTTTCTAAAGAAATGAATATTCGTTTTTTTACTCTATTATTTATAAAATGCCAAAAGCTAACTTAGCTAAATTAAGCCAACTTTCTCTGCAGGCCAATTTAATATAACATTCTTTATATATGTTCGAAATATAATGTATACCGAAGAGCAAATTTTGTTTTCTAGTTAATGTAGTAAAGTATAATAAAATTATGATAAGTAGCTAACCAATAGAAGGAGGCGTACAACCCATAAATTATATATGCTTGATCAGCGTCAAAGGCCCTGTCTATTTAGCCATGTTTGCCTGCCTGTTTGAACATGTCTATCTCAGAGACTTGAAGAGCTAAAGAAATTGGGAAAATAGTTTTTACAAAGCATATGCAGATATCGACACAAATTGATTTTCGATAACAATAAGTGACACTTTAAGTTGATAAATAATATAGCCAAACATTGGAAAGATATAGACTTTAAATTTATAAATAATAAAGCCAAACATTATATTGATCAGCAGTACGAATTTCATTAAGAAGGGATAAAAAAAACAGATTTTGTCAAGCAATTTGTTATGACAAATATATATATATAGATTTTTTATATAAATAAATCATAATTTATATATAATTTTGTTGATGATATTTATAAAACAACTGTTGACAGCACATTCAGCATTTTTAATATTTTATTAGAGCAGTCTGACTGCTGCATTCAGCTTTGCCACAGCAACTTTTGTGTTTCCCTATTAACCAGTTGTCGACCATGCAACTGGCATGTGCAACACGCAAACTTTTTTATTGTTTGCATTAAAAATATGGAATTTAATGGCCTGTGAAGCCCATCGCATTTGTTAGTAATGAGCTGACACCTGGCTGCCCGCAGAATGGGTTAATTACGAATGCAACTCCTTCATGCAGCCTTGCAACATTTTCCTACTCTTTTATAATTTCAATTTATGCTTAAAGCTTGCTGACAGCTTGCTTGTCATCTTCTCATGGCTATAACCGAGCTGCAAAAATAAAATATTGTTGCCAATTTTTATGATTTATTCACGACTGCTCTTGCAACAAGCGCTGAAAATGGTGCCTGGGTTTGTGGCATCAACACCCGCAGAACTGCAGCCGAAAAGCGCAATTCTGCATGCAAGTGATTTGGCCAATCAACCGCAACAAAGGCATCCTTTGGGCACTGTGGGTACTGGGGTGCTGGGGTGGGTGGCAGGGCCAAAACCGTGGCTATATTGCACAACAATGGCAACAAGCACACATTCAAGCCAACCGCCATTTGCAATTTTGTGGTGGGCAAAATTAAAATATGTTGTGTTGCCAAAAATGAAAATAAATGAGCTACATTTTTTTTCTGGTCTAAACAATAAGAGAACCAGCTGAAAGTCAAATAGCTTGGAACAACTTTAAAATTCATTGAAAAGTGTACCATAAATTCATATAAAAACTTGTTACTCAACTTTTAAATATTTATTATAACTATAATTATTCTTACTATTAACATTTAATAAAATAATAATGATAAAAACATAATAATAAAGAGAATAAATTTTAATGGCCAATTTAATATTGAAAACTATTAAAAGTCAAATCGTTTGGAATAACTTTAAAATTCATTGAAAAGTATAAAAAAAATGCATATTCCTAAAAAGTTACTTTCAAATATTTATTGCAACTCTAAATGTTCATACTATTAACATTAAATGAAACAATAATAATAAAGAGAATAAATTATTGAAAAGAAAGTAAATTATAATAGCCAATTAAATATTGAAAACTATTAAAATCACATTTAAATTTCGTAGAAATGTTTTTACGATTTTTACAATTATTATTGAAACTTATTCGTTTCCGTAATCAAACAATTGAAGATGCTGGCAAGTGTATCGAAGATTCGGTGTAATAATGCTTGCCATTCCCAATTATTTTTGCAAGCCGCATTTCTGCAGTTAATTGCAATTTTTGGTTAGTTGATTTCGCCCATATTGAGTCGCCTGCCAACTGAAAAGGCCACTAAACCACTGACACCACCGAAGCAGGGGAAATCTGGGTTTGCTGCGTCTGCTTTGACAGCACTTTGTGAGTATAATTTGAGAGGCGTCAACATTCCCATTCAGATGTTTATACAGACATGCAAATGCACTCTATATATATATATATATATATATGTATGCACCTGATGATGTCGCCACAGCTTAAAGACCAACTCAACATCCACTTGCCGTGTCATGGTCTCTGTTTCTTTTTTTTTTGTTCTTGCTCCATATCTCTGGGTATATAATTATGTGGGTTGCGAGGCAGGTGTGTCTAGGCTTTAATGAGTTGCAAGGTAAGCCAGTTGGCAGCGTTGGCAGCGTAGGACGCCTTTGTTTAATTGTTGCAAAATGGCCGCAATACGCTCGAGGACAAAGAGCCAAAGAAACGCATTTTAATTTTGGCAGCATCTGTGTGCCTCGCATGTCACGTGTGGCATGAAATACGGCGCCTTTGCTGTGGCTTTCACAAGCACTTTTTGTGCATGTGCCTTGCCTTAAACAGAAGCCGCCAACTAATTAACTAATTATTAATAAAAAAAAATGTGTGTCGAAATTGGAACAGCAGAACAAACATTAGAAGACTGCGAATATCATATTTTAATCGAAGCTATGCGAAAATATATTCAAAGACTTCTTAAATAGAAAATATAAATTTTAGAGATGAAAAGTTGAAAATGTATATTTTGCTGTCTATCCGTGCGTATACTTAATGTGCACAAGGAATGTGCTCAGAATGTGTTCGGGTTTCACACACCAAATGCAAATTGCATAACTTGCTGCATGACTGAATGGCAAAGCGGCCAAAGGGGCATGATGGGGGGGGGGGCAAGGGGTTAAGAGCCAGATAGCAAATAGCAGCTAGTCAGAACAATAACAGCAGTGGAAAAGCAGGAAAAATAATATTTACTTGAAACACAATATATTTGTTGACAGTACTTTCTGCTTAATATATCTATTTTTCATTTGACTCTACTAAATATATGTATAACATATATATATATATGTGTGTGTGTGTATTGTTGTTGCTAATCAATTGGATACGATATTTTTATTAGCTGCAGCTGAAAACTGGGCAGATTAATTGTTGATTGTGCTACTGTTGATGACGGAAACAGCTGGCCAACTGTGCAACTGTGCAACTGTGTTGACATTGTGCTGTTTGCGGCAGTTGGGGGCATTCGTGTGTGCCTTAATTTGCGGTTAATTGTGTAATTAATTATTAACGGTGCGCTGCATCTGCGTTTTTGTGGTTAACTTGAATTTCAGCTTTGAGGCTTTGAGTGCACTCTGTTAACATTTTGATGATCATGTTTTGCCACACGGAGGACCCACAAGATGTTGCCAACCATTCCACGCCCACGATCAACCAAAAAGGAACAAACAGCCTTGGCAGTGGCAGACAGCTTCAATTACACAAATAAATTGCCGCCCATTTGGGGGACATAACTTTAAGCCTTAACTCATCAACATTAACACTTTGCTTGGCCCAACGCGAATTATTGCGAATTATTAATAAGAAACGTGTCCGTCCACCGGCGACATAGTAAACAATATAACAACAACAACAACAACAAGAACGACTGACAGACACAGCCAACGGTTATAAGACTTAATTGGAACTTGTTCAGGCGCTTGTGATTTGTCAAAAGTGTCGCCGTTCCGCAAGGCCTCATCAATTATGCAATGTCCGAAAGTAAAATTGCCGAGAAATTTGTGTGAAAACTTCATTAAGCACCGCCCCAAAAGCGACAAGATGCCAACAAGAAAAGGAGAGGGGAATGGCGGCGGGCGGTGGGCGATGGGAAGGTGCAGTAGCTCCAATTGTGGCCGGTGTGTAGCCAAGGGATGTGATGGCAAAGTGTGTGATATGGAGGCGTACTCTGGCAAACACTTTGGCCTGCTCTCTTTCGGGCCATCAGGCATGCAGTTAATGAAGAGAAATGGCCGAAAGTGTTTTATAAATGTTTGCTCTTTAAGTTGTGCTCGCCTGGATCTGGTCTGTTGACTATTTTATACACTCAGCAAGGGTTTGGGTTAAGGGTTTGAGTATTCATGTGCTTACATACATACATATATATTAATATATATTTATTACTACATATTTATTTTATATATTACATTCAACGCTGAATTTAAAGAGTGTTTTCTTTTCGGTGTCTAGTGTAAATTTTTTAGCTTTTTTTTAATGTTTTTCTTGTCTTGGCTTAAGCACATTACTTCCTGTGGTTGTTGTTGTTTTTTGTTGTTGTTGCTTTGCGGTTATTTGCGGAAGTGAGCATCGATAAAGTTTCGTTTTTTATCCAGTACTTGCAAGCTCTGTTTTTGTTTTTGTTGTTGTTCTTATTGTTGTTATTGTTGCTATTATTGGTGTTAGCCATGCACGAATTTTCCTAATAATTCGTGTGCTTTAATGGCGATGCCAAGTGAAAGATATATATATATTTCTATATATATATATTTTGTGATATATGCACAGCTATTAATCTGACTGTAGGTCATTTGTATGCGGGCCCACTTTGACCCCAAAGGCAGATCGAATCGCAACTGTTGGCCAAAAGTGCAGTTCGTCTGTTAACTTTTTTGCTTGTATTCGGTTCGGTTCAATATATATTCCAGGCACGTTGTTGAGTAACAGACAAAAAAAAGAGTCGAATAAAATACAACAGGCACAAAACAGAGTCAAAACAATATACAAGCATCTGTCAACGATGTAAAAAATTTATTGTCACACAGATACCAAATTGTTCAAGACTGCAACGTGGAAAGAACCATTGCATGAGAGGAGCATAAAAATATGTTTACATTTTTATACCCTGCACAAAGAAAAAAAAAAAAACAACAACAAGAGTCATGTTTAAAAATTGCTTAGCAATTTTCCATTTATTTACTTTATCAAATATTTATTTAGCCCGTCAAAAGAATTAATTTATTTCTATAAGCCCCCTTTATTTATTTTTCTTTTTTATTTATTTTATTGATATTTGTGTGAAATGTGTGTGAATTTTGCATATCATCTGCTTGCCAACTCTTATTTAACATGTGAAATATTTCTAAAAAAAATTCCATTTTTATGACATTCACAAAACGCAATATTTTCAAAGTATTTCCCGTTCATGTTTATTTTTTGCTAGTCAGCATTTTCGGTATTGAGTAAGTAAAACATATTCAAAGCGAATTCTCTTTGTCGATTATCATAATTTTGTCAAATTGTTTCTAATTCGAACACAGAAATATTTCAATTGAACGGTTTAATCAAAGCTGTTAATATTGCATTTATTTTTTTTTTTGTTGATTTTGTCATTGGCCAAATGCACTTAGCTACAACAGTTTTGGGGGACCGGGGAGCTGCTGTTTACAATTTTAAATTGACTGTTAAAGGCAGACAAGTATAATTTGACTCGGTCAATTGATGCATTTTGCATAATTATTAACAAGTTTTTCTTACGTTACTCAAAGGCACCAATCAAATTGGATTCAATCGGAGTTCAATGTACAAATAAATGTCTAACAGCTGCCAAACGGTTTTCGCATATTTGCTGGTGTTGCACGTTGTGTAGAGATTTACGGCTAAAAGTGCTTGTGCAATATGCACATATACAACCAGAATCCCCCTCAAGAAGTGACGACATGATTTACTACCAACTACAACTTGGACGCATTTGTTGTGCTGCAATTGATGGTATTTTTTCTTATTTTTTAGTGAAGTGTGAAAGTAAAAAAATGTAATAGTGAGCTTTAATATTATTTCCAACTTTCGACTTGCTATGTTAGCTCATTTTATTACAGTGGTAAAAATATATACATATATAAAATAGACATTAATTGCAATTCAAAACATTTTTTTCAAGTGCATTTTTTAATATAAAAACTTGTTGAAGGTTTATCTCAATTCTATTATTGAATTAATATTTCAATTTTATTCGTTGAGTAATTTTTTTTATTATTCAAATCAATTAAGCATGAGCAATGAATTTCAAACCCATTTTTAATTTTCCCATTTAAATAATATACCGTTTTTGGTATGAAAGTAACATTACTAATACGCCATGTATTACTCGAAAAATATATCATTGCGGCACGTGTTGGTTTTCTGTGTTGTCATTCGCGTTATTTGACTTGTTTTGTTTTTATTTTTAATATTGTTTACTGGCAATGAGCCAAACATAGCCTAAGGCAAGCAGCCAAAAGAAAAAAGCAAAAATGCAGAAAAATATTCAGCCTAGATTTAGCCCAGTTTTGAATGTAACAAGTATACAGCATATAAAATTAATAGTTTAAGCAAACTTAATTGATGTATGACTAAGCGTAAATGTGCTGATATATATATATTATGCAGATTTTGAAATAATCAAATCACAATTAAGAAAATAATCATTTGTTATTACACAATTTAAATGAACGACTTAGCTGTGATTTAACGTCTAACAAATTGATATAAGTTGTAACTGACAAATACTGAATTAATCACAGCAACTATTCAATTTACTTTGTTCATGGCATATAAATAAAAGTTTCAATATATATATCAAACTTTCAGCAAAAACAAAAAAAAAAACGAAATGCATATTATTGAAATTTGATGGTAAAATGTAAATTGCTTTTTAGGGAACTTTCGTTATTTATTCTATATAATTTGCAGATTTTCCACATGAAATCCTTTGAGCAATTAGTGCATGACACTTGAGAATTGCAATAAATATTAATCAACGTTTTTAGTTTTGAATTTATCAGTTTGCTAGCAAAAAGCACTTCACATCAATTTGCAATTGATGTCTGCTTTTTGCATCCTTATATTAAATTCAAAATTGCAATATTTGCTGGGTTTTTGGTATAATGAAGTTGTGCGAAAGTATTTAATATGTGGAAGTTGGGATGGAATCCATAACGATGAGCTTCAAAAGCCGAGGCAAATTAGCCATTTTAGCGTGAGATTTAATATTCATTATATATATATTCGTATACCTCACACAGATTAAGCTTACTTAATGATATCGATTACATCACAAATTTTGAAACAAATTGCCTAAAGATTTAATTAAGAGACACATCGATAGCCATCCAGTTGTTAAATAGAGTAAAATATAAATATATATGGAATATTAAATATATATATATATAATATTAGGAAAGATTGAATATAACTTTTTATATGTTAGTCAAACTGTTATCAGAGTATCTCCTAGTCGAGCTAACTCGATTAAAGCATTCTAAATGGTTTTAATATACGTAAGTCCGCAGTCTGGTTGGGATACATGATCTGCACAGCTATATAAATTTGCAGCCATATAAGGCTATAGCTGACACGTGGCCTCAACTCTTCACTCCACCTGAACGATCTGGTGTAAATATTGCATTACCTGTGCGCTCAGTGCCGGTATTTTAATTGTGCTGTCAATCATTTTGCATATTTGCACAGGCAACAAATTTAAAACACAATGTTTGATGGCCGTTGCGATGGCCAACTTACGCATACTAAAAACCAACTACAGCAACAATAGTAATTGAGCAATGAAATGTGAATTTAAATAAACATATATGTATATTTTAATATATATATATATATATATATATAATGTGCATATAGCGACTGACCGAGAAGTGGAAAAGCCAAAAAATATGATGTATATTTTTTGTGCGTTGAGTGGCGTCGATAAATGCGGTCAAACTGTCGGGGGAAATACTATTTGCGATTTCCTCAGTGGAAGTCACGAAAAGCGACAGGCGACTTCAATTTATAATCATAAATACTAAATATTATTTATGGATTCGCAATTTGCATGAGCAATTTACATGGCAGCCAATTATGTGATAAAACCATCAATTACAATTACTAAGTAAATATATATGATTTATGGCCAATTAAATGTGAGGACATAGATCAGTTAAAACAGCTTTAAAGATAAAGATCGTTGGAGATCTCAACAAAAAACTGGTAACAATATTCGCACAATGATTTATTACAACAATCAGAATATATATATATATTTATTGAAAGGTTCAACAAGTTGTTGTTGGCTGTCGATATTCACATTTTCAGCATTTTCAACATTTTCAGCATTTTCAACATTTTCAGCATTTTTGTGTCTTTGCTGTTTTTTTTGTATTTGGTTTTCTGTGTGTTTACCTTTGGTTTGATTTTTTTCTTTGCAGTTGGCAGCTTGTATTTATTTTCGGTTAGTGCTGTTTACACGTCACTTTTGATTGGCTCGACTTCAATCTTGATTCAGTTTATAAAATGCCGTTCAATTTTATCATTGACCAGTTCACATTAAGACGTTAACGATTATTTGGCCCGCTGACAGACATTCTTTTTGCGAATGTATTAAATTTAATGCAATGCCGAATTTTCAATTATTTTTGCTCTTCTATTTTTTACATATGGTATGTGCAAAAGTGTAGTAAATATTTAACCAACTCTGAGTACATAAATCTACACATATAGCCCATAAATAAGCATAATTGATGTCGGTGATAAATTTTTGCCACTATTAATTGTATCTTATTTTTTTTTTGCTACACTTAGCTCAATGACAAGTGGATAGTTTTATTTATAAAAAAGTGATTTTAAAGCGTTTGCAATATTAATTAAAGTATTAAATGTATGACAAGCTAAAATCATTACTTGTTCTGTTTTCAGAATACAGTTTTTAATTCAAAGTCTGACAAAAACGATACCAAAACTTATGTATACGTTTATGTATTTATTTTCAAAATATTCTTTAGTTATGAACTCATTCAAGGGGCCGTTTCACCTGGGAAAATGTGATTGGAAGCTAAATTGTGCCGTTGATTATTTGGGAAAACTCGGACGTCCCATCGATTTCGGCTGCTGCTGTCAGCAGTTGTGGGCCAAAACTGTATTAAAACCAATGCCTGTTGCAGACAGCACTTAAACTACTTAGCAGTTGGCCTAAAAAAACTTGAAGTAATCAACAACATTTTATGTTGATTTGGCCACTAAACTTTTATTGGCATCACTTATCTCGGGAATTGGTCTGTGGGCAAGCTGATCTGCACTTGCCTTAATGACGCACCAATAAAAGGTAGACACCTACATACACACCTACACACACACATAGTGTAACATAATTTCCCCAACATCATTCAGGTGCTATTAAAAGTTTATGCACATCAAGCAAGCTTAATAGTTTAATTTCCTGACGGAGCTTTAAAGAACCCGAGGAAAACCAAAGGCAAAAGGAAACCCAAAAAGCCAAGAATAAGTTGTGCGCCCATTAAAAAGTCAGCCATTGCACACTGCTTTTGTCCCTTTTTGGCCATAAATCGCTGTGTGACATGTGAATTGACTTGATTTCGGGCGGACTTATTTTGGAAATTATTTCTGACTTCGAAAGCAATTAGAACATGCAATTTTGCCAGTGTTAAAATATGATATTTGCACCTTTTCATCATTTTTCTTTAATACGCACCTGCCACACACATACACACACACACACACACACACACACAAGTGTTTAGTGTTGTGCTCTGGTGTTGGTTGTGCTTTCATTTCATTTCCTGTCGCATTTGAAACATGACTTCCTTCATCATTTAGTGCGTGCGATATTTGCCTTTTCCTTAATTGGTTGTGACTCGGCAGAAATGTGTGCGCCCCAAAACTTATTCGCACTGACAACAAAACAAAGCCGGCACAGAAGAAATTACATTCATGTAATTACGTAATCAGCAACGATCGGGTGTCGGAGGGGGGAGGGTAGCCGTGAGAAGGATGCCACAAAGTTTACTTTATGCAGGCGTTGCCTTGATTTCCGTCGGCTTCCTTCCGGAACACCTTATTTACATCACCATGATTCTTGTTTTTTTTTTTATTCACCATTCACATTTTTATGGGGCTTACACACACACACACACACACCAACACAACACACAGAAGCGAGCACACTCATTCGAGCACTTTGCTAGATTTTTAGATTTTAATTAATTTACATTTACAATTGTTGCCAGTTTTCTAGTTTGTTGTTTTGAATTGTTTATTGTTTCGTTTCTCGGCTGTTAATTAAATATTTATGAATGCGGCAATCTTTAATGAGGATCCATTGAAGTGGTTAACTGTAATCAGCTTGCCATTTATATAATGTTTTGGTCTATTAAATGAAACATAATAAAGTGGTAAGACTAAAAAAAGACCCGTGGCATAAGGTAAATTTATTATATGTTAAAAAAAAATACTTTATTTAAAGAAGTTATAAGTAGGAGCTGAATGTAAATACTGAAATTCCATTTATTTTTATCTTTTTTTAAATAAAGAGTACAAATTACCGAAAAATGGCCTAATGCACATGGATAACTTTTGGCTTGTTAATAATATCAAACCCAAATTCCTTGAAGTTGTATTTATGTACTTGACATAGAAAATATTCAAAATTCTTGTGCAAATTGGAAAGATTGTTAGAAATCAAACTGAACTAACACTAACATATCGATAAATGGAATATATTTGTTGTCAGAGATGCTTCACATAGATGAACTTTTGAGCAGTACTCCAAACTCGATTAATGATCTTTAATTGAGATCAATATACCCTGTACTAACATACGATGTAAATTATATTATATATAAATATAAGATCTGTGAACCGCTTCCCCCTCACCATGCAAAAATAAATTCTTATGAGTTTAAATCTCCGAGAAATCTGCAGAAATAATATTTATTCGATGGGCACTAGGCACAAGATATAAATGGTATTTTGGGATATAAATATATATAATATTGCAAATTTGTCATTTAATTTAACATTATTATTCATTCGGAAAAATTACACAAGCCACATTTTTCTGAAGAAACTATTTCTAGATTTAATTTGACAAATGTGCATGCGAGATAATTTGCTAAATGTTGCCTTGATTATTATTATTATTATTTCCATTATTTTTCTAACTTACAACTGTGACTGAAATCTGTTTTCGCTTAATAGCGCACAATTTTATGTTTTTTTTTCACAAATCTTTTTATTTAAATAATAATTTATTTTCACAAAACGAAGCGTTGAAAATTGCTTAAGTTATTCTATAGCAAGTGTTAACTTATCCGAACGAGCAGCTGAGGAAATAACTGTACAAATTATTTGTTCTTTATTCTTTCTTTGTTACAAATGAAAAACAAAATATTTTTGCGCGCGCAAATGTTTAGAAAAATGTATTTTTCAATCGTTTTTGTGGAACTTTGAGCGATTCGCAGGCGAACGCAACGCGGCAAAATTTTAAAACAAACTGACTATGCGAATTTTCCAAACAGGTCCATTGGGTCTGAAAAGCCAGTGAAAATCAGTCGCTGTCGCAGTCGCAGTTGCAGTCGACGCCAGCGCCAGCCAATGCCTTACTCTGCGTTTACTTGTCGTTCTATCAACTCTCTCTCTCGCTCTCTTTGGTCCAACAAACAGTGGGAAATTTCGTATGGCTTTGTTTGGGAAATTTTTCTGTATCTGACACTCACCGCTGCAGTTGCCGCCATTGCCTGGCGACTGGCAACTGGCAACTGGCGCCTGGCGTCTATGAAACGTGTCGCTGTGTTGCTTTTCGGGGGGGTGGTTGGGTGGCTGCCTGGTTAGTGGGTGGTCAGCTACGCCACGTGCGCGCCTCATCGCTGTCAACACCGTACATGGCAGCGCTGCTCCCTCGCGTCTTGCGTATTTTATGAATGAATAATACACGGAATGGGAAAAGTAATCATTGGTTATTAGTCGGACAGTTCATGATCTCTTGTGGGGCATCGTGTGGGGTATAAATGCATTGGAATTGTATTTAATTGAGGCATGTTTAACCAAAACATGGAATTAATACGTTGCTCGAAGTAATGGTAAAAACCAAGCATCAAATAATTATTATGTCCGTTGAAAAAATATTATAAATGGTTTTCCATTTTTCTTTTTTTATGTCATAGTTATTTGAAAAACTGCTTACATATTTTTGTCACGAAAATATACATCATACTTTACTTTTTTCGGTAATTTAAAAATGTTGGGTTTTCGAATTTCCATTGAACCGTATTAAATCGCTTTTATGTGAATTTTTTTTGATATAATTGAATGAAACGTGCATTGGTTGTGCTTCATATTGAAAAACTTTTTCGTGTCAACGAACATTCTACATACATATATATTTTCTATATATGTCCTGTGAGCTTTATGAACGTGCTTCGAATTTAAGAGGCTTTTTTTTTTTGGGTTGTTAAATTTCCAACTGTATTTAGTTTGGCCAAAAACATCGAGAGGCAGCCTGTGAAGGATTTACTTTCATTGCAATATAAAAATGTTCCATAACGAGGCCAGTTTTTATTGCGGTCCGAACTGAATTCAATGCAAAGATGAATTCACGAAACTTATTGCATCATGTGCATTCACTACACGTGCCCCATATATATATATATATATATATACATATATGTATTTGTTTGTTAAACTGTTGCTTTTCAGCTGCGGATTGCTGTTTCGGCTGCATTTCGCTGCATATTTGTTCAGGTTGCCTGGTTCCATATTTACACGGGGCAGGCGCCTGAAAGGTCACAAGAACAAAGGCGGAATACTTTGCCGTATCGTATATGTTATATGAGATACTTTTCAAACGGGGTGTCGGTCATTTAAGCCACTCGAAGATACAGCTGAGTGCCGGCAGCACAGCAGCCACAATAGCAATCCGATGTGGTTGAGCGCCAGTTCTATTTAATGGGGTTTTGTCTTGCTTGAATCGCTTCCACAAGCACAGAAGCATTCACACCCAACAACTGTAATCAGATACAGAAACTAGCTTCTTATATATTATTGTAGTTGTCCGCTTCAGTTACTTAGTGTAGGCTTCATCGGAGCGTTGCATGTTTCTGTTCTGTTGCTGCTAAAAAATATCACTACGAAATTCGGAAATCAGCTCGTCCCTTTTTTGACCCAAACAATTGTGTCCATTTAAGGGCCGAGTTTGGCATGCAAATTATTTTGGCTGTGCCAAAAAATATTTATGTTGCCAAAGACTTCTGTTTTGCCCTGTTTTGTTTTGCCGTTCCCAATTGGACTATAAATAAATGGGGCTATACAAAAACTTTATTATTTATTAGTGAGTTTAGAATTTTGTAGAATTATGTAATTAAAAAGGGATACGATTTCGATAAAAGCTGCACATAAATAAGCCGATAATATTTAGTTTAGTAAATATGATTGCAATTTTCCTTCCTTCAAGTAGAATAAATAATATGAGAAAACTTTACAAAATATTGCGCCAATTGAATAAAAGGGAGAAGTGAAAATTAAACTCGTCCGCAAAAATCTTATAATGACTTCATTTTATGTTGGTCATTAAATTATATGATTTTTCAAAATTTACGCTCAGGATTTCTCATTCTGTGACCTCAACCTTTTTGCGTAGGCAACCCAAAGTTGTGTCAAATATTTATTTAATAAACAAAGCTGCATTAAGTAGCAACCAAAGTTGGCCAACTTCGTGCGCAAATTTAATAACAAAAAAGAAAAGTCAAAATACTAAGGAAAAGAATGCCTGGCTTCGGCAGCACGACTTTTCTCGGAAAAACTTTATTTGTTAGCTCGATTTTTCCGGAGCTGAGCCAATGACAGAATATAACTTAAAAAGAAGGCGAAAAACGCCAAGTTTGGCATTAATTTGGTAATTTTAAGAGCCGCACGTTACTCATACGCACCATTTAACAATCTGTGTGTGTGTTTTGTGTAAACTCTTTTCAACGCTCGAGCATTTGATAAGAAAGGAAAAGCCGAGCAGAGCAGAGCAGAGCAGGGAAGCAGAGGGGAAAACTTGGCTCAGCTGCTTGTCAGTTAAATGGCCTAAAAGTAGACAACAAAGCAACGCACAATCTGCGTTTAAGTGGCTCAGTTTAAGCGTTTAATCATCGACATTAAAAGCAATTGTTTGTCTGCCAAACATGTTTTTCCTCTTGTTGTTGTAGTTGTTCGCATTGTTTGCCAAAAATGTACAACGGTGTTTTGTTGCCAAATTGCTGGCGTCAATTTCTGCTTTTTTTGCGAGAATCTCTTCAATGTCTTCGCCCCGAGTTTTTGCATTTATGTCGCGAATTTTCATAATGACAAACTAAACTATATAAAAAAATCTATTTAAATGGAATTAAAAAATATGTAAGCCAATAATCGATTCATATAAACTAATCTTCTTTCGTGCTTAATTATATTAAATTTAATTTAAATTTTATTAAGGATAAGCTAAAAAATTCACTTAAATTAATATTTAAATATTAGCTTTATTCGATTGCAGTTCATTTATAAGATAATTCCAAAAGAGTATTTATTATTTGCTATTGTCAAACTTTGCTAACAACTTAAATTATTATTTGAACAAATAATCTCACAAATTTTCAAATAAAAACCAAATTTAACATTTAGCAATGAAAATTTAGTCAATTAAACAGACCGCAGTCTATTTTCATTCAAATGTTTACCTTTTCTATTGCAAAAAGAAAAAATAAAAAATTTACAACAATTGTGTAAAAAAATGTGTCAAGTCACTTAAAAAATACTTTCTTCGGATTAGCATAATGTGTACAATGACGTACGATCATTTTATAAGCGGCCAACTATTAAAAAAAAATCTTTTCTGAAATATTTCAATTGATTATTAATAATTTTTTCATTTATGAATTACTATATTGGATATTTAGATTCTGCATATTAGAAAAATAGAGCGCTGATGATTAAATACGATTTCAATAAATCATTAACCATTATTCTACCATTTGTAAAATCAGTACTCATTTTTAATTATCTATTATAAATAAAATTAGTTATTCTAATAATATTTTTTATTTATTATAAGTATTCATAATCAATGCTTTACACATTTTGGACCAAATTTTTAATAATGTTCTCATGATATAAAAATAAATAAGTCAATAATAAATCAATCTGTTGTGGGTCACAGGGTTGTCTACCCAATTTATATGATTTATTCACTTTGACTTTGATGATTCAGTGAATAATTTTTGTCCTATAGCGAAAATATATGTTGCATCTTCTTTGGATTACATGTTTAAGGCAAAAGTGTGAATAATGTTGACTTAGGTAAAAAAAATTATACTTCCAAATGAGTGACGAGTGCTGTGAGTAAATAAAAATTGTAATGTTAATGAAAAAGAAGAAATTATATGCAAATAAACAGAATGCTTCAATGAAATCATAATTTTAAAGCAATTAAAAGATAAAGAAAGCTGGTAAATAAGATTAAATTTGGAAAGCTCAACTGAAAGTTACATGTAAAAAGAATTTTAAATCTTTAGTTCATTAAAATATAAATTTCAGTAATAAAGCTCAACTTATAAAAAAACTTTTACTACGAACATTATGCTAAATTGAAATTAATTACCAAAGTTTTCCATTGCCATTTTTTGTCGTCGCGTTAAGAGGTAATCTTAAAATTCGTATTATTAAGTGTTGTCATTGAATATCCAGTTAAAGTTTTTGTTAAATATGCTGAAATGCACAAAAAATAATAAAGTTTTACCGTTAAGATGTGCGATGAGAAAAAAATTCAATTTAGGTGTGTAAGCAGATAATTATTTTTTCCAATGGCATAAAACAAAATGAAAGCAAAGCCACGGAAATCGATTTCGAAATGTTTTAAATTTCAATAAATAAAATCTAGACAACAATAAAAGAGACAATAGACAGCTGATATTGTCTGTACCTTATTTGCATGAGGGAGACACACATACACACACACACACACACACACACATTCATTCACATTGTTTCATATGTCAGGAGCAGAACAAACCAAGCGCAGCAGGCAAATCCCAAGGAGCGCAACAGGCACCGTTATGAGAAAGTAAAGGAGAAAGTGAGGAAAACCGACCTTTCGAAATTAGACTTTATGGAATATGTTCAAAATTTAATTTTTTTTGTACAGTTTGGTTAGCAGACGAACCAAAAGACAAAGAAAAAAGCTGATAAGCCAAAGGAAATTTGTTTCACAATTTGGAATGAATTCAATTGAATTGAATTTAGTATTTATTGCGCTGACTTTAAATAAAAAAAAAAACAAACAAACAAACAATGGCAATACAACGAAATAAAATAGATAGAAATTGAATAGTTGAAAATGAATAATACTATTTTATATATTTATAAACTGCTCATGCGGTAACAAAAAAAAAAATGCATAAAGAAATAATATGATTACTAATCGGATATTGCAAAATATTCATGGAACATTTGAACAAATTTATTTTATTGGAATTAAAAAATATGTAAGCCAATAATCGAGTCATATAAACTATTCTGCTTTCGTGCATAATTATTTATTAAATTAATTATATTAAATTTAAGCGGATAAGCTGATAATTCAAAATGCTTTCAAATTAATATTAATATAAATTATTCGATTGCAGTTAATTAATAAGATAGTTCCAAAAATATATTTATTATTTGCTATTGTTAAACTTTGCTAACAACTTAAAGTATTATTTCAACAAAAAATCGTACAAGTTTTCAAATAAAAACCTAATTTAACATTTAGCAATGCAAAATTTAATCAATTAAATAAACCGCAGTCTATTTTCATTCAAATGTTTACCTTTTCTGTTACGAAAAGAAAAAATGAAATATTTACAACAATTGTGTAAAAAAATGTGTCAAGTGCAAAATTATTATATACTTTGATTCAGAAGGTATCATAGTATATTGGTTTTGTCTGTATGAAATTACATTTTTCGACACCATTGGTATCCCTAAGGAGACAGCTATAGTAGAGTGCTACGTCCACTAGGGGGTTAGGAAATCGATAAAATCGATATACGCAAATCGTTTAAGCCACATACCTCCCACAATTTTAAGACCCCACTTCTAAAATATTGAAATGGGTATATCTTTTGCAGTTACATATCAATTTATAGCCACGCTCAAATCTGCGCAGCTAATCGCCAAAGCCAAAGAGTAAATCGATAAATCCGCATGTCTTCCACATTTTAAACATATATATAGCAAATGCCTTGGGAGGTAGATTCTAAGATCGTATCCTAAATTATTTTTGTGCCTTCTTTTCCCTAATATCGAAACAAGCTTTTATCTCCAGCAAGTTAATAGCCACAGTTAACAAATATTACTAGAATAAACTCTATAATTTTTTTTAAATTTAATTCCTTAAAGATCTTATCTCCCGCAATTTAAGAGCTACTTCCAATAAAGCTTACCAACTTATATTTACCGCAATTTGAAAGGATTTTTTCCTACCTGTTTTAAGCTGGGATAACTTATGGCGTCAAAGCATTTCGCAGTCGGACATCGCAAACTTCTCCTGGGATTTTATGTGTTCTTGCCAAATGGGTTATTTTTGCCTCTAAATTAAATGGGATTCACTTGAACTGGAGTAGTTGTCATAGCAGAGCGTCCCACACGAATTTTGGCGTGCAATTTGCACATTTTATTTTGCAACGGTCTATAAAGAAATATCTGCCCAAAACAAGCATCTCGCAACATGAACTTCGCGTTATATTGGTCCAAAAAAATATATAAAAAGGTCCCTATATATAGATAGCAGGCCCTTTTGGTGTGTCTTTTATGTGCAGAATAAAAATATTGTAAGTACATTTTTTTTAGTTTGATTAAATAAAGGTTGACACGGATTCCCTTGCCAAACAAGTACATTTGTCCTCTGATTGTTTGAGCAGCGGCACAATTCCTTATATATATATATAATATACGCATAAAGTCTGAAATCCAAGGTAACATAATAAATTTGTAATATGTACAAAGGAACATTGCTGGGGGCGCCAATTAGCAGGTTGGATGCTTTGAGGACTGAAAGATAAGCCACATTCACATTCACATTTAAAGCAAATTACAAAGTTGCCATGATTTGTGTGCGGTGAAAAATGTAAAAGTTTAATGAATGTTTGCTTTTAATGGGATCAACTCGGTAATTTAAGAGCGATTCTAAGTTACTTGCGAGTGCAAACCAACTTGAGCTGTGATAAATGGCGAGATGGGATTTTGGTTGTGCACAGCTTAAACAGTTAGCATATTTCAGGCTGGCTTTTAGCACGACTTACAAGCTGACAAAAATATGCTGAAGGCGGGCTAACTTAAGTTCATATTCTTTTTAAGGGCCAACATGTGCTTGCCGGCCAAAAATTGCACAGTTTTTATGATGTTCGTCGATGCGAGTTTATCTAATTTGGTCAACTGATTTTGTTTTTTTTTTGTTTTGTCAACATTTTACAGGCTATATAACTCAACTATAAATATTAGATTCTCACATTTCGTTAAACAATTTCAGCAACATTAAAAATTTTCATTTATTCGTGATTATTTTCATTTCGTAAATCCCTAGTGTGTCATAAAATATTATTTAAATTGAACGCCTATTGTCTAACAATCGTTTTTTAATTGGATTTATTTGGATAAATAACATTTTATTAATTCTGACTAATTGTAAATGACAGCTAAGCAGTAAAACTAAGGATATGAAATGCTGCTTAAAATAAAGGCAAACAAATCATATTTAATTATTGACAAACTCTCCTTATTTTGGCAATTTTTCAATAACTGAAGCAAAGCTACTAAAGCATGCAAAACACTTCAAGCGTTTTCCGTTGGGTTTGAAGGATCTTTTGGTCAACCGACCCAAAGATAATAAATAATAATAGCTTATTCGCTCCATGGCAAACTGCCTTGTCGAGGACACATCACAAGGATCTGTTTTGCTGGCAATGCTGTGCTAACTTAATTTAAGTAATGCTGTTCTAGGTGATAAAGGAATTTTAAAGGAAATACCAAAAATTACTAATAAGTTCGAATTTGAAAACATTGTTTATATTCAAAAGGTATGCAAACATTTTTCTTTTTGCTTATTAAAAAAAAATAATTAATTTAATTTTGGTCATTGTTTAAGCCAACACAAAAAATTGATTGACCTTGAAAATCTATTTGTTTTGAGGAGTTTAATGGACTATGAGAGTGAGATCTTCGAAGTACGCAAATGGTCTGAATTTTCCGGATCGAGCAGAGTGTTTCGCAATGAACCGCATCGCGGGCAACTTTCCTTGCATCATTTTCGAGATGTTTCAATGAAAATAAATAATAAATAAAAAATTTTTTAAAATAATACAAATTAAAAAATGTAAATATAATGTGTTTTGGATAAAAGCTAAAGTGTTGCACTAAACAACAAATAAGCCTATTTAAATGTAAGTCTTTTTTCGTAGCTTAGTATGTCATGAAAGTCAGAAAGTTATAGTACAATTAATTTTACGTTATAGTAGAAGTAAATACTTTTAAATTCTCATATCTACATCAATAATTCAATTGACTGTCGCTATTTATAGATGGTGCATTAATGTTTAATAAATCTACTGCATGTTTATTTATTTATTTAAACAACAATTAACGACACGCGCATAATATTAAAGCCAACAATTAAAATGTTAATGTGATTTCTTCGTTTATTGCTGTTGTTGTTGCAGCAATTTAAATTTCATAATTGAAAATGAACATGGCGAAAAAAAAACATCAACATTGAGTTTTTATCGTGTTGCTGCTGCCGCCAGCATTGCATCCGTTTTTCATTAACGGAAGTGTGCTCAATGGCTATAATACTCGTTCCCACATTCAGAAACTGATTTTAATAAGTTTATATGACGCACATGAAAATAATCATTGTTAATTTTTAAGCTGCTCAGAGCAAAAGTGGCAAGCAAAATGCCACAAATGAAATCCATGGCATTATGCTCAGTTGTAATACCATAATGAATGTGGGTTTGTGTGTGGGCGAGGGTATGCGTACGAGTGTGGGTGTTTGGTGTGCGTCGTGTAAAATAAGCAGCTACAGTGTGGGCACCATCCAATGTATTGTGTTATCCTTGTTTGTTGCCAGGATGCTAATGCGAATTCACATTTTTAGAGATTTTCCTGATCACATTTCATGTTCAGTCAGCACAAAGATTTACAGTTAACTCGTGCTGTCACCGCTGGCCTTATGCAAATGTTGGAATACGCGATTTCAACTGCCAACAGAGCATTAATAAGAAAACATAATAAAATGTATTTACCCGCGTTTCCAAAAGGGACCAACCAAATAGGAAAAAATCTCCTTGAATGCATGCATAATGTCCTTCTTGTATGCATTATTCCCGCAATAATTCAGCTGAAAGCAGCAGTCCCCCTCGCTCTGATTATGCTGATACCATGAAACCATTTAAAATGAGCAAAAAGGGTGTTTTGGTTTAGAGCATATGTAAGTATCAGGCAAAAGGAAGCATTTCCGAACCGATGAAGGATATATATTATTGATAGCTATTAACAGCCGAGTCGATATAGCCATGTCCGTCTGTCCGTCTGAAAGGCAGAAATTTGGAACGTAGTTTCTCGTATATCCAGCGCAGATAAAGTTTGCTTCTTATCTATAACTGCCTCAGTTACTCGATTATCTATATATTTGTTCCTTCGATAACAATAAATGCACACAACCTTAAAGGCAGAATCTTTTTAATTATTGCAGAATTTACATATGCATGTGGCTTAAATTTCAAAAAGATCGAATGAGAAACACCCAAGTTATGGTAAAAAATAATATTCACATATTTTTAGATCAATATGCTAATATCTACCAGCAGCCACAAGCATTGTCTGTACGCATAAATATGCGAGCGCATGTGTGAGAAAGAGATGGCATGATAAACGACGTGAGCGTCAATAAGTTTTTGCGTGTAGTCTGCGAAACCCCGTTACGTACCATTGCTTGTATGTGTGCTTGTATATATGTATTTGCTCGAGTTTCTAGCCAGCCAATTAGCGATCAGTTGGGGCTTGTGATTAAAAATTTGCGCTGCATTCGTTATTTGTCTCTGCAGTGCCTGTGCTAGCTATTCTTATAGCTCAATAAAATAAGAATATGTTTAACAGGGTGCAGGGTATATCGTAGTCGCGCTCAGTCGACTGCAGATATCTTACTTGTTCTTCTTATTTTTACTGTTGCCTGTTGTTGTTTTTTTGTTGCTATAGCTGTTGACAGCGCTCCTTAAATTAAAAGCCAATATGCGACAGAAAATGTGCCAACGCAGCAACCTTTCGAAGAGGTCTCCTTTGATAAGCAACGAGACACCTACTTGCACCCACTCATCCCAACACATATATATATATATATATATATATATAAATACAGCTTTATTGTATCATAACAATGTGTAGCATGCCTGGGTTAGCAGGAACTGAAGCTGAAGCAGCTGTGGAAGGAGCCGCCGGATACCCGATACTGCTTTTGATTGCCGCCTGCTATTGTTCTAGTTTGCCTAGTGTGTGTTATGTGTGTGTGTGTGTGTCTGTGTATGTTTACTTTCCCACGGGCTTTCGCCCATTACTTACTAACCTGTATAACCCATGGGGGCTGAAGTTCAAAGTGTCACTTGCATGTCGATGCTGAGACGTATCTCAAATATTTACATGTGGCACATACTTACACAAGTACACCTGTAACTGTAAAGGTATCAAGTTGTTTTCCCATCGGACACATTTATGCAGGTATTTATTGAACTCTGGTTGCCTGGCCTTATAAATAGAAATAGATACCAGGCACACCCAATAAGATACTTACGGCTGGTTGTACAAATAAAGGTCAGATACAACAATCAACATCAAACAACGATGTTTAAAAATAAGTTATTGATGTGTGTAAACTGATAAATCATAATGCATTTGCATCGCTATAAGTTAGCAATAAAAATAGGTTTTGATTTATATGTATATGTAATTTGCTCTGCTGCATCTGCTTTTTTTTTGCATGTGACATATTTTACAGGCTATATGAACTGAACCATAAATTTTAGATTAGCACATTTGGTTAAACAAATCCATCAACATTCAAAATTTTCATTTGTTCGTGATTACTTTGTTTTCGTAAATGCATTGTCATAAAATAGATATTTAAATTTAAGACCCAATGTGTAACAGTCCTTTTTTTATTTGGATATATTTAGATAAATGACAATTTATTAGCTGTAATGAATTGTGAATGACAGATAAACATTCAATGGCAACAGCTGAAGCGATGAAATGTTGCTTAAAACAAGGCCAAAAAAGCATATTTAATTATTAACCACCAGCTCTAAATACTGTAAATTTTTTATTTATTATATTTAGCTTAGTATAGAACATTAGCATACTTTTGAGCTGGCATTATCTGTTGGTGTCTCGCATCTAAATTTCATTTTGAGTGATTTGCGTGATTTATTCTGATTTCTTGAATGCTGTTAACACTTTGTGTTTGCTTTTGGCAATAAATAAATTCAATAAATTCAATGCCCAAGATTGCAAGCCATGAATAAATTATACTGATTACTTAGCATCCGCCCAACACCATACCCCGCAACGGCCAATTAACGTGCCTGCCATAAGACGTCAGGTAATTTCCAGGCCAAAACCAACCAAAGCCACCGAAGACAGCTTCTTCAATTCTGTTGCTGTCGGAACAGGTGCCTCCACCTGGCTGACAGTCTGAGATTTATTGCCAGGCGTGAGTTGAGGCAAACGCTAATAGCCTGAGGCATGTTGCTCGTGGCTTGCTCCTTTCTATACTCTATACTATGTACTATATATAGAGTATATAGTGTATAGCCAAAGCAGTCAGGGCATATCCTTACATTTGCAAACTGAAAAAGGATTGTATAAAATACAGAAAGTTAAACTTTATCAATTCGCAAAATTTTGAAAATGATTATTAATACATTTTTTTATCAGAAATATAAAAGGGATTCGTTTAAATTATATAAAAAAAATAAGGACTCTCAATACGAATCGCCGAAAATAATTAAATAATTAAATTTCTAATTTTTAGCAAATATATTAAAAGGGAAAAAGTTCTTGAATCTTTTCGCTAATTGAAGACTTACATTAAATGGCTAACATTAAATTAGGCATTCGCCTTTTGCCCATTCAAGCGGAATTTTAATTTCCAAAACTAACAAATATGTTTTTTGCAAACTGACTTTAATTTTGAATTAAGCCAGCTTTGCTGATGGGTATCTCAAGTTGCATGCAGCGTGGCAACTCGCTGATTGCTTTTTGGATGCTATTGTTTTAAATGCTTAGAAAATTGTAGGAGTTTTTGAAA
The DNA here is from genome assembly GCA_035042405.1 of Drosophila demipolita. NCBI lineage: Eukaryota > Metazoa > Arthropoda > Insecta > Diptera > Drosophilidae > Drosophila > Drosophila demipolita. The sequence continues at coordinate 2,700,574 of JAWNLI010000489.1, read as the reverse complement.
AAGGCAGCAGCTGTCCTAAATCCTGTTGCCTAATGCGCTGTGTATTTTATGAGGCCTTCGCTTTTGCACGGGAATAATTAAATATTATGCCGGCTTTAAGGTAACCTTTAGGAGATGCCACACAGCCAAAGTAGAAGGGATGCCTCAGCCTGCCTCAGCTTTGTGGCATGATTGACAAGCTGACAGCATTGTTTAGGAGTCGGCTATTGTCTGGCATGTTTTTTGTCGAAGTTGTATTTTTATTGCACTAACAAAATCAAGACTTGTCAACTGACTACAGTCAGAAAATTAGAAATTAGAATTTTAAGCTGCAAATAAAATCAGAAATATAATTTTTAAAAACATTAAATAAAAAGGCAACCAACTCGATTTAATATTATTCAGTCTACAATAATTAAACTTAATGTGAGCATGTTATTGTTATTTTCTCTGAGTGTATTTGCGTATTTTATTTTTATGTTTACGTTTTCATTTTCATAATTTTGTATGCCGTCGAAGGCTGCCACATGTGTGTGGCAGTGCAGTTTGCAAGACACATGGCCAAATCAAATCACAAATTCCTCCACGTATGTAAATATCCCGACGTAGACTATGGCGATGACAATGCATAAGTATCTAGAAGCATCAGGAACGCCTTGGAAACAGGCATTGAATATGAATGTGCCCCGCACCCCCCTTGCAACGATGGATGTCTTGCCTCTGCCTGACCGAAGAGACAAATGTAATTTAAATTGGAAAAATAAAGCACATGGTTGCAGTGGCAGATGCACCAGAGGAATCCGAAATAGACAGATAGAGAAAGAGTGAGATAGAGAGAGAGAGAGAGAGAGAGAGAGAGAGAGATGGAGAGAGGGAGAGGGAGATGGCATACCGATGTGCCTCGCAATGATTATTGATTGCAAAATGTTTGCTAGCAGATTGTAAAATCTCCTCTGTGTGTTATTTTATGAAAATCATTTGTGTATTTCATATTTGAACAGAAGTTATCTTAAGTGCATCAAAATTATAATAGAACTGGGAATTGTTGGCAAACACTTTGACTTCAAATATTTGATAGTTTGATATGTATAAAATAGACTTACATTTATAAAGCGCACAATTTTGTAAAATTATGTAATTATTTTAATATTAATCTTGTTTTATAATAAAGTTATTCTTCGCTTTGCAGACAAATGTAACAATATGTTGCACAAATGTTTTTGAAATGTATTTATCAAATCTGTGGCAAGTATTTAGAATTAATATTTAATGAGAGTGAAATTCCAACAAACATAATTCTAACCATAAATAAAAATTAAATTAGCCTTTAATTTAATAAAGCAATACAGTAAAATATTTATCGGATTTTACAATTAACTATTATGGAAAATATGAAAAATGATTTGTTTTCTAATTAACTATGATTTGCATATGTAAAACCAAACATTATTGATACGAGTCTAATTTTGTCGGATTGATACAATTTTAAATGAGAATATGATTACCAATAAAATATAATTCCATTGGTTGTATTTTTTAAATATTAATGGAAAATGTCGAAACAATTTAATGTCTATGCAGAAACTCATTAGTTATAGCCTATAAGGCGAATAAAAAGACCCCTTTGTATTTTTTTTTTAATAGTTTATCCGTTCTTTGAAATCAAATTACAAAATACATTTGAGCGAACGTTGCTTTTGTTAATTATTATTATTATTATTATTGTTATTACAAAAGCCTCGGGACAGCAATCAGAATGTTTATTTACATTGACCACATAAAAAGACGGCCTAAAAATTTGTGCCCAACAATTAAGTAAAAAGCTTTTTCTATTCATTTACCATGCCAAAGGAATGGACTATCTATATATATATATATATGTATATATATATATATATATGTATTAAGTATGTGTCTGAGACATCAATGCAGCACATGGAAAGCAGCTATTCCAGTTCTCAATGGGGCGAACAAACAATCGAGAAACACAATTGAAAGTGCGAGACAGAAAGCATGCCGCATCTGTGGCATTAATCGAGCGTGGCATGCATGGGTTGGTGCAGGGTCACAGGACGAGGAGCCATTGTGTTTGTTCCAAAAGGAGAAAAGTCAGTTTTGTGTAAATTATTTTGTCAAACTTTAAAGCATACAAATGTGGAGCAATACATTTACAACAGCTGTCTTTGAGCCGGTTTGTTTGCTGTTGGCCAGCTTTTTTTTTTCATTACATTTGGTTTGCTGAAGCGGCACGATTAAGGTCAAGTAGCCAGCGACGTGGCAACGAATGTGTGTTGTGCTGTGGCAGCCTTAACCAGCTCTTTAAAAACAGCTTTAAGCCACACACAAAGAGACAGACGGAGGTACAGTAGTCATTAGCATACTTGAACAATTGCTGGCAACAATGCGGCGTGCATAAAAACACTTAATTGTGCCCGGCCATCAACGTGCTGGCGGCTGCCACTTGATGAAGCCTTTCTCTGTAAATCCCTACACATCCGCCAACAACAGACAAACACACACACACAGGCACACACACAGGCACACACCCAGGCACACACAGGCACAGTCTCACAAGGACACACACGATGGTCTCTAAATATTTCATAGCGTTGTTTAGCACCCACAAAGATAACCGGCGACCGTCGACAATTTCCGCTGTGGGCGTGTTAGAATTGCAAATTAAACATTTAAATATGCATGTGGCATGTGGCATGTGGCATGGTCAAGTGGGCATGGGCAATACAATTTTCGGCTCGTTCTTGTTCATTTTCAATTAATGAAGTTGTTCGCCCCATTTTTTTCGGCAGTATCACAAACATTTGCATTAAAATTGATGGGAAATTATTGCCAACTCACTTTTCATTTAACATGCAATATTCTTTTTTTTTAAAACTAAAAAGCAAAACAAAAAACAATGTTAAAGCGCTTAAGTGAAGTAAAATGCGTTGCAGGTAGGTGAGAATAAATTTCATTTACATAAATCACTCATACGTCAAGTTGTACGCATGCCGCAGCAACAAGCAAAGGAATGCTGCAAGTAGCTACGTTTTTCACTGGCTGCTGCTGCTGTGGCAGCCATTTTGACAGCAAACACGCAACAGCATGACACGCACTAAATTATGATTAATGAATGCCCCAGAGTATGTCGTCCTGAGCAGGACAATGCCTGGCCTGCCACACAATAGTCCGCCAAATGCCAGTGCAGATAGTTTCGGTTCAGGCTGCATTTGAAAGTTGGCAGTTTGTCCATTTGCAGCTGCACTTGGTTAGTGCCTCTGCCCCAAAACCCGCTCACCAAATACAACAACAACATAATCCAATGGCAAGAAGCCAACACTTGACAGTGATCTGTCTGTCCATCAGCTCGATGATGGTGTGGAAAATCGAGAAATTGTTTTTCGCTGAGCCACTTCACTCACAATTAAAGTAATCAGTTTGTGTCTGTCAATTTAGTCCACTGACAACCACAAAATATATTTCACACTCGCACAAACCGCACCCCTCTGCCACCGCCTCGTCCTGCCATTTCGTTTATAATTCGCTTTGTGGAGCGCCGTTGGGGCACGTGACCCGAGCAAAAGGACTCTTCCCATTAAAAAGGATTCGCCCTCAAGCAAATAACCCGAGCAAAATGGCACATTTACGATGCTTCTATACCCTAAATCCTTTCAAAATTGACTAGATGGGATATCATAAAATGGGTGGCATGTTTATGTGTGTGCGTGTGTGTGTGTGTGTTATATGTGTGTACACATATGTTTGCTTACATTTATTGGTGCAAACAAACAAATGGCAGCAATAACTACACTGTACAAAGTATTTTACAAAGTGATAACTATTTTTATAAGCATTCAAAAACTGAATAAAATGCATATTTTTGAATAAGTAATTTCAGAACAAATTGAAGAAAAAAGTAAGTGTAAATAAAGTTAATAAGCTGAGTAAAGTTATAAAAAATGTAATTGAAAAACAAACATCAATTTATAAAAACAAAAATTATTTAAAGTTCGTCAATTTTTTAATAATCGAGTTTTGTTAAAAAAAAGGAAAATATCGATTAATTGACAGAAAAAATGGTATCGTGTTTTGGAATCCTTGTGTCTGCAGAGCATCATTTTGTCGAATAAATTCGTGTGGAGAATACTTATTGTTTTTTTGGGTCAACTTTCTGACGGAGATGGAAAAAGTTTTAAGCCAGCTTCGGCGATGCTTGACTTTTGTTCGCTGTTGGCCCTGATTTGGGTGTGGATGATTGTTTAGTTATGTGCCTCGCCTATATTATTTTAATGTGAAAACTTTAATGAGTGTGTAAATATTTATTGTGTTGTGTTGTGTGTGCAATTTGCACGTGCTTCTGGATTTTGTGTGCAAACTGTTTTGACATTTAATTAAGTCTGAATGTATTTACCAAATAATATTTGCTTTAATTGCGTACAGATGTGACAGTTGCAACCATTTTTCAGATACAATTTACATGTGAAGAGCTAATGGCTCTAAACACAAGCCACATTCCATGTCCAGGGTAAATAACAACTTAAAGTAAATGGGAAATGCTAAATGCGAGTGTCACACAAAAGTGCTGTCTTGGCTGAAAAAGAGACAAGAGACAACAATTTCGGCTTACATTTTAGTTGAAAGTACAATGAAAGGGAAACTCGGCAGCCATCAACTGTTGGCCAAAGATAAACAACCAACCGACTGGCAACTTTCAACAAAAGCCACAACCACAGCAGCCAAACAACTGCAAAGAAGAGTTGGCCCAAAACTCGAACATGAACTTCCACATGGATCCCATTGTTCAGCGTTATCTGTTGTTTTGTAAAACAAGTTTTGGCTGAGGTAAATACCCGAATTGTGCTTACCACTGCCCAATGCCCACAGCACAAAGGACATTGTGCATCCCGATCCGACATTCAATTGCCCACATTTCCTTACATTGTGTGTGGTCTGCAAATTTGTTATTGAAGTGAGCCATATTTAAGACCGCAGTTCACAGCAGAACATGCTAACTGCATTTGCATAACCAGGGGCTTTATTTCTGGCTAAGAGACTTGAGAGTTAAGTTGCCTCCTCACCCAACTCAAGTGGCTTCCTTTGGGGGAGAACTGCAACGGAGGATAAATATTTAAGCACACTTTCAATATTTTTAATTTGTACAAAATCCAAATTTCAGTTCTCTTCCCGCGTCTATTCATCGATCTCAAGTAATTTATACGCAATGTTCGACAAGATTAATGCACTGTTTTTAACCAACTTAAAACTATTTGTAAATTTAGTATCTTTCAAAGTTTTGCCCTAAGCCGCTTAAACTAAAAGCTCGTTCAACAAAGTTTGGGGCGAACTCGGCTTAGACGCACTTAACTTGGTCTTCCTCAAGCACTCACCACAATAAACATTGGTGTGCACTTTTCCCCGTTTCTTAGCCAACTACATGCGTAAGTCAATAGCAAGTTCTAACTTAGTTTCTGATAATCACAAAGACTTAAAGATTTATATATTGTAAGCAGTCTATCCAATTAACGCTTCTAGATAGAGCTGATGAGTTATTTTATTGTATTGTTAAATATTGCTAATAATATAATAATAATATTAATTAATATTAAAAATAATTAATACTGATATTTACTGAATGCAGATATTTAAATCAGATCACTCACAATTCACTCGGCGCTCGCTTTTAATAATACTTATATTAATATTAATATTAATAATACTATTATAATAATATTGTCCAACATTAATTAAATTGGTTATTAGTCATTCCATACCCCTACATAAATATTTTGAACACCACACAAAGTGGCAACATAAGGTAAAACTTATTTTATCCAAACATAATAGTATTGGTGTATATAAATATATATTTTTAGATAAAATATAATAATAATATAATATCCTAATATCCAGATGCGACTCCTTTGCAAGTTCGGTTTTTGCGAATATTCAACATTTGTAATAAGTATATATTTTACAATTCTCATTTTATATTATAGACGAGTGTTTACACATTCATATATTTAAGAGTCTCTCGGTTAGTCCATTTTGTATACTTTGTTCTTGCTGGCTTTAGGTAAATTTTATCAAAATAATTAAAGTATAAAAAGTAAGAATGCCGTAGTCGAGCGATCTAGACTAGGATTATTCTAGTTTCACTGGCAAATATTCCTTTAGCAAGTTTTGCACCCAGATACGAGCAAGCTACCCCAACCACAGGTACTGTAAAAGAAAACGAATGCAGCGCATATTTTTATTCACAAGCGCGAAATGATCCCTAATTGGCTGGCTACAAACTCGAGCAAATGCATACATACATGCACACGTACAAGCAATGGTACGTAACAGCGATTCGCCGAATACAACCAAAAACTTATTGACGCTCACGTCGATTGTCTTGTCATCTCTTTCTCACACATGCGCTCGCATATTTATGCATACTAAAAATGGTTGCGGCAGTTGGTAGAAATGAGATCACTTGAGAATATATATTTGATTATAACTTGGGTGTTTCTTATTCGATCTTAAAGAAATGTAGGCTGTAAAATCATAATATGCATATGTACATTTTGTGGTCATTATCTAGTAAACTGTCTTTAAAATTGTTACATTTATTGCTATCGGAATTCGAAAAATATACATAATCGAGAAAGGGAGGATTAATCAAAACAAAAAGAAAGACAACTTCTCCTGCGCCTGATATATGAAAATCTATATTTAAAAATTTCTGCCTCTGCTGTTATAGTCTCTAAGATCCGCGTGTTCATACAGACGGACGGACATATCGATTATATCGACTCGGCTGTTGAACGTGGTCAAGAATATATATACTTTATGGTGTTGGAGATGCTTCCTTCTGCTTCTTACATTCATCTGCAAAAACCCAAAATACCCCTTTCAGCGTATAAGAAGAGGTAACTTAACAATAAGTATGTTATGTTTATTTACTTTAAATTTGTTGGAAAAATAAAAAAATATAAATGAATAAGATTAATAATGTGAAACTATTTTGTTGCCAATAAATAATATTGAACTATACAAAATCGAAATGTTTTATTTATATACCAAGTCAGTGAGCTGCATTTACCTAATGAAATACCAACGCTTGATTTGAACAGAAAATCACATGCAAAAAAAAATCAGCTTACGACTGCCATTTGCAATGTATTTTATATTTTGCATGTTGAAATGCAATTTACTGAAGCTCCACAATTGGACACAAATTACAAAGCACAGCTGTCGATTGTCGATTGTTGATTGTCGATTGTCGATTACCCGTAAAGTGACAGCAAATACATTTATTCATTTGTGGGCAGAACGATTTGGCAAACGAGACACGCACCTGCGAGTGACTGACAAGGGCATTTTGTACATTCTACCACACACCCCAACAGTCTTGCACACACACACAATACACACACAATCCTCGCACACTCAATGTTCATTGCCTGTTAAACAGCGTGTAAAAGTTGAGCTTCATAAAACCCCAAGTTAATGGCAAAAAATTGTCGCGATCGCAATTTGCATAATTTATATAGTTTCTGGTTTTAGGTGGCTCAAAAGGGCAACCGTTCAGTGTAATTAAAGTTATAGTTAAACTGCGAAATAGAAAGTTATATCACAGCTTTTTACTTTGTTGCAAGTCCTTCTAAAAGTCGCCCCTTTTCAATTTTTATTAAATTTACGTAACGCAAACCAGAGGAAGCCACAAGAACCACAAGTTCATTCATTGAGGGTGATCGACTAGAAGTACCTCTGTAAATCTGTCTCCAATCAAGCATCAAAAATAAACTGAGATATAAGTCAAAATTTGAATAAAATTTTCTTTCACCTGCACCCAACCAAAATAAACCATTTTAAATCGACTTTATTCTGGAGCAGAATTAGAGCAGCAAAATATTCTCGAGAAATGTGAAAATGTGAAAAACCAATTTGATTATTGAGGAACAAAAAATCATTCACAATTGTGCTCAAATTGATGGAATTTCAGAAATCCAAGTTTTCTTCTCGCATATCAAAAATTTATATACAGGTTTCGATGATTCAATTCTTCGAAGCAATTTTTATGCAATTATTTGCACAATTTGAGTTTTTTTTTTTTTTGCCAGAAGCCAAAATGCGTATACAAAGTAAACTACAAATCATTTGCATAGAAGTTGGCTAACTGAAACCAAAGAAACGCCCGAAGGCACAACACATTGGTTGTGTGTGTGTGTGTGTGTGTGCCAAAGTGCGTGTGTGAAAATATATAGAATTTGCTTATATGTACAGACCCGAGGCAACATAATTTACAAGGAGTCAATCTGAGTTCTGGCCATATTTAAAGTAGTAATTAAACTGGTTAAATGCCAGGCAAATGCATATTGTAAATTTGCATTGTAAATTTGCATTGTAAATTTGCATTGCAGATGTAATCTTTAAATGAGAAATGACAAGTTTGCATTGCAAATTGAATTGTTTTCTGTGTGACTGACTTAATGAAATTTGCAGTCAATTCGCGATTGACTTTTGCCCACACACAAGATTCCATGTTGATTCACAATTCAATTAAGTGCAGAACTCAGGTTGCTCATCCTTGAGTAAGTCAATATTGATTAATTTCTCTTGTGTTATTGCTAATAAATATTCCAATTTAAATCAGCTTTTGACAATACTCTTCATTAAAATTAAACCACAAACTGATGGACTTGACATTGACTCAGCAATAGTGTTTTATAATATAGAATTTTGATTTTAAATTAACTTTGTAATTAGTGAAAATCCACACCGTTTGCTAGACAGCCAATTAGCCACTAAGCCTGACTGACTGACTGACTGGCTATTCGGTAATAGCCTCGTTTGCTAATCGAACTGCCAAATGGTCGAAACCATTTCCAGGCTGCTGCCTTGCCTGTCATCAAAAAAATGCGCTGAAAAGTGCAAAAGCCAAAAAACGCATTGACCGTAATATTTTCACATCACGTTGCCACCACTGTCAGCCAAGGACAATATGTCAGAAAAAAGCTGGCTGTGGAATGAATAATGTATATATTCGCTGATGCCACGTTTCCTGATTGCCAGTAAAACCAGCAAAACCAGCCAATATGCCTCATGCGAAAGCAACGCGCTTCTATGCACAAATTACCTGTCACTTGTGTGTGTGTGTGTGTGTGTGTATAACTGTGCACACACACAGATACAGGTGCTGTTCGCATGCCGAGAACACTTCTAGCTAGTGTTTGGACTATACCATAAATCTGCACATGGAACAGCAACAGCTGCTTGCGTAAAGTCTTTGGGTAAATTTATTGAGCTCATTTGACCGGCATCTAATATTGCGGAATCTGCCGGGTCCAACAGTTCCAACAGTTCCAACTATATTCTCTGTTCAACTCTGTTCAACTTTGCGTGCGAACACTTAATTAACACGCCATTATCGGCATGTGAACAGGCCCATTCAGTTGCAACAGCAGAATATTACACACACACACACACACACACACGTATCAGCCAATTAGATTGGGGCATTTGTCAATTGCCTCCCCCCCCCACATTGCCGCAATTACTGCTTTTTCCCCTCGGTTACTTCATATTAATGCAACAGTGCGTCGCAAGCTTATTTGTGGCATTGCGTGCCTATTGACAAATCGCACTAATTAGTGTGGTGCAACACAAATGCTGCTGATTAATTAATTGTAAAGCTGCCACGAGACGAACGGCATATTTCTCAGAAACTGATAGACGCAATAAATGTAAAACAATGCAGTTAATTAAGGCGTTTAATATTAATATTTAAATATTATATATGTATATTATATATTTAATATATTATATATTTAAGCTTCAAAATTTCTCTAACAATAAATTAAATTAAAATTTTTACTAACGCAGAATGCCATTTTTACGCTACTCAAAGCAAAATTAAAAGTCATTTAATGCAATTTTGATTGGAAATAGAGAAAAGAGTTGGCTTGAATGCTGTAGGATGAGGGGGGTGCGAGGGAGGGGCGCTGCTTTAACTTTTGTTATTTTGCGCTGACAGCCACTCAATGCATACATATATAATTCAATTAAAAGTTCACTTTCGCTGCACAATTTAATTAAACGTTGACGTCAAAGACAAAAAAAAAAAGGTTAAAGCTATTCTGGCGACGAAGAACAGCGCAGTTACCAATTTGCCGGTTATTTAAAACGCCCGACACATTCCGGCAATGGAGTTGGCTAAAAAAAATCCATCATCGCAACTGACAAATATTGGACACACACACACACCAGCTGGTGTGCAAACTGTATATGTATGTGTGTGTTATGATGGCCAAGAGCTTGTCAGCTGGCACCAGCTCCATGGATGAATCAATAAAACAAATTGAGACACATCGAATCTGGCTAAATAAATTAATGTCAATAGTTATATTTGGAAATATTTGGACAAGGATCAGCTTTGCACTTTTTTTCTAATTAAGCAATGAATACTAAATATATTTTTTTTGGTCGGTAAATAGTGCTTCATTATCCATGAAGTATTACTTCATCCAAGTATTATCTCAGACAAAAGCTGGTCTTACTTGAGCAAAAAACAATGCCATAGAAAAACATCAAACAAAATGCGAATGCAAACTGCAAAAGCGAAAAAATTGACAACAAGGTTTTTGCTGGTTTTTTTTCTCCTGAAAACTGGCATAATGAAATCTCGCCTGTACTCCAGCAAAAAAAAAGTAGAAAAACAAATTGTGTTCTCAAATTGGATGTAAGCCAAGAAATTTAATACCGAAAAAATAAAAACATAAGTGTGTCGAATGCAATCAGCGAAATGACTGTGAAAAGTTCATTGCTAAATGGGAGTTGCACTGTCAAAAGGTATTTACCACACACATAAATATATATCTAAATAGATATATATATATATATATATATATATATGCATAAATACTGTGCTGCATTTTTTCAGATGGCAATTTGCAAGCGGAGCAGCTTACAAAAAAAACGGTCATAAAATATGCGATGACTACACAAATGGGAATATTGCGGTTAAAATTGTTGCATTCTTATTTACATGGCAACCGGAAGCAAAGCAAGTTGTTATGCAACCTTGACAATTTCCGCCATGTCGAAGGTAAAAATTCAGCTCGAACCTTGACTGGTAAAACCCATAACATTTTTGTGTATTTGGCCAGTGAACAAATTTGAATGGGTAACTTTTTTTTTGTACTGATGCAAAGTTATTGAAGACATTATTTTTTAATATTTGCTGTGAACTTGTCTACTTTGGTGTTTTCAACGTTGAAAACTAAGAAAATCGAAATAATAAAAATAGAAACTTTACACTATTAATAGGGCCATTTCTTGAAATGGAAAATCAAATGGATTTTAGAAGCATATTCTGCCTAAGACAGGTATTTTCGTAGGATATCATTAAGAATGATTAATAATTAATTTCCTTAAATTACACCGATAAGGAAATTAAACTACCTTTTAACGCAAAAAATCTATAAAAAATCGAACCCATAAATACGCCGTTAAAATATAGCAAATATAAACAGATTTGTCCAATTAAAAATGTTTTGCAATAAATGAAATCAAAGTAAGATGAAAACAAAGATTCGTCTATCTCACCGCCACTCAGGAAGCAATTATAAATATTTGCCAGTCCAACTGGCGCCCAAGATGCCATCAGTGTCAAGGACACTGCACGACTCACTCGACAAAGACCATTTTCACTTTTGCTGAGCTGGTAGGATATCCTCACTGATGTTCTTACACTCAGCAGGGTCTTGGCAACGAGCTTAGCTTATCAATAGCCTGAATTGCAAAAGCAAAAAGTTACAATTTCCTAGTTGGACATTGTTATGGACATTGACATACCCCTTATCAAGATCTAAAACATTCGATTTTTTAAGATTTTTTTTTACGATTTTTTGCCGGCGCACTTTACTTAGGAACTGAATTTTTGTATTTTCTATGTAAAAATGTGTTATTCCAAAGCTGTCTTTCGTCCCTTGAATTTATACAGGGTGCTTGAAGTGTCAACGATAGAAAGATGGACAAATTGATAAGCACAAAGGAAGGCCTTGTGACTCAAATAGAGAAACTTTGACTTGACCTTGTTCCTAGACATTCATTTGCTTTATTCTCTGTACACATTGGCAAATTATAAAAGTCTGCCACTTTGACAAGTGTATCAATTGAGTTTCGCTTTAGGTATGCTTTTCACATATATAATATTTATTTACTGTTGCCGCTATTGTTGCTGCTCTGTCATTGGTTCCCTTGTGGCCATTGAACTCTCATCAGCCCCCGATGGATTGACCCAATATATGTGTTATGGATAGCCCCTCAAATTGTATGTATTGCCACAATGGGAATGGGACTGAGACTCATTCAGTTTGTTTGTTGATTGTGCGGCGTTCATTTTCGCAATTGACACAAATGTTTGTTATGAAGAATCTGCTGATTTTCGGCCAATTGGGTGTGTGTATCGTGTGTAGTAATTGATATGATTACCCAAAAAATAAGCACGTTTTTTATGCTGACGCAACAAAAATGCGAAAGGCCTGATTTCAGCTTTTTTTACTGTGGACACATTTCAAATAATTGCTTGTTATACTTTTGGGACTATGTTTTGTCTATTTCATGGCCTAAAGTAAAGCAAACAGTTGGTAAAATAAATTTAATTAAACTAAAATGATTTTATTATGCTATATGGAATCATTATACGCTTGAATATTATGTAATCATAGTTCAATTATTAAACCAACAAATAACATATTTTATAGTTATACGGTTAGTTTTTCAATTTCGAAATCGTAAAGATCTAATTTTTATCCCCTTTTCATCGTCCAGATTTTTTATGAGAAATTAACCGACTGAGAAATGACTAATTTTATTACATAAAATCTGTAAAATTTTATTTTATTTCAATATTTACTTTATTTAAAAATATTTTCGAATGCAATCTTATCTTATCTTATCTTACCTTATCCTTTCGCTCACTATAAATAAATTTGAATTGTTTCGAAGAGCGTTTATTTGCTCTTAGCTCCGCTCATATCTCTTAAATACTGGTTTTAATGCCTAGGGAAATTTCAACTTAGCCTCCAGCGATGGTTACCTTGAAGTGCTATTCGTTTTTATGAATGAAGGATGGCAACATTTCTTTTCAAAAAAACATTTTTTCCAATTAGAACTCGATCTCTTTTCTAAGCCTGTGAAAAAAACACACACAAAAAACACCAAACAAATAAAGCAAAAGTCAAATTTCGTGCTACGTGATTTTCCAACTTTAATTAGTGAGGCAACAAGTGATGAGTTTTTCGTCTGCCTTTTTAACAAGGCTGCTGTTATTAGACAGTTTTATAATGTCTACAAAAAAGCAAAAATTCCAGCACAAGAATTTCAGGCAATGTTTCGCAAATGCTCCCCACCCAAAACCAGCCGAATTCAAATGTTAACTTCATTGTCAGCCAGACGGAATAGCCAAAAAGTTTCATCTGTTCATAAAAAACAAGTAAGAATAATCTATGCAAGAGAGTCCCACTTGGAGATACTCTTTATCAGGATATTAAATACATTAATTTTTTGTAAACACAGCTTCAAATTCGGGTTTTATCTACGCTGTTATCGATGCTGACGAAGAACATATGCTTTATGGGAAATATTTCAATCCCTTCGAAAAGATTTGAATTGCGAATATCTAATAATAAATTTCTTTCTATTATTCCGCGTTTTCATTAAATACCCAAATGACAATATAATATCTCCTGTCAATAATAAAATAATAAAAATACAGTCAAATTATACAAAAACTGAAATCTTTTTAGTATAATTTCAACACACAAAAACAGACTTATTTTGACAGCTTTGCTTTTGAATTTTATATGTACTTATTAAATTATTTATTTATAATTTATTTATTTGCCTCCTCAGACGTAAATATATCAGCAGCAGCAATATTAACCATTGTTATTGAGCCAGAAACAGAGGTAATTGCCATAAGGATATTTTTACTTTTGAATTTGTAGTCCTTTCATATTTTGACCATAAATAATTTGCCATTTTTATGGCTTGTTAGAGGTAGTAAATTACTGTGGCGTGCGAGCCGAGCACGAATTCAGTCAAATGTTCCCCTATTGCTCAGCCCTTTCAACTGTCAAGGACAGCATGGCGTATGCGCAATTACGCATACGACATGTTTGCGCGCAATGTCTTGTGAATAGCGTAAATGGTATATAAACCATGTTCTCGTCAACGGTCACTTCACATTCATTTTCTGGCCTAATAACAAGCGACCAACTTCAACAGTTTCGGCTGCACATAAAAATTCCACAATGTTGATTTTAATATGGTCTTAATGGTGGTCATAAAAATAAATGAATGCACTATGCAAAAGTTACATAATAGAAAAATATGTCAAACCCCTCAAATCATGTCAAGAGACAGACTTAAACCTATATATAAATTGGTACTTAGCACAGACATTAAATATATATATATACTTGTCCAATATTTTTAGCTATACTGAATAAAAAATTCTATAATATTTGATTTTACTTTTTATCTGACAGATTGGAAAATATTCTGTTTACCGAAAAAAATGAATAAATATTTTTGTAGTGAATGCATTTGCCAGCAAACAAACTGATTAACGTACTTTACTATTTGAGTAATAAATGTCTAATAAACCTTATTTAATGTAGCCATTTTATATAAATGCTGCTAGAAAATTTAAATAAGTTTCCAGATGTATTCAATAGTAGCATTTTCAGTAACAAATTACAAGTTAAATCCACAAATTAATCATTTACTTTATTTTTCATTGCAAAAGTTTGTAAAGTTTGTTTTGGCAGTTGAAGAAAAAAAATGGTAGCAGTGAATACAGCTGGTCAAGGCAAATCGGGAGACACCTGATTATTTTTAGAAGGCGCAATACCTGCCCGGGGGAGATTTGTGGCAGAACAAAAGAGGAACATTGAAACTTTGTTTGTATAAGTAAAATTTGGCGCTTTCGGTTTTAAGGGATATTCGAAATGAGTTATGTGCCTGGCATGCAAAAATAGCCATGCTGAGATGGCCAAAAGTTGGCTGACCAAAAGTTTTCAACAGAAACCAGGATGTAAGAGCTTCTGGCCAAGGAAGTGTAAGCGTGTTCAACCTGCTCACAGGTGTTTTGCAAACTTAGCCCAGTTAGCGAGTCCAAAAATTCGTTTGCCAGCAAATTAAAAGCGCTCGTAATATAATCAGATTCCGATTTCTGACAGCTGCTAAAACAAAAGCGTTAAACAATTTTTCAATTCACTTAAGCGAAATCTTTGGCACACCTGATAACCATAAGAAGCGGGAATTGAGTGGCAATCGGAAGCCAATCCAAAGCACCTGAATAATATTGAATGGAAATGCAATTTAATCAAGCAGATGTTTTGCGCATTTTCCAGCAAGCACATTTCGACAGGATCTGGTGTGAAACTCTTCGGTTAAGCCCTTTTGGTCAATCAATGCTGCAAAATTAAGTAGATTTTTTTTGCGTTTATATCGAAGTTGAATAAGTTACAAACTTTGAGGTTTGTGGTTAACCTTAATCCCTTTAACAACAGCAGTCGATTTATCAAAGGACTCGCCGTTTAGCCGGATGGAATTTTGTAGAGATTCAGTTTCTCTGTTGTTTTGCATGCACACAATGTGGGTGGCATTAGCCACGCCCTTCTAAAGAAGTTGTCATATATGTTTTGGCCAAATATTTTCTTTGACCTGTGTAAACTTTTTGGGCATTCCTGGGCTGCCCAAAAGGTCAGCCAGCTGCTAAAAGACTTCGTGTCAAAAAGTTAAACAACAAAATTTTCACTACTCAAACCAAAATGCTAAAAATAAAAACCAAAATAAAGGTTTACGAGGACAATGCCTAATAACGAATGAATATTTTTACGAGACTTCGTCGCCATTGAAAGGGGAATGTAAATTAATTGTTTAAGCTAATGGAAAATCATAAACAATTTTTAAATTTAAATTTTAATAGAAGAAGTTTCCATTTTACGTCAAAAATTAACATTAAATTCATATTTAGTATAATTTACAGTTACAGTTAATTTTCGCTAAGTAAGTTAAGTATATTCATAAACATAACGACTTATTTCTGTCTGATGATGAATTTCTTTAAGTATTCTTCTCTATTAATTAAGATGCTATACATTTCAGATATAAAACAGCTTTGTGTCAGCTATAAATGCTGGTTCAGGAATTTAATGAAAGCTTTTAAAACTTTTAGCACCCAAATAACTTTCACATGGTTGGAGTAATGGATTACAGCTTTTTGAGCCATTTAAACTTTAATATTAACTAAGATATTAGAAAATCTGTTGACGAATAGTTTTCTTAAAGTTTACTGTGTTATTACTTGTATTATTTATGCTATATAATAATCCCTGATTAAAATTACTACTACTTGCTTGTGACTGCTAGGAAAAACTATGGATATGTTTCCTTATCGAATCTTAAACAAAGACATACAATACAAAACTAACAAAACTAAGCAGCTTTATTTAACTAAATATGTATTCTTTTATTTATTAAAAATGTGAAAAAATTGTTAAATATTTTGGAATTTTCGTCAGCTTCTATAAGTTAATTTAATGATGCTTTTGAACATCCATGTTGTTGCTATTTAAATAATTCAATTATATTTTGATATGTTAGATGTTTCCAACCAAGTCTGAAGTAAATTTTACTGTGATTGATACAAATATATTTGACACACATTTTTCACAAACAAGCATAGCCAAATAAAGCAATAATAACATTATTATCCGGAAGTAAAACTTTGCATAAACAACGGGATAATTCCAACAACAATGACTCAACTTAAAAGCCGCCCGGCAAAAAAAACCTATCAATAACAAAAATCAGCTGTTTTTCGCTCTCCGAAAGCTCGTCGATTTTTACTTCAAAAGCTGCCGCAGATAACAAAGCCAGCGGGTCAACGCTGCGTATGCGTTACATTTCACTTTCGTTGCGAACCGTTTGCCGACAAGGAGCACGAGGAATGGGACAAGGACGACGATTGGCGGCTGCTGCTGCTGCTCCTCTGCTGCTCCTGCTGCTCCTCTGCTTCTGCTGCTGCGGCAATTTCGTTTCAATTTCCATTTCAGTTGCCGTGCTAAACTCAACGCGAACAGTTCTGTGTGCCACACCGTGGAAATAGGCCACAAATCGCGCAAGTCGTGTGCGAATTTCCAACAGTTTTTGAAGTTGCTGCTGTGCTCTGAGGCGGCCCAGATAAGCAGGCAACGTGAGGCAAGTTGTGCAAGAAACGGCACCAAGTCAACAGCTCGATGTCAAGTGGCATTCGCCAGCCGCAACTTACAATTTCTGTATGTGTGTGTGTGTGTGTGTGTGTGTAAGGCTGTGTGTGTGCTTGTTAATGTGGACTTTAACATTGCGCAGCAAGCAGTCAAGCTTACGATTTTTATGAATGAATTCAAGGCAGCAACTGCCTCGTCTGTGGCAACTGTGGGATGTGGTCTATCAAAGGCATCGCGTGCTTGGCATATCAATAGCATTTCCATTGCCCGATCCGATATATATATATATATAGGCATCATCAGCATTGGCATCAGCTGGCGCTTGTCTTAATGAGCCAACAGCCCCACCAAAGAACCCTCAGACTGTCGACTATGTTATGCAAACAATGTTTACGACATGCTTGTCGGTAAAACCCATAACAACCCAACTCTTCTTCTTCTCCAGTTAACGGTTAGATGGTAAAATGTTGTTTCTTCAATCGCTGACAGGATTTAGTGTGACATGATTTGGCTTTGAAGTCAATTTTCGATTTGCAAATGGAATTGAGCAGTCACCTTAAAAAGAATTCTAAAAAGAAACAGAACTTTATCTTTCCATTTTTAAACTAACTTAAATTTTAAGTGTAAAAAATGTCAACTCTAGAATAGAAATTCTAACTGATTTAATATATGTAAATCAGTTAGAATTTTTGTTTTAGAGTTGAACTTTTTACATTTCAAATTTCGAACAGGATCGAGAAATTTTTAATAGGCTTTTTTAACACATTTTTAAATATTTCGCTTAACTGATTTTTAATGCAGTCAGTTGCTACCTTATCTAAGTGCTTAAAGCAATTTGGCTTTGAAAGTCTATTTTGGGCACATAATCCAATTAACTGCGCCTCAGCAATTTATGGTCTGACTAAATTCAGATTCGAATTTAGTGCATTTGTCGCAAACATGTAATTATGCCAAATGAGCCAGCATAAATACCATATATATTCGCCGTTAATCTGATTATAGCAATTTGACTGCATTATATATTGCAAAATATGCAATTTACTGATAATATATATATCAAACAAATCGTACGTATATTAACTTATCTCGCCGCCATTATTCAGCAGATTTAAGTGCAGTAAAAATGCCAATTAATTGCATATTAAATTTGAAATGAGCGGCTCAAACTGGACTTTCTGACTAGACTTGGACACCGAGAACGTGACCAAAATGTTAAATGAAAAACACACACCAACTCAAGTTGGTAAAGACTTGTACAAAAGGCAACCAAAAAAAAAATTGGATAAGTATCACGTTCAATGTTTTAGCACTGAGTGATTATTGTTATCGCGACAATGGGCTGTCCAAAATTATGTTTTTGATAATAAAGACGTGGTATGAATTACAGATTGGGGCATGAACAGGTGGAGAGTCAGAGTCAAAGTCAGAGCTTATGTCAGGCTAATACAAAGCCTAACATCTTTGATGGATGTCATCTGATCACATCTGATCTTAGCACTCAATCGCACGGATAAAACTCTCCCATTAGTGTTTTTTGGGGCTTGGGTTGTCGCCATGGTTGCTGTCATTAAAGGACAACACACGCCAGCCAACTGACGCCTGCTTACATTAAGGAATTTCGTTTCCGACATTGCGTATACGCGCCGTGTGCCGGCATTGGGGAGCTCAAACGAAAGACGCTTAAAATTTGTACAGGCCTCTTTTCAGGGGTTGAAAGCCGATTCGAATACCAAGAAAAACAGGAGAACTTTGAACTCGTTCAAACTCCACGAAACACGTGTGTATATGCGTGTGTGTGCGGGTGTGTGCAGGCAGTTGACTTTAAGTCAAACGGTCAAAAGGACAAAGTCAACGTTTTAATTGCGTCAGCCTAAAAGGATTTACGGCATATCCACTGAGTGCCACTCCCCCTTTTTGCCTGTGTGTGCGTGTTTAAGCTGTTTAAAAATGGTGTGCGTGTATTGCAGACACAGACACACACACACACACACACACACACACACGCAGACAGAACTAACTGTCACTGTCAGAATCTGGCCTAGACCAAACAACCGGCTTAACCGATTTAACCACAAAAGCAGCTTACAATACAAACCTGCACGCAGAACATACCCTAAAAAGGCAACTGGCCTCGACGCATACATCAAGGATACAAAAGCACGTGTTCTGCCTGGCCACACACACAAACACACACACACACCTGGTAAGTGTGCCCAAATTACGTATACGCCTTGTGGCGATCAGTGCGAAATGGCTTAACTCCAAAATAGTTGCACAAAAGTGGCATTTATTGTCTAAGTTTATAGCTTAATATGAGCAGCTGTAATTCAAGTAATTTTCATTTGGAAACTAAAATTATTATTATTAAAACTAGTTCGTTTTATCCGTAAATAGAACTCAGTGAAACATAATAAAAACTAAATTTATTATTATTATTATTGGTGAAACTAATTGGTTTTAATTAGTTCTTTTATAAATTTATAATCATTATTATATGCTCAGCAAAACAGTGAAACATAATAAAACTATAATTATTATTAGTGAAGCTAATTTGTTTTACATACTTCTAAGTAAAATTATAGTAACAATCAGTGTAGGTTTTGTGAAGTCGAGGAGGAGTCCTCAATTTACATCTCAACAGATTGTATCGCCCTAGCCAGGAAAAGATGTAGCATCCTAGGGATGCATGTTATGAATGTCAATGACATAGAAGCCCTCGACCCATCAAAGATCCTGACATTCGTTTAGGAACTGGGGTTGGGGCCACAATAGATCGTAGTGCACTAGACCCCAATTTAATAATCAATAATAAGTAAAACTATAATCAGTATAATATTCTCAGCAATCGAGTGAAACATAATAAGTATTTAATTTATTATTAGTAAAGATAGTTTGTTTAACATTCTTCTTAAATAAAATTATTATATTCCATATATATTTACTAAAATTATTATTATTAAAGCTAATTTATTTTAAATACTTCTTAAATAAAATTATTATATTCTCAGCAATGCAGTGAAACACAATTAATTTTACACTTACATCGAGTGAAACATAATAAGAATTTCAATTATTATTAGTAAAGATAGTTTGTTTAACATTCTTCTTAAATAAAATGATTATATTCTATATATTTACTAAAATTATTATTATTAAAGCTAATTTATTTTAAATACTTCTTAAATAAAATTATTATATTCTCAGCAATGCAGTGAAACACAATTAATTTTACACTCCAATACTTATGTCTGAGCTCAAATATAATATTTTATATAGTGCTCGTTTTTGTTGGATTTCTCTTAAATTTGGACTTTTCCTTTGCATCAAAGCTGAGAAGTGACTTTTTCGCTTATAAACTAAACGGAAACCCATTCTTCCATTTATTTTTCTATTTTAATTTTGGTTTTATTTTGGGTTACTGTAATTCAATATACACAATGACGAACATCTGTTATTGTCAGAGTGCCAAGTAATGCTATATGTAGGATATATTGTGTATCATCAGCCAAAACTAATATATACGCGATTTGTATTCTTTTATTTATGTGTACATTTCGTATCAAATGTTTTGTAGTCTTTCGACAAACACTCAAAGTAGCTGAATAATGCAGTGCGCTTAAATTATGAAGAGCGACACCGAAACATACACAACACAACACTCGCACACTCGCACACACTCGCACACACACAACTCAGATAACTCATAGGGGGCATTGGTGTCGAAACACATAAATTGCAAGAACTCTGACGTAACCTGGTCGCTGCTGAAGCTGCGCTGATTGTTGGCCAACAACAAGCAGGAGCAGCTACCAAATCCACTTGACGAACTAAATAAAACTCAGCTGAACAAAGTGAGAAAGACGCGCCAAAGTCACACAAAAGTGGTGCTGACAAATTTTTGTGAACAAATAACAAATGTGCTTCCCCAACGGGAAGATTGTTGAGACAAGAAGACAAAATGCTGAAGAGGTTTTCTTCCATAAACAAAAGTGCTGATTAAGTTGCACGGACACGCAAAAAACAAAAACATAAACTGAAAATGCATAAAATAAACAATATTCCAAAAGTGATTGAATCCAGTGTGTGGGATTTGCATGCGATTTGCTACTATATATGAGAACTGACTGACCGATAAATATTTTAAGGTAGCGCCAAATTTTAATTAGCTGATGTGTTGAAGACTTGCCAGAAATTAAAGGCACAATTTGCCAAAAAGGGGGCGTGACAGCACACAAAACCGTTATTGTTATCGTTTTTTCTAACTACTAATAAATTAGTTGTGAATTAAGCATAAAAGTGAGTTACAGATAAAAGTTGATAAAAGTATTGCAATTTTTAATAGCAATTACAAATTTGCCACACTTTAAGTGCATTAAAAATGACTTAACTTTAATTTCGATTTTTGTGCATATATACATTCTATATCCAAGAGATAGTTAGAGCCATATTTCAATTGTGTTGTATCTATGAAGTTGATCAGAATAAATCGTTGGACAATGTTTTCTCGCCACTTTTACGCTGCAAGTTTCTTTATTTTTAGAGCACAAACTATTTTTTAACTTCTTTGTGGAAGTTTTGCTGTATGTGCGTATATATAGATATATATAGATATATACATACTAACTTTAGACTTTTCATTTTGTCACATACAGAGAGAGCATAAATCATGGAAACACTCACACATACACGCACACTCGTACACACGCACACCAGCTACTAGCGGTTATCAGCCAGCGACAGCGACAAACTTTGCGACTCTTTTATTTTTATTTGCACCCGATAGGGATGGGGAGGGGGTAGTGGGGAGTGGGGAGTGGGTTGGCCACAACTTGTGTCTTTTACGAGGGATGCTGCGAATGGTCCAAGTGAAACATTTGTTTTCGCTGCCGTTTACAACTTCCTCCTTGGCTTTAAATAGCCATTTTGCATAGGCTCAGCTGGAAAGTATGCAATAGTCGGAGAATTTTCTGCTTTAAACGGCACAAAAAGATCTCAGAGGGATGCTCTCTCTCCCCCACATATGTGAGTCGAGGCTGTCAACAAGCCTAAGAAGAAGACTTGAAGATGAGATGATGTACCATACCATATAGATATGGATGTCAAAGAAATGATAAACTCAATGGCATTGTGCTCTGTACCATTTCGATGGGTTTTCTTTTGTCTGTCGATTCAGTGAATTGAGGCTCCTCTCATTTACTTTTACATAACTGTGCAGAAGTGTGTTAAAATGTTAATCAAATCACTCATTGAGAGAAGAAAAGCCATACAAATGGGGGACAATATGTTCTTCAAGCGACCATTGTTCTCAATTACATCTTTCAATTATATTCCAGTTCAGTCATCCAAAAGCCGCAGAGTATTAAATAACATTACACAAGTACTGCTAAATATATATATTTAAAGCGATCAAATGGCATAAAAAATAAATAAATAAATACCTGATGAATGCTAATGAGAAACTGGTAAAGAATTTCATTCGATATATTTTTACTTTTTTTTCTTTCTCTTCTTGTTCAGCTTCAAAATGTATTTTTACATTTATATTTTTCGAATTACAACCTTTTTTTTCCAATTGAAGTGCGTTTATTACGTTTATTTATTTATTTTCTTCGTTTGTAAATAAACAGCGTTGGTGTTTTTTTAACGCATCACAGTTTGCACTTCGAATATTTATTTATCATTTATGCTCCCACTTTACAGATCATATATGCAGATATGGAATTTTTATTGGGTTTTATATTTTCAATGAATTTTTGATCACGTTCTGTCTGCAAGGGTTAAGCAAAAGAGTTTAAATTGTTGTTTTGAAAGCCTTTATTAATTCATTAGTGTCTGTTCCACAATCTGTGGGTATTTATTGAAATGTAACAAAACGAAAGAATATAATAAATAATACATATGCATAATATTTCGTTATTAATTTAAATAAAATTCAGCTTGAGTATTGTGCCCTTTATTTCTAATGTTTTTATCAGCCTATATTTTTCTGTTTTCCACAATAATCAATAACATTCAAAATTACCAAAATTCGAGTGCCCCATTTAAATGATTTCATTTGTAAATATAAAATTGGCTCAGAAATACACACAATCAGTATTTATAAAAAAAAGTGGAATTGAATAAATCGCTTTATTTTGAGAAGATTATAAAGATTATTTTGATTGGGGAAACCTGTATTGCGATGTCAAAAAACAATTGTGTTATAAATGCTAAAGTCTCTACAAATAAACAACTTTGCCAAGCTTATTGAGATTATCTTGAGTGTATAATATTTAAATGATACTTATTAGATGGCTTGGACTGTGGTGTCACACACACAATCGAACACACACACACATGCATCTACTTCATTGCTCGCAATCTGCTTTAATGCCATTTAAAGGCAACTGAATGGAATTGAATACGAAAAAAGGCACACACACACACACAAACACACAACCACACACACACAACCACACACACACGACCTATATGAATAGCAGCTATTGCGAATGCGTAAACAGTAAGCGGCGGACATTGAGAAGGGGTTGGAATGGGACTACCGAACGGAAGCACAACAAAATTTTAAAAATAAAATGGCGCTGTAAACAGACAAAAGAAAAACACCAAGACAAACGTCAGGGCAAAACCGAAAGCAGCAGCTGACAGCGAACAAAAGCAAAATGAAAACCAGCCAACTCGGCTAGCAGATACCCTGTAAACAGTTGTTCAATATTGAGTTGTGAGTAGTTTTAATAAACAAAAGCTGTGTTTCTGGTATAGAATATTTATCGAATGAAATTCAATATATTTTCGAATGTGTTTTTTATTGTTATCGGAAATCGATTCACAAAATAAGTATTTGTAGCTAGACTATATGTATGGAAATTCATTCTTTTATTAACTGTGATTTTTATTATTATCGCAAATCGGTAAGCGAAAAGGATAAAAAAAAGATCAAAGAAACTAAAATATATATGCGTATTATATTCCCCATTTAAAAGCGGCTAGTATATAATAATAATATATAAATCTAATAAATATACATTATATACTTCTTTCAGCCTGCTCACAGAGCTCATCATCATACTTATCATACCCTTTTTAGCCATTTTAAATGTGTTCTGGCTATAAACAAAACATAATAAAACACAATTGTTGCAAAGTATTTTGAGTAGCGCTCTGCTTGAGCAAGCGCAAAATGAGGAGAATGTGTGTGGTGTGTGTGTACAGTTGTGTGTGTGTGTGTAGTGTAAGATTTTTCTATGCTTTGTATTTATGTCTTTATGCATTTGCCAGTTGCGGGCTTTTACTGCTTGCCCGCATTTGCTTACTGTGTGCTAATTTATCTTGTCATGTATGATTTAATGCAGACGCCACACCCGTTTGCACATTGCCCCCTTTCTTGCACTCCCCGCCCGGCCACTACAGACACCTCTGCCACCACTCCTTAAAGAGTCCAATTGTCTGGCTGCATATTTATGAAGTCACCAAGGGCAGCTACTTTCGTTGCACTTCCTTGTGGCAACAAATAATCAGTATGAAAACTGCAACACAAGCAACAGCAGCCACAACATCATTATTTATACACCTCCCACCCCCCACCCAACCCTCCCTTGGCCAACACATTGCCAATGAAACAGGACCCAGCAAATTTTGCAATTTGAAGCGAATTTGTTTTGCTAAGTGATAAACGATGCAATTTGTTTCATTTGAAAAGCACTTTCCAATTGTATATTAAATTATAGATATGGAAATGTCTGGCAAATGCTTTAAATTGATTTTGATATTAATTTAACCGATATATTTTAGGTATAATTCTGCTTTTATTTTCCGTTTGTTGTGATCGAATTTCAATTGACGTCAATCAAAAATTAAATATTCAAACTTTTACTCTAATTTTGTTTTGCTTAAATCTTTATATAGACTGACAAATTAGAGTGGAATTCGTAGTTATAAAACTTTTATTTTATTGCTGGTTAACTTAATAACGAATTTATAAAAAGGGGCAATTATTTTCTTGTAATAAAATACTGATTGATATATTTTTAAATTTCCACTTCTATAAATTATTTGTGACACATTCTACAAATACTGATATCTTAATTTATGTGCACCCAAATTAGCGCAGCTAGCAAATCAATTTTAGCCGATTGAAATTCATAATAAATAAATAAATTCAAATTGGAAAATATATTAATATATATATAGATTGACATTATATTGATTGCTTTGATGCAAGAATGGCGAATATTGGCTTAAATGACGGTGGCTAATCCGAAACACGCTCGATAATTGCCACTTACAAAACAGCTGTTTGTGTTGAGCAGATGGAAAAGATTAAATAGATTTGAGTTTTAATTGCTCACTTTTTAAATTGGTTAAGTTTTGTTCACAAATTAGTGTCAGAGCCGTCGAAAGAGGCTGCCACAAAATACATTAATAACGCGAAATAACAACGCTTCAAAAAGAATCCAAAAGTTTCACGATTATATTAAATAAAATATAAAAAAAATACTTTTAAAATACTTTGGATTGCCTAAGGGCAATAATAGAACCGTTGAAAGATGAACTCAATTTGATATAATAAGTGTGGCTAATGAATGCAAATTGTCGAATGGCAACATTATTTCTATCAGCGATCTGCTGAAGTGAAAAAAGTCTGGAATGCCAGGGAGAAGCCAGTAATTAAAAGCATTCAGAGAAATTAGGCACGACCAAGGCGCAAATTAATGTGTCCAAGTCGCTGGTCCAGCGCCAGTTGAGCCATTGCTGTGATTTATGGCATCTGAAGCGTGGGCGGGGTGAGGGAGAGGTGCATGGGCGTGGACCAACCAGGTGTTGGAGCATCGCGTGCTCGACCAGCAAGCATTGGAGCTGGTGAGTCTTTAGTAATGCCATCATAATGGCGTTGCTCTTGCGGCGGACTTTGTGGTCACGACGGAGCGACGCGACGGGCATCTCATTACAGCTGCTCCTAATTGGGCCAAGTTAGGAAATGTAACCTGCTTATTTTCGCACAGACAACGGGAAGTCAAAGCTGCTTAAATAGGTGCTTTAAATAAAAATAATAAAAGCAAAGCCCAACTTGGCCGTGTTGAAGCAATGGCTCAAACTGAGTACGCTATGCCAACAACAGGAACAAGATCAACAAAAATTTCCTAGAATGAAAAAAAAATATAATAATTTAATTTCGCGTAGCTGTAACCAAAGCTAAAACCCTTGCAAAACCAATATAAAAGCAGGCATGGTGCCAAATATAGATAAAATCAAGACTGCCTAAGTCGGGACGCCATTTTCCAACAATTACGCATTAAACAAACCGGCAAGGAAACAACAGGACAGCTCCAAGAACAAAAAACCCCAAAAACCCAGCACCCGGAATATGCAATGAATGAAATATGTAAATGGCGAAACGGAAGGAATCGGGGAAGTCCGTAAATATGACAGCACAATCTGGGTTGCCCTTGAGTCCATTTATACGCAGTAGATAAAAACAGAACTTTAATAAATAATATTTGAAGGATGCAAAAACAAAATCTTACTTTTTAATTCTTTCCCATCTGAAAGTAGGCAAGCAAAAAATGATAAACAAAATGTAAAAAATTATCATAAATTAACATTATTTAAATCACAGTTGTCAACATTTACGTAGAGGGTATTTCCCAGTCAAATATCCTCCACCCTTCACTTCTGCTGACTTCCTTGAATTGATTTTTGTGTGTAAAAAGAAATTTGTTGAGTTTGGGTTGGTTTTGTGTACGCAAGGATAACAAGGGGAAGCTCAAAGGTTGCCCGAATAGTACAAACATTGCGCCTTGGAAAACAAAAGGGGTTAAGTGGGTGATTCTTCCCTTTGTGCTCTGAATGAATCTGCTGAGCTGCAATGACATTTGGTTCAACTAGGGGATTTGTCAGTCAAATGAGTTTACCAACTGAAGTGTTAAGCAGTGGGCGTGTGAAGAGCGATCAACTTGCTCCAAAACGAAATCCATTTGTGGATTGAAAATACTGAAATCGAATATGTCAATGGTAAAGGTTAATGCAACGATGATTCAAGTTGCTCATTTATGCTGATAATATTTTAATTCAAGCAGCTGCACTTTCAGCTTTAATTTAGGCATCTTATCGAACAAGTTTGATTTATTTCCGTTTCTAGAATATCGATTGCAATAAATTGAACAATTTTAAATCAGCTGCTTTTAATGAATAATTTATTAATACATAATATCCATATCAGTCATATGGTCAGTCGAATATGTCAATGCTAATGCAACGATGATTTTACATTATTTTTTAAGGTTTTTAAGTTCATCATTCATCATTCAAGTTCATCTTCAAATTGCTCAACTATGCTTATAATATTTTCCGCTATAATTAAGGCACCTCAGCGATAAAGATTTGATTGTTGATTTAACAAGATTATGTCAGAAAAGGGGTATTCATTCATAATCTTATCATGCAAGTTCAGCGAACTCATTAGAAGGCTCGGTAAGCCACACAACTTGGGCACTACGTGGGGCGCTGAATTTTAATGGATGACAGCTTATGACAGACTACGGCGAAAAAGCCTTCTCCGCATAGGAAGGACTCAGCCAAAGTGCCGTCAAAAAGTCATAAAATTGTCACACACTTTGTAATCTGCAAAATGCTATGTGGTTGCCACCAATCTGCCTCTG
Organism: Drosophila demipolita; assembly: GCA_035042405.1. Classification (NCBI taxonomy): domain Eukaryota; kingdom Metazoa; phylum Arthropoda; class Insecta; order Diptera; family Drosophilidae; genus Drosophila; species Drosophila demipolita. The sequence continues at coordinate 2,672,676 of JAWNLI010000489.1, read as the reverse complement.
CCTCTGCCTCTCCTCTTGGCCGGCTGCCATCACGTTGCGTGCGCAATTTTGCACAAAAAAGAAGAAGAACAAGATATATATTTATATATATATAAATATATATATATATAAATATATATATATATAAATATATATATATATAAATATAAGGCAGTCATATGCTTGAAATTGCCAAGATACTGTCAAAAGGTTGGCTCTTCTTTCAGTACTCGTAAATCCTGTTTATACCCTTCAAAATGGGTAAATGTGTTTAATGGTTTTGTGCAAATTAATGTAGCAGGCAGAAAAAAGCATCGCTCCATAAACTAGAGATATATTTTTGAAGAAGAAGTTTTGAGATTACAAGTGTTAGAGACTTTCAATTTGGTATATGGGGTTTTTATATACCAGGCGCAGATCAAGTTTGATTTATTTGATAGAAAACTGTCTCCGTTTCTAGAATATCGATGGCAATAAATGAAAATAAATGAAAATTTTAAAAGCAGCTGCTATAAATAAATACATAAAATCCATATCAGTCATAGGGTAAATTTGTTTTTCGTTTTATCGAAAGCTGCCTCCGTTCATCGTATATCGATAGCAATAAATAAAAGAATTTTAAAAGCAGCTGCTATAAATTAATAATTAATTAATACATAATATTCATATCAGTCATAGGATCAATTCTGGCTTGTTTTCACTTTGCAATTTCTGTGCCTGCCAACAAAACTCTAATATATATATTTAACAGCTGAGTAAAGGGTATTTCTAAGTCGAACTCTCACTTTTTTCTATATGTTAAGCAACCTTGCACCTTGTGCAATTCATCAATGTTCGCGCGACTCGAATGAACTTGCAACGCACACATTGGATTTTGCTCATTAGCACTAACTAACCAGCAGGTTGCCTTCTGGCCAGGATGCTGGCCACGTCCTGTTTTGTGGCCTGTTGTTCCGTTTGCCACGTAAATTAAAACATTTCGCAAAAACTTCTCAGGCGGACTGCCAATTGGCCAACAGGCAAAAGGATTTTGTTCGCCAGTCGCAATTTACGCTGCATAAAACATTTAATTTGAATGCAAATGAGATAACTATGCGAACAGGTGTCGATCTGGGGAATCATGTGGCCAAAAGAAGCAAAAAAAAACATACTTCGACAACATTAAGTATGCAAAGTATGAAAAGTGAGAAAAATTATCATTTTTATTGCAATTAAAGTGCATATCTAGTAAACATATTTATTGAGTATTTATTACTTTTACTCTACATACAAATATTTATTTACTTAACTTGCATTTATTAAGAAAAACATTATTTTTAGTTAACTTTATAAATTGTGGGAATTAAGCTGACAAATTTAAGTCAGCCAAAAAGCCATAAAAACTGATAAGGCGACGACTTTAAAAACTGTCGATTCGACATTTTATGTGGATGCACTATTTACCCCTATTAAGTTGTGGTTGTGTGTGTCAGTGTGTGTGTGTGTTTATATATGTGCCACGTGATTATCTTCTGGCAAACAGTTTGCGTTGGTTGGTTTTATTTAATAGCACAAAACTTGTTGAACAAGTTTTTGCGCACAGTTGAATAACATTTCAATTATAAATCGCAAGTGTTTAGCAGTCAATTTGAATGGTCTCAAAGGAAAAATAAGCATTGGTTGAATAACTGTGGATAGTTCAGTTTAATCAAAGTTTTAAAATATGTTTAACAGGCATTCAGCTTTTAAGAATATAATTTTATTTTTCAAAGGGGAACATTATATATAAAAAATAATTTTATTAAGCATACGAGAGGTCGCCAGTGTTATTCACATTATTATGAATCCTGAACTGTTCAGTCTTTAAGGTCTTCAGCCTCTCTTATATAACACATCAACTACACATAAAATCATAAAATCATTTCAAATTTACATTGAAAAGCGTACAAATTTTAAGCCATAATACGTTTATATAATAAATACTTGTTTACCTTTGTGAGAATGTGGAAATTTTAGAATATTTGTTTACATCCTTTTTTAAGGAATTTGTTTTTTCTCTTATGCGCTTTGAGGGCTTTATGCAAGAATATTGTGTAACCAATTCGATTCGGCGAATTGCAAAACATACCTTAAATAATCAGACCATTCCACTTGTCGTAGTATTCCGCACGTAATCCGCCTTGTGCCAAATATTGGCACATGCCAACAATATGGGAGGCACTAAGATCCAAAATGAAATAAGTTGACAACCAGATTGTCCGAAGAGACGGAGGACTGCCTTGGCTGAAGATGAAGCTGAAGCAAAAAGCAGAAGTTTTAGCTCAACCGGAAATTCAATTAACCCAATTGGAGGAGCTCAACAACAACTCGAACTGCTCAATCTACTCGGTGGCTCCCCCAAAAATATGCTCCTTAATATAATGAAAGCGCTGTGAAGGCAGCGGCAAGGTCAAATACATTAAAAATGCTTAAGATAGGCTACACCCTAAATACCCAAAAAAGGCGAACAAAAAATAAAGGGTTGTCATGACCCATTGAAAGTCATGAGAACTGGGCATTACAAATGCCAGAAATGCAATAAAAAATCGCAGCTTAAAAAAGAAACGGCGAAAAGTGGCAAAAAGAATTTGCTCTGCATAATTAAATTTTGTGTGTATATGTGTGTGTGATTGTGTGTGTTTTTTTGTGTAAGTATAAGTGCGTGAAATATACGTTAGAACGGCAACTTGAATGCGAGACTATTTGTAGATCGTTTTGGCAGCCATAGCAATGTAATTGAAAATGTTTATAGTCGCCACAGACCAGAAAAAAAAACAATAAAAAAAACATGAAAAAAAATATACAAGAAAAACAGTTTTCTTAGGAATGCCGACATTTTTATATACTTTTAGACCTGAGTAAAACTGCGAAAATCGAACTTTCGCAATTAACAAAATTAATTAATCTGATGCCTGTGCCAAAAGGATGGATAACTGAAGGAGCAGAAAGAGAGACGAGCATGCCTCTTTCAATTTAGCTAATATTGCTAATCAGGAATATATATCCTACAATAAATTACAAACTTAAATATAAAATTATAAGACTTTCTGCAAGTGTATAAAGAGGCAACCACAGCAGCCACAACTGGTCAAATTTATGCGCAGACTTTGCTCTACAAATTTGTCTGCATAAATTTAGCTCATTCGGTGTAGTTTTTGGCAACTTAGTGTGTGTGTTTGTGGGTGTGTGTGTCAACATACATATGAGTGTGTGTGTGTGTGTGTGTCGGTGTGTGTATGTTTGGGGTTTGTCAGCACATTCGAGTCAGTTAAGATGTCAAAGAGGACAAATTGGAAGTGCTTCTTGCTTGAGACAATTATGCAGGCATTCTTAAGTAATGTAGTAATACGAATTTACCAACCAGAGTTGCTCAATTTTTTTCATTTGAGTTTTCACTGTTAAATGGAGCAATCATATAATATATATGTTTAATATCAGCTATCATATAAAGTGTAGATTGATTGTAAATATGCATTACATGATTGACAGATGTCCTACAAATGCAACCAGCAGCAAAATGATTTCATCAACCAAGAAAATCAAAATAGATTTCTAAGAATTCTGCAAGGACACCAGCAAATAAATGTTACATTATAAAAGTTGTTGCTTTGGCTTCCACAATTGAGAACTCAATAATAACAACAGCACAAAAAATAGCAAATTAAATTTTGAAACCTGTCTAGCGTATTTATGGCAATTAAATCTTGATGACATAAATTAAACATAGATTTGCACTCAGCATTCAAAATACATTGACTTTTCTAATGCGCAAGAAAATTAATTTAAATTGTGTCCTTATTATATTCATGTGTCTCCAAGTCAGAAAGTCACTAAATCACCAAATTTGATCTGTCTAGCCAATAAATGAAACGTCTTCTCGCCGAAATTAGACATGTGCAGCTGAAACACTGGCTTTAGGCCATGTTTAATTAATATTTATAGCCAACACTTCAACGAAGCGGCAGCGGAAGGACATAACACAATTAATTTAATTGGCTGACGCTATGCACAAATAAACATAAATCATTTGTCATCTTAATTTTTATATATATATATATACATTATATATATTATATATTAACTTATATTGAACTTTTGTGGAGAATGACAATGTGGCACTTGGCCAACGAGTTATCTCTGATATATTTTTTTCTTTGATTACCTTTACCCAATTCAAGAGCCGAGTGTCTCGGTGAGCTCCCAATTTTCGCTAAGTAGCCAATTGTGGGACGTAGGACGGAGGGGAGGATGCAGAGCTGAGAGCCCTGGAAGCGCAGGCTTTGAGCTTAACGCAAATCAAATAAATTGCGAATAAAAATGTTAAGTGGAAAACGCTCGAAGTTTTTGAATTCGCGAATATGCAAAATGCTTTCAGCCTTGATTTTTGCTTCACACAAAATTTATGCCCGACACCGAGCTTAATGCAGGTACAAAATACATACACACACACACACACACACATACATATACATAAAGCAACCTAAAATTTTGTGCCCGCAAGTGTTTTTCATCAAAATATGTGCGATTCTACATTAAGCAGAAAAGCAAAATTCATAAACAGGCTTAAATATATAAAAATACACTCAGAAAAAAAAATCATCTTATCTATATGAAAATTGAGCTAATAAGAACTTAAAGAAATAATTTTCAGGTAAATTAATATATAAAAAATATTTTCTTAAAATTAGAAAGTCTTTTTTTGTTTTCCAGCATTTACTTTTGGATAAATAATATGAGGAATAATAAAATTAGAACAGGCTTAAATATATAAAAATACACTCAGAAAAAAAATCACCCTATCTATATGAAAATTGCCCTAAGAACTTAAAGAAATAATTGTCAGGTAAAGTAATATATAAAAAATATTTTCTTAAAATTAGAAAGTCTTTTTTTGATTTCCAGCATTTACTTTTGGATAAATAATATGAGGAATAATAAAATTAGAACAGGCTTAAATATATAAAAATACACTCAGAAAAAAAATCACCTTATCTATATGAAAATTGCCCTAATAAGAACTTAAAGAAATAATTTTCAGGTAAATTAATATATAAAAAATATTTTCTTAAAATTAGAAAGTCTTTTTTTGATTTCCAGCATTTACTTTTGGATAAATAATATGAGGAATAATAAAATTAGAACAGGCTTAAATATATAAAAATACACTCAGAAAAAAAATCACCCTATCTATATGAAAATTGCCCTAAGAACTTAAAGAAATAATTGTCAGGTAAAGTAATATATAAAAAATATTTTCTTAAAATTAGAAAGTCTTTTTTTGATTTCCAGCATTTACTTTTGGATAAATAATATGAGGAATAATAAAATTAGAAATTTTAGAAATATACTTTCAGTTTAATAGGATGAGGTCGACTTTTTTTTGAGTGTATATATGCAAATATTTATAGGCTGGTACGTATGTATGTGTGTTTGTATGTGAATGTTGTTGGCTAAAGAAATTATGACATTATGCGCAGATTTTGTTCTTGTCTGGTTGGGTCACTCTTTCCCCTCTCTCTTCCTCTCTCTCTCTCTCTATATATCTTTTGCCTCCTCTCCCCTCTAACTCCAGCTCTATGCCAGCCTCTCTTTGCCTTCTCTGTTTGATATGACTGAGGCAGCCTGTGAACGTATTTTATTTTTATTTTTATTTTCTATATATTTTTGGAAGAATTTTAATGATGAATGGGCACGTAAGAGTGTGTGTGTGTGTGTGTGCTTATGTGTTAGTGTGTGGTTGTTTTTGTTTGCCTGAAAAATATACATAAATTCGTGCAAATATGTAAATGTTTTTTTTTAGGCATTTTTCCCATTACTTCTAAGGAAATTAAATTTTGAAAACAGTGCTGCCCGAAAATATTGTGCGCCAATGTGGCTAACTCGAAATCTAATGCCAAAAGTTGAACATAAATTTGCTAAGAGGCTTAGTGGAATTTAATGCTTCTTGGAATCGCTTTGTCAACAAATTTAACAATTTTCAAGGAATACTTGCAACAAACAAAGTGTAACTATGGTAGCTAAATATCAGTTAAAATAAGTTAGCCGTAAAAAACAAGCGAAATACTCTCATTAGATAAGATGTATAATTCTGGGTGTGCTCAAGAAGAAGATTTTTAGTAATATACTATCCAAGTTTACGTTGAAAACTGTATTATATATAGGCCTTATGTGTTTTCAGGGCGTGACTAAAAAAAATGTCGGACAATTTTCCTAGCAACCTTTCTTACACATTGGGAACTATAGCTCTAAAGATGTGAGGCGATGCCAATGAAAATTGGAAGTAGATTTTGGTAATCTGGTTTCTACAACTCTTAAATTGTGGGAGATATAGACTTCTATAGTTTTTGGATTGCGGAGGTGGGCGTGGTGCAATATTTTCGGATTTCTTGAGTATATTCGTTTAAAGTTGGTGACATTAGCTAGGAAATTGTGTGAAATATTTGGTTTTATTTTTTCCCACAGGTGAAACGGGTTAAAAAGGCAGAGTCGGATTGGCCACCCAATTTTTCATCTATCTCTTAGGGGAGTTAACAGTAAAATACCATTAAAATTTGCTGGTCTAGCTTACAAATTTTTAAATATATATTAATTTCAGATTTCTTAGGCCGAAGTTTCTTTAGCCTTTAAATTAAGGGAAATATGTCTCTTTCGTCGATTTGCGAATATCGATTTTATTGATTTCGTAGTCTTCTACTGAACGTAGCTTTTAATTTTTACAAGTTTCAAGTTCCGACACACTCAAAACAAATATCAGAGTTTATTGACTCAGTTTAAATACACAAGTTAATTGAGAAAGCTAGCAAAAATAAGTAAATTATTTATAAAAATATTGTGAGAAAATCGTTGTCAATTACGTGTATTCTCTGACTGAGAATTATTTGGCTGACTTCACAACTCATTGTTACACAGAAAGTGCTTGATTTAAGCCATTGCTTAAAGACATTATAGCCAAGAAAATCACCAGCTCAAGCCGAAAGCCTGAATACTATCGAAGACTAGATTGCCACAGATACAATCAGAAAAATCATTCAACTAACAACAGCAACTTTAACGACACAACTTTCTGAATACAAATACAACACTCAACGAGGCAACAACAACAACAACAACAACAACAATAATAATAACAACAAACAACTTAAGGCTAAAATGTATGTATCTAAGTACTTGTGTATAGATGGGATAACACACACACTCCATGTGTGTGTGTGTGTAGGCTACATGTAATTGTATTTGTATGTGTGAAGAGTGTGCCAAAGATTTCAAGTTCATGTTGAGGCTTTTCCACATTCGACAAAATTTTTGCACAAACAGACAAAAATTTGGGCTGGCTTTTACTTACACATAGAGAAACGGACACGGATGGGAAAGCTCAAAGTGAGACGTCAACAAAGCACAGCCAGCAGCTGTAACTGTAATAAACAACAAGCAGTGAAAGCAACAACAACAACAACAACAACAGCTGAAAAATTGAAAATCTTTTGCTCGGCTCGTGTTGCGCAAGAGATTTTTGTCGCCAAAAAGTAGGCGACGCAAAAAACAGCGAAAAAAAAAGCTAGAAAGAAAAACAAGCAAATGAAAGTTTTATTGCGATGCTGCAAGCACAGTTGTAACACACACACACACACACACACACTTAGGCACACACATTAAATCGAGTGAATTGCTGTCAGTTTTGGGGAGAAAAAACGAGTTTGCAGCCAAAAGAGAGAAATGAATCTGGAGACTTAAAAGGTTTGGCTTTTACATAAGTTTTGCATGTCCAGCAACGAGGGGAGACATGTAATCCGAACTGGACATGAATGCATTCCAATGCAGTATTAAATTAGAAGCCAAATATGAAATTACAACAGTTATGTCAAAAGTTATGGCTGTGGAAAATTTTTGGAACTGTTCCAAAATGTTATTTGAAATATAATAAAATAAATATGATCAAGTTAGGCAAAATGTAACTAGTCAAAGCCGTTCGACTAGTAGATACCCTGAGTCTAGTTTTTTGTATACCTATTAAAGAATTATTATTATGGTTAACTAAACCTGTATTAATTCAATCATTCAACCATCAATTATATACCAAACTGGGTATATTATAAATCAAATAGAATATTGATATAGGAAATTTATTTACATTGAAACGGCAACAAAAATCAAATAACAAGAAATTTATTGACTTGACTTCTAATGATGATTAAGAATAAATACACTTTATGTATTTAAAAATACTTTCCTAAAACTGTCAAATACTTTGGCACAACTAGCGTATAAAAATCAATTTGTAAGAAATATTTAAAAACTCTTCTATTTCTGAAATGTGTACTTTCTGCAAGTTCTTTAATAATTGCAGTAGAATAACAAAATGTACACTTGCAACTTGAGAGTTGTTGTTCTTGACAAATAGTTTTTCACTGAAAAGCAAACTAATTTTATACAGAATCTAATATATTTTGTTTATTTTGTGGCACCAGACTCAGCGCTGCTAACCAATCAACTTTAATTCAAATCCAAACGTAGATCCCAAAACCAAAAAACCATTTCCAAAGCCATTGCTAAGCTGACCACAATTAAAGAGGGAATGTCAACAGCGGGGTATTGGGTTAGTGGTTTATTCCAAATGCCGTTCACAAAGTTTGCTATTCCGACAATTTAAATTGAAATTAGTGCAGCAAGGAGGAGCACCAGCAGCAGGACTCGTCGTCCAAATAAAAGTCGAGCTGCGTCAGTTCATGTGAAAATGTTGATAAACACGCCAAGTGCGACACTTAGTCAAATATTTATTCTAATAAAATTGGAAAACGTGCACACCACGGATCTCGTCAACCAGGCGGCTGACTGACTGCCTGCAGCGCCACTCAAAACCAGGGCTGCTCTCCGTCCTGATACGTCTCCAGTTGAGCTCAATTAGCGCACAGCCTGAGGAGGCTCAGAGGCGCAGCAGCCTTGTCCTTTGCACACTGCAATTTACAACAAAACAACGGCCAAAATAAAAAAGAACGAGTCGAATATTAAATACTCTTGCAGGTCACAGTCAAGCTGCCAGCATATAAATTTCAATAAATTCGATAAAAAAAAAAAATACCGATCAATTCTTTATTTAAAGGCAAAAAAAGAATCAAAACTGGTTACATCTGATCGTATAAGTTGCTTTCATACAAGAACCCATCTTTCAACCGATTGACATCAGTATATAGTAATATATCTAGCTGGATATATACTATATATATTATTCAGTCATCTTTTTCAGTGCGTCAAAAACTTCATATAAAATAATCACCCTTAATGAGGGCAAGCTAAAAAGAAAGAACAAAAAGCAAGGGAATAATTTGACAGCGTTACCAGAATTATAATTGAGTTATTTCAACCGTCGACACTTCGAAGAAATAAAGTCAGACTACTCGACTAGGAGATACCCTGCATATATGCTTAATAAGAAAAACTTTTCTATGAAATAGAAAAGAATGGCATGAAAAATATTTAACATTTTAGTAAATTAAAAATATTATTAAAAATAACAAATATGATGTAAAATTATTAACAAAGCTGAGAAATAAATGTTTAACAAATTCGACAATTTAACGCATTTAGTCAGAAAATTAAGTAAATTATAAATTGTAAATATTACTAAATTTATTATTTAAATTGTCATATGTGATTTATTTAAGGTTTAAAATTAAATGACCAAATCAATTAGTTTGTTTGTTAAACGATTTTAAATTGCATTTATTTGAATTGCAAAGATATTAAAGTTTTAAATATGATATTTTAATTTATGCAAGTTGCACTTGTATGCGATAAGCAGGCTTACCAAACTAAACCAACAAAGCACTCAACAGATCCTTATCAAAGTTTATGCCACAACTTGAGGCACTAACACACAAGCGATGCGGCAAGAACCGTTTCATATCTTTATGCCATTCACAGCATATGGTAAATAAAATACTACACACACACTTGGGCACAACTCAGTGAGACACCTAACAGGTCTGAGTGGCAGCTGCTTCTTCAATGCCTTCCCCTTGCACTTCCCCTTGCCCTTGCCCTTGCCCGACCCCTTCTCGGCTGGCCACCACTTACCGCACATTGTTAGTTCTGAAGATGCCGCCAAACTCAGGCCTCGAGCTTCTTGGGTCCTCAATGCATATGTATGTACATATGAAATCTGCTTCAGATAGGCCAGCAAACACTCACACACACACTTACACACACACTGACACACACGTTTGCTCTGTGTCAATATGTATGTAAATAAGCGAGAAAACAAGTGGCTATAAATTTACAAGGATGCTGCCGATGCCCAACAACATTGCGAATACGCCATCGAGGCCAAAAGCCGTCAACCAGGAGAAAATCCGCACGCGTGTCTTCATTTCTCTGTGTTTATGTGTGTGTGCTTGTGTCTGTAGGTGGGCTTTACTAATAATGCCCTTAGGAAAGGACACGCCAGTCGAGTGTAAAAATAGGCACCAACAAAAATTGAGTTAAATAAAATAAATGAACGAAAACATGGCTGCCCAACAAGATAAATTAAGAGGGAGGAGGTGTGTGGAGGTGTGCATGTGTATGTGTAAGAGTCAAAACATGAACAACAGTATATCTAGCTAAGTACACCAAAGTACACTAGTCTGTGCTTGACCCACACACCCAACCCTCCCCAACCAACCCACGGACGAGAATTCGGATTTGTTTTGTATGGTTTTATTGCCGACATCCTTCGAAAGGGTGTGTGTATATGTTTTTATTTATATAATCGTGCCACGGCGAGTCATCAATGTTGTTGTTTATGGCTTAACAACCAATGTGGCTAGCATCCACTGGGAAAGGGGTTTATGACGCTTCTCACAAAATGTCATCAAATTAAAAGCAATTTTGCTCTTGAAAATGCTTTTACTTTTCCATTTTTTGCTCGCAGCTGGCAGAAAATACTCTGATTATTTATATGTTTCTGCTTTTCCTTTCGCTGTGCCACAATCACAGTTATTAAAATTTTAAAGGGCCAAAAGGTCAACAAGAGAGCGAATTTCAAACCACTAAGACTATCAAGCCCAAAATTTAATTTCAGACTAAATAAAGACGAATAATTGTCCATTAAGTGGCGAGAATAATTCATATTATCTACTTGAGTTTTGAATTTAATCTGAAGTATGCAAAGTAATTAAAGAGCCATTTTAAATTGTGATATAATTTTGCAGAGTACATTTTATATTTCGAGTTAAAGTTGGTATATTTAAATTTAAAGACAGTTTGCTGAAGAATATCTTTGATCAACTCATAATTCACTCATTTTGCTTACAAATTTTAAATGACTTTTTAATACCAAATTTGACAACAAATGAACCACAAATGGTCAGCTTAAGCAAATGCAGAGATAAATGCTTACAAAAAATGCTAATGGTGATTTATTACCTTTTTTTCCGTCAATAAAAACGTAAATTCTATTGTGATTTGAGAGCACAATGAACACATTGTTTGATTGTCATTTTTCAGGAGCAGCTTCATCAACAATGCAGTCTGATAAAAACAACTTAAAAAATAAAAACATATTTTGTTGTCCCTCGTTGAACCTTTACACTTTACAACAATTGGCCACCTCCAAGGAGAGAAATATCAAGTGCTTAAGCCATATTCATTGGCCTACACATTGTGTAACAATTTGCCTACCAGCCTGGCTGGCTGTGTGTACCAGATTATTTATGTTGGCCCATTGGCACAATGATCAATCATTTACGGCCAATAGCCATATGGCGCAGGGGTGTGAGGACGAGGGTAGAGAGTCAAATTTAATATCTAAATGAAAGTTTAGATTGGCGCCATGGCTGATGAATTGAAATATTGCCGCACGAATGCGTTTTGCAGGTAGTCAAGCATGAAGTTGGCTCAAAGTACCGGCCGAAGGGAGGGGCCGCGGAGACGACTAGCTCTGAGAATAGATAAAAAGCGGCCTGAACTGTGCGCTTTAAGCTTGAGGCTGAGGCTGAGGCTGAGGCTGGGTTGGGCTCTTAAAAAGTTGTCTATTCACGACAGGGCGAAATATTGTCAAGAGCATTTAACTTTGAGATATCCTTGAAATAAATCAAATAAAATAAATACAGCAAAATTGAAAAATATTGAAAAAATAAATAAATAAAATAGATGTTTAGTAGATTTTGCACATAACTCAAAGCTTACATTTGATTGTTGTAAAATCGATTTCGATACAAATTTCAAAACTGAAGCCATTTCAATCTGATGTTTATTATACCCTAAACGGGTTGATTTCTGCAGGGTATGCAAATGCGAAATGGAAACGATGCGCAACGCTCAAAAATAAAGTCAAAGAGTTGAGGGGTGGATGAAATGGTGTCCCTTGAACCAGGACAACAAAAATATACAAAATATTTATTTAGGCGCAATCAATTTTATGGCAAATCGTTTCTTTGAGCAACTACAACAACAACAACAACAACAAAGGCAACCGCCAATCGGAGCTGCCAACATACATGAATTATGCAGAGCTTCTCCCTTCTCCCTTAGCCAAGCGTGTAGGTGTCTGGCAATGTGTGTGTGTGTGTGTTTAAGTGTTTCCTGCGTGTGTATGTGTGTGTGTGTGTGTGGGTGTGTAGTATGAGTGGATGGTTGCCTAAACGTGCATGAAAATGTTGTCAGCCACCGCCAACGCGTGCATGGCAAACACTTGGTAGAGTGTGTGTGTGTGTGTGTGTGAGTGTGTGCGCGTGTGTGTGCGTGTGTCGATCTGAACTTTTAAACTAATTTGAAGTTTTAATTATATTAATTTGTGTGCGTATTTTCAAATCGAATGAACGATATGCGCAGATGTGCTGCAAAATTAAAGAAAAACAAAAGTCTTCGAACAAAATTCGCATGTCGAATTTTCCAAGCGATAAAATCAATTTTAATTAAAATGCAAATATCTAAATATTCAAAAAGCAGCTCTTTAAAGTTAGACTTATAATACGAATAAACTTGAAGTTAAGCAAAAATGCCTGGCATAAAAACACATTTAATTATTTATAATCGTTGTAATTGAGTGCCATTAAATGCATAAATTGTTTAATATTTACAACATTCCAAGTATCTCATAACATTTGAAATGACAATTTGAGAGCTATATTAAATTTACTTACGACTTTGGCAGCATTCTAAAAATCGCATTATGCTTAAAATGACAATTGCAGAGCAATTTCATTAACTATTCTTGTCTTGTTACCCAATATATATTTGCAGGAAACAGGAATTTGCCAGCAACAGAAAAGCAATTATAAACAAAATTGAAGGAAGTGCGCGAAAAGTTCGTTAACAACAACAGCAACAACAACAAAAACAACAACAACATTAATAATCGAAAACAGCAACGGCTGCAAAATGTGAACGGCTAAAGGAAACATTTAGGACTGGGTCCATCAGCTATGCAGCCAGCTAAGTGAAAGGCAACGCAATAGCAAAAAGCCAAAAGCAACAACAACAGGCCAAGATTTAAATAACAAGCACAAAAACAACAACAAGAAGAAAACAACCGCAGCACAAGCAAAATACGCAACATAAATGAAGTTAACAATCTGTCAAATTGCTAAATTATTTCTGCTGTTGACAGCCTTCTTCTTTCTCAATTCCCCCAACGTCACCTCGTCCACCTTCATAACATCCAACAACACCTCGGCTCACCTCACCAACAACAACAGCAACAGCAGCAATAGCAGCAGCAGCAGCAGCAGCAACATCTTGACGCCAGTTTTCTTGCCTGTCCAGCAGAATTCTACGCAAGCTGGCAGAGTGCCCCAGACAACTGCATTAACGACAATAACAACAGCAACAACAGCAACAACAACAGCCACAACACTTGAGAGTAATTCAATTTGGAGCACAGCAACAGTAAGAAAACAGCAGAAACAACAGCAACAACAGCAACAACAACAACAAAAACAACAACAGCAAAACCAGAGTAATGCGCGGGAATTTGAACGTGGGGCACGTCAAATGCAAAGTCAAAGAAAACAACCGCAACAAGAGCAACAGCGGCAAATACGTCAACGCCGACAACAACAACCAGCAACCGCTGCAGCTTTGGCGGCTCAGCGTGTGGCAGTTTTAATACCGTCATCATTGCACATGGATATGATGCAAGTGCAACAGGGCTTCCAGCATTTTGTTGAGTTTTTTCAAGCGAATTTATCTAATGCCAGCGTCGATTTTCTACGTGATGTCGGTGAGTAAACAACAACAGCAACTGACAGCAGCAACATCCTAAGACACACACTATCACCCACACACACACATACACACACGCTGTGGTTAGCCATTTTGTATATTTATTTAAGGCCAACCAATGTAGCAGCCTCATTCAGTTTCCTTTCGATTCTCTTCTATTTTATTGAGTTTCCCTTAAGTCCTGCAAATCTTTGCATTAACACATCCATTTTATCGATGTTTTGTGCGCAACTTCAGCATCAATTCCGATTCATTTGTGACTCAAATGGTTTGTTGAAGAAGATAAATTGCCAAAGGTGGCATTGAAATCCATGTAACTCATCGCCAGCAGGATTATGCAACATATGTAACAAGTTTGCCAGTAGAAAATGTATTACAATATTTATGTTATTATATAGCAATGCTTATAGATTTATTACTTGTTCAAGCAAATTAATTAAATTATTTGTACAATATGATTGTTGCTACTTTATTAGCCCAGCTGCTGCTGTAGCCAAGTCCAAGTTGCCATTAAAAGCAGCAGTGCAACAATATTAAGTGCCTTTTTAATTGCACTTTATGCAACAGAAGTAGTAGAAAATAATGAGAGACATTGTTTGCCACTTATAGATCTGATAACTTTTATTAAATTTATTCTTGAAACTGATTAAGAACAAACTTTCCTTTGCCTGTAAAATACTTCATTGAAAAAAAGCATTTTTTTTTAACTTAATTGATTAAAAGGCTTTGCTTAACAGTTCATAAAATTAAATAGTTTTCAATTTAAATTTATATTGAGAAATGAATAGAATATTAAATTTGATTGAATTGTATTCGAAATGAAAGGGAGTTTTATTTTGTATGCCGTAGGCACTTAGCGAAATATTTAAACGGCCACATTATAAGGCAGAACATACACTTTATGGAGCACTGTAGATTCATGTAAATGATGGCACTTGTATCATTTCACAGCACATGCCAGTTACAGTTGGTAGGCACTGTACTGAACCGCAACAGCACTTCAATAAAATAACCAAGAAGGGAGAGACATTGGTTGCCACTTATAAATATGATAACTTTTATTAAATTTATTCTGATCAAGAAGCAACTTTCTTTTGCCTGTAAAATACTTCATTAAACCATATTCTCACTTTTAATGCATAAAAATACTTTAAATTAAAAAATATGCATCTGTATGCAAATTTATTCTTAATCAATTTTTCCCATTTTACCCCCACTTTTCTTTTATTTTTCCTTATTGGCTACTCAATGCATCATCAAAGTCAACATTTTGTATTAAGGAAATTGTCAAGTGTTGCCCTCAAAGTCTCGGAAAGGACACATCGACTCCATACAACCATATCCAAATGCAGTTTTCTGCCTTGTCGCCAATGCAAACTCAATTTGCATACATCATGCGCAGACTGCGCTGAATAAGAAAAAGGGAAAAATGCAGCTTTTTATGATTTTTAAACTAATTAAATTGCAGAATCGCAAAAAGCAAGTTTCTTGCCACGTTCTAATGCTTATGGCCTTTGCCGTTGGCTCAAACGTCTCAGCCAATTGGCAACTTGGCTGCTCTTCTATGTTTTCCTGTGTACTTACAACTTTAATTACATTGCCATCAATTACGGTAGAGCCTTTCCCGCCAAAGGACCTGCTCGCATACCAAGTTTCTCCTCTCCATACTCCTCCTCCGCCTCCTCCTTCTACCAGCATCGATGTCATAAATATTCGTGTCCGGCAAGTGACAACTTACAATTTCCGCTTGAAAACTTTGCGACTGCAACTGACTTATGAGTATTTTTATTTTATTACTGCGAAGCATGCCATAAACTTAACCCAACTTTGTTGCAGTAATCCTGCCTCTGACCAGGCATTTGTCAAGTGCATCTTCTTAGACGGCTCCCTCTAACTTTTTATGATATTTTTTCTCATTTTTTGCTAAAGTCATGATTAAGGTCATGCTTTTAATTTAATGGAAGGCACTTCAATAAATAGAAAAGTCTTACAAATCTACCATAAATATAAAACGAAACTAGACTTTTTTCAACTCAAAAGAAAATAAAAATAAATATATTATAAAAGTGATAGAAAAATATTATGTTGTACATTTTAACCTAAGCTAAAAATGTAATATATCATATTTTTATGGTTAGCCGGAATACTTACTTTTTCATATTTTTATCAAATAGATCTAATAGGTCGCAGTTTAGAAGACCCCAATTTTAATAATAACAATCAAATAAACCAAAACCGATGAATTTCGCCAATTTAAAATTGTATATAATTTTATTAAAAACTACTTAAAAATTCGCATTAATAGTTAGTTGAGTTTTTGTTATTATTTTGTTTATAAGGTAAATAAATTCGTAATTAAAGATTAAACTAAGCAATTTTTTATTTAAGATTCTCTAGATTCTGATGAGAGATATTCTTAATTCAAAGTTATAACAATATTTGTTCCAAGCGAAACTGAATATTTTTTGGCTATTTCTGTTGCTGATTACTAATGAGTATCTTAGTTAATTATTAGGGATACTTTTTAAAATGAATCGCCACAAATTGGCAATAAGCAAAAGTTCTGTCAAATTTATATTTTTATTTCCGACCAGTGCTTAACTTGTTCTGTCCAAGTTTTCGCTTGGTCTTCGGTTATCTCTTAGCCGTGTTGGCGGCTAGTTTTATTTTTTCAATTCACTTTATTTAAGTTAGTGTCCAAATAAACACGACTTCACATGGCCAAGAAGAACCTTCAAGTTTGGCTGGCGTGAAACTTGCACACTTCCTCACTTATTTGGCGCCAAAGTTTTGCCAATTGACACAATTTTCTGTTTGGCACGGCGAAAGTTTAAATTTGATACCTTTAATTTACACAGTCTACCGTTAGTTGTCACAGTCTACCGTTGGTTGTCATAAATAAAAGTTGCCACTGTTTCACCTGCTCATCGGAGGCTGCAACATATAAACTGAGCTGCAACACAGAAACTGTATAAAAAGCTTTACAAAGAAATTCAATTTTCTAACTACTCTCGTAAATCTATGCATTTTTTTTTTGTATCTCTCTCTCTTTCTGACTCTTTATCCCTCTCTCCCTCTCTCTGTGTCTCTCAGTTGTGTTGTCCACATGCAAAATAAATTCTATTTGCAGCAATTTCTTTCCAAGTTTTTATGTTGCAAGATATTGAAATTGATTTTGATTGCATATGCTGCAGTTAAGTCCCCATTTTGCAACCGCTGCTCCCCCACCTACACAATTTATGAGCTGACCGACCACATGAGTAGAGCAACAGCAAAACCTATTGTCCACCATTCCCATTTGCCTGACCCAGTAAATACACTTTAGTTTATGCCCCCAGCCAGAGCATCCTCAGCATTTGTGGCGAGCCAACAAAATGCCGCACAAACGAATAAATTGTATTTCCATGCAGCGCCTACAAACTAAGGGCAAGCAAGGCGACAAATTTAAAGATGCATGCTACATCAGTTAGAAAATTAATGTTTGTATGCCTCATCCACCTATCGAATATAGCTAAAGAAAATTATAAACAAAATGTTTAATGACACCATCAAAAAATAGTAAATGATATGAAATTAAATTGTTTAAAAATAATATGGATTCATTTATGATTTCAAAACATAAATCGTACGTTTTGAGTATAATAGATTCGTTGCCTTCCACTTTCTATATAAAACTTACCCCGATAAATTATTTATCAACTGTAAAAGTGCTGCATAAAACCAAATCGAGGCAGTTTTCGACCACAGCATTCAAACTTGTTGGTTATAACAAAGTTAAATTTAAAAACACCTTTTTGTTTACTTGGTTGAATGTTGTGCGATGAAACCACAAATTGAAATTTCAAAGTATTAAACTTTCCCACCTAAAAGCAATAAATTAAGTGTTATAATTAAGCAATTAAAAAGCAGAAGCACTTCCTGTCATAGAATCCACAATTCCCTACTACACTGCATACAAAAAACAACATTTTTTAATGAACTTAATTGATTAAAAGGTTTTGCTTAACAGTTCATAAAATTAAATAGTTTTCAATTAAAATTTATATTGAGAAATTAATAGAATATTAAATTTGATTGAATTGTATTCGAAATGAAAGGGAGTTTGTTTGTATGCCATATGCACTTAGCGAAATATTTAAACGGCCACATTATAAAGCAGAACATACACTTTATGGAGCACTGTAGATTCATGTAAATGATGGCACTTGTATAAACCCACAGCACATGCCAGTTACATTTAGCAGGCACTGTACTGAACCGCAAAAGCACTTCAATGGGAGCCGCTTTTAGTCGACTGCCTTCAACTGCAGTTACCGTTTCTACACCTCTCAGGCACACACATACACATACTTACATATTAAATATATACACATACACACACACACACACACAAAGGGCCTAAATATTCAACAGTTTTTATACGCTACATAAAATGTTTCTGTTTCTTCTTCTTTTGGTATTTATTTTTTTTTACTTTCGTCTGCATTTTGCCATGTTGATGGCGCTGCTGACGCACAGATTTAAGTGGCTTCATTAAATTACTTGAGCTACCAAAATACACGAGCGTTGTAAAGACTTTAAATGCGGGCATTAATGTGGACACCGACGTGGAATTCGATGGCAATGGAAATGGAAATGGCGATGGCGCTGATGATGGTGATGGCGATGGCGATGGCGATGGCGTTGACCCAACAAAGCAGCCGCGTCAGCAACAAACCAAAATGAAACAGTTGTCAGCAGACACTTTATCAGCATCCACACAGATACCAAAGGAACATCAAAAACATCAAAAACAACAACAACAAGAGCCAGGACGAGAACAACAGAAGTGGCAGGAGAACCACTCGGACACGGGCAGCCTTGGGGACTGTCATCAGTTGGCTGAGCAGCTTGCTCACGATTATAATAAGAGCATCGTCTTTTGGCCCTGTCCGCACATGAAAGTGAGTACTTACATAAAACATATTTACATTTAAAATATTTTTTGTCTTTTTCCCGTTAGTACTGACATAAATATATTTACATTTAAAATATTTGTTGTCTTTTTCTCAATTTTGTCTGTGGCAAAGTTCTTTGCATAGATTCATTTCTATGCAAGCGTTTTTTAAGAAAATAATTGCCAAAAATTCGAAATTGCTCTTTGTAATAAATGGCAGCGAAAAGTGCCCAACATGTATTTTAGATTAAACTAAAACTGACAGCTTTTCATTAGAATGTATTTTATTTCCTTAGAATCAGAATGCAAATTAAATAAAAATTAAAATGAAATTAAGAATGTGAAATGAATTTATTGAAGCAAAAGTATTTAAATAAAGGTTTTTAAATAAGAGCAAATTTTATGTTAATTTAAATAAATTATAAAAACGGCAGTAATGTTGAAAATGTTGAGTAATTAAAATGTTATTTTGAAAATTGGAACTGGGAATAATTTAGCAGTTTGATACTTTTATTATAAAGTATTCGACAACATACAAAATAGTTGTTATAAATATCATGTTAACTGATTTCCTAGCTGGGCTTATCCGAAGTCTTAAACATTTTCTACACAAGATAAATTTAAATTTGCTAAATTACAGCACTTTTAATATTAAAACCAAGTCATTTTGGCAACTGCATTTTCAGTAAAAATTATTTCTCTGTTGCATTTTATGAGGTAACAACTTCTTGCATTTTTTAGACATTTTTTGGCATCTGCCAAATATTCTTAACTCTTTATTTTCCCGAGTAGCATTCTTTGTTTTTGGTTTTTTTTTTTTGTGATAACCACTTACGCATCAAGGAAAGAGCAGTAACTTGTGGGTTAATTAACCAGAGCTTCAAGCCAACCAATTGCCAAACTAACACTAGGAGCAAAAGATAGCCCAAACTAACCATCAGGTATTTTGTAAGCAAACTTTAAATTTTTGCAAAAGCACCCGGCAGACAAGTTCAGCAAGTCAAGTCGGACAGGATACGGAGTGAAGGCACATGCAAATGCAGGACAGAAATTGCAAACATACTCTGGAAAAAGCAGATGCTATAGAGGAAGATACAGAGAGCGAGCGAGAGAGAGAGAGAGATAGAGCGAGATATAGAAAGAGTGAGTGGAAAAAGCTAACCAAAAATATGTTGCTACGAAATTGCTCCTTAAAAGTCGGCAAGGATAACAAATTTCGTTCGGTCGCATAATGCAGAAAAAGTGGGTGTTGTTGCGCCTAATTTAAAGTGTATGACAAAGTGTACTAATTGTATAAAAGAATTTTTGTATAGGTCACAATTTGATATTATTTTGTGGCCACTAACAAAAAGTCAAAAGTGCAGAGATTAGTTTAGTTTGTTCACCACAAATAGAACACATTGAAGTATACAGCTATGATAAATAAAACATAAATTGCATATTTCCCACTTTTCACAAATCAAACAAGGATTTAATCTAATTTCTTAGTCTTTAAGAAACTTTTCTTCGACATCACAGGGTATTTACATATTTTCCAAAGCAAATATAACATTTTCCCTATTTTAACATATATCAAGAGAAAAAGTTTTTGACAATTGATGCAAACTTTTGTGGAAATTCTGACATTTTATTAATGAAAACTTAAAGTTTGGCAAATATGGTGACAAATGCTGACAGACTTGTTGACAAAACTGTGTGATTAACAACAGTTGCTCTGAGCTATGGATTTTTAATGAGAGTGAAAATGGAGATGCCTGAAACAGGCAGCTGAGGCAAGAGCCAAATGCTGCATAAGAGAAAACAACTGGGAAAAGCCAAAGTAGTGAAAAGATAAAAGGCAACGGGTAAACTGAAATGCATATCATTTGCATACAAATCATCCAATGAAACCATACAAGCTGATATATATAGTATGGGTCTATTATAGGGGGTCTGAGTATGTGCATGCTAATGGCAATGGAACTGCAATGGCCTGCAATTGATGGCTAAAAGGCAGCTGCTAACTGCACTCCTCGTGCTGCAACAATATTTCACAACGTTAAAGCGTCATAATTTCTGATTTGTATGCCGTTAGCTGGCAGAGCATTTAAATCACTCAAATGTGGATAAGACAGGCGATTCCATAACTACACCAAACCTCGGCACAGAAACGTAAGCGTCTGCCCCAAGTAGTTGCAAGAAAATCTCGTATATCTTATCTTGCCACGTGCCGTCGGGTGTGCCTCCAGCCAGATAGGTGACAAGTTTCTTCCTTGTTCCTTGACGCTTAACACAAATCTGCTGCAAAAAAACGTTCTTTAGCCTGGCAGGTGTCTGCTTTTTATGTGCTGCTTTTGGCGCCAGCAGCAGCCGTGCTGGTTGCATGAAAATATTTAATCGCAACAAATGCAGCAGCAGCTGGCAAATGCATTGCAGAATTGTTAAAATAATGCAAAATGCACATCAAATGCAGCAAGAATATGTTTCACAGCAAGTCTTCAAAGTCTGCTATTTTCAGCAACTAAAAGCACTTTGCAGCTAAGGAGAAGAAACTTCAACGAAACTTAAGTTTAGCTGACAGTAAGTTACATAGTAAATATTTAAGTATATATATATATATATTCACAGTTTGTATATATATATATATATACAAACTGTAATGTATAAGCGAACAATTATTCTTATAGTAGCTAAGCATTTGACAACGAATTTTAATTAAATTTAATTCGTTTTGGCAAAAATAAAATAAATTACAAACTATACAAAAATACCTGTTAGAAGCTGTTGCATACCCTTTCCGAACATAATTGGGTTTGCTGCATGAAAAGTAGAAGGGAAACACATTAAATTGAACAAATTGCACAATAATATTATACAATAAATTTATATTGCGAACCCAGCCGAAAATATTTATTTATCTTTTAAAAACTAAATGTTATGAGCTGAAACAAAACCTAATCTTAAATAATAATCTTGGACAGCACTGCGAACCAGCTTAAATACTCTTTCGACTGTAATAATAAAAAGATGGTTTGCACAGAAATACAGGCAATTCTTAGTCCAGTTCTCTTTGGCCAAAAAGACATCGAAAAAAGAAAAGCAACTGAAATAACTGTAACAGCTTATTCAGCATAAACAAAACAATAATAAGCCAAATGGTTCACATTTTCAACCAAAGCAGGAAATTTGTATTTGGAGAGCGATTATTTTTCGCGACTGTTGCATAAAAATAAATTCCGCGTTTTAATATTCACTTTGAGGTCAATTTATTTGAATGTTGCTGTTCAAGATGTTAATCCACAACTATTTATAAAACTCGAAATATTTATTTAAATTAGTCATTGAAATAAATGTATGTATAGATGCAAATGGAATTAATTAAATATTTGTTTTTCCTTTGTAGTGACAAAATTTAATTAATGTAGTTTGAAATCAATTGCATAAATACATAAAATCAAAAATAATGCTTTCTATTGGATACCCTATTTTTTTTTAGGACTAAAGCAGAAGGCTATTAAATTTGCCGTGACTGGTAAAAAGTTAGCCGAAATTGCTTTATTTTCCTAAAAAAAATATTGTTTGAGACTAGACTTTAAATTCTACTAAAAATTAGGGTCGGACATGAACACATAAAAGTAACGCTTGTGTATACGTAAGTAGTATTTAAGTGCATGCAACGCCCACATATGGACTCCCATTAAACCACAACACTAACTTGCCCCAAGCGCTGCCAGCTGTGCCCCGAGCTGCATGCTGCATGCTGCAAGCTGCAAGCTTTACGCTCTATGCCCGCAATACAATGTAGCAAATGTAGCTGATAAAGGAGATTCTAATTGACAGACAACACAAAACGTAAACGAAAACAAAAAAAAATAAGGAAAATCACACACAGAGCTCCACACAAAAGCGCAGCAAAGTATGCAACGTGTATGAATTGTGGCACTGCAACTAAATAAAACCGCCATAAAAGCAGCTTCCCTGGACAACTATGTAGCACAGCTTTGAATTAACTCTGATTTTTATGCCCTGTGCCACATTTATGCGCCGAGAGCCCAATAACATGCAGCTACTAACCTTTTCGCACCACCAACCGCCCAGCCACGCCCCAAATCAGCGACAGCAATGAAAATTCAGTTTGCAAGTGAGTTGAAAATATGTAAAATGTGCTGCAGTCGCTTTGGGAGCATAAAAAAAAAAAAAAAACAACAACAAAAATAGCGCAGCGAATCCCATTCGAATTTCGTTGTTGCACAGCAGCTCAAAGCCGCATTGCGCATTTGACCTGCAGTGCAACACTGCCACCTAATGCTAACTAAAATGGCGAAAAACCAATTTGCAAGTTTCCAATTTGCATTCTTCATTGTGCCGCTGTGACAAGTTAACGTTCTCGAAATTCCAGCTTATCGTTTGTAATTAAATGGCCCAACTGCAATTGGGTATTGACTAAAATCACAGAATCATTTTTATCTGCAGAAGCTGAAAATTTACTAATGACTTCAGAGATAAGCAAAAAGTATATTTTATATAAAATTGCTTCTCTTTGGTTTATTCATACGAAGACAAGATAGATGAAGAAAGATTAAACAATAGATAAGCAAGAAGTATATTTCATTTAAAAAGATTTTATATTTGTTATAGTCATAAGAAGATAAGAAAGAATACTTCAGTGGAGAGAGCTCGACTAAGAGTAACCCTGAACTTAATTCTTAATTGCATATTTAAAATCTCAGTATTAAATAACATTTCCACTAAAAAAATGTATATTACAAAAAGTGAATCGCATAAATTCTACAGAATTTATAATTTATATTTTTATATATATAATTTATAAATAATTCTATAGAAGTTGTAACGAAACCATCTATTTACATGAAAGTAACTCAGTATGTGCATAAAAAATACAAATATTAAATATATTTACATATAAATTAACAATATTTTTTCTGTATTTAATTACAGCGAGTTTAAGGCTTAAAGTTAACCATTATTTATATGAAAAAAGATACGCTTTGTATCATTTTTTTTTGGTTTATTTTGAGTACGTAAAA
This sequence comes from Drosophila demipolita, assembly GCA_035042405.1. NCBI lineage: Eukaryota > Metazoa > Arthropoda > Insecta > Diptera > Drosophilidae > Drosophila > Drosophila demipolita. Next base: position 2,648,517 of record JAWNLI010000489.1, on the reverse strand, counting down.
AAGGAATTTTGATTTTGAATACTGCATTCGAGCAAGATTTTATCGTAAAATCCGGCCAAACCTCCTCAATCGCACTTTTGCAGTTGTTTGTCTGTGCATTGTTCAGCAGAGCAAATACAACAATGCATTCAATTCACAAACTGCAATTTTTACAAACCGAATAGAAACCAAACCAGCATAAAACATAATTTTGTCATGATTTTCCATAATGGTCATTGAATTTGAAGTGGCAGGTCAGCAACACACTTTACTTTCTTTGCCATTCTTGCACAGAAATTTCATAAAATTTACATCAGTTTATAACTTTGATCAACTTTTGCTGCAATTGATACTCGTTACCAAGCAATAACTTGAGGGTTTACTTAGTTGTAGAGAGTTAAGAAAATAGTTGAAAAAAAACTTTAAAAAAAGCAGTACTTACTTCGTCAACTATATACTTTCATAAAATTAAAGCTTGGTCCGAAAGAGCTAAAAACAAAAGCGAATTTAATAAGATTAAATGCAGTTGCAATTTAAATAAATATTATGAACTAAATACAGAGTATATGAAATTTGAGTATGCGACTGTGTTGCATGCTACTCATGCTGCAATTGTTGTAATTGTGGGTTTGTGCCGCTTGAATTACTTAATACGGTAAATTGAGTTTGACCCATTTAGATATGCTGTCAACAATGGGATTTAAATACAAATAAATAATGCGTGCATTGAAATGTTGCAACTACCTATACAAATACACATCACACACACACACACACACATACAAGAACACTTAATCCCAGCGCGAACATACAAACAACTTAATGAAGATTAATGCATTGGCACAATGCGAGTCCTTTGAGACAAGCAAAATCGCAACAGAAAAAAATAATTCATTGCGAACTGCATGTGATTTGATCGACTTTCCCATTTATCTATCAATTTGCAACAGCAACAGTCAGACTGTCAGTCTGTCAGTCTGTCTGTCTGTCTGTCTATCGCTCTGTCTGCCAGTCAGATATTGGCACTGCTCTTTATCAGCAGAAAGTGCATAGATATATGGCAAGACACTTCTGAATCACTTCTCAATCAGTTTGACTGACAATCGCATTGGCAGCTCAGCTCAGCTCCGCTTGGCTGATGACAATGATGCCATCCGACGCAAACTACAATTGTCCATTTCAAGCGAGTTGTGCATATTCCTAGACACATGACACTGTTTATCCGCACAAAATCAAACAGTTGTCTATCTTAATATAGCTGAAGAATCATTTAACAGAGCGTATCTTATACACAAAAAAAAAAAAAAAAACCTTGAAAAGTCTGTTTATTTTTTGTAAAAATAAGTGTTTGCATTTTTTTTACACTTAAGAAGTATTTTTTAATATTAATTAAAATATTTCTGAAAAATAGTTTTAAATACTTCTAAGTTTTTAATTCTTTTAAAAGCCAAAAATATTTTTAGGTCATTTTCATTTTAAGTTTATTTATAACATGTACCTTCTGGAGAATGCCCTTGTCGCCAAAACTGCATAGTGAAATATCCAAAATATATATTTTAAAATCAATTCCAAAAACTCAGCTGAATAAAGTCGCCATGCGAATTGAGAGCGATTGACAGGCGCCTCGATTGCTGTTCTTTTTCATAGTACACATTGTTTAATATTGTTGTTGTTATTGTTGCTTAGCCCCGTTTTGTGCAACATGATTGATTGCTGTTTACTTGCAGCGTCCGCTTGTTGCCCCGCTCAACACAACTCCAAAGTCCTTCAAACTGGCACATTTGTAATTCGATTTTGCGAAGCTGAAACACGCATTCAGATTCCGTTGCCATGAATATTCCCAGGTGGCAGCGTTCAAACTACAAACTGGATTTATTACAGCGAAAGGCAGCCAAAAACAGCAACGCTTTTCCACGACATGTGAATAACAAATTTCGCTTTGTGTAACAACATGGCCAATATGCAGATGCACCAGCAACAGTTTACAGTATCTGGAAACTGCAACAAAAAACTGACTAACACCGCTGACAGAGTTCCGTAAATCCATTCAAGCGTTTGTTCATAGATCCAATATTGACTACAGTTCAATCGATTTCAGTTTAATCGATTGCACTTGCGAAATTCAATTCTTTGGGGTAATTCATATTTGCTTTTGTTGTTAGAGCATTTTGGAATTTTTAATATAATTGGAATGCTTTATTGAGCTTGTAAATTCGTTCTTGGTTCCTCATCCTATGGCACCGCCAATTCCTGCAATTTATACATAATAATAACACAAATGTTTTAGGAAAAGCTAACTTTAATGATCAGCTTCGGAGCACTAAATTAATTCCTGTACACAAACAAAAATTAAATTTAGAAAACTAAACAAATCCGAATCATTTAATTAATCTAAATATTTTTCTAATATACAAAATATATAAACTATATAAAAGAAACATTTTTGGAAAAAAAAATTTTAAATATAAATGGATTAATGCGATTTAATGAACAGAAATCTAAAATTCGTGTGAGCTACAAAACTTATCGATAAATAACTTCACTCTACAGCTAAGAACACATTTCTGTACTTCCAAGTTAATTTCATCTTTTAAATTTAAAAAAAAAAAGAAGTTTATATCAAAAAATTTAGTATTCTTTATGAATTAAGAAGTTTATTGCTAGAAATTGTAATTTTTAGAGAACTATTAAGTTTTTAGCCATTTAACTCTTTTTCATCCACGTTAAAATTCCCGCTTATATAGTAAGTTTTTATTAACAATTTATGCATTTGAATATATATTGTCAAGACTGTCTGCGAAATGAATATCCTACATTTGTATATATTGTATATTGTATAATTTATCCATTTCATTATTTAGTTCTATATTTATACTTTCTGTCAATGACATAAACTCCATTTCATTTTAATAAATGATTAGATGTAGCTAAAGGCACTTGCCCAATTCGGTAAATGGGTTGTTTTGTATGCATAAAGCTAAAATGTAGCTGTTTAAGCAAATTTAGACATTTATTTCATGAATAATATATTTTGTGATACTGTGATTCAATTGTAAGTGAAATCATACCACAATGTTTTTGCTAATAAGTTAACAAGAAATAAACAATCGAGCTGCTCAAATTAGGGAGTCGATATCTTATTCAGCCAGCAAAGCTTTGTCTAAAGGCCAATAAAGATAGTTGCTTAAGTGTTATATTACTTATTCGCCGCATTGGTTTTAATCAATAATATTGGCATCGTCGCCAGTTTGTTTTTACTGTGGAGACACTCGTGCAACTTCAGCAGTTGGCGGTCATTGTGATGCACCAGACACAAACACACAATTGAGTGCACTCGTGTGTCCAATGTCCCCAATGTGTCCACCACTGTGTGTGTGCAAAGGGATAAGTTATAACGTAGTTGCCACAAGGCATCCCACCATTATATCATTCTCTCACGCTCGCCATCGCCTTGGCCATGTCGCAGCAATGCAGAAGAAAGAACACATTACGTATACGCAATATTTCGCAGTAAATGCCAAAACGAATGGAGCTTTGTTTGCCAACATCAACCGGAGCAGCTCAATGTAGAAATTGGCTTGTTTATTGTGGCGCTACGATAAGCTCTTGGGTCATTGCACCTCCTGCAACAACAACCCATAAAAAATCCTAAAACAACCCCTCACCCAAGTCTCACATATTGGTAACGTTCTCAGCGGGATAAAGCAGGCGACTTAAATACTTAAAGATGCGGGTTAAATGGCCAGTACAAATTCGAGGCAAACTGCTCTGCTTTCCAAAAGATTGTTTAATGTGTGTTTATCTTGGCGCAAAGCAGCAACAACCAGTTTAATGGAAAATGAATTTAAGAGTCTTAAGTTTGGTCAAATTGAGAGCTATTTTTTACATGTCATATATTTATTTTTACTGTTTATATTAAATATTTATTTTCTTGTTGACCATTTATTAATATTTTAATTGTATGTTTGAATAAAAATTGGCTTATATTTTAAATTGCGCACAAAGATGTTTTTTTGCCTCTATATTTAAATCTCACAAAAGTCAATTGCATGCAAATATTTTCGATTTATATGTATCTAAAAGCATCAGACCTGCAAAAAAAATATATAAAATTTATATTTCAACAACATAAGCATGAAATTAATCGGAAATAACAGAAAAACCAAATCACAACTGACAAACAAATGCATTTAATATAAATGCAATTAAAATGATTATTTTAATTAAATAAAGTTTTGTTCTTTTGGTCTTACTGCAAAGATTAAAAATAAAAATTTATGGTTGACACGTTTATTGTAAGACAATCTACAAAAAGAGTTTCGAAAAAGAACAAATCGATATTCCAAATGTGCTTTATGTTAATTAAAAATTAAATCAACCATCCTTTTCACTACTCAACTCCATGAAATTCAAATAAATTAAAGCAATTTACGTTGGAATCATTTTACAATCATTTCGTGTAAATGGAAAATTCATTAATTGGAAAATATATCGCACATGAGTCGCAGCTGTATTCGTATTCATATTCTGTGGAACAAGTCGATGAATGTTGAAGTTGATGGCAATCAATTTGCTTTGTGGCTTTATTTTTTTTTTATTGGGCTTGTGATGACTGGGTTGGTCTGTTCCCTATTGGCTAAGATCTAATCAAATATGCCAATCACATGAGCCCAGGCGGGTGATAATGAAATTGTTCTTAATTTACGTTATACGCATCAAAAATCAATTTAGCTCCGCAAATCGAAAAAAATAAACACACACACTCAAGTTGCGACAAAAGTCACCCACAGGTGAGCGGAGCGACGACATATGCAGGTGTAAATAAGTTATCCATGAGGGACCTCTTAGTCGTCAGTGGTGGATGGAGGAATTGGAGGCATGCATATTTAATGTGGCTTATGCCGGATGACATAATGTGCTTGCCACTTGCCCCAAAGGTGGGCATAACCATTCAAAGGACATCCACTCAGACACACGCCCACAACTGGTTGGCCTTGAGCATTGTTTTGATGGTTAATTTAATGTTTTATTAACATATTTAAATATCTCTGAATAAGCAAGTGACAATTTTATGCTTGCCTAAGGGGTTTGCTTACGAATAATTATTTGCGGAGCCTATTAAAAATTAAGAAGAGTGTCTGATGAAATTATGCAAGAGTGTGTAAGATTTAAGGGACTTTTAGAGCCACAGATCTCGAATTTTGATTAAGTAATAATAATACGAAAATTAAGTTTATTTAATTGCATTGATAAAAATACACAACTTCGCGTTCATCAATTCAATTCGAATTCGAATAAAAGTCTAAATTGTTAGAATATAGCCAATAGATAATTTAATGCACCAAATTAAACTGAAAAATTGTGAATTAACTATTAAGGAGAATATTGTCAATAAGACTACTAACTAGAACATATTTAAAATAAATTATTATGTTCTACTTGTTGAGTTCTTTCAAATTAGGCATTCTACCTAATAAAATGTATATATGTTACATTTTAGATATGTTTAATTTATATAAATTAGCATTATGATTTGTGCTTAACTGTATTTCTTTTAAGTTGTGAGTTGTTATGTAAATAAGTATTATTAAAATTATAAATATTGCATTTTAATTTTCGCTATTCTTATTAATTTATATTTTGAAGTAATGTACAATCAACAGACTGTAAAAAAAAATTAATTTATATTCTCCCTGGCCAAGTCAGCAATCAACTAACTTCCTTCGATCGTTCAGATTATTGTTAACAGCAATTCTCATTTTAGTTTGACAGTTGACAGCTGTCTTAGCTTCTTTTTGCATTTTTTGTTAACTGTTTACTTTTCAGGCTTATTCAGGCTGTCTCCAATTGCAGCAAGCGAGAACAGAGCAATCTTCTCGAAAGGTACTTTTTTTTACTTAAAAGCTCTTTAGGAGCCCAGTCAAAACTGTGCTCATTAATTGCAATTATGATTTGACCGTTGGGAGCCTTAGTAATTTACATAAAAATCATAATAAATTAAATGATCCCTTTTGAGTAGACCTTTTTCTGGTCTTTTTGGACTGATATAAAAGGCACACAAATGGTCGGTCGCTTATGTGTCGCTCAATTATTTAGAAGAAGGCGTCAAAAAATGAAATGCAAAGATAATCAGGTAGCCAACAAAATGTGCGCAAAGTAATTGGGCAACACTTTATCAAAAATATTTTAGCAAATTCTTCTAACGAAATGCTTCTAGGACAAATTAAAAAAAATAAGTCCACTCAAACAGCCCCATAAATCCTAAGCTGGCTTTTTTTAACATTTTAATTATGCCAAAATATGTAGCAATATTTATACTTAATTCGAATTAATTGTTGCATTTGTTTTAATATCACATTTAGTAGAACTATAATATTCGTAGCTCTCAATCACAAGGATTTCAACAATATAGTTAAATATATACACAGATTAATTCAACCTATAAATAATAATAATAAAATAAATAAATAATATAAAATACTCAAAAGAAATAAGTAAACAAATGATACATCTTTTTGGACTATAACACTTACCAACATAATAATTTACCAAAGTCAAGATATATATTTCCCGAGTGTTGACAAATGAATTAACTTTTCGAATGAATCTTAAGATGTGCAACTACGTTTTTATAAATATGCACATAAATTGCAAAAGGAAAAACAATAGAAAAAATACAGTGGTCTGGCATTAAAAACCAATTGGCCAGGCTTTAAAAGACATCAAACCGACATTTCGTAATTCAAAGCGTATTCAATTTGTGTTCGGGGAAAGAGCGGAAAACATAAATTTGCCATGTGCTTAAGCGAAAGTGAAAGCCATTTGGAAAAAGCAGCACGTTCGCATTGTGTGTGATTTGCATCTGCCAGTAAGTTGTTGTTAGTATATTTGTGTATGTAAGTGTTTGTGTGTGTGTGTGTGATTCATTCTGAAAGCAATTTGGTTGGACATCCAAGCAGTTGGCAGCTGTGTTGTGAAACTTTATAGCACCTCAATGTTTGTTGCCACTTTTTCACACAGTAAAAACGGTTATTTTTCTCGTACTCTGCATTTCTGCTTCAGCAAATCGAAAATTGAACAAGTTAGAATCATCTAGTTGAGAGAGCACGACTTGCAGATACACTATTAAATACATAACATAAGCATTCAATATAGAAAATATAATGAGAAAATTTCTTTTTTAAAATTTATGAACCTTTTGTCAAGGTATTTTATATATAATTAGGAGAGTTTATCTTAACAATAGTGTCTTTTATTTGTGAACCAATTGTCAATAAAATTTAGAAGAGTCTTTCTTAACAACATCTTTTATAGATAATTTGTGAACCATTAGTATTTTAAATATAATTTAGAATATTTTATCTCAACAGTAGTGTCTTTTATAGATGATTTGTGAACCATTTGTCAAGTTATATTAAATATAATTCAGAAGAGTTTATCTTATCAATAGTGTCTTTAATTAAATACTTTCCCGATATTTGCGAAACAGAGAAGATTATTGATAAAATGAAATTAGGATTATATTTCACATTGGAAGTTTCTAATTCTCATTGTACCTGAGTTCAGCTTAATTATAAAATCAGACAAACGGTCTTGCTGATCAAAAGTATATATAATTTAACATGCACATTGAGCATGCTTTTTTTTGCATGTTGCATAATTAGTCATATCTTCATCATGCCCTATTTCCAATTTGACTTAAGAGTATCAAAAATAGCTGACTAAACTAGGACTGGTCCAAAAATTATTTCCCTGCTGCTGTTTCTCTTGTCGTTCAATGTTGTTGGTTTGGCTGCTGCTGCTGCTCTTGCTGCAGAAGCAAGTTTTGCCATTTATTTTCAGCTAAATGACAAAAAATTAAGTGCCTGGTCCAACTTTTGCCTTTTATTGTGTATTAATAATAATGACTGTATATATATAAATAAATATATTTATATATGTGTATGTATTTTTTTATTTATATACATAAGAGTTCGCACATTCATTTTTATCTGAAAACGACAGCTGCTTGTTATTGATACCAACAAAATGTGGCAACACAAAATAATACGCATCAATTTCTAAGTAATTGACATATTCGACTAAATTTCCTTTTTTTATTTTATTCTTATTTCACTACTGTTTTCAGTGAGCACTCTAAAATAAATCAATGAATATCAAAAAAGTTATATTTAATTTGCTCACAAATAAATAAGACAAAATATTTGATGGCAAATACAATTTCTGTCTTTCTTTTTTTTTTTTAAAGTGTAACAGCAAAAGTTGACAGAAATATTTATACACTAAGTAATCTAGACACAATTGAAAATTAGATATTTTGTAATGTATTTCTTTTTATTAATTTTTCAAAAGACTCACAAAAGTCAAACTAGTTATTATATTCAATTTATTCATTTAAAAATTATTTAGTGAGGAAAAAAAATGATAATTTAAAAATCACTTCCAAATATGTTAACTTTATTGTTTTGCAAACTTTAAGATGAAAACATATTTTGATATACATATGAAGTTACCTTAAAGTCACCTAAATTATTAACATATGAATAACTATGCAAAGTTGTTGCTGCTATTGTCCTGTTATAAGGACTCATCACAGAAGAGGAAAAAAACTGAAATGAATGAGAAAAATCCCTGCTTAAGGATAAGCCAATGGCAATGTAGGCCCTCGAGGATTCAAGGAGCGTACAATTGTCAAATATTTGCTGAGCTGTGATTAATGTTGATTCTACGCACGCTTCTGGCCCTTTTGCATGGGATCTTTGCCTGCTTAGCACAATTCACCTGTAATAGCAGGGAAACGACAACGGAAACTCATTTTCTCTGCACAAAGAGACAGATAACAAAAAAAAAAAAACAACCTGAAAAGAAAATGAAACGAAGAGCAGAAAACTCTCGATTACTTGGCATTTATTTCATTTTGCTTCGCATTTGTGTGGCAATTAATTAAATTGATTAAATGCTTAACAATTTACCCCATCCACATGATAGAAAGTGCCAGCAGAAACAATAAGACTAAACGACACCATCAACTCGATTCCCCATCGACCCGAGTGCACTTAGCAGGCGATGGTTGGAGCAAATGGCCAAAACTGCTCGGACTGGTCACGTTGTGTCAACAGACATCCCCAATGCACTTTGATGTTAAAGTTGGTGCAGTTCCTGCCACAATTTACAGCATTGTTCACACAAAATATATATCAGTTGCGGGGCACGCACAAGTGCTGCATGCCACTAAAAGTTCTTAAAAGCAGGCTTTTGCCTATACAAATATTAAATATCGATTTTAGTTGCTAGCCTTTAGCATAAAATTATTTTTTTGGATTTATTATTCGACGAGAAAAAAGCTTCTGCCGAGCATAATCGACTGAAATGTATTGAATATTAAGAATATTTATGGCACTTTATTTATATATTGTGATTTACAGTGTAAGCATAAATCACTTTTGTTCTTTGGAAGTGTTAATACTTCGAATTTCAAAGATAGAAAATATTAATTGAAAAGTGCTAAAGCGATGGAAAAAGAGGAGATAGTTTTAGGAATTGTCTAGTCCGGAGTGTTTGCCGGAACTTGAAGACTTAATAGCAAATAAAATGATTTACTCTAAATGAAAGCAAACTTTTAAATAAATTGTAGCCAATTTGATAGTGGTTTCTTCAATAACTGTGTTTTTATTAGATCTCATTGATATTTAAATAGATGTTTTTTAATATTGCAGAGCGTCATTTGATAATTATGTCTTTTAGTGCCATCAGATATCGAATTCGCTTAACTAGTGAATTTATCGATAAATAAAGATTGATATGCTTACGGTATATGAGTATTATATTCAACATGTTAAGTATCTCTTAGATTGGCTTGTTCCTTGTATCTTTTCAGCAGTTTAAGCTAACCAAGTTTTTAAGCTAACCAAGTATTTAAGCTAACCAAGTATTTTTACACTTTATTGGGGTGTTACCTGTTACATACCTTTTTCCCTTTTCAAATGAGAGCATATCAAAATTGCTCCCTTACCTATAAATAATACGAGACATGTGTTTTCATAACTCATTGCATTCAACACAAATCTGTTGCTTTCACGCATAGTTGCACAACAAGGCATTATAATCGACATTGTTTTTTTTTATATTCATGTGTAAAAATATATAAAAGAAAGAAAAAAGATGGAAAAAGATGGCAAATCAATGGCTAATCAGATCAGGCAGCCCCATTTACTGGGGTGGCTCAACTGATTGCATCCGTTGCTCCTGTTGCCTGAGTTTAAAATTCAATTTTGTAGAAAATTGTGTGTGCCTAAACGTATTTCAAACGTTTTTCAATTTATTTCGCCAGCCAACATAATGAAGCAGGCATCACCAGTAGCAGCCGGGTGCAGTCGGAGTAGAGTCGGCCAGGCGGGGCCAGGGCGCAAACTCAAATCAAGCTCACAAAAATGAGCATCAAGGAAAATTGGGGAAAAAAAATAAAGGTCAAAAAGGTACCAAATAACTTTAAGCTACGTGCTGGCCCTTGGCCAGCTTCAGCCAACAACAACAACAACAACAAAACTGGCCCTCATTATCAATGCCAATACAAAATCGAATATATATTATTTTCCCCCTTCAAAAGGCAACGGACGGGGATCTTTTTATGGCCGACTGCGATGGTATTTTTTTGGGGTGTGAGGCTTGATTATTGATTGAGCTTTGTTGTGCGTTGCGTTTCACCATATTTATACACAGTCAAACAACCAAACACACACACACATACTCATTCACACCCACAAAAGCACAACCACTCATAAGGACACACATTGAGTTTAATGCTTTGATTAAACCTGATTGAATTGTCTATTGTGGTCTGACTGTCTGACAAGACTTGTAAATAACTCAAAGCAGACTTCATTTAATCCATATTGAACTTAAATTTTGCGCTTAAACTTCATTTTTAGCAAAATAACTATAAACAAATAAGAAATCCGCAAATGTAAAGTTTTGTTATTTAGTATTAAAATAATGCAAAATTTGCTTGAAATTGATTTAATTTATGCCTTGTGCAACTTATTAGATCCTAGAATAGAACCCAATAACTATATGGGCTCTATATCTATCTGTCATTCAGTATCGTTACATATATATATATATATATTTATATCGCATACATTCTCTGATTAATCAACAACAGCTTCTAATAGCCACCAAGCAAAGTTGCTTTTATTTTACATATTACAGAATTAGCTGAACCTAGAAAAACCTCCCTAATTTAACTATCAACTTTAGCTTTATCATTTTATTTGTTTAACTTTAGCAAATAGAACAACAACTTTTGGGCGCTATTTTTATTTAGTTTTTCATTTGCGCCACTTTCAGACAAATCAGACAACAGGTAAAACGAAATAAGAATAAATGTAAATGTAAATAATTCAGCCAACAAAAGAGCACAAAATTAAATGGCTAAAACACTGAGCAAGGTACTATATATATATATATTAGGCTATTGGGTGATTTTGTCTGTTCTTTAAGCTAACTTGAAGGTTTTGTGTTTCTTCTAACATTTTCCATATCTTGCTTTACAGATCTCGAGCAATTTTCTGCCATCATTCGAGGCAATTTCCCTGGCCGTGGGGAGCATCGCCAGCAAGTTGAATTGGACGCAGGTTGACATCTATGTAGGCGGTAAGTCAACGCTTATTTCCCGATTAAATGGCAGATAAATTCAACGATTTGCAGTCGCAATGCGAGCAGACTGTCATCATTTAATTTGCATTAAATTGCTTTCAATTCTCAACGCCTGTCAGTGCACCAAATAAAAATAAAACCATTAAAAAAAAACAATGTACTCAAATGTAAATTGAATTTAAAAATATTCATTTCTGATAATTAATGACTTTAAGCATAAAGCTGGTGTTTTCTATTAGAAAATATTTATACATTTATTTAATATAATATAATGCTTAAACTAATATAATAATAATATATATATACACATATATTTAGTAGAACTAGGAGATCCCTTAACGCAACTGTAATTGGTTCAGGCAGCATCACTAATCGATCCAATTATAGCCATGTCCAAACTATTTGACTTATATGCGACGATTTCTATATACTATTACTATATCAAAAAAACTACCACACAAATAATTAGTCGAAAGAAGAGTTTTAAGTAACAAGTTTACTTCTATCTGGAGAAATTGGCTTTATCGTAGGAATAATTGTAGAACGAAGTTAATCTGCTGAAATCTCAGTGTTTCAAATATCTTGTTTTTATGCGTCACTTGGAAAATGTATGTGATATAGAAAATACCATAAAATACCATTTATATTACTCACGCTGAAGCAATATTATTATTTAAAATAATTACTTCAATCACAGAATTCAAACTGGAGTGTTAAGTTTCCATGTGCATTGGCTCTGACTCTATTTGCAAAGGAATTTTAAATACAGCATATTAGAAATTGTTAAATCTTTAAATTAATTTAAAACAATATCTGACTTTGCCAAGTTTTACGGACTGCAATCGTCAGACGCTTAACTTGGTTGCCATTCCTAATAGGTGCAAAAGAGGCAGAGTTGCCTGGGATACGTTAAGTATGCTCAGGAAGGCACTAAGACTCTGCAATGACCCTCCAAGGGAGTCCACCTAATGCCGAATTATGGTTTGGTTATTAAGACAACAGACGAAGACAGACGAAGGACACGTGTGCGTATACGCAATGCAATTAGTGATGACATTATTATGATTAACATTGAGCTACAGTCGAGCGTGTGTGTGTGTGTATGTGTGTGTGTGTATGTGTGTGTCTGTGGGCGTATCTGTGTAACCAAAATGAGTGTGCGCACAAATGTTGACAGTGGGGCAGACAAACAGACAGAGCTACAATTAGATTGCAACGGGGCTGCGTTTGAAATTTAATTAGGTGGCAAGAGCTAATCGCATGTCCAGCAGCACACAGCAAATACCAAATGAGCAGACAAGGCAAGGCAAGTCAACTGACTGCATTTTGTTGCAAGTATCAGATGTTTCATTAATTTAAATCAGTAACAAGCAGCTGCTGCAGCGAGCAATCAATTTAAGACTTTGCTGAAATTGAAAGTGAGCACAGAAAGCGTAGCTGAATTAATTTATTTGTCAGACTTAAACAAATGTTTATGGGAAGCAAACAAGCCAACAAATGACCGATGTTATTCCTTTTTGGAGTGAGCCAAGAGTCGAGTTGTTTACACAGTATTTGCCCCAATCTACTCACAAATGAGTAGCCATATGTGTATGGAATAAACTAGTTGCTTATTCTCTTGTCTAACCTCAAGCATTTGACATTTCGGAGCTGAGTTCGTTGACCGCCAACGGCGAAAAATAACAAATTTTGTAAATTATGTGACAGTCGTTGAGAAATTGTGTAAAAACAAAGTTATAAAATAAGCAAAATGGCAACTGACAACTGGCAACAAGGAAAGCCAAGATGCGCGCAAAACGGTAATAAAAACCACAGAAAAAATAGAGAAATTCAGGAAAATATGTAAATTTGGCAGCCAAGCAGGCGAGCGATAATAGAACCCACTTCCAACCGTCATAACTACCCATAAAAACAGCGAAATTCTGGGTAGGAGTCAGTGGAGCAGACAACACATAAAATTTCCCAGGCAGCAGTTAAAACTGGACAAATAAACGTAAATCGCCTGACAAACAAAATCACAAGTCATTAACTAATTAACTGAAAAAATGGGTGAAAAAAATAAATGTGTAAGCAAACACAAATGTCAATTAAGCCTGCTTATTTAAGTAACTACGAATATCGGTAAAAATTTATAAAACATTAAATTTAATTTAATTTGGGTTCAGTTGATTACCTTTCAAGTAAACACTTTGTTTTTGAGTACCGTCGATGTGTGTTCGAAAGGACCCTTTTTACTTTTCACGATGGAAAATCGATTTTCTGTTTTACAGACAGGAAAATGTATCTGAGATATGTTGACTTGTGAGTTGCCCTTATCAGGGATAAAAATCAAGTTAAAATTATAATAACTTCTGCCAGGGATGTTGGAAAAATCACATTATTATTTTTTTATTATTATTTGTGACAATAAAAAATACTCTAAAATCAAACCCAATTATCTTTTTAACATAATAATATTAGCTGACTTTTTTTTCAGTATTTAGGAATAATTAGCATAGTTTTGAGAATTATTTAAATAATGCATAAATTGTAAATTGTAACTAATTACTCAAAATAATGTTCCACATAAGTTTACAGTAAAGACAAAAATAAAACTTACTGAATATTTTCCATTTATATATATTTTATAAACAAATCACATACAGAACTTTTAAAGCAAGCCTCTGATTTTGCTTTACGTGAGTCAGTCCGATTTCCAAAAATAACACAAAGTTGTTCGATAAAGGAGTGAGAATTAAGGTCCTGATGGCAGCTAAGTTTGATAAACGTAGGTCACACACACCCACAAACACACCCATACTAACCACTAATTTATGCGTCGACACATACACAAATACTTACAGAACCAAACCAAACCGAACCGAACCGAACCAAAACTGAACAGTAATTCTGATGTGGTATGTGCGTGCGCATTTTGTACAAACATTTTTATGAATAATGTGGCAACATCTTTGGCCAGAATGGCCCATAAACACCACTGGTGAACAGACAGGGGACATGAGAGATGGCTGGCTCAAGGCATAGATTTCATTTGTGGCACCGATATTAATCTCGAGTGTTCAACAATTAATGTTGGCTATTTTTGGCCCACAAACGTGGCTGACAAAGCCCCTTAATTTGGCTTAGCCATATCATTTAGAACTGCTTTTTATGACAGCGTAATTAGCCCGGAGTTGTTGGCCAATTGCTTGTCATGGCGGCAACACAATTTATTTTTTTTATGATTTGCTTTACGCTAAGTGACAGCTAATGGACTTGCTGGCCATAAAAGGTGGTTAACTACTGAAGGACAACCAATCAGAGCCATATGCCAGCATTGATTGCGCCAGTTATGTTTGCTGATTGGTTTGACTTTCAATTTGACTTTGACTTTGGCGATGACTTTGACATTCACTTCAATTGCGCTCAGTTGGCAGATCATCAGCGCAATATTACATTTGGCAAGTTTCCATTGCTACTTATATATAAATTTGAAAAGATATATATATTGTCTGCACTAACAATAACCAAGCAACATCAATGGACAACGACTCAATCGTTGGAACTAAGAACTCGAAACTTTTTCGCGACAAGATTTAATCTTATGAATAATGTAAATTGCCAGCAAATGGCGACAATGCAATTTAAACTTTAATTGTATATTAATAGATTGCGTAAAAGTTTTCTTTACAAACTGCAAAAAAAAACTCAAACAAAGCAATTTACATAATTGCGCCCAAAAGCTGTGCTGCCGATTCTGCCAAACTCTCACATATAATAAAAATAATCATTTCCTGCATAATTATCATTAAGTTTGTTGCATGTTGCCCATCGATAAGCAACAGACACCATCAAGTTTATGGTTACTGCATAACTTTTTTATACTACATTAAAATTAAAAAAGGTCCAAGGAATTTATAACTTGTGACAGCTCCCACATGTAAAGTATTTTGAACTTTTTTTGTAATTGTTTTGGACAGCACTCAAGCTTTAAAATATTCACCTGGGGTTTTTGAAACAATAAAAAAAAAAAATTATTTAATTGCTGCAAAACATTGCACCTGATAATTAAATAAAGAATGATAAAACTTACACACTAGTCAAGAAATAACTTTAAGTCGAGGTCAACATAATGCTTGAATTAAATCAGCTAATGAAGAATTTTAAAATGTTTTTGGACTCCTTTTAATTTTTAAATATTTTAATTTTGTATTTCTTACTCACGTTCATTTAAAAGTATCTGTCGTTTTCTTCGTTAAATTATCAGATTGCCTGGGATCTTCAGGGGTCTATAATATTCATCGTGCCTCCTCTCACATTTTATTTAATGTTTTCATAAATATACATGCCGCATATCTTTCCACACACAAAACGTTGCATGTGCCTTTTGCCACACGTTAAGTAAATTATGACTTAATTTGAATGTCTCTCCGCTCATAAGCTTAACCATGAAATTATGTATTTAAATTTGTTGAATGTCGGATTTGTAACTCTGAAGAGATTTTGATGAAATTTTACCATGTGGCATGTGCTGCATCCGTGTGTAATTCCATAAAATTTGAGCGAAGTTTATGGTAAACACTTTATCACAAACGAGTACTTTCAAAATTTGAATAAATCTGTGAGGGCGATAACTATAAAGAAATAGCTTCTTGACTTTAACTAATATTTAAATATATATTTTTTTTTTCAACTCAAAAAAAACTCAGAAAATTATATATTGGTCCCCAGTTTACGTTCTAGTCAAGAAACCCATTCACCTTTCAGCCCACTTATCGTTTTGAGATCTTCGATTGGTCAATGATTGCATAGATTTTTTAGAAACAGAAACGGAAGTGGAAATATTAGCAATCTTCTAAGGAAATCAGTTTCTCAAATTAATTATTTTCGTGGTGTCTTCAATAATGGCAATAACTGTTGAACCATTTTATATTTGAATCCTTCCAGATTTAATTTTTTATTTATTAAGACAATTTTTAAAATGTTAAAAAGTATTTTTAAAATTGTTGTTTGCTATTAGTGTTTATTAAATAAATTAAAAACATTTTGAATAATAACAGTTATATATATATATATATATATATATATAAATAATATTAAGCTATAAACATTATTTATATTTTTTTAAATATTGTTATTTTCTAATTTCCTTTTTAACGGCTTGATAAACATAACATTAGTTATTTATTGCAAATTTTAACGAAAAGAGCTCGGCCAGATTATGAGTTGCGTACAGCAATCCTTTAACCCAGCTTACACACACACACACACACACCCATCCACACACATAGAGCAACTTAGCCAAGGCCAAGGAAAGGGGCTCTGAGGCCATCGTTGCACATACACATTGGCAAAGGCGCATGTTTTAGTTCCAGCTGTCTGCACTTTGCATATGCTTACACACACAAACACACACACACAGATGAGCTTATACGTAGGTGTAAATCCTTGTGATGTAAGGCATAATGTGTTTCAGCTCACACACATTAGCATTTGTGCTTTTTCATGTCATGCATTTAAATATTCATGCGCTGCTCAAAATTTAAATTAAGCCAGCTGGCAGGTGTGTGTATATGTGTGTGCGAGTGTGGCTACCAAATGCACAAGCATTTAATGAAAATGCCTTTTTCAGCTTTAGCATTTTTACCCAGCTTTGTTGTGTTTGTTGGCCAGCATATTTGGTTAACCACGCGATATTATTTACAATCAAATTTCAACAAAAAGGGATACAAATAATGAAAACGAAAATGTAAAATATCCACTAAATTCACAATAGTTTTCCGCTGTGTGCACATCAAATTTCCATCATGAAGGATATGCCACGTGCTGCAATTTTACCTGATTTGGTTAGAAAGCTTTGTTTGGTCAAGTGAAACAAGCACGTGCAACACAAAAAAAAAACATAATACAAAACTAACAAAAAAATATGTGAATAACATTAAACAATAGATTTATTTTTCATTATGTTTTTGGCAAATGCATAGACGACTAAAATAAATGGCCAGCTACGTAACTTGATTGAGTAGATTGGCCACATGGTTAGTGCAACTTTTGTTGGCAGTTCTTCGTGAGACACACAATCACAGGACACACACACAAACACACACTTAAACATAAATGCAATCAGAGCATGTCACACGTGACGTATACGTCATGTTTTTGCATAAAAAATGGATAAGATAATTGTGGTGTGAGTGTGTTTTGTTGAAAAAAGGAATTGCTGGTTGTGTGTTGAAAGGACAGAAACAAAAAACATGAAATGGCTTCTATCGAAAAGTACTAAATAATAAGCATTTATAGGAAGAAGATTCGAATACTCGACTACAAAATAGCCACTATTAGTTTGTTCCATATTCAATTTCTGGTTGGTAAATGTTTATGATTAATAAGCCATCAGTTTAAATCGCGTTTTTTTTATTTTTACAGCGAATAGAATTTAAGTAATATTTGCGAAATTCTGGCAGATATTAATCAAATGAAATACACTTGATCTGACATTGGACTTTGAGAACTTACGTACGAATTCAAAAGCTATAGCTCCTATAAAATTGCAGATTAGTCATTATTAAACAGACGGAACTACGCCTGTCGTAAAATAGTTTCGGCTGTTAAAGTTGATCAGGAATATATATGCCTTCTGGGTTTGTCCAGCCTATCTCACAATCTTTCACTAATTGATTATACTCATTTTTCCACTTGAATAGCAACTTAATACGAACAGTTTTAATTGAGATTAGTTATGTGATTTGCAGTTACACTAATCGAAAAGAGAACCATATCTTACACCCAAAATATTTATTGCGAGAAACGTGCAATTTATTGTTGATAAAAAAAAAGTGTCCTTGCCAAGTGCAATGTGACACCAGCTTTGGAGCAGAAGTGGAGTAGGCAAATTTGCAAAACGAATACTAAGCTGCCTTGAAATAAAACCAAAAAGTTTTTGCTGGCAAATGGAAAACTACGAAAAACGTCTGCTGCCAAAAATCATGTGCAAAACGCATTTGCCCCAAAACTGAGTGGAATATGTTGACAGGAGCGCGAAATTCTGTTGGCGTATTGCGTAATTGCACAACTGTGCGGAGGATAACAGGCGACTTGCCACTGTGGAAAACAACAAGTTTGCAACTTGCCACACATGGCAGTGCACTCATCGGAGGTGGTGGGAACTGGCCAAAAAGTTGTGCAAGTTTTCATCTCACATCTGAGTTAATTAATCCGTCAGCTGCATTGCTAATTGAGTTAAGGGAAACAGCAACAGCAGCTGCAACAGCAACAGCAACAGCAACAGCAAGTGGCAAATGGTTTTTTGTTAAGAAAAATAGCCTTAAGGATTTTGAACTCGCATTTCTCCCAAACAACAACAACTTGTGTCTGTGCTGAGTGAATGTTTTAACTGTTTTACGCAGCCCAAGCAGCCACTCTTTTTGGCCTAGGCAGCTCAGCTGTCAGCCAATTTTGAGCGCCGCCTTAATTCAATTTTCTTTTTTTGGTACGCACACAAAACGTTGCCAGCCAGTGCGTTAACTGTTTGTGTGTGTGTGTGTGTGTGTGTAATGTCTCATTAACTCTTACATTTTCGCCAACTCATTGTCAATTAATGTACAACCATAAAAAAACTCAAATGAGCACCGACACTTGCCTGCAATTGGAGTGCGACGCCTCTTTTATGCCCATAAATTATGCACTTTCAGTGTTCCACGAAATCTGCTATTCAGCATGATAATGCACAAAACTGTTTACCGTTCGTGTTTTCTTTTCATCTCCTTAAATTAAATACTTTTGCACCATCTTTTTAATGGGCAATGATTTTAACCAAACATTTTTATAGTTTGATGGACAAACTTTCAGTATTCTGTTTATTGTATAGTAATCTGATATGCAAAGCTAATATTTTAATGCACTTAAAAAAAAAATCCTGGAATTATTAGAAATTTTAAGTAATTTTAAAATTCTATCTAGAACAAAAGAATTATTCCCTTTTAAAATATAGACAATTGATCTGAATTTTAAATATGAAAATATGTGCTTTAAATTTTTGATTGCTTATCTTCTTAAATATAAATTGTAGGCTTCATGACAATGAACACATACTTTACATAGCATTACTGATTTTGCAATAAAGTGTTAAAATATGGCAATAATAAAAAAAAAACATCAATAAAAAATGACCTTATTGACAGTTATTTGCAACATTTGTTTGGCTTTTACACTTTATTCTTGTTAATATCTTTGAGAATTTACTTTTGAAATTATGGCGAAAAACATATTACACATTTTAATTGTGTTAATAAAGCAATTTATGAAAACCATGGCAAGTTGACCAATTTACAAAGACTGAGCAGGTGGAAAATAAGAGGCATTAAACATTCATTTAAACATCTTAATGAATTAAGTTTACATCAATTTAAATAAAAAAAATTTAAAATATGAGCTTGCAAATTCTGCAGATTCATTTATTATTCATTTAGCATTTAAACGGTAGCTAAAAATTCGAGTGAATATGAATGCTGAAATGCATCAAGTTGGCTTTGATATAGAATACCCAAAAGGGAATGTTGAATGCCATCCAGTTGGCTAACTTCACAAAGTGAATCCCAAATACGAATGTGAAGTGTCATCAAACTAGCATTTTTTAAAAGTACTCAAATTGAATGACGCTCACATTTCAAAAATTTAAATTGACAAGCTGATTGTGCTGCTTAGAGTTTTCTATTTAATAATTTGACAATATTCGGATTGAAAAATGCAGAATCATGGCAAGGGTGAAGAGCACTTTCGGTTCATGCAGCTCACAGATCGGAAGAGTCTTCACACGCAGATTGGGTTGCTGGTGAAGAAGGCGCAGGAGACGGCTAGCGAGGATCTGCAGGATCGCAGCCGTCGACTGAAGGCGCAACTCGATGAGGAGGACAATGGGTTTGAGCAGGAGTATGCCAGCAAGGTGAGGAATCGCCTCGACGAGAACATTCGCTTGCGCCAGGAGCAACAGCACGAGATGAAGGAGCAGCGCGAACAGCGCCACAAGAAGTTCGTCGACATGAAGCGAGTCCAGCAGATGATGGTAAATTGCTATGAGATTCGCGAGGCGCTGCGCCAAAAGGATTGCAACGAGATCAAACTGTGCCAGGAGCAACAGATGCTGGAGAACATGCGCAAGAAGCGACGCGAATGCGAAAGGGACAACTATTGGGTGAAGCTGAACGAGCGCCGCTGGGCGGAGTACGATCGTCAGCAGAACTGTGAGATGCACAACCGCGGACAGGTGCAGGAGCAGATCTGTCAGGTGCTGCAAGAGCAGCTGGCCGAGCATGAGGAGAAGCGACAGCAGGAGCGCGAGGAGAAACGTCTCGACACGATCAAGGTGGACAAATTGATTGAGGAATTGCGACTGGAGGAATTCGACGAGAAGCATCGGGCAGCCAACAAGAATAAGGAGAAATACCGCGACGAACTGCTCGAGGACATTAGGCGACACAAGTGTGAGAAGCTCGCCGAATGGACGGCGGACAAGGCGGAGCATGAGGAGTTCATGCGGGAAACGCAGCGCCTCGAGGCGGAGGCCAAGGAGCGCATCTGGTGCAGCAAGCGGCAGCTGTACCGTGCCACACACGAGTACATCGCCTATGTGCGACGGATGCGCAACCTGGAGCTGGGCATCGAGAAGATGATGAACGATCGCACCGACGATCTCTACCATGTGGACACCTGTTGCAAGCACAACATTGCCGAGCAGATGCGCCTCAAGGGCCTGAAGGCGGCACGCTGCCATGCGCAGCTCAAGCAGCAGATCTGTGAGGAAGTCGAACGCAAGTTGCGCCTGGAGGCAGAGTACCGTGACAACGGAATGACCGAGAATCGATTTGTGCATCCGCCAGTCACACGGGAAATGATCCTCTGCAAGTACGCAAAGAATCGCGCAGATTTGGATGCCCAAATCGTTGAGATGAAGCGCATTCGGGCCGAGGAGGAGCAGGCATTCGAGCAGAAACTGCTGAAGGCCGTCGATGATCCAGAGATTTGCATTCAGCTGGCGGCCCAGTATATGGACGATGGCACAGACTATCTGCCGCCGCATCCCAACTGGAAGATTCATGCCTGCCCCAAGAACAAGTATGTCGCCAAGATGCCCATGGCCCAGGAGCAATTGGATGCACTAATTGCAAATGCGGGCATTGAAAAGTGTCCATGTCCAGCGGCTGCTCGCCACGACTGTTCCCTTATGAATAAGCAGTGCGGTGATGCACCACCGAAGGCACCCGCACAGAAATTGGAAACCGGAGCTGGGGACTACGAGCCACTGGCCCAAAAGGATGCCTTCAAAAGCTGCTTGTGCAAGTCCCATTTTTCAAAATAAAAAACTTGTTTTTGTTAAAATTGTATAAAATTAGTGCAGATAATAAGATAATAATAAAGTGCGCTAAATACAAAAATTATGTTCTGCTGGTAAAAGTAACTGAAATTATAATATTAATTTATCCAAACTAGAACTAAAAAAAGATATATAAATCCAGTCTAGTTATTATTGATACTTATACTTGATGAAAATACTTGTCATATTTCTTTTGAACGCAGTTATTGAATAAGCTTGCTGATATTTTCTTAAATATGAAAGTTTGCTTTGATTAAATAATTATATATCTTATCCGATCTTGATGAAGCTTTTTAAGTTAATTTATATGATATCGGGCTATGTAAAAAATCCATTGGAAGATATATCTCTTCTTTCTTTTCTGTGTTTTCTTTATTGCAAATGAAAATCGATTTAAATATATATATTTTATTGTGTTCTTTATTGCATTCGAAAGCCAATTTTTATCAATATTCAATTGTGTCACTTATTGCAATCGAAAATCGATTTTTATAAATATTCAATTGTGGTCTTTATTTTAATCGGAAATCGATATAAAACAAAATTCAATTGTGTTCTTTACTGTAATCGAAAATCGATTTGTATCGAAAAATTAAACTAACTTTACAATATTAAAATGTAGTTCTTATAAATTGTGATGGTTCGTACAGACGGATATAACTAAATCGACTCGACTTTTGAAGTTGTTTTAAATTTGTGCTAAAGTAAATAATATGCCGAAATTTAAATTTATAAATATTATTGATCAGCAGTACAGAGATGCTGATTTAAAACTTTTACATACTTTTGCACATTTTAAAAATAACATTTTCCCATTTTTAATAAGTGCATTGGGTTTTTTAATATATACCCAATTAAGGACACTCATTTAAACTTATATTTTTTAAATCTACGATGCTTCGTAGTACATTCGGCATTGCCAAGTGAACTGTGTATTCATAATCACACTTAAACCAAGTCTAGCAAAGACTCAAAGTCATAATCAGATTTATGGTAGATAACTTAATTATACAAAGAGAATCACAAAACACTTCTAAGAGAATATTGAGTTGCACATTAAAGTGCATATTTACTATGCTAGAACAAAACAATCTCTTGGGCATATCCAGGATGAACTTCAAGAGTACTCCACCAGCTCAGTTGCTCGAAACATTGCACATATCAATTAATTTGCTAGAAAGACTTAAGTGATTCTGCACAGACCAATTCCCATTAGGTAAACACACATTTTGCCAAAACATCTTAAGCATTCAGGTCACTCAAAAGTCGTTGATGTCAATTACCCAATCGACCTCAACTCAATCCAAATTGCAAATGTCTCTCCATGGATTTTGTGCAGTTGAATTCGAGCATGAATTTTGAGCAGAAATCGTATTGCTGAAACTTAAAAGCCAAACCACTGGCAATATTCGCTTGAATTATAAAATAGCCACAAACAGATGCACAAAACATGCAACACTCTCAATTTGCGAGTCAGTAAACTGAAATTGGCTGCAACATGCTGCATGAGGCGCGAAAATGCAATTTTGTTGCGTTGCTTTGGCATTCGGAAACTAACCACAGAAAACTGTCACAGCTGCTCGGTGTTCCACTCACAATGCAAAATGCCACTTCTCTCTATTTGCAGACGACAATTGGGGTCTACCGCTGGCCATTGCATCCAAGTTGCACTTACCATATCGCATCGAAGTTGGCGACACAATACGTGACCTGCATCAGCATGATAAGCCGGGCAAAGGTACGTGCTTTCACGAGGAGGAACCAAAAATTTGCATACACCCAAACTAATCATCCCTCCACCCAATCTCTGACTTTAGCAATTATTATTACGGCACCTCTGCACGATGCCAGCACGCTGCGTTGGCTACGCAACTCGAAGTGGTCAAAGGAGCAGTCGCTGGCACCCGAGGAGCAGGAGCAGCAGCAGGCCAAAGTACTGCTCATTGATATTGTGGCCAGCTCATTGAATGTCGAGCATCGACTCTACAAATTTTTGGCGCACATCAAGGGGCATGGTAATGGTTATTGGCCCGGCA
The DNA here is from genome assembly GCA_035042405.1 of Drosophila demipolita. Lineage (NCBI taxonomy): Eukaryota > Metazoa > Arthropoda > Insecta > Diptera > Drosophilidae > Drosophila > Drosophila demipolita. Next base: position 2,624,499 of record JAWNLI010000489.1, on the reverse strand, counting down.
ACAGTGGCAGCAGCCATCCACAGTTGCCGGTTTCTGGTCTGTTGACCAGCAATCTGTTGGTGCTGACACTGCTAAGCGATAAGCATCGCCACTTGCTAAGTGCGGCCGGAATTGGGATGGGTATGGTGCACAATTTTCGCACACCAACAGAAACAGACCAGCAGCAACAGCAGCAACAGCAGAATGTGGGGCATGCTGAGCAGGCGCCACTGGAGGCCCATCAAAATGCCAGCCTCGATAAGCTGCTGCCCTTTATGAATCTGTTCTCGCTGTACGATCTGTTGCTTTCGCACATTACCACCAGTGGGGGCAACGTTGCAACTGGGGCAGCCAGACCCAAATACGATTTTGTCGTGCTCGATATCGTTGTGGATGCCGCACTGGCCACATACAAATGGCGACCGTTGCTCATACTGGAGCAGCATGGCATCAAGGGTGCGACTGGACGGGACAGTTATATAACGCACTCCATTCAGCCCGGTTACGATGAATGGCTGCTGGTCAGCACCGTTCAAATGTGGCATTGTGGCGCCATCTGCTGGACAATTGCGGCCATTTGCATTGGCCTCCTGCTCATCATTGTGGTTGCCAGCGTCGCCGCTGGCGTTGCTGTCAGGTGAGTGACTAACAAATACCCTATATTAAATTGCAAATTATCTTTAAAATAAAATATATTTATTTTTGTTAAAATGCTTTAAGAATCGTATTAAAAATTAATTCCGTATAAATGTTTATTTATAGCTTTAACATATCTTAACAGACTATAAACTTTAAGAATGATTATCGAAACAATTTTTAGTTTTTAATTTAATGTAAAATTTATTGATCAATATTTAATTGTTTATTTGAAAATTGAGTTCACTTAATTGCAAAATAAATTAATAATAATAAACTAAATAGTCAATGCAATTAATTATAATAATTAAAATATGGTTAACAAAGAGTTTAATTTTAAAATCAATGTTTTTTATCACGTTGAAAAAAAGAGTGTGTATAACCTTGAGTCCATGAACATTATTCAGTTTTACGCCTAAATTTTGAAATCGAGCTAAAATGTGTATTACGAGTATTTATATACCCTTTACTTTACTATTTGCAAAGTGATTATTTTGAACTGGTGCTAAAGTATGCAACATGCAGATTTCAATTAAGAAGGCTTTGTTTAATTTTTTCCCCGTTGCTCGAATATCTTAACTTTAAAGATATATTTTTTTAATCGATCATTTACATATACAACAGTAAAATGATAGGAATTGTTTTAAGGGTATTTTCCAGTTAAGCTTTCGTTCGACTTTAGCATTCATACCTATTTTTTTACCTTTCGGCCTAATTTCCAGCATTTTCTGTACAGATTTGCCTAAAGGCTTCAAAGGCGGTCTCATATTTCGAGAGATTCACCCGCACAAATTATCCCCATTAAGCTGGGGGCTAAATATTTGGCGCGTGGCAATTTCCATATTATTTTTCATCATTAGGATTTTTTTTAGCCTACGCCCAGTTTTTGTTAGGTGGGTAATTGCTTTACGTTATAGTGAATATTAGTTCTGTTGGTTTTTGTATAGAGTTTAATTAGATAGCTTTTAATGTGATTAGGTTAGCCCGAAGCACGACAAGCTGTCATTTCAGGCATATGCCAAATTAATAATTTAATTTTATCTGAATTTAATCTGACTCTGCAAACAGACATTATAAATTTAAAGCGAAATGTGTAGTGATTTCTTGACATGCAGCTCATTAGCATTAACCCACTTTAATATGTACAATTATTCAATTACTCAAATGTGTTAATTGCTCACTTGGCCCAGTTGCTGGCTGTTTCGCAATGCATTCATTTTGTGCATTTAAATTTCTATGAATATTAAAGCATTTATTCCACACATAAATTGGTTAACCAGCAATCATTTACAGAAAATCAATATGGAAAACCTCAGATAGATTACACCCATTCAAAGAGGGAAAACAACACACACACACACACACACAACAACGCACCGAAACACACTCGCACAGCCCTTCCATTATTACAAGCATTTAATTAATTACTTTCATCAAAGCGTAGCATAAGTTATAGCATCTCACACTTCAAATGGTTCCTGGCAGTTGACATTTATTCACCGCAATTCCACACACACACACACACACACACAGGAACACACACACAGTAACACACATACACTCGTACACACGCTTATACACATTAGCATTTTCGTTTATACCTGTCAGGTGAAAACGCTGCACTGGGCTATATCCGACTGCTCAATACTCTGATTCCAGTTTATTTTCCAGCTGACAGCAATAGTTAATCATATAAAATTTTCAATTATTTTACTGAGGGAGCCAAAAACTTTCACAATTTATTTTTATTAACAATCTTCGGAAGAATTTATTAGAATCAACCATACATATTTTGGTAAATGTTACTGTAAAATTGGTGAAGAAAAAAGGGATTTAAGATATTTTGGGCTGATTTGTTTCACCAATCTTTCGAAGAGATTTTGAGAAAAAACAAAATTCGTAACTACATCTAAAACTATGTCTCTGTCGAAAAAAATACTTACCAATTTACGTTGAAAGTTCATAAAAAAAACTAGTTTCAGAGTTTATTAACTTTAGCACTTAAATTAAGGATGGAGCTGCGAAAGTGGACATGAACTTTAAATTTCCATAATGACTTTTGAATCATTTACACGTTTAATTTTAGAACGATTTCCATTTAGCGATATCATATCAATTTCATAGCACTTATATTTTTTCACTTTGTTTGCTGAGAGCATAGAAAACTATGTTTTTTAAAGATGTTTATATTTTCAAAGTATTATTTTTATGAAATCAGACAATATTGGAAAACAGCAACGAATATACTCTCTTATCCTTGCGAACAGAGTAAAAACAGTGTTGAATGCGGTTGAAATCAAATCATTTACTGTTTGACTGTTAACGGTTTTCTCTGTGGTATTTTGACTTACGTCCCCCGCGAACTGAGCTCAATTATATTTCCGATGGGGCAGCTTTAAGTTAGCTACATGTTTAACTTTAAATCCAAACAATCATTAATTCTAAAAGTGTAGCTGATGAAGTTTTAATTAGCGTGTGGCTTACATAATGGCAAAATTAAAATGTTCATGGTCATTACCCAGCAGAGGTCAGGATAAACAGCAAAAAAAAAATACATACAAATGAGATGATTACTGAATACACTTCCTGACCAGCCGACTGACATCTGATATTGAGAATAATGTATAAATTAGTTACCAATAATTATGATAATAATTTAAAGACGTATTGCACAAAACTGCTCAGTTTGTCTGCTAAAGAACTAATTCAAAACAAAAACTAAAGTAAGCTTTTGTGGCAACAGAATAAGTAGATAATAAATGCTACCAAAATAGCACAAGTCATCTTGCGACAGGAGAAGAGGGTATAGAAATGTGGCAGCCGGGTTTTTTGTTCCTATGCTGAACGATGCTGTTGATTATCCTGGCCTGGTTAACACAGCTCTGGTAAAAATGTTTTCCATGACTAAGGCCGAAAGCTGTAAGGCGTAGAAAGGAAAAACTTTAATGGCTTAGGGGTTGGCTACTTAGCTGCCGTTACACGTGTGTGTGTCGCCCCCAAAGAGTTTCGACCAGGTCTAGTTAATGCTTATTAATGTGCATAATACACTTAACCTTCTTGGGGCTTTCGGCCACATTGCAAACTTCTTTCGGTCTTAACAATTGTTGCATGAACTTGCCGTTTCCCTGCCACTAAATGTTGTATTGCCCACTGAAAGTGCGTAAGTATGTGTGTGTGTGTGTGTATTTACGTAACTGTATAAAGTTTTAATGCTGCAAATGCCAACCCTGACTATGCTAATAGATGCAGATTGTTGCGAGGGCGGATGGTGGAGGTGAAGAAGATGCCTGATTTCGAGCTACAGTTAATTGAGCAAACTGAAAAGTAGTTCGAAGCTTTTGTTTTTGCTACAAAAAGTTGCTCCAGTTCAAGTTTGCTACTTGGGGGGGGGGGCCACAAATGACAACAGTAGGAAACTAAGTTGCTTAAAATAACAATGCAAATAAATCAAGGAGCCATTGATTAATTAAATGCTTGATAAATGTTGAAATGCTTAGAGAAACTTTAGAATTATTTACATAAGACTCAATTGAAAAAATATATATTTTCTCAGTGAGCAAGAAAATAACTTCAAGAAATTGATATTATCAAGTAAAAGATAATTAGTTGAAAGAATTTTTTTTAAATTTAACAAACTAATGCAGAATTAATTTATGTTTAATTTTAAAAGTAAGCAAAAATCATTTAAAATGTGTTATTATCATTAAAACCTCAGAGAGTGTAATACAATATGTTTGTGAAGTTTTTCACAGTTGGTACAAGATACTTACGACATCTCAAAGTAGAATTATTCTTGATCTATACGTTTCTGTATGCTTAAGAAAAAATATTATAAAACTCAAAAGTTATCGACAGTTTGATTCTGATCTGCATATAATATTAGATTTTTACCAACGAGTTTTTTATAGGTATAACTAATCTTTTACAGTCGGTTACTTTTCGCACACTTTCATTATACAACATTTGCAATTTCTAATAACTTTAGGGTCCAATAATTATACATTTGTACATGTGCTATAAATTTCAGAACAACATCAGCAAAATAAGACTCTGGGTATTCATTTAATGAACTGTTTAAACTATAAAAAGTAGATTTTTACTCTGCCTAATTGAGCGTAAAGTAAGAAGATAAATTAGAGATTAGTGAAATAATGGCGCTGAAATGTAGATAAATTGAGTGAACTAGATACTTTACAACTAAACGTGACCAGCTGCTCAGCTGCGTTTGATTATAAGAAATAATCATTTTTCTATAGTTAAAAACTCTAAAAGACTTTTGTGCAGCTGTGTCAATTGCTGGTTTTACGTAAACATCAGTTAACTTGAAATGGCTTTATAACAAAGTGTCTTAGCCTTCATTCTTGCCAAAGTAACTCGAAATGCGAACTCAAATGCTGATTTTCTGCTGTGGCATTTTGCTCATGTGCCTTATACAAAATTCTGAAGCGGTGGCCTGTGTTTCAATAGCTCCAAATCTGCCTTCAGAATGCACTGATTGCACCGTTCCGGCAAATCTTGGGCATGTTGACTGTACAGTGACAGCTACAGCAACAGCAACAACAACAACAACAACAGAACCGACAATATATGTTCCCGCCTCCGAATGGAAAAAAATGGGCGTTATTATTAATTTTGGAAAAATGGTGCTTGAAGCAGATAAAAATATTGTATAAAGTCGAAAGAGTTTTGTATTATGTATTTTAAGAGAGTTTTATAAGACTCTTTTCCACTGATATACATAAACTCTTTGAAAATAAAGCAAAAGTCAAAATTAAAATTAAATTAAAATAAAGCAAATGTAAAAACTAAAATTAAATTATCGTCACAGCGACTTTAATTGCATGTTTATAACTTCACATAAAAAAATATATTGAAAATCCGATCACTATAAATGAAATTTAATTTGATAAAAAATAAAGTTCTCAAATAACACTCGCCAATCAAATTTATTTTGGGGCTGTGCAAATATCGATACAATTTCCCACAACAATATAATTTATATGATTACAAAACTAAAGAATAGAAAGTGAAAATAAATTTCAATAAATAAAACGTATTCGCCTTTGATTCAGGGTTACCCAAATTCAGGGCTACTGATTTCTACAGTTTTTAATTTGGTAAACTTATCATATAATTTCTTGCAAATTGTTCTCAATTGACAGAAACTACTTTTTGCGCAAAAGACTCTCAAAGGGACCGAATAAGATTGTGCTCTCGGCCAGTGATTTTGTGTTTCCCGTGGATTCCCGACGAGTAAGCAAAATAATTATCCAAGTTAAGAGTTTAAAATGCAAGATAGAATTTGCAGGTGGATGAGGGCATTGAGGCGATGCTTTGCTGCTGGCTGCAGCAGCTGCAGGAGTTCGGTGGTCCGGAAGTGGATAAGCCAGATCTGCTCAAGGGCTCCATTGGCTCGCTAAAGAATTTGGGTTTTGTGATACCAGGCGCGGCGACAGCAGGCAACAGCGGTGCCATTGCCACGGCTGGTGGTGGCGCCACAACGACGGCTGTCAATGGCAAGACTGGCTCGTATGCGGCAGGTAGCCTGGCGCGCCACAAGCCTGCCCACCTGGACATGCGAGCGCGCTACAATGGTGACCTGGTGCAGCTGAAGGAGATCCAGTTGAATGGCTCCGCTGAGTTGCGCTCCAAGGCCATGGATCTGCTGGTGATGGCGCATGGACTGCGCCACGAGAATATCAATCCACTGATTGGCTGGCTATCGGATCCGAATCGCACGGCTATGGTGTTTGACTACTGTTCGCGTGGCTCTTTGCAGGATGTGCTCATCATGGACGAGATCAAGCTGGACTGGTCCTTCCGGCTCAGCTTGCTGACGGATCTGGTGCGTGGCATGCGCTACTTGCACGCCTCACCGTTGCGCGTCCATGGCGCCCTCACATCCAGGAATTGTGTGGTGGATGCCAGATGGGTTCTCAAGATCACCGACTATGGCGTCAGCTCCTTCTATGATGCACAGGGCCTAGCACAGCTGCCACGCAGCACCAAGGAGCTACTGTGGACGGCGCCCGAGTTGCTGCGCAACATGAAAACGCCGCAGCAGCCGCAGCATCATCATCACCACCATCATCATCATCAGCAGCATGGACGTATTCAGATGGGCACCCAGCTGGGCGACGTCTACTCCTTTGGCATCATTATGCAGGAGGTGGTCGTCAGGGGCGAACCCTACTGCATGCTCTCCCTCTCGCCAGACGAAATCATTGCCAAGATCAAGAAACCACCCCCGCTCATCAGACCCTCGGTCTCCAAAGGTGCTGCCCCGCCAGAGGCCATCAACATTATGCGCCAGTGTTGGGCCGAACAACCAGATATGCGACCTGACTTTAACTCGTAAGTCCAAAAAACCATCTGAGTGAAAAATAAAAATAAACTGATTTCATTCACATATTTTTGGTATCGATTTTATAAAATCTGGTTTATAGAATAAATATTTTTGTAAGAACTCGCGGCCTTTTTAATTTGGGCTAGAACAAACATAATGTAAATACCAATACAAGACTAATATTTTTTCTAGCAAGTGCTTTTCGTATTATCAGAATTTTTTAATGTTACGAAATACTTTTAATTGAACTTTTGAGCTATTCAACTAAATCGTTATAAATTACATTTAGGTAAAGTTTAATTTTCTCTTGAAATCTTTGAAAAATGCATGTGTCAGAGCTTAACTAATTTCCAAGACGAGGTATTTTTGAGAATGGTTTTACCTTTAGAATAAAAATTTATTAAAACGCGATTCTGAATAGAGAATATGATTGAGTGCGATTTCCAATCTTTTTAATACCACAAAGGATATATCTAATTATGCCTGTTTATCCCTTTGTAATCTACAGAGTTTACGAGCGCTTTAAGATGCTCAATCATGGGCGCAAGGTGAACTTTGTGGACACAATGTTCCAGATGCTGGAGAAGTATTCAAACAATCTGGAAGAGCTAATTCGCGAGAGAACGGATCAATTGGATATTGAAAGAAAGAAGACTGAGCAGCTGCTAAATCGCATGTTGCCAAGGTATTAACTGGAGCCAAATTGTAATAAATAAACAATGATATTAATAAAAGTAATTTTAATATAAAAATAAAAATAATAACATATAATAAAAATAAAAGTCATAATAAAAAATAATAATAACAACAATAATAATTGTAATGATAATAATAATAGCAATAATAATAATAATAATAAATTATAATAAAATTTAATAATAATAATAATAAAATTTAACAAAATAATAATAATAATAGCAATAAAAACTATAACTACCATAACAATAATACCAATATTAATAAATATAATAAAATTAATAATAATAATAATAATAATAATATTAAAAATAATAATATAAGGATTATAAATAATAATAATAATAATGATAATAATAATAGCAATAGTAATAATAACAATCATAATAAATACCAATAATAATGAAAATAATAATAATAATAAAAATATTAATGGGAATAAGAATAAAAATAATAATAATAATAATAATAGTGATAATAATAATAGCAATAATAATAATAACATCCATAGTAATAATACCAATAATAATAACAATAATAATTTTAATAATAAAAATAACAATAACATCAATAATATTAATAACGACAATAATAATAATAATATTAATAACAATAATATTGTCTAATTTTGCAGCTCGGTTGCTGAGAAACTGAAAATGGGTCTGGCCGTCGATCCAGAGGAGTTCTCCGATGTCACAATCTACTTTAGCGACATTGTTGGTTTTACAACAATCGCCGCCCATTGCAGTCCCGTTCAGGTTGTGGACTTGCTCAACGATCTCTATACGATATTCGATGCCACCATCAATGCCTACAATGTCTACAAGGTGAACAGAGATTCTTAATAATAATTCCAAAGGAGACCAACTCAAATTTCAAATCCTGCGTGTGTTGCAGGTCGAAACGATTGGAGATGCTTATATGGTGGTCAGTGGACTGCCAGTGAAAATACCCGATCATGCCGAGCAGATAGCCACCATGGCGCTGGATCTGCTCCATCAGAGCGGACGCTTCAATGTCAAGCATTTGCCGGGTGTGCCGCTCCAGCTGCGCATCGGTCTGCACACGGGTCCATGCTGTGCCGGCGTTGTGGGTCTAACAATGCCACGTTACTGCCTCTTTGGGGACACCGTGAACACAGCCTCCAGAATGGAATCGACGGGTATATTATTGAAATTTTAAATTGATCATGCATCTGAAAATGATATGCCATCTCTCGTAGGATCCTCGTGGCGCATTCATATGTCGCAGGAGACTCGCGATCGCTTGGAGGTCCGTGGTGGATATTCAATTGAAACTCGCGGACTCATCGATATCAAGGGCAAGGGCATGATGAACACATTTTGGCTGCTGGGCAAGAAGGGCTTCGACAAGCCGCTGCCAATGCCGCCACCCATTGGGTAAGTCCATTATAATTTGGTCGGGATTGTAATTACTCGATTATCTCCCAACTTGGAAAATAGTATAATAATAATATACAAGTTATAAAATATGTTTAACAATTTAAGGTTATTTTAAAGAGAGAAAGAAAGAGAACTTAACTAATTCCTCATCTGTTATACCATATTTTTATTACATTATTTTTGACACTATACCAATAACCATATAGCATATAATGCCCATGATATCTTAAAACCTCTTGCAAAAAGATATTTTAATTACATACATATGTGAAATCAACTCTTTCTTTTGGGCACAGATTAATCTACTTTTATCTGAAAGTGCAGTTTTTTGTATATATTGATTATATTTTTTGATTATATTTTTTGATTATATATCTTAAACTTTATCAATACAAACCGATCTAATGCAAACTGAAGTTTTCTCTATCTCGAGCTGAGTCATATTCTCCTTATATGTTCGCTCTTTGAATATAACCTGATGTAAATACAGATTAATAGCAACAGTATATATATATATATGTATATGTATATGGAAACAATATATATTTATATTTTTTTTGTGCATTTTCTGTCATTGTCACTCCACAATGTGCAGCAATAAAAAATATATTTTGACCACTTTAACTATAAATTGACACAATTCCTTTGATTCATTTCACACGCACCTCCAACTCAGGGAGTCACATGGGTAGGTAAACGAATGACCAATGACCAATCTATTAATATAAGTCTAAATAAACATTTGGATCATAGGCTGGATGAGTCGCTGATACGCAACTCAATAACGTTGAAGGCGCAGGCGAATAAATCGCGGACCAGCACAAATCCGTCTTCGTCGCAAAGCTCATCGCTGGCCGGTGAATCCGTGGAGGTCAAGGTGGAGATAACGCCGCCGGCGAATTCGGACCTGTGCTCGAGCAAGTTGCCCAACTCATATTCGCTGGACTCCAACTCCACCAATACCATTAGCCCCAATGCGACGCTGTGCCCCGAGTTTCCCAACAAGACGCCGAGCAGCACGAGTCCACAATCCCGTAAGCTGTCGGAGCTGACGCCGGATAGTCTACTCAATCCGAATAGTTTTAATCGTTTGCCCAGCTCGACGGGCGGCTCGAGTTCGCGTCTCTATAAGAAGATCGAGGAAATGATGGATCTCAGCTCGCCCTACAATCACTACAAATGCCTCAGTCCCAGCGAGAGCAATCTCACCCAATTCTACGACGGCAAGTACCTGTTTAGCAATGCGGGCGGCAGCAGCGTCGCTGGTGCCAATGGACCTGGTAGTGGTGGCTGTTCCATCGCCGGGAGCACCTCGAAGTTTGACAGCAAGCCCGGCTCCAGCCGGCTGCTGCGTCGCCAGTTCAGCTTGGATCGCGACGATCAGCAGTCGAAGGTGCCGGAGCAGCAGCATCAGCTCTCACTGCAGGCCAACAACTATGCGGCACTAATCAATGCCAGCAAGAGCTCCATGCTCGACATACCCGTGCTGCACGACTCGGCGCGCAGTCCGAAGGGCACCTTGGCCCGCATCCACAAACAGAACTCTACCTCCATTGCCCAGGATCTGGAGAAGATTGAAGAGATACCATTGTCGCCGGCCTCCTCGCAGCATCACAGCAGTCTCGATAGCAATCTCAACCGCAGTCCACCCTCCACACTCGAGGTGCAGTCCCCAACGCTGCCATCCACCTCCACAGCGGCACCCCTCAGCCCGCCGCTGCTGTCGGCGCCCACCTCGCCGGCACCATCGCGCTCCTTGAATGGCCTCAATGCGCATAGTCGATGTCCCAGCAGCAGCAACAACAACATCAACAACAGCAACAACAATAACAACAGCAACAGCGGCAGCAGAAGCGAAAGTCCAAATGATGCACGGGACAACGGCCGGCCGAATCCAGAGATTACGCTCAATGTGGAACAGCTGCTGAGCAGATAGGGAACAGTTTAGGCCCAAGTGCCAAAACAGAAATAAAGCTTTAGGTCTGAGAATTTGGGAGTGTTGTGATGATGATGTGCAAAATTCAGGTCAAGTCAAGTGAAGTACCTCGATGCATGCAAACTTGGTTCCAGCTGCGAAATGAAAGTACAATTTAGTTCAAGATTAGAAATCTCCAAAGATCGAAAACACAATAATCTGTGTAATCGATACCGCTTTCCAAATCTAGTCAACTTCAATGTGGCACTTTAACCCATTAATGTTTGAAATATATTTTGAAAAACTCCGAAAATCATAGATAATCTTGATAAAATTGGTCAAATTGATATTATTCTACAACTTGGAGAGGAGTCCTTGGGCTTCATAGGGAAATTATTTAAGTAAACTGATCAAAGCGAACTTTTTTATTTAAAAAGTATTTTTAATTTATAGTAAAACATTATTCCCCCATAATTTGAATATATTTTCATATTTATTAGTTAATTTTAGTTTAAAAAAGCCTTTTTTATGATAACTTAACTTCTTCGACAACTGTTAAATTTTCAATTTTCTAACATTAATCGGTTAAATATGCCAAATTATTTGTATTTGCTTCGTAAGTCTAGAAATTTGGGAATGTACCCAGCGTAAGTTACTTAATCAATTTTGTATAAGGTTAATCAAAGGTTTATTTAATATAGGCCTAATCAAAGGCATATTTAACTATAATCAAAGCATGAAACTCCTGAACTGAACTCAGCAATAAAATACGAAATCTAATCAAAATCTTTTCGAGGGCTGATTCTTTCATCCACTACTCGCATGTTGTTCTCAATTCTACGTCAAGTTCCTTGCAAATCTTTAAATACCTATACATACATATACCTATGTACATACATGCAACATGTGTATGTGTGTAAGAAGTAAGTAAAATATTTAAGAACGTATTTGATGAAAAGCATAATATCAAATAAGAATTATATACGTGAATTTAGTTTTCTAAAGACAATCGTTAATAATTTTATAAAAACCAAAAACATATTTATATATATATATATCTATAAATGAAAGCTTTTATTTATTGATCTACAGTAGTTGATGTTAATGTCTATATAAGTAATTTGTAGCAGCTCTATAGTAGTCTAGTCGGATTGTAAACTACTTAAATTCTGTGTCAAGTATTAACTGATGTGAATACAGCTAAAAGAAAAAATCAAAATATCAGTTATCAAATGTATAAGGCTATAGCTAATTGAACCGGAATATAATTCAAATTTAAATCGATCCCACTAAACCAAAATCTTTTATAACTTATATAGGCATATCTCTAAGATTCAAAAAATAAACTGTTCGTTCCAAATATTTTTAAATACTTTATTCTATTTCAGTTATATATAAACAATATGGTTTTCAAATTACGACATTGTCAATTATGTCAAAGCCAAAAAACATTAACTATTTGGCATCTGCTCTGTATTCTACTTATTCGAAACGCTTTTGTTTTTAATTCAGCCGTGTTTGTGTTCGTGTTAATTTTCTAAATAGAAATTCTAACCTTTAATATTGGTATGAATAATTTTAAGCAGAAATCTCAAAATAAAACTACATAAATAAATGGAAAGCTTAAATTTTAAATCATTTTACTGGGTAACTTGGAAAAAAAAAATATAAATTACTCTTCATAATTTTTTAAGTATAAATAACTTCTGAAATAAAATACTGATGAGAACAATAATATTTGAGTACCTGCGCTGATTAATTTGTATTCCTGCCTACTACTTTTTTGTTAGGTAATGTTTCTTGCAGGTGTTTCTCAATACGACAGCTATATGATATGGTAATATGATCAGAAATAAAAAATATGGTTTTGTTGTAAGTTAAACGGAGATGAAAAACGAATTAGCAGCGAAATAGACAAGCAGACAATGATGCCTATATTTATTTGGCTGGAGTTGTTGATCAATTGTATATATTTTTAGGATCAGACGCGTCTGAAAAACTATAATAAATCAATACAAATTTGTTTTCAACACATTTATGTAGAAAAAAGTTTAAATTTTCCATTCTTTTTCAATGTTTATAGGGGACGCGAATTTTGCTTATGGATCACAAAAAAAGGATCTCTATAACAAATTCAAAATACACATCGATTTCCAAATGAAACAAATTTCCACATAAAAATTTCAATAATGCTAAAAGTGTAAATGAAATTCAACCATAAAGTTGCAACAGATTTGCTTAATTTGTAGGATTTTATTATTGGAAGTGTATTTGCAATGCATTATGGGTGTCTCTGTGTGTGTTTATTTGTGTGTGTCAGTGCATAGGTGTGTGGATGTGTGTGACTGTGTGTGTTTGTGGCCAGCTCAGAGAACACTCTTCTCGTCTTCCATATAGTACCTAAATAAACGCTATTCCTCCTCCTCTTTATCCTTACGATGTGATTTTTTCTTCTCGGTTCGACTGGAGGAACCGGAAGTTGAGGCGCTGCTTTGCTTGCTGCTGCGATCGCTGCGATCCTTTTCGCGTGACTTGGATTTCCGGCGACTGGATTTGTCCCGGGATCGCGAACGACCCTCGCGTCTTGAGCTTTCCTTTTCTTTATCCTTCTCCTTCTCCTTGTCTTTATCCTTCTCCTTCTCCCTCTCCTTTTCCTTATCTTTGTCCTTTTCCTTGTCCTTTTCCTTCTCCTTCTCCTTGTCCTTATCACGTGAGCGGCGGTCGCGCGTGCTGCGTTCCCTATCACGCTCCTTATGCTCGCGCTCCTTGCGCTTCTCCTCCTTCAGTATGTGCAGATAGTCCTCGAAGTACTCCTCGCGATAAGCCGACTCCAGTGCCCGATATCGCTGATCCGTTTCAATTTTCTTCTTAATGTCATACCAGCGCGTATGACGTTCAATGTCGTGCCGCTCTCGCAGCATGTCCAGAAAGTCTTTGCGTAGCTGCCGAAAAACAACACAATTAGCATGTACATAAATAATACTTCAGAGTTCAAATACAGGTCATTAAAATTGTTTTCAATATGCCAATCCTTTGTTTATATAATTAACATAACATTTAACATGAATTCCTACCAAAAGTCAAACATTTTTAACTTAACTTCTGCGTTTATCATAATGGCATGAGCTAAAAGGTATTGCATTTCAAAATCCATTAAAATAAGAACTTAAATTTATGTATAAGATATATAGTGATCTGATCCGATCTATTCTGTTATATTTTAACTTTGACTTAAAACTTTCGAACTGGTTTTCAAAGAAGCAGAGAAACGAATGTACTTCACGAGAAAATTATAATCTGTAAAGTTTAAACCGTAAGACTTTATAACTCTATATAAAAAGCATAAGTTTCATTCAAAAAATAGCTGCGCTCTATTAGATGGACCTAACCCGACATGGCTTTTGATGCTGAACAAAAATATTTATGTATATATACTTAATGGAGTCGTCATCGTAAAATGAAGAATTTGAGTGTACTACGAACAACAATTACCAAATTTATAAAATCTACATTAACAAATTTCCAGCAAATAACTGTAACTTGTATTAAAAACTATTAAAAAGACTTAAGAAAACTGTAAAAAGCTTTTCAGTTTCTTAAATTGGCTAATCCAAAATATAAACCATATAGTTTCTATCGTCGCAGATGCTTTCTTCTGCCTATTACATACTTTTGGCTATATTGCCTCAATCTGGGAAATCTTGGGCATTTTGTACCTGCTCTTTTTTTAGCTGCTTGTCCTTCTCACGTCGACGGCGCTCGCGATCATCATCATAGCTATCGGATCTGCGATCTGAGGAAGACGAGGACTGCATGTTGTTGTTGTTGTTGCTGTTGCCAGTGTTGCTGCCACCAAGTGGCATGCGTTGCTGTGGTCCCATATCTACAAAATAGAATTAAATTAGTTGGGCGTCTAAGAAGTCTTTCTATTAGGATTACTTACTCATGTTGTGCGGCATGCGCATCATGCCTGGCGGTGGACCCATGCCTGTAGAGTAATTGAAGTATTATAAATTATAATGGATCATATAGATATGTGTAAACACTCACCCATAGTGTGGGGCATGCGCATGTTGGGCGGCATCATGCCGGGCGGCGCATGCTGTCCACGTAGCTGTGGCGGCGGTCCGCCCATTTGTGGCGGCGGCACATTCAATTGTGGCGGTATTCCGAGCTGCGGCGGCGTCTGCTGTTGCTGGGACGGATGGTGTGCGGGTCCGGGGGTAAGTTCCTTGATGCCCGTCGGCACCCAGCCGGCATTGTCATTGCCCCACTGAGACTCCTGTGTTGGCTCGTATCCGTAATCAAAGGGTTCCGGCTCATGGAAATACGGCTCATCGGAGGCGCCGGGTGGCGGAAAATTGGGTGCCATTGGGCCAGGGCCACCACGTGAATACTCGCGACACTCGGCCGTCATCACCTGTATGGCGTTCTCCTTGACACCACCCGTCGTCGAGATGGGACGTGGCGGCCGGACCATCATGCCCATGCCGGGACGTGACGGATGTTGCATCATAGGTGGCATGCCTGGTGGCGGCATTTGCATGCCTCCATCACCACCCATCACTATTAGCGGCTGCTGCTGCTGCTGGTGATGATGCATGGGACCACCCATGCCCATGGGCCCGCCCATGATAAGGTTCCCTCCAACGCCTCCTCCACTGCCTCCTCCGCCGATGCCGCCAGCGATGCTGCTACTGCTGCTGCTGCTGCCATCCGGCATCATCATGGAGCCGGCACTCTGATTCACATTCTGAGTGAGACTGGCCAGACCTACGCCGCTCTCCACGACACGAAAACGCTTCTGTCTCTCACAATAGGCACGCCACGTCTCCTCGTTGAAGCCATAGTTGAAGTAGTCGGTGATGTCGGCGCCGGGCTTGCGCCATGGCTTCTCCTCCAGCGAATCGATGCTGAATTCGTGCACGGCTACTCCATTAATTGTGCCCGCGCCCTCGAAATCCTCGATGCTGAATTTACCTGCCTGGGTCGATGGTTTCGCCTTGTCCGCCGTTCCGCCAGCTAGTAGATTAGGTCGCTGCTTAATGTTGTATGTGCTCGGCGCTGACTTGATATCGCCAATGACGACATTGATATCATCATCCGAATCGTCATCGTCATCATCCTCCGAACCGGAACCGTTGCGCTCCTTGCGCTGCAGCGTTGTACTGCTCTCCGCACGCTCCATCATATTATCAGTATCGTCGTCCGGCGAACCGTCATCAATTCGATCATTTGATGCGCCAGTGGAGCCAGCATCGGGCGCAGTTGCCGGCACAACTTTTTTGTTATCCGTTGTGTCGGGGAGAGCCTCCTCGTCCTCCTCCATTTCCTTGGCGGGATCCTCGAAATCATCGGCGAAATCAAGAAGCTCCGGCTTGGGAAAGGGTGGCAGCAATCCAGCCGTTCCGGGCTTTTCGCCGGTCACCGCTGCGAGCGCCTCGTGTTCCGCCGCCATTGGATCGCTGCCATTTGTCAATTCATTGGTCGTCGAGTCCGGATTTGAGGTGCCGTACAGCCAGCTATCCTCATTCGTATCGTCGGCCATAACTCTGTTCTCTAGTTTTTTTTGCGCGAGACCACGAGTTGATTTTTCTTGTTAATAAAAAAATCTTGGAAATGCCGAGCGGCTAACTCAAGTAAACACTGTTTATCAAACTTAAAGAGTTTTTTGCGATAATTTCTCATTAAAGCGTTCTGGTCACACTGGAAATTAACTGTCCTTCTTCATTCTGAATATATCGATGTATAATACATTGAATGGAACGATACACATCAGCTGTTGCATGGTGCGAAATTTGAAATAAATAAGCCAGATTAATCTTGGAAAACGAAATTGGTTCATTTAAGATGTTAATTTAAATAATATGTTCAAGTTTGAACATGAGACGCTGCAAGGTTCAACTATCTCTTAATGGCCTCGCCTAAACGTCGTCTCATCGTGTTGACTACACCCGATACGTGTTTCATACACTTATTGAAGAATCATTATTATTTCAAATCACTGAACATATTTAAACAAGACTTTTGATTTTTAAATCATCGAAGTTAAAATAATTTCATAATTGTACAATTGTTTAATATTTATTAAATTATATATAATTCTATTTCAAATTTCATTTTATTAATTTTTTCCTCGTTTGTAATTTGTTTGTGTCGGCTGTCATTAATAAATAAGTAATTAAAAATATTATAAGTGATAAAAAAAAAATGCAGATAGTTTATTAACTATACAAATATTCCACATTTCTTTGTCGTACTTTAATCGATATATATTTTGAATCCACATAAACCTTAACTTAAATAATTTAACGCTATTAATTTTGGACGCTATTATTTTTTTCCAAACTTTATTAATATGTCTTTTACACTCAAAGTGTTTTCAGAATATCGCGAACAACATTCCGGAACATGCAGGATAGGGCGCAATCGTAGCGCCGTAAACAGAGTTGCCGTAATCCGAGCAGCAGTTGACCAAATCGCAACCAATGGGATCGGTGCAGGGTATACCGGGCCAGGGAGCAGAGTGCTCCATTCGAGTGTGCCTCCAAGATCAGGGCATTTTCCGCATTTACGGCCAATTCTGCAAGGATATCATTTATTTGAGACAATTAACTACAAGTGGCCCAAGTTGTGCAAACCTTTGCGGCACAAAATGAGCGTCTCCAGAAAGTTGAGTTCCATGAGATCTGCACGCAGCTGTTGGGCCTCGGCTAGAAGCCACTTGAGCTGGGCATCGCCACAGGTGTCGATCATGGCGCTGATGTCGAGGGACCAGTGCGAGGCACGAAGAATGAAGCACTCGCTCCACACCACCTGCAGAATTGCATCCTGCTGCACCCGCTCAAGCAGACGGAATTGTTCGTTGAGCTTCGCTTGGCGCAGACACGTGACCAGAATTTGAGCGAGTATCTGAAAGTGCAGCGCCTGCCCAGCAACCGGAGGAGGAGGCGACGGCGTTGATAGTGGCCGCGCCAGCAGCAGACGACGACAATGATTCGAATTGCTCGGTTGCGATTGGTTTTGGGTGCGTGGACCACGCTCCTCCTGGACGGCAGTGATGTTCATGCCGGCGGCGAGGCAGCGCTGAAAACGACAAAATGGACACCAATTGCGTCGTGCCTTGTCCACGACACAATTCCCCTTGCCAGCAATGCAAGCATAGTTGTTGCCCTTGCGTACGCTCCGCTTGAAGAAGCAGGAACAGCCATCGCAACAGGAGACTCCATAATGTTTCCCGGAACTCTGATCTCCGCACACCTGACAGCCATTGTAGAGTGACATGGACATGCCAAGAATCTGGATGCAACTGAGCAAAAAGGACGAGCTGTTGGCGGTTTTTATAGTGTGGTAGTATTTGTCCACAAATGATATGCAAATCAAAGACACTTCAGCTCCACATGATTTGTGCTTTTTATTTATTTAGCGAATTTCTTGGCCAACACCCGCATCGCTGGAGGGGGCGTAACATGTCAAAAGTGACAATCATCGTGTTAACAATTTGTAAACAATTATTGTTGTGCTCTATGATTGGTCAGCGCCACCCGGCCACTTGAACTCTGAACTGACATTTTGTGTAAACAACAATAATACAAAAAAAAAGCACGGCTCGTGTAACGTCAACGTCCAATATGACAATTAGGGGTAGTAACCGAATTTCTTAACGTATTAGACCGCTTTTACCCAACTAAAACATATTTCTTTATAAAAAACTTAATTGTGTGCTTATTTCTAAAGCTTAGTTAAATGGCTTAAAACAATAAATAAATTTTAAATTTTAATTTTAAACTGGCGCTTTATGTTTTAAGTGTAAGTGTTACCAGCAGCAAGTTTTATGGTGTGGTTTTCTGTGATAAAATAATATAACGATAAATTGCAGTAGAAAGTTTGAGTAAAATAATTGATTTATTTTTTAAAAGCCATTATCGTTAAAGATAGTACAATGCATTTTTTAACTGATTGAAAACAAATTGTTTAACAACCCAGACTTCTTGTCATGAACTGTTTTGTTGTAAAATTAATCGATACAGCTTGTTACAGATTGTTTCCTTGTTGAGACAAATATTCATAGAACATCCCTAATGTATTTGCTTCTTATCATAATGCCTTGCCTATATTATCCACTTATAAAGTATTATAAACTTTTCCTTGATCGGCTGCATTTAACTACATTGACAACTAAATCATGATTAGCATTTAAATAAGTATATTATGTGCTTTAAAAGAAATTAAATGGGAGAGCGGTATTAATCATGCTGCAGCTGTTAATAACATTGCAGACAAAAAAGTGTTGGTCGCGTATGTTAAAAGCGACATTTTTTATGGGGTATTTTAACGACAACCGCTTGCGGTCACACCATTTACATGTGTCATGTTTTTTTGTATTTATTACAAGAAACCTTTTTTAAAATAAAATGTAAGCTTCCCGATCGCCAATAAGCGGTAACAACGCGCGTATTTAAGCTACACAAAAGGCAAGCAAGCCGGTCGCGTCCGAATCCGTTGTCAAAACCAATTGTTTGCTCCAGTTTTGTATCGCCTGCTGCCGCATCAATTCTTTTTCTTTTTTCCCATGTCGGCCATTTAAATCAAGAAACTACAAAATATTAGTGAAAACGGGAAAAGGTGAAAACCATAAAAAAGTTGCGCGGGCAGTTTTGGTTACACACAAATGCGCCCAACAGAAGTGCAGTTCCAGTTGTATTTGAAGTGAAGCTCATCTAAATTATCAACAGAAGAAGCAGAAGAGGAAGCAGAAGAGGTGCTGAGAGAAGGAGAACGACGAGGAGGAGGAGGAGAAGGTGGGGCGGCTACTCTGTTTGAACGTCAGCGAACAACGGTTCTGCTGTGAGTTAGTTTTGTGTTTCTATTATTGCCTTAAGTTTCATTCATAAAAAAAACGCATACACTGCAAACAATTCCAATTGGTGGTGAATGCAGCTGTTTGTCGTCAACACCTCATCACACACACACACACACAGAGGCATACGCACACATGTAGATTGATTTTTCCAACATTTGAGTGCGCGAGGTGTATGTGTGTGCCGTCCAAGTGGATTTTTATCTCATTTTAGTTTTGGATTATATGCGATTAATGCATTGCTGCTGTTCCATATCCATTTTGATGTAAAAATAAACCGCCAACCCAAATCAAAAGAACAAAAAAATGTAGAAAATGTCAACAAGCGTGTGCTGCATACAGGGTGCCCACAATCAACACCCACCCCACCCCCACACGCACGTGCAGCGTGAAGCGCCAGCAATGCAAGCAAAGAACTCAAATAACAGCGAGAACAAGCAAAACGTGCCAAAGCGCACCAAATAAAATATACATTTAAATGCATATGTATGTATGTGTGTATGTATCTTTGTGTGTGTATGTGTGTACACACTTATGCACGTAATAATTATAATGCTAGACTGGCCACACTTTGCAGTCAATTTGGCATATAACGGTTAGCGGCCTCTGCATTAACGGCATATGCCCATAAATCTATTTGTATTTACCTAGGCCCAACACCGGACAGGTAAAACGTAAAGCGGAAAGCAAAGCGCCAAGTTGCAACACAAAAAAAGTACGATAGGAAAGGAAAAAGAAATAGTGGAAGACACATTTCCGCTCGGTAGCGAACCAAACCAAAATAGACAACAGCGCACAGTGGGCGAGAATTGTTCCCTTTTCGTTAATATTTAACTATACTATTTAAGCAAAATAAGCAAGTTTCAAATAAAAAGTTTTAATTCTTACTAATTTATTTGCCTAAATGGTAGCTTATTTTTCATATTAAATGTAAACTTAATACCAATTTTAACTAATACATTTTTTAGCTATGCATTAAATGTATAATATTTTTATTTATATCTGTGCTATATGGGAAAATTATAAATTAAAATTTAGATTTTTCAAATAAACTTTGTTAAATTATATTTTATGTGAATATATAATATTACATATTATATACAACTCTAACGTATTTTTAGAATTTTTCATAAATTAATTGGAAAATTATATTTTATCCATTGGAATAGTTTGATGATCCCACATTGCTGTCGTCGTCGTTGTCTTTCAATGTGCGTGTGTGAATGTGTGAGTGTGTGTGAATGTGTGAGTGTGTGTGTATGTTTGTGGCTTCTCTCAGCACTTGGAGGCAGCGCACTCAATGCACTTGCAGTTGTTGTTGCTGTTGTGCTGGTGTTTTCTTTTTTTGTTGCAACATGCACCAAAGAACACATGTATGTATGTATGTGTGTTGGTTGGCCCACTTGATCAGGCATAGGGGTATCAGTGGGGGGAGCTAGGCGTCTGCCATTCCACACACTAATCTGAATGCGGCAAGTGTTGTTGAGTTTCCTGTAGCGCTGTCGCTCATTAGGGAATAATTTGCATTAGCTGCAAAAACTCTTTGCCAGACGCACACAAATACAAAATATAAACATACATATAAACATATATATATATATATATATATATACGTTTATCTGCACATATACAATTTATATTGATTTTACTTGAACTTCAACAACATGAAAACAAATTATAAAACACTATTTGATTTGGCAGCGTCCGACTGCGAAATACTCTGTTGTCAGCACACAGAAAAAATACCTCTTTAGTACTGAAAGTAAAAACTAAAATAAAGTTTTTAATTTCCTTAATTTTTCTCTCTTTAATGTAATTTATTAAATAAGACTACGATTTTTTCGCTTTTAATAAAAACTTTCTACAATTTACTCTATTTTCCATTAGCATTAATAATATACCATCGATTATCCAATATACTCTATTTCAGTGGGACGAGGTTACATAAAATAAAAAATCACCCAAAAAAGAAAAAAAGAACATATAAAAGTTAACCCAGTTGTTGGCGCCCAATAGGGGCACTCAGGAGTTGTTTGGAGTAGCCGGTATGGTTAAGGAAGTGAACGATGGGGGCGCAGGGCAGCTCAGAACACAATTACCTATCGACGGTGTTCGTCATCATTGCGCTCTTGATGCTTTTGGGCAGACGGCCAACATACACACATATGCACATACAACAATACAGTGAGGAAGGAAGGGGCAAAAAAAAACTATATTGTTTGCTTACTATTTTCACACCCCCCCACCATACCGTTTGCATATTGTTATTGTAGTGTTTGCTTCTCTGCTGCTGCTGTCTCTCAGTCAATGCATTGACTTTTGACGCCTGACGTTGATAAATGAATCATAAAAGCAGCGCAGTCCGCGGCAGTCAGTCAGAGCGCCACCGGCAAACTTGCACGCAAACAAGGAAATAGTGAAACGAAGAGCGAGAAAAAGAAAGAGAGCAGACAAGGTGTGAGTGAATATATTTTTTTGTGCCCACACAGTATTTATCTCTTACACATTATGAATTGAGATTGAAAGACGTGAGTCGCATTATTGTTGCTTTTATTAACGTGCTAATCGATAACAGCTGTGCTGCTGTTGCTTTTGTTATCGCCCAAGTTTTGTCCGCTGCCCACGACGATCGTCTATCTGCCGCGTTTTCTCTCTCGCTCTCGACATTTGTCGAGGAGAGTTGTTGTAGTTTTTCTGCTGCTGCTTCTGCTGCTGTTGCTGCCGGGCAGTGGCAGTGACACTCAAAGCAAGTCCGAGCCTCGGCAACTGGTAGTCAGAGTCAGTTCGTCGGTCGGTCCATATTGATATTAATTACATATATATATATTCTATGTGTGGGTGTTTTCTTTTTTCTTAATTTTTTTGAACAAAAACAAAAATTTGTTTTTTTTGTGTGTGCCAAAAAATAAATTTTTCTGAAATGAAGAGCACACAATATTTGTAGTGATTTTGCAGATAATCATAAAACACCAAAAACAACAACAAACCAAAAAACCATAATTCAATCGTAATCTATACATTTCATATTCTACATATATTTTATATAGAGTGTTCGTCACTTTTGTTCTCACTAAAATTGTATAAAAATATGAAAGTACAAGTAAAAATAAAAGGGGGAGAAATGAATAAGTAAAAGACAACCGTTGAAATATAGTTAGATAAGCGTTGTTGCTGTAGATAAAAGGCGTTTTCCCTGCCCTTGCCTGTGTCTGTGTGACGCATGCCACCCAATGGATGAAAGAATTTCTTATTGTTATTCTTTTGATAGCAGGAGCAGCAACTCAACAAGTTGCGCATTCTGTAATATTAATTGTTTTTATTATTGTTTTTTATAATTGCAGCTATAGCTAGCTTCTTGCTATCAATCCAGGCATTTCAATAGACAGACATCATCAGCAGCAGAGATGTCCAGCGAGGAGGATAAACCACCAGCGCCGCCAGTACGTCTAACAAGCAATCGTGGCGGCGTCGGCATCGAACGTGTTCCCCTCCCAGGTAGCGGACCGGGTGGAGATGCGCCCTCTGTTGACATGCGTCCCTTGCCGAAGGGTTAGTATTACTATACTTTAAAAAAAATATATATATATATTTATATATAATTTTTTTCTGTGCTCCACTTCATAGAACCCGACGACTCAGATCGCAAGAAGAAGACGCTGAAAAGCAAGATCAAGGGCTCGAAACCCTCGCACATGGATTCCAAACCAAATATCTCGTATCCCACAAACTTTGAGCACACAGTGCACGTGGGCTTCGATGCGGTCACCGGCGAGTTTACGGTGAGTTCATGTCCCCATTGCAATTGTTACAATTGACTATTGATTTAGTTTGTTGTGCGCTTGCTTCCTGGTGCCGCAATCATTATTGTTTTATGGCCTAGCAAAAGCGTTATCACAAATTCGATTGCCAATCTATCTTTTGCCAGTTCCAATTGAAAAGCTTAAAGGCGCAAAAAACAAGACAAAAAAAAACAGTTCAACATGCATCACATTAAACGTAAAAATGCAATTCAAGAAAAAAACCGAAATGTTTATTAAAGTTAATTGGAGTTTGAATAGCTTTAAGACCAAATCAGTTTTAAAACAAAGATAAACTTAAGATATTATATAAATAGTTTATGTAAATTGCTCAATGTGATCAGCGTGAAAATCCAAAATCTCAGTTGACTTTACGATTAAAATACAACTGGAAATTTAACCATTTTCTCTAATGGGAACTTTATTTTTATTATGATTTTAGTCAAGTTTTTGCCAGAGTTAATTTCTTTTGTGGCTTTTGCGCCTCAGATCATTCATTGATTTTGTTTGAAATCATGCTCCCTATTTAAATACTTAATTGTACATTATGTAACTTAACTCGCGATATACCAATTTTGTATTATTCATTATTATTTCAAGCTGCCAATGAAAGTAAGTAAAACACCTCGTTTAAAGCCACGGTACTTGCCTTCATTAGTTTTCTATGTGAAATTCCAATCATCTATTGCTGTTCTGTTGTGTGTGTTAACCCATTTTCTTGATTTTTGAGATCGGCTCTTCTTGTATAGTTACACATATCGTATATAGATTTGTTCCTTGAAGTTGTTTCTTTCTTTTATCTACAATAGTCTAGTCAACACCAGATATCCCACAAAACACCACACACTTCAACTATCACTGAGGGCGCTGCGCTTAAGTATATTTATAATAAATATACTCCCAATTAATCCCAGACATATATAAATCCAAACCCCGCTTCTCCTTGCTGTTCTTCTTTCTCTCTCTATATATGTGTGTGTGTGCGTGTTTTTATAGCTGGGAGCCTTTTAATTCAAATTGTTGGGATCTGAACCTAACTAATTGTCATTTCTGCATTTTACAGGGAATGCCGGAGGCGTGGGCGCGTCTACTGATGAACTCCAACATCAGCAAACAGGAGCAGAAAAAGAATCCGCAGGCCGTGCTCGATGTGCTCAAATGGTTTGACAATACAACCAAACAGAGGCCAAGTTCCAAGTACATGACAAACGCCATAACGACGCATTCAGGTAAGTTTTGCAGCTTGTGAAATCCATTAATAATAGTTAACTATTAAAATGCTCTACTTTGATTTTAGGCTCATCGTTGAGCCGCGTGAGCAGCAGTAGCCCCAGCAGTACGCCCACAGACTCGGAGCTGCATGGCTCGAATAGTGGCGGCAACTTAATTGGCGTGCAGCTGGGCAGCATGACACTGGGTCCGAATGCCAACAATGTGTCCGCTGCGGGGCAGTTGCTGAGCAATCACTACCAACAGCAGCAGCAGCAGTTGTTACAGCAGCAACAGTTGCAGCAGCAGCAACAACAACAGCAGCTACAACAGCAACTGCAGCAGCAGCAACAACAGCATCACCATCACATTGGATCACTGAGTCAATCGCATTCGTACAATTTCGTTGGGCACACAGCCGCCTCCTCGACCACATCCACATCGCAACATTCATCTGCCAATGAGAATGATATGTATATAGATATGGGCGTAGCGCCGCAGCAGCCTGCGCCGCCGCCAGTTGCCTCGCGACCGGAGCGCACGAAGTCCATCTATACGCGACCCATTGAGGAGCTGCAACCAGCGCCAATGCCAATGCCAGTGGCACCAGCAACGACACCCACAACGCCACTGCAGAACCACAAAGCGACGGCTGCGTCATCACCTCTAATTCTTAACAATGCCACAACGACGCTGGACAAGAACAAAAACAATGAAAGTGAGTTTAAATGTCTGCAAGCTATCAGACAAAGTCAGAAAAGTTTACCTATTGATTTTACTAACAGTACTTTGCAGCCTTTGCAGTGTGCAGAAATTAAGTTGCTTTATTCAAATTCCTCAAAAGTCTCGATAGTAAAATGTCGTCTGTGGATTATTTTTTCAAAGTGTACCCCATCCATTTTGACAGTTTTTGCCCTGCATAGATTTTTTATTTATATTCGAATTTAGGCTATTGTCTACCCTAATATCCGTACACCAATATCTCTCTTTCCACACTGAACCCATTTGAAATAGAATTAAAGTTCTGCGAAAGTATGTGAAAGTCCAGAAAATACATATATATTTGATCAGCAACAACAGCCGAGTCAGTCTATGCATATCCATTTGAGAGACTTCAAATTGGTTCACGTATACAATTAGATAAGTATCAGATTAGAACTGACATTGTTTCGGAAATATCTATTTAAATCGATTTTCGATTGCAATAATATACTCAGTTGCATAGATATAGCCATCAAATTTGTATATTAAATAACAATATATGTATTAGATCAACATTAATATTTTCTTTATGATCGGCTTGAACAAGGGAATATCAGGTAAATCTCATATATATATCTCCTATATTTGTATTCAGTAAAGAGTGACGTAAATAATTTGATACATGAAGCGACAAGGTCAGCTCACAAAATGAATCAATTAATAACCCACTCAAATATCAATATTTATATTATTTTTGATACGCAACCCTGATTGGTCATATTGCGAATGGCAAATATATAGATAAGATCAGTGAAGACGAGTTTACACAAAATGAAAGCAATATCATTTAACTGCAGGGGCATTAGAAGACTTCGGCATAGACCGGAGATTGTTTCAGTTTACCCTGTTGTTTTAGTTGAAGTTATGATGAGTTGATGCATTGATGCATTGATGCATTGATGCGTGATGCATAAGGTGTAACGTGTAATGTTAATGTTATTGTCATTTGTCATTTGTATCGCCTCTGTGTTCTGTTTTGTTATGTTTTGAAATTGCTTTTGAATTGCTGCTTAACAACCAACTGAAACATCAGCAACAACTGTAACTTCAACAGCAGCAGACTGCAGCTCCACAGCAGCAACACTAGCAGCAGCAGCAGATGTAGCAGCAACAACAACAACAACAACAGAAACAGAAGGCACTGGGGCAACAACAGCAAGAACAACAACAACAGCAACAGCTGCTACTAATGCTACTCGTATTTTGTCTGCTATTGCTACAAATGCTACTAATTGTCCTCCCGCAACTCCTACAACAGCAGTTGCTGCAGCTTCTAGCAGAGAGGAGCGGCAGCTCGTTGAATGCAATGCTGCAGCAACAGCAACAACAACAACAGCAACAGCAGACGCAACAGTTCTAACCACTTTAGCAGCAATAGCAACAACGACTAATCACCACTCTTCTGCTTCCTCCTTTTCATCGTTCACCTCGTTCCATGATGATGCTACGCCGCCGCTGTCCACCAACGCCCTGCCATCTATCCACTGTCCAACGCCAACGTCTTCCGCACGCAATTCCGGCGCTGTGCCGCTCATGCTGCCCACAATAACGATGGTAACACCTGCAACACCTGCCACAGACCTCTACCACTATCCGGCGGCAGCCAATAACCTCAATGCCTCAGCGCTGGCAGCAGCGCCTGCGGCGGGCACGCAAATTGCTGTGCCGCAGCAGGCAGCTGCTGCAACAACGGCAGCAACAGCAACAATGACGACGGCGGCGACGACGACGACAACGACGCGAGCCGCCAACGCCAAGAAGAAGAAAATGTCGGATGAGGAAATATTGGAGAAACTGCGCACCATTGTCTCTGTGGGTGATCCCAATCGAAAGTACACCAAAATGGAGAAAATTGGCCAGGGTGCCTCTGGCACCGTTTATACAGCGATTGAATCATCCACGGGCATGGAGGTGGCCATCAAACAGATGAACTTGTCACAGCAGCCCAAAAAGGAGCTTATCATCAATGAGATACTCGTTATGCGAGAGAACAAGCATCCGAATGTGGTCAACTATTTGGACAGCTATCTGGTGTCTGAGGAACTATGGGTGGTTATGGAATATCTGCCCGGTGGCTCATTGACCGATGTCGTTACCGAGACCTGTATGGATGAGGGACAAATAGCGGCCGTTTGCCGTGAGGTGCTGCAGGCGCTCGAGTTTCTGCACGCCAATCAGGTCATTCATCGCGATATTAAAAGTGATAACATACTGCTTGGCTTGGATGGCTCCGTCAAGCTGACTGATTTCGGTTTCTGTGCGCAAATCTCGCCGGAGCAATCGAAACGCACAACAATGGTCGGCACACCCTACTGGATGGCCCCAGAGGTAGTCACGCGCAAACATTACGGACCCAAGGTAATAACTCGCTATATATATATAAATGCAATAAAAAAACAAACCAAAACTATATTTTAATGCATGTAATTTGATTGCAGGTCGATTTGTGGTCGCTTGGCATTATGGCCATTGAGATGGTCGAGGGTGAGCCGCCGTATTTGAATGAGAATCCGCTTAAAGCCCTGTACCTCATTGCCACAAACGGCAAGCCGGAGATTAAGGAAAAAGACAAGCTGACGGCAGCATTTCAAGATTTTCTCGATCAGTGCCTCGAAGTGGAGGTGGAGCGGCGCGCCAGCGCCATGGACCTGCTAAAGGTGACTAAAACTTAACATTAATTTAAAAGCGTTTGCTAAATTGATAAAAATAATTCTAGCATCCCTTCCTGAAATTGGCGCGTCCTTTGGCCAGTCTGACTCCTTTGATTATGGCAGCTAAGGAGGCAACTAAGGGCAACTGATTGACAACCAAAAAGCAGCAACTTATTTAACCATTACTAATGAATTACTATTACAAGCAACAGCAGCAGCGACAACAACAACAACAACACCAACAACCACAATAACAATAACAATAGCAACAATTAATGCGTATTAAAGAGAGCAGCTGAGAGATAAATGATTAGAGTTTATGATTATTTATATAAACGTATTTATATACATACACATATATATTCTTATTATATACATTATTAACTAATCTATAAAAACAATTCAACGGGCAACTTCAACACACATGTAGCTAAATACTCGTAATTCATTTTGAACACTACAATTCGGTTTCCAGTCGATTGCTGAAATTTAAGATCATTTTAAACAACAGCAAATACTTTGATTCGTATATATATATATATATATATATATATATATATATTAGAAGCGGCCAGCAAACCATTTATTAAATTTTGACAGTTTTGCTGCTGATTTGTTATACTAAATTATCGGGCATTTTAAATGCCTTGGAAAGTTATTTTACATAGTTTCGACAAAAAATTCATTGAACACATTATCGTAAAACACTACATTTAAAATTGGCACTTGCATTTAAAAATCATATGAAACTAATAATAATTAAACATTATATTATATCAATTGTATAAAGAGGAAAAGCACCTATAATTTCAATATTCGTTTTTCATTCATTTTCTTTAAGAACATACTGAGTAGAAGAGAGAAAACAAAAAACGAAATTCTTGCGCAAAACGCTGTAACACTAACTTTAATCACTTAAGAGTATTATTTAAACGGTTCATTTGCGAACTTTTGCTGCATTCAGTAAAAGTTTCAATTAGTTTCTTAAACTGCTTTATTTAATAAAACAAAACGTAAATATATTTTTTTACATATGAGCTTGTGAACTTTTATTTGTGCATGTTTTTTGTTAATTTGTATTTTTTTTAGCTACTATTTATAAAAAGAAATTAGAGCGTTCGTTATGATCTGTCCAAACATGTTGCAACCAAATACCTTAACACGCTATGCCCATCGCTCGATTACGCCCAAGACACAAAAACACACACCCAACACACTCGCACACACACACCGACATCGACACCCCCTTTTGTACTATGTCTGTAAATGTAAGATGTAAATCAACTTCGTAACATTTAATTGTAAAAGAGAGTTTACCTTGATATTAGAAGAGCCTATATATTTTTCAAATAACAACAATGTGGTTTATTGAGATAACAATATGGTAGCAATTTATTGAAATATTATAGACATAGCAAATAGAAAACTAAACAAAATGAAGAGAACCACTCTTAACTGTTCAATAAGTTGGTAGTATCAACTAAATATAACTAGCAATTAAATAGCGTGTAATATTGATCGTGAACCATGAGGAAAAAAAACAGTTACTTTGTGCCTAACCAATAAATGAAAAATCAAACAATTGAAATTCATTCAATAAGAAAAGCAACAACAACAATTAATATATATATTATTAACTAACTGATATAGATTAACATACTTAGAGAATCAACAAAATAGCACGTAGCTTAGGAGAGCCAACAAAATACCAGCCACACAAAAATATTAGAATTTCAAATCTGATTAAATTTATTTGTGACACTGTCATAGGCAACTTTCTACCTTTTTGATTATTTTTATTATTATCCAAGCGTATGTTTCAACCCTTTCGTATTTTCTGTTGTAGGTTATAAATGAAAACTTAATATGTGTCCTATTTACGGACACCTTTCACATCACCCTAGGGGTGTCAAGTAACATATAATAGTTGATAGATGAAATGCAATAAAGAGAGTGGAATAGAAACAGCCAAATAAAGAAATGGACGCAAAGATTAATTTTGAAAATGATCCAACTATTTATTTAGTGCGCTACTTTTTTTATTTATATCTAAACAGAATTTGTTTAAAGGCAATTTGTCATGAATTCTATGTAATTTATCGAAGAAAGCTAATAATCTTCTGATGACAAATTTAAAGATATTTAGTGATTTATAGATCGGGGTCATCATTGGGATTAGTTTTACCAATTCAGAACTGTACATGGATCATTACCTCTCGAACGGTCCACAGTGGTCCGATTTGACTAGTTGAAATTTTCGTTAACAGCTCAATAACACCAAATTTAAGAATCGAAGAAAACTGAGGAAATTGTTTTGTACAACATACACGGTGCGCATTATTTTCGCTATTAGTTCCTAACAGACAAACACAGACATTTACATTAAAGTACACATATGTACGGATGTATCTACAATAATTTGAAGAATGCGCTACGAAGGGAACGTCAAACTACTTGGCTCCGGCAGTTGAAAAACGAATATGAAACATCAAATATAGAAATTATTGTATTTTTTAGTATTTAGGAATTTAAAAGAAAAGTACAGATTACATCTGTATTAAACAATAATGGTAGCGAAGAATTGGAATCTAAGTACATACGTACATATATATATAGAAATAGAATTATGAAATTACGAAATGAAATCGAATGAAGAAACAAATATATATATATATATAGATACATATATATTTATATATATATATGTTCATGACAAATACAAATCTAATATAACGTATTAATGATCAATAAAAATATATATACACATATATGAATACAAAGCGGCTTCTCTTTTCATTATTTGTTTATTTTATAGTACATTGTTGTATTTTCTTGAAGGGATTAATATATTTTTATTTAGGTGCTACATAAGTTCAATGCTTAACATAAAAGGGGCTTGAGTTATTGTTTTGTTTATGAAAAGTGTGTTCCGGCTTTACTTATTGCGACGTGTCGACTCGGAGGCTGTTGGTGGTGGTGGAGGACCACGTTTGTTCATCTCCTCCAAGAAGCCCATTAGGATGCTACTGCGGTCCTCCTCCAAATGGTCCAGCACCAAGTAGCTGCAAGGATATACAAAATTTAACTAATATATTTATGAAACTGAATTTGAACTTACCGTTTGTCGTTCTTGAGAATGTCCTGGATTTCCTTAAGGTGATTGGCATTTTCCTTGATGAGATCGGTGCTCTTGTGTGTAATGAATTTACACTCTTGCAACAATTCACGCAACGCTGTTTTAGCCTGCATAGTTTTGTCCTTAACGTAATCGCGATACTCGCGTTCGCCTTTATCTGAGCTGTATTTGAGATATCGCGGATCATCCTTGATTAGTTTCTTAATCTCCTTCCAGGTGCTGGTCAGTTGCAGTGTACCAATCTCGTCAAGCATTTCCCGGAACTTTTCGCGTTTCTTTTTCATCAGATTGTCAATATGCTCGTTGAAGATTCTGCAACGAATGCAAGATTTAAGATTTAAGATGACAAAAAGCCAATTTAATAGAATATCTCTTGGATGGAAGACTTACCGCTCGCGATCATCGCGATCGAGTGTCTCAATCAGTTCCCAGCGATGATCCTTGCGTAGCTGCCGTTTGACCTCCTTCCAGGTGAAATCGGGCGTGCGCACAAGATCCGTCAGCAGCGCCATGAAGTGTCCAATGCACTCGTCGCGCTTGTGATGCTCACGCTCCTTGTCCCGATCACGCAGATGTCCAGCCAGTGTTCGATGCACCTCCTTCTCGCGCTCTCTGATGCTCTGCTCGGCCCGCATCTTGCGCTCGCGATCCTTTTGCTTCTGATCTGCTTCGCATTCACGCTGACGCGCCAGTTCGCTATCCTCGCTATCAGCCCGCTCCTCCGGGTCAAAATCATCGCAGTGCTCGCCCTCCTCCTGTGAATTCAATAATGATAAAGTAATTTTAGTTTTAGCCTTCAACTAATCAATAATCATTTTAATCTTTAATTTGTACTTACCGGCGAATCTTGTTTCTTGCGATCTGATTTGGTCTTTTCTCCCTTGTCTCTTGAAGATTTGCGCTCCCTGTCCTTCGAGCGACTGCGCTCCCTGCGACTCTCTTTGCGACTCTTTTCCTTGTCCATGTCCTTGTCCTTGTCCTTGTCCTTGTCCTTGTCCTTGTCTTTCTCCTTGTCCTTATCCCTATCACGACGATCAGATTTACGTTCGCGTTGTCGATCACGATCCTTCTGATCACGTAGCTCGCGCTCTCGGCGCTTTTCTTCCTTCATGATGTGCAAGTAATCCTCGAAGAACTCCTCGCGATACATGGAATCTACAGCACGATACCGTGGATCCGATTCGAATTTCTTCTTAATGTCATACCAGCGCGTATGGCGCTCAATATCATGACGCTCCCGCAACATGTCCATAAAGTCATTGCGTATCTAAGGATTCGAAAAAGGCAATTCAACATGACAGCCATGCGGAAGAGAAGAGAAGTTTGTTATACAAATAAATTAGCTACGTCTTTGGCCCCGATGCATATTTCACTTAAATCTTATCTCCAACTTATTGCACTAACTTAACTTGCCTTAACAACTAGATATATTTAAAACTTATAAACATAGTTACACGCTTTGCTTTGCTGTAAAAGAAGATTTCGATTAGCATTGTGAAAGACATAGCTGAAAGCAAAATTGTTGTGATTAGTTTTGGCCATTTCATTCGTTAGAAGAGAATGCCGTCTAGGTCCAGGTCTGATTCGAGAAAACAGACTATAGCGGAATGGAAACATCGTGGCTAAATGAAAATTGCTCGTCACTAATTAATTTACAATATTCATATATATTTTTTGTAAACAAATTGAAGCTACTGGTGTATGCAAAAATCTAATAAGTCAGTTTTTAATGGTGTTGATTTAACTATGTGCAGCCAATATTATTGGTGATGTTTAAATTGAAAATTCTAGATGCATATAAATTGCAAACGCAATTTACTCAATATTAGAAAAGCTAGACGATCAGGTAGTTAGTTCTATTGCAAAACATATTGTCTATGAAAGCAATAGTTTAACGCAGCTAATTAGGTAATCAAGTGAAATCAGATAAAAGACCAAGTTAAAACAAACAAACAATTTACACATTTTATGGTGCTAATTAAAGAATAGTTTGAAAAGATCAATAAATGACGTCATCTGCTTGGGGCTAATTATTATTAAGTTAAGCTACTATGAGAGGCTAATGGGGAAACCAGCATTCATTTTGAAAAAACAACGAACAGATTTATTTTATTTTTTTTGCGTTTTGGGTTGGCCGGCCAGGGGATAAGCTTCAGCTGGGCCGAAGTGTACAATTCATAAAACTATAGTAAACATACCAAATACATAAAATACAATATATAAAGAGACTGAGACCATTTCAACGTTCTGCTGCCGTTGCCTGAAGCTTGTGAGAGCAAGGTGAGAGAGTGAAAGTGTGAGTAGGTGAGTGAAAGTAATTTTTAACGGCAGTTCTCACCACATTGCTCTGCACAAGCTTACATTTGGGGTTATTAATTATGCTGTTGTGGACGCTGCCATTTACATTTTGTTTTTTTTTTTTGGTAATTGGTAGAACAAAAAGAAATATTGGTTTAATTAAATTATGCATTATTCATACTGTTTGCTCAGCCTCGAAGCCACCTGTATACGTTTTGTTGTTGCTGTTGTTGTTGTTGTTCTTGCTGAATGGCTGTTGCGTGTTCATTGATGAGTGGCTGCTTCCGCTTCCAATAAC
Source organism: Drosophila demipolita (assembly GCA_035042405.1). Classification (NCBI taxonomy): domain Eukaryota; kingdom Metazoa; phylum Arthropoda; class Insecta; order Diptera; family Drosophilidae; genus Drosophila; species Drosophila demipolita. Next base: position 2,590,513 of record JAWNLI010000489.1, on the reverse strand, counting down.
CCAATAACATTGACCATCTTCCCACATCAACATCACATCTCAATGCACAAATAACATCATCACCATCATTGACCATCTATCATCATCATCAACATCATTCCAAGGCGACATGTGCGACGCAGGGCGGGGCGGGAAGTGGAAATCACACCAACGATTATCAGGTAATTTTTAGATTTTTGCATACCATTTGATATTTAGTGATTGAGATTGTATTTTTTTTTTTTGTTTTATTCCAAATTTGTTTCTTATTTGCAGAAAAACAAATTTTTTTGTTTGTAAATTTTTTGTTTATTTTTGGTTTTGAACTCACCACACAGACAGATTGCAAGCGTGTGCGTGGTGAACTTGAGCTATCAACAGTCTTGGCCTGGAACGGGGACCATGACGACGACAACGATGACGACAGGAACAACGGCTGTGTGTGATTGATTTGGTGGTGTTTGCATTTGTTGTTGTGGGGTGCTTTTGTGCTGTAATCGGTTAGCTTGTAGTAGCTAAAAATTTGATCGTACCGAACCACACAATTTGCAACGTCGATCGATTGCAATTGTCAACCGAACCGGTCAGGGGCTATCGTTCAGATCAGGGGAGGATCGGTTCATGTTGTCATAATATCAATAACAAAAATCAATAACATTATGTAAATACGTTTGTATACAAGTATTATGGTAAATTCAATAACACATATAAAAATAGATATGGCAAATATATGAATATGGATATATACGTAAGTGGCCTGTGGCCAGACATGAATGTCCATGCCAAACAGACCACCACACGTGACGCCAACACATACCTGCTCTTTTCTTAGCTGCTTATCCTCTTTCTCACGCCGACGCACCTCAACGATGAACTCATTGAACAAACTCTCCCGCTCACGCACCTTCTCTATAGCCCGATACCGTTCCTCCTTCGCATTGCGCTGGCTAAACTCCGAAAACGAAGATCTACAATCATCACAAAATAATCCAATTAATTGTAACTCGAAAACAGAACAAAAAAATGCAGTGACTTGACAACTTACTTGCCGTGCAGCTTGGCTTCCTCCATGAGTTTGCGGAAATCGTCGCGTTTCTGTCGCATCTTGTTGCGCTTCTCTTTGCGCTCCTCCTCGGCGCGATCCTTCACATACTTTTCAAATACCTGTTTGCGTTCCTTCGATGTGAGCAATAAATAACGCGGATCGAAAACAATTTTGTGTAGCTCCTTTTCCCAGGTGCTAAATGCAGACACATCCTTTTCGCGCAGCATCTCCTTGAACTGGGTGACGCGTGTCTCCAGCGGCACCAATGCGCGCTCCTTGGCCGCTCGTTGCTCAGCCTCCAGCACGGCATCCTCATTTTTCTTCGCCTTCATAACTGTGGAAGGCAACTATCATTATAGATGGCTAAAAATTTGATTCTAATGTCCATGCAACTTACATGTACGCACTCGCTTTGTGGGCACCTCCTCTACGCTTGACTCGGACTCGGTGCGAATTTTAATGACCTCATCCTCGTCATCTTCGGGAACCAATTGCTGCACATCTGGTTGCAGTTGCTGCGTTTGCACCGGATTCAGCTTCTCCAGTGAGGCAGCATTCTCACCAAGTTTCTGATCTGTCTCAACAGATTTCTCCTCTGCAGATTTAAGCTGCTCGGGTCGGTCATTCACCGCCTTGTCGACATCTTCACGATTCATCAGATCCTCTGGACGATCCCAGACGGAAGTACGTGTCGAGGGATTGTAGAAGAAGACGCGGGCATCGCCTGTCCAGACCACACACCAGGGTGTACCCGCAATCGGTGTACTTGTCACCGGACGCGATTTGTCCGTTTGCTTGGCAGTGGCTGCAGCTGCCACCGCCTGTTTCTTTTGCTCCTCGTCCTTCTTGCGCTTCTCCTCGGCCGACTTCTTTGCCTCCTTCTCCATGGCGGCTGCCTGGGCCACTTTGTTGTTCTCGCTGTTTGCCTTCATGGCTGCCGCTGCAGCGGCAAACGCCAATTGCGGATCGAAACCGGGACCTGCGCCCGGCGGCATATGCATCAGTGGATTGGGCAGCAAATGGGGCGGCATGCCAGCCGGTATTCCAACTGGTACTGCCTGCGGTGCGGCTCCCGAATGGGCGGCCATGCGTGCAGCTTCCATATCGCGCAGTGCCTGTGGTTTTTCCCACACACTCTCTCCGCGTGCCGCATGGAAATAGTAGGGTCGGCCATCGGGCGCCCGATGCTCAGACCACTCGGCTGCGCGGGCAATGACCGACGGATCTATGACGCCTGGTTTGATGATCAAATTCTTAATGGGTTTATCCTGTGACACTGAAGGCGGTGCATGCATATGTTGCTGCTGCTGTGGTTGTTGTTGTTGCCATGGCGGCACGCCAACGCCCCAGGGCCCTGCTTGACCGGCGCCTGGAAAGCCGTATGTGGGCGGCGGCATACAGAACGGCGGCGGCTGGCCAAAGCCCGGCGGTGGCTGCATGCCAGGTGGTTGCTGGAACATTGGCGGCGGCTGCTGTCGCACATTCGGTGGTGGCTGACTGAGCAGCGGTGTCGCTGCAATCGGCGGTGGTTGATTCAATAGATGCGGCGGTGGCTGCGACGTCAAATGCGAATGTCCTGGCACTGCAGCCACAGGTCCTGCTGTCGTCGGTGCTGGCAAATTGAGACGATCGTTCGTTTCGGGCTTGCCCACTGCATTAGTCTGTCGTTTGGCCAGATCCTCGACCTCGACTTGTGTCATGATCTTGACATTCTGGCCATCGGGCCGCGTCCAGGTTGTCTCACGCGTTACAGCGTGATAATAATATGAACGCCCGTCTTCGGCTTTTGTTTCGACCCAAATTTCTGGAGGCTGTGACACCCCATTGACACTCTGTAGTGGTTGGGTGTTGGCCAAATGCTGAATCGCCACCGCCGCCTGCTGCTGTTGTTGTTGTGGCTGTTGTGTTTGTTGCTGCTTCATCTGCGTATGTTCGCCAATCGGGCGACCACTAAACGCATTGAACGGCTTCGACCTACAGGTATTCAAAAAATGAAGCATCATTGAGCATTTGGGCTGTAAAAGATAGCACTTACCAATGCACATCGCTGGGCTGATTTTGGTTTTCGTTAGCAATTACCACCCCGTTTGGGCCGTCTTGACAACCGACCCCAGCGCTAACAGATTTTCCATTAATGCCCAATGGCGATTGCGATTGGGAGTCTTGCGGACTTGGACATTCTCTATCCGCATCCACGCTTTCTTCTAAACTTGTTTCCATTGCACAATTATCACACACTTTACGCTCTATTCAATTAACATTTACAAGAAGTTCCGCAAAATTTTTCCACAACTTTTTTTTGCCGCTATCGATAATAATTTATTTTCAGACTCTTTTTGTTATCAATTATTGGTAGTTAGGTGGCAGCCTTCCAAAACGATTTATCACTAAAAACTAAGTAAACAGTATTGTTTGTATCTTGAGGTTGACCGTCATCGATGTATCGCCAATCGATAGCTTTCGAAAACAGCCCTTCAAGCATATAGTTTCGTTTAAAACTGTATAAATAAGTGCTTGTGTAGTATGTCTATTCAACCAATTTTTGTTTTTTGTTAACAAAACTGCACAACAGCAAATATAGTTACACAATCTCAATATTATTTATATTTAAATTTTAGCAGATACATTCACAGACATATCACCATTAATGCAGGAAGTTTGTCAACACAAAACTAAAGACAAGTCTAATTTTTAACTGTCAACGCGTTTACAAAGCTATGCAAACTTTAACATTAAAATCTATGATTTCACGGGTCACACTTCTTTTTTTTTTTGATCGGAGTTATAATGATTTGGTCCCAGTGTCAGCTTACGATCGGATTCAGAAACCATCCTCCAATTTAACACCAACGCCAAAGCGACGTAAAATAAAGCAAACCAGCGACGCAGACCAGTTCGGGCTTTATGGAAAATCCGTTCCTGCCACTTTACGCAAATATCCACATGGGCATATTGTGCGTATTGCTAAATCCAAAATAAATCAATTTGTGGCATTTCTCGGGGCTTAAACGCAGGGAAATATAACTGAACATTATGAACAAATTGTTTTATTGATTGTATCTTTAGTATTGTGTGAAACACATTTAGTGTGTAATCAACACGAAGACCGACGTTTAGAATTGAACTGGTCTGCTCTATTATTGTGTTAACATTACCATTAATGTATATAATTACTAAATTAAAGATTGACACATTTTACATAAATACTTTAGGTATTAAGGAAATAATTGTATTTTCTTCCATATGGCATCCATGCGTAATCGCCCTTCGCGCAAATGCTTGAGCAATGCATCAGTGCTGAGGTCATTTTCAAAAATAGGTGTGGGAGAAGGCACTGATTTGCAAAGAATTATGTGACGCTTGTAGCGCCAACGTGTTTTGAATTTCTTGCTGCAATGTTGGCACAAGAGTTCCTCATCTTGATCAGAATCAGGACTTTCTCGCTTCTTAACTGCTCGGTGTATGCTTGTCCACTTTGGTTCCGGTTTGATGAGTAACTGGGTCTTGTTCTTGCGCTGCAGCTCCTTTTGATGATTGTGCCGTATGTGATTGTACATCTTGGACATGCTTGTCTTGGTCCGTCCGCATAGGCTGCATTTTAAATACGATTGATAGGGCAGATGTTTGAAGCAATGCTTCTGCAGTTCGGAGCGTTTGGTCGTGTGCAACGGCTCGTGGCACTGCAGGCAAATGCTTTGTCGATCTTTGATTTTAAAGCTATTCTCAATAAAGTGCTCGAAGTTATGCTTATTGAACACGTGCGTACGCCAAGCATCCATGGAGTCAATTTGCTTGCCGCACTTTGGACACAAATACAAAATTAGTTTCGTCAAGCCATTCACTTCACGCTCGTGTGTTGTTGATATACGTCGACGTTTGTGCGGCGTATTCATGTCTGGATGCGTTTCAGATTCAGTTTTCATTTTCTTTTTGAGATTATGTACTTCCTCTTCGCCAAGTGCATCGATTTCAATAGTCACCACTTCCTTATTGGGTGGGACACTTGCGTCAATTGACTTTGCGTTCTTATCAGTGTCCTCAATGCGCTCCTCAAAAAATTCCTGGCACAGTGCCTCTAAATCGACTTCATATTGCATATCCTTTTCCTTGCGCACAATGTCTTCGTAGGCATCCAAGCAGCGATCTAGCGCCTGTTCGCTAGCATTTGGCTCGGCTTTGACAGCTGGCACTGTTGTCGACGATGACTCATCGGGATCTTCAGCCTGCAGATCAATGTCCATCAGAGCCTTTTGCAACAGATCATTGCGCTTTTGCGGCAGCTTTACAATTTTTTCTATCGCTGCCTTTTTTACCTCTTGGCTACGCTTCACATGCTTCAACTTTATTTCATAGTTTTCGATCTGTTTCAAATGTGTCGACAATAGATGATCATTAAGCGCTCGCCTCCGTGGATAAGCCAACTGACAGTATACACATCGGTACGTATCCCGACGATCCAGATGCATGAAATAATGATACTGGAGCAGAGCAATAGTGTTTTGAGCGTTTTCTACCCACTGGTCGCAAACCTGACACTCGTGAAACTGCTCATCGATTTGAATGAAATTAAAATCACTGTGAGTCTTTTTGAGGTAATCGTGCTTCTGCAAAAGAAGTAAACAGTGAAAAAACATAATAAATCAATCAATCATTAACAGGAACGTACTGTATTTAAGTGCTGTCGCCACTCGGCTTGTGTGCGAAAGGCTTTACCGCACTCGGGACATATGTAGATGATGTGCGCGTCCAGACGAGCATTCAGAGTGCTTTGCTCTTCTAATAGGTTGCTAATTCGCGGCATTCTAAGCGAAAATTATGGCCAAACAGAAAAGCAAACAAATATTAATTTTAAAACACCCAATATTTAACTCGGCTAGAGATGGAAATATTGACGACAGAGGATGTGAAAAATATCGATAGGTCGCTGCGTGAGTTGCATAGTTTCTTTGGCTGTATAAATGATTGAATGATAATATGAGATATTTAAACACAATAATTATATTTATAATTATTTAGTGAAGTAATTGAAATTCTATTCGTGAACACAATATTTTAAAATGTGTAATGGCAACTATTCCACTTTTGTTAGTTATAAATTTTAAGTAATCAACAGTATCAATAAATATATCGATTTCAAATATACACCATCGTAAATTCAGTTTGTTAATATCGATATTTATATGTAACATCCACACCAAACTTATCGGCCGGGCAGCAATTTCATTTACGGACGAGAATCAGTCAAGTTAATATTAATTTCACAATTTAAATATGTCTGGAAAATCGACGGTAAGTGTAAAATCTGATTTTGCTCGATAGCTTATCATATTGAACTCAAATTCATACGAATCCCAGTCGAGCAGCAGTGGAAATTCAAGTACCACGTCCCCAAATTCAATAGGGTCGAACTCAGCATCTTCAAGTTGCGTCAATGTGCAGGAGTTTAAGATTCGTGTGCCCAAGATGCGCAAGAAGCACCATGTGATGCGATTCAATGCCAATCTCAACGTTGATTTCGTACAGTGGCGCAGTGTCAAATTGGAGCGAGAGAACAACATGAAAGAGTTCCGGGGCTTCGACGAGGATCAGCCTAAATTTGGTGCAGGCTCTGAATATAATCGTGACCAGCGTGAGGAGGCTCGCCGCAAGAAGTTCGGCATAATTGCGCGCAAATACAGACCGGAAGCTCAGCCCTGGATACTGAAAGTCGGTGGCAAGATGGGAAAGAAATTCAAGGGCATACGTGAGGGTGGAGTTTGTGAAAATGCCGCCTTTTATGTGTTCACACATGCCCCAGATGGTGCCATTGAGGCTTATCCGCTCACCGAGTGGTACAACTTTCAGCCCATTCAACGCTACAAGTCGCTTTCGGCGGAGGAGGCCGAACAAGAGTTTGGACGCCGCAAAAAGGTGTTGAATTACTTCTCACTTATGTTGCGCAAGCGCTTGCGCGGCGACGAGGAGGAGGAACAGGATCCTGAGGAGGCCAAACTTTTGAAGGCCGCCACCAAAAAGTCGAAGGAGTTAAAAATCACCGATATGGATGAGTGGATTGACTCGGAAGAAGAATCTGACTCCGAGGATGAGGAGGAAAAGAAGAAGAAGCAGGAGCAGGAGGACAGCGACGATGGAACTGGCAAAAAAGGTAAGGGTAAGAAGGGTGTGGACAAAAAGAAGAAAAAACGCGACGTGGACGATGAAGCATTCGAGGAGTCTGACGATGGTGACGAGGAGGGTCGCGAAATGGACTACGATACTAGCTCCAGCGAAGAGTAAGTTTCAAGCAATACACCTTTATCATATTTGTTTCAAGTCTGGTCATCGTCATTTTGAATAACCATATTAATTGCACTGCAACTTGTTACAGTGAACCCGATCCAGAATCCAAGATGGTAAAGGATATGAAAGGTGTGGCTGAAGAGGATGCATTGCGTAAATTGCTCACTTCCGATGAAGAGGAAGATGAAGAAAAGAAAACTGATGAATCGGATAAGGATGAGGGCGATGAGAAAAAGAAGAAGGAGAAGAATAAAGATGAGTCCACCAAGGACAAGAAGAAGAAAAAGCAGTCGAAAGACGATAAGAAATCCAAGCCAACCGGCAGTGATTCATCAACAGATCTCAGCTCAGACAGCACTGATAGCGAAGACGATCTTAGCAATGGACCGTCCAAAAAGAAATCAACTTCCAACAAAGACAAGGATAAGGATATTAAGGCCATCGCAAGTGGCAGCAATTCAAATAAATCACGCTCGGCCACTCCCACTTTGATGAATGACGCAAGCAAACGCAAAATGAACAGCTTGCCTAGTGATCTCACCGGCTCGGACACCAGCAACAGTCCGAACACTACGCCGGCCAAGCGCCCCAAGAGCGAGTTGACCAACTCTTTGCCATCGACATTTGCCGGTGTTGTCAGCAACAAAGTGGAGTACGTATTACCCTGCAAATAGCACCACTGAGATTTGATTTTGTTAATAGGTTTGCATTTGTTTTTGCAGAGATTATGGCATCACTGAGGATGCAGTGCGTCGCTATCTGAAGCGCAAGCCCTTGACAGCCACTGAGCTGCTGACCAAGTTCAAAAACAAAAAGACGGGCGTTTCAAGCGATCGCCTCGTTGAGACCATGACCAAGATACTGAAGAAAATCAATCCTGTCAAGCATACCATACAGGGAAAAATGTATTTATGGATCAAGTGATTATATCGGCAGCAGTTCATGATGCTTCCATTCAATATTTGTTACTGCTAGCGGATGAGCAGAAATTTAACTATACTTATTATCAATACTTATTAAAGCTAAAGAATTTTACAACGTAAAAACCTCCAGCGTTCTTCATTCTTTTGATGGGTACCCGAAAAAGGTGTATTTTACCAAAAGTTTAATTTGATCGTCTAAATGCAACAGTGGCGCCAAAATATGTGGCCAGAAATATAAATAGTGCTGGAAACGGCTAAAAACATCGTAAATGATTTTGCAATGATATTGCAACACAAATTATGTAGCTTTTAAATTCGTCGATTTATAAATACGGAAAATTTTGTAAATTAATTATTGATAAAGAATTCAACATTACAAATACTAACTTAATTTAGAATATCTAAAATATATTCTTAAAAATTGAGCAATTTTTATAATAATTGCGTAGAAAACGATGTTGGTAATTGCTTTAAGTTTGACAAATATATTTACATAATCTGTATTTGTCTTAAAAAAAATAACTTGTATAACCTAAACCAAAACTTTAGCAGTCAACATATATCGAAACCATATCGTAGAAAAGGATTACCCATAAGAAACATAGCAACAAAAATTCCTCGATTGTTTGGAAGTGAAATCATCGATATTAAAATGGTCACACTGAACACTGTGAGCACTGTGCTGACTTCTAATCCACAAAATATTTTAAATAAGAAAAGTTAAAGACCTGTTAAATGTGTAATCAGCAATATTACAACAATATTCGAGCCGTTTTCTAAGACTTAAATGGGATGGTGCATGTGCTGTGCGGTAAAATCATAATTAATTGCAACGCAATTGCGATGGCGACGAGTGCGAGCAAAGGCGAATGAGAGAAAAAAGAGCGAGTGTTACAAAGAAAAAATAGTAGTACAAAATCGACTAGAAAAACCAATCAGACAATTTAATTAGAATTGTCACAAAACACTATAAATACAAGTGAGTAGCTGCAGGCGTAATTGTAACGATTGTAAAACTTAATCATCAGCTGTTTTCTTCAATAAATAAAATCACACACCAAAACAGGCGAACATTCTCATATACATTCACACGCCCTCACGTACATTTCTAAGCATACGCAGTTAATATACAGTAGTTCTGTTAATTATTAAAAAATATTCAAAAATTTGCTCATGCTTAATACCTGTTGGAACCATTTTGTCCCTGCATGGACCTGTACGTTGAAAACCTTGACGACAATATTTGTACTTGTGTAAAGTTCAAGGCAGTGTTTAAACACATGTGTATGCGTGTGTGTATTTATGCAAGTGCATAAAGTGGGTGTTGCTACCTTAATCGTGTTGGTGTGCGTAAGGTGGTTTCAGTGCTATTTGTTTTAACATGTCCAGCAGATTAGAGGTAGGGGGACAATTAATTTGTGTGCTTTGAAATGTGACCAGGATTTTTTTGTGTAAATACAGCAGCGATTCATAAACCAAATAATAATAAAAACAATAACTACAATGTATTTCTTTATCCGGTCTGTGTATTTACTATTCGGGTATATAATAAAACCAAAGTCACGTTCTCTTCAATATTACATTTGTCGATGCTCGATGTGTTAATCACATGTGAAATTCTTTATTTATTTATACAATTATTATAAAATTTAGTGACACTTTTATGTATGCGAAATTTATTATCAGTTACGATTTTGATGTCATAAACCACTTTTCTACATATGCCTTGTGGATCTGTCCAAATCGGGCAAATAAACAATTGCATACTTGATATTTCCGTTCTGAACCTTATCCTGGCGATGATTCATTTTGTTGATCAATGCTCTTCACTTTTGCTGTTGTTTATTAGCAAAGCATATCATTTGTAGAAAAATGCAGACAATGGGAAGTTGTTGCAAGATTTCAATTGATACAAATTAAGCTCAATCATAACAATGCTGCGAGTCGTCTTTGTTTACTGAATGTGAGGCATACTTGGGCTTAGGCGTTATTTAATAAACGAATTAAACTATCGCTTAATGTGCCAGCACTAGGGATTTGTCAACAAACATCAGAACAGCTGAGTGCCATCAAGCAGCCACGGTATCAAAGGAGAAAAGCAGAGCAAAAGAAAACAAAATATTTAATACATACGTACAGAAAAAACACATAAGAACCAATTATGTTATCAGCAGGCAATGCCATAGCTCTGGTTGACGCTGTTTTTGTTTGCATTGAGTGAGTTTTTCGTAAATGGATTTAATTTACAGGCCTGCACAATCAAATAAAACGAATTAAAAGACAGCCAGAGTCAGGCCCATATCCGCCCAGATGAGAAATGCGAATACTGCAAATGGTAACAATTTCAAGCAGAATCAGACGGCGCAGCAACAGCAACCAACCAAATCAATAACATCAATTCGACAGTATATCAACTGCGCACAGCAGCAGCAACAGCAGCGCTTTTTGGCTTGAGCAGCAATAATTGCAGCAGTCGCAGCAGCATGGCTTGGAAGCGCTGTCCTACTCTGGAGCTGGCTCTGCTTGGGCTCTGTTTGGTATGCCATCAGGCAGGCGTTGCTGGCCACGTGCTCGTCTACAAACAGAACACGACACAGGCAAGTTGATTTTATTTCCATTTTTCGATTGTTTTTTAACGCTTTCTTTGCTTCACAGCTGATAGTGGAGTTCAATGATTTGCCTTCAAATTTCGGGCCTTCAATTGTCGGCAATCATCTTCGTGTTTTTGCTGTGCCGCCGGGGCCGACACATGGATATGGTTGTGATTATTTAGATTTGCCTCCCCGCAACGGTTACTACCCCACTGGTGCCAAATTCGTGGCAATTGTGTCGCGGTAAGCATATTTCTTACACTCAAAGCTAGTCAAACACAAATACATATGAGTATATATATATTTTTTGTTTGCTTGCACAGAGGCGGCGATTGCACATTTGAGCGCAAGGTGCGCGTGGCCCAGAATGCAACGTATTTTGCTGTGATCATCTACAACAATGAAGGCGACGAGCTAGGTATGACCAGCAATATTCATAGATGCACACATAATAAAATTTAACTAAAACAGACTACTGGAACAAAGTTATAAAGATACCATATAGTTTACAACTGTAATTTATCTAGTTTATATCTATTATTTAGAGGCCTTGACTTAATTAGTATTTATTGTTTTCATTATAGTCAAAAGAGGTGATTAAAATTCGCATAAACTTTGTTATCGAAAGTATTTAAAATCAATGATTTATTTTTGAGAATTGTTACTTTATTTATGGACAGTTCAAATTTCTTAAAACTTAAATAACATACTTGAATTCAAAATCAATTTATTATGTCTAATTTTCCAAAAAACACTTAGCACCACAGTAAATAAATTTATTATTTATATTTGCAGAACAAATGACCGCCAACAATGCCTCAGGCATATACATACCCTCCGTTTTTGTTGGCCTAACGACCGGCAAGACATTATTATCTTTCTTTTCGCCAGAGTTGGTGCTAATCATTAACGACGAGCTGCCCTTCAATATCAACACACAGTTGATATTGCCGTTTTCCATATTGATTGCATTGTGTTTTCTCGTTATGGTATGTCGTTTTACTCAATTTACATTGATTTTGTGCCTAACCCAATCGATCAACTGTTTCTATGCTCTTGTTTAGATAGTCTATATGATATATAGATGCATAAGGGAACAGCGACGATTGCGTCGCTATCGATTGCCCAAGAGCATGCTCAAGAAAATTCCGGTGCTCCGCTATACCAAAAATAATACGAATATTAAGTATGAGACCTGCGTTATCTGTCTCGATGACTTTGTCGAGGACGATAAGCTGCGCGTATTGCCTTGTTCGCATCGTAAGTAAATGTTCAGTAAATATCGTAACAATTTCGTGAATTTAAGCATTTATTCTCTTGTTTGCAGCATATCATAGTCATTGCATTGATCCCTGGTTAACGGAAAACAGACGCGTCTGTCCCATATGCAAGCGGAAGGTTTTTTCGAAGGGCGAGATTCGAGCGAGTCGGCTCCGGCAGCCTTCTTTAGACATCGTCACCGATACTGATGATGATACTACACCACTATTGCAACAACAGCCGGAGGAGGCAACTGCAGCAGCGGCCAGCGCCAGTGGCAGCAACAGCGCCAGCATCAATTCTGCCTCCTCGGCTGTCGGTACAACAAGACACGGCACATTTCGGCGTGGCGATACCGTGCGAAATTCCACAACAGCTCAAGAATATCATAGCTCTGATGACGAAAATGGTACGTATTTAGCGCATTTGTACATATTTATGTAAGTTAGCATGTAAAATAGATACATAATACGAACAAATGACCGAGAAAATTTACCTAATGCTCCTGTATAAATAACTTGAGAATAAGTTTACTATATTAGCAAATTTACTCATTGCGCTTGATTAACAATCAAGGGGCGTTTTAACCATTACGTTGCACTATTTTTATAGTCATCTTTTACAAATTTGTTTTAAAATCCTTATCATTTCTATTCATGTAAAACAGCGCTGCTGGAATCTCCCACAACTCAGGCTAATACTTCGTCATCTTTCCAACGGCGTGTTAATCCATTTGATCGCACACCAAATTTACCAGCTCATTTGGCCGATCAACTAAACCAACCACGACGATCACTTTGGTCGCGTTTTATGTTCAGGTAAGTTAAGTATATTTTCTCATTGGAAGCTTTTATGCTTATTGTTGTTTTAATTGGATTTCAGCTTCCCATTTCGTCGTGAGCCGGTTGGCATTAGCGTGGCAGCGCCACCTTATCTAGATCATGTGGTCTCAGGAACAAGCGAAGTGACTGTTCGCGGTATGTCAGCGATGGACACAACTGCTGCTTTGCCCACGCCTTCATCGAACAACATACTAAACCCGAATTTAAGCGGCTCCTTCAAGGATGATGACGATATGCCACCGCATCGTTCCATTTACGAACCGATTGCTATCAATACGCCTGCAACCGAGCTGGGAACGCCTTCAGGTGCAATCGTTGCTTCGGAATCGGCGTTTCTGCAGACTCCCACACAAGGAGGAATAGGAGTTGCTGCGCTGCCGCATAACGCCGAAGATCATCAGTTTCTCATATGAAGTAGACGCGATTTAGAGAGTTTAGTTTTCTAGGCATAGTTTCCACCCAGCAGGCAAAACCAACCCACTAAAAGAAGTCCCATTTATAGAAGTAGTAAAGTAGATGTCGCTTGCAAGCGGCAAATCTGTGGCTGCCCGCTGCTTTGTTTTAAACAATTAACAAATGTTTATCCTTAATATACAAAATGTGTAAATGTAATTGTCTTTGTAATCATTATCATCATGCATCGCGGATTCTTGATTATAATGGTTTGCATTGCAGGACAAATTACATTCATACATACACACACATACATAAATATGCGTATACAAATTGTGATTTATTTTATATACCTATTATTAACCAAATTGGCTTGAATAACTAAAGTCGCAAAACACACAAAATAAGATCTAAACAAGAAAATAACATTTATCACTGCATAAGATTGTTAACCTGTTTTGAATTACTTATTCGAATTATTTTTGTTTTTAACACACTCAACTCTACACTCCAAAACTAAAAAAAAAACGTAGTAAAATCGCTTACAAAGAAAATGTTCATACAAATAAGTCAATAAACAGAATTGAAAATTTGTAATTATACTATTTGATAAACACTAGTTTTATTAAGCACATGCAATTTATTTTCAGGCGTGAAATTCAAAAGATTTCATTAAATATAATTTGTTTAATGTTACTGTATATTATCTAATTTTAAGTTTTCTGTGTAATGTATCCAAATTCATACATCCATTTCATTATCAATGTAAATGGCAAAATATAATGATATTACAAAGCAGTTTTCAAAATTTGCTATTTTCTTTTTACAAACAATACATAAAAAAAACTGCAATTGATAAAAACTGTTCACAACAATAAATATAATTATTGTAAAACGAAATCAATTAAACATAAGGACATAACTTGTGTGTTTCAACTTGTAATCTAAAGTTAATTTACAATAAATTAAACATAATTGAATACAAAAAACAAGCATTATAAATGTATTGATTGCTCTTCCTTGCAGATGGTCCAAAAAAATATTAGTTAAATTAGATTGAAGTAATGGGGAAATTATATACCGTTGTATTGCCCTTAACTGTTGAGTAAACAGAAAATTTAAGACATACAAAATACAAAAATACAAGAACTAAACAAAATTAAATTAATATGATTTTAAAACAAAATTTAAAATTATACATTTATTAAAAAATAAAAAATATATACAAGATTTCTGGAGATTTTTAAATGCAAAATTGTCCAGGATTTGATATTTGAGTTGGGGAAAACCGAATGAAAACATTAAAATATTAATAAGTACGAAGCCAAACTACTTACCGAAACAAGTAATTAATAAACACAAAAGAATTCATAACTAGACGATTTGGCGGAAGCCCATCAAATTAAAATCTTGTTAAATTAGCTTCAAATTGCAAATCAAGTTTATTTTAAATTTAAATCATGTTTAGCCGGGAGCCCATTTAAAACGTACACAAATTGATTAAGCACATTTCATTAATTACAGTAGCAAGTCACATTTTAATTAAATAATTAAGATAAATAGCTATTTATTTAATAATATTATTTGTTTATTCCCTTGTACTAGCAAATGTAGGCCTTTAATCGGTTTAGTAGACCACGACAATAATTAATAAACTGTTGGTACAAATTCAATTTGAGAAACTAAAAATAAAATGCAAATAATTTTTGGTTTTGTACAAATACAAACGATTTTAATGTATACGATAACTATAAATATAGTTCATATATAGTATTTAGATATACATAGTATTTTATAGTATTGAGTAATGCACAGAAACATGTCAGCATTGCAGTTATTAGACTAAACAATTTTTAGCAGAGCTTTTATATCGAATTTCGCTATATTGATGTAAACATTAATGTATATTTATATGTGTAGGCATATGTGTAAGTGTGTGTATATGTGTGTGTTTAGATGTGTGCGATATTGTTTTCACTTTCGTTTGTTTGTACAACTTTGTATGCAACTCGCTATTATGCGTGTATGTAAATGTATATTTATATATGAGTCGTTAATGTGATGCGCGTATTATTAATTAATTGTAACTAATTAAATGTTTTTATCTATTACGTTTTGTGTATTTATAAGCTATATACAAAATATGCACTTTTCAACTTAATACTATTAACATTTAGAGTCTACGAATTTTCAACATGAGAGGCTCTTCACTTGACCACCAGCGACTGTTTGAGATGCCGCACCAGTCCTGCTCCAATATCCTGCACATCCGGCCACTGGCGTATCACAAAGATTATAAAGCAAATCGACAGAAATGTAGTCAGCACACGAACCCTATAATTGCAAGAAAGAGTAATAAGTACACAATTTGCAGATGTATATGTATGTATTTATAATTATGGTCTAACCTCGTTTTGAGAAAGGGCATTATGATGCCAGCAGCGGTGGCAACCAAGAGCAGCACCACTTGCAATATCGTTAAAACCACATTGATGAGTTTCACAACCAGGGCGCGAGCATTCGAGTTATCAATGCCCTCGACGTTGACATATTGCTGCTGTGACATGTGCTCCATTTTCGATATCTGTGTGCGGATGGGTGCGTTTTTCAGCATTACAACAATTGTCAGCTTAATGTCTGAGTGTGTGTGTGTGTGTGTGGGTGTGTATGTGTGTGTGTGTGTGTTTAAACTTACCCTTGTTTGACAATTCTCGAGCACCTCGTTGACGTCACGTAGTCTTTCATCGCTTTGGTATTGTACTTTCTCTTCCATGTCAGCAATTGTTTGCTTCAGATTCTCGATTTCATTCTGCAACAAAAGGCGCAAGCATAAGCACACATACATACATACATAAATACATCTATACATAAGTTTATATAGTTGGCAAGCTGCCAACGAACGAACCTGATGCAATTCCGTCAAGTCATTAATCTGCTCCTCCAGTCCCTCGGCCCGAAAGCGTTCGCCTTCGAGTGTGGAGGTCAAGTTGTTGAACTCCTTTTGGCTCGTCTGAAAATTTAATTTAAAATTAAGAATTAAAATTGTGCATTGCATGATGAGATTCATTTAACACTTACCTCGAGGCGTTCGATTCGCTCCTTAAGCTTCTCGTTGTCGGCCTTGCGCTCGGCCAGTTCGGTTAGGAGGGACTTGAGCACAATGTGGTACTGACTGGCACCCGACTGACTCTTTCCCGATCTGCATTGAACAGAGGCCCATTTGAGAAAGGTTCTTTGGACCCATTAAGATAGTGATGGCTTGGAGCAGTACTTACCCCGCTGGTATGCTTTCGCTGGTGACGCTGCTGCACTCGCTGCCGTTGTCGCTGTTGAATTTGCCAGTGCCGCTGCCCGTACCGGTGTTGTTGTTGTTGTTGTTGGTGGTGGTGCCACAGCCCGAGCCGGTTGAGTTGCCCATGCCAGGCAGATGCGGCAAGCGCTCACCAGCCGCTGTCAGAGCATCCGCCGCATTTGCCTGCATGCCTTGGAGCTCGGCCTGGCTAATCTGATTTATGTTGTCCGCACTGCCAAACTTGTTCTTGATGAGATGCGCAAATTCGCGCGGCTTTGACATCACCGAACCGGAGAACCCAGTGATGCCGTCCCGTATATTGCCACCGACATTGCGGAGTCCCTGGCCAACATCGCGCAACACCTCGCGCGGCTGCCGGTGCTGACTCTTTGTGTGGTATTGATGATTCTGCAGATCCTTGGCCCGCTTCGTATAGCTGTCCAATTTCTTCTGCAGCTGCGAGATGCTGTGTGCGCTCTTCAGGTTCTTCTTCTCGAACACCGCCTGCAAACAGACAAAACGCACATTCAAATTCTCTGTTTATTGTATTTGTTTTAATGTTTCAATCTTACCTTGATGCGCTGCAATTGTTGTTTGTCGGCGCTGGCTGCCAGTTTGAGATACTCGTTGACATTGTCTAAAAGGAAGAAAGGAATCAATGGTGATTTCTGATCTTAGCTCTTCAAAGTATGCAATGCTAAACTGTTTGCATTTTGAAGAAAGTCGAGTCTTGGACTACTCACCATCTCGGGCAGTTTGCTCCTGCCTGATGGACTCCTTGGTCCACTGCATCTTCGTGTTCAAGCGATCAATGGCCTGCACACTGGAGCTACGCTCGTGAGTGCGTCGATGACGCAGATCCTTGCTGCCATCGAACTCATCGGAGATCATCGACAAGTGATAATCCTCGTTGCCCGATAAGCGTGAATCCTCCAGACCGCTGCCAGTGCCGGCGCTGCCACCGCCGCCACCACCACCAATGCCGCCGCCAACGATGGAGAGGCCGATGCCACCAGCACCGCCAAAGTCCGTCATGTCGCCACCGATGAAGCCGCTGTAGGCGAGCAGACCGCCCTGATCCGAGCCATGTGTGCGTCGCTGACGTTCGCGACTGCGACGCCGGTGCGTGGGGCTGTGGCTGCGAAAGCCGCGCACCGCCACGCCCCCGCTGCTACCCAGACTACCGGTCACCGTGTTGCCGCCGCTGTAGACAGCCGCCTGTGCAGCTGCCACTGTGCTGGACGAGGCCGACGAATTGCTATTGTTGGCTGTCGTCGACGTTGCTGACGCTGCTGCTGCTGCTGCTGCTGTTCCTGTTGCAGTTGCTGTTGTCGTCGTCGTTGTTGGCGTTGCTGTTGCTGCTGGCGTCGAGTCGCCGATGCGCTCCCTGGACACTGATGAATTGAGGCGCATAGAAAATATGTATGTACGAATATTGTAGATTATGGCACACTGGCTTCAACAATACAAGTTTGTCAAATTGATGGAGAGAACGAGGCGAACGCATCAAACGATAACAACAAAAACAATAATAATAAATATAATAAACAGTTAACCAAAAAAAAGAGAAACGAATGAACACAGGAAAAAGAAATAATAGTTCAACTCGCTGCAGGTGCTGCTGATTCGGTTGTTGTTGGAGTAACTGTTGTTGTAATTATTATTGTTGTTGTTCTTGTTGCTGCAGCGCTCGAAAGCTTTTGTGGGTGCATTTGTGAGTGTTTATGACAGCTGGACAGACAGCTGAGCAAGAAAGAGAGATAAAAAGAGAGAGAGAGAGAGACGTACATAGACAAGTGAGAAAGCAGCAACAAAAAGCCAGCGATTAAATAGCGTTTAAAATCGTGTCAGACTGTGACTTGCCTTGCTGTGGGTAAATAGAAAATGTGAAAAATGCAAGCAATGTATGTGTATGTATGTATGTATATGTGTGTGCTCCTCTCCGTATACCTACATTGTACGTATTTATGTCTAAATAGTTGTATATGTATGAGTGCTGTATGGATTGTTGTTGTCGTAGTTGTTGTTGCGGTCAACGCTTACAAAGCTGTTTTGAAGACACAGAAAAGAAAAAAGAAAAGAGAAACGAAAACAAAGGATAATCAACACACAAGTTATTAGCAAATACAATAAACGATAAGCAAACACAAAAGTCAGATATAAATACATTTCAGCAACAAATAATCGAAAGAACGAAAGCAAGCAAGAAACAAATAAACAAATAAACAAACGCAGTTACATTCACATGACGACAGAGCACAAAGAGCCCTCAAAAGCACACAATATATATTTGCACTTGCGAGCTTTTAAGCCATTTGGATGCATGCATGTTTGCCTGCAAAATCTCTAAAGCACTACACAAAACAAGATGAGGGCAAACATAAATAAGGCAGCTTAAGTGCAACATCAGTTTTGTATATTGTTTAATTATGTAGTAAACAAGTTTGCATAAAAGAAAGAATCGAAATACTGAAACATACAAAATATCAACATATTTAAACTATTAGTTTGAATTAAGTCAATTTTGTTAACTACATAATAAATATATAAAATAGAGGTTTAAACTCAAATACTACAAAATCGCTTAGCATAATCTGCTGAGGCCGCCAGGTCAAACAAGCGGAATTGTTAATGTAACATTCCTAGCAACATGGATGCCACACACTGATAAGCATATCAGCCAAATCCTATTATGGGCCAAGTGATTAAAGCTATTAGACTACATGCAACATATGGAAACAGTTTTGCTTGATAGTTATCAGTGGAGCGAGTGTGATGGCTATTTAATTGTAATATATGATTAAATTTACTTTGCTCGCTGCTTCTGGTGGCTGAGGGGGAACGGCTGAGCCGTAAATTGGAACTGGAACCGCGAGAAGAGCGAAGCGAGTGCAACGTTAGCTGATCCCGGCACGTGCTCTGACCACTGGTCACTGGCAACGAATCCATTATTGCATATTGTTGGCAATAACCTCGAGCAGTTGCCTCAATAGCTGCAAAGACAAAAACACAAAAACAATTGCGGTCATTATTATTAAATATTGTCTCATTGAGCGATTGATTGAGATTGTGCACAATGCAAAAACAAACATAACAACAACAGCGAGTCCAAAGTCAAAAGGTGAATAAACTTAGACCACTGATAATCCCAATCAAACACATTGAAAAGTAGAGCAAAGCTGCCGCCCAGCTGCCGATTTGGCATTCCAGATAGCTGAGTATTTCATAATAGAATTACATAGTGAAATAATTAAACAAATCTCAAATGCTTCGCATATTTGTGCGCTTGCTGGGAAATTGAAAAAACAAGCCAAAGGAATAACGAGGGAAGTTCTTAAAGTTTATATTCTATGTACACATTTATGATAAGTGTAACAGAATATGAAATTATTGTTTTATATTATATAAACTTACAAATTTTAGTAGTTTGTTCAATATGAAAATACAATTTGGTTCTTGTACGAACTTAACTAAATTTTATAAAATTAAACTTTTATTTTAAACTTAATTGGTTTATGGTTTACTTGAAGCCTCTAGTTTAAATAAATTCTCTAAACATATCTAAAAAAAAAAACGAAGCCATTTTCATTATATTTACAATCAGTTTGCTTAAAAATAATTATAATATATATTTAATATATGTTCGATTAGTACTTAAACCATTGGCTCTCATTAGTTGATGCCAGATATAAATACAATCTACAAATATATACAAATGTGCACCTGATAAGGATGTTTTTTTTTTATGTACACGATAATGTGATTATGTACATATAGGTATAAATATTTATCTGTGTATATAGAGATATATGCCTGCAACGGAATGAAATCTATTTAGGAACGACTCTCGCATACAAATCAAGTGCGGTTGTGCATTGCATGTCGATGAGGGGATAAGAAAACGATTGCATTGCGATGATGGCATATAAAGATAAGAATTGTTTATAATTTGCTATAAATGTTTATATTTCAACTTTGTTCCTACTCGCTCTCCCCTTGCTGCCTTGGTTGAGTTATAATTGTGCATAGGCATGTGCTAGGGTTCCCAAAACTGGAGTGGATGGAGTATATTGTGGGCGTCCCTTTGAGGATTCCCTAAATGCCATAAAAGTACGCTCAATTTTCAGTTTATATTAAGCTGAAAATATGCGTTTACAATCCCAAGCAGCAAGAAGGTGACCTTTCCAAGTAATTGAATATACCTTTGTGTTTATATAATTATAATAATAAACAAACTCGAACTCATTAAAATATCTTAACTGCCAAAGGTGTATTATATTACTGAAAAATGTATAAAAATAATTTCACTTTAAAACAAAAGCGCACAGTTTCAATTGCTGCTGATATCAGTAAGGTACAAAAATTTGTGGAACTTGAATTTCTACGACTAATAAGTTGAAACATATTATTCCTTAATTATTATTATTATTATTCCCAAATAAAAACAATTAAGAACGCAATAGTCATGCACACCTGGTTGACAAGTATCAAGTAACATTCGTTGATAAGGTTCACACTCTGAATATTATCTAGATTTAATTGTTGCTTAAATTTAGGACAAGCCGATAACATTCTTTTGTTCTAATTAAGCAAATTCATCTCCTAAAACTAGACAAAGAACCTATCCCAACTCTGACTCACTCGAGAAGCTATCTGTGAGCTATCTTTATGCTTCTGTTCGGTAGTTTTCCATTTCAAGCGACTAATCCCCATAAAGCTCTTTGACTTGGCACACATTTAAAAAGTTTCTCTATTTTTACTCTGGCTGCACTTGCAACCCAAATGCTCATCTGCAGTTCACTGCGTCCCCAAGCACCCAAAACCAACTCTCCAAACCACCAACAACCGCACATAAACTACACTCAAAAGCCAACCAAGCCATTTTTCTGAAACCACCATTTATAATAACCAATGTAGAGAATATTATAAGTTTATCAAAGAGTTTGTAACGTTTTAAAGGAGATAGAAGTCGATCCTAAAATAATATTATATAAACTTTAAGTCTTCGCATCAGTTGTCAAATCGATGTAGATATGGTAATTCAGCTCAAATATGATATATAATTTTATTCCGCTGTGGTAGAGTAAAAAAAAACTTCGGTCTGCTTCAAAATTCCCTTTCTTATTTGTTTTATTAATATTTTCGTTGTTGTAAATTTAATCATCGCATTTCGTAACCATTATTTTTATGTTGCTTTGTTGTTATTTATTACTCGTCAAATTCACTTTCTTCGTTGTGGTCTTTTTTAAGCAGACGAACACAAAGAAAGGTAAATAAGAGAAGAGAGAGAAATTGAAAATAATAATATAAATAAATCTTATAAGGTGAGTACAAAATTGTGCTTAGGGTTATTGCACCCGAGGACACAGCACGTGCGGGAGGGGAAGTGGTGTATGTGCCATTATCACGAGCTAATTAGATTTCGTTGCGTGATAAGTGGACGTTGTCAGTTAGTCAGAGATTGGGTCAGCCTTGCACATAAACTCATTGAACTACTTATCAATTGAATAACGGCAACTTCCGCACGCGTCTCAAGACTGAAGGGCATTTCTTGATTATTGCTGTGAATGAGGCAGAGAGCTCAGACAGAAGCAGAGATGATCATTTATGCTAAACATATATACATATATATATATATATATACATATTTTCTTACTGCAATAGTACACATAGTATATATAGTATATATGTATATGTCTAGTTATGTACTTGTGCGAACAAGTTGATTTGCATTTATTAGATTCAATTATGCGCTGTCACAGTCATTTGCTAATGAATGTCGTCATCTTAGGGAGACTTGTTGCCCACATCTGATTCTATGTCTACAAATGTGTATGCGAGTGTGTG
Organism: Drosophila demipolita; assembly: GCA_035042405.1. Lineage (NCBI taxonomy): Eukaryota > Metazoa > Arthropoda > Insecta > Diptera > Drosophilidae > Drosophila > Drosophila demipolita. The sequence continues at coordinate 2,568,062 of JAWNLI010000489.1, read as the reverse complement.
TATGCGTGTGTGCGCGGTGTATAATATGTATAACAAGTACTCAGCCACCGCTCAGCCCACAGAAAAAAAATACAATTTGTGAAGGTCGCGGCGGGCGCCGCTGTGACTGCGGCTAGTTTAAAAATACAGAAGCAGCACAGTAGCTGATTATAAGTAATGCATAGCAGATCTATCATTAGAACTACAAAATGCTAATGCGTCGCAGACGTCGACGAGCTACTTTTATCGTCCACCTAACACAATCCACAGATTACTTTGACAAACCTCAAAGTCTTTGACTTAGTCTATAGAAAATCTAATCAATTCGGAAATAATCAAACTGTAGTTGAGAGATCTCGACTGGAAGATATCCTAAATCAAAGGCATTTTATATGTTTGTTAAATATACATAAATTATTTTTACAGATGATAAATATTATGTTCAAATATATTTACTATCATATTAAGTATGTATGTTTAAAAAAATGTTTGATTTCATTGCTATCAATAATCGATTTTCAGTAATACGTTAAAACGGGACAGTTATCGATACAATTACGAGAAATTTTAGTCTTAAAAAAACGAAAATCTCTAAATCTGTCTAAATTCGCTTCTTATAAATATATATAAATAAATTATGCCCCATTCCATGGCCTCCATCAAGACCTTGGTGTGCCCATTACCAGCCTCCACCATCTTTCGCATCTAAAGTAATTCCATTCCACTGAACCAAAAAAAAAACCTTATTATTGAAACCAGATTGAAATGAAGAAAAACGTTTTTTTATAATTTAATTTGATCATTAGCAATCTCTTTTTTATTTGTGATCCCATTTTTGATTACCAAATTTAGTTAGAAAGCGCATCAATTGCGTCAAACAATAAACATTACATGGCAATTAAAGAAAATTAAATTTGATGTTTTGCTTGTGTAATTCGATTTACATCATTAACTTAAGCACTTCACTTATGCAAGAGATAATAGTACAATTTGCATCTCGCTGTTTGAGCCACAAGAGTCAACTAGGTCAAAACATTGAACTTGCTTAGCACGTAATTTGAGATATTAAATTGCTTAGCCAGCTGCTTTATGCAAGACACAAAATAAAAAACAGTCGAAATAATAATAATAATTGTTGATGTTATAACAGCATTAAAAAGTAACTTAAATATTTATTGTGCTTATTGTTGCAGTTGTTTAAATTACACACAAAATGTGACAGAAATAGAAAGAAATTTTATTAAATTTAAAGCAAATTCTTATTATTTTTACTCATTATTTTTGCATAATTTTAAATAATTTTTTTTATCTATTAAAATTAAAGACGATTGAAAACATTTAACTCTCAATTTTAAATCAATTGAAACACACTTCAAATATACATGTCAAGCATATAATGTAAACCAATTAAGTAAATAAGCAGCATATAGGAAGTTCCTCATCGACAAGTAAATTGAGTGTTAATTATTTGAGCACAAGAATTGAATTGCCATCGATTATTATTAGCATATCAAATTACAAATTGGTTTAAGTTAGGGAAACTTAAGCGTGATAAGAATATTATATTTTATTCATAAGTGAAAAGGTTCTGTTGACAAATTATATACACAAAATTCTATTTTTCTATAAGAAAGTTAAGATCTAGTTTTAAATAAAATAAAATTCCATAATTTATGTAATTACTGCGATTAGTTTAATTTGAAAATAATAAGCATGTCGTGATTTGGCTAATTATATATTAAGAAGTTGATAATTTTAAATTCGACACATCGATTGGGGTAAGTGTGGTTTTGTGGCATGTGTCAAACGTGAATTCCCAAGGAAAATTCCATTGTGCAACATTCTGTTGTTATTAATATTGTTGTTGTTTGCTTCTGGTTTAGATAAGCATGTGAGACTGCCAAAGTTCTGAGCCGACAAAGCGTAGATTATTTAGCAAGAAGAACTTGTTATCACAAAATTATAAATATTTCGTTTGCATTTTGTTGTTAATCTACAATTGCTTTTTAATTACAAGCATTCTTATCAATCAAAATGAAAATGCAGAGAATGCAGTATAAATTGAAAATGTGTAGAGTTTGATCAAGTAGTGCATAAGTATGTAACAGTTAGAAGAAAGCATTTTCAACCCCATAATGTATATATATTTTTGATCAGATATCAAATTTGGAATAAAACTTCTCATAATACAAAGACAAACTTTATTTAATTTGAGCAGTTTTGGATTGCAATAGAATCCGTATCTTAAATAAACATACATCGAATCGAGTATTAGGATATCTTCTAGTCGAGCACACTCTTGACCCGAACACTCTTACTTGTTTCTGCTATCAATCACAAAACATTTGTCGCTCACACAGTAGGATAAACTGATTAAGATACGGAATGTAATTTCACTGATTGTTATATGGCTCTTACTGTTTTTTATGAAATTGTATAAAGATAGAAAATTGCGTAGCTGTTTGAGTCAGCAATTTAAAAGGGGCCAAATGAAGATGAAGATGTCTTGCTGATAAGTAAACTCCATAAACCGAAAGTGTCTAGTTGGGACGTACATATTTATATATAAATCAAAACCCAAATGAGTCTGCGTGTTTGCAAACAAAACGTTAGACACATATTTTTAGGCCGTGCCAGGTAGAAATGTAATTAAACCGTGAAATTCAAGAAAAGTTGGCAACCGGAAAATTTGTACCGAGCAAGATAAATGGCTGGCAGCATGGCAAAATATCTAATGACTTGGGACACAGTAGCGGAAGAGCGGCAGTAAGAGGGAAAGTGAAAGAGAGAGATTTTGTGCTATGGAGATATGATATGCGAGTTGGTTGATAAGTCCGGTGATTAATCGTGCAAAAACTCAACATTTTTTTTACAAAATAAACTGGCTCAGGTTAATTACCATTATTTTTAAACCAAACTAAAAAACCTAGTTGAAAAAAAAATAAATAGAAAATCCAAAAACAAATATTTAATCTTTTTTCTTTTTTTACTAAACACATTTAGTTTCACTAGTTGCATTTTTGAAACTTTCTAATATTTGCTAAAACCTGCCAATTACCTAACTCGGCTGACTATAAAAGTTTCTTATCTGATTTGAACTGAACACCTGAAACATAATCTTACAGCTGGCAAGGGTGACATTTCCCAAGGCAAGGGACCGATCAACAACCAGGAATTCATTTTGTGATAACGAGTCTTAATCACCCAAATATATGAAACATGACGAATTGATTACTCCACCTGCTGACACCCGATATATCGTGATTCAGAACGTCATTTCTATATTTGGTCACAGTTGTTTATTTACTTATTGAAGCAATGAAAAGAAAACATTTCCTGTAAATACGTCGAATGCAAGTGTCGATTGTCGTGAGAATCAGCCAGAGTATCAATCCCCCTCTATTTGGGGTATCTGTCACCATTCAATGTTATGTGGAAAGAGCCATGCGGACGAGGGAGTCTCCGATTGTCCAGACAATCATATTGACGAGGGCGGAAATACGCATAACAGTCATCGAAATGAACAATAAAACTTTTGCCTAACAAAGAAACATATATTATGTAAAAAAAAAAGAAAGAAATTATTTATCACTCGACTTGTAACAAACCAAGCATTTTATTGTTTGTGCTCATGATAGCAATAAATGATTAAGAAAGCTCAAACTAACTAATTTATATGTCAAAGCTGTCTCAAGAATGTTTATACATATATATCCATATTCTTCTGCCGATACAAACAATATTAAACAAAGTATTTTCAATGGATGTGTACTATATGTAAAAATAAACACACACAAAACATTTCCAGAGCACGTTCCACTTGTAGAACAATAACTAAGAACCCGTTTCACCGCAAAAGCAATTTGCATATGTGTGTCAAGATTTATATAAATAAGCTCATTTAATGAATCACCTTTCAAATCAAACACACTCGAAAATAAAAAACGAGTCAAAGTTGAGCTAAAAGTTCAGTTTCAGTTTCAAGTAATTGTTGATTTTGTTGTTATTCTTTTTATTGTTTATCATCAGCTTAAGTGTTTTGGAAAAGTTATTGACCCGCCGGCCAAAAGTCAATTAGCTGATCCGACATCTGATGATGATGCAATGCGTCATCCTCTTTCTCAGACAAATTATAAGTGTTGCCAATGTCTCGTCAAAATTATGCATAATTTATATGCATATATATATATATATATATTGTTTCTTTATGTTTATACAGTTACTACAGTCTCAAATTTCAAATACTTGTGCAATTTATTGTGTTGCGAAAAAAATGAATTAGCTGACTTTGAAGTGCCACAAAAATGGCGTCTTAAATTGTCATTGAGTGTTCGCTTCAAATCGCTTGTAATTGTTTATTTTGGATGTTCGGCATGCTTTCAAAACAATTAGACATAAACGCTAAATAATAGGCAATCGAAGGCCAATTATACGCAAGAGAGCGGCCTGAGAGCAGAATATTAATGTTTAGGCATCGAAATATATTTAGAAAAATCCTGCTTACAAAGCAGCTGGCATATATATATATATATATGATTATTGAGTCAAACTTTTAAAATAAACTTAAAAAATGTAAATATTGTTTCTGAGGGAGCTATTTACATCATGCGCACAACTGCTGAACTGAATTGAATGTTGATAACTAAGTAAGCAAAATTATTGTGACTATAAACAATTTTATTTTTTTATTTTATTTATTTATTTATTTTATTTATTTCATTTATTTATTTTATTTTATATATTTATTTTATTTGTTTTATTTATTTTATTTATTTTATTAATTTATTTTATTATTTTATTTATATTATTTATTTTTATTTATATTATTTATTTTATTTATTTCATTTATTTATTTATTTCATTAATTTATTTATTTCATTTATTTATTTATTTCATTTATTTATTTATTTCATTTATTTATTTATTTCATTTATTTATTTCATTTATTTATTTCATTTATTTATTTATTTCATTTATTTATTTCATTTATTTATTTCATTTATTTATTTATTTCATTTATTTATTTATTTCATTTATTTATTTATTTCATTTATTTATTTCATTTATTTATTTCATTTATTTATTTCATTTATTTATTTCATTTATTTATTTATTTCATTTATTTATTTATTTCATTTATTTATTTATTTCATTTATTTATTTATTTCATTTATTTATTTATTTCATTTATTTATTTATTTCATTTATTTATTTATTTCATTTATTTATTTATTTCATTTATTTATTTATTTCATTTATTTATTTATTTCATTTATTTATTTATTTCATTTATTTATTTATTTCATTTATTTATTTATTTCATTTATTTATTTATTTCATTTATTTATTTATTTCATTTATTTATTTATTTCATTTATTTATTTATTTCATTTATTTATTTATTTCATTTATTTATTTATTTCATTTATTTATTTCATTTATTTATTTCATTTATTTATTTCATTTATTTATTTATTTCATTTATTTATTTATTTCATTTATTTATTTATTTCATTTATTTATTTATTTCATTTATTTATTTATTTCATTTATTTATTTATTTCATTTATTTATTTATTTCATTTATTTCATTTATTTATTTATTTCATTTATTTATTTATTTCATTTATTTATTTATTTCATTTATTTATTTATTTCATTTATTTATTTATTTCATTTATTTATTTATTTCATTTATTTATTTATTTCATTTATTTATTTATTTCATTTATTTATTTATTTCATTTATTTATTTATTTCATTTATTTATTTATTTCATTTATTTATTTATTTCATTAATTTCATTTATTTATTTATTTCATTTATTTATTTATTTCATTTATTTATTTATTTCATTTATTTATTTATTTCATTTATTTATTTATTTCATTTATTTATTTATTTCATTTATTTATTTATTTCATTTATTTATTTATTTCATTTATTTATTTATTTCATTTATTTATTTATTTCATTTATTTATTTATTTCATTTATTTATTTATTTCATTTATTTATTTATTTCATTTATTTATTTATTTCATTTATTTATTTATTTCATTTATTTATTTATTTCATTTATTTCATTTATTTATTTCATTTATTTATTTCATTTATTTATTTCATTTATTTATTTCATTTATTTATTTATTTCATTTATTTATTTATTTCATTTATTTATTTATTTATTTATTTCATTTATTTATTTATTCCATTTATTTATTTATTTTATTTATTTCATTTATTTATTTATTTCATTTATTTATTTATTTCATTTATTTATTTATTTCATTTATTTATTTATTTCATTTATTTATTTATTTCATTTATTTATTTATTTCATTTATTTATTTATTTCATTTATTTATTTATTTCATTTATTTATTTATTTCATTTATTTATTTATTTCATTTATTTATTTATTTCATTTATTTATTTATTTCATTTATTTATTTATTTCATTTATTTATTTATTTCATTTATTTATTTATTTCATTTATTTATTTATTTCATTTATTTATTTATTTCATTTATTTATTTATTTCATTTATTTATTTATTTCATTTATTTATTTATTTCATTTATTTATTTATTTCATTTATTTATTTATTTCATTTATTTATTTATTTCATTTATTTATTTATTTCATTTATTTATTTATTTCATTTATTTATTTATTTCATTTATTTATTTATTTCATTTATTTATTTATTTCATTTATTTATTTATTTCATTTATTTATTTATTTCATTTATTTATTTATTTCATTTATTTATTTATTTCATTTATTTATTTATTTCATTTATTTATTTATTTCATTTATTTATTTATTTCATTTATTTATTTATTTCATTTATTTATTTATTTCATTTATTTATTTATTCATTTTTTATTTTTATTTTATATTATTAATCAGTAATAAATGATGTATTTAAATAAATGATTTATTTTAGTCACAGCAATAACAAAATACTGGAAATAAACAAATTATAAGTCATAATAATAATTTCATTCGTAACGAAAATAAAGCTTACTTAATTTACTTACTCATTTTATAAACTCACAAATATTGCAAAAAAAAAATGAAAATATATTTAGACTTGACAAACAACGCCTACAGCGCCATAAACGAACGATAGTAAAATATATATTTAAAAAAATAACACCTTAGAAAAGTTCTGTATAAATTGGTTTTTTTAAGGCTCTTGAGTTGAGTTGTTTATGACCATTTTAAGAGTTAAAACCACGCAAAACTAATTTTGAGAATTAGACTTGACTAGCGAAAAAGCTCCAGTTTCAGTTCAGTACATTTAGATACTGTGTGGGAGTGTCCCATGAATTGTTGACCATTATTTTCTTGTGGGAGAGTTCTAAACATACGTTTGTATTTGTATATTTAGCCACGGCAATACCTGAGGTCAAGGCTTAGAAGAGCACGTAGGTAAACAGGCTTATTCTACTGATTTATGGCCCAAGCAAATGACAAGCAAAACACCCACAGGGCCAAGCTGTTTTTGTTCCTCCATCTTCTTCTTGTTTTTCTTGACCAGTGACCGGCAGTTATAAACAAGCCAAAGCGTGCCAATGACCAATGGCCAATGGCCAAGACAAATTTGAGATACTGCAGCATCATGCAAGAGCAGTAGCCGCTGGTCGCTTTATTTTTTTTTTTTTTTAGAATGTGGCACAAACCAATTGCGCTAATAGACCAACAGACCGAACCGGTTGAACCGACCGAAAATTGTATAACTATCATAGATGTAATTGCCTCTGTGTTCTGATTACGTTCCTAGCTTCTATCTTCATTCCAAAATTTTAATGACGAAATACATTTCTCCAGATATGGAGTAGGAGAATAACATAAATCAATTCGATACACAGAATTAGCTGATTGCATTGCAATTTGTATAACAAGTGAAATTGACTGGAAAAATTACCGTTAATATATTAAAGAAATAGTCTATAAAAAAGTTGTTTAAAAGTATGCAAGGAAGCATGCCTGATCCAAGAAAGGTAATATAATAATAAATAAATATTCATATTAATAATAGTTTGTATGCACTTGAGTCCAGCTCTCTCGATTACAGCATCCTTATTTCATAAAATCCAAAATTTTATTATTAATTAATTATTTTCGACAACTAAAAGAAGTCAGATTTCTTCAGAAGAAAGCAGCTCAAAATAGAAATACTTTTCTATTTTTTTATTTCTTAATAAATTTGTCACTTAATTATATCACAAATCTGCCATGTTTCATAATAATTTCACTTCTACGGAAATTCGTGAGATTATCTGATACGTCAACAATATTTTATCATCTGTGCGCAGAATTGAAGCATTATTTTGTTATACGTATGCAATATATATTTATATGAAAATAGTCATTGAATTTCCCCTTAAAGCAATAAGTCCCGTGTCAGTTGCGTTGTCAGCTTTGTTTTTGCAGATATATATGCATGCCAAATTTTATATAGAGGCGTATTCATCGGACAAAGACCTGTTTAACATTTTTACACCGAATGTTGAATGAGTGATGCGGAAAAAAGACAAACGACGCCCCATCGCATGACTGCAATGCAAATATACATAAACAAAAATGAAAAAAAAAAACAATAACTAAATAAATAATAACACATTTATTAAAACAAAGCAATAACAAAAAACAGCAAAACAAAAAACGACATTTTCAGTTATTTTGTCGACATCGTGCTGGAAATACAAAAAAACAAACAAAGCCGAGAAACCGGAAAATAAAAAACAAAACACTGCAAAAAAGTTGCAAACTTTACAAATTAAGTATGCAATTACATAAACACAGACATATAAGCTTATACATAAAAATATATATATATGTGTATGTATGTATATTTTTCTGCCCAAAGGTAAACAAAGCCAAACTGAAGCCAGCACTTGCCGCTGGGGAGCCCGCCACTGTGGGGTCTGAAACCGAAACCAAAACCAAAAACCATTTTGCTTATGCTTTTTATAACCTTAACTTAATTTAAATAGACACATTGCAAAAAGTATATAATAAAGTTGTGCATTAATATGCAACATTTATAAAATGTATACACTCCTGATTATGGCCAAGAGTCAAAAGCCACATTCGTCTGGCCAGCGACTTGTTAAGATTTAGTGCTCCTCTGATTGATTTACAATCGTACCCAGAAATATCATTAATCAATCGAGCAAAGTTCATCAAGATCAGCTGTTGTTTACCAAAAAGTTGTTATATACTGTACAAACCAGAATCAGTCTGATATCTATTTAAAAGTTCCGTATCGACAGTATCCCCCCCAGTCAAGCTGTCTCGCCTAAAGCAATCCAAGTTGATTTTGTTGGTTTTGCGACCCCCAAAACAAACGATGCTCATCGTGACGAATCATTGTTGTTTTGTTAGGCTTTTGTTGTGTTCCCTGTTGAGCTGAGAACATTAATATTCTTAAATGAGACGAACAAGTTGAGTTCTATATATCATTATTTATGCGCATATCACTTAATAAAGCTTTCCTCAATTAATCTCCACCGAATGAATTGCAATTTTCATTCTTATGCCAGTCAGGTTTTATCTGCACGTACTTCTTGTATATTCAAGCGATTCATTTATTATTAAATTTTTAAGTAATTGTGTTTGGCAAAAACACACACACACACAAACAAACTGTGAAAGGTCAAATGTTCATGTGGGGAATTAAGTTGAGTGCAAGAGGGAGAAATTATGAAAGAAAGTTAGAAGATGGTATTTTAGCCATGAAATTCAAGTAAGAAACCATCAGCAGGAAATTTTTATATAACCCATAATTTGAAAAAGCAATTAAAAGTCATGTTGTGTTTTTAAAGTGTATTTAAGTTTGAGCTAATATTTGCATTCAATTGTTATTTTTTATCTTATCGCTTGTTATGCACATGTGTAGAAAAATGAAATTATTGATTGACAAACGGAGACTCAGCCCCCTGCGCACTTCCTCCTTTAATCAAATAAAATAAACAAGCAAACGAAGCTGCCCCTTTTGGGGGCATTGCACATAGGTGAAAGTGAAAAGTTGCTACTCTTGTTGTTGTTGTTGTTTCTGTTGTTGTTTTTGCTTTCACACACAGAGTTTTACAATTTATTTCATTTATTTTTTTACACAAATTTGCTCAATTTATTTGAGTGCATAAGTGGGCAACGGAAGTTGTTTTAGTTGAGTGGCCCACAAGCAGTGTGTGGTTGTTGTTGTTTTTATTGTTGTTTTTATTGTTGTTTTTATTGTTGTTTTTATTGTTGTTGTTATTGTTGTTGTTATTGCTGTTGTTGCTTATAAGGTCAGTGTCAGATTTGGTCATCTACTAGATGACGAACGAACGGTGTTTCTGTGTCTGTTTCTGTGTCTGTTTCTGTTTCTCCTTGTTGCTGTGTGAGAATCGTGAGTCACAAACAGACAATATTTCATTAGCATTTGAGATGAAGGCACAGCTCGCTATATATATTTATATACATATATATATATACGTATCTATGTATGTAGATAAGTACTTGAAATACCTTTGCTGCGCATTCGATTGACTCATTAAAATGTCTCAAGGGAAGCCAGTTCGCCCAAAATACAGCTGCGGATAAAAATATATCACCAAATTGGGAAACAGCCTTTTTAAGGGCATTTACTTTACAAGACTTGAAAAACAAGAAAACAATTATAAAACAGGGTATAATCTTTAACACTGTAGTCCAAAAAAAATTGAAAATTAAACAAATTTTCAATAAGTCCAACTAAAATTTATCTAAACATATAAAAGATACTCTTTGTATATAGGTAAATAATAACTTTAGAACAATTTAACTGCAGCGGGAAGTTCTCTCTCTGATATGGCATCGGAAAAATTTATAAGAAAATCGAGTTAAGCTTCTCCATTCAATAATTGTCTTACTTAATAAGACCACAAAACCCTGGCCAAAAAACAAACAAACCACACCAGAAGACACAGCTCAGACAAAGTCGAATTGATAAGAGTACCATTTATTTTGCCGGCACTGTATATTTACATAGTGAGAAATTAAAGCCGATAAGCCGATTTAAAGAGGGCGGTTCTAGTTATATTTAAGTCATTACTTTGACAGTGCGCTTTTCTTAAGAAAATTTAAAAGTATTTAACGATTAGTAGAAAACCAACTAAATATGACTCAGGCAGAATAATAATGAAATCCCGTTTATTTGTCCTCATTTTAAGTGTATCCAAATTTATTTAAATTATAATTTATTTCTTGAACGCACCTCGACATAAATCTTTCGGGTAGGTCCAAGTTCCCACGAGAATAGCTTATAAGGAAAAACAATCAAATGGTGGCAATATACGCTTCTGCAGAATAATATGAGTAGATGATTTTTTTCTATTTATGATTTGTGTGTTTACCAATGGGCAGTAAAAATAACATTTGCTACGTCAAAAACGAAATTTCTCAGCTGAAAGGACCCGTATTTTATTTACTTGACTAATAGTTTACTTTTGTTATGTTATTCAAAATTGATTACTAGCAATTGTTACTCAGTTTCACAAGATGAACTCCCATCGCCATCAATCAAATTCAATTATTTATTAAATAAGCCCTCAGCTTCAGTTTCAGTTTCGATTTCAATTTCAGTTGACTTTCCGTTATTTTCTTTAATAGCCTATTAAACCCTGCCCTCGTTCAAATCATATTAAATCGTGCATTAGATATATATATATATATAATTAGAGCATAAAGCCAAATAAAGCACCAAAAGTCACGCAAATATTTGCCTATCTAATTAATTTTGCATAATTTGTTTCCTTTTTTCTTTGCTGCTGCGTTTGCCAAAAATCACAACAACAAAAATAATGGACGTTTTAGTTTTTTTTTTCTTGAACTTTTTGAGGCATTTAATTGTTTTTGCTTTTGTTTTTGAATTTTGTGGTTTGGTTTTTGCTTTTCTTTTTTAGCGCACACGTTTGCCATGTTTTCCGCAAACGTTGTTGGGCGTGTGCCCAAATAAAAAAAAAACACAGACACAAATGAAGTGGGCACCAATACTAAAACAAAGAGAACAAGAGAGTGAGGGAGAGAAAGAAAGACAGTGGGAGGAAAGGCGTCGCAGAAAGAAGAGGAATGCCAACACGTGCACTCCCAACTTCCAAAATAAACAATACAAAAAAAAACGAGGCAACAACAATTGATACGACCTGGCAACAGTGGCCGCACCCAATTCGAAAGCACACATTTTATGGCATTTTAGACCTATGTAATAATGAATATGTGGTATTTTATGATTTCGAGCTTTGTTAATATTATTTCGAATTTTTATTTTAGTTAGTTAGTTATTATTAGTTAGTAGCAAATATTTTTCGTGTCTTTCGCGTTTTTTAGTCGCTAGCATTTTACCACTAACACATACAAAATAGGCATGCCTAAAAATATGTTTTATTTTTGATTTTACTTAGAAAGTACTATGAATTAGTTACTGAGTTGGGAATCTCTTGCGCCAAAAGTGAGATAAGCATGCCCGATTAGATTTGTCCGGTGCAAATTATTTATAGAATGTTACATAAATTCGATTCATATTCATATTAATGTAGTAACTAAGAAAAGTGATTAAATGTGATTTATGTGTAAACATTTTTGTTTATTTAAAAGGGATATTATTTTTTATAAATTCTTAAAATTTAATAATTATTTTATAATAATTATATATATGACTATGAATTATTATATTAAGGTAAGTTCGAAGTATATTTTAATTTTAGTTGTGTTATTGTGTATTGGTTTTTATTATTGAAATTTAAAAAAATTTTAAATTTAATTTTAATATTTATTAAAGTTGTATCGAATGCACTTGAAGAGTATCTTTTGCTGCGATTTTCATTTCTGTTTCCTAGCTAATGTTTTTGACGTCACACTCACAAATTTACACACACTTTTTTAATACATACGTATTAGTATACATATATATACATATATACATATATATATATGTATATGTATTTATCTACTTAAATCTCATTGTAGCACTATTTGGACAGCCGGGCAGCTGTTAGCAACCTAAAATGATTTAATTGGCTGCCATTCTCAAATCGAATAAACGAATAAATGTCAAAAGAACGCGTTTATAACATACAACATATTGTGTTCAATTTCACACACACACACATATATATATATTCAGCCGTGTTTGTGGTCGAACAAAAAAACATGTGAAAAATCTTTGGTGAGAGAATCATAAATAATTTCGTCAGTTGTCAAGCGAAGAGCGACAAATGGTTGGATTAGTTGAAGGAGAAAATATGAGATGCATACACTCACACACATGTCTATATGTGTATGTTTATAAATTAAATAATAAAAATAAAATGTACAAAAACTGCGATGCTCGGGCAATGAGCAAAAATAGCAGCAGCAACTAGCGCCCGTAACAACAAAAACAGCAGTAACAATAAATAAATCTCTTCACTTGCTGATATAATTTTCTTTTTTTTTAATTTATTTCAATTGCAAGGTGTTGTTGTTATTGTAACTGTTGTACACAAAACGGTGCCTGTCTCCAAGAATATTAGCAACAACTACAAAGGAAGAGTAATCAAAAGAAAACTGACTTGAGACAGCTTCACAAATTCATACATACATACATGCATACGTATGTGTGTTTGTTCTGTGCTATTTACACTCGCATTGAGAGCAACTGCAGCTAATTCAATTGAGAGACACTCGAAGATGGCGCGATTGTCCAATCAGCCTGTGTATTGCATGCATTTCTCTATTGTGATGAATTAAATTGAAGTTGTTATTAACTGTAATTGCAAGAGCCAGGCACGAAACAGAAACGGATAGAGTGCGAGAGATGGAGAGCAGACCAGAGAGATATAGAAACAATACTAACAAACAATGCAGTACACACACACACAAATGAACACACACGCACGACTGCGAACGTATGCATCGAAGGTACAAATCGAGTTTGCCTATATATATTTACATATATATATATATATATGTGTGTGAGTTCGTTTTTAGCTACATAACGAATATCAGCGATTATAAACAATAATCGGCACGCACTCACCTTTGGTTACTTGTGGTCGCTGTGTATGTGTTGGTTTGCCTACGCTGCATACAATTTTAACTGTGACGCCCTTTTTTGTTTGGCACATGAATACACACACATACACACACACGCATACGCATAGACCGACACACGCTCGCAGATAAACTCAAACACAAACACAAAGAGCTACTCAATACCTGAGCAACATGAGAACACAAACCAAATAAATATATTTATATTTATATATATTTCTATATATGTGTGTATGTGTTTAATACCAATTTTTCTTTTTAAATTTTTCACTGGTGTATTCGATTTTCTTCAACTTTTCATTTCCAACTTTTTTTTGTGGCCTTTTTCTTTGCGCTTAAAAGTTGCGCTCTGTGCGCATCACAAAATCTGCCGCACAATTGCCATAGAAATTGGAAAGTATTATTGATGTTATTGTCGTTAGTGTCTTGGCTGCACAGCGCGTCTCTTATTAATATTTCTTCAATGCTACCTGGCTGCACTCAAAACTTTGAGCCAAAAAAATTTGTTATGCATTTCTACTATACGGACCGTTACGTTAGGTCCTCTCGGCGCTAGTAATCAACACACACTAATAACTATATCCATCTATCGATATTGTTAAATAAACTACCACGAAGCAGCCCTGTTGGTGCTAAGAAATACCGGTGTTGATAAACGCTTGGTTTCATCCATACAAAAGCTGTGTGCTATGATAAGCATTGTTCTTAATGCATGTTTATTTGTGAAAGACAATAACTGAGCAATCGAAGCTGTGTTATTAAATTAAATGAAGTATTCGTAAGTTGCCCAATTTGATTATTTTCTAGAAATACGGGCTTTTCAAGTTAAATAACAAACTAATATTTTTATGAGGTATTTTTAGCAAATGTGTCCCAAAATATTTATGGTCACACTGCCAGCAGTCTCTCTTTTTCACATTTTCTTTTGTGTTTTGTTTCTCGCTCTCGCTTGAACGGTACGGACGTGTACTGCCGCTGCGCGTGTGTGTATTTAACTTGGCTTAAGGAAAAAATACTTAATTATACAATATAGATGTGTTTTGTTCTGAAATATGCAACAAATTGCATTCTATACAGTGCAGTGGGTCTGACATACATACACAACGTGCGGAACGGCAGGGAAATGCATCAATAAGCAAAATACATCAAGTTTAATTACGTGAGTGTTTTGTATGCAATGCACGCGATAGAGCGAGTCAGCAAATCAGTGCTCATCATAGCTGCGTAGCCGTGCGAAAGGGAAGCAGCGCATCTAAATTGCTTGTGCTTCTTTTGCTGTAAATGTGACGACGAAAATGGCTTAAAGAAAAAAAGTAAAATATTCGGAGTCGGCACGCGTGTGTTTGTGTGCTGTGTGTTTTTGTCTGTGTTTGCGTTTGTTTCGAGTTCGAAATGAAATTTACAACAAATTGAAATTGAATACAAATTGCACCAAAATGTTGATCAAATATATATATGCAGCATGAGGCAGCAAGAAGCAAAAGAGAAATAAGAGGCTGCGTCGTCTGTTGTTCAATAAGTGCAAGAAAAAAATAAGAAAAAGCGGTTGCCGCCACTGCTGTCGACGTCGTCGTCGTGTGTACGTGCGAGAGTTTCATATATATATATATATATATATATGTATGTGTGATATCAGTGTAAATGTGTTAGTGCGTATATTTATACAAAAGCAGTAGCAGAATATCGGAAAATAATATTTTGCCAAGCAATGTTTTAAATTATCGTGTCTCTTTTTTGCAGCGCATGTTAAAGCTTAATAATTATCACTTAACAACAACAACGAAATAAATATAAGTGCAAAGTTGATGCAACAAAAAAAACTCGAGGTTTCGCCAATTCGTATTTTTACATGTCGTCTTTTATCTTCTTATCATCAACAACAAGCAACAACAACAAGGCGTAGTTTCGCCCGCCGAAAATGTCACATAACTGTAATTACGAATGGAATAAGCGCTAAAGACTCTGATCAAGAAAAAAGTACTACAACAAGCAGATAGATAGTGAGAGAGGGAGAGCGACAAGTGAAGAAGACGCGGCTAACGAAGATTGGAGCGAGGGCGGCGTGAAATGTGAGTACCACCCTCTCTCTCACACTTGTGCAAATACATGTTTATGTACTGTTTTTTTTATTATTTGTGTATGCGACATATCAGAAAGCGGTTCTCTCATATTTTATGCCTTCACGATCTGTCAATCGAAGTGAGCGGAAATGAACCTCTCTTTTTTTTGTGGTTATGTGTGATAAAATGGTGGCAAAACAGCTGATAATGATGAGCGGATGTGGGAAAGACCTGAGTGGAAATGGGCTTAGCTAATGCGGATGTGGCAACACTTTTATTGCCTTCAGTGTAAGCGAAAAGGTAAACATCAGTTTGATTGCAACGTATAACAGTTTACATGGAAAAGTTCTGTTACGCTATCAAACATACAAGAAATCCAATTAAAAACCCCAAAACAAACTAAGCAACAAATGTCAAAAGACAAGTACAAACAGACACACGCACACACCAAAATAAAAACCAATTATGGCAACTAGTTGGACTTGCTCGCAGTGTTGTCAGTGTTGCTAACTTTTGAGAAACAGAAAAGCGGCTAGTTTTAGCGGGAAATTGAAGAGCGAAAGTGTTTCGAATTTATTGTATTGCTAAATTTTATATAACAATTTAATTTAATTAATAATACAAATTATTTAAAAAAAAAAAACATATGCCGGACTTGGCAACACTGATCATAACACTCACACACACATGCCTGCCAATTGGCCATTTATGTTGCTTGCCTGCAGTCGTCTGTCAATTAAACGCTCGCAAATCGTTCTCTTTTTTTTCTCTGTTTATTTTTCTATGCAATGCGTTTTTTGTTCATTTCTTTTTTTTATAGTGTGTCTCTCCCTCCCTCTCTCTTACACACTCTTTATTCTTCTTGTGGACAACCCACGCAGCAGCAGCCGTAGCCGACTCCTTTTGAAAAGCCTTCAGTTTGGATTCAATTCTCTTTTCCGTTTTGGTTGGCTTTGCTTTGTTTGCGGCGGCTGCAAAATTTGAAGCCGAAAGAGAAATCCGTAAAAAAGCGTTCAAAGCACAAAACAAAATCCAAAGGAGCAGACAAACAAAAAAAAAATAAAACGAAAAACAACAAAAGAGAGCGGACAAAAAACGTGGCAGCAGCTAAACAAAAATAAGTTGCTCTGTTTTGTTGTTGCTATTGTTGTTGTTGCAGCGTTGGATACACACTAAAAACAGACAACGGCCTCAGTCGGAGTCAGCAGCAGCAGCAGAAACTTTACTTGCGCTCGGCTGCCTCCATTCTGTCTCCTTCTTTGTGTTTATCACAGTATGTGTTTGCTTATGTATGTGGGTGTGTTTGTGTGTGTGTTGTTGTTGTTGTTTGTTGTCTGTAATGTTGCTTTGTTTTTGTGCTGCTGCGGTCTCTGCGCGCTTCGTTGCATTCGCTGCTACTGCGACGACTCATCCACAACAACAACTATCACAATAAACTAGCGAGCTTCAGACTTCACTTAAATGCACAACACACACACACACATACATGCATACATGAACTTATTTATGCATATGTGTGCATGCATGCATTTTCATATAAAATACCGTTGCTTGTGCATTTTTTTTTAGTCCGTTTGTCAGTAATAATTTTATATAAAATAAGTTTCAATCCAAGTTTTTTTTCTTGGTCTTCTTAACATTTTAATAAATTTAAATAAGAAAAACAAAGAATAAAGCTTTACATATGAATTTCGATCAATGTTTACACAACCCGCAAAGTGGAAAAGTTCGCCATATGTACGCATCTCTTGTTTCTGAATAGATACATCTGTCTAGCTGCATATTAGAGTTACGTATCCGTAAGATACAAAAATAGTTTTGCTGTATCTCATTAGCATTTTGGAGGTCTGCCTGTCGTGAACTCGCCAGCAGCAAGCAACAATGCCGTAAGATATACACATATATATATATGTGTAAATGCAACTAAAATAGATATCAAAAAACAACGAAAAAATTTTACACTAAATGCATTTGAAACAAAAATTGTGTGGGCGGGGGGCGTGAGATGGATAAATCCGTGCATGGTGCTGCAAAATGTTGTTGACTGTTTAGAATTTAAAGTTAAATTTAGACGGGAGACAACATGTAAAAGTAAAAACGCAGCTGCAAACAAGAGCAGAGAAGCAAAACTTTGAGGAACTACGAGAGAAACAACATAAACAACAATCATTGAAATGCCATTAAAAAGGCAAAGCTCATAGAATGTGTGTGTATGTGTGTGTGAATGAGTAGTGCATACAAATGGTTTGTTGTTGCTGTTGTTGTCAGCCAGCAGAAGCCACTTTTAATTTTTTTTCTTTTCTGTTTTCATTTCTATGCGCATCGCGAGTGGCTTTCTATGTGTATAAGTGTATGTATGCATGTGTGTGTGGGTCTTTTTAATTGTTTGTATTTCTTTCTATTTTTTTGACAGTTGAATGAACTGTGAGCAAGCACAGCAGCAACAACAAGTCTGACATTTATTGTTGTGTTATTATAAAGAAAGAAATAAATAATTAGAAGCAATAGGCAAAAGGAAAACAGAAGTAAAGCAAAAGCGGCATTAAAAATAAACGGCTCCACACAGCAAAAGAATTGTGAGCAAGTTGTTTGATAAAGAGAGAGAGAGGGAGCGGGAGAGCAAAAGTAAGAGAGATGGAAACAAGTCAAAGCAAACTAAAAGTGTGGCTGCAAACTAGAAAGAAAAAAATCAAGAGAACGAAAAACAAATGCATGCCGTTTGGAAGGGGGGTATAGGAGGCGAGCAGACGTAAAATAAAGTTCACGTAAAGTTGCCAGACATATTCAGTTAAAGAGAGTAAAAAGCATTAATGCAACTCTGTGTTTGCAGAGATACTTAAAAAAGTAAAAATTTAAAAGATATTCACACAACAACAAAGAACCAATAGGTATAGATATTTTGTGGGCGGAATGTGCCAACGGCATCCATATAACATACACACAATGTACAGCAACGTTGCCAGTTTTCTATTCAATGCATTTTCACTCTCTTTCTCTTTATTTGGAAATTGCATATGTTGCGTAAAATAGATTCGATTGCTCATAATATATATTTTTGTATTTGAATTACCTTATATGTTGAAATTACAAATGAACATTTAATTGTTTTTTTCTCTTAAATGCTGTTGTAAAACCTATCTTCTTCTGTCTTCAATTATGCTTCGAATATGGCGTAAGTTAATTGCTGTTGTTGTTGTGCTCTTTTAGCTGCTTCTTCTTTTCTGCAGTTACTCCAGTTATTGGCGTTCACTCGTTTATTTACTCATCCATCCAATCAGCTTGAAACATTGCCAAAGAGAACGAACGCCTCCCTTCCTTTCCCCACCTCTGTCCTAAGCAAATCTCGAGTCTCTTTCTGTCTTTTGTTCTACTATTTTTGATTATCGTCATTAAGAATGCCCATTCTATTTCGGCATTCCACTCTTAATATGGAGGTCAAGTTATCCCTGTGCGCGCAGTTTTAGTCGCTCGAGAATCGCATGCGGTTTGTGCTGAGCGGTTGATCGATCAACATTTGAATTTTGTTGGTTTCTCACGCTGCTCGCTGTCTGAAAACGATATAGTTTCTGACATATCACACCTGCCCCAAGCAAGAAGCGCTCAATTTGAAACTTTTGCTAATCTTGCAAATGTCTCTAGTTTTTCACGTTAAAAATGACTTTTTGTTTTACCTTATTTGTTGTTTCTTGGTTTTGACAGCAGCTGCCAGCAATAAGAATAGAAATGTGCTCGAAAACGGAGCCAAGACAAACTGGCGACGCTGTCAGTCAAATGGGAGACCTGGCAATGGGGCTGGTTCTTTTGGGGGACATAAAAACTAATAAAGTTGCCTTTTGTGTTGTGTCCTTTTTTCTTTTTGGCACGTGTTTTCTTTGCAATTTATGCTCTATTTTTCAAGGGGTTATATTGGATTTTCTTTTGTGTTTGTCGTCTTCTTCTTCTTTATTTTATATATATACATTTATTATTAAATTTGTGGCAATCTATGTTTGTTTTATAGTCCCCTTAACCTTTGCTTTTTCTAGCCAAACGCTATATTTTCGCTCGGATGTAAATAGAAACCGGCTGAATTGCCTGGGAGTCAATGTTTGCTTGAGTTTCGTGAATGAATTTTAGGGTCAAATTAAGATATAGACTTCAAACAGTATAGTTAATGGAATTTGGAGTAATATTGAACAGCTGTAAAGATTTTATCATGATCGGATAAGATATACACACATGATTTTCATCTGCTGGTCGAGATCTCTCAACTAACGCAATCTTACTTATGTCTTATCATTTTTCGATATTAATAATTTATTTCAGGATATATCGAGTATAAGATAAATAATTGTATTAACTTGCATCTTTACTTTGATAACGCTGCATTTCTATTCAGAAATGAAGTTTTGTTTATTTTGTTAGTTTCATTATCCTTTTGTAATTAGTGCACAAAAACGACAAAAACATTGTGAATTTTGTATGTTTTATGTGACTTCTTGTCAACTTTTGTGCTGAAATAAACAAACTGAGATAAAAAGAGTAAAAAAAAAGATTTACTGGTAATTAGCCCGCATGGAAACTTTAGTAAAGTCAAAAGATACTCAAAAACTTACTTCGCTTCACACACAAATAACTCTTGTCGATGAAAGACGATAGCAACCAAAGTTGACGGGCTGCTCTGCTCCTGCTGCTGTTGCTGCCAAGCTATCCGCTTGGAATCATTGTGGCGTGAAACGTTTATAACTAACGTTAGACACGTGTCTATGTATATATCCAAGTATATTTACGTGTGTTACTTATGCGGACATATACACACACACACAAGCATGCATAAAATAATACCGTAAACATAAACACCATGTGAACCGTCAACGTGTGCTATCAAACCCCAATAGACCTACCCACTTCCCTACACTCCTTCCCCGCACTGTCACCTGCTCTCCTCCTGAGTAGTTGAAATGCTTTTACATGGCAACAGAACAGAAAATCGATGGCAATTTACCGTGCGTCTGTCACTCTGTGCATGTATTGTGTGTCTTTTTATACATACATATAAACACACATACATACGTCCGTACTTCATGCATTATGTATTTTGATGTACATGCGCAAAATTCCCACATCATAGAGAGCACAAGAAGAAGAAGACTATGCAACTTTTTTCGTAGACAACAACAAAACAAAAAGGCAGCCAACGACACAAAAAAAAATAAGACAGAATCAGCAAAAACAACAGAATTGCACAGTGGCCTTTAAAAAAGAGTTCAAAATAGAAACATATATTTTTGAGAATATTTTTTGTTATAAGCATTCAAATTTTTATAAAACCTTTATTTTAAATTATATTTTGTGTTGTAGTTACTAAAAACAACTTTTTTGATAAAAGTCAGCTCTTAGACCACTGTACAACAACTAAACATTACAAAAAAGAAAGAGCAGAACAGACTGGCAGAGAGAGTGAGAGAAAGGAGCACAGCTTAACACCTACACCACCACCCAACCGCCCCAAGGCGTTTGCTTCAAATGCTGCCTACGCTTTGACTTTGTGAGCCGTTTCGCTTCGTCTCTCTCATACTCTCTTTCTGTATGTCCTCTGCTCTGCTCTTTCATGCTTTCTTTCTATCTTTTTTTAAGCCTCCCACTCAACACTCTCGCTCTCTGCCCGCGCCTTGCTGCTGCTGCTGCTGCAGTATTTTCATTTTCAACTTTTTCTTGTTGATTGTCGCCGTCGCCCCTTCTCACCCATTACTTGGTCGACCTCATTCAGAGGTATGGTGATACTCTCTCCCCAATCCCCAATCCCTCATGTCGTTTAGGGCCGCAGCTGGCAACGCACATTTTGATAACATTTGTGATAAAATAATGCGGCAACAACGCACGAGCGGCAGATAGAGAGAGGGGTGGAAGAAAGAGGAGGGACAGGGTTCTTGCTGCTTGGAGGAGGTGGTTGACGTAAGGGGCCAAAGAACGTGCCAGGTCAGTGGGTGGCATGGCGCAGACAAGACGCTAACCCAGGCACTGTCCAAATGTATACAAGTATGTATGTAGATGTATATATTTAGATGTGCGCGTGAATTTGTTTGTGTGTGCGTGTTCAGTAACTAGCATTTTTTTGCGCTCGTTTTTACTTGGGCATTCTTTGTGTGCAACGTTGCCAAACTTCAGCTCCATAGCTAAGCAGCAGCAGCCGTCTGTTGCCCTCTCGCTCGCACACAACGTCAATAATTTTCATTCATTCAGAATGAAGATGAACGAGCGCTGGCGCCCAACCCAAACCACCTCCACTCCCCTTATCACCATACTCTTTTGTGATGTTGCCTTAATTTAAGTTGATGCTGTTTTTGCTGCTTAAATTTGTCAGATTTATTTAATGTCTGTGATCTGTTTACACAATTGGAGTTTTGTTTTGTCAACTTTTTGGCTAATTAAACATTTGTTGCACATTTACCGTTTTAGTTGTCATTTGAAACTTCAGAAACACACAGGTTCTCAGATAGGCCAAACTTTTAAGCTTTGACTTTTGCTTAAAGTTCCGAAAGTCAAAAAGAATGTAATTACAACTTAAAAAGGAACAGTTAGCAGCAGCGAGGTAGATTTTTAGACCATTTGTGACTGCAATCAGACATCAAAGTACAGAATGGCTTATTGAGAGCAGTAGGTCGACTTTATACTAAAGCTGAACTTTGCTTTAAGTATCGTAAATCTGCTATTCACATTCAACTTTCTTTAAATTGTTTACGTTTTGCACTGTTGACTGCTTAAAAATATAGAAATATGTTACAAATATTGGATAATATGTTTTATTTAAATTTTGCTCAAAATAGGCAAAGAAACTTCATAAACGCACACATTTCTTACATTAAGCTTAAAATGTTCTTAATTATCTTCCTCATAATTAATACAAATAGGTCAGAATTTGTTCAAAAATCAGAGAACGTTAAATAATTCGAACTAATAAGTCATAAATTATTTAAAATAACATCAACTAGAGTCAAAGGCTTTATGAAATTAATGCTAGCTTAATTTATAAAGATAATAAATAATAATAACATTATATATAAATAAATATAAATAATATATATAAATTATTTGGAAAATTATGTTTTCTCATACTCAGACACCAATAACCAAAGCAGAATCGGTTTCTAAAGTATATATTCAATTATTTTACTGTAAAACAGGAAAATACCTAATAATATGTATCAATTTTAAGAAAATTTAATTTTATAATAAATAGTCTTATATCTTAATATTCATCTCAAATTCCTATGCCCCAGTTAAGTTATAAATCATATGCTATAGGCATATATAAACTGTTGCTTAGAAAAACTCTCAAAGAAATGTGGTCTAAATATCGTCCATAAGGTAAAATAATTAAAATACATTTTTCCCTAAACACACAGCTTAAAGCTGAAAGATGTTAATGCCGTTGAAGAAAAACTGCGCCTGACAGGCCACGCCCTGTGTATAATAGGAGATATCGCATTACCTAACCCACAGACCCACTCTCCTCTCTCTACAATATCAAACATTTGACAATTCACATTAAATTAATGCGCCCCAGCAAAGAAAGAAACTTCAAGCACAGCCACAGAAACAATAACAAACAACAAACACAGCACAATGTCAATAAAACAAAAAGGCAAACCACCACCCCACCCAATACACACCCCCTCGCCACTCACTCACCCTCCGGCACAACCCCTAAGGGAAAACTCCAGCCGACGCCCCAGTCAGTTCAAGTTTCGTCCTTGCTTTGAAATTTAAATGCAGACGCCATTTCTATTACTCCACACATTAAATTATACCACGCGCTGTTGCCAAACCATATCCTGGCAATATTCCAAACTCCCCCAACCTCTCCAAACAACCCCCAGTACACCAACACCCAACCCAAACGGCAGCCGAGCCGAAAATAAAATCATGACTCGCACAAAAACCAAACGTAGAAAGAAACAAGAGGTGCTGCTGCTGCTGCTGATGCTTCTGCTTCTACTGCTGCTGCTGCTCCTTGGCTGCACCCAAAACGAGGCGCGGCCCCACAGGCATAGATATATATATGTATGTATGTGAATAACTGTCTAAAGACCTACCGTGCCCAAGCTCCAAGGGTTATTTACAAACACACACACACACACACACACATATATATATATATATAGGCATTTGCAATGTTTATATATATTCTTGTATGTATATACATATATTAAAGACGGCTTCCATAGTTAAAATGTATTTTTGCCTGGCACCGCCCCAAGAAGGAGAAAAAAAATATCATGTTTCTGCAAGTAGCACATTTTTAGAAAGACACCCGAATTTGGGGACAGGAGAGACACAGAGAGAAATGGGCGAGAGTAGGTGCATGATTATTTTTCATTTTTTTCTCATTTCATTTTAGTGCCTGCCGCTGCCCCACACATAGCAACTTTCACACGGCGGCTGCCTGCCTGTGAGGGTTGCTCGCTGCTGCCTTCAGCGATGTCAGCGTCGCACTCCACCCACTCGCTGTGCAAGAAAAATTAAATAAAACGAGAAGAGGAAAAGGAAAGAAGAAGCAGTAACAGAAGCCGCCGCCTCACGTGCGCCAAAATTTGCTTTTATTGTTGTTGCTGACTTGCTTGCATGCTCTTCCTTTCTCTCTCTCTCTTCGTCGCCTAATGGCCGCCGTGCCGGCCCAACACATTGTCTGCCCTTGATTTTATCGATTTTTGCGCTCTTTGCTCTCTTCTGAATGTTTTGTCGCTCTTCTCTCTTTTGCATGCCCAAAATGATGGTATGCTCACAAAAACGCGCGCGCTTCTGTTTTATACTAAGCTTTGCTATTTTTTTTTTATTGTAGTTGCTGCTGCTGACAGCATATACAGCTGCGGTCAAATTAATAGTAGTGTACGTTTATGCTTTGGAAAATGTAAAAAAACACAAGTAAGCACAAGCAATCAATACAGAAGGCAAGATTATATTTAATGTTTTCATTGCTATACCATTTATAAAACCATAATAATTATGATCCTTTAATTGCTTAAAAGTTATATTAAGTAATATTTGGAAAATAATAGTGTTTTAAACATTCTTAAATGATAAACCTATTTTGATTTGCAGAATTGAAAGAGATCTTGATTTTATCTCCACAAAATAAGTCATGTATACTTAATGCTTTGAGAAGCAGTATTACTATTATTTTGACCGCAACTGTATGTATCTCTGTATATATGTGTCTATGTATATATGTATGTATGCATGTACTGCGACCGGCTGCTGTCGCAAGACCATTATGTGCTTTGGCTTTTGAACATGTATTTTATGTGCTGGCTGCTCTGCTGCGTTGTTATTTATTGCATTTAAACCCATGTCCACCCACCACTCACTCAAATTGCTTGTTCGTATATGTGTATACGGATGCAGTTATCCAGTTGAATGGGTGTGTATGTGTGTGTGTGTTTGTATATTGCGTGTGGCTTTAATCTTTGCCGACCAATTTTGTACCATTTAAATTTACTCTTATTTCAGAGTTTCCCTTGTGTACATTTTTGCTGCATTTATGCTTTAAATTTTTCATTCGACTCGCTTTAACTGACCCACACCCACTCGCCCACTCAACACATACCCAACTACATTGAGTTGATGTTGTTGCTGTTGTGCGAGGTCGTCATTTGGTCTTCTCAATTAATATTAAATTCTTTGCTGCAATCTGTTTCTGATTCTGTCTGACGATTTTGGTCATTTATTTCAAATGTCTTGCGACTATTTGTGTTGTTTTATGTTTATGTATATGAATGTTTGCTGTATTTTTATTATATGCATAAAATATGTTATTTCTATTATTTAATGAATGAAATAGCATTGAGACGAGACTCTAATATCTTGTAATTCTACAATATATATTTTCTGGGATATATATATATATGGGCATTAAAAGCAATTTTATTATAATTGTGGTACATATGAGATGTAATTGATTTGCATTTATCAATTTTATAAATTTCCTAGCCCAGTTTTAACTTCTTAGCTTTGCATTCACCCTATATATTCTTAGACATACATTTACTCCTTATATATAAATATCAACTTTCAGTTGACACTCTTCCAAATGACTTCAGTTCAACTACCGCAAAAAATTGTATTTATTTTCTTCCCATCCAACAAAAGTCTTAAGCTATAAATTGTTATTTGTTTTGTAATTTTTCTAATGGATTTCGAAAGTTTTTCTGCATTAAGAGCCTTTTACGAATCTATATAAATCAAAATTTCTATAAAAAAGAGTACTTTGGCCTTTGTTTAATCGGTTTGCAGCACTTTTGATAATTTATTTATTTATTCCAAGGGGCGCAACCATATTAAATACACCACATTCCAAGTTTATGTAATATCAAAATTGAAAGTGAGCCAAGGGAGTAATTTTCGATACGTTAAAAGCAAGCATAAAATAATTAATGTTATATGATAAGAGTTTTTGTTTGTATTTATATTGATCATATATTATTATTATTATACTTATATTGCTTTTCAATAACTTTTCTGCTCTATAAGGAACATTTTACTTATTCACTAGTTTGAATTTTCTGCTAATCAACTACTCCCATAAAGAACTCTATCAACCAAACAATCTGTCTATTTTGCTCTCTCCCAATTATGTAAATCGTCTGCAGGTAGAGGCGGAACACGCCTATTTTTGCCAGCAGGCTATTAGTACCGTTAAACTGTAAACAACAAAGTATGTAAGAATACATGTGCATTCATTTAGGTACTCCATTTCATGGTTTAACCGTCTTAAATTTTGTATATCAAGGTGTGGTTTTGTCCCCCCCTTCCCCCGCTCAGGAGCGTGTTGTGCGAACAACAAAATGAATTGCCGTAAAAGAGTTGTCGCGTGCTTAGACGTCATGAATTTAACAACTGGCCGAGAACTGCTCGTAAAACCACACCCCCAACCACCGGCATTTTCCTCTTCCCTTCATCTTCAGCGTAAGGTTTAACTTTGTCTGTCTATGCTCGCGTCACGTGAGATTTAAACATAGGAAATGTCCTTAAACTTTTAGCATTCAGTTTGTTGTTGTTTTTTTTTTGTGTTTTGCATTGTCAACAACCTTTTGTGCAATTCTGGGCGTCGCTCAGTCAGCAGCAGTCATTCATTCGACTCGTTTAGCGTTGGCTGCCGGCTGCCGGCTGACAAGCCCTTTTTTCACGCTGCCACTTTTATTTATGCGATAAAAATAAAGCGATAATAAATGGTGGACAGCAAGCGCCAAGTTATTGCACTCACTCACACTCTCTTTGCTCGTCGTGCTCTCGTTTCGGCTCTCCCTCTCCCTCTTCGTATCCATCTGTCCCTCTTTCGCAGTGTTTTCGCTCTGCAACAGCTGTTTGGCTGTGTCTTAAGAAAGTTGATGCACTGAAAGTTCAATTGCCTTGTCCTACCCATACCCCAGCCTCAGCCTCGACATCGACTGGTCTCTGCTCCAAGCCTTCTCTCTGTCACCCTCTTTCGTGCTGCTTTTGCATTATTTATGTATTTACATATTAGCGTTGAATGGTTTTCGGTTTCTGCTTTATTTCCATTTTGCATGTGTTGCGCAATTTCCGCCGCTAAGATGTGCAAGAGCGAAGGGAGCGCGTGAGTGAGAAAGAGAAAGACATTCAATTGAGCGGCATTTAGGAGTTGTAAATATCAATTCATGTGTGTGTGTGTGTGTTTTTGTTGTAGGTCAGGTCCAAATGCTGAAGCTAGGAAAAATTAAGCGAATAAAATGGAACCGTAAAGTGATCAGGGAATTGAAATACGGGCAAATAACTATTGCTATTCATTCAATTTAATTCATATAAATGAGTATTTTATTACAGTAATTGTCGTTTCCCAGTTCTAATGAACACAAAATATGGGGTAATTGTAGCAATTTTAATAGACAAATTACAGTTAACTATACTCAATTCTATATTCTTAGTCTAAAGCAGTTAACTGCTATTGTCAACTGACCTCAGCAATTTGCATAAGGGATGCGGCAACCAACGTTGCAATTTTTTTTTTCTAATGTTTTAAATTATATATAATTATATATGTAAAAGCAGCCCTGACTACAGATACATTGATTAAGGTCACTTACATTTTTTCGTACCCCTTTTTTGTTTGTTACACAGAGGTTCCCTTTCGAAAATTACTCATGTGCGTCAAACTCGACTCTTCTTTCAACTCTATTATTAACACACAACCACACACACACACACACACACACACTAATGAAACCTCAATTGCTTACTTTCCCATTTCTTGTGCTGTATTACCAAAGTGAAATTTGCTTTGTAGCTTTTAGTTTCCCCCATTTCAACACCCTGTAAAACTGTATTTGTATGTTTGCTTTAAATGATTTGTAAATACTATAATAATACATAATAAATGATTTCTCATCATGAAATAGCATAATAATAGTTAATTGCAATGTTGTATTCGAAATAATTATATAATATATCGTTATTAATACTTTTTTAAAGTAAGATATGCCTTTTAGACTGTAAATTCGGTTTTTATACAGATACAGATAACTCGGAGCTTGAAAAATGAATTGATAAAATGAATTACTTAAGTTGATTAAGAATATTAAATGTACTTTTAAACCGTAAATTGTTATAATCTGGCAAATCTGAATTTGCTGTGTAGTAAATTATTCATTTTTTATATTTTTTTATATTATGCATTTTATATTGTATAATTTGTAATGTTTGATTAAATATGGAATTTAGTTAGATTCTGGCGACAACTGCCCACTGAAATATAATGAGTAATAATTGCTTTTGATAGACACATTTCAAATTATCTAATTAAAATTAAACTCTTAACACTGGAAAAGCCAGAATATTTCAATTTCTGGACACTTCCGTAAAAGATAATCGTGGCCAAAGTATTGCAAATTTTATCAATTCTTATCAACGATTAAACAATCGCATTTGCCTCAAAGTACTTCAGAAGTTCGGTACGCCTTTGCGATACGAACGCAAATAAAAGAAAACAATAAATAAATATGCTTATTAATATGACTCAAGTGCAAAGAAGAAAAGTGATAAAATACTGTTTTGTTTTGTGGATTTTACACTCGAGAAACACCAATGGGGAAACGATTCTTCCACACAAAACTAACGTTAAAGTAAAGACAAACAGTACACTTTATGCTGTGACACAATTTCTACACACACACACACACACACCTACATATGAATATATATTTGGGAATATTGTATATATAAATAAAATCTGTGTCAAATAAACTTTGCATGTTTACGTTCAATTTTTCTGCAATGCCATTTTGTTGACGTTTTTGTTATTGTTGTTATTGCGTTTCATGTCTCATTTTGTTCGTCAAAGGCGGCGGGGATTGATGACCTGCTTTTTAACGGACCGCCGCATGATTCATGAAGCGGTTCCAAGTTCAGACATAAAAGAAATGTGCAAATAAAATTGCAATAAAATTCCATTTAACGTAGTGTATGTGTTTATAAATTAATATATATATATATAGGCGGCAATGTTGTGCGTGTCAGCTGCAATTAATAAATATATATGTGCACATTCACCGACACTGAGCAAAAAAAGAGTGGCAAATGGGTACATCATGAGCAACAGTTAATTTTTGTTGTTATTGCAAGTTTCTGTTGCTGCTGCTGTTGTTGGTTTATTATTACACCGGCTTGCAACGGTAAATATTAAGTGACGATTACAGCACACACTCTCTCTCGCACACACACACACACACATACGAGAATAGACAGCAATTTAATGTGACAGGTGTGCAAGCGAGACAACAATATAGGAAGAGAAAACTTGTATGCAGCACTTTAATTGAAATGCTCTGGCCAAGCAAAAGACAAACAAACCAAAAGCAAAGCAAAAGCAAAGCCAAACGGGAAATACATGCAGAAGCAATAACAAATTAGTAGAGGCGATCATCGTCTGATTGACTGTGTGTGTGTGTGTGGAGTGCAGTGGTGTATTATTAATAGTGTAGTAGTCGTCGTCTGCTGCCGGACAGGTTACGTTATTTTGAAAGTGGCTGACAGAGAGAGAAGGATAGGGCAGGAGACAGTGAGTAGACAGAGAAGCAAACAAAACTCCAACTTAAACTCGAAATTATTAAATTGCAGACGCCCGGCTACGTGTGGTGTCTGTGTACCTGTCTCTATCTCTCTCTCTCTCTCTGCCTCTTTCTCTCTGTGTGCGTGTGTCTGAATACGTTAGACAGAGCGGAGGAGTGGCAAGCGAGCGGAAGAGTCACGCACACTGCTGAAACACAACAACAGACAAAAGCGCTAAAAACAGCGTCTGACTGTGAAACGAGTTGAAGTGCTGGAGTTGCTGTGGGGAAAAAGAGTAAAACAAAAAAAAAGAGAAGAGAAGAGCGCCATACAAAAACGTGAGCGCATGTATCAGTGTGTGTGTTTGTGAGTGTGTGTGTGTGTGTGCGATAAAGGTCGTTGGCCATGCGACGTCGCTGAAGTCGCACGACTACGCCAGGAAACAACAACAACAACACGTTGGTTGGCAGAAAATAAATGTGGCGAGGCAGCAACGGCGGCGACGTATTTAGCCTAAGGGCGGCATAAAATGTATTGCAGGTTTCTGCTGGCCAACACACAAACACACAAAAGCGCATATTGTAGACTATGGCTACAAGTTTATTTAAACATATATATCTAAGTGTGTGTGTGTGTATTAACTATAGACCGCCTCATCAGTTTTTAGCTGCATTTTAAAAGGCTAAAAACACGTTTTGTGCACAACCCGCGTCAAATAGACAAAACGAACAAAGAGTTGGAGGCAAATGTGGGCGGTTGTGCATATCTGTGTGTGTATGCGAGTGTGTGTGTGTGTGTGTGTGTGCGTGTGTTTGCTTGCGATTGCATTGGTTGTTGCTGCTGCTGCAGTTTTGTCTTTAAGGCCGTTATCAACTGCCCTGTTGTTGTTTTGTCGCTTGCTGTCCCTCAGTCAGTCAGTGCGACAAGTTTAGTGGGCTTTACAGTTGAAAGAGAGACAACGAACTCATTTGGTGAAAACACCTACGAATGCGAACGAACTTTAACTGTGAATGTAGATTTAAATAATTAAATTATAAATATATTTGGAACCATCTGTTGAAAATTTGTTTGCATTTGAGAACATTTTTAATGTTGCTAAATTTAGTACCATTCTCATGCTCTTGAATTTGAACACTTTTCAATATTTCTGGTAAGATAGAAATATAGATCTATAGAAATTATATACTCAGAAAAATAAAACGTTAAGAGCCAAACGGTTTTAATTATCGAGTAAACAAAAAAATAAAATCTGTTAGAATTTTAAGTTTTATCTATGTTTATTCTTAGAGACTTTGGCTCACAAACTGGTTAAAATTTTGACCAAACAGCATTTTGGAATGACCTCATGCTTAAATTTAAAAACTTAACTCAATTTAGTTAATTACTATGTACAGGTGAGCTGCTCTTGCAAGTTCAAATACTTACTGAACCGGCTTTCAAGCAAACGGAATTGATTTCAATACCAAAACGATTTAGGGTTGACCTTTTCACATATGCAAAGTGTTTAGATTTAATCGTATTGCATAAGCAGCCTTCACTCAATGGAATTGCATAACATTTCATAAAACACAAATAATTTAATACGCCTGTGAGAGACAGTGACAATTACAGCTAGAACTTGTTTTACTACTGTATTTGCTTTTATCTTTGTTGTCATTTCCTTATTTAACGTGACATTTGTAGAAAATTGCAATGAAATTGAGAAGGCAGCGCTGATTTGCTCTCTTTCTGCTCTCCTCCTCTCTTTGTTGCCGTATATTTATCTTAAGTGAAAATGAACACCTGCTCGTTGTTGTTGTTGTTTGTTTTCCTTTTCTTTTTTTTCTTCTCTTTTGCTTATTTTTTTTGTAGTATGTTTGTTGTGGCGTACGTGCCTGTGCACTTCACTCAATGCAGTTATGCAGCTATTACGTCGTCTATGCTTGCACACACACGCACACTAATAGACACGCACTGCCGAACACCTGTCAAACGCATGCAGGCGAATACACAGAGCACACACGCAAACACACAAAACTCGCACTAATGCTATCTACACCCGTCCAGCTTGCACGGCGGGAGGAGGCCAGCATTAGCAGAAACAGCAGCAGATGCTTTTTGTTTCATTTTCATAGTGTGCGGCTCTCCTCGTGCATTGAGTATGTACCGCTGCCTTCTAATGTTGCTGTGTCACGTTCTTCATATGAAAATGTTTCAAATTCTGATTGGATATTATATGCACGTAGATACACACACAGGCACACAAATGCATACGCATACATCGTTGCCAAATGTCTACAATTAAAAATGTGTGCGCTGTTGCCATATTTCACGCGCTTACTCACGCAATAGCATTAAATGGAAACAGGTTTTTTCTTTTGTATCTCAGACAGCTGGACACAGAGCGAGCGACAGAGCGAGAGAGAAGAGCGTTCATGATCCATGATCGTCATGATATTATCTTGTTGGCTTTGCCTGCCTTTCATTGTGTTTCACTTGTTCGTTATTATTTTTTTTTTTTCGTCTTGGCATTCTTTGTTAAATATGTTCACTGACCTTTGCCGAAATTTCCAGTTTTTATTTGTTTTTTCTCTGAACGACTTACAGGCGAAGACGTTAAATATGTTCAAAAATATACATATTTTTGCTTTTGTTGCCATATTTGATTTTTGTTAATCATTTACTACGAAAACAACTGTGAACATGAAGAAGAGAGGGAGATAAAGAAGAAGAAGGAGAAACGTTCGGCCTTATTCACGCAAATGACCTTCAACTTGATTTTTAATTAAGTTCAGTTCAATGAACGGAAACTGTCAACGGCTCGTCGCCATCGTTGCTGACTTTTTTGTTTGTATGTATGCGTGTTTAAATGCGTGTTTTATTTAAATGTTTTTTCTCTTTTTAGTTTACACAATTGTTGAATGCTTTTTATTTTCATATATTTACCGTATGAAAGCACTTAAATTTTACGTGCTTTGTCCTGGTTTTTTGGAGTGTTTATTTTTAGCTGTATATTTGATGTGTATGAGTGTGTGTGTGTGTGTGTATGCATGTTTTTGTTTATTTCCTCACGAACAGTTCTTTTGTATGGCAAATTTAAAAACTAGTTTTGCAAAAAAAGAACTTAATCATTTACCTTTATTTATATTCTTACTTTTCTACTATTAGTTGAAATTATTAAAACTATTTAACAAAAAAATTAACAAGATTCTTCACTAACGGTAAAATTTTAAAAACCAATATTATACATTCTTTAAACTCTCAATAAAGTATTAGTCTGTGACCTTGGTAAATATAAAATTCCAAGAAAAAAATCTTTCTTGCCAAAATATGAAAAATGTTAATTTTTCTGAGAATAAAAAAAATTCATTGACACATTGGGCATTCCAATCTTCTTGATATTTAACTTAGTTAAACTCGTTGGCCATCTTTGCCTTCGACTGTTAAATATTAAACTTTGACTAACGTTATTTTCTTGGTTTTATGATTACAATCGGTAAGGTGCCCAGGGCAACGTTGTCACACTTCACTTTAATGGCATTTTGTGTTTATCCAGCGTCAGTTCAAAACTTTCTTCTCCTCATTGTTAGCGTTTTTTCTACTTATTATCTATCTTAGCTCATCTCCGGCTTTACAGCATCCAAGTTTGATGGGATAGTCATAATTTATGCAATATAATCGCTTTCCCAATCTACGTCCTAGCCTATCGCAGTCTGCTCGTACTTTATCGCTGCTCGTTATACATAAATTTTAGTGGGTTTCCTTTTTACCGGTATTTTTTTTTTTTAATTTTCTCATCTTGCGCAAACAACATTTTTTCAATCTACATTTTTATCATAATTCATTCGCCCTTTTTTTTTTGTTTTTTTTTTGGACGTCACTGCAAAGTGCCCAACAGCTTTTGTTGTCAGTTTCAAGTGCGTTTCCCCTCTCCCCTCGTGCTCTATCGCCCACCGCCCACAGCGTTAGACAGATTTTATTACCAGCTACCATTGGTACTTACCCGGAAATGCTTGTCGCACCCTTTCCACACAATAAACAACTAAACACACAAAGAAAAAACAAACTCTGGCAACCCTCTGCTTTCTCTTCTTCTTTTTCATGGGTGTTATTATTATTCAGGTTTGTGTTCGCCCGACTTGCTGGCTGGCTGGCTGGCTGGCTGGCAACCCTTGTGGCAGGTTCTTTCGTATCCACTAAAAATTGTTGCATGTCAACTCACCCGCACACCACCACCACACACAATCATCAAGCATAGTTTTTTTTTTGTTTTTTCCCATATAAATTGCCACAAGGAGAGTAGTTTGGGCAACCCACCCTCCGTGGAGCAGGCCAATCCTAAGCCAAATCCGCTGGCAGGAAGGATGTTTCAATTTCTATTTTGTTTTACAATTCTCTTCCCGGTTTTATCGCTCGTTTGTGCGCTCAAAAACACAAACCTCCCCAATTCCCCGGCCCTGCATTGTCTCTAGGCCTTTGCTTAGATCAAATACAGCAGTGAAAATTTGCAACGCCGCATAGCTCCTTCTATTTACTGCTATTGTTATCGCTGCTTGCCTTTTGATTTTCGTATGTACGTATGTATATATGTGTATGTACATGTTTATGTGTATGTGCATGTGAACTATAAGAACTTTTCGCAGCGCATTCTTTTGGTACCTTCCCTATAAATTAGATGAGCTTTTTATTTATTTAAGGCCCTTTGCCATTTCTTTGAGTAAAGCTCGAAATTGTTTCGTTTGTTGTAACTGCTGCTGCTGCTGTTTCTGCTGCTGCTGTCTCTGCTGCTGCTTTTATGTTTGTTTGTGTTTTTTTTATTGTTTTGCCCGTCTGTTTTTGACTTTACTGCAAAAGCTGATTGGGTATTTGTCTGGTCTCGGTTACGTGACTGTTGTACACGAAATAAATTGACTTGTACAGTGAGCTCTGCATAGAAATGAACAGTAATTGGAATAAAATGGAAATTCAATTAAATTTAAGCAATATACAAATTGGTAGTAATAAAATTAAATATATTAAAAAGAGGTTAAAAGTAGGTTAAACTAGAAAATTATAAATTTTAAATATATTTAAATTGAATTATATATTTAGTAAAAGAGAAAGAGAAAATAATCATTAAAAAAATTTGTCTTAAACAAATTAAGAAATTGACCCGAAACATATAAACTTTGGTAAATAATAGTTTTATTTTTAGTAGAGTAGCTAACTGTACATTTGTTGGTAATTAACAACTTTCAATTGTCAGAAAAACCTTTTAATTTACAATTTTCACATTTACTTCTAATGGTTGAAAAAGTGCTGACAAAACACATTTTCAGTCAGTTTTGTTCCCAATTCGATTTAATGCACTTTCCATGATGCATGATTATATCATAGAACCTATCCTAACTGTCGCCGACATTTCCTTTTCGTGCTGCGTTTGCCACACATTAAAGCCGCCCGCAAGCGTTGCGTTTTAATTACTGACCCATTTTTGCCATTTTCCGACACGTTTCATTCGTTGCACTGGCTGGCTGGCTGGCTGGGGGCGCTGTTGCCGCATTTCACTGGCAAAAGCTTTAAGGCGCTTTAAGAGCACCACAAAACTAAGTTTAGATTCGTATATATATATATGTAAATATATATACATATATATATATACATTATGTACTGTGCAAGTTGGAAAGTAAATATAATTTTATGTACGCTATGTACATGCAATTATGCAAATTTACATAAACATAACCTACTAACTAAGCACGCTATTGAAACAAATGCAAGCGCAGGCTAACAGTATTCGCGTCCCCAAACCCCACCTCCTGCTTGGTGGCGCCCTCTTGTTCGCGCCATCTCTGTCGGACACACACACACACACCGCAAATAGTTGACCTCATTTTTTAGTACTGTGCACAATTTTACTGCAACTTTTTTTTCACATTTACCGGGGCGCCGCCTGGCGGGCGTTTTTGTTGTCGCTCTCGCATGCTTTACCACTCTTGCATTGCCTTGCCTCTGCCTTCCCGCCTACCTACCTCTCTTGTCGTCTATCGAGCTGCGCTCATTTTGCATGCATGCATTTGGCAACTCTGTCGCTGTTGCTGCTGACGTTGCAGTTCGCTTCAAGCAGGGATGGATGTGTGGGGGGTCGGTTGGGGCTTGTTGAGGAAGCGCTGCCCTACATTTTTGGGCTTTGTTGTGTTTTGAGCCTTTATATGAAAATGCAGGCAGGTGGCGCAAAAAGCGTTTGCATTGCTTTTCAAACAAAACCGTCATTCAGGCAATGCATTTTCTGCTTCTCCTTCAGATATATAGTTGTAGTTGTTGCTGCTGCTGCTGTTGCCACATTTCATTCACAATAACGCAACAGAAATTTTTCCCATTTGTGACTGTTGTTGCAGTTGCTTTTATTTCACGTCCTTGTGCTAAAAACTCGATGATGGCAGAGTGTAGGCAGAAAGAGGTTGAAACGCTGCAAAAATCGATAAAGCAATTAATGCAAAAAGTGGCTGGCAACCCCCAACAACAAGAGTAGCTGTAACAGAGCAACCCTGCGTACAAAAATAAACAGCTAACCAACAACCATCCATCCATCCAACCACCCAGCCACCCACCCAACCACCCATCAAAAAAACAAAAGCCCAACCCAACCCAATTTCGTAGCTAGCGCATTTTTCTGCTTCTATCTACTTTCCCATGCTCTTCTATTTGTTTTTCCTTTTCTTCTATTTTTTGTTTTTGTTTCGGTCTTGCACAGCGTGTTTATTACTTTTTTTTTTGTTGTTGTTTCTATTGCTGCAACCCTCGTTTGGCGGCGTTGCCATGCGGGCTGTATTTGCCATGGGTGGTCACAGCAGCCTGTCAATGCGATAGAAAGGGAAAGAAACAGCATGGGATCCGCTTAAGCGCGCGCTTAACTTTAATAAACACTGCTTATACCCACACAAGTGTGTAGTCGGTGTGTGTGTATGTGTGAACACGACTTTAATATATTTTAATTCATATTGTTACTTCACTTCAGATACCAACAAGACGCTTAAGTAGCTTTTTCATTACATTTGCTGCGCTCTTAGTGATTTCATTTTGGACTTTTCCTTTGCAAGAAAATAGACAATTTTATTGCACACTAAAACTATATGTGTGGTCCTTTGGGTGTCTCAATATACAATATGCACATAAAACATTTGAATTAAAAAGAAATATTGTATTTGATGTAAAATAACGTTGCTAAATCCGCACATTTTCACATTTTCATTCAGGGATTTTTCTGTTTGTTTTGCTGCCTGTCTGTCAGCAATATTGATTAGCTTTTTGGCTTGTTTTAACAATAAAATCCCTGCTTACATTCAGCCAATGAAAGCTGTCAGCGCTGCTCAAACTTAAAGTCGATCTAAAACCCTCAGTTTTCCCAGTTTGTTTGTTGTTTGTTTTCCTTTTACTGCAAATGACAAGTAAATTTTGCCTGCGCCCTGACATAAAACCTAATTTGAAAAAAGTTTTTGTTGGCCAATTCCCCTCATATGAGTGTGTTGCTCTGTTCCCAGACATGAAGCCAGCAGGAGGATTCCTTGCCACCGAACAAGCGCCAAACAATTGGCCCAGACGTTTTATTTTATTTTATTTTTTGGCAATGTGCCCAAAGTAATGGCCACAACATCGAACTGTGCAATTATATATTATATATATATATACCTGAATGCAATGGACAGTCTTAAAATTATATTGTTTTCAATACAATCGATAATAATCGCGAAGCAAGAATGGAAAGTAATTATAGATAGATAGATAATCGTAAAAATATATAATTAAAAGTCGAAATATTTGAATCCATCTTAATAAAATCAAATAAGCTGTTTTATAGCTACCCGTATAATAATTAATTGCCGAACTGTAATTCAATTTTGTGAAATAACTTATCAAAACAATTAGTTTTATGGAGAAAATTATAATTTATATAAACACAAACAAGAAATTATAACTTTGTTAGCTATCAGAAGAGAGCGTATTCCTGGGTCTGTAATATCTCCTTAGGCTCCCTTAACACAAGCTTCTGTGTGTTTCCTAAAGAATTTGTTTCTAACCAAAGTGTGTGTGAGTGTGTGTGTTAATGCCCAACTCTTACTGTCATTCCTTATATATATATATACATATATATTTATTGTCTGTCAGACTTGTCCCAAACCCCAATTCAGCACCTCCCACACACACACACAAAGGACGTCGTCAAGTTTTTATGCTTTTTGCTGTGCAAGTTTTCAACAACTTTTTGCATAATTCAAGTCAACACACACACACACACACACACTAACAGACACACACAAACCGCAGCAGTCCAACCCACTTCGCCAACGCCCGTCACTTACCCACCCACATAACTGTATACATATTTTACAAGTATAGCTCGAATCTGCTTGGAAGCCCTCTGGCTTTAGTTTAGTTATTTCTTCTTCTAATCATCATCATCATCATCATCATCATCATTATCTGTAGCCTGAGCATTTTACCATTCCCTCTTTGACTTTGTTGTCGCTTTCCTCTTTGTTCGCATTTTGCACATTTTTCCCACGTTCTCAATTTCGTCTGTGTGTGTATGTGTGTGTGTGTGTGTGCGTGAGTAGTGGTTGGGGTTGTTAAAACTCAACCCCCAAGTAAAGTGACTTGCCTTGAGAAATGGCGCTATTACATTCAGTGTGTGTTTGTGTGGGTGTGTGGGTGGTCTGTATGTGTGTGTGTGTCTGATAACGTTTCAATCTCGCCCGTTTCATATATTTTTACTTTTACTGCTATCTCGTTCACTCACTCACTCTTACACCATCTTTCTCTTTCCCTCGACTGTTTGGCGCTTTTATCTGCAAGCTTTAATATTGCGATTCAATTCTTTACTTTAAATCGTTTTCAAGCAAAAATTGCCAAGTTGAATTCCAACTTTTGTTCGTTTGCTGTGCTTTTGTTGCGTGTTATATTTGAGTTTTTATTTTTATATATATATATATTTAACAAGGCACCACTTGGGGTGGGGGCTGCCTTTTACATTCTTTGGAGTTGGGTTGCCCATTTTAATGAAAGTTCAAGATTTCCTTGATTAAAGTTATGAATTTAAACGAGTTTCAGAGTTGCCAAAGGTTTATTAAGAGCTGTAAACTATGAAAATTTTAACTTTAATTTATTGATTAAAAAAAACATCGTCGTGTTATCACAATTTCATTGTGCATATGTAAAAATGCTAAATTTTTATTGAAGTTTAAAGCCAAAAGAAATTTACTCGAATACAGATAACTCACAGTATCGAATTAAATACATAATTAAGATGATTATTTATAAGATCAGTTCGAGACAATAAAGTGAATTATTATTACAATTGATTAACAAAATTAGTAATATAATCTGTCCTTTAAATTCTTAGATCATTGTTTGGCTATTTTATTTATATGTCATAGAGTACAATAATACAATAACAATATTTATTCCTTTATAATGCTGAGCTGAGCAACTTATTTAAAAGTTGAAATCTGTAATCAATTCAAGAAAAGGAAAAATATTAACTAATAAATAAGCAGAAATTTAAAAACATCTTGACAACGTCTAAAAACTAAATGCGTGTTTCAAAGTACACATGGGAAACCTTAAGAATAAACTCTATGATTAATTATTATAAATTCAGCGAATTACTCATAGCACTATTATTATTTTGACCACAACTTGGCTTGTGTAATTATTATGCAGATCACTCGTTTTGGCCATGTTTCATGTCAATTCTTGCAGATGTTGGCATTAAATTTTCTTGTCAAAAGGTTTTTGCATTGCTGTCTGTCTCTCCCGTTCCCTCTCTCCATCTGTCTCTGTCTCTGTCTGGCCCCTTAATTGATGACTGCCCGCTGCACTTTTCACATTCAATGCAACTTGCAACGGGAAGTGGCAGCTGTTTTCGGGGTAACCGCAACACAACTGGAATCCTTAACCTGGTTGTTGGAGGACGACAAATTATAAGTTTACATACATTGTCAATAATGGCACTGAAAATGATATAAACAAATGATCGACTAGCAGATACCCTTCTAAATAGAGAAATAAATATTCTGCTTAACTTTTCAGATTTTTTTTTAATGTACCAAAAATGTATATATAATCTAAATATTTATTAAAGCACAGCTAAACATTGCTTGGCTGTATGTAAATTATATAATAAAATATATAATTAACAATCAGATTTGTTTCGATTTATAAATTAAAGTTCTACTTTATTTGCTCATATAATTTAAAAATAAAAAATAAAGCTTCTAGCTGCCATTTAACATGCTCTGTTTTGTGTTTTCTGGCCACATGCTGCATACTGCAAAAATGCACACAACACTTTTCACGTGCCACTAGAAGTCAGCTTGTGTAGGGGAGCGTATAATAAAGAGGTTTTCCCCTGTGGCACGTACCAAAAATGATGTTGCCACTGCACGTTTGCGCAGTGGTCTTGCAGCCCCTCATCGCCCCAATTCCCCCGTTTCGATCTGTGGCGATCTCAGGCAGCGCAGGTGTTTGACTTGTTTGCTGCAAGCTGTTCAAAAAAATGCAATAAAAATACAACTTGCAATTGCGGTTCGCTGTCACATGTTGGTTTTTATTGTTGTTGTTGTCTTGTTTTGTGTTCTTTGGATGACATCAAGTTGGTTTCATATAAACGTTGTTTATATTCTTTATAAATACATTGATATACATATATAACTATATATATATATTTATGTATGTTTGTGTGTAACTAGGTCAAATACTTAATCTTATCAGTGCGACGTTTGTTTTGTGATTATTATTAGGCCGGCT
Organism: Drosophila demipolita; assembly: GCA_035042405.1. Classification (NCBI taxonomy): domain Eukaryota; kingdom Metazoa; phylum Arthropoda; class Insecta; order Diptera; family Drosophilidae; genus Drosophila; species Drosophila demipolita. The sequence continues at coordinate 2,527,152 of JAWNLI010000489.1, read as the reverse complement.
GCAAACACTTAATGGCCTTAAATTCCAACAGGTGGCGCTCATTACGCATTACGTAAGCAACGACATAGATAGCTAAACATATTCTGGGCGTAACCATAAATTATTACAAAGCCTTGTTAGTTTTTTTTGCTTCTCATTTGGCTGATTGAGTGTTAAGTGTATAAACAATAGTAATTGCATTTAGCCACTACAATTAAGCCAGCTGACAGTTTTTGTGTGTTTCAAAATTGTTGCCAGTGGTGCGCAATGGCAATGATAATGGCAATGCAGTGTGCATAGAAACCAGATTTGTATTTAAATATTTATATATATATATTATATGTATTTCAATTTCTATAAGGAAGTCATATCAGTAAATGAAAAGAAATCAGAGCATTCTAATTTTTTTTCTTATAATATTTATATATTATTGTGTACATATTACATATGTATACATATTGATTATCAATATTGAGCGCATGACCTCAATGATACCTTGTAATGTCTCTCATCGCCACACAAAAACAACAACAATAATAATAACCATAACAAAGACAAAGGAAAGAAGAAGTCCGAATCTATATATATATATATATATATATACATAATATAGGAAATTGCGTTGAAGTTTATTTCGCAGCTGCTGTGGCTGCCTCGATTATTGTGTTAACAATTCAATTATTGCATATTTTTGCATTCTTGCGATACATTTTTGAAATAGCCCCACAAGAAAACAACAATGATCGAAAGGGAACGCATGAGAATGAAACCTGCGCAGTGCTACTCAAACTGTGGACTGTAAAACTGTCTTTGTTATCATTTGCATGCCAAGTGTTTTTACACTGCTAATGAACCAGAGTTGAACGATTTTTATTTCGATTGCAAGTGTTTACAAATGCATTGGGTTGGGTTGACCTCAAAAGCAATAGCCTCGTGCTAATAATCAAAACAAATCGAAAATATTGGAATTTGCGTAAGAACAATTACAAGTTAACAGCGAGAACAACAATTAGAATATTGACACGAAACAAAAGCAATGCAAACCAAACAAATTAACGTGAAATCAAAGCGAAAAATTATTTAACCTTCAGTCATGCAATCTGACAACAAACACGTGACCATGAATAATATTCTAGTTGCTATTGGTGAGAGTAACTATGTATGTGTGTGTGTGGATGTAATACTATGTTATATGTATGTATATGTAGAACAATATATAAAACCATATTGTTAGAATTTTCACGAGTTAATTATAAAACTGACAGCCGACGATTAAATAATGCAATTACACCAATAGTAGCAAAAAGTGCGATAAAGAGCGTGCTGTAACGGTATTTAATTGGCATGTTAACTAACAGACATACACAAGCACACAGAGAGACACACACACACACACACCGGCTCGAGGCAAACAGACAGTTGTGCTAATTTTAATTATTTGTCGCAAATGACCTTGACCCACAGTGCTTCTCACTGTACACGCTCTGAGAGAGCTAACAAAAAAATGAGCAATCCAAAATAAATTTTAAAAATAGCAATGCACGCGCTAAATTAATAATGCCAAATAAAACGCAAAAAAAAAAATATATATATATAAGAAATATTTTTAAAAACAACCAACAGCATTGGAATTTTTATTCATTTTGTAGTGCGATTTATTTTCATTGTTACTTTTAGTTTTGATATGAGCAACAACAACAACAACAACAACACGAATAATAACAAGAACAAAAAAAAGAGGAACAACTGAAAAAGCTTAAAACACAGCACAGACTGCGTGGCAGGCGAATAGTCGTAAAACAAAAAGAAGGCGAGAAGGCCGTCAACAACAAAAACAAAAACAACAGCTCAAGCAAAAATACCGCACATTCATACATACATAAATTGCACGAAGAAGAAAAGGTTGAAAACGTGGGCGTTGGCGGCGCTGCTTGCGTATGTCAGCTGCTAGACTATTATGTATATGTGTGTGTATATATATATATGCATTCTCTCCCAATTGACGAAGAGTAGAAGAGGGCGTTTAGAGTAGGCATTAAGTGCAAGCAGCGCTGCTTTTCGAGTTGATTAAAAGCGCGTTCTGTTTTCTGCGAGCAACAGCGTAAAAGTCTCTATGCGCTCTGTAATTGTGTCAACTACAGCACGCGTGTGTGAGCCTGCCCCTGTGTATGTGTGTGTGTGTGTGTGTGTGAGTATGTGTGTTTGTTTGAATAAGTGGGCTTTGAAATGGAAATGTGTGTCACGCCTCCGCAGGCATGCAAAACAATTAAGTAAGCTTTACGCCTAGTATGCTAGACTAACGGATACCATGGAATATCAGAAAATATAAATATATGCAAAAGCGAGCAAACATATATATGTAATTTATGGTATATGTGGAATGTGCAATTAGTCTACGAGATGCTCAAATGATACGATTTGTATGCCAATACAGGGTATTGCATAGCATATATAAGATTTATATTTGAATTGTTGTCGTTTAATTAGCTGCTAGAAATGACAATGGTGCGATAAACGAGCTAAGCTAAAGTCGGAGCATCGATCCAAATTATTGGTCCAGTTGTGGAATAGTCATGCGGTTTAGTTCCCAAGAGCTATGCATACAACATTTTAATAACTTTTGGCAATTGTATGCAAATTTATAAGTAATTTGCTATATGTCAGTTGTAATCTGAAAAATAATAAAATTTTATTATCAAATTCTCTTGTGCGTAAGAGATATGCGAAATCATTTTCGATAAAGACTTCAATTGTAAACCATTTCAGCTGCTCAACGGGGCGTATGTTCAATTGGCCGCCCAAAGAGGTACAGGCCAAACAAAAGTTGCACAAAATGGCGCCTGAGACTGGCAAAAGTTTTGACCTCTCGACTGCCGCACCGCCAACTTGTTGGCCTCTCTGTCTGTGTGTGTGTTTTGAATATTAGAATAACGTACATTTTGTATACACACACCACGCACACATACCACACTACCTACACACACACACACACAGACACACGAGAGAAGCTCTTGCTCTTGCCAATAAAGTGAATCGATTAGAAAAGGGGTCCCGACAAATGGGAGGTGAGTTCAGTCGACGATTGTCTGCCCCGAGAGAAGGCTTTTGATTTTGCAGTTGTTGTCGGGCGGGCAATGTTTGCATTCAGCATTTACCACAATGTCTACAAAAAAAAAGTGTTTATAGTCTGAGGCATACAAATAGATAGATAGACTTTGTATATAGAAAATGTGAGCATCGATTGTCAATGCAAATACATATTTAAACTGTCTTTAATAAATATAAAATTGCCAACTATTTCTTTATTCAGTGATTATTAATCTAATTTTCCTAGTAGAAACAATAATATCTTCTGTAGTTATAATATCTTATATCATATTTTAATTTAATTGCAAAATAATGAAAACAAAATTTTTTTTTAATAAATTTTTGATATTTCCATTAAAATAATAATATTATATAGTAAACTTTTTCTGACCTTAACTGGCCAATTCTCGTTGAGCCAAAAGCAACTTTTATTAGAATCTAGAATCTAAATTGGATAAATTTCTATTTTTAAAAGCCGAAATTTTAGAAAGAAAATTCGATTTATAATTATAGAGTCAAGACCCCCCAAAAGCAAATCTGTCTGAAAGTACATCAAAGCCGTTTGAACTTTTAAGTGAATTTGGTTTTTAGCTATCGTTTAAAGCAAAGTTGCTAAAAGGCTGATCTGCTGCTGTCCAGGTGGTGACTTGATTGGCAGACCAATAGATAGACACACACAGGCAGACACACACACACACACACATCCACACACACAAACAGACGTAGCAGACATGGCTGGGATACATAGATGACAACGGTTAACCGCCCAAACAGGATGACTGTAGGTCGTCAGAGACGATTGAAAATGGGTGGGGGGGGGGGGACTGCTGCCACATGCAACACTCATGCGGCTGTTGCTATTGCTGTAGTCGGGTTTTCATGGCAACAAAAACAGATACAGAAACATTGAGCACAGGAAGGATACACACATATGTAGATATGACGAGACTGGCGGATATTCGCACACGTGCATGCATACCAAATATTAAACAACGGGGCCATATATAACGGCATTTAAGTGCAAACATACATATATATATATATATAGATATATATATATATATATATGTAAAATGTAGTTGCCAGACAGGATTGGGTTGGGTTTTGTGGTGCTCGGAACAGGCTGTGTTCCAATACACACACAAACACACATACATAAACACACACATCCGAATGCGCAGCCAAAAAGCCATTCAATTTAATGTGGCTCTCGGCTCTCGGGTCTCGGCTCTTGTCTAGCCAAAATATTTCAACGTCCGAACAGCGCTTTAAAACATTTCATTTCAATGACCCATAGCTTTAATTAAACCAACATTGCGCCACTCGCCACTTGCCACTTGCCACTTGCCACATGCCACTCGTCACTCGCCTTCACCGCCGCCGACCCCTCAAAAGCAGGCTAAGGGTTGTTATTGATTTTTCACACACACACACCCCCCCCCCCATCCTTTCTCTGTTTTGGCCGAAAGCATTAATATGACTTTAGAAAGCTGCTGTTGTCGGCGTTTTGTGTCCATGATACTAATGAAGTCCCATTGTCGCACCGTGGGACACGCCCACCCGTAGCAACAAACACGCTCGTGAATTGAATTATATTTAACAACAAGACTGTTGAAACGTGCCTCGAATTTTAAATAAGCATAATAAATATTCAGCATGAGTCAAAAGTAAACACAAAGAAACATTAATTCTAAAGAAAAAAGCGTTTAAGATGATTTTAAAAGCTGACTTTTAAAATCTCACATCCCCAATTTACGAACAGGTTTATTTTATGTTTTCTTTGTGACATTAAGTAAAAAATTGTTTTAAGGATGTTTAAATATTTTATTTGATTCATTGTTGCGTTTTGGGGCTGCTGATAATGCGTCGGCCTTAAAATTGTACTTATTACTTTAACTGCTTGTTATTTTTATCACACACTCAAATTTTAATGTAAATACTTATAAGGAATTTTAAACCGATACATAATGTATTAATTAATATAAAATATATGATGATTAATGCATAGGGAATGTGTGAAGCGTAAAAACCTCAGCTAAAACCAGAGAAACTGATTAAATTAGTTATTTATAGCTATTATATTGAAGCAGTGGATTAGTGGATTAATCTTTTTGTGAAATTTTGTGCACTCATTTATTTATAATTTTGATGTATTCTTATATCGCAACATTTCCACCTGAGACGTCGTCATATATTTTGAACAGTTTATCAGTGATTCATCAACTTGAAGCACGCTCATAAAAAGCCTCTCGAGTTTGATTATTTATTAATGTTTTAGTTAACTCCTTTGATTATTATGAATCATCTTAAGTTTAATGCATTTAAGCCTTGTTTATTTATTTTTTTACCATTTCTCTCTTTTCTTTCTCGTTTTTCTTGCAGACCCCTTCAAAACAACAAAAGAATTACACGAAAAAAAAACACAAACAAAAAGTTTTATAAATAAGCCGAAATTTCAATTTAAATAATTTCAACGTTTTGCAACGCTGAGAGAGATAGAAGCGCGCGCGCAACATGCGTAACGGTAGTTGGCAAAGCGCGCGTGCCATGGAACGCAGTGAGATGAAACACAACTGCTGGAATGCGCGGCGATAAAATGAAACGATCGCAGCAGCAGCAACAACAACAACAACAACTACAACTACAAAAAACAAAAGAAATCAAACCTGAATGACGAAAATGTTGTCGCATATTGAGGAAAATGCATCGTTTTCTTAACATACAGCAAAATATAAAGCTACGCAACTATCATCAGTTACTTTTATATTTTGTTGCTGTCCCATTAGCTGCCACTGCTGCTGGAGGAAGGCGTCGAAGAGGCGAGAGCAGAGACGGAGATCGAGAACGAGAAGGAGAAGGAGAAAGAGAAAGAAAACAAGAACAAGAACAAGAACGAGAACGAGATATATTTGTGGGTGGGAGCAGCAGCAGCAGCGCAGCAACAATAACGTAACGCAACGTAACGTAACTCAACGCAACGTAACGGGACGCACATAGAAACAACTAGAAGATAGATTGTTTTAGTGCTTTTTTTTATTATTATTATTATTTAATCGTTCTCCTTAGCCCAATACAATACACGTACACATAGTTAACCCAACGCTGCCACTGTTCCTAAGACAAAAACAAAACAACAACAACAACAACAACAAATAACCTATCAACGTAATCGTAATTGTAACGTCGTAAACCTAAAGTAACGTAACGCGTAACGCCTATACAACATTGCTCCTCTGCCAACGTGTTTTGTTATATTTTTCATTTTGGATCATCAGCATCAAACACATCTGCATCAATAAAACAAATATAACCATTATGCATAATAATATACACGATATATGATCAATCAGCCGATACTGCAAACACATATATTGTATAGTTAACAACAACAACAACAACAACAAAGCAAAAAAAATAATAACAACAACTGCGAAGCATAAAAACAACAACAACAACGTTGTTTTTGGTGTTTCGGTTCGCATTGACCTCTTTTGCCGCTCAGCTGGCAAGGGAAAAATATGGCAACACCGCAAGTCAAAGACTTGGTGTTGCGCTCGCCAGCTGGCTCCTCCGATACCCTCACCTTTGCGTGGCCACTGCAGATTGGACATGGACAGGATAAGCATGACAATGGCATCGATATCATCGACACAATTAAATTCGTTTGCGATGAGCTGCCATCAATTTCATCTGCATTCGAGGAAATCAACCTCAATCACATTGACACTGCCTGTTATAAGACTATGACAAATCTTGTCGATCGCTTCAACAAGGCTGTCGACAGTATTGTTGCATTGGTAAGTAAATTAAAAAAAAACCTTTACTGATTCCTTTCAATCCTTAATATATTTTATAAAAGCAAACAAATTAATTCCATTTATCAAAATTACGGACATATTTTTTGAATTGTCGTTTTAACACTTTGATCCCAAATGTTTGTGATGAGCTGCAGAATATTAATAAAAACTTTTGTTACTTTGAAATTTTATTGAAAAAACCAAGTCTTAAAGTAGATTTAGAAAAAGAAGTCCTAATTAATTTTAGATGTTTCCTAAGATTTAAGATTCCAACTATTTACGAGAGTGTTTACAGTTGTTCCAATCGATATAGACATCCTTAATCTCACAATCAATCCTATTCGATTAAAATTAATTTATTGTTTTTTGTTCGCACAGGAAAAAGGAACTTCACTGCCCGCCGAGCGTTTGAATAAGTTCGCTCACCCTAGCCTTTTAAGACACATACTGCAATTAGTTTACAATGCTGCCGTACTCGATCCGGACAAGCTCAATCAGTACGAGCCCTTCTCGCCGGAGGTGTACGGCGAGACGTCATACGAGCTGGTCCAGCAAATGCTCAAACATGTCACCGTCAGCAAGGACGACACGTTTATTGATCTCGGTTCCGGTGTGGGACAGGTGGTACTACAAATGGCTGGATCGTTTCCCCTCAAGACATGCATTGGCATCGAGAAGGCGGACACGCCCGCCCGCTATGCGGAACGCATGGATCTGATCTTTCGCCAGTACATGAGCTGGTTTGGCAAGCGCTACTGCGAGTACAAACTGATCAAGGGGGATTTTCTGGTGGGCGAGCACCGCGAGAAGATCATCTCCTCGACGCTGGTGTTTGTCAACAACTTCGCCTTCGGTCCCACAGTCGACCATCAGCTGAAGGAGCGATTTGCCGACTTGCACGATGGCGCACGAGTTGTCTCCTCCAAATCGTTTTGTCCGCTCAACTTTCGTATCACGGATCGGTGAGTGATAATCTTAAATATCTTATTATTTTCAATTAAATTAAAATAAAATTATAATTAATTCTATTTTGCAGTAACCTCAGCGATATTGGCACAATAATGCATGTTAGCGAAATACCGCCACTGAAGGGTTCCGTTTCGTGGACCTGCAAACCGGTTTCATATTATTTGCATGTTATCGATCGAACTATTTTAGAGCGCTATTTTCAGCGCACGAAAACCAAGGGCGCTGATCACGAGCACGTGGGTAAGTTAATGGCAACTCAATACACACACACACACACAGCACAGCACAACATACCCGTCAATCCACTCACAAATCAATCTCAAATAACAGTCACTATCAGATCAATCAGTCAGATCAGATCAGATCAGATCAGTTCAGATCAGTCACATGATCACTCACAATCACCAACGATCACCCACATTCGATCACAATCTTTGGTTTCCTGATTGTAAATTATAAAATTATAATTCAATTTATATTTGTATTTTTAGCATTAGAATTTAAATTATTATAGGTAATAATTGAATATTTCTTTATAACTTGAACCCATTGAAAATGGATAATAAGGGTTTAATGATTATTCTTAAATTTATGTAACAGGCAGAAGGAAGCATCTCCGATCCCATCAAGTATATATATTCTTGATCAAGATCAAATGCCGAGTCGATATAGCCATGTCCGTCTGTCTGAATGAACACGTGAATCTCATATATCCGGCACAGATTAAATTTGCTTCGAAAACTGCTTTTATTTCTAGCTTATCGATTAAATGTATCGATTTCCGATAGCACAATATACAAATGAATTAACTACCAAAATTTCCATAAGATCGTATAAGAGAGAGAAAGAGATGACAATATTTATTTTATTCTTTGCACATTCAATGTAATCGTGCATCAATACATTTTTTTAAACCAATAAGAAATCGATAAATAGGCAGTAAAAATAGGAATTATTTTTAAGGGTTGTCCGACACTCGATAATGGTTTGAATTTGTCTGTCTCTTGCAGGAACTGTGCGCACCACACGCGATCGCGCCAAGCGTGAGGCAAATACTGTGCAGCACAACAACAATCACAACAACAATCACAACAACAACCACAATAATAACCACCAGCGGGGCGAGCTGCAGCGGGAACAGCAGCGTGAGCGGGAGAGGGAGCGGGAGCGGGAGCGGGAACGTGAAAGGGAGCAGCTCTTCAATGGACCAGCTTCCCAGCAGCGCCATCAATCGCAATCTCCCGCAAATGTTAGCGGTGGTGGAGTAACCGCATCCAAGACACGCCAACAGTTGGCAACTGCGCAGCTGCAGAAAGAGCAACAGCTGCTGCTGCAGCAACAGCAGCAGCAACAGAAGGAGCAACAGCTGCAGCAACAGATGCAGCAACACAGTCTGGACATGGACAGCAGCACGGACAGCGACGCAGATGGCGAGGTGAATAATGGCAATGGTGGCAACACCACCACAACCACAAACACCAATTCAACATCGAATGGACCGATGACGCGCAAGGTGTGGTCGGACTGGTGCAGCTCAAAGGGAAAGAGTTCGCAGTCGGACGACGAGGAGAACAACAATAGCAACAGCAACAACAGCAACAGCCACCAGGGACGCGTTGCTCCTCGCACTCTGACCACGCTGAAGAAGCGCAAGAAGCTCACACGGAAAGCGGCAATTGCCAGCAAATCGGCAGCAGCGGCTCAGCGTGAGGCGGAGGAGGCTGCTGCTGTTGCAGCGGTTGCTACGTCCGCCACTTCCGCCTCGGCTAGCAAGGAATCGAGCAGCAAGGAGGATCAGCCCCGGGCAGCTAGTGCGGGTCCTGGGCGCAAGGGTCGCTTGAAGAAGGGGCAGCGTGGACGCAAGTGCTTAAAGATTGCTGGCCTGGATGTGCTGCACAAGCAGACAGTGCTGAGCACCTCGAGCGAAACGACGACGAAGAAGCTGCCCGCAGCACCGGGCACCGTTGATCAGCAGCTGACGTCGCTGCTCACCGGTGATATGTCGCATCGGGAACTGGATATACCCAAAGCGCCGCAGGATACGCCATATGCTCTGCAAATCCTACTGGATGTGTTCCGCTCGCAATATATGACGATGATTGAGCACATGCGCTCCAGCGCCTACCTGCCGCAGGTGCAGAAGCAGATTGCGCAGGAGCAGGAGCGGATGGCGCAGCTGAAGAACCGAGCCAACCAGCTGGACAAGCAGATCAAGGTGCTGATCGATGACAGCGTGACGCTGCTGAAGGTGCGCATGAATGAGCTGGGCATCAATGTGAATTCGCCCAACGATCTGATTGCGCAGGCCAAGGAAATCGTGGGGCGGCACAAGGATCTGCAGCATGCGGTCAGCAAGATGCGCAACGAGGTCACCGTCTACGAGAGCGAACAGAAACTGCTGCTGAGCAAGCAGCTCAAGCATCTGCCCGAATTCCAGAAGCTCTGCGGCGTCGGCAGCGGCAGCGGTGGCAATGGCAAAGTCAAATCCGAGCTGCCACAAGAGCTCTCCGAGACGGCCGCCCAGGAGCTGGTGCTCAAGGAGATTGCCAACACGCTCAGTCAGCGCAAGAAGCTCTACGCCCAAGTCTCGACCATCGAGCAGGAGACGAGCACGCTGCAAAAGACGGCCGAGGATCGCAGCACAGCTGCCGCTCTGCTCGCCCAGGGCACCAACATTAGCCTGGCCAGCAATGCACCCACTGTTGCAGCTGCTGCAGCGGCTGCTGCTGTTGCCCCTGCGGCTGCATCGAATGTTGCCCTGCCCAATTGCAACAAGCTGCAAGCTGTGAAATCCTCACGTCGCAGCCGGGAGCATCGTGCACGCTCCCAGGAGTGGCCCGAGGTGCCGGAGGTGGGCAAAATACAGGAGAGCAATCCGGAGGTGCTGGCCCAGAAGATACTGGAGACCTGTCGCCAGGTCGAGGCTGGCAAGTTTCAGGCGCCGCCAGCTGCCATCAATGCCAGCAGCGCTGCCAGCAACAGTGTCAACTTTGTCAATGGCAAGCCCAAGATTGAGCTCAAGACGATGACGTCCCTCTACAAAGATAGCACGCTGATGCCAGCGCCAAAGCAACAGCAACAACAACAGCAGACACAACAACAACTGCAACAGCAGCAACAGTTGCTGCCACAGCAACAACCGACGCAGGCACCGTCTGTGGTGTTGCCCAAGTGTGAGCTGCCCGGCTTGGGTCGCAAACAGGAGTCACCGAAGGTGGCCAACTTTGAGGATAGGCTCAAGAGCATCATAACATCGGCGCTGAACGAGGATCAGGAGCAGCGCAGCAAAGCGTTGCCTATCATCGAAGCACCCGCCGTGCCGCTGCTCCAATCGCCCGTCTCCAAGCGGAGCAAGCAAATGGCCCAAGCGACGACGTCGGCGAACAACTTGCACAACATTATAACCGTGTCGACGCAGGGATTGATGCATCTGAATGCCAATACGACCATATCGCCCATAACGCCACCGTTGCCTGGGCCACGGGCGGGTGCAGCTGCCTCGACGGCGCCGCCACCGCCAGCCAATTTGCCCTTTGCCAGCGCCTACATGAGCAGCAAGCAGCAGCACCAACATCACCAGCAGCAGCAGCAACAGCATCAGCAACACCAGCAGCAGCACCACCAACTGCAGCAGCTTTCGAGCAAATATGGCCAAACGGTATCGATCAAGGAGTCCAAGTATGCGCCACCAACAAGAGCTGGTTCAGCAGCCCCACCGCCGCCGCCACCACCGCCGCCCACATCGTCAGCGCATCTGGCAACGCTGTACGCGGGACACAATGCAACAGCGGCAACAACGGCCACGCCTGCCGATATGGGTTACCATCGACGACGTGCCTCCGTCAGCGCCAACAGTTACGAGCACTTCATAGCCCAGCAACAGCAGCAGCAGCAACAGGCGCTAATGTTTGCCCACGTGGCACAGCAGCGACTGCAACAGCAGCAACAACAGCAGCAACAGCAACAGCAACAGTCGCATGCACATCAGGCATCACTTGGATTACATCATCATCATCATCACCAGGCAGCCGAGTTCAAAGCGCCAGCGGAGAATCTGCTGCAGCGATCTGGCAGCCGCGAGCAGCTCGCGGAACAACAGCAACACCAACAACAGCAACAGCAACAACAACAACAGCAGCAGCAGCAGCAACAGCTGCAGTTGCAGCAACACCAGCAGCAACAGCACAGCTTAGAGCTGCTGCCGCGCGCCAGTTCCGCCAACTCGGACTATGCTGGTTACCGCGTGGAGCGTCTGTCCGTGCGACCGCCAAGTCGTCCCAGCTCGAACAGCTCACAGCCGGACTACACGCAGGTGTCGCCGGCGAAAATGGCATTGCGTCGTCATCTGTCGCAGGAGAAACTGAATCAGCCGCCGCAGGCGCTGCCAACGCCGCCACCAATGGCACTGGCGCCACCAGTGACATCCGGCAAGACGATTGGGGATCTGGTGAATGGTGAGATCGAGCGTACGCTGGAAATCTCACACCAGAGCATCATCAATGCGGCGGTCAACATGAGCACCGGCGCCAGCAGCGGCGTCAGCACCGCACACTTCATGGAACGCGCCTTTCTCGCCGAGCGGAACAATGATCGCCTGCTGATCAATCTCAATGCCCAGCGGCCGGAGCGCGTCCACGTGCGGCCCATTGGCGATGAGGCGCCCGAGCCGCAGCCCACCAACTACAGCCAGGCAGCAGCGAGCAGCAGTAGCAGCAACAGCAGCAGCAGCAACAACAATCTGGCCACTTTGGCTCATGTTGCCTATGCCCAGAAATCCCAGGCGCCAAATGCACGTGCAGCGTCATCGTCACGTTCGGGACGGGATTATCAACCGGTTGCTTTGCCGCGTGCCGAAATGAATGGTTGCATTGAGGCATATTTTCACGAGGAGCAGCAGCAGCAACAGCAGCAGCAACAACAGCAACAGCAGCAGCAGCAACACCATCATCAGCAACAGCACCCGAAATCGAAGAGCACTGCGGGTGGTGCAAGTGGGTTGCGTGCACCACGCATGAATGGTGCCAATCCGCCACTGGAAGGTAAGTGCAACATTTGTGTATAATAAAGCACTAGAGCCGAAGAGATCAGGATTACCAATAACAAGTATTTAACACAAAATTAAAACATATAATAAAGTTGTGGGTTTCAATTGAATCATAACTTTTAAAATGAGTCCAATCTGAATATCTTTACTGATTTATGTGTTTTATGCTGAAAAAAAATATATATATAAATAAATAAATTTAATTTGTATAAATAACAAACAAAACATTTACAAACCAATTCAAAAAATATAGAAAGAAGACTCGAAAAGATGACAACAAACTGAAAAATTAAAAAAATACTGAAATTATTTGTGGAAATTGCATTTGAATGTTGTGGCGCCATCTGGCGGATTAAGAAAGTTCTACTTATTCTTGAAAATAAAACTCAATGTTAGACATATGCTGCCACTGTGCACTAGATGGCGCCACTATCTGACAATCTATAATTGTTCATTGCTAACAGTTTTTGTTCACTTGTTGCAGGATTAGCTGCTTCGCTGCAGGATCATGTGCGAGCCCGCAAATACAAGGAGGAGAACGAGGAACGACAACGACGTGCGGCAGCCGCTTCTACATCTTTGGAGCTGACGCCGCATTTCGCGCATCAGGCGCCGCCCGCTCATAGCTATCATCATCATCATCCGCAGCAACAGCAGCAGCCGCCGCCTCCGACGCAGCATTCGCATCACCACACAGCCGCTGGCAATCTTAATGGAACGCCACACAAAGTGGAGCGTAAGCTGCAATAAATATATAAAAATGTTTTTTATCCAATTTACTCATTTGGGAATCTTCTTTGCAGTGGGCATAAAGCGTAGTTCGCCACTGGCGCCGCACCAGCAGCCGTCGCGACCCGCCAAGTTGCCGCATTTCGATCAGCAGCCGGTTGCCCATGCGCATCAGCATCTGTATGTGAACAGCAATGGGGTGCAAGCGTTGCCGCCGCCCGCACATGAGGCCAACACACCGTCGCCGACACCGTCGTCTTCATCCTCATCCTGTGGCAGACGCAGCAAGGTGCTCGTGGAGCCGCCGCTGCTAATGAGTCCCGAGCTCAGTTCACTAATGGGCGATGAGCGACCGCTGCAGCTGTCGACGAGTCACCAGCAGCCGCATCACCACCACCAGCAGAAACCACATCAGCATGCCCAGCAGCAGCAGCAGCAACAGTTGCGTGGCTCGCATCAAGGTAGCCACAGCATCACGCCCACCATTGTGGGCGGCCAGCGCTCCAATGGCGCCGACGATGGTAAGCCATTTGTATGCCCAGTTATAGCAACAGCATCACACACACATGCATTCCATGCACCACACACAACACACACATCACACTCGCCACAAGCACCAACGGCACATGCCACACATCATCGATTGCACAGCTATCAAACACGACTCGCCACCCAAACGGTGGCTCAAGATCTCACCACAAAGACACGCAGGCGTCCAAACGTCGCCTCCGCTTCGTCGGATGCCGATTCTGACACTGACAGTGCCTCATCCTCCAGCCTCTCCAGCTCCAGCTCCAGCTCGAGCTCCAGCACCTCCAGCTAATAATGCATGCACATATTCCACACATTCTACACACACACACTTTACACACACATTACACACATTTTATATAATTATACACTTTTCATTTTTTACTGTCGCAATTTACAATTAAAATATTCGCAAAATATGCAAAAAAAAAAAGAATATTTATTTGCCAGAATATTTGAATGGTTTTGGTTTAACTTATGTTGTGCGTTGTTCGTAGTTTAGCATATTTTATTTTGTATTTCCTTAAAATATTTAACATTTTTATTTATTGTTTGTATTTTGTTATTATTTATTTTGTATGTATCAATTTTATTGTTTCTTTCTCCTTTCGCTATTGGAACATTTTGTTCACATTAAAATTAAGGTTTAAAGCAACAAAAAATAACCAGTTCAGTTCGGTGCGCGATAATAAATATTCATATGAAATTACACACATAATTAAATGAATTAATTAATGTAATTAAATATTTATCTATTTCGACAATTTCTGGTTTTAAAAGTAAATGGTTAATAATGAAACTATCACTATTCTCGAAGATAAATTGTTATAAATTGTATTTTCATCTGTTAATATAAAAAACTGATTCGCCTCTTATAAACTAAAAGAAAAAGGATTAATCATTTCTTATAAAGTAGTTAATCGTGACAAAAAAAAAGTGACCAAGATGTGATTCATAAACCGGAGATGATGCAATTGTTTACGTTCCGTGCATCGTAATGTTTATTAACTTTATTTTTGTTAATTAACTGATGCTAAAAATAGATCTGTTTCTACAATATATAAAATTGATAGACATTATTATGGCAAAGTGTAAATACTTTGTATTCTGTAAAAGAAATAACGCAAAACCTATATAAAATAATTAAAATAAAAAACGAAAAACTGCCGCAACATGCAACATTTTGCCAGCTTATTTTCATACAGCCTATCGAGTCACAACAAATAATTCATTAACTTCATAAAAATTAAAACTACATACGTCACACACACACATTTACACACACACACACACACTCAAATGCTCTCTGTAAAAAAAACATAAATCAACATAATTTTTTTTTTTACTTGAATATTAACAATCTCCTCTGGAATGTTATTTTTGCATAATTAATTTTCAAATATTTACTAAAACAAAAAAATATCGAACAATGGACAACATAAAAAAAAAAAAAAAAATAAACATCGCCGCGTTACTTATCCAAAACTCGACTCTATATCCCTTCTATTATGCTCTACTCCCATACAGTTACCGATTTGGCAACGCATCGTACTGTAACTAATTACGATCCCAGACGTCGACTTCGCACACCGACTTCGACTTTGTCTGGTGCCACGAAACAAACCGCTACCAATTGTAATACTCATAACAATGGATTTGTTGTGGCCGATAGTAGTAGCACCAATAATAATAATAATAATAATAACAATAATAATAATAACGACCATTGATTACCTCTAAATATATATATATCTCAAAACCAAACCCACAGAAAAAAGAAATTGACAAAACCGATAAAGAAAATATGAACACGAAAATCCCGAAACAAAAATAATGCTAAAAAAAAAAACCGAATTGTTGTTGTTGAGAAGCAGAGTACAAAAAACCACATCTAATATATAAAAAAAAAAGAATACATATATAAAGACAAAACATAATTTATTTTGCGTTCAATAATTTAACCTAACCGAATTTAAAAACAAAAAATTTGAAAAAGAAAAAAAAAGAAACTTTAGTATATTATTATATATACACATATATGAAATTTAAACATGAGCATGAGGTAAGTTCTGTTGCGCCTAATTGGTTTACTTTCTCCTCTATTTTGTTTAATTGATTTTTAATTTATGATTTTTAACCATATTTATTTTTGTAACACTTTCTAATATAATTTTCATAAGCCGCAAATTACAGCTATATTTACTCATACACACACACACAAACACACACACACACAAGTACACACACCTTGAAGCAATCGAAATTGCGAGAGAATAAAACCCTTTCAAATATTTACGGTTTGGCCATACGAAGTGTTATCGTAATCGTTATTGCTACTGTTATCGGGCTCACCTTGCTCAGCACCTACTCCCAGCCAAAACACACATAGCCACTCACACACACACACACACAACACACACACACCAACAGCAAAGAAATGTTGTTGCTGTTCTCAATTAACTGATTTATATATGTCATATTTGATTGCTAATAAACTGATTATGTTTTTTCCACAATAGATGATGTGATTGCTGCCGACGAGGAATCGCACTGGCAGCATCGTGTCAGCTCTGGCTTTGATCGTTTGGTGGCCTTTGCCAGCACTGAGCTGGACAAGACGCGTCGCTCCATTGATGGCGATACGGTGCCTGCGTCGATTAGTTGCAACACCTCACCGGATTCGGGCATCACGCACAGCAGCAGCAACTCGGATGCGGCGCGCACATTTTTGTCCACCTCGTCAAGCTCATCGCAGCTGGAGCTGCCCATCAACAACAGCAGCAGCAGTGGCAACAGCAACAGCAATAATAGCCTCTATGCCAGCCAGGTGCATAATCTGAGTCATCATCCCTACCAGCAACATGGTCATCTTCAGCAGCAGCAGCAGCAGCCGGTGCAACAGCAACAACAGCCGGTGCAACAGCAGCAGCAACCAGTGCAACAGCAGCAGCATCATCAACAACATTTGACAGATCATTTGAGTGACAGCAGCATGAAATCCAGCACATCCTCATCACTGCACGCGAGCAGCTCGCTGAAGACGGTCTCGCCGGTGGATTCGGGTGCCATCGATTCACCGCCGCTATCCGATGTGGGCCTGCCACGGACTCCCAGTCCGAGTGCTGTCAGCGTTGCCACACCACCGCTGGCCCATGCTCCGTCATCGCTGGCCAATGAGCTGCGCATACCGCTCAAATATCAGCGCAAGTCGAAGAGCGGCTCCGAGAAGCACTACAAGAAGAAGTTCTGTGAGCGCAACTGGGAGTACGACTGCGATGAGCTGCTGTCGTACTCGAACTCCAGTGCCCCTCCGACGGCAGCCGATGCCGCTGGCAATGGTCCGCCAACAATGCTTGATACGTCCGGCAGTGTGGCAGCAGCGCCGCCCCTTGTCCTGGGCAAATCGGGCAAGTCGCCAAAGGAGAAATCCTCGCCGCATCACAGCATCAATGCGAACAATGCAAATGCGGGTGCCGGCTATAATCATCATCACAAATCGTCCAAGTTCCGGCCGAAGGGCAAGGACTGGGACTGGTCGCTGGACAGCAGGAGCAACGCGGGCGAGCCGACATTGAATGGGGTCAGCGGTGGCGCCACCACAACGAGTAATTAATATTAAATTAATTTAGTTAAATTGCTGAACAGATTGAAAACTAGTTCGAAACAAAAACGATAAATGAAAAATTCTGAATGAAAATCAATTCGCAACGAAAGAAACTTATGCAAAGTTTTTGCTTTATTTTTAATTATATTTAATTTTATAATGATTCAATTCGAATCGAGTTGAATTGTACTTTAAAATATAACTAAATGAATTGAGTTTATTTGTAGTTAACTTATTGTATAGAATTGCCTTGTTTTTTTTTTAAAAATGTTTATTTTTGCAAATTAGTGTAGCATATTTTAGTTGACCATATTTGTGTTAGACTCTTAAGGCACCATCCGAAAAACAACAACAACAACAAATGCCCCCATTTACTGATGAACAATGTTACTGATTTCATTATTACCAAGTTTACTATTATTATTATTATTATTATTATTATGAGTACGATTATTAAGTGTAAAATGTATTTAAAATTTATTTTTTAATTGATTTGTATTGGTTTTAAGTTGTGTGTTTTGTCCATTTATTTGGGAATGTGTGTTTTATTATGATTTTTAAATAAATTTTAAACTAATTACAAACTATATTTACGTATCATTTTTTTTATTTCAAACTTTTTCTTGTGCATCCAAATTTTCAGATTGATTTTATTTACAGTTTCTTGTATTGGGACCAACACAACAAGCTTCTAAAATCGATCCGTTCCTGTTCGCATGATGTATGTAAAATTGTCAACGTCGCTTCCAAAAACTCTTATTACAAACAAATTAATTAATATATGCAAATAATAATAATAATAATAATAATAATAATGAAAAAAAAAGAATATTCAAATTGCAATAATAAAATATTTGAGCATACGGACATATTAATAAATGCACTTTGAAAATAATTTTAAATTTTTACTAATTTTATTGTGCTTAGCATAAATATATACGAGCATATAGGACACACACATACATACAGACACACATATAAATCGTTTCGGTGTAATTTATTGAAAAACCGTCGCGACGTTGCTCAGCATTATCAAGTTGATACTTTAATCATAATCTAATACATAAAACACACACAAAACAAAAATTTATGTAGCGCAAAATTAGCAAACAAAGAAGCAAAGCAGTAAAATGCAGCTAAAGCAGCAAAATGGCAGCCGAACAACAAGTAACCTTATTAATTAATGAATTTTCCACCTCAGCGAAATAACAACAATTTTATATATATTATATACATAGCAGTAGCGGCATATACAAATCTATATATACATACATTATATGTGTATGTTTGGCCATTCCGTTAAGCACTTTTTTTAATTTGTAAACCTAGTATATATATATATATGTATATATATATGTACATATATATGAGACGGGAGACTTTGAAAGTAAAAGTATTAACGGAATCGGTGCGATAATAACAGCAAAAACAAGTCAAGTATCAGGAAACCAATTAAACAGTAAAGAAACAAATAAACATGATTTACAAGCATTTAACAATAAATAATAAATATTTAGTAAACATACATATATTAAATATATACGTAAACCATATTTAACAAATAGTGTTTTATATGTTACAGCAACAGTAAAGAAGAAATATACAATTAATATAAATAATAAATAACACAATAAGGCCCATAGCAATTTAATTGGATTTTCAAATGTGCTATTAGCGTAGTGTAATATTAACATATAAATGAACAAAAACATAATGGCGCATAAACGATTTTTATACGTATACATATGTATTATATATTTATATTTACCATCATATACAAAGAAGCAGGGCCAAGCAAAAAAAAAAAAAACAAAAACCAATAAATTTTATAACAGTAACAAATGGCCCTGACAGCAAGAATCAGTTGTAGCAAATGGAATATTATTTGGCGCTATTAAAATGTAATGTATAATGCATATAAAAAAAAATAGTTAAATTTACATAAATAAATGAACATATAAGTATTTAACTAAAGATTAAGTAAACGCAACTAATTAATAACGAAAACAACAATATGACAAATTAATTAAACAAAAAGCACACGCATATTACAATTAACGGTATTATTATGTATATTTAAAATATATTTATTGCATATTAATATTATTATTTTAAACTTAAAAGGTTAATAAAAAAAAAAACACGAAATATTAACTACTTGGCTTTTCCTAAAATAAATTACTAATATTTAAAATGTATTTTCCAGTTGGTGCAACAATTTTTCAAAAACAACGATTTTTGATTAATTTTTTTTCACAAATTAAAATCATAAAAAGAGAGAATATAGGAAATGTCAAACTTATCAATCAATGGGAATGTTGATTGAAATACTTCCACCCAAAGTCGCAGTGTATTTCAATTAAAACCACAATTTATATTTTGTTCCATAGATTTTTATTGACTTTAATTGATTTGTTTATTTCATTCAAATATCTTATAAAAAGTAAAATTTGGTTCGTTTATGTTTATGTAACTATTGTATTGTATGCGTGTAGACTATTTTCGATTCGGTTATCAAAGTAAATTATTATATGTGTGTACTCGTATTCCTAAATGGGTTATTTCTATTTATTTAAGGCGGTAACAGCTTGATGTGGGGAGTGCATATCCAGTTTCTTGGCTTAGTCAGCTTAGCTTAAATATATACAGATACAAGCGCGGAGTGATTATTTGTTTAGGATTGTTTAGAATTTGTCTGCAATATTGATTGCCTACGGTTGGGATTGTTTTTTTTAATATAATTTTTTTATAGATACGTATTGAATTTTTTTAATTGCTGACTATCTTTAATTTTAGCTGAGACAGATATGTCTCTGCCAAAATCAATTGTTTCCCTTGTTCAATTGTTTTGTAAATGAGTGTACATTTTTTGTATAAGTATATATATATATATTTATGTATAAGTTGCTATATCTTCGTTTTAATGTATTTGTATGGTTTGTGTGTAAACGCTATGGTATATGGTTGTTATTAATGTATATAATTGTTTTACAATAAGCCTGAGGCACAGTTATAATTCTTTCTTTCTTAAACTTGTTTTTCACTTATATTTTTGTCAATTTTATTGTGAATTACGCAAAGATGCTGTAGATATTGGTATTAATCATTTTTACTTTGTTTTACAAACAAATTAACGCTAAGTTGAAGCAGGGAAAATCGCTTGTGATTTGTATAAGTGAAATGTTAAAGCTAAACTTTATTCAAAGTCTTAAAAATCTAAAAAATAGAACAGGCTAAACAGGATAGAGGGTTCAACAATAAGCATACGAATAACACTAAATGTACGGGATAATTAAACGTGATTTACAGCGGTACACAATGGGAACTAAACCTAAAGTACTATGGACAATAAGAGAGGTGATATTTCTATGATGCGTTATTGTTAAACAAAACACTTTCAATAACAAACAAACACTTAATTCTAATTGCAAACCATTGAACATGATTTAGTAATAGGGTAGAAAATAGTATAACAATTAAATTGCCAAGAAGTTTGAAATTACAGAGTAGCAAATACATAGATTGTTAATAAAATCGAAAGAACGTCGACCAATTTTCATACGCGTGTTTGAGATATCAATCATTTTCGAAAGTCTGATTGAGTTTCGAAATTGATTTGATAACAAATTGTAAATAATTACGTTACGCTATGATACGACACATACATTTGCACACTTCATCTTGATAATTCTTAAAGTTAACAGCTTGTTTTTTTTTTTTGTTTATTCAGGCCCTAACCACTTATTCGCTTAGAACTATCCTGCATGTATAGTTTTGGATTCTTATTGGTATCGTAAAACAATCTCGTTCCCTGACGGGAGCATTTAAAATGTTACATTATTTTTTATTTTCTATGTGTATATATGTTTTTAACGTTGAATTCTTTCAGACTTTAAGTTCGTTTCATTTGTAAGGTTCTCTCTTGTTTTAAGTTTGGTTTTCAAATCGAGGGTCAACAGTAAAAACTATTCAACTATAGAAAATGGCAAACATTTTCCAGTTCCACTTCCCAATTTATAACAATACGCAGCATACACAGTACAGACATACAAATATATATATATATATAATTACATATACAGATTTCTATGCACGCACATATAACAAGGGCCTGAGGGATAAATGGTTGAGAACGGTTTCAGTATCATTTGAAATATTCATAAATTGCTTTTATGGACATTGTTGAAACCAATTGGATTTTAGCTTAAGAATAAATATATATAAATGTTATATAGGCGTGGGTGCTGTGCTTTGCTTTAGAATTGCGAAGAGAAAGCTCTTAAGAGGAAACATCGATAATTTTACAATAATTACCTAAGTAAATACAACAAAAAATGTAAAAAACATAAGACAAATAGACAAAAAGGGGAAAAGGGGAAAAGGAGTGAGAAATAGACAGATATAGAGAGACATTTACAAATTATCCACATGCTGAAGCAGGCAGTCAATAACCAGCTCTTCTGGCTGCGTCTCGTTTTCATTCTCTGTCTGGGTTTGAGCTTTCTCTTCGTGCAAATTCTACAAGCTATCGAGTATATTGGCGGCACCAATAATGGCATCCACATCGCTGCTATTTGGTGCTACATCATCAATCAGTGCATCGCTGCTGAGGGCCAAGACGGCGCTTGTGGCACTGCCAACGCCGAAGGGCACCACAGCCGGCGAGGGCAGGCTATCAATCGTATTGCCATTGATTAGAAAGTCACGATGCAAGTCGATGGGACTGTAGCTAAAGCTTGGAGTCGCTATGGGTGTCGATGGCATCGATTTGGATATATCGAGTGCGGTGCGCGAACCATACGGCTGCCCATTGTAGGACATATTGTTGCCGCCCCAGTTGAAGGCTGTTGAGATGTTGAAGAGCCCGTTGGCGTCGTTGCAGTTGCCATTTGCGGTGTTCTGACTACTGTTGCAGCCCTGAAGCTGCGACTGCTGGTGTGGCAGCGGTGTGGAGGGCACGGAGCGCGATACTATACCGCCAGCACTACCAGCGCTGCTGTAACCGCTCGAGGAGCCCGCCGATGAACTGCACGTGGTCGTTGTTTGTATGCCGCAAAACTTGTTAGCAAAACTGGGCGAGATGAGCACACTGACGTCCACATCATCGTAGATCAGACTAGCCGGAACATCAACATCGTTGGCGTCCAGCTTCAGAGCGCCCACAGACTGCTGACTGTTGCTGTTCTCGGAGAAGAATGCATCGTGGACAATGCAAGCGTTGACAACCGCCTGATTTAGCTGCCGATTGTAACCCGTTGAGGGTGAATGGTTGCTGCTCCCGCGTTGCAGTTGCGACAGCGGCACAGATTGTGAACGTTGTGTTTCATTAAGTTCCATGCTGGCACCGCTTAGAGCCAGACTAGTTTCCAAATCCATAGAGTTCTGATTGATTAGCAGCTCTACATTGTGGTTGCTGCTGTTGTTTGTGGTGCTCTCGCTGAACTGGTTGTGGTTAGCAGTGCTGCCGCTAAACGACCAATTGACGCCCATACACTGTTGCAACAGCGAGGGACTGGGCGGAGCCGAGGCGGAGCTGCTGCTGGGATAACTATACACATAGCTGCGCCTGCGCCTATGCGCCCCAATCATTGGGTCCCCATTGCCGTTGTTGTTGTCAAAGTCCAGCGATTGCTGTTTGGTTAACATGCTGGAACGTTGGCGCATTCGTGTGAGTCCAGGACTGGCAAAGCAATTCTGAGTGGGCAGCTTTCCAGTTGTTGTTGTTGTTGATGTGATTGCAGCTGCAATTGGTGTTGCAGTTTCTGCTACTGTTGTTGCTGCTACTGCGGCGTTGTTTGGGGAAATTGGTAGAAAAATCCAGTTCTTGTTGTTGCCATTGCTGGACGCATTGCTTAAACTAATCTTGCGTTTGTTGCTGTTGTTGTTGTTATTGTTATTGTTAATATGTCGCAGCTGCTGCTGCTGTTGTTGTTGTTGCTGATGTTGTTGCTGTTGTTGTTGTTGATGCTTTCGTGACATTAAAGCCAGAGACGCTGAGGCAGAACCCACAACATTTGTTGCTGATGTCGCTGCTGCTGCTGCTGCTGCTGGTGCTGCAGCTGCTGGTGGCAACGGCATTGAGCGACGCATTTGTTGCAGCTGCAACTGTTGCTGTTGTTGTTGCTGCTGCTGCTGCTGCTGATGTTGCATCGCTGCTGTTGTTGTTGTTGCTGTTGTCGTTGCTGATCTAACATTTGCCATTGCCATTGCATTGGCTAGTGAATTAGCGGACGCAGCCTGTGGATTTCTGTGTTGTTCTGCATGAGCATCTAAGGAATTCAGTTGTTTTTCCTCAGCGTCTCCCATCTGAAAATATTGAAGCAACTCGGTATCCTGCCCCTCGGAATTCTCCTCCTCATCGTCACCGGGCAGAAAGTAATCATCCAGCTCATGCTTATCCATATTGCATATGCTAATGACGCGCTCCCGCGGCAATCCCAGATTCTCAGGCAGTCCAGAGTCCTCGGCAGCGGCAAATGCCGCCGCATTCTCTGCAATCAGGCGTCTCGTCCGCATCAAAATCATGTTGCGCGTCGAGACCTTGGGATTGCTGTTGTTCGTCTCCAGACTGCCTGACGGACTTACTGAGCTGGTATTATTCAATTGGGCGGGCGGGCCCATTGACAGTGCTGTGACATTTACGGGCGAGCTGTCTGGTGGTGGCTGAGCAGGTGGTGGAGGTGTTGCTGCCGTTGTGGTTATCACTGGTGGTATAAGCAGAGCACTGCCGCTTGCGCCACCGCTACCGCCACCGCTGCTGGGCGAGTTTACCCAATTGCCTTTGGTCTGTTGTGCCTTGAGAACTTTTTTGCAGAATATGTTGGTGGTGTTGTAGTCTTCCGCCTCGTCCTTGATCACCAGCCCAGTGGGTGACATTGGCTGCTGTGCCGCAGCTTCCGTTTGCAACTCTATTAGCTTCGGCGTTAGATTGCGGACAGCAGTGCTGCGCGGCTCTGTTGCCAGATTCATAGGCAACATTTGCTGATGCTGCTGTTGCTGAAGCTGTTGGGCTGTCGAATAGCTACTGGGCGAGTCTATAATCTCCTGTTTGATCTGTAGTAACTGTTCCGTTTTGTGGTCATCGCTAACCGCCTCCTGACTACTGCCAGCATCGGTGGCGGCATTTGGCTGATTGCAGCTCGATTCGGAGGATGTGGAACCCTTGCGTTTCTTTTTACGGCGCTTCTTTAGCGGTCCCATGTCCTATTTGATATAAAACATAAATAATTTAGTCTCCGATTTCATATATAAAAAAAATATAAAAACCTTATGGTTATTATATACTTTATCACTGATGTGCAGATCAGAGACGTTACTCAAAATTGTTAGCCAATTTTCTGTATGAGAGAAAACTTACCGCAAGCAAACGCTTCTCTTTGGGCTCCCTGGGCGTATATTTTTTGGTCGCCATTACTGGATTCATAATTGCATTGTTGCTCCTAATGCGTGTGGCTAACTCAGTGACGCTGTCCAGTTTGGTGTTGAGTAGCTTTTCCGCCCAACTGCGCACCACACCCCAGCTGGCGTCGTCATCTGCGCCTGGTACACTTCCTAGGGCGTTGGGTATGTTCTTCAAATGTTCCCGGGCTGTTTCAGTGGGCACACTGTCATCGATTGGCTCATCCTTGCACAGTTGCGGCAACTGTGGCGGCGTCAATTTTGTGGTTTTCCGCATAGCCGCATAACAGTAACGCGAATTGCCACGCGTACCTAAACGTCGCGGACGGACGCCGGGAAACACCTGCTTCATGACCTTGCCAAAATCAGCTGTTGACAGCGGCTTGATGTTTAGGCGTTCACAATATATGCTGCAAAGTGTAAAATACCTTCATTTAATATTTATTACACCTTACGTAAGCTATAACAAAGAAGATATACAAAATATTTTACTAGTTTAAATCTGGTAAATTATTTCAAATAAGGTCGAGAATATGTTGTATAGTAAAACAGAATCAGCAATAAAGATACACTTTTGAAGTGTACCTTTTAACAAACTTACATGTAATCATTGTAAACGTCCTGTTTTGGTATGGAGACCTGAGCATCATGCTCGAGGTGCGAGCGCACCCAATTTATGGTGTGATTAATCTCTGAGCGTGTACCCAGCGGATTCTGAGGCTGTCTCAATGGATCAGTCTCCGAACTCTCGCCAGGCAATCGTAAGTAAAGAAATAGTTTCTCAATAGGCTTCAAAGCTGCCACATTTTCCAGAATTTGCGTAATTTGCAGCTTGGCAGTGTCACTAAATATTTAATAATTAGTATGAAGAAAGCTTTATGTCTAATAAATACTCACTCCAAACTGGACTCGATGACCTGCTGGACGCGACGCATTCGCTCGTCATCGGTGGTCAGCGCATTCATCACGTTCTCTGCAATTGTGGAATTGATGACGCCACTGGGTGGAGCAACAGCTGCAGCTATTGAGCTGCCTTCACTCGGATGGGTAGGTGGCTGATGTGGGTGCCTTGGCAATGTTGCTGCTGCCGCTGTAGAGGCATTAACATTTATCGCTTGCATTATCTTTCCCAGATCCAATTGCTGGGCGCTCTTAAAGGCATTGACAAAGGCCAAACCAGCATTGCCGGAGGCCGCTGCAAAGGGATTCGGAGTGAGCACGGATGTGGCTCCACTGGCTGCCGAGCCAGGGGCGTTCAAATTTGTAAAAGCTGGCGACACAAAGCCGCTTTGGCTGGGAGCAGGTACATTTGTGGGTGTGGGCGACACCTGGGACTGGGCGAGTTGCTGGGCAGACGCCACAATTGGCGCAATGGTCAGTGGCGATAATTTCGCCGTTTGCATATGAATAGGCGGTGCCTGGAAACGTCCCGATATATACGAGGGAATGTCCGAAATCTGAACCGGCACCGGTAGGGAAACACCACATGCGCCATACGGATTTGTGAGTGCAACTGTTGTTGTTGCCTCGTATATGGGATTGGAATTTGGATTGGTTTGTTGCTGATGCTTTTGCAGCGGTGTTGCCGTTGTGCCCCCCACTGCTGCTGATGATTTCGTCGTCCACTGCGCACCACTGAGTTGGCCATGCTTCTCGGACATGTTAGGTGGGTTTAGGCGGGCTTACAACAGACGAGCGTCACCAGCCACCAGACAGCAGCAACCTCTCAGGGTGGTTGCTGCTCTTCGCACTTTCGCCAATTTCACGTCACTCCCTGCTAATTTTTGCCTGTTATTATTATTGTTGCTATTGCCGATGCTCGCAAGTTTGATTTGAATTGGTTGAAAAGCCTACGCACTAATTGTATGTGTGTCGCGTGCTTTAGGAGATGAAGATTGCGAAGTCGATAACTGGCGCGACGAACATTTTGGCGACAACGGAAGACACGGATGTTAAAAACGCAAGATAATAAACCATTTTGACTGTGTTTACTTCATGGAATAAGCGAGAGAAAGACGTGCGTACGCCTTAGATGCCAGATATAATATTAAATTTGACTTCTGCAATTCCTATAAGCCAGCTATTTTCTAATAAGATTATAAAATAAATTGGAATAATCCATTTTTCGCGAAGATAAGAGCTCCGTTCCTTCTGCGTCTCGAAAAATATACACGAAAGTGACCAACTGGTGTGAACGTAAATGAGCTAAAAAAAACCACATGGTCACAATGTAAACACTGTGTTGCTTTTCGATGGATGTCGTGATTTAAGTGCTCAAAAATATCACTTCAGTATCAAATGCTTCAAATGATTTTTTATTTAAAACCATTGAACAATTGACTACTGAAACATAAGCATGGTATATGCATGTAAATAAGAACATGATTTTAGTATTTTTTAGAACTCGCGTTCCAAATAACAATAACTGGTGCAATCCCCTTTGAAGTTATGAATTATACATGTAAATTAAATAAATTTAAAGTATTTCAACTTACATTAAGTTTAACTTGATTAATTTAACTGTCGCACTGGTTAAACCGGTAATATAATCATTTTATTTTGTTGAATTAATCTAATTATCGGATTTTGATTATGTACATATTATCGATAATTTTTTATTCATTGCAATCGCTACTCAGAAAAAATGGCGATTTCTTGTTAATACAGACGCTTTACCTTTACACAACACAGACAACAATTTTAACACTGAAATACTGTTTTAAACAGCAATAAAACAGACAATGCGCGCTGAACTTGGACCAAATACATGCCGGGTGTGCTTAGAGCCCAGCCAGCGCTTACAACGCATTGATGAGTCCCGCGAAGAGGATGAGGAGACTCCAAATGAAATGCTAGTACTCCTGCTGGGCATTTCATTCAGTAAGGTGAGTATTTAATATATTTATATATAATAATATATAATTTCTTATTAACTCAATAACCAAATACACCAGTTAAATGGCAAATACCAGATTCCGAATGGTATTTGCAAACAATGCAAGGTGGAGCTGAACATGGCTTTTCAGTTTCGCGATAAAGCCTTGCGCAAGCAGGCCGAAATCGAAAACTATTTTCGCGAACTGGGCCTGCTGGATGAAAGTGAAGATTTTCTGGTGAAAGAAGAGTTGGGGTCGCAACATAATCAACAAGGTGACGATGACGACCTGAATGAAATAGTGATGAACGAAGTTCCGAGTCTTGAGGGTGATGTCGATTGTGTTCAGGAGGAGGAGTTTGTGGAAGTCGATGGCAGGAACGACCCAGATAATGTTATTACGGATGACATCGAGTACTTGGAGGACAACTATACCATAGAAATGAATCCCGAGAATAATGAAGTGTTACTCGAAAATAAATACGATGACACAGTTCCGTCTGGTGACATTAAAATGAGGCGTGGTCCTACACGTATGGGTATGATCACATTGAAGTCCGGGTATGATGACCGACAACATTCTTATAGTCACACAATTGCAGGATCTGGAATGAAAGCTAGACGGGGACGGGCCCGTATGGTTCCCAACTCGTTGCGCACTTCGGATGGCACTGAAAAAGGTGGCTACATCTGCGATATATGTGGAAATTTTTACGAGAAGCGTGGACGCATGATGGAACATCGTCGACGTCACGATGCTGTTTGCCAATACCAGTGCGAGTAAGTCTGTTTGAAAGTGGAAAATACCAAATTTTGTATTAATGACTTCTACTAATTCCTTAATGTAGACTCTGCGATGACCAGTTTCATGTGCGCGAACAGCTTCGCAAGCATATGTATTCCCACACAGGTAGCAAGCCATATAAGTGCAGCTACTGCAGCCGCCAGTTCTTCTATGAGAGTGTGCTGAAAGCGCACGAAAAGTAAGTTTTGATCACAATTAAAAACTTGCATATTACTTTGTCGTCCTTACAATATATGTTGTTAACCAACAGCGTGCATCGTGGTATCAAGCCCTATGTGTGCAAGGTATGCGACAAGGCATTCGCATATGCACATTCTCTGACTAAACACCAGCTGATACACTCAGACATCAAGCTATATCGTTGCGAGTATTGCCAAAAAGATTTCCGCCTGCTACATCACATGCGACAACACGAGGAGACAAAGTGTCATCAGAATGCAGTTATACTTGCCGAATCACTAAAGTTTGACCGTGAGGAGCAAGACAACGAGCTGATTGCTCTTGATGAGTTAAAGGACGTTAGGCTACAATTAAATGAGCAACATATGCTTCCCTAGATGTCTAACTAGACCAATTCGTGTTGAAGGTCCGAGTACTACTCTTAAGTAGATCCTAAATCTAATCACATCCAATCATGATTTCAATATTCAACAAATTTAATTTTGTTTATTAATTATCTAACAATACCTATTGATAGTAAAATTGTAGCATTGAGTATATTTTGACCACCTCTGCATCACTGACATGATCGTACGTTCTCGGTACATTTTAAAATCTTTTCCTGCAATTTTTTACTTTTAGGCGATCCTGGATTTAGCAGAATGCAAATGTTTAGCGTATTTTATTAATTCTACTCATCCTTTATTTTTCCTAGATGCCGCTAATATAAAATATGGTTTTAATTTAGACTCATTCCCATACAAATTATTGCTTCTTGGATGAAACAAAAAAGAAGACTTTTAATGATTAAAACAATTGTAAAATTCTTTGGTATGCAATTTATTTATTTATTGAGTTCTCTTATATAACACAGTACCAAATACATATAATCCAATCTAAGCTAATGTTTCAATCTTCTACGTCCGTAAATTTGAAATTCAGGGGTATGTTCGGCACATAAATCAGTACGCTCTTAAAGGCATTCTCTGTGGAATAATTGAACTCAACATTAAAGTTTCGAATTAGGCGTGCAATTCCCAATTCCAATTCCATTTCAACAATTCGTTTGCCAATGCACATTCGGGGTCCGAATCCGAAGGGCAAGTACGTGAATGGACTGCTCGCTTTAAGAGAATTCGGGCATTTACCACTCGCAGCTTCCTCTTTGTTTTGTCGAAGCCAGCGTTCGGGCAAGTACTCGGTGCCTCTGGGGAAGTGCAGGCCGTGGAACAACATCAAAACTTCTGTTTCTTTGGGAACCTGGTAACCATTTAGTACGAGATCCGACTTTATGACACGAGCATTACCAACACCCAAGGGATACACACGAAGTGCCTCCTTGATACAGGCCCGTAAGTAAGGTACATTCTTCATAGAGGCTTCTGTGAACTCGGAGTCCTTGTCAGGTAAAATTCGACGCACTTCCTCTCTCAGCTTTGCTTGCTTTTCGGGATTTTTGGCCAGACAAAGAAGTGCACCAGTAAAAATAGAGGTTGTCTGTAAAATACAATTAATATATCAATATTATTTTTAGATAGTCATTTGTAATGAACAGCCTCTTACCGTATCCACACCGGCCATTAACATATCCATGGCCATGACGATGGCGATTTGTTTGTCGTTTTCCAAGAGTTTCTCCAGCACGCTCTTCTCATGCTCTGCTTTGTTGGATGGCTTATCCTTCAAACGATTCACAGCCTCCTCCACATAGCCAGTTGTTACTTCCTGAATATTGTCTAGAGCTTTTATTAACTTCCTGTACTTGGGAGTGGCTACATAACGCCAAAACGATGGCTTCAGTTCAAGGTCTCCCGTCAGCACAAAAAAATCATTAAGAGCATTGAAGAGTCTTTTGACTTGAGGATCGTCACGATTTGTAGTTAATGTTCCCAGTTGCTTGTCCAAAGCTACAACCGAAACGGACTCCAGAGTCCATCGATTGATTTCATCCTGAAAAGTGTCAGGAACTTCGAAGGTGCTTCTATCACGTATATCACGTATGCTAATTTCATTTAAAGGAAATGGTTAGAAACCATCGTAAAATAAACAAGTAAGACATCAAGCTTACCGCTGAATGAACTCCTTGTTAACGGCTGACATTTTTTGATAATATAGGCGAACTGTTTTCGGCTGCATCAATACGGGATTAACAGTAAATCGAAATTTTGACCATTGCTCCCCTTTTCTGCAAAATACATCAATATTACTATAGTGTTCAGATATACAGCTTTAATGTTTTTTACGTTGATAATAGGCCAGCAGTGCCCTTGTAAAAGTCTTTTCGAACAACGGTCCGATGGTGGTGTATTACAAGACTTCCAGGCCTCTCCGGCCAAGGGCCTTCTGCGCGTAGCACCTGCTCGAAATGATGGGGATCATGGGAAACAACAAACTCTTTCCTACCAACACCAGGCAATATGAAGAAATGGCCATGCTGGTTCCGCAAGTCAACCATAATATCATTGAGTCCCATTTTACTGTACTTGCCACCGGGCATCATATTACAAAGAAATTTCAGCATAGAAACCCTTGGTATATCATTATATGGGCGTGCCGAGTTCCAATCAGCAGGCTTTAAATTGGGTGTCCCATCATCTAATGTAGCAGCACTTGTTTGCTGGCGCTGAACATTTTAATATTAATAATCCGATAAAACATGTAAAAATTAAAATAAAATATTTAATCATAACCAGTTAGACAAACCTGCTGTATCGGTAGAGTAGTGCGTATTATTTGTTGAAGCTTTAAACGTTGCCCAAACATTTTGGTTTCTAAGTTAATTGCGAACTACGCAGCAATTTCACGTTAATCGAACTCTGTTCTGCTTGAAATCTTATTTTATATTATATTTTTTATTTATATATTATATTTCTTGGTAATTCTGAATTATCGACAGAGTTTCCAATTTGTGTTTGCTAACACCATGAACCAACAGTACTTTAAATGTTTATCACAATGTTTATTTGTGCAAATCGTTAAGCTTTCAGTGATAACTACATGTTAATCGAATGCTTTAAATTCATTTTTTTATAATATAAACTTTAAGTTGTAATCAAAGGCATATAGATAAGGCATTTAGACGAGCTTTTCATAAAGACGTGAACTGCATTTTCCATGCATATTAAGTTTCCTGAATAAGAACATTAAGATTACATTTTTATTATACTTTTTAATACTTATTAGGCATTTAAAATTTAGAATTTTTTTCAAAGGTCGGCATCGACAACGCCGCGCCCATAAAAATCGCTGATGACTATTTCCAATCCACCCATATATCTCCTACAATTTTAAAGATAGAGTCCTTGAGCTTTTAAGATAGCTTGCTGGTAGCATCGTTCAAAGATCGACTTATACTTCAAAACCAAGGGAAGCAATGAGAACGAAAGGCGCGCTACTTCAAAAAAAGCGTTTTGCGTTTTTCAAGAAAAAAATGCAATAATTACCTAAAAATAACCACAATAAAAGTGGGTAATTTAAAATAATAACAGGCACAGACACTTTCGTTGACACCGTCAAACAGCTGTTCACAAAATCCACACAGATTAACAGTGTGGATTTCGTTTGGCAGTCTCTAACTGACCGTCAATATTCACTGTAAATAATGTCGCGACCTGTCTTACACCGTTTCTTTTTATATGCTATTTTTGATTATCGATAACTTTTTTCGATCTTAAAGAGGACAAATTGATGTAAAACCAAGTTTAGGTGCCTTGAAAATGCCATTAAAGCGCACTAAAAATCCAGTTGACAATTATTTCACTTATAACGATAATATACGCAAAAGTACATGCACAGTATGTCACTTCAATATGGCTGGCAGGCACTCGGAGAACCTAATGCGTCATCTGAAGCGCAAGCATCCGTCCACTTACGCCAAGGCGTTGCGCCAAAAGCAGCTCCAACGGAAGCTAAAATTCGTAGCGGGGTCACAGAAATTGTTAATGAAACCGGAATTCAAAGAGCCTGAAATTGAGCTCGCGAACGATGACCATGGCCAGTACGAGAGCACCAACATTGTGAAGATGGAACAGCCCGATGAGTTGGATATATCGCCTTGTCAACTGCATGATTTTCGCGAAACTTTCTCCCACCGAGACGGTGGAAACAACAATATGAGCCCATTTATTGTTGCCAGTTTTCCAGAGACAGAGGCGCAAACACCACTGAATGCCATTACAAGCCGGAGCATCTACCCAGCGACGACTACACCCATAGTCAACCCCATGCAAGTGCCCAGTGATGACGCTAGCTTTCTGCAGCTTCTAGGTCAAAAGTTTGTCAAATACAGCCGGAACACAAAATACACTGTCCAATACCATATTAATCGCATATTGTACAAGGCAGATATGGGTTGTTATGGTAATGCTGATGCCTCCATGTTGCCCGACGTTTAGCTTATGGGCAAAAACTATGTGATCTGTACAAATGCATAAGTATTTATTTCATTATTATTAGAATAAAATTAAAAATTCTATACTAAGTTCAAGCAATTTTAATCAACAGTTTATTAATTTTTTTATTTTATTAACGTATGTGGAAAACACTGGCAAAATTAGTCGAATTTCTTGGCTACGCCAACGAGAAGTTTAATATAAATCTCTCACAGTGCTGGCGTGACCAGTCGAAAGTTGGTGCTCTTTGCAGTTGGCACTAACTTTAAAGATTACATACAAAGCTTTGGATTTTCAAATGCAGTGGCTGCCAAATATACTTTGTACAAGTAACAATTAAGATTCAATGCTATAGTAAAATACAATTATCAGTAGGTAAAACTTAATTGTATCTCTGCTTTCAGCAAGACTTTCAATATGTTTGTACAATGGTAAATGCATGTGGACACACAATGCTATATATACACACTAAAGGATCCAATGACCAGAAAAAAATCTTGCGCGTTTTACACTTAATCTAAGTCCATTTTAAAAACTAAAGAATTTCTGAATGCTAGTCAACAGTTAGTTACAGCAAATCCTGCTCACAGTTTGTTGGCAGTGAGTGTCAGCGGTGGTTTAGCGGCTTCCGAGCCACCAGTTATAGATTTATGATCAGCACGCTCCTGCTCGGACAACCAGGCCATCTACAAAAAACAATAACGTATTATGAATAGTATTACTTATGGGCCTATCATTTTTTGGCACTCACCTTTTGTTTGTGCTGTTGGGCAGCGTCGGTGCATCTGTCGAGCACCATTTTCTCGGTAAGTGTGCCGTCCTCGGAGGCGTATACAGCAGCTTGCCACGATACGCCCAACTTGGATATCTCACGGCCCGACATGCCTTCGCAGAGTGCAGCCATTTTAACGCACGATTGGCCATAGTCAAAGCTTTCCAGTTTGAAACGCCTGAGAACAACGGTTTGATTAATAATTATTCCTACTTATCAGATGGTAATTGAAACTCACTTGGCGCCTGCTGCCGCTGGCTGTAGCACATATTTGTCAAAGTAGAGGCGCAGCAGACGTTCGCGCTCTTCCAGACCAGGCAGCGTAAACTCTACCATCTCGTCGAGACGATCGTTGATTGCATAATCAAACTGCTCAGGCGTATTTGAGGCCAGCACAAGCATGAATTTCGGATTCTGCTCGGATGTTCTATACAAGAATGCATTCAGTGCTGAACGCAAATCCTCCGAAATCTTTTCTGACGAACGCTTACGCAGAAAAGCATCAGCCTCGTCCACGAACAGTAAGAGACCTCGCCTTGAGGTATTCGACCAGTCGAACACCTTGTGTATGGCCGTGACACCCTCCTTGCCCATGGGCGCCACATCACCGCCCGTCATAATGGCAAAATCCATGCCAGAATGCTCGGCCAGTTTCTTAGCAAACATTGTTTTGCCCGTGCCAGGCGGTCCGTGCATCAGTACGTTGCGATAGAGGCCGTGATTGATGCGCGTATTTTTCGTGGCGATGGCAATGTCACGCAAACGTTCCTCCAGTTTGGGATTGAGAACAACTCCCTGCAGCGCATCCGCTGGCTTCGCGCGCAATCGCTTTATGAAGTTTATGGGATGCTTCAGTGCGTCGAGGAACGCAAAACGTGAAGTTTCGCCCACAAGCGTTGGCTTGCCAATGCGCGCCTCAATGTACCGCGAGATGACGCCAGTACCGCCCTTTGCACTGTACACGCCCAAGGCGAGCAGCGACAGACCACCCGCTGCAGTCAACACCTTATCCCAGTCGGTCAGCATGGCCTCCGCGCCGGCACCAAACACTGCACCAGCCGTCCTAAAAATTGGCATTGTGATTAGACATTGGTAAATTTTAAAAATTAGCTTAACAACTTACCGTATGCCCTCCAGCACTGTGGTGCGGTGCTCTTGTGCTTTCAGTCGAATCTTCTCGAGATTGATATCCCGATTCTCGCGATCAACGCGAGCTTTGGCGCGCAGCTCGTGCTCCAGCAGCTTGAGCCGATTCTTCTCCTTCATTTCAATCTCATGTTCAATGGTTTGACGCCGCATGACCTCCTGACGCTGTACGCTCTCCTCCTGTTTGCGTAGATTTTCCTCCTGGACGCGCTGTTGCTGCAGAAGCTGATCCTCATAACGTTTGCGAGACAATTGATCCTGGTATTGGGCACGCTGCTGCTGCTGCTTCGTCTCCTCAATGAGCGTTTTCCGTCTCTCCTCATGATCAATGCGCTTCTGTTCCACCTTGGCCTGCTCGATGTGCGCCTCATATTCTTTAACCTTGGTGCTATATTCCTGTTGTCTTGTGCTCTCCTGCATCTTGGACAACTCCAGTGCTTCGCGCGCATGTTCTGCAACAGGTCGCTCACACATTAAAAAACGCACCAAACACACACAAACACACACACACACATGCACACACAATCAATGGCATCAGTTATGCAATATGCGCAAGTGATGATGAAATCGATGTGTGCACTGCAAAAGTACATTATAATTAAATAATCACTTACTTGAACGCTCTAGGGTTTTGGCCGCATCTGCTGCTCGTTCGAGGGCCGAGGAATCAAAGCGATATGCCTCCATTGCCTTTCGTTCAGCCTTTGTTAACTGAACATCGTTTCCACGCTCACCGGCAGTTTTGCTCTCTGGATCAGCTCCATCTGCTCCGCCGCTAAACTCCGGCGCTGGCTGCGGTCGATTTCTTCCCAATAACCAAGACATGATGATCTGTTATTTGAATTCACAATTTTGACACCCACTCAAAACGTAATTTTGCACGAAATATCCTCAAATGTGTGTTGCGGGAGCGTATGTTTTTTTTCCTTCAAGCCCTCATTCGACAACGTGATTTTAGTAGTGATGTAAGAAACACTTACCGATAATATATATTTTATGATACTTTCTGAATATATCGATGAAATTTAATCGAGTGTTAATTTTATTATTTATTTATTTATTCATTTTATTATGTTAAGAAATATCTAAATCTAATTAAAAATGTAACAATTAATGGGAAATTTGTTCATGTGTGCTTTCTGAATGATTTACCAATCTGTCATATTAAATATGTAGATAGCAATGCCAAGGACTGCTTAAAAACACAAATGTAACAAATGTAAATTATTTGTAAATCATAATTTATAAAAATATACTTATATTATTCAACTATTAAGATAAGATCATTCAACTATTTAAATCATACACGTATATGTCAATAATCTGTTAACTATAAATTAATACAGTGACTGAGGTCATTTCAGATTCTCAGTCACGTAGATAAGAGGATGATTTTTCCCATCTCTATTGCAACAGTTGTTGTAAACAAAT
The DNA here is from genome assembly GCA_035042405.1 of Drosophila demipolita. Taxonomy (NCBI): domain Eukaryota; kingdom Metazoa; phylum Arthropoda; class Insecta; order Diptera; family Drosophilidae; genus Drosophila; species Drosophila demipolita. The sequence goes on along the minus strand of JAWNLI010000489.1, from coordinate 2,490,435 downwards.
CATTTGTTCAGTTTTCCGCTTGCACATTCATCTCTTTGCTGCATGATCATATATATATAGGTTAACCATGTTTGAGCGCAATGAAAAAACCATATTTGTGTTGGATCACACTCGCTACTTTAGCATATCCAGTGAGCAGTATATATCGATGGACTATCTTAAGGGCAAGCCGATCCCCGAGACACAGAATGCCGGCAGCAGCGTCGGCACTCAGCTTAGCAAAAGCTTGTGGACCTGCGCCGTTGAGTCATCCATCGAGTATTGTCGTATTGTTTGGGATCTGTTTCCGGGCAGAAAGCATGTGCGCTTCATTGTCTCCGACACGGCGGCGCACATTGTTAACACCTGGAGTCTGAGCACACAGAACATGTCACACGTCTCAAACGCCATGATGATGGTTGGCGTGCCATCGCGCAGTATTCCACAATCTTCGGACTATTCAGTCATACATGGTCTGCGGGCGGCCATCGAGGCCCTGGCAGAGCCAACGGATGAGCAAATACAAGCGGCTCAAGTAGGCTGCAAGAAAATCTCCAACGAGGGTCGCGTCATCTGCATCACATCGGCGCGCGATAATACCAGCATGAAGAGTATGTAATTGCAATCATCGGCATTTTTAATTGCTTTATGAATATAAACATTTATTAATCATATATTTTCTTTTTTGATGCTTGGCACAGGCTTGGAAGACATTTTTAATACGGTGCTGCTGCAGCAAAACGCATTGGCTGCGCCGCCTGGTAAGAAGGGTCTGTCCATAGATCATTGTCATTTGGTGATATTGAACATAGTGCCATTGGGTGTGGACTCCATGGTGACGAATCGCAGTCTGCTGGAAATATCACCGTTGCTGGATGTGGAAATACACACAGTAAGTGCGCCCAACATATCGGACAAGCTTTTGCATCTGATAATGGGGCACTACGATCTGGCTAGCACAACGGTGACCAACATACCCATGAAGGAGGAGCAGAATGCCAATTCGAGTGCCAATTACGATGTGGAAATATTGCACGCACGCGCCGCCCACACAAAAGTCTGTGGGCCTGATTTCACGCTGACCACAAGCATAAAGCCGGGCACATCCTACGAGACAGTTACGCTAAAATGGTGCACGCCTCGTGGCTGTGGCTCCTCCGATCTGCAGCCGTGTGTGGGCCAATATAATGTGACGCCCGTGGATGTCACCTCGCGACCCAGCTCCTGTCTGATCAACTTTCTGCTAAACGGACGCTCTGTGCTGCTGGAGGTGCCACGCAAAACGGGCACCAAGACAACCAGTCACATGTTGTCCGCACGTGGCGGTGAGATCTTCGTGCACTCCCTGTCCATTGCACGGTCCGCAATGGATGAGGCGCCCTCGATCACTGATGGTCCCGGTGGACGTGTCACAGACTATCGCATACCGGAATTGGGCCAGCTGCTCAAGATGTCGCGCATGGTGCCCCTTAAGGCCAAGCCGAAAACCAAAATGTCGCAGGGCGAACATCTGTGGAGGCGACTACCGCGCTACTTTCCCAGGACCATGAATGTAACCATACTGTTCAATTTGCAGCGGCAGCTGAGCTGGCTGCCACACTTTCTGCATCTGCTCGTCAAGGAGGACATGGACAAACAGGACGAGGTGCGCTGCCAACAGCATATCCATGAGCTATACAAAAGCGCATCCCGCGGCGACATGCTACCCTTCACAAACTCAAATAACACGCGGTAAGTTCGGAATGCAAACTCCTCATATACTTCAGATGTTGGGATCGTTATATCTCGGCTTGTAAGAAAATTAAAAATGGGATTTAATGAAGGGGGTAATGAGAAAGTACGTAAAAGACAGAATGGATCATCTCAAACCCAATCAATCATCAATATTCTTGATCAGCACTAAAAGAAATAGTCGCTTGAAATCTGAAGAATAAATAAAGGCGATAATAATAAAAAAAAAAAACAACTAAAAATTTGAATAAGTTTTGAGGCATTTCCACTTATTGTCGAAATGATTATTTAATAATATTTTACGGTTATTTGGTTTACATGAAATTAATTTATAGAGTGATGTGCACTTTTGCAGACCGAAGATGGGCAAAACCAAGGATCAGTACCGACTTTTCTACAGGGAACTGGAGCAACTAATTCAGCTGAACGCGCAAACAGCACACCACAAAAATCTGCTCGAGAGTCTGCAAAGTTTGCGCACTGCCTATGGAGATGTTACCAACAAACATGAACCAGGAGCCGCCGCCCATCTGCGATCCTATACAGAATCGCCGCTGTCACCCGAACGCCTGGAACCTGGAAGCAGCACCAGCACCAGTACCAGCAGCATACTGAAAGCCAGCAAGCGACGCATGTCCAGCTCTGGACAACGGTAGGTGTTCGATATTTTTGGGAATTTGTTGCATTTAATGCCCATTTCAATAATGTTGCAGCTCGCTGCTGGACATGATTATTAGCTCGGCGGAACGCAGCCAGTCGAGTAAGCGACTTGATTTCACTGGACGCCTGTGCACACCCATCGGTCAAAATGCTAAATTGTATCCTGATTTTGGCAACAAGGAAAAGGATATTCAGACACCGGGCGTGATCCCGTCGAATCAAAAAGACGATCCCATTCGCAGTTAGAACTGATAGAGCAGGAATAGTTTATAAAAGAGAATGATTTTCTCATCTATTTAATTTTAATTCTAAAAGATAATAAAGATAGAATTCCTTGAAGGTTGTTTTCTACATAGAATGCTTTGCCTCAAATGCTTCCTTACTTTTCCCCATGCCAAGACACTTATTTTTTTAATTAGTCAGTTTGTAAGACAAAAAAAACCAAAAATTCAGAAAAGACAAAAAAGAAAAGAATAATTTTCCATTTTTTTATTTTATAAAGACAAAATTCCAAATCCAAAATGATTAACAATCCAACAGTGAAGAAGGTGATACAAGTGTCCGAAGAGGCAGCGCCTGTTGTGCAGTGTAGGTAATTTTTGATGAGTCGCCACATCTGAATGCCTCTTCCTATTTAGTACCCGTTATGCTGGACAATGAGATGTTCATCCTAACTCAGCAGGACGTAAGGCGCATCGAGGATACACGCCTTTTGAGCTTATGTCGGATGCCTCGGAATTATCAGACCTTTCCCTGCTCCCAAACACATGGCGGTTTCTTGACTATTCCAAGTCTATGCTGCCCCGATGTGGAGATGCGTGATTTACAGAAGACACCGCACCGATTAGCGGCCGATGTCGGCAACCAGCTAAAGTGGTCCAAGATAAACAATTCGTCGTCACCATATCCAATTAGCTATAGCGTCGCCACTTCCACCACGGAAATACAGACTATAAAAAAGGAGCAACAACAGCGACAGGCAAATGAAAAGCGATGCAGTTTTCAAAGAACTTCATGTGGCTGCAACACCACAGAGCTAAAAGCACAAACCACATCGACGGCATGCAACACGGAGCCAATTAAGAAACGAGCCACATCCGATGAGGATATTCGTGCTCATGTAGTCTGTTTCAAAAGCGGAACGCTGTTTGATAGGCCCACTTGAAAAGAGGATTGAAACAATGATTTCATGTTTATAATATTTTAGTTCTTATATTTGTCATAGTTCCGGATTACTTAAATATGAGCGTAATGCATTCAGTGATTTAGTTTTTACCAGGCGCTTCTATGAATCTGCTGTTGTCTTGTTCTTCTTTTTCTTATTGGGTTCGTCCTCGATCGGGGTGTTGAAATAACGCTTGGGTTTGCTGTGCTCCCGTTGCTCGCGCTTCAGTTGCTCCGGTGTGCAGACGCGCAGGTAGAAATCTTTGAGCAGCAGCTTGAAGTCCTCGAGCAGGATATCCCGTGACACCTGAACCTTATCACCGGAGCAGGGTATGCACGCCTGCAGCTCGTTAACCTTGAAGGCTTTGGGAGCGAATTCCGATGCGGGTTGCCAAACAATCGCCAACTCCTTGCCGCCGTGCGGATTGTAAAAGAATGCCGCAAAATCGGAGTAGGCCGCCTGTCGAGCATATAAGGCATTTACAAAATGGAATAAAGTTAAGCAAAATTATATACCAATAGAAAAGTATTTATATCAGAGCCAAATATATAAATTTATATAGTCTCGATTCGCTTCAAAAGACTATCTTAAAATAAAGGGTGCATCCCATACTGCCCGTAGGCATCTCCACAAAGCCTTGGCCCGTGGGCAGCAAGCCGCCCGTCATTGGTAGCTACCTGCAGCTCGGCCTCATTCTTGATCCGGAACACGCATACGAAGTGCTGGACATGGGACCGGCAACAAACGAAGATCCCGCTGGTGCCGACGAATTTCGTAAACGTTGGGGTGAAAAATCGGAATTGCGTCGCTTTCAGGATGGCAGCATTACGGAGTCGGTTGTGTGGGCTGGCACCACAGATGCGCCCAGCAAGAAGCGTTTAATTGTTCGGCGAATCGTGTTGTACTTGCTCGAACATAAACTGCAGCTGGATGACACAAATGTGGAGTATCTTGGGGCTGAATTGGACATTGCCTACTCCCTGACGCCGTCTTTCAAGGTGGCCAAGCTGCAGGCGAAACTGCAACTGCAACAGGAAACCGATGCGGAGGTGGTCCCAGTGGCAAATGGCCCAATGAGCTGGGCTCGTTGCGCAGCCTGAAGACCGCGTTTCTCATTCAAATTGGAAAGCAGCTGAAGGCACAGCATCGCCTCCACTGGCAGCTGGCCAAGGAGGGTTTGCTGTTGCTGAACCAAGGTTATTGTTTCCTCTTGGAGCTGGCGCACTCCAAAGAACTTGCGCTGCTCAAGCTCCTCCCTCTCGTTCTCTTTCTCTATAATAATGTGGCTGATGGGAATGTGTATCAGATTGACGAAGAATATAATGAAATCCATATTGCAGCAGCCAATCGGAATTTTATTTTAAATTCCGTACGATCGGGCATCGTTCAACGCTTGACCAAACGAATCGAGTCCTTGGCAAAAGAGCGACCACGCTCAGAAAATTTCGAAATTTCGTCCATAATTACGAGCCTACCAGAATTGTCTTTATAACTATATATATAATGATAATGTTCACATACCCTCAGTTGACCCACTATTCTGGCTAGCTGCTCACTGCCAGCCAGCGGCAAGCGGAAATTGCGCTCACTTAATGGCACAAATGGCGAGCCGAGATCGTAGCTGAGTGTGTTCGAGACAAGATCGGGTTTCAACTGTATCACCAGATCATAGCCATCGCTTAAGGGCTTAAACCAATGCACGGGCCGCACAGTTGCCTGTTCCTGGGACAAGAGCCGCGTCTTGAACACATTCAATGCATGCCGGGCCAACATAGTGACGCGCGTCAGAACCGGTAGGCTGGGGCACTCATCGCTGGTCCAGAGACGCCCCGCATGCTGCTGATCGTAGGCGGTGGCCAAACACAGTAGTGGATAGCTCTGACGATCGCTGCGGAAACTTTGCCCCAAATCTGATATTTGCTTCTCTGAAATAGAAAATTTGAATTCGATGAAAAACATATGAATGAAGTGTTTTCAAGGAGATCTCCCCTGACATACCCGTCCAACTGTTGTTGAAATTCAGCAGGAATAGTTCAGCGTTCCAGTCGGTGTGGGCGAGCAGCTGGAGGAAGCGTATAAAACCTGTTTGTGGCGAGGTCGTTGTGTGTGGCATATGTCGCTGCTGGAAGAGATGCGCCACCAACAGTTCCGTTGCCATGTCTGGCCACAGACCATTGTCCAGCAAATTGGTGGCCAGCCAACGCTTGGCAATGAGCACGGTCGGGCCAAAGGCGCCGTACGATTGATGCAGTGCATGCAGTCCGCCATTGACTCGGGGCAATATATATTGGCGTCGCTCCAACTCTCGACTGGTCGGATTGTCCACATAGGTGGTGATGCCGCGTTCCGTTTGCTGTTGCTTGAGCAGCGCAAGTTCTTTGGAGTGCGCCAGCTCCAAGAGGAAACAATAGCCTTGCTTCAGCAACAGCAAACCCTCCTTGGCCAGCTGCCAGTGGAGACGATGCTGTGCCTTCAGCTGTTTTCCAATTTGAATGAGAAACGCGGTCTTCAGGCTGCACAACGCGCCCAGCTCATTGGGCCATTTGCCACTGGGACCCAGCTGAATGATCACATGCAGCAAGTGATTCGCATGCATGCGGTCTGCCACCAGACGCGCCTGTGGCAACAACGGCTGTGGTTCGCAATACCGAAAAACAGGTGAAATACCTGATATCGACACGATATCCAGTGGCAAATCCTCTAGAGAGTGCAGCTGACGGGCCAGCGCATCGTAGCAGTGGATGGCGTGTGCTGCTAATGCCTCCGCATCGGTTTCCTGTTGCAGTTGCAGTTTCGCCTGCAGCTTGGCCACCTTGAAAGACGGCGTCAGGGAGTAGACAATGTCCAGTTCAGCGCCAAGATACTCCATATCTGTGTCATCTAGCTGCAGTTTATGTTCGAGCAAGTACAACACGATTCGCCGAACAATTAAACGCTTCTTGCTGGGCGCATCTGTGGCGGCGGCCCACACAACCGACTCCGTAATGCTGCCATCCTGAAAGCGACGCAATTCCGATTTTTCACCCCAAAGTTTACGAAATTCGTCGGCACCAGCGGGATCTTCGTTGGTTGCCGGTCCCTTGTCCAGCACTTCGTATGCGTGTTCCGGATCAAGAATGAGGCCGAGCTGCAGGTAGCTACCAATGACGGGCGGCTTGCTGCCCACGGGCCAAGGCTTGGTGGGCATCTCCACGGGCAGTATGGCATGCACCCTCTGACCCAGACCCTTATGCAGCAATCTATGAAATATGATTGAAAGATGAATTTCGTCTTTTTTACCAGTCTTTTTTTTAGAAACTCTTTTCTTACTCTGTTAGCAATTTCAGCAATTGGGGATGGGCGTTGTTAACATAATCATATTTGTCTTCCGGCTGGACGTGCAACAGCTGTAGCTGAAACACGATGCCTGGATTCGTTATTCTGCAAAGAGGATAGAAGTATTACGAACTATATATATATATATATATAATGAATAAACTCACTTGAGCATGTTATCGATGCGTGTGTAGAGCGGTGACTTTTGCATGAATATGTGCATGAAACTGTTGACTTTGATATCATTAAGCAGCTCCACGGCCAGCTTGGCCTCCGCACATACTGCCCTGTAGACGGCGAGTGGCAGATTGGCACAGAGATTGTAGTAGCCGGTGACATCCATGAAACACACATCATAGTGGCCAGCCAGCATGCTCAGCTGCTGGGGTTGCTCTTGTGCGAGCGTTATGCCTTGCGTCCAATCGCTGTTGGCCAACTGATTCCAGACGGTACGTGCCACCTGATAACTGCTGCTGGACTGATGCAGCAAACGCTGCTGATTCAGGTAGACAATGTAGGCAGCCAGAATGTGAGCACTGAATCCACTATATCCGACATCCAGCTCTCGCTGACGTAGCCACACTTTCAGTAGCAGTAAACCATCCTGGAAATTACGGCGTTCCGCGAATGTTTCAAGCAACAGTTGCTGATTCTGTGCGAGAGTCAAATCAAAGAGCACATTTGCATTGTAGTGCGGAGTCGGGGGTAATGTTTGCCCGTCTTCCCAATCGTCGCCAAAGAGCGATGGCCGAATGTTGTTGTTGCTGGGCGAAAAGCGGCTCAGCTTAAAGATATGCATCGGCGCGGTGATAAACACACGTATTGACAAATGTTTACCCAATTTGCCGGCGGGTGTTAGCTCAAGGACCGGTTTCAGCGGATTATTTGCATGATAATTGTAGGCAAATTGAATTTCTGCAAATTCGCTTAATTTCTTCAATTTGCTGGCCATTGTGGCCAAGTAAAGGGCACGCTTCTGGTCGTAAATCAAATTGAGGTGATCTTCCTTTTGGAAGCATTCGGCTGGCATTTCCAATGCCACATCCACAACAAATTCGGGTCCCATCAGTGTGCCCATCGCCGCAGCACCGATCAACTTTGGCGCCGACTTTGGCGTTAAGAATTTAAAGTTTAATTTATGCTTACACAGCTGCAGTGGAATCTCCAGCTGGCAGGTGTCAAGCAATCCATCATCTAACTGCTGCAATGCCGTCGTAAACATCTCCAGAAAGCTATCGATGTAGCAGCTGTATTTGGTCTTCAGTTGCAGTTCCTCAAACATCTCCTTGACCTGAAGCTTGAACAGATTGGAATGGAAGAGATTGCGGTTTTCGTGCAGCTCCTTAATTTCTTCCAGGGTTGGCGGCTTAATGCTGGCATCTGTCGCTTTGAATTTTTTCGGCTTCGCCTCGCCTTTGCCCGTCTGTGCTTTGCGCTTCAGTACTGGGCTTTGCTCGTGGAAGCCGTCGTCGCTACTGCTGAGAGCTGCGTTGTCTTCAGGCATCGTCTTATTATTTGATTTAGCGTGGCTCACGCCTGACTGCAGTAGAAATTTACTGTTAGCGTTGCTATTCATGTAGATAGTTAAGGATATTTTAGCTTACCGTCTGTTGCACTTTTTTTTTTATTTTACCCATCTTATTCCTCCTCAACTTAAAGAACAAATGTAGAGCGTGCAGCCGACCGCACGTGTTGCTGTATTTGCGCAACTATCGATTACTTATCGATTAACAAATGCACACTTGTATATTCCGGCACTTCAAATCACCTACAGTGCGCCAATATATAAAGCTATAGATTTGTATAGTTAACTTGAATACTTGTAATATTATCTGCATTGTTCGAACTCTTTGTTATTTAAAAAACAAGAATTTCGAATATAATTTAAACAAAAATATTAAGAACTCGATATATAGAAGACTGCTTATCGAATGACTAAACATTCAATATAATATTATTTTAGTCGTTCGATATATCAAACATCGATAACACAACAGCACGATTATAAAAAAATAAAGCTGGTTACACTGGTGAGGAGTAATACAAAGCAGACTTGACAATAGTTACAAAATCTCATTTTTCTGTGTAGCAAATGTGTAGCAATGTTTACTAACTTAAGTTGTTATAGTGACGATCAGCTACACTTGAGATTCAAAAATACACAAGTCTTCGCCTGACATTTGTTGCTGACTCGTGAGTGCATTTTGAATACATATCTACATATACACCGTTTGTGCTATACGAAAAGTTGAAAGATGGGTTGTACAATAAAAATTATATTGGAAGACAATTTACAAGTGTCGACTTGTCTGCCAAACGTTTTAGAGAGTCTTAAGACATTTTTTTGATGGTAAAATCAAGTTGCCGGCTAATTAGTTGCAAATTTGGTTTTTGGTATATATGGTATAAATTGGAAAAGCACTTATGTACCGTTTGTCACCTAACTGGGTTTTTTATTTACTGCAAGACGGCCACATTACGAATCAGTGTTCAATTTGTGCGTGTGTGTGTGTGTGCAAGGCAAGGGAAACGTCGCTCCATTTTTCTCGTGCTATCTTGCGAATGCTTGGCTATTGCAAAACAATTTAATGGAGAGTGGAATAAATATGTTTAAAATAGTGTTTGCTCAGGATTAACGAAAACAACAGCAGCCTTCATAAAAGCGAGCAAAACCACGCCACTAAATTAATTTTTATAAAATCGCAATCCAACTGCAGAAATTGAAAAGCGCTAGTGTGTGTGTGCGTGTAAATGTATTAGTGCGCGCGAGTGTGTGTAAGCAATGAAAAATGAGGCGTAGGTGAGAAATATTTGCGCAAAATTGTCGAAAGGTAAAAAGAAACAAATCCGAAACTTGCACTGAATTTAATTCTTAAACGTTCAATAACTAAGAAATCTAAATGACGCGTTGGTTATGAACAGTAAGATGACAAAATTCAAACAGTTAATTGTGCACCCTGTAAAATTAAAAAAAAAAAACGAAACTGCTTGCCGCAAAAAAAAAAACAAAAAGAGCAAATGAAGTAAAAAAAATCACGTACAAATTTTTCATTATGCATGGCCTTCTTAATTTAAAAAAAAAAACAAATGAGCCATTTTGCCCTACGTGCAAAAGTATACGCACTAATTGGCCTAATTTTGATGAACTTCCTTCGCAGAGGGGACTGCTGCAGCTGCTGATACAACTATTTTTCGTGGTGAACTTTTGTCAAGGGCAAGTTCAAAGATTCAGTGCGCAAATTGCTGGTCGTTGCCTGTTTGTAATATTGTTGCTTAACACATATTGTTAACAAACAAATAAATGTAAACTAATTGTGCGCAACGGAGACAGGCAGGCACATGAAAATCAATGGGCAAAAATTGTATGTGAGACAGGCCCTCTCAGGTTTAAGTGTGACCGTTTCATAGCAAGGAAATATACTGCAAAATACTTTTCTGTAGCCACACAAAACTACATTTCACTATTTTTTTATATATAAATAAGTTGGTGATTAAGACAATATGTAGAGGATAATAAAAGTATTTTTGGAAATCATGTAACGTTAGCAACATTTTAGCAAGAAGAGATAAGATTGCATATAGAACACAATTGGAATGTTATTTGGATAAAATGAAAGTAATGCAATGATTGTTTTGTTTGTTTTCTATACCTTTTCAGCAGAAGGGTCGGCCATAAGGTGTAACAAAACAGGCAACAGCGTTTTTGCAGCCTCGAGACAAAAAGGGTCGTACACAAAAATACATTCGTTCAACGCGCGCGCGCCAAATCCAATACGAGCAGCTGATTTTGATGACCGGTTAAATTGTATTTGACTACACGATCCAACGATCCACAAATAATAATAACAATTGTTGTTTGCTGCTCTGTGTGTGTGAGTTGTGTGTGTGTCACATTGGCGTAACATTAGCGAAACACGTCAAATCATACATTACGAAAATTGTTTAAAATTTTGTGGGGGAAAAATGTGCAAAAGTGTGTTTGTTAAATTGTTAGCCAAAATTATTTGTTTACCTAGTACTAAATAGAACATAACTGCCTTTCTTCATCCAACAATATAAAATATAACAACAATACTAATAAATAAATTTCGCCAAACCGGACTAGCAAAACAAGTGCACAAGTTAAATTAAAATTACCACTCTAAACAAATAGTAACAAGGGAAATGCTCAAAATAAATACTTAAATGACAAGCGACAGCAGTATCACATTAAACAACATAAAAATCAATAATAATAAATATAATAACAATAACGATAAAATCATCAACAACAACAATCAAACACAAAGTGCAACCACTGTTAGTTAACAGCAGCCTAACAGAGCAGTAGTGCTTAGGAGAGGTGGAGAAGAGGAGCGCAACACTGGAAGCTGCTTGGCGTATGCATTGTGGACGCATGCGTGACGCAGCAGTCGTGGACTTTAAGTGAGTGTGTGTGTGTGCGAATGTGTGAGTGTGTGTGTGTGAGCAACAACATCAACAACAGCAACAACAAGAAGAAAATAAAGTCCCACACACACATTCAACAGTTTGTGAAAACTCAGATCAGCTAAATTTCGCATTTCAATTTCGACAACGTGTTTCGGATTCGGATCAATCTTATCAACAACCAACTATAGCTGTTGCTATTACTTTCATCTAATATTTTTGAAAATTCTGTGGAAACTGATTGCGTTTTTCACTCAAAATTCGAGGGAACCTGCCGAATATTTCTCTTTAACCAGTATCAGCAATAGCAACAACAACAACATGCAACGACGTGAGCGGCAAGCTAGGTGAGTATTAAATTAAATGCATACAACAAAATTCTTGTAACACATCCAAACATATTATATGAAACTTAGCCATCAACAGGAGGGTTTCTCTTCATGTCAGCTTTTCAGGCCTAATTTGTTTTGAAATTTGTGTGTTGATTTTCCATTATATATAATGTATTGTGTGCCTAGTGGTACAATTTATATATTTATTTATCATTTCTCATTGAACAATATTGAAAGGCATTGTAAATAATTTAATATCAACATCAATTCTCAACACACTTGAGCAAAGTCCCATAACCATCTTCACAAATATTCGATTGAACTTAGATTTCCGGTTTTTCTCTTGTCGCCTGAAATTCCCAAAAAAAAAAACGCGTCTATTGATCAACGAAGAAATACTGCCAAATAATCATGTGAAAGGTTCTCAAACTATCTTTCTTATCTGAAAAAAAAAAATAACGCCATAAAACGTTCATTATTATGATTTATAAATATGTTTTTTAATATGTATTGTGGTGTTATCAGGCTGCTGCTGTTGAAAAATATACAAAACGTTTTGAAATGTTTGTCGATTAGATAATTAAAGACATCAACATTAATAAGCATCTCTTCCAGTCGAATATTAAATACCATTGAATAGACATTTCTTGTACTGTTATGAATATATATTATTTAAAAGTGTACAGCTAATTTAATGTACAATTTTTCAATGCTGGCAACAAGCAAATTCAACAAATTGGCAACACTGTTCTTTATTATGTGATTAAACAGCATACTTAAATATGTATGTATATATGGCAAGTAGTGACGTCCTATTTTTTCGCACACCTACGTATATATATGCTAAATGTACCACTGAGTAAAAGTTGCCGATACCCACCTGTATGCGCTGAATATTACACTATTTATAACTGCATATATATATATATATATATATATATATATGTGTGTGTGTGTGTGTGTGTGTGAAAAGGAATCGATGCTCTCTTTTAGATTTCCGCTTTACGTTTCTCATTGGCCAAGAGAAAAAGTTTCAACTATTATTATTTGTGTGCATTTGTGTATGTGTAATATGTATATATGACTTTTTGTTTTCATTTTGCTGTTCCGTTACCATTGTTATTTTTAGCAAATGGCATTTCTATTTAAACTTTTTTATTTGATTCTATTTCGGCACTGTTTGCTGTCGCTTTTTTCAGCTTTTTGCTACTTACATATATATATATACATATACCAGTTTTTGTAATGCGTTTTCTTGGCTCGCTCGAGGGCTGAATGACATTCTATAATGGCTGCGTGCCTCTTGTAAGGAAGCGGAAAGTTAAGTTACGCAAACACGCACACTCCCACACACACATAGTCAGTGACATATTCTTGTATATGTATAGTCATTTCATATGTTAGCCTTCTGTCCCGTCTCCGACTGTCTGTTGGCAGTCGATGTTGTTGTTATTTCATTTACCTTCTTTTGTCTCCTTCTATTGACACTTCTAGGTTGTTTTGTTGTCTGCCTTTTTGATTATAGTTTTATTTCCTATTACTATATTTACTCTGATCTTGGGTTTCTTGTTGTTGGTTTTCAGTGATGCTCTTTTATATTTAGTGCTTTCCCTTTGCGCCCATATTTTTTGTAGGCTCACGGAGGATTCATAAGTTAGCGATTACAATGAGACCTGGGGGAATAATTGTCCGTGTTGGCTTATGGCTTTAAGTGTTATGTGAGAATACAAAATAATTATGCCATATATTATATATAATATTTATGTTTGTGTGTCCTCCCTTTGACATTGAATATTTCGTATTGGAAAGCAGTCTAGCAACGCCAACAATTATTGAATTTTTGTCTGTCTGTTTGCGTTATGAGCTAATTAAATTGTGAATACAAATTGTAGTTTTTCTACTATTTTCAACTTACTCAATTTTCTGTTAATTTCCATAATTTGTAATATTAATTTTGAAATTTTCATATTAATATGAATGTATGAATAAATATTTTTTTATTTCAACAAAAAATAGTTAGTTATGGTGAGTTTTAAGCTTTTAACACACACTCCAAACCTATAATTAGCAGATTGCACTCAAATGCTGAAACCACTAAACTCTAACTAAATTAGGCTAATTAGATTTAGATGGATATGCTACGTAGCCTGTCGGCCTTACCATGAGACACAAATCAAGTCCTGGCATTACAGCCAAACGAACCGCCTTAGAAATTCAACAGTCTAAAATAGTTGGGATATATTGTTGGAAAATGTGAGCGGCTCACATTTAAACTTACACAGATCAATCACTACTCAATCACAATATTATTTAATTTTATTAAATTAACAAAAAAGTGCAACAAGTTTTTTGTTCTTATAGTAGACACTGATGGTTTATAAATGTAAGTGAAACAAGCAGCTTATTGATAACGGAATTCAAGCTGGTATTCGATTTAAACTTTTTTAGTTTTTTGGCCTAATCTGTAACCTTTTGTAAAGTTAGGTGGTTTTATTGTTCACCAATTTACAGTGTATCTTTGTATCGCCACACAAAATGCTTTGCTTCTCGACGGGCTCACATGCAAAGAGAGGTTTCAACGCGATTATGTCACATGTATTGAAGCTTAATGATAATAGTGTAATCGAGTTTTCTTAGGGCATATACTGGTTTATCTTTAAAAATCAGAAATCGAAAAAACAAATGATGTTAGGATCTCTGCTGCATGTGGTAATATTGCTATAGTTTAATTCCCAAAAGAATTGGAAAGTAAATAAAAAAGTGCCACAGAACATAGATCTTCATTAAAACTCTCATTCAAACTTCTACTTTTAAATCTATGATTTATTCTGCTAAAAACTCAATGCCATAAAACAAGAGTTATGGTTAGGAAACCATACCATAAATTAATAATAGATATATGTAAATAAACAATATATATGTTCAAGTTTCATAAGGGACAGACAAACGGTACTATATCAAATTCACTTGTCATGTTCATCAGGAATATAATACCTTTTTTATGTGATCAGTAATACCTCACTCAGTGCTTTTCAAACTTCTGTACATTATTAATAGATGGGAATACAATATTGTATTGAATGCAAAGAATTTTTGTTGCATTATGTTAACAGCTGTTGCATTCATTGTGTGAATGTAAAACAAAACATAAGAACAACAATGTCATCAAACAACAACATTCAACTGTGCAAACATTATTTTACAAATGTATATATAAATATATATAGATATATTTGTAAGTATGTAAATTCTGTCGTGAGTGATGTTTATAAGTAAGTGATTAAATATTTGGATAGCGCGCATTTAAGTGATTTAACCTTCGAACAGAAGTCTATGAAATGCATACTGCATATGTCCATATATAAATATATATATATATATATATATGTATTTACTTGTAATTATCGGGGCAAAATTCGAGAGAGAGTGTGTGCGAGAGAGCGAGAGAGATACAAGTGAGACTGAACTTTTTGACTTGGCTTGGACTTGAGATTGGGTTTATTGAGCTCTCCTCGTCTCAGTCGCTGATATGTGGCGCATTTGACCTCAATTACAGTAAACGAGAGAAAGAGAGAGGCAACGTTGATAGAGAGAGATAGACAGGATAGAGAGAGATAAAAGTACTTGCTTTATCTGGCTGTGGCTGTTAGAATTACACAAAAAAAGGAGCAGCAATTAATTAATTCAAATATAATTTATGCTTATTTGTATTTTTCATATATCAAACTCAACAATATGCAAATTTCACGTAAAAATAAGAAAAAATAATAATAAGAGAGATAATAAAAGTAAGAGAGATAATAATAATAAAATAATAAGAGACATAGTAATAATAAATCAAGAGTGCGTCTCAAGTCAAGGCTGACTTGATTCCTTCTTTTGTGAATCCATTAAAAATTACTGAAATTATTCTTGATCTCAAGTTTGGATGTCGCATTGCCTTTTAGCCAGTGAATTGTTTGTTGCAAGCACCACAGACGTTGCAGCTGTGAATTGAAAAAAAAACTTAAAAAGCGACGTAAAACTTGACCAACTTGTTAGCGCTTCTAATGACTCAACGTCAACTGTCGCAGAAGAAAAAGAATTGGAAGCAATGCCAGTCAGTGATAAAGACGACGACGACGACAGCAACGCAATCCAAGACAAATAGTGTGGCTGCTTGGTAGGGGGGAGAGCGGGATGGCAGCAGTAGCTTTCAAACTTTTCACAAGTACTTGGCGCGTATGCTTTGCACTTGAAATCTCGAGCAGCGCAGCACGTAGCTTGAAAGAGAATCGCCGCTAGAATGCAAGATTTATGGTTGCGTATCGACTTTAACTGTAAATGCATTTATTTTATTTCATTTTTTATTGCCATAATGAGCGCCCCAATTGAAAACGCAAGCGAAGCAAAAGCAAATTCCGCAAATTATAATTGCAAATCTAATTAAATATTCACGTTTTTGTATAAGTCGAAATGAGAAAGAATATTAGTGCGCTTTCACTATTTGCCATATGAGAAATAAATTTTAATTTTAGTTGATATTTCAATGCACGAAAACTATTAAATCAACGCTTAAAATATGCAGAAAAAAACAAAAAACCAAAATGATATTTAGAAGTATGCAATTAAATATGCTAGAAATATTCATTGATTGTTATAATATTTTGTGGTGGATCTTAAATAATTCATGCTTAAAATATTTTTTTGAACTGACTGTGTTTTTACTGTGATTTTATTTTTAAGCTTTTGCAACAAACGTTGCACCGTTTTGCATTTAAATCCCTTCAGAAATCTTATATATTTTTTATTATTTTTAAATTATATATATCATTTTATATTTTCTTTACTTACATTTTTTTGCTTCGTGTATTTGTTGCCACTACTGGCTGAAATAAATAAAAAATCAGAATTCTTTGGTTAAAAACCGTAATTTCTCAATAATATTTTTTTTTAACAGAATAAGGCAAATAATAACTTAAAAATGTACTTAACTAAAGTGTTACTTATACTTGCAAATATATAATGTATACTTTTAAATTTTAGTTGTCTTCGAACAGTCTGCATAAGGTACAAAAGAAACAACTATATAGATCATTGATCAGCTGTGCGCTAATCGCTCATGCATCACGTTGCCATATCAATTCAAGAAATCGATTTAAATTGAATATGAAATAGTAACTACGAATGTAATTTAAGTACTGAAAGTAATAAATAATAAATGTGACTAAACATAAAAAATAAAAAAATAAATAAATGGAAATATGTATCTCTTTAAACTCATGCACATGAGCAATTTGCAAATTTTGTTCCCATTCAATTAAGAATTATTTATTATAATGAAATTCACAACAATGGAATAAAATATAAATTCGTATTCATATAAAACATAACTTTATTAAATATTTGTTTATTAACATATATAACTCAGCGTATTATACAACTATCCAGCACTTGATAATAGAACAAACAATTAAAATGTTTTATCAGCTTTAAAATGAGTCCAGATTTAAATATATTTTTTGTTGTTTTTAGTTTTTGATAACATCTCTTTTGTGCTTGCTTTTTTTACGTTTGTCTATCTGTTTCTCACTCTACAATATTCTAAATTGCTCAAGGGGCGAAGTCTATCGATAAATGTGTTGATGATTCTAGCATAAATATTGATATTGACGTATATTAAGTAAAGGACGTTATCATTATGGGAATATGTTCGCTTGCACAACAGTTACGCGCTAGCAGACGGACTGTCATTGCCGTTGGGCATCCTTAGACAGACAGGCAGCTGCCACTAACGAACTGCTTATATCTGTCAGTCACTTGACACTGCCATTTGCCGCTTGCCATTCACAGTGAAGTGCCTTCTGCTAAACTGCTTATCCCCAGTGTAAAGAATTCAGCTCTCTACCACTGTTGATGTCGCTACCGTGGACTTGTAACTTGATTTTAAGCATGTGTGTTGTGTGTGTGTGTGTGAGATGAAGATTAGCTGCATTTTATTGCAATCTGAAATCTGTTATAGTGATAATAATTTGTGATTATTATTTTATTTTATTTCATAAAATATACATGAGAATGATGTGATAATATTTAAGTATGCCTATTTATTTTTATTTTTTGATTTTAAATCAGTTGATATATCACTTATGTGTGAATACAGAAATATATATAGTTTGCATTGCAAACTTCCCCTGACAGTGTGTCATTAATCATCTTTGGAAGGGCCTTTCAAATCGTTGTGTGAGTCACACTGTGTGATGCTTTCCTTGCTGGACATTGGTGATTTTTTTATTCCGTTTTCAAGCTTTCTCACAGCTAAATTTGTGTGCTACTGCTTGGCTTGCTGGTCGTTAAATCCCATCGATTTGTTTGACAGGCTTTTTATTTTTCACCTTGCCTGTGCCTCACCATTCGACTATCTCCACACACATGTGTGCATTGTCCGTCCTGCTCGTTCACGTTGAGCTTTTGGCTTCAAGCATGACTGGCATCTAATTTAATTAGATGAAATTTTCACACTACTGGCTTTTCTCCGTTTGCCCCCTTCTCCCTCTTCTTATTCTTCATGTTCTCGGACTTCTTATGACGTCGTTGCTGATGATGCTTTTGCTGCTTTTATTTATACATTCGCGCAACAACTTCTTCCTCTTGCTGCACTCCTCGCTCGCTTTTCGTCACACATCGCTTGGCAAAGGTGTTTGTGGAAATTGAAGGAACACAATTCTATCCTATATACCACCAACAAACTCAGACACACGCTACCTAAACTAAAGCAACCCACTCATGAGGCAATCATCGTTTACTTATCAACAATTGATTTCCGCTCTTATGCACACTTTATTTAATTTTTTTTTGTTCTTGCCAACACACGCGCACACATGCTCAATCTCTCTCTCTCTCTCTCTGTCGCTTATTCATTTCCCTCTCATTTCTTATGATTGGCATCGTCTAGTACATCTGTCCATAAGTTTTAACTAAATATTAGCATCTGATGGATTTTAGCTTTTCTTGTTTCTGCTCTGTTTCTGAATGCACCCACGCACAATAATCTCACGCACTTTAAGAGGTATAGAAAAGGGAGACAGACAAAATGGACGACATTGACAGCTTAATGACGTCATTTGCGAATGTTTGATGGGTCACTTGGTGCGTTTTGTCGTTCCACATTATTTCACCATTCCGCTATTCCACCATTTCTCTATTCGCTTTACTCTAGTAGAAGAAGAAGTCTTGTGCTTGCGATTTTTTTATTATATCTTTGTTTTGTGGTTTTCTGTGTACGCTTTTACATTTACATTCACATTCACATTCTTTTTGTTTGCTAAATCCGCAATTTGTCCTTGTTTTTATGTGCCACAGCTGCTACCCACTGTTGGTCGTTCAGTCAGTCTGTCCATCTGTCTGTTTTTGACCCCTTTCGCTCTTGGCCGAGCAAGAGGAGCAAGTTTTCATCACCATTTGAGTCGTCTGATTATTATTGAAGCCACTTTTCCTGCTGCTGCACGCAACCTGCTTGTGTGTTTAGAGCAGGTGGCAATCCTGCCGCTGTTACAGTTACTATTCTTAGGATAGTGGGAAATTTAGGTTATGCCTACCCCCACATAATTTCTCACAAAGCTATAAAAAAATTACAAGAGTTGTATGTTATATGTTGCATGTGTGTGTATTGTGCTTTACTTGGTTGGCAACAATGCGACACCGACCCAGTTGTTTCTTTTCTTTTGTGTGCTAAAACTTAACATATATCTCTGTTGCGCACACAAAATAAAAGAAACAAGTATATATATATGTATATATATACATATATATCTATATATATATATATATATATATACATAATTAAATAAAGTAAATTATAATTAAACAGAAATCGCATTTAATATACCTTAATACCAATAATTGTTGTAAGCAAATATTATATACTGGGTATATCGGAGTCTAACATTCCCTTAACTGTTCCTATTATTGTCACTTTATTAGAATTGGCGGAATATCGATATCGATCAATCATCGAGCTTATTGGTAATCAATGATATGCCAATGATATGAAATTCACTTATTATCTTTTTCAAATGAAATAAAATGGTTTCTTTTAATAAATTGGAAATAGAAAACTATTTACATACATATTAATAATGCATAAGATCAAAAAATTTTTTAGATTTATTGTAATCCATTGATATATTTATTGATTTACGGACAGATTTAACTTTGCCAAATATTTAAATTTTGGTGCATTGCATTTTCCAGTTTTAATTTTCATAGGCACATGTGTAGCAACAGCTGCAGCCAATGTTATTTACAGTAATTATCTCACCCGCGCCGAGTATGTTTTTAACCTCTTATCGTCGTTCTCTAGTTGTAAATGTCGTTGACCCAAAGCTTGAACCAATTTATATTTGATGATTATTCACATTAGCAGCTTAATCATTGAATTAATATGAATTCAAATAGACTTTTCTGAAAGGGTTAATGCCATTTATACATACAAACATTCATAAATGTATGTATAGGTGTCTCTGTTATTGACGTCGCTGTTAAAATAACTAACAGCAAACAGCTGGTAACATATCACAGTTATGCCTCTGTCTGTGCGTCGAGGCCAAGGCACCTGCGCATGAGTCACTCAACTTCAACTCCAGTTGAAAGCTGCAAACTCTGGTCACATTCAATTGTACTGTACAGATCTCGGCTGCCGGCTTTGCTTTGCTTGCCGCATTTTTATGTATTTTTTACATGTGCATGTACATGTGTGTTTGACAGGTGCTCTCTCTATCTGTGTGTGAGAGTGTGTAGCGAGTTTGAGTTGTAGTTTTTCTCTGACGCATTTACACACGCACACTTGCAGATGCACACAAAAAATAGTGCACATAAATATATACGCACACAGCCAACTATTTATGATTATCAATACTTATGCCGTTCTCGCTCTGTCTCTCCCTATGCCTATATGTGTACATATCTCCCCTACGGCGCGATGACAGTAACAGCAGCGCAGCAATAATTACATACTAATACAAAATGCTCATTTGCCGCATTTAAATTTTCACACGCTCACTGGCACAAGTGCTATTTTTTTTCTTGCTTTTGTATCTGCAACAGCAGCAGCAGCTAAAGAAACCTTGTTCCTACCAACATCCCCTCTGGCTCACACGCTCACTCGCTCTTTCGATGCTCTCTTGTCTCTCACAAGTAGTTACTCGCTGGTTTAGTGTGTTTCGTTCATTCGCTTGTTCGTTGTGAGTTTGTTCTCAGTTCGTTTTCGATCGTGCGCCGTAGCAGTTGTCATTTCTTTGCGGCCATTATCGTCGCACTTGGCTTAAAAAAAAAGCAGAAAAAAAAACAAAACAAAAACCAAGTTGTTTTTGCAACGGTCGGTCGCGCGGAGCGCTGCGGGTGTGCTTAAATACAACAACGACAACAACAACAGCAACAACAACAACAACAGCAGCAACAGCAACAACAACAACACTACTCACAGAAAGAGCAGCAACAAACGCATGGAGGAAATTCTGTATGCCGTTGCATGCGTGGCTAAGTGAGTGTTGTTAGTGTGTGTAAACACCCACACACACACATGTACATAGATATTGCTATGTGTGTGTGCTAATCACTTTATCGCTGTGACGTTCTGTTAATTTATGTTTGCTCCAGTTTATTGCTGTTTTTGCTGTTGTTGTTTTGTTGTCTTCTGTCAGAGTTTAACTAAATTAGTAGTAGTACGATGCACACAAAAAAGTAGAATAGATAGAAACACGTATTGTTGTGCTCGGAGTTTATTTTATTTTCTCCTTATGCACTTGAGTGTGTTGTAAAACTGTAAAAACTTATTATCTGTCTTTACTACCTCTACTGTCACTGTTAATGAGTCGTTGTATCACTCACACTCACAGACATAAGCGTGTGTGTATGCGTGTATGTCTCTATTTTTTCTATTTCGAGTCAGCTGTCTGATTTTTTTGTGCTTTATTTCTTCTGCACAACTTTAACGAGTTTTAAGTGTTATTCTTAGCTCGCCTTATCTTTCTCACTCACTCGCACTAAGTTGAATAGCAAAAGCAGCAGCAGCACTTCTTTTACATTTGTTTATTGTTGATGCTGCTGTTGTTGTTGTTATTGTTGCTTTTGCCTCTGGTTTTGTACACCGGCAACATGAAACTGGTTTTTCGAGTTATTTATGACTTCTTTTTTTTTCTTTCTACAATTTATATATTGCCTGTTGGCTATGCCCGGTATCTGTCTCTTTTCTTTCCACACACATACACACACACGTGTAGTCCTCAGACTTTTGACCTGCAAAAAAAAACTGGATAAAAGAAATGAAAAAAATCTGTAGTGTTGTGGGCGCCTCGTCGCTTCTGCTCTGCTGCTTCTTAATTTCATAATGTGGCGAAAGTTGCGTCTCAAATTGCAACATAATCGAGTATTATAAATGCTCCCTCTCTCTTTCACTCGCACCCTTCAATACACACACGCAGACAGATAAACACAAAGCGCAACGGATATGACAAATTATAAAACATTGTTTTTTTTTTACATTCAAAGAGATTTTTAAACTCTCTTCTGTAGTGAGCTTTAATTGTCGACAGCGAACAGCAAACACAAAACAATAGCAAAAGAAACAGAAACCAAAGTGGAGACTACAACTACAACGAATGCTGTTGTCATTGCTGTTGTTGTAGGCTTGTGAAATGTAGAAAGCGCGTTGGCGTTAAATAATCTCAATCGACGTAAAACAAAAAATGTTTGTCAGTGGCAAAAATGTGAAGTGATAAAAAAGCGAATCAAAATAATTTTTGTTATATTTTAATTTTTAAAAAGAAAGGAAATGCCCAAAAATAAAGTTGAGCCAACACAAATGATGTAGTGCTTGTGTGGTTGTGCATTAAATGTAATAACAAGTTGCAATTAACAATTAAACAAGTTTCAATTAAAACAATAAGAGGAAGAAAAAGCAATAGCAGAAGACGAAGACAACGACGACGCGGCCAATCAACAACGAGCTCTCGAGTGAACGCCCGCAGCAGCAGCAGAAGAAACAGCTGTTGTGCTGCTCACAGTGCAAGGCAAGCGCTTGGCTGTCTTGGCTTGGCTTGGCTCCCCCGCTTCGTGTCGATAAAGAGAGAGAAAGAGCAGCAGCAGCGTGGCGAGTAAGCGAGCGAGCGGGAGAGAGAGAGAGGAGAGCAAAGCAGCAATATTAAAAGCGCCGTTTGACGGAGTTTGCCGGGTTAGTGCAAATACTACTTGCATATTTATGTGTGTGTGGTAACATGTGTTGAGCAGAAACCAAATTTGTAAATTTGAAGTAAACTGTGTGACCAGACAGATATCTCGTTTCTTTTTCGAAAAATAATAATAAACTGTATGCACAAGTTACAATGCGCGACTTTGACCTCCACACACACACATTCTCTAGACAAGATGAAACATGCGCATTTACACACACATATTGATATTTGTATATGTATGCATTATTATTATTACTATTACTATTACTTACACACTCGAAAAAGTATTGTGCACGTTTGCTTTTTAAATGCAGCCATAAACATAAGTGGTCGTGGCGAGACGAGGTGGAGGCGTTCGTCCTCGTCAAGCGGAAGGAAGAAATCGAGCGCCAAAGTAGTATGTAAAGCAGGTGGTAGAAAGCGATAGGGGGTGAATGTGGGCAAGTGGTGCTTGCAATGCTAACGAGCAGCGAGAAGGTTGTCTATGCAGGAAGAAAACACTAGACAGTAAATTACCGACAATTTATATGTATATATGTATGTATGTGTGTATGTGGGTATAATTGAATGGGTGGGCGTTTTTTTAGCTGCCTTTTGCTGATAAAGTTCGACCTCTAAAGCTCATTTACTTGGATTTTAGCATTTTGTACGTGTGCCAAATTGCGGAATAAACTAATTAAAGCGCTTGTCCGTTGACGACTTGAGGTGGCCCACCCCTGCACCAATGTGGATACACATATACACATGCATTCATATAATATGTACATACAAAAACAACTACAAGAGTAACAGAGCACATGGAATACAGATGCATTTTCAATGTTAATCTAACATGCAAAGGTCAATCGGCCATTGAGGCGCTGTTCACATCACCCACAATCACACACCAACATACACAGACGCATTCATGTATCAGCTGAGGCGCTGTGACGTACAAAGTGCCTAACCCCAAAAGCTTGGCCAACTGCAGTTGGCAGAGGGGCGGCTGCATCTGCTGCTGCTGCTGATTTGGTGCTGCACTCGTTGTTATTTCTTTTTTTACCGGCGCTCTTTTCACTCGTTCTCGTTAATTTTTTTGTTGTTGAAGACTCGCTATTGTTTTGTGTCTGTCAGCGGCGACGACATTGTCGTTGCCCCTAATCAACGCGCCCTTATCTAGCCAATTTGCTTTTGTATAAGTGTGTGTGTGTGTTTTATCTTATACTGCAGCATTGCACAGTGGGTTGACTTATCCATATTGGATATTGTCAAAATATAATTTGCCTTCAAAATTGTTTTTTTATGTAATAACATGTAAATATAATTAAACTTAGTTAAATTTCTGGTTAATTTTCTTGCCAGCACATTTTTGTACTTTATTTTTGCCCCACTGTTCGTTTTCAATGCTTGGCATGTGCTTTTCATTGCCTGTGTGTGTGTGTTGAGTTCTTTGCTTATCATTTTGCTCTGTATGTGTTGAGTCTCTAAACGTCTACTAGTTGGTTTGTGGGGCAGCAGGGTGTTAGGAAAGAAGGGAGGGGCTGTGGTGCAGGGGCAACCGGCTGTTCATTTGTGTTATGTGATTCAAAATGTTGTTGCTGCTTTGACGCTCACTTTTTATTTGCTGCTGTTTGTTTTCTCAATTTGTGTTGTTGCTTTTGTTGTTGTTGTTATCAACGACAAATGCCATTGAAAATGGATATTGGCATGTTATGTGCGGCAATTCGATTATAAACATCAACAAGAATTACACACAATAATAATATACATACAAAGGTAATAATAGCAAACAACAATGCGTATTGTTGGCATTTGATCAATGGAATTAAATTATAAGCGTTTTATTAGTTTTTTCTGCTGATCTTTTTGTTGCTTGCCCCTAATATAATATAAATGTGGTCCGCGACGGCGTTAGCATTAAAAAACTGGTTATTTATTGTTTGGTTTGTGGTTTTGAGAGTTCTGCAGCACCTTTCTTCACGTTATTATTATGCATCGAGATTAATGCCACGACCGTTAACTAAAAAGAAAATAAAACCTTTCTATTTGAGATTAAAAAAGTCGCATACAGGAAGGATGTAAACAGTTGGCATTAGTTCAATGTTTGATGAATAGAATGCCAAGTACAGATACTGAACTTTAATCTATTTGAAACAGCTGCCAATGTGGTTTTCTTTCCGATTTATTTGTGAATTGTTTGTTCAATGCTCTAAGGAAACAAAAAACAACTTGAAGCATCTATAAATAAACTTAATTAAAATGCAATTTATTAGGCAATCTATAAGCATCTATAAATTATAAATCAATTAGGGCTTTAGTTTCTCATAGTATAAGATGAATATTTAACCATTTCTTTTGCAATAAAAAAGTTTACCGTTCGTAGTTTTTTCTTCTTTTTTTTTATAATTTGTGGTGTTTAGAACAAAAAACGTTTCATCATATATGATTATTGTTTTTTTTTTTTAAATTAAGAAATTTTAATTTGGTCATCTTACTTTAGTTGTCACCTAAATTGTAGAGTATTTCCCAGTCTTGAGATTGAAATTACAAATTTCTGACTTGCCTTATTCACTTTTACCTTGATTAAAATTCAAGTGTTGTTTTGTCGGCCAATTTATATAAAATTGATTTGTGTCTAAAAATAGAAACAGCAATTATAATGCAAAAATGCGAAAGCAGCATTCAATAAATGAATAAAGCAAATCAAAACAAAAGACGGCAAATCTATTTGGGATGATTGGATCAGGGATTGTTTGTTGTCGTCGCCTGGAGGAGAGGAACTCAGTTGATAACGACGATGACAACGACGAATGCGGCTTATCATTTTTATTTTTATATTATACCCTGATAGAAAGAGTATAATGCCCATTTTCTTAAAATTGTAACATAAATATATATTTTCGAACAACATAACCTATCAATTCGGAATATTAGTTTTTGTTTATGATAGTCAAATCAAATTAGTGCATAATTGTTTTCTTGTTGCGTTAATATCAATAAAATAAACAAAACCGTTTTTCAATGGAAATAAAAGTTACAATTATAACTATATTTCTTTTTAGTCGATTATGTACATACCATGACATATTATTAAACATCTAACAAAATATAAAAATATGCACACATACATACATACGCACACTTCCATGCAATGAGTGTGTTGATTTTCATATCTAAGACATATGCGCTTAAGGGAAAGTTCTTAAGTTCGGGAATATCAACAATCTCTCTCTCTCTCTCTCTCTCTCTCTCTCTCTCTCTCTCTCTCTCTCTCTCTGCTTACTTCTTTATCAGTCTTTGTTGATGTATGTTTGTATTTGTGCTTGCTGTTGACAACGGTTTTTTTCGGGAATTTTTTATTGTTGTTTACTTTTTAGCGCCATTTGTATTTAGTATGAGGTGCTCTCCTCCTCCCCCCCCCCTCTACCTATCGTACCCATCTGCTGTTATATAATTGCTGGCTAGAGTTTTTTGTATGGTTTCTGTCTGGTCTTACTACACATTGTTTTTGTTGCTTTTTGTTTTTGCACTATTGCTTAATTAAATTGCGAATGAATAAAACTATAGTTTGTCAATCACTACTCCCACCTGTCAAATCAATTATTTGACAAACTTCACACATTGTTTTGACTTATGTTGTGATAAAAATAAAAGTAGGTTGGGCAAAAACAGTTTTATTTATTTATTTCTTTTTTTTTATGCTATGTTGTGTTGACAGACGGTTAACAACTTCTAATGGCAATTTTGACTGTGCACCGAGACTTGTTTTTAAATTCACTTTCGACCAGCCCAGTCACACCAGGCCACGCCCACGCTGCGTGACTCTTGTCCGTCTTTTACTTTAAGCTTTGGGTTGAATTTTCGCTCAATTTAAGCATAGAATGTGTGCGTGTGATGTATGAGTGTGTGTGTGTGTTAGCTTTTCCACGAAAGAGTTTTATTTTTAAGCTACAGGCTTATTTTTAATTCTGAATCGATTTCGTTTACAAATTTGTTGATAAATTTGGTAACCTTTATCGAAACAATTAGACTTCTTATAAAGTTTTGTTATTTTTTTTTGTTCAGAATAAAGAGTTACTCTTTGCAAGAAGTTTTGTAGACCAAACCCAAACTGTTTGAAAAAATAATACTGATGGTTTTGCTTGTCAAACAAAAGTTTTCTTTTAGTAGTCATTTTCAAAATAATATAGTAATTGCAAATTTTATTTCAATAGAAATAATTGAAAATAAACATAGAAGAAAACAACTCATGGTCAAACGAATTAATTAGATAGATAACTATATTATTCGTACTTTAAGTTTAAAAAATAGTTATAAAAACGATTAACTTCCCCACTCTTCTTGAGTGAGTATACAGTACTTAAATAAATCATACCTGTAGTTTTACTCTTATATTTTAAACAGTATTAAAAAACTGGCTAAGCGATACAAAATTTATTAGCTTCTCTACTCTTATTGAGAGCCCCAACAACAGTTACAATTCGTCGTTATGAACAAAGAGCGTGCGCAAGAGTGTGTGTGTGTGTGTGTGTCTGCCTGTGGCTGTGTGAGGGAGCGGTTATTTTCAGTTGGTCCGTTTTCGCAACCGCAAGCAACAACCTAGAAACCGGTCAATGATAGAGTGTCCCCCGCTAGGCAGACAGATAGTCAGACAACCTGACAGACAGGCCAGCAGTCAGCTGTGTGTGCTTTTCTTTGTGTCCCGATCGCAGACTGTGTGAGCCTTTTTTCGCACATTTAATTCATAAAACGAACGGCGTGCAATTTGAGAAGAAGAACAAAGGCAAAAGCATATTGAGAGCAGCAGAGCAGCCACAGGAAAAAAAGGGAGGAAAAGAGAGAGAGACAGAGCGAAAGAGGGAGATTAAGAACTCGTTTGTCAAGCAGCAGCAGTAGCAGCAGCAAGAAATAATAAAAATAAAGCAAAGTAAAACAAACGAACCGAAATTACATGCTTATAAAAAGTCCTCAACTCAATACTGAATTGTGGGGCTGCAGCTGTAGTTAGAGCTGGAGATGATGTTGGATTTGTTCGTCGTTCGTTGTTGCGACGATCGATCGATGGACGGAATTGAACCAGTTTTGGTTGCAGGATATTAAGCCATAAAAAAAAACAACCGATGGCAATAATATCAACAACAACAACAACAACGAGAGGGAGAGGAGAAAACTCGTTTCTTGAGTTTCCATTCGATTTATAAGGCCCCCGCCCTCTCGCTCGCACTCATACAGCAAATGGCAATTTGGCTGCTGCTTTTGCAGAAAGCTTGTTGTTATTGCCTTGGGTTTAAATGTTATCGGCGCGTTTTATGCTCTTTTTCCTTTACAAGCGCCTAACGGTATTTGTTTGTGTATGACTGAGAGTACTTATGCATGGCTGTGCGTGTGTATGTGTGTGTTGTGGGTGTGTTTTTTCGCGGATCTTGAGCAGATATGACTAGCAGATAAAACTGATTTATGAACAATGAAAGAAAACTGTTTTGACAATGGCATAATAATTATTTAATTTTACCATTTTGTATTTCCTTTCATGTTTTTTTTTTTTTTTTCTAACGATTTTTACTATTTTAAACAGATATATATACTAGATATATATGCTAGATTCAGACACAAAGAAATTAAAAAAAGTTTAAGCGTGCAAAAGAAGAGAAAATATTTTTTTTTAATTATAATTGAAAAATAATTGAATTTAAAACCATTTTTTAAACAACAAGAAATTTAATACAATTTGCATATTTGAATTTTTGCTTTTCTTCGCATAAATTTAATTATGTAAATGACACCTGAACATGCTGCAGAGGACTTTTATGCTTATGCTTGTGTGCGTGCCACATGTGGCATCATTGGCATGTTTAATCTTTATCAAAAAATACCTTGACTTGGGGTCAGGGCAACTCACGACAAGAAATCTTTGGCCTTAGTCAGGCGTATTGCGTTTCCCTTGAGAAAACGATTGCCTTGCAGTCAGGCGTATCTGTGACAGGGGGTGTGTGCGTGTGTGTTGCAGATGTTGCAATAAATTGATTGATTGACCTGACATTGAACCAGATTTGCAGCAGAATCTTGGCAAGAAGGTTTCATTCATGCCACGCCCAAGACAAAACTATAATACCAATACATTGTGTCACTCAACATAACCACCCATATTGATGAATGAAATGAGTCACCCACCCACACACACACACACACACTCACACACACATTGAATGTTATGCACGGTTGAGCACATTCAACACACATGAATTCATGGTCTCCGCGAAGCTGAAGCAGCTCTTGGTCAAAGAGACGACAGTTTCTATGATTGGTTTTTCCGTTTGTGTCTTTTTGTTGTTGTTGATGTTGTTGTTGATGTTGTTGTTGATGTTGTTGTTGATGTTGTTGCTATATTTAAAAATGCAAGCGAAAAGTTTTGTGTCATTGTCCTTTGCCACGCCATGGCAACAACCACTCCAAGTTAGTTTCTCATCTACTCATTCTGGCGAAAATAATTTTGTCATGTTTTAAGGTTATTTATAGAAATGCTCCTAACTTGAATGTGGCTGTAGCCAACTAACTAACAGAACTCGAATTATGTTCCTATTTTATATGCTCATATATATATTCAAATATGTTTTTTTTTAAATATAAATTTAATAAAACCTAACGAATCATATTATTTTTATTTTAAATGCAGGTTTATAATTAGCTTACAAATAATGTGCTAAAATGTTGAGCTAAATACTAACTATAATAGCTTGAAAATATAACAGTTCAGATTTTAAATAATTAGTAGTTTAACTCGTTTGGTGACAACTTAAACATTCGTTTATTTTTAATTTAACTATTATTTATTTTTAAGTTAATTCTTAGCGAAATTTTAATTTGTATTCGTATCTTGCAGTTTAGTTATCGACTCGACATTTCCTACATTTATTCTATCAATCGTGCGACCGCCACACTTCTTAATCGATATTGTCTAGTAATTTCGATATACGCTACAAATGAAAAAAGGGTAACTAGGAATTAACAAGCTCAATCGCAATAACGAATCGAGCACAACTACTTATTATAGCCATAGCCAACACACTTTGCCTTGGGCAGAGTTAAGTGACCCCCAGTGTGTACATTGTTTACGGAGCACAGATTGTGGCAAACACAAACTCAATGATCAGACAGGCTTGCAATAGTTGAAAGAGTGTACAAGGGGGAGAGAGGAAGAGTAGGAGCAAGACAGGTAGTGAGAGCGAGAGAGTCTGGAAACACGTTGCTTTGCCTTAGATGTCTCTCTCAAAATTTAATGTATCGTAAAACTAAGAACAAAACGTACGTAAAATTAAAATTGAAACACAACAATAACAAAACAAATCTTTACCGAAGAGGGCGTTAAATTACTATTTGCGATTGTTAACTTAAAGTATTATATAGATATTAGTATATATATATATATATATATATATATATATGTATTAATATATATATATATGTATTTATATATGTGTATGTATATTTAAATATATGTAAATCGCATTGTTTGCTGCAAGTCTACTATAAGTTTTGTGAATTTTAGTTGGTTTTATTTGGTTTGTGAAAACTTGCAATTATGGCGTCCAAGTTGATTGAAAAGTTGAAGAACTATCTAAGGTTGTTGGTTTTTGCTTAACACAAACACACACACACACATACACACACGCACACGCACGCACCTCTGTTTATATTCATTATTTAATATGATTCTTCTTTGTTTGTTTATTTGCAGTGGTGGTGGTCCACAGACGACAACTGCAGGAACGTCCGCCGGTAATGTGGCTAATGCTACCATTGGCAAAAGCACAAGCAATAACATGTATACCACCCGCCAATCTGTAAGCACCACAACCGGTGTCCTTATGGTCGGACCAAATTTTCGTGTTGGCAAAAAAATTGGCTGTGGCAACTTTGGCGAATTGCGCTTAGGTAAGTTTTATTTATTTTTTCAGAATATCGAAGAATTTCTTAGCGGGCTGCAAATTGTAATTAGAATGGTTTTTTTTAGTTATTTTTTAATCATAATATAAGTCTGCTCTAAAGCAGACCATATTTTGGGAGGCATCTGAATTAATTCACGAAAAATACACTGGAAGCAAAACAATTACAAGAATTTTAAAATGCATTTAAAAGCAGCTTTCTTTCTTTAGTCGAGTGCTTAATTGATCAATTTCATGGTTCTGATAATATTTTCTGAAGAAAACTGAAGAATGACAAAATAAAAGTAGTCAATTTACATTTGCAGCCTTGTGCGGTTATAAAACTGTAAATCAACGAAAGCAAATACACAAAGAGGAGAGTTTCGTATGCCAGTCAGTAGGTCAACATAACTGTTTTCCTTTCTCTCACACCGGCTCTGCAGAACTTATCATATTCCACGTAAAATCTTACATCATTAGTCACGTCATTTTAATAGTGCAAAGCTTTCGCGCCAAGAGAATAGATTGCAATGAGTGTTCTTTCTTTTTTTTAACTGTAAAATGTTGCGTAAATTCAGTTTATGACTTAAATCTAAAGCCAACTTTTTCCACACCCGCTCCTTTCCTCCATGCCTTTCTGTACGGTTCGCTGCTGCTATTTTTTTTTTTTGTCATGCAGGCGACGAATCGCAAATGTATTTTGTTGTGCATTTTCGTTTGTTCCTGCTTTCTTTGGATGTGCATTCGCATGCCTTTTCTTGGCTGCCAACTGAGCAACAACAAGACGAACAGAAAACAACAACAAGAACAAGTCGAGAAACCACAATGAGAATTTTTTTCTTTCTCCACAATACACAATGTAAAATGTCATTCCATTCCATTCTGCCATCTGTTTTGTCGTCGTTGCTGTTGTTGTTGTTGGCCTGTTCACTTTTTCTTTGTTTGTTAAATGCGCTTTTATAAAATGTATTTTTCTTGTTGCTTCTTCTTAAATTTTTGTTTGAGGGTTTGCCACTTCCTTTTATGCATTTGCATACATCTGTTGCAGCTGCTGCTGCTGTTGTTGTTGTTGTTGTAATTGTACTTGTCATTTTGCCAACAGGTAGTCAAGCAGACATACAGTGCAGCTTAAACTGTTAAGCAGCAGCTAAAGTCGCGTTTCCCTTTGAATGACAACTAATTGCATCCGGCCTAAGCATGATACTACCTATCTCTTTCCCTCATTATGTGTCTTACCTGTTCTGTTCTTTGTTTTACATATTTTCTTTGTCTCTTCTTGTTGTGTGTGTTGCAACTCTCCCGGCTAGACGATCTTTCAATGTCTGAGCTTTTCCTTTTGTAGTGTCTGTGCATGAGTCATGCAGTGACTTATCTTGAAGATACATTTCTGTGCACACACACTCACACCTACCTCTATTTATAATACAAATAATGAGCACAAGCAAAAACTATATTTACGCTGCTGGGTATTAGAACTGATTCAGTAGCTTTCCATGGAACTGCTTATAAGCTAGAGAAGCAAGTTTATGTCTCCTGTGCAAACTATACATAAATTCTGTCAAGAAAATAACACAATTTTGGTCTTAAATTTTTTTTTGGTAGAGAGAAAAGCTGACGATTGTATTATATTAAATTATTTCACCTACATTCTCAATTTGCACTCTCAGTTTTGACAGTTTCGATTTTACTGACCGGCAATTTAAAATCTCAATGCCGAAATGTTGTTTACAGCGCTCTGTTAACCCGCTGTCCCTTAACATAGATCGCAAAATTGGCGCAAATTTATTTAGTTGATGACGTCGTTTATTGTTTTGATGTGATATCATTTTTATAAATTGCTATTATGTATGTATGCAAACACACTTACACACATACAAACATTATTCATACGTATGGGAATTCTTGTAAAATCTTTTTTCTCAGAGTTTTTTTTTTTTATTTTAAGTAATCATTTGTGGTTATTTAAAATGACATATAATAAACTCAAATTGACTCATGACTCTGAAACATTGAGAAAACCTAGAAAATTTATCCCTTAATTTATTATATTAGGTATATTTTGCTGCGTTTTTCATTTACAATGCTTGAATCTGCAATAGTCTTTTCTTGTTTTTTTTTATTGTTACTTATATTGTTGGTCAATTTCTTTCCTTTTGTTTAGTTTATTTTGGGAGTCTCTCAAGGCTTCTTTTTTTTTTTTTGTATTTGTACATTCTTTTGTTAACACAGTCACAAGTATGAAGGGTATATATATATATTATATCTATTCAGATTGTATATTGCGCTAGGTCATGATAATTTTAGTTACGCTTGGATTTTGGCGCGCATTTGAATTGTAATGGGAAAAATTGGCTAATAGTCATTGTTCTCTCTCTTTCTCACTTTTGATCCGCTGCTGTCAGTAAAATTTCATCATATTTTTTAGCTCAATTAAATTGTATTCAAATACACAAACAAATACACTTTTTATGTGCATATTTAAGTATCTTTTGCATTGTTGCCTTTCGCAATTTAATTTGATTATAACAATTAACATAGCTTTATAGTTTGAGAGGCGCCGCCATAAAATTTATTAGAATAGCAAATTCACAGTGAAAATCAATAAATTTTTTTCTGAAAACAACTCAAATTTAAAAAGGGAATTTTTTATAAATTCATAATAATTTAGAATTTATTGCATGCGTAAGCGCTTTAATAAATTGTTGACCAGCTGCAAAAAATCGGAGACGTAGTCGGATGGTCATCAAGAGAGGAGGGATGGGATTTTAGGTTGTTTACTTATTTACTTTTGGATGTATTCCGTTTTTATGGCAAACACAAATTGGCAGAAAGCGCCACCAAATGAGAATTCAGCTGGAAGGTCGTGCGAGAAGGCGTGTTTTTATTAAATAAATAAATAAATGAGCCAATCAGTTTGGCAAAGAAGGGGGAAGTGGGCAGTTTAGGGTATTGCTTTACATGCAAATTTGCATTGCTGTAATCAAAGTCATGCGCCCTTTTTTTCGTGAGTATTATGATTATGAATAAATATATATGTGTGTGTGTGTGTGTGTGTGTGTTTATGTGTGCTTGCTCGCTTGATGACTCTATCAACGGCGATATTGTTGTGGTAAACGATAAGCTCGGCCGCCACTCTCGCTGTGACGTTTGTCGTGACATAATTTCGCACCTGACGACAGACTTTGACTTTGACGAGAGCCGTCAACAAATTCGCATTCTCATTCTCGTCGCTAATTAGAATACAGCTCATTTCAGCTGAGCGAATATTACAAGTAAATATTACTAGTGAATATTTGCGTAATTTGTAAATTAAATGGGAAATAGAAAAAAAAACATATACCTATAAAATCTTCACAAGGTGCACAAATGAATATAGAATCTTTGTTGGTTGAGGGTTGGGTTAAATCCATAACATGCATCCCTGGTATACTGCATCTTTTACTGGCTGAGGAGACACATTCTAGGTTTATCTAATTTAATTATAATCTAAATATTCCTCTTCGCTCTCACAAAACCTTCATAATTCTCTAATAGAAATATTAAGTCTAGTTAGGTGACTTCTTAGTCTGCAATGTCCTGTCTATAATTAAATCGTTTATGATTATAGCCACTTAAAAGACCATCTGGCTAGTTGGTGTTCGGATGTCGTTTTTAAGCTGCAGCCGCGTTGTGTATTTTTTTTTACCACAAAACCGTTCTGGCCCTGTAAATTTCTCTCTGCCCCATATACGTAAATGTACTACACAATGTGTAGAGTTGCCAGAGTTTTAAGAATAGAAAATAAGATTTAAGCGCTATTATACTATAATAATTATTAAAGACATTTAAATATAGCAATACAGATATTGCCAAAAAGCCATATCAAAATCTTGATCTGTGCCTGCAGATAGATATTTTTTGCAATGGTGGAAAAATTATCATTTTAAATAACGTGTAACATGTGTTTCTTGTTAATTTATAACACAAATAGTGCGCATAAAATACACATTTCATACAACAAATGTTTATAATAGAATATGCATAGTAAAAGATAAATTGAGAATCAGCTTTTAGTGATTTTTTCGCGTTAATAATATCGATTCAAGCATAGGTAATTCTTGGGGATTTCCAGCTAAATATAATCAGTAACAAAAATGAATAGTGCAGTGCAGGGTATTTTTTTTTTATAGCAGGCACAGGCACTGAATGATGAAAAACGAATGAATTTATTTACAACCTCAAACTGATCGCTAATTGGCTAGCTAGAAACACGTGCATATAAATACATACATACATACATGCACACATTAATACGCACACGCAATCGTATCTAATGCGGTTCTTTTCGCTTTGATTATGATGCCATCTCTTTCACACAAATGCGCTCGCATTTGTATGCATACAGAAAATGCTTGCTGCTGCTGGTAGAAATGATTCATAATATGCATATGTATATGCTGTATTACTTATAATCGAAATGTATCGATAATCCAGAAGCGGAGGCAGCTATCGATAAATTAAAGCAAACTTGATCTGCGCAGGATATATGAGCTCCTATAGTCTCCGAGATCCACGAGTTTATTCAGACAGACGGACATATCGGCTCGGCTGTTGATAAATATATACATACATTTCCATAAAATCGATACACACTTTTTAG
This sequence comes from Drosophila demipolita, assembly GCA_035042405.1. Taxonomy (NCBI): domain Eukaryota; kingdom Metazoa; phylum Arthropoda; class Insecta; order Diptera; family Drosophilidae; genus Drosophila; species Drosophila demipolita. The sequence continues at coordinate 2,455,078 of JAWNLI010000489.1, read as the reverse complement.
GCATTTGTAATGGGTTCCAAGTCAATTTTTAGTTGAGTCTAATATGAAATATGGTGTTTTTTCTTAATGTGACCAGGTCGTCGCATGTGTTGCTTTGGAGGCCCTCCAGTTGGTGGGCGTGGCGCTGGTAACTTAACAGGTATGAGGCGACAAATGCATGCAAGTTGCTTGGTTTTGGCTAGTTAGTTAGTCAGTTGGTTAGTTACTCAGTTCTGATCTGATGAGCTCTTGAGCATGATGTGTGTGTGTGGGAGTCCAATGAGTTTTAGGCATGCAAAGGATTTTTCTTATTTTGTACGCACTTAATTATATTTATCTAATCACATTTCTTCTCTCTTTTGCAGGAAAAAATCTTTACAACAATGAACATGTAGCAATAAAAATGGAGCCTATGAAGTCAAAGGCTCCGCAACTACACTTAGAGTATAGGTTTTATAAGCTATTAGGATCACATGGTATGTTGAATTTAATTCTATTTATATTACATAAATTTCCCCTACCCCCTTACCAATTACCCCTTACTTAAAACACTAACAGCTATAACTAACAATCAAAAGTATTAAAATTAAATCAGAAAATTGATAATATATAGATAAATATATATATATATTTTCCACGCCCGTTTGACAAACTGCTAACCAAAAACCCTACTACTCCAATAAAATAAAAAACTATGTTTTGCACCGTTACCACCTTCGTTAGTTTGATAAAAACAAACTCGTAATATCAACTCTATATATATACTATATATAACACTATATGAGTGCTATAAGAATGTACACATAAGAAGACATGAATAGATTTTCTCAAGCATATTTCGGAGGTCGGTGCGTGAAAATAAAAAAGTATTGTATATTTTGTAGGCAGCTATATATCATATGCTGTGCTACCATTATATTCATCTGATTTTATACCCACCAACTTAATATGTATATGCTGATTTCTTCAACTCAAAACCTTATTAAAACATTTGTTTTTTTTACGTTATTCTTTCGTTCTGTTCTTATTTTTCTTTGTCTGTTAATTGCTCTGTTTGTAAACCATAAAAACACTACGATAAATTTGTAATTTAAAACCGTTAACTACTCCGATTCCTATATATTGATGCTGCGAATCCTATGAAATCTGAATTTGAAACCGATAACGATTCTGATGCCTAATTACTGATGTCAAATATACATCGTGCGACAACCAATCAACAAACCCACCTTAAAAAAAATATATCGACTGATCTCTCTATCTATCTCTCTCTCTCTCTGTTCCATACAAAACACATTGTGATGGCATGGCACATACCCTGTAAAAAAAAAACGAAAATATGAAAACCAATCCGATGCTCGCACCCACAGCCGAAAACGCCCCAGAAGGCATACCCCGCATTTATCACTTGGGCACTTGTGGTGGCCGTTACAATGCCATGGTTTTAGAGTTATTGGGATTATCATTAGAAGATCTCTTCAATATTTGCTCCCGTAAATTTTCACTTAAGACTGTATTGATGATAGCGAAACAACTTGTAAGTCAAATCCCCAACAAAATGGCGCATTTCAAATTTCACATTTGAGATAAATTTACACGGATTTCATGTGTAGCAACTTTTTTTTTTAATTATTTTTCATGCGAAATCTGTGTAATATTTTATTGCTCAAATTGTTCTACACTTTATTATTTCTCGACTATAAAAAAAACATTTTAAAGCCAAGTGTCTCAACGGCAAGTTATTAAAAAATTTATGAATTTTTTTGTTTGTTTTTTTGTTTGTTTTTTTGTTTGTAAAATTTTTGTAAAATCTATTAGAAACACGATGAACGCTGGTGTGAACATTTTAGTTTATGTAGTGTGGAACAAAGTTGGCCAACAGCAAACTGAAACCTTTCTCGTAGTTTTACAAATAAGATATTGTTATAATTTTTCTGTTCGTTCTTGGGTTGTAGCTTTATTAAAATACCCAATACCAAAAATTAAAATTGTACTTTAATAAAAACCACCCATTAAATTAAAAGCATGTAAACTAAGCGTCGTTAATAGGCAAAAATAACTTACAATGTTCCTATGTAAATAATAAAGAACAAATTTCTTTCCATAAATAAATATATATATATATATATATATTTTTACACAAAAAAAAAAAAAAAAAAAATCAAGCAAACGCATTTTAAAATAACAGTTTCTCGTTAGTTGCTTAAGTTAACGATTTCCCCCCTCTTGTTTTTTCTTCTACTTAATTTCAATTATTGACAAACTTTTTGTATGTGCGCTGATCTTTGAATATTACTTATTTTAACCAAACTTACTAACACAGCTCGAAGAGAATATATATTTTTTGCTAAAGTGGTTAACCAACACTTAACTGTTATACACACTCAATTCAACAATTTTACACCTTAAGTTAAGATTAAGTCTGGCCTGCCGCAGCAGTTAACGCGTTTAACTAGCGTTAAGATTGTTATACAGCAGCCTCTGTTATACATTGAAAAATAATCTACTGAACTCTCCCTCCAACCAACCCATGTATAAATTAGGGATTTAGTTGACAGGGTCGTTTAACAGGCTTCCTCGTTTTATATGCTTCGAGAAACTCTATTTTTGTTGTTCTTGTTGTTTTTAGCAGAGTTTTCCCCTAAACAAATTATAAAAAAAAATAAAAAGATAAAAAAAGGTGGTAATAAAAGTAAGACGCGCTAAACTAACCTCCAAATGAGCCATATATCTCACTATTGTTCGCTCGCTCTCTCTCTCCATTCTCCCTGTCTCTATCTCCATCTCTCTGTCTCTATTACTCCCTTTCTCCCTTCGAATATGTCTTGCTGAACGCGGTGCTCCCCTCTCATAAAAAATAATAAATTTTTGCTGGAATTATACAAAAAATATGTATTAAAAATGTTTTTACTTTTGTCAATCTTTACCTTCTCTCTATCTCTCTCTCTCTTTCTCTCTTTCTCTCTATCTCTCTATCTCTTTCCCCTCTCGATTTTTGCATAAAACAACAACAACAACAACAAACGAACAAACAAACAACGTTTCCCCTCCCCCACAAAAAAAACTACGTTACTTCTGTGCGCTGCCCAACACTAAAAAAAAAAAAAAAACTGAACATTTTCGAAATTTTTGTTGGCCTGTAGCAGAGGGTGTACCAGAAGTGTATTACTTCGGCCCATGCGGCAAGTACAATGCTCTTGTTATGGAATTGCTTGGTCCATCACTCGAAGATTTGTTCGATATTTGCGGCAGACGTTTCACTTTGAAGAGCGTTCTACTGATAGCTATACAATTAGTAAGTACAACCAAAAACCACCCACACCACCACAACCACCACCAAAACCACCCACAAAAATACTACCAAAAACAAAAAACAAAAAAAGAACCACAGCAATTAGTAATGTTTAATTTTGGTTTTTTTTTTTTTATGAAAAGAGCACGCGCATTTCTCTCAGTGCATTTCACATATTTGCTCTCACGTACAACAACACTGGTAGCAGAGCTATGCCCACAATTAACCAACACTGGCCTCAAATTTCACACATCTACCCCAATTCCAATTCAATTTTTTGTTTATGTGCGTGCGTGTGTGTGTGAGTGTGAGTGTGTGTGTAGGGGCTGCTTGGGTGAATTTGCTTAGTTAATTAACTACTTTAATTAATCACCGATATTTTTTTTTATCTCATTCTTTCTTTATTATTTTGTCAACTAACAAGAAATGCTATAAAAATGCAGCAGTTTTTATTTCTTCTTACTTTTTTTCTACCTCACATTTAGACGATATCATCTGGTTGAGGTTTTCTTTTCGTTACCTATTTTAACCTTAAGTTTAGCATTACATATCATTGCCACAATACACATTTTAATGACACTTATTCTTATTTAGCCGAATTATTCAATATATAAAATTTAGTTGTTAACTGCCAACGTTCATTGTAAAAATTATATGCGTACATAATATTAATAATAATAATTTGCATGTACATTTATTATGTAGTTGACTTGGAAGACTTATTTTTTTTAGTTTGCGTTCACATTAATTTCCTAATTTCAATCCAAAATCAAATCAAAAAGATACCATAAAAATATAAATAAAAATAAAATCGTTGCCATCAAACCAACAACAAGAACAATAAAAAACTTCAGCTAGTTGAGACACTACAAATTAAAATTTAATTTCAATAATTATTTTAATTATATTATTTACACAATTGAACAGAGTCTGTCAATGAGCAGAAAAATGAAAAGAAAATGCATTTATTATAATTACGAAAATAAAGTTCTGCTCCTTGGGGAGACTCTGCTTGAATTTGTTGCCAGACAGCCAGAAACTAATCGAAACTTGTATGCTTTTCAAAATCCATTTTGAATGGTAAACACAGCTCCACCGGATCGAATATGTTCATAGTCGGCACTTAATATATAGGGATGTAAAACCAGAGAACTTTCTCATTGGCAGAACATCAACAAAACGTGAAAAAATTATACACATAATTGGTAAGTGATAATGAAATACATATATATATATACAATATATAAATCACTAATTACAATAATTAATATTTTGCAGATTTCGGTTTGGCCAAAGAATACATTGATTTAGATACAAATAGGCATATACCATATCGGGAGCATAAATCGCTGACAGGCACCGCTCGCTATATGTCAATCAATACGCATATGGGACGCGAGCAGTCGAGACGTGATGATCTGGAGGCACTGGGTCATATGTTTATGTACTTCTTAAGAGGTTCACTGCCCTGGCAAGGCCTTAAGGCTGATACACTCAAAGAGAGATATCAAAAAATCGGTGATACAAAACGTGCAACGCCCATTGAGGTGAGTTACTCTCATCAAAATATTTGTTTTTGGAGTTGTTTCTAATTTCGGAAAAAGAATTATTTCCTCATAAAGAATATTCTTGATCATCATTAAAAGCCGAGCCGGTTTACTCCTCTTCGTCTATATATATAGAGACTATAGAAAAATTGACAAACCTGGATTAGAAGTACTTTTATAGCATTTATTTATTTTATTTTATTGATAATATTTATATATATATTGTAAAGGTTTCGCGATCATCGATATGCATCTATTTTCGTTAGCACTTAAATACAATTGTAAAGATACGACTTTTATATCGCTATGTAATATACCCTGATATATTGTTAACCAGCTGTTTAAATGTAAGGTCGTAGATTAAAAACAGATTGTGTTAAGCAGCCTTAAATTTTATAGGAGAAGATTAGATTGAGTTAAAGGTAAACTTCGCTATAAAACTAATATAACCTGTATTAGACAATTGTAAGTATATATAAAAGCTGTGTTCCTAGAATTTGTTGATTAATCTGAATATCATGTAAATAGATATTATAAGCAAAATTGGATTACAAAAATCATTTGCTATTTCTTATAGATTATTCGATAGTATCAGATTCATTATAGAAACATTTACATCTGTTGAATTATCATAATATATTCTCAGAAAAAGTTATTTGGGTGTATTTATTTTGCTTAAAAAATTGATTGTTTGGAAATTAGAAACAATCGAAAATGTGAACAAATATTTTTATTTTGATTATTTGTGTGTTTATTCGACTAATATATTTTGAAAATACTTTGCAGGTACTTTGTGACAGCCACCCCGAAGAGTTTGCAACATATTTGCGTTATGTGCGGCGGTTAGATTTCTTCGAAACACCCGACTATGATTTTCTGCGAAGACTGTTTCAAGACTTATTCGAACGTAAGGGCTACACCGACGAGGGCGAGTTCGACTGGACAGGGAAGACAATGGTAGGTAGCCCAGTTGAAAACACTGATGAACAAACCAATCAACAACTCCTCTCGATGCTATTATTACTATTATACTTGCGATTACATACATACACACACATATGTCAAGTGGATAATCATCACATTCGAAAACCAGCATCTTTGCCGAATTCTAAATTCATATCTAATTTATAGGAGACCTAAGAAAAGCAAGACATTTCCACCTCCTTCACGCACCCCCCGTATAACTAACTAACTTGAGTAATGCGCTTCTCATCTAACAATCGAAAACAATCATTTTAAATATGGGCAACGCATGGTTAGAGTTAAACAATTGAATTTATCCAGTTATCACAATATATATATATAAATATATATATTTGGACTGCGCAGCATGCCAGGGGAGCCAAAGATGTGATGTCTAACCAAGAAGAGATGATATGATATTATTATGATGATGATGTTGATGATGGGCATAAAAATTGTTCACTTCATTTTGAAACCCGTTTTTATTTATTACATTTCCTTTTTGAATACATATTTTCATAAATTTGAAAGCGAAATTTGCAAATTGAAGTTTAAAGAGAAAAAAAAATAGAAAAAAAAACCATGATAAAAATAAAATTCCCCCACAAAAAAAGCGTAATATTTTCATTTATTGCTTGTGTTTTGCTGCGAGTTTTGCTTTTTTTTTTGCCAACCTAATTCGATTATGAACTTTTATATCTGTGTATGTGTTTGTACTCGTATGTGTTTGTTAGACCAAGGACCAGCTGGATAAAATGAAGATCATTAAAAATGCGCCGCCATCGTATGTGGCCAAGAATAGTTCAGATAAGGTATAAAATCATATATATATGATCGGTTCTATATTGGTATTGCCAGAGAAATTTTTGCCAACTTTCATGTTGGATTTGCTTGTTCAGTGTTGGTAAACGCTTGTCGCAAGCTACTCGCATTGTTTTTTTATTTTTTAATTTTGAATTTTTAGTTTGTTAAACACACTAGCATATTTAAGGCGCAACAAACAAAACTAACTGTAATTGAAGACATTCTAACAGCACTCTCTCTCTTCTTTCTCTCTCTTTGTCATATTTTTTCCTATCTTTTTATGGTTGTCAACAACTACATCGAACAATAATTATAAACAAAAAAACAATCAATCGAATAATCAATCAACCAATCAACAAACAACTAAAATCAACAAACAACAAAAAACACCATTTCATGTGTCTTTATGTGTCTAAAAAAATCTAAAAAAAAAAAAAAAAAATTAATCAAATTAAATTGCTCTACTGTGTGCATTAAATATAATCTTAATCAACAACTAAATCGACTGCATCCATTATATACATAAATATGTGATGTATATACATATATATATATATACATCATTGACCAACCACGCCCCACAGTCAACGCCCGTCGGATCTCTGCAAACTGGCCATGAAGTCATCATTTCACCAAATAAAGATCGTCATAATGTTACGGCTAAGGTAAAGTATTCTAATTTTTCACTCATTACGAGAAACCTTTTTTTTAGTTACTTAACTTTTGTCTTAACTTTTGTTTAATATATTTCGGTTATAAGGCAAACAATTTTCACATTTTCTACAACTTTACTAAGCTTACTTTTGTTTCGTTTATTTTTTTTTTTGTTAATATTTTTCAATATTAATATACTGGAATTTTCTCTTGAATCTTTTACAATCTACAACAAACTCTATTTGTTATAAATTTGTGCTCTTATTTTGGTTTCTGCTTTCGGTTTTCTCTTTTACTTAAAAAAAAAAACACGTTTGTCCATTTCTTAACTCAATTGTTAAACGTGATTTGCTTTAGGACGTCTCATATTTTGATTTTGATGAAATTGATAATGATAATGAAGAATATATAATACTTCAGGTTAGAGATTGTAGTCTTGCAATAAATATCGATCGTATGCTCTCTCGTACTGATTAGCCAAAACTAATATCCAATCCGTATAATTTCAGTGAGCTAGCAGGATTAATGTAATTGCTTAAAAAAATACTTTAAAATGTAATGTGAATTTTTTGATTTTTAGTTGGTAGACTTCCCTTCCTATCGCATTTGTGCAGCAAACAAAAAATTGAAGTAAATTACTTGATTAATGCAAATTTGTTGCTTTTTTCTTAAATAAATGTGAATTTTAGATAAGCATTAACTCGAAAATCTCATATATTGTATGTATGTCTAAATATATATATATATATATATGTATATATATTTGTAGTGTGCTGGTAGAGCTGCATTCCAGATGCAATCCTTGTAACCTTCGTAATGCCTGTGTTTCCAAGTTTCTTTAGCAAACTAATACAATTTACAGAATTTACTGCTTTTTTCGGGCTTTAGACATGTTTTTGGTGAACGGTTCTAAACTGATCTACACTTAAAGCTGCTGCTGCACAAATACACATAATATACCCTCCCACACACCAACACACACACACACACACAATTGAAAACGTTGGAGTTTGATTTCGGCTTTAACTGTCTTACTACTATATTTAACCTTGATTATTTCCGTTGTATTAACTTAAGTTCCTTTGGCCGCACACACACATACTCGATTTGAAACGCTTTAGTTTATACTACTACTTTTGTTGTTAGCCACCAAAATTAGCGTCTAGTCTCTCTGTCTCTTTGCAAACACGATAAACGATATTTGACAAATTAATAATTGATCAATTTATGCATTGCTCGCTCCCAAAAACAAAAATCAACAACAAAACCGAAACACAAAAAAAAAAAATACCACCAACCCCATAATACCATCCGACAAACTGCAACCGATCCGAACCAAACTCGACTCAAAATGATATCGATACCGATTACGATTCCGATTCGATCTCCGACCCAATCCGATCACAGACAAATGCCAAAGGAGGTGTTGCTGCGTGGCCGGACGTGCCCAAGCCGGGTGCGACCCTTGGCAATCTGACACCCGCCGATCGGCATGGTTCCGTGCAGGTAAGTGCAGAGTCCTAGACGAGAAGCCCGAGGCGGTAGCGGAAGGCCAACAATTTGATTTCTAACCACACACATCTATTAGTAACTCTTCCGTTCCCCGTTATCTGTTATCTTTTTATCTATTTGTGTTTATCGCTCAGTTTTGATATTCAGTTGAGTTTTTCTATTTCTGTAAATAAATTCATGATCAAACTCAAGTACTACTCTATATCTGTGCTCAACATATATATGGGTATCAATTCCTAGGGTCCTAAGAAGTATACATATGTACAGCATTATTGCATATAATAAATGTTCGATATTCTCTTTCGTTTGCCGCTCGTTGAATGTGCCCCCAAATTATGTATTAATGTGTATATCGATCGTAACATATCCAACATATATATACCCCATACGCATACATACCTATTATTTACATGCATAATTCTAAAATAATAATGATGATGATGATGATGATGATGATGATGATGATTACAACAAATACAATATCTCTATATATATATACATATATTATATTCATTGAATTACTCGCAGACTGTTATATTTTTGGCCTTTTCAATTCTAATGTTTTCACTTGATTTACTCTACATTAGCTCAACAAGGTACCTGAATTCAATATATATATCCAAAGTGTTTCTATTCTACCTAAGTACTATCGTTCTTGGTTTGTTTGTTCTCTCGTTGCTCCGTTTCTTTTTTCTCCCGTTTTGAAATTTTGATATATCCAGCTCCGATTTGTTGTCAAATGGAATGTGTGGAGTTTTGGATATTAATATGCATGCCAAATGAAAATGAAAATCAACTACGAGACAAATTATTGAGAACGATTCAAAAATTCTCTCTTCGTCACTCTCAAATATTATTTTTGACGCACTCTGCATGGCGTTAACCAACACTGATCCTGTATAAGCATGTCTTGCATAGATATACCCACCCACCCACCACTCAACCCACTCTGCATGTACGTACCACACACACACACAAACAAACAATCACACACACACAACACACAATCGAATTGCCTGCACAGTTTTCAAATTTTCAAGAATTCGGCAATATTTGGAAAATCTCTTCACATGTCGCACATTCATAGGCATGATCACTTTAAGCGCAGAGACAAAACTGCTAAAGAAATCAAATCAAATCAAAAAAAAAAAAATACCATAAAACTTATTACAGAGATTGCCCGAAGATTCAAGCTCGGATGATGATAGCCCATTTGATGCTTATTATGATACAAGCGATGGCGGAGATGGGCCCAAGAAATAAGGCATCCACTTATACTACTACTACTACTCACTCTCAACTACTACTTCTACTATTACTACTACTATTACTACTACTATAACTACTACTATAACTACTACTACTACTTCTACTACTACTACTTCTACTACTATATCTAGTAACATCACAAAGCCCGCCCAATCAAATTGCCTACACCCCAAACAATGTGCCATATAAGGTTCTATTCACAAAATGAGCTCGAGGTATTTCATGCAATTCCTGTGGCCTGTCCTCCAGTTTGCTGATGTCAATGTGTGTCTCTTTGTGTGTGTGTGTGTATGTGTGTGCTTGTGTCTCTAGTGTAATTGAGTATATATAGTTAGGATCTAGGATTTAGTACATACAAAGGAAGATAAATAAAAACAAGCTGGATATATTAAAGGCAATCTCTGTAGTACGTCGAAGTATTCCAATAATCAGCAATACTCTCTCATTAGGGCGAGCGGTACATTTACTACTAATATAATTCCTTAAAAAGAAACTCGTTATATTTTAAAGTAAATGACTGAATTTTACAAAAGGGCAACACTTATTACCAATATCAAATCAGCTTTAAATACTTTACAAATTCTTTTAGCAGACTTTTAGTTGTTCCCATTACTTCAAAAAACTCTTGATATATTTTAATAATTTTATTTAATATAAATTTGAACATAAAATACCTATTTAATTTCCATTTACATTTTGCTTAAATTGTAAATTAAATTTTATAAATATTTTTAAAAAAATCTTCAATTTAAAAACTCATTTGAAAAAAAAACGAATTTTAAATATAATGAAATTAAAATTTTATTTAAAAAAAAAATATATATTTTATTATTTTAAAAATATAGAACTATGCGATCATAATTTCATTTATTTATGTATAGGGTCATTTGTATATATCGGAAGCTAGAATTGCTTTTACTGTTGAATCATCATTGCTTATTAGTGAAGGCTCGTTTGCAGGCCAATAGTAGACGCTTAATATGCCATATTGACGAGGTAATTTGGAATTCCCAGACATTTGAATGTCTCAAAATTTGCTCACTTGTAGTGTTAGCCACATTTCACTTGGAATTACCACCTGTTAGTTGCACAAAAGTAGCGATAACTCATCAAACTCCAGATGGGCCATTGTTTTTGTTCATTTTTTTCCGTTAGTAGTAAACGAATTATTGTGTTTGAACTTTTTTTGACTAGCGCTAAATAAAAACAAAAAGGTTTTATGAAACGTCTTAATATGTATTATCACAAATTAATGAAAATGCAGATATGCAATATGTATACTCTATGTTTAGTGTAAGTGCGAATTGAGCGAATGGAAAAAAAAACGCAACTAATGCCAATAATTTTGTGTCGTTTTTACAGGTTGTGAGTTCGACAAATGGCGAACTGAATGCGGACGATCCCACGGCCGGACACTCCAACACACCCATCACACAGCAGCCCGAAGTAGAGCTTGTCGACGAAACAAAGTATGCTATCCAAATAATAGATCGCTATCGATTCGATTTACGAGTGTCGATTAATCGATGAATCGATGAATCGTTGAATCGAAACGAAACGAGACGAAGTGTTTTTTTGTATTTTTGGTGTTTTTGCTTTGTCGTTTTAATGCGCATCTCTCTTCTTTTTTTTTTTTTTTTGGTTTCTCTCTTGTAACTGTTTCTAGTGGTTCCTTATATTCCAGATGTTGTTGTTTCTTTAAACGAAAGAAGAAGAAATCAACGCGCCAAAAATGACTAGAAGGTGTACAATGTAGTCCAGAACGCGAGGCAGTCACATTGCTGCGCGCCACTTCACATTCAAACTCACGGGATAGCGTATTGAATAATCCGAGTCAGGATTACATACAACAAGCAACGTCGCAGCACACGTTGCGTTATCCTCCATCCGCGTCGATGTTGACGCCAACACCAACTACAAATACACCGACACTTCCGTTGTAATTTATATATAAATACAAAAACCGAAAACAGAAATCAGCAAACAGAAATCAGCAAACAAAAAATAGTTAAAACTAAAAAATCAACAAAAATTATACACAAAACAAAAGAAAAAACACAAAAAAAACCCAGAACCTAAACATTAGACACCACATAAACAAAAATTAAATAAAAAAAAAAATAGTAAAAGAAAAATTGCAAACAAAAAAATACAAAACAAAAACAAAACATGAGAAAAACACAATTTTATTATTATTTTTATTATTTACCAATTCTGCGTTTATGTTTATTATATAAATTATTATAATTATTAATTATATTATTAATAAAAAACAAAACAAAAAAAACAAACAACAAAGGAAAAGAAAAGAAATTGCAAATAATATACACAATTATTGCAAAATAATTATTAAAAATCTGTCATATTAAATTTCATAACTCAAAGCCAAGGCAGCTCAGACTCGTGCTAAAAAGCTGAGAAATATCCAATTGATCTTAAAGAAAAAACACAAACAAACACACAAACACACAAACACAACACATAAACGCTTAAGCACACACACGCAACACCAACAACAACAACAAAGCATTACATATACATACGTACATAAATATTTATAGACAAACAAATTGTACATTAAAATACGCGTATAACAAGTATTTCATTAAAAAAACAAAAAAACGACTAAAAAACTATTGAAAATATGAAACAAATTATTTAATTGTATATGTATGTGTACGCATATTTATATATATATATATATATATATATATATATATATATATATGACTCAAAAGAACTCACAACCACACACGCATAAACACTAACCAATGCCCCTCACCCCCCACCCCCCATGTCTCTACAATCCCCTCCGCCTATCCTGGAACCACACTCGTATCTCTTCTAGCGTAGGCAGCTTTTGTTTAGCTCTGTTTTTGGATGCACTTTTTTTATATATATTGTATTGTATTGTATGTTTGTATATACGGTTGAGTATATGCTATATTGTACATAATTTTTATATAACTAAAGCCGAAGGTCGAACTTAAAATGCAATTCATGTTTTTTTTGTAGTTGAACTCATTATTTTGTACAAGATTAGTGCATTTATTTGATTAGTGTGTGTGTGTTTTTAGGTCAATTTTATTTACATATGTAATTTAACGAAATTTAGTAAAAAAAAAACAAACATAAAAATAAAATCAAAAAACAAAAATTGCATGCAGTGCAGCTGGAATTCCACACGTAAAGCCTTAACCAAAAAAAATGTAGCACACTCTCCTTCTAGGCACTATATAGGCACTATATATGTTTTCCAATAGCTAAACAATACAAAAAAAATACAAATGTATGAAAAGGAAAGAAACTAAATGGAAAAGCTAGAAACTACACAAGATCAATCACTTTATAGTTAAATGATGAATGAAGGGGACAAATGAAATTGAATAATATATTTGATGAAGGGAAATAAAGACAAAGTACTGAGCTATTTATTTTGATATTACGTGATACTAAACTTACATACTCTTACTACACTAAAAGCTGCCTGCAGTACCCAACATACATACAAATACAACAACAAGAACAAGAACAACAACACACATCTGATAAAATCACAAGAAATTATGAAATTATGAAATGCTAAAGAAAATTACTTTAAACCCATCTGAACGAATTTGTTTTCCTTGCCCTCTCCCCTCCACCACACCCTCTCCCATATGCAGAAAGCGTAAAAACAAGAGCAACTCTATGATATATATTTTAAACAAATTTTTTATACTTATTAAATATACATACTATGACAAGCGCAAGAAGAGCGATGAAAAATAGTGTTAACTCTTTACAAACAACAACAAGAAAAATAAGAAAAGATAAATTTAACTTTAAATGTGTTTTTGCGATTTTCTTCAAGCATGGGTAAAACAAAAAACAAATTTCAAAACATTGCATAATACATAATAATAACAAAGATCATATAAAACTTACCAAATTTCTTGTATAGCTAAATGAAAATCATTTGTATTATATATGAAATTTAAAACGTAAAACATACAAAAATTAAAAAAACAACAAAAAAAAAACAAAATTATGCTTAACAACAATAAATGAGAAAGCGACATTTCTGTAAACAGTCAAGTATAACAAATTATACATAAAAAATAATGTACTTTAAAGTTGATAAAAGAAACGAGAACATAATACAAGAAATTAAGCGCATGCGTTGATAATATATATATATATATATATATATACCAAATTGATAAAATGGAGAAAGGCATTCAGAACAGAACTTAACATATTATACAGAAATTGAGATCGAACAGCAGAAGGATGCGATGCATGGATAAAGGAGTAAGGAGTGCGGGCGGGGAAGGTGAATCGTTTGGCAAGCAGTGCACGCAAAGCCTTTCGCTAATTGCAGGTAAAGTAGTTAACTTTGTTAACTCTGGCAAGCAGTTTTAAACAAATTTAACATTTAAATTTATTGCATACGCGAGCGACAAAAACAAAACAGACAAAAAAATGAAAAAAGAATAAGTAAAACAAAAACAAAAAAAACAAAAACAAAACATGAATTATTTAAGTCATTTCCAGCTGAAATGCCTGAGCGCCATTTCAGTTGACAAGTGAAATACAAGTATGTAAAAGATAAATATTGTATAAAAATGATTTATTATTAATTATAAGTAACAAAACATAAATGATTTAAGCGAAAGAAAGAAAACCCCTAAGAAACAAACAGAAAAACAGAAAAAAACAAGCTAAAAATGAAACAAAATAAAAGGAAATTATTAAAAAAAAAAAATAAATGCAGTTTTGTTTAATTTACTGGCAAAACACAATCATCTTGTGTTGATACTGATGTATTTGGATATGATTATATTTTAATAGAAATTCTTTAAAAAATTGAACGATCTCTTAATAAAATTTAAATACATTTTCGTGCCTAGTTTTGATGATATCTTTGTGTAATAAATTTATAGATTTTATTTGTGTGAAATCGACAAAAACAGGTATTTAATAAATGTGAACGGACGAACAATTATTGCAATTTATAATGTATATGCACATGCAAAAGTGGTTTACAATTAAGCGAATGACTAAAAATATTTACATATGCATGCAATTTGAGTATGTCACTCTGTGGTATATAATTAGGCATTACAATTTTGTGGAACTTCCGGAAGCGTGATCGTTTTAATTATATGGATGATCCGTGAAAGTCTTACTTAAATAAATTGCTAATTCGATTTTAAACTGCTTTTAGAAAATGTGTATTGCTAAAATTTAGCCAAGACAAGCACCGCGAGCTTTTTATATTCGTTTAATGCAAAAGCTTTTGGCAAGTCGGTATATTTGAGCGGCGGCTGCAGTCGCATTAAAATTGAGCTACCTAGAGGTCAAATCTCCCTCTCTCACTCTCTCTATCTGTGTCGTTCATACTCCAGTGATGCAAAAAGTGAAGGTATGCATTGAAAAATGATTCGCCAATATTAATTCCATTGGCCTTTATGCATTGTACAATCTACTGCTTGAGTGAGTGTGAGTGTGTGTGTGTGTCTCGCATGTGCTTATTCGGTTTATGCTTAGCCCAAAACAAATTGTATTTGTTCAACCGCACAACAACAGGTGAACGTTCGAGTATGCAGAAGAGAGCAAGAAGCTTGAGCGCTAAGAGTATTTTTCAGTTGTGTTTACGCTTACTTAATTTGCTGCTCACGTAGCGACAGAGCGACGGCGACGTCGCGACGGTGCGAGAGTTGGCTATCGTATGCTGCAGGCCAGCAACAGCAGCAGAGCGAGCAAAGCAAACAACTGCAAGATAGACAATCGGCACTAAAAACCCCAGGCAGCAACAGCTTCAACCAGACTCGGTTTCAGCCCAGCCAACGTCAATCAGTCTGTGCGATCGCTTCAAACCCTCAAGACATGTGCGGCGCATTTAACTAAAATATACAAAAAGGAAAAAGAAATTGAACAGTTAACTAAAACTTCGATAATCGAATCCCGTTTTATGTTTGTGAAAGAAAATCTTTGCATTCGAAAACTTGAAAGTGAAAATAACACTAATAAAATCGTTGAAATTTAAATTATACAATTTGGAAACCTCCTCCGCCCCCCATACAAATGAAGTCGCATCTGTTATTGCTTCAACAACAATACAAATTTATTTATTTTTGGCAGTTATAGGCCAAAGACAAAAGAGAGAAACAGAGTTGGAGAGAGAGAGAGCGAAAAAGAGAGAGAGAGGTAGAGAAGGAGAGAACGGTAAATAACTCTCAACGCACAACAATGAATCAAACACAAGTCAACAATTTCTTGAAATGCTTCCTGCAAATTGATGAGCCCGTTAGCCACTTAGCGGCTCATCACGCTCGTCACGATCACGATCACGATCATGATCACGATCACGATCACGAGCATGATCACGATGACGATCATAAGGATGCGGACTCGGATGGTCTGCTGACGGCCAAGATTACCGCCATGTTGGTGCTCTGCTGTGCGAGTGCACTTTGTGGCTCCATTCCCTTCCTGCTGAATCGCTACTATCACTGGACAGAGAATCGGACGAATGCCCGTTCAGCGATAGTTGTCAAGTGTCTGCTGTACTTTGGCGGTGGCGTTCTGCTGTCCACCACATTCCTTCACCTGCTGCCCGAGGTGCAGGAGGTGGTGGAGCAGCTGCAGGAGTGCGAGATCATTGGTCAGCTAACTTTCCCACTGGCCGAGCTGCTCATGTGCTGCGGCTTCTTTCTCATGTACTTCATCGAGGAGGCAATGCATTCGTATGTCCACCGGCATCATCATGATGAGGCTGGTGCCGCCTTTGAGCGTGGACACAGCATCCGTCATAGTCATCTCCTAAAGACGGGGCAGCAGGCAACGGGTGCGGAACTTGCCACAGCAGGAGGTGGTGGCAACAACACGGCGGCCACACTCTCCGTGCAGGATCTCATGCAAAACGATTTGGAGCAGCAGAAGTATGGTGCAGTGCATCATCATCAACACAATCACAGCCATAGCCATAGTCACAGCCATAGCCACAGTCATAGCCACAATCACAGCCACAATCATAGTCATGGCCACAGCCATTTGCCCATTGGAGACGGTGGAAGCGATTCTGGAGATATGCTCACCTCCTCGCTGCGAGGACTCTTCATTGTGCTGGCCTTGTCGCTGCATGAACTCTTCGAAGGCATGGCCATTGGCTTGGAGCGTTCGGCTAGCTCGGTGTGGTTCATGTTTGGCGCTGTCTCTGCCCACAAACTGGTTCTAGCCTTTTGTGTTGGCGTCGAGCTAATTGTGGCCCGCACCCGTCTCAGTCTGGCTGTGCTCTACGTACTCACATTTGCCGTTGTCAGCCCCCTGGGCATTGGTCTGGGCATTCTGATCAGCCATGGGCAGAATGGTGGCGGACCCAATCTGGTGTCGGCCATACTGCAGGGTTTCGCCTGCGGCACACTCCTCTATGTGGTGTTCTTTGAAATATTATCGAAGAATCGCTCCGGACTCCGCGCTTATCTGGCGCTCTTTGTTGGATTTCTGATTATGTTCGGATTGCAGCAGATAGGTGAGTAAATTTCCACAGAATGTGTATGTATGTATGTATATTGGGTGTGCCTGTAGATTTAGCAAGAGATTAGCACAACTCTGTGACTTGACTCTTGAACCGGAATCGTTTCGACAGAAGTAGGAACAGGTTCTTTACCCACAGCATTTGCTTACGAAAAATGGTTCGACGCAGTTGTTTTTCATTTATTATTCTTTATTGTTTTTTATATTTTATCATTTATTTTTTTGCTGTTGCGGTTTTTAACCTTTTAACAGGCCAAGTTGCTCTGCGGTTAGGAGACACCGGTGGTTTTTTTGCGCTGTGCTGTGTACACTGCAAACAGGTTGGGAAAAAACCGCGATAGCTTAATCATCATTGCTGAAACTTGGGGCTGCCCAAGCCAGAGCACTGTAAAGAGCCGCTTAACCACTTAATCTCTCTCCAGACTGTCGAACATTCGACTTTTATTGCATATGCAAATTTCTGACACCTATTTATTTGCAATCAATTTTGTTGTGCAATTAATTTTTTAATAGCCTACTTAAAAATGATTTCTTGTTTTGTTCCAGGTGCCAATGGTGGTCACGGACACAGTCACGGTAGCTGCTCGGGTGCTTCAGATGATCACGATCACGATCATCACGATCATCCAACGGAGATAGAATCCGCCAACAGCGAAGCTGACCAGTTGGCGGAGGCCCACAAATATGAGGAGAAGTTGCAAGTGTTGCGGCAAGTAACCCAAAAGCTGCTCGAGTCGCATCGCAAATAGGATTAAGGACGATCCATCTGGATGATGTGTACTTGAGTACACCCTAATATAAATACTTAACTAACTGCTAAGCAGAGATTATATATTGTATATCTATTATATATTTATTTAGCCAGTAAGCAAAAGGTTTTTGAATTAAACCAAGCAATTATAAGAAATACAAAAATTACAAAAAATGACTTTTTTACAATGCGTTTTATTGTTGTCTTATCAAATAATATATATAAATTTTAATGTGAGAGAATCGACCGATAAAGAGCAGATATTTTTTGTTAGCGCTGGCATAAAATTTGGATATTATTAATATTAAAAAAAAAAAATATATAGAATTTGTTTTTAACATTTTTATTGGCACATTCCTATAAAATGTGTTTGTTGACAAGAAAATCTGTTTTATATCTCTATGGAAATTTCTGGTGGGTTCGGTCTGATCTTATTCAAAAAGCTTAATATTTAAGCGATTCTTGCTAAGCAAATATATATATCTTAAGGGAAATACAACAAACTTTTCAATTACTTTGATCAATTTCAGTAACACAGTTCTAGAAAAAATTCAAATACTGCACGTAAAATGCATTATCATTTTTGTTGAAAGTAGCAATAAACTTAATTTAAGAATTGCTGTGTTTCGAGTGGTTTAAGCGGTTTAAATCGGCTATTTACCAAATGAAGAAATAAACCGCTTACAAGCCATAAAGATAGGGGGTTTTTCAATTTGAAAGCCGACAAAATGTTGTTGGGTATCAGAAAATAATTAAGTGTTGTCGGTTTCGTCATTAAAAATTATTTGTATGTATTAGGGAGGGGTTGATATTATAATATATATTATATATAAATATATATATATATATATATATATATTTACATATATATTAAATATTGTTACTAACTGCATTTTTATTCTGAGCCCGCTTTAATTAAGTATCAACGTGTGCTACAAAATCGATGTGCACTTTTCATTTAACACTCAGATAATACAAAATATTTACCAATGAGGAAATCGCTAAAATTATGTTTTTCTTTAATGGCTTAAAAAATTAAATAATATTATTGACATTAGCTGGATTCTATTAGCGCCACCGTCGAGTTGTGTAAATATTTTCTATAAACTTAATGAGCCGTGTAATATATGATAAATCAGCGGAGGCAGAGAATCTGAATTGAGTTAAGATATTTGGGAGCATCTTATAGACTCTTATCACAATTACGCTCTAATCGTCGCATGCTACATATATGTGTATTATATATATATATATATATATTTATATATCTAAGGAATTTATACTGTAAAGCACTTTGCAGTTAAAAGTTATAAACGAAGTTCTATTTCGACTTTAAGATTGAACTTAGTGCTAAACAGTATATGGTTTTGGTACGTGCCTCGGGAATTGAATTCATGGGGTCTAAAGAGGCCCCGCCCCGGTTGAGGCGAATCTGAAATTGTGAAATTTCAGCACGATATCTCGATTGAAGTGCGCGAATCGTAAAGTGGCTCCCGTACTAACAATAAATGCTCGTTGCTATTGCAAGATCGAGCAACAAGTGAGCAAGTTGGGAAGGGGGGGGAGGGGGCGGTGTGGGGAAAAGTGACAAGTACAAGTGCGCTGCTACTGGAGGCACAAATACATACATACAATACATATTTGACAGTCGGCTAGCAAACAATAAATTTCAAGCTGATAACTCTGCTGGTTGCGCAAAATTTTACCATGATATCTCCCCAACTATGCGCAGAGCGTATGTCAAACGGAATCTCTCGCTCTCCCTCTCTCTCTCTCTCTCTTTGTGTGTAGACTCTCTCGATTTGATCTGCCTATGACTCTCTTTTTGTGCGCTACATTGTTTTGATCATGATAAGATGGGGCCGTAGTTGCAGCGAAAATTAGCGAGTCCATGTGTCAAGTGTGAATTGCCAAGTGGGTAACAATATTTGACAGCATATGAAAACATCTCGGCAAGTTAATTAGCGCATATAGCTCAGGCCGTACATCTGTATTTGTATATACCCCCCTTTCGCACCGCACCGCACCACAACACACCACACCCTTCCTTATAGCCTTTGCTTTGCTGCTTTGGGCAAATAGCAACGCGGACCGATGGAAGCTGGTCACGATTCAGATTGAAATTCATCTGAATTTCCAGATCGCTCTGTTTGCTCACACACACACACACACGCACACACACGCACGCACAACCAAGAAGCAATTACCTGTGTGTAAATTTGTTTGTTATCACTTATCAGTTTGTGTTATTTTTTAATTTGTCATGCATACAAAATACATTCGCATGCATTTACTTCAATGATCGAATATTTGATGTACGCATTGATTAACTCATTGTGCTAAGCATATATATATATATATATATATATATATATATTGTTGCCAAAATCGGTCAATATTTAATCTTTATAATACGATCCGATAGCAACACTCAAGTTGAGCAATCTTTTCATTTTACTCTCTTTTTTTATGGGGCCACCTGTTTAAAGCATTTCCATCAACCAATTGACATATATTTTTTTTTTATCTTTTGGCTGAAATAATCTATAATTAAGGTTAACAATGGAATACTAACATAAGCAATTTAATCATATGAATTCTTCTTACATTGAATTGTTACCCAAGTATTCTGGAAGACCGTCAGACGTCATAAAAGTACGATTTTAAGTCTTAAATCAAGTAAATCAAGTTTCTTTCAAAGTTTGGGTACCTCAAATTGTTTTCATGTAATTGTTGTCCAGACAATGGCAACAATATTTTTACTTGATTTACGATACACTGCAATATTTACCTGCTTCGTTCTGCACTTGCTTTTCCTTCGTTTTGCTTTTGATTTCCTGAAAAATTATGCAACACAATTTTGTTGACATGTTGTGATTTTTGTTGCATACTAATTGGAGTTGTGATTTCAAATATTTCAATAATTGGACTGTGGTTTTTTCACAATTTGTTAAACAAATAATTCGAGTGATAATTTATTTGTTGCTTATTGACAAGTTTTGTTTGAATAGGGTGTACATATTGTGGCGGAATTCACAATCAATAAATAAAACTATAACGATTTGTGAAGTTATTTTTTTTTGTTTACATATTTATTTATTTTGTTAGAGTATATGTTTTGTTAAATGTACGATATTAACTTTATTTCAGCAGATACAATAATATTTGTTCATTAGTTTGTGGTTTTCCTGCTAATAAACGAGTTGACTTAAATAGCAATAAATAACTATTGTTATAGTTTGTTTTTGTTTGTTTGTTTGTTTTATTTGCATTGAAAACAATAACAGATTAAATTGTTATTTTCTTAGCGATTTTAGCAATTTCCAATAAATACAATTACTACATAATAATGTATGTAAATATGATCTCTATTTTAACTTGTTTTCTCAACTACTATATAATTAAAATTTAATCCAATTGCGCTAAATAATTTATGTAGTGTGTAAATATTTTTCATTCATTCATATTTTATCATTCTCTTTCAAAATTTATATACAAATTAAATCACTTAAAGGCTAATTAAAGTTTATTTTTTATTGCGATCTAAGCCAAAGAAGCAAAAAGAGAGAGGGAGACAGAAAATGAGACTAAACATAAGTTGAATAAAAAACACAGTCTTATTTACGCAGAAAATATACGAGAACATCATACATCATACATCATACATCATCATCATACATACATCCGTGCATCCGAGTACGTGTCTAAGTTTGTAGAGCAGAGCGGTGCGCAGGAGTGAGGGCATTGGATATGTGTGCTCACTGGTTACTGGGAGAGAAGTGCCACAAGTGCAGCTCCTTAGGCGGCAATGGCGGGCACTGGCTGCTGCACTGCTTGCTGCACTGCCTGTTGCACTGCTTGCTGCTGCTGTGGATGCGACTGTGGCAAGTATCTGTGGGATTGCTGCTTCCAGGGGCGACGCTTCATATGCGTGTTCTGCGAGTTGGTCCATCTGTGGCAAAAGGCAAGTAAAATAAATCACAACCGATTTGGCAGTTGGCACCTGGTAGCTCACCTGTGATATTTGGACAGCTTGCGTCGCTTGGCAGCTGGCACCACATCCATATCCGATCGGCCGCTCACAAACCCAAAGTTGCCCACGCTGGCCGCCAGAAGTGCTGCAAGAGCAAATCATAAATGCAGTCAGCTTGCAGCTTGTTGCACATTGCTTGTTGCATATTGCTTACCATGCTTGCGTTTGTTGTTGCGCTGCACGTGATTGACAGCGGTGGGCTGCAGTACGGCTGTGGCCATGCCCACTTGTGGCAGATGTCTGCGTAAGCTGCAGTTGCGACCACGACAGCTCTTCAGGCGCTCCAGCCTCTCGTGCATGTAAGATCTCTCAGCGGGCGTCAAGCTCGATGCACGATTCTGCGTCTCAAAGCGATCTAAAAATATATAAATATATATATATATTTATAGAGTGAAAGTAAAGCAATTCTTATTGTAATCACGATTTTGAAAGTGTCTTCAAAAACAGGTTTTGCTTTTAGCATAACTAAGGATTTGTTAGCTGTTGACAGTAATTGGGAAGGCATCTTTAATATTGTTCCTAGATTAATGAGATGTATGCTTAGTAATACTTAATTATAACTACTTATGTAAAAGTTTATGTTTAGGGGTTTTTCTAATTTTTCACATTTTATATATTCACATATTAAGGTTCCGAGATAGATGTAAAGCTCCGCAATTGAGTGGCATATACAAGAATTGAATTATTAATTATTAATTATTAATTATTAATTATTAATTATTAAATATTAATTATTAATTATTAATTATTAATTATTAATTATTAATTATTAATTATTAATTATTATGAATTATTAATTATTAATTATTAATTATTAATTATTAATTATTAATTATTAATTATTAATTATTAATTATTAATTATTAATTATTAAATATTTATGATGTACTATTTATCATTTATTTATTTATTATTTAATTAATATTATATATTTTTTACTATTAATTAATTTATTAATTATTATTTACTTATTTATTATTTATTATTTACTTATTTATATTTTTTATTTGTTATCTATTATTTTTTATTTAATGTTTAATATTTATCAAATATTATTTAATATTTATTATTTATTATTTATTACTTATTACTTATAATTTATTATTTATAATTATTATCTATTATTTATTATTTATGATTTATTATTTATCATTTATTTATTTATTATTTAATTAATAATATATATTTTTTATTTTTTTTTAATAATTAATTATTATTTAAGTTTATTATTATCATTATTAAGTTTAGATGAAACTAATTTACAAATACAAAACTAAATCCTTACCTATGGTCAGATTGTAGAAGGTAATCAATCCCGTTGTAAATTCACAGTAGAGATAATCATGGGTGGCATTGATGGTCCGGAGGCAGGAGTAGGTGTTGTTGTTGGCATTCATGCAGAAGCAGAAGGGGCTGTCGTTCCAGAAGGGTGCCGTGCGCCAGTGCTGGTTGTCATGGGAGAAGCAGTTCATCTTCTCCGACAGGCACTCCTTTTCCAGGCGCGCCTTCTTGATCCGTTTGCGCTCCTTCTTTCGCTGACGCTCCTCCTTCAACTTGCGGCGCGCCTCGCGTGCCATCTCCTTGGAGTCCGCATGGCTGGGATTGGATAATGAATCAGTTGAATCTGTTGAATCAGCAGCAATTCCAGTTTGTATATTCATTCATTTGCTTACCTCTCACCCACGTCCGGCTCGCAGTAGCACTCGGCACGCGATGCAAATTGTGGCATGTGATGGGACTGCTCCAGGGATTCGAAGACAGCAGCGCTGCCCACACCACGTAGGATTTCCTTTTGCCCAGCGCTATACACATTCGGCAACAGAATGGCAGGGCGCGGTGTGCTATTCATGGCACTGAAGTAGCTCATATTAAACTCTGGGCCGGCACCCTCCTGGGCGGCCAATGCTTCAATGCGCCGCCGATTGTCGCCACGTCGGCCAGTTGCTGCAGCTGCAGCAGCTGCTGCTGCCGCTTGTTGCTTGCTCTCTCGCATTTGTTTCTTCATGTCCTTCAGGGTGCTGATCTTGTCCTTGAGCAGCTTGATCAGCATGTCGATTTGATTGCGCGAAGTGCGCCAGGACTTCTCATCCTCATAGATGACATCCGAGCAGTTGACCTTATCGGTGCGCTCCTCCACAAAGCAGCGGGTGCCGCCCTTCTGAAACTTGCCTCCACGCACCACAGGATTGCTGCTGTGCATCTTGTGCTCCAGCGTATCCAACGTGCTCTGTATTTGCTGTATCACCAGCGCAATTGCATCATTCGAGGTGGAGTTGGAGTTGGTTACATTCTGTTTAGCAGTCGCCTCCCGTTTGCTGCGCCTTCCATGCTTCACTAGCAGATCAACTGATTGGTCGAGATCGAGCAGCTCCTCCATCTCGTAGGGCAGCTCTGTGTGATACACCTCCAGCTCCGCAGCGTGTCGCTTGTGGCGTCGCTTGCCAAGCTGCTGATGAAGATGGTGCTGGTGATGGTGCTGGTGCTGATGCTGGTGCTGATGCAGGTGCGTCCGCTTGTTGAGGCGATGCGAGTGAAGCGTTGCTGAAGGCGCCTTGATCTTGGTGTAGACCAAGCCATCCGAGGTGAAGCAGGCGCAGTTGCGCTGATATTGCTTTCGTGGCATCATTGCCAGCTGATGTTCTAGTTGCAACTGCAAAAAGAAACAGTTATTCACAGTAAGTCATTAAAATTATATGTTAAATATATATATATATATATATATATATATTATATATATTATATTATATATATTATATATATTATATATATATATATATATATATATATGTCGTTTAAATACGGAGCGATGACTGTTGAAGTTTTCATACTAAATAGAAACTTGCATTTAAATATTCGGCTTTTGTTTTAGCAATTTGATTATAGTCATATATTTTTATATTATATAATTATTATTATTATTATTATTATTGCTCTACTTTAAATTTCTCAAGTGCATAATTCGACAACACTTTAACAATTATTTTTTTTTATTATTTAGGAGTGGCTTTTATTGCTAATCTATCATTAGAAACACAGAATTTGAGGGTGAATCTAATATTCTAATATTCTAACTAGATTTTTGGCTCTGTTTTCAGTTTGCTCACAAAATTATAAAATATATTTTTAACTATCTTCTATTGTTTTAAGTATTTAATATAATAATCTTAGATTAACATAAATATATATATATATATATATATATATATATATATATATATATATATATATATATATATGGGTAAATATATATAAAGTAAATATATATATATATATATATATATATATAAATATGAATATATATTAAACTCTCTCAAATATTTACTATTTTTCGAATTTCTCGTTATTTACAAAGTGTTAAATTTTGCTTCTCTTGAGTAAATTTGGCAATCCCACTTTAAGGATCACAGCCTGGACTCAGTCAGTCTTAGCTATCAATGTTCAAGTCACTATTTAATCCAATCCCGGCATACTCACATGGAACTTGCACTTGTGCTTGCGCCAGCGTCCATCTTCATTGACGCACTTCCACTTCTGGCCGGGCAGACAGTTCTTTAGCAGCGCCGGATCCGAGCATTCCGAGTTGAGTCGCATCATTTTGGTAATGTAGGGTGCTAATGGCAGATTGTTGTCATGCTGCAGGAGCAGCTCTTGCTCATCCAGCTCATCGTCTTCATCCTCCTCGGCAGCACCGTCCTCCAGTTCGTCGTCATCCAGTGCAGGCGCTGAACTGTCCATGGCAACCTCTCCATCTGCATCCTCGTCTTCTGTGTCAGTGTCATCTTCAAAGTCATCCTGCTCCATTGTGGTTGCCATCGAGCTCAGCAACGTAGCCACAGTGCTGCTGCTGCTGCTGCTACTTTTAGTGGTTGAGGTTGAGGTGTTCTTGTCGCTCTTCAGCAGATCCGCGAGCAAGGTGCTGTTGGCTAGTTTCATGTTGCGTCGTTCCGCCAGCAGGCGGTTCCGTGATTCGGCAATCTGATCCGCCGTCTCCCGACGCCCTGAACTCTCGATCAGGAAGCTGTCCGGCCAAGCGTCACGCACAACACGATTGCGGTTGAGGAACAATGGCAGAATACTGCGTCCATCCATTTGGGGTGGCGTCGGCAATCCGCCCATGTCCAAAAATGTAGGGGCCAGATCCACATTCAACACGATCTCGTTGAAACTAATAAATAATATTCAAAAATGCACATTCTGATTAACAAAATAATTTTTACTTAAATTTTAAATTTAAAGTTTATTTGAAATGTGTTAGTAAATTTTAATATATTTATTTTATTCTAAATTAAATTTTAAATCTTTTAATTTTTAATTTGATATTTTTACTGCTTAGTAAATCCAAAGTTTTGGTATCAAATTAAATTGATAAGTTTTCTTATTTTTATTTAATTAAAAAAGTAATTAAAGTAATTGGAAAACTTACACCTTATTTGGCTGTATTCCAGGACCACGGATGAGGAAGGGCACACGCACATCGAACTCGAAGGGAAAACTCTTGCCCTTGATCAAACCAAATTGACCCAGATGGTATCCATGATCCGAGGTGTACACAATGTACGTGTTGTCCAATTCGTCGAGGGCCTTCAGCTCATTGTAGACTCGCTCCACGGCCACATCGACGCTCTGCAGTGTCTGCAGTCGCTTGGTCATGAGGACGTTTGTGAAGCGCTTGTGCACCGGCAGCATGGGATCGGTTACACGCAGGATCCACTGCTTGTCGGGATTGGGAGCGTGATCATAGCTGGGAGTGCTGAATGAATAATAAATGAGAGTTTTGTAAATGAAATGTTCCGAGTCGACGCTGCTGTGTGGCACTCACTGATGGGTGGTCACATTGTGGAAGAGATGACTGTACTGCGGGGCAGAGTCCTCGGGTCCGTGTGGCGCTGGAAAACTCATGGTGAGCAGGACGGGTTTCTTTTGGTTTTGCTGCTTGGACGAGCGAAGAAATGCAATCGAATCGTTCGCAATCAAATCGGGATAGTAATCCTTGGCATAGTCGAAGCCATGCTTGATCTTCTGCCCATTCAGATTGATGCTATAGTTGTAGTACTTGGAGTTCATGATCAGACCACCCCATTCACGCCAACCGGGCGGTATATACGATCCATTGTACTTGTTCAGATACTTGCCAAAGTACCCGGTCCGATAACCGGCGTTCGATAAATATGTGGCATAGGAGCGCGTCTCGTGCGTCGCCTGCCACTGGGGACTGGAGCAGTTGTCGTTGTTGGTGAACACCATGTGGTTGTGCACATACATGCCCGTCAGCAGCGACGATCTTGCCGGACAGCACATCGGCGTTGTGGTATACGCATGACGAAACTCCGCACCGCCGTCACGCAACAGGCGCAGGGTGCGGGGCATAAAGTTAAGGGAGCCCAACTCCACGTCCTGATCGTCGGTCAGGATGAGGATTATATTCGGTCGCCCCTCGCGCACCCCATTAGAGTCGCGAGAGAAGCGCCTGGACGAACCACTGTTCGAGTGGCTTCGATGCTGCTGCTGGGATTGCTTGGGATGCAACTCATCCCAAGACTGCTGCTGCTCCTTGCCCTCGGCTGTGGTCAGCAGCAAATTGAAGCCGAAAATAAACAGCGCCACGCAGGCAATGGCCATTTGTAGCCTGAAATGTGGCATCCTCTTTTTTAGGATACTTTTGCTGCTCCGCCTTTGGCAAAGTTCACAAGTTGGATTCACTTCAAGTGTTCCTCCACATTATAAAATGCAATTTGTGTATATATAATTATCCTGCAACAAGATTAAAAATATTCGTTCTTTTAAATTTCAATTAAAATAGTTAAAAATTAAGTTAAAATAATTATATATTTATTATATTACAATTATAATTATCCAAATGATAAAAACCTACTTTGAGATAGTAAAATAAAATATCTGAAATAACAGCAATTTTGTAAGTTCATTAAAATATATGCCTTAAATTTAAAAAATATATACAATATCGATGTTTAAAAATTTGTTTATTAAATTGCAATATTTGAATATAATTTTGTTTGTTAAAATATTTATTGCAATTTTTTATTGTTGGCTAATTTTGTAGATTCTATTAGAAATAAATAATAGTTCGTGCAATTATTTTGCAAATACTAAGGAATTTATATATTTAACCAAATTCGCATTTTCATAGAATAGTTTGCAAATAAATGAGTTAAAGCTTGAAAAAAGGTATTTTCAAATGTGATTTTAATTTAGAATCGTTTGAACAGGCTTATTACAACTTTTTTTTAACATATATTCAAAAGAACTTGCCTAATATGAGAACAAAAATAAATCAATCGTATACAGAGGATTTTTGTTTATTTTTTAAAACCATGAATAAGACTTGCTGGAAATTTAAATCTAAGTTTCTCAGCTCTAATTTGGGTTAAGATCGCTGCGCCCCAAATGATTTTGCTGATTAATCAAGAGGCAGCTGCAGCTGCAGCACTTTATGCAGCTGCTGTTGCAAATGTTATGCACCGATTGACATTCCGCACAGAAGACGGCTAAGACGACAAGGACAACAAGGACGACAAGGACGACAAGGACGCCATGGATTCAAGAGCTCTTGTCACCAAATATTTGCAAAGATTTCTGTTTTTGGCCAAGCAAAAGGCTCTTCGCTGCCAGCCAAAACAGAGCGTTGAACAATTTGGCTCAGTTATCAGGAAATGCCGTTGCTGTCATTTTTGTCGTTATTTTTTGTTTTTTTTTTTGTATTTTTGTTTGTGGTTTTCTTTATATATTTTTGAGTTGTTCACTAAGTGTGCCGGTGTCCTTGCTGAAATTTATGTGCCACTTGGCGTTTAAGTGAAAACTGCTTTTACTGCTGCCCATCGCCTTGCCACTCTCTGCCACTCTCTGCCCCTCACCTTAGAAGTTCACGATGCAGTTTATTCTCGCTTGGTGGCAAGTAAAAGGCGCAACCTGCATTTAAGTAGGGGCTGCAACTGCGGTTTGGTTTTTACCTTAGGTTGGGTTGGGATTGGGTTGGGTTTGGTCTCGGGTTTAGGGTTGGGATCGCTCAAGTGTGATTTATGCGCTGCGAGCTGCTGCAAAGTGCTTTTTGCCATTGTAATTGCAACCAAGGAAGTTGGCTTTCAAAACAGTGCACTTTCATTAACTGTAGAAAGGGAAAGAAGCCACAAGTTTATTGGCCAAGCCAAACAATTTAAGCACCAAGCAAATATTAAAGTAGGGAAAATATTTTAAAGCATTTGCACAAAGTAGTTTTTGCAAGTCAAGTTTAGCTTTGACTAGCCAAGCAAACATTAAATTTTACTTAACTTTGCATACCATTTTTGGCCTTCATCAGAACTGGCTGATTGTGCCCATTCTTGGCCAACAATTAAATGGCGAAAAGCTGTGCCCTTCACTTGGCTTGACAAGAAAACGGCGCAACTCTCTTTAAACGAAGAGAGACTCTTTAAGCCCAACTCTTATAGGCCAGGCTCTTAACATATCTCTTTTATTTATGTATTCTCTCAGATTTTTCAGTGTATTTGGACAAACTCTTTTTTTTTTTTTAACTCTTTTGTCTTTTGTGTTCTCTTGGCAATTTTTTTCTGATTGTTCTTCTGCATATTAACTTTTCTAAGTGATTTTCAAAATGTTTAAAAAAAGGCACTTTATAGGGTATATTTTACATTCCCCCTGTTCATTTATTTATTTAGTTTAATATCGATTAATATAATATAATAAATGAGTTACATTTCTTCATATCTTATTAAAAATAAAGGCTAAAAATAAATAAAACTGAAGGCAATGTTTTATGAATAATTGTAATTTTTTTTTAGCGAATTCAAAATAATATTCAAGAGTTACACTCTTCTATATACTTATCAGTTATAATGTATTTCTTTGGATTATTAGAAGCAATAAGTAAAATAACCAATACTGTGCTGCTCACACTTAATTATAGCATAATCAACCCATGTTTAAATTATATTAACAAAACATGCAAATCGATTGTCGGTTTTTCATTTGAAACTAAACACAAAGGGAAACACTAAATTGCTGTTGTTAATTCGCTTTTTATGTGAAAATGCGAAAACAAAAAGCAGATGCTGCAGACACAGGTTGCCACAAAAATAGATAGAACAAAATATGTGTGGAAATCGAAGGCGCCTCAATTGGCCACTTGACGGGGCACAGTACAAAATTCATGAATGTATGTGTATGAATATATATAAATGAGTGTGTGCATGTAACATTTTGTGTATGCATGAGTAAGTACTTTTAGTTCGAGTGTCTGCAGCAAATGCAATTTTTTTTTGCCTGGCCTGTATTTATTTATGCCCATTTATGCTGCGTTTCTCGATCGAGTGGTAGGAAATTGCAAGCAATTGTAGTAGCTGAATGGAAAGCCAAAAACAGCTGAAGTGGCGTTTTTTGGAAAGCAGCTGGAAACAGTCGGAATCGGCATCGGTATCAGTATCTTTGAGTCCAACATCGACTTCCTTATTCCCCAAGGTTGTTTAAAATGCATCAGCAACGACGACGACGACGACGAGGAACCAGGGAACGAGTTTTTTTGCGTAGCTGCTGCCCAGCATGACCCAAGTCCATGGCCCTAAAAAGGAAACATGTTTCTGGCCGCACCAATCCAAAAAAAAAAAAAAGAAGAGGAGCTACAAATACAAAACGATGCAAGATCTGCTTCATTTTTTTTTCTTCAGTTGCGGCAACTTGCAACCATCCGCAGGCTTTGACGGGCGTCACGCATGCGCAAACGCTGCGGCAGACCAAAATCTTGTAACCAGCAAACCTGGACCTAAACCTGGACTTCAGTCTGCACTCGGAGTGGAGCGAACATGTTCCCCTAGCAACAGCAGCAGACTCGTAAAGCATTGCCACAGCGAAGAGACGCCAAAAATAAACAAGCAAAAAAGGCAACACGATTTTCTGATTCATTCATGAATTTCACGATATTTATTTGTTTTGTGTCCTTTGCTTGTTTGGATCTCTCCACTCGGTTCTGGCTGTCTCCTCCAGCTTTGCCTTGGCATTGTTAGTTTGTTAGTCCCCGTCTGGTTATTATCTTCTTTTTTCTTCTTTTTTTTTTTTGTTAATTTCGTGTTCTGGTCTTTTTTGTGGAACTGCCCCATAAGGTCGATTCTTCAAAGCCTTGTCTCTGTTGCTAGGCACTCGTAAAATTTTATTACAACATTTTAAGTGTAGTACCTTTTTTGTACATTTCATTGTACGTATTTTTGTTGTAAAAGTTAAATGATTTCCAATGTGACATTAAATTAAATTTAACAAGAAAAGGGTTTGTGAGTAAGAATTACTATCATTCTCCAATTAATGTCTTTCGTTCAGACTTCTACATATTAAATATATCCATTTTGCGATTGTAAAATAATTTTATAGCTATTTATAGCTTTTGCATTTATCACGTATTTTATTTAAGTGGTTATTTGAATGATTCGCATTTGCAACACAATATTAAGCGTTTCTTTTATTTATTTATTTAGTTTATTTATTATTTATTTAATTAATGTTACTCCCACAAAGCTAAAACAAATAAGTTAAACTTGCTGATTGATAAGATAAGTATAAAAATGTATTTTCCACGATGACACCATATATGAACAATTCAGAAAATAATACTTATTGCAATAAAAATCTAATCACATCATCACTTTTTACAATGACAATGAACTTAACAACAAAGGTCAACATGCCAATTACAAAATAACAAGTAAAAAAACACAATTTATTAACACATTTAATTAAATTAGATTTAATTTATCATTTTTTGGAAATTTATTCTGTTTAATTTTTAATACATAGTTGGCATTATAGTCAAGAAGATTGAAAATTGTTTAAATTTTGAGTTACTTCATTGGCATTTATTGTTGTACATATAATTGACTTGAAAGTCATATTTTATTTTATTTTATTTATAAATTTGATTGAATATACAATAAATTAAATGTTGGATGCTCTTTTATGTTTTTATAAAATCAACGATAGCTACATCCAGCTTTCAATGTTCGACTTGAATTTACTTACCTGCTTCAGCAAAATAAGAGCGACTTTAGTTATTATATACATTATATATATATACACATATGTGTATTATATTAAATATATATATATTAAATCCACATTTTCTGGTTAATTAATGTTTGCCACGAAACGAAAGAGGAAAATTAAGATTACTTTGCGACATCAAATATTGTATTTAAATTCTGGATGAGCTAGTCTATCTAATTATATATGTACATATACATTATAAATATGTATAGGATATATTGGCAAATGTAACTTTCATAACAAATTTCATTCAAAATTTGTGATTAATACTAAAGAGCTACAAATATCGGAATTACGCTTGTATTTTTTTTAGGTATTATTGCGTCAACAACTTTAGACGGGTTGTGTTAAATGCGTATCGGATTAAAATGATTAACTAAATACATAGCAACAAATACTTGAAGTGGAAAACGGGATTGGAGCTGGACACTTGGCAGTAGTCAAGTCAAAACAGGCAGCAGACAAGTGCTAATGGAACAGACCAGACGGGGACAGAAAAGGCAGACAGATGAACATTCAATTAGAGGCAAATAAATGCATATTTCAATTAGCTCGCAGTCCAAGCCAATTGAGTCTAGATGCATTCTGGACACGCAATTCAGACCCGTCAGTTGCCACAGTTGCCGCAGTTGCCGCAGTTGCAACAGTTGTTGCAGTTGCAACAGTTGCAGTTCTTCTGCTTCAGGGCTTAGCGCTGATTTATGGATGCAAATAAATGGCAGTTGACTTCTTGACGCCGCTAATCCGACAGCCAGGCGACAGTTTCAATCCAATGATAAATTCGCTTATCAGGCTGCCTGTTGAGTCTGCCCTGGACTTGGACATGGCTCATTAGCACAGTCGCATGTGCAACCAGTTGTTTGTCCAAGAGTGCGCAACGTGCATCGGTTGGACTTGGGCAATCTTTGCTGGCGCAGACTGACAGACGCAGCAAATCTGCAAATTTGGAGCAAGCTGTGTGGGTTGTGGCTAGTCCAGGTCTGTTCGACTCAGCGCTTAATTAGGCAATTAAGTCAGTTAAGGACTGGCTTAACAAATTGCCTCGGAATCTCGGTGCCAAGTCAATTTAACGCTTAACTAACTATTTAAAAACTAAATCATGCGCTGCAAAAGCAAATGGAACAAACACTACGCGGGAGGAGTGGGCTTTTAAGCATGCCCACACACACACACACACACACACACACACACTACACACACTATACACACTTCCAATTCTAACTTCGACTTATGTTTACCCACAACATTCATAGGAAGAGGACATAAACTGCTTGACTAAATGTGGTAAATGTCATTTGGGTGTAGCTAAGCTCATGATTTTTTAAAGTGTGTAAAAGGAGTGGAGCGGAGTAGAGGGAAGGCGATTTTCAGAAAACTTTGAACACGCACAGGAGCTAAATAAAATGTGCACTTCATGAGACACTTATCAACACGGAAAAACTCAAGCTAGCTTAATTTCATATTCAGCTTAAAAACAGCTTTAATATTTTATAAACCATATTAAGCTAAGCTAAAATATTAAAATTATTGAATGCTTAATTAATTTTTGTTAATTTTGAATATGTGCTTCACAAATTTTAACTATTCATAAACAAATTAATTCGGTTTTTAATAAGCTACTAAAACACAGGAAACACTGAATTGCGTTGCCTAAAAAACAATCTACCCTGTTCCATTTGAGAACAGGTTATAAATAATGTGTAAGCATTTCTTAACACGTCATTTTAAATTACACTTAATATATCAACACTTGATCATTTAAATTCTTTCCGTTGAAAATAAAATAGCAAATGGAACACGTCGACATAGGAAGTGTTCGGCTAAGAGGTACCCTGTATTTAAATGAATATTGCACAAATAATTAATTAATTTGCATAACGACTCAGGTGCAAACACCTGCTGGAATTGTTACACAATTTTAAGCAATTTCTATGTTTACTGGGTATGCAAACATATACAATACAATATTCAAGATATGAATAAAATGTATTCAAAGTTGTTGGTAATTCATTTGAGTGCAAGCACAAAAGAGACTCTCAAAACCTGCTCGATGTAAATAATTTTGGGGCACGTTCGAACTGTCAGAAAAGTGTCAGAAAACAAAACAAATGTCAAATGCGGCTGTGTGTGTGAAATTAATTTATGAACAAAAATAAGCCATAAATAAAAATGGAATATATGAATAGATTCAACAAAGTCGCAGTTAGCGTCTCAACAATAGATTTTAATGGATACAAATTGTTTTGGAATACGCACAAATAATTCTATTGTTGCAGGAAATATACCTCAAATATTTAGTCATGCAAACATTTTATAGTCAAAAGCCGAAATTAAATAATAATAATTCTAAAAGAATACGATTTTAATTATGAATTAATTAGATGATAAAATTAAGTAATAAAATGATCATGCAATTTTTATAAAATTTACATAATTTACATATTTTTCCAAGAAATTTTTGATTAACGAAAATCAAAATTCAGTTAATACAGAAATTAATGGCTTTAAATAATTTATATCTTTAGGCTGAATTTATTGGAATTGAGACAACAGCAAAGATGAGTAAATATAATTCACACTCTTAAGCTGTAAAATAAATCTGTTCAGAAATGTATATTTATAAGTTCTTAATTTTTAAGAGAGTGATAAAAACAGTTTTGAATAAATTACTCATTGGCAGTTTTACGCACACATTTATCAGCTTTTATTTATAAAGTTTTTCAGCTTTGCTTAACGCTGACATTTTAAAAAACTTGTCATAAATAAAAAAAATAATTATAAAAAAAAAAACAGAAAACTTTGCAGTCGGGTGTAACCGATATCGAAATACTTTGATACTTGAATATTATACATTTTACCTTTATACCTTTTATACCTCGAAGTTTGGTAACTGTAGCTCTTAAAAAATGGGCATTTTGTTATTTAGGGAACGGAATGAAAAAATTACTGAATGTTTCTAGTAATCTACTTTCCAGGTTTGGCTCTTAAAATGTGGAAGATGTTGACTCTTTAGGTCAACATTTTTTATTTGAATTTTTGAAGAGTGTTACTAGTATTATACCTTTCAAATTTGTTGACACTAGCTTTCAAATTGTGTGATGTATATATCGTTATATTATCGTTTTACAGTCACAAAAATTTTCAGATTTCTAGTGCCAAAGTTCATGATGATCCCGATCTTTAAACGTTGTTATCAGCAATTACCCTATCTTTAAAATTGTGAGAGATATGTGGACACTTTCCGAAATATCGGATTTGGTGATTCTGGGCGTGGCTATACAGGGCGGCTACCAGTATTATACTTTCAGAATTTGGCAGCTTTAGCTCAAAAGCTGCGGAAAATATAGCTATTTAAAAATTCTAGGAGCTGGAGGTCTGTTGGCCGATATTTTATTCTGTGGCTGTAGTAAATTTGTGGGAGATATGTGGATTTATGGATTTATTAAAATCGATTTAATTGATTTAATAGTCCACTTTTACATTTTTTTTCTGACATGGGTATAAACGAGTATATAATTCAAGTTTTAGCAATATATTTCTTGCATTTATACAGACAGACAGACAAATGGACAATGCACAAAACCAATATACTATGATAACTTCGGTATCAAAGTATAAATATCTGTATATATGTATAAAGACATAATTACAGCTATACTGGTATTGACCAATTTACCAATATGCCAGTAAATTTTGTAATAAAATGCTTGCTAAGATTAGCAAAAGGTCAACAGCTGCAACGTTTTTTTTTATATACTGTGAGCCAAGTTACAATAATAAAACCCACAAGCAAAAAAGACAATTTTTTTCCACTTCCATTTGCGCAAAACACAATTGGCAAATTACTGGCAAGCATTTAGACATAAATAATGCCCAGCAGAATGAGTAGGACAAGTCCTATTTCAGTCGCTGTTACTGTGGTAATATAAACAAATCAAATTAAATTGTGACCCACTTGAAGCTTTGACAATTTTCTGCAGCAGCAAATCAAAAAAAAAAAAAAAACAACAACACACATACACACAAACAGTAACAGGCAAAAGTCGTGTTACATTTATCCAGTACAAAAATTGAAAATAAGCAAAAAAAAAAAAAGAGAAACTGCAAAAATGTGCAACAGCAACAAAAACGAAAAAAAAACGAAAAACAAAAAACTTTCCTGACAGGAAACTGTGCTGAACTGCGGTTTTTTCTGCACAGCTTGTCAATTTACATTCAAAGCGAAGTTGCTTGCCAAAAGAACTTTCGGAAAGTTTTCCTGACATTTGCATATTGCCGAACTGAGGTTTACACAGTTGAGATATGTGAGAAATGTGTGGGGTGTATAGACTCTCGAATGGGCATTACTTGTATACAATTTACAATTTGTAACTTGTAAACTGCATTTTTCGAAGCTTTGTTAACGTTCCAAATGGATATATCAGCCGGCACCACCAGCAGAACACCAACAACTGCAACAAACAAAAAAATATATAAAATTTAATTGCGCATAATTTCAGGCAAAACAAAGCGAGAAAGCAATTTTCACTTGTTGGGAACACCTCAAGGTCTGCCAGGTCAAATAGCAACGAAAACGATTGCGAAACAAATCCAAATAGAAATATTCGGCTGGGCGAGCTGGGAGAGAGCTGGGAGGGAGTGGAGCGTGGAGACGCAACTTAAATAGAAATTCTAGTGCAAATGTTACAAAAATGCTCGTGACATATTACAGGAATGTTGTCTGGCTGTCGCCGCTGCGTTTCTTGCCATTGCAAATAGTCACAGCCAAAAATGCTTCCAGACCAGCATTGGCCACAACATACTAGCCTGAATATTCTGTTGATGGCACCACCGAAAACCAAAACCAAACGAAACGAAACGAAACGAAACGAAAAATTCGACGACTATTGAAAAGTTGCTTACCTTGGACCAAATGCTGTGGTCAGCAACATTGTGGCTCTGCTGTGGGCAGGAGGCTATAAATCATATTAGCTGGTTGGTTGGCTGGCTGGCTGGCAGGGCGTGGTGTCGGGTATTCTAAAGAATTTCGACTGCTACTGCGATCAGCTTTCAAGAATGTGAATCATTGGCAAAAGGCGAAGCTGCCCTGATGATGACGACGAGAACAACAACAACAAAACAACAACAACAACAACAACAGCAACAAGACCAACAAAAGATATCTTCAGCTGGAGAATGCCAATGGCCGTCGGAGCTCAGCTTTCAACACGGGGCGTCAAACGGAAGCCGCATTAGTTACACAAACAAAATATAAATATATACATATATGTATTTAATCTATCAGGAGAGATGACCAAGCAAAATATGATCATACAGACTATATATATATTTTAGGTGATTCAATTACTTGTTGACACTCTGCCACAAGTGAAAGTACAAGTTGAAGGGACACGAGCCGCAATTATCACAAAACTAAAGGCAAAACATTTGGTACCCTATAATAATTAGTTTCAAATTTATGTTTTGTTTGCATTTAAATTATATTATTATATATATATTTTTTTGGCGTTCTGAGCAAGAACGTTTTTAATTTAATTCTACAAACATAAACGCTGCTGAAAACATATTCTAACTGGAAATTTTTTTCAAAAATTATAAATTATTTTACTTTAGTAGTCTCACCGCTTAAATATTTAAAGAAGAACGTATATAATTTTTTAAAGGCATGCAAATTATTGTTAATTGTTTAAAAACTAGAAAAACAATTCCTATTAACAAATTTTATCTTATAAATGTATTTTATTAATTCACCTGATTATATTATTTGTCATTATTTCAATATTTTAATTACTTTGAAATATAATTTTTAAATTGAAAACATTTATAGCCTATTGCAGTTGAATGCTAATGTTGGCAAAATTCACATTTTGGGTATGGCGAGGCAGATTTTGAAACATTGCCAAAAAGGTAGCGCCCATTTCACTATAATGTCGGACACGTTTTGAGGCAAGCGCCAAGAAGCATTAAAAATGCCATATAATTTTTATTTGTTTGCTCAAGCATCATTAAATTTATAATATAATCTAATACGATTAACGAAATGTGCTTCACGATTCAGACTTTGGCTCTTCTCTCACAGGTTTTTTTGTGCACAGTCTTGTTTTATATACAAATCATTTGTTGTTGAAATGTTCATTTTTAAAAGTTTGTTTGATGTGCACAAAATTAAAGCAATGTTAAACAGAAAGGGGAAAATGCTGGTATGCATTTTGCAGCTGCAAAATGTTTTCCAACTGCACGCAAATTATAAAAACGGGCAACTGTCAACGCAATTTTCATGGCTGTATGTCAAATAAATAAAAAGTTGCCAAAACTTGTGCGCATAAATAAAACCAGCGAATGTGCATTTAAATGATTTATGCGTTGTATGCAAAATATGAGTATTATGCACAGTGTGTATCAGAAATTATATTACTATTTATAGAGCAAAGAGCAGTGAATATTTTTTTATTACTTAACTTTGTTGTGCAGTGTAGTTTATTATTATATTTATACAAGTGTGTTTCTCATTAACATTAACAGTTTATCAGCGGCACTTGTGAATTTATTCTATGTCCGCGTTTTTTCAGCGTGCTTTGCTACAGCTTCAACAACAGCCGAAATAGCTCAGTTGGGAGAGCGTTAGACTGAAGATCTAAATGTCCCCGGTTCAATCCCGGGTTTCGGCAATTCACTTTTTGTTTTTTTTTTATTTTTTAAGTATATTATTATTTTATTTATTTATTTCCGCAGCCAAACATTTTTATTTGGGCTTCTAAGAACTTAATGTGTTTCTGTGGTGTAGTGGTTATCACATCCGCCTAACACGCGGAAGGCCAAAATCATTAGCCGGAAGTTTTCTTTTTTATTTTATAAGATTAGTTATGAAGTTCTAAAAAAATACTAGAACATACACTCATTAAGGTTAATGAGCTTCTTTAGGAAATGCTATTTTGGATAACACTATGAAGAAAAGTTTGTACACATCATATTATTTTTCGACCCCCCACATTGAGCACAGGTCATCAGCATATCATGCATGAGAGAGAAAAAACCTATCGCTCTCTCTCTGTCTCTCTTTCTTTCTTTCTGTTTGCCATAGGTTGTTCTGGACGGACGAAGATGTCTGGAGCTGTTCGATGTTTTAGCAAAAATAGCAAACCAAAATAGCAATAGTTGCCGCAGCAATCTGACAGTCTGACGACGATTTGTGGCCTGGGCTTTATTTGAGTAGCACAAAAATAAATAATGAGCAATAGTCAAGCGCCAATGTATTCCAACTGTCTGACTGTTTGTCTGTCAAGCATATATATATATATACATATATATATATATATGAAGAACGACAAACGCTTTAATATGCTTTCATTAGTCAAGGCAGGCAATGGGAGGGATCAGCATCGGTCGTCGCCTGTCGGTCGGGGTAATTAGACTCCATTAGTGGCAGTGGCAGACACTTCCTTGAAGCATACAGAAATTGAGGCAAAGTGCTCAGCTGTCTCCAGCTACAGCTGCGCTTGTATCTGTGTATCTGTATCTATGTATCTTTGTATCTGTTTATCTGCATTTGAGTTATGCGCACCATGTGCTAATTTTGAAATGTATTCTGCAAGTGTGTGTGTGTGTGTGTGTGTGTGTGTGTGTGTGTGTTATGGTGGCACTTGATGCGGCGCTCATAATTTTTGAGCCATTAGACAGCCTGATGCATAAACTCATTAAAATGTACTTGAATGCCTCAAAATATGAGGCGACGCGTTGCAATGCTGGATGCCATGGCCATTTGTCGTCGCATTTGCTTAATTTGTCGAGCAGTGACAAATGACAAGGAGCAGCCAACAGTCACCCATTCTCAATCCTACTCCCCCCCCCACACACACAGCCTTGCTTAACATCAGCATACAATGTGACAGTTTGATGCGCAATAAGACAGATTGGCTAACAGCGACGCTGGAGATGGTATTGCATGCGCCGGAGTTGGAGCTGGAGCTGGTGCCGCAGCTGAAGCTGATGCTGATGCTGAAGCTGATGCTGAGGCTGAGGCTGAAGCTGGTGTTCAAGTGTTCGAATGCAGACATTACGCAATTTGAGACAACTCAAGCAAACACTTCAGATTGTTGCCTTAGGGATTTGTTGGTTGTGATAGCGGCTGTTGTTGTTGTTGCTGTTGTTGTTGTTGATGTTGTTGTGGTTGTCGATGTTGTTGTTGTCGATGTTGTTGTTGTCAAAGTGTCGACTGTGCAATATTAACGACGCTTGTTAATAGCGCCGCCAGCAATTGAAGATGTTGCACATTAGTAGTTGCCACATCTTAAGTGGCATGTCCAGCGTGCCTAGCCTGCCCATCAGGGATAGGTCAAGGTGTGTCAGCATCGAATCGTTAAGGCCAAACATGTCTTCGTTAATTAATAATATCTTAAATAGTAATCTTAATCTGTGATCTTTTGCTCCATTAATGTGTAGCTACTACAAACTCAGAATTCTAAGAGTTTGGGGGGAAATGCGAAGAAGCTTTGAGAATCAGACAAACTGACAATAATTAGGAAATTTAATATGTGTATAGAGTTTTATGCAGTAGATAAAAAAATAGTATAGGCTGCTCTTCCTCACGTTCCATAATATATTGCCTAATAAACAAACAAATAAAATAGGCTAATTTAGCACAAAAAAAAAATAAATAGTAGTAGTAACTTTTAATACAAGAATTCTACTTTTTACCAATCGTTCTCAGATATTTTATCAAAGTGTAGGTCGTTAAATTTTTAGATAAACCAGACTAGACAGAATAGCCTGTAAAAAATAGTCAGGAGCAGATAACAGTGAAATATTGTCGTACTCAATCTTTGTATGTAAACATAAAAAACGTGCCCCAATATTATTTTACGAGAGCATATATTAAAATATCATATCAAATATCATATTCATAAATGACATATTGATCGATTTTTCACCATTTCGGCTAATTATTAATAAACCCTGAAATGCTGACTCAGTGAGGGTGTTTCCTAGGGGTTACTTGAGAATGTACAGTAGCAAGATGAGTCACAATGGGTATGAAAACTGACGTCCAGTTTTAAGTACCAGTCCCCTTATCAGGGAATATGTCAATGTTGGATAGGCAAATGAAAATCGACGGGCACACGTTGCTATGAATCATAGACTTGTAGGAATCTGCCGTGGTGTACTATTTATCAAATCGGTATAATTCCACTAGATAGATATCGACATATTTGATATCAGTTTGCTTTAAAAACACAAGAACATGTCCATTAGAAATTAGTTTGGGCATAGACGCCGGATTGAACGAACAGTCAAATAACTGAAACAATTGAGCAAAATGGCAGTTGGAGACGTCATCAGAGTGGAGGTGACAAGCGATCCGCGGCCGGAGTACAGGTTTTCCGGCTGCTGTGTCAATCGTCAGAGATTGCATTCCATAATCGCAGGTAAGCATTGGAGTTTAATGTATCCATAAAAGGATTAGACAATCACATAATAATTTTGTGTGAAAGCTGGAAAAGATTGTACAACACTGAAAACCTATTTGAAATATTTGTTTCCCTTTGCAGGAATGGTATTGTTTTCGTATGGCGGCATGGATATGGCCCAGGGCCTGGGTTGGAATATGTACACCGGCATCGCGGACACACAGCAATTTTCATTCAGTTGGTTCATTGGCTTCATCATTGGAGCCATTTTGGGTGCCCTCGCTGTGACCCACGTGCCAAAGTTTTATTTCTATGTGAGTTGGAAGACAACTGAATATATTAAAAATATTCCGATTCTAATGCTACGAATATCCATTTAGAGTATCGCAATACTGACGAATCTAGTGGATGCGATCATCTTTGCGACTGCCCCATACAACTATGATGCTATAGTGGCAGCTCGATATATTGGCGGCATTGGCATTGGATTTGCAACCATCGCCTTTCTCATACACAATTCGGAGGCGGCACCAGATGCAGCCCGTGGCAAATGGTGTGCTGTGGAGCAGTCTGGGATGGGTCTGGGCATTGCCGTGCAGGTGATCATGGACTCTGACTGGGATCCGCGCAATGGCATTGCCGCCAACCAGGTGCATGGCATCATTGGAATTGTGTTTTCCCTTGTTGCCATAGGCATATTGATGTTGTCCGTGGAGTCGCCCATCTTTCACTTGCGCCGCAACAATTACGATAAGGCGAGCAAGTGCCAGTGGCAACTGCTGGAAAGCAAGGACACCTCAAAAGACTACGAAATGGCCTTCGAGGAGAAGAAGACCTATGTATCGGAGGGTGTACATGAGAGCATTGGCCATGATCTGGCCGTTGCCGTGGTCCCATTTATAAAAATGTTAATTTGTCGCTGCTTGGTGGCATTCAGTTTCTCGATTCCGCTCACCCAAACAATCATTGCAAGCACCACCAGCTGGCAGGGATCCATGTACAGCTGGCCAATCATTGTTTGGAGAGTGTTGCGTTTTCTTGGAACAATCGTCAGCATTTTCCTCGTGGACATCCTGGGACGCAAGCTGCTCGCAATTGTGGGACTCATCTGCATGGGTGGCCTAATGCTGGGCATGGCCTCCATCTACTCGAACTACACCATCGGTACGTATTACATGGGTCAGCTATGTCGCATATCCA
Source organism: Drosophila demipolita (assembly GCA_035042405.1). NCBI lineage: Eukaryota > Metazoa > Arthropoda > Insecta > Diptera > Drosophilidae > Drosophila > Drosophila demipolita. The sequence goes on along the minus strand of JAWNLI010000489.1, from coordinate 2,412,108 downwards.
TGGCATTCCAAATGTTTGCCGGCCTCTTTGTGGCCTGTACGCCCACCTACTTGGGTGAGGCGTTCCCCATGCGCATCAAGCCATTCCTCATTGCCCTGATTGTAATCATTGAGCAGCTGGTTCACATTATTGTGATTTGCACATTCCGCGGTAATTTGCATAGCTTCTACCAGTACTACTTGGCAGTGGGCATCATCTTGCTCATCAGCATGGTCTTCCTTTTGATAACGCTCCCGGAGACGAAGAAGACGACGCTGCGAGAGGCGGGCCATCGATTCCGTCGCCTACATGACCTATTCGCCCATTAAAGGGGACTCTCGAAAAATACCTTAGTTAACAACGAATACAATTTGTAGCTTTGATATTTGTTCAAATTAACACCAAGAATATCATCTAATATATGATATATGTATATATATAATATATATAGCAAGGATTACGAACACTTAAGTTTTATTTAAGAGTAATTTGGAAATCATCTTAGCTGGAATCATTATATATATATATATTAAAACTCTATAAATCAAATAATAAAAATAATACAATTTGAAATTAAAAAATGTAAAGTTAATCCACATACAAGCAATGCAATTTTATCCATTTGTCAACAGAATTAAATGGTATTTGTAAATTTGCAATAGATATAATTCAGATTTTAGTTGTTTTTGTAATTTTATAATAGTTATTATAGTCACTAAAAGAAGTTATGTCCTAAGATTGTTCGTAGAGCTCGTTAAATTCAAATAATTTAAATATTTCTATTTATATAATTTAATTGAAAATACGACAAATAAAAATATGTAAATTAAAAAGTAATAATATATTTGGAATGATATTTAAAATACCAACAAATTTATATTATTTTTATAATATAAATACATTACAAATGTTTTGGAAAATAATTTAATTTACATTAAAAATGTTTTAGAAAATAATTTTAATTTTATTATATTTTAATTTAAAAGTACTACTTAAATTGCAATATTTTTTTCTACATTACATTAAATTATAGCAATTTAGTTTTTAGCCACAGATTTTTGTTTGGTAAATCAAAGAAATATATATATATACAAAATAATCGTAAACGAATTTTATTGTTAACTATTTTGTCGCAGTAAGTACAGTAATCAATCTATGGCACATGCCGCTCAATAACGAAATGGAATTAGTGTTATCTCAACATGTCCAAATCATTGGTAAACTTGTGCAGTTGAGACAGCCAAGTCTAAAAAAGACAGCGCAAATATTAATTTTATCATTTCAATCAAAACAATAATTTGCACTTATCTTTCATGAGTCTAGATTATTAATAAATAACTAATGAGAGTTCAAGAAATTCCTATCAATATTAGAATGAGATTCCTAAGAGTCTGCCTCCAAAGTTTGGTAACATTTATATTATCGGACCTTGGATTGGGACTTTTATAGGTATGGTCTTCTTACCGAAGGTTGTTACCAGGAAAATCCGTTCAAAATGTACAATTTTCCGTTATATCAATAGTAAAGATTTTTCACTAAGATTTCTGCAGTGAGTCACAAATTTAAAGTTCAACTTTGGTTATCAGTTCTAATTTCTCATTTGGGGACTACGCATATAAAAAAAAATTCCGATGAACTGCCAAAAAGCAATGGAATTTGAGGTTTAGATATCAAAAAACTTGATTAGAATATCTATACTTTATCAGAAGGAATATATCGAATTTTAAGATAACGCACTTTTTTTGCTATGCTAATGAGACCAACTAAAAAATTATCTATTTTAAATTAGTGTTGAACAAACTCGAAGCAGTTTCAGTTTGAATTTATATTTAACAAAATGACAACCAGCATTGCAACAGAGGAAGCACCGGAGGTGATTATAGCCACAACTGGACAACCACAACCAACCAGCTACGTTGAGGTGATTGAAGAAGAACCACAACAAATCCAGCGCATTTCCAATCGCTGGACAAATGCTCACAATGCTCACGCTGCAACCCTGGGTGAGTTCCGATACAAACTGTTGATAAGATAATTTATTTATTTATTTATTGCATTCAATAAATATGTTTTCATAAATTGTACATTTGTATACTGTTATCGCTGTTTGTAGATGTAATTTGCATAATTGTGAAACACATGTTTCGAGTTTGTTATTATTAAGATTAGTTATTTATTTGATATATAAACAAATTATATTTATTGCCCAACAGGATTATTGCTGTTTGCTTATGGCGGCATGGATATGGCACAGGGGCTACAATGGAATCTGAACACGGGAATAACGACAACCTATCAATTGGGGTTCAGTTGGTTCATTGGCGTCATCATTGGAGCTGTGCTGGCAGCTTTTACGGTGACCCACGTGCCAAAGAAATATATTTATGTGAGGAACAGAGAAGAGTCTAAAGAATTTCATTTCTAATCTTAGTAAATGCTCTAGCTTCTGGGCGGATTGCTGCAGCTGATCGATGCCATCATCTTTGTAAGTGCACCCCAAGACTACACTCCAATTGTGGCGGCTCGCTATGTTGGCGGAGTGGGCATAGGACTCCTCACGGTCGCCTTCATCATACACAGCTCGGAGATTCATTTGGGCTTTTCGCGTGGCAAATGGTGCGGCCTCGAGCAGTTCGGCATGACACTGGGCATACTCATCCAGGTGCTGATGGACTCACAGTGGAACTCGGCCTCATCCTCGAGTATTACCATAAATCAGGCACATGGCATCATTGGAATCGTATTTGCCGTTTTTGCGACGGGCTCCGTTGCCATGTCAGTTGAGTCGCCCATCTTTTATCTGCGCCAGGGTGACGAGAGTGGAGCGCGTGCCAGCCAGACTAATCTCTTGGGCACCGCAACTCCACAGGATGTGCAGAACACCATCTTTGACGAGGTCAAGCGTTACGTTATGGAGGGTACCAGCCAAAGCTTTGGCAAGCAGCTCTTAAGTTCCTTAGTGCCCTTCATTAAGATGATCTTCAGTCGCTGCCTGGTGGCATTCTCCTTCTCAGTGCCCCTAAGCTTGACCATGTTGGGCAGCACGCTGATATGGAAGGCATCTCTCTTCAGTTGGCCAATGATTTTGTGGAGCATTTTGCGCTTCATTGGCGCACTTCTCGCCATATGCGTGGTGGATTTAATTGGACGAAAGCTCGTCTCGCTGGTGGGACTGCTGTGCATGTCGGCTCTAATGCTGGCTCTGGCCGGGATCACTGCCCATGATACTTACTACACACACACATACTTTATGTCCCAAGTGTGCGGCATCTCGATGGCCTTCCAGTTCTTTGCTGGCCTCTTTGTCATCGGCACTCCGACCTATTTGGGTGAGGCCTTCCCATTGCGGGTTAAGCCCTTCCTCATTGGCCTGGTTGTGTGCATCGAGCAGCTGATCCACATCATTGTGATTGTCACATTCTTGCAGGACTCGAATTGTTTCTTCCAATACTTTGTTGGCGTTGGCATTATCCTGGCTGCAGGTGTGGTCATCTTTGGGTTATTTATGCCGGAGACACGAGGATTGTCACTCCGACAGGCCGGCGATCGTTTTCGTCAATTACATGATTGCATCGCCTACTAGAAAAATAGCCTAGGTCCTAGACCAAGGTCAGAATTGGTATTAAGCCAATTTAGATTTGCACTCGAAAAAATGTGTTCATTTTCAATTGAAGCTTTTGTAGTTTATTTCAAGATTATTTTTACACATTTTTATATAATTGACAGTTTATTTGTTTATGCAATTTATTATTTAAAAATTGTTTTAAAAGTAAATGTACACCAATTTCAAAAAATATATTAAATTGTGGCTTTATTTGTAATAACATTTTTTTACAAAGCGCTAAATAAAAAACTACAAATAAAAAACTACTGACAATATATAAGTAAGGGCTTTAACCATCTGATATGATATCAAGCAATAAAGCCTACACAGCGATATAATATATAGTCGTATTTTTAGAATGGAATCAATCCTGTCTTTGTTGTAAAATTAGCTCATCAACCACTGATAAATTGCAATTTATTAATAAAATATGCAGGATTTATTTATCATGTTCAACGACTGACAACATTAGTATAATTCAAATACGATAACAATCAAATGTTATAATAAATTAAATGAATCAACGCCTTAAAGAACCCCATACCTGGCTAAGTCCAAAGGTTGGGCATTACAATTTTATGGGAAGCTTCGCTAACTGTAAAAATGAATCAAAATCATAGTTCAACTATTTCGTATGGGGTTTTGGTTGGCTGGGGGCAAGTACAGAGTGTATCACATGCTGATTACAATATATATTATCTATAATGAGATACTGATATCTCCAGTATTCTTAAGCCTATAAATGAATAAAGCCTGGTCAATTCAGAGTCAGTAGAGGCGTAGACCTCAAATCGAACAAACCTCCGCGAGTTAACAAACAAAAAAAAAGTGATCAAAATGACCATAGTTATTGCCACAACGGCTGCACCGCCAAATACAATATATGTAACCACCGAGAAAGGACAAATGCCACCACAAACCAACTATATATCCCCGCCGCCACAAACCACCTATGTGCCACCACAGACCACTTATGTTGAGGTGGTCAACCAGAGACCCAATCGATTTGTCTACAAGCAGAAAACACACTCAGCAACAGCAGGTATGCAAAATATTAATAATATTAATATGCAAAATATTATTAATAATAATAATAAGGCAATCAAGCAAAAGAAAAGGAATTAAATCTGCATCTGCATCGGAATACCTCTTTTTACATTCCAATTCGTACAGGAAAAAACAGCAATGTTAATCGAATTATTCACATTTAAAAAAGTGTATTTTATATATTAAAACGACGTCAATTTTAACAATGAAATCACATTTTGAACACAAGCCAACTAATTCTTTTTCGCTGATATCTCGTTATCATATCAGTGTTTTCACAAAAAAAATGTACATTTCAGTTTGAGAGCTTAGATTGATTGCATTTATATATCGAATATTTATGGAGGTATTTTTATACATATATATATATATATATATATATATTTATTTATTTAGGTATGGGCATATTTGTTAATTTCAGAATATTTGCTATCTTTAATAGAAAATATTGATTGATTATTATTAAAAAAGTTAAGCAGAAATAGGAAATGTAAACAGCAAAGGAAAACAAAAAAAAAACCCAACTTTTATCACTAAATTCCTGAGAATGAAATGCCCTTTTTAGCCAAACTCTTATCAATGATTTTTGGATTTGATTTATCTATTGTAAAATAATGTTTATATTTATGATTTAGTCTGAATCTAGAAGTTTTGCTTAAATTATTAAATTTAAATAATTAAAATTAAGTAAAATCACAATGAAAAATATAACATTATTTTTTTTCTATAGGAAGTAATAATGTATACGTGAAATTTATGGTTCAACTTAAAGTTTTAAATTAATATAATTACGAAAACAGAGAAAAAACTAAATACTGTTTTTCTAATTTAAAAAATATATACCCTGGAATTAAGAAAAGAAAACATACAACCTGGTTTTCAGAAAGACTTGAATATTTTTTTTTTACACCTCTTTCATTTATTTATATTAATTTATTATTAATATTTTTAAATTATTATATTCGTTTGACAGGCATTTTGCTGTTTGCCTATGGTGGCATGGATATGGCCATGTGTCTAGGCTGGAATTTGAATTCAAAACTTTTGAGCACTACAGAATTAGATTACAGCTTTTTTATTGGAGTCATCATTGGAGCTGTCGTCGCAGCTCTTGTTGTTGACCATGTGCTGAAGTGTATTTTATACGTGAGTATTCGATTTTATAAAAAAAAAGTTCTGCCGGATTTACCAGTTCTGTCTCAAATCTCTGTAGAATCTGGCCGAAGTTCTGATGTTGATTGATGCCATCATCTGTGTGTCCGCTTTCTCCGATTATGCCTCAATGGTGGCCGCTCGCTATGTTGGCGGAGCGGGCCTGGGAATAATCACCGTGGTCTATATCATACACAGCGCGGAGGTGTCGGGCAACAAGGATCGTGGTGTATGGGTTTCGGTGGAGCAGTCCGGTTTGGCGTTGGGCATTGCCATTCAGGTGATCATGGACTCACAGTATTCACAGTATGATTACTTAAGTGTCACTCAGGCACACGGCATCTTTGGCATAGTGTTTACCATACTGTCCGCATCACTGTTGGGCTTTTCCGTCGAGTCACCCATTTTTCTACTACGTCAAAATAAAGAGGACAAAGCTAAATTATGCCAGTGGCAGCTTATGCCTCGGGTAACAACCACAATAGCCTACGAGGAGGCCTTTGCCGAGGCCAAGCGATATGTGGAGGAAGGCAATAGCCAAAGTATGGGCTCTCAGCTCTCCCAATCCTTTATGCCCTTCATTAAGCTGCTCATCTGCCGGTGCATGGTGGCCTTCACCTTCTCACTGCCACTAAGCCAGGCAATGGTAATGATCAGACTTGTTGCCGAAGTAGACCTGAACTGGACCATTGTTGTGTTTGGGATTCTGCGCTGGATTGCCACCTATGTTACCATAGCCCTCGTGGATACAGTTGGACGCAAACTGATAACGGTGCTGGGACTGCTGTGTATGGCGGGTCTGATGCTGGGCATGGCGGGAATCTCGACGGATTGGCTTAACCTTTTCAGTTGGTATTACATGCATCAGATGTGCAACATCTCGATGGCTTTTCAGTTCTTCGCCGGTCTCTACGCCCCCTGCACATCCGTCTATTTGGGCGAGGCATTTCCCATGCGTGTTAAGGGCATCCTCATTGGTCTGATTGTGTGCATTGAGCAGCTGATCCACATCATTGTGATCGTTACTTTCCTAACATACTCCTTCTACAAATACTTTCTGGCTGTGGGTATAATTCTGGTGGTGAGTATGCTCACCTTGGCGGTGCTAATGCCAGAGACAAAGAAACTAACGCTCCGCCAGGCGGGTGAACGTTTCCAACGTGTACATGATATCAAGTACTACTAGGAAGGAGCTCACATCAAACAGTAGATGAATTGTTCAATATACAAATAACAAGCTTGTGGAAAGACGCACTTCTTCAGCTGCAGCAGGAGCAGCAGGCTGTAAACTTACTCTGCATCCAAAATAGGATTAAGTTTGTCAGAGTTTTTAGACTAGTTTTCTAGTACTGACAGCAAATAAAGTATATCATAATTCGAGCATTTGCTCGCAGCTGTTTCAATTTTTGACTTTTATGAAAATTTATGACTTTATGAAAAATGCTGAATGCTGTTAATTTTCACACAACGCCGCCGCCGACAAAGACTATTTTTATAAACTTGCGGTCGAAACGGTTCTATTTAATTATTTATAATCAGTGTGTGTGGTGTGTGTGTGTGTGTGTGTGTGAGAGTGTTTGTGTGTTTTGTTTTTGTTTAATTTATTATGATCTAATTTATGTATTCGCTGGATAAACTTCCTTAGTCTCGTTATTTATGTGGCATTATAGCAGAAAAATTATAGTTTGTTTAGCAGCAAATATCGGCTCATTTTGTTAAATTGTGAGCTTTGTGTATAATTCGAATATGCTGTTTTTTTAAACAGCTTCCCAACATTTCAGCTGTCTTTATTCCACTTTACTGGATTATATAGTTTATATGCATAATTTAATATGGTTTATTCGATTATTTGTGTCGGCCACAGCTGCCGCAAGTATAAAGTAAATTTGGACGCGTGTCGCTTTTTGTCCCTCAATTTAGAGATTTAATCTGATATTCTTTGGGAGAGATACTTGTGGGGAATAATAACTAAAGGGATATGGCAATTGTGAGATGTAAAGCTAAACAACAAAGCATTACGAGTTGAATTGAGAGGAAACATTTCCAGAGATTTTTCTCATTGGACAAAGAATACATCGAGCAATAAAAAAAAACAACAACAAAAAAGGAGCATTTCATGAATCACAATTGAAATAATTGTGAATTGCTTGTGAAACAGATGCCTACAGATGCCTACCAAGAAATCAGGCAATTACATTGCGCAAAAATGCGCATAAAAATTGCATTAAAATGTCTTGAAGATACACAAGCCTAATGAAGGAATGGCAATAAAGGACAATTGCAGCACTAAGATTGAACAGACGACATCCCTCCTTCCCCCCCCAACCATGGTCGGGTAAAAGTTTCCAATGCCCTTAAATGGTCCAAACACTCGTAAATACTTAGATGCTGGACAGAGATGGGGGAGCACATTGTGTTGGCCAATTGAATTTAATCGACAAGCTGCAAAATGCGTGCAAAAATGTTATGTGCCACATAATGTTCCTCTCTTTGGTTGCTTCAACAGCATTTCCCAGGCGAGGCAGAAATAGTGAATTAAGTGCAGGTTCGTGATTTTGCACTTCAATTAATAGAAAGAAAAAGAAAAAAATAGAAAATGCCAATGCCAGTGGCACAATGCACATCTCCTGCACAAGGTGACAGATCAGCCCCCAAACAGACCTGCCCCTTTTAGCTGGTTGTAATAAAGCCCAGCGAAATGGAAGTAATCTGATAGATTTGATCTGAGGTCTGCCCAGGAAACTGCATTTAATTGAGCAAATGTGCGCTCACACGGAATAGCATACTAAATGAACTGGCCCTGAATTTACATTAGAAAGTCATCAGAGCATGTTTTGATTTCTTGAGGATTTAACTTTTAGCTTAAATCATTTCAAGTCTAACTGCATTATTCATAAATCGTAAGTTCTAATGCAAGAAATGGGGCTATTTATGGCTTATTCTTTTTGCATACAAAATTAACTTAAACTACTAAAACTTACTTGGTTTAACGCCAAATTTGGGGATATTTAACACCGTAAATAAACCTGCAAAAATAAATGAAAATGTATTAATTACAATTGTAAGCTAATTTTATTTTTACTAATTTCTATTTTAACTTTTAGTCTATGAATTTAATTATAATATTTAACCCCGTAAATAAACCTGAAAAAGAAATGAAAATATATTAATTACAATTGTAAGCTCATTTTATTTTTGCTAGTTTCTATTTTAACTTTTATGCTGAGAATCTAATTATTATAATAAGATTGGTAAGCCTATGGCAAAAGGCGGTTTTTATTTACTTTGAAAAATATTAATTATATTTTTAAGATAGTAAAAGTCTTCTTTTTTATTTATTTTAACCAGAATTATATTTTATGAAATTTTGTAGATATGTAAACTCCAGGTGAAAGTTTTTCCTTTTTATATATAGTCTAAACTGAATTGTTTTTTATTTTACTAAAAAAGAGAAACACAAAATATGTTGAAACATTTTTTTTTATTAAATATAATTTTATACAGATGTGATCAATTTATTTCGAATTATATTTTTAGCGATATAGAAAGCGGGAATTGGAGAACAAATAAAACAACTTAGCAAAATGTATTTACAGCTGTCAATTTGACAGCTGTCACAAAATTCTTTGTTTGCCTAATTTGCATTTAGAAAAGAGCTGATTGCTTTGTGTAGAACTTTTGACGAGCATCGAGCTATCTATAAGTAAATCAGTTAACAGAAACCTATGCCCAGCTCAGGTTTCGTTGGTACAAAACTCAAAACTGTACTTGTCAAAATACTTTTGAACTTTGGTATATTTGAGACTGACACATTTCGCACCTGCTTCAAGCGAGTTGTGGAAATACGAGCGACATGAGCCTGGCATGATTGATAGTTGGCCTGAGTAGGGAAAGAACTGAGTAAATGAATAAATGAAATGAATGAATGAGCGAGTGAATGACAAAGTTTGTTAAAATGTTAACAGAGTCCATGACCCAACACTGGCGCTTTCCATTTGCCTACAACGTCTCCATCTGTCAGCTGTCAGTTTCGCAGGCTGGCAGGCTCTCTGAACTTGGTATTTTAATTGAGTTTCGAGTTCACAAAACTCGTGTACCAACTGTAAATGCAAACGAAGATTTATGCGATTTACTTAGGCCACTTGCTGCCAGGCGTTCAACCAGGTCATAAAACGCTACTTAGCCATAAAGCAGTTAAATCATTTTATACTTTCATTTGGGGTATGCGCCATATTTTATGAAGTTGGCAAAGAAGTAAATCAAACAAAATACATGCGGAATATATCGGAGAGGTTCTAACATAAAACAGGTATACAAATAAATGAATAGAAAAAATAAGTTAGAAATACAGAACTAAAAGGCTTCTGGGCCATATTTTAATTTGCTTAAACGTTTTCATTTTCAAAGCGCTCGTTTGAAATACGGAAAAAAATGTTTCCTTTTGAAATAACTAAAAGAATAAGTAATTACCAAATATACATTGATATATGTATTTGTTTAATTCAGTTCATTACTCAACAAAATAAAATTTACTTTATTTATCAAATTTTACAATTAAAAAATTCGTGTGACCTTTTCTATATCTTGCGTTGCCAATATTCTGCAGAAACTAGAGAAGAGTCCGATAATAGAAATGAATCTCCACATTCTCAAACTTGTTATTGGCTATTAAGCCAGAAATGTAGATTTAAGTTAAGCGCCTACAAGCATCAATAATCATTCTTCCTTTCTTGGACTCTAAGCATAAAATCGATCGAAAGAGTATGCAGGATTCGGTATTGTAGAAGCCATAAAGTTTTCCTAGTTTAGCTGGCAGCTGTTTTAACTTTTATTGAACAAACAGTTGGAAATAGTAGTTGCCGTGTTGAATTGGTTTTTATGACTTTGCTGCAACGCTGCGAATGCGCAATGCTTTGCCCCGGCTCGCCTTTAACCCAGTTTGTTTAGCCCACTGTTTGTTACCGTTATCATTAACACCTTTTGTTGCTGCCGTTGGGCTGCGTTGCCTGAGGGTAAATTGGCAAAGCAGGTCATTCGAAAGGTCGTATATGAAAACACTTTAGGAGGGGTTGCAGGTGACTTGGCAACCTTGTCCTTCTTGCGAATCAGTCCAATCAAATCGAAATACAAATTTAACAAATCCCCCTGCCTGTCTCGCCCATCTGATAAAATGTACGCATTGCGTATACGCAGCGTTTGCCTATGCAAACAAACAAATAAATGATTGTAAATAAGTTAAAGTGAGCTATAGAAAAGTGAGTGGCTCGTCGTCGGTCGGCTTGTTTGTCTCTCGCCAACTCGACAAACACACCGACAGCCATGTAAACACAAACATTTCAAGTGCCAACAGAGAAGGAGAATAAAAAAATATTATAAACTGTTGTGATTGTAGGTAAATAGTGGAGTACTCAGAGTGTAGCCAGGCAAGCGACAGCAGCTTGAGACTTGTTTGGCCTGCAGCTTCTCATTATTGACAGCTCTTCATTTATCATGCCAAACATTTTTATATCTATATTCCCCCAAAACACCCCGCGCAACCTTCAACTGATAAGCGCTCCAAAAGTCAACGATCTTGAGTTGAGTATACGTATCCACTATCTCTAGCACTATCCAAAAAAAATCAGCTGACAAATTGCGCAATGCATTATAAATAGAATGGGATGACTGACGAACAGGTAAACCTAAATGAGCAATGCATACAAATGACAAATAATCAAATTGAATGAAAAAAATGCTAAAGTTAATGCTTCGCTGGTCAACACCAATTTATATATACAGAGAGACTACTGCCTGAGTATGGGAATCAATAAGCTAAAGTTACGTCCCAATGAAGCGAATCTATTTACGATAGCTGCCAGAGAACTAAAGCTGTTTCAATTTGAAATGCAGATAATTCTGAACAGAATGGGGAAAAATGAACAAGATAATCAGATACAGATAATTACGGAAATCGGAAAATATTTGGTGCAGATAGATTGATTTGTAGAAATTAAAATGAAACGAGTATTTAATATTTTTTAATTTTCATGCAGAATTGATATATTTATTTATAAAATAAGCAAGATAAACAGATATAGATAATTCCGGAAATCTGATAATATTTGGTGAAGATAGAGAAGTTTATTTGTAAATTAAAATGAAACGAATTTTGAATATTTATTTATTTTTATGCGGAATATATATATATATTCCAAAGTCTGTATTAACTTAAAAAGCGGAATAGAAATGGCACTAAACTTTGGAAAATCTCATGTAAAAAATAACCCATTGTTTTTTAGGGGTTTCTTCACAAGCTGAGTTACCATAGAACTTGTTAAATTCTGGTCGATTTATTATTTAACTATAAGAATTTTAAATAAATTCAAGTGAATTCAGCTGCAGTAGACTTCACCCGGTTTAATTACAAACACGTAATTTGCATATTCTGTGTTGATCAGCGGTTTCCAATACAGAATACATAATAAATATAAACAAGTAATTTTTATTTATTTTCATAAATAATTTATCCATGTTAATAGCGACAACAAGTAAAGGAATATTTATTTAAATATATTTAATGTCAGCTCTGCGCATAAATTGCAATTAAGAGCAATTGCAATAACCGTGTCGGTTTGCAATTACAATTGCAACTGGTTATTAATTGATTTCACTGCTGAGCAACAACCATAAGGCACAAAGTTATATTAATTATTCAATAACAATAATTTATCGTAGATTGGCCAAAGCAGTGAAATTATTTATACCACGTCGGTCAATTGTAATTGACATGTTTGTAAGCAGTTGCCGGTCTTTTGTTAACGGCCTGTCATTTGTTGCTTATGACAGGCTCGGCACACACACCCAAACACATACATACACACACACACACACACACACACACACACTATGTATGTTTGGTAGTTGAATGGAGCATGACATAAGTAAATGTGTTTTTGGTTTGGTTTTCCGGCTGTCGTTTTACCTTTTCTGCTATTGACTTTGACAAAATGCCGGCATACATTTTATTATGTAATATGCACAAAAAAGACTTAACAGTTCTAGCAAAGGTCTGGAAATGATATATTTAATTCGATTTATTACCGTAATTCTGTAGACATGGGAACAGGCTGAACATATTTGTTGTGCACATTCCATTACTAAATGTGACATGACAAGCTGAATCGAATCGATTTGTTATTTACAGACAAAAGCATCCCAAATAAAATCCCTTTTAATAATCATTTATATAATGTGCTGCACAGCATTTCACTCACAATGAACAATGTTTTCTGCTGAGCTGGAAAAAAAACAACGATTTTTAATTGCTAATTGCAACTTTGATTACTCCATGACTATCGTTTTATTTACTCAATTATTAAGCGTTGTATTGATTATTATCAATTTTATTGTTTACTAACAAACACGCTGACTTATGGCCAACTAAGAATAATCTAAAAAAAAGAAAGAAAATTGTTCATTAATTTTCATAAATAATTGAAAAATAACACATTTTTGTACCTATTAACAATTTGGTATGTGCGAAATGTGCGAAATCAGCGCGAAATGCAAGTGATGAAAATCAGAAAGAGGAAACTGTCTGATCTATACTATATGTACAGATATATAAAGCCATTAGCGGGTTTGTTGATATTGCTAAGTGATCTCGAGCTTGCTGACGCCTTGATTAATGATTTCAAGTGTATTGCAAATGCTTTATTACAAAAAAACTTGTTTAAAATATAAAGTAAATATTTATTTTTTGGAAATTTTATAAAACATATTTATATTAAATACTGCGAAAAAGTTGAGATATTTTATAAAATAATTCAAATTTTAAATTTGTAATATGCTTCAAAGATTTTCCAATTTTTGACTGTTTGTTTTCCTTAAACGCATTAATTTGTTTTTAAATATTTAACATTTAATAAACAATTTAGCCATGTCACTCTGAGTGAATAGGATAATCTTAGAGACAGTAAGAAATATAAACTTCAGGTTTGGAGCATAAAAAGACTACATTTATTTCACTTTATCGATAATTGCTCACGATGAAAATCAATGTCTTATAGCAACAAAGGACACAAAGCTAAAAATATTAATTTATTAATAAATACCCTGTCATTTTAATTTATTTATTTAATTTGGACTAAAAGCAGTCACCATTTTAAAAACAAAGTTTAAATAAATCAAAATTTAATTGAAAGAAAGAAATAATGATAAAATGCAAGATATAAAACTGAATCTATATAAATGTAATATTTAATAATTGTAAATATTAATTGTCATTAGACAAACTAATATCAGCAAATCCATTAATTTGTAAGCAGAAGACTGTCGACTGGAAGATACCCTGTATTATATTTTACAGCTGATTTCATAATTTAATCAATTTATTATAATCCTTATTTATTTCTAAAACATATTTGTAAACATAATCAGATGCGAATAATGATATAGTTCAAGTCATTTGTAATCATGTCTCTTATAGCCTCATCATTTGTTAATTATGGTAACAGATTGTTAACGTTTTGATTGTGTACTCTAAATCTCGATGGGCCTGGCTGCTAATCCTACAATTGTTTTTATGGCTATAATCTAAGAGAATATTGTAGTAATTTATATTGCAATAATCTGATTGCCTCAAGCAGTCTATACATACATAGCAGTTTATGTATGTGTAGATGTATTTGTTGTTTTCTAGCCGCATTCGCTTTTCATCCTGGCCAGACCAAGTTGGTCTGGCTGGCGTTGGTTTGCTCTCATTTTGCTTTTTTCCACGCTTATTATGTGTGTTTTGTTGATTTTTTCTTTTTTAGTTTTGTTTTTTGTTTTTTGTTTTTTTTTTTTGCTTAGTTTAAATGCTGTCAGACAGGATTTTCCACTTTAATGCAGTCGGCGTCATCCCTGTTGCAGCGACGGCAGCCGCTGCCTTAGCGCGTTTTTTGTTTCTTCTTTGTTTTTTTTTTTTTTTTTTTTGCAGCTCATCATGCAGCAGCTGGAATCCGTAGTTGAATCCATGGCCTGTGCACCTTCAGCCTCAGCCAGAGTCTGCCTGCATTTAATTTGCTGGCTGGCTTTGTTCGCATTCAGGCTAATGCAGGCTTTATGCATTGCTTTCTAAGCGCATTATGCGGCATGTTTTGCTCAAAATATTAACAAAAATTATGTTAATCCGCCCCAAGGTGCAACTTAAACCATTAAGTATGCCCCTTGCCACTAACTGGCGCGCCGGCGCATGCCCATTCTGATGCGCTTCATTACCAGGGAACGAGTTGAATTATTTTAATAGCCACTGCAATTACGAGCATCTACATATAAATTTATACACACATACCCACCCCAACACCCAACCACCACACACCCGTCCAGCCCTTTCACACATATTGTGGTCCTCTTTATTTTCGTACATGTATTACGCGTTTTTTCAGCGTTTTAAAACGCTTGAAATATTGTCTGATGACTGTGCAATCATAACTAGCATAATTATTGTAAAACTGATTTTATAAACAATACAACAATTATAACTTTTTTTAACTATTTCTAAGTTGTTATATTACAATTATAATTTATGTCGTCTCAATAGTGATGCTCAATATTATTGACATATTTTATAAAAAACAGATTCGAAATTATATTCAAATTTTAAAGGAAGCTGCTTAAAGCAAATGCTGATTAAAGCACAATAAAAAAAAATAAAAATTGGAGAACTTAAATTGCAATGATTTATACTCAAGTAAATACGCATAAGTCTGCCAATATTTTGCTTGTTCTGTTTTAAAAACTTTTGAAATCGATTTAATAAAGTTAACCTAATCTGCTTATAACTTGTATTTCAAAATATAAATATATGAATCTTGAAATTATCTTTTTCATAGAGCTGTATATATATATATAACATAAGTTTAAAATACTTTTTAAATATCGCCAATATTAATAATAATCGTGACCTCACTGTCTGAATTTTTAGTGTCCCAAAATAGAATTCTTTACATTCAGCACATCAATTAAAATAACCATGCCAAAGCCTTATCAACCAAACTAGCAAAAAAAAAAGAAAACACAATTTGAATTTAAATTGATTTCAGTGATTGTCACTTTTTGCGAATAATATGTGTAAACAACAAATGTTAATTAACACTGGGCATAAAAATGCATAACAAGCTGCTGCTACCATTGCTGTTACTGCTGCTGTTTCTGCTGCTGCTTCTGCTGCTGCTTCTGCTGCTGCTGCTGCTGTTGCTGCTGCTGCTGTTAAGGCTGCCATTAATATTCATTCACAAAGAGTGGCACAATATGCAACCGGTTAAAGTCGCATTAAAAACGCACGCGCGTCGCAATTAAACGGCGCCCAAAACGCTAGCGTCGATTTATGACTGTATTCAAATGTGGGCCAGTCTGCATAATAATAACTCAGCATTGGCTATTATTGTTGCTAATGACTAGACAAGTCGAGCTCGTTAAGAGGAAATGCAAATGAGAGAGACAGCTGCTGACCAGGCTTTCTGGCCAATTAGCTGTTTGTGTGAGGACAGTTTGATGGATTTCTTAGCACGATGCAATACAATTTCAACAGACTTTTATTTATTTAATTATTCACTTATTCAATAGCTAGTCCAGTCATTCGTTTGTCTAACGGCTAATTACGGTAAAAGTTTTTTGAGTACAGAATTTTGGCTATATGCCAAATTGTCACAAACCAGTTTCAAAGCTTCGGGCTTGGCTTGTCTGTGTGATAAGCACCATCCAAAAATGGCTTGGAGAAATTTTTGCAGTCAAAACAATTAGACAGCCTGGCGGCGGGCCGCTCACAACTTGCCACTCACAACATACAACTTACAACTTGTTGCCGTTGCCATTGCCGCTGCGATAGGAAAAACTCTTGTCAGATTCTTCGGGTCGACACTGGCCAAGTCTAGCTTGGCTTTGGCTTTAGTTGTGGCTGTGTTACTTGCAGCGTGAAAAGTAAAAAGTGTGTAATTAAATGCGTTTCAATTTGCCCCATAGCTAAATGAGAAATGGTAAACAAAATAATTCAAATGCTACTAAAGCGTTAGCCGTCTTTCCTTGCTCTATCTAGTATCTGTTTTAAGCCATTGATATTACCGATCTCAATTGTATACCATTTAATAATCCTGGTATTTGAATTTCACTTTCAGATTTCCAACGCAGATGATGTCTTTATAAACTATGTATTTATCAACATAACGATTTATTTTTCTATTAGTTCCTCAGATTTTTGCATTTTTGTATACAAAATTAAATAAAAAACATGATATTTAATTACTGAAGCGGTAAAGTAAAAATTTTAAAATTTCAAAATTAAAATCTGATTTTATAGTTTATTTAATGTCAACTTATACCAGTTAGCCCCAGAAAAATAAAACAGATTAATTAAAAATAAAAATGAATATGAATGTATATGAAAATGCATTTTTAACATTTTTTTTGGTGCAAAATTTATTGCATGAATTGGAGTTTACCCACAATAAACCCCATATATTTTATAACGAAATATTTATGTCTTCATTTTAGGTACAACTTTCCTTTACTCGAATCTTATATTAAATTTTCCAAGATGTGTATAAAAAAAAAGAAAGTCAATAAAATTTTTTTCTAAGAAAATGTAATATTATTACTAATAAGTGTAATTATTGAGTAACTGCTTATTTAAGCTATCTTGATTATATTAATAAAACTATCCTGGAACTGATTGGGACTGTATTATTTTCACTTATAATTTTATATTTTATTTGGTATATGTAAATTATTAGTTTTGCTAGAGACTATTCTAAAAAGCAGTGTTTAATGATCAAATTAATGAAATAATGAATTATTTAAATAATTGCAACTTTGTAAGTGTTACAAAAATAAATATAATTGATAAATTACAGCTTTGAGCTATACACAATATTTGAGTGTGTGTGTGAGTGGTGTGTGTGTGTTCATCAAAGCGTTGCCAACATGGTTGTAAAGCCAGTGTAACCATCAAAGCTAAAGAAAAAATGGGCCTGGGCAGCGGCACCAGAAACAACAACAGCAATTAACATAAATTGCGTACGCGTTGCGGCTCATTGACTCTTAAAGGGGCTCTTCTATAGTTCGGGTTCGCAACTGGGACAGCTGCCCGTCAATCATTCGCACAAATGAACTCTGACATTTCAGCGCGAGAGCAGGAGGTGGAGTAGAGTCACTGCCGCATAGGTAAATACAAAGTACAAAACAAAAAATAATGAAACAAAATGTACTTAAAAAAAAAGTTGTGCTATTTGTCAAAGCGACGCACCTGTCGCAGTGGCAAACATTTTGGTCGCAGCTGTGCGGACTACAGCATGGGACAAGAGTGCGATAAGCATCGCAGCATCCTCATAACAACAAAAGATTAACACGCCGGAAAAGTAAGAAGCGTGCACAGATGGACAGCTCAGATTAGGGACAGCAATCCTACAAAAAACGGCCACACACAAAAACCAACAGGAGAGAGAGAGAGAGATAGAGAGAGGGACAGGAGGAGAGGGCGCGACACCAGGTAAGTAATTGAACGGGAGACAGCAGGTAGAAATGCCGGTGATTTTTCTTGTTGCGGTTGCCACAAGGATGCAGCAACAGCAGTTGTAGGCAACCGCAAGTTGTATTCCAGCATCTCATATTACAAACTCAACAACACTTTAGACACCCAAGTGTCACTCAATAAAGGTGTTATTAACCGGTAGCCGCTGACAAATCTCAAATACACTTAATTGTAACTGTGAACTATATATATATATATATATATACATGTGTGTGTGTGTGTTTACGTACCTTGTAGTGTATTTTTTAGTTGGCCTTGCTGCTGCTGTATTTGTTTATCTTGATTATTTGTAGTTATAATTCACTAATAATTTTCACTGACTAAAATGCACTTTGTTTATTTTAATATTTTTTAGTTTAGTTGTTTATCCTGAAATTTGTATGGAAATAATAAACTTAATTAACACAATGAATAGTGCGTAATAAAAAACAAATCATAAACAAAAACAATAACAAAAACCCAACATTGGTCATAAATCATTTAATTAATGACTGTCCATAAAAATGCGGACTATGATAAGGAGGCAGGCCAAGAGGCTGAATGAGAAGGAAGGCCAAACAAATAAGATGCCCAATTCATCTCCGCACTCTTCACTCCACTCCACAGTCTCCACTCAATGCCGCCTTCACTCATCCACTCATCCGTTCGCCGGTCGCCCACACGCCACGCTTCTCGTTCTCGCTCTTGTTTTTGATTAGTCGCCGCCGCTCAGCTGCTGGAGCAAGCGCCAATGCACTCCACGGTATTAATAACAAGTTTGGGTGTGTGCGTAATCTGAAAAGCCCGCGGCAATTGTAAACGCATTTATTTTGATGACACAAAACATGCATTGACAACTGACACTCGGTTAACCGTTTTAAAAACTAAGCAATTGTTGTTGTTTTTTTGGCGTACTTTCTGCAACCTCATAACACACGTTTTCTTTGTTGTTGTTTTGTTTATGGCTGCGCGGCAATAAAACGTATTTAATCATTTAGATATTGAGCTTATGGCGTCCGCAGCCCAACCGCAACGTTCGATGTTTTACTTTCGACTGAGTGTGTTCAGCGCGCCACAGTCGATGTATTTGATTTTTGCGCGTCTGATATCGATAAGCGCTCTTTTTCGATTGCTGCATATCGAATAAACAGACTGTTAAGCGAACTGCAACTATGTTAAGTCGGTAATTATTAAATATCCCCGCCCACATAGACATATCCTTGAGCTGTTTACTTTGGTAGTTTAAAAGTAAAAGAACAAATTTATTAAAACATAATTATCATGATAAATAATAGCGAAAATGTATATAGATTGAGCCATACTGAAAAGCAATCCCAGTCGAAGAGGATTAGAAACAATAATATATTTGCTGTTGTTTATTGTGGTTTATTCAATTTTTAAATATGTCATTTACTTATATGCTTTAAAGACTATGAAGGTGTTTTGTGATCTATAGTAAGTTAAGGTTTATTTAGAATGCGGGCAAAGAGATCGAAGTATATAGTTTAAATCTTATTTAGGTGCACTTCAATTCGATTGTTTCTTTTGTTTTTTGTTATCTTGGTTCTCTGCCCTATATTATATTATATTTGTTTGGATATATATAGACAAACAAACCTCATGCAAATGTTTAACGCTATGTTTTGGATTTGAGTGTTGTAGTCAAAACTTGGACAAAATCAAACAAAAACACGTCATATGGCAAATGATCATTGGCATTATTGTCTATAAGTAATTATATACATGCCCAAAGTAGTCACCATATACAGACAACACCAATATAATCACAAATGTTAAATTATAAAAAAAGAAAAAATAATATTGGTTTATGTAAAACATAAATGGAAAAAATTAAACTCAAAAAACAATTGCTAAATCGAACATACCGAGAGAGGTAGAGAGATAGAGGAAGATCACAAGGACCGGGCACTATCCAGCGTTGGGCGCAAGACAACGTTGGATGATGCGGAAATTCCATTAATATGGGCGAAAGGTTTTTTGGCTATAAAATGTGGTGAGCTGTGAGTTGTCTGAATTGTTATCCAAAAGAGTAGCAAAATGCGAATATAATTCCTAATCCGAGATGTGAAACGAACGATGTACCGAAGTGAACGAGTGAAGAACGAAGAAGTGGGACGCGTTTTCCAAAAAATCCTCACGTATCCTGTCCATTTTTTGTGCACACGTTTACCATCCTCCACACATCTGATACCCACAAATTAATTACATTAATCCATCAATCGAAAATACACGACAAATACACCCAAAAGATGTAACGAAGCTCTCAACCGGATGGATTCCACATAGCCACAAGCCAAGAGCAAACAGAGATTAGAATCAAATTCATTCATGTCCTCCAATTGAGTTCCGTGGGAAAACTGCATCCCACGTAGTCCTAGCGTTCTTTTTTCGAACAGAATGACTAATATCCAAATGCATTTATGAAGATATCCTGATACCATTTTTCATAAACAATTACGCTCTCCAAATTGCCTGCCTCCACTAATTTAATCCAATTTCATCTTTATCCTTTCCTCATTTCCACTTCACTCCAACATCAACATCAAAATAATCCTTCCTCCTCATCCTTATCCTTCCTCCTTCTCCAATAATCCTCATTATACTCCAAACATAAACGCGCAAAATGGGGAAGAGAAGAAAATAAAATGAAATATTAATAATTTGTTAAATGTCTCCATAGAAATTTTTGTGTACTGATATTTCTTTTGTTTTGTTTACATATACATATATATTTATTTGAATAGATGTGGGGGTTGTTTTCTTATTGATGTTGTTCTGTTTTTTTTTGTTTTTGTTTTTGTTAAAATCCAAACGAAAAATTTCATTAAACTATGAATTGCACGGGAAAGTGTAAAGGACCTTCCTTGTATAATCATAATAATATTAATTAGTTAAGTTTAATTTGTCACATATTTTTTTTTTATGCATTTCATAATTTAAACGAATTTTTCGAATTGGTGGAAAAGCAAGTGTTATTTTTTAGAGATTTGATTTTCTTCAGATTGGATTTCTATCAGTATTGATTGAAGTTTTTCGTCCTCTTAGATAACTGATTAATCGGTCGATCGATCGATTAATCGCTTGACAGGCAGTTAGAACGAATTGTGGATATTAAGAGGGTTTTTGTTTGGGGTATTTTGGATAGTAACCTTGCTTTTCCTGCTTGTAAGAAACATTAAGATTAATGGATAATGATTGTAGACTTTTTTTTTTTTTAGTAATTAGAGCGTGACCGAGACCTAGAATAGGATTGACGACGCACCGGTGAATATGTGGGTGTGCCCCTGCGACGTGGACGCGACGAAAATGAACGTGATCGCGATCTGCGAATTAAAAAATAATCGAAAATTAATTACCAAACGATTTATAACAATTCATTTGTAACTTGGGCAAACTTACCTATCACGACCATAGTCACGACTGCTACCACCACCGCCGCCACCGCTGCCCCCTCCGCCACCACTCCGCTCATTATCACCACTATCCTCGCGCACCCGAATGTAGGCAACCTCACCCTGAAAAAAAAAACAATTATAATAAATATAATCAAATTACAACTATGAATTCAATTAATCTCTCATTTGGGTACACAAAATAATCTAAGAATTGTATGCATATAATGAAAGTTTCAGATAAATCAGACAATCAATATAATAAAAACGTTCTCCTTTGATAATAATAATACTTTTAGATGGATGAGCCGATCAAAATAAATAATAAATAAATATTGGAACTGACCTCATGGGAACGGAAACGCGAGTCGTCCAATTTCTTGATAGCATACTTCATGTCCTCGTGACGTAGAAATTCGACGACGCCTGACCCATCCTTGTAGGTGTCAGCAAAACAGACATCGCCCGCCTCCCGCATGTGATCCTTCAAGTCCTGCCACGACCCGGAGCCAGGCAGACCGGTCACCATGACGCGGTACTGTGAACGCTTGGCTGGTGGTCCGCGTCCGCCCATGCGACCGCCTCCGTCACGGCTGCGATCGTTGCGATTGTTGCCGCGATAGCTACCGGGGCCACCCCCGCGTGGAAACTCGACGCGCAGACGATAACCATCGTAGTCGTAGCCATCACGTGCCTTGACAGCATCATCCGCATCTCTGTTTTTGCCGCCAAATATGAACCAATTATTATTTCTATTCCCCACTTTATATTTGCACACACACAATTGCACGTGCGTGTGTGTGAGCATTACTCACCGCGCGTCTTCAAACTCAACAAATGCAAATGGCGGACCACGCCGATTCTTCAGATCGACAAAAGTGACTTTGCCGAACTTGTGGAAGAGGTCCTGTATATCCTTGGTGCGAATATCTGGTGGCAAGTTGCCAACATAAATGCGACACTCGTTACGGGATCCCATTGTGTTAAATATATGCAGCAGTCAATTTCCAATTAAAAATAAAAATTAATTTTTTCTCTAAGAACTTCTACTGTCACGCAAGAAAAAAACATATACATACACACACGAATGTACACATCGTTGCATGACACTTATCGGAAAAAAATCGATAAGTTCCTTTCTTTTTACTTTCCACACACATGTTGGCAGCTCGATGAATGATATTTGGTGTGGTCTTATTTAGTACCATTCGACACTTGGAGTATTGCGGCGTTTGTCTTTAGAAAACAACTTTTGGTTGCAAAAATAAGAAAATGAAAAACTGCAAAAATATTGCTGGAGCAAAGCCAAAAACGTAGAGGAAAACCCTTGACGCGAGCGACGTTATTAGAAAATGTGCAATAGTTGTTAAGGCGGGCGCTTGTAAAGCTGTTTTTGCTCTGCAAATTGCAGACAACAACCTTGAATACATATGTGTGTGTGTGTACGGGTCAGTGTGTGTGTGTATTTTGTGTATATAAACAAAGTGCGAACGCGGGAATCACGTTTAAAAATTGTGCTGCCTGGCAAATAGGACAAAATGTCCACAGTGCGCTGCATCAATTTTTGGGATCTGTGCCGGATCTGCACGGCGAGCAGCGAGCACAAAATCAACATATACTCAGCCGACGGACGCGCCAAAAATCTCTGTCAAAAAATCACAGAATGTCTGCCAGTTCAAGTGAGTTGCGCCGTACGAAAAAAACAACTGTTGTGGTTGCTTTTTATGATTATGCGATAATTCTGCAGAAATTCTTTGACGATGACTGCTTAAAGTTATTGTTGTTAGATTAAAAACATTCGCCAGCTTGGTAAAAATATTTTGAAAGATATTTTTAATATTTTTAAGAGCAATCTGAGCTTTTGTCTTTTTTTTCGATCAATTAAAAAACTGAACAGTATAGCTTATCGTTAATTACGATTAATTAAATTAACAAAACAGTTTTTCTGAAACGAACTTAAATTTAGAATGGTTATATATATTTATATATATAGTCTGCAAACTGTCTTATCAGTAATCTGAATTTTACAAAAAATTACAAAATATTTTTTTCATACAACTACTTAAATTTCGAATGGTTCTGCAGATTAAGCAAAAACTTATCTTTCTAATTTATTTCCTTATATATATATGCTATAATTATTCAAGAATTTCTCTTCTTAAAGTACAAAAGAGTTTTTCAGACCAGAACTTATCTTTTGTATGGTTTCTTTTATGTGCTCTATTTAAATCAATGTAAATCATATTATTAAATTGAAATTTTTGCCCATACAGATCGATGAGAAGGATCGTCTGCCCAAGGTGGTCTGTGCCCAGTGCGCCCAACAATTGGATCAGGTCTATGAGATGCGGAACATATCGCTTAACTCGCAGACGATACTCAACAATTGGCTCAATCATCGCACGCTGCAGTCCGATGATAAGGTCTTCATAAAGGATGCCATCAATAACAACGGCAAGAGTCTTAGCGTGCTGGGCACTGCATCCAACAACAACAACAATCACAACAACAACAACAGCAGCATTAATACTCAACCGAATGATCTGCTTAGCAGCATTATGCAGGCTGTGGGCATGCAGGTCCAACAACAGCAACAACAACAGCCCCAACAGCATCAGCAACAACCACAACAATACACAATCACTGTGGATAGCCACGTGCAGACGCATTCACTACCTGCCCCGTCTGAGATCAAGTCAGAGAAGCAAAAGTAAGTGCATGAAATAAAGTTGATAAAAATACTTCTCAGTCTCCAATATTTGTATTGTTAATATGTATTTTGTCCTTTAGCACTCTGGAGGAATTTATACGTCTAAAGCCGGACATAAAAATCACGCCATTGGGCAAGAAGGACAACGTGCACAGTTCGCCGGGCAACGGCAACATATCCAATCTTAAGCAACAGCAGCAGCAGCAACATCAGTCATCGCAAGTGCCGCATTTGCAGACGCAGACGCAGACACAACAAACGTTGTCAGCGCTGCCGGCACCAGCAGCACAGCTGCAGCTGCAACCGCAACAGATAAACGAGCTAAATGTGCTGCTGCAGCAACAGGCGTTGTGGCAGCAACTGCAGCAGCTGCAGCAGTCACAGACGCAGACGCAGTTTACAAGTTGCGGCGATGATGGGGTGAACACGGACAGCAAGAAACCAAAATTGAATTTTGTGATCTCGTCACCGGCGGCAGCAGCTCCGCATTTTACTAGTAGTCTGACACCGTTTGGCAGTGTCGCTGGCGGCCAGCCCCAAATTCAGCTACAACTTATGCCTGGTGGCGGTGGTTCGGGCACAGCAGCCACAAATGGTAGCTTGTCTGCCACGCATTCGACGCAGCAATTAAATGCCGCTGCGCTGCTTTCGCTATCCGGCACTCAGCTGGTGGGCAGCAATGGTGCTGCCAATATGCTCTCGCCCAACAAATGCTTTTTGCCCATCACCATACGGGATGAGAACTCCGATCAGCAGATTGTCGCGCACATCGACACTAAGAATCTCGTGCTGCCCACCACATACCAAGTGCAAATGAAGGTGATACTTTTAACTGATTTTTATAGTTGTAAACAATTTAAGAAATCTCTTTTCATTCGATGCTTGTAATTAATTTTGTTGGATTAAAAGTTGAAAGATTGAAAGTTAAATTAGGTTATTATCTCATAATTACTTTGGTTTGGTATTTTAGAATATTATTCTATACCATTTTCATTAACGTTTTTAAATTGCTTACAATTTGCAGCTGCAGCCACAATTGGCCACCGCAGATGGTCAGCCAATAATGCAGTTGACGCCGACTTCCATTCCAGCCACATTGCAGTTGACGCCGCAAACTTTGGGCAATGCAACCGCGTTCACCACAGCGCATCAAAATCAGTTCCTCATACCGCAACAGGCACAACAGCAGCAGTCACAACAACAACAACAACAACAGCAGCTGCAACAACAGCAGCAACATAACGTACAACAACAACAGCAACAACAATTACCGCCTGCCACAGCGCAAGTAACATCCCAGCAAATCCTACGATCTCCGCTTGGAAGCACAATCAATCCACAAGTGGTTATACGCAACATTAGCTCCGAGCCCGGCACACCGATAAGCATTGGCAATAGCGAGGGATTGATTACCTTCAAAATGCCCTCGCCACGAGATCAGCAGCGCCAGCTGCAGAACGCGAAAATTAAAATGCCAGCTGCCAATTCAACATTTGGCGCACCTGGTTCGACTGCAGCTGCTACACCCGGTGCAGATTTAAGCAAGCGTGTCGCTCAGGCCAAACAGACGTCAAATGTGCCTCCCAGCAATGTTGCTGCACTGCAGCGACTCTCCTCCAACACAACCATTACCAAGCTGCCTAAGCAGCAGCCGCCGCCTGTGGCAGGCAATAAAATGCCGCTGCTGAATAAGCAGAATATAACCATCAGTCGCATCTCAAATCAAGCGCCGACCCAGCCGGACCCCAAAGCGACAGCTACAGCACAGATGCAATCACAACCACAACCAAATCAGCAACCAATCAAATCACAGACGCAGCTGCAGCCGCAGACGAAACCGCAGTCGCAGCCGCAGACGCGGCCTGCAGCAGCAGCTCCAGCGACGCCAGCAGGCAGTGATCCAGCATTTCCAAATATTCTCAACCAGCGAAAAGTCATACGCAAGCCGCCCGAGGCGAATCCAAAAGCAAAGATACCACGTTCACCGCAGCAGATTTTGCCCGTGCCTGCCCAGCAGCCGGCGCCACTGACTCAGCAGCAGCAGCATCACCAGCAGCAGCAGATCAGCAACACTGCGGTCGCTGTGCTGCCTATAACACCTACGGCAACGCCAACGGTGGCCCTCACCTGTCCCACCTGCAGTCGCGAGTTCAAGAAAAAGGAGCACCTGACGCAGCACATCAAGCTGCACGCAGGACTGCGTCCCTTCAAGTGCACCGAGGAAGGCTGCGCCAAGGCGTTCAGTCGTAAGGAGCACTTGTCGCGTCATCTGGTCTCCCACTCCGGCCACAAGATGTTTACCTGCGATGAATGCAAGAAGCCCTTCTCGCGCAAAGACAATCTCAACAAGCATAAGCGGTATTTGAAACCATTTAAAAAAATAGTTGAAGGAAGCATGAAATATGAATACTCAGCTCATGAAATATATAATTATGCACGTGAATCTATGCCATATAGAAAACTGTAGTTTTGTTTTATAAAATGTTAAATCAGACTGTACATCTATTCCGAACTTATTTAAAATATATCGGAATATGTACAAAAAATTACCTAAAAAACCAACCTAAAAACCTATATAATACAATACAACTGTTAATTAAAAATATAACAATTATTTTTTATTTGTGTTTAGAATTTTAAATATAATCATTGCAGTAATTCGCTGGCAACACTTAAACCAATGTAGCATACCAACGTTGTATAATTTATTTTATTATTTATTTTAAGTATTTATATTTAAGTATACATATATTTTAAAAGTAAAACTGATATTAATTCGTCCTCATTTATTTATCTGCAGCACACACAATGCACCGCCTGACGAGCCGCAGCTGCACAGCTGTGATATATGCATTAAATACTTTTCAACCAAGGAGCAGTATGAAAAGCACCGGGAAATGCATAAGAAAACGCCCAACGATAATGCAGCGTCTTCCACGCAACGCACTGGCACAGACCGTCGGTCTGCCAAGGTAAGAATCTATCGGTTTTGAGCTATTTCTTATTTATTCACTTAATTTTTTTTAGAATATCTTTGAGGTGAAACAAGCTGCGTCCACAGCACCGCAAACGCAGACGACGCAGCAATCGCAAATGCAGGTGCAACAATCGACACAAGCGGCCCCACAGCAGCCGCAGATCATGCATGTAGATCTGGATGGGAGTACCATTACCATCACGCAGGCGTCCGATGCCAACATGCCAACATCTCTGGCCAACTTTATGCAATTTTCACAATTCCAGAACTCCAGTGGGCCCACAGGCCAAATAGTTTGTAAACTTGAAAAGTAAAAACCAAAACTATTTTAGCTGATCTTGAGCTCGCTTCAATTTCTAGTCCTTGCCCAAGTTTCATAATGATTCTCCTTGTCGCTTTTCGATAGCCACTTTCGGGTATAAGTCATATATTAAGTTTATTGTTTTATTTATTTATAAATTCCCATGCTCTTTTTCTCAAATGGTGCAATAACTGATAGATTTTTTACTTAATAATTTTTGTACATAATTATACATAAATTATTTTATTTATATTTAAAGTTAACCATTCCCAGTCGTGTTTAGTCTTGTTTTATATTTTATTTTTATTTAATAATATATTTGTATATTTAATGACTTGCCAATTTCAGTAGTACATAAATGTACATCGATTTTATTAGCAATTAAATGTAAATATTTATTGATATCAAATACATAGTAGTCGTATACTAATACTAAAAATCTTTGTAATATCCAACCTGATGGGTAGAAATGCGCAAATTAAACCAAATCGAAAACGAAAAAATAAATGGTATTGTTTGTTTTAGTGTAAAGCTCATTTATTTTGGTTTTAAAGCGTTGAAATCGGTGCGATATGTAACATATGGCGTTCCCACATTGTTTATCCAAATCGATTTGGGTTCGATTTTCCATGCGTCTACTGCAACTATAAATTGGAAGAAAAAAAAGAAGAAACCGTTTCTTCCATCCCTAAATCATTTCTGGTTCCATAAATTGAATCGAAAGCAGGCGCAGGTGAAAATTCAAGAACGTTTCGAACTAAATATTATGCAAAACGATTCTCTGAAAATTTGCAATGAAAACAATTTTAAGAAAATATTTATAAAAATAAATAAGATTTAATTGTAATATTAAACGAATCAAATACTTCGATATGGGTTTTATTAATACTTTGAATGGGATGTGCATGGATGGGGACACTACTTGAGAAGTGTGATAATTAGTAATAGATAATTCTTTGGCTTAACTAAACATAGACAAACGAATATACTTAATACTAGTAACTACCAAATAAACAAATACTACGATAAGGCGTTCAAAGTAAGGAGCTCAAAGGAGCACTTCCTCTGAGGTAAGCAGTAAGAGTAGCATTCGAACAGGCCGGAAGACAATTAAAGATTTGTGGGTGTAAACTGAATGATAGTGACTACGAATTACATATTATTTACTAACTACTATTTACGTGCTTGTTATTTAAATATTTTATTGTTTACATGAAGAGCAGAACAAGCAAAAACCAAGTTAGACCAAAAACAAATGTACCAAAAGAAACCCAACCAAAACCAAGCAGGTGAATTAGAATAAAATAACACCAGAATAGTGCATAGGATATAATTGTGTGCAGCGCTAACCTTTAAGCTCAAATTGTTTGAGGTTCAATTGTAACTCAATGAGAAGTTGTTTATTTTTTGAACATCGCCCCACACTTGAATCGACTGTATCTTCGACAGGGAAAATAGTGTCTCGTATTTCGTGACAAAGTTATGACCCTGTCCATGGTAGACATATATGGTTGAATCGGCATAGTTAAATTGAAATTCAAGTGAAAACGCCGACTCTGTGAATAGTGGTGAATAGTCAAGTTCGGCATCGATGCCGTCTATAATACTGGTTATGCTATGCACTTTCATATCTCCTTTACCATCGAATATATTCAAATCCGTTTCTTTATGCGTCGAACTCCACTCGCCATTACTCTTGTAATTCTCGATGACTGTCTGTGTCGGTATCCTAACTTTAAAGTGATACGTTATGTTGTCTGTGCAGTCGGGACTGTTTACGAAATTTATGGAAAATCTGTGGAAGACAAAAGGAACATCCATTTAAATTGTAAGCATATGATTGATTTTTTGATTAATGGCAAATATTGTATGTAAATGATGTTTTCCAAGAAGCGTTATGAATTATCTATTTTGGAATTACCATCGAATCCCAAAAAGAGGCGTGAAATATCTATGAAATATCTAAGCAGCCACAAGTTTTCTATCGTGGACAGCCAAAACGTGCTCTCCATCAGGAATGTACGGCTATGAATAACCGATATTCAAAACACTCATGAATGATTCATTGTCCAAAAATGTGGCCCTAACAATAAATAATTATTAAGTTTTTTTAGAATAGTTAAATAGACAAGGTAATTTCAGTTATACGTAATGGTATTCGCTGGAAATATTAAGATTATCACTGGTATTCACCTATTTTATTTGTAAGGTAATCAAAAATGACTCTTTTAGAACTGATACCTGTAAAACAGATAAAAGACTACTTTTTTTGATTATCACCTAATAAAACATCATTTCCAAGCAATATAAAAATGTGTCATCACTTAAGATACGCAATCTTTAAAAGTGCGTTCTAAACCAGTCAATAATTTGTGTTGTGCTAATATATTATATCAAATTTTCCATAATCTCTATTCTAATCATACTACAAAGAAAATATGTTTATTTAATTCAAATAATTTAAATTATATTAAATAAATATTTTCTTTAATTAAACTCATTGGTGCTAAAGAAATCAACCTAATTTGTCTTTGCCACCATAGTCATATTGTTGCAGTATTTGTATAAGCCTCAAGGCCTTATCAACACAGAAGTAGCAAGAATTAATGTCGTGTTATCAACGCGACAAGATAACTGTATTGATAAGTTAGGCCTTGTCAAAAAATGTCCATGCCTTTAAGTCTTGTAATGAGTTTCGCTTCGCATGCCTCACAGCACGAAGCCGGATTCGCTTGTGAAAATGGACTAGCATCAGGGCTATGATGAAATCAGCTGAATAGTGATTTATTGACATCAATAGACCATTAACCATCGTCTTGAAAAATAATTTCCAAAATGAATGCTTGCTTACTCACTGAATAACGACCAGTTGATTTGCTCGTTCACATTCTTTGGTTTTTTATGTGTTTCTGTTTCTTTGATTTTGTTGTTATGCTGTCTGCCGGCAATTTAGCGGCATCTTCAGCGCGTGTCTACTGCTTTAATTATGTTTGTGTCAATGATGTCATTGATGGGAACTGATATACATACATAAATACACAAAAAAAATCTGACGTTTTTAGCGATGGCATTTCAATTAAATACTCATAAAAATTCAAGCTATTTTTAACAGTTTGAATTCCAATTATTTGACTAGCAGTTCTTAAAATAATTCACCCAGCTGTCTATGCGCTCAAAAGTGAATTTTTGTAGTGCTCGGAAATTATTAGCCCACTTAAGGAACGCCCAATCGATAATCTTAACTAGTTTTTCAGTGGGTTTTGTAGTGGGTGTTGCTTGGTGTGTTGGCCAACTTACTGGTTTGGCTGCTGACGCATAGTTCCTACTATCGTAAATTTATTCATCCTGTCCGATTCGCCGGGATTTGTTGGTAGCACAAGCAAGAATCTCACATTAGCCATTATTTTTT
The DNA here is from genome assembly GCA_035042405.1 of Drosophila demipolita. Classification (NCBI taxonomy): domain Eukaryota; kingdom Metazoa; phylum Arthropoda; class Insecta; order Diptera; family Drosophilidae; genus Drosophila; species Drosophila demipolita. Next base: position 2,380,990 of record JAWNLI010000489.1, on the reverse strand, counting down.
TGATTTTACTATTTAGCTGGAGAAATGCAACTGCAAATGGCTGACGGGCACGTTTCAACAATTAAGCCGACACAAATATTTTTTGAACGTTGTAGTAAATTGTAAAATATTATTACAGCTAAATGTAAACAAAATGTGAATTTGGCTTTAGAGAGCTCAAAATTGCTTTTGCTTTGTTGCCTTGTTGCCAACGGTAACACTGAGCCGTGGAGCACTTTACAGTTTGCCAGCACGAATAATACTGTTCGACCGAAGTACTAAGCATAAATATCGTGCCAAAGATCACACAACGACGTCACTGATTAAATTCTCTCGGCTGAAGACGAAGTTCATATTTGATTTGGCGGCATGTACATGTGTGGGTGTGTGTAAACGACCTACGAACTAGACGGAACTCGCGCTTGCTTCCGCCACGGCGAGTGACTAAGTACTGAGCGAACGAACGGTTTCGGGCTGGCATAGAAGAAAACAATAGAGTGCCAAAATCCCATATACACCTGCCGTCAGTTGTTTATTTACATTTTATTTTAACCTAAATACCACATGAAGAGTACATTTTAGACAATAATTTTTTGTTTTAGTAATGTTTTTACTTTCTTTTCTTAATTTTTGAAGCCTTTTTTGCTTGTCAAAATATATGTGCTCTGTTTTCAACTTAAAATACATACAGCCAGAGAATAAGTATAAGTATGAAATGTCAACAGCCGTCTCTGCGAGCTGTTTAAATATATAATCAGTAAATATGTAGATTTCGCCCTCGATCAAATTAATCCCAGGGTTCAGCTCAGTTTTTGTACAGATTCATAAGGTTTTATGTTTCTTGTAGTGTACTTTTAGGCTGCACCAAATTAAAGAAATTTTATTACATAAAAACAAAAAAAAATTGTATTATAAAAGAAATATCGTTATATTTTTTCATTTTATTCCAATGTACTTTTCTTAAAATATTTTGAAGATGTCTTCCTCATTAAGACCTAGCCAGTTTTAGGGCTCCCTCACTTAAAACTCCACTCTTGAAATACTTATAAAAATAGAACATATTACCAACAATTTGCAATTCAGGTTTGGTGAATCTAGCTTTAAAATTGTCATAGATTTATTTATCGACTTTTACTCTCAGATATGTCGATTTGTAGGCGGGACGACATCGAGGACATCCAAGAGGATGTACCGAGCTAAGGTAAGCCTCAGTTTGTTTTCATCATGGTCGTATGTTATGTGACATCTGTTGAAATAATGTAATATAAACGAGTTTAAAAAATGAAAGTATTGCTCAACACGGACAAAAAAATATAGTTGACATAGCAATAATAAATTTACTGAACATCATTGCAAATATTCTTGGATAACTCTCGAGTAGCAGCTTGAATTACATTGGAATTTGATTGTTTCGCTAGTTACTTGCATTAAGAGAACAAAGAAAAAACATGTGAGTAGTAAATGTAACATTCGGAATATCTATCCCTTACGTGATTTTAATTATTTATTTTATTTTGAACGCCTTTTAATATATTGACGACAAGTATTCGAATTGTTTTATATAAATGAAACAAGTTTTTTGGTCAAACAATATCAGATTTTTTATTATTTAATAATGATTTATAATATTAAACGTTTGTCTTTATAATGGAAATATGGTTCATATTTGAATTGTAGCTATGTTTATTTATGGCATCATCTTCTTACTAACTATTTCGGAGTACTCCTTAATAAGCGTTGCTATCTGAAAAGCCTGAAAGAAAAAATATGAATTATTAATTGTAATTATTTTAATCATATTTGGATTATGTAAAAAACTATTTTTTTATTTTAATCATCTTTTTGTTTCATACATTATTGTAATTAAATAGATTATATATTTTTAAGGCTAAAATTAATATGTTAATTGCGAATTCTGCCGGCTGAGTTTGCGTTTTAAGATGCATTTTTCAGTGGGACAACATTTTAGCAGCAGCATAAAGATATTAAACGTATTTAACTGCATTTATTTTGAATTTGAGCATTAAATGCTATCTGATCTGATCTGAGCTGTATAATTTTCGTGCTGAAGTGTTAGCACAAAAAAAGTTACCAAAATGTTAGAACGTTAAAATTTTAAAATGTTATTAACATATTAATTTTATTTGGATATTATAAGTGCCTAATAGCTTAAATAACAAGCCTTTAGATCTTGAATAACTTTGAAAATCTAAGAAGTACCAATGAAAAATATTCCACAGGAACAGCTTATATACAAGAGACAAGTAATAATATAATAATTTTTCATAATTACCTGGGAAGTGCTTAAGACCACTTTAGATTGTTTTTTTTCCGAGCCAGTGAATATCATTAGCGAGCTCATATTTGGGGAGAATGATATCAATGATTCATACTCATGCGAACATAAAATATTGCGTGAGCGGTGTTCCAACAAGTGAATGCCACTTTGGTCAACTGCCAACCATAACATCCTTGGCCAATTAGAAGTAAAAGATTGCTGAAATAAATAATTTGATGTTTAGTTAGTTACTTGTATAAGAAAGTAAGTGTAATGATATCTGGAAAATGCCAATACATCGATATAACAAATTACGCCTTTCCTCTTATGTCATGGAAAATTAAAAAATTATACTGAATTGCACATATCTTCATAGATTTAATAATTATTTTAGGGTCTCTATCTCTAAAATTTAAAAATTTTCATAAAAAAGGAAACAAATCAAATTTTCAGAATTACATTATTTCTGTGCTGTCAGATATTCCTAAGATTTTATACGAATTAAACGGCACATGTCTTATAAATGAACATTGGCTTAACAATTACAAAAATATGTGTACATGTTACTTTGATTCGACAACAGCGTTGCATAAGTAAATTCGGTCAGTATATATTATTAATTTAAAAAAAAAATTGTTTGGCATAAGTAAAAAAATAATAAAATTATATATACAAACCATAACATCAAATATTGTTGCACGGTGAAGAGGCCAGCTTTGTATTAAGTTTAAGAATGATTTTTTGGCTTCTGCAGGTAACATTCCTTTCAAGCTCTGATGATGCATGGCAACTGCTCCATGGGGAATATTGGGTATAAACCTCGGAGGCAAACAATGGCTGGCAACAGCTTCGTAATTATTAACAACCTCAGAACAATCACCCAGCTCCAATTGCCCTTGGAGAGCAGTAAGCATAATCGCTTCCATTTCTGTAATCGGATAGCGCTCGCCCCTTAGATTATGAAGTACTTGATGGTAAAGCAACTCCTTTTCAATGGCATCGTTGAGATTTATATACGCATCGCAAAACAGATGTTTTTTGAACAAGAACACATGATGCTGTTGTAATGCCTGTAAATAAGAAATGTTTAAAATATTGTTATTAAAGTACCGCAGGAAATAAGGTGCATATACTTTATTTTTTAACTTTTCTTCAAGGTCTATAATTATAATGCAATATATTCTTAAGAGTTTATATTATATTAGAGATACTAGGGTCAGAATGCTGGGTTGTCTTCTCAGTTGTCAATTATAAAGTAGAGTACTTAAAATAGCTACAATCGGTACTTTAAGAATTCAGTTTCAAAAACAAAAAGAGCTATATTCGCAATGTTTGTAGAAGTGCAAAAGATAAGGATATAAAAATCCTTTAAATATCATTGTTGGCTCGATACAAACGTTAAACCAAACATAGTTTTCTGATATAGGCTAAGCAGTTGTTTCTGGCCTTAACATCTATTGAAAATAAACAATTTAATATTGGGAAATATCTTTGTGTTATGTATTATGTATATGAAAATATAGCTATCACAAATCTAATAGCGTTAACAATCGATTTTTAAAGAATCGTTTGCTATAATTTTGAGCAAAGTTATTATCGGTACAATTATTGAAGATTATACCGCCACTAACGGAACGTAAGTTTCATCAGTACCAACGTGTAACAAGACTCGGAAAACCGGTTCAAACAAAGTATTATTGTAATAAGTATTATGCTTTTGTATATAGAGTATATATCAACCAATGAATACCATGAAACCCCATCAAAAACAACAAATTTCAGAATCTTGCTTTCTGAACAATAAGTTGAGAAACGCCAGTTCTATTTAAATGTAAATTGATTGATTAAATAATAATAATGAAATAATGAGTAAGTAAACCAAAAATACATACCTGATTTTGATATTCTTTTTTGGAGACAGTACGAAACCTCTCCCATTTAGCCATTACGTCACAAATCTTTTCTTCTGCTGATAGATTTCTTTCAGTATTTCCCAACACTTCATACAATGCATATCCTCGAGAATTTTCCTGAAGTCCAATGGTTTTCTTAATAATTTTTATAACATCATTAGCAGTTGAACTTGGCTGAAACTCGAACGAATAGTACTGTCCATCCATAAAATAGATCTTTGAATAACATGGTCTTCGGTTGGTTGTGCATATTATTTCTTCACAGCTCGGTGTCCATTGCCGACGTCTAGTGCCTTGAGTTCTAAAAAAACACTGGTGAAAACACACACAAATTATATAAATATACATTGACACCAATACGTTTTTTATACGCTATAAGTCTAACAATATATCGATCTTCTCTCAACTGCATTAACTTTACATTGTGTCTTCTTTTGTGTTAAAGTTCTGTTCTACTTTATCAGTTGTGTTAAGGATCTGTTCTTCTTTATCAATTGCTCCATCAGGTATACTCTTTTACTTACTTATCTTTCAGCGTTTAAGCTTGTTGTGAATTTTAATTTAATTATTAATTTTGAAATAATATTTTATGATTGCTGCGAATATATGATTCACGACCGTTTGAGTTCCTAAATGTAGGACTGATTATGTCCCGTTTATTATGAATATAATAGTTATAAATATATTACTTTGAAGTATGAGTAATAAATTTACAAAGCAAAACAATGACTTATCTCCAACAATGACTTATTTCCAACAATCACTCATTTAAGTATTCAAAATGCTACTGTAACTTTTTTTTTAAATTAATATATGGATGATTAGCAAAATATCTGTGAATATAACTTACTTTTTCGGCGAATCGAGCATATTTGCCTTCTTCATATATAAAATCACTGGAACACCTTTTTAAATGTGCCATCAAATACTTTCGTATTGATTTTGTGGACGGCAATATAACACTACATGCAACCGATAATAAAGCCCAATTCCGTAAGTTAACCCTCGAGTTGGCATCTGGGTGGTCCGTTGTTTGTTTTATAAGTTGGAGATAAAGTTCGTCTAGCAGAGAGTCTTTTCGCATACATTTGTCCAATATGGATTGAACAATTCGAGTGTGTTCATCTTCTGCCCGTTTCACCGTGTCGCCTGAAATATACATATAATCACTTCTTTAAAATAATTTATAACTTTTTAGTTCATTTACTATTTTTAATTAACGACTAATGAATCTGTGAAAAAACATGCAGCACGCTGGGCAAGATCGACATTTTTAGCATAACTTAAACAAATATTTTTCCATATAATTTATACTCTGTACGTACTTTACAACCAATCCCCTGCCTTACCACACATATTAATCAAATAATGTTATAAAAGTATTTTGGCTTAACAAAAAATTGGGATCATTTGAAATTAATTTCCTTTATTAATATTGAGTTTTTAATGGCAAAGTTTCACGGTGTATTTACTATTAGATTCACATCACACTATTATTATACAAATTAGACAATGTATTATGTATGTATTATACATTTCATGTAAAGATAAATCAACTCACCAGCTGTTCCAAGACCAGAAAATTTCAGTATTGAATCAAAAATTTGAATCATTACTGCTTCATCTTGATCAGTTAGCGAACTTAAGCAAAACGCGATTTGTTGTTTGCTAAAGGCCCAAAAAGAATGAGAATATCCCTTATAGGTCTCGCCATGATCTTGAGGGCTAGTTCTCTGCTCTGTTCTCAATTTTTCAATGCGATGTTTTGATAGGCGCCTTAAGGTGTTTCTTAAAAATCCACCAGATTCTTGAGGTTTTCGAACCACACTTAAGTCTATTAACAATCTTCGACATATAATAATGTTTTGATATAGCCTTGTTCTATCTTCATTAGTAATTCCTTTTCCTCTTTTAGAACAGTCAACGTTATTCAATATCCAGTTGGAAAGCGGCGGGTAGTACGAAATTATTAGAGATCCGATTTCATTCTTTTGTAGCGTTTCAAATACAAAACATTTTTGTAAATCCATCAATTTGCTTTCATCTTTTGAGACTCTTGCAGTTTGATGGCAACTTCGATGAAGTGATAAAGTTATAAAACTATCACTTGGATCTATCATAATTGATTCAACTTCTGTGAACTTGAACTGATATATTATAAGTTTATCTTCAGGTTGAATGAATAGAATTCCATCGCAGTTAATTCCTAAAATGATGTTGTTGTCGAAATTCCAAAAGCCTTTATAATTAACATTGTACATTGTCGTTCCATAAAGTGGATACTGCATTACGCAACTTAAGTACAAAACTTTGGCAGTTAATTCATTTCTGGATGATCCATATTGCCGATGTGCTTGCGCAAGGATCGGAACCCAAAACTGTTGTTCTCTTGTTCTAGATATGCGGCTTGGTAAAAAGCTACTGATATCGCTATAATATTCGGGTTTCGGCTGATTAGAAGGGTCTCCTAATGCAACTTGAGCTTGCAATCCAGCTAGTTGCAGAGCAACTTTTTCACTTACGGGAAATTCATCACACTAAAATAAACACAAAATTATTATGGTTAATAATTTGTTATTAAAAGCTTAAAATAAATGCTTAGCAAATTTATTTTGTAAGCGTATAAAAAAATATCAACTTCAATTTTAATCAAAATATATGTCGTCGTACACAACATGGTAATCGAAGCGAGTGTAAATATGTGTGTGCACCTTCCCATTATACATAAATCCGTCTCAAACCACTAAGGTTTAATGTGGCTAATAATTAATAATTAATTAACAATACATTGTAAAAGTAATGTAATCTTGGTATTAGAAACGTTAACGAACAGTATTGAAGTGGTTAACCTAGCTCCGGCACATTAATTAAGTTTTACAATCATCAATATTGAGTTGGCGACCGAACAGCAATTCCAAAAAATAAACTTTGATGTTTTGGGAAAGTATTCACGATTAAAACAAGTCCATGCATAGATAATGTCCGACCTTGTCTAAGTGGACCCATGACAAGAAGCCTTTTATCGTAAATTTGTGATCTGGGCAAAGCCATAGAAGCAAAGTTCTTGAAAACAAATGTAATGAGTCGATTAAAAAGCAATGCTAAATTATTCCCGTGCTTGTAAAGAAAATCCTTGAGTTTCTACCACTAGAGATAAGTGCTTTGGTACTGTTCTAATACAAGTGTAGATTCCGACGCGATCGTCTTTGCGGTGAAGTTTTACTAAATTTTATAGACCATCTATAGATGATAGGGTAGTGGCAATATTGTTTCTTCCACCACGTGGCGAGTCCAATCTTACAGCATAACGGAGATAGAGGAAGCGTGCCAAATATTTGAGAATGAGTGGCCAATACATATACTAGGAACTCATTCACAAAAATAGCTTTGAGAGCGATGGATTAGTTTCCTTAGACTAACATAAACATACATATCGATTTGATCGTTGCTTCTTAGATATAATGGTATAAATGGTTTATGAATTAGCTTACCTTGACAATGCTGTATACTGCTTGAGCATACAACATTCCGATTTCCACTGGATCCTGTGATAGTTCTCGAGTCGGTTTAAACAGTCTTTTTTTGAACACAAATCTATTTTCTCCATATGTGGCTCCATTTGTAAGTCGCTTATAGCTATTAGGTATCGTTTGCTTGTTTTCCCATTCGGAAATAACATCGTACAGATACTCGAAGCTTTTTATATGCTCTTCATTGTCTGGGCGTGATTGAAAAATAGCCCAACCTTCAATTGAAGCCAAATTAAGCTTATCTGCAAGTTTTTGTACTGCATCGATAGCTGTATCCGTGGGATGTACATCAATAGCCTTTGTACGTGAGTCTAAAAAAAAAACCTGCAGACAATAGTGCCAAGGCGTCGCATTGCCTAAAAGAAACAAAAATATATTTTAAATTAAATAAGTGCTTTGAAATAAATATTAATTAATTTAAAATTACAAGTACAAGTATAAATTTAATAACACACTGTTGGATATGGTGCTACCCCGAGCTAAGCTCTTAGGTCCCATGACTATATACTTGTCTATATTGTCTATATGTAAATTGCATAATAATGTAAATAATTAAAATATTCGTAATACTTACTGCAACTTCCACACTTGAAGGAGGTTGTAATCTTGTCGAAACTTTGGTACATTTACAATTATCAAAACACCATTGAGCGTATTGTCTTAGTTTTCCGTCCAATGATTTCAGTTGTTGTTTTAAAAACGAAACGTAATATCTGCAATTGTTTTTTAGAAACATATGTTTATTAATATGATTAATATAATATTAATTAATATTTACTATTTAAAACACATTTATTTTACATGCATGGTAAATTAATATTTTTATTTACATGGTAAATTAAATTATTATTATTATTATATCATCATTGATATCGAGCTATCGAGCACAACAGTAAACACTCTTGGTGAACTCTATACTTGTAGCAAAGCCATTTCAGCTTACAAATATTGGAAAGCTTCTCACATAAAATCAACGGTGGATAGATAGGATGGCTAATCGCCAATCACTACTCGAAAATCTTAATATGCTCGACAATTGGTACGCAAATACTATGTAATAACACAATACAGTAGTTGTGTGAAACACGTATAGGGTGTAGTCAACACGATGAGACGACGTTTAGAATCGAACTGATCGCTCTGATGAGCATTTCTTTATTTTATACAAAAATCTTAAACCTTAAAACATCTGAAGCCGCTTGTAAGGCGACTTCATGTTGTGTTTATTTATATTAACGGAGTCGCTTGTAGGGCGACTCCATGTGATGTTTATTCTTAAACTTGCTGAGCTTTGCAGCGTTTGTATGGCGACTCAATGTGCGGTTTGTTTATCTTATTTTATTTTGGCTGCATAGCCACTTGAAAATGGACTGTATATGATATTTTGCCATTAACAATTAGCTGAGCTTTGCAGCGTCTCATGTTCATTCTTGAACAGTAGTAATTCGCATAACATGAGTTGATTCTATTATTATATAATATATATATTTAAATGTAATCTGTAATTTGTTTTATTTAATTGTGTACTTCATATTTACCTGAATAACAACTTGCTTGGTTGAAATGCAACAATAATGAGGCACATTAGAAGCCACAATCGGTCTGTCCACTCAGAATTGGGGTTATTTGTCATTTGCCGCAAGCATTGCACAAATATTTCATCGCGAAGCTCCTCTCTTTCAATTCCCAAGCCAATAATATATTGTATGCTTTGAAGTTCACGTTCCCCATTTTGTTCACCACGCATATATTTACATAATTCCTAAAAACAAATTAACAAAAGTAAAGAAATTTGTATTTTATGCCTTGACATAGGAAGGAAGTTTCTGACAAAATATGCAGTTCCCTTTTTAGCCTATCTCGCTTTGATATGTTCTTATACAAAGTTAAATAAATCAATTTAAATAAAATGATTTGTACTTACTCGAAATGTATTACAAGATAGTACGACATTTTCTGGATCATACATATGAATGTGAGATGTCGGAATTTTTTCAATTTTAGTGAAAATAATCATTTCATGTTTTGGCGTGACGTCCGCGACTTTTTTGCCTTTTCTAGTTAATGTTGAGATTAGGGTTCCATCTATCAGACGCTCATGTACATTAAAGAAATTCTCTGCAAAATCCATAATATTGTAAAACGCATCGTTGTTAAAAACTTCATTCTGCATTTCATGCTGATGCATTTCTTGTAGTTTTTTCTCAACTCGAAATCTCCGCCTTTGCTCCCGTTGGTTGGGTAAAGGTGATACAACGGTTGACCCATTTTCTTCTCGCGTAGTGGGTAGCTGCGTTGTATGCGGTATCGGTTTTTCCACATTGTTCGTCACATCTGGGATAATTTTATTTTCTTCCGTATGTGTCAATGCTTCATATATGGGTTCAGGCCTTAGTTTCGGCCAAGAGTCTCTATCGTTACTTTCCACTGGTGGTGGTGGTGGCGGCATTGAAGGCTCAGGCAAGGAAGAAACTCCTGTATTTTGGATTTTCTTCTGATCGTCGACGGAAAGTGAAGAATCCTTTTGCATGCAATTTTCAATCTAAAAGAAAATAATTTTGTTGAACTTATAGTTTAAATTTCACCAGATGCAAAGAAGCGAAATTATTTTATCTCCACAGAATAAAAACTAATAAGATTGAATTGAGTCTTCCCATTCATCATCCGTAGTTTACTAACGTACGCTTGCATCGATTATCACGCTGTATAATTGTCAAATATGTACGCTTATATTTTTTTGAAGACAGCAGAGAATAAAATAGTCCCTCAGAACCTTTTAACATTTGGAAATAAAAAATTTATTACTTACTTCGTTATCTAGTTCCAAGTCCAAATCACACATTTGATCATTTATCTCTTCAATGAGAGGATTGGGTGGAGTGCTTGTAGCATCGGTCAAAAATGCAAACAAATTGTCTAAATCGAATGAGTCTAAGTTTTGCAAATTCCGTTCTTCAGTTATAATGGATTCAGTAGGTATATTTTCTACAATTGTTTTTGCTGAAGAGTTTTTTAGTTGCTGTGTCAGGTTTGCTATCACCTTAAGTTCCTCTTGTACGATTCTGCAATAAGTGTAAAAAAATTTAAGGCATAAGTTTGAGCAAACGTTTTAATATGTGATTTAAAAAAATTGTTGGTCACTAACTTATAATTTATTAGATAGCTGCTATTATCTATAGATATTAATTTTTATAACACTGGCTTTAATTGATTTTTCCACCTAATGATACTATTTATATAAATATTACTTTAATAATATTAATGATTGAGCTGTGTAGATATACCCTGTAAATTTACCAGATAATTTCAAATCTGATTTATTGCAAGGAAAATAGCTGATAACCGGTTCCCACTTGGAATACTTTGGCAGATTCTGTTATAGGCAAAAATATTGTAAAAGCTTTAAATATCGAACTATAAGTATGTCGAAAAAAGTTGAGCTCATACAGACGGACAGACAACATGACGAACATTGCACATTTTGTATTTCGCTCTCCCAAATTGTCCGGACACGTGTATCTAGTAAAATCTCCTTATTAAAAACTACAAAAAAAAAGAAATTTTTACATTTTTTGGGCCTTTTAGTGATTCAATTAATTGTATTCAGTTTTTGAGATATGCTAAGTGTTAATTATCTATTTTGAGAATTAACTGCCGAGTTCGTTCTGCACCACGTTAGAGATAAGGTAAGAAACTGTCTAGTTTTTTTTTTAGAATATATATATTAATTATTTAGCTCAAGTGCATATCTTACTATCAGATATATTTCTATTGCATTCATTGAATTTGAAAAGCAGAAGCTTCGGTTCTTGCCAAATTCATTTTTATATTTAAACGAGTTATTAAAAAAAACTGCTGATAGTTGCCTATAATAACTTCATAGAGATTAATGATATATAATACTTTGTCAGTCACAGAAATTAACTTAACATATTGAGCTTTTTCATGAGCTAATCTTCAAAATTGGTTTACACACAGCAGTACATTATTAATCCTCAAAACGGCGCTACATCTAATCATCTGATCATCCGCAACTCTAAGGTGTGTCCAAGCAGAGGTCGAGGGAGTTAACTGGGTTGATCTGTCTAGTGGTTATAACGACATCTGTGTACTTGCTCTGCACTTGGCAAAATTTTCAAGAATGAAATCTATTTTAAGAAATTCTCCTCATGGGCAATAAAAAAAGATCTTAGGCTTTAAAGAAAATATCGTAAACCTCAGAAATATACCTCTTCCGACAAAGCATTTGTGGTTATTACGCTGTTTTATTACTCATTCCACCAATATTCAGTTTGGCCTCACAATAACTACATTTTATATAGTACGGTATATACCAAATCCCATGTATATATTTATACTTATATACACTTGATCCACCCACCGTAACACATATCGTTGACAGACATTTTGACTTATATACACATATGTAAAGATCAACCGCAGCTGACAGCTTTGTAGCTCAAACCAGAATGGGTAAGCAAAAATATTGATAAAATTCTCACGAACAACTACGTGAGTGTTGAGCCAATGACAACTTTAATTTTTTATTTTTTCCCTCCAATTATGTATAAGCGAATATGTAACTTTATATATACTCTTACCTCTCACAATCCTCTAGCTGATTAATTGCGGCAGTTTCACTTATAATTTTTTCGCGCTTTTTCATTTCTTCATCAACACGTCGCATTTCCCGTAACGCAGCTGCGACCTAATAAATACATTGAATTTATTTGTTATTAATTATAGCACGCAGTTACGAAATATACCCATTTACATTAATTTTAGTAGGAAGTTAAGAATATACACCTATAATAAAACCATTCAAAACTTTGAAGTCGGGCGTAACTGAGAGCCAAATACTCTGATACCACCTGATAACAGGTACCACAGAAAAGGGTAGCCAAGATATATAGATTTTCAAAGTTGGTTCCTAGTAATCTACCCTTAAAGTTTGACTTTAAAATTGCGTTAGATACAGGTTTTGGTGAATTTTTGGGGCGAAATAGGATGTGTCCGAAAACAAATGTTGGAGTAGTTCTCTGTGAGATTTGAGTTATAATTTATAGTAGTAAAGGACTCTAAATTGTAATTGTAATCATTACAGTGTACTCAAAACGGTTAATGCAAGGAATAATTAGCAGTACGTCGATTAAAAGAAGGTGGGAAATAGTAACGAGAGGGCACAGAAAAGTGGATTTGGCATTTAGTTATTTAACATCAAACATAAAACTTGCAATCCGTCGATTTATTAAGAAGCCAAGCTTAATAAGTATCAGTTTATTTATGTATGAAGACAGTACACTCCAGACATAAAAACGATGAGCAAAATAAGTGACTCTTCTACACAGATTCCAATCTTCTTTGATGAATATAATATTGAGGAGACACACAAAACACACAAGATCCATATTCCAGAATTGGAGAAAAATATCAGTGTCATCAAATTCCGTTGACTAACGCTTAAAAACCAAGAACTTGAAAGTAAACCTAAATAATTTATTTCATTTAGTCTATGTCTATCAAGTGGCATCCCATAACTGACAACCTGAGGAAAGATACGACATGACATGACATGACCAAGCAAATTAATTATACATCTTAACAAAAATAAAAGTAAGTCCGCCTGCAATAAGATTTGAGGGGTCACAACAATTTACTAAATATATTTGGTGACTGCTGCCTTTAATCTCTTCTATCGATTCACCAGTCTCCCAGTTATGGCAGCACCCCACTTTTGTTTCGTGTTTGTTTCTGTTAGTGTAAAATATTAATTAATTAAGTATAAAAAACTGTTAGAGCTAAAAACTAACAATTTGGAAATATGAATAGAATAAATGTATGAACACTTTCAAGGGGCTGTAATCAGCAATATACATAGAAAAAGATGAGTAGATGAGTTGAACTATTTACTTACCTCTCTAGCAAATACTCCACGTAAGCGACTTTGTATTATTATGGCACTTCGACGTATTATCATAAATTTAATTCTTAACTTCCATCCTCTATATGCATGCTGTATGGTTAGAGTTGCTTTCTTAACACGCAAATAATATTTATTGTTTTTATAACGTCTCCAGTTTTTCTGTATTATAATCGACTTCGCGCTTCTTAGATGTTGTCTTAAATCCTCTAACAGTTCATGTGCTGGGCTCCGTAAGAACATTTTTGTTTTACCAAGTTGCCATTCGTTATTTTGCATTTGAAGATCGTTTAATAAAAGTACAACATCTTCGCGTGTACTGGAATATGCCTTGCTTTTGGTCAAACATATATATTTTGATACAAATTCTTCGAAACTTAGATGAATTGGGAAACCTTCTCTTCTAATTCGAATTATATCTAAAATGCCGAGATATCGAAGTTGATCATTTACCAAAGCTTCATTGTAACTATCGGCTTGTTTAAGAGAATTTGGCTTTATACATCGGAGATACCTGCAAAATATTTTTAAACAAAAAAATTTTTAAATTTGGCACATACTGTATACCTTAAAAAATATATATTTGCACATATATATTCACTTGTCGTGACATTCGAATAGCACTAAAATCGAGCCCATAATGCATTAATATTCTTGATGAGAATGCTTTAAATTCTCTTTTTTCTGTTTCCCCGTTCTCTTGCTGTAGAAATTACATACATTTTGGAACCATTGATCAAAAAGGGTGTTTTTTTGAAATGCAGAGAAATGTAACCATTTCAGATACAATATAACATCATATAGATTATTCGCACGCCGTAAAGAGTAAAGAATTTGAGTCTGTAACGTTCGATCAGGAAAAGAGTTATTAGTTCAAATAAAGACAATAATCACCTAAGTAAGTCTTAGGTTAGTTTATTGAACCATTTAATGATTTTGAGAGTTATAAGTAGTAGACAAAATTTAGCAAGTAATTCGGAAATGGCCTGATTAGAATATGCCGCCCTTTTTTTAAAGAATACGATTGGTGTTATAACTATCCCGGTTCTACGAGCTTAAACGAGTAATTAAAGGAAATGCTAGTTTTCCTGAATTTATTAAATAGCCTACACTTTAATTTTTTAAAGTTGATTAATTCCCTGGTAAACTGCACAGGAACATAAGGTTTTCGGCCTGCAAAACAGGAACACAAAAATCAAAAAAGCTGCTGAAAATATATTTAATTGCATCTGTAAAGCCGCTAAACCTAACACCTAAATCTCAAAGAATGTCGATCTGTGTTAAATAAGACTTCGGAATCATGTTTCCGAAAATGAACCGACCAAAGTCAAAAGGTTCCTTAGAAGAATTCAACCGCGTTCTACTCTGATAACGATCCAGGAATTAATAAAGTCGATATAATTTGAAGACTCACCGAATTTGGTTAGTAGATTATCGGTGTTGTTCTTTAAAGATCAGCCCACACTTATTCCTATAATTGCTAAATGTCAAATAATTCTAATAGTGTAAATCAAGAAGATAGTCTATCTTTCACAAGCTTAATGATAATAGTCACCTAGCTCGGGAGGTTGATTGCTGGTTAACACCTAAAAAGAGGACCCATTTACAAAGCCATATATCTACCGCAAATTTAAAACCAAACTTGAAGGGCAGATTACTGGGAACTTTCTAAAGGCAACCTTTTCTGTATAAAGTATTTGTTCTGCTGCGCTCCTTTTATACAGTCCTTTGGCATGATGAACCTTTGTCTGACAGCATGCTGAAACGGGGCCTAGTTACACTGAAGCCGGAACCGGTATCTGTACCAGCGGAAAATGTATGTTAGCGACACATATACGGCTTGTTTCAATAGCCACCTGTATAACTATAATAACACAATAACTAATTGTGTGCAACTGCAGCCGTTTATGTGTAGAGTTTGGAATTAAAATATCACCTACCTATAAAACGAGGTAATCTATGTCTCAGATACTGCAACGAGTTACAAACTGCTTAATACTGTGTAATCACTACTTGCCAATGCGTTGTAGACCTACTAAGTAAATTGTATTTAAGCATATATAAACTTACCAAAGCTTTGTGTTCTGAAGTACTTCAATTAAAGACTGCAATTGTTGGCGAAAATTATCACTGACTGTTGATTTTGATTTGCTGGTCCCACGCTGAGTTGTTGACGTATTTTGTATTAAATTGGAACAGGATGAATCCTAAATAAATTAAATATCGCATTAGAAATATATTTAAATGTTAAATATTATTAACAAATAATTCACTTATAGATACTTTTGTGAAAATTGATATGCGCAAAAATCGCGTAAGCGTTTATAAAAAAACATTACTTACGTGACTTTTAGAAAGATCGCGCAGGAATTCATGCTCACTGCGACTCATAAAATCAAAGAATACATCTTGTTGCATATCTCGATTTTTATCCACAAATCCGTCTACTGAATAAATAACAATTCCCGCGTAGTGTTTTATACCAAATTCTGTTTCCCAGTGCCGCCGATCCGAGCCTTTTACGTACATCGGATTGAATTCAAATTCTGCATGCAAGTTATTTAAATACGCTAAATCGGAGCCTTTGGGCATATGACATTGCTCAGTCAGCAGTTTAAAAATACATCTTGGAGGTTTATCTATCAGTTCCAAACATAATGAGTTATCTGTAAACTCTACGTGAGTGTAATCAATTTCTTCCTGTTGGTACTGAATATAGAAACAAAAGAATATGTTTCTTTTAAATGTAAGTATTAATTCGGAACTAATATAAATTAAAACTATGTCTTAAGCACTCAGGGAAAATGTACAATAATTTACATTTATGTCGTAATTGGTCGCGAAAAATCTCCACACAATTTTCACTAGCATAATTAATTTTTCACATTCTAAAGCCTATAATCCAGCTGATGATAACAGATACGTCCGATAATGATTATCAAAATGGTTCGAAATCAGATGCAAATGAATAAACCCAAATTACATTTTTAGCAATGAATTATACAAACTAGATAAACTAAATAATTAATGAATATAATAAACAATAATCTGTTCAAACATGTAAAATAAATATTTAATGTGTATACTATAATTGGCTAAATAATATTAAAGAGAGAATTTCCTTTAGTCTGAGCAAAATTTGTCTAACTGATTCAATATTTTACATAGTTATAATTTCTCAGATTATTATGATTACGAAGAAATGTCTTGGAAATATGTAGATCAGTGCATTTTTTGTGGGGTTTGTAATGCAAAAAAATATAACTAATTCTACATATCTAAATTTTTACACAACAAAAAAGTGAAAATTGCCAGAATCTGTTGCAGTCTCTTGTTGGTGAATCGCTTGAGGTGAAATTAGGCCAACAAAAGTCGGACTGGGCATTGCCACAATAATTGAAATGGGTGGCAATGAAATTGGTGAAGAAATGAAACTCAAATTAAAGCTTGAATCAATTTTAAAGGGCGTCGCTAACAAGATGTTAGATAAATTTGGTAAGTCTTACTTGAACCAGTAGCAATATTTTAATACTTTGCCGAACGCTGGCATAGCTCAGAATACATGCATTAAGTTTCACATTGACAAACAGATAGCAGGACACAAAAAAAAATAATAAAATAAAATAAATACTTTGAATTAATTTAAAGTCGTTGTAACTTTTTGTAATGCTTTTTAAATTTCAATAATATTATGTTTTGAATTTGTTAAGTCAATCATTCACAATGTAGACTCCCAGTTGTCATTCTCGGTAATTTGCCGTATACGGGTAAAAATTACTAGATTGTCGTAAGCTATAATTGTTAATCAGATGGCATATAATATTTGATGGTTGTTAACAAATTTGTATAATACTTACGATTGACTGCTCTAATGAGAAGACATAATGATTAAAAAATTTGTGCAACTTCTCATTAGCATAATTAATGCAGAGTTGCTCAAAGGAATTTGTTGTAAAATTTTCAAATCCAAATATATCAAGAACTCCTAAAAATTTATTGGCATCTTTTCCAGGATTTGTGCACACGTTTATTTTATCAACAAGCCATGTAAATGTTTTTGAGTATAACGCTCTAGCCATCGCATGTCGGTTTTCTCTTGCCTAAAAACAGATTAAACAAGCGATAATGCCAGATAATAAGATTAATAATAAAAATAGTAGAATTCCTAAGAGAAGGTTTATGAGAAAAGATTAATAAGTGCTTAACTAGGAATCAAACTTTTCTGGTATATACATCAAAATTAAAAAAACTATATATATCTTATCAAAATTTTTCTAGGGCACTGCTCTAAATTACGATTGTGAATGACACTGAGGAATATTTCTCTGACCCCCTTGCTAAATCTAGCCAAATCATATAGATCAATCCATCACTCCTCAGTTTCAATAACTATCTAATTGACGTCCATTTAGTAAAGGCAGCACATAATTCTTAGCTGATTTAACCGGCCAACTCAGCCAATTGGTCGAATGCTAAGTTTTAAATTTTAGGATCAAGGAAACTCTTTATGATACAATATTACTACACAAATATGGAATATTAATTTGACAGAATGTCATAAAACATAAAACCAGTAAATACAATTTTTAGAAAATCCTACCAAAACCTAATATTTCGAAGTCCGAAATTTTAGATGTTAGCCGTTTACATAACATGCCATATGCAGGGAGCAGGTTACGATGCATGGATATAGACGGACGGACAGGCAGCCCAGCGGTTGATGAAATAAACCTTTTAGGTTCAATCAGTCTTTGTGACTTAAAATAACATAACACAGTTATGTAACTACACAAAATCAGTTTTCTTTTCTTGTTTCACAATCGAATTATAAAAATATATATGTTAAAAACTTACCTCATGTAATTTTAATGGTATTTCCGTGATATTTCCCCGAACATTAATCTGACGTAGTAAGAGAACCTTAATAAGCTCATCTGCTTTAAGGCCTAGCATATTTGATAATAGTACGATAATTTCCTTGTCAGCCAATGTTAAGTCGCATCTTTCTCCGTCTATATCCATTAATTCAATATTACCTAACCAAAGGATTGAGCTCAACACTCTAAATATACTATCTATTACGGTTTGTGGAATTTGCAATACTGTTAGTGCCATTGTCAGTTCGTCAAATTTATTTGACTCAAAATTTATGTCTATTGAGATATTTTCTGATGTGTTAAGATATTTATAAAATTCTGGTGGCTTTAAATGTAAAGTTTCAGCCATTGTTTTATTTGTTTGACCATGGGCTACTAATTGGTACATCACATGATAATTACGTTCTCCTGGGCATTGAAATGTTATCCGTGATTGCTCTAGCAAATAATCTTGTATTACACAACCCTTAATGCAGTGCTTATCATCAAAGCACACTTGCATAAATTTTCCAAACCGCGAACTATTATCATTGCGAATGGTTTTGGCGTTACCTAGAAAGAAAAAAATAAGATGAAAAAATAATTAAATTTACAGCAAAACAAAGATTTTAAGAACGTTGTCTTAATTGTATCTAGTGTCAGAGGGTTTGGGTTCGAAATCTTATTTTATAATAGAAGAGATATCTTCAATGAAATGATCTACAATGAAATTATCAGTTTAATACGTAAACTTACCGAATGCTTCCAAAATAGTATTGGCCTCCAAGATTTGTTGCTGAATCCATGTAGATACATTAGAAGTAACTGCACATAAATATTTTAAAATAAATTTCGTTGACTCCGTTTTTCCAGCTCCAGATTCTCCAGATATAAGGCAGGACTATAATAATATTTAATTTATATTTGAAGAGAAATATCAAAACTTTCCAGATACTTTAAAACTCGCATTAAATTATTAAGATCTGAAACTTGTATTTAGCAAATCTTTTTTGAAATTTAATAATAAAAAATTAAATAAAAAAGAATATTACATTTTTTAGTAGCTAGAGTTATATTTTAAACTATGGGAGTTTTGCTCAAAAAAAAAACCAGAAGGAGAAACAACCAGGAGAAGTTTCATGAAGTATGATTGCAAACGGCGATTCGGACAATCTGATATTCCCAACAATTTGTTTATATATTTAACGTCGGTAGTCTTAAAAGAATTTAAAACAAATTTCAACTATTTTGAGTTAAAAAGTAATATTAAAATTATGCTATTCATAATCATAAATGTGCATTAAATTTTTTTGTTATTTCTTAAACGGTATTAACACTTAAATTGTATTTAATAAAACAGAGAGAATATGTATTTTATAAAATTAGCTTACCTGATTTATTTTATCATCAACAATGCTTCTATAGGCAGCTTCAGCTAGTGCAAAAACATGAGGGTCTAAAGTACCCATTTTAGCCATGTGATATTTTTTAACATATTCCTTAAAAAAAAAACATAAATGAAATGTAGTAAGCGACATTCCAAACTTGATGATGCGCACATTTGAAAAAACAATTTTTTTTTAAAAGCCTCCATGGGCTGATGTTCATTGTCAAATGAGTGAGTAGGGAACCCATGGACACTCCAAAATATTTACGAATTTTATTTTAAACCATTGTCTTCTATTATTGTTTATTAATTACGCATTATTGTCTGCTTAGAAGACCAATTTGGTAACTGCCGTCTTAAAATTTTGGGAGGTTTGTGGCTTAATTGATTCGCAATCATTGATTTGATCGATTTCCAAGTCTTCTAATGAACGTAGCACCGCAGTTTTCACATATTGTCTAACGCGGGCTGAGACTAGTATAGGTTCCAAGTATCCAAGTCGCTATCTCTAAGCGGTTAGAGATAGATACACACATAAAGATTGACGTTAGAGCAAGATCTAAAATTGGCACTCCGGTTCTCCGCCATTTCGACGCCAATAAAACAGTATATTAAGCGACTTAATATTCATTGTTTGTTTCTTCATTTTTTAAAATAATGTTTTTAAAATAGCAAATACAACTTACCTTGTTAAATATATTAATATATTTATAGGGATTTACAGCAAGCAGAATTGAGCCAGAGTATGTCTATTTATTTTATTAACGTGAACCAATTGATTTTTGTAATTTGATATTTAAAAAAATGTATTTTAACCTGCTTAAGAGTGAGATTTTAAAATCAAAGAACAGGAGTGAAATAAAGTCGGTACACTAATACATCTTTCCTTTTTACTGTGCCAAAAAAGCTACTTTAAATCTTTGCGGTCATCACAAAAACAGATTCAGCGTACAGATCCTACAGACTACATTTTGTCCCTAAATTCTAATCTGAAGCCGGCTTGAGTAAGCCGATAAACTACCCATCCTAAAACATGGGGTCGTCAAATATACTGCAAGAATAGCAAGAAGCACTTTCCCCATACTCCGTGAAGTGCCAGAACATGTTAGTAGTTCAGGGAAGGTCGAATATATCAAAATTGATTGTACAGCTCGAACTGCAAAAGAGATCTCTCTTGCTCACAGCAAAGCTTAAGGATTAACGAACGGGTAAGTCTATTATTTCTCTCATAGTTTCTACTAAACGTATTTTCCAACATATATAATATGTGATATGATACACGAAACTTTTAAAGTGAAGGTCGTTGATTATCTATATAGCTAACCCCAGGATCGTTTCATGAGCTTTGTAAATATATTGACTAAGAAGCAGCGCTCATGAAATTGATGAACAACATTACTATATATTCCGCATCTCGAGAGAAAGATTGCAACTGTTTTAGTTGTGTCATTCACAGCAATTAGTAAGTTAATGAATCGAAAAAATTAAGGATCTCTTCCATAAGCTATTTTTATTAGTTTTTTTAATTAATTTTTATGTGGTCTTTATAAAACCTACTTCAGATATGTAGATTTTATAAAGACTAGTATACAAAAATAGGTTAAACTAAAATATATTTGTAATAAATTAATTTAAATTACACATTGAAAGATTCAAAAATTAAAAAGGGTATTAATATTATTAGTATTCTTTAAATGAAATTATAATATAATATTAAAAACACAAATAGCTTAATGGATGCTACATATCGAAGCACTATAATTTCAGTTTCGAATATTTTAAATCTGCTCTTCAATTTCCAGTCGAGAAAATAATCACTAAAGCAGTCCCAGCAATGGATTGAAGATGAATATTTAAATTTAATTCATTTTGTGTTTTCTTTTCCCCTCATGGTGGATATTATCTGATGTCAATTGAGCTGTCGTTTGGTTAATTGTAATTAGGGTAAGACCATATACATTTAATAGTACATACATTGAAAATTATATAATCAGAAAAATTATCGATACATTTAGTAGTTTGGGTTGTATTTAAGGGCGAACAATTTAAACTTTTATCAAGTACTTTTTTTTTTAAATAAATAAACATTTAAAATTAAAGTTAAACCTGTAGAAAGGAATTTAAAATTTAAAAGTGAGAGAAAAAAACTGTTAATTAAGGGATAAAAACCAGATATGGATATTTAAATTTAAAATAGTCCAAGATTTATTGCAAAATAAAAAATAGGTAACCTAAAAAATCCCGTTTCGACCTAATATGGTTAAGCGTTAGTAGATTAGTAATAAATAATAGTAAATGGATGGGCAAGATTAACGAAAGAAATGCAATATTCTTGAAGTACTCCAGAAGTAAAATGAACAATTATTTAGGTATTCGAGCTGAGTAACGAAACACCACTGTAATTGGAAACAGACTTGAAAACTTTGCTACATGAATCCTCCAAACCCATACGAGAACATATACGATCATATGTACTTTAAATTAAATCGAATCATTTGTTTAAAAGGATACATATATTATGTCTTGTGTATATCGAAGCTTTAAATTACTGTTGATTCCATTTTCGTCTATTTCAGTAATTGCCGTCATATCGGCAAGTCCTATATTTGAAGTCGCCATTGTATCTAAAATGAGAACAATATATAGTTAGAACGGATTTTTAAATTCAGCATCTTAAAATGACAGACAATATTTAAATATGAATATAAACATATGGTTGGATGTTTTAGTTATTTATTTAGAAAATGGCCATACCACAACTTTTGAACCAGAGTTACTAAATTTTAAAAGTATATTACCGTGTCCTCTTAAGGTTTCATAAACCGACTATGACTCGATAAAATCAACCAAACTTTCAAGGTTCGAATCACTAAACTTAGATTGTTTACGACGTCTTTTAAAGATCGGTATTAACTTCCTCGCATCTAAAAATCAAAAATGGGTGTATATTTTATATTACCGGTACCAAGCTCCAATTTCGATTAAAAATAATGAAAACAGTGCTAGAAGTAACAAAGAGATCAACAGAAGAGATGCAGGCGGCTATCACACTAGCGTTTAATTTACATGTTCCAAATTATGTTTTTAAAAAGCATCCGGTGAGGTCAGAAGTAGAGATTAGACTAAATCAGGATGCGTTGAAAACAATCATATCCAGTCAGTCGAGACCAGGACAGATATAGTGGAGAATAAGTGAGGAATCAACCCCACAAAACATAGGAAATGTGCCAACGGACGCACAGAATAATCCAATCCAGGTTCGATCAAGCAAGAAGTGAGACCCTGAACTTTTCCGATTAATACTCGTGAGTCTCGAATATTTCTCGAATATGTTTTGCCAAAGTTTCTCACTAGCTTTTACTTAATTTTAGTAAAACGAAAAGGCAACCAGCATGTAGGGACCTACGTTTTTTCTTACCAACTCTGGCGACTCTACAGCGGGCATGTGATGATGCCACGAAATACGCTTGGTTAAGTGTAAAGAAAAAACGCAGCACAAGAAACCCTCGTATTCTGGTAATAAGTTTAAGAAACGTGAAATTTCGAGAATGACCAAACCGAGTCGCGCCTTGAATGAAACCGAATATAATACTGCAGATCAACCTCCATCGCAATAAGGCAGCATTCGCATTCAGAATTGGATGACTGTATCTAAGATATGCAGTTCAAATTTGACTTAAAAATTGCGACAGGAAACGCAATTAAAATAAAATTTTGGAGTAGTTTCTTAGTAATTGACTAATCGGTAGTGGTTATCTTTTCTTGGTTAATATTATGTACACACTCAGACTTTCAGAAAATAAGCTTTTTTATCGTCTTACACTTCCAGAAATATTGCTTTTGCTTGAGAGGCGGCAGCTGCATAAATTTGAATGCTCTAACTCAAAATCTACGCCAAAAGCAAAGCTAATGGGCGCGAGAATTGCGGGCATCGAACGTAGACTTTGACTTTCTTTTTGAAGACATTACCCAATTTTTTTGGCTGTTGGTTTAAAATTGTGTCTTTATCGGTTTTAGTAGACTTATCATCCAAATTTTCCAAGTTAGGAAGTCAAAATTTGCGTTTAAATAGACTGACAGGTAGCATGACATACATTGCGCACATACAATATACCTTCGGTAGCAAAGTATATAAATAACAAATTTTAAAAAAAATTACGATATATACAGGGAATACATAATTACATATTCTGTGTTTAAATAAAAACCAAGTCTTTTAGTTAGTCTTTTGAACTATTCAACGTCACATTTCCAATTTTACTTTTAATAAAAATAAGTAATTTTTAAAGTTTTTATTACGATTTATTTACAGTAATAATAATAAGTAAAAAGATGAATACATATAAACCATTTTAAGACTTAGAGATTCCATTTACCAATGTCAATAAATTTACAATTCTTTTTTGACCTTACAATGGTAAAATAATTTAAAAAAAAAAAATTATACAATGAGTTCAATTACAAACGGATAAATTTTTTGTTGAATATAAGAAAATTCGAAATGGCAGGAAATAACCATATATTATGCCTCCTATTTTTAATATATTAGACTGAGAATAATAGATCTTCAGACCGCTATAAGTCGCCGATCGAGATAGGCGTTTAAAATGTGGACAAAATGAATACAATTTAGAGAAGACCATTTTCAACCGATCTTAATAAAAGTGATAGAAATAGCTATGGCAATATCAACTATGAAACTGTGTGACATTTCAGTTAATTTGTGTCTTGACCTTAATTGAATGCTGCACAGTTTAAAATTCTGAGGGCTCATTTGATACGCAGTGCACAGAGTCCAGTCATGAATCCTACTGAAAATGTAACTGTTTTCTTTTTAAAATGGCAAACAGAAGTCCGAATTATCGAGCTGAATGGAAGCTGCCATAGAGATCTGAAACGTACAATAAGGAAACCCTTATTAGTTATGTGAAACAGCACTTGTAAGCTGTATGTGTTGCTATGTGCAGCCAATTTAAGAGATAAAATCATTTTCTGAGTATTTGCTTGTATGTTCCCGATTATTTTTTAAATTTGTAAAAAAAAAACTTTCTTGTCTATAAGCAGAATCCATATTTGTATTAATGGAATTAACAAATCCATCAAGTATCAGAATAAAAATTAAATCACACAAAAAATCGTGTAAAAATTAAAAGAAATTTTAAATTGTGATTATATATTATTATTTCGCGTGGCCTTGGGTTAAATTTTAGTTTCTTAGGAAATTCTTATATTCATACCTAAAATATTTCTTTGTGGTTTCTATAAATATGAAATTATATAGAAAAGATTCGTTTTCTTCTCGTTTGCATCCAATGTGGATTACGATTCTTGTGTGTCACAACAATATTGAATGACTTATGCTAGATGCTATTTTTGTACTTAAAACAACATCAGTTGGGCTGGCTCTCAAAAACATTTAATTAAGTGTAATAATAACATTTAATTTATTTTTACTCGTGCTATTAAATATTATGTATAATAATATTATCTTCACAAACTTATGTACATTTTTTTTCTAAATCTGTTTTTTTTAGAGTACACTCAGACTTTTTATTGAATTTATATTTTTTAATTTGTTAACAAAGCGAGTATTTATGAATAGCTATTCTTCATAACAGGAAAAAACCATTAAGTTATTCTTTCTATGATGCTTTAAGGAGCTATCAGTATACATCAAGGTATCCTTTCATTCTTGCTTATTGTTTTTTAGTTCTTAACATGCCACTCCAAATGAATTAACATTTTAAAATTATTTCTTTAATTTGTCTTTCATCCACCACGCTTATTAACTCTTTTTCTATTAATTCTGTGCAAATGGACAACAATAGACAACAAACATACAAAAAACACTATGTGCAGGTTTTCAAGTCTAGACTGTTACATTTATTGATGAAGAAAAGGATTCGCTTGGATGACATAAACGGACATATAAATATTAGGGAAGTAAGCCATATCCTAAGCCAGCCGACTCCCACGAGACAATGAGCGCGAATCTATTATAACCTAACATGCTGAGCCAGATAAATACACATATATAGAGAAAACTGCTGGACAACTTGAGAAAACAGAACGAGACCTTGGCGACAACTGTATATTTCTTCCAGATAATGCACCGATAGACGCTGCAAGCATTTAAAAGGCGTCAGTTGACCTGCTATAAGGAGGACATGTGAAGCATCCTTTCTGTAAAAACAAAACATTACAAACTATTCGAAATAGAAATTTGGACAAGTAGTAAAGATGGACCTGGCTATTCTCTTCAACCGCAAGTCGTATGGCATCTTTGATAAGTTAACAGGGCAAATTAAACTTATACGAAATATTAAAATAAAAATATTTTTGGGATATTTTTTATACTAATTTCATTAATTTTAGTTTATCAACAACAACCCAACCAAAGCTGTTATTAACGTATGGAAACAATGAACTGATAAAAAAGAACTGATTTGTTGTTTTGAAAGTGTGTCGAGGCTATGAATGTTTCCTTCATTAGCAATAATTATATGTATACACGTCTCTACTGAGTTAGATTAGCCACAAGATATATCAATGTGTTTTATAATGAGTCTTGTACTTCCAAAAATAGTTAGAAACCGATTTAGATGAACACCCCATTTACAACAATTACAAACAAGGCGCGCCTTTTAAATTTTAATATGTATTTACATACTTATGTACATACTTGTGTTAGTGCATGTGCGTTCCATCGACTTCAAATCACTTGAATAATAATCCACAGTAAAACACACCGTTTTCAACTCATAATTGTCGAGAAGGAATTTATCTCAATCAAAAATTTGTTTATCAAATCTTTACTCTACATTCATTTTCTGTTGTCAAATTTAACTAAAATGTATGTATATGTATAAACTAGAGATGTTAACAAATTGCGATATCAAAATATATTGATACTAATACTCGATATTTAAAATCAAGCCTTTGATAAAAATGTTTGCTATATCGATATAAATTTGTCATCGATATGTCAGTGTCTTCATTCTGCATTCAGTAGAATGTGTTCCTAATTCATTTTGTTGCACTCCGTCAGTATTTTTCGGCTAAACTCCAGTTTACAGATCACAAACAATTTCGCAATCGAAACTCACAATATATATGTTTATTACCTAATAAAACCTAATAAAAAAGAGCAGTCAAAATATTTAGAATTAATTTTATCGCCCTTACGGCGTATATATGTATAAATTTTTCTTGAAGATTATAAATATTTATCGTTCATAATTTACTACTCCATTTCGATGATCTTGCCGCTACTGTGGAGGGTTGCCGATAGCCGCCCTCAAAATAAGTCAAATATCATTGTTTTGACAGACGCCAACTTAAGGCCGCAATTCGGAGCGGTATGAATTGGAACGAATGGAAGTTATCAATTTACCATGATAAATTCACTATCATTATTTGGTGCAGCTTTATGTTAGGATATAAATAAATATAACATTGGTAGATAGGCCATGGACTCGAAACGGAAATCATATAAGAAGGAAGGATCCTTGACAAAAATGTAAATTTTTCTGATTGCTGATATCCAAAACAACAATTTTTAGTTTAAGTCGTGGTTGACAAATCACTTGAGCCAGGGCCAGAATTCCATTTAGTTCGAGCAAGATTGAAATCACTAAGATCTCCAAAAAGGTCACGATCCGAAAGAACCATCTGAAGAAAGTGAAATCAGAGAACATAGATAGAGAATCTAATAAATTTGAGATGATGGCCCTTAATTATGTTTTAGAAAAGGATATGAAACGGAAATGAAAAACTATTTAATAATAGATTTGAAAGCTTACTAGATAAACCTATTGCACTCTAGAGGCAGGGAGAGCAATCGTAGGCCTTCTTTGTTGCTGTTTTTTTCCTGCTCGTGTTATTATAAACATGAACGACCAAGAATATCTATCGTGCCCCTTCTGAGCTTATAGCTAGAAGCTTTGCTGGTTTCTATGTCTTTGAATCTCATGACATGCATTATGCTAGGATGTGCATTGAGGAATCTCCTCACTATCTCAAAGCCTGCGTTCCTAATTTAGTTAGGTGACTTATTAGTCTACAATGTCCTGTCAATAAATAGATTCGTCAAAAGTTGGTCAAGCTTGGCTCATACCTCATGGACTACTTTTGATGTTATTTTCATTTCCCTTATAGCGGCTATTGCTTGACTATCGGATGGAATGTAAATGATCGCTTTCGGATTGTTACGTTTTAAGTAAAACGTTTTTTCAATTGAACACCCCTCAGCTTGAAATATGCTGGTGTGCGGTCTCAACGATTAATGGTACAAGGTGAGTGATCGATCGGTGTACGAGTTTATGGAAAGTTTCATAGTTTGGACTTCTTCTAATGTCGTTCATACCTTTTAATACTCTTTTGAACTTTGAAATTTCGCTCGAATATGTGTTCAGCTACCATTTGATCCCTATGTTGCAACAGTAGGAGAAGTTCATCTAGAAGAAGAAGTTGGGCATCTCTCTGGTTTAGCTTCTATTCATTCAGCTATTGTTAACATGGTTCGGACAGGAAGCAAACATTGGCTTATCATACCCCTTATATCATGAACTAATTAAAAATTGGTAAAATGGATTTATTCCACCGCCTAAAATATATATATATTCTTGATCTGGATCAATAGCCGAGATGATAAAGCATGTCCGTCTTTCTATACGTCCGTCCGCAATAAGCTTGCCCCACGCCGTACAGTAGGATTTGATTTTAAAAATTCGCTATTATATATTATTTTATTCTTGTTCGGTTAGGATTACCCAAACTTACCCACAACTTTGGATTGGTTTCAATCATTAAATACATATTTATTTACTCATTTTCTAGTTAATATCTTTTTCACAAATCATTTGTTCTTTTAATTATTCAATATTATTTAACAATAATAATTTATATACTCGGTACGATGATTTAAGGAAACTTCAATACGTGGCTGGGGTTGATGGAGAAGCAATAGATCTATTAGATCACAGCGCAGGTACCCCACGCGTTATGGCGTGCGAATACATCGATCGGTTGCGGTAACGATTTCTAGCACCACCTTTCAGAGGAAAGAGTAGAGTACTCAACGCCACCTGGCGATCAAAATTTGATAGTTGAAGGGTAATATTTACAAAACTGAAATGATTTCAAGATTTTTTTGTGAGTGTAAGAAAAGAAGCTAAACTTTTTCCCTTTTGGTCAGATTGCCTCTTATATTAAATTGGTGATGATGTCCAGTAATAAATTCAACATTGCCTTGTGTTAGTTACGACCACATTAGGACATAGGCCAAATCCTTATTAAATTGCCAATGAGAAAGGAAGATTTCATATTGGATGCATTAAAACCTATCGGGACAGTTCCAGAATTTTTCCGATTATATGCGTCTACCACGAAAACGGCTAGCTGTGTGGCAGCATTGGAATAAGTGTCTCGAAGCAAACCAAGCAATTATTTACTACGTTTTTTCAATCTTAAAAAACAATTTGGTTTAATTATATCATTTTTATTGGCCAAAAACCTCCGCTGTTTAATAATATTCTACTTATTTTTCAAATACAGTTGTATAAAACTGTTCCAGAATCGACTTAATTTTAAGGCTGTAAGGTCAACCAATGTGCAACAAGACTTACGACAATGTATTGCTAACTTAATGCACTGACAAATTTGTTTAAAAATCCATACTTATATTTATACATGTGTTAAGAAATTTGTAGCCTTATTTTATTTAGTTTTTTGCATTCTTCCATTTATCCGTTGCTTCCCGTTTTGCTTCCGGAACAAGAGAACTCTTTGCCCCCCCTAAAATGTTTGTAGTTGCTTGCGTTGCCAGAACTGCCGGACACACAACTAACTGAGGTATTTGCCTGACAACTGCACCAACTGCTCCGCTGTAACCTTTTTGGTCGTGCTCCACAAATGCTGCTTCCAATAACGTATTCGCTGATTCGTTTATTCCCTGTAAATAAAAATTAAGATATAATGAGAGAGGGCTCGAATTTTTTTGAGAAGTTTTAGAAAGAGATGTCTTCGACTCCATAGAGAGGAGTTTGATGCAAACGCAGTATTTAAGATATCTGATAAAAATTTGTAGCACATCAGTAGTCACTACATGAATATCAAAAGGTCGCATTTAATTTCGGTCAATTCACATATTCATTATATATGAAATTTTAATGCATGCTGAAAAATGAGCCAAGTTACCAGTATAAACATAAAATTTAAAGATTGGCAGGCAGAATCGAATAATTAACATGAACATGAACATGTATAAGAAATTAAATTTGTTTATTAACAGCTATTGGCAAATTACCTCCTTTACGATAGTGTAGGCATTTGCCACACCTTCACGTAAATCCTTGGGTCGACCTTGTCGTCTTTTACCATGCTTAGCATTACGCCGTCTGCTCAATGACGGTCCAGCAGACAACATGTCAAAAGTAGTTTCCGCAGTGAACTACAAAAATTGAGGACATGGTTATTTTATTATATATAAGACATAAACATCACATTCCGATCTACAAAAGTGTATTTTAGGCACGTTGAATATTACATGTTATCTTCGAATTAACAATATCCTTCTTTTTGTTTATACATTAAACATTTTTTCATTGAAGAAAAATTTCCTTCTGCTTCTTACTTACATTTGCATTGTACCGTTGTAGACTAACTATTATTTTTAAAGTTGAATTAACCAAAATATATTCACCTGAAGTAAATGAATTATTCTAGAAGTTATCTCAAGTGCGGCATACGCTGTTCGTGCACTAAAACTTTGAGCACCTAGTTGGAAACCACGAATTATTCTGCCATCTTTGTTATATTGTTGCAAGGGAAGTCTAAACAAGTCAAAGAAGCCTTGAACTGAAATGTATAAATTAATAGAAAAAATACAATATATTTAAGTCACAAAGTACAAAACAGCAAATCAAAAAGTATTAAATTGAATAGCGATCAAAAAAAAAATATACATCATATTTGGTCGGAGATACCTCCAAGTGTCCTTAACACATATTTACACAATTTCAATTTAATTTAATTAGCAGAGTAAATATAAAAATTACAAAACATAAGAAGAATACTTACACAGTTGTAGAACGGCATTGGTTGGTCCGATTCCACTTAAAATATTTGGCAATTGGTTTCTTTTAATGTCTTTAAGCCACTCCTTACCGACAAATTCAAATAACTTATTCCAGCCTAGCAGGCCTCGCCTGAAACACGGAATAGTATTAAACAGAGTGGAGTATAATGGTGTTTAGTAAGTTTTTTACTTACCGATTTATAACTTCACGGAGACATATTCCAGAACCCTGTAGCTGCGCAAGTCCCATTACTAAACCAGTTATTGGACCACGAGAAAGTTCTACCCTTCGACCATGGTAGTCAAAGCATATTGGCAACGCAGGACTAAATACAAACTCCTTAAAATAAGTGGGATGTACATCATTTGGGGAATAATCTTCTGCGAATTCAAAAGTTTTTGAGCCTTCATCTGAATCTAGTTCTTTTTTCTCGTTTAGTTTGAACTTATTTGAAATTATTTCATTTACAGCCATTAGTGGATCATCGTGAGTTGCCACATTGTCAACTTTATCAACATTGGTTGATCCTTTAACCAGAGAAGAAAAAAATTCTTCCAAAAACAATAAAGTGTCTTGGTCAATATTAAGTCTGATGGGCAAGATTGAAACTTTTAATGAGCATTCCTCGGCTCTGTTTTTCTTCACATTTGATCGAACGTTCAAGGCTTTCACTGTTATCATGTTTTCATCGTTTCTCTGTGGTAAGCTGTTCTTATTGGAGTGATAAAGAAGCTTATTAATATCTGAAGTGAGTAAGCGGTCTCGAATTTCTATATCCGAAATAACCAACACTTGTCGAGATGCATAGACCGATTGCTTAGGATATGCATCATGGGATAAGCGAATCTTCGAGAATTGAATTTCGACAAGCACTTCTGAATTTCGTGCTGTATGCAATTCATCAGAGGCTACTTTTTTTGATTTTGTTTGTTTTTTCCTTGGAGCTTGTGATACACCATGCTTATACGTTTCCGACATACCAATGCCTGTTGGAAAACTAAGATAAAAATTTCTTATTATTTAGAGAAACAAATATTTAATTTAAGTAGTTTGAAAAATAAAAACTTTTGAAATATTTATAGGATTTAATGCATATCGGTTAAAAATGAATGTAACGGAGTTCGGCGCCCGAAATTTATATTTTATTTAGTAATAACGATCTTTTTTATAATTTTAAAAACAAAACACTTAATTAAACATACCTTGATTTCTCCTTCTTTGTAGGGCTAGTACTCAAGTCTGGAAAATCTTTTCCTCCAAACAAATGCCATGTAAATGTCATCTCACATAGTGTATAACTTTGTTCAGGTATAGGAAAATGTGTGGAAGGCCGTAGAACGTCAACTTTTTCACTTGGTAAACAGAAATGGTTGTCAACTATTTGAATTGGGTCTTCAGAAACATATATTTGCTCGACTCCAAATTTATCCTTTAACAGAAAATAAGATAAAATTAATATGTTTGCTTGGGTTTAAACACATTTAGAATGAACATAAATATTTATAGATCTTGTCCCTAGCAAATATTATAGATTATTAAACACTTTTTTTTTGGCGACCCTGATGAAC
This sequence comes from Drosophila demipolita, assembly GCA_035042405.1. Taxonomy (NCBI): domain Eukaryota; kingdom Metazoa; phylum Arthropoda; class Insecta; order Diptera; family Drosophilidae; genus Drosophila; species Drosophila demipolita. The sequence goes on along the minus strand of JAWNLI010000489.1, from coordinate 2,348,481 downwards.
TAGAAAGTAGATTATTGAACTTGTAGTTAAAAGAATTTAAATATTCCACAATTTTTTTATTTTACTATTGTTGTGAATTGATAAATGTTTAGAGTTTTTAAATGGTCTGTCCCAGGCATTCTCCACATACTTTATGGGGATATTCGCTACAATCTCAATAAATTCAATAAACGATATGGTAATCCGATTGTTTCCATTATCCAGGTCTAGAATTTGCTAACTTAATACAATTTCGGTACTTGAAGAAAAAATTCAGTGTAAAATCGAAATATTTATATTTTTTAATTCATTTATAATTTGAAATCTCATGACACCCCACAATTGATGGTATATAGACATTGCTGACGAATAGACAGATAGGCTTTTATTTTTACTTTTTTCGTCCTCCACATCTTCAGTCCTTTTAAAGAAACGCGTCAAGGGTATTTGTTTGTCAACAAATCTGTTAACCCAATGTATTGCATACATCTTAAGTGTAACTAACATAGTTTAAGCTCAGTAACATTTATTATTATAAAAAAAATGTTTGGCCATATCTTACCATTAAAAAAATGTCCTCATCATGTATGACATGAAAGTCTTTTTCCTCTAGCACCTGCGCATTGGTTGATAAAGTAGATCCAAGATCGGCTTGGACTAGCGGCAGAACACTTGTGTCGTGTTGATAATATGATGCAAGCATTACATTTGATTCAAAGGCGGAATTATTGCAGACATCAAAACTATTATTGAATAATGAAGTGCTTTGATGGATTTCAGTTTCATTTTCCTCTATCACATTCAGTTTTGTTGGCGAAGATTCTTTTACATCTTTCACAGCATCGGCCATAAGTATATTTATATGCTTATGTGTATCATCATTATTCTGATCATTTTTTTTTAATGGGCAGTCATCGGGTTTTTCAGAGTCAACGCTAATCTTTTCTTTTGACATTAAGTCTTTATCGTTTGCTATATATGCAATAAGTTGTGCCAATGCATCTGCTGCATCAAAGCAGGTTTTTAAATGCATGTCATGAATTGAAGACCGCAAGTCAATACTAGGATATAATTTACTTTGATCATTAAGATGAATTGAAAAATTGATCAGACCCACACTTAAGACTGGTACTAAGCCAGAACAATTTATGTGGGCCAAGGTTTCATCCACGACGTTGGCCCCTTGAATCTAAAAATAAAATTTGTATAAATACTTTGGCGATACATTTTTTTTTCTTGGTGTATATTAATGTTAAGAAATAATTTTTTATCAATTAAAATTAAAAAATACTAAAAATAAGATTCTAAAATGTAAATGGAAAAATGTGAACAAGGCATTAAAATTTTAAATGATTTAGTATCTCATTTCCTTTAAATTTAAATTAATATTTCCCAAATTTAGAAATTGCTGCTAACACAAGAGGAGTAAAAAATTGTGAGGATACGCCCGTTTCTGCATCAATAAATTGCGAAACGACAACAATTTCAAAACTATAACAGTTTTTTTGAGATGGAGTTCAAAAATAATTTAAAACTAATCTTTTGTCAATTGTCAAATACTTAATGCATAACTGAATTACTTACTGTTGGACCAATAGACAGAACACTATCTTCAGTTATCATTCGTAAAGTACATCCGGTGATTGGATATATAATATTGCTGCTAAACGAACAATATCCAATATCAAGCAATGCCCGATAAGGTAGATATTTTGGCCTGTAATGAATAAAATGTCAAAGTTGAAGATAAATTAGGCATCATAACTACAACTACGCACTATTTTAAGTATAACCAGTCCGTAGAAAATTGTAAGATTGAATCCTGATACCGAAATTGTTGTTCAGGTTTCTATTAATATCTCTTATTTACATGATTTTTAAAATTATATGCAATATATATTTCATATTAAAAGAATTTCTTCAGGCGATTTACTAGCACAAAATTAGTTATTTTTTCAGATCACTAAGATTTCTTAGTTTGTTTGCTTTCGGAATTTTACATAAATTTAATTAAATACAATTCCATTAGGTAACATTTTTGATTTGTATTTTATTAATAATTTCTATAGTTTTATTGTTTTATCTCCCTTATTTAAATCTAATAGATTATTAGAGCACTATCAGCTTGGCTGATAGTCTTAAGTTGGAATCATTCGGACAGACGAATAGATGGTCGAACGTTCGGACAACATGACTAACATATTAAGTTAATATGTGCTCGATTTACATTAATTACTAACTATCTAATTTAAGATAATTTGAATTTAAAGTTATGTAAGTACATGCTCTTTGCATTTATAATAAAAAACTTACCGATACTCCATAGCAAAGTTCCAAATATGTCCCTGAATTTCCGAAACAAGCGCATATGGCTCATACGCTTCAATAGGAAAGTCCTGAAATAAAAAATCTGTATTTTTCAAAAACAACTAAGCGTGTGGCGACGAATCCCACTGAATAACCCATTCTAAAATACAAAATTTGTATCAGAGCTCTGCAACTGAGCAACTGCGGGAGGATTAGGCTTTTGCGATGTTGTATTTGCTTTTTGAAGTTTGTACTAATAATATAAATTTCAAGTTTGATGACTAGGTTAAAATTGTGTAAGATACATTGTTGTATTCAGTTATACATTTGAGTGTTTCGGCTTTGAATACGGTTATGAATCTATCTCAAATGAATCAGCGTAACAGATATAGCCATTTCAGATTTGTAAGTACCCAGTAGCTACAGATGGACGGACAGTCGTGGTCCGAAACTAGTTTTTCAAAAAAACCTTACCAACTATAGCGTTCCTAGCCTGATGACTTCTGCTTGGGTTGTGTTCCTATGCTATAGACATTATCGATATTTAAAGGCGGGGAGACTGGGTGCGGTATTGTGAACATAGCTGATCTTTGAAGAACAAATTTGGTGATTATAGCTTTGGAATTCTACAGTCTTATGAATTTGATCGATTTTAAATTATCAACAATATAGTTTTTTTTTATCGCCTATTCTGATGTGGGTAGAGGTGAGAATATATTCCGAGTTTTAAGTCTCTAGCTCTAAGAGTTTCGAAGAAAATAGCATACTTACAGTTACATTAAAAAAATCGATTAGTTCATAAATCCAATGATTTACTGAATATTCCGGTTTATGCCATACATTGACACCATTTATTCCAAATGCAAGCTTTATTCTCTGAAAAATAAGATATATTATTTTTAATTAATTCATGTATGTGGTTAAAGTATTTAGTCTGTCCCATGTATGTTTCCTGGGATATCAGGTTTTAAAGTACAGGAGTATAAGAGTATATTGCTTAACAGATATATTGAGATATAAAGAGATAAGCAACAGATTGATGAAGAAGAAAATGCCAGCATCTAAAGCATTAAAGCCCCGTCAGACCATGCAAGTATAGTTCTCGCAGAAAGCTACATAAAAAACAGAACATATACTGATATATTCACCTATATGCACTGACAAAAATAGCATTAAACATTCATAGGCATTTGTAATAGGTTGTTCAATCTTAAGGTGTAATTCGGGCACGTGAACTCTACACATTGAAGCCCAGATCACACTTTGTTGCATCGATACACGAACCAATCAACCATCGTTATCTCCAATGTTTCTAATCAACTGATCTTGGCCACTGTAGTCCTAGGTGTAAATAATCAGCATGGTCCATATCAGAAGGCCAGAGCGCTTTTAAACCCTGGGTGGCAAGTAAAAGATATACACTTATTAGGAAGTGGTAAGTCTCGTTCCGCTGCCGTCACTCTGTGTTCATTACATTCTTCATTATTAATTTTATTAATTTCATATCCATATCAACGCGTACTACGACTAGAAGGACCATCTGCACAACTCCGTGATCTTTTTGATGCGACAAGCATAACTTCATATCAAATATTCATTCAACTTATCAGATGCAGGAAGGCTTCAACAATACGCGACCATTTCCAAGTATATACTTTTATTTGTATAAACAATAAAAGAGATAAGTCCGAAAAATATTTATAAATCAAGGTGAAATTGTAAATTACCTTTAAGCGTTTATCTGGTTGCTTTCTTAATTCAGCTACAACAGACACCATTTCCTCTCGATTATTTGTCTCCCTCTGTTCCTTTGGAAAATTACAAATTATCCGTTTAAGATTAGTATCAGGTGTGTCACTCCAAGAAGTAGCCGGTTCGGTTAAGATGTTTCCTGCAAAATGGAATATTGTATTATAAAGTAAAAATGGAACAAGTAATAATGCTCTATAGAGATATTAATCTGGACCCAAATTTCCTACCAATAATATTCTTAAGCCCACCTCATACATAATGTGTTAAATTAGTTAATCAACTTACCACAGTGATGAACATCGAGTTCTTTTATTTGAGTACAAAAATAGCTCAGATTTTTTTCATTTTTAAGGCCAGTAACCGAGAACAATCGAAATTCTGTCAAATTGAACTTCAGTTTTCCACGCGAGGATGGTTGTTCTTTGTTTGTGTCCAAATCACGAATATCCGTATACATGAGTAAGGTTCCTTCTTTAACACATAAGTCGAAGGAACAGACGCTATTTTCTTCTTGTGAAGTAGCAGAATGTGGCTCCCACATTAATAAGTTCCAATTCAGGCGATTATAAATGATTTCATAGAGATCTTTAGATCTAAAGACAATTAAAATAACTCTTATTAATTTTTGAATTTGTGTTGAAATGATGAATACAAATATTAATAATAATTATACATGAAGGGGAAAAAATATATTAAAAAAAAGAATGCATATCTCAGGTACGCTAAATATTCCACTCCATTGTAGATCAGAGTTAATCTGATGATTTTCAAATTTTAGTCGGTCGATTCGTTCTAGGTCTTAAAAACTTCGAAAGTTTTTTACATTTTTAATATTTTTATATATGGAAATCAGAGAATTATACTTACTCTAGCACAATTTTTACTTTTGGTACAGAAACCAAAATTTTCAAATTGGAAGAATCCTTACAATCTTCACAGAACTCATTTATTTCATCAGTGTCTCCAGGCAAAAAGAAATCGGTCTTGTCTAAAAAAAAGAAAACCAATATGATGTGAACAAGATTAGGCATCGCAACGATTAATATAGTTTCCGAAAGTGTAGAAAAGTAAGTCAATCCAACTAAAGATAAAATATTTTAAGATTACAAAATATTTTGAGATATATAAGCTCAATATGTTAGAAGTTCTCTCTTACCCCATTATGTGTATATATATTTGATGAGATAGAGTCTAAATAGCCAAAACCCCCGTCCATTTAAAGTTAACTAATTTCTCCACTTTCTAGATATCTTTATGAAACTTGGAATATATTCAATTTTTAAGACAATAGATCAAGCGATCACAGAAAGTTTTATCAATGACTGCAATATATTCTTAACGTCAATCTTCATACTTCCCAGCAGTATGAAGCAATGGAATATATAAAGACGGAATTAATTACAGTACAAAGTTCAGCCTAAACTACCAGAAACAAAATACTGAATTATAATTGATGCTTTGTAGTATATGATATAGATAGAATATAGATCAATTAGTTTCCGCATGTTAAAAAAGTGTATGTCTACGTGTTTGTTTTGTGTAATTTTTCAGATTTTACTTGCGACTGTTCCCATCATATATCACGAATTTGATACGAGAGAGTTTGTAGCGTTCAGCATCTTAGGTCCCTATTTTTTGATCCCTTATTATATAACTTGTATCAAACACTCGGTTACTCTTGGTCTTAAGTTAAATAATACTAAAAAATTAAAAAAATATTATTGGAGAAGTGAATTTTCGACTGGCTTATATAGTAAATATATTTGTTTGCATAGTTTTGAAACATCGATTTGATATGGGATATAAAATATTTATTACCTGTACTCTCGTAAAGTCCTTCGATATTAGATGAATAACCATATGAACATTTAGAGCTGAATGGTGATTTAAATTTTTGTCTTGCGCTGTTCTCAAAAGATTTAGTTTCCTCGTCTTTCGAGTTGTCTTTGGAACTGTGGACTTTTATAATAATTCTGAAAAAAATGTACAAAAAATATTTTAAATTTTATTTTTAAGTTATGTTATTGTTTTGGCTAACAGTTTTTTAACTCTGCAACGCAGACATATTGTAGTGTTTAAATTTTGAGCCTCTATTCAAAAAGATAGCTAGGTGGATAAATACTCTGATATCGCATCGCGATAACTTAGCATTTTTCTTGTGCCGTATATAGAAAAATTGTAGTAATATGTATTTGACTGATTTAAAGAAAATTTAGTTATTAAATGTGAATTAGATTATAACTTACTTTTCCGTGTCCGCCGTCGACTTATTCAGTTTATTCTGAGCTGAGCATTGCATGATATGAATAGCGTTCTGAACGCCTTCATCCTGAAAATATTACATTTAAAGTTAAGATTAGATTAAGATAAAGATGTTCTATAACAATTACTAACACAATAAAATCCTTCGACTTTATCCACAATTATACAAATATACGATTTCCACTGTACTAATACATTTCGGAAGTCCAATAAGAGATAGTCGCTTCGTATATTTTTTATCAAGGGGTCTCGAAGAATTCCGCCGTCTAAGATTGGAAACCTAAATTATTGGTTAAAAGAACAAATTTAATATATCAATATAATACACATATAAAAAATTACGAGTTGTGTGAAATCTTTTGTATATTTTTCTTCTATGCAAATGTTTCACTTCACATATCTTCAGATGTTCTTCAATATGCGAAAAATCTAAATTAAGCCACCGCTCTAAACAGTAAATATATATTTTTATATGAAACAACTACACCTACATTAATAGTTAACCCAATCAATCATAAAACATACAAGTGCAGTACAAGCAGACTATTTTTGGTGGTCGACATTTTCAGAATAAATGGTAAAGTTAAATTTCTGGGTAACCAGTGTAAGTGTGTTAAACTTACCTTAAATTTACTTTGAATGAATTACATTTAATTTGCACATCTATTGGATTTGAATTTTCCTGGGCAACCTCATGAGCATTCAAATCTATAAAAGGCGATGCTCCTATAAGAGCACCTAGCCTGTCATAAATTGAAATATCCAACTCAGTAGTACAGTCGTCTAAAGTGCATTCAATTGTGTTACTACACGTGTTGTAGTTCTGTTTAAAAAGATACGACGAATTATGCGATAGAGTAATTTCTGGTCTAGTGTGGTATCCATCTTGGCAATTCTAAAAATAAAAATAATTAATTAATTTAATTAAAATTGTTATTAAATTATATTTTGGACGAAAATGGTAACTGCAAAAATGAGCAAGCTAATTTACGTTACGATAGTTAGATCGAGTTATTTATCAATCTAAAACTATTTTGTAAACTAGAAGATTACATATTGTTATAAAGATATTAATTTGAGAGTAAGGTAAAATTTCATATTATGTTACTTTTTAGGAAACGTGATAATACTCTAGTTAAGTGAGCTCAAATTGAGTAAAAAACATAATTTGATTTGTGCTAAACAAACGAAAATCTTATGAACATGACTGAACAAGAAGTCGACTGTTAATTCTGATAAAGAAGCTACTTAGTCTATTAGGGTTGGAGACATTGCCTTCTGCATGTTACATAGATATGCATTTCTTTATAATAATAATCATTTATCCATTTAAAGTTGGTACAAGGCATGCCAATAGGTCAATACTCACATTTTTTCTGTCAAACAAAATTAGGTGGCACTCGGTGTTGTCAAGTATTTCACTTAGGTCAAACATCGTTGCTGATAATGTACTCTTTAAAGTTAACTCATTACATCGCCTTTGTTGATTTCCATTTACTAACAAGGAGGAGACCATAATCAACAGATAGTTATTGTTTGGTATTGGTACACCGTGTTCCTTCCAGGGGTTTTCCATATAAGTGTTTGGGAAAAATATGTTCGCAATTTTCGAATAGTTCTCGAAACTTTCATTGCTATATATACTGCTGGTCCCAAAACCACAAGTAGTATTTTCATAAAGTATATCATTATGTAAGACAACGGCAACAATTTTAAATATTTGCATTTTAAATTTTAAAATTTCGCCAGATTTTTCAACCGTGCCGTTATACATTTGAGCATTACTATAGGACGTTGATATACTATTGGTAGATGTCGAAGACATATCAGAATTAGGTATTTTAACCTTTTTCATATCCGTATACAAGAATTCTGATTTTTTAAAACTATCTCCTTCGGCACACCACTGTCCATTCTTTTCAACAATGCCTGTCATGTTCGTATTGCAATGTGGGTAAGTTAATTCAGTTTTATAATCCGAAAATTTTTTTAACATCTTATCTTTTGGACGCACATCATCAAATCCTTTTAAAATTCGGGTTAGCAGATGCGTTTGTCGAGGGGTAAGCATAAAATAAATGTCATCTATGACAACTTCCAGGTTGATTTTTGGACCAACTATATTTTCGGTTTGTTTTACGCTAATTTCAAAATTCTGACACCCTTTGAATTCCACTATTTTACATAGGCTTCCAACAGACTCCAACTCCCCAATATGGCTTTCACTATAAATAAGTTCGGAAGTATGAATCGTTAAATCATTAGTAACTAAGTTGTGCTTTGCAATCATCGGTAAATATTTCAAATTAGAGGGCTGTTCCGTGCTATCATCATTACTACCGAAGCCTTCGTTTGATGATGAATATTTTCCATATCCAGTTTGATTTTTATATTCCACATGTTTAGCTTTAAATGTTATAATAAGCTTTTTGTCTGACTTTGGCAGTGTGTACTCGATGTTTATCGTCGTGTTGGTTAAGTTTGCATGTATACGATTCAGAACTGAAAAATATAATAAAAAATTAGATATTTACAAAATAGATAAAGATTTATAATTGTGATTTTAATTGAAAATTGAATTTTTATTTGAAAAGTTTTTTAATTATGTTTAATAACGCTTTGTTTTCGTTTTGCATTTCCCACGGATAAATTTTTCCTTGTTATTGTAAGGGATTTCTTTGCTGCAAATGAGCTAGTCCAAACTACGGTATTATTCATCTGGTTGAGTAAAAATATGGTTATTAATTTGACATATTTGTACGCAACCAGGCGAATAACCTAGAAAGGCTTTTGAGATATATTTGTTTATTGTTTAAAACTCTTCGATGTTTTTGATAATACAATTTCAGAGAAATAAAAACTTTAATACCATTTGAAGCTGTCGATAAACATAAACGTTTTTTGTCCATTAACAAATACCCATAATTTCCGTGCCAAGATGACAAAGATTTAATCTTGAGTCCCTGTATCCTCATATTCGAGATAGAGGGACGAAAAAGTTATTGCTACTACACCAAAATAATATTATCAATACTCGGTTGCGATTGAAATGGTAATTTAAAGCAAAGATCACCTGATGCTACTGTAACTTTTCCTAAAATGATCCTTGTTGTTATTACCCCTGATTCACCACCAGATGATTTTATTTAATTCAGATCTAAAGCCAACCTTGTGGTAGAAAAATTCAAATTTTCTTATTTCATGTTATATTGTTACTCACCATTGTCAATGGTTTCAGCAAACTTTTCCAATCCAATTAAAGTATTGTTGTGATTTAGAAATGGTATGTCGTCATCAATTTGCTTCATGCATTCTTCGGCCATTTGCATGGAACTACTAACGGATGACCACATCGATTCTAGCATAGTTGTTCCGCTTTGGCAACGGGTGACTGGTCTGAGAGTGATAGTCAAATTTGAGATATTGAGTAAACTGTCGTTGGTCATAAGAGCATTCCATGGAACCATTGCCGTCAAGCATCCAATTTGTCCAGAAACCACTTCAAAAGCCCAGCCTTGACCTTCAAACAATTCGTTGAGAGCCTAAAAATAAACATTGTTAAATATTATTTTAACTCCTTGTTGTATCTTGTGGAAAAACAGTCACCAACGTGTGGGAGCTAACATTCACCAACTATTAATTTTAGTGCGTAGAAAGTTATAATTTGGTTATAATGTAATGTTTTTATGAATTTCTACTTTTCTTTAATTTAGTTTAAGGGAAAGTTATGTATTGTTCGACATGAGTTAATCCGATTTATACTTACATTAACCTTAAGTGATATATTTTCCACAACAGCTTTGCCATTGTAGAGATCCACTTTCAATTGTTCCAAGTTGAGATTATTTTCAAAAAACTGTCCCAAATACCTTTGCAGCAGGTACCTGCATGTCTTCGTTTTTAATCCGTCCCACAGATTAAACCACGACATTTTTATTGACTCTCAGAACGAAGTAAAACTTCATAAAGTAAATATTTACACCTTTGTTTTTATTTTCCTTTCATTGGAGATGTGCTGCTGACAACAGGTTATTCGACATATCAAAATGTCAATAATCGATTATGTAATCAATAATCATATATATATATCGAATATTTGCCAATCACGCAGAGCAACATCTTTGCTTTAGCAAAAAATATTTTTTTAGTAGTAGACCCAATTTATCAATCAATTCTGGCAATATTGAGTTGTATTTTCCCTGGTGAGGATGATGCGATTGACGCACAATTTACGGAAATTGATGATTGATGTCTGAGAAGATTTTTGTCTCTTTTTAAATTAAAAGTAATAAATTTAAATTTTAGGTTTGTCAGTGGTTTTTTTAATATCGTTTACGGAATCATATATAATATCGTTTTGTTTAAAATATCGATAAGTTTAGATATTTGCATGTTTTTTACCATTCCTAATATAGGCCGTATTTAGTTTTAGAAGTTAATACGAAATGGCTAGCAAGTTGTTGATGGCATTTGTTGCGAATAACTGGAAAACTTCTGTATTTAGACTTGGAAATCATGTAAACTTGCAGAGCGTTCCATCAACACTTTTGTTTTCCCGAAATACAAGCTTCTTTAATAAATGTAAGTACACGTGCTATGAATTACGCTTATGATCATATAATATAGCGAAATCTCATCAACACCATATCCCTAATATTATATGTATTTATAAAAGAACTATACATTTTTCCTATTAAAATTAAACATTATATAAATTGTCCGCTTGCATTTATGTTATCAAAAGCAAATTTGTTATGTGTATGTGATGTTATGGTTGAAGTGCGTACTGAAGGATGTAGATAAAAAACAACAAAAAATTTAATCATAACAATTGGTCCATTTTTGAGTACCGGTTAATTAGCGCAGTGCTTGAGTTAGAGATTTATTATTTAATTTAATATGGATTCATGACGTATTTTGCGCAATCAGCTATTAAAAATTCCAAAACTTAATGCCATAATGGGTCTTATGGTTAGAAATCTGCCATGAACATAAATAATTCAATCTCAAGCTAGAAGAAATCTTAACACCTTGCTTTACAAACTGCTGCTTCTAGAGGAAGATGCATTGAAAGACGCCCTTTCAGAGTACAAAAACTAAGTAAACAACACATTAGTATAAATCTTAAATCTCTCAAATTCTCTAAATCTCAAAAATTACCAACCAAATTTGGTGGCTATAGACTTAAAATTGTGGGCGAACTTCAGTGTTAAAGTATAAAAATTCAACTATTTTAATATTCTGTTTTATTGTCGCTATTTATCACGGCTATAATGTATTTTATTCCCTATTTACTTATCGGCTATATACAAATTAACATATTCTATTTTGTTTTTTAGTACCTGCTGAGGATATATGGCGCGGAGTAACAGCTGTTAGTAATGCTGGTAAAAAAAGAGGACGCGGAAAGGGATCAGGAAGAAAAGTTGCGAAGGATCTTAATCGCGGGCAGACAATCGGACTCGGCAAAAAAAATTTGATATGGCCAGGTTTGAATACACCGATTCTACGAGGAAACGAACTTATTCAGCAGCAAAAACAACCTGAAAACTTAGATAGAGAAAAAAATATAATTAATTTGCGGGACTCTGTTAGTAATTTCAAACTAACAAAATTAAATTCAATTGATCGAGGATGGTCTGGATCAAAAATGCCAGGCCGCAGTACTGGGCCGCCGGATGCAGTCGGGGAGGATATGTTTAATTCATTTGACACGCGTGTGTTGGAAAATAAAATTGTTTTTATTATGAAAGGAAATATGGGAAGAAAGCGAAGATATTCGGTTTTATCTGTCACCGGTAATTCCAACGGATTGGCTGGTTTTGCAACCGCTAAAGCTCCTGAAGTTCGAACCGCTCTTCGGAAATCGAAAAATCGAGCAGGGCAAAAACTTATCGACATAGATCTTTACGAAAACAGAACCATTAATCACGATTTTTATACGGGTTTCGGAAAAACTAAAATATTTGTTTTTAAAAAACCAGAGGGTTATGGTTTGGTATGTCATCGGGCTATACAAACTATCTGCAAGGTGATCGGAATAAAGGACCTGTATGCGAAAATTGAGGGGTCAACAAACCTACAGCATATTGTTAAAGCATTTTTTATCGGACTTATGCGTCAAAAATCTTATCAAGATATAGCCAATGCATCAAATTTGCATATTGTCGAGCGTCAAATGGCCAAAAACGGATTGACAGAAATAAAAGCAAGTCCTCTAGTCGATAAGAAAACTTCAGAAAATGATCGCATAATTGATTTTATGCAATTCACCTTGGGAAACAAAATTGTATTAAGAAAAAAGAGAATGCCACCTTTCTATGTAAATTCTAAAGGCCATAACCTATATCAATTAAAAACAGAACGGTTTCGAAACCAATCAAATGTACGTTTACACAAATTAGTAAATTCTTATGCATAAACTATTAGCTACCGATTGTGGAGCGACTTGTTTTTATTAATATTTTTGTGTGTAAACATTAATAACAAAGAAAATGTGACATAATAAAAAAATGCAATAAGCAAAACATTGTAATATTCTTAATTCGATCAGACTTGATGGAATATTGACAGAATAAATATTAAATATGTGTTATACTACATTTTGTTTTTTTCGTAAAATACTCAGAAATATGTTTTTATCAAGCTTTAAATTTTCTAGATGAATACACTGTTATAACTTTAACCAACTATAAAATTCCAATTAGCAAAGCAAGTTTATTAATAACCTCCACAAAACAGTTGGTTAGTTTGACATCTTAATAATAGGGAAAAAATATGACTAAGTTATGACGCGACTCGTGCCGATAGTCAGCCTGGCTGGATTCCCCTGTATAGCTCAGTCGCTCAAAGAGCAAATCGAATACCAGGCGACCTCTGATAATAATAAGAATTACCTACATGCTGCGGAAGTGGTTAAGGAACATGTTCGTGTAGGTCTGCCACACTTGCCTTTAAGGAAGAGAAGCCAATTACTTGTGCAGCATAATCTTCGGAATCTTCGGAAGGGGGTGCATAGAGCAAACTGCTGCGAACATTTTTAATTTTATTTTGCTCACAGCCCGCACCCATAAGACTACTCTCTATATGGCCCACGCTTGCCTTGGGCCAACACCAGACGAGAGCTTGTAGTTTATCCTCGGGTAATGCGAAAAGAAAAAGTGGGGCAGTACGGACACAAATTTATGAGGTGAGTCACTCTTAGCATTAATGTTGAACACTAATCTTCTGATCTGTAACATGGGAAATTATCCCACTTATTAAACATCGTAAAAAAGGTCTTTGATCTAACCATTGTAGCACTATCAGAGTCTCGGAAAAAGAATCTTTCTCTGTTCTTAGTCAGAGTTTTTGGATTGTCTACAAATATGCTAAAAAATAGTTTAATATAATTGCGACAATGCAAACAGTTCATCTCCTCGAGGTCCCAAAAGAACGGTTAGCAAGTTAATACCGGTTTAGGGCCTTTTTTTTTGAGGCGAGCATCATTATTTTACAAAATAAAATTAGAAGAGTTAGCGATATATACATTTACAAATAATTTAAATAAAAGATTGATAAATATAGACTTTAATTGCTTAGCATTTTATTATCACCAAATATAATTTATATATTAGAGACAAGTCAACTCGAGCGTTTGCTTCAAAAACGCTTAAGATAATATTTTTAAAAAAGCCAAAAATGTTACAGACTAAATTTTAAAATGTTAAAATTAGTGATGGAGATGGAAATGACTTTAAATATTTTTTTATAATTAAATTATTGATATTATTTTTCTACAAGAGCAAGGCAGAACTGAAACACAATGTGTTCTGTTTTCTGTTGTTCCCTTGTGTTCACTATCTGGTTTGAGTAAGAAGTTATCGATATAAGCGAAACTCCAAAAACATCGATACAATTGATGTTTAACCAGCTCTAGCCAAAGGCGTCTACCGACATATAAAGGTGATAGAGAGCTGTTCGCGAAAAATATAATATTTTCGTGTCAAAATGGGATCTATTTCGGATTTTGGACAAATAGCATTGAAATGGGATCCAAAAAATTTAGAAATTCGTACCATGTCAGTGGAGAAAACCTTGGAGCCCTTAGTTTTGCAAGTGACAACGCTTGTGAACACCAAAGGTCCAAGCAAAAAGAAAAAAGGTGAGGCATTATATGGAAAGTGGTTTTTCAGCTCGTTTTATTATTTAAAGGTGTATTAAATTATTAGTATGCATTAATATTTTTTTTATATATAAATGCAAAACCATTTCAATTTATAAACATGTATACAACAACATTTTAACATATTTGTAACTCCACTTTTCGGTACACATCATTTACTACTACATAGAAATGAACACACATAAGTGTGTATCTGTATCTAAAGTAATGCTCTCGAAATTCACACAATGGGCTTGCTTTTACTCAAATTACCTTTTGAGTTGTATATGAGAAAAATATTAATATCCCCATTGGAAAAGTATTTGTTTGGTGTTCATTTTGTTCATGACTTTTCATCAGTCCAATTAGTGCCAAAAGTAGGTCATTAAATGGTTGTCGCTTAGGCTTCTTTAATTATGGATTTTGCTCAATAAAAGGGAAAACATATAAACAAAAAAAAATTTCAATTAAAAGCAAGAAAGAAAGAAAGGAAGAATTTATATATAAATATATATATATATATATATATCAATTATTATGTTCAAAACAATGTTTGGACTACATTACTTGAGTCTAAAATGAGGGATCTTTGTATACAACTTTAAAGTCTTTTAATAATTTGGAGTTATTTTGTATTTTTCATATTTATTTTTCAATCATAAAAGTGTAAAGCCTTTTAAAAGTTTAAAGAAGTGTGTGCAAGAAACCATGTTCCCTGCGTTGCAATCAACACAATTGAGTGTTTTGTAAAATCTATGGAAAATTTGTGTATTTGTATACCCTTCAGTGCTAAAAATCTCAGACCAATGTTTCAAAGTGAGCTACACCAAGAAGTAACTGTTGGTATTGTGCAATGTCAGTCATGTTGTCTGTGTCTCAGAATATGCGCAATTTTTTAGTCATCCTTAGATATAAAGACTTGAAACTTTAAACATGTATTATAATTTATTAGCGATGTCTTTCAGACATGTATTTCAGACCTCATTGCCTTCTAATAATTTGAAAGTTTATTAGTATGTATGTGCCTGGAAATTGGCTTTATGAATCAATCTTAATCGATAAAACAATCAAAATACAATTGAAAAACTTCAAAGTGATTTGCTGGTAACCTTTTTCAAAGATCTGCATATACATTATCAAATCAGGCCGCCCCATTAACTTCTAGTTTAAAAATCTAAAATGAGCATAGCTTCCATAATTTGTAAGCTAGAGTCGTTGAATTTTGAAAGCATGTTTCTGGAAACCCTCATAAAAGGCCGATCAAGATTTGAAAGACGAACCTTTCTTCCTCCTTTCAAAACCGATACATTTCTTAGTGTCAATTAATATACCCATATATCTTACATAAATTGTAAGCTATAGTCTCCAAATTTGAAATGAACTTTGGAAGAAACACCCTCCATTAATACGAAAATTTCCTTTTTTACTATGTCCACTCCCGTCACAAAAACGATAAGCGACTATATCTCCCGTAAATGTCAAGCTCTACAGTTACCAGAATTGGAAGGTGGATTGGTAAAAACTTTCTCCCTCCTCTCCTGCATTCAAAATGTTCAGAGTGTTTCGTAGTCCGTTACGCCCGACTGTATCGTTATCTTGAGTTTAGAGTAAATCAATTAAACGCACAATTTAAATATAATGCCTGAATATTAATAAATTGAATAGCTTGTCATATATATAGCTGTTCATTTCTTTCGACGAAACTACTTATGCGCTTTTTTCAAACTGTATTCAGAAAAGTATAACTTTTTTGTAACTTTTCTCTTATAAACTTCCAAAAGCTTTGACGGTAGTTTACACTGATCTCTATAATAATATTTATTACATTGTAAAATCGCAATCTTTCTCTACCTGTCGTAATATTCGAATATAATTGACAACTTTTTACATTTACCTTATTCCTCTGTCCACTCTACAAAACTTCATATCCTTATAACATTTAAACTACTAAAATTATATTCGCTTCCACTTTTAATTATAAGTATCTTATCTATTTTTCTCTCTTGAACCTAATAACTTGCCAAGTGGAGTATTTAAAATGTTTCTTAATTTATTGTTACATCAATTGCTAACGCTTTTTATGCTAACAAACAGATGCATGTCAAAGTTGTCAGACATTCATAAGAAGTTTGACAACATCCTTACTTGCAATTTGTCTTATTTTTAAACCATTTTTCTCCACTAATAACGACGACTGTTTTTTTTTTAAACGGTATCTGGTAATTCTGGTAAAATTAAAGATCACCGATGAATTTTTCTTTCTACTTTCTCATCCAGCTAATTTTGCCTTACACTTATCTTCATAATTGTTCACACGACGTTGTATTATACTCTAATAAAATTTGGTGCTTTGCTAACCACTTGCTTTTAAATTATTCAACCGGCAAGAGCTTTGGTTAACAGAAGTTGAAAACTCTTTCACTATAAGAATTCTATATGTCCCTCCTATCTTTTAGTATTGATTTTTTTGGTTGGTTCCGTATAAAATCTATCAAGATTAAATTGAGTCCGCTCAGATACAATTTCTTCCCATGACTTATTTTTTCCTGGTAAACATGTTACGAACAGTATTTCTTCCTAATTATTCATATATAGGAATATTTACGTTTTGCACAACCGTTTTGCGAGTTATTTGTAAATCTTACAATGGTTAAATGTTATTGTTCTGTATTACTCAATACAATTTAATTTTGATCAATTTACACATTAAATTATAAATTTAAGTATGTATGATTTTATGGTGTTACAAAGTAGAAAATTCACTGTTAAGGCCCTTTTTTTTATTTTCATGTATCTTATTATTTTCCAATTATTTATAATGTATTTAATATTTTTAGGAAAATCAAAGCGTGCAAGCGCGCTGGTTGCAGCGGTGGAGAAGGCCACTGAAAATTTTATTCAGAAGGGAGAGCAAATTGCATATGAAAATCCAGACATAACTCAAGAAATGCTGTCTGCCGTTGACGAGGTGCGCAAAACAGGAGATGCCATGAGCATTGCAGCCAGAGAATTTTCAGAGGATCCATGTAGCTCCCTGAAGCGAGGAAACATGGTTCGAGCAGCTAGAAATCTGCTCTCAGCTGTTACACGTTTATTAATTTTAGCAGACATGGTTGATGTTCATTTGTTACTTAAGTCTCTTCACATTGTTGAAGATGATCTTAATAAGCTGAAAAATGCATCTAGCCAAGACGAACTTATGAACAACATGCGGGTAAGAAATATGATTAATTTTTATGTGATTTTTACATTAATGCTTACCTAATAACTCAGCAATTTGGTCGCAACGCTGGAGAACTCATAAAACAAGCAGCAAAGCGTCAACAAGAGTTAAAAGATCCGCAACTGCGGGATGATTTGGCTGCTGCTCGGGCAATGTTAAAAAAACATTCAACAATGCTTTTAACTGCATCTAAGGTCTACGTTCGACATCCAGAGTTGGATCTGGCCAAAGTCAATCGAGATTTCATTTTAAAACAAGTGTGCGATGCCGTGAACACGATCAGCGATGTAGCCCAAGGAAAATCATCACAGCCTACTGATGTTTACAGTGGCGCCGGGGAATTAGCTGCAGCTTTGGACGATTTTGACGTAAGTTTAAATACTATAAATTGAAAAATTGTATTCTTATATTTGCTTTTTTTTGTAAATATTTTAGGAGGGAATAGTAATGGATCCCATGACGTACAGTGACAAACGGTCACGGCAACTCCTCGAAGAACGTTTAGAGAGTATTATTAGTGCTGCAGCACTGATGGCCGATGCCGATTGTACAAGGGACGAGCGCAGGGAGAGAATTGTCGCCGAATGCAATGCTGTTCGTCAAGCTTTACAGGATTTGCTTTCCGAATACATGTCAAATGTAAGTTTATTGAAGCCAAAAATCGACTTATGTCTGTAATTTCCAACAATCTTATATTTTTCAGATGGGTCAAAAAGACAACAGCCCCGGGCTAGATCGTGCGATTGATCAAATGTGTCGCAAAACGAGAGATTTGCGACGGCAGCTTCGCAAGGCTGTTGTGGATCATGTGTCTGATTCGTTTTTGGAAACAACTACGCCTTTGATTGACCTAATTGATGCCGCCAAATCTGGAAATGAAAAGAAAGTGCGTGAAAAGGCTGAGATATTCACGAAGCATGCTGAAAAGCTAGTTGAAGTTGCTAATCTCGTGTGCAGTATGTCGAATAACGAGGACGGAGTAAAAATGGTTCGATATGCTGCGGCCCAAATAGAAAGTTTATGCCCTCAAGTAATAAATGCTGCGTCAATACTTACGGTGCGACCAAACTCTAAAGTTGCCCAAGAGAACATGGCAGCTTATCGCCAAGCTTGGGAGGTGCAAGTTCGAATATTAACTGAAGCAGTGGATGACATAACAACCATTGACGACTTCTTGGCTGTTTCTGAGAATCATATTCTAGAAGACGTAAACAAATGTGTAATGGCTTTACAAGTCGGCGATGCTAAGGATCTGCGCGGAACTGCTGGCTCTATTCAGGGTCGTTCGTCTCGTGTGTGCAATGTTGTTGAGGCTGAAATGGACAACTATGAACCATGTATTTACACCAAGCGAGTTTTAGAAGCAGTTAAAGTGCTCCGCGAGCAAGGTTGGTATTACCATATTTAATTTTATTTACCATCCTATATATATTGCCTTATAGGATAAACCTAAAAACACCTTATTGTTCTCATTTCAAAATTTAAAAAAAAAAAAAATTTCAAAGATGAGTTTACCAGTTATAAAAATATCGGTTACGTTACGGCTGCAACGTTCTTGTTGTCTTCATGCTTCGAACCCCAAATAATGGGAAAATATTGTGTGCATTTAAATATTCAGTCAGAGAATTAATATTTTTGTAGTGAAGCTTACAACACATTAAAGGAAACATCGCCGAGTCGATATTTATGTCGGTCTGTCTGTTTTTATTTTGCTAATTATTCACTCAATTTTAAAGTTACCTAATAAAACTGAATGAATATTAGATCAGTTGGAGGATTCGGATCGGAACATCGAATAATGAGTTTTTGTATTAAAAACGGGTCAATCAGCAAAATCGAACTACAAAATCATATAACTCATATGATTTACTATTCTTATATCGATAATAATTGATTTTTAAACAAGTGCTGCTTTGCTGTCGGTACTTTTCTAATAATGTATTGTTAGTACAAGTTATCTACCATATATTTGTATGTTGTAAAATACTTAAAATTCTTCTTTCTCTTTCATTATAATAAACACTGTCACTAAAAATAAGGTTAACCATCGATTATAATTTTTTTATATTTTAGTGATGATCAAATTTGAACAACGAGTTGATGCTGCAGTGGAAGCCCTTGCCACCAATACAAATAAAAATGTGGACGAGAATGATTTTATCGATGCCTCTCGATTGGTATACGATGGTGTACGTGAAATTCGACGTGCAGTATTAATGAACAGGGTAAGAAAATTAAAAAGCTAAAGAATTTTCCAAGTGACAAACTGTGTACTGGCTTACAAATCTTTAAAAAATCGTCAGTAACAGAAGTTCGAACTTATGAACTTACTTTGATTTAAAAACTCTCTTTTGAATTAATAATCTTTACAAGTTTCATAATTACGTTTCTCATTTCAGAGCTCTGAAGACTTAGACACGGATACTGAGTTTGAACCTGTCGAAGATTTAACATTGGAAACACGCAGTCGATGTAATTATTACTTTTGCTTAGTTTTTCCGTGTGGCTTAGTAAAATTAACAACTCAATGTAAAATGAGTTTAAAGACCTGAAGTTTTGTATATAAGGATGTTTTTATATTTATGTCATTTTTCTAACTTTAGCATGCCAATTATGAATATTTCACAATTTTGGATATAAATTAATTATGTTTATGTTAAACCACTTACAGCAAGTGCTCATACTGGTGACCAAACAGTTGACGAATATCCGGACATAAGCGGCATTTGCACTGCTAGGGTAAGTGTGCAATGTAACAAAACTTTAGCATTGCCTATATAATTTTTTTTTATATCTTTAGGAAGCAATGCGTAAAATGACCGAAGAGGATAAGCAAAAAATTGCACAGCAAGTGGAGCTATTTCGACGAGAAAAACTCACTTTTGATTCAGAGGTTGCTAAATGGGACGATACTGGAAACGACATCATTTTCCTGGCAAAACATATGTGTATGATAATGATGGAGATGACAGATTTTACAAGGTATTTCTTCTTTTTTCCATTACTTACTTCCACTGCTTTATCACTTTTCCTGAAGCTGGGAAAGACGCGTCACTAGGTTTCGTGCTTCAAGATGGTCAAAAAATGATTGAAGTACACTTTATTTACTTTAAGGATAAATACTAAATACTGCCATACTTAATTTAATGTGTTTTAGTTTATTAGTGAACTAAAATATTTATTTGTGTATTATATCAACAACTTTCAGAGGTCGTGGCCCTTTGAAGACCACCATGGATGTTATCAATGCCGCCAAGAAAATATCCGAGGCTGGCACTAAACTTGATAAGCTTACGCGTGAAATAGCAGAGCAGTGTCCGGAAAGCAGCACCAAAAAAGATTTGTTGGCATATTTACAACGTATTGCTCTCTACTGTCACCAAATCCAAATAACTTCTAAAGTCAAAGCAGATGTCCAAAATATAAGCGGGGAATTGATTGTTTCAGGGGTAAGCAAAACGTAAATTTATATTTTTATTTTCAATAACGATTTTATTTCATCTTTTAGCTGGACAGTGCTACTTCTTTGATACAAGCAGCTAAGAATCTAATGAATGCCGTAGTGCTGACAGTGAAATACTCTTACGTAGCATCAACAAAATATACTAGACAAGGCACTGTTACTGTAAGTTTATCTATATCGTCTTTGATTTGTTTACTATGTTTTTATAACATATCCGGTTGATGTCAACAAAAAAACAAACTTTTATTTTAATGTATTTTATAATTGTATATTCTTGTAACATTTGTTATTTAGAAAGATTTCTTCGGATATTTTAAAATCTGATCTATTTTTGATACTAAACGCTATTTTTTCTTTTCTAAAGTCTCCGATTGTAGTATGGAAAATGAAAGCACCAGAGAAAAAACCACTAGTGCGACCAGAGAAACCAGAAGAAGTTCGCGCTAAAGTTCGAAAAGGATCGCAGAAAAAAGTTCAAAATCCAATACATGCTCTATCTGAATTCCAAAGTCCCGCTGATGCTGTTTAAGGGATTTAACTTCGAATTATAAAATTAAGTATTATATACCTAATGGATAATAATATACTCGTATATTGGTATAACTGAACTGCCGCAAGGGGCACAGTTTATTATTTAATAAATATATTCTACAATAGGCACGTAATATGTATGAGTTTTATTTCAAATCTTTTTGCGAATGCTAACTATTATTATTAGAATTTATGATACTTTTATCGGTACTGTATTTCATAATTTTGAAAAATGTTTTAAAATTAAGGAAATTGGACTATGATCTGGCATGTGGCCCATATTTAATGTAGAAAGTTTTACTTTAGGTAGAGCAACCGTCATGCCTTAGGGATGTTATACAGTGTTGGATGGACTTCGAAGAAACAGCTGAGCAAATGACGAACTCAATTATAAGACGACTCAGTATGACATCTCGACGAGGTGCCCCTGTTCACTGTTCGAATGAAGGTATACAGGACGGTATATAACACTTGACAGAAGGAAATTCCAAACGAACTTAGTAGGAGCCACCCGCTGCATATCTAAAAGAGTTGAAATATCGATTTGACAGAACTACGCAAAACTGCAGACTTCGGATGCCAGTGGTTTGACATACAAGTTAGTGATGAAGAGGCTTCATTCGTTTAGATCAGCATGTCCTACGAGTCCAAGCCCTCTAGGTCAAATTGCATCACATTTACCTCAGGAAACTGAAGAGAGGCAAGTGACTTCTCCTTAAACCAATTCGGAGTTTGAATAGACGCCATTGAGAGGGTAGCAAAACGTGCCCAAAATACCATAGAGGGTAGCAGATGACTAGGTGACATATACCACTAAATCAAGTAAGTATTATTGGCGGGTACTTCAAAGTTACGAAGCTGCGCAAGCACACTGACAATGGAGTAAAGAATTCTACCATAACGAGCGAACTACTATAGGGTTAGGTTCTTCTAAAATAATGCACATACTATACTTGAGATATCTCAAGTATAGAAGTGCGCGACAAGAGTCGTTTCTGTTATCAGACAATCTGTACTCAGAGCTCAGCTCTATCCGTTCAGATATACTAGCTCAGTCAAAATGCAAGTAGTGCTTTGGATCGACCATAGCAAGACCTTCAAGCTTGGTGAAAAAGCGCCAACAAGCACAGCGCACTGGAGAGTCCACTGCGATTTCCAGTCATGAGCAATATTCAACTTGTGTACAAGATCTTCCAATTGACTTTTTTATTTGTCTACTGTCAAACAAATCGAGGTGAGCAGAAGTTGGTCGCAAGAAGTACTTATGACTTATTTCCTTAGACTTTATCAGTAAACTTAAGCATCGATATTTAAAGGATATCTAGTCTTATTTTCATTAATTTTATCGATTTACTCTTTGAATTGTATCAAAGAGCGGTCGATTTGACAGCTAGATCCCAAATCAACCTGTCATCATTATTTATTTTTGAATTACAACGTTCAAAACTTTATAATAAAATAAATAAGAGTTTTCCAATGTCTTTAAAAGCGTAAACATATTTAATGAGAATGGTGACACCAACTTCCTGACGATATGATCAGGTGAATTGGGTACCCTACTGAAGCGATAAGTCTATACACTGCACCTCGGGAATCGATTTGTTTACCACGAACTATCTATAATTTTACATTACCCAATTGAAGAAGGAATGGTTAAACCAAATGCACTTGGCTACAAATATACCAATACACGCAAAATATATCTGGTTCCTGCTGACACTCTCCAACAACAGCTGGAGAACGCTCATCTAAATCCTAACCGGAAGACTTGCTGCTTTAGGTAGGTCAGCTAAGAAATCTTTTCAGGCTTGACACAGATATTTTCGTTGCCTCGCCGAATCTCTTTTCGGCACCTCTATGGATCAAATGATCTGTGTGTGAGGCAGTTTTATTATATTTGATATCTTTATTGAATACTTAGAAAAAATACATAATTTCAGTCTTTCGAAAAACTCTTAATTGAATTACAGATGACCAGTATTTGAAGACTTAAATTATGAACTGCACAGGTTTCAATAAGTGTAAAGTTAACATATTTTTTTTCGCTAAAAATGAGAAGATAATATAGCTTTTCACCTTCATTTTGAGTACAAAATATAATAAACATTTTCTTTATTATCATTTCCATAAGTTGTCTATAATAATTATATTGTTATTTGAAGCACAAAACCATATTCAATTATATATATAAATACATTTAAGTGTGTGCACATGGAAAGGAAAAATTACTAATAATTCGAAATAAGTCGGGAATATTTATATACTTATACATGTTATTACATAAGGCTTATGGCTACAATAATTTAATCTAACAAAAATTCATGTTTTATTCGTCTTTTTTCTTTTTCAGTTTCGAATATTATATTCTTGGAGTCAATACTAATGGGAAGCAGACTGCAGGTAATGCTACGCATGCCGGTTTAATCTTAATTTCTGAAAGATCAGCACTGTTTATATTAAAATTTTGTAAAATATTGGCTAACAAAATAAATCCAAACCCACGCACCAGATTTTGTCCAATGCAAGTGCGTTTTCCAATACTAAATGGCAAGAAATGAGGAATATTTTTTCTTAATTGATATTTTCTAGGCTCAGAGTCCACTTTAATATTTTTTTCAAAAAGCTTGGTGCTTTCTTCGGAAGAATGATGTATTATCGCTTCCTTTTCAAACTCAATTCCTGAATCTGATTCCTCTGAGCATCTTCTCTTGTTATTACATTTTGCTGATAATGGTTCGCTGTTCACGTGTTCTTCTAAAAACCTTTCTGGTTGAAATTGATCAGGATTCTTCCAGTGCTTATCGCTCATATTAAGCACATAATTATTAATGAAAACAATGGTTCCACTAGTAACGCCAAAACCCGATATCTGTGTATCCTCTGTGGCCACATGTGGAACAATAGGAGAAGATGAGTAACGTAAGACTTCGAATATAGTAGCCATGGTATAGGGCATTTTATCCATATCAAATAAAGTAATATTTCGTTGACCGTTTTTCGACACTAAGTCGACCTCACTCTGAAGTCTGCTCCCAATAACTGGATCCTTTGCTATATACGATAGAGTTAACATCACTAAATTTCCTACCGCTGAGTGACCACCTATAAAATCTTCTAGCATAAAAATAATCGTGTTTCGCGTAACGTTTTTATTCTCTATAAGACTCTTTAAAAGTACATCTGTGAAGTCGATGTCGGGTCCGTCTAAATCAATATTAACCTCCCTTTGATTGATAACACGCTCTAAAATAAATTTACGAATTGTGGTAGACCAATGACATATCTTTTTTGTATGTTGGACGTAAAAGGGTAAGAGCCATGGCAAAAAATCTAGTGCGTATCCTTGATTAATTTCCCAAAAAATCTCATCAAAAAAATGAACTATTTGTTGAAATTCCTTATCCTCATAATCGAACCGCATCGAACACATATACTGACTAAACATATTTGCGCATGCTGTAAGCAAAAGAGGCTTTATATCAAAGGCCTGTCCAGGCTTAATCACCGTTTTCAACTTTTGCATTAAAATCGTAATTTCATTGCATCCAATTCTCGACATTTTCTTGAAGTATGACGACGATTCTCGGGGGGAGCAGTGTCGTCGCGCTAAATTTCTTCGTTTCTGTTGCAGCAGTGACCAGTCGCAAAGGGCAAGAGCTGTGTGAGAAGGAAAGACATATGGCACAGATGTAATACATTACTTGAAAAAAATATATTATACAATTTACTATATAGAAATAAGCCTGATCGCAGCTAAATTTATTTAATTCCGATTAGAACTGACCTCATTTTTCCATGTGTCTAATCTTAAAAGGCTAAATATGGCTAAATATATAAATTTATGTAAATATACCTCAAGGGTAAACGCCAAAGTTGTTGGTGAACAGCTGTTCCTAAATCATTACATCCTACTACCTGATCATTGAAATGTCTTCAATAAAGAACTCTGCTGCCAGCTCCTGGAGTAGGAAAAACCTGTCTGTATCTTCACAGAGAGCAAAGTGGTTATCAAATAGCTTGTCTTTATCATCCAAGGTAACATGTAAAAACTTTCGAAAAATGGCGGAACAGTTTTTTATTCACCTTATTTACGACATTGGTTATTGAGGGCAACTTTGATACAAAGCAGTATTTCTTCTGTGGTTCCTAAGAGGGTGTGCGTAAGAATTTCAAACCCCAAGCAAACATGAAGTGGAATTCAATCCCAACTTGTAATATCTCGCTCACGATATGGTTATACACTGCTCTGCAGTGATCCAAGTTATCACTGACCACTGGTTCATTGGTGCACAAGCAGCCTGTGCTTGTCCCTCATGGAAATTTCTTCAGAAGCTTTCTAAATTAACAAGAAGAGGAATTTTCTAGGGTGGCCTTTTTTCACAGGCATTTCCGATCTCTCCAAGGCAACATGGAAAATTAGTCCTAACAAAACCTACATGACGTAAAGAGACAAGTGCGGAATTTAAGGAACGGAGAAGTGTGATCAATGAACTTGGTGCTGAAATGTTTAGAATGTAAGTGTAATGTGCAACTAAATGATTCAAATGTTAGGTTTACTCAGGGACAATTCAATAATTTCCCTATACACGACATACCACTTGAGAAAGTAGTTTTAATTTCAAGTGTGTTAACCAGAGATATATTAAAGTTGGAACAGGTGACCCTCTTAGAAGTGACTTATGTGTCATTCTTCGGGGTAAGACCTTGAGGCTGGCCTGTATAGAGTCACACTATTTTTAGAGATACAAGCTTTGACATTAGACATAAAACATATGTATTTAGGTTTAAGAATTTACAATAAAATAAAGGCCTTCTCTACAGAGTAGATCAGTGCGAAAATAAACATCGCCTCATCGTGTTCAACACACATTATTCGTGTGTCACACATTTGTTGGTCTTTCAATCCGGATTTGAAGTTTGAGCGAAAACGTAAAAAAACCGCCGTTTTCTATATTTACAACAAAAGTCTGATATAGCACAAAAGCAGAAGAAGATGCTAAAAATGCAGCCGATCACATCACAAAAAGTGAAAGATATATAATTGTTCAAGTATTGCAAGGAGGACACTGAACATGGTGAGCAAAAAAATCACACTTGTGAAATAAGTAGACAGATGTAGAGACTGTCTGCGATATAAAATATAAATTTCTACTTGATCTTTAGGCAATCCAGTAAACCGGAGCTAAAAATGAAAAGTACATTGAAAGTTCGAATAAGAATGGTTTGAGAAATTATCACTGCTAGTGAAAGTTAATTTAATGAGAGAAAATCAGAAAACATCCTAAATATCCTGAAAGTCGCACAGATGCGTGCCCAGAACATGAAACCTCTGTCAGATTTACAAGCGATTGACTTGCTAGATGACAGAGAAATTACCTAGCTGCACTCAAATCCTTGAATCATACAACATTCAAAAAATATTGTAGTTGCAATTCGTTAAAGTTAAAAAAATCGGACTATATTAGAGAACAACTGGTCGATGGTAACCCAACTCTTCTAGAACTACTTTACTATAGTAAGGAATTTTTTTGTTCTAAATTCGTCGTTACTACGTATTCGTCCAAAAGCTAAAGGGTCAGACAACGATAACTGCTTAAATCTAAAAGGTAAAATGTCTCGTAATAATTTCAGCTTCCGGAAAATTATATACAACAACATACTTGCTAATGTGATTTTTAGAGTCAAAAAATTTGGTGTCCTCATTAAAAAATCGGCTCAGCTCGTCACGCTGGCTGTACCTTTCTGCAAATCATTAAAAGCATATAACTCGCAGAATTGGATGGTTATAGTCAAAAACTAGAGGCAAAAAATAAATTACTCTTATTACGAAAATCATACAGACGGCAGGACGAACGCAGAAAATATAGCTTTATTAGTAGCATTAAGTGATTACTCGATATAAAATATACATTTGGTTGCTAATATTCGAATTACCATAATATATATTCTACAGAAAGAATAGGTCAAATGAAAAGCCTCAATTTTAGCCTACTTTACTTGACAACATGTAATTTTCTGTCCATGACCCGCAATCAGAGAAATCGCACTTAATATACAAAACACTAAAAATCTCTCACAATTTAAGAGTTAGTCAAAAAATTTAGCTCATAATCAATAAATCTAGAAACCGGAAGTGAAAAACCTCTTTTCAGAAAAAAACACTCCCATTATAACTAGGGCAAGTATATCATATCAGAGTTTATCGCAGACCGTCGTTAGAAAAGTTCCTTATATTTATTCTAAATTTATCACTTAATTATAATAAATAAAATGTGAAACTTACAATTATTTCGGTCACCTCCAAAGAGTTTATGGTAACGCAAGAAATCAGGTCGTCCGCCAAGAAACTTTCCGTTCTTATTTAGAACCTCTCGTATTAAGTCTAAGTTGTTAACCACAAGACATCGGGTATGACCAAGAGTCAGGGAATAAATATCGCCATGGTGTTTCGCTAACGTTCCAAATCCTTTGAACGGGTTTTTGAAGCGTCCAACTATGTCCAAGTTTCCGATTACAGGCCAAGGACGTGGCCCCGGTGCCTGGACTAGTTTCCGATTAATTTGATCAGATTTTGAATCTGCGTTACTAATAATTGTTTTACGTTGGCAATCACAAATTATTAAAATATATGAGGCGATCACAACTGATAGAGTCACACCGAAAAATAAGTAAATCATTAAGATGAACATTTTTTTTATAAAACTTGTGCTTTGATTTGTTAAAACAATTAAACTTTTTCTAATAATCTCAAACTAAATAAAATCGCGCCGCAATTGCCTGTGCGACTCGCTCGAAAATTATTTGCTTTTCAAAGAACCGTCTTTCCTACGTTTTATTTAAGTGTCGGAGTCAGACGGCGAGCAAGTACATTCATAAATATGTATCTGTATCTGTATCTGTATCTGTATGTATATATGTATATATTAACATCAATAGGTATGCGCATATTTGTTTATACAAAGTTCCTACAAAACTTTGATTCACAACAGTTTGCACACACACCTCATACACATGTATGTAGATGTAGATGTGTGTGTGTGTGTGTGTGTAATACCTTCATTTGAAAGTTGCTACGCTACTTCCACAGAAATTTAGGCAAAATATCTCAGATATTAGGTATTGATAATTATTCACTTTTTACACATGTCTCTATGTACACACATACTCTACATCTATACAGTTATAAATTTATTTAAATAAATATGTATCAGCCCCAAACAGATGTATTTGTGTTTTGTGTAAAGTCCATATACGATTTAAGTTTAGACTGGTCCCAAATATTTATCTGAGGTGATATTTTTTAAATCGATCAAAATGTATTTTCTTCAAGTGGAAATGTTCATACTAAAAGTATTAAAACTTTAAAATGTGCTGTGATTTTTGCTTCGTTTTACATTGAATTGTAGTCAAATTTTTATAGTCCGATAAATGGTTAAAAAGTTATTCGTATTATAAAATATTAGTGGTATTTAAAAAAATTAGATTAATAATCATTTTGTGACTTTTAATTTATTATCTTTTAAAATATTTCTGTTTAGTGGTCTTTAATATTAATATTAGTTTTTATTGTAAATTCTTCTTGGATAGGTCAGATCTCTAGTTTTCTGGGGTATATGAATGATCTAGCTAAATGCAGCTTGCTATGAACCTTTGTTAGTACCATTCATAGACAGTACATACACATATCCTCTAGAAGACCAGGTCCGCCTTATACAATGTGAGGGTAGTTAATAAATATTCTAACTTCAGCACATAGAAGAATACTTGCTCTTATACCTATGAACGCGTCAGTATCATAATGAGCTTAGTCTCTATTCTACCAGATAACATGAAGACTTGAAGACAAGGGAAATACTAATATCTTGCTTAGAAAAAATTGTCCGCATTGTCTTCGGGTACCCGAGCGAGATGTGTACCCAAAACAAAAATATATATGATTTTTGAATCCATAATTATTTATTCAATTTGTCGACTCCAATTATCGTCTGCTAGAGCTAGTACCCATTAATCGTGTGACACAGTGTAGTACTGAGATACATATATATATATATATATATTTAGATGTTTATATATATATATATATATATATGTTTTAAATTGATTTATATCGTACAGGTTATAATTTTGTTTGTTAAAAACTTTCTTTAATTTGAGCACACAAATTTGACAAATGATCCCACGAACCACTTGTGCAAACCTGTTCTTGCTCGAACCCAGTTCTTGCTCGAATGCAAGAATCTTTGTTGGGTTAAGGGGCTTCTATGTTGTTAGAGCTGAGAGCATGCATCCCTAAGATACTACAATATGACAGTATGTGCTTAAAGGATTCTTCCTCGCTCTCATACAACCTGCATATTTCGCTACTCAGTTTAGAAAAGTGACTATTCTACAATGTCTAAGCCGGTGAGTATCCTTAGGCTATTCTTCCTCGTGGTTATTATCTGCTTAAGCATTGGGCTTGATGGAGGCCTGGTGTCTACGGGATGGTATATATAAGCATGGTCCCATAACTAAAGAAGTCCCTCAGCTTTAACTCCACAGCTCATCAATCCCGATAACTAAGGGATCCTTCACCCTTATTCTTCCTAGATATTATCTTCCACTTGTCAGAGACGATCTTGTTTTGGATCCTTGGCAGAACCAACAAGAATTCAATAGACCTATAAACTGGAACGATGGTATATCGTCTCCCACTTTGCAGTCTGGAGGTCTACTTTCCATGCATGTAGCTGCGACTTTACGATTCTCAGTTCACAGCTGAATTCTGTAAGAATGTACCTGGTTCATATCCAGAACATGCGTTATATAATATGACAAGACAGCAAAACACTTAACGTTGGTAGTGGTCTGGAGAGGGGGAGTTAGGGGGATAGGAGAAAATATCAACTATTGATTAATCATTAATGTGCCACCATTAAGTAATTTAATTTCTAAATTATTTTTATATATTTCAGGAGGAGTATCTAGTAATCTAGTTAATCGAGTTAACTGCTGATCCCGAAAGACTGCAGATGTAATTTGTAGATATATATGCTAGGCGCTGCTTAAGTTGTACAAATGTTCGGAAAGCGTAAATCGATAAATCCATATGTCTACTATATTTTTAAAAATAGAATAAATAGGATGTTTCAAAGATCGGCATATAACCAAGCCCACACTCGCCGCCCCAAGAAACTTCTATGCTATATATCTAGCTAGAATTACTAAACTGTGATAGTAAGTTACTGTTAACTCCCCTAGGAGATTAATAAAAATTCATATATATCTCACACAATTTTAAAGCTAGAGTCACCAAATGATTATGATTATCTGTGCGTCAATTTTGCAATACAAGTCCAGGGCATAAGCCTGCCCTATCGGATGCCAAACACACCTGAACTCGACAGAATTTAAATCTTTACTGATTTGAATATAGCGCTCCTACAAGTCAAGATTTATAGTGGTTATAGTTACAATCAGGTGGTATCTTCTGGAAACTCCACATTGCCTAAATAAATCTTTCTATATTGTAATAGGCAATATAATAAAGTATTAACAATTGACACATATACATATACACATATACAAAACTTGGTGCATGATGCGGGAAATTTTTAAATTTTAAAAAGATAGATTTCGCCATTGTGAAATACCAAAAACAAACAAAACACAAAAACTCTGCTAACTCTGCACTAATGTTTTAATATAAGTGCCTAGCGTTATTTGGGCGAACTAAGGGGAAATGTGAACCTTACCGATTGCAGGGAGCCCATTAATCTCTCAGAGCATTTCGGATACGACCTGCGATAGTTACAAGCCTTACCTGCGTAGTGCGGCTCTCTTTTCTTCATTGAACTCAATTGGATTAGAAAATAAATAAAACAATTCTAACAGAATCTGGCACACACAAGGCTGGAATGAAAAAATCCCAATCAACAGGATGTAAAGATATTGAATGTTATTTAGGTAATACCAAGGTCATAGCATGTGTCTATGGGAGCTCCGTGGAGCTGTATAAGGCAGCCATAACAAGTGAGCTAAGCTGGATAGGCCTGTCGAGCAGTATACCTCTTCGGAGATCGAGGCACGGTAGGGTCGTGCCGGGCTATGCGTCCAGAGATCGACGAGTACGATAACTCTCTGTCTGAAGAAGACATAGGTGGGGAGAATAAAGTTTCCACATGTCGTTACGGCTTTTTCACCAGGTTAAAACGGTAGTAATAGTGAGGGCAGTATACTCATGCTGATGGTGGATTTGGTATTCTACTAGCCCAAGACGCTTCCGGACTAAAAAACAAAATATGTAAGTTCAAAAGTACTCAATCTGTACGTAGAATACAAAAAAAGAAGTAAGAATTCTTATGTTACATTATTTTTAGCAACGGCGACATCACTGCAGTTAGCCTTCAGCTACAGCTAGCATATTACCATTATTGGATGATAAGATCTATCGTCCCGAAATGCCAGAAGCGCAAAATTGGCCTAGTCATAGGCTGATTTGCCAATGCTTCCAATGTTCAATACGCGAAATTATTATTATTATTAAAAACCATAACAAAGTCAGAGACCTGAACCATGTACCAACTTCGATTAGTTAATTGGGCGGAGAATCTTGGTCGAGATTCATTAAGAGAGATTTCATTAAGATAATTTAATCTTCTTTCATACAAGAGAATATAGAGCGATTAATATGTCAGTAACTAAGACCACGAGTTCATTATTTAATTGTATTCATTCTTTAAGGAAATCGTTCGTGTTAACGCAATATTTTTGATAATATGCTGTTACCATATCAATAATTGCCTTGAAAAAAAATACTAATTGTTATAAAGTGGCATGCACGATAACCAGAACTCCCCCATTTGAAAATCCGTGGATTGTTGTCAAATAGGCAATTGCTGCTTTTAATCAAATGAGCAGCTTCCATTTTTGGGAGGTTTGATAGGAGCAGCAGCTCTATTTACCCAAAAAAATATTTCGCATAATTGATTTGACAAGATGATAGGTTGTGACGGAAAAAACCACACAATTTTTGAAAAAAAGACATATTTGTTTTGCTAACTGAATTTTCAGAAAATTTTTGATCATTGTTACTCCATTTCCACATCTGGCAACTTGCCAAACTGCACTGTAACTTTTCACACAGCGCCATCTATTGTTCATCTCTATATAGGTTGTTGAAAAAACTAACTTATATTCATTCCAGCCGTCGTTAACTTAACGCTGATACAATTGTTGGCATCTTTGTACTTTGTACCTGCACAATAATATTAATTGGGCCACATATGTACTTCTGTTTATGTAGATAAGTCTTCACAGCTGCTCCGTTCGCGTTTTATGTTAATATTGTAGCTATGGTAGTGATTATTTACTCCATTTGGTGGTAGTTGAGTCGGACAATCATCAACAGCAACATGTACAATCCACACTTAACGAAAGTTGTGGACTCCTTGTTAACTTAACTTAACTTAACATGGCTACAGCTTAGTGAAGACTCAACCCATGGCATATATTGTAAGCAAATTTGCAAATATTGATTTTCCTTATTGATTTTTTAATTTATTATAATAATAATAATAATAATAATGATAATAATAATAATAATTATAATAATAATAATAATAGTAATATCAATTATAATAATAATAATAATAACTTAAAAACTCTCAAAAAGTATTCCTTATTATACGATGTTCTCCCCATAAAATGTAGATTTAAAATTTCAATAAATCTTAAAATAAATTTTATAATCAAATGTGTACACATATGTATGTAAATATATGCACATGTGTATTATATTAATAATCAGCGCTCCAAAATTCGCTGTTCGTTATTTGCAACTTAATTTCATTTTGCGCCCAGTAAATTAATCTAATTTATTGCTCAACTCCAAATCTCATTAATTGCAGTCAGCAACAACAATTTGGAAAACATAAATAACATGAAAAAATAACTGGGTTTTTTGCAGGGAGAAGATGATATACTCTTCCAGACCATAGTATACCTGACAAATGATAAGATATCAGTTAAAATACTGATTTTAAAAAATTAAATATTGTGTTATTAATTACCTATTTTATTAAAGCGCAATAAGAGTTATAAAATGGGTATCTTTTATTTAATTATTTTTTTTTTTTTGCCAATCATAGGTTAAAGGTTTAAGTCCATTGTTTGAAATATCTTCATAAATTGTATGAAGCAGAATTTAATATGTTTTCTTTAGTGCTTCACACCTAATTTTGTTAAAGCTAAAACTGGATTTACTTGATTTGTTTCGGTAGCTGTGCACAGATATGCAATATATTTATATCATAATCTTATACTTAGGTTAAAGTAAAAGTCGTATTTGTTATTAATTCACATATTTTTATATATTTCATGACTTACTGAAGATTTGTAAGTCTCGAACTATATTGTTATATAACAGTCTGAAAGAGATATCTTCTATATTGTAATTATACAAATATTCTTCAGTAGGAAAAAGTTGAGCCAATTTAAATTTATTTAAAATAACAATTTACTTATTTATTTAAATAAGTATGATGAGTTACAAAGATCTAAATGGTTCAATATTTGTTGCAAGTCTTGTGGGGACTCCTACTTTTTGAAAACTTTCAATTAAAAAGCAACCGATTTTTCCTATTTAAGAAATATAATGTATATCAAATGTAAGTAAAATTATATAACGCATATTGAGAAAATTATAAGAAAAAAGTTAGATTGTATTGGGTTTACTTTCCATATTATAAAGCTACTAATTATAATTTTTGGTCTAATGGAATATGTTCTGAGTTCCCACAAGACTTGCCTGAAATGTTCGATTTTAGTTGAGTTTAATTATAGGACAATCAGAAAAATTTATGAAAGATTATTCATGTACTAAAGAAATAAACTTAAAATATATTTTATAGTTCATATTGTAAGACTTTTAATTATTAAACTTATTACTTGTAAGCATAAATGAGTTTGTCATATTTAAAAATATATTAAAAGTATCTTTATGTAAAAATATTCGGCTCGTGAAAACAAATAGTTCCTTAAATACATTTTAAGAATAAATTAGATCGTTTTTTGCATTTACAAATATATATATAAATATATATGTATACATATATATACATAGATTACATATGCATACAAATTTTATATATTTTTTGTCTAAGTAAATAAATAAAAATGCTAAGATGGTCTGCAGAGCAATTTTAACAATTTTAGGATGTGGGCTAATATTAATAAACTAAAGAAGAAAAACTATTTTCAGTGTAAAATAACAATTCTCTCTATTCCCAAATGATGCTCGTTAAGATTTTTGGATGACCAACTTATTTGCCTTATACTTAAATATATTTAATTTATTGTGGACTTTATATATTTAAACACAAAAATATTAAAAAAAATATATAAATTTAAAATTTTATATTTAATATAAAGAAACCTGTATTATAAATATATGTATACTTGACTACAATTTCTGAGCATAATTAATTTAAATAGAAATGATTAACCCAAAGTTATAGCCAAAAATCAATCAGATGCGATGAATCTAATGTGACACCTTTTTTCTTTATTGACTACAATTTTATAGTTGAATTTTTGAACAGAGCAACAGAGAATGACAACGGCCAATGAAGATGTCTGTTTTGGATGTGGGGCGAGTATTTTAGTGTTTTCAATGGGTGAAATAAAAATGATTCAATTGGCGGTTTGGCTGAAATAAAAGCCGTCAGCAGTTGTTGCTTTGCTTGTTGTTGTTGTTGTTGTTGCAGCAGCGGTGGTTGTTGCTATATTTAGTGTTGTTCTGGCGCTGGGCTGATTCGAAAACAAGTTTCAACTTCCAGTTTCCAGTTCTCCGCCATGCAGTTTCTCTTTAAACGCCGACTTTAAGTTAAATGCGCCTTCGATAAAGACGACGATGCGAAATGTTAAAATAAAACAAATTTATGTTGCAATTAATGCTCCCGATAAAGTCGGGCCTAAGACATGTTGTGGTCCATAAAATCGGTACAATGCCCCCTCTCCCCCTCTTGATCTGAACGGGAATTAACACATAATCAAGCTAACATGGGCGACATTTACATACAGAATTGAATTGAATTTAATTCGAACTGAATACGAAATGCGAGCTTGGATTGTCTGCTCTTCCATTCTAATACAGTTGGAACAAAGGTTACAGGCTTGAGATTTTAATTAATCAGAGTCCAACAGAACTTGCAACTCAAACATTTGCCAAGACAAACTGGAGACTTGGCTTCTGCCTGTGGTTGAGGCAGTTGCTCTCTGGTCCGCAGTCGGGCCAAAAGGGGTATTGGTAAATAATTCGAAGCCACAAAGCACTTCATGATTACAACAGCAGTGCCATCCTTTTCGGGAACTGAGCAGAAACGATGCCAAAAGTTTTTGTGGCAAACAACAAAAAGAAAGAAACCCAGAAACACACACGCACTAAGACCCAAGTTGCCACAGACTTCAAGCCAACAGTGACACAAAGTTGGGTTTCAGTTTGAGTTTGAGTTTCAGTTTGGGTTTCGGGCTGTGGCCATAAATTATCGCAGACAAAGTCATTCGTTCCGTTTCGAGCGAAGCGATATGCGTGCCAGCGAAGGAGACGGGCATGGAGAAGGAGAAGGAGTTGGAGCTGCGGAGCTGTGGAGCAGGGGCCAAAGCCGCAGGCTGTCAGACAGCAGAGAATGCAACCGCAGAGGGTTTCAGTGTTTTGGTGTTCGGGGATCGAAGACGGGCTTCTTTGGTGAGGGCGCGCAGAGCTGCCTGGGCTTAGTGTCGGTCTCGTATCTTCGGAATCACAATTCCATTTTAAATTAAAACCGAAAGACGAATGCGTGGAGGGGCATACCTAGAAACCGAAGAAGATGAAATCCAAACTGAAACAAAATGAATGCAACAGGGAATTCGAATACGCGTCGATGTTTCTGATTATGAGAATTTGTTGTTCTGCTGCCGGTGGATATTGCTGCTGTTGTTGCTGTTATTGTTGTTGCTGTTGCTGTTGCTGGTAAATAACCATACAAAAGGGTTCAAGCTGCTAATAACAATAACACAAAGAGCGCGATGGCCCATAAGGCGGGCAACAAAAAAGATAAATTGCATCTGTGGGATCACACGCACGCAGGTAAAAGAGCCAAAAGCCAAAAGCCAAAGCCAAAGGTGAACACAAAGCTGAGCCATGTGCTTTCCAACAGATACATAAAAAAATGCACAGAATGGCCGTCGGATAATGGTGGGTCTACACCTGACATTGACACTGACTTTGACTCCGACTTGGCGTTCAATTGCGGGTTGATTGAGTTTTAAATTGCAATTTGTTGCATCTGTTATGGGCGCTGCTTGGTTCGGGCTTATAGAAAGTGAAAAATTGCTAAGAAAAATTAAGAAAAATATATAACATCGCGTGACTCTGATATATACAAATTTAGCCAACCAACAACTTTAAACATTCCCAAGAAATTGGGAAAAAACTGAACTTCAGAAAAGTTTTCCAAAACAATTTGTATCTTTGCTTTTTTGTTATGTAGTAGGAATATTTTAACAAGACTTAAGTATTTTATTAAAAAGCTTATAGATAACTTATCCATTTTGACTTTAAATTTTGATAAAATACTTTACAAATAAATGAAAATTTAATAACTGAGGTGTTTCAATGTAAAATGGACCAGTATTTGTTTACCTGATTGTTAAAAGCTCTGAAAAAAACAATCACACCAAATAAAACATTTAAATAAAAAGATAAATAATTACAAGAACATCACATATTATGTGAGATTCAAAATAAAAATAAAAACTGAAACAATTGAACATAAACTAATAAGGATTTATTTGTTTATTTTTATTTATTTCTGGATAATAATTGACTGTATGAAAAGACATATTATCCAGAAATAAATTAGCGAAAGTAGAAAGAAGTATTAAAATGAGGGTGGAAAAGAAAGGGTTATGCTGAAAATATATATAATAAGAAATCATGAAAACAAAATCAGTTATTGAAATTAGAAATTGAAATGTTTGCGAAGATTTGCTATCACAAATAGTGTCCGCAGTTTGTCTGCTCACATAAACTTGATATCGAATGGGGAATTACATTATTTGAAACTGTTGTGTCGATGTATCCAGTGGAGAACCATTTGACTCACACTATTTTGAGACACTCGTTTTTGGCATTGACAACAATTTTATTTTATTTTATTTGGCATTCATTGTGTTGCCACATAAATTGTGCATAATTCCCGACAAGATTTTATTTTTCTTTGTAGCACGACTTATTGACAACTCTGGTCAAACAGCAACAAATACAGAAATTGGGTAGAAAAGACACAATGAGTCAAAAATAAGATATTAAATTAGGCCCAAAAAAAAGGTAAGACTTATCCAGGAAAAGATGCAGCATCATAGGGATGCATTTTATGAGTTACAATGACATAGAACATGGAAGCCCTCAACACAACAAAGATTTTGGGATTCGTGAAGGAGCAGTTCTTGATGAAGGAGCTATAAACTCAGAACGTGGCACAATAGATTTAATTGGTCGCAGTGCAGAAATCACCAATTCATAATAATAATAATAATAATAATAAAAATAATAGAGGTCTAACAATAAACACAGTGTAAATATTTTTTATTAATAGTTCTCGCATTTAAAGATTGAGTTTTGTAAAAATAACTCAATCAATTACAAAATGCAGAAAATAACCAGTTAGCAAAAAGAGGCAACAATAAGTTCAGAAATTAATTTCTCAAAAAATTCATTTTACAAAAACAATTCTTGTGTTTAACAAAGAACAAAAGTCAATTTTGGGAGGGGCATTGCAGAGCGAGTGAAGGTGCCGCCAAAAATGCAAAAAAAAAAAAAAACAGCATTAACCAATTAATTATATAATTAATTGTCTTACGAATCAACAAGATGCTAAATAATTTAGGATTAACAAAAAAGGCGTTTGAGTCACACTCAAACTCAGAACTGTCTCCGACAAACTTAGGTATGAAATTTTGGAAATATATATTTATATATATATATATATATATTATATATGTAAGAGTATTAATTAGTCGACAAACAGTTTCAGTTTAAACTGAAATTAAGTTGTTGGTAATAACCTACTCAGTTTAGCCAGGAGACGCAGTTCAAACAATTATTACAGCTTGGCATACAATTTGGGTTTTTGATTTTTTTTTTGCGTAATTAATTCTAAAATTTTGGAATTGCAGTCATCATTTTCCGAGAGTTGCAAGAGCTCTCTTCTCGGTAAACACGCGCCAGTGTTGGCCTCTAGGAGCATATG
Organism: Drosophila demipolita; assembly: GCA_035042405.1. NCBI lineage: Eukaryota > Metazoa > Arthropoda > Insecta > Diptera > Drosophilidae > Drosophila > Drosophila demipolita. The sequence goes on along the minus strand of JAWNLI010000489.1, from coordinate 2,309,551 downwards.
TTGCAAGTATTTTATGAACTGTTTAGTGCCGTTAAAGTCATTTTTATGTGCCGTCCGCAGTCATAACTGTCGCTGGCGATGGCCTAGCGGGAATTATCGAAGGTGCTGAGAGATCAACGTGCACCACCGAGAAGATGTGGCAGGATCGAATTCAAAGTACTGCACGAGGCGAGGAGCTACTGAGAAAGTCGACAGTTTAATGTCTGTTTACAGTCGTAAAGGTTGTTCAATTGCACAACGAAATCAAAATGAAGCCCAAAAGAGTCCAAAAGGTCTGCATTGGTTTGAATAGATACGGCGGATACAGCACCAGGAGATGCCTCGGTTAGATATTTATATGATACGAGTGTAAATGAAAAGTGCCCACAGTCAACCGATTATAATTAAAAGTAAGTCTGCCTGGAAGGGGCAGGGGAGTAGGAGAAGGGGAAGGGGAAAGCCAAGGGGCATGGCCAACTGCCATGTTTGCATCAAATTCAAAACAATGGCCGTATCTCAACTCTAGTTGATGTTGCTGTTGTTGTTGTTGTTGTTGCTGTTGTTGCTGTTGCTGTTGCTGTTGTTGTTGCTGTTGCCTTTGCTGCTGTTGTCATCCCTGCTCACCACACTTTATGGCCTTTCCTTAATCTGACAGATACGTCACGGTCTCTCAGTGGTAGGCTCAGGTATTACACTCCACCTCTGTCTCTGTCTTCGTTGTGTGTGCGTGCATGTGTGTGTGTGTGAGAGTGTGTTCAGTACGAGGACTAAAGAATGCCTTATTAAATATGATTGTATAGTACGAAAGTCAAAAAATTTGGCTGCCAGAAATTACATCTGTTCAAGTAGCCAGAAGACAAGGCGGCTACTCAAAGGTGGATTGTTCCAGTTATGTCTACAGTTGGTTGTTGCAACAAAACAAATGGCTATCGAAGATCGATGCGATTAGATGTATTTTGGGCTGTGCGAAGTGTTTCGCCGAATAGTCAAACTCGATGCCATAAATTTGTCACAGATCAAAACAATTGTCATTTAACGGTTGCTGCATATTTCGGAGTGGGCGTGTGACATAATGCTTATTGGCTGGCAAATTGTGTACAACAGCCGGAATTGCTCACATGGCGCACCTTTAGCCCCGCCGCGTCGCCAAGATGGCGAAGTAGTCTCGTCGTAGTCGAGGCAATTTTCAGCTCGACGTTATTATGCAATATAAATCAGCAAATGGGCTCAACAGACACCAGCTTTGCCAAATGCAAAGAGTACGGGGTCAGGGTAGGGTGGCTTTTGGGGATGAGCGGTCAACAGCAAGTTGTGGCATGGCCATGTGCCCAGACCAGGAATGAGCAGGGGTCCTCAACTACGGAAGTTGCCAAATTTAATTCGAAATGATAACAGAAGTTCCGAAAATGTAATAGGCAACCGTGAAAACGCCGTACAAGCAACAGCAGCCAACAGTTCCTTACAGTGGTACAAGATTGCGAATAACATTTATTTAGTTAATCTTAACTAATATAAAACAAAACAGAAATATAAAAAAATAACTAAATAAAATGTAATTTAATATTTACGCATGTTAAACTAATTTAAAAAAAAAAACAATGATTACAATAAATTATATAGTTGTTACGATATCTCATCCGTTTGCTTAAAAACATAATCATTTTGTGTTTTAAAAGATTTAAAAAATATTTAAGCTTTTCATATCTTAGAGAATTTATTTTTCATAGTTAGCACATAAATAAATATTGTGTTTTCTAAATATTCCAATAAAACGGTAGATTTATTCGCCATTTAAATTTATTTATGTACACCATATATTTTATATTTCACATATTAATAATAAAAAATATATTTAATACAATAATACTCAATAAAATGTAATAATAACAATAATAATAATAATGAATTTGTTTAATAGCCATTGGCAGATCTTAGCACAGAAAGTATATTACTTCAGTAACAAAGTATTTAATAATTGCTGATTTTGTTTTCGAAATTAAATATTTTATTATTTCTACATTTTGATAATTATATTTTTTTACCATGTTACATCAAAAATGGTATTTGTTTTGTAAGTGGGTATATTTTAAAATATGGCTTTTATGAATGCATTATTTAAAGTTTATAAATTATTTACAACAAAATGAAATATTATTTACAAAACATGAATTGCGTTGATTCGATATTTTTGCCCCACTGTCCACACGCATAGACAGCAAAAGAAGAAGGAAGGAAAAGTGTACCTGAAACAGAAACTGAATTTGGCTGTTTTCGACTACCAACGTTCCATATGAATTAGTCTCATGGGTGCAATTTTATTAAATCAACAGAATTTTGCAATGTTAGCGGCGTATTTCAGCCCTCAATACACAGTTTTCGTTTTACGCCCCTTGATCACGGGGGGGTGTCGTCCGGGTAATGTGCCAAGTAGCCGTAGTAAAACAGACAAAAGCCGATTTGAATATTTTGCCTTCTTGATATTAAAAATATTGTTTTTCCTTTCTTTTTTTTTTGTGGATTATTACAATATATTAAAAATCGCTCAGTAGAAAATAAGTGTTTATGTCTATGGATTCTCAACCTGAAAAATTACATTTTTTGCTTTCTGGTTTAAACAAAAACATGTGCTGAAGTTAATCTGCCAATTTAAAAACAAAAATCGAAATTTTGTGAAAAATCCCAGCTTATTATTTAAGAATGTTTTGCAAATACTTTAACTATGAAAAATGAAACTGTTTCAAGCCATTAATTGTTTAGTACAATTTTTTTCGATAGCTCTCAAAAATATTTCCCTTAAAGTGATTGAGTTTATCAGCCATTTTAAATAACTTATTAGCTTAAAATATAATTTTTTGACAAAAACAGAAATGTGATAAAATATCCCAGCTTAAAATTTAAGAATATTTTTTTAGATACTTCAATTATAAAAAATGGAAGCTGTTTCAACCCATTAATTCTCATTTGTTTTGCACAATTTTTTTTCGATAGCTCTCAAAAATATTTAAAAGTGAAAAATGTGAAATATGTGCGCCATGGGCTTTGAATGACTATGGCAAGCGTTCGCCAAAAAAGGCAAAAAAGGAAAAACTCATTTCGTTTTGTTAATAAATTATGATTCCCGTGTAGCAAAGCGGGTTGTGCAAATTTTGCAGAAAAAAATCAGCAACAACAAAAGCCTATTGCTGAGCCTGACAAACATATATTCGGGGCGGCACATGAAAAAGTGCCAGGGGATAAAATCAACCTGTGCATTCGCAATGAGCTGTGAGAGACACCCGACGCATCATCGCAGCAGCAGCAACAATAACAACAACAACAACAACAGCAACATTGGCCACAGGTTGTCATTTGGTGAAAATGGGTGACTGCGGCAAGGTTTGCAATTGGGGCCCTTTATTTGCACATATTGCACACGAACTGTGGACGGGGAATGGGAATGGGAATAGGGCTGCGCCAGGAAACAGTAACAGATACAGATACGGGCACAGGGGATCAGTGGGCTGGAGTGGGGAGGCGGGTTGTTTACATTTTAAAAACACCCTTTGCACATTAATGGCGGCTGACTGAGAATGTGTGAGTAAGAGAGAGAGCGAGAGAGGGAGAGGGAGGGTAAGGGTGAGGGCGCCATTGAACAGGGTGTTTTATGCCTTGTTTTATTTATGCAAAATTATGTTTCAATTAAACGAAACGCGCTTAGTAATTGCCTGTAATTGCATTTTGCCTGGCGTTTCAGTCATTTTGAACCGCTGTTGCCAGGCGAGCATACAGGATTACTCCGAGCATCACATTCCTCGCCAGGTGTGGGTGGGGGGGCGACGCAGCATCGTGACAGAAAGAACATCTGTGGCACGCTATAATTAGGCCGCGCATATGCCGCAACAGCAGCATCCAAACATCATCTGAATTCAAAGTAGGATCAGCGCCTGGCTTTTGCGGCTTTGTTTCCTATCTCAATAAATTATAATATATATTTTTTTTAAACGCATCCACCGATCCAATATAATTTGTTTTCGGCAGACTCATCGGGGTTGAAAAGCGCTGATATAAAAATGTGAAAGGTACTTTTACCTGGCATCTACAATTATAAAAATATATATTTATATATATATAAATATATATATATATACGATTATAAACACCTAACTTTGAACCATTTTGATAATTTCAGGGAATTTTTCGAATCGAGTTGTCATAAAATCAATCGTTTGATAGATGAGTTTGTATATAAAAATCAATTTAGTTTTCTGTGTATTAATTTAAAAATAATAATTAAAATGAATGCTCAAAATATTGTGGTAAGAAATTTATCTAAATTCACATTTCAAAAACACATTTTATTTATTAAATATCTCGAAATCAATGCCTAACTAATTGTTCGCAAAATTGAAATAATTTAAATGTAACTAAATACATTTCAAATTAATCCGATAAAAATTTGTTGTTATAAGTCTTACACAAAATGATAAAGATACTTTTATAATTAAATTAAATTTAAATAGTTTTAAAAAACTGTAACTTGAAAAGTCTATTAAAAATTAATCATTTTAGCACATGAAAGAAAAAGTATTAGATAAATAATTTTTATTTCATTAGTCTGATGTTTCTATTTGTAGTCCCCAAGTCCTGCTTAACTTATATTCTAACTTTAGATATTATTACATACCATAAAAATAAAAATATAATTTCCATAATCAATAATTTACAATTTACAAAACAATACATTTTTGGTTAAAAAGAATATTCTTATTAGTTTCATTTAATCCATTTATGTTTAGAAGTCAGTTTTTCCCTCAGGTGAGATGGACTAGATTTTCATGCTTATTGGTATCCAACTGTGTACGCTTGAGATTGTTTCTGCTCTCATATTTGATACGGTGCCTTATCGCGTCGATAATCGGCTTCGGGGCCAGTTTATCGCAGAAACTTTTCTAATAACAGCATCCAAATGGGAACTTATGGCAGGCTACGTGCCTGGCATGGCCAATGTCTGCCAACCCAAAAAAGAGACCCGCAGTCGGCACACTTGCCTGCCTGCCTCGGGCTCTCTGGCACTCTGCCGCCCACTCATCATTAATGGGACAATTTTCGGAACGCCATTTTGGCGTTTTCGAAAGTTTCTTTTATTGCATACATGAGCCATTTGTGTGCTCGTGCTTCCGTTTCCGTTTCCGTCATAGACGCAGCTCGTTGACGTCGCCATTATGCTGTCGTTGCTCCAAACGGGACAACGTCTGGACCCTCTATATCCCCCTCTCTCTCTCTCTCTCTCTCTCTCTCTATCTTTTTCTTCTAACGCCTGCGATTGGGAACCCTCGTCCTTGTTGGGATCTCTGTTGTGCACATGTGTGCCTCGTCATAAAGGCCGCCGTTATGTGTGCTCTTATTATCATAATCCGTTGAGTTGTTGCCGCATTAATTAAATTTAATTAAAGACGTTTTGCAACATTTCTGCTGTACGTGGCAAACGTTGCGAATTGCAACTCGTGAACGGAGCACATGGCACATTTGCCCAAAGCTCATCCCCCACTGTGTGTAACCCAAAGTACCAGATTTTCTCCTTCCCACTGAAATCAATTTTCATCATATGAAACTCCTTAATTAATATTAGCAGCATCCATTTCAGGCAGTGAGAATTTATGCGTCGTACACATCCCAATAATAAGCAATTGGTATCAATATTAATATAGCAATGATTGGAATTAATTTCTATATATTTGTCAGATGTCAGTTATTAACAATGATTAGAAGAAACTAGAACTGTTATTTTACAAGTCCTAAAAAATTACAGTCAGAACAGAATTCATCTCCTCACATTTTTTGGACATTGTGTATTAAATACGGTTCGAATAGTCATTAAATCAATAATTTCAGTCCCAAAACTCTACAAAAAGTATTCAACTATTAAATTTAATAATGTTTTTCCACTATGAGATGAAAGTCAGCTTTTTGTTTGTCTTTTCCCTTGCACAAAACCTTAAAATAGTTTCCTGTCATTTTATCAGCCTTTCTAACAGAGTTAAAAATTATTTAGTTTAGAAAAAAAACAAATAGATTTGCAAAAAAAATTAGCTCTATTTTATACATGTATGTCAACAGACCATTACAGTCTTGATTGACAATAAAAGTCGAGTTAATATTCACATGTTTATCTGTCTGACCAGTTTTAGAGCAGTAGACACCTAATTTTGAATATAAATTTATATCTTTGTATTTGTAATTTAATTTATTTAATTTCATAATAAATAAATATTTAATTTTTCACAGGCATCCACCTAACTTATCAAATTTAAACTTAACTCGCGAAAATGTTAATGTCACATAAATAAATACATTATTTATGATTTATTTAACAGTTATTGGGCTCTTTTCGCATATGTGTTTATCCAGGCATAAATATCTTCTAGTCCAGCCCTAAATACAAATAAATAAATTAAATAAAAATAATAAATTAATTTAAGCAAAGAACAGACGGGCATTGAGAAATGCCTTTTTTAAGATTGTCTAGGAAATTACATATATTTGCATACAAATTATAAATTTAATTTAATCGACGGTTATTTCTATGGACCTTTATTTATATATTATTCTGATCTATAGCATTAAGCTGACAACGTCAAATTCCAGCATAGAGATTGTTAAATACCAAGATAATAAAATGAGCTGAATTTTGTTCACAGCATTGTCAAACCGATAATAAGTCAATTAGCCTTGGAAGTAAGTCGATAAAAATTTTACTTTTAATCTTACCTCTTGCCTTGAAAGTCTATAAAATCGACGAGCAATTTTAATACTAGTTTTATTAAATTTTTAACCTCTAATTACCAACCCAAACATCCAAAAAATTAAATTTCATAGAATACAAGTTTAAAAAATAAATATAAAAAGTTTAAATATATTTGCAAGAATTTTATAGCTAGAATTACCAAATTTGGTTGATAGAAAACTGAGTACCGACCAAAAATCAACCGACGTAACAAATCTTATATTACCACGGCTTATGAGATCTTAGATTACTAGATCTGACAAACACTATCGTGGGTCAAGCCAAGCACTACGCACCGAGTACGAACAGAATTTAACCTTTGGTATCGGCAAGAGAATATAAAGCTTGAAGAGTTACGATCTTAAAGTGAAATCCCTATTATGAAATTTCAGAAGGGATCACTAGAAATCAGCTGACAGAAATCAATTTTATCCGATTTTTTTTTATCAATACACTAATTCCGTTATTCACATTTTTAGATAAGGCTGAACAAGCTTTTTTTTTAGTTTTATTATTTATTTAATAATTTTTATTGTGTTTACTTAAGATTAGTTTTGTCATACAGCGCCGTTTTAATGCTTGATTTAATTCATTCATTTTAAACTCAAATACTTATCTGTTTTTTATTTTATTTATATTTTTTTTGTTTTGCATATTTTAAGGGTTCGGACTCTTTTGAAGCGCGAAAAGTCCGTTCAAATCGTGTAATTGTTTATTTTGTTTATATCTTATAAATTATGCATTGCACTGCATTTATTTACAAATATTTTTTGGGGCAAGAGTTGCTGCGTTTTAAATATTTGTGAGGCATCATTCTCTCTATAACTCTAACTGTAATACACTTGTAAGTCCTTCATAAAGTTTGAATATCATTCAATTACGTATATGTGTGTAGACGATTTCTATCGTTTTTTTTTTGTTTCGAAAATACATTTCGATTTCGCATTGTAGTTGATTAAATAAAATTGTGTATCGTTTTTTTAAATTTATTTGTATATGTGTATTTTTGTTAATAAATAGATTTCTTGATGTTCTACGTATATAAGTTGTTAGTTATTAGGCTAGTCGATTCTCGTAATATTTTGTGACCCTGACAGGCCGGTCAATGTTTTGGATGGGCTCTTGTTATAGTTTTTTGTTATAGTTTTTGTGGTGTTTTTTTTTTTGTCGAAGACGTGCAAAATAAGAACAACAAGTTTTCTATAGGATTTTTAATTATTTTCGTATTCATTTGAAAAGTCGCATTATATCATAATTTACACAATTTGTCACAACTTATACTAAAATTAAGAGTAATAATTTTGCTTGTAACTAAAACAAAAAGTATGCAAATAACGTAAATGTTCTTTTAAGAAAAAGATGAGCAAATTAGCTAGGCCATTAAACTAAACTTATTTAAAGTTGAAACTTCCACAAATCCATAATTAATGAATGGCAACCAAAATCGAAAACGGAAATGCAACAAAATTTGTAATTCATTCAAATTGTAAAACAAAACAAAAGGCAAAAGGTCCTCCAGATTGTTGGGGATGTGGATACTATATAACAAATTACTAAAAAACATAACATGCCCATTAATTAGTATAATAATATCACTTGAGCCAATGCCGAAAAACACAAAGCGAAAGCATAAAGAATTTGGAAAGGATTTGACTAAAGATGTTGCAGGGAATTAATCCTGCACATCTGGAGACAAATGTGCGCGAAATATGACTGCGTTTAATGTTGACAGTACTACATACATATATAAGAATATATATAGGTTCATATTTGTATATATATTTGTAATATATATTTTTGTCATTAAATCGTTACGTTTGTATTTGTGTAAATATGCATGTGAAAGTTTTTGCTTCGCTCCATTTATGATAAATAAATATATACTTTGTTTTTACCTTTAATTTTTTTTACTTTAATTACTTTAAATCATCTTGTAATTCTTCTCTCGCTGTTTACATTAATTTAATTTTATTTTGGGAAGTTAAAACTCTACGTATATGGGTTCTTGCAGGCTCCTTTTACTTGGCCTGCTCAATATTTTGTAATTTTTCACTTCTTGTGGTAATTTTAGTTATTTCTGGATTTTTACTTTATTTAGTTGTTTTTGTTGTTGTTGTTGTTGTTGCAACCTTAAGCTGATACGTATTTTAAATTTAAAAATTTGTAATATTTAGCGCATTTTATTTAACGCTTATAACACACCGAAATGTGCTTTGAAAACATTTTAGTCACTGGCAAATCGACATTTATTATGTTTAGTTTTTTTTTTCATTCCATTTTTATAGTTAATAATATTATTACGTATTTTAAATCGTGATTATGCTTTTGGGTATGTTGCATACCGTTTGTTACATATTACAATACACTTATACTTGTACATAGGGAAATGTTTGCGCATTTTTTTGTTTGTTTTTTTTTTTGTAAATTTATTTTTGTTCGTTTTGTTTTTTTAATTTTTGCTTATCATGATTTACATTTAGCTGGTATTATAATTAATATTAATATGGCATTGACGGAACTATTGTACTTAGATTTCGTCTAAGCAAACAAATTTAAAAGCATTGGCATACAAACAAATTACTGCAAAAAACATACAACACAATAAACAAAACGTTGGAAGAGTTTTTTTTTCGATCAAAAACATAAACACAAAAAATTCCAATAAATATATATGTGTACAAAATGTACATACGATCTATTTCTCTATTAGTAAGTAGGGGTATAATATCTGTAAATACAAACATATATTTATATATATATATATTTATATATAAAGTTACATAATATTCATAAACATAGTTAATCGTGATTCTTTACTTTATACTATATGTATGTATATGTATATGTATATGTATATATGTATATATGTATATATGTAATCCTACAGCAGTCGCAAATAATTTTACAGTTGAACTCGCTATTCGCTTTGTTGTCCTTGGCAATGTGCCACTGGCAACTTCACGGGGTTATCTGACTATTTGACTATAAAATATAGCTCAATTCACATGGTTATCTCCAATCATTGTTTGTTTCCTGCGAACCTCTCAGATTCAGCGTTTTTGCTCTCGAAAGCACTACATAAGCATTTACCACTATTTTTATTTATTCTTTCTTTTTATAGATCGATGTATTCATTAACGTCAATGCGATGTGCACAGTGGGCTGAAATTTGTTTGTAGCTGTTTGTAATTATTATTATTCGAAAGGGAAATTAATAATGTTTTTAAGTAAACTTAACTTTCCTACATTTTGAGGCAATACTGTCTATCAAATAGGCAACACTGCCATTAGTCGATTATTAAAAATGTATAATGTGATCTGCGAAATAAAACAAAGTAATTTGTTTAAAAAATAATTAAAGCCTTTGCAGTTAAAATATGATTTTCATTTTTGGTTGACAACTTGCAATCAAATCGACGTTGACCCACTGTGCACAGTCATTGAACTTGCATGTGCCTGTTTGCATGCGAGTACACACATATGTACAAGTATGCATGTACCGGGCTTTCTATATATATATATGTATGTATGTATATCCGTTATTTGTAGACTTAAACAACTATTTACTATGTAAAACATTACGTATTTATGTTATCAACTTTTGTTTTGTTTTCTTTTACACAGAAGAGACGAAGAGACGCCAAACGCGACACATCAAGCGACGACGACGACGACGACGACGACGATGGCGATGACGATGACGATGGCGATGGCGATGACGATGGCGATGACGGTGGTGGTTGTTGGATTGTGGCGCTGGTGACAATGACGGTAATGATTGTGGCTGACTGTTGATGGGCGGCCCATTTAGGAGTTGACCTTACTGACTTTGAGCAGGTCGTGATTGCTCTTGTCCAGGGTACTCATCATGCCCAGATTGACGCCAAGGCCACCGCCGAGGCCGGGACCAATGCCAGCGCCGACACCAACGCCAACGCCAACACCCATGCCCAATCCAAGCTTGAGATCGTTTTGACCGACAACGGAGTGGTGCAAGTGGCCCGGATTGTGTGTGATGATCGAGTGATGATCTTGTTGCTGCTGTTGCTGGTGCTGCTGTTGCTGTTGTTGCTGCTGCTGCTGCTGCTGTTGCTGCTGCTGCTGCTGTTGCTGCTGCACTTGCTTGTTCTGCTGGGCGGATTTCATCGTCTCCTGAGCCTTCATCTTCTCTTGCTCCTCACGATCGCGACGTGCCTAACAAACGAACATGAAAAGAAGAGAGAAAACAAAAGCCCATTAAACGCCTGTCCACAGTGGGGGTTTCTCTGATCTCAGCTCTGATGACTAATTTTAAAACGCGATGGTTATCGGTGCGTTATGGAAATCAGGGCAACTAACCTGTTCGTTGATCTCTTTGACCGCACGCAACTCCTTCTTCAACTTCATGCGCCGGTTCTGGAACCAGATCTTGATCTGGCGCTCAGTCAGGCAGAGGGCGTGCGCAATCTCTATGCGTCGCCGCCGCGTCAAGTAGTGGTTGAAGTGGAACTCCTTCTCCAGCTCCAAAGTCTGGAAGCGGGTATAAGTCTGCCGGCCACGACGACGTGGGCATCCATTGGGCCCTGCAAATAATCAAATAACAACAAAAAATCAACGTTAGTCATGATTGTCAGTTTAGTTCTCGTTCTGTTTTTGGACACTCTTAATGAGCGGCAAAGAAGATGTCACACGGCCAGAATCGGAATTTCGCCTTATGTGAACGGGTTTCAACATCGCATCGGCAATAAGGCGCTTGATTTGTGTGCAAAAAGCTCGGGCAATAACTTTGCCAGATTGGAAATTGTTTAATTGCAGGTGCAGGCTTCATGAAAGAAAAGGGAAACGCAATCGAAAACGACAACGGGAATGGGAACTGAATCCCTGCATCGCTCGGAATACAAAGAGTTCTTGTGGCCCGGTTAGAATTCTCTTACGTCAGTCGGCAGCGCCACACAGTGCGAGGCTCGGCAGGACATTATCTCCCTGGGGGTCAATTGTCGGCTGGCCGGTCTGGCTGGGCTGGGCCAGCCCGGCTCTGATTCCCGATTGCACGGCATGTAAAGGGTGAAGCAGAGGCGAAATTCACAACAGTAGCTCCCGCTGGGATAAGAAAATGTTTTCCAAGCAGTTTTTTCCTACGTTTTCGATTTATTTTTTGTTTTGACTTCTTTTTAGCAATTTTTCACGCTACCTGTGCGAATTTTTTGCCTGACGGTGCGTGGATGATGCAGCAAAGAGAAAGGCATTGGAATTGGGATTGGGAATGGGCTTCGTGTTTATGTTTCGCAAATCAAAATTTCGCTATCTGCAAATTGCAGGCCACGGCTCACTTTTTCCGCTTGCTGTTTTATGACAGCACCTTTTGTTTTTCCTATAGTTTTTTGAGTTTTTCCGTTTTCGTGAAAGGTTTTCACGGCAGCGGCACATTTTTTATGGTTTGACAAGTTGCGAGTTTCCGAAAACAATGCAAGGGACATCTTTTTGCGTAATATTTTGAAAGGTGCATTCTTCGCAGGAGTTGTAAATCATTTCTAGAAAATGCTTTTCACTTAAGATTAGGTTTTGCTTGAGTGAAAGTAAAATATTTGTCAAAATCTAAGGTTTAGTAATATTTATATGAAATATTCCAAGTTCATTTTAAATAAAAAAAAATAATATAATATTGACTCCATGCCAGTGAACGGAATGTGGCAGGCATAAAACTTATTGAGGAGGAGCTGCTGTTGGACAGTTGCCAACAACTTGAATTCCAATCGGAGAACGAAAAATGCTAAACTAATCTAAATTATTTACTCGCTACAATGAGCAGCTACAATTCGTGCCATAAATCACGACGACTCCCAGGACACACTCGCCCCTAAAAGAGATTTACGACTCTAGCAATGATGGCGCACAGGTGCGAGCGGGATGGCTGCAGTGCGCACAGGAGTGCTGGAATACAATATGGCTGCCTTCGTGTATGGTTCCGACAGGTAGATACACTCACACAGACACACGCACACACTTTTACAAAGCGGGAGCGTCGTCATGGCAACAACTGTTGTTGTTGTTGTTGTTGTTGCTGGCAGAGAGAGCAAAATTTGGTGGTGAGTCTGAGTTGCTGTGCTGTGTTGTTGTTGGTGGTGAGTCGGCGCACAGCTGAGCGAAACCTGAATTGCTGAGAGCAGAGAAGAGCTGAGCAGAGCTAAGCGCACTTTGAGCCAGATGGTGTAGCGGCTAAAAGAGCCAGCACTCAATCTCTGAAACATTGCGAGACATATTGATTTTTCATTCAAGTCAACGGCAGATTTTTGTAATGGCCGTCAATGGACGATTCTTGTCGAAACCCGTCGCCCTTCCCCCCGTCCCGCTAACAATTCCTCCCTGTGGAATTAACTCAATGCAGTCAGCTTGCAACCTGATCCCATTGCAACAGCAGCCATCGCATAGATGAACATAATGTGCACATTAATATTGATAGTTAAATTTCGCATAGTGAAATCTCTCATGCAATATTTAATAGGTCTCCATTAATGTGGATACACAGAAATACCGTTTTGTCTGTCATGCGGAATATTTTCAATTCACAAAAAATTCAATTAAATTGAGAGCGAGTTACAAAGATTTAAATATTATTTAAATTAATTAATTTTTAATTAATACGAAAAATACTTGTAAGTCTTCCAATTGAAAAGAATATCTATGTGCGTTAAATAATTAACAAAGACATAAAATAAATATTAAAAATATATAATATATTTATTATATTTCAAGTCAATTTTAGGTATTCAAAAAAATATTAACAGACAATTCAGTTAATGGCAAATTTGTTTTTTAATTGATATTTTATTATATTTCATTGACGTACATCAACGCATTGCGCAGATAAAAGTCAATGAATATATGGCCATTTAATTAGCGGTAACTAGAAATCGAGTTTAAGCCACAACTGGCGATGTCAAGTTAACCGGTTTATTGCACAATTCGTGCAAAATCAATATTCAATTTTTTTTGTATTTTCAAAATCAATTAGTTCCCCATAAACTCTTGCTGCAATTGACAGGCGATGTGTCATTTCTTGACTAGTAATTGAAACTTTTGTGCGTCTATAATAAGTTATTGAGCGAGGCCAACAGCCAACAGTGAGTAAACAACTGTGGCCCAAACAGACACTACCAATCCAGACGTGCTGGCGTTGGCCAAGTGCCGTCGTGGCTGCAACTGTAACAAAACTGAAATGGAATTTTTGTGAGATTTTTAGGGAATGCCTCGACAACAATTGAAAATATTCATAATATTCAAAGTGATAGTTCCATAACTTGCGATGAGTATAAACAAGTCTCAATCATAAAATATACTTGAGCTTATGATGACATTAAAATCATAAAAACAATTCAATAAACACAGGCCGATACACACACACGAATATGTGAAATTTGTAAATGCAGCAACTAAATTTATTTATACAATTCTGTGTTTGCAGTTGGAAATTCTTTGTTTTTTGTTTACCAAGCGACACACAAATTGTTGCAGAGTAAACAGCCATTTTTTGGTTTATATTTTCTATGCTTCGAATTTTGTTATGATGCACAATAAACAAATTTACAATCATTTGACACAAACTTTTATACATTGTGGCCAATGTTGTGTCTGTCACTTTATATGTTTTGTGAAGTGAGTTTTGTTTTTATAGCTGTTGTTGTAATTGTTGTTGGCAATTAATTGGAACTGTTTTCCCATAATTTGCATGATTTGCAACAATTGTATTTCTGGCAATTGCTAAAGTTTCTTCAGCAATTGTTTGTTGTCTTTTGATGCGCAACATTTTTTGGCAGCCACAAAGTTTGTTTTCGTACGATTTTAGTTGCTGCGCACCCAAAAATTGCTGATGGCAATAGTTTTGCAAAGAAAAACACAAACAGAATTTAAACATTTCAGAAATCCACGAAATGTGTGTATTTCACAAGAAATTTTACTTAGAAATTCATGCTCAATAAAAAATGACCACACACAGAAGCTTAAATATATATATATTTTATATCGGTTGACTTTAAAGCAAATTAATACTCGTATATCACAGCAGAAATATTTCCCTTCTGAAATATTTATATTTATTATCGGTCGACTTTATAACTTAAAGAAAATTAATTCTCGTATATCGCGTTAGAATTATTTATCTTCTGAAATAACTGCAAATAAATCAGGGTTATTTTTAAATATTTTACGCTGTGCACATAATATTAGAAGAATCGTTTTCGATTATCATATTTTTATATTAAAATAAATTACCTATTTTTTTTTTATGAATATTTAAACGAAAGTATGAAACATAATTCGAATTTGTGTAGAATTTTACTTGCCTTATGACCGTATTTTAAATTCTTTCTTAATTTTTTTTAAAGAATTATTACTTACATTTTTTAAACAACTTATAAGTTAAATTTTCTATCTGCTTCTGATTTGGAAAAAGTGTTGTCTCCACGCATCACTTGGACTTGTCTATACTTTCTTCTGAATATTTCACCGCTCAATGAATTTTGAATTTGGAGGGTTTTGGAATTTTGTATACTGATTTGTTTGTATTTGGTATGCATTTTCGAAACGAACTTCCCGGATGGCATGTTGAAAGATATATATAAATAAACATCAGGCATTCAACAGCGCACAACACACACACGCACACACCCAAAATACACACATACACACACAGATATATGAACAAATACAAAATGAGTCAATGTCTTCACAACTGGTTCCAAATTGGCTTCCAGATTTCGGATTCGTTTTTTTTTTTGTTTTTGTGACAAAGCGTTTTGTGACGATCTTTTGAGTATTTAACACAAATTGCAGTGTTACTCGGCGAATGCACGACACAAAATGGCTTCCCCCAGGGACCACCTATTTGCCAGGATATGCAAATGCGCAGCCAGCAGTGTTGCCAGGACTAATTAAAATTTCAAAGGAAAAACGGCTCAAAGTCTGTTTCAGCTTTTGCTTTTGCTTCTCCGCTGTTTTGGGCAACATCTGGCGCCTTTTGTTTGGCTTTTAGCTGAAAGCGAGCAAAACGTCAGAATAAAGGCGTTTGCAAATTGGGGGGCGGGGCAGGTAAGCGCCGCCATTTAATGCCAGGCTAAGAGGGTGGCAGAGGAGTTGATGCTTCGCTCTGCTGCTGCCGCTGCAAATAATTTATGTTTATTAAATTTATTTAAATTTAATCAGATGCGCAACATTCCGTGCTAAAGGCAAGCCCGGAAAAAGACAGGGCAAATTCTGGGTGGTGTAAGTGGAGTTGGGGAAGTGCTGCGTGTTCCATGAGGGTTGAGCTGCGAGGCCGTACAACAACCTGGTAGCGACAGGCCAGGGATCGGGGATGCTTTTTGTGCAATTTATGTGCAACGCGTTGCCAATGTTGTTATTTTCGTTAGCATTGCTATCCGGCCACGCCCCATCTCCACCCAACAACAGCGTATCAGCCCCAGCGCTCCCCTCGACCAGGGGAGAGAGCCAGACCAAGCCAGGCCAGGCGAGGCATGGCACCAGGAGCAGCAGTAGCATAAATTGCTAATTGTGTGCTTAATCTTGAAAAATATATGGCAGGGCTTCGCTATCTGTCTGCTGCGGGCCTGTGCCAAGTGGCAAGTCGCAAGTGGCAAGTTTCTGCTGTTGCAAATAATATAAAGCATTAAGTGCCCGCTCCTCGGGGATTAATATATTCTCATCAAATATTTCGCGCCATTATTGGAATTGCACGCATTTGGTTGTTGTTGTTGTTGTTGCTTTTACCGTTGCTTGCCAAATTCAACAGCCAACTGTAAAATAAATGCCTTGGTCCCCCAAATGATTTTATCTCATGTAACGAAGACAATTTAATTTTATGCAAACACTAATGATTTTTGAAGTTTGGGTAAGAAAATAAATTTAATTCATATCTACAATAAAAGTGTACATAACTGGCAAACTTATCTTTAGCAAATAATGAAGGCTAATTATATTTTGAGAAGATTAACTAAAATTTTAAAATAAATTTCAAATTCAATTGAAAAAAATTAATTGAGCTTACATCGTACCAAAAACTTTAGGCAATATTTACAAAACAAGTTAAATTCATAATCTGCAATTGTCGCATTTATTTCGTGGTCAATCAATTTGAATATAACTGGGAGTATTTTATACAAGATAAATTTTTTTATTTTAAAAGTTCACAATTAAATTGTACCCTTTCAAATATTTTGGATTAGATAAGTAGAATAGATAGAAAGAGGTAGATAGAAACATTACTTTCGAAGAATACTCTGAATTGATTCCAATAAATGTATCAAAAGCAATTGGAAGATATTTAATTTTAAAATAAATAAAATCAAACAGTAGTCAGTATCAGTATTTTTTTTAAACACCTCAAAATTACTTTAATTAAGCTTAAAAGAAATTAAGCCGTTAAATTTGTATATTATTGAAATCTACTAATGATAGTTGTTTCTTCCATTTCTCATAATACAATCAGTTTTAGTGAATTAATTCATTCTTCATTGATTTTCACATGAGTGTAAAATTTGTAAATTAAATTAAAAAAATAAAATAAAATGTAGAAGTAGAATGCTTTTTTTTTGTCGATGTGGAAAAGTATACATGAAATTTTCAGTATGCCTTCGGTAAATAAAAATAACTAAAAATAAAAGAGAATTGTTTTTTTTACACCTTTTAAGTACACAAAAGTGTATGGCACAATAAAGCAATCCTTGATGAGATCCATTAGATCAATTAGAGATCGCTTGAAAATTCCATTAATATGTAGAAAATGTATTGTAAATATCAAGATTTTTTTTTCGCAATTACTGATGATTTAGTTGGACAGTTTTTCGTGTGTGACAATTGTCTGCATATGTTTCTTCGCCGACATTAAAGACAGATTCTGGTAATGAAGGCGTACCTCCTGTTAAAAACGGGGCTGTTATTTACTAGGACCAGACCGATGTGTATATATATATAAATATATATATATATATATATATATAGATGCCTGCACGCATGCATAAAGCCATGACAACAGTAACATTTAAATTGTACAGGGAACGGGAGCGGGGATAACAGCGCATAACGACAACAACAACAACAAGAACAACAGGAGGAGGAGGAGGAGCAGGAGCAACGGCAGCCATTAGAGCCATTCACCCTTACTGTCTTTATGGTATTTTTAATCTGGTGGGTGGTTGGCGGCCCACCGTAACCACAACCATTTCGCCAGCCTCGTGTGCTTACTTTCAGCAAGGAGTCACAAAAGGAAGAAGAAGAAGAAGAAGAGGAAGAAGAGGAGCAACACAGAATACAGACGACGACCAGGATGCGTACGAGTTGGGATATTTTTTGCACGCACTGTAAAGACGAGGGTGTGATAAGACAAAATACCCGCCATAAATGTGAAAAATATATGGCCAGAAGTAAAAGGGAAAACGGAAGAAAACCGCAACACAAAAAAAAAAATAAAAATATATACAAAAAAAAAAACGGAGAAGGCAAAAACCTTGCTAAAAGAAGGCGAGCAAAATCAGAGGGCTACTTGGTGCTCCACACCCTGCTCTGCGGCAACCGAATGAAAGTTTCGATAAATTTGTTGGCTTGCCCCAGGGGGGGGGGGAGTGCGAACTAATTTTGGACAGACGCTGCGCAAAGACAGCGCAAGCTGAGACACAGGCAAGGAGGCAAGGAGGCAAGGAGGCAAAGGAGGTAAGCTGAACGGATTCCATTCGGGCAGCTGGAACATTTGTAACGATTGCCTATAAATGGCATTAGGCGTCTAGAATTGGTAATCCGCAAGATTTTTGCCAATGACTGGTCTGGTCTGGACTGGACTGGGTTGGACTGGGTTGGACTGGTCTGGTCTGTGCTTGACAGCTGTCGTTGCTGTAGCCGCAGCTTCCGGGCACGCGTCGCCAACTGACCTCAACTTGAACACACTTTAGTGTGTGTGTGCGTGTGTATTATTGTGTGTGTTTTTGGCTACATTTAATTGCAAATTTGAGGCGTTTAATGTGCACCAGTTGCGATTAAAATCTCCGCGAATCGACACGACAATCAATGATGATGACAATGATGAAGTGCTGCCCCATATATCTGAGTGTGTAAGTGGGTATTTTTTGGAGTGTGTGTAGCCGCCGGGTCGTCGACAGACAGAATGTACACATATGTATAAATATATATATATATATATAATATAAAAGAAAAGGTTCAGCGACGACTGCAATTGGCCTCGTCTTGCCCTTTTGGATGGCTCATTGGCTTTCGGCAAAGGAGAAGGCAAAGTCGAAGAAACTGTATTGAAATTGATTGCCTTCATTTGGGTTGGTTTGGAGTCTCCGTCTCCGTCTGTGTCTCCGTCTCTGTCTGTGTCTCCGTCTCTGTCTCCGTCTCCGTCTGCGTCTTAGTCTGTTTTGTTGCCAAGTTCATTTGTGCGTTCCATGAACCTTGGCAACCATAAAGCGGCTTCTATTGAAAATTAGACCAAACTCAGCTGCTTTCAAGTGAGAAAAGTATTTCCAATCCGTTTACGGCCCACTGAACACGTCGACATCGATACGTATGGTATGGTATCCACTCTCCGCTGCCAACTGGCAGCCGTCAATACTCAATACTCAATAGTCAATAGTCAATAGTCAAAGCCGAAACATTCGCTTTTTGCCACTTGGTAAAAACAAACACGAAATTCGAATTTCTATTTCGACGAACAACTTTGAGCAGATGTCGCCCATAATTTAAGTTGTGTGTGGGCTGCGCGACTGCGGCTTGGAACGATGACGTATTAAATCGCCATTCCAAGAGGGGTGACGTTTCCCGTTTCCCATCCACATCCATCGACTGCTCCCTCGCTCCCCCCTGCCCCTTCAGGAACGTGACATTTAAATTCGTATAAAAAACATCGATGGATCGACGCATTTGCTGCGGGTTCTATATTTACCTAGCCATGCACATAACTCATGCTTAGCATCGATTCCTCGATTCCTCGATGCCCATTCCAATTCCTATTATCGAACCCGGATCCACAACGAGGCCTTCGTATAGAAATTTAAATGTGCCCGTTGCCCAATACTTGTAATTTCATATTGTCGCCGCCCTCCTGCCCTCCGGCCCTCCTGCCTGCCTGCCTGGCATTCTGTCTGAGGTGTGGTCCTGTGTGTATGCTCCATGGGCTCACTCACCCACACACAAATACAAATACAAATAAACTTCCTCTCTGTCAATGGTGCCCAAATTGTTGGCCTGCTCGGATGAAGACCACAGACCACAAAAATCCGCTTTAGCTCAATTTTTCCATTTCCCCCGCGTTTTTTTTTTTGTTAGCTAACAAACTTGAGTCATGATATCCACACAAATGCATCTCAGAGTGTGTGTGTGTGTGTGTGTGTGTGTGTGTGCGTGTCTGCATTTGTGACTGCATTCTTTTGTTTAATGGTCGCCTAAGAGCAGATCCTAAAAATGGCTTCCAAGACCAGGTAACAAATTGTTTTATGCTGTATTTTTTATAACGATTGTTGACTACCCCCAAAAAATTACACCCAAGCTCAAATTTCATAAACTGGAATTTGTGTTTACAGATGAAAAAAATGTATGAAAGGTCTAAAGGGTATTATTGAAAAAGCTGTTTAAAATTATGTGTTCATTAGAGCTAGAATGAAAGTTGATTTACTTCTTTCCGCAACAATAGATTATTTAATTTGAAAGGAGAAAAAAATAAGAGATTTTTAAGTTGAATCTAAAAACAGAGAAACAGCATTATCCGGTTATTTATTTATAGAATTTTCTATAAGTGTGTTGAGAAAATATTTATGCTAAGTTTAATGAACTATTTAGAATGTATGCCAATTGTAAAAATATTTTTTTTGCTTAACGTGAAAATATATTTATTTTCTATGTATTCAGTTTAAATATTCCAATTCTACAAAAAGTTTTAATTTTTTATTTTCTTTATCACGAATTGATTGCTTGGCAAATATTAAACTCAAATTAAAAAACGTTTCTATTGAGACATCAATTATAATGTACATATTTAAGTATCAGGCAAAAATTATTGTTTCGAAGACAGAAACTACAAAAGAGACACAAAATTTGGAATATTAGTTTTCATACATAATTTGATGATGTGTTCACAAAGGAACTATCAGAGCAATTAAAGAAGGTAAAATACAGTCGCCAACTAGCAGTATTTTATTATATTTTTTCATTGCTATAATCACAGACACTTTTCAAAATACTGTTGACTTATTTATTTACTTTTTTCGACCCTTTTTTCCCTAAAATTTATTTTTAACATTGTTTGTATAGCTGTAATAAATTTATTTAATTTTTGTCTAAAATGTGATTGCAGCAAATGGATTTTCGAGCTATGGTATTTTAATATATATGGCTTAACGATTTAAACGATATCTAGAATATAGCAAAATATTTCCTTTCTTGTTAAATAATTTGATTTAATAATTATTCATAAGTTATGTAAAAATCTTTAAATATGCCTACAAGTTTTCATTGAATTTGCAATCTTTATACAAATAAAACATAAAAAAAAGCAAGAACTGGTTGAAACAACTTTTAACTACGTAAAATATGTAAATCATTTTTGCTTAGAAATTTTAGCCTTGTTGATAAAATTTACTGAAAAAAAAAACAGCTTTGTAGCCCAGTGTGCTGCGTTAATTTCCAGTTATTAAGCAGGTAATTTTTTTTTAAATATATTTGATTAAAACAAATTCGAATATTATCAAAATAACAGCCTATAAGCATTTTTGATCTAATTATACAGCTTAAAGCATGATTAGTAGAAATAAAACAGGCAATGTTTTTTTTTGTAAGCCCTTTAGAAAATGATAGCTTTATAAATGTAATGCGTGCTTTGAGGCAGAGAGATAAGTGAAATCGTCAATTTAATTTTATTTAACATATGATTTACATATGTATTGTGTGTATATATATTTATATGGCTCATATCGCTAACGATAATGGTCGCAATCGCCGCTCAGACACATAAATTAAAAGTTTCTCAGGCAAAAACTGAATTGCAAAGTGCATTAGTCGGCGTGTATAATAACGCCATCAAATGTATATTAACGACTATTTGCACTAATTAATGGAGGCCCAAGAGCAATTACAACAGCATGAAATCCACATCCACATCCAAATGGAGCCCAAATGGAGACCGTCACGCAGAGTGCGAAATGCGGAAAATGGCAATGGGAAATGAAGTGGAGCACGCGAGACGTGAAAAACAATTCAAACAACAACAAAATAACACCTAAATTAAATCGTAAGAGCAAGAACAACAATTTACTTAAACAGCAACTTGAAATAAAACTTTAGTGCGGATTTGACTAAATTTAAATTATAATTAAAATTAATGAAAACGCAAAAGTTCGTGTCGAGGCTCTCTGCAACATGTGCGAACAAATAAGACGAATAAACCTTAAATTGGAATGACAAAGCAGCCAACTTGTGGAGGTAGCAAGAGGGGCGGGGGGGGAGTGGCAGCGATGAGGGGGAGTGGCACCCAAGGGCTATTGTCTGTGGAACGTGTGCGCTTTTAATTTGATTTTGTCTGCAAATTTGCATGTCGTCTGCATGAGAAGTGTCTGTGAATGTGTGTTGTGTGTGTGTGTGTGTGTTGTGTGTGTGTGTGTGTTGTGTGTGTGTGTGTGTTGTGTGTGTGTGTGTGTGTTGTGTGTGTGTGTGTGCGGCAAGACAAAGCGCCAGCCTCCGCCTGTCTGTCTGGTTGCCATTTTAGCTCTCAGTTAGCCTGCCAGCCAGCCAGGCAGCCCGACCCGGGTTCGTGGTGCTCTCGTTCAGTGTGTGTGTAATTCAAACCCTTTTGCCAATTTGCGCCACTTGGGCATTAAAACCGCGATTAATAGCCACAAAGGGTAGTTAAAAACTCCATGCATAGGAGTTGGCGGGGGGTTGGCGGGGGGTTGGCGGGCAGCGTTTCTGGTTTGGTTTGCCTCGCATTCGCAAACGTGTCATTTGAAATATTCTGTAGCAATGGAGCGAGCGGGCGGTTGCGGGGGGTAGAACAAAAAATACGCCACGAAACGTGCCGATAACACGGTGTCGCACATTTACCCCGCCCACTGCGCGCGACACGCCCTCGAGTGTGAGCGTGAGTGTGAGCGAGATGGAAAGCGCCAAAAGTAAATACATACAAGAAAAAAAAGAAATATTAAAAAAGAAAAAAAGAAATGAAAACAAGAAAACAAGAAAACAACAGAAAATCGGAAATTAAACAAAACCGAAACGAAATGGAATTCGCTTATCGCGCCTCATAAATTAACCCTTGCAGCGTCAGACGGACAGAGGGACGGATGGATGGACGGATGGGGGGACACGAAATTTCAGTTCTCTCAACTCACTCGGCCCACTCAGTAAAAGCAGCTAGGAAAATACATGGATTGACGGCGAGAAACTGAAACTGACTGAAGACCCAACTAGGCGTTAAGTGGTTGCTCCAGTCCACAGGCCGTGGCCTGCAACAGAGTTTATCTGCGTCGTGTCTGGCCGACGCAGATACAGATACAGATGCAGACACACATGTGGATGCATATATACACTCAGCAAAAATAAAGTGGCCATGACTTTTAGAGATTCTTCATATTTTTAAGGGTGACTCAGAAGGTTTCTTTACTTAGCTTTATATATTGAACAAATATGTCTGATTTATAGCATTTTTTTTCTCCTTTTTTATATACATGACAGAACTTTAATATTAGATTTAAGATTGCTTAAATTATTAATAGGCATTAGTATTTTTAGAATTTAGTAATAAAAACATTTCAAATAGTTTAAAAACATACTAATTATTTAATTTAAGAAAAATTAATGTATTCTTAATTTCAGAAATTGGAAATATTTTAAATTATTATATATAAATTAAAATTGAAAACGAGTCTTTTCTAAATGGAAATATTTTAAATTAATATATATATAAAAATGTAAAATAGTAAACGAGACTTTTTCATTTGAACAAATTTTCATTTACCTATAAAATATTTTAAATTATTATATTTAATGAAAATTGAAAACAAGGCTTTTTCATTTGGAAATATTTTAAATCATTATATATATAAATGAAAAATAGTAAAAGTGAATTTTTCAATAGAAGAAATTTTTATTTACCTATAAAATATTTTAAAATATTATATATAAATGAAAAATAGCAAACGCGGCTTTTTCATTTGGAAATGTTTTAAATTATTATAAATATAAATGAAAAATAGTAAAAGGGGATTTTTCAATAGAAGAAATTTTCATTTACCTATAAATAAATGTAATTTTTTTCTGAGTGTAGTGATAAGCCGGAGACGTTAACATTGACATCCGCTGGAGCTGGATCAAAATTGTAATTGAAATGGAAATTGAAAAGAGCTCATTGTGCTACTGATTTGACTGAAACTCAAACTAAATAATGAAACTGTGTCTGTTGTCAATTTGATTCAGTGCCGCATTATTGTGACCCCAAATCCGCAACGGGAACACTTATCATGAGTTACGATTATAGCATGTTAAATTATTAAAAAATAATGAATATTATTGTTTAGCACGCGATTAATGCTGTCGCAATAAAGGTGAAAGGCCAAATGAAGAGATGCGTCTGTCTACAGATAGACAAATTCTCAAAAATTCTCATCATCCCCCCACTCATTAAATACGTGACTGACCGATTCGTCTGAATAAAGTATTTATGAAATACTTTTTTGTATTACTATTTGATTGTGCTTGGCATGAAACGATTCAATAAAAAACAAAAAATGACATAAAAACTGAAAATAAGTTGACAAATAAAGTCCGCAAAAACATCTTCTAATTTATATACAAAATTATTTATAGCATTTTTAGTGTATATAAAAATATAAATAGTAGCAGGAATGAAAATAAATTTGATTTACTGAAATGTGTTCTTTAGATTAATAATTTACATGTGCTATTTAATTGAAAATGATAAACTATTGCTAATAAAAATATAAATGAATCAAATAACTTCTTTGCTCAACAGTAAAATATGTCATTATAATAACAATAAGCAATTAAGGCCAAAAGCACAAACTGGCAACAATAACCAAAAAAAGGCAACATATGTTGGCAAATTGAAGAAAATCGAGTTAATTACTTGTCAAACAAGGATTGTTAGTGTTGTAAACTGCGCAAATGACTTAACCCACACTCAAACAACACCCACATTGATTTATTTACAGTGCAAACAAACGACTCAGCTGAGGGGCGAATGGGGGAGGGAAGGAGGTAGGGTTAGCCAACTCTCGAGTATCAAACGATCTGTGAAGCGAAAAGCAATGCCACATCACGTACAAAAAAAAACCACCGAGTGCCCCGGGAGCCACTTCTTGCCGCGCCAGAGCCGACTCCGATTTCAACCCAGTCCCAACTAAATCCGTCAGACAGCGATTGGTTTGGAGCGGCACCAATAAAAAACTACCGCAATTACATGCCACACAGCCAAGAGCTGGAGCATCACATGTGGCACTGTCTTGAAGGAGACCGGTTGGAAAATCGTTTTGCAACTACTGTGCAATTCCAAATTGATGGCTCCACTGGGATATGGGAAAAGCGCCTTTTCTGGTTGCACTTCAGCAATATTTTACACCTGGCAATCTGCTCTCTAAATACGATCCGCAATAATAATAAATATTAAAAGTAGATTATAAAATGATGGAAAGAAATGATTTGATTTATTGTGCACATAATTGTGCACTTAATTTGGTCTATAAGGCAACTTTGCTGTGTTAACTAATTGAAGCAATCGGGGCAACAAAATTGTTACGTGACGCACATAAACCGCATTGAGGCAAAGTCGTTAATCTTTTTATGACTCCCATTGTGTGTGTCCGATCCGATCGTCAGTTGGTGCTACTCGTCTTTTCCTCTTTAATGTCTTTACGGTCATTATCAATGAACTAAGTAATTAAGTCAAGTTGCAAAATGGGACACCAATATACCCATTTGGGCAGTGATCTTTGCGGTAAGCTGAGGCAGCTCAGAACCGTAACGCTGACTTAGTCAGTGTCAGCATCGTTATACGTGTCCGTAAAATCGTAAATAGATAATAAAAATGCTCGTAAAATCAATTTAACTGAAGCTACACAAACCACGATCCCCGAACCGGGCAGAGCATCGAAACTGAACAATCGAAATGAGCTTAGTTTCCTCGAATTGTATTGAATTGAATTACACTTTTTCTCTATTATGTTTAACAATTTGGCGCCTCGAATTTTGTGAATTTTGTTACGTGCTTTAATTGTTATGGCCAACACACACACACAGTTTTTGAGGGGGGGGGGGGGCCTGACGTCTCGACTTCATTTTGGCCTGCAGTCTATTAAAGTGATTTACGATCTTGGCCAACACTTGACTCGCATTTTGTATTGCCTCCACATGTATATATTTTGTAGATTTGGGTACATTCAGCTACTTTCACAGTGGCACGGATCGGCGATCGAAATATGGAAAAATGCATCGGCTGTTGCCAGTTGCCGGATGTGTCTATTGTCGCGCCTGCGAGAAAAATGACTTCAATAAACAAAACGAAGTCGCAACAGGCATACAATTTTGGACTGAAGAAGGACTGAGGACAGGATTTATGATAGGTCGCCATAAAGTCACTGGCGAAGTCAGCAGGAGCGCATCTTGTGACGAATGCGGCGAGAAGGGTTCAGCTGCTCAACATGCAGCAGCAGGTATGAATTCCTCTTCAAGGACATTTCGGAGTTAAAAAAAAAAGAAAATGTTTTTGGAAAAGGATGCATTTTTCCATACTCATAATTCATATTTTTTGCGGATAACCCATTATTGGCCAATGCCATTCGACGTATATATTTCTCAAGGGTTTTTGGTACTTACCATTAAAATCGCCACAAACGACACGCTCAAAGGGACTTCCCATCCAATCTGCAAAAGTAGAAAAAAAGTAGAAGTATTTTTTTAGTTGTAATTACATATAAATTTGAGCGTTGAGGGTTAAATATGTTTAGCCTTGAGCTTTATGGCTGACATTTAACTACACATGGCTGTTGCCTGTTTCTATACATTATCGTATTAACGTGACCTCACTAATTATCTGCCACATTTTTTAAACTGTTTTTTTTTTGCTTAACACTCAGCGACTTACGTCAAGCAAGCAACTCATTCAAAGCATTTTTGCTAAGTTGTCAGTGCAAGGCAAAAAAAAATGCATACACTGGGAAATAAAATTGAACGGAAATTATGAAATTCACTCTAAATTTCTGGTAGTTTTTCCGCTTTTTATAAATATTTTTTAGATATACAAAAAATGTTTCTTAAAATGAGAGAGCTTCGCACCAAATCAAGAATCCTAAAATTGCGCTGGAGTTTTGCTGTTTTTAGGTTTATTTTTCACTATTAAGAAATGCATTAAATATTAAATTTACTCTCCCGGCAATTATATTTTCACCCTAAATTTGAAATAGTTTTTCTTCATTTTATAAATAATTTTATGATAGCAATTAACAGGTTTGCTCCAAATCAAGAATCCTAAAATTTCGCAGCAGTTTTGCTGTTTTTAGGTTTATTTTTCATTAATAAGAAATTCATTAAATATTAAATTTACACTCTCGGCAATTATATTCGAGTTTAGCTGCTATCATTATTTATTATTTTGTATTATATATATTTTTATATTAATTTGCATAAGCTTAATTTTATTATATATATTTTTATATTACTTTACATAAACTGTATAATAAAATTAATTACTAAGAACAATGGTTTTCAGAAAACTACAAGCTATAATTTTGTAAATTTATATTCTAAATATGAGTAGAAACTTTGGCATAATTAAATGGTAAGAAATTCTGGTGTTCTATTTTTTTAAGTGTAGCAACTGCAGTTTCAATTCGAAGGCTCAGACCACCAACAAAGTAAAGTGGCCAATGACCAGTGTGTAGTCGGAGCGGCTCCATCCAATGTGGACCGCGTCGTCATCGTCGTCGTCGTCGACAACGTGACGCCTAATTAATAAGCAGATGAAGCTGCTCGGCTTTTAGCCCGGCGCGTTTTTAATTAAAATACACAAATTTGTGTGCAGTTGGCCCTGTCCGCTTGTTGGCATTTTATGGGACAGACAGACAGACAGACAGACAATCTCTAATATGAATGAACAAATTCGCCAGAGACAAAGAGCGAAAGAGAGAAGAGTCGCTGTTGCTATTGACTACGAATGGAGCGGGGCATACATGATTTTTGTCTCATTGAGAATTGCAGCCTTTTTTTTCTCTCTCGTATTTATACATAAATTTGTACAAATTATCAGTTCTTCTCCACTCATTTTTCTCACTTTTTGCTACATCAATTTTCTTTGCTCTGCGCTTGCTAATTCAAATTTTTACGAGTCGCCTGCTTGCCTCGATTTTCCAGATAATTACGAAAAGTTAACTTGCTGCTTTTTCTTATCAGCATAATCAGAGACTGCAGCTTCAGCGCGATGCAACTCCAACCAATCCCCAACCAAGCACAACATTGTTGCTGTTGCTGTTGTTGTTGTTGTTGTCTGGCTGGTGCAACGATGTGAAAATGAAAATTCATTCAGACGCTTTGGCGTAAAATATTAAAATTCATTAGTTAAATTGCATTTGGCAAGCATTCAGTTGTAAAGCTGCGTCCGGGTCTGGCAACAGAGACGCGAAGAGCGAATTACAAATTGAAACAGACAGAGAAAGAGAAAGAGAAAGAGACAAAGTGAGACGGAGAAAGAGAGAGAGAGGGAGAGAGACAAAGAGCGTGTGTGTGTGACATATTTGGGAACTGGAAACGGCTTTGGGGCAAGAATGAGAACGTTGTTAACACGGCTCGGCATCGATTCTGGCTAAGCGCAGCTAGCAAGCAAATGCACAAAATGCATATCTATATATATATATATATATATATTTATGTATGTGTGTATGTAGCGGACTCTCTCTCTCTCTCTCTCGAAATGCATTGTTATATTGTCTGTGTGTGTGTGTTGTGCTCCGGCGACGTGTCGCGCACTTGGCTGCCATAATGGCGTCATGCTCATATTTACTTTCATCGCCAGCCAGTCGTCTATGATCTCGCTGACAATTTTATCGCTGTGTTGCTGCGAGTGAGAAATATGCAAAATATTTCCTTGTGCAAAATACCGTTTGTTTTACAGGCAGCAACCCGTCATGCGAGTTCTCAATTATTAGTCCAACAACAGTTAGTTTGATATAAAAATTGCATATAACATTTAAGATATCGACTCTGAAGTTTTTTATCACAAGATTTAGACAAATTTTTAAGACTATTTTTATGTACCTGGTACTTTAATTTAATTAATTACCGTTGCAGAAAACTACTAACAGAAAATCATAACAATTTTATGTTAATTAATATTAACATAAAACTTATGAAAATATTCTTTACCAATTTGTTTACTTTAATTTGTATACTTTACTCACATGATTTAGACAAATCTCTAAGACTATCTTTATGTGCTTAATAAACTTATTGAAAAAAATTAATTACTGTTGCAGAGAATCATAACAATTTTATGTTAATTAATATTAATATATTAACATAAAACTTATGAAAATATTCTATATTCATTATTATTAATATATTAACATAAAACTTATGAAAATATTCGTTACCAATTTGTTTACTTTAATTTGTATACTTTACTCACATGATTTAGACAAATCTCTAAGACTATCTTTATGTGCTTAATAAACTTATTGAAAAAAATTAATTACTGTTGCAGAGAATCATAACAATTTTATGTTAATTAATATTAATATATTAACATGAAACTTATGAAAATATTCTTTAACAATTTCGGCGTTATAATTCACCAACGGGGATATTAAATGCTGTTATTTTGCATAATTCTTAATTTGTATTCAAAACTTTTATCTAAACAGAATATGTACAGATTTGGCATTTTCCCTTACGAATGAAAAAAAAGCTATTCATTTTAAAATTTGTTCAAATAATATAATAATTTATGAAACATTATTTAGTATTCCTTCTATAAACTAAAGTAAGTGCTGCTTCTTGATTTGTGTTCTAAAAATCATTTATTTACTACTAATTTTCATAATTATCAGTGTACTTTTGATAAAATTCTGCTATATTTTTTTTTTATTTCAGTTTATTGTTTTTTTAACCAATTTTAATTTAATTACTGCAAATACAATTATTTTTGTTACTTTTTTATGATGCTTTTTTATGATCCTGATATTGAATTCATAATTTTATTATTTATTTATTATTTATTTTTTCCCGAGAGATTTCAAAATGGCCCAAGTTAAGAATTTTTGCTAGTTGTGCCTTTATTTAAAGAGCTCCAAAAATTTATGAAAGAAAATAAGAAAACACAATAAGAATGTAAATTTTGAACTCGAAAGCAATGAAAAATGTTGCATATTGTTCTTCTCATGTTTTACTTTTTAATTTAAATTTATTTAAACACCCAACAATATATGCAGTTGAATTAATTCAATTTTAAATATTGACAAAATAATTTAAATTTATTCTGCTGACGGAGAGTCATTAATCTTCTCCGGTTTGAGGCATAGATAATTTAGTTAAAAATATAAGTTTAAAATCATTTTGAATTTCTAATTGGGTTTTCCAAAAACGTCTTAGCTCCAATTCAAATTTAGGCTTAAGTCAATTGGCAGTCGGGGGAAACTATTATATTTTTTCAGTAAAATATCCAAAACGGGTAAAAGCTATAATGAGGATTATTATTGTTATTGTATTATTAAATTTAAGCAGACAGAAAATTACCTAAAATCCCTTTTCACATGGCAATTAAAAGGATATTTGTAATTCAGACTAATTGGCAATTAATTCATATTTTGATGGCTATAACTCTCAAGACACTCGCCGCAGTCGGTGAAAATGGATTGAGACAGTTTAAAAATAATGCGAAAATTTTAAAGAAAATTGTGCTGACGCAAAGACGGACTACAAATAAATCAGCTGTGCAAAAATGCGATGCAAAACGCGGTTCTCGTAAATTAAGCTGACCCACATAAAATGCGCGCGAAATTTGTTCTACGCTTAACGCATAACAAGAAATAAACAGCAACATCATTGCAAAAAAAAAAACAAAAACAAATCAAAACAACAAAGGCAACAACAACAATTGAAAAGCCACTGTTTCGGATGGCAACAAATATAATTTGTATCTGTATCTTTTTTGCCGAGTATTCGACGCTGACTGATTGCACGTTTTGTATGCGAGGGGATACATTGTATATATATATATATATATATATATATATATATAAATATATATCTATATCTATGTGTGTGTGTTTGCTTAAGTGTGTGGTAGTATACGGCAACCTTGAAGTTATTTAAATTACAAATCGACGAACCGCTTCAACGAAAAAAACCACACATTTATTAACCATTTTCATTTTTTGATACTCTTGCAGGGGGCATCATAATTTTGTCACAATATGTGTAACTTATGTTAAAGACAAATACATACATACATATGTATATATATTTATAAATATATTTTTGACAAACACCACACGCCAAGTCGATATGTTCGCCTTTCTTTTTGCTTCTAGGCAAACTAAAATCTCCATTTTGAAGTATTCTTTTTAAAACTTTGATTAAATAAATTTTTTTGCTGGCTTGTAAAAATCAGATCGATATATGTATTACATATGAAAGAGGTTTGTAATTATACTTTTACAAAATATTATCAAAATAAACGTTTATTTTATTTTGATAATAGTTTAATGTAGAGTTAAAACAGCCAACAAAAAAAAAAAAACAATTTACGGAAATAACAAAAAAAGATATAAAATTTATATAATAATCTACACTAAAAATGTAAACTATTAAGGCACATAATAAATTATTTATTTACATTTCAAATTTGAATTTAATGTTATATTTTTATATATTTTATTTTATTATGATATATATTATATATTTTTTTTTAATTTGTATTATTTTAATTTTGTAAGGGTATCAATATTTTGGCGAGCCGAATCGCTGTTCTTTTCTAGCATTTTATTTAGTGCCGCCACTTTTTAGCTATCTGCTCTGTCTGTTTGTGGGTTTCAGCGGCATTCCACATCCACTCGTTGTTGAAAAAATAAAAAAAAATATATAATTGTGGAAGACTTATGCGAATCAAACGACCCACAAAGTGTTCATTATGAATTTGAAATTGGCCCAGAACGAGCGCGTTTATCTATTGTTTATACGACTCAATGGCCATAAAGGTATAAATTTAATATGCCGGCCAAAAGAGGCAATTGTTTTTTCTTCCCCCCCCCCCCCACGCCCCCTCTATCACTACGCACTCATTGAGTGGCGCTGATTTATGAACCATTTTCATAGAAATTTTTATGTGCGTGGTAAATAGTATTTTGATTGGTTAGTCCAATCCTCCTCCAGTGACTCAGTGACTCACCTGTGAGTGTCATCCAGGGATAGCGCGGCAGATCGATGCTCTGTCCGGCGCCGCCAGCTCCGGGCACCCCAGAGGTGGGCTGTGTGCAGGCGTTGCCCAGCGAGTCGACACCAATGGCTCCGGCGCTGGCCGCGGATACCGCTGAGGCGGCCGCTGCATGCTGATAGAACTGGGCGAAGCTCGCGGATGCCGAGGCAGGTACGCTCATCGACTGGTAACTGTTCATCATGGTGTCTGTGTACCTGCTGGTAGATCGAAAAAAAAACGCAATACACGATTAGCATAATTGAGTGTGTGTGTGTGTGTGTGTGTGAGTGTGCCAGGCTAATGCTAATGAGCCACACACATTGTGTGCGAGACCTGCGCCCTGTCACAATTCCCACCAAAATTGTGGTTGCATCTAATTGCGCTCTAATTTTGTACACGTTACGCCCGCGGCGTGATACCAGCTCACATTTGACCCCGGTCATATGCAAATGGCCTCAGCGGAAGGTCAATGTGCGTGCGAATCTTGTGGCCAAAACAGGCAGGCAGGCAGCAGCAGCAGGCAGCTGGCCAAAACCGCAGCGCTACTCTAATTTTCCCAGCGGCCATTTGTTGCCACAGTTGCTCCTAATGGCCACTAAATGATTGGTCAATGGGCGACTCGATAATCGCGTAGAGTCCATGGGATATGGATTTGTGGTTAGCCCAAAACAAATTATGGCCTATTTTTATTATGTTATTTATTTTATATTTATGTATACACATTAATATCATTTAATGGACTTTATATAAATTATTGATATATTTACAAAAAGTCAATTAATAAAATATTTAGCGAATTTGGCATAATTTTACTTCAGTATAAAATTGCAAAAGGGAATTTGTAATATGCATTCAAATATAAAATATAAACTTTTTACTGCACTCATAAAAAAACTCGTCTTAGATTTTTTTTTTTAATTTTAATTTTTAATGGTTGATTACCATATTGTTCAAAAACTAAATTTCTAAAATTATAGTTGTTTCTTTTGGAAAACTGCAGTTTTACTTTTTAAATTTATGAGTTCTAAAATTTAGAAAAATATGTATATTTTATAGTTTTTTGTTTTCTAAGTGTGTACTTTAAATAAATTTTCTACTAACTTTTATTATTTGATACCAATAAAATATTTTATTAATATTTTATTTAGACTTCACATATACAAAATTATTTTACGCAGCTTAAAAATATATTAAATTCGAAATAGCTTTCGATTACTTTCTGCGATTTTTGGTTTGATTGTTGTGCGATTTTTAAGTAAGCTAATTAGTTTCTAACGGATCTAACTTCTAATAAAAAAAACTAGCCAGTGCACTTTTATCTGAAATTAAAAAAATTCGATTTATTGGGGTTTGCACCTCAACTTCTTCGAACCTACTCTAAGCCATAGAAAATATTTTTATTTATAAAGAAAAACGCCAGTTTTTGACATTACATCATTGAAACACACTTTTCTAAATTGTATATGGTTTTTTTCCCGAATATTTAAAAATCATTTTTTCTAAAACAAAAAAGTTTATATTTTTAATGCCGATTTTCTAAACTATTAAGCGATTTTTTATTCAGAGCGTGTGATTATTTTCTTGAGGTAAAAGGATGGAAGAAAGTTGAAATTTAGAGTGAAACTTTCTTTTAGGAACTTAGAGTAGTTTTCTAGAAAACTAATTGTATTTAAGTTTGTAAACTTAATTTCAAAGCTATATTTCGATTTCATCTTGTTCACCCATCATTATATATACAAAAATACAGAGTTGCTTTATGGTGTATACAAATCTCATTCTGTATATATATACAAATTGATATTTTAAGAAATGAGTTGCTAATGCTAATAATATATAATATAATATATAATTAATAAATTAATTTTAAATAATATAATATTTGAGCGCACTCACCTGCAGGATTTATCTTCTAGGCCTGAGAAGCCAGGCATGCCGGAGAGGCCTCCGTGGCTGGTGGGATGATTTGACACGTACGGATACATCTTGGTGGTGGGTATGGCGAAGGGGGAGCTGGCCGCTGGTGAGGGCGAGGAGCTGCTGTCCCCGGTCTGCGAGTTGCCCGCCGACGGAGGCGTTAGCAACAACTGCTGGTGGGCGTGGCTCAGCGACTGATGGCCTCCAAGCCCGGAAACGCTGCCCTGTGAGCTGACCGCAGCGGCAGCGGCTGCTAACTTGTTTATGTGCTGCTGCTGCTGCAGCTGTAGAGCGGCCGAGAGTGAGGAGTACTGTGACTGTTGTTGTTGGTGGTGGTGCTGCTGCTGTTGTTGTTGTTGTTGTTGCTGCTGTTGTTGAGCAGACAACGAGGGCGACGAGGAGGAGACGGGCGAGTTGGAGGACTGGCTGAGATGATGCTGGCCCAGATGAAGGCCACTGGAGCTGGGCGAGAGCGAGGCGCTGATGTGGCTGCTGCTGGTGCTGCTTCCCGGATGTATGCCAGGCGTCGAGGCTGAGACTGAGGTTGTGGCTGAGACGGCTGCGGCGGCAAGTGCGGCGGCAACTGCTGCTGATGACGAATTGGGGGGTGTTGTGGTTAAGTGCGAACTTATAAATGGCTGAAACTGTGGGTACTTTGGCAGCATACTATCGAAAACAAATTTTGACATTGCACATATCTTTCCTTTCTCTGGCCCAGAATTGCCGAATCGCGTCGGAGTCGGATTTTGTTATTGTTTTTGAGTACTTTTGTTGGATGTGGTCGATGTTGTTAATCTTTTGGTTCGCAGCTCTTTTATCTGAATCTGAATATACACATATATATTTATATATATATATATAGCTTGTTGTGCGTGTGTTTTTGTGTGTGTGAATGTGCTCTTTAACAAATTTGGTTCGATTCCAGCCAATTTATTGACCATTTTCAGTACTGCAAATGACTTATATATCTCACTATTATAATGGGAACCTACATCTCGAAAGAGGACAACAATAGTGTCCTTATGGCAAACACTACGTGGTAGAGCGAGAAAGAAATACAATTCGAAAACTCAAATCGAACACATTCGCTTTCTCGCTTACTCTAATCTCTGCCTGGAACCCTCTGATTTGAATGGGTGGAGCATTTTAAAAAAAGTCAAAAGATAACCAAAAGAAAATACTTTAAGAGAAATATCCCAGAAATTGCTTTGTCATTATGACTATCTAATCGGGCTATGATAAGAAGATAAACCGCTTTATTCTAAGCGGCATCTTTCATCAATGATGGGAACATTTTTTGGGACACTCAACTAAGTAAAATGATTTAATGTAAAAAAAATGCATACCGTGAAAAATTGTATAGATATTTACATAAATACAGATCAACTCTTAAGAATGAAGATTTTATTAATATGAATTGATTTCACTTCTGCTTTCCCACAAACAAAGTCGAGAGAATTCCGTGAATAAAAGTTGATATATAGATTTAAGTATATTGAAAATATCTTTATATACACAAAGTATAACTTCCATTAAGTATTATTCAATGCAAAGAAAATTTTAATATTTTGATGTGATGTGATTTTTTGTGTATGTTGAAGTTTTTACATTAATTAGTTCAACTAGTTCAACATAGTTCAACTGTTTATATTTCCTAATCAGTAACCTCTTCAACTTTCTCATATTTTCTCTTATCAGATGCTATTTCGTTATAAAATAGAACTAAATTAACGTGACTTAAATAAAAAACATAAATCAAAGTCGTAAAAAATGACTGACTAAAAAACTCTGTGAAAATGGGTGAATATTCTTTGAAAAAAACACACATAAAAAGCACATAAACTAAATTAGATATTTTCCAATGCGAAATAAAACTAATTTTCAACTTAAAAATTGATGTCTGTTTGATCTTGCAAAAAATAAACTATTTTGATAAGTCGCTTTTCGATTTGCACAATGCCAAAAGGGTTAGTAAAAACTACATTAAAAAATGGGACAAAGTTATTGGGGGAACCACTAAGGAAGTTAATAAAAGGATAGATATAAAGTCTGTGTTAAAAAGATACTACTAGATCAAGGGAGTTAATAATAGGATAGATATCAAGTCGATATTAAAATGATGCTCGAAGCTTGCCAATAATCAAATGTACCATTTAAGCCGAATTTGTTTGAGCACTTTGAGAATTATATTGAGGGAAAAATTGTGTTTTACCTTTCGATTAGCGGCTCTCAGCTTTTGCTTTGGCTAACACGAAAATGTGTAGTTGTTGTTGTTGTTGTTGAAGTGTGTGTGTGTGCAACGCGATTCTGTTGAAAATGTTGCACAAACAATGTGAATTCGCAACGAAATTTGTTAAATTTTATTTTTTTGCACAAGTATTCAGATGCACTTGCAGCTGTTGTTTCTCCTCATGTGTGTGTGTGTGTGTGGCGAGTGTGTGCGTGTGTTTGTGTGTGCGACGTTTATTTGTTGTAAAAGTAATTAAACTGCGGCCATCAATTACACGACGAAAAATGTTTGAGGGCGAGGTTTGTCTGCCGTCGCTTGATTTATGGACGCGCGATTTTTAATGGCTGCGACGGCACTTGGCACTTGGCACTTGTCTCAGTATTCGAGAGATTCAACGGATCGGGTCAACTGGGGCGATATATTTTTTAATGGCATTCGAATTTCTTGCGATGATTCACACACACACAGTTCACGCTTTCACAGTGTACGTAGAAAGTCCCGACGCGTTCTGTGTGTGTTTTTTTTTTTTTTTTACGACCTTTCGAGTGCGTGTGGCAAGTAGATAGCTGCAGGGGAATTGGCTTTAATTACTTTGTTTTAAATGCCATAAAATACTTATATTTTTTCCGGGCTCGCACACAGGTAGGTGAAAAACTATCGAGCAATGCGTCAGATTGATGGCTTTTTAATATTTATTTATGCGCAGGCAGCACTTATTGTTGGACAATTCAGTTTTTTGTTTTTTATTTTTATTCCACGCACTGATTTGCGATTAACGATCACCGATAAACGATTACGGATTACTGATTACTGATTATAACAGTTTAAGTGTGTAGTTTTGCGCGTTGATTGACCGTTAATTCGCTGTGTTTGTGTGTGTGCAAATATGTGTGTACTTTGTGTATTTGTTTGTTTGTTTTTTTTTATACGCCTTTTTCTTGTTGTTTTGTTTTGATTTGATTTGTTTTTGCTTTGTTTTTTTATTTGTGACTGCTGCCGGTGAGTTTTACGCGAGCTTCGTGCCACTATAAACCACACTATAAAACCATAAGCAGCAACAGTAAAACGACAATAAGAATGCCACAAAATAATAAACACACAGCGAATGCGACTGCGAACGCGAGGCGAGTCCAATCGAATCGTATCGGATCGAATCGGATCGGATCGGAGAGATCGGCCAAGTCAAGTCAAGTCAAGCCAAGCCAAGCCAAGTCGAGCTGGGGCTGCGCTGAGCTGAGCGAAGCTGAACTGAGCAGAGCTGAGCCGAGCGGAGCTGAGCGAAGCTGAGTTGAATTGAGTTGAGTTTTGGGGCGGCGAGCGAGCGCTGTTCCGCAGACACTACTGCGCGCAACGATAATAAATATTATAATAAAACGAAATTTTTAAAAGAGTATAAAAATTTCGTGTAATTGGTAATTTTTGCTGCCGACGCTGGCATCTACGCGAGCAGAGCGCAGCACTGCGACGACGTTGTGGAGAGTTTTTGGGTTTGGGTCTGAGTTTGTCTGTCCGTCTGTCTGTCTGTCTGTCTGCGTATGTAGTACATACATCTGACTGGGGGCTCTCTCTGTTGCTGGATCTCTGTCTCGATGCCGGGTACGAGTGGGTGCGGAATTATTTGGTGCTGGCTGTCTGTCTGGCTGGCTGGCTGGCTGGCTGGCTGGCGTATTGGCTGGCGTACTGGCGCTGTGTCCGCGTCGGCCGTTGTGGCGTTACGAGCAGCGAAACGTTTATGGCGCAATACAAAAGCCATGCGAGGCTAAGGCCGCAGCTTTGGCCATGCAGAGACAGTGTCGTCGTCGTCGCCGTCGTCGTCGTCGCCGTCGCTGTCGCCCAGTCAGCAGCAATTCATTTCAAGCGCTGCGCTTAGTCTCTCACACACATGCACACAAACGCACGCATACAGGCACACGCGCATAACACGCAAATATGCAGTCAATATAGTCTCATGTCGCTCAGTCGACGCTGGCCGCGCAGCGATGGCAATAAGAAACACGAATCTCACAGCTATTTGTCTCGCTCGCACTCGCCGATTCGCAATAAAACCTTAACAGCAGCAGTTGCCATTGCTTGTTTGAGTTCGTGTGCGTTCGCCTCTTCGTCTGTGTGCGTATGTGTGTGTGTGCGGCATGATGGCCGTTCACATTCGTTCGAGTCGGCCGGCGACTGAGCGCAATGGCAATTTGAGTGCAAGAGCGATTTTTGAGTGCGTTTTTGGAGTCGTTTTGTGTGGCATTTTCTTATATGATTTCTGGTTTTTTAGAGCACACCCAATGGATGCTTAATTTTGATGTTTATAACGTGAGAATGCGAATGCGTATGCGCCAAGCATCCACACACAGACACACACACACACACACTAGTTGCCACACACAGCCTCGGCAATTGACACAACAACAACAACAAGAACAGCAACTGATGAGCGCAACTATCGTTTGGAGTGCAAGTGCTTAAGCTGCGAGCGACAGAGTGAGACAGACAGATACAGAGACTGTGTGTGAGAGTGAGAGGGAGAGAGGTAGAGTGAGTGACTAAGTGAGCGAGTGAAATGTGTTCTTAAATGTTTTATGCTTTGTTTGGCAAAATGTTATTGTTGCTTAAATTATTTTGTATTATTCATGTTGTTTATACCAATTTCTTATGCACGTTGCACGCCACATGCGACAAAAGCGCGCCAAAAAGTGCGGCACAAAACATTGTTGTCGATTTGTTGCTTATTTACATACACGCACTGCGCGCTGCGTTTTCTAATAAAAATTAGTGCAAAATTTAGTCACTACATTTGTTTATTGTCATTTTTTTATTGTACGCATAAAAAATTCGCTACTCTGCGGAGTTCTCCCTCGCTCGCTCTCGCATCCTTTATCGGCGCTTGTCTGTCGCTTGTGCTCTCTCTCTCTCTCTCTCTCTCACCCTCATGGGAACTAGTCTTTGTATGTTGTTTTACCCTTAAGCGAAAGTACGAAAAATCCATAAATTTTGGCAGATGAAAAACGCCGACACAGTCAAACTTAGCTGTTGTAGTTGCCGTTATTGCTGTTGTTGTTGTTGTTGCTGTTGTTTCTGTATTCTGCCATTGTCGCTGAAATTGCTGTTATGACATTTTTATGAAAAATTTCAAATTTATGATTCAACACGAAGAACACATTTCTCTCTGGGAATGAAATTTATTGATAAATGAATTCGCATTTTCTCAACTAGACAATTTTTAAACTTAGACTAAATCGAAAATAAATTTGTTTTGCTTGCAAATTCAGATTAAAAAGCACAAGTTAATTTTATTCTAATTTGTTTATTGCTATTTCCAAATGAATAAGCATTAATTTAAACATATTCGCTTATTTATTTAATGTTTCCTAATATCAACCGACACAGAAAAACATATTAAAAATAAATTATATTAAAATATAGTTAATATTTGAATTAAGAATATTTAATGTATATTTCCGGCGGTATATAAATGCCAAAATCGGTTTAAAACTGATTACCTGATATTAAATGTTATTTTAAGTTTTTTTTTTTGGTAAATATTACTTTAAAGTGTTGGCAATTTAAATCACATTAATTAAAAAAAAGTACTCAAAAAAATAGTTATTTTCACTTACATTTTGGTGCTTTGTTTAAATATATATATATATATATATATATAAATACGTTTTAAATACTACATGTATGTGATTAAAATTAAATTTTTTTATTTATTATCATTTACAAATATTCATTTAATTATGTAGTTTAATCTGATGACAATTATATTCACATATTTTTAGAAATTTTTCTGTCTACACCTTTTCCAGTACATTGCTTTTATATTTTCAAATATTTTTATTCTTAATGTCTATTATTAAAAGCCGCTAAAAATGTATAATTATCAACAAGCGTTGATTCCAACAGATCATAAAAGGTACAGCGACAAATTTATCGTTCAGCAACATATCCATAACAATATAATTTCAATATAGAATAACGATTAAAGTAGGCATCGGGCAACATGCTGAGAAGTTATTTGAAAGTGAATTTTCCACTTTGTGGGGATTAAAATAACAATGATTTCCTAATGTCTATCCACATTCCTTATCTATCTCTATATCTAACTATAAAAACCTAGAGTTTAAAATGAACAAGGAGGGTGTTATTCTATTATTAATTATTTGTTAAAACATATAATTACATTTCATTAATGTTTTTTTTGTTTGTAGACAACTTGGGTGACTTTTGCCTTTTCTTTTTCACTCTAAGATTTGAGAATATTAAACAAATATTTGAGCATAATATTTTACTAGAAAAATACTTTCGACCTTGTACTTTTTAACTAATTACTTATTCATATTTTCTATCGTTATTTAAATATTATATTATATTTATTTATCTTTGCTCTTCAAGGCTGACAGTTAAACAATTTTGCGCTAGTCCAAAGAGCTAAATATCATTTGTCATTTATTTTTAATAAAAATTAACATAAAAATATTAACATTAAATTATTAACAATATTTATTAATAATATAAATAAATTAATTCAATTGGTTTTTTTAGTATTGCCTTTGTTGTGCTGTAAATTAATTTCATAGTTTTCATACAGATTTTGTCATAACCGTTTTTCATGTTTCTGGTACAAAATTCTTGAAATGTTGCTGCAATTTAAGCTATTGACAGAATTCAGTAGTTATGCCTGATATAATCCCTCATACATAATGGCCTCATTGTGTCATCGCTTTAGTTTAGCTTCATTTAATTTCCTAAATTTAAGTAAAAATACTTCCGTAATAATTTGCCTTTGCAGTTTGATGCAGTTTAATTCTGATTCTTTTGCATTATAAACCCCATTTTTTCATGCTCTGGTTTGACGAACATCATAATGTCATCTCATTGCTAATAATTAAGAAATGAACAAGTTTTTAATTTTTGTAAATGCTTTTATTTATTTATTCAAAATATTACATTATTTTCTGTAATAATTTAAGGGTAAAACATATGTATATTTCACATGTGGATTAATTTTATCTAAAATGATTAAATTATTGTACTTAAATTTTATTTAATTTACTTTTAAAATGCTTTTG
Source organism: Drosophila demipolita (assembly GCA_035042405.1). Classification (NCBI taxonomy): domain Eukaryota; kingdom Metazoa; phylum Arthropoda; class Insecta; order Diptera; family Drosophilidae; genus Drosophila; species Drosophila demipolita. The sequence goes on along the minus strand of JAWNLI010000489.1, from coordinate 2,268,173 downwards.
TTTACAAAATGAAGTTGCAGCCGTCAAATATTTGTAAAATATATGTAATCTTACAAATAAGTCAAACTATAAGTTATTAATATAAATTTTGTTTTCTAAATCGTGGCATATATGGCAGAGAAATTATGTATTAAGGAAATTAAGCAATTGCTCCGTAGTTTTGAATGCTATATAATAATCTATGTATATAAATAGCTGAAACACATAAAAATTCACATTATTTCTTACCTCTGGCAGCAAATGCTAAAAAGAACTTTATTAAAATGATTGCAAATTAAATATATATCGCGACACAAGTCGAGGATTGCCACTTTTGAGTGCATTCTGATGGCTGCTGGCGGGTGGCACCTGCTTACCACTAGAACGCCAAAGGGGCGGGGCAACTAACGACCGGAAAATGTAAGCCGGTCATTCTGATAATCAAAACAAATAATAAAACAACTTCACACTTTATTGCTGGACATGCGAACAACAACAACCGCAAGAACAACAATAACAACAACAACAACCACGTCAACTACTCAACTGTGATACGAATGAAAATAAATGAACAGCAACAACAACAACAACAATTTGAAACGTTGTCAGCAGCGGTGGCGGCGGCGGCGCTCGCGAGCATCATTAAAAGATAATAACCGTAATAAACTAATAAAATTGAAACTGGGTGAGAGGAGAGGCGCAGCACATAATAATAAAAATGAGCAAAATCACAATAAAACACTACTCGAGGACAGCGACATGCGTCGTCGTCAAACGGGAGGTGTTGCTGGTATCGTAAATCGTATGTGTATGTGTCTATTTGTGTGTGTGTGGTTTTACGCAATGTCGTGTATCGTATCTCGTAACCGCTCAAGAAAAACGGAAGCGTAAATAACGTAAAACGCATGAAAAAAATAACCCCAGCTAAAATGCACTCGATTTTCCCATGCGACAGGTTGAATCTAAAATAAAAATAACAATAAAAAGTGAGAAAAACATACAATAAAAAACGACTTGTAAATCCATAATATTAATCGCCGCCTTGTTAATGGGTAAATTAAACACAATAAACATACAAATGATAAATATATATATATATATACATTATAAGTCACAGAGCAAATATATCGAGCCATAAGTGCCACAATAATTTTAATCTTCTTGATGAGATCTCATTTATGAAATGTAAAATATGCATTAAATTAAATTTTGGAAAAGTATACCTTTAACTTTATATATTTTTGATTAACAATAGTGGCCAATTGGACGAGTGTCTATTTAACTGTTCTTTTGTCCGCATTAAATTATTTAATTAATTTTTAGTATATATATACATATTAAATCATTTAAAAATCCATCTAAAATTATTGTATTTTGTGAGACCTAAAATTCTATTGTATAATATATATATATGTACACTATATTTTTATTTAGTTAAATCTAGAGTATTTAATATTTAAAAGTGCCACTCTCAGCTTATGTAAGTTTTTTTTATGTGCTTACATACATTTTATTATTTTAATTAATAGAATGCACTGAATTTTAATCAAATTTATTATAAGCACTTTAGATCTTTAATAGATCTTCCACAAATTTTTGTCTATGCCAAACTTAGGGACTGTTTTCCTAGGATTTTTTAATTTTCTTTTGGCTGTTGCGATACAATCTGCGATGATGTTTTCTAAGGTTTCATTCTAATTCTAAAAAAGCTGTCAGATACCGGTACTGATTATAAGTAGTTTAGTTAGATAATATATGAAACTAACTATTAATTATAGTTACATTCACAAATATATATGTATTATATATATAAAATATATATAATCAGTAGCATTCAAGCCACAGGCAATATCCATGTTGAACATTCTTATTCAAAGTATTCTTACTTGTTTTCATTAATATCATTTTTATTTAAGTTTTATTTTATAAACAAACATTTATTTGAACTTTTAAGATAATCTTGTGAATAGCACTTTCAGGGCAATGCGAATGTAATCTACGTATTTATTGTGGCAATGATGCATGCCACATTTCTATGTAGCTCACCCTTAATCGGAAACAGGAGATAATTCAGCTCAAACTGCTCATCGGAGGAAGTAACTACGGACAATTACATAAACTCAAAAAACACGGATTGCAAGCACTTAAAATCGATAATGGCGGAGTGAAATCGAACTGAGTGAGAAGTGGATGTAATCTTTGACTCAATTCCAGCTGAGTCCAAATCTTGGAATCACTCGCAACACGGTTGTAAAAATAAAGAAGAAGGTCGCTTCTGTTGTTGCTGCTTCTGTTGCACATCAAATTCATTCCTTAATTTGATACACTTTTATTGCGGCATTTTATGGCTTGTTTGGCCTTTGCGGTTCGCCTAAAACCCAATCCGGATCGCACCCCGGCTTTGAATCCGACTCCGACTCTGACTCTGGCTGACATCGACTCGAGGGCAGCGGGCGATGGATGTGTTTTTAAGTGATTCAGATGATGATTATAAAATGCCTTGTCACGCAATCATTTTTTAATCCTTCGACGTTGTCACACAAAGCTGTGTTTTATGGCACCGAGTCCCCGCTCACCGCTGCCCGCTTCCCGCTCTCCAGCTCTCCAGCTCTTGTTCCGCATCTTGCATCACGCTTGACGAGCACCAGCCCCCCGCCCAGCAATGTGGGCTTGTATGCCACTCAAACTTTCCCTCTGCCCCTGCCCCTGCCTCTGCCCCTGCCTCTGCCTCTCCCTCTGCCCTGCACCTACTCAGAGCATTCCTCAGAACGACTCAATAAAATGTATACGAGTTGCAGGCAAGTGTGTTTCTGGTCTCGTTTGGGCTCCGCTCGTCCACATTTATTGCATTTTAATTGCACCAATGATGTACCGTTTTGTAAATTACGCAAATGAAAAATATAAATCACAAATCTAATTAAAAGCGGAACAAAACAGTCGTTAAATTAATTACCATGCCAAAGTCTCATTCATTTTCACTTACCATTTACAAATTTTATAATATTTTTGAGTTAAATCTGCAAATAGAAAAAAAGAAAAATGTGTAAAAAATTCACTAAACAAAAGCATTTTATTTATTTTTAGTTTTCCCATCATTTGTGTTTTTATGTACTTTTAATTGTTAAGAAACGGCTGGTTATCAAATATGAAAAATATGTTATGTTATTAAGATATTTAATTTTTAAAAATTATCAAATTTAAAATTGATAAATATATATAATAATTGTAGTATTTTTTAATTGTTCAATTTATTATTTATCAAAATAATTGTAGTATTTTTTAATTATTAAATTTATTGTTTTTTTTTATGCCACTAATTTAAGTTGCTTTCATTTATTGTTCTCTGCCAAATCAATATTTTATTATATTAATGTTTGACAACAAAACTACAAAATGAGTTTCTTGAAAACTCTAAATGAATTTTAAAATTGTTTATAAAGTCGAGTTGTAAAAAACGAAAACATTCAGATGAAGGTCATATTTTCTAACCAATTTTTTATGGGCACATTTTATATTCTTCTTTTTTCGGACAATTTGAAGACTTCGAGCTGAACACGATTTATGATTGATAAGTGCAGAATAATTTGCTAAAATTTGGCTACATTTTTAAAGGTTAGCTAAAATACTGTAAAAGATGCAGTTTTACGGAGGAGGATGAGTTTGTGGAGTGTTGAATGATGAAGAGCCAAAACTTTAGAATAAGTTTGAAGTAATCTTAGTGACTAACTTTATGACTCCAACTTAAAAGTTGCGACAAAGATTTCTATTAAATATTTATCACTAATAGGCAGCTATTACGTAAAGTAGAAAAAACCAATCTTTTTTACGGTGTTCGTAACTAACTTCGGATTTCTCTAGCTTTAGTATAAAGCCAGCCAACTGACCAACAAAATTATTAACATCGGACAAATAAATAAATTATAGAGTTTGGATGGAGTTTCGAATTTGTATTAAAATTGTTAGATTTAGAATATTAGAAAATTATCTTTGGCTTGCTGATTTGAAATTGGTAACTCTTTATATATATATATATATATATATATATATACATAATTATAAATATATATTCATGATAATGATAAACAACTGAGTCTATCAAGCCACGTTTTTATTCCAATACTTAAACAGTTGCAACAATTTTGAACTTAGGTTCTGCTTCCGATTCCGATTCTTAAATTCAGTTGGAAAAATTATTGGATTTCTATTCCGATTAGATACCCTGTTTCTTATATGATATTGCGGTAAAATATAACCAATTATAAAATTGTTCACTGCCTGCATTGAAAGTTGCATTAAATTGGCTTAGATAAAAACCCATTCAACTTTCCCAATTATTTATGGACTTAGTAACATTTTTAGTAAAAGTTTAAAAATATTCTCAGGTGAACTCATATTTCATTCCCTGTCTGCACGATGAGTGAGAAGATGGTAACAAATTTGGGAGGAGTGCGACGAGGAGCGGATTTTATAGTCCTCGGCAAAGATATTAAAAGGCGGACACGCCCCCTTTTCGAAATGCATATAACGGATGGTTTTGTGGCTCGGAGTGGCGGAGTAGGACTCGGAATACCTGAAGCGGGTTTTTCTGTTTTCCCCCAGTTTTTGGGAAAATGTGTGTTTGGGCAAAGTGCAAGGCAAATCAGCAAAAATCTGCTGGGCCTCAGATGTTTTCTGGTTACTCAAAGGCGAAGACGAAGGCGATGGAGAGGGTGATGCTGATGCCAATGCTGATGATGGGCTGGCTGCGAGAGGAGATTTCAATATCATAAAAAATCATATTAAGAGAATCTCATATTGGGAATCGTAAAATTTTTACGAGCGTTTAATGGACTCTTGCAGTAAGCGTGAGTATTTACGCGCTGCTTAAAAGCGGTAAAATATGGCCAAGTGGTGTCTGGGGACACGCACACTTCGATGCCCCGTGTCCCCGATTCCCGGACTCCGGACTCCCTCTAATATCTAAAGCAAACATGTTTTTTTTAGCGACGCAACGGGGCATAACAACGAGCGAGATATGCTAAAGCCGTGTAAGTCCACCGGAAAACAGTTCTGAATAGATATTATAAACATTGTATTCTTTTTATATATGTTTTTTTTAGATAAAAACACGATTCTGTAAGATTTTTGACTCGGGAAATTGTCAATTAGAAGAAGGTTGCAGCAGCGCCATCTAGCTGCGAAATGCCGTAACCAGCCTGCCGTGCACAGCCGGTCAAGCAGTTTGACAAAGCAGTGCAAATGCGTCCTTGCTATTACGTTGATTAGGTGGCGGAGGAGGAGGAGTGAAGGGAAGTAACTGTCCTTAGCTGGCAAAGTTATGAAAATTATAGAAAAAAAAAAAAAGGGGTTCGACCCAAACACATTGTTCAATTTTTAGTTAATTGTGTTGTTGAAGAAAGCAAACATTTATAAATTATAATTAGGCATTGTTCAGTTAATGATATCTAACTACGATTACACGTTGATCAACACTGGCGACCAGTGTGTCCACACATTGTCATTAGATACATGATTTGACGATATTGCCAAAGTCAGCGGTTCTCTTCACCCACGAAGTGTGTAGAGTCAAGTAATCTTTTTATCTCTTTGTGTTAAATATAACAATTAAATATTTTTTAATACGTATGCATATTAAATATAGTTTCTCCAAGTTTGGTACATTGTAATGGCTAGGAATTCGATAAGATCGATAAGGCCTCCGCCTCTAATATGAATTTGCTATATCTTCCGCAGCTCTTGAGTAGTTTACTGGTACCTTTATGAGCCGATAACAAATTTGTATAGCCACGCCCATTGTATAGACATAATGTATAAGCATATACATATCCAGACCGCCCGCCGCCTACTAGGTATGTCTCTAGTAAATCCCCAAGGGATCAATTAGCTCCTTCAAAAACGTATTTATGGATTATTATATTTCATAGCTTTCCACAAAACACAAGCATTCTATGTTCACATTTGAAAAACTTCTTTCTTTAACAAAATATTCAAGAAAACTCTTTCAAAATAAAGTAACAATGGATCGAAATTGAGTTCTTGTACAAAAACTTTATTCTTAACAAGTTATCTGAACTAAACAAATTAGATTTGGGAATTATTATTACTTGTATATATATAAAGCAATATTTTAATAGTGCTACTTAACTCCCGTATTTTTTTTTAAATAAATTAAATGAAAATAACCCAAAAAAAAAATATATATATATATTTGTGGTTTTTCAAAATGAAATCTTTTAATAAAAAAAATATGTTCAAATTAGAATAAATTTTTAAAATTATCTTAAAATAGGATCTTTTCTAAAAACAAATCCTTACATTATAAGAATTTATAAAGAATAATAAGAATAACAAAATCGATTGAAAAAGTTTTTGCTAACACATATAATTAACCTAGGAATTGACAAATGTTTTCTGATACTCAAAAGAGCAAATTGTGGCTGTAAGGAAACCATAAACTTACGATTTAATGATATAAAATAAATGTACGAATACTTAAATATAGGCATGATATGCAAATGTTTTTAAATGCGATCTAAAATATCAGCTGCAAATAAAAAAGCTTCCAATGGGAACAGCTGATCAAAGATCACGCTTATTAATTAATTAATAAATTATCTTAAATACATTACACGAATAGGTGTTAATATAATAAATCAACGGCTTATTTGGAATACTTCTACTAATTATTATGATTGTCAGCCCATATTTAATCGCAGACATTTTATTGATTTGTTTCCGCATTAGTGGGAACCCTGCAACTCCCGCAACTCCGCCTCACTTTGAGAATAGATCTAAAACTAGCTGAGCCGAGTGTGGTCACTCGGATGCACTGCTCATTGGGTGCAATTCGTAGGTGAAGTCACGTAGAACGGCAGTTTTCAACGCGAACAAATGGCATTTGTCTGGTGACAACGACCTGAGGTCTTCATTAGACGCGGACATATATCAGAAATGTGTCCGACTAACGACTGGCCAGAGTTATGTGACTTGTCAAAAGGATTTCCTATAGTCTAGCCTAGTCTGGCCTAGCCCTGTACCCGGTTAAATCATCAGCCGTGACTGTGTAGGCCTGGGGATGAGAGTGAAAACGTGACTTCCCCACGATCTGCCTCGGCCTCGGGCAGTTCTCCTGGTCAGCTGATGGCTGAATAAATCAAAGGGAGTGCCGTGTGGCACTGGCAGAGGTCGTAAAACAAATTTCACCGATTCGACGAATGTTTTGTTAATTATGGTTTTGCGTAACATTCCCAATGGCAACTCTCTCAGCCCATCTGGCCAAGCCACTCGAGAGTAATTTGTGTTTGAACTCGTTAAAGTGTCGAACGATATAATGAGGAAATGCTCAGATACTCATTCCCATATGCAGCGGCACGACTCTGTTCGAGATTTGTGTCTTCTCCGCATTCCCAGCCCCCATCTAGGCATCTTCTAAAATGGCACGTCCGGCCGAGTGTTCCTCGCAATCAAATACAATTTGCAACAATTTAAAGATTTTTCGCTGCGGTAGCGCCTCATTAAAGTTAAACGCCAGCTCGGATAGCCAACACAAGAGCGAGGAGAGTCGAGCCAAAGTGTGCCTAGATGCAAAACTGCAATAGTTGCTCTGCTCTGCTATGATGTGCCCATAAACTGCCATTGCTCCTGGGACGCCACGCAGCCCCATCATCATATAGGCAATGGGGGCACATCGCGTGTGTGGCGTCTGCTGCCTCCATCAAACCACAGAGAAGCTAAGAATGCGCTGGAGATTCATTTTTAATTTGGCCAGCGAACTCTTATAATTGTGATGAAAAATAATATTAGCGCACGCCGGCGCTTGCCTGCTTGGGTATCCAATTCGGATGAGCCGGAGCAATCCGGCATCGAAACGGGATCTTACAGAGTATATTCAAATGAAGTAAGGCATGATCAAGATTTTGAATAAATTAAGACTAGACTAAATTTTCTCCTTGGCATATTCACATATTAGCAAATCAGATGATATTCTCTAGTTAAAATATTATCCAACTATTTTCCAGTTAATCTTTACTACATCATTTTTATTTTCATTTGTTTATTAACAAATTTTTGGGATCTATTAGAGATGATCTGCCAACAAACAACTGACACATTTGCTAATTCCGAAACATCGCCGAAAATATTATTCTATGTAACCGACCGAATGAGAGAAAATATTATTATTATAATATATAATTATATCAAATTTTAAAGATATTTGTCCGCAGATAGATTAACAATTTCGACTGTATAGCTGTTCTTTTAGTAAAGCAATAGGCAGTTGAAATGTGTAAGTTTAAAATCAATATTAATTAATATTGAAACTCAATTAGAGACTCGAAGATTATATGGGAAATTAGGGAAATGGGAAAATGATATATGTAAAATAATTTTAAAAGACAATATAATTAAATAAGCTGTATAATCCGATTGACGTCTGTAATCAAACTTCGAGAAGTAACCCATCAAAAAAATAGATTTTTAATTATTAATTAATTTTGTTTTTTTTTTTAATAAATAAAATACAATTACACATTTTTTAAAACGTAAGCAATAATATTCTTTTCGTCACAATTTAAACAAATATAATGGATTGGTTTGTATAATTTAAATAAAATTTCGTACCATGATTTTATTCAAGCAGGTAAATAAACATAAAATGAACATATTATTTTTTATCTAAATGAAATTTAAACACATCAATAATGTTCATTATGTATAGAGCGCAATATAAATATACAACATATATCTTATATCTTATTATATATAAAAATTAAATTCAATATAAGCAGCATTCAAAGTTCTCTTGCATTAAATGTAAAACAAAATTTACTAATTCTCTACAACGAATTTCAGTCAAAATCTTTTTCTAATTCTTTGTTTCAAAAAATTTGTATGCTAATTTCACGCAACTGTTTTTTTTTTTTACTTTTAAAAAATTTAAAAAAAAAATAGATTAATTGTATTTTTACTTGGATTAAGGTATTCCGAATTTACTGCACTTCTGATAGCGAAACTCAGAGTAATTATTATAATTACACTGTTTTTTGTTGATGTAATAGTATAGCAATAAAATTTTCATATTATTTTAAATTTAAATAAACAATTTTATTGTATTAAATAAATATATAAAAAATCAATAATATATATTTTGAAGTAGCTAAGTACTTATTAAAAATAGTTTAGATATTTATATATTAAATATATATTTTTATATTCCTAACTATCGTAAAAGCGCCTCAAATATAAAATGTCATTTATTTTAATTAAATAAATAATAAGTAAATAAAATAAATTTTGAAGTAGCTAAGTGCATATTATAAATAGTTTACCTTTATAGCTATTTCTACAAAATCGAATTTTTTCTTCTTTCAAGTAGCGTAAAAACCTTTCTCATTGAATAAACATTTAATGTAAATTAAATGTGACTACAACGAATAGAATTCATTAATTCTAATTAGTGAGTAAATTGGGAGTCAGTTGCAATTTTCGATTGTATTTTATTAGCATAATAAGAAATTGTGGGACCCATTCTGGGTTTAATGATGCCAATTTGTCGGTGCTAAATACTCATGCATAATGAAAAAAGTGTGACTCCAGCGCGACAATTCGAATTCATTGAATTTGTTATGCAATGACCGGGACCGGGTAGACTCCAGTGTTGGCTCAGGTGCGTCTCAGTGCGTCTTATAAGACTCACAAGCCGCAAGAAAGAACTACGCACACTCCCCTATCCCCCCCCCGGAGACCCACAAGCGTGCAGTTTAAAGAGCAATGAGCCAAGCAAGACACTGTCAGGTCTGCGGCGGGGGAACCGTAAACCGGATCAACCACTTTGAATGGCATGGCGGCAACAATGGCTGTGGCTGGAATCAGCAAATCGCAATGGCTCTGATAACAGAAGCTGCATAGGAATGGCCTGGACCACGCTCTGCGTTTTCCACTTTGAATGTAAATAAATAGATTCAAACGAGACTTGGCCAGACTTCATCCCCCATGCGCACATCTCGCCGCTCCCAGCTCTCCGCTCTCCTCTCTTCGCTCCGCACTTCTGCTCTCTCCCACAACGCACACATTTCTTCAGTTGATTTCGGTTCCTTGCCTGCCTCGACGGCCATGCGGTTGAGTCAGGGATGTTTCGAAATCCATGAGGCAGCCATCATGATGTCAGTTCGCTGAGAATAGCCTCAAACTTGTTTCGTGTTCATTTTGGGTCAAAAACTCTTTAGGTGCGTACTCAAATTGAATGCTCTGTTCTTCTCTTCCGTTAGAGGTTAGAGGAAAAATGCATAAATCAAGAATTCCATTTCCAAAGAATTCTCGGGATTCAGATTATTTCATTGTGAAAGAGTGAAACTAAATTATGATTGTCATAAGCAACAATTCCAATAGAATTAAGAATTGTCGAATCTTCTCAGCAGTAAACCAAAATTTATACACAAAAGCAGTAATGAAAAAAAAAAAAATAATTTTATTGTACTCAAATCATTTGGTTTTTATTATTTTTTAAAATAAATTTAAACGTTTTTTAAAAGCAATTCAAACTGAGAGTAATTGAAATTAAATTTATTGAACACATTAATAAATATGTCTTTGCTTTTGTCGCAATTTAATAAATTAGAATTTTTATTTTTATTAAATAAATTATACTAGTCAAACCGGGCATTTGGAAAAAACAAACAAAACATTCGGGTAAATTAATTTGTCTATTGTTCATTTAATTATATTTCAAGTATCCCCCTTTAATAAAATTAAAAACAAATATCGCGAATCAATATAATAATAATAATATAATAATAATCTTTAAGCTAGTCTTTAAATTCAAACCTTGTCTTAAACTTTTTCAAAAGGTCGACTTATGTCTACACAGATATTTAAGTTGGATATTTTCCAAATATATTTTTGGAAGTTGAAACATATTTTTTGTTAACCCTTAAAAAACACTACTCCTGCACATAACATAATTTTTATATAAAATTTTTTTTTTTGTAATTTTTCTATTTGCATTCATAAATGAAATGATCTGTTAAATAATATGCAAGTTTCAGTTGCCGCTAATTAATGTAATTCCAACCCACTTTGTATTGCCATGGGAGTGTAGTCTGCTGAGAGCTGGTGTTTTTTGCGAAAATACGAAATACTTGGAGCTGACACTTGCTATCTGGAGCCATAAAATAGCTGGGCTTATCATCGCTGCCGGCCATTAAAAGTCAATTTTTAGTACTGCGATAGACGTTCCAGCAGCCAGTCAACTTTTAAGCGAGCCTCCGCCAATTATGCGCACAGTGGACAGTCGGACAGTCTGGCAGTCTGGCAGTCTGGCAGTCTGGCAGTCGAACTAGCTGCCATTGCGTGTCCAGCGTTTTCATTTGCCCGTCTCTCCTCCACTCAGACGTAGGCTGGTTCCGCCGTGAGCATTGGCCGTAGCGGAACTGTGGCTACGGCTTGCCAATATTTACGAGTTCTTCGAAGTCGGATGCGAGTGCCAGTCAAAGTGAGAATAAACACTTGGGAGAAATAGCTTGCCTCAAAAAATATAATATTTTATCAGAATTAAAATTTTTAAAACTGAATTTTTTACCTTCCCAGTTGATTTTTTAAGTGTACACATAATCTGTAGTTTAGCCTGCTTTTAGTACTAAAACTAATAGTTTCAAATTAGTTAAGTTGTCCGACATATATTCAAATAGTATTTCTTTAAAATATAACTGTTTCCACTCATTTTTTGTTTAAGTGTATAGCATCTTCTAATAAACAAATATTTTTGTAAAGTAAAAATAAAATGTTAATTTCTTGAGCAGAGTATTTAAAAATCGTACTAAGAAGTTTGTCGAGTTTGTAAATTTAATATATTTTCTATATGTGTACACCTATTATTTCATACAGAATTTGAAAACTAGATTTTTTTTAATTTTATACTTGGATCAATTACATATTTACACATTTAAGGCAGTTATAAAATTATGACAAAATTAGCCATATGAGTAGATTTTGGTGCAGATTGAAGAAATGGATTTGCATTCTTCTTAAAAATATTATTACATATTTTTTAAAAATATAAAATATACTTAACAATTTTTGTTTTAAAAATATAATATGTTAAAAAGTAGAAAACAATTAGTTTTCGATATCAGAATATAAAAGCAGAATTTCGATTGTTGTTATTATTTAAGTTAAAAAGTTATTCGTGAAATTAATAATTATCTCTAGAATACAGAAATGAACTTTTTGTTTTAGATCAATTTTAATTTGACTATAATTTTTTATGTTAAAATTTTTCTGAGTGTAAGTTCATAAGCAAACATTGGATTGGGAGTGGCTCTGAGGAAATCTTGCAGTCGCTCGGACGGCACACTAATACTTGCCACTGCAACAAGCCGAAATTATGCGAGGCAAGGCAAAAATAAATGCAACCTCGACTCGCACACAAGTATTTGTGGCATTCCCACTTAGCGTGTCTCCAAAATAATGATCATTAGCACTAATTAGAGTGAGTAAGTGCATTTCAGGTAACAATGCATTTAATGATGGTCTAAAATTTGGATTAGATTAAGTTATTAAGATAGAATTCTCTAGCAGCGCTTTGTGAACATTGTGCGATTTTTATATTTATTTTTTCTCTTTGTAATTGTCCCACTAAATGCCAGATAAGTTTAAGAAAATATGAATCTAGTTCTGCGCACAAAAAGTGTACACATAAATATTTATTCCTCATTTTCGACAGCAAAGAGTTGTCGAAAATTAAGTTTCCGGTTTTTTTTTTTTGGGCTCATAAATCACAATTGTAGAAGCAAAATGGAACCACAAAATGTGTTCAAGAAATGTTTTGTCTTTTTGTCTTTTTTTTGTCTGCGACTGGTCAAATTTGCCAGATGGACTTTCAGTTGTCACAAGGAAAATACAAGTTTCCAGTTTTCAGTTGCTAATTTCCAGTTGTTGCTGTCACTTTTCACGCCATGAAGCTGAATGGCAACGTCCATTGAAGGGTTAAAACTGTCCAATTCTTATGCAGGGCCATAAAACATGGGATTCGTGTTTTTTTTTTCTTAAATGCATTGGAAATCCTTTGGCGTAACAATAAAATGCCAAACAAAAGTCACGACTCGGCGAATATGCGACGAGCCGGCCAGTCAGCCAGCCAGCCAGCCAGGCTGTCCGCTCCTCACACCCCTTGCCCAGCGTAATCGACGAGCAGAGAAATATGGAAGCAACAACTCCTATGCCCCGACAACAACAATATATATGTATATATATATATAGGTATATCTGAAAAATGTCACACCATGTTGCCGAGTTTTACGACCGCCGCTCACCTTTTGTTCGACGAGTTTATGGCCAACCGGGACTCGATGCCGCACCACACTCCGCTCTGATCCCTGCCTGCGTTTTAACTGCTTCACTTTCGTTGATAAACTGGCGGCAACTGCAGCTGAGCAGCGCTCGGATGGCAAATGGCAAATGGCAAATGTCGAATGGCAAATGTCGAATGACCCTTGAAAACCGTTTTGCCAAACAAAAAAACACTTTTTTAATAAATAGTTGGCGAAGCCTTCACACACATTAGAGTGCAACAAGTTTACCTTTAATTCCGTGTTGCATTTGTTCGAATGCCTAAAAAACAATTTAATAACTTCAAGGACGAAACGCACATCAAACGAAAGGCGAAAGGCGAAAGGAGGAAAGGCTGACAGGTAGTTTGAGCAGATGCTGTAAAAAACATATTTCGGGGCATAACTGCACTGTTCAAGGACTCATAATGACATACAGAACGGAACCTGACGCTAATGCCACGACAGTCCGTGAATACATAACCATAACCCTTAATGTAACCCAGTCTCAAAAACCCTGTCGATGTCCTTGAGCGGCATTTTCTTTTAAGCAGACAAGACGCGTTCCGCCCATAAAACAAAAATGTTGTAAAAAACAAATAAAAAATGTTCATGCTAAAATGAATGATTTCAACTGCGAGAACTAAATAAAGTTCTATAAAAAAACTTTTTTATTTTAATTGTATATTTACACAAAACAAAAATATTAGTTTCAATCAAATTGGTTGTCTTTAAATCGTTGTAAATTGTATGCTTAAAACTAAATTTGTACATAGGAAAAAACTCAATAAATCAATTGAAATTAATTTGGTTTCAAATAAAGTTCAAGCAATTTAATAATTACAATTATTTCAGTCTCTCAAAAAATTCCAATTATGGCTTATTGCAATTAATATTTTTGAGTTAACAGGTTTGTTAAAGATTTGCGATCTTATTACGGGTTGCTTCTGCCTACGTACAAATAAGTTTAGGTAATTCCCCGTAAAGAAAGTCGCAATAAGAAAATCAATACTCGAAAAAATGTGGATTATTATGATAATGTCTGTGGGTCAGTGGATTCTAATGCCAATTTATTCATAATTCATTTTGAATGAGTCATAATATGTTTTTACTATCAATAAAAATACGATTAAATTCACATTCACCTTTTTTTTTGCTGGCCATCTTCTGCACTACACTTCTGATTCAAAATATAACTAAATATTTTAAAAATATTTACCTATATATAATTTACTAACTCGCAGTTTTTATGTGTTTTTTGCTCTACTCTTTAGATAATTAATTTAAAATTGCTGCACATAAAAAATGCTTTTTTCGTTATTTTTAAAAATGTTTTCATTTTTTCACTTCCGCAAATGCTCAAAATTAAAGTTGACGACTAGGAAATATCCTGTAGACAAATCTGAATTGACCGGAAACATATTCATAGCAAATTAAATATAAACATAAAAGAAAAAAATGTTCTTCCTTCAAGTAAGCGAAAATTTAATTAAGGCATATTTCGAAAACAATAAACTTAACTAATTATTAAAGGCACATTAATAATAATTTTTAACACCAAAATTATTTATCCCGATTGAGTTTTAACTGGATTTTCTTATTTCTATCATTTTACATTTAGAAGCTATACAATTTTTTAAATATCCATTATTTTGCTATTTTTAATAATAAAATATTTTTAATTTATGTGGCAATTTTAATTTTAAATATTTTAATTCGTAAAATTTACTTTTAAATTGTTCTTAAAACGTTTTCTGAAAACTATGAAATGTTTTTAATCTATATTAAAAAAAACATAAGTTTATCGTATAATCTAACAATAAAATTTATGTCTATTAATTTTTAGAATCTTAATCACAGTCCAATTTCAAGAAATGTACCTCAAAGCATAAATTTTATGTTCTCTTTTCTCTTGAAATTGTTTTTAAACTGATTATTTTCCAATAAAAATTGCTTTCATAGCTTGGTCAAAAGCAGCAATTTCCAATTAAAATTCCATTAATAATTGCGTGTGCAGGTAATTAGTACTTATAGATTGACACACACACACACATAAATGAACACACACCACGTACATTTGTATAGGAAATACACAATTAATTCCATGCCCAATTAGATGAAGCACATGTAGCATTGGCTGGGTTGCTGGTTAGTTGGTGGAGTCCATGTGCCACATACCTTTTGTGGCAATGACAAGCACACTGGCAAACTAGCCACTTGAGCCAGTTGCTCATTACACTCGGCTGAATAATTATTTCAATAAACAACAATCGAGCTCTCGAAGTTGGCTCGGGGATCACGGAAAGGGGATCGGGGCTCGGGTCTCGATTATGAACTGTGCTAGAATGACGCGCACATAATACAATATTTCAAATTTCAATTAAGTCCAAGTGCTGAGAGAGAGAGGTGCCTCCCTCCCAGCCCAGCCTCTCTCCATATGGAACTGCCAATTGCAGCACTGCATTTCCCCACATATCCGGGGGACTGTTGATCTTTTACGATTCGTGTTTGACTTTTGACTTTTCGAAATATAAACATTTCATTTTATGGCATTCAATTGGTTTTCCCTGCCTTACATGCCCCTAAAAGGAACTCAAGTGCATCCACGGCCAATGTTCTGCAAAACATTTTGAAGCCTGCTCTGTGCCACTTGGGGCAATGCGTTGCCAAATCTTTTGGCTCAAGTGCCGAAAGCAACACAAAAATAAGTCAAAATAATCGTGATTATCGATAAGGTAGAACCAGGCACTGCCAGCTAAAATTCCAAATATGTTTTAAATTAAAAACAAGTTTATGCATTTAAAAAAAAAACACTAAAAAAAATAAACAATATTTAATGACATATATAAACAAGTAGTTGAAAGTTCAGACTTCTATATACCCTTTATAAAAATGTGTCTGTGCTTTCCCTAACTAAGCAGAATTTAAATATATAACGAGAGAGAAGCTTCCAGTTTATCATAAAAAAATTAACTAAAAGAAATTTTATAATTTTTTATATAATTCTGTTCTGTGTACCATTTGCAATCACACTCAATTATTACGTAAATGGAGTCTAATAGAAGTACGAATTTGGCAGCATATATTGAATATATAAATATATTTTACTTCTTTTATTTATAATAAATTTTAAGACTTCTTGTCCTTAGAATAACATCATTTTATGCTGCTGTTTTTGTGCATCTTAACTTATTCATACTAACTGATTTTTTTTATTATGTTTTTTTCTTGGTCCGTTTTTTTTCTATTTAATTTTTATTTAAAGTTAAGAAACAATATTATCAAATTTTATTATTAATATTATTTAATTTAGAATATCATCAATTTATGTTGTTGTTTTTGGGCATCTTAACTAATCAAACCTATATTTTTTATTGTGTTTTTTCTTGATTTGAATCAATTTAATGTAACTAATTTTGTTTCCCTCTTTTTTTCTATTTACATTTTTTATTTAAAGTTGAGAAACCCAAATATCAAAATGTATTATTAACTTAATTTAGAATCATCATTTTATGTTGTTATTTTTGGGCATGTGAATTGATTTTTTTGGTTGGAGTTTTTACTAGGATTTGCAAAAATCCGTGCAACAGATCTTATTTTTTTCTATTTGCTTATTTATTTAAAGTAGACAAGTAGAAATATAAAATTTATAATTAATTTAAATTAATTTATTTTTTACTTTTTAATAGTTGATTCATTTTGCATAATTTCATGATACCTGTTCAAAAACAAACTCTTTATGGGAATCGCGTATAGGAAATCGAACGCCGGCCATCGCATATTAATGAAATAATGTATGTAAATAAGCATTTTTAAAGTGTCACACTAAAAATTTAGGCTGTCAAATTAATGTCCGTGTCCAAAACAAATTCCAACGATAAAAACTCAGATGAAGCCACTGGACTTGGAGCAGCTCAAAACTAGAAAGAGTCTGAGTGGTTCAAAAGAGTTGGGTTTTTTTTTAGATACAGATACTATTACAATATTTGTTTTAAACGAAGAAGATAAAATCATTTTAAAAAAATCTTGCTGACCCTTCTGCGTTTGTATTTCAATGAGACAAAGAAAAAGTTGGCTCCAAATTAACATTTACTCAGAGATTCCAGCCGGGAAAGAGTTACACCTTGGAGGATGCTGTTGTTGCTAATCTTTCTGTCGATCTGGTAAAGAGTCTGTTGACTTAGGCGAATCCCAACCACTTCGGCTGAAACCAAAACGGGGGCTGCTGCCTCTGACTAAATATTCAAACAATATTTTGCATAATCCATTGAATTTTCAACTCAAAAATGAGTGCGCGCATAATCAGGGCGAGAGCGAGACAAATTCCAACACTGCTATCCATGGACCCTTGGACAAAAGACAGAGAGACAGAGAGAGAGAGAGAGAGAGAGACAGCGCTGCTCAGGCTTTGCTGGGTGTGTCTACACTTAGAAAAAAATTTATGATTTTGGCGCCAAACCTTCCTAGTTTGGCGTCTATGGTGACATAGCTTTTTATTTTAGAACAGAAATTTGTCGCTTTCGAAAAACCAACTCTTTAAAAGGTAGTTTTTTAAGATTTATATGTACAAAGGACATCAGCTGCTTCTTTTCTTTATTAATGATTAAATAATAATATTTTAATATTTTGAGAATACACATAAATCAAACTTTTAGATGCCAAAGTGTTCATTCAGGATTTAAGTGAGCTCTTAACGATTTAAGTAAAATCTCAGCAAGAATTTTTTTTATCCGTCGAGGTCATCGTTTCCATTTTTTTAAAATATTTTCTAATAAAAAAATATTTAATTTATTAATTAAAAGTAAAATTAAGAAGGGCAACTCCATTTTCTAAATTTCAGAAAGAATTTTTTATTAGTCGAGGTCATCATTTCTACCTTTTTGAAACATTTTATATTTAAAAAAATGTAATTTGTGTAATTAAAATTTTAATAAATGTTACTTTTAATATTTACAAATTGTTTTTAGTTCTCAGAAAAATGATCTAAAATTAACAGTCGATTTTTTTTGTGAGTGTAGTAGTCGTAGTCGCAGTCGTAGTCGCAGTCGTAGTCGTGTAGGAAATGTGTCGCCAAAGAGGCTAATTTATTATCGATTTGCTATCATGCTCCATGCTCCATGCGCTCCAAAGTCGCCGGCAGAGCAGCAACTCTATTTTGCATTCCATTGTGCCCTTTTCTAAGCGTTGCATAAATCTCGATAATTTATGTTCGATGCGTGCGAAATGCTAACAAATTAAGGCTCCAAGTCGCCAACGCCCCCACAACCTGACGTGACACAACTCCTACGCTCCCCGTTCCCCGTCCCCCACACCTTATATTCGCCTTTCAAGTGAATGTTTTAAATGTCAAACATGCAGCTCAATCCGCGAGTTGCAAGTGCCCAATGCAAATCTATAAATGTGTGCTACAAACTGCGGCATGCAGACGGCAAAATGGTAATACATGCCACATAGACTGTTGTTGCCGCATTTGAGTTGCTTTGTTGCTGTCGTTGTCGTTGTCTTCATTGCGACAACTCTCCAATTTTATTTAATTGCCAATTTCTGTCGCACTTCTACTAACCATTTTCTGGGCAAGTTCGTGTTTTGCGCTAAATTTATGACACTTTTTCATTGTGTGCGCGAATGAGGGGAGTGGGGAGTGGAGGGAGTGAATGGCATTTGGATATTGATAATTCTGTATATTACTGAAAATATTGGCAGTATCCACTTCACATTTGTAAATAACCTGCACATTACACGACGTAATTAAATTCAATGGGATCGAAAGTAAACAAAATTAAATTTCTTCTGAGGCTTTCCTGTTGTGAATATGATTTGCACAGGCGATAATTACAAGGATGGCAAAGGATATTAAACAGAAACAAATCAAATTCAACTGTTTTTTCTTTTTGAGAAGAGTAAAATATATGAAGTGCAGCGAATATGTATGTTTCGATCACAGAAACCCTCAGAATTGTTGGATAGAAACTAGGGTATGTCTATTTTATACATTATAAAATATATTATATTTTATATATTATATTTTATACTCATATGTAACCGAACATAAGTATATCTATTAGCAAGTAGAATAATAAACCTGCCTTCTAGGAAGTAATAATTAAAATAAATTAAATCAAATTAAATAGTAATTGATTTAATTATATTTAGAAGATATAGTATAACGCAGAATAACGATTGAAACTGAAATTAGATTCGAATAATCAAGGTCTAATGTTAATATATAATATAATGTATATACATATACATAAAATATATATTATATATTATATAATATAATAGCGCTCAAGTTTGTAGGACTGGGACAGCAAAATATCATTTAATCAATCAATTAATATCAATGGAATAAGTTCTGAATAATTAGAGAAATGCCAAATGTGTCGAAAGTCTATTGAATAAAATGTCGATTTTACTTGCAAACTCGAAATTATTGTGATCCATCTTTTTAAATGGTTGTTATATGATTCCGAATTAATCAGACAAAATGATACAAGGAAAACTTAACAAAGGACCAAAAATAATTTTTGATTCATGTATTAAAACCCGTTTGACGAGCATATTCTAGATATCAGGTTTCTTTGCAGTTTATTGGATATTATGGGTATGATTGTGTACCAAGTTAAGCACCCATGTTTTATGTTTATCGAAATGCTAATTTTAGCATTCTTCTTTATATTCTTATGAATAAAAATCTTTTAACTAAAACGCAGAGATTTCAGATTAAGGTATTAATAAATAGGTAGTATATATATAAAAAATATAGTATATATTACTTATTTATTCGTAACTTAATCTTAATATATATATATATATATATATATTTATAAATGTTTTGAAGTACTCTATCAAATACTTCATTACATTAAAACGATTTTCTAAAATTACTTATTATCTTGCTGAATAATAATGTAATTTTAGGTATACAATATATTTGAGGAGGTTACATTGCATACAGAATTGTGGAGAGCAGATGACTTTTATTTACATTATGTCTTCTATATAATTGCTTCTTTTGACACGCTTGGTAAAAGTCAGAGACACTGAATTAAATTCAGAAGACACATAAAATTAAAAAGAAAATTATATTGTATCAAACTATATTTTATAAATAGAGAAAGAGAGCACCAAATACCAATTTGGGACTGCCCCATTCCCAATTAATTGACTTTTGGGTTAAAGGCTAAGTAAAAATAATTAATGAACATATTCACAGAGCCGATTCTGATTAGTTGATGACTTGCAATATTTGAATTTTCAATTTTAATTTATAAATGTTGGAATTGAGATGTAAGCACCTATTATTAAACTGTCTGAGCGTGAGTTCCGTAATGAACAGTTGTTGGGTGCAAATGTCACTGATTAATTATTATGAAAATTATATTTTAATCACATTCACAGAGACTGTAAGTGGGACTAGCAGATAAAGAGCCCAGAAGTTGGACTACTTCCTCCGGCAATTGCCACAAACTGTTGGCAAGGTGTCCCCGGAGAACTGGCAGCACTGGCCGGGGGCACAATAAATGAAGTAATCAAATTATTTAAATCTGTATTTAAGTGTTAATTAAGCTCATTATACTCATTAAATGATAAGCGGCCATTGTGAATGCTCGAGTCTACGGAACAACAACAATAGTTGAAATAAATTAATACATACAGAAGCAAATGTAAACATTTATTATGACAATAACATCTCTGAGAATTCATAAAATTAATTAATATATTTTGTTTTTCAATTTACTTTCAGTACCCTAATAATGCAATTAAAAAATTCGCCATCAATTTTGGGGGCAATGTTTTTTCACATTATTATTAATATATTTATTATAAATGTTGAAAACTTGTGAAACGTTGTGTTTAACAACCAATTTTTATAATTGCTCATTTAAGACTAAATTATTCTAAAATATAGAAAAGAAGTATTTCTCACTTATTCAGGTTCATATTTTGAATTGTAGTTACTTTAACCATTCAAATTAAATTAGTAATTTAAGACTCTAAAACGAAAAATAGTTATTCAAATTCATTCAATTAAATTACAAAAATATTTCGACTTTATTGGAACTCGATCGCGAGTAGACAAGAGAACAAACTTCATAACAATTTTCTGATTTATATTTTAATTTAAGTTTAGTTGCAACCCATTGAAGGACACTATAGGAAGACTCTTGATAAGTATTAGTAAGCATATCTATATGGGTCTTATATATTGGGTATTGATATATATTCGCTAAAGACCGTTCACAGGTCGGAGATGATCGGATCAGACTACTATATCATAGAGACACGGAAGTCGGAATACTGAAATTTGCTTACCCTTGTAAACAATAGTTAAAATGCTGTCATCTAATTTTTTTTATAATATATAATATATACTAAAATATATTATAATTATAATATATATTAAATATGTATGTGTACGGATATAGAATATTCAGTTTATATAGAATATTCAGTTAATAGTCAGCTAAACTGGAATCTGACATTTGTGAAAAATATAAAATTGTTTTAAATATTTGTTACGAACATATAGAATATAGAATATAGTTTCCCGAATCGTTGCACTAAATATTCGATCATTTGAATAGACTCATTATTATTATATACCCATTTTAATTTATTTTTTATTTTTTATGTGTTTTAATTTTTCACTTTAAGCTATAAAATAATTTTAGTTATACATTAAAAACTATTTTATATCTGCTCTAAAAAAATATTTGCTGTTTATTGTTGTGTAAGATAACTATTAATTGTTAAAATTGATATTTTACTGTGTAAAAAATAGCGAAATCAATTAAATTAAAATTTTAACTGCATAAAATATATATATTTTACTACTTGATTCACTTTGCTTTTTAATCGTTTTTTTTATTGTGTAAAAAAAAATTGAGAAAGCGTTATTCATTTTGAAATATATGATAAAACATATCGAAAATTAAACTATATATAAAAAATATATGTATATAATGTATATAGAAAATGGTGTCCAAGTTTAACGACGTATCGCGATATGGCTAAAGGTTTGTTTGTTTGTTTGTTGTTGGTTTGGGCCTTAATAAAAAGATCTTATTACGAGCATTCAATGCAATATATTAATTGCTCCACCTCCAGATACAAAGCATTTGCCGTGCCCCACCTTCTGCAAATGATCGGATTTAAAACTTGAATAGCGCCCCAGCCCTCCCTCGCAGCAGCTACCAGCATTGGGCCAGTTGCCAGATGCAAGTTGGCAGTTGGCAGTTCCAGGGGATCTGTGGCATGTCGGTTGGGATTCGCGGCGGCTGCGCCAATGACGCTATTGAACTTTTTGGGTGCACGGGGAGCGTGTATGGGGAGCGGTGCGGTGCGGTGCAGATTGCGGCGAGATTGTGTCACATTCATTTCCCAATTTACGGTCGACTAATGACAATAATGAACGAATTTTATAGGACCATCCATAATGTCGCCGGACAATCGCAATACGGCGATAATTACACAAATATGTGCAATTTTTTTGTGCTGCGCACATTTTGGCCTCAAATCACTATCAATTCCAAGAAATAACCCAAACGGGGGTCACTTAAATTAATTAGGCAAAGGTCAAATTGCCAAATGATTTTATAAAACGTTTGCTTGATTTTTGAAGAATTCTTTTTTTAATAGCTCTTTTGGGGCAAAGTTCCGCATCAAATCCGATACCACCAATCTGAGCCGCCTGACTCCGATTTCGAACACAGTTTTATGGCCAATTTTAATGTGTTTTTAAAGCGCTTAGCCAAGAAATTAGTTCAGATTTTACGTGAGTCCGAAGTGCTTATGGCAACCGCTTCGCAGACCCCGTAAAATGTGTTGATCGATTCATGCGTTGCGCACGTTTGGACGGGATTAAATCTTTATGCAATTATATTTTATGCTGATTTATATTTGAATAGAGCAAATTTATTTAAAATGATTCTTGATTTATCCGCATTGTTATTCGCTTTTGTTCTGTGGATGCTAATAAAATTTGTGCGCATTTATATATCGTATAAATTTGAATACTAACCCTTTAATGTTGTGAAGAGTGTGTGTGTTTTTTTATAGATCTAATCCGAAAATTTTATGAACTTAATCCGTAAATTTTGTAAAACAAAAGTAAAAAACGAACCGAAAGTGGAAATTCTGAAAAGAGAAGATTAAAATTTCGTTTATTAGTTGTCAGTCTACATTTACAGTCATAAATATAAAAAATGTTCATAGATAAATGCGAAAAGAATTTTTGTGACACTCTAAAATAGATTTATAGTATTTTTTTTTATTATATAAAATATTGTATAAAAAATGTCGCTTGCCGGCCGGCGGCATAACATAAAAAATGTATTACAAAAAAATGCTGAAGATTTGCCAGAATGAAATTATTTGAACTATATAATAATAGTAGTTTAAGGAAATGATGCAACGTATATTAATAAATTAAGGCATTTAATGTTGCCACAAGTGCCACAACCGCTGCTCTTATTGCCTGCCATTGAGCTGGAACTAAACTATTCGAGTGCGTCAGGTGGCCCAAACGATAATGTGAAGCTATTTGTGAGTTGATTTTTTTTTTTTGTTTTTAATATAATACCCAAAACCTCAGCTGGCCAAAATCAATTTCAGCACAAAAATTTTAAAAGAAGCGATGCGAACTTTAAGTTTTGAGTGGAGCCTTTGGCTAATTTTTTCACTCAAAGCATTTCGCTCGAACTTCTCAAGAATGGAGCCACAGCCGCCAAATTCCATTGCACACACACACACGTATTACTGTTGTGTATGCATGTGCGTGTGTGTGTGTATGTTTCTATGTACGCTCGTGGCTCGCTGAGCAGTCAAAGTCTCCAAAGACAGGGCCGCTGACCAGCTGCAGTTGCGGCCGCTGTCGACGTTGACGCGCTCGTCTCGCTCGCTGTCGACGTCAGCGTTTGTTTTGCTGCTGCCGCTGCTGCTGCTGCTCATTCAGTATGTCGCTCTCGCTCCCACCAAAATGGCCGCAGCAGTTGTCATTCTTACCTCGCTCACGCTCTCTCTCTCTCTCTCTCTCTCTCTCTTGCACACAAGCATTGCGCTGGCTCTCTGCCTCGCTTGCTCTCTCTCGCTCGCTCGCTTGCATTGTTATGGATTTTCGGTGCGGTACGACTAGCTGCTGCTGCTGCTGCTGCTGCCGTTTGTACGTTGGCGCAACAGGGCGCACTATAGTGCCATAGAGCAGCTGCCACGCCCACGCCAGGCCAGGCCGGGCCAGGCCGCCCCACCGACAGCAGCAGCTCCCAGCTTTTGCAGTCGAGAGTCGCCAGGCTGCGGGCCGCTTGCGCCGCTTATCGCCCGTCGCGGTTGCTGCTGCTGCTGTTGTTGCTCTTGTTGTTGTTGTTGTTGTTGTTGTTGCTGCACTGTATCTGTTATCAATTCAGCTGTGCGTTGCTGCTGGTGCTGCTGCTGCTGCTGCTGTTTCTGTTTTTTGCTGGGCACTTAACTCAACGCTTGGCAATTTCCAGTTGATTGGCAGCGCTCCTCGAGATTTTCTGATATCGCCAGCGAGAAATTTGCATCTAGCCAACGGCACAGGACACAGTTTGCTTATTGCAACTGCAAATTGCCACAAGCAGCTGCTGCTGCTGCTGCTGTTGCATTTGCCACACGCTACTTGACTCGCATCAATCGCAACCACATTTAACCACTCCAGCATATTCATATTACTCTCTCTCTCTCACTCTCTGCCCCGCAAATCTCCATTGTCAACATTGAATATGCAGCAACGCATAATTTGCTGCTTGCCACAACTGGTTGCCCTTTTTGCCAGCTAGTGCTTCTTCTGCTGATAATGGCCAAGAGACCTTGCCATCCTCTGCTCATTTCATTGTGTGCTCGTTCATTTTCTTAGCCAGCCGAGTGTCTGCTCTAACGGCAATGCCACGTTGCAAGCGTTGCAATCATTGTTGAATGCAACAGCAATTGCCAAGAGTCTCCTTTCAGCCTCGCACAAGCTCTGCTCTCCCCTTTGCCTCGCTCGACTCGCTGCTTGTCCTTCGTTTAAATTGCAGTTTTTTATGGCATTGCAATTAGGGGTAAGCTCTTCAAGGTACACACACACTTACACACAATCACACACACACAACACCACACACACACAACAGCACACACACAGAGTAGGTAAGACTCTCTCTTACACAATTGCATTTCTGTGTGTATGTGTGTTAACTGTAAGGGTGCAAATGCTTAGCTAAGGGTAGTTCATTATCTGTGCAGGCAGGTGAGGGGTTGATACCAATACCAGTACACCAATACACACATACACACACACACACACACACACATTAAGAATTATCTCGACTAAATGTCATTGCAGAGATTCTAAAATTAAATTTCAACTGGAAACTCGATTTGTTTGAAATATAATAATTTTCTTTGTTCAATTTAAGTAGAATGAAATTAAATGAAGATCGCTGAAGTCAATGAAAATTGTATTTAATACAAGAATAATTAATTTTTCAAGGTTATTGTTAATTATTTTAAATGATAACAACAATTTTAAAGGGGAATTTAGTTAGGATCTATATTTATAGATATATATTTTGTATATTTTGATCTACTATAATCCATAATTTCAGCGAAAATTCTTGTCGGGTTGAGGCTTTCTTATTCCTATATACTACAGATTATGCTCTATATACTAATTAAGTAAGGTGTCCTAATAGTCATAAAAGTCCTGTCGTGATCCCGACAAGTATTCTCAGTTTCTTCTTCCCGAGCGATATTATTTACTTAAATCAGTTTGGACTATATAAGTCAATTGGCTTATAAACCCATTAAAAGTATTTCTTCGTTTTTTAAAAGGCAAGAAAGAGAGTATTCTTAAATTTTGGGTTTGAGTTTTGGCAGTCCCATTGCAACAAACTTTATATATTTTTTTATTATAAAAATAGATGTGTTCCAAGAAATGTTGTTCCATTTAAAAAACATAAATATAAACTGAATATACAAATTTGACTAACCTAAAACATGAGAAAACGTTTTAAAAATATATATATATATATATATATTATTCAATTCAGGCAACTCAGTTTAACAAATCTAGTTTACCTGTCACTTAACATTTTATTAAAATAAATAAATATGTCTTTAAATTTCTTGCTTTCTTTATACAAAATAAAAGACAAAACAAACAAACAACACTTGAAATTTTTAATAAAAGGCGAGTGCAAAATTTATTATCAACAAACGATTTATTAAATTAGAAAAACCCACAGTAAAATACTTAACGCAGCCAACGGTAAATGGGTCCCCGTTCTGACCGGTCCCCGGGTGAATGCCACTGACGAGGGGCACGGATAGGAGTAGCGGCAGAGGCTGAGATGCGGTTGAGGATGGGTTGGTTTGGTTGGGTTGGGTTGGGTTGGGCGTTGGTTGGTCCATTGTCGACGTATTTGCGCATTGTGCGGAAAAGTCGTAAAAATTTCTGCTGTCTACGTATGATGTGAATGGGAAAACTGGATTCTGTGGAAAAAGCAGCCGGTCGCCTGTTCAGCCGGTTCAGCCTGCAAACGAAATGCCAGCAAACAATTCTTGTAAATTTTACGAGCGCAAATATAATTCAAATGGCCATTAATTGCAACAAAAACTACAACAATAAGCACAGATGATGGGCGGGGGGGAAGGCAAGGGAACTAAACTTAAAATGGGTCGCAGACAGCCCTTAAAGTGCCTCATAAATGAATTGAAGACGACGACAATGGGCACAAAACAAGCTCACCAACAACAACAACAACAATAACAACAGTAACAGCAACAACAACAGCAGCAACAACAACAACATTATTATAAGCAGCGTAGGCGTTGGGTTGGGTTATGTACAGAGAAAAGGCAAAGCTAAAAGCTCGCGAGAAAAAGCACAAAAACAAACGGAGCAAAACAAAGTCAAAGCAATAACAATTTGAGTGCAGAGCACGTGGTAAGGGAAATTTAGCAACCGTTGCCGGCTGCACACACACACACACACAAAAATTTCCCAATTTCGAATTTGCAATGCAAGTAAAGTACGGCGCTAACTGTAAACGTTGGCTAGAGTAAAGCGAGCCAAAACAAAAAAAAAAAACAAGAAGAAATATTTCGGCCGTGGGACATTTGCTGAGTCGCTGCGCGCATGGATAGCATAGATACTCACACATACGCACACACACAGCTAGTAGTGGCACACAGATACACACAGATACTCGGTCTGTGGCTATGGGGCGATATCTGTGAGATACGCACAGATACACATACAGATACGGATACACAACACGTCGCTGCTGCAGTCGGCCGCGTCGTCGCCGGCAGAGGCAGCGACTAAGCGGCGCACAAGAAATTGTCGGGCAACGGCTTCAAATGAACGCAAAACGTTGAAAAGCAAACATCCGCCAAAAAAATAAACGTCCCAAAAATTGCGGAATCTAAAAATAAACTTTAAGTACTCACTATTTGCCACAGCTGTAAATGTAACTGTTGATAACTATCAAGTAATAAATGTGTGTGTTTTGCAATTGATAAAAAATTCCAAAAAATGTGCTCTTCGTGTCAAGTTTGTGTTATATATATATTTAAGTTGCTGCTTGTTTTTGTTTACCGTTTAACAGAAAGAAAAAAACGGGTTACAGCTGTATTTGTATTTGCATGTGTGTGTGTGTGTGTGTGTGTGTGTGTGTGTGTGTGTGAGAGGGAGGGCGAGTGTGTGTAAGTGTGAGCGTCGCATGCAAACTTGTTCTGTGAATGCTTATATTATTAAGGCTAAATATAAGTTTATCTGATTTGTGGTAACTAATAACTGATTATTGACTATCAAACATTCATTCGCATTTCATTCTCTCTTATAGATGACAGCGTGGCTCAAATGCTTGCCATAAACACCAAATAACAAATTACTACTCGTTCTCATTTTCCGTTATTCGTTTCAGTTTCAGTCTTTTCGAATTCGAATGCGAATGCGTTGCATGTCAAGGTCTTATTAAATTTGGAAACACTGTCAAAGCACAGCCCCAAAAAAAAAAAATGCTCTCTATGTGTGTGTTTGTCTTGTTTGTTTGTGTGCGTGCCATTGACATTGACTTATGACACTCGTTGGGTTAAAGAAGCGGGTGCGGGGGGAGGAACAAGAGCGACTGGCGTCTGACGACTAACTACGATGGAGGGGTGAGGCGGGGATCGAGGTCGACTCTTTGACGAATACATTGTGGGTGAATTTTTTGCTTTATGCTTCTCGCCTCGTTTCTTGTTTTCGTTTTCATTTTCGCCTTCGTATCTGCGATGGCTACGCACATTTATGGTTTGTTTTGCTTTTGGCCGCCAATTCGCAGCAGCGTCGCGACATCACACACACACACACACACACAGCAAAAGACCCAAAAATGCCTACGTGTAATGCTCACAGTGTGCACAACAAAGATGGATAGCAAGAAGAGATAGAGAGAGACGGCGCGAGAGGACAGAAGAATGATGAACACAATGCCATCTGTCTGCGATGATAAGTAGGAGCTTTAGGCATTGTGGCGAGCCAACGATGTCTGCATGAATGACTGACTAACTGCCTAACTGCCTAACTGACTAACTGACTGACTGACTGTCTGGCGGGGAGCCCCGGGGTACGATAAACAATAAGCTACCACAACGAACTCCAACTAAGAGCAGACTCCATTCCATTTCATCCCACTCCACTCCCCTTTCGCATTTCATTTTATTTATATTGCTGCATTTTTCTAGCCTTTGCTTTGCTTATATTTGTCAGCCTCTTTTTCTTTACAGATTTTCTGTTTTTCCTTTTGTATTGGGGAAGGTTATTTTGGGTATTTTTCGTCTTTCCTGTTTTCAGACATTTTCAGATGTGCTGGAACATGCCTCACAAAATGGTAAGATTAGCCTGGTGAGTTCAACTTTAATTTGGGTAAATTCCATAAATATATACAAATTTTAATTTACCTTTGCATGCCTTGAAAATCAAATATTTAATTTTATTTTTTACGTAAATTGCTGTTTGCTTGCATTGTCTTTATCTGCACATGTTTTAATGATTACATACATATATATAAGTACAAACATACCCCACCCACCCCTTTGCAGATAATGGCCAATGGGGCGTATGCGCGCCAAATATGCGCATTGCAAGCAACATATTAAAATATAAATTTTCTTAATGTTTACCTCAAATAGTATCTTAATAATTTGTAAAATGTTTTTTTATTTTTTATTTTATTACCTTTTTCTAATATTAGCCTCTATCTAGTATTAAATCATATTCGAGTCAAAGGGAGCCAATTATTTAGTTTATAATCATTCAGTTCGCTTCACGTGAGTTTCACACACGTATAAATCAATCGAATGCAATCATGGCTAACTTCGTCGGCCATAAAGTTTAGTTTTACGACAGCCAACGCATAATTACGCACACTCGCACCTACAAGAGTGCAGCACAGGGGCGGATTTACTCCCAGCAGTTACTCCCCTCGCCGTGTGGCACATATCTTTTTATTGGTGCTTCCCCTTGTCGCGCCGCATTTAAGACATAAAACATGACGCGACAGATGCAGGCGTGAATTGTCTGCATCATATGTGTGTGTCGGTTGTACATATGTGTGTGTAGCATATACATAGCATCGATTGGACACAATGTCCGTTCGTCTGTCTGTCTGTCTGTCCGTCTGTCTGTCGCATTTTTCGCAAATTATTAAATGGCAGTTATATGTGCGCTTCTCAGTGATTTATGCATCTGGTCTGAGGATGCTGCTGCTGCTGCTGCTGCTTCTGCTGGTGGTGGGTTCATAATTAAGCTGTTAGAATGCTTTGACCAGGCCGCATAATTTACATTTTCTTGTTGCCTCACATGAATGTCTGCCACATGCCGCACTAATGTCACGCGCTCAACGAAGCACAATGGATCGACAGACGAATGCAAAGCTTGGCTTCAAATTGTCGAGCGGCGAGCATCAACCTTGCATATATATATACAAATATATATATATACATATATACAAATATATATACATATATACATATATATATATCACATATATATAGTTGTCTGTGGGTGTTTGCATTAAATGCGAAAATTGCTCACAGACAATTGCAAAAAAATATGGTCAGCGTGTAAGGCAACAAAGGCGTGGCTACACTCAGAAAAAAAAACGTCTACCTGAATTTTACATATTTGCAATACTTTTGGCAAAAATAATTTCTCGATTTTTTTTTTAATAAAACTAATTTCTTAAATCAAAAGCAGTGTTTGGGTTCTCTATTTAAGGGGGAATTTTTCTACAATTTCGAAAACATATTTGATGCTTAGAAAAATTCTTAAAATACCATTGGGTTAACTATTTTGTATGTTATTTAATATACGAATTTACATTATGATGCATTAAATATGATTTCATAAAATTTGACGTTTCTAGGAGTTTTCCCTCAAGTAGACAGCAGCCAAACTTGAATTTATCAGACAATTTCATTATTAGTTTCAGAATTTTAAAAAATATGTTTTCTTTGAGTCAAGTTTTACATTTCTACTTTTATTAAATGCATATTTTTTATAGTAGAAAATAAGTCTAAAAATGGAATTATATATTTTGGATTTTTAATTTTAGGCAAACAGTGCTAGTTTTAGGAAAAATGCTTTCTTATAGTTAGAATTTAAAAGGCATTTATTTTTGTTGAAGTGTATATAGCATATATAGCCGAGAGATGCGTTCAATTTGGTCAGGACAAAGACAAGGCACAATCATAAAGACGTCAGATGACAGTGGATTGTTGCTGTTGCTGCTGGTGCTGCTGCTTGATGGGGCATAAATTGCACACTAATTGTGCACATTTCAGAGTTGCCACTTGAAGTTTAGCACAGCTGTCGCTTACTTGCCACCAAAACCACTGAGCAAACTCTGTGCGCAATTGCCAGGGCAGTGGCACTGTGGCCACTTCAGCTTCAGCTGCGTATCAGCCTTTAGTCGCAGTCCCAGTCTCCGTTCCCTGAGGTTCCTGGCATTGCCCAAGGACCAAGCAGCCAGGACCAACGCCTTGTGTTTAGTTTTGGTGTGAAATCTAATTTGAAAAGTTTTCTGTGTGGCCATTTCGATGTCGGCAGCATATGCTACCCACCGCATGGGTTTTTCTTTTTCTAATTTTGTTTGCAAGTAGTTGACGCAATATTGCCCAGCAACCATTTTCCAACTGGCAGCCATTGCCACTCCCCCCTCTTAGATGGCTGAGATGGGAGTGCTGCTCAAAATTTAAATTACTCTTGATATTAAATAGTTTCGATTCGGGGAATCTGACACCAGGCGATGGCAGTTGTGCTCTGCTCAGTTAGGGGTGAAATCGACTACAATTTGAAAAAAAAAATTGGTAATTCAATTTATTATTTAAATATTAAATGAATATTAAATTCAGCTGCTTCTTTAATTTCTTCAACAAAAATATATCCTTAATTTAACTGTCAATAGAGCAATTTTCATTATTTCAATGATTTCTTATTTTTTAAAATTCATTCATTTCATTTCTAACTTTAAGCAATTGTTTTCCTTTATTTAGAAATTACTTTTAAAACCAAGGAAATACTTTCTAGTTCTAAGGAGATTTTCTAAAATTCAGTTTTGCTTCTGCTGCTTCACTTTCCTTGCTATTTAAAACTTTTTTGCAAAAGTCACTCCGAGGTGAAACTAATTCAAAAAATAAACAAAAAAACTAAATTAAACTTAAATTTTCAAGATCTAATCCCCAATGAGTGATAAAAGAGAATAGTACGCGAAGCAAAAGAAAGAAAGACAGCAAAACTCGAATGCAGGAAAATAATTGGGTAGCCAAGTTGGAAGAGAAAGAGAGGAAAAAACCCATTTGGGAGCTACGCCCCCAAAAAAAGGACGCAGAGCGGAGGTAAAAATGCAGAAAACTTTACAATTGATTCGGCTGAATGGGTGGCTGGGTGGTTGGGTGGCTTGTGGGTGCGGTTGGGTGTACACCCCCCCCCCCCCAACACCCCGGCGCCGAAACAATCAACTGAAAGGTAGGAAGTGCGAGTAAATAAACTGAGGGTTGCACATGCCACATGGAGTAGGTGCTGTGCATAAAGGAGGGGGTTGGGAATGGGGATGGGGTTGGGGGTGTGGTTGTAGTTATGCGTCTGCTGCCAACAATGGCGCAATGGTGTCTGTAATTTCAAGCAATTGTTTTTCCTCGCTTGCTATCACCCTGTCTGCCCCTCTATCCCTTTGTCTATCTGTCTATCTGCCTGTCTGTCTGTCGTTCTGTTGGTCTGTTTGTTCCACCAGTTTCTGGCCAAATTTCAATCGTAGTCATGAGTAGAGCGTTTAGCACCTTGGCAAGACGTTGGCCAGCCATTCGCTCTAAAGTCACGTAGTTGCCGTATGCCGGATTCCGGATTCGGGTGGCGCAAGCGTTATGCGTACAGTTGACTAAACGGATTCCTTGCCAGCCCCAACTGGTTATTTTAGTGATGGCTTCGCACGGCTCGTTGCGTTTGCAAATTGTCGCACATTCTAAAGGTGGGCGCAGCAACAGCCACAGCCGTATATCAACTGCCCCCCCCCCCACCCAATCCCCCGAAGCGAAACCCCAAATACATGCTCAGGATTAAACCGCCCTTGGCGCTCGTTATGCGGGCTCGTCTCCCTCCTCTGTGTGTCCATTTGTCAGTCCGTTTGTCCACTTGTCCCTTCGCTAAGATAAGTTTTTGCATTGGAATTTGCTTTGCCAAATGCCGCCATTTAGGGTTGTGCCAATAAAAAAATGATATTTATGGTCGTAACGGCCGTTTTGTGTGTACACCCCCTCCACTACCCCCTCTGCTAGAACGCCAGCCAACCCCATGGAGTGGAACTCACGTGGCTGGGTTGGTCCCTTGCTAAGCAAAATCATACAAATAGTCTCATGTACTTTAAGGCTCTTGTACAATGGGGAAATATTCAAGTTTATCTTATCTTTTAACTATTGCTTAATCAGAGACTAACAATTATTAATATTGCTATTAATATTATTTTACAAATAATCCCATATAATTGAGTTGGCCATATTTTGAAAATGCCTAAAATCTGGACTAATTTTTTAAAGTTTATTTTACTGACTACCTTAATTAGTGACTAGGCTTAATGCATTTAATATTATTATAATTAATATTATTTTACAATTATATTCAACTATTGGAGTATGTTTGATTGGGTTAGACAATTGTGGTAACATTTGACATGTAATTAACCACGTAATAAACGTATAAATATATTAAAATAAACAATTAATTTTATTTTTTAATTTAACGTACATTTTATTGCTTTTTAATATATATATAAATAAACAATTCATTTTATTTCTTAATTTAACATATATTTTAGTCCTTTTTTATATATATATGTATATAAAAATAAACAATTAATTTTATTTCTTAATTTAATATATTTTTTACTTGTATTTTTCTGTGTCAACTGGTAATTGTCAATATTAAATAAATTAGATAAAGTCATGCAAGTCTCATTTCCAACTTTGACTTATTTTATTTAATATTATTAAAAAAATATAAAAAATTAAAAATATGTATATTAATATTAAATAAATTAGATAAAATTATGCATTTCTCATTTCGTCTAACTTTTCTTATTTTTGCTTGTCACATTTTTTATTTAATTTTTTAAACTCAATATATAAATTAATATTAAATAAATTAAATAAAATTGTGCATTTCTCAGTTCGTCTGTTTTTCTTTAGTTTTGTTTGTCATATCTTTTTTTAATAAAACTCGATACATAAATTAATATAAAATAATTAAAATCATGCATTTCTCATTTCCAAGTAGAATCATCTTTAACTTATTTTTGTTTGTCATATTTTTTATTTAATATATTTAAAATTCAATATATAAATTAATATAAAATAATTAAAATCATGCAGTTCTCATTTCCAAGTAGAATCATCTTTCACTTATTTTTGTTTGTCATATTTTTTATTTAATATATTTAAAACTCAATATATAAATTAATATAAAATAATTAAAATCATGCATTTCTCATTTCCAAGTAGAATCATCTTTAACTTATTTTTGTTTGTCATATTTTTTATTTAATATATTTAAAACTCAATATATAAATTAATATAAAATAATTAAAATCATGCATTTCTCATTTCCAAGTAGAATCATCTTTAACTTATTTTTGTTTGTCATATCTTTTATTTAATATATTTAAAAATCAATATATAAATTAATATAAAATAATTAAAATCATGCATTTCTCATTTCCAAGTAGAATCATCTTTAACTTATTTTTGTTTGTCATATCTTTTATTTAATATATATAAAACTCAATAAATAAATTAATATTAAATAAATTAAATAAAATTATGCATTTCTCATTTCGTTTGACTTTCCTTATTTTTGCTTGTCATATTTTATTATTTATATTAGTTTTATTACATTTGTTCATTTTAGTATTATTTACATATTTATCCATTTGGTTGTAGCCACATTTTTCCTGTTGATTGTCCACAGTGCTTTGGGGGTTGGATATTGTTGCTGCACAACACAAATGAAATCTCACAAGCATAACGAGCTCGTGACTCTTGGCTGGCAAGGGTTGGGCATGGCTCGAGACTCGTACACACACACACACACACAGATACAGCAAATACACATATACATAGAAAAATATGGCACGTACTCCTCGAGAGCCATAAGTTTACGTTTTATATCGGGCAAACTGTGCAATATTATAAATTTTGAATTTTATCTTAGGCATTAGATTGCCAGAGAGTTTGGCAGGCTTGCTGGCTGGCTGGCTGTGTGTGTGTGTGTGTGTGTGTGGTTGCCATTTTGGATTAAATGGCAGGACGTGCGCGGTAGTCGGGAACTGGGTTGAGCACGGCTTCTGGTACAGTATTCTTGCAGCTTCGACATTACCAACGAAGGGTGATTATCGCGATTGCTGAAACGCTGAGCGAACTGAGGAAGCCAAAATTCGCCACATTTTTGGCAGTAACATGGTAAACTTATTGTTGTTGTTAATCTGTTGTCCCCTCTTTTCCTGCCACCTGCTTTCAGTACGAAGTCGCCACAAGTGCCGGCTGCTTATCTAAATCATATTCCAGACGACTCTCGCCGAGCCACTGTCAGCAACCACCAAACTGCAGTGCATCACCAACCGGAAGCGTTTCGTTTTGTCTCCTGTTTCCTGCCTCGGAGGTGGAGGGAAAAACGCTTATTAAATGAAAATGCACAACAGGCACAAAAACACGACACGGCACGGCTCGACACGGCACGGCTCGACACGGCACGACACGAAGCGGACACGGCAAGACACGAAGCGGACACGAGCCGGCACGAAGAAGGAAGCGACAATTACGGACGATTCGCCGGTTAGTTTTTCCTACCGGCAACTCAGTTGCGGCCGGGCAATCGTCGGGTCAACAACGGCAACGAGCGCAGTTATCGAGCATATTCATACACTGTGCGAAAAAGGGACACTCTCTTGTAGAACCTGTGCAACTTCGTATACGTATACTGAATGTATCCTGAGTGTATCCTATCCGGTATACCTTCAGTATACGTAACACGAGGAAACACCAGCAACGCGGGATGTGTTAATTATATATTTAAATTTCTAAAATTAAAACACCAACAAAAAAAAAAAAACACTTTGTCACACTTAAGCAATTTGCGGCACTTGTTGCCATTACACAGCATAAAATATATTTATAATTAAATTGTACTTAATAATACTCAAAATGTGTTTTTTATTTATTCTCTGTGATAAGCAAACACTTTTCAGACTCTCTCATGCCACCTGTTGCTGCGGCATTTGATTGACGGTTCGCTTGGAGCACAATGATGATGAACAGCTGACTTGATGTTGCCACCATTCCATGGATTTTAAAAAATATATATTTCAGACAGAAATACTATTGTGATCAGATCTCTTTCAACTGGTGACTTTTTACTTTTGGTGTATTAAATAAACAGAAACTATTTAAAACACTAAAAATAAGCAGATTAATTTAAAAAAAAAAATTTCTTTTGTATTTCGTTTGACAATTTGCATTTTGGTGCTTTAGAGTAAATATTTTGGGCATTTCCCAAAAATAACATGCGTTATCCAGATCCAAAAACAGGATAGCTAAAACTGGACTACATTTTATTATTTTCTTTTTTCTAATTTACAGTTACTTATTATTATTTTTAAAATGTAAATAATTAATTTAAGTGTTTTTTATTATTTACAATAATTTTAATGGTATCTGTCTAAATAAAAATTTTTGAAAAGTATACATTTTGCTTAGTTTTTGTTATTGGCTTTGCGAAATGTAACAATTTTGGCTTTTCCTGGATTAAACGAAACAAATTTATTTAAAGTGCGCAATTTAAAATTTAAAATAGGGCAGAATATTAGGGTATTTTCACGTTGGATACTGTAATATAAATATATATATATTTTTTTTTTAATTTACGGCAACCAATCAATATACGTGCGTATTTTGAAAAACACGTTGGAATGTATCAATAAAAATAATGTTAAATTGATATGAGCAAGACCTAATAGGGTATTAATGCTGGTCAATAATACTTATGGTTTATGGCCTTTTAAGCGTCTTACATGCATTGACACAAATATATAATGTCAATTACACTAATATTTAATGGACACCTAAATTCGACCTGAAAGGTTTATCACATGACAAAACACAGTTTTTGAGGTACTTAGTATGAGCAAAATATCAGAACATATAATGGAACATTTTGGAAATGGCGATATGCGTGTTAATGTTACCTTGAAGCTGTTACACATTTTATGAGACCATGAATATTCCCAGAGAAGGGTTAGAAGGTTTATTGCGATTCATTTGACGAGTATCACAATATAACAAATATCTTTTCCTACAATTGTGTGTGAATGAATAGGAAACCCCTTTTGCTGTTATTCAGAATCAACAGTTCAGTCTCAAAATGAATGCTCTTCTATTAGAAATGGGAGATACTTTGCCGCAGTTTAGGTAAGAAAATATTGGAACACTGTTGAATGTATATATAAACTAAATTGTAGGTTTTTCTTTTTATTTAATTAATGTGAATTAGAAATAGCACAAAGACTTGTGTTAATTAATAAAAGCTAAAATTAAATATAAAATGTATGCCACGGAATATTCAAATAATATGTTAACAAATTATGATTGACTTTATTTAAAATAATTTCAAAATATGTTTATCTATTTTATAGGCAGAAGCGGAAGTCTTCCCATATAACACAATAATATTCCTGATCTGTTCTAACGATTGAATGTTGCCATCAGATATTTTTTTTGCTCTTTCTATAATTCATATTTTATATATAATTGTTTCATTACTCCACTGATAATCAGGCCTAATACTTGGGCTAAGCGCTGTAGGCGAGAGTTTCCGCAAGCTGTTTAGCGCCATCTGTTGTTTAAATGGCACAACCTAACTTGAATGCATTCAATTCAGTGCGCAAAATCTTGTAAAATCGTATGCGAAGATAAGGGATGAATACCCATTCTTATCAGAGCAACGGAAAAAACAGTTTTCTGAAAAACGTTATGATTGATGCCTATTATATATGTATAAATTTATACAGTGGCTTAAAATGTTTAAATATTTTTATTACTATTTTCATATAGTAATTGTCAGGCGCGTTAATTTCATGTAGTTAGCTTGAACTAACAGCTAAAAGGCAAGTCACTTTTTCGATCATTTTGTCAACTGAGAAATCATTGAACTTCAGCAACTGAACGCATTTCCAATGTGCCTCATCGATGAGAAGAGAAACAGACAACTTCACAGAGAGAGGGAGAGAGAGAGTAGAGATAACAGAACGGGAACCAGAAACTTACTTAAGAACGACAACAACAAAAAGGAACAACAAACAACAACAAAGAACGCCAAATGAATTTCTGAACATGCGGCGCTTCAGTCTCGTTTGCCAGGCACGCACGCACAACGTTTGCCCTACCCCGCCCCTTTTTCCATTCATCGTTCGCCCTCTTCCACAGTCCACCTCAACCGCTGCTTCCACAAGCAAATGCAGCCGGTTGTCATGGCAACAATGGCCGCTGCGAAGGAGCGCACAAAGCGCAGAGCAAGAACATTTTATTCGGCCATATTTGATTTTGGAAATACAGAAATTGTTGTTGCTGTCATTGCCACTGGTTGTCTTTCACAATCTTGTTTTTGTTCTCGTTCACGTTCCCCTCTACTCACCCCTCTACTCTACTCTCCTCTACTTGTTTGCTCTTTATTTTCATTTTTCCTGTTTGTTCTCTCGTTTTGGTCTTGCCGGGGGGTGGTTTTTGCTCTGCTCATGTCATTTGCCCGGGGCACTTTGAGATTTTTCGTATCTGTTTTCCATTTTCCACTATTGGCATTCAATTCAAACTTTCTTCACACTACACATTCATACATAAGAATAGAAATCATGGAATTTGGGAAAACATAAGAAAAACACAAAAACCATATATAGATAAGTAAGTTTGTTGCCACACACTTCGACTTAGCCCCCTCCCCCCTCCCGCAGCTTCTATGCATGGTTGGCCACAACAAAATCCACAGAAATCTTACGTGATTTTATGATGATCGTCAGTCAGATTTACGATTCGGCAATTAAGGAACAGTGCGCTAAACACGTCTTTAAAATCAAATAAATCACCTCGAGATAGTCTGTCACGTGTTAAGATTTATATCGAACACACAAATGCCTCTTTACATTTATATATATATATATATATATATCTCAATATATTTTTGTCTGTGAGTTTCAACATATTTAATATGCAATTGACGCCTATACGCATAACTGGCTATCTATTAACTATAAAACAGACAATTTACGATTGCCGTAATGCTATCCGGATTGGCAGTTCGCAAGCTTTGAGTTAGGTCGCAAATATATAAGGCAGTAACAGCTTAAAAAAATAACCAAGTTATTATCTAATAAATATACAAAGTAATCAATATGGATGGCAATTTCAAAACCCATTAGTGACTCATAGATAAATCAATTTCGATCTGATTTTATTATTTACAGCTGCGGAAATGAAAAATTTCAAATTGTGTCTTTATTATAATTGTAGTTTTAAGGAACTTATGGATACTTCTTTAGAAGTTTAAGGCTCTGTAAAAAATGTGAAAACTAAACATTAATTTTGAACAAATCAATAGATAATCTATGTATATATATATACTCGTAGGTCTATTCGATTATCTATATATATATATAAATACATATATATATTTATATGCGAATCTAAATCTGTGCTCATATCAATATCTATATCTACATTATAATAAATCTCTATTTTTATTTTCTATATCAACATATATATATTTATATATTAATTAACATTTCTACCTATATCTACATCGATATCTAGATCTAAATATATATTTGTTTCTATATAAAAAAATGTTTCTTTATTATCTGCTTAAAATAGAAGCTGAAAAATGTTCATGTTCGACTCAAAAGATCATGAGACCTTTTCGAAATACGATCCTCAAGCTTGGAACATGTGGAAACACTGATTTAAATTATTTTTATTAAAAATACATAACATAAAAATTTAAAAAAAAAAACAAAATAATAATGTTATGTTTGCAAATTTATAATTGTTATTTTGTTGGAATAAATTGAATAATAAAAAATTACTAAGAAATAAATAATAAACATCATTGAAAAATGAATGTATTATTTTCAAGATGAAATTTGTATCTTTGATTATGAAAATAAATATACTTACAAATGCTAAAAGTATCCATCCGCAAATCTCGAAAAAAAATCTGAAATGACAAAATGATGGAATTTGTTTTTATTTACATAATAAATGAATAATATATGATTTGAATTATAATATGTGTATATGTTATTATGATGTTTTATTATATAAGTTTTGAAACATAGATTAATTATTAGCTGAAGGGGCACTGAACTCGACGAAACATGCCGAAAAATTGGATGACCACGACAAGCCAATTGAGTAAAAGAATCTTTATTTCAATGAGTCAAAGACAGTGATTTTTTGAGGCGATTCGATATGAGCAAGGGGCGAGGGGTAAGCCAAAATCATGGCAATCAAGTCTGCCAAAGCAATTTATTCAGTCTTTGTTCTGTCTCATTGTCTACATGATTTTCGTATTAATTCTTAAAAAAAAAACATAATACTGAGAAAAATATGTATGTATGTATGTATGTGCATAAATGTATGTGCCTTGCTAACGACTGCTCGAGCTTGGGCCTCGACTGCTAACAGAAAGTACATTGGAATTGAATATTTAAATGCATTTGCCAACTGGAGACAGACAGGGGACTGGCAAGTGGTCAGATAGCCAAGCCGAATCAATTCCCAGGTTCCCCGGTGCCCAGGTCCCAGGTCCCGGGTCCGTGAGGGAGTCGCATGTCGCATGCAAGTGCAATAAATAAGAATCCAACTGACAGGCATCATTTTGAATTCCTGCCTGTCACACGACATCAGTGCTCGAGTGCGTCATGAATGATTTACAATGTATACATACGCATACGCATGGGAGTTGATGTACATGTGTACATATGGACGACATTTGAGAGTTTTGTACTGCGGTAGTTTTGTAAGATCTGGCAGATCTATCAATAGACCACATCACACGTCATGTTGTGGATAAAAAAAAATTACAGAGTGCCTCATTTTAGCGACCTCGAAATCATAATTCTACTTTTAATGTTTCTTTAAGGGCCCATTAACTCAACTCCCCTTGACGTCGCGCCCGGACATCGGTCCAGGGACAACCACTTTCGTTTTTCCACTTAAAATCTATAATTGCAACTCTTTGACGAGCGCCGAGTGAAAAAAATATTCGAAATGAAAAGTAGAGAAACGAAAACATACGCAAAATCCCACCCAGCCCATAAAATTTGTGCGCTTTTCGAGTTTTTTCGGTTTTTTCGATTTCTTAAATTTTCACTCTATTTGCTTTCCGCATGACTAAAGCAAAAAAAAAAACAAAAAAATACACACAAAAAAAGAAGGAAGGCAAAATGTCATTAAAACTGCTTTACGATCTCTAAAAACGAAAGCGAGAGTTCCGCATGCAGCCGGAGGACAAGTTCAGAGGCAAACCACTTCGTGGTCGAGGTCGGGGTCGGGCACTGGGACTGCGACTGGGACTGGTTAGATGTTCAGGAAACTGGCGGAAGGATTAATATTTTAATGGGCCAATTTTCTGGGCGTTTGCTGAATTTTGCAACAATTTCTTTTACGATCGCTCGACTCACAAATTATGTGCCACGCATGAAAACATGCAAACTGAATGATTTTCATATTTCTGCAATAATTTTAATTCAATCATAAATTTTGCTAAGGCTTAGCAATATTTAAATTGTCCAATTTTTTCAGTTTTCTAATAAAACATGAATAAATTATACCGGCTAAGTACAGTTATAAACACATTTCTGGGAAGTCATTCTGTGTCTATATCTAAAATTGTGATACATTCTGAGAATATATATGCACGATCTAATATATTTAATCTTTTTAAAGCAGACCTCAGTGATGTGCCTAAAATAAAAATTAACTTAAGTCAGATGATTGTGTGAAAATAACTTATTTCGTAAGATTTTTATTCAAATTTCAAAATAATATGCAAAAGAAGCTTATCAAAATTTGTATAACAACAATGCAAATAAGATCATTGCCAAAAAAGTTGATTTCAACACACATCTAAATGCAAAAAAAAATATATATATATAAGATTGATGTATGATGATTTTGGGTGTATTTTGGAGGTGAAAAATCGAATTCGATATTCATCCTAAAATACGTATTGGAGTAAGTTTCTAAAGTTGTTGCTTGAAGAAAGACCATAAATCAAAATCAAATTTATATCACAATTGATCTTAGATATGTGAAAAAAAACAATATTTTAATTAATTTTGTAAAAATTAATTTACAATTTTATTTCATTAATGATTTCATAAAAAAAATAAAACACATTTTTGCTGCTGCTTAATTAAAAAATAATATTTAATTTTTGCTGTTTTGTGTTTGATAAAAGTGTTTACAAAAGAACAAAAGCATTACCCAAAAATATGTTTTATTTTTATTATTATGATTTGGGTATTTTAAAAAAGAGTCTATATTCTATATCCGATAGGATTTTAGTTTCCGATTCTGATACATAAAGTAAAGAAATGTTAATAAAAATTCTTTACTATATATATATATATATATAGAAAATAGTAAATAATTTTTATTAACTTATATACATAAATATGTAAGATACTTGTTGTAACCTGAAACCATTAAAGGTTGGTAAAACTCCGGCTTCATAAGATATATAAATTTTTGACCAGCATCAGCAGCCGAGTAAAGCTATCAATTTCCATCTAAATGAACAAGCGGATTCTTGAGACTATTAGAACAAAAGCCTTCAATTTTGGAATAGATGTTCTTGTATATATATATACATAGTCATACACATTTTAATCTAAGAAAAATGATTGTGATATTTCCCTACGATGTTTTGTATATCAAGTTGAAGTTGAAGTTATAATTTAAAACCGATTTTGCTCAAAAATTAAAATCGTGAATAATGCGATTTCGATTACAATTTCAGCGTCTGATGAGGAATGGGAGACTGAAGTTGCAAAAATGGTTTGTAATACTTTGTTGTTATTTAAACAGTGTACATAAAAAAACACTTGGCACAAATAGTTAAGCCAAAGTGTAAATCAAACATTTTTTTCCGTGCAACGCGGCTGCATTTGATAAGAGGAGGAGCGGGAGGCTCCTTCGCCTCCCATTGATTTGGTAAGAGATCTCCCCCAGCGGCTGTCTGCCATTTATGTGCGGACTGAAAGCGCCTAAAGTAAACATTTAATTGCGCCATTAATTGCGCGGTAAGTGTGCCAGATGCACATGCTCTGCGGTTGCAAGAGCCAGAGAGAGACTCTGCCACATACACACATGCACAAGGTACAACCGAGACGACGCCGACTGCGACTCCGACTGCCGCTCGCCTTTGCCTTTGCCACTGCCAACAAAAACAAACAAATTCCATTATTTAAGTGCTGCTCAGTGGTGCAGTCGCAGTCGGCGTCGCAGTCGCTGCCGCCGTCGCTGTCGCCGTCGCTGTCGCCGTCGCAGCCGCCGTTTGCAGTCGCCTTTTCAATTCCCATTTCGATTTCCCTCTGTTTTAACCCACTGGGTTTTACGAGCGTTCCTCCATTAAAGAACGCTGGGCTGGATTTCTGCTCCTCGATGGCCTCCCCTCGCTTCCTCTCGCTGCCCTCTGTCGTTCACCTTGCATCCAAATCCAAGTTACAGCTAAAACTTTAGGCGCATTAACTTTGTGTGTTAATGCGAAAATTTATTGGCAATACAATCGACGCTTTACGATTCTTAAGTTGACAGTTTTTGCCTAATTGTCGCCGTTGTTGTTTGTGTTCTGCCTTCTCATTTTGATTTTACTTAAAATTTAAGTTTCTACATAGCTATTATAGCTAATTAACGCATATATTAGAAAATTAGAGCGTACTTAAAAATGTACATAAATATATTTAAATATATGTTAACTGCTCAATTTGAATCAATTTTGATGAATTAGTTTTTAAATATTTATTCGCAATTTAGTTTAAATATGCTTACACGTTTTGAAAAAATATAATATTATTTAAATATTAATCATTATTTTAATTGAATAATTTAATTATCGACCAGTTGGATAAGAGATATTTTTCTGTAATTTTTCTTTATTTTTCGTTTTTAACAACATTTTGCAGGCAGTTGGATAGAATAGGAATAATATTTTCTGTTATTATTCAGTAATTATTTTTATATATCCCCACTCAATATGAATTTCAATACAGGGGAAAATCATTTTCATAATATTTAGTTAAAAATATATTTGTGCAAATGTTTTGAACGCCTGAGCGAATAGGAGTTTTATTTTATTTTAAGTAAGTGAAGAGATAAAACAGAAATACATAACATATAATACTGAGCATTTGATGGAATTTTTTATAAATTGCGTCA
This sequence comes from Drosophila demipolita, assembly GCA_035042405.1. NCBI lineage: Eukaryota > Metazoa > Arthropoda > Insecta > Diptera > Drosophilidae > Drosophila > Drosophila demipolita. Next base: position 2,223,855 of record JAWNLI010000489.1, on the reverse strand, counting down.
ATTCAAAACGTGAATAACATTTTTCGTTTGCATTTGAGGTTGGGCAATCATTTATACCAGTTATGATTTTATAATCTTATAAATATGTATATATTATTTTTTAATTTAAATTTAAATATAACATTTGATTATTAATTTCAAATTAGTATTTTTTATTATTTGCATTTATCTGAGTCGACTGATATGAGTGGTCATAAAAAATAAATTAATAATAACAATAAACTAAGTTTATACATATGATAATTTAAGTTTAACCTGAAATTAACAATCTGTATATAAGATTTATGTTTTGAATTTTTTTATGTGTTATGTTGAATGTTGCCAAATAATATTTTTTTTTAAACTATTTCTCTGCCAGCTTTAGGATAAACTGTTTACTAATTCTAAATACAAAACTGTTTTCAAATATTACATTTGGTTTTAAACGAATCTGCTGGAAAATGGAGTTGTGGGAAAGGCAACCTGTCAACTGGGCAATGCTTGAGGCCATTTAGTTAATCGAATGGAAAACCAAACAAAGGCCGCAATTAACATTAAATCCTTCGCGATGTAATTTTTCGGTCTCCTGGGTTGGGTCTGGGACTGGGGATGCGGAAGTGTGCGCAAGGACGAGGGGAGTGTGTGCCCGCACACACACACTCACATATATGTGCTAATTTAGAATTTTGGTGTTGTATGCACCGCAACCAACGGGCTACAAAGAGGACAAGTTGCCACACAGAGAGCAGCAGCAGCTCAGATGCCAAACAATGTTGAGAAAACCCTAGTTGGCTGCCAAGCAATTTCACATAAATTTGCGTCAAAATGTACGAATGCAACAAAAAAAAAGTGAGGAGCAGCTGGAGGAGTGTGTGGGTGGGAGTTGTGCCACAAGCCGTGCCCAAAAAGTTTTGCTTAGCACTCATTTCTGTTTTGGCAAACATGAAAATGTATTCCAGACACGCATTGCTGCCATTTTGCAAACGTGCCATCGAATGACTCGCAACTCAGGGACAAAACCTCAGAGTTGCTTGAAGGCGGAGAGGGTGGGAGCGGGGGTTTGGCAGAGGACGCGCCCAACCACTGACATTCGCATCCGCCCACACAGTCAACGAGCAGGCAGGTTGCTCTTGGCCCGTTCAAATTTTCCGCCTGAGTTTGCGCCCCTTTTGCCAGTCAAACTTTGAGGGCAAACTTTTTTCTTACTTTATTTTTTTGTTTTTTTTGTTGCGAAAATAAGTAAAGTTTGAATTTCGGCGAACATAAATTATTTGGTTAAATTGCGTCGTTCGCAACTGTGAATGATTCCCCAAAGGCCTTGCCATAGTTTTTCATTTTGCGCATACATTTTATAATCGCTGGCGAAAATGTATGAAATAAATAAATAAATATAATACAGTTGCAACCTGGTAACTGGCGCCCTGCCATTAGGCACAGCCAATGCCAGAGCATCCTCAAGGAAAGCCAACAATGCCATTTGCCTCTCCCGTCTCCCGGCTCAGTTTTTGCCAGCTGCCATTTTTTTGTTTCTTCTCACAGCTTGTCGAAACTTTTGCTGTTATTGCAATTGTTGCTTGTTGTTGTTGTTGTTTTTGTTGTTGTTGTTGCTGTTGCTTCTCCTGTCGGACTACAGATACTTTGTGCTTGTAACTTATGGATACGAGCCCAGCCGCATCAGCCGGAGCCAGAGCTGGAGTCGAAGCGCCAGCAAGGTGCGCAAATTGCCAGGGTAACGGCAAGGGCAACGGCAACGGCACACTCAGAAAAATAAAAAGCCATAAAATTGCATTTAAAACTAAATAAATCATTTGTAAATATAAGAAAAAAAAACTTAGAAATAAATTGTGTTTGTTTTAATTGCTAGAAATAATTTTTATTATTTAGAGGTGCATTTCTAAAAACTGAAAATGCGAACCATATATTTTTATTATTTGTTATTTATATTTATATTTATATTTATTATTTATAATTATTATTTATATTTATTAGGTTTATTTATTATTTAAATGTATTATTTATATTTATTAGGTTTATTTATTATTTATATTTATTATTTATATTTATTATTTATATATATTATTTATATTTATTATTTATATATATTATTTATATTTATTATTTATATATATTATTTATATTTATTATTTATATTTATTATTTATATTTATTATTTATATTTATTATTTATATATATTATTTATATTTATTATTTATATTTATTATTTATATTTATTATTTATATTTATTATTTATATTTATTATTTATATGTATTATTTATATTTATTATTTATATTTATTATTTATATTTATTATTTATATTTATTAGTTATATTTATTATTTATATTTATTATTTAGACATTCATTTTTTAGAATTGGAAATGCACACCCTCAATTTGAGAAATATTTCCAAAATAAAGTCGTAAATTTGCCAATATAATTTATATTCATATTATAAAAGACGTGAAATCTTTGTGTGTTGTTTTATTGAAATACTAATGTTTAATAACAATATATGTATAATATGTGTAATATAGCTGACATAAGAATTCTTCTATATATCCAATTTCCAATTTGTTTCTATATGTTTAATACAGAAAACGACACTCTAGAAAATTAGAAATATTCCTTACTTTAACAACCCTCAAATTAAGAAAAGAAACCCCTAATTTTTACCTAACCACAACCTTTGTTTTAGAAATTTACCTTCTGAACAATTAAATGAGTTACCCTGCGCGCCAATAGTATGGCGAATTTTCAAATTTTTTTTGAGTGCAGGGAGGCTGGAAGGGAAGGAGGAGGACTACTTTGAAAGCTGTGGTGTAATTTGTATCTAATCTTGCCTCATGTTTATATAAAAGCAACGACGATCTGGAACGAGGCAAAACTACAGTGGCACACACACTCAGACACACACACACACACACACACAGAGCAATAGAGAATTTTCTTTTTTGCAATATGGCGCTGACAAGGGTGCTCTCATCCTCTCATCCTGGCTGTGCGTCGCTCTGTTTCCTGCTCTGCTCTGTCCTTGCTCGTGTCGCAATTGTCCAAGTCAAAACTACATCTATGCAAGCATATTGCTACCTATACATAAAGACATGCACACATACATTTGTAAATGTATTTATATATGTATTGTATTTATATGGACTGCTGAGCTGTGCAGTGTTTTGGGGCGGTGCCTTTTTTTGCTGGTTTTGGAATTTTAATAAAATTGCACAAGTCCCAACTAAAGATAGATACTTTTCGTGTAATTTACGATGATGGCAGACAGCAACGATAGCAAACGGAGGGGGGAACTACTACTGAGGGGCAACTGTGTTGTTCATCAATTTGGCTGCATTAATGGAGAACCCAGCGTTGCCAGATTGACCCCAATGAAAGCAGCTTGAGGTCGAAGTTTACCATTGATGCCCCTTAAAATGTTATTTTTTATAAAATAATTTAAACTTTCATTTTGATGCAATTACAATTTTCTTCAATGCAAGTAAGAAAATGTCATAAAGAGAAATATATTAGAAAAAATTCAGTTATTTTAAATTTGCTAGTAATATTTTTGAATTAAAAAGATGTTTTACTGTAACAATAAAATATTTTTTTTTTGTATCGGAAGAGAAGTGTAAACAATTATATAATAATGTGACTTTATAATTTTTAAAGCTTTTGTATTTTATTTGAGACTTCTGAATTTTAGTGCATGATATAATGATAATGATATACTTAATACTACTACTAATAAAATTAAGAAAAAAAACTTTGAGTAGATAAATTATATATATTTTTTCAAAAATTGTTAACGATCATTAATTATATATTTCTTGCATAAAAAAATAAAATATATGGCAAGTAGTATTTTTGTTTTTTTTTAGGCTGATACGCTAAATGATAATTTTATGTTGTCGGTAATATCACTTTTTATAAGTTTATTCTTTTTGTAATCACTTATTTATATGTTTTTTTCAACTGTTTGGAGAAGAAAAAAATTCCATACAAAATCGCAAGAAAAGATAAAAAAAAATAAATGTAATTCAATAATTGATAATTTCTTTAACTAACTAAATTCAGAAGTTGCATTCTTGTGTAGAGATCGTTAATGATGATTTTCTACTGTTCGTATTTGAATTATTTTTATTTAGTTAAAGAAACTCAAAATTATTAAATTACTTACATATTTTTTTAAAACTTTTCTTGCGATTTTGTAATGTTTTTATTATTTTATAGTTTCTCTGACTTTATTTATATTTCCTTAGATACTATTAATTTACTACAAGACAATTTCCAACAAGTATTTAATAAATTTTTAAAAATTATTTTTGAACCGGGTTTTTAATGATTTTAGAGGGAAATATGTCAATATCCTGAATTTAACTTTGCATGCCTCTCACTTCAAACTGGCCTTCTGGCAACTCTGCCTTGGTGCTGGCAAAGTGCTGGCAGAGTTGGGGAGCAAGTCAAACTCCAGGTAAGAAGTGTCCATGCCTTGGCTTATTTATTGATGAAATCAACTACAATTTGACACGAATCTCCCGAGTCAGGAGGAAGGAAGGAGGAATTGCCAGAGAGTGCCAGCTTAATTTTACCCAATTGATCAATTTGCGCCCGCCCGTCTCCACTTTCGGATACATATGCAGATGGACGTTGATTGTGCCACAAAAATCGAAAGGCCATATTATGTAATAGCAATGATAGTAATCATCGACAGGCAAACGGACATCATCAGCAGGAGCGAAGGACTCGTGAACTTAATGTAATTGCTGAGCGGGGCATGCCCTAATTGGCCATTGAGGCCTCTCTGGCGCTTAATTGGAATGCCATTAATTAAACCTAGAGCCCGACCGCCCGCGCTTCTAATTACCAGACGGAAATTGTTAATCAAACTAAGTTTTGAGGGTCTCTCAAAGGGAATACTTAACTCTTGCTGACACATTTGAGCTGAGCGTCCTTTATTTTTCGGCAGGATTACAGCTCGACTCAAAGTGAAAGTTGTGCGCACAAATTGCTGGGATTACCTGTAATGTTAACTGAGCCTCTGGGCATCAGGTGCCCAGCCGCGAAGGGGTTAGGGGTTATTCTTAGGGACATGTTCCCTTGCGAGCGAAAAATTCGTGTAGCGAAAACACAAAATTTTCACGGTACGTCAAAAAAAAAAATGCGCATATTTTTTATGATTTGCCGCATAAATGGATTTTTAACTCCTGTCTAACAGGCAGCAGCTGAGACGCATTGTCAGTGCCACAGACAGAGCCTTATCCCTTCCGTGGTTATTGCGATTTCAGTGGAACTGAAACTGCGTCGCCGTCGCCGTCCACGTCTAGTCAGGTTGCACAAAGGGTTGTAAGGTTTTGCGATGACAATTGTTGCAATTCCCTGAGACGGTATCATAAAAAACACACACACAAACACACACACAGGCAGAGGAAGCGGCAGAGGCCTCCGCCAGGATACGGCTGTAAATCAAAGGTTGTCCTGCCAAAAGGAAAAGTGAAAGTGAATACGGCAAAAAAAAAAAAGGCCGCTTGGCATACTCGAGGAGTATCCCGCCCAGTTTGATTTGAATGTTTGCCTGATTTGCTTTATTTTATGGTTGCCATAATAGAAATTGCAAGAAATCACCCCGTTTTTTTTTTCAGGTGCACTCGACAGAGTTTTTGAGGGTTGCTTTTTTTCTTTGGTCGCTTCAGCTGTTTCCTCCATTTAAATGTTTGGTTTAATCCATGTAATGACAACATTTACAATGCCTCCCATTGAAATTGGGAATAGCTCCTCCTCCCGTTTTTATTATTTATTTTTTTTTATATAAATAAACCACAACTGAAGCAATAATAACAATGGAGTTTCCTTTTGTAGTCAACCTTTTTTTTCTTATTTTTATGCCAGCTAATCGCAAATCATAATTCGTTTTGACATGTTTTGTAATCCTTTTTTTGGGATCTTGTAATCTATGTGATTCATTTTGTTTTGCAACCATTTTAGAACTACGGCTTTTCAAAGCGAATCTTTGAGAAAACCTATAAGAAATGTGAAATAAAACTAAAAAGTATTTCCAAATATTGGGTACATTTGGATGACAGCCTAAGATGCAGAAGAGCTTAGATAAAAAATGAGTTTTGATACTTTAGGAAATAAAATCAGTTTTTGCGAATCGGATAATAATTTCGTTTAAATTTTCTAATGAATGCAAACGAAAATAAAATTATGCATAATTTAAAACATTAACACCGAATGCCGAATATATTCATTAATGGATTCGGATTAATTTTTAAGCAGAAATAAATATTGATTATGTTGAAAACGAATTAATTTAAAACCTTATTTATGTTGGCTAAGTATTCTTATATTGATATACTTTACATTTATAGAATTATTGAAATTTAATTTTCCATTCAATTGCCCTAGTCAAATTTTATAATTTTATATCTAGTTCAATTTAAATATGTAATTTATTGTTGAATTTTTAGAATGTGTTTTAAATTTCTATTTAGATACGATATTTTAAATTATAGATAAATGGATGTTTTAGAATGTGTTTTCAATTTTTATTTACATACGATATTTTATGGACTATTTTTAGACCTCATAAAATAAGTTAAATGGATATTTTAGAATGTGTTTTCAATTTTTATTTACATACGATATTTTATGGACTATTTTTAGACCTCATAAAATAAGTTAAATAGATATCAAAAAATTTTTTTATAGTCATCTTCTTAGTTTCTTGTGATAGAAAGTGCATAGTAACCATTAACAATGACGAATTTTGCTAATAGACTTTATATAACAACAAATTTATTATATGTTATAAATTTAAATTTAAAATGCATATGTATTAAATTTTCTGTTTCAGTTAATTTATGTATACTTTTTATTTTTCTTTTATATGTCTATTGTTGTCAGTCGACATGGCATAAATAAATAAATAAATCAATAAAAAATTCAATGTCATTTGAAATTCAAATTATTTAAAATCCATTATGCAGACAATGTGATATTATGCCAAAGAACTGGAAATATCCTTGTATGATTTAGTATAGCTACAAAAATAAAAAAAAGTCTCGAAAGATAAATATGGAAAGGCAAATCTATATTTCAATAATAAAAGACTGGAGTAACAAGATCTGTGAAAAGATGGGCACCAATCTGTTAACATTAACGGATCATGTGTTAATTCAGGATCGTAAAATCTGTGCTACAAGAAAACGAGTGTTGTCGAAAAAATAAATATTTACTGCATTCCAAATTCAAAATAAAACAAAACACCAGACAAAAAGGCAGATTGCTGTCTCGACCAACCAGAGCTGGGCACGCCAAGCAATTTATTTACATTTAAGTTTTTGTAGAGAAATGGAGAAATGGAGGAGATAAGACGTGGGTCAACTCAAACTCAAAACATTAGACGGATATTTGAGAACTGGGCGGGGGATTCGCTGGTGAGTTATGTTTTTTTTAGCGACGGCATTGAATTATGTTGTTAAAATACGAGCAAGAAATATGAAATCAAACCAAAGAGACATGACAACAAATGCAATTCAAAATATTCAAAAACAAGTTTCCATTGAAATGCTCTTTCTGGTTTTGGCCTGCCCACGAGCATGGCGACGACCGCCACTTGAGTGTCAAGTGGCAAGATTTGAATTTGGATTTGAATTTGGATTTGAATTTGTTGCACGCTGGTGTAATTGCGAGATCGGAGACATTGCTCATTTTGAAGTGGCTTTTTTGGGAAAACAGACATAAAACTGTTTGGAAAATGAAAAATTGTGCTATATGAGTGGCATATACAAGTATCTGGACGAGATCGGTATTGGTATCAGTATCAGAACCAAGGAGGAGCTGATCGATACAGCAAGTTTGCGCTTTGAATTTCAATGGCGGCCGCATCGACAACTCCAATTCCATCTCCATCAGCAGCACTGGGTGCCGACGAGTCCCATCGCGTCCCACATCGTTCCCTGGTGTACTTATAACAAGAGTCAAGTGCGGAGCAACAGATAGCCAGATATGGCAATGGTGCACTGCGGGCAAAGTGAGTTATGGCGCGGGCGGGGTTAGGCCACAATTAATAGCCGAGCCGGGTCGAGCAGAGCCGATCCGATCCGATCCGATCCGCGCTGAACAGAGCAGCGCATTGCGTCGCCCATTTTAATGCGTTTCTTTGACACGCCATGAAAATGTGCCTTGTGATTTTTAAATAATTTAATTGAGGCCCCCAAGTCCAAGACTCGAGTCTGGGCGGCAGACAAAATGACTGTTTTTTTTGTTTTTGTTGTTTTTGTTGTTCTTTAGACGCAAAACTGGCAACTCAATTAAAATTCTCAAAGCATTCACTTTACTTGAAAATCTTTTCAATTGCCTGCTGCTTGAATTAAATCAATCGGGCACAAAAAAGGCGTCGGTAATCCACAAAAAACTTGTTTATTATTTTTACATTTAAATTGCATGTTTCTCAGGCTTATTAGTTAAATTCGAGAGCAGCTAACAATGTAGCTCACAGATAAATAGTATTAACAGATTTCATTACAAGCAAAACATGAGCCCAAAATATCTGTAATGAAATTGTTTGGCCAATAGCCATGCCAGTCGTAAACTTGTAAGCCATAAAAACTTGAACGGTTTATTGTCCCAATGAATTTGAATAGTTATAGGCTGAAAATATTTGTTCTAAGCTTGAATAATCTTATTTCCCATCTATCGTTCCCAACGATTTTAGTAAGTCAGCTGCCGATGAGAATTGACATGATTTAAGATCCGATTAAAGTCAAGTCTCTTAGAATTTTTTGAATGGGAACATGTTAATCCCAATATATTTAAATGACCAGATTTAAATATATTACAACCATAACAGAGAAAATGTAAATTAAATTCTATATTGTAATATTAATATCTGAAATAAGACTTAATTTTCGAATGGCAAAAGATTTTAAATCCGATTAAAATCCATTTTTTTTGGAATTTAATCTTTTATCAAATAAATAAAATGTAATTTGTTTAATTAACATATTTAAATATAATACAGAATTTAATACATATTGATTAAAATATGAAAATAAATATTTACTGCATTTTAAATTCAAAATAAAACAAAACACCAGACGAAAAGGCATAATTTGTTTAATGAACATATTTAAATTATTTAATACATATTGATTAAAATATGAAAGCAAATTAATTAATTAAACGTTTAACATTTAATTTGGTAATAACATTTGAATTTGATTAAAGATATGTTTATATTAAATATGAAATAAATGTTCATTACTAAAATATTTATATATTAAAATATACAACAAATGGATAGACAAATTATATTAAATTTTGCAATATTAAAAGATGTGTTAAGGATTTATACAGCAAAAAAATAAATATGATTTTGAATCCCATTTAAATCACGATTTATTGAATCTTAATTTTTGAATTTTAAACAAATTAAGCATAAAAAATTGTATACAATATATTTTGTATATATTCTTATATAAACATTTTGTTTTCCGGCTTTCCACCATTTTTTGTTATTTAATATTTAAGTAAAACACCAGTTAAAACCGGTTGTTCACAGTTAGTGGGTATTTTGCTTTAAAATTGTATAAAATATTGCTGCACACTTAAAATAAAAATGACGCACTTAAGCGAAATGAAATTCGAATTACAAAAGCCACAAAAGTGCAATTTTAATATTTATGCGACTAATTTGAATGCTCAAAAATACATATTAAAACAATTTATGAACACTTTAAGCTTAATTCCATATTTTGTGTTATTGCTTATGCAATGTGTAATTAGATAATTTGTAATTTGTTGAAATTTAATAACAAATAAGTCGAAAATTAATGGCCCGAATCAGGTACAGAAATAAATTGGAAAGCAAAACTGTCCTTTTGCAGAGATAAGGAAAAATCACGTTTTTTTTAAGAAGAAATTGAATATAAATAATGTGCAATTCAATGGTAAGGAACGGAAAAAACAATTCCTTAAGATTGTAGATATATGAATGGGTGTGGCAGCTGGATGAATAAGCAAATTTTGTGCCAGCATCCGACTATCGAGTTATTCACTTGGTATGTAAATTGGACCAGTGGTCGCTGGTTGCTCGTTGCTCGTTTTATTGCCCATATTAAATTAAATTAATTAAATTTTCTGCAGCATAATCCTTTGCAAAACGCATAAATTTGTTCATTATGTGTGCGTGAATTCTGTATTCAATGTTACAGCTACAAACATATATACCTATAAACATATATACATATATATATATATATATATATATATAGAGAATACAAGCTCCTTGCTGTATGTACAAGTATGTATTTATGTTCTACATGTATTGATTTTTATCTCGCCGGCTCCGCAGCACGAGGGATGTTGGTATCCTTTGTCCGTGCCCAGAGCCAGTCCCTAAGAGTTTTACATAACCATGCTTTCCCTTGCGTTGCTTGCCACACAAACAAGCATTTATACATAAGTCTATATCAAAGCTCCGTTTACATAAACGACGCCCAATACGAAAAAGCTTTGTGTTTGCTTTTTTCGAAATGAAACAAACACAAAAGCCGGCTGCAAAATTGCGATTTCCAAATAATATTTAGGATAAATTTATTTTTTACTTATCTTATGAGATTTATGGTTTCTTTAAATATATATTTAAAAAAATATATATATATTTATATTTTATTATTATCTATTATTTTTCATGCTCTCTGCATTTGTTATTCGATTGACTGAGAAAAATGCCCAATTTGAAGAGCTACACGTGTATTAAGCCAATACACGAACCATCTCAACTTGCGCCCTCTGGCGCACAGCAGGCGCACATACAGCTTTAGAGCATGCACGGCAGAGGGCGCATACTAGGTGAGCACAACGCACGCACACATGCATAACTCGAAACTATGCATGTGTTGGTGACGACGTGCGAGTGAAACGCCTACAGAACGAAAGAGAGAGAGAGAGAGAGAGAGAGAGAGAGAGCGAGAAAGATAGTGAGATGGTTACTCTGCGCACAAATCAAACATGGCTGCCGCACACACAGGCACACAGGCACAAAAGTATCAGTGTGTGTGTGTGTGTGTTTGTGCGCTGGGTATATTTATCTGGCGCTGTTCAGTTGCCTGGCGCGTTTCATCCCCCCTTGCAGAGGAATCGCAAAAATATATATGAGACACATGCGCAAACAAAGTCGGCGTCAAAGTCGACGTCGAAGTCGTTTTGGGTGCAGCTGCTTATCCGCTTTGTCCTCATCCATGTATATATATATATATATATATTTTATTTTTTTTATTTTTATTATTTTGCTAGCGGTTTACTCGACTGCAGTTTAGATTCTCTGCTGCAAGCGTGGAATGCAAATTTTCAGAAAAGTTTTTGAGCACTGCTTGCAGTTTGCCGATAAGCTTGGAAATTTTTTTTTTAGCTTTCGTGAAATGGGGGGATTAGCTCATCTTTTATATGAAACACTCTTTGCTAGATCCGTAGGCGAGTGTTCATTAAATGCTTGTCTCTTCGTGGCATGGCCAAAAACAACTTAATCCCAAATGCGTGGCACGTCCGCATTAATGCTGTTGAAAATTGTCAAATAAATCACTCATATTTATATAAATGCCCCTGATATCCGAGCCATTGGCGCAGGTTGACTCCAGACTTGACTTCACTAGCCGTAGCCAATATGCAAATTAATATATACCACCATACCATACAGTTGCCGCATAGTTTTTGTCTACGTCAGCCAGATAAGCGCGGTCGCTCAAAACGTGTTTCCGCATAAATTATTGCTAGCCGGCCGACAGACGACAGACGACAGCCGACAGACGACAGACGACAGCTGTAGATGACAAAATACAAAACGACAACAGACAACAGACAACTGACAGAGAGTCCAACATGGCAGGCATTATGGCATCTAAGTAGCATGGCTGCTCTGTGTGTCACATGGGCTTCACTTGGCAATGCGGTAAACATTTTGGATCGCTGCTGCTGCTTGAAGCTAACACAAATTTTTAATAATAAATTGATGAAAATTATTTGGAATATGCTCCATGTGGCATATTCTTAAAAATCAGAATTGAAAAGAAAACTGTTCAAAAATTATAAGCTTTAATTTTATATTTCTCTTACTCATTTAATTTGTGCAGGGAAATAAAAATAAGAAAAAATATATCAGATGACAAAAGTCAATTTTAAAGGATATTCGCATTTTGGAATATCCTTTATATATAACTATAAATTATATAAATTAATGATTTCTGAGTACGATCCTGCATAGTAATATTATTCCCTTCAAGGGGGTATAAATTCGGAATATGTAAAAATCTAACCGAATTTAAGTATACGAATATTGTTGGCTCTATCAACCGACGAGTCAAAAAGGTAATGGCTTATTGGCTAAGATTCAGTAGGTCCAAAGAAGCTCCATATGAATCTACCGATCTACCTTTAACTCGATGGACATGAATCACACAGCCCCAAAATGATTCTCACATTCGTGCTGGAATCAGCATAGCTGGAACAACAATAGGATTGCAGTATTTAAATCCCATAAAAAAATATAAAAAATATTATAATGAACATAATTTTAATAGGTCCATCGATTTTTATTTAAGATGTTGTAGTTTTTTAAGCAGATCACTTTTATGCTATTAAAAAAATCAATCTTCAGTGGCAGAGTATTTAAATCTATGTTTAAAATGCTAATAGCGGCATAAAAATATCATAACACTTTGTGAATGTTTGAAATTATTATTTTGTCCAATCACCTCGAAACCCATTTTTGGAACTGCACATACACCCTGCGGAATTTAATTAAGAGCACCTGCTATTTTACTTGTCAAATAAATACAATTTTCTTAAGAATTTATTTTGCTACATTTTATTTAATTAGTTTAAATGCTCATTGAATGAAAATGAAAACATATACGTTATGTAATTACTATCAAGTGACTATTAATTATGAATAGATATTTCATCTATATAACATCATTGCTGGCAACATGGCATCTTTACAAGAAAATTCTAGGTTTATTGATGAAAAATTTTGACCGATGTGCAGAGGAGACTTTTGACAAAAAGAAATGTTCGTAAAAAATGGTGTAAACAAGTATGTCAAAAAGTATTTTTCTGGTAACAAAATGGTTTCTTGATTAATTATAAAGATATAAACATAAACCGAATGAAACTGAACTGAACTGAAACTGAATAAAGACAATAAGAAAATTGTAAAATGAATATGTATGACAAATATATCATATATATAACAATAGTATAAATATGAAAAGTATTTAAATATTTTTGCAAGCAATTAAAAAAATGTATAATAACATTATTTAATATTAAGTAAAATTAAGCAAAAACCCCACTTAAACTTATCTATGCATTTCTATATTTATTTTGTTGAACTCAGTTGTGACTAGGTCAACAATTAATGAGGCTTAAATAATGAATTTAAAATATTAAATACCAATATTTAAATTAGCAAATATGGATTCAGGAAGGAGACAGCACAGAGAATCCCCGAGCCGACTATATCTGCTCAGCATTGTCAACCGATCAGTTATAAAATAAAATAATTTGAGTTTTCAAAAAGTGGCCATTTAAATTTGCCCTTCTCTTTGCCACTCATTGCCGTAGTTGTTCCCGAGCACTTGCTGCTCATAATGTGACACAATAAGGCCAATAAAATGCTACTAAAAAACAACAACAAACAGCTTAAAAAAAAAGCAGTTTCATTCATAAAATTGCAGCCGCAAGACGTTGCACAGTCTCTGGGTAAAAACATGTTGCTGAAAGGCTCAACAAGCAGAGGATGCGAATGGGGATGAGGATGTGGATGGGGATGTGGATGAGCAGTGGAGGCCCTGTGCACTTCAGTCAAGTAGCGCGCTTGGCTTTTACGACCGGGAAAGAGTCATGTGACATGGCCAAGACCAGTTGAGTTGAGTCTATGGCCGCTTCCAGTTTCCAGCTTCCAGCTTCCGTCTTGGGCGACACTTAATGTGGCTTCTTCGTCGTCCGTCGCTTAATGTTTGCCATAATAATGCTTTATTTAACTATCGAGTGTGTTCTCTCTCTCTCTCTCTCTCTCTGTGTTGCTGTCTCTCTCACTCTTTGGTTTATCTATGTACAGTGCGTATACATTTGCGGTGTCTGCCAAGCGTCTGCCGTTGACCGTAAAAATTTTAATATCCCCGTCGTTTCGGTGCGTGCTTTTGCTGCCCCTTTTTGCTCTGGCACCCCCCCCCCCCCCCTCCGCGCACGCATCGAAAGCGAAATCAATTGGCAGCCAATCTGCAACACCTTTATGGCCATTTTATGTGGCATACTTTTAACCTTGACATTCACAATTTGACAGTGGCGCCGGCAGCCTTAATGACCATGTCCACAACCACAAGTAGAGCTCTCCGCTCCGTGTAACCTGCCTCAACGTGTCCCACATCGAAAGTGTCATAAAACACACAAGTGCCTGGGAGAATAATGCTCTGCTCGTCTCCGCTAACTGCCTGCTCTGGGAAAGAGGGGGGGGGGAGGGGAGGGGATTGGGGGCCAAGCGAGCATAATCCATCATAAACATTTTTATGGTTGCTCGCATTTGGCCCGCTGCCCCCACACCCTGCTCCTCCCTGCGTCGGCTGACTTTGTTATTCTTGTTACTGGCGGCAGTAAAATTCGTTAAACGCTGAACAAATTGTTTATTATAGCAATTTGGCAATAAATGTGGCCATTAGCTCATTTTAGGTGTTGCCACCGCGCACTTATTCATCATTTATCGCGCCCCTCTCCCCTCCCGACTGCCCCTCGAGACTGCGCACACATTTTGCATATATATGCATACATATATATAAAAATATGCGGAATGAAGGATAGAATTCGTAGATGTTGTTTACGTTACGATTTGAAACGTGTCAGCATTTCCAGTAATTGGCTAATAACATTTAGGCCTACAGCAAGACGAAAACAGGTTTTATTTTAGTTGGTTCCTTAAAGTCTGTAGACAGATTAATATATTCATATTTGTGTAAAAATCAAAGTATCTATTTAAATGCAATATTATTTTATTGCTACTCCCAGAAAGGGGTTTATTGATATTAGGAAAGTATTTGTAGCATGCAGAGAAATGTAGCTTCGTATATATATGTAATATATATATATATATATATATGATTGATCAGCTTCAGCATTTGAGTAGATTGAGTAGACGGATTAATACATATTATACACAGACTAATTATTAATTTATGCCATCCCAAAACAAGTGTTTTGTTAAATATGCTTTTTATATTATTTTATTTTATATTTCTTTTATTGAAGATGTGTTCAACTTATGAAATTTTAGTAAGTTGTGCTTAGGGTATCTAATCGTCGAGCTATTCTGATTATTAATTCTTATTTGTCATATTTCAGTAAACACTAAACAATTAGAAAATATGCCAGTTTTTATTTACCTCATAATAATTACTTTTAAATAAATCTTTATATTTTATTTGATTATTTAAAAATAACTAAAACTTTTTTTGCCTGCTGCTGTTTGAAATTAATATGCTGACTGAACAAATGCTATAGGGTATAATAATTTGTGATGCCCATTCAGATATCTGTATATATATATATATTTATATATATATATATATGTTTTTGCTTCGCTCAGTCGCCGTTGATGAGTCCCAACGGAGACCATTTCGTGCGAAATCTGCTCCCGTCATCGGATCTTGTCAGAGAAGCTGACAGAAATTAAACGATTTTCACATACGAAGTACAGATGAGGGGCGCGCGCGGGGATTGCAACGAATCATACAGTGCCTGTCATAAGTATGGCACTGACTCGATACGGCTGCCCATCATAAGGAACATTGAATGTGGCCATTTGTACATATGGCTTCCATGCACACAAGTTGACCTGCTTGTCGCCAACAGAGATACCCAGCCGGAAACTCAGTCACACACACACACACACGCACACACGCACACACGCACGCACAGCCTCGGAGGAAATGTGATGCGATTTATAAATATCTTTTTATGTATTATGCGCAGGGCGATGTGTCACTGCGAAGAACCCAATCCCAATCCCAACCCAATCTGTCTGTCTGTCTGTTCGCACACTGATACCCTGCTTCCCCCCCCCCCCCCTTTAATGTCTTTGACCTACTTCCACTGGTCGACGCCTCAATATGCGCCACGTAGCCATGTGGATAAATAGATGGACAAAAATGTTGTATCTGTGCGTCGAGTTGTTTATGAAGCAGAATAAAAATATAATTGCGTCGTCGAAAATTTCATATATATTTTGTAATTAATTCTATTGGCTCTGATTGGGCTTAATTAAAACAAACTGTGCTACGGCTAACGCAGTCCAACACACACACATATAAATATAAAAATATATATATATATATATATATATATATGTATATATATTTGTATATATGCTTAAATAGATTATATACAGGGTCGATTATATGTGCTGGCTAACCAGTTACACAAAATTTATTTTTCATCCGAAAAATGATTATGCAGTCTTTTTAAATCAGCAATTTAATTTGATAGAGAGTGTTTTTTTTTATAAAATATATAGAAATAATATTTGAATTTTATTTTACGTAGATGGATTAATTATTTGTTTAGACCTTAACCTAAACTGATTTTCTTAATTAATACTAACTATAATGTTAAAATTATTATTATTTGTTTAACTCATTAGGAGAATGAGTTTTATTTCATTAAAACAAATGCTCTTAATTATAAGCGAATGTATATTAAGATGTTAGCTTTGAATTAATTCGTGTGTATATATTCATATATATATATATATGCATATGCACAGTGTGTCTAAATTATACACTGGTTGACTATTTCACTCTTCCAAAATCAAATGGCATTTTCGGTCCAATCTTAGCTATTTTATCACACGTCTGCTAATGGCTCTTGTTTGGTTTCTATACTCTTCCCGAGGGTATCATAGCAAATTTGTGAAGTTGGTTGAAGCAGGCAACATTGAACCCTTGAAGCATGCATACACTCAGAAAAAATATTCTTTTGACGCTATTATTCAGAAAGTACATTTCCTAAAAAAATACTTATCTTTTATTAATTTACTAAAAATCATAGAAATAATTTATAATTTCTAGGATTTTTCACATGACTACAAAGAACTCTAAAATGCGCATTTTTGTTGCTGACTTTATTTAAAAATTATAATTCTAAAATTTTTCACATGACTACAAAAAACTCTAAAAAAAAACCCATTTTTGTTGCTGATTTTGTTTAAAAATTAGAATTTAAAGATTTCGCATGTATGTAAAAACATATCTTATAAATGCAACGTTTTTTGCTATATAATTTCTTCTTTGCGAATCTCAGTTTTAAACCTATACCTATGAGATATATTAGTTTTATTTTTTTTCTATATTTTTGACTATTTTTTTATGACTACGATTTCTTCTCTGCAAACTTGTATCACAGTTTTAAATCTATACCTATGAGATATATCAGCTTCCTTTTTTTTCTACAGAAATAATGACCGATTAAAAGTTGTATCTTGTTTTTATTTGTTATATTTATTTATAAAATTTGATATTAATATAATCTGAGAGCGTATGTAATATTCGAGCTGTCTAAGATAACTGTGCATTTTTTTTTATATTTTGTTTGCTTCGCCCTTGGTTTTGCTCCACTGTTTGTGCGTGTCTTCGGCAAAGTCAAGCACGAAACTCATTTAAATTCAATTCGAATGTTGCGTTCTGTGCTATATTTTTCGTTATTTATTTCGGGGCTGGTACATATTTTGTGCCTTTGATATTTTTGTGTGTCTGTGTGTGTGTGTGTGTGTGTATGTGACAAGGCTGCGGGGGAGGACGGCGGCAATGTCACTGAACGTTTAAATCGATTTGGGTCCGAATTCGAATTCCACCTTTGCAGTGTTCCATGATTGTTTTCTGGTTTTTGTGTTGGTTTCCATTTGTCTTGTTTTTTTTTCCTGCCTGCCGCTGTTTTTGTTGCCTTTGTTAAGTTCCATTCTTATCCAAAATGGCTGCATTATTTGTACACACATTTTTTGTATTTTTTTTTACATATACATGGATAAATTCTCCACTTCGCCATGTCACTTTTGTTGTTTGTTTTTTGGTTGTTCTCCTTGTGGAATTTGTACTGAGCCGCAGCGACTCAAAACGTGATTCATACGAGTGTTGTGGCAATTGTTGTTGTTGTTGTTGTTGTTCTTGTTGCAGTTATTGTCTTTTATATTGATAGGGTGTATTTTATTTTTATCGTGTTGTTTGTGTGTGTGTGTGTGTAGTCGACATTATGTAAAAGCTATCGTCTTCAATTGCACTCCCAGTTATGGTTTTCTGTCTGATTGTTGGCAATTTTCATAAACGCACTAAATAAAATTGATGTGTTTCTGGCTTATTATGCACCATAGCTCAATGTTAAATAAACAGCACATTCAATTCAATTATGAATAGCTTTAAATATTTACAATGAAATCAACAATCTACCCGTAAATAAACAATTATGCAATTGTCATTTATTTACGTTTAAAGTTGCTTTTTCTCATTTTTATTTGCATTACTTCACAAAAAAAAAACTTTAAATTTAAAGATAATGTATTCAATATAATTCTACGACGAGCTGAACGCATTATTATCATAATGAATTTCTCACTAAACTTCAGAAATGGATTTGGCACGCACCCTCGGAATATTTTGTCTGCTCAATTCCGGAGTTTGCATGTGGCTTGAAAAAAATTATAATACATTTATTTCGTTCCGGTTAAAATTTGAATCCGTACCAAAAAAACATAGTAAGCCCCAACAATTTGGTGGGCTTTCGCTGGGAAAATATAATGTTTATAAATTGCAGTTTGAGATTGTTGCCTGCGCAGTTTTAATCAGAATGAAGGATTAAGGAAGGGATTATTAATTATGAAAGAATGCATATTAGTATTCATCAGATGTAATCAGAATGAAGGATTAAGGGATTATTAAATAAGTAAGAATGCATATTATTATTCATTAAGACATATAAGAATTACTTGATTAAAAATAAAAATTCATTCTTATGCCGATTGGGATAAAACTTTTTTTAATTTTTTAATATGTTTTTTGTTATTTTGCTTAATATAATTATTATTCACTTTATTCTCTCGTATTGGAAATTCCTAAAAGTTTTACAAATGATTAAGATTATGTCAAAAATAACTAGCCATTCGAATCTTGTCTATTTCTTAAAATTATTTGACATTATTCCATTCAGCAATTGATGCTATAAATTCCATTTTGAATTGGGAGCAATTAGCTTTCAGATGATCTATGAGATCATCTGGTTCAAACTGATACTGATGAATATTTAATATGCTTTCTTTTGCCTGTTAAATACTTTTAACCGACTTCATTTTAATCCCATTATCTTTTTCAATGTAAAAATGTCAAATAAATTTCATCAGGCTTACTTTGTTGTCTGAATTTCACAATAATAAAATATTTAGCCCCTTTGAAGAATCGCAATACTTCAGCGTTAATTTTTTATATCATATGGAAAATGGGAAAAAGTCACGCAACTGATTTAAATATATAACTTATTTTTTCTTCAACTTAAATGGATCGTTCAGGCTAAGTGCCCTTACGATTTTAAGTCTGTTACTGAAAACTGCCAGATTTGATATCTTATGGCTTTTAATACCAACAGATCTATTAACTGTTTTGATGGTATAAAACTAACTTATTAATGTATAAAACTAAAAATGTTTCACGCAATATCTTTCGAATATCTTTGCGTATTAGCAGAAAATTATTAAAATTGTTTTATATTAATAAAAAAAAATTTGTGATTTTTTTTAACGAGATTTCCATTATGAAATAAAAAGCATGTAATTTTTTCTACGAAATTTTACCTAAATTAAATATATACCAAGTTATGTTTAAGGAGAGTTCATAGATTGGTTGAGTGTCCAATGCAAGCTGCCCCTTCAACCAGTTATAGAACTTTGGCCCCACCTCTAACCAGTCGGGACACATACGTTAGAACAATGTTAATAATGTTTAAAAGTAATGTACTTCATTTCACCTTCCGAGCAGACCGAGAGAGAGATAAAACTACAATGGCAATGCGAACGAGAAATGTGGCAGAGTCAACAAAAAAAGAAAAAAAAAACAAAAGAAATATGTGGCAATAACTTTGCAACGAAGCAGACACTCGAAATGAGACAAATTCAAGCAACAGCAAAGCAACTATGATAGAAAAATAACAAAAAAAAAAAACATTGAGAAAAGTGAAGAAAACCCAGACAAATTTTATATAAATAATTCACTGTTGTAACGTGCAAAGCTTTTCGAGACCATTTCAGTTAATTAATGAAACACAACTCAAACCAAGCCAAAGACAAAACCAAAGACCCAAAGTCGCAATTGATGCTCAACTGCCCCAAACGAAGCCAAGGAGACAGGAGCCAGAAGAGTGTGAAGTAGGAGAAGGATGGGAGTAAAGGGCACCAAATGAGACTCTGTCAGAGTTGTGCGAAAATTAATAACAGTTCCGTCTCAGACTCAACTCAACTCCGCAGGCAACGCACCAAATTTGAACAAATGGCGCAGCAAGGCGCTTTCTATAGGCGGGTGAGGGGCGGTGAGGTGCACAGGGGGGTGCAAAGAGTTTTGGCTCCAACCAAGGTGGATGGATGCAGGGCAAAGTGCAAATACCGGCGACACCAACGTGCGCGCCTCTCTACGAACTGGAGTTGTACGTCAGGTCGGGATGGTGGTTGCAACATGTTTCCACCACCAATAAACGTGCCACATACACACACACACACACACACAGTCATGCTGAGTGTACGTGTGGATGGAAATGGCCATGATTCCCAAATGAATTTGGGAGTTGGTTGGTGGTTGCTGGCTGGGTGGGCAAAAAAAAAAAACACAAAACAGCCAAGCAAATATTCAAATTTTCTGCACAAACCTTACGAAGCGCATCGGGAGGAGTGTGAGCATGACATTAGCCAAGTTTTGGGCTAATATTTTTGGAAGGCGCCCAACTCCACTCCACACTGAGCTGTGTTCATTACACAAAATTTGCATTTAAGGCCAGGCATTAGAACAGCGATAGAGTAAAAGGAGGAGCGGTGGAGAGGGGAAGTGGAGAGAGTGGAGCGACAACGTGCCGGGTACATGTTGGAAAGAAGTGCACTTAACCATAACTCAAGCTCGTGACACCGGCACACAAGTCGCTTTTGCATAGTTATGCCCCCAACTGAAAGCTAACCAAAATCCGAGCAGCTGAGTTGCATACTTGCCGCGAATTATAATCGCTGTGGCATCAGCGACGCGTCATGAATGCCACATTATCGTCAACATCAACATCAGCATCGGCATCAGCATCAGCATCGATAATCGGGAATGGGAATTGGGAATGGGTACGTTTTCAGCTGGAGGATTTAAGTGCTCGTTGCCCCCGTTGCCCCCCTTTGCCAGCCAAAGAACACATTTCGATGAGCTGCTAGTTTATGAGCCAAACTGGCGACAGGCGACAAAAGGTGCGGGAAACTTGACTAATAAACTCATCGCTTGTCAAATTTATTGATTGCCAGACTTTTGGCAAATAATTCAGTCATTCTTTGCATCGTTTTACGAAATGAATTTTCATCTAAATGAAGCAAATTTAAATTAGTTTTAATTGGCATTGATTTCATTAAATTATTAAGTATAAAAACCAGTTTCATTTTCATTTTCATAGACAAGATAAATAAAAGCAGAAACAGCTGGTTCACCTGAGTCACCCTGTGCCGGCACCCATCGCCCAATTCGAGATAAAGAGAGTGAGAGCGCTCTCTTTAGCAGCGTGCGCTGCCCGTTTCTCTTGATTTGGGGTTGGCTTCTGTGGAAGCAGTAGAGGAACACACATAATTACATGGAATTTTTTTTATGTATATATCTGATTTGATTTTGATACTGTGGTAATAATATTATTATTTTTATTATCATTATTATTATTATTTTTACTATCATAGGGAAAAGATTAAGAATAGTTTGATATTACATTTCTAGACAAAATTAGTTTAATCAATTGTGAAACTATTCTGAAAAGTACCATCGAAAAATTAATAACCAAAATGATAAATAGCTGTATTATTTTTCTTCCAAATATATAACTGTTGAAATATTGTAGTTTAATTCTACCAAAAACTGAATAATTCCAATTGAGTTCAAAATAATTTATAATTTGTTAAATGTCTGGCTTGGATCTTGCTTAAGAATAATTAATATTAGTTCGATTCCATTTATACATTTTTGAGTGATAGTAGAAACAATTCGATATTCGAATCTACAAAAATGTGCTTCGATATATCAATAATTAAAAAATGTTGAGAATTGTAATTAGAAAAATATAAGGAAATTAATCAAATGTAAAATCTACATATATGAAAAAAATTCAACATCGATCTGATAATTAGAAGTATAAATTTTAATGCTTCTATAATCCATTTATAAATTAAGATTCTTGTTTATCTGATTATATTTATCGCAAATTTGTAGGTCCTTTTTTTAAATTATAGTTTTTGCATTGCTTGAATAAATAACATATTTATCTAAACTGTTATTAAAATTGTACTTTCTAAGCCATTTTCTTCTTATTAGTATACAAACATTGAGCTGCTGGCTAAGATGCGAGTGGCTTTTATGGTCGGAAGTCATTTTTCGTTTCAATTATTCTCAATGGCTTTCAATGCAAGAAAATACGAATGCTACAAATTTAAAATTCACAAGCTTACCAAATCCAGACGCATGCTGAACCCAACTACCCCCACCAAGAAATTCCACTCCCTCCATTTGGCTCTTGCAACAACTTACCTTCCCATTCTAACGTGAAATTGGCCGAGGAATTTGATACTTTCATCCCCCTTGACTACTATTGCCATTTCAAACATTTTGTTTATACCCTGCAGATATTCCAAAATGGTCAACAATGATTTTCCATTCACATTTTAAAACATGTTTGCAAAATTATAAGAACTTTGGATGGCAAATGGTAACTATTTATTAATAATATTTACTACTTTTAATAAATAAGATAAAAATACAAAAATAGAATTAAATAAATAAATATAAATATAAGACATATATAAAATATTTGTAGATGTTTTTTAGCTACATTCAAATAAAATTAGCACTTGTCTTGCAACAGTTTTATCAAAATTCAGAGTTGAGAATAGGGTATCTGCTAGTCGCTTAATCTCGTTAATAGATTTCCTTTTTATTTTATATTTGTTTTTTTTTTGTTGGTAAATCGCACAAAACGTCGGAAAAACTGAAATCTATATAATCAAAGTTGCTTAAGTTGGTCTCAGCTCACTCAGTGCAGAAGGTGTGGATATTTGTGTGACCTGTGAGCAACGTGGCTGCAGCCCATGCTGAGTGCGTTGGCCCCACTGGACGGAGTAGGACAGAGGAGCAGGCAGTCCACTTGCCAGAGAGAAACTCGCTTCAATTGAACTTAATTCAACTGAATGCTGGCACTGCAGCTGCAGAACGGAGCTCAGCTCGACCAGAGAAGCTGGAACGTGTCCAATTTGCGCTCATGAATGTTTTACCATGCAGTTATTGGATTTAGTTTCAGCACTTGCTACTAAGCATTTTTGTCGTATTTTTTGAATATTTCTTTCTTTCTGTTTTTTTTTTTCGACTGCCATCGAAGCGTGCACAAAATTGGCAAATAAGCCAAGACTTTTTAGACGCAATTGAGAAAGTAAGCTGAACACATGAGACAAGAAACTTATCAAGTCTGTTAAAAGTGCTCGAAAATATATACAATATTTGAAAACAATTAAAAGTAGTTATAAATAATTTGAACTTTTTTCAAAATTAGAAATTTCATTTAAGTATTAAATATGAAAACTTTCATTCCAAGAAAACATAAATTAAATTAACTATAAACAAACAGGTGCAACAATTAAAGTGCTCAACGGCATCTGAGCCAATTGGGCCAGTTGAGAACAGGCGGCACACGTTGACAGCCGTTAGCTCGCGCTATAAACAGCAACATAAAATTCACCCAGACGACCTTGAGAAGCAGTAAAAATTTTTAATGGCTCTCACTTTTTACGGCCATCTCCGAACAGACTGGAAAGCGGCATCGTAAAGAGCCAGTAGAGCAGACCGAAAGCAACTGTCTTAGAACCGGCCAGGCCAAGCCAAGCAACTCGAACTGGGCTCACTTCTCGCTGATCGGCTGCTGGCCGCAAATAGTCAATGGGCCCACTGTGCGGCCATAATGCGGCTATTTACACTGGTATCATTTCGCACACACACACATGCACACAAAGCCATAACATATGTGTGTGTGTGTGACCAGGTATTCCGTTAAGCTGTTAAAGAGCAAAGAAAACTAAATACTCTTCCGTAGCTGTCCTTGTACAATTTTCACTTTTACCCGTTGGCTTTTCTTTTTCTCAGCATTCCCATTCCCCTCCCTTAGCCCTTTCTAGTTTTTTATGGCTTGGCTGGTGTTGTGCTCATTTTATTACTTTATGATGGCCGATTCCCAGTTAAACAGACGCTGCACATTGACATTGAGCTCATCTCTAACAATAAGTTTGAGCACATCAACCCTTCCGGTGGCTTGACTTGGTTCCTCCAAAAATCCAACCCTTTGCGATACCTCAAGGAAAACTAACGATAATTACACACAGGTTGTGCCTAATTTGCTTTCAAGGTCTGTTGTTTTTTGCAGCGACTTGGAAACTCATAAATATCCTCCGACCTTCTCATCCAAAAATGCCATATTTTCTAGCAGCATTTTGCCATTAGCGTTGGAAAGTGTAAATAATTACTGCCAAGGTAATTAGCTTAATGCAAATCAAGAAAAAGAAACCATCTGACATAAATATAAGCTTGAAAATATGAAATTCACATTTTCAGATAGAAATGTTAAATTAATGTAAACATTTACTGTGCATTCTCCACACATTGGAGCTGAATGGAAATTGTCTCTTAAATAAAAAACTCTTCTCTCCAAAAGATATCGATAAATTGATTAGACAAATAAAGATATGTATATATTTATAACTGGTTTTTAATTGATATTGATTCAAAAATAAATAATTATTATTCTATAATAATTAGAAAGAGAGAAAACTTAGCAAAAGAAAGTTTACGGAAAGAACATTTCCAATTTTTAGAATGATAAAATTATTACATTATCTACATACATTTTCACACATGCCATTTAATAATTTTATTAAAGTTTTATCACATTGAACATGTCATAATAAATATGCAAATGTTTTTACAACATTGTTGCAATATGCAGCTTTTGCATAAAAGTACATTTTATGTACACTTCTGAGTATGCACAAATAAAGAACTGATTTATCCAGTTCAGCTGGTTAAAGCAATAAACGATAAATCAGTTATAATCCAAAGTCATCTCAACTGAATTAAAAATTAATCTCGTTTGAAAAAATTAGAGCACTCTTTAAGCATAAGTGTCAAATAATATTTTATGATATTATTTGAAAACCAATTAAAGACAGAGAGGCAAATAAAATGTCGGAATACGAAACATACGGAAAACATTCAACAATCGCTTCCAGAAGAAAGCGACATAGAAACAAACTACACACAAAATACCCAAAAGTTATAATTATTTTGAGATTGACAAATTCAAATAAATTAAGTCGGAAAAAATGATTATCATTTGCTACAATATATTTAAGACGATTTAAGCCAAAGCAACATTAACACAGCTTCCTTAGAGAATTGTTTTAAATATGGATGCACTGTGTTTCCAACATAATTCATAATAAATTTCTCAAGGGAGAGTTGGATATTTACAGATAGTTAAATATTTAATAAATAAATAAAACTATATAAATATAACTGACAACTTCAGGTGAGTGTTTATTAAAAGACTTGAGAAGTATAAATATTTCATTTAGTTATTTATTTTAGCAGATTAAAGTGCATTTACACCTTTTTATGCTGGATATATATATATATATATATATATATCTATAGCAATTGCAATCACAACATCGAATTTTGCATTCTGCAGCACTCTGTGGATCTATTATTAAGATGGCTTTTGTCTGCTGATAAGGACAATTGCTGAGTACAACAAACATCGAAACTTTTAATGAGAAATGTCGCCTGGGCATTCACTTCCAATTTTCTTGTAGCTTTTTTTTTTTGGCTTTTGTTGTATCCCAGCGGCGCTTGGCAAGTCGTCAATTTTCGTTACGAGCGAGCATCTTGCCAAAATGAGAAAACTTCTGTCGAAGTCCACATTTGTGGCACTCTCAGCCAGAGCCAGAGCTGGAGCCACAGCCAGAACTGAAGCTGAAGCTGAAGCTGGAGCTGGAGTCGAGGGCGAAATGCTGCTCATAAAGCTTACCAGGCAGGGGCCATAAGTTGCCGAGAGTAAATCTGTTTCAAGTGGCAGTCACTCGCCGAATTAGCTGACGGCTGTTGGCTGTTGGCTTCCCATGGAACGTGGCCAAAACAAACAGCGTAGGTGTCTGCATCGGTGTCCACCTAATGGGTTGGAGTGAAGCCATGTTCTCATGCCTTTTGTCTGGACCGAGCCAAAACGTTTTCTTTCCCATTATTGGCACAGCGGTTGCAACGAGCCGTCTGAGGTGATAGAGAACAGAGCAGCCACGTTCTCTCCCCCCCCCTCACTTGCCACACTTGCCGCACTTGCGACTTTTAGTTTATTTGCACATAAGGCAACGACTCGGAAGCACAGCTCCGTTTCACTTTATTGGGGCTTTATCCAAGCCCACAATTCTGTAGGTGGCTTTTCGTAGTTTCGCATTCGTGAGACTTGCAAAAGTGTTGATGCGAGTTTATTTTAAAGAAATACACTGGCAGAAATTTAAAAAAAAATGCAGTATTTTAACGATATTGCATATAATTAAGACAAGTGTTTTTTTTTTGCTTGTGGAAAAATAAGTCTAGCGATATTTAATAAAGGGTTGCAGTTATCGGCGAGAGAATATATTCCAAATTTCAGGCTTGTAGTTCTTACGGTCTCTGAGATTGGCGTAATCTTAAAGACGAATGGACAGAAATTACTATAACTATTGGCCAATTGGTGTTAATTAATAATATATATACATATTTACTTTTAACGAGAGAGGGACTAGTCACACTAGACAAGACTATTTATACTTGATGGCGTCACAGACGAGTTAATTAATTCATATTTAGCAAAATATTAAACACTTCAAATCTGTATTAAAAAAAATTATATACAACACATTTAAAATTCTTATCCTGGAGAATAAATATAAATAAAACGATGTAAATTAATTTATATTTTAAAAATATTATATTAAATGTCTCTTCACCTCATTTTAAAAATAACCAAATCAAAAATACTAATTGTTTAAAATGCTATTATTATTATTATTATTTAAGACATCTTTGGTATATTTATAAAATTTCAAATATATTTAATTGCCTTAAAAAATAATTTGAGTTGCTTATAAATAAATTCTTTAAGTTTGAACATATTCGTTTTCAGTGTAAAAAAACCATATTTCCAGTTCAGTTTTATATAGTTGACTAGTTGAAGTTTAATTTATTGAAATTAAAGTATTTTTCTTACAGTGTATGTCGAAGCTAAAGCCAACTAGAATAAGAATTTAAATTTCTGGCTCGCCAACCGTTGCATGTGGCTTCCGCATGGGGCAAGCGGTGTTTGTTGCAGAAAACACAACACATGGCACACCAAGTGGAGTCCCTCCGAGGAGTACCTCGCCTAGATGTATACAGAAATGGAGGCAAACAAACAATCATTGGGCCAAACCTAGAAGACCCAAATGAAAATGATTATATTTGGCTCGAACGTTGTCTGTTTACTTTCATATTTTGATGATTGCCGCTGCGACTAGGCCAGAATATTTAAATTGGGTATGGGTCTGGTAATAACATGGAAACGAAATAAACAGGGCATGTCAAGGGGCGCCACAAGGCGAAAAACAAGCATGTCTTAAAGCCACTTTGAAACTAGTTTTCGTAGCGGTTGTTTGTGTTTCATTTTGGTGACAAAAGTGTTGGCTAGTATTTTTTGGCAAAACATTTTTATGGCCACAACAGATTTGGCTCGGTGTCAGTCGGGTGTCTAATGAAATTCACCAACTTCACGCAGCGATTTGCGTGCCTCAAGCTTTGCACATATTGCGGCAACTTTGGCTAAGAACACTTTGGTCAAAACTGGGCTTAATTGCAACCGTTCGTTCTGTGGCAGCTGGACATTGGCAAAACTTTGATTTACTTGGCCGTAACTTTCAGGAGCCGTCTGAAGCGCCGTCAGCGGGAATATGCCAGCCATTTATATAAGTCAATTCCAAGAGGGAGGGGGGGAGAGGGGACACAATTAGGAGCCGCCACATGGCGTTCATAAATTAGCGGACATTCTGCTGCTGCGTCCGATGAGCCCCTGGCATCAGTATAAATCTAACAATTAATGGACTTACCTGCTTGCCACAAACCTGGGCAGCTGGCTCAGTCGGATATCGGTTGCGACTTTCCAATAAATTTGCTTGCATTATGCACACAAAATAAGTTAAGAACTTTATACCAGAATTAAGCGTAAGTGAATTAACGTGACTAAAATATTAATCTTGGCCCGTAGGGACTCATCGGTTCGTACACGATTCCAACTAGTTCTGGAACTCGGCACAAAATCTACTCATTTCCTTCGATATGCCGTTTGCTGCTGCTGCCTGTTCCTCGCTGAGTAATGCGAAATACTCAGGCAAATAAAAAGCAAGTTTTATGCAATGCTTAAATTAAAATAATATCTGCATTCCAGTTATGCAAATTGAGTTGTGTTTATCTTAAATGGTACGACACATTAAGTAGTGCTTATCTTAAAATTAGCTAATGTAATTTTTGCATAGACTAGAATTTAATTTAATCAAATTTAAATATTTTGTGTAAAATGTGAATAACAGTAGCAAATAATTTAAAATAAATATAAAATGTATTTGTGTGCACTTTCAGTTATTTTAGTTGATTTAAATATTTTATGCAAAATGTAAATAAGTATAGAAAATAATTTAAAATAAATATAGAAAATGAAATTGATTTAAATATTATGTTCCAACTTTGAAGTAAATTGATTAATTTATTAAATAAAAGAATGACAATAATACAATTATTATGAATTATATTTGGGATACCAATTGACTTAAATATGTTGTTCAAAATATATATTGTAGCAACAAATGAAAATAAACACATATTTGTAGCATTGTTGCTTAATAATTTAAATTGTTTACTGAAATATTTCATATGAAAAAATGATTGTAGTGAAACACAATTTAAAGAAACCAATACATCGCTCAGTTAAGACAATTCATTCATGAAATTAATTATATATGGTCTCAATTAGGCAATGCAATCAGCTCGTCTGCAAACCAAATGAGCCAGACAATAATAAAGCCCCTTTGAGCCACAGACCCCACAAGTTGCGATTAGCAGCTGTCCATTAATTATCGATTAGTTTGAAGACCGAAAATTAACATAAATGAAAATTGAAGACGAAGTTTGCCGGCGGCATCGACGGACATTGATTGGAATTGAATGCAATATGCCAGACTATCTGCTTTTTTGCAGATCTAATATATATAGATAAAATCAAACATATATATATTATTTAACAAATATATATATATATATTTTTTTATCAAAATTTATTTGCGTTGTTGCAAAAAGTTGGCAGCAATCTTTGTGGCAACTTGCGTACCTTTGAAATAATGCAAACGATGAGAGTTAATAGTTTGTCGGTTCAGTGGGAAATGATGCACTGGTGGATGTCCGTGCCCGGTGCTCGAGCCATCCATCCCGAAGAGCTGCCATGGCAACGGAGCCGCAAATAATGGTAGTCACGCGCCTTGGTCAATGGCCGCTGGCCAGGGACGAGAACAACACTGTTGGTCGAGGAGAGGGGCGGGTGAATGTGGCGGAGAGAGAGAGCTGGTTTTGCCTGTGCTTGTATTTGTGCCCTGCATTGGTGTGTGTGCGCGCCGACTTGTGCGTGTATTGGTGTGCGCGCCGAAGTGGACGGCACTGCCGCTGCCGCTGCCGCTGCCAACGTCGCGAAGTCAGCGCAGACTGGCTGGCCAAGTGAGTTGTTGCCACGCCTGCAGCTCAACTGAGTCGAGCGCATGTGCGAGAAGGGAAGGCACTGCCTGCCGTTACTGGGCTGCCGTCAGATACATTCGATTGCCAGATAAATTCAACATGGCCGACAGCCAGATAAACCTGATTAGGCAGGCGACCTCCCCGTTAGCGCTGGCACAGCAGCGCCATCTGGCGACGATAAATGCAGCAGTTACCGCACTGTATCTTTATCTACTATTCATGGGACTCTGGAGGCGCAGGTAGAGCAGCAGCAGCAGCAGAAGCAGAAGCAGCAGCAGCAGCCATTCAAGTAGAAGGATGCCAGCGGCTGAGTTTCACAATTTAGCCGCTAGGCTTCTGAGAGATTGCCAAGATAAATAAATCCAAGTGGAATGAGACCTAATTAGAGATACCCACGACAATATTATCTGATTCAGGCAACTACTTTCGAGTGTGAAATGCCCTATTCCCAAGTACGCATCGCATACGTCAATTATCAAATAAAAATTAGATATATGTCAAAAATTGCGTGAGATCTTCTTCTCATAAAAGCATCTTTTTCAGTGCAAAAATCATGTTATAAATAATACTTTTGTAGTTGTAAAGTAAATATAGAAACATAAATTAATTAAGAGATGCTATAAATAAAACTATTGTAAATCAATTATGTACAGCTCATTTATATCATATCAAATGTTAATTTGTGGCCTTTTTCAGAATGATTAATGGCATGAAATAGCTCCATAAGCATATGGTAAATGAGACATTTATTTGATTCTGAGGCCTTTTTAGTGCCATATCTCGACACTTGCATATTAATAGAAGAACGACAAATTGGAGAGACATAAGAGCCAATAAATTATAGTTTAAACTTATTTATATAAAAATATCTATATAAAATATAGAAAAATTATAATACTCAAGGGAATATTTATAAATAGAATATCTATACTACGAAAAGTGTAGTAAGAGTATATATATATATTATGTATTCAAAGTTTAGTTGATATAGGCATGTCTGACTGTCTGTAAATTACTTTCTCACTATAGAAAACACACTCTTTCTTTGCCGCAGAAACTTAAGTTCTAATAGATAAACATTTGGATTTTCAAAATATTTAGACTATATAATTTTTTTTTTAAATTTTGCTGAATCCTCTAAATATTATCCAGTGATAATATTTTAAACTTTTAAACCTTTGTGGAATGTGTATAAATTTTGATCTGAATTTTGCTATGCATTTGCGGATATTTTCATATTCAATTAGTAGAAGGATAAATTATCCTTTCAAATACATGTATCCCCTTCTGATAAAATATTAATTCTCAAAAGTTAGTATTAAAAATAATAATTTGTATTATGCGGGAAGTAATTTAATAAACATAATACCAAAATATTTCGGTGTAAGAATCGCACCCATAAAAAGGTAATAAACTGAATAGATTTCTATTCCAACACGAAAAATCTAAAAATAACTTTTACACGAAACTAAAAAATTATATTTTTCTTCTATGAGGCCAATTAATTTAAATAAAAAAATAATAATGAAAACAATTGTATAAACTGGCGTACATAAACAACATCATTTGAAGCCATGTCTAATTTAAATATAATAAAACCACTGACGGTTAACAAGCTCTGGCCAGAACTGTCTTGAATAAGTAGGCTAAAAGGAGGAGAATTTTTTTCTGTTTGTGGAATAATCAGACAAGGACTTTGGAGCCATGTCCTTGGGTGAAACTACTTAGCAGCACCGAGGTGACATAAGCAATTTGTAATCAGTGGTGTTAACAATGCGGACCATAAATTTCTATTGACCTCTTTACCCTCTTGAGATTTCGAGCTCCAACTCTGGCACCCCGGAGCGAGTGAATTATGCAAGTGGCGCGATAAAAGCAAAGCCCTGCAAACTAAATTTATTGGATGTCATGCACTCATTAGCGTCCAAATGCGAGGACCGCCAGATCGATGTTGGAGACGGAGCTTTACGCTGACAACAAACTCATTAATACGAACAGACTCAGACCTTGGAACAGCCTCAGTCTCAGCCTCAGCGTCAGCCAGTCAGCCAGTCAGTCCACAACTGGCAGACCTCTCAATGGGCGGCGCTGAATAAATAACAAAGTGACAACCACAAAAAACAACCGCGTCGACGATGGGACTGTGCCCGATGGCGATGCTTATGCCGATGCTGGTTCCGAGGCCGGAGCCAAATGGAATTGGAAATGGAAAACAGCAGCAAGACGAGAAAATGTACAATAATTGAGCTCACAAATCACAGGACGGAGCAGAGCTAAGGCAGCCGGCGCACCAATGAACACGAACCAAATAAATTGAGATTCTTTAAAATTGTACAAATATTTTTTTTCTATAAGCGAGTCTCCAACTTCGAAGGGTATACATTTATATAAATATATATTGTATACATATATATATTCTGTATGTGTAGCCACTTAATCTCCTCGCTGTCTTGGCTCCACTTTGCGCCCACTCACACCCACGAATGGAGCAAACACTCGGGCCAAAAGAAGCGCCTCCAGTTGGTTTACTCAGACGGATGGTGCCTGGTGCCTGGCTATTTAGTTGGATAGACAGATGGATGCTGATGTGGACGTGTGTGGTGTAGCATATTGATGAACCGCAGCAAATTGGCTCCATGGTGGCAACAGATCATCGTGGGACAAACACAAAAATTATGACGAATATAAAATATAAAATATAATTCTGTGACAAAAAAATGTAAAATTAACTATATAAATTAATATTTATTTATTTGTTTTTAGTACAGTTTGCTAAACTAGACATATAATTTTCCATTTAAATTAAACTTTTCGTTTCATTAAATACTATTTAAAAATATGTTATGCAGTTTTTAAATTTTATCGTAATATTTATTTTATGACCAATTCGATTTCCTGGTTTATTTCATTAAAAACAAACATTTCTTCTCAAATATATGTGCATCATATTTAATAAAACAATTAAAACATTCATATTGTGTTTATCCCCAGAATCGTCCTTAGAATCTAAAAGTGGAACTAACTTTTACTCCATATATTTCCACTGTTCAATCTTCCACATGTCTGGGTTAACTTTTCCTATCCGTTGGTTTCGACAACGAATTGTAAAAAAACAACATGTAGAAAAATGAGAGAAATAAAATAAGCGAAACAGGAATGAATGTGCCTCAAGGGAGTGGGCGACTATGAGCTACCCTGTAGAAAGTCAGAGTAGTTACCAAAATGTGTATACAAACTTACAAATTAAAGCCTGGTTTATACTGATCCACAATATATATAGTTCTGCCTGTTACATACCCATCCAATCATCGAGCAACCCTTTCTATTAATTTTTAATGGGTACTGGGTATAAAAGCAGCAGCAGCATCCACTAAGAATCATGTTGGCTACTCCATCTACATCTCCAACTACATCTCCATCTGTAGTCTGTAGTTTGCACTTGCAGCTTGGCAATCTGCCAACATTTGGTATAAATCTCCCTTGATAAAACCCTCGATTGCTCCCCATAGTTTGTGGCGTTCTGCTCTCTAAGCCACGCAATTTCAGACTAGGCTAAGACGGCAGTCTGTGGGCTAGTGATTGTTGTAGTATAGTGAGTACTTCTCATTTTCGCCCTCAAATGCAAAAAAATCGTAATAAAGATTTTTTAAAAATATTGCGCTGCCCTCTGGAGACGAGAAGTTTTTGGCCATAATCAACGCCAAGTTGGCTGCCAACGCAATTGGCCATTCGTATGCCAAGTTGCAACTCATTTACATTCAACGGCGAGTTCAATGCACGTTGCAAATACGCTTCAGTTCTAACATCCTCCATCTGAGTGCCCCATTAAGTGTTGCAAGTTTAATTGGACTCATCATTCATATTTAATGGTGAGCTTTGAAGTTGCGCTTATCTTGAGAATTGCGCTTTGCCAAAGTGCAAAGAATAATCCCAGTTTTGTGCGGGGTGTTTTCGCTTTTTATTAGTTTTTGTTTCCAAGAAATTGTGTAGGAAACAATAAAAAAAAAATAGATTCAATTTAAGTTTTTTGCTCACCTAAAAATAAAATACACAAAAATAGTTGTTGTTTGTTGAATGTGTGCAATGCAAACGTAAATAAATTGTTTCGACCCTGTTGGTAGCGTGTTCCTTGTTAAGGCACACACACACACAACACACACACAGACCTAGTTGCAAACAAAAAAAATTTCGTTTTACTTTTATGCGTTCGCAACATTGTTGGCCTAGAATATAAATTAAATATCACAGTATTGGCCAAACAATTTGTACAATAATAAGAAGCATGAACATGACTTTTGAGCCCTGTCTGTCCGTCTTTTTTTTGTCTGTCTGTCTGCCTGTTTGTCTGTCCGTCTGTCTGTCTGTCTGTCTGTCAGTTTGTCTGTCAAATTTTGCCCCGCACTGATACAATGCGATAATTTGCGTTTGGACTGGTCTGCGCTGGGCTGTGCTGTGCTGTGCTGGGCTGCCTTGTGCACCAAGGGCTGGGCGGGGTAATGGCCTCTTGTTAGCCTTTTTCAATGGCCGACGCATTGCGCGCAAGTGCTGTGCTCTCGCTCTCGCCAACAGTGCCAGACTGCAAGTGCGAGTGAGTGGGATGCACATACAAACATTTGGTGGAGATGCCCTTACAAAATTACAGTGGTTGTTGACGCACAAATTTATTTTGCCTATCTGTCTGTTAAGGCATAAGCGGAAGCCAAAGTTTTGTTTTGGTCTGCATCCAAAAAAATAACAAAATTACTGAGAAAACTAGAAAGTTTTTTTTGCGATTTATTTCCAAATATAAGAAACAAAAGTTGTAAAAAATACTAAGGCTTGCACAAATTGGACAATCGCAATAATATGTTTTTTTTTTATTTATTTAAAAAAATATTCTATTTATTTATTTAAAAAAATAGAAATGGAAACAGTATTATTTTAATACTTTCTAAATATCAGTAAAAAGTAATTATATTTTAATTAAATAAGTTTAATTGAAATTAGAGACTATCTGTCTTCTTAGAGGTTGAGTAGCTTATCTCCCAAAGTTTATATATCATATATATTAAAGTTTTATTTTCTAAAATTCATAGCGATTATTTTTCTGAGTGTGCGCCCTTCAGAAATAAATCAAATTTTTTTCGGAAATTCAAACAGTCAGTTTGGAAATGTTTGTTTTCTTCTGCTTGTTAAATAATATTTCATTTTTACGACAGCTCTGCTAAAAGTCCACAGCTCGGACACTTGGCATGCAAATAAAGAGGTAAGAGGGTAATTGGTAACACCTTCTGTGCCTTAATGAACTTAAGCCCCCTCCGGGCAGCCCTTCGACCCCGTTGCGTCTGCTTGTATTTCACTGATGAAATTCGGCGGGTCTAAAAGTGCGCATCTCTAATGTAATTAGGCCTTTCCAATTGTCCTCCCGAGGGGGGGTGCACTTGGCTCATGCAAATTATGCTGCGAAATTAGTAAAATTAATTCTATTCAGCTTTGCAATTGGCTTCTCAAGGTTCTGATTAAAATTTCAAATAAACTCGACGCGTAAAACGAAAAACCAGAAAAATATATTTTTTAGCAATGTCGACGATTATACACTCTTGCGAAGCGTATAATAAATTGATATAATTAATTAAATAAATAAATATATATTAGTACGACTTTAGTAGCATTATTGAATATATTGTTTAAAAAATATAATAATTCAGTGAAAGACAATTAAATTAAAGTTATTTACTAATTATGTTAAATAGCTATTAGAACAGAAAAAACTGCTTAGGCAAAAAAGACGCCTGTAAAACTTAATATAAAAAAGCTTGTTTAATATAAAAAAATTTAATTTCATTTTCATTTTACACTTGTTCAAATTTTAACGTATAAAGCTCGAAACTTCATATAAATAGTTTCAAGTTCATTGCTGTCTGTGTTAAATATATGCGTATTTATGTATGTAATAATGTACATAAGCACATTATTACATCAGTTTATCAATGTTTACCCAAACCTCCGCAGATTTTTACGGCCGTTGTGGGAGCTGCAAGTCGCATAAACAAAAACTATTAGGAAATTGTAAACAAAATCCCTTTGAATGAATTTAGATGTCTTTGACCTCAATTTGCAAACAAATTGTGAGATTTAAGCAAAAATAAATTAAACATTTATTTTTTAAACTAGATCACAAACTCAAATGAGAATCGAGTTAAACCGCTTCGATTTTTTCATTCATTTTTACAATTTTAATGAATATAAAACTGATTTATGCAAACGATGTGTGAGATATTATAATATGGATATATCCAAGCGATTATTGCTCTTTATATCAATATATTTATAATATTTAAGAGGGTTGGAAATGCCAGAAATTGTTTGATATATTTTTGCAGCTCAAAGAGTAGCTATAAATGTACGCTTAATTATATAATTAACTTACATCTTTATCGATCAAGATCGAGCAAGTTTCATCACATTTACAAAAATTTATGTATTAAAATATTAAGTCAAATTATTAATTATTTAATATATATGTAAATTAATATATATACAAATTAAGCTAAACATTTTATTTGCAATATATTAGTGGACTCATAAGAGTAGAATTAATCGCGTTTTTTTTCATTCTGGATTTTGTGGATAACGATTAATTCTGAATTATTGAAATAAATTTAAAAAAAAGTGGATTTGCAACAAGAAGCAAATACTCGTATTTACGGCATTATAATTGTTAAAATTTCTTCTTAATAAATGTTCACTCATCGACTTAATGGCATTTTTTACTTTTTTACTAAGAAAAATGTCGATAGCGTATTAAGTGTTTCAAATCGGAGTGTTAAATAACTTTGAGCTGTAATCAAATTGTGTTTTAAATTAAAGCGATTTAAACTCGCACTTAATTTTAAGCTTAAATTAATTGATATTTACAACAATATGAAGAAAGAAGTTAGCCAACTTTACAGCCTGAGGCATATTTATTGTTAGTTTTATCTCCGACGAAGGTAAATGGAGAAAACAGGCAAAAACGGAAAATGTTTAATTAAAAGCAAAAACATTGGTAAATTGCGACCTCAAATAAAGCAACCAAATGAAACCGGAGTGGAAAGCGCAAGAAAACACGCAAGCAAAACAGGCAAGCAAATAAACGAGGTATTTAACCAACCGTCCACATTGAGCCACACTTGCAACAAGGGGCAGAGGCAGAGGCAGAGACTGCCAAACCACAGCTGAAGTTGAAACTGGAGCGTGTGTCTAAGAGAGGGGAGGGGTAGGAGGAGCAGCACACATAATTGACTGACGGGATAATTTACTTCCGTGTTCTTATTAAATTTCTGGGGTTGTCTCCGGGCATTGATACAGCAAACGAAAGTCAAACCGTAGCCCGATCCGAAGCTGGAGCTGGAGCCATAGCCGGAGCAGAGTGACAATGGCATTGACAATGCCAATAGCAATGAGTTGGGCAGAGCTAAAACGGTTGTATTACGTAACCACAACTAATTACACACATTCTTCATTAGTTGCCCTGCCAGAAATCGTGACGAGCTTTGGCACAAGCTGCATGCCCCAATTTAAATGCCTACAATGGAACAAAAGCGAAAATTAAGTTGATTTTCTCAAGCTGAATTCGTCTTCGAAAATAAGAACGATTCCAGAAAAAATAGCTACTTGAGAAACAGAGTAAAAAGTAAATAAATAATTTACTGATTTGATCAATTTATTGTTAATTATAAAATAAATATAAATATAATTTTCAAATGTGCACTGAAAACCAAGCTAATATTTCTGCTTCAATTGACAAAAATTATAATTTATATAGAAAACATGATGAATATAAAATTTGTTTTCTACATATTTATTTAAAAAAAAACTCGTATTTTTATTCACCATTTACAGATAAATAAAAAAATGTTTATTTTAAACAACAAGCAAAAATACAATTTGAATGTTCATTTTGATTCCATTGTGCTACACATGTTGCCTCAACTCCCAACTTGAGTTTGGATGAGGATGGAGGCAGAAGATGGCGTTATTGAACCAAGGGCGCTGCGAGTCACGTTCGTCAGCCAACCCATTTACTTAGCTAAGCGATGGGGGTTGTACCTGCCGCCATCGTAATCCACATGGCTGGGATGAGGATGAGGGGCAGCGACGGGGCAACAAGCCATGCAACACTTGTGGCAGCAACCACCCTAAGCTGAAGATTCGCACAGTTTGTTACTTGGCCAGATGCTGGGTTGCTGGCCTATCCCCGATTGATGAAAATCTTTTGGGCTGAGCAGCATAGGAGTACACGTTCCTGTGCTTATCGCCGGAATATGGAAATTTCGCCATTTATTTGATCAACTTTTGCCTTTTTTCATATCGGGTCCGCATTTTGGGCGGGCAAATGTGAAAAATAAATGGCAAAAGGTACAAAAACACGGCTCAACTATTTCATATGCCACACGCATTGCTATTGCCTCGATTGCAATTTAGCCAAAAATCATGTTGGCAAATAAAAAAACGTAAGAAATAAGAAAATGAGAAGCTGGAGAAGCCCAGACCAGGAACTGGTTTGTATCTGCTGGACGCACCTGCGTCACAGCTCAAATTGATAGTTCGCCCGTTGCCATTTATTGTTTTATTTTCGCTTATGCATACATACATACATGAATACATACATATATATATATACATATTTTTATATAATAACAGACTCACCTGCAACACATGTCGTGTAACGTTTGGTGTCTTCGGGGGGTCCCTGTAAAAAATAATCCACCTGAAATCGAATGGAGAACAAGCCAAT
This sequence comes from Drosophila demipolita, assembly GCA_035042405.1. NCBI lineage: Eukaryota > Metazoa > Arthropoda > Insecta > Diptera > Drosophilidae > Drosophila > Drosophila demipolita. The sequence continues at coordinate 2,184,985 of JAWNLI010000489.1, read as the reverse complement.
TAATTAAAAAGTTTATTTGAGTTGATGGTAAATTTAAAAAAAAAATCCGAATGGATTATAATAAACTTATTGATATATTATTGAATAAAAATTAAATAAAAATATAGAAATAATTCCAATGATAGTTGTTTCATTTCATACTTTATTTGTATAAAAAAAACTTTAAAAAAAAAAAATTGTAAAAATAATATTAACGAGTTCAATTTTTCTATATTGTACCGATGGATTCCATAATAATAAGTAATTTTTCTGCCTGTATTAAGTGTAACGATTGCCAACTAATATTTAATTAATTTTAATATATGTGAATTATTATTTAATAAAAGAAAGTGTAACGTATGCCAAAAAATATTTAATAAATTTATTAAATGGCATCTAAATTAAATAAAATTTACTTAATATCTTAATCAAAAGATTTCTATAAGCAGTTTTAAATTGATTTATATTAAATAAATAAAATATAATTAAACCTCTTCGCTCTTTGTTGAATAAATGTTAAATATTTAAAATCTACAGCTTTTGTTTCAGTTGTTGTTGTTGCAAAAGGATGAACTTTACTGAAATTGATGAATATAAATGCAAAACCCTCGAAACACAGTTTCGCATATGGTAATCCAACCTTGAATGTGAATGTGAGACATATTTCCATATGGATAAGTGGGAAACAAATTGTTATATTCAATCGCCACAACATCGCCCAAAGAAAGAAAAAACACTTTCATTCAAATACCACGCATGGTCTGCGCCAAAATCGCCATTAAACTTAAATATATTCGGAGCATAGAGCAGAGGCCCAATCCGATTTATGCCGGAACACGCTCCTCATTATAATTTCACGCTTATCATTTTATTTAAATATTCCACAACCATTCCACAACCCATTCCGCGCCTCTTTCGCCGAAGTGGGCTTTCTTGTTTGCGAAAAGAGAAAAAAAAAAATAATATGCCATCAATTTATAGTTGGTTTGGCACTCCAGAGCCCAGCACATGAGGCAAGAATATTTATATCGATGTGGGCAAAGTGTGGGCAGAGTGCGTCGCTGATGCATTCGTATCCCATTGGGTCCAGTTGTGTGTGTGTGTGCCACACTCCTGCTCTGAAGTCCTTCCGTGCGCTTCATTACTTGCCGCTTACTCGATTATGTCGCCGGGATGTGTTGCGTTGGCCACACACTTGTCGACCCCCCCACACACACACAGCCACACACCCCACACCCCCCACTCAAACACTTCACATCCTTCCACACATGTTCGTGCGCTCTTTTATGAGTCGTGTGGCTGGGACTTGCCTCCATCACCCGTTCCATTTCATTGTCCGCCCAGTAGCCATCGCCGAACACGTCCCCATCCTCGTCCCCATTCCCATTCCCATTCCCATCCCCATCCCGTTGAGTGCTCGTTTGTTTGTCTATATTTTTTTTTTGTTTTCTTTTTTTTGTTTATCCACGTAACCATCCGATTCTGGTGCACAACAAACGCGAACAACCCATTGAGAAGCTCGACGCTTCAAGAGCATTCAACCATCTAAATATGTGTGTACTTCCCCCTCCCCCTACCACCTCTTCCATTGTCATTCAACAACGTCATCATTTTTATACCATGTACCCATTAAAACTGTCTAAAAGGGTATCACGAAGATGTGCAAATCTATGTAAACATATATTTTTATCAATCCTGAACAGATGGTTCCTTTAGGTGTGTCCCGCATTTATGAACTCTCTGATCTCTGACACTATTTGAGCTAACCGACTTAATTTGTATGTAGATATATAGGTAAACCTTACTCAGATCATAATAATTATAATTTCGATATCAATATCGATTAATTCATTTTGAATTTCATACACGACTCAATGCTGAATCACTTTTTCAAATACTTCCTACGATTCCCATAAGGCATTGGTCAGACTCCTGATTTGAACATTATCAAGTATTATAACTAATTTACTGTTCGTTACAGTGTTTAGTCTCTAAAGCAAACATAATAATAAATTCGGTACAGGGTATCTAAAAGCTGGTGTTACTTGCGACAGTTACTTGTTATTAAATGTGAATCTTTCTTAAAAAATCTCCGACTTCATAAACTGTAAATATATTCCTGATCAGCAGCAATAATCGGGATATATTAATATAGATTTCTGTTCTGATCTGATTTGCTTAAAAAATGCATAAAACATTTTTTATGTATTTATATATTTTATATATAAACATTTAAACTGTTGGATTAGTGGACACAGAAAAATTCACATATTTAAACCAATTTTATGCATATTAAAATGTATATTTAAAAACTAAATACAAAAGTTAACATTATTAATTTTTAGCTACATTTAAAATATTTGATTGATTGCATGTGGGTAGCTGTAGAGTATTAAATCTTCGGTGTGCTGTTATCTTTTATTAGTTGTATTGTTTTTCTCCTCGCTATTCTTGTTGTTTGCCAGTCGTTCATACATATAGATATGTATATATATATATATATATGTATATATATGTATATATATATATATATATATATCTAGTCTCGACTCACTCAGTGGCAGCCTCATATTCCCAAGTGGAAGATGGTCGTGTGCATAAATTCTGGCTAAGCATTTCTCAGAATGTGCCGGGCCAAAAGCTTTTCCGTTATAACCGAATAACTGCTACATGACTAGTCGAACATGATTGTGCCGGGTTCGGTCTGCTCCTGTGTGGACCCCTGCACTTGCTCCAGCTCCAGCTCCAGCCAGAGCACTTAGTAGTTTCGCTCCCAAATTTGTTCCATTTTCATAATGAGCCAGTCACAGAGGAAGACATCCATTTTCGTATCGGGCCAGAGACAGACTTATCCCGTTAGTTTTGGCTGGTTTGTGTATCTTTGGCTCTATAGAAATGCCATAAAAGCTCTTTGAGCGCCGCCAAACTTTTTCTCATTAATATTTTCCATTTTCAGTAGATTAACAGGCCAAGAAAAGTTTTTTCCTCTACTCAATTTGCCTTAGAATTGATTTGTTAAATTTACTAATTCACAGATAAATTAATGAATGTTGCCATCCAAATGGAAGTCTCAGCGGCAAAACTAATACAACATTTTTATTAAGAAATATCCAGTAAGCATTGAGAGATGTATTTTGGACAAAAAATCGTCTTTTAATGTGAATGAAAATTTGAGAAAAACGAATGTAAATAAACATAAAACAAATATGCGGTTTTTTCTATTTCACCTTCTTTAAAAGTATTTCAAATTTAAGTATATTATTATGTTTTAAATAGCTAATTAAAATCATAACAATTATGGCAAATATGTACAGCAAAGAAAGCCGACTTTATAATTTTCATAAATTAATTAATAAACAAAATATTCATTAGATAATTCGTTTTATACGCCAGCCAGATTTTTAGATAAGAGAACATAGACAATTTATCTCGTTAGAGGCATAATATATTGGGCATTTAAGTGGATTTAATAAACACAGCGATTTAAGCAGGTAAAAACGATAGAAAAAATCAAGGAAAATTTCTTGATGAAGTTTTAGTTATTAGCCAGGAATAGATGTAATACCGAAAGTCAACTTAATTGGTTAAGTCAGATTAATTGGTTAATATAAAACTGGAAGACTTCCACACAATAACATATTTGTCGAGTGTTGGTTACTATAAAATATGATTTATTATAAATATTTAATATTTTAATCACAAACCGAATTGCGCAAAAATCTATATTGTTTATTTACATATTAATAATTTTCAAATTATATTCTCGCAGTACGGAATTTGATATTCAAATTTGATTACAAATGTTTTATTAGAAAAAGACAGCTAAACAAACATTTAGGTGTAATTTTACCCTTTGTGTTTTTAAAAAGTTGTAAATAAGCCCGAGGGTAGACAAATAAGACCCATACTAAATTTTTAAAATTTGAATTGCAGCACATTCAAGGTATGTTTAGAATTTGTCTGACATATCAGGGAGCATATCAAATTGGTTTTCAACACAACCCTCAACCCCACCCCCCGCTGCGGAAGTAGAACTTCGGGTCAGACTCCGGCGGCGCACAGCAGTCGCAAAAAGGGTTTTCGCTTGACGCTCCAAATACAATTTCAAACAAAAAACCAAAAAAAAAAAACCTAGAATTCTTGTCAAAAAATGAAGCGTTTCTAATGTTCCAGGAACCACGACGACGCCGTCCTCTTCCTTTGTTGGTCGTGATGGAAAAGTGAAAGTTCGAACCGCGTTTATGACAGAGCCATAAAAATGCAATTTTCTAGCTGCAATTTGCTGCCTCGAAAGGGTTAAGAGGCACATGTGTATGCCGGGACCACATGCTGCTGGACTGCACAAATATTTGCAGTCGCCAGCTGCATATGGATGTATATCATCTTTTACCAGACAGACTCTTTGTAATGTCAATTTACTGCCGTCTATTTGCCAAATGCATTCGGCTGACCAATTGCCAGAGGAAATCAACTTCTTCCTCAGATCAGATCGTAATCGTTAAAGTTATGGAATCCATGAGATCAATAAACGTCAAGTGGCAGATGCCGCTGGAGATGCTCGAAAAGATGCCTCCAATGACGTTGCATGTGGTCGTCTTGCAACACAAATGGAGGCGAGCTGTTGCCAATTAATTCTGCCATATTAAACGGTATAAGCCGCTTAGCTGGCCAATCGAGCCAAACGGGTTATGCAAATAAAATTAATATTCGAGTTTTGCTAATGCAATTCATATTTGTTTCTTTGAGACTGCCATAATTTAAATTCTTAGGAAGAGTAATATTTTTTTAAAATTCAAATTGCATCGTTATTAGAAGATTCTCTTAATAATCGCTTTATCGAACGCTCAAATTTAAAATGCGGTATTATAACTTGAACACATAAAATATTATGCTCTGAATACGTCGCACAAATTATTTATTATAATCCTTATTATAATAATGATATCGAGGTGCAATTCAGTATCAATACTGAGTAAGTTTGTATATATTTTATTCGATCAATACTGAAGTATATTGTGAAACGGTCAGCCTTTACTTTAAGTGGTTGCTAATTGAACACTGCTTTTAACAATTTTAGCTTTTAACTTCCTTCTTAATAAATATTTTTATAGCAGAACATATTAAAAACTTCTATAATAATCTTTGAAAATGAAAATTAATAACAATAAATGTTTTCAAAATATAAAATTGGGCTTGCATTATTTTTTATTTCTTAGTCTCAGTCAAATTTGAGTTTGTAAACCTAACTAGTCAATCAAATGTGAGTCAATTATGTTATTTATTCAGATAAAATACATATATACAAAATGTTTATCGTATATATTGTACATACTTTACTCAGTGGGTGTATTTATTTTATTTAATTTGCTCGCAACTATAGATTGGAAAGCCCCTCTTAAATAGCATATAGTTTAATACAATTAGACATTCCAATTAAATCAAATTTCAAATTTTTTTTCAGTTTATACATTTAAATGTTATTTCTTTGAGCTTAAAAAAACTACCCCATTCTCCTCTTCAGTTATCAACCCAAAAACACAAACTACAACTATAATTTTAGACTTGAAGTGCGCATGAGCAGTTTTTTCCTTTATCTAAAAAATTCATATACATTCACAGACAGTGCGCACATATTGTATTTAGAATATAGAATATAGAATATTTAGAATATAGAATATATATATATATAGTTCAAAAGATTAAGACTTGGTTTAAGGAAAATGATTTTGGTAATCTATTATAAATTAAATTATTAGAAATCAAAGTAATGGTTCATATTATAAACTAGACTAACAATTGAATTTTCGTATAATAATATTGTTATTTTAAAAATATTATTCCATATTACATTTTTTCTTTTGTATTTTTGATATTTAATTTGGGCGGTTTACTTTTTGTAGTATTCTGTGTCGACGGACGTTAGTCGACATTAAATGCATAAATAAAAGGCAAATAAACAAGAATAACGCCATGTTTTTGTGTGTGTATTGGTATCTGTGTATTTGTGTGTGTGTGTGCGAGTGTGCGTGTGTATACACATGCTGTCACGACGACTACCAATGTGGGAATAAACCAAAATGCATCTGTGCATTTCGTTAAATGTCCCCATGCAGCATTTATGTATACACACACACACACGCACACACACATATGCACACTCACACAGGCATAGAAACCAGTGTTAGAGTGAGACGGCATTACTAAACTGCGTTGCAAGCATCGTTGTCAGCATCGGCTATGGCTGCCACTGAAATGTTGCTGCCTCACTTGGTTTTATGCACTGCTCATTTATCTAGGGCTGAGTCTCTGCAGTTTTTTTTTTATGTCATTTAGATATTCATCCTTTCTCCCTCTACCTCTTCCTCTCTCACTCCTTGCTGCAGATAAAAGTGTCCCTTCATTTAACCAGAGAGTCGCGGAGCGCACAAAGCCAGCTGCTCCATTTGTGCAATAATTGGTTTGGGAATTAACTCATTTAAATAGCAGTCGGAATTTTCACATTAATCCAACCAATAATTTTCAATTATAACTTTATCGTTTGCCGAGTTGCTGCTGTTTGTTGTATTGTTTGGTATCTCTTTAAAATATTTTATGTTAAATTAAATACTTCTGGCACACTCAAGTCTGTCAAAATATTCACAGCGCACATCAATAAAAAACTGCGTACTTTTGAAATTTCATTTGGCCATAAATAAATTTATATGTACTTTACTTAAATATCTCAGAAATTAGCAGCAGTTTTTTAAATGTTTTTGACATATAAGAGACATGTTTTTATTATTTCCTATATGTATTTTAATAAATTAAAAATGTTTTCATTATTATATTATATATAATATATATGAAAACTTTGCGTTTGCTTAATTATCTAAGAAATTAGCAGCAGTTTTTGATTGACAAATTTTTCTGAGAATTTGATATAAAAGAGACATTTTTTTTATATTTCTTATATATTTTTATGAATTCAAAATGTTTGCGTTTTTATATTATATATAATTTATAAGAAGGCTTTTCGTTTACTCAAATATCTGATAAATTAGCAGCAGTTTTAGATTGATATATTTTTCTAGGAATTGGAAATATAAGAGAAATATTTTTTTTATATATTTTTATGAATTCAAAATGTTTGCAATATTGAATATAATTTGAAGAAAATAAAGAATAATAAACGAAAATACATTTGATTGCAATTAAAAAAATAAATGATAAGGTATTAAAATTATAAATAACATTCTGAGAAAAAATGGTATTTATTTATTATAATATAGAATTTGATGTGATACAGTTCTCTGGCAAAATATAATATACACAAAATATATATATTACATTATTGAATAAAATATATATTTACTTTATCAATTATACTTTTAACAACTAATTAATATTTAATAAAATGTAAGTAAATTTGATTTTATTTAGTCTCTTAGAATCTACAGCTTTATCAGCCTTTCCAATTAAGAATTTCAATATTCTGTGCAGAGATCGACTTAATTTAGAATAAATCCACTGGCAACGCTAAAACGTAAAATGGAATTTAACCAAATCAGTGAATTAATGTGTATTTGCAGATTTAAAATGCATTGGATGAAGCGCAATAAAAAGACACAGCCTAATTGAGTAGAAGTAGATAGTTGCCACTGAGGTGCTACTTGCCACTTGCTACATGAGTGATTTCCCTTTCATTATCTGCCCCCTTGCAAATTGGTGCGAGCTTTATTTACAGTTCGAGCCCAGCACAAACTAAGTACCAACTCTGTGGGTGTTCTGGGTGGTTGGGTTCCAGGTTGGCACGTCTGCAGTTGGAGTGATTGGCACTAGGAAGCACTGGGAATCTGTTATGACTTTTAGTATTATTGCTATTTAGTTTTTGTTTGTGTTTGTGTTTTTTGCTTGTCCCATGTGGAATTCTGAGAACTCAATTTTTTTGGCATTGTTGGTCGTTGTCGTTGTTTTTGACGCTGTTGAGCGCAAAATTATGATGCGAAACGAAAAATACGAGTTGAGTACGAGCCGTGAATGAATGACAAGTTCAACTACACAAATAAGTATATATAGTATATACCTTTATATACATATATATATATATATCTGTTCAAGCCAGAATACGTGTCTTACAGCATTGAATTGATTGGGGTTTGGGGGGAAGGGTCAGGATTGAATGACGACAACAGGCATTGGCAAAAATATCAAGCAAAATATCAACAACAATGGGACATGTCCGTGTTGATAATGGAATGCTGATGATAGCTTTGCCTTTGTTGTTGTTTTTTTTTTTCTACTGGCAATGAGCAAAATGGAAACTGAACCAAAATAAAATTCGAAAGGAAAAAACAAAAAAAAATATAAGAAAAGGCGAAACGCCAGAAACCGAAATGGAAAACTAAAGAAAATCGCTTTTAGACATTTCTCAGATACACACGCATTCCCATTCCACTATAGATAAATGCTTACATACATATATACACAAACATACATACATACATACACACACCGATAGATACGTTTCGTCGCATCGAATATATTTTAAGTTTTCCAATTCTCGTTTACATTCCCCTCACTTTCTCAAAACTTTGAGTCTCGTAAAAATATTTAATTTTATCAAAGCAAATGGAAAAATAGAGAATGCAACCAGAATACGAAACATGCACGGCGAACTTCAAAGCTTTTAACAAAATTACATTATTTATTTTTTGTTCTTTTCATTTAAGCAGCAAGTGGAATGAGCATACAGGACAACAATTTGGCAAGTTAAAAAAATGCATGGGAAAAGCTAAAAAAAAAAATAATAAAATATTACTATTGTTTTTCGTTTGGACAGCCCTGGTAATATATTGATTTTTGATTGTATACAAAATAAAATGATTTATTTTTTGTTATTTTGATTTCTGTGGCAAATGGAAATAAGTCAAAGAGAAAAAGTTAAAAACAATCAACAATTTCACAATAAAAGTAGAAAAAGCAATGCATAAAAATATAGATAAAAATAACTATTATTTTTACATTTTGGCAATAATATAATTACATTTTTTACATTTTGTCTTTTTATTTTCAGCAGCAAATATGAAGATCAGACAATAATTTGACAAGTAATAAAATTAAATAGCGCAATTCTGGAAAAAGCATAAAAAAAATAATTTTCGTGATGACAACCTGTACAAATGTTGATAGAATGTTAACCAGATATATTTATATATATATATATATAAAAATATATATATATATGTATATATATATATGTATATATCTACTACACATAAGAAATGCCTTTGAGTCGCGGCTAAAACTCATGTTGACAGCACAAATGAAATATGGCCGCAGCGGAAATGATAAATGGAAATCCATTCCTCGATTACCGATTACCATTCTGGCTGTCTGCCATCCAAGTCTCTCTCTGTGGGTCTTGCAGGGGTGCGAGGAGGGGGGAATCGGCGCGTTAGCACCGGATAATATCAATCAGCGGACATTTCTCATTTTTGTTTACTAAATTCACCTGGCTGGGGCCCTTTTAGCTTTGGTTATTCTTATTGTTGTTGTTGTTATTGTTGTTGTTATTGTTGTTGTTGCTGTTGTTGTTATTTCTGTTTTTTGTTTGCTTGTTTCTTGCACATTCACATTGCGTCTTGCAAGCCATTTTATTTATTCCCAGGGCGCACGAGACTTATGCCTGAAGGGGGCAAGACACAAGTTCGAGGCGGAACCAGGCAGCAATGTTGTCAAGTGGTTGGTTGCCAGCGCCGCCAGTCGGTGCCTCATCACAGAAGACTGTCTACGTTGCAAATAATATGACAATTGGTCACGATTTGTTTAATTAGATTGCCCATGAAGTAGTCGGCTCCATGGCGGCATCCTCAATCAATTGCAATTGCAATTCAAATTGATCGCAAGTGCGTCGTGTCAATTGCAATTGTACTTAGTAAAGTTGCCATAGATAGCCAGAATCGACGTGCACAAATGCATAAATAAGTATTATTATTATTTTTATTATTTACTGCCACCTAATAAATCTATTGTGACAACTTCTTAGCCAATAACTCATCTTCACACGAATGAGCATATCTTTCTTGTGTTTAGGGATTTTATGCTTCTAATCATATTTTTAAATTAATAATTTCTTCTTTTTTTGCTGGATTTTAATTTATAATATATATTAAAATTGTCTAAGCCTGTGTTACATAGAACAATTATTAAATTAAATTATATTATATTATATATATATTATGTTACGTATATTAATAATAAAACATTGTCTTATATTAAGATTTAACATATGAAAAACCCATTTAGCATAATTTAAAAATAATAACTTCGTTTGGAAACATGAGATTTTACATAGATCTGAAGATGAAATAATTCGATATACTAAGTTTGGCATTTCTACTTTTTCGGAACATAAACGGAAAAATCATACGAATAGTTTTATGAATAGTTGATTTAGTGAAATCCATTCTATTTTATTTAAAAAAAAAAACAAGACAATTGTTCTATATTTGAGTTCGATATTTATTTAAGAGAGACTTTCCTATTTCTAAACGAGATACAATTCAACACATCAAAATTATTGCAGATCATTTCGATTAGGTTTAAGACAGATTTAACGAAAGATTTGCAATTAGGTTTGAGTTGAATATCATAATTAATTTACTATGCAGTTTAATTGTTTATGAATAAGATAAAATAGTATTAAAAATAATTGTTAATTTTTTTATTACTTTTTTCCCATTGTAGGCAAGGGAGTTCCCATTGAATGCGAACAACTGTCAAACAGAAGCAACAGTTGACATGATGATTTACAACAGAAACAACAGCAACGACAACAACAGTGGATAGGAGAGGAGGCAGAGAGAAGCAGGCTAGGCATATTCAGCATTTGTTTGTCCACACACCTCCAGTGCCCAGAGCCACCTGTACAGTGAAGACCGCAGGCGACGCAGGCGACGCAATGTCATAAAAAATAAAACGAAATTGTCATCATTTTTATGACTCGCTGCTGCTGCTGTTCTCTTGTTCTGGCGGGGGTGGGTGGGTGTATGTGGATGAGGTATGTGCTGTGGGCTCTGGGCTCGTGCTGGTTGCGTGTGTCGGAAAAGTCGTATATTAGGCAGCTCCTTAAAAAGCCACTTGAACGGAAAACGCAATCTGGGCAAGTCATGTGCTTCTAACTGGCAGCCTTTGCCAGCCGAGCCCAAAAATTAAACACAGCCACTGGAATTTAGTAGGTTGGGAGGGGGGGGGGGGGTCTCAATACTTTTAATGAGCTGTCAAAATGATCATAAAACAATTAAATGCACTTCTCACAAACAACTCAATCCACAGCCGGAGAGTGGATTGCCCCCAAGGTAGCTAAGTCTGCCCCGCTCAGTCCAACCATCCGGATACAAATGCAATGCCCCCCCCCCCCCCCCCTTTCCAACCATCGCCTTGAGCTCGTCTTCGGTTTTGCCTTCTGCTGACTGACACTAATTGGCTGCTTTATAGCCCAGTTAAATCGTAAAACTCAAATTTTATGCTTTGTCACCGAAACGATTATGACGTCCGTTCAGTCCACAGAAACCAGTCGAAAGCAACCAGTCAAAATCCCTGTCCAGATCAGGGCACCAGACCAAGGGGCAGGGCCAGAAGTAACTTAGCACTGCAAGGATTTATGTCTTTACTCACAAATATTTTACAGACAACAATTTACAGTTTGATTTTGGTGTAAAATTCTAATTCTGTTTATTCAACGCACATTTTTTTTTCTATTTTATGCCCAGAGTCAATTGTGTGGCTCAAGTGTAAATAAAGTCAGAGCAACATTAAATGGAACTAAAAACCATTATTTATTCATTTGTTATTTATTTTAAATTCTTTTAACATTTATTGCCAATTCTTGCAACATTAATTTAATTATTTATAATTTATTTTGTCATTAAATAGAATTAATAATTTGGTAATTTGGTATTTATTATAAATTATTTTAACATTTATAATCAAAGTCAATTGCAAATAGAATCCAGTTTAAATAAAGTTATGGTTTATCCATTTGTATCAACATTAAGTAGAACTAATAATAATATGTTTTAAATTATTTTAAAACTCAATTAATAAAGATAATAATTTACTATTTTTATTATAAAATATATTAACATTTCTTACCAAAGTCAATTGCAAATAGACTCAAATGTAAATATAGTTTAAGGTTTATCCATTTGTAACAACATTAAGTAGAACTCATAATTAATTTTGAGTTATTTTAAAAGTCAATTAATGGAGATAATAATTTACTATTTTATTATAATATATTTTAGCATTTATTACCAAAGTCAATTATTATATATTGTCAAATAGACTCAAATGTAAATATAGTTCAAGGTTTATCCATTTGTATCAACATTAAGTAGAACTCATAATAAAACTCGTTTAATAGAGATAATAATTTATTTTTTTTTATTATACAATATTTTAACATTTATTACCAAAGTCAATTGCAAATAGACTCATAATTAATTTTGAGTTATTTTAAAAGTCAATTAATGGAGATAATAATTTACTATTTTATTATAATATATTTTAGCATTTATTACCAAAGTCAATTATTATATATTATCAAATTGACTCAAATGTAAATATAGTTAAAGGTTTATCCATTTGTATCAACATTAAGTAGAACTCATAATAAAACTTGTTTAATAGAGATAATAATTTACTTTTTTTATTATACAATATTTTAACATTTCTTACCAAAGTCAATTGCAAATAGACTCATAATTAATTTTGAGTTATTTTAAAAGTCAATTAATGGAGATAATAATTTACTATTTTATTATAATATATTTTATCATTTATTACCAAAGTCAATTATTATATATTATCAAATTGACTCAAATGTAAATATAGTTAAAGGTTTATCCACTTGTATAAACATTAAGTAGAACTCATAATAAAACTTGTTTAATAGAGATAATAATTTACTTTTTTTATTTTACAATATTTTAACATTTCTTACCAAAGTCAATTGCAAATAGACTCAAATGTAAATATAGTTCAAGGTTACGTATTAGAAAGTTTGTCATGCAATATTTTTTTTTTTTTGCCCCTTGCTAGAATTTTTCCTATAAAATCTCAAATCTGAAAATGTGTGTGTTTAGCTATTGGTATTTATTTTAGTTATAGTTGCAACTGAAAAGGCTGAAATGGAACACTTACTCAAATGTGCAAAGTAAACAAACTATTTTTATAAAACAAACAACAAACGCATTGTTTCAATAACAAACAAACAGTGTACAAAATACTTAAGTAATTGTCTAAATACATACGTATATATATTTATATATATATATTTGTATATACATGTGCCGATAAACAAACGTATAATCTTAGCCAATGGAGCTGCTCGAAACTTGAATTATCATAAATTTTGAGTCTTTAATTTCTACAAAATCAATATACTTAGCGCAGACTCAAACCATTGAGCAGTGTGAATCCAATTAGATTCAGTGAGAAAAATGCATCTGCTTTCAGGCAGCTGCTGATGCTCTCGAAATGCATTGTTTGCTGTTGGTGAATACTTTGCAATGGCTCTTCTTGCTGCTGCAATTGTGCCAATCATTCTTATCAGCACTGGCTGCAGCAGTACAACTGGCAGCAGCAGCAGGGCATTGTTCCCAATCACCCACACAGCAGCAGCAGCAGCAACAAAAATTGCATCGGCTGTCAACAATGTTGCCAAAAGTGAGGGGGGTAGAAAAGCGCATTATATTTTCCTATGCAAGAAACAAGGAACATTCTAAGGGTTGTGGGAGAGTCGTGTTGGTGTGGTGGTTGGGTGGGGGGCACGTGGGAAAAGTTGTGAAAGCGAACCGAAGCGAAAAGAATGCAATGAATGCGAGGCAAATCGTAAAAAAAGGAAATTGCATCTACCCAAAGCCGAGAAACTTGCGCAGGACTTTGAGATTCTCATAAATTCTAACAAGATTTCAAGCTGCGCCGCGGCTTCCCATTCCCATATACAAGTCAGACCAACTGCGTCCAATAAGCAAATAGCGGCAGCAGTCATAAAAACAAAAAAAAAAACAAGAAAAGACCACAAAGAGTAAAGAGCGTGGCAACAACCAAAACAAACAGAGACATCGCTAAGAAAGAGAGATGAACAGGTGCAACGATTGCAGAGAGTGACACTTAAGAGCACCGACAGTAACTGCAAAGAGCATTACACTAATACTAATGCAGTTTGGCGCTCTAAAGAGAGCCCGTTATAAGAGAGTTAACTTTAAGAGAGCGCGCACGCACACATGCACAGTTGACTGGCAAAGAGCGCCAGCACTAATACACAAGCAAATCTTGAGTGTGTTGGTGTGCGAGCGCATTTCTATTTTAAAAATGTTTTGCTGTGCATTTGAAAAACAGAGTAAAAACCAAAATAAATAAAATTACTGTTAACAAATGCATATTTAAAAACACACTTATATTCTAATATATATCTAAGTTAATAACGAAGAAAATAAAAAAATTTCTAGTCGATTATTAACGAAAAAAAATATGCCTATTGAACAGAGGTTAACTAGCTTCTAATTGAGAGTATTAGTTCAAAATCGTATTGGAATGTATATGAAATTTATTAAATGGACTTAGCAAGGACAAAACCAAACTGGTTCGTGTACTCGATAGAAACCCTAGTTAAATACATACGTACATATTTGTATATACATGTATCCCTTTCTAACTTACATTTGCACTTGTAGTGATCATTATACCCCTGACAAATGCCAGTGACAGAGGACAGAACAGAGCAGAGCACTTATACCCATAAACTATTTGTTCTCATTCTATTACACACACACATAAGCATACATACCTTGCATAGTTGCTTCGCTGCCGATGCCGCTGCCGCGGTCGCAGCTTCCAACCGACGAGGTCGCGGTCCGGGCGCAACGCACGCGCATTCGTTAAGCGGTCGCCGCGAACGTCGTTACTGCTGTACTGCGGCAGCAAAATCGCTGCACAGACAAAACAAGAAACAACGGATTTACCTGCTGCGGTATTTCAGTCACGTCACAGAACTACACAATAGCCGGCGCAGCGTGTGAGTGTCGTTGGCCAACAGCATGGCCGCTGCATGGCGGCTCTCTCTCTCATATCCAAGATGGCTGCCGCCGCAGCCGTTGTCATGACAACGCGCAGTCTCTCTCTCTCTATCTTCCATCTGTAGCGTCGGCGCTCTCATTTGCCGTCGTCTCTACTCTCATTTTAAGCGCGGAGCTGTTTCGGACTTTGCCATTGGTTCCTACCGACGGCATTTTGTAGCTGTGTGCTAAAAGAAATAAACATATTATAAGCAATTGTAATTAACAAAACCCAAAAGACTTAAATGCAATAACATTTTGTATGTACTTATTCTGCATGTAAATAAGAACAATATTTGCATTCAACAAATAATTTAAGCAATCTTGGATTCTATCTTGTAACAATAAAAAATAAATCAATGCAATGAATTTAATATACAAACATTATTTACAAAATATGTATATATATAAAAGTGTGTGTGTTAATCTAGCGAGTGCATCAACATTATGTATTGAATAGCTGAAGTCTTTCTACCCAAAATGAATAAATACCTAATGTGAGCTGCGCCCACACGATATAAAATACAGACAATACTTCATTATAATCAATCAGAAAGCAGAAACATATAACTGCAGAATGGTGATCAAATTTTTAAATATAAGCTTTTAAATTTAAGTCACGACAATTTTACTTAACCAGCTGCACCTGCTTTCATGTTTATTATTTATTTATAAATTAAAAAACGAAAGATTGTTCCCACGGGATTCCGATGCTGTTCATTTTATTGCCAGCATGACAGAAGCTATAACATCGCATAAATATTTGGTTTTATGTTTATTTTCTTTTTTAAATTTTTAAATAATTCCGATAAAAATGCTGCAAAAATACTGATTTTTTTCAAATAAACCGAGCGATTGCTTTGTATATTAGAAGAAGATTCCATAGTCCATTATATTTAAATTATCCGAGATATCTTACATGCTTTATTCTAATAATAATAAATACATACACTGCAAAAACATCTGATCACTATATTGAACCTAGCCAAGCTTCTTTTATTACTGATCTTCTCTTCCAACGGAGATAACAATAATTTACAATGGGAATTATGAAGTATATTCATTCAAATTTATGGGGTGTTGCATTGTCCGCTGTAATTTTTATCCATACATTGTTTTTTCTTCATTTTATAATACATGGTTTTTCTTATGAATTGTTTACTTGCTTACCAAAATATGAAAACTTAGTTATATTAAGACCAATATGAACAATCAAAATGAGTAATATCGGACTAACAAAATCAAATAAATATGCCTAGGAGAGCCGAACAAATGTTCCAATTCCAAAATCTATGCTTTTTAAAGTACCGTCTACTTAATTTGATTAAATTCTAAATATATGCATATACTGTGCTTAAATGAAGACAAACTATGCCCTTAAAATGAAAATAAATTTAAATACTGTTCGTGAGCGAAACGAAATGGAACGAATCGAATGAGAATGAAAATGAAAACTTTCAATTCGATTTAGATTTGGGATACTAACGCAATCACGAATCCAACTCAATTCCTGATATATCTCAGAGATGTTGCTGATGTTGATGCTGACGAACAAAGAAAGAATTGCCTCGTTGACATTTGGCAATAAAAATAAATAAAATACCGTTTGCTCTGGCACCACCTACGGAAAAAGTCACCTCCCCAGAGTCAGCATACAGCCCTCCCACACACACACACACACACACACAGACAAAAGCACACACCGTTGGCAACGAGAGAATGAGCTACAAATAAATGCCGCCGCTTAGGCAAAGTCAAGGCAGTCAAAGTTTTGCAGCCGCCTGGGAGCATTATAAGTAAGTCCCGCACGAGGTGGAGGGATGGAGGGATGTAGGGAAGGAGGGTCGTAGGATGGAGGCGTGCGCTTGTGCGTTGCGCATTTTAATACAATTTAATGCCTCATCGAGCGCCATCCCCTCCATCCATCCAGCATCCGTGCGACACATCACAACCCGGGCCAGGAGAGATCCGGATAATATCGCGGACCAGGCCCAGAGACTGTCCAACAATGTTGGAGTAGATTCGTCTGAAGCCCAACCAAAAGCCTCTGGAAAAGGTGGGAGGAATAGTGTTTCCGGCTCATTGGCAGAGTTGTGTTTTATTGGTAATCGTTTATCTCATCGGCTAATGCTGGGCCAAGTAGCAAAAACGTGACCAAAATCAAGCCACGTTGCACAGTGGAACGAGCTGCACATTTTTTAAAATTTGTATTTATTTCAGCTAATAAATATGTCTATGAATTCCAATAAATACTTTGTTTAATTATGGTTAGAGATTTGACGCTCAAATATTACTCACTGTGGGAAGACCAGGTGCACTCAGAAAAATAATAAAAGAAATGTGGCATAGGTTTGACAATAGCTGTTATTCGATAAGTAAATTTCTAAAATCGAAGCTTTTGTTATTTCAAAACAGAAGATTTTTATTTTTAAATTTAAGAGTGTATTTTTCTTAAATATGGGAAAAATATATAATAAATTTTGTTTGTGTCTAGATATATTTTTTATTATAAAGATATAAAAAATATACAACAGATTGTAAATATAGCGCAATCCGTTTTTGTTTTAAGAAAATGTTTTTTTTTATATATAAACTCTTTCTTAAATTGCATGACGATTTTTTGAAGTGTGATATTAAACTCAGAAACGACGAATTAGTTTTTCGTTTCAAAGTGATGATGCCTTTTGCCCCGTAAGCAAGCAGTGCTTTTTCAGGAGGATTTTCGTATTTCATTGATATGTATTATCAACGACGCTAGGTTTTTTTGGGCTTGTATTAAATGGCTCTACTTTAGTTGTGTGTCTCTGGCTTATTTTATGATGATGAGTTCGAAGTTCAACACTGTTCAGCATAAATACACGTAGACTGTTTAGATAAGGCGTGAAACAGACAGAAATCTCTGGTGCAAGCCAATATTGAACAAGGACACTCAAAATAGTTCGAATTTCAGAAAATGTGAAAAAGGGCTGTCAGTTGTCAACGATAATTATATTTTCATATTTCAAGGCTTTCATAATGTCGATTGTAAAAAGCAGCAAAAGGGGCAAAACTGGTGCGTTTCACATGAAAACGAGAGCAGTCTGATAAAATTTAGTGCTGCCGAGCGACCTTCGAGCGATTGTTTGAGATTCAAATGTAATATTTCTTAATGCCCACATAACATAACTGGAGCGACCTCTAAAAGGCCAAAAAGGATTTCTCTCGACGCGCCCAATAAAACTATTAATGACCAGAACAAAACTGCCTTTTGTGCCGCTGCGGCTGCCTCTGCCTCTGTCCCTGCCTCTGCCTCAGACACTTCGAGGTCGTTCCCGCTGCGTATTTGGTGCGATGGCTTCCAGTCGCGTAACTCGCTCAGGGAAACAAAAAAAAATAAATAAATATATATATATACATATATATATAAAAAATAAACCCATTAGCCAGCCGCATGTGCTCGTGCCTGCTTTTTAATATTTGTTGCCTTTCCGCTTGTTCGAAGTGCACATTATAATTTTTGTGTTTGTTTTTTTTTTTAAATATATCATTTGGCATTTGCAAATTTATCTTTAAGATGTAGCCACTTTGGAGCCTGATAAACCCCTTTTATATTTGCATTTTCAAATCGAGTGTATTTGCATCGAGTTCGCGCCTGGCGACCTGATCCCAATTAATCCATTAAATGGGAATGCGTTAAGCAGGTCTTTCTCCAAGTAACGTTAGAAATTCTATTTCATGCTCGGATTCGCATCAACTCATCCCCCAGCAACAGAGGCGGCTGTCAGCCAGCCAAATTCTGTGATGGCATCTTGCCATGCAATGTGGCCGCAGTTTCTACGTATTTTTTTTTTTGGGCTGGCACTGCACTGACTAAATAATAATAAGCCGAAATCACGCAAGTTTCAGCTAATTGTTTCTGCAACTTCAAACAATAATGTAAAAGTTAAAGTTCACTCGAAATTTTTCAGTCGCAAATGGCAGTCATTTGGGCTTATGTTTTTTTAGCTTGGCATTTCCCTCAGTGCGACTGTAATTTAAAAGAGCAAAATGTGAAAACTAAAAAAAAAGCAAAAAAAAAAAAAATAAAGCTAGCAAAAAATATACGAGGGAAAAAATAAAAGCTGCTGTTGGCTGCTCGTGCATCATAAAACTTGCAAAATAAGTTTCGCATGTTTCCGCAAAAACTCAGGTGCGGAGAGAGAATATTCGGTGCTGAATTTCGTTGACGAGTTTAGTAAGTCGTGAGGAGCCCGCCCACACTCCGCCAGACAGCCGCTTGAATATGCAGCAAATATTCTTCAAACAGCAAGCAGGCCCTCCCCTCCCCTCCTCTTGCGGACAGACTCTGTTTTATATGCTCGATTCGGGAGCCGGGAGCTGGGAGATGGGAGCTGGGAAGTGGGGGCCGCCCACCTGAACAGCCACCGTGCTAGGTAAATGAGAGGTTGGCAACTGGTGTCGTTGCTCGTAAGCCGCCATTGCTAAGGCTGGGTCAGGATTGGCAGAGTTGAGCGGGTGGGGGTGGTGGTGTGGGTGGGTGGGTAGAAACACGAAATGTACTCCAATTTAATCAAGAATTCTATTCTGTGAATGACTTGCACAAAAACACGAAGCAGCGTTAAGTTTGGGTACAAGCGCAGGGGAGGGGGCAACTGCTTTTTTCCTGCTGTTCGGCAAGAATTTTCATTTCGCGTTATAAAGAAAAAAAAAATTGCAGAGCCATGTCAAAGCTGTCGCTGAATAAGGGCTAAAAAGGTTGTTAAGCAGGGCGGGGATCAGAAATGGCGACTTTGTTGTTATTAGTCTTCCATACTGCGATGGAATTGGAATTTTAAAAGGTAGACGCTGATTTTTTTCTTTCTTTTTTTTTTTGCGGATTAATCTTAATATTTGAAGGTTTGCAAATTTACTTTAAAAATTTGCCACTTATGCGAGCAATGAATACATTTTTAATGGTATGCGCAGAAGGAAACTAAACTCTCAGAAATCACTTGAGTTACTCACATATTTTATCTATATATCTATATCCATATAGTATTCACAGCTGAACAGTCTGAAGCAAAAGAAATAAATTTTAATCCAAGTTTAATGCAGATACAAGTTTTCACAGAATAAAGTTTGAACATGATAAGATTGATTCTTCGTTTTGTTGCTGATTGATTAAGAATATAATTAAAAATGTATATATAAAATATATATATATATTCAAAATTTATATATTGTCTGTTCTGAACCATAATTCCTATATAACTATGCCAGAAATAGGTTGATTCAGAACCATTCATGAAATTAAAAGCAACACAACTGAATACAAAATATATAAATAAACTTAAATTAATAACAGAATGTAAGTAATGAATTATTTTATTATTTCTATATATATATAACATATATAAATATTTAAATTAATCTTAAATTGTTAACAGAATTTAAGTAATGAATTATTTAATTATAATAATTATAAACTGTTAATATTACTTGTTCGGTTCTTTTCCTAGTTCTTTTCTTGAATATGCTGAAAACGATGAACAAAATTATGAATATTTCCAATCCCTCAATTTATGGGTCTTCCACTTCTAAGAACTCATTCCTAAGTTCATTAAACTTATAAATTCTTATATTATTTATTTCACAGCAGTACATTTATTTCCACAAAAGTATTCTAACCTGATCAAGATTCGAATTTAGTTTTAATGTAGTCAGTCAAGCTGCGACTTCTGCGGGGGAATATTATCTTTTCCAGCGATACAATCGCGTTCATTTCAGCTTCTAAAAACCACTTGGAAGTATTCTTTATGGAAAACTCCGTTATTTTGTTTAGAAATGTGCATTCGAGATCTAAAAACACTTTCGCCCCAATAAAAGAATTGAATAAAATAAACCAATCGAGAGAAAAATGTTAAATTATGCCGGTCCCCAAAATACTCGAGTTTTCCCCCCATAAATTGAAATTCGAATATATTTATGCAGTCGCCCAGCGACAACAAAAACTGTACAAATATTTGAATTGCCAGTTGATGGAGAGAACCGAATGGGGCCCGGCAAGAGCTGCTTGGTTGGATATGGCACGGGATGGGTTTGGGAAGGGGAAGCGGAATGGGAATGGGAATGGGTCTGAACTGAGTTGTAGTTGGAGTTGGAGATGAATGGCTGTCGTTGTTATTGAAATAAATTATTATAAATAAATACGCAAGCCCAATTTATGATGGCATGTTGTTTTCGCTCGACGCTCCAACTGCCCGTTGACGACCAGAGCCCGGCACAGAGCTGGCTGCTCTGGCCTGGCCCGGCCTGGCTGGCTCTGAGTCATTATTTTTGTTTATGCGCCGAAACGTCTACGTTTCAGGCCAGAGACGAGCGCCGTTAAAACAAACAGCTTATTACGCCAATGACATTTGTGATGGCACTGACGCCTTGGCTCTGGCCTGGCCTGGATGGGCAACGGGCATTGGGGTTTGAGGGGAAACGGTGCGCCAATGGCTACCATTGATAACCAAAGAAGTTGCAGGTTGAGTTCAAGTTGTCTGAATTTGTTTATCTTTCGCTTGTCAACAGCATGTTCTTATCCCTGCTCCATTCCTGCTCGTCCGCTCGTCCGCTCGTTTGGCAGCCTATTTATTTGTTTTTGTATTTGTGTCTTTTGACGTGGGTTGCCCGTTTTCACTTGTAAACATTCCGCTGCCAATTGAATTCGTTTCAATTTATTTACTGCAACAAATGTTGTTTGTGCTATGCGGCCAATAACAACACACAGCTATATTTTATGGCTGCCACATTTACAAACATTCAGCGATGTTTCAATTAGAAAACCAAACCAAATTATTTATATTCTTCTTTTTCTTTTCTTCGTAGAAAATTCTATGATTATGCAAAAAAAAAAATACATTCGATTGATTTGTCAGCCAACTGCTGTCTGCTGCTGAAGTTGGCTTAATTATGAAGCTGCCCCACTTCAGTTGCAGCTTCAGCTTATTATGTGGAATATTTGCTGGATATAAATTTTGGTTATTCTCCTCTACTTTTGTGGGTGGTCGTTTTTATTGCTCGTTCGTCGTGGAGATTCAAATAGTTTTGAACTTTTTGTTGGCACTGTCGTTCGCTCCGAATTCCTCTCCAAGGATTCTTGATGTTAAGCAAACAACTAGAAACTCACATAAGAAAGTTTACGATACGAGGAGTGCCCAACAAAAATGCGCACATGCAAATACACAGAGACAAATGGGGCTGCCACACACGATTATCCAGCAGGAGGCAACAATTAAGGAACTCTTAAGTGCTCTCCTTGCACCCAAAACTTTGGCAAATCTCTCGTTTTATTGTTACTGAGACAATTTTATCAGAATTGACAAAGTTCAGAGCCTAAGTCGAGCACACCATTTGAGAATTCTCTGGCATTCTTTTAATTGTGTTTTCATTACAAATATTTTCCAGTGCAACATCTTGAGGTCTAATTTTTGTTTCTGTCAGTATTTCGCTGGGCAACTTCGAGCTTGGAATGGCTGTGCCCAATAACGCGAAACGAACCAAAAATTCTGCTTGGCTCCAGCAGCGCGGACAGCGATCTTAGCCTTTTACGATGGCCCTCGTCCGCGCCTTAAGCGTCTTGGCTACAAAAACTGGATATGCAACCAGCTCGCAAATTGCAACAACTGACAACAGGAGCTGTGTGTGTGGCGCGCTGCCTGGAGGTGCAGGGCTGAGTCAGTGCCGGAGGCGCCACTTGGCTAAGGCGCATATAAAAAAGTTTTAGTTAAATTTTAGGTGGGGCACGAATGAAATCATTTTCAGCTGTGTATCGAATGCTCAAATCAGTTTGCTATTCAACACTCCACAGCACAACAAAAGTTTCGCTTTAAAACCGCATATTGCAATAATATTATTAATTTTATAAAATCATATTAAGCAAATCTTATTTAAGTTTGGTTTTTCTATTTAATGTAGACGAAAAGTTGTCCGCTGTTTAAAAAAAGAGTTTAATTTGAACAAATTAAAGACAAAAGTAACGAATTAAATTATATAAAATAAAAATACAAATTTAAAACATAAAATAAAGAATATCTGAGGTATTTGGGGCATAACAAAAAACTCAATTAAAAATCGATGAGATTGAACGAGAGAAAGAGAGAGAGAGATAGAAAGGGAAAAATCAAAAAGTAGACATAGATATTTCCCAGAGATAAATAAGTATTGCTAATTTATTTAGTAAAGTCTAATTGGGTATTTTATAATAATTTCAATTTTCTCTATAATTAATAAATTACTAAGTTCATTTATAAAGTTCAATTTTGTAATTCTTAGTCTTTTTTTTGCCTTATTTTCCAGCAGTTACACCAAGAGCAGACTTTGACTAAGCTAAATAAATCTGACGACAGCATTGTCACTTTTATTTCATTTAATTTAAGTTTATACATCTTGAAAATATAATATTTAACTTGTAATAACTTGCAACTACACAGAAAATGAATATGAAAAAATAAATTGTGGTTTAGCCTGTATTAAATCGTCTAATGAATCTGGTAAGACGCTGCGCAGTGCAAGCCAAAAGCTGGCAACGAATGCACAGGCGCAGAGGGGGGGAATGATTGAATCCCTCCCGTTTGTGGAGAGAGGGAGTGGGTGGATTTTGTCGTGACTTGGTGACTTATTACTTTTTGTGCTGCTGCTGCTGCTCCTCCTACTCCAGGCGTCATTCCAGCAGTTGGCAGTTGGCAGCACTGTCAACTATCAACTGAAGCAAATGAAGTCGTAAAAAGATTGGCCAAAAGTTTTTGTGTGCTGCGCACAGAAGAAGTACATGCATATAAAAATGGCGAAGTTGGGATTAGTTTCATCAAGGATAAGCCAAATGACTGGACACGCTGCTGGCTGCCAGCAGCGCATATAAACCAGGCGTGGATTGCTCCATTGCAGCTCCACAAACACAAGACTGGCTGTGCCACACTATTTGGAACCCGGTTGGCTGGCCAGCCACATTTCATCTATTTTTCGCTATTTGTGCCAGAAACTTGTTAAGCAGTTTCCTCTTAGCTGGTTTTACACATGTGTCTGTGTCTTGTCAAGTAGAGTTACATAAACGAAGCCAACGATTTTAGCAACAATTTTATACGTTTCACGTAGA
The DNA here is from genome assembly GCA_035042405.1 of Drosophila demipolita. NCBI lineage: Eukaryota > Metazoa > Arthropoda > Insecta > Diptera > Drosophilidae > Drosophila > Drosophila demipolita. Next base: position 2,160,811 of record JAWNLI010000489.1, on the reverse strand, counting down.
CACACACACACACAGCATATACAGAATATATATGTGTGTGTGTACACTCAAAAAAAAGAGACTTGCATTTTAGAAATAAAGTAAAACTATTTCTATGTTAGAAAATATAAATAAAACATTTTCTTATAATTATAAAGACGGGGCAAAAATATTCTATATTTGCTTATAGACATATTTATTATTTAAAATTTTACAAAAAAAAAGGAGAAACACTCAAAACCTCGTCACTCTTGGAGGGAGGAGTAGCTCAGCGGAAAGTCTTTTCAATTGTCAACACTCAAAATTATAAGTAATTGAAAATTGAATTTATGAACTATATAAAATGTTTGCATTCGATAAAATCTTAAATTATAATTTTTATTATTAACATATAACATATAAATATAAATATATAAATAACATAAAAAACAAAATTGCTAATAAAATTATTGTTTTATAGAAAATAACACTCTGGAAATTAAATATATATTTTCTATATATATTTTCAAATCTGCCCAGAAATTATCTAAGGTTATTGATGTAGTTTAAACATTCTGAATAATATGGAAAGCAACAAATAAAATGGCGAATTTCTAAAAGTCGGCGGCTTTTTTTTGCAGAGTGCACACACAGCATTTACAGCATGTGTGTGTGGGTGTGTGGGTGTGTGTGTGTGGATTTGTGTGTTCTCTTTTACACATGTATCTACATGCAAACACACACACACACACATATGTGAATTTGGATTACCCAAGTGGAAGGGGGAAGCCACCTCAAGAAAAATGTCATCTAAGCACGTTTGCAGGATCTGCATAATTTATGTTTGTATGCATGGTACTGGAAGGGGGGAGGGCCGGGGGAAGAGGAGAAGGAGGGATGGACCAAAACCCAGTGTCATTCGGTAAGTGAACCTTAGCTTTTTGCTGCCTGGGATTACCATAGAAAATTAGGTTTCCAGTTTCATGGACGCGGACGCAGTACATCGCACATATAAAAACGGCACGACCTGGTGGCCATCCTCATAACTGTACAACTGAGGTGTGCAGCTAGCGGCAGAGGTGTGGTGGGGCGGGGAAGTGGGCACGGCACGTTCAAATGAATTTATATATATTTGTGCGCTCGTTTTATGACTAATATCTTGGAATAACTCAGGGCATGCGAAACGACAGCAACGCCCGACTGGCGCACTATCAGAGACCCCTCCTCCCCTCTTCTAACTCCCCACCATGCCGACAACGACATCCCACACACAGTCGCATATTTTGCAGCGCTGTGAAAAAATAAAACACAAATATATAAGCCAGGCCAAAAACAAGTATAAAAATTTGTTATTTTCAACATTTGCCAACGATGATGTTGACGTTGCTGCTGCTGCTGCCACAAGCTGCCACTCTCCCACTAGATCCACCCACCCACCCATCGCATCCCAACGCATCCCTCCCCAATTCCCAATCCAAGAGACATCCCCCCAGTCATAAGGCATGTTTACATGTAAAGAACTCTCTCGAAATGTTCATTGCTATTTTTCTTCTGTGACACATTCCGTTCCGGCGAATCCATTCCCAAAAGATGAATTGGACTGAGCAGAATTCTTATATATAAATTAATGGAGAGATGTTTGCTTATAATATTTTGCGTAGGTTGTTCACTTAAGATTGCTCAAACATTCACAAATATTCACAATTAGCCAAAAGGTATTGTGACTAAAATATATGTTTTTTTCCCGGCCATAAACTAATTAACGAACATCCATTTGCCAAATTTTGTATTCAAGTTTCTTAATTACTTTATTAACAAGTGCAAGACAAACAATTCTTGATAAGTTATAACATAAATAATCTTAATGACACAAATATATATTTGTTTATTCTTTCAGCTTGATAATTTAAATTAACAAGTTAATAAAACCTGTTGTACAACTTTTATGAAATGGCAAAAGCAAATTCAAACAAGTTAAATTGTTGCTGCCAGTATTCTCTTCAAAAATTTAAGTAAGTTGAATGTAATTTACGCTTCGAGTTGGGTAAATTAAAAAATAAAAATTTAGAGTATTTAAAATCGTAACAATAATATTATAACTATGATTTGAAATAAAAATAAATAATAAATAAATTATAAAATTGGTTTGGTATTCCGCTTATTGCGCTTCTATGTATTTAATGTACATTATATAATTATTAAAATTAATACAACAATCCGGCAACAATTGCAAAAATTTAATTTTGTTGAATTACAGTTACAAAATTAGACTTATAACGGAATGCTCCTCAATTGGGAAATGTGTCGCCCACCGCCAAATTAATTAGAGCATTAGCAGAGACAGTAAAATTTTAGTAGTGAGATTATAATATAATTGAAAAGATCTTATATATACAATATATAGAGAATACAATATATAATGCATGTATAAATATTTTTCAGTTTCATATCCCATGTGCAAAAATAATAATATTTTTCAGCGCTGTCTCTGCGGATTCCTGCGATTTGCTTATGTTTTGCCATTTGCTTATTTTGAAAGCAATTTAATTTTGGCTCTGCTGTAAACCGCTCAGAAAGTAAGGACACAGAATACAAATTTTATTCAGATACTTGTCAAGTATGAATGGTATGTACATACATATTATGTACATAGTGATTTTTTTATTTGCGAGCACATGTGTGCATTCCCAATCTGAATATGTTGTATCTATGAGGGGGCTCTTTCATACTTCCATATCCATATGGATCCATAACTTTCAGTTGAGTTCTGTTTCTCATAAATAAAATGCGCGAGACACGTTCTCTGCTCGATATTCCCCGATGTAAATTGAAAAAGAAAATGAGAAAAAAAACGTAGGAAAACCGGAACATATTGAGAATTTTTGCTGTGCGCTGAATATCGAATTGATTTCTACTGTATACATCCATAGCATCCATCTTCTTTATGTATATCAATAACAAAATATTACAGTCAGATGTGCTAATGCGAGGCGCGAGGCGCGTCGAGTGCTGTAAAGATTCCTTTGTCTCATCCTAAGTGGATCCGGATCCAAAAGAACATTGTGTAAAATGGCGCCAATGAAAGCCGAAAGCACGATTACCAAGTCGTTAAACTTTATGTTTTTAACAAACATATTGCCAACAAGTAAGCACTTTTCAGCACAGAGGGTTTGATTTGTAGTTACCCTGTTAAATATTCACTTATTACAAGTCGTTCACTTTTCAGAGATTCAAATCGACAAGTTGAAAAGGTGTTTTAAAATAATTTTTAAAATTTACCAAAAATTAGAAGATTTAAAATTTCTTAAAATATGGATTTTTTAGTCTCCATTAGACTCTTTTGAATACTTCTTTATATGTCTTTGTATAAAAAGACAATTGCGTAACGCCTTTCCAAAGATTTTAATATTTTTGAACTAGCTTAAGCTTCAAAAAACCCCTAACTATTCTACACAATTATAAAAAAAATTATCCTCTGACACTTACCGACTTTCTTTTTAAATCTGCATATATGTATAATACAGTATATATAAATATATCAACAGAAACTTGTGGCACTATCTAATTAGTGTGTTATTTAATTTATTAAAATTATTATTTAAATTTAAATCAAAATGTTTTCTCTTAGTGACTGAGATCTGCTAGATAAATTATTCGTCGATGACGCGGCTCAAAAATATATATACTCTGTGAGGTTGGTGCCTTAGCACAACTTCTATCTATCCATTTCCTTGTTAAATTTCGAGTGAAGTGCCATAGTCGAGGATGCACTTAAAGATTTACTAACCAACACAAATTCGTAGTTAAAATTAAAAAAAAGAGATGTAACCAAAAAAACTTGGATACTTCAAAGATTCCACAAAGATTCTACATTCCACTAATCTGTTGATTTCAGAACACATTGTAAATTCTAAAAGTCTTTATTTATTTAAACTTGTTACTAGTGAGTCTCATTAACAATTTATTTTGTGAATGAATTCATCAAAAAAGTGTTTTCATAAGAACAAATCTCACAAGGGATAATTAAGAAATTGAAACTTCAAAAACTGGCCAGTTGCAGTTGAGTGAGTCTTTCCTTTAGTAAAAATTTTAAATTTTAAATTTTAGTTAGCTATGCTAAGAATTATTCTGCAATTTTCAGTTCATATTTTATTTTTTTGTTTTTTTATAAATAGACTTAAATTTCGAATGATCATTGAAGAACTGTTGAGCCGAAGAGCTGCAAGTTTTTCATTTTGTTATGCGTGAGTCGACATACTTCAGATAGCACACGACCCCGTTTCCCCCCATTAAAAGGAATGGTGATGGGTGGGGGGGGAAGGGCTGTAATTAACATGAGTCTCTTGAACTAACCGAAGTTGGTAATAGAGCGCTTAGGGGCAATCGCATTAATGATTGCATTAAACCTTTATTAAGAGCGCGTCGATGGAGTTGTCTCGGATGCAGTCGAGCATTCAAATTAAGATTGAATCATTATTGAAATTCATTTTTGGAGCGCGCTCGTTTTCCCGTCTACTACCTCATTAAAATGGATGATGGCGACAGGTCTTAAAGAGCCAATGAAGGCAGAAACATTTCTCTCTCTCTCTCTCTCTCTCTCTCTCTCGTTTCTGTCTGTATATCTTTCTCTGTCTCTTGGCGTATTTATATTTGGACTTGTTTGTGTATTTGCATTTGCAAATTGTAAAAATTTAATTCGCATATCATGCGCGATAATCAGCGGCGTGCATTATAAAACCATAAAAATCGCAAAAGCGCCTCGATAAAACGCAACTGAAGCAGCTGAATTTACGGACGGAAGAGGACGGACGGGACGGACGGGACGGACGGACGGAAGAGGACGGACAATTGTCGCATGCAGCGCCAATAAATATCCGATTATATGGTAATTGTTTTTGCATGCGTATCTGTGTGTGTATGTGTGTGTGTGTGTGTTTGAGTTTGTTTAGTTTGAATATTTGCTGGCCGCCTTCTGTGCAAAAATTTGCATTTACATTTTGCCTTTATCGCAATTTTGTGCACAGATGTAAATTGCAAATTAAATGCGAAAATTGAATAAAACTTAATCTTAAGCGTCGCACTTAATATTTGTCCAACTAATGGAGTCTCTCTCCAGCTCTCTTTTTAAGATGTGTCAAAATGGCGGCAGTTGAAGGTGCCCAAAGTGAGGGGTTCAATTTTCGTGTTCATTAACCAAACAAAATGGTTATTGACAGGCAACGAGGAACGAAAGGATAAGCGTAGCGATACATGCCATGAATACCGCCTAGAATTTGAAATTGGAGCTGGAGCATAAATTTAAAATAAAGTTTAACGAAGCTAATCTGTCGGAGGGAACGCAGATTGATGGAGCCAGCAAGCGAATGAACGAATGCTGCTGGCCATGGCATGGGCTATGGAATGAGGGACAAGGGTTGCCGCATCAGGAGCAGTATGGCTATGGCCCATGAAAGTTATCAAAGCGTGTTATTACAAGCAACGAAGCGAAACGCGGTCCGAAGCGGAGCTGCAATCTCAAGTGGATGCTTGGCTGCTTGGATGCCTGGCTGCTTGGGTGCCAGGATGCCTGGGCTGGTCTGGTTGGTCTGGTTGGCCTGGAGCCACTTGTGGTTGCTTGGCGTGAAATGGGTTTTTGTTTTTGGTATGCTCCTCGCTCCCAGCACGCACGCAAAATAATCAAATGAAACGCATCAAATTCGTGAAAGGGATAAAATGCCAACAAAATGGCTGTCGAATTTTTTTTTCTGTTTTTTTTTTCATTCTTTAAAATACTGCTACGTGCATGCCCCCAAAACGGATGGGTTGTTTTTGGTTTTCGTTGACGCAGCAGCTCCTTTGGCCAAAAAGTGGCCGGGGTGCATCAGCATAATCAGAATAGCCCAACCCAGCCAGCCAGCTACTCAGGTTATTTCTGCCGTAAATTTGTGGCTAAGAACGGTTATTCAATAAATTTTAAATCGCATTGCCAAGTTGCACAGTGGGACAATTTGGGAGTGCTTGACACAAATTGTAAAAGGTGACTAAAATATAAATTAAATAGGTCAAATTTGAGAGCTACGAAAAGTAAGGAACCAATCTGCTGTGACTTACATAATCATTTAGACTATTCAACAAATTTTATTATTTAATATTTATCATAAATAACTTTTAGAAATGTATAAAATAATTATTATAATAATTATTATTAAGCTTGAATTTAATTGAAATCAGTACGTGTGTTGAACTGAACTCAAATTCCTCAACAATTTATATTAATTTGCAATAACGAGCAGTCATTGAACTTCCATTTATTCGGAATCAATTAGAAATGCAACAACAATTATTCGCGTTAAAAATAGCAAATTCAACTAAATTGCAAAAATACACCTTATCTATGGTGTTAACAGGAAGTGACTTTATTCATCACAAAGTATATTTATAAATCTCTTGGGTTTTCCCAATTTTTGTTTACCAAAATTATGAAATCATATGTATAATTGTAATGTTGACCGTATATTATATGTGTACATACAGAATTCTGATAACAGCTTTTTGTTGCTTATAATACAAATTAGTATGTTCAGGTGTCAAATGTACAAAGATTTAATAGTTTAATAAAATTATGATTCACTGTATAATAACATAGAGTGACAAATTTAATATTCAGAAAGGTTTTCTATCTAAAAATATAATTAAAAATATAATAATATTATTAGGAATTTTATATGACAAAATGAGAATAATCCTTTTTTATTACAAGAATCCGACTTATATTTTATGCCTGTATTTTTTCTAAAGTTCTGTATTTGTAATTAATAATATTATAATTAGCATTTCAACTATTAAAAATTATAAAATTTGTTTTGGTATACCACTCATTGTGCTTCTATGTATTTAATGCACATTATATAATTATTAAAAGTAATACAACAACTAGGCAACATTTGAAAAAATTGCATTTTGTTGAACTATAGTTACAAAATTGGCATATGTAAAAATGTTTATTTAAAATGAGCACATAAATTACATAAATATCATCATGGAACTTAGTTGATTTTAAAGTATATACAATTCAACTAAAAATACATAATCGGAATTTATATATTTTATGTGAATGCATAAGCTAGATTATAATAAGAATTTTTCCACAGTAATCTGATGCTTTTTTCTGTGTGATTTTTTTCATTTAAGCTATATGCATTTGCCTTGATTGGGCGGAACAAACGTGGATATCGTGCAGGTCACCAGCGAGTGGTGCTGGGAATGGAAGGGAGGGAGCCAACGAACTCGTACTCCAGATTGAGCCACTCGGTGCTCATTTGTGTGTGAGTTTTGAGTTGTTCACGTGCGAGTGCAGGGGGAGCACGCGGAGAGCGTGCTGAGGAGGGGGCTTGGGTTGGATTTCAATTTATGGTCCGCGGGCGCACGTGAAATCCTGTGAACGGTTTTACGGATTTTTAAAAAATAAAATTTACGGATTAAGTTATTGTGCGGCATATGTGTGTGTGTGGGGATTTGCTTTGGAACTAGACAGGCAACAAGAAATAAGGGGGGGGGGCATGGGCGGGGCTGCTTGGGTCGATTTCGTTTTACAACGCAAGCATAAAAGTTGATTGAAAATGCTTATTAGATGCAAGATTAGATGCGATGTGCTGCAGGCCACCGACCATTTTTTGAATCAAAGTCACAAGTCCCAGCATAAAAATTCAGCAGAGTCGCGACGTGAGCAAATTTGGCTTCCAGTTTCGGAGGCAATGGGAAACGGCGGCAGGGAGCCAAGCTGACTTCAAACTTAATTGAAATGTCGTCCCAGACAATGTAAAGTTTCAAATATTGAAGCCAGCTGGCAGAGTGGGTAGCGGAATAGGTGCGAAAGCAAAAATTAAGTCCCCTGGAATTTACTGCCGGCAGGTAATCTCATTTAGTCGGGATTATATTCCCTTTGGTGCAAATTGAACTTTTTTGTAAAGCAGAACGTTCGCTTTGGGCCACTGCCAAAACTGAAAGCCAAAAAAAAATACATATATATATATATATATATATATATATATGTATATTGGTCTGGTCACGATAGACACCAAAAAGTTACTTTGATAACAGTGCTCATCAAAATTTCAGTAACAAGAAAAAACTTTTATACAACGTTTCCATGAGTAAAAACAACAACAACAAAAAATACAAAGTTTGTTGGATTCGTTAGTCTAACTTCGACTACCCTAAGGCACATTTTTAAGTGAATTGTGGGAAAAAAAAAACACCGAACATTGACTGCGCTTTTCCATATTCATAAGCAAGAAAATTGTTAAAAAAAAAATTATAATTGTAGACATTCAAAAATAAATAATTATTTTTTATGTTCAATTGTGAAAGTATATTTGCCATGGACTGTTATTTAAGAGTATACAAAAGCAAATTTCATAGTAAATAAATTCCATTGAGTGCCAAAAATCGCGTAATGCGAATTTCATGAAACATTCATGACATGCAATACAAAGCTAACACCCAAAAATAACAACACACAACAACAACAACAAAAACTTTGCTCCATCTTAGAGAAACAACGAAATTAAACAGATTCAAAAAAACAAGCAACAACAACAACAACAACCGATGAAAGATACTTTCCCGCACATAGTTGGCGGGAAGCATTTTGGGCGGCTCGAGTTGGCCGCCGCCTAATGGCCATCAGCAGTACATAAAAAACAAAAAAAAAACGAAAAGAAAAACGAAGAAAAAAAATCGAGTGGACCAAAAGTTAAATGAGAAAAGTTCTGGCCGGAATTTTGGGCCGTTGCTAAAAGTGCATGTTTATTAACCGCAAGTAATTTCGAGGGATTTCCTTGTAGCATCAGAGTACAGCTCCATAATTAATAGCCCTAACTAACTTGGCTAGATAAAAATATGATATACACAAAAATATTGAAAACAGTCAGAGTAAAAAAATATAAAGTTTGTTATATAATTTTGACTGACAAAAATTGCACTTGTAATTGAATTAATAGAAAGTATTATTAATATTTTTTTTTTTGCTTGTAATTAAACAAAAATATTTTAAAAATTTCACATATAGAAATTTTTTAGATTAAATTAGAGAATTCATCAAAAATAAATTGAGAAATCGATCAACACACTTTTTAAAAAAAAGAGTTTGTGTTGTTTTTAAAAATATTTGTGTATTAGGAATAAATTAAAAATAAAGAAGGAAAATAGAAAAATACTTTTTAAATTATATTCTAAAAATAAAAAAAATTCGTTCTAGTTTTTAGGACTATTTTCCGGTGGAGTATTTAAAAAGAAACTATGATGAACAAAACATCAATTAAAGTATCAGTAATAAATTATTCAAACCATTCGAAAGTCGAATAAAAGCTATTTAAAATAAACTATTTATATCCCTCAGACTATATTAAGAGCAGCACCATTTTTTCCAAGTGTATTTCAGAGCTGCAAAACCCACCCCTAAAACGCATGGCATTTGTCGCTTGGCTGTTTTTGTAAAAAGGTCGTTTCTCCCCCTGCCCTTGCCACATCCCCTGTGGCATTGATGGCTGCCGAGGCAGCAGCGGCCATGCCTGTGCTCTGACAGCGATGTGCCGTCGATAGATACACAACGCAGGCGACCATCTCTGTCTGGGGCGTGGCACTTGGGGACGCAGCAATGGGAGTTGGAGTATATGGAGCATATGGCGATTGATGCTGGATTGGAGATCTTTGTAATTCTGTAAGAATCCAATATGGAATTGATCGCGCAGGCAAATTGCTGAATGATGTAAAGCAGAAAAGTCTTTAGACTATTTTGTTTTAGAGCGTGTCCCGCTGTAATTTACGAGCAGCCCGCCGTATGTTGCGCCGCGGAGGTGCACGCTCAGATTTATGGGCGCATCATAAAACAATTAACAAGCCCAAACTCGTGCCACATAAGTCGATCCAGTTCTTTTTTTCCCTGCTGCGGCTTGTGTTATATTTCACACCGTTTTTATTATTACATCCAGTGGCAGAATGGGGATTTTTGGCTGGCTGTGAGATTGTCTTGTCAACTGTTCATCTTCTTCTTCTTCTGCTGGTGCTGTTGCTGGTTCTGGTTGTTTTTAATTAACCACACAAGATTTCTACTCATTTTCATATCGTAAACGTTTATCCAACTTAATAAGTCGTAAACGCTCCAACAACCTAAGTTTCATAGCCCTGCCCCCAACTGCTGCCTGCGTGTGGGATTTACTCACGTCGCAGGTGAAATTGTCCACATGTGGCAACATCCACGTAATATATATTCATATGTACATATGCAAAAATATGACTTTGACATCCTGTTCTGTCCTGCCTCGTGCCCCGATTAAAAGACAACGTCAGCAACAGCAATAATAAAACGGTAATTAAAATATAGAAGTCGACACCTGGTAAACCCTTCGAGTTTTTTTTTAAATGGTAGAAAGAATAAAATCAACTCTGTTAAAATATATATAAAAAATTAAATTTAGGACTAAAGTTAAATTGATAAATGTGATTATTCTGAGATGTAAAATCGTTAAAAATTTATTCCCAATCAGATCAATAACAAAATAGACTAAAACATCGGAAATAAATAATTTCCTAATTTTTTTTATATATGATAAAATAATACTTAGTCCATGAAAACTGAAAACAACCTTTTCTTAATTGAATTTTTCTTGGAGAATGAAAATTTTCTTGGAGAAACCTATAAACTAACCTTTTAATTCTGTCGTTGCATTCTTAATTTTGATCTTTGAGGTGTGAATTTAGCTTATCAAAGGTGATTTAATTTCAATTATGTCGAAACTTAATTAAATAAGAGTAAGAATTTTCTTAGTTTTGCATTAGTTGGATTGCATTTATCAACAAAGTGCTGTAACTTCGATAATAATAGAAAATACAATAAGTACAACCATATTTTGGGACAGCTTCCCAAATTTTGCAAAAGGTGTTTTATATTTTAACTCAGATTTAATAAATCCTGTAGTATTTTATTTTACTATTATTACTGTTGTATTATTATTTAATTTTTTATTTTAATTTAATTATTTACTTTAAATTTGATTTAATCTAATAACATTAAAAAATGTTATTTCATAGAATGTTTTTTAAAAAATTAGATCCTGCTTTTTGTTATTTAAAAAATGTTATTTTTTTGAATGTTTTTTACAAATGATGTCCTGCCTTTTGTGCATATAAAATTAAAAAACAAAAACTAAAATACATATAATTAAAATGCTCTACTTGAAAAATAGGATATTAACAAATTATTATAGATTATTACAGTGTAATAATATATATAATTGTTTGTTTAGCTTGCACCACTATGCAGCTGCTTTGGTGTTCACTTAATTTCGTAATTCTCCAGCGCTCAGCAAAAAGAAATATTTTTAAAACCGAAGCTGAAACATTCTCTGTCTGCTGCTGCTTCTCTGCTGCTTCTCTGCTGCTGCTGCTGCTGCTTCTACTGCTTTTGCTGCTGTCTTTGCTGCTTTTGCTGCTGCTGCTGCTGCTCTTCTGCTGATACTATGGCTCTTGCTGTTGCTTTTGCTGCTGCTGCTGCTTCTGCTGCTGCTGACACGGAGTCATTTGCCCGACAGGTGCTCGAGAAGCTTTTTGTTTCAGCGCCCGACAATATTCTTTTAATGGCGGCGATTAACACAACGCCCTGCCTCCAGCTCCCGAAAGGGGCAAGTTGCCTGATTTAATTAAGTCGTCGCTGCTGCCATGCTGCTGCTGCCCCAGAGCAACCCTTGCCACCCATGCCGCCCATTTGGCCCGAAGGTAAGCATTTTTTGCTGAATCCTTTGTTTGACTAATCTCTGCTTGTGCAGCGACCCCACACACATAACTGTGTGTGTGCCGCGTCAGCAGTGTGCTTAGCCTTTCTTTGCTGGGGATGAGCACGCACACACACACACACACACACACACACCACACACCACACAAACACACATACACACACACACTCTTGCAAAACGTCATTAAGCTACCCACACATTTAGGGCTGATACTGTCAGCATGTTTGTTAATGCCATTTTGAAATTAACAAGTTTTTCAGATAAATTTTGAATTTAATTTCAGCGAGCCTCGCCCCTCCCCCCCACCCCCCTCGCCCAATTCCCATTGGTCACCTATGCTATGCTGTCTCCATTCCATTCCACTTCATAACCCCTATCATTTCCATAAATAACGAAAGATATGCGACGTTCAGGTTCGCTTTCATCGTTTGCTGTCTATATACATAAATACATTAATACATACATATATACATACATACATACATACCTACATACAAACAGACATACATTGATTATTAAATAAGCAAGCATGCTGTAGTCGAGTGTACTCGACTACGATATACTCTGAAACCAGCTGTAAAATTTTTTCTAAATTTATTTTTTATAGTTTTGGCACACTAAAATGTAACTATTCTTGAAAATACTATAATTTTGTATGTTGTAAATGATTAAATGGGTGATTCTTAATCGATACTGTTGAAATTAGTGCAGATGTAAATTATATAAATAATTTGGAAGAGTCCCCTGTAATATGTTGCCCTTTATTGTTAGCAGACATCGTAAATTGTAAATATGAAATACACTTGATCTGTGCGAGTTCCACGTGAAATGATATTCCAAATTGGAATTCTGTAGTTAGTAAAATCTCTGAGTGTACTGACATACAGAGGGACATTTCACTATAGACATAACAATTGATAACGATCGAAATATTTATACTATATGTGCTCGGAGATACTGCCATCTGCCTGTAACACACTTTTTTTACAACACAAATAAACCCTTTTACCCGATGCGTTTAGAGTATAATAAAAAGCAGTTTGTTCGCTTAACCCTTGGTGAGCTGGTAAACGCTGAGAATATGGTCAAATCGAAAGACGGCTTTTACGAAGATCATCGCTGGTTCTTTATATTTGGTTCAGTTCGGTGCGGTTCGGTTCGGTTCAGTTCGGTTTGTTGTGTTTCGTTGCTGTTTCGCTTGCGCTTCAGGTTAAAAGCCATTAAATTATTTATGAGCCCATTAAATCATCATTATTGTCTCGGCGACCTTGAGCCATTAGTTGGCCAGTGTTGAAACGCTCCCATTTTGGGAGACATTCGCTTTCTTTCGCATTTCTTTTATTTTCGACTTTTATTGTTTGCCGCCTTTTAATGATGCTTTTTCCATTTAAGCCTTTAGCTAATTTTTTTCCTTTTCTTTTTCTTTCTTTTATTGCGTTAACAGTGTGATTTTTTTCCCTTATTCCCTTGTTGCCTTTGTTAATTGGGTCAGCAATTTTGAGCACAACTCGAAGGTTAAGGCTAAAAGTATCAATGTTAAAGGAGTGTTTTTAGCTCTTATGAATGCAATAATTCTCTACCTAAACTACCCAACTAATTAACAGCCTAAAATCAACTTATAATAAATAAGGAATTCATAAAATTTGCTCGTGGTTTCCATTACAAATTGTGAACTGTTGCACATTACAATTTAAGTTTATTTAACATTTTTAGAAGATTGTTACACATGTCTCTGATGATTTTTTTTGTACAGATCATTTTTAGGATTCTAATGCTATTTATTATTAAAACAAATAGTCTGTATGCAATAATCTATTCTAAAATAGAAGAAATGCTAAAAATGTTTGTTACACATACAAAAACTGAATCCCATTTTAAGCTGATACTTTTCATGGCAATTTGAAATAATTTATTTTTTTTATATATTTAACATGCATAAGAAATGCCAATTTGATCGAAGTACATTTACAAAAATGATTAAATTACATAAATAGTGTTTTTATTATTTAAAGTCAATATTATATTTTTTATGCAATTGTCATTCAACTAAAAAAATGTATATATATTAATTAAGCAAAATGTCCTCTTGCACAATTGGAGGGAAATAATTCTAAGTCTAAATAAGTCGGATTCGGTTTTACATTATTCAAAGATCTTAATAAAAAATACAAATATCGTAATCTAAGCTGTTTATGTATCGGACGGCAGATATTGAATTATTTTACATATTAATTAAATAGAAATTACAACACCAGGAAAATAAAGTAAGTAAATAAAATTAATTATTACTTATTTAGTTTGCTTATGATTAGATGTACCTTAAGGGCCATTGTCCACAACAGGTTAATAACCATAACTCTTTTTTTGCCACAGAAAGTTTTTTCTTTATTGGAATGAAATAAATGTTATACGGAATAAAAATGTGCTCAGCGCTTTTACCATAAACAATTAAATATAATTTCCCCGACTTGAAGGAAGACTTAATTAATAAGTTGGCCCCAAAGGCATGTAAAGCATTTAATTTTCGAACCGATTGGGCTGTCCCCTCTCCTATGGACTGAGCCGGTTTGGTTAGCGGGGGAATTAGTGAGGGTGTGGGGGGGGGGGGTATATTGTGCCTCGTTTGGTTTAAGTGCGACTCGATTTTTGCGAAATTTCTGCCTGATAAAGCAATGGCGACGGCAATGATGCGCACGAGTAAATTTCTTTTTCTTTTTCGGTTTGTTATTTTTGTTTTTTTCTTTTCTTGATTGTTGGCTGGCCACGGCTTGTTTCCATTTGTCTTCGCTGTTGGTGTAAGTTTTCCATTTGGATAATGGAAAAAGGCCATTTCATGCCATTACTTGGCTATGGTCGCCGACCGGGGGCAATTTGAGGCGCACTATTGTAACAGTGGCAGTGGCAGTGGCAGAGGCAGAGGCAGCGGGCACGGCGCCATTGGAGCAGCCACCTCCTCCGAAAGAGCTAGCTCCAATGGACACACACAAATGTACTTGAAGATACGACTCAAGTTGTAAGTGTATGTTTTGTGTTTTGTGTGTGTGTTGTAGTTGTATATTTGTTGCCTTCGTGTTTAGGTTTTTGCTTTTAGCTTATTTCAACTTTTTACATTTGCAAAATGAATTGTAATGAAATGGAATAGGGGCGTGTCAGCGGCGACTTGTGACGTGGCACGCCCCGACCTTAACCCCAGCCCCAACCCAAACCCCACACTTTCAGCTCCAACCCCAAACCCCATCCTCGAGCTGGCCTGAAGCCAGCAATGGCCACCGCCCGTTGAGCAAAAGCGAGGGCAATAAAATCATATTTGCCGGGCGCCAGCCAGCTCTGAAATATAATTTTTGCAACAAAAATTCGTTTAGAGTGTCTTTTCTTTGTGCTGAAAATGTAATGTCAGAGATGGGATTGGATTGGAGCTGCTTTTATTGGTGTTATTAGGTTGAGAGCACTGCAATGATGGGCGACTTCAGAAGTCGCCGGATGTGGAACAGTTAACGCCCTAATGGGTTTCAGGTCGGCAATCTCCTAATGCGAATCCCAGAATCACAGCAAACAGTCAATAATTGACAATTGACACAGCATCGTATCTAGCCTCAGTTGATCTGTCCAGTTTTCGAGTTCATTAGGGAGTTGAGCAATGCAGCAAATGAATTTTGATTTTTATGATTTCCATAATACATGATAAAAACATATTTTGCTGACATTCAAAGCACTCTAATAGAATTTTTAAATTAATGCTAAAAACTAGTTTTATTCTGACCCGAACTTCGTTTAAGGCTTTGACTGTGGAACAGTTGACAGTAAATATGAAGGCTAAAAAGGAGGAAATAATATATTGGACATATTGCAAATATAAAACAAAAATAATGGAATAATATATTGGATATATTGCAAATATTGCATATATAAAAAATAATTGAATAATATATTGGATATATTGCAAATTTAAAAAACTGTTGCATATTTTCTTTAAAGTAATTATCTACCTACAACGAACTAATGTTGAAAAAATTAAGAAAAGTAAAATAAAAAAATTTTATATATATTTTCATATTAAGTTAAATTAATATACGAAGACTGAAAATCATTAATTTATTATGAATTAGGTATTTAGTACGATTAATTTGTGAGGTCTGAAGTTAACAAATTATTCATTAAATATAATCAAAACAAATACGATTTATAATTGCCTCATTATTAAAATAATATTTATTGTTTAGTTGTATATATATATATATATATATATGGCCTTCTCATAACATTCTTATTTGTTTGATTCAACTATCACCCTGATTCCAAGAAATTCGCCAATTTTATGAATTCAATCTGATAATGAATCAAAATTCATACAAAAGTATGTCAATAACAATGCCAAAGTGATGATATTTCAACAAAGGCAAGCATTCATATAAATGACAATCATAATAAATTTATTTTTCATAGTTTACTATCATTAAATGCTTAAGGCTTAATTTGAATGAAACCTTTTCAAATGGTTACCAGTAGAAGGCTTATAATGGTTTGCCTAACATTTAAAATAATTATTTGAATATTCAGATCGCAATGACAAGAAAAAAACGTGTTTTATTTAAATGAAGTGTAAATTTGCCACAATCCCCTTAAATGTAAAGAATTTTGATATACGAATTATTAGACCCAGTCGATTTCGACTATTATACTATTTTTGTTATTTATTTATTTATGATATAAGACTATTTTTATTATTTATTTATTTATGATATTTTTCTTGACCATCGCTACAAACTTAAGCTTATTATGTTATTATTTGAACACAAGTTAAATAGATAATTTTTCAATATATCGAATTTAAATGTTGATGATTAGAATTTATAATTAGTCAAACGCATTCCTAACTTATGCTTGATAAGATACATGTTAAACATTTCATAAGTTTGATATAATTTACATTTGTTTTATTTATTTATTCAATATTGAACATATTTGGTTTGGGTTATACATTTTATTTTTTTTTTTTAAATGTTTCCACTGCCGAAAATGCGTGCGAGTGTAAATTAAGTAATCATCAGGTCTTTATTATTATAATTATATATATTATATATATTATAAAGAAAACACATATTCAAATCGAAATGTATTTTAAGATGATTCCATGATTAAAATCAGATGAAAATTGCCTATTCAACGTGTTGCAATGCACAAAATTAAAAATGTAAAGTTAGTTAGCAATTTTATTTATGATTTCCTCTTGACTATTTTGACAGCCGCAATGATGACGGTTGAAAAACATTACATATATCCTGCTGCCCCGCCCGCCGTGTTGCTTATGTGGCAGCTGCCACATGCAATTGAACAATCGGATGTCAATTGTGGCCATTTGTCAAAGACTTAAGCATCGAATCGATAAGAACGTGCATGGATCATGGCGTATTTAGTTATGATAAGTACATATTTTCCATTTTCCATTTTCGATTTAGAAATTTCAATTAGCCGAGCCTTTCAATTGGTATACGAAATAATCTTTTCTGGGACCACCAAGTGCAGCACTTAAAACTCAGAGGCATTCTCATGTCTAATCTGTTGGGTTTTTTGTTTTTTTTTTCAATTCCAAACTCGTAACCAATTCAAATTTATTGTATACTTGAGTTTTTTTTTGGGCAGAGACTAACGTCTCATTCAGGCATCGATATCTTTGAATTTTATTTCCTGTTCTCTTCAACAGCTGACATTTTATTTAGAAATAAACATTATTAAACATGTCCACAACGAAAATACATATTTCAATCATTTTATACAAGTTTTTAACTAATGTGTGACATAAATCAACTTAGAAAACATGCAGGCGGGCCTAATTAAATCATTAAATTAGACAAAGTCCACTTGATTGGCCAACAATTCGGAATGTCTTCCTATTTATATGAGCGAGCACCTCCAATTGCGATTCCAATTCAGAATATTTTGATATGTTTCGGAATGCCAACATATCAAATGGCTCTGCTTAGAATCCTATGCGCGACGTCGGCGTTGGCGTAAACAGCACCAACACATTCGAGTCAGATCCACTAACACTAAGGCATTTCAGCATGTTTGCTTGTGTTAGTGTCTTGAAGAGTGTGCGAAAGAGAGCAGAGTCAGAGAGAGAGAGCGACAGCTGAGCGTATTTCAATTTAGTCTTGCATTGGTTCAATAGACAGCGCCATCTACAACTCATCGAGTGCAGATAGCGTGCATAGCTTACAACACCAGAGGTCGCCTTTAGCTGGGAGGTGTGTGAACTGGCTGATTCTGTGCCTAGCTCCGCGAAGACATAGAAAATGTTAATGTTAAGAAATCATTGCAAATAGTACAATAGCTCTAATATCTTAAAAGGAATCCATTTCTTAAGGTTCGACTTATTTTTAAAAATAAATATATTCAAACAACTAATTGTTGGCAATAAACCTAATTATTTATCTAAAATGTATTTACCAAAAAGTTATTTTTTCACTGTCGACATAATAAGGAAAATTTGGAGATAGATTTCTATATATAAATCAAATTACACCTTATAAATACTTATGCAAGGACATGCCGAAAAATATGTGGAATATAGGTTGGAGTTCACAAAAAAAAAAATCGGTTGAAGTTTTATAAAAAATGTTTTATCGAGGTATATCTCATTCCAAACCAGCATATCTTGTTGGTTATCAGAGCAGAAACAACAACATATATTTCACAAAATATACCTTTTATATCTCTCAATCTACATTATTATTATTATTATTATTTTTTTATTATGTCTGGCTAAGAGTTACATATTCCCCAATTGTGCAGATATATTGTATCCGACAGGTATTTCTATGGCCAAACCACAATTCTAATTTTCCTACGGCAGCTATATGATAAAATGTTCCGATGATGATGAATTTTCTAAAACTGCAAAACCAAATAGTATCGAAACACAAAAAATCTTTAAACAAACAATAGAAGAAAAATTAAAATTAAAATCATTCGAAATTTTCTTAATTGTATGTCTATAATTAGATAATTAGCAATCATACTGCGCTCAATATTAAATATCCTATTGCTTTACAAAATCTGCATTAAGTTATAGTGATCATAATCTGATGTCCAGCCGTCTTTCGTAGTGAATGAAAATGGTAATCAACTGATTTTAATTATATTTATATTAAATATAAAACATATGCTGAGCTTGATTTATAACTTAAGGTCAGTTTGCGGTATTATCGAATGAGTTTTTATATCCTACAAGTTTTATTCGCGGCAATTTTTAGCTGGAATACAGAAGCAGGCTAAAAAAAAGTTTATTATAAAGGTTATAATATAAGCTCTCAAAACTAAGCTATTTAGGGCAAAAACAATCAAATAATTCTTTGAATGAATTCATTGCTATCGCTACACAATTGTAATAATTTTAAGGTTTTTTAGAAAATATTAAAAAAAAATCTTTATTTTTGTAACTCTCGTTTTAGAAACGAAAAAAGGAAGCATCATGGAAATTTAAAGACGAAACCATATTTAAGACAATATCTAAATATTTAACAGAAACTTGTGATCTCAGAATATTTTAATTTAACCAAAAAGAAAGTGTTATTTTAAATACCCCAACTATATATATGTTTAATTTGATTTAACTAAATGACATTTATATGTTTTCTTTTTCATAATTAAACAGAATATTCCACATTTGTGTAGCTCAACTGTAATTATGAACAATACGAACACTAATGTATGTCTAAGAATATTTCGAAAATAAAACAAATTCCCTTCAACCGATTATTCCCATTTCATATAACATGGTTTCAGCTATCTTGGAAATAATCATTTTTCTTATGCAAGAAGATTGATTAGATTATTGCAACTATATAAAATTGTGGTCCAATTTGGTTAGCTCCGACGTCAAAGCCGACCAAAGCAAACAGACGAATATTCGTTAGTTAATTAAGATAGCTATAAAAATAGGAAACTCGGACAGATGGACATAAAATATAGCTATATCGACGGTGCTATTGATACTACTTTCATAGCAAAATTACAATAACATTGTCTTGGCTTAAATGTACAATCCCAAAAATACGTTTGTTTTTTTTTTAATATTTTCAATTATTAAGAAATGCAAATTAGAAATAAAAAGTAGAAATGCATTCGTTAAATTATTAGAAAAAATCGTTACTTGAATTCAGAAAAAAGTAAGATATTGACGGCTCGTGTTTAATGTTCGAATTCAGTTATCGCCTGTTTGGGAGGCCGAGTGGCTCAGCTCGAAGTTATCTTTTACAGTACGTATGATTTTATTTGTAAGTAATACTCATTTCTCTAGGGAGTTTTCGACTAGAAAATTGACAAAAACATATGTTCGAAAGCATTCATTGCATTTTCAGTATAAGACAGAATCTGTGCTGCTAAGATGATTATCTATCTATTTGATGTTTTATTTTATAGTTGAACGGTCTTTAATGTATTGTTATTATGCATACATATATTTTAATTCTTTATACTTTCTTTATTGTATTATTTTATAACAAGTGAAGTTATCAATTTGATATATTTATCGCTAACGTTGAAGATGCGTCTAAAATTCCGATGCATGCATTGACAAAACTCAGTCGATTTTTTCTTAACAATATTTAAAAAATAACTTTTATAAATTTCTACCGGATTGAAGGAGTTAAAAACATATGTATGCACGCATACATACATATGCACACATCCAAACATATGTCCAGCTGGTATTCACCACAAGTCAGACAGCGCAGGAGTCGCTGGCAGAGATGGCCGAGCAAGCCGAAATTCACCACACTTTGCCTGTGCGTTGAACCCTTGGCAAGTAAACGGCAAAAGGCGACCTTAGCTCCGCCCATTTTATAATGGCCTCGTCTCTGCCGCGCTGCCCACGTTGCGACGCATGCGCCATGCGGGCGAAACTGACAGGCAAAGCAGAATGGAAGGGAGAGACATGGAAAAAAAGGTGGAAGTCAAGCGGAGCGAGCGGCATGGGCTGGAAATCGTTTTGAGTTTGAGATGGAAGCCAGAATGAAGTGGAGTGAAAGGGAATGGGAATGGAATGGGAAGCATGCGTGGAGATGGGACGGAATAAGATTGGGTTGGCTTGGGTTGGACTTTTGTAGGTTTTTCCCGTCGCTGATTACCATTTTGATAAAATTATTCAAATGAAAGGCGCTCAATATGTAAAGGACTCCTGGGGCGTCTAGCAAGGCAATTAAAATTTTAATAGCTTTATGAAATATATATATATATATATATAATTATATATATACATATTTATATATATGCATATATATAATTTTTGTGTTGCCCTTTAAGACCCGAGCAAGACGGCTGAAAATTGAAATGTTTAATGTGCAGTGTAGCGGAGCACTGCTTTGCCCTTTCCTTTCCCCTTCCATTCCACAATTACTCCACGCTGAACTTCAACATGTAGCATTAATTATGCGGCGATAATGTCTTGGTTTGTTGCAAAGAGTTTTGGATTCTCTTTTTTATGAAAGTGTCAGAATAAATTACAATATTTTGAAGCCATGCTTTGTCTCTTTCGTATATATATATATATATATATATATATCTACATAAATATATACATATTTACATACTTATAAGTAGCATGTCGCATGGCTGATTTGAATTTGAATAAATTTAGTCGACGACACATTGCTCTTTTTGCCCCACGCTGCATGCCACTTTGTGTGTCTGGGCATGTTCATAATAATTGTGTACACACTTATGTACAACTATATTCCATGTAAGTTATGTATTTACGATGGCCCCCACTGCCTGGGTCACCATCCCCAACGGAGAGACGTGGCACGAGACTCCACTCTGTGTGTGTGTCTCTGGTGGAGTGGCAATTAATGTGTGGCATACACATGCAAATCAATTAGCTACGTCTGCATTCATTGGATGTTCAACTGTCGGAAGTGGTAACAGATGTTCTACATTTATATCTGGTATATATATATATATATATATATTTTTTCATATGAATGTTTACCCTTTTCCGCCTAAATTTGGGCTTCCTGCTGTGTTTTGTTGCTGTGGTCAAAATCAAAATATTTGGAGAATTGAGCTGCTGTACTTTTATGGTTTATGGTGTGGTCATAAATGAATCCGCTTTCACGCTTTCGCCGGACCACACCGGTCCCAGCCGAACTGCTGAACCGTTATTAGGCCAGAATTGTGCCATATCCTTAGGACCTGCGTTCCAGACCTCGTTTTGCGTCACTCGCGAAAGGTCGTTTCTCAGTTTTCACAGTGCCATAAATCACTAGAAACACACCTTAAATAACCCTTTTATCCATCTTCTACCTGTCTGGTACTGCCTGTAAATTTTATATATGTTTCTGTGTTTGTTGTTCAAAATGCATTTCATTTTATATGGATGGGAACCCTTTTTTCTTGCCACTTATCAGGAAAGTATGCAATTTCTTAAGTCAGCTCACATTGAATTTGGCTTGGCTCGTCAAATATTTTTAAAGCAAAAATTAGAACTATGACGATAATGATCTGAAGTTGCCACTTTGGGTTATATAGAAAGAAATCGCATAATTATGAATATTATCTATTTTCTTCTCAGATAGTAATAAGTTCTTCTCTGTTTTCCAAGAAATTAATTAATTAAACTACATATTCTTCTTATTATAAAATGATTACGAATATAAATATAGTTCGTATACAAATTTAAAATTTTAAAGATATTCGATTACAAATTAATGTTATCCTTGTTGTTCTTAAGATGGTCGTTTATCCTGGTTACATCCCTTATCCCTTAAAAATGAATTTAAAAAAACAGAGTGTCAAATAGAAACGTTTTTGTGTTCCGATTACAATTTTCGTAAGTAGAGTTTATATTTTCCAATATTTTCATAAACTTTCTTGAGATATTCAGCTGATTCTTGGGATCTTGATTTGTACTGTATACACTTAAAAAAAATTAAAGTTTATGCAGCGGTAATAACTTTGAAGTGCCTAAAATAATCGTTCTACGTTTTGATCCCATTTAAAATGGGTAAAAATGGTTGTTGTTGAGAAATTTTGTAAATAACAGAAGCCTCTCCGACTCCATATATATAGTATACATATCATATATATATATATATATATATATATATATATATAGTATATATATAGTATTGAATCCATCTGTTTGTTGGATTGAATTACAGCTGCCATCTTCAAACAATGAATTCAACTTTTCGCATACCATTATTAATCAACGATACATTTACATACATTCACTTAATTAATTTTTCGATTCTCATTTTGATTTTTGAGATTTAAAATTGGGATGTTAATTTTATGAATAGTATTTCAATCTAATTTTGATTGCTATTCGAACGATTACAGATCTGCTACTGTATTCAAATTGGCGAATGTTTTAACATCGTTTTTATTTTAAAGACTTATAAAATGTATATGAATAATAAAAAATTTATAATTATTGTCAAAGAAATTTTATAAAAACATAAAACGATTTTGTCACCTAAATTTCAATTTATTACTGCCAACTTTTAAATCTAGGAAAGTTGAATTCAATGAAAATAGAGAAATTGCTCTCATCAAAACACAATCACTTTTGGTTTGACATTTTTAAATTTTTAAATTAATAATCCGAATTTTATACGAATATCATCAAATATAAAATACAATTTTTTTAAAGCAAACGTTTTCCATTCAATAACCCATTTTTGGAACATAATATATATTCAATAAAATAGATATAAAATAAAATATAATATATATAATACAACATATAAAAAAGGGATGTTTTTAATGGTATAAATATAAATTGTTTATGTTTGCTAATAAATTTCTATTATGTTTTTGACATTTGGGGTTGAAGATGCCTCCAGAAAAGTGTTGCACAATTCGTGAACAAAATCAAACATAAAATAGGTTTATTTTGTAAGATTCTGTCTGCTAATAAGACAATAAGATTGGAGCCTTAATTTAAAATCAAAGACATAAATGTAAATTTTAAATAATTTTAAGGATCTGCCGACGGTTCCATTCAATGGAGATGCCAGTTTGATAAAGAAACTCACCTGAAGGCCGGAACACGGATACCAGTCCAGTAGTGCTGGCAAAGTTTTGGTTTGCTTTTGTTTACACGAAAACATTGTACCATGAATCAGGTTCACTATTTATGTCCAAAATGTCAAGAACGGCGGCAACAAATCATTTTAATTGAATACACGCCCAGCGAATCTGAGAAAATCCGGCGAACGTGAGGAGCTGGACGGAACCGACACGAAAGTTGAGAAGAGAGAAGTATGGATGGTGTATGGAGTATGGATGGTTGGGTTCCCGGTCCTCCGCCCAAAGAGCAGCGACCGCAGACCAAACCTCAAAGCAGAAAATACACAAGTTCGAAGCACAAAGCACAGAACCGTCCCAGAAGTGTTGTTAGCTGTTTTGTTAGCTGTTTTGGCCTGCCTATCACACGCGAGATTGTAATCCATACGAGTGTTAATCACAGTTGGTCGAAAGCGCACTCTTTCCATGGGAGGAGCAGCTCCACCCACCTGCTTCATGTTCTACGTGAATATTGCAATTAATTTCGATAAATTTTGATAACACACGAAACGATTTACAGATATTTTGGAACTTCACTTTTGTTTTCGGATTTCGATAATTCACACTAACGAAAATGGAGACTCCGCATTCGAGCTTGATGGGCTCTGGCCCGGTTGGCGGTGTCGATATCAATAGCTGTGGTTGGTGCATGGAGCACAGGACGTCTCTGGTTAACGCGGCGTCGACCTGATAGCAAAGTGTCCAAAAAATAATATTTGCTGTTCAGTTTGACACAAGAGTCAGTTCAGTCAGTGGTTGCCGAGGCCGAGGCCGCGACCGAGGCCGAGGCTCTGAAGCCGTGGCAGCGCGGTCGGCGCACGAAGTGGCGTCGAGCGCAAGAACGAAGCGAACGGCAACACAGAAACGTCAAATGTGAGTGTGTGAGTGCGAGTGAGTGCGAGTGTGTGTGAGTGTCAGAATACAGCATTTACAGTAACAAGACAGAGTAGAGCCAGAGCCAGAGCAACAACCACACCACACAGCAATCAGATACAGACAGACAGACAGAGAGACAGACGAACAGACGAAGAGCAGTGCGCGCTGGGGAAAAGGTGTCGCTTGGCGGTGGTTGCGAGTCAACAGTGAATATGTTTAGCTGTATGTGGATGATGACAGCGTCGCGTTGTTTGACAAAACAAAAAAAGGAGAAGAGGGAAAAGAAAAGAAGACATAAACACGCAGCACAAGCAGCAGCAGCCGCAACACTTACGCCTGCGACGACAAAGCAAAAGGACGCAGATGGAGAACGAAACGAAATGAAAATTAAAATGAGACTGAGAACTGCAAGCAGCGAGCAGCGAGCAGCGAACGGAGAACGGAGAACTGAGAACTTAACATGAACATCAACATGAACATGAGCTGGCAGCAAGCAGGCACGATGAAAAGATGAAAAGCCAGAGGAGCAGCAGCAAGCAGCATTAAGCAGCCCAGCGATGGGTAATAAAATGCGCGCGAGTAGCTGCTCTCTCTCTGTCTCTCTCTCTCTATCTGTCTCTGTCTCCGTCTCGCGCACACACAAAACAACCACCGGAGCTGGTTCACGAAGCGACAGACTCTAACACTGATGCAAGCACATGTCGAATCATTTTATATACGCCATTTGCGCTGTCTGCCGTAGATACATTTGTATCTTTATGTGCGAAACAAGTCCATGCCGCCCATGCCGGCGTCGACTATATACTTGCCATGTGTGTGTGTGTGTGTGTGTGTGTGTGTGTGTGTGTGTGTGTGTGTATACTCAATGCTGATTTTGAGGCTGACGCTGACGACATCGCCATCAACGACGAGTCAATTTTGAATTCCAGTTTCGCATCTTGGTGGTTGTCGTTTGTTCTTTTTATACCCAGTTCCCAATGTGGTCGGGGTAGAAAGGGCAAACAACCATATTTCTATGTCTGTCTGTCTCTCTGACCATCTGTCTCTATGAGTTCGCTGATTTCTGTTGCAATAAGAACAAAAAACACCCTATAAGAAATAGAAATTATAACAATCCGAATAAATCAAAAACTAAGAAAATATGATATATTTGAATATTTTGTATAGTAAAAATGCAAACAGAAAATATTATAAGAAATCCATTTTTAGAATTTTTAGAGAGTATTGAAATTTACTGAATTACATTTTATATCAGAGTTTAGTTGTCGCTCTAAAACTGAATTGCTCAAATCGCGTTATTTATTAACATTTTTAAATAATCGTGTCTTAAACGTATTTTATTATATTCAGCCTACTTTATTAATTTAAGTTAAACAATATTGCAAAACAAATACTATTATGAATTAATTTGAAATAATATTTCTTATCGTATTTCTTATGCAAATAAAGTTGTTTTAATTTGACAAATATCTTATCGAAATTCAATATAATTTCGATTGATATCTAACCCCTTTTTAAAGATTATTCTTAGTATTCAAACGTTCAATCAGATTGTTAAGTTTATTTTAGGAATACTACCAAGTACTAGATACAAAATGCTTGCTCCAATTTAGAAATTTGAAATGTGTGTCCCTATTGTAAGAAACAATATTTAAATGGAGATGGACAAGGGCCTTGTTACAGGGCATCATCTAGGCGAACTCATTCGTGAAGAGTCCATTTGCTTGTTGTTATTGCAATCGTTTGATTGTTATTCTTTCTGCATCATGCTCTGAACCCCCCAAATGTGGCAGGCAATCTGTCAGGAATCCACCACCAATGCGGCCTCGCTTTGAAATTGGGGTTCAGCAACAGCCACCAGCAGCATCTATGTATAACACGCTTATCATTTGATTGCCACATCGAATTGTATTGAATTAGATACATAATTTCCTGCATTTTGGACACAAGCACACAACACGAACATATTTCGATGTAAACTCCTTTTCCATAAGCATTAATATGCACACAACGCCCTTGATAATTTGGAATCTTTATCATAACGAACGCATAGAATCTCAGAGTAAGGAAAAATAATGGAACAAGTTGAGTCTTGAGAACACCTGTTCTGGTCTAAAGAATTATCGTTATTCCACATTGGAGCTATAAATAAAAATTGAGGATATACATCATTGGATTGATAGCTCCTGTGGCATCTATATGATATAGTTATCCGATGTGGCTTTTTCTGTGATAGTCTGCAGCAGAAGGATGGATATTTTTCAAGTTTAAAGGAAGCTTTAAAACTAACTGACTAACAAAACTGATCTTTCTTTATTAATATATACATATATATATATATATATATTTTATTTGAAGCTGAAGAAGATGCAATCAAATTTGCATAGAAATATCTGTATGCATTTTATTTTTTTTATTTATTTTTATTATTTATAATAATATAATATAATAATCTATAATGCAAGCATTTACTTACATTTTCCATAAACATTAATGCATAGTCTGGTAGAGAAACCAGGTCTCAGAAAGGTCAAATTTAACCCAAATCAATTTAGGAAAGTAATATTCATGGGGAAGAACAGACTTAGAACGCTCACCTGTCTTTTGACAGAGCATTGGAGACAAAGAAAAAACTCATCTAATCTTGATAGGGAATTCTGACCATTTTTTAAAGTGATGAAGAAACCTCAAAGGACATCTTAGAAGAGAATATCGCCTTAGCCAGAAGAATGTGTTTTGTCCTAGTAATAAATTTAGTTCTAGTTTCGATTTTTTCTGATTTATCTATATGATAATTTCCAATATTTTAGAAGCCACTGGAATACCTTCAAATTTCACAAATACTGTGATAAAAGTGCCCCTTTTGCGGGGAAATAAGCATATCAAAAACATTAAGCTCATGTGTGCAAATTTACTGACAAGGACCTTTAAAATATTCTCATCACTTGAGTTCATCGATAAATTTTCAGCAATGGTGGTTGTAATGCCACATGCCACAAAGCCCAACCCAATGGAAGCAACGAGCGAACTTCGGGTGAAAGCATTTTCCATTGTATATAACATAAAAAACGCATTAAGTCGCTGAGAACCGAAAGAGAAACACTTTTTTGGGCAATCTTTGAACCTTCACCGAGGGAGGGGAAATGCCAATGCTTATATAGCAGGGTGCATTTTATGGCATTGTCCTTCTGCTCTTGTTTTCCCCGTCCCCGTCTCGATGCTCACATGAATATCTCGGATAAGTTCAGTGAAGAAGGGACAATCAGACTGTAAATTGCATCCATATAATTTAGTTTGGTTACATACACAAAGGCTATGTATCCAAAAATCTTTTTGCAACCCTTAAGCTAAAATGTAAATAAACATATCATTAAATCAACTTACAAGTTGAGGGTGCAAACACTTCTTATCGAAGATTCTCATTTTAAAATAAATTAGTTTTTGAGCCACTTTAACTGCATGAAATGCTGCATGCCCTTCTCTACTTCACTCCTACTTATGATAGTAAAACATATTTTACACATAAACGCAAATATGTAGTTATATATATATATATATATATATATATATATATATATATCTAGTTGAGCAGTCTCGACTAGGAGATAACCTGCAGAAAAGGCGTTGACTAAAATCTATTTTATACAATTTTTGTGCCCGAACACGAATATATTTATATTGTAATTTCGGCTCCTGAAAAAATATTAATACGATATTAAAAGCAATACATTTTATACAAGAGCGAACTCTGATTTTTGTAAAAGAGGTTGATATTTTATTTTCCATACATACATTTCCATACACACATATTTGATGGTTAGTTTTGCAGTCTTGGGATATCATAATTTGTTCGTAAAGTTTGTATCGCCTTAAAGGTAAATGCTCCTCTTATTTAATAAAATTGTTTAAGAAATCTTAACATTTGAGTGCTATTTTATTTTGAATATTTTGAATGGAAAAAATCATCAATATGGGGTCAAATAAACAAATAAAGAATAAATATAAATGTCATGGATTGTATATGGCATTTATGTTCGACATTTTGACACAATTTATCAATTTATTGAGGTATATTCAGTTTACCGTTAATGGGTAGAAAGTTTTGAGACTGTAGCAAACACCGATACAGTTTTAGAACAAAGATATATATCTGTTCGTCAGAATGTTAAGATTTATGTGCCACGCCCACTGGGAACCCAGCAAATCAATAGCAGAATAATATAACTGAATAATACATACAAATTCCGTACATTGTAAAACTAAGAAAATCTGTTAACATCTTGTTTCCATTTTTGTCATCTGTTGTCAACAAAATTTCTACACCAATATTTCCAATTTCTCTTAGCATCAGTTTTTTTATTATTAGATTTAAAATTTTATATCAAAAAAGCCACAAATAATACAAAAATTTAAAATTAGTCTACGTTTTGGTTACCCTTCCAAAGCATTTTTTTTAGGTATGACCTTGTCATTTCAAAAATTTATATATTTTAATGCAATAGTTAAAAAGAAACGCGTGACAATTTTTTTTTGCTAAGTCGCCATTTTGAAGCTAAAAAGAAATAAATAAATGTCATATTTGCCATATATTAGCTACCTTTACTTGAATGGCATACAAATATACATAAATAATTTAAGGCAATAATATTACCGATATTTAGGTGATTGGGATACAATGCGAGATTGATGTGTTCGAAATTGGTTTGCTTTTGTGTATTTAATATATCAAAGGAATTTTATGAGCGATAAGAAATATGACACAAAACACTTGCCACAAAAGATTGACTTTCAAAAAGATTTTTTTTATAACAAACTAACTTTATGTGACGATCAATATTATACACAATGTATACTTGATATTCTATTCCATTTATCTATAGCTGAGACATTCGCATTTCCTCACATTAAAAATATTCGAGTCTTCGCTTAAAAGCATTAACGAAATTTAAATAATGCATTCAAAATAAATATTGAAAACAACAAAAATTTAAGTATCGACTTATAAAAACTATTGTTTTAAAACTGCTTATCACATACACAGTCTGAAAGTCTAATTTTAAGTTATTATTATATTGTTTTTAATACAATTTCTTATTTATTAAAGTAAAGAATTGATTTCTGAAAAAATTGTTGCTAAGGGAGAAATATCTGAGTCATGTCTGCTTTTTGATAAATAAAGACAAACAAATACTCTAAAAGAGCCACTTACATAAAGAATGTAGTTTTGGTATACCAATCCAAACCCACATAAGTTCTCATAATTCTAATTATTAACTTCATAGTCCTTTTAACCAGTTCCAACATCTTGAATAGATGACACATTAGAGAAAAAGAAAACATATATTTCGTACTTACATCAATTACAAACTCAAAAAAAATATTTATTTATTTGTATACTTATTATAAACTTCGATAGAGTATTATTTGTGTTACGCAGTAAAGGAGACGTGTCCGACTTTTAAGGGTTATTTATATTATAATATATTTATATAATATATATTATAGATCAGCGTCAATGTTTATGCTAAGTTATTCCATGTTTAAGCCATGTTGAAAAGCACCGTTATAGGTCGTAAAATGGGCGCCTCAAAAACTTTGTTGTCTAGCAAAATATTCAAGCCTATCTTTTCCGCCTCATTTGTGCCAAAAATAATTATGATCGGAATACTATATCATATAGCTATTATAGAAATACATGCGATAATTTTTATTTATTGTTAAAGTCGTCAAGTTTATTACGTTCTGCAAGGCAGGTAAAATTCAACATGTCAAATTTAGCTGTTTATCTATTTAACTTATTAGTTAAAAAAAACGAATACTTTGATTAATAAACAAATTCAAAAATAAATACTTAATGGTTATTACTTCTAAAGAAATTTGATGATGTGACCAGATAGACGTGATTCGCATTTATAAATCGTTAACCATCGATATAGAAACATTATGTAATACATATTTGATTGGATTAGTACTTTGATGCATATTGGCCAATCAAACAAATCAATCAGCCAATCAACCAAACGTCACAAATATGCGTTTAAATATCTAACAATTTGTATTTAGATCGAATAAAAAATCGAATATCTTTACCCAATGTACCGTTAGCCTTAAGCCTGTGAATGAAACTTCAAAACCATCACAGTTACATAATAATTTATTTAACCTTATGACATATACCAAAACAGAAATGTTTGAATTTAAATTTACTTTGTTTAAGCGCTGTATTACAAAATAATATTTTTAGAATAACTGAAAGATAATATATGGAACCATAAAAAAATATTGATCTCTAATAAACTCAATAGATTTGTTTTTGTAAATGTGAGTTGATTCGATTGAGAAAATCAAATCGAATAGTGATTAACTTTTTTTCGATATCGACAGGCTTTGTTGTGAAATACATTTCTTTTCGGTTCATGTGCAGCCAAATATATATATTATATTATATATATATATATATATATATATATATACTTGGTAAGAGTTCTACTTTTATGGATGCTTATGAATAAATTCGATGCTGAGAGGTCGTCCTTGAAACGCATTGAGCTCCGCACGTATTTAGAGTTAATCCCAGCGCTGGACCCTTTAGAATGGCCGACGGTACTTACCAACCAAAACCGAATCAAAGCAATAGCAAATAAAACAAATAACAAACACATGGAATGATTTGAATCTTGGCCAGAATGAAGAAGCCTCGATTTTTGTGTGTGTTTTACAAAATTGGTTTATCGGCTGATTCGATTGAGTTAATGAGTACCAAAAGTTGCATACTTATTGGTGTGTTTTTTTTTGAATTGTGTATATTTTTTGCATTTTATTTTTTTTGCAATTTTATGTTTTATTCACAATAATTAACTTTTTAAAAAAGAGAATTGCTAATGCTATGTAAAAATTTACTAAACAAACTATAATCGAACATAAGCATAAACATAACCGACTTTAGACTACAACTTATGAAAAACGGGTCTGAAATAATAATAATACAAGAACTAGGATAAAGCGGTTGGCGAAATAATTTCAGTTAAAAGTATATATATATATATATATATATATATGTGTGTATGCATATAGGCATACGATATTTATACATATAATTATGCATATGGTACAGTTATATAATATAATATAATGTATGAAGCAAAACATTAACAAAAATTCGATAATTACACAACATAACTGAACTTAGATGTAATATCAGGATTAAGCTGAGTCGATACACAATTAATATATATATATATATATATATAGATATATATATATATATATATGTACGTTATTATATGTATGTACTATATATAAGTAATTTAAGTAGCGTTAAGGTATGTATTGAAAATGAATTGTTTCTCAACTGCTTTCAATTTACTGGTATTTCTTACACATATTATTAAAATGTATTTACTTTTTTTTTAAGTTTTTTGTTTGTTTTTTTTTTTGTTTTTTCATTTTGTATTAGTTATAGTTTTATATTTAGCTTAACGTGCTCGGTTTTATTTTGTTTTTTGTTTGGATCAAAAGCGCTTTTACCTATGAAGTGAAAATGCACACACATCAATCAATAATAATCTTATGATTTACACTTTACTATAAATAGAATGAATTCAACTTTTAAGTTTTTTGTTTTCTTTTTGTTTTTGAATTGTTACTTTCATATGTTTGCTGATTTTTATTTTTTCAGTTTTGCTTTACTTTTAATTTGAGTATGCACTAAATAAATGTTTACACCCAAAATTGTTTTCAAAATGTTCTCGCATTTTCTGGTTTTATGTCTTAGTTTATTTACAGGAACTTAAAATGTATCTAAGAACATCGACACAACGAACAATATATAATGACAAAAATTTATGCTAAAAGTGCGCCGCTGTCTAACTGCTAACGGGTTGTGTGTGTGGTGTGTGTGTGGTGTGTGTGTGTGTTTGTATTTGTGTGTGTTTATATTATTTGTATTTGCGGTTGAAAATTGTTATTCAATTTTTGTTCGTTTTATTTTTAAAGAACATTCACTTGGCCTACAATGTGCTCGTCACTTTGCAATTTAGCTGCACTTAAAATTTAGAATCTACTATTTGAATTTTTCATAATTATTACGGATAGTATTTTGTGTATGCATATTATATTTATAGTTTAAAATTAATAAGTAATGCGCATTAATTTATGAGACAAATACATACATGCATATATATATAAATATATATATATATATATAAATATATATATATATATATATGTATATATATATATATGTATATTTATTTATATCATATTTAGTACTACTACTGAATGTGCTTGCTTCTATTTCTGATTTCTGATTTCTGAATTCTGATTTAATTATCTTCAATTACAATATGATTTTTTTGCAGCTATGTTTTTAAGTATTTTTACTACTGCACCAAGCATCAATAAACTGGGTGATTAACATTTGTTTAGCTGGTTTTTTTTTTAGATATTGTAAGAACTGACTTATTATAGTTAGCTACACTTCATAAAACGTAGATCTTCGACTTCTTCCACTTGGCCATTTGATGCCAACAATTTATGCTTTGAAAACAGCGTCGCCAACGCTTTGGCTGCCCTCCTCACACCTCCTCGTCCTCCATCCGCTCCTCCATTGCTCCTCCAGCATAGCTTTCCTTATAAAATTCAACTAGCAGGAAAAGTCGATTGATATCATTTCGTTCTTAATTGGATTTGAAATCAAGTTTGGACTCGGAATCGGATTTGGAATCGGATTCGGTTGGGAATTGTGATTGGGATTGGCTAACTGCTAGTAGGTGGCATAGCCCATGGCGCCGGCGCTGCTGCTGTCCAATTGTCACTGGTGCATCTTGGTGGCATGGTGGCCCATGCTCAGACCCAAGTTCAGATGATGGTTGCTGTGGTGCTGCTGTGCCGCCTGCGCATGATTGTGGTTGCTGCTGGAGCTGTTGTTGTTATTCTGCTGGGTGGCCTGCCGCTGCGAGTTCTTCTTGTTCTTCATGCGTCGGTTTTGAAACCAAATCTTCACCTAAAAAACGCAAATGTAAACGCAACGATGTAATTAAATTCTCATTAACTATTCATGACTATTTTACATACCTGACGCTCCGTCAACTGCAGATTGCGTGCCAGCTCCCAGCGCTTCTGTTTGGACACGTACGCATTGAAGAGGAACTCCTTTTCCAGCTCAAGCGTTTGGAACTTGGAGTACGGCTTGCGTTTTTTTCGCACCGACACCTGTCCGGTCCACTCGTGCATCGCATTTGTCGGTGTGCACGGACCCACTGCACCCACTGAAAGGCCACCGGCTGCGCCTGTAGATAATCAAAATAATATTCATTTAATTTCGTTACAGAATTCATTATTATTTATTTTGTATTTTGTAGTGTTAATAAAAATTCTTAAAAATTTTAAAAGTATAAAAAATATTAACAAACTGAATTTTAATGTAAAAAAAATTAATTAAAAATTTTAAATTATATAAATTGTAGAATTCCAAATGAATAGCTGCTGTAGTCGAGTGTGCTCAACCTCAAGAAATCATAATTTTTGAAACCAATATGAGAATATATATAGTTTGGGAGATTCCTCTTCGATCTTGGTGAAATGTCAAGTCAATCAAATAATATGTTTTTATATTCTTTAAAATACCGATTTTTTATCTATTGAAAATCAAAATTTTCGATTGTAGTATTGAACGGTAAATCCAAGTATAATTCATCTTTGCTAGGTATACGAGAATTTATATTCAAAATTTAAAGTCTATAGCTATTGGCCTGTCTCTAGTCTCTAATATTTATAGTTTTTAAAAATTATCTATTATATCATTATTTATTATCTACAAATAATATAATAATATTCGGCCTAATTTAGCTCAGATACGCACTAATCAATTACAAAATATGTTTTGAAAAACTAAAAATTTAATTGTTGTTATTAATTAAATAAAATTAACGAAATGTTTTCTTATATAATTTTCATTAAGCATATATAAATATTTCAGTGAGCAGAGTTACAATCATATTTTGACTAAGACTTGAAAAGGGATTATTGAAATAAAAAAATACAAATAAATTAAATGCATTTAATAATTAATGATTAAACACTCAGTTTGAAGTGGGGGGCAAGCAGATAGGTGGTGTGGGGGGGGGGAGTGTGGGTCAATTTTATATATGTGTGACTGGCACACCCATCGACAGGAGCACGAACCCGGTTGAATGTTGACAATATTCATTTATGAGGCATTTTGCAATGCGCTAATTAAATGACAAACTTGGCAGTGTCGCAATTTGCAGTTTGCCTGAGGCAGGCGAGGCAGGCGAGACAGGCAGCAGTGGCAAACAAAGCCACGCGAAATGCGATAACGTGAATGCACTCAGAAAAAATCAGATTAAAAACTAAAATGTTTAACTTCTCTTAGAAATTCTCTATATAAAAAAAAAAATTAATAACTTAGTTGGCTGATTTTTCTATATTCTAGAAATAAATTAAACTTAAAAAATCCGATTCTGAAAAACGAAAAATGGAAAATGACTCAATTCATAAACTAATATTTCATTTTGTAAGATCTTAAAGTGCTAATGTATAATAATAATATAAACAAATAAAAAACATAATATTATAATATAAAAACCAACAGCAAATTACACTTTTTTTTAAAGCTGTAAAAATGTTTGCATTGAAATTAAGAAAAGCTTTAAAGAAAATCTGATTCTTAGAAATATGGAATAAATGTAAAAATGAATGTTAGTAATTTTTTACTGTGTAGTTGTGCGTCGACTCACCTGTGCTCGAGTAGCCCTCGGGGAAGGTGCGCAGCCCACCTGGGGAGGAGTAGGTGGGAGTCTCGTAGCTGGACTGCGAGGTGCCCTCGACGGACTGTCGTGCCGCTGCCGCCGCGCTGACAGAGGCATGGCGCTCATCGGTGGCGCTCATGTAGACCGCCGCAGCAGCGGCATTCGGTTGATCACGGTAGTTGGTCCAATATGGAGGCTGCTTGTTGCCACACACACGCGTGCAACATGGAGACGAAGAGGAGGAGTAGGAGAAGAAGGAAAGAGCG
The DNA here is from genome assembly GCA_035042405.1 of Drosophila demipolita. Lineage (NCBI taxonomy): Eukaryota > Metazoa > Arthropoda > Insecta > Diptera > Drosophilidae > Drosophila > Drosophila demipolita. Next base: position 2,125,099 of record JAWNLI010000489.1, on the reverse strand, counting down.
TAAAGCGTAAAGTTGACATTGAGTTGTTTACAACACAGCTGTCTGGGGTGCAATTCGAGCCGGAGTCTCATTGATGCTGTTGTTGTTGCTGTTGTTGTTTTGCACTCACCTGAAACTGGGTCTCTGGGTAACTGTAGAACATCGGCTTGCGATCCCTGTCGATATAATATGGCGTGGCATGGTACTGGTTGAAATCGTTCTCATAGGGCCACGGATGCCCGTGCCGCTTAACTGGCGTCGTTGCGTCCGCCTCGAAGCCGGGCCTCATCGCGGGTATATGTATTGGCGCTAGTGAGATGGACATGTCTGTAAAAAAAAAGAATATAGATTCTCGTTATCGATTGCCTGTCAAATAAATCAACTTGACGAACGTTTTCGTTCCTAATTATGCCCCTAAGAATTTACTGTGAAAACACAATTAATGTTTTCGAACAGACTTCAGTTGGAACTGGATGCACTGAATCATCACAGAATCACAGCATAGTCCATAGTCAGAGTTCTAAAAACAGACTCTGTCAACAATGTTGATAGTTTTAAGATAATATTTGCATATAGTGGTTATTATAATTAGCAAAAATAGTATAGTTCAGAGCGTTTGACCTGACTCCGACCCTCCGAAACACCCTTCATTACATATCTAATTATATAACCAAGAACACAGAATTATACGATGAAAAGTAAGCACTTTTGGCATCTATGTTGCTTATTTTCTTTCAGATAAAAATATATATCGACAAGCTTATAATAATAATCAATTTTAATCTATTAAAAAAGTCTTTAAATATATGTATGAAAATGCTTATAATTAATTTGGTGTATCTTAATTATTTAGGGGAAATTAATATCTATACTCTTACTCAAATAATGTCTCTATATGCATATGTAATATAAATTTGGAGAGCATCATCTCAACTTACTGATTTTAATCGGTTTATATCTGAGAGAAAAAAAAACCCCTTAAGAGACTTAAATATTAAAAGAGACTTACAAATGTATTAAATTAATTTTTCTTATATACAAAACTTTCTGGTAATTGTCTAACAAAATTTAAAGAGATAAATGTTATCCCAAAAATATATGGATATTAAAATTTTAGCTTTATCAGATAATTGTTCTGTATATAAAACCTATCTTAAAATACTAATATTACAACTGATTTGCTTATTATAGTTTTTGGCTATATCGCAAAATAATATGTTGTTGATGCTTCGCTTTATATTCTTTTGCTTTAAGCTTTCTCATTTGAATCCAATTAGTAAATTATTTTAACAAACAAATTGCAATTTAATTATAAAGAGTTCTATTTAAAAACATATTGTTTGATTCACTTTAAAAAGGTCTCCTTTAAAGTTCATTGAAAAATAAAATGATGAACTAATTTGAAAGCTTTTGATAGGATTAACTTGAAACTAGTTTGAAAATATCAATATGAAAATAAAATTAGAACTGGTTTTTTTAATTTGAGCAAACAGACAATTATTTTGGAAGAGCTACTGTTTTTCAGCAATCCAAAAAGGGGATGCTCTCAGCAAAGCAGGTATTTTAGTATTCAATGACTTAAGATTAATATGAAATTTAATATTACCTTATAAAAGGAATAAATATATTAAAATGCATAAATCACACGGTGATTTTTATCACCCAAAGCAGATCTCTAAACAGAAAGCTTTCAACAGTTATTGCAAAAAAACTGTATTCTAATTTTTTTAAAATTGCTTGTTTTGAGAACTAGAAAGGTTTTAAAATCGAGAGCGAATATATATTATATATATATATATATATATATATATATATATATAATATAAGCTGTCCGGATGAAAATGCAGAGCTATGTCTAAATACAGAATTTATCATCATTTTCGAAAAATCTTGTTTTTAGAAATAATTTTTTAATACAAAAAAAAAATAAATTCTAAAACAGAAAAATACGCCTTAAATCGAACATAACAAAATTATTGAGCAATTTAATTTTGTTTTTATTTGTAAAAGATATTTTCTATTATCAAGAAATGCGTTTCTTAAGTATCCCAATAAAAAAAATAGTTTATCAACTTGAGTTATATACTTTTTGATAAACTATCTAACATATTAGTAAAATTGTAAAATTTCTTTTTCTTTTTTTTTTAATTTTAGAAAAAGAATAAAATAAAAATAAAAAATATGAAGAGTTTCTAAAATTCAGTGTTGTATTTTAATTTAAAGTTCGACAACTAAACCATAAAAAACAAGTCGAAATAATTGCAAAAAAAATAAATAAATAAAGTTGTTTGAGATGCTCAAATAATGCAAATGCAAATTTGCATAAGTTACATAAAGTGAGAAATCACCGGCTCATTCTAATTATTATAATGAATTAAATAAGCTCAGAAACTGAGAAGATCAGAGCCGAAATGAGTTTTATATATAAATGCTTAGATTAAGTGGGCAATCAGAGTGGGTCTGGGGAAGGGGACATTCCCTCGGGAGGGATGGTGGTGACTGCAATTACCTGCTTGCTGAGAACTGACACTGGAGGGAGAAACACTCGCCGTTTTTGGTGCAACAATTTGGGTTTGGCCTGCTGCCACAACCGAGTTTTGTTGCAGAGCAGACGTGGCGCCACCACTTTGGGCACTGCTCGGTGTCTGCTGCTGCTGTTGATGATGAGGTGATGTGAGGTGTTGGGGCTGCTGCTGTGCGGCTTGACCCGTAGGAGTTTGGGCGGGACTAAGGGCGCCGCTAACCGGGGTTGTTGCAAGTTGTTGCTGCTGCTGCTGCTGTTGCTGTTGCTGCTGTGGCGGGGGCAGATGCTGGAGAGGCGGCTGTTGCTGTTGCTGTTGCACGGGCACCGGCTCCTCATACATCGCCGCATGAGTGGGCGTGGAATGTGTTGTGGGTGTCGTCTGTTGCTGCTGCTGTTGCTGCTGTTGCTGTTGCTGCTGAAGTACGGCGGATGGCGTGGAGAGTGCAACCGAGGCGGAAGAGACGACCGTATGCTGCTGCAGATGGTGGTGCAACGGCTGTGTCTGAGGCAGGTGGTGGTGGTGGTGCGGATGGTGATGCAATTGCTGCAAATGCTGCGCGGACTGTTGCAATTGCTGGTGTTGCTGCTGCTGCTGCTGCTGCTGTTGTTGCTGCTGTTGCTGCTGTTGTTGCTGCTGCTGTTGCTGCTGCTGCTGTTGCTGCTGTTGGTGGTGTTGCAGTTGGTGGTGCTGCAGCGCGACCGCCGAAGCGCTGACTGAGGTGGGGTGTGGGTGTGTTGGATGTGTTGGATGTGGCGGATGTGGGGGATGTGGATGTGTGTGATGTTGCCCCCACCAAGACCCGGCAGCGGCGTGCGACCCGACTGCCGAGACATCGTGGGGGTCGTAGAGAACGCACGCCAGCGGGATGGTTGGGGTTTGGGGAAGGGGTGGAATATTTACGGTTATCTTGAGTGCGTCTCAGTCAATCTCGGCGGAAAACGAAAGGTGCTGCAACACACACACCAAAAACCAACACAGACCGAACGGGACGCGGCCCCCAAACACCAATCCGGATTCTGTTTTTTTTTCCTTGTATTTTCAGTTAAAACTTGCTTTTCCAATTGCAGTTTTTGGCTTACTTTTTAGTCGGCCAATTTTTCATTCCTTGTTAATATTTCTCTTTATATATTTCCAGATTTTGAAAACAATTTTTGTTCCAATTAATATTTTTTAAATGTTTCTTTATTTCGGTTTAACAGTAAATGTTTTTTTGTGTTTATTTTATATTTTTAATTTATTTAAGTATTTTTTATAATTGGCGGATTTTGGCTTTTGCTTTTAATATGGCAAGCCAATTTTGTTTTTTTATATTCCTTTATATATTGAGTTTAAATAATAGTTTAATAAAAGTCAATAATATTTTTTCTTTGCAATTGCCGCTTTTTGGTTTGATTCTTATTTGCAGTTTTACGACCCAAACGAAGGCGACGTTTAACTCACGCACACACACACACACAAGCACGCACAGGCAGACACGCACACAAGCACGCACTCAGGCACAGGTCATTGATGACGGAGTGCGCTGCTTGCGAGGGTGAGCGAGAGTGAGAGTCAGAAATCGTAAAGAGCGTCGCTGGACGGGCGAAGAGAGCACTAACTAAATACCACCCACAAGCAACTGTCGGGAAGTGGGGTCAAACGTTTTTGATCGAAAGCCAGTCGAAGAGATAGCACAGAGCACAGGGTGTTTACGGTGCATAAGACTCGCACAAATGTTTTCAAATTGGCTTTTTCCCAGTTGGTAAATTTTTCGTTTTTTTTTTACGTTTTAATCACTTTTAATTTGAATTTCTCCTTAATATTTGTGTTTTAAATTGTTGCATTTGTTATTTGATGTTGTCATATGTTCAAGTTTTGTAATCACTTTTTAGTCACTTGCATTGCAAATATTAAACATAATTTTTTATTTGCTACTTTTTGTTTCCTTTCGAATTGGTTTGTTGTTTAAAGAAGTTTTTTTTTTTTTTAATGCCGGTTTAAATGGCGCGAATGAATTTTGTATTTATTCAGTGTGCGAGAGAGTTGTTTTTGTTGTTGTGCTTGTTTTTTATTATTATTATTTTTGTTGTTTTTGTTTTTTATGTTGCTGGTCATAAAATTTGATTTTACGATCAAAACAAACAATTAAAAACTCGCCGCTCGCAACAGTTAATAAAATTCAACAAATACTCCAATAATTTTCTTGAGCATTATGATTTTTATTTTGATTCTGTTGGCGATTCCATGGTGCCAAACATTTTTTTTTATTTTGTCGTCGAACAACACTTCACTTGAGTCAAAGTTCTCGCTGCTTTCGATGTTGATGATGTAGCTGCAGTGGCTACTTTTGAGATATAAAACTCAGGTCTTTTTTTAGTGTTGTCGCTGCTTTGACGCCCGCACGACTTCGACCGTACAGAGCGAAGCACAAATCTACACTGGCAGCGACTGCGAATACGTCGACAGTCAGCAGAGCCAACAGCAGCAGCAGCAGCAGCAGCTAAAGCAAAAGGCAGAAACGGTGGAGTCCAAGCAGCGACTCTCACTCTCACAAAACAAACAGAGTCAAGATGTGAACAAAAGGCATATTCGATACGTGTGCCTGGCTGCTGCTGACTGCGCGGCGCCTTGTATCCGTGTGCCCAAAAGAGAGTCTCGCGCATGCCCATGTGCGCTTCGGTGTATGTGTGTGCTTGCAGTGGTGGTTGTTGTTGTTGGTTCTAGTCGCGCTCTCTCTCTTCGTTGCGCGCGTTATGCACACGCACAGTATGTGTGTAAATGTTGGATACACGCATGCTTGCATGTATGGGTGTGCACATGTACACACGTCTGTGAGACCCAATGCTTTAAGAGAGCTTCTTATTGACTGTTTAAGAATTCTGGTCTTTTCTTTTCTTTTTTTCTTGCACCTTGAGAATATCGATAATAATTGCAGCAGGGTTTTCAGCAGGTGCACAAGGAACATTTTGATGCCAGTAAGACAATTACACAGTTTGGCCTTTGTTTGCTCTTTTCACCGAGTAGCTAGCCTTTTCTTTCACTCTCTCCACATGTGTATCTCCCTTTCTCGCTCTCTCTCTATGTTGCTTGGTCTTGCTAGTTGTTTGTTTGGGGCTGATTTGAATATACGTATTTTCAACTCTCGCGCACAAGAGCGCCATCTATGGCCGAAATTTCAATGGGAAGGGACTGGGGTGGCTCCCTCAACATTGCGATGTTTTTTTTCTTTTTTCTTTTCTGATTTCGAATTGCGTTACTGTTACTTGAATGTTGCCCTTATATATTCTTATAATAGCAATAGCAACAAAATATATATATATATATATATATACAAATACACATATACTTATATATACACGCAATGAGCCAGGGAATGAGCAGTAAATTGAACCCCTTCCCAGATAATTAATCAAAATGAGCTAAATAAATATATGTATACAAAATAATTTACGACAGCATACAAATTGAGACAATTGCGCTGCCTTCCCAGCAGCTATTTAATACGTGCCCCTGCCCCTCTGCCACTGCCACTGCCCCTCACTGCTCATGTTTCATGTTTCATGTTCAACATTTGTCGAATTTAACGCTGCAATAGACAATTATGAGAATTTTACGACAATTTCCATTAGAAGAAGAAAGAGCAAAACGGCATTGAGACAAGGACGGCGAAATGTTGACAAATCATAAAAGGATACGCATCTCCTAACACAGTCAACTGGGTTCATGTTGCACGTTGCATGCCTCACAGCAAGGGTAATAACAACAAGCCAAAGAAAAAAATGAAATCGACAGGCCAACGAAGATTTAATACACTATCGTTTAGTATATTTATTATCATACGGAAATAAAGAAACTTTTCCGTGCCAAAAAACACATTTGTGCGTCATTTAGATAAATAAATAATGCAAATGGAAAATATCTGCTAAGAACGGAACTTTTTCCGCTGTTTGGAAAACGCCTTAAAATGGCTAAAAAAAAAAAATAGTTTTCTTATCGATACATACTTAAAGAAATAATTTCTTAAAATTAGAGATGCTTGCTTTCATTCTAAAATATTATATTATATATTTTAGACATATTTTCTAAAGTTTAGCAATGCATTTCTAAGTGCTTGAAAAAGTAACGTAAATTTAGAAGTGCTTACCTGCTGGCTGGGAATTGACTCTGGAAGGGGATATAGTCGCCGCTATCGGCGCAACAATATGAGTTTGGCTGGACGCCACTTCTGAGATTTGGTACAAGTAACGCTGCTACCGTTGATACTCTTCAAATGGTGAATTGTTCCCAAAGGTTGATTGCTGTAAGAAAGAAAGAGAGAGAGAGAGAGAAAGAGAGAGAGAGAAGAAATTAGTGAGTTGACAGCAAATGCAATAAATGCAGGCGCCGCCTTGCGACCACTTTCCCAGCACACTTAAGGGTTAACAAAACAACAACGACAACAGCAACAACAGCAACAACAACATGTTGTTTACTACGTTAATGCGTCCCTTCCACAGGGAAGTCAAGTTACGTCTTTATGACTGGCGCAAACGTCTTGTTTGCATTTAATGCCGGGCAGGTAATAATGCATTTCAGGCCCAGTCAGAGTTGCTGCTGCTGCTGCTGCTGTCGGAAGTGAGCGCCGAGCTAGGCAAATATATGTACAGACAGGCAGCCAGGCAAACAGACCGCCAGACGGACGGACAAAGAGACAGCCGTCAAACACATCGTAAAATTTGTTTTCTCGCCTTGTATTTGCATTGTACAAAATTCTGCTGCTGTTGAGGCCATTGCTTTTTCCTTATGGCTGTGTCAGGGTCAAAGTCAAATCTATTTGTACTGGAAAATACTTTCATGCCCTACTACCACATACATAGTACAAATTTGCATTTAAAGGCACATGTGCTACTTAAAATTATAACCCTTTAAATTATAACTGCATAAGAACCATTTGAGTAAAACAGAATTATTCATTTTTGATTAATTTACTCATTTATACTAATTCAAATACATTATTGGAGCTGGAATTTTAAAATATATATTTCATATTCATAATTTCATATTTTCAAATTCTTTATTGCCTTGATTCCAGACTACTTATCGCACTCAAATCAGCAATGCGAAAGAAAATGACCGACAAATACAAAAACACATCTCTTACATGCTGATGTCAAAATTCTTTAGAAATTTGTCAAATGTCAAATGCTCACATTCAACGTTGATTAAATTCACTTTTAAAATACAATTTGTACTTTATTTATTCATCCGTGAGGGGTTTCAACAATCACAAAATACACTTCCTAAAACTATTAAAATAAATATATATATAAATAAAAATTCAAACTAAAAATTATTGCCTTTTTTATGTATTATTATTTATAATCTAATCTAAATACAAATTATTTAATTACTCTCAACAGTTGCTTCATGATTTGGATTATCTTTGTAGGTTTTTATTCATCGATACTTTTCGATTGTATTTTTTTAATAACAAAGAAGGTTTTAGTTCATGTGATATTTTTCCTTACTACTCCAAAGAAAATGAAGAAATTAATAAAAAAAAAAACAGAGCAATAAAAAAAGTTTCTTACATATTTAACGATGCTGAAATTTGAATAAGTTAATTAACAAAATTAATATTATGCTTATGGCTTCATTATGTAGACAAAAAAAAACTAAGATTCAGTAAGATCACTTCCAAACAAAATTCACATGCCATATGAAAAAAAAAACAGAATTCCCGCAATCACCAATGGCTCGCTCAAACACAAGATTTGCGGTGTGAGAAAAGTTCATTGGCTCTGCCACCATAAAAAAAATAACTATCAAAAAAAAAGGCCAATGAAAGAGAGAGGGAGGGGAGGGGGAATAGAAGAATCGGGTTTTTTCGGTGGCCTGCAAGATGCTGTGAACGAATTAAATTAAATTTGTGTTATCCAATTAGACACAGCACAGCTCATTGCCATGGCCAAAAGGGGCCTCTGTTTTAACGATCTTTCTCCCAGCTAATTATGAGACGCCGTACGTCCGCCTGTCCGCCTGTCCGCCTGTCTGTCCCCCGGTGTCAGTTGGACAGTTACAGCCACTCCAAATGGCGGCGATGCTGCTGCTTTTAATTACGTTGAATTTCTTTATTCCCAGAACCCTTTTCGGCTTACATTCCCCTGTGTTTCCCCTGCAAGGTGGCATGGAAAGCGAAGAATTTAGATAACAGAGATTCCAGCTAAGCTCAAATCGTCATCATCATCGTTGTGGATGAAAAATCTTGTTGTTTTTCCAGTTTCCACAGACAGCGACAGCGATACGAGTTGAGTTTTGGAGTATCAAAGTGGGAGCCGGTCTTCAGGAGCCAGCGCAGAAACCCAAAAAACATACCGAAAGCAATGCAGTCTCGAAGTCATCGAACAAGTTTCTGACTAGTTTTAACATTCCTGTTTTTTTTTTCTTTTATAAAAATCAAAACATGTTCAAACCGGGTCTGGGCAATTGGTTTTCAAAAGAAAAAAAAAGAAGAAAAAAGATAGCTATGCCTCGAGCATATACCTACACACCTAGACATCTACACACACACACACACGTGTGTGTAAAAGGCAGTCTTAAGCAGTCCATATCAAGAACAAAGAGAAAACACACTAATGCCTCCAAAGGGATGGCAGATGATGAAAATTGAGAGAAATATGGCACATCTACCGTCCACTGACATGACAGCCTGAAGATGTCTGATGCGAGACATTTTGAGAAGTCATCTTCCAGAGAGACAAGAGCTGTGGAGGCATCTTCCAAATACACATATCTCGAGCATGTGTTGCTGCAACTCAGTTGCTGCTCTCAGCCCATCTTTCTCCATTTGACAGGCTGCCTCAACATGGCCACTGCCCCTCGGAGCCATACACTTATTTTTGTACTTTTCCCTCTTCTTTCTGTAGTTGTGTCAATTCAGTTCAGTTCTCAATATTTTTGACAATACGACAAATAGTCAGAGATTTGTGTGTACTGTACATGAATCATTCACAATGAAAGCAAAACTAAAGATAGAGAGCTAGAGAGATTAGAGTCTTACATAAAAATGAAAAATATTTTGATTTATTAAGTAAAATTATAAGCAAAAAGTTTAAATAATGAATATTACTTATTCGTATTCCACAAATATGTTTGAATCGAAATTTTCGCATTTTGTAAACAGGCCGGTTTAGAAGTAACGAATTTTGGTATATGTGATTTCTATATTATTTAGTAGATCCATGAGAATTGTGACTAGAGAGCTAAAGAGATTAGAGTCTTATATTAAAATAAAAAATAGTTTGAGAATTTTCCACAATTGGTAATTAAGAAAAAAAAAGAAATAAGCAAAAAGATACAACAATGATTGTTATTTATTGGATATTGACAAATGTGTTTAAATCCAAAATTAGGCATTTTAAAAACTGGCGGATTTGGAACTTAATATTTCTGGTATACGTGATTTTTATATTATTTAGTAGACCCGAGAGAATTGTGATTAGGTTTAGAGAGTAGGGTTTTAGAGATTGTAGTCTTAATATATAAAAAAAAGAGCCTAAAATATGTTGAGAATAATCCACAATTGTCAAGAGCAAAAAGTTTGATGAATTATTTTATAAGCTAAGTAAAAATATAAAAAAAAAACAAAATAATTAACAGCTTTAAGCCTAATCAGAATAGTGTGTTAAGAAATTATTTATATATATTAATAATGATATTTTTGTCACTCTACATATTCATGGCCGTTTCAACAGTGCTAAGTCAAAAACCATTAAATAAATTAATGAGTGAATCCAAAAACAAAACGGAAATCTCCATCATAATTTTTATTAATCGTCTAATAAACTTATTTATATAAATGTTCATAGCAGATGCTTTATGATGTGTTGCAGTAAAAGTTGTTAATGATTATTTTATGCTGGACAGTTTTGCGCCAATTGGGCAATTAGAAACCAAGGGGAATCACCTGAGAGAATTCGAGGTCCGTGCTTGTTTGTCTCTTGTTGTTGTTGTTGTTGCTGTTGTTGTTGTTGTTGTTGCTTTTGTTGTTGCTGCTGTTGCTCTTGTTTACTGTGTACTTAAACAATATTTTAGTACAATAAATCTAGCTAGTTTACTGCTTTTATTGCCAGCAAAGCGTTTTACGACAAACAAACCGACATGCAGGGTGCCCCAGAAAGACGGCGTTTGACAGCAAACTCTCCAAGTGAGTGGCAGGCAGAAGGCAATTTTTTATTTTTACTGTATATAAATATATATATATATATATATAAATAAAAATAAACAACCCTTTAATTTGCAGTAAGACTCGACTATTCAGAAATGATTGGGTTCTGAATGCAGTCAACATTTTAAGCAGATTTTAAGAGGCAATTCTACGCATCCAAAAAAAGAATCGTTTTTTTGAAATCGCCCAAAAGTATTTCCCATTTTTTTAAAAATAATTTACAGATAAAAGCAGAAATAATTCTACAAGCGAATTTAGTGTTTTTTATATTTATTTATTTTATTTATTTGTATTTTTATATTGTAGAAATATTTGATTCTCTAAGCAATTCATTTCTATAAAGTAAATATGCAAAACCCTCATTTAGGAAATATAAATATGAGTATAAATATTTTTAAATTCAGAAAAAACAAATACTACAAATTTGTGACTTGTCTCTTAAGTTGTCTTCAGCCTTGGATAATTTTTTTAAATAAGAAAAAAATTTACTCTGCAGATCAGAATAGAAAAACACTGGTTCTTAGAAATATTCCTGCTGCCGTGGCAACAGTTGCGGCCATTAAAATTGACACATTTGCAGTCAAATCGAGTCGGTTTGATTCGCTTCTTCTGTCGAAGAGAATTCAAATTCCACTTTTGTCTCTGGCCAATTGGACAAATGGTTGCCCATAAATATTTGGGGTCTGTTGAACTTGAAAAAAACCAGACAATTCGTCTTCGTTTTATGGCGACTTACTTTTATTTATTGGCAATTCGCCATCGAGTGCTACCTTTGCGAAGTGGTAAATAGATAATATTTTGCAGTGCATATTTAAAATATTAAGGCACAACTAGCTAGAAATATGAGCAGCTTGTAAATAAGTTAAGATAAGTAGTAAATAAATTCAAAATGCTTTCAGCATTTCATTTGAAATGATTGCTTCTATTTAGGCGCTTTTTGTTTTTTTTTGTTTATTACGAGTGGTCAAAAGGTGTTAATTGCTCAGCTCTCCAACAACAAGGTGTTAATTCCACTTTTATGGTCATTAAATCGGCCACCTGTTCAAATTTCGAAAATATCAACCCCCAGCTCGTCAGCTTCAGATTAGTGTTGTCATCAGTACACTGAGGCAAATACAGAGCTCGTTGATCAAGAAGTGACTCTTGAATAAATTTTAATTGGCCTTGAAGTGTTCTCAACTGCCAGTTTTGAATATTGCGGTAGCTAAAATCAAATTCACATGCAAATCACTAGATTTAAATTTGAATAATAATATAAATAGCTAGTTAAAATTCTTAAAGTTGCAGTACAATTAACGGAAAGCATTTTTGCTAAAGCATTTTTGCTAAAGCCTTCACTAAGCCGCACAAAAACAAAAACAAAGCCAGAGCTGGAGCTGGAGCCCGCTCCGGAAGGGGGGAGGGTCAAGAACATAAAACTCATTTTGCCAAAATAAGTGAAATCATCAATTTTACTTTCCTATTTTTTTGTTGTTGTTGTACTCCGCTTCTATTCTATGCTGGTTATCTGAATCCCAACTTCCAAGGCATATTCTTATCACACGCAGCAGGGGATGGAAACTTTGTTGCTCTTAGCAGTTCCATGGGGGAAATTGACTTGCGAGTTGCCTTTTCCTTTTGCTTTTCCTCTTGCTTTTTCTTTTTAAAAAGCCCAGTGCAAAAGCGACTTGCTCATTTACATAAGCATAATTTACACATAGAGTAGTTACGCAGCAAAATAGCTTTGAAAGATACACACCCACACACACACTTACACACTTACACACTTACACACACACACACATGTCAGCAACATGGCCGTCCTGCTCCAGCAGCTAAAACAGCAGCCAAAGTCAGCAAAATATTTATTCAAATAGCGTACGAAGCTTCCCCCACAGCTGGCGTTGCTCTCTCTCCTTGGCCTCCTTGGTCTCCCTAAAGGTTAATTTCAGTTTCGGCGAGGCCATTGTCAACCCCCGGCAAACCGGCCGCCGTCCCCGCCCCAGCCGCATCACTTGTGATGACGCCAACGCCGCTGGATACTGGAGCAACCCCAAACAAGCAACGTGGAGACGGAGACGGAGCCGGAGCAGGAGGCAGATAAGCAAACTCAAAAGCATTCAAAGATTTCAAAGAAAATGGAAAATGCGAGAAAATGGAAGAAAATGGGGGAATGTGGCATGGCCGCTAAAACTTCTCAGCCAAGGCGAAAAACAAACACCAGCAACCCCCGTCGCAGCCATCGAATCCAGTTTGCCGAGTTCGTCGAACAGGCGACGGCAAAACACTTTTGCTGACGTTGTCACTTCTACATACAGTGGCGTACAAAAAAATAGCAACACTATAAATTTATTCTTTAAAATCTTAGTTTTTTGATATTTAGAAAAAATGGTTTAATTTCTGCGGGGGTTTTAGTTTGAGCGCGATTTATTAAGTTTCAGTTAGATTTATTTTCTGATTTCAAATAGTGATTTTTAATATATATATTATTTTGATTATTACATTTAAAATAAATCTCAAATCATGGATATCGCTGTAGGACAAAGAAGCATGAAAGCATGAAAAATCAATATTGGATGGCAAATTCTACAGAGAATCATTGAATTAGAATGGAAAAGGCTGATTAGCAAAGGCGAACTATATTCTTTCAAGATTTAACTATAAAATTAAATTTATATCGCATATCTTAAATATAATAATAAAATGATATTTTTCTTTATTACATTTATTTTTTTCCACTAATAAAAGTTTTCTGAAGTTACAAAATTAAAAGCAAAAATCTTTCAACACATTTCTTGTGATTATTTTTGCAATTATTTTTTTCGCAGCTGTACACACACACACACATACACACAGATAGATACACACCCAGAGCACAACACAACCCCAAATGCTGAGTGGGTGGCTGCGAGGGTGGCAGGGACTCTGAACGGACTCTCAACGAGCTATTCGCCTTGCCATAATATCGATCCCATGTTGCCTTCGCTCAATGAGTTCTCAATTTACTCTGCTTCCGTTGCCCTCGACACACCCTCCGCCCCTGGCCACACTGGCCACACCCGTGGCACTCTGTCTCGTGTATGGATTTCATATATAAATATATATATATATTTTTGGACACGCAAAGTTGAAGCTTACAAAAAATATCGACTTGAATTTCAAAAAATTGTCCTAAAACTAAAATCGCTTGCAAAATAGAAATTATTTCTAAGCAAAAAAATTATATAAAACTAAAAATGCTTTCCAGGAAAGAATAAAAAAGCTATTTCGAGTCGCCGTAAAATTGTTTTTATAACTGGAAAATTTTAATTTTTAACCTGTGAACCAAAAAATTAATTTTATAGTTGCGATTGCATGAAAAACGTACAAAAATACCAATCGAAACTATGCGTATTATCTCTAAATTGTAGCAAAATGTAGTCTGAAATTAAGCAATTAAAATCTTGGGTTTATAGAAATAAACTTTCTTAATTTGAAATACACATGACGCCAAAGGGAAACGCATTTATTCTGAGCGCACTCAAATGAAACGAGTCACAATCGAAATGCATTCGATTTATTTTTTTTTTGTTTTTGCTTAGTTAACCAAAAAAAAAAAAATATATATATATATATATATATATATATACACTTGTGTTATTGCTTGAAGACAGTCTTCGCATTCCATACATCGAATTTAACATCGAATTGGAGATTCTTTCTTCGACCACGTTGTCATTATTAATTGAATTATAAATTTAACATTTTAATATTATGCCTGTGCTTGTCTGTAGCTACTCTGTGGTTGTTGTTGTTGTTGTTGTTGTTGGCTGCCTCTTTCTTTTCCCCCCTACCCACAGTAAAGAACTTGAGCATGTGCAACACGCTACGTGATATGCTTGGCAATGGTTGCATACCCCCGAGTTCGTGGAATTTTAGCTGAGTAAGATGTGAGGACCTCAAGCTAATTTTCATTTGGGCGCATGCGAAGTTGATAATGTTCAAGCAGAGAGGGGGGGTGGGGCACTGTACAGTGAGGCAAATTGAAGGAGCATTAAGAATACTCTTTTATTATTTTAAGTGTTTCAATATTATATTAAACGGACTCAAATTTACACATCACTTTTCGCTTTTTAACAATAATAAAGATAAAAATAATTTTTTTATATTTTGACATTTAAAAAACTTTAGATAATGAAAGCCTAAGAAAAAAATTGAATTAAAAAAATTCTGATCATTACAATGATGTAGAGATGTTGCTACCTGCCTAATAAGTAATAACAATATTAATAATAATAATAATAATCTTAGTCTTATCTGTTTTAAATGATTTATATTATTGGCAAATTATATAACAAATTTGAACATAAAAAATTGATTGACAAATACACAATAATAATAATAATTTTGGTCTTATCTCTTTTCAATGATTTATATTATTTGCAAATTATATTAACAAATTTGTACAAAAACATTTGACTTGAATTCACAATTTGTTTTATTGCTGTCATTTGATTGAATCCATCAGAGAATTTAATGGGTTGCAATAAAGCAATAATTGAAATTGAGTTAAATTCGCGTTAAACTCTGAACTGAATCTAAACTGAGTTCGTTAAATTAAAATTAATGAAAAAGTTATTATTATGTTGGCATAAATGTTTTTGTATTTTAAAAATGTACAGTATAAATTATTAATACCTTTTTAGTTAGTTTTATTTTTAAGCCAAAAGTTATGACTTCCTAGGAATAGTTATTTTTAAATTTTTTAATTAAAAATTGTTCAAATAATTATTAATTTTGAAAAGAGTTTTCTTGTGTTTGCAACCAATGTGCCGCACCAAGTCAACAGCCGAGCGAGTGGCGGCTGTTCGATTATCCAGCTGAGCGACGAGGCGGACTCAAGATAACAAGTTGAACCGGTCCGTCGGAAGTCGGTTTGTCCGTCGGTGTGTCTCTCTGTCTGTCTGCCTGTCGGTCCGATGGAGACGATGCGAGTAGAAAGCCACAATCAGAAATTTAATAATGGCTGCACAAAAGACAGCACGAAGCGCGTTGACGTGCACATATTTTACGAGTTTTATACCCAAGCAACGAATTCGTGTTGTATCTGATATACACACACACAAACACACACACATATGCTTGAGGCAGGCAAACACATTGACAGTTGGACAGTTGGAGGGACGGACAGTGCATTACACTTGCTGCTGCAGCCGGCAGAGAAAGGCAAAGGAGAAACCCATATAAAGTCATCAAAACAGAAAAAAAAAAAAAGAAAAAAGAAAATTGAAAATGGCCGCAAAAACTGCACCCTGAAAAGTGTTTAGGTGAAAGCGGGAATCTCTCTCAGCTGCAGCAGGTTCACCTAGGGTAATTTTTGTAAGTGTTTTTTTTTTTTTGTCGGGTCCTGCCCCCGGGCTGATCTGCCGATCGTCAGCTGCGTCGTTGGCAGCAGCAGCAGGAGTGGCAACTCCGATTCCTGCCCCCGATTAAAACTGAGCGATAAAGAACTAAACTGGCTGTTTGGCAGCGTGTTCTCTTTTTTATTTCTGTGGGTCCGTTTTATGGCTTCATAAGTGGAACTTGGTTGCTTTTCTTGTTTCTGACTATTGCGCACGATTTTCCCTTTGTTCTGGCGAAAGTCGTAAACATTTTCAGTTAGCCAGCCAGCCAGCAACAAGCCCTCAAGCAGGTTGTTCCTCGTTGGTATTTCAAAAACAAAAAAAAAAAAAACTTTCCGAAACAATGAGAAACAATACAAAAAATATAGTTATAAATGTCAAGATTTTGAAATGCATCGCTTAATCCTGAGGCAGCGTCCGCTGCCAAGGATGTGGATGCACCTGATAGACATCTGGCATCGCCGGCTGGCCTTTGAACCCAGTTTTTTGGTCTGACTCGATTGGCAATTAGCCCAGAGGACCAATTTCTCACGCACATAAAAATTCACTTAAAGTTTTGAAATGAATTAATGATTGGACTGTGCCACACAAGCAGCGCAGCAAAAGCAAAAGCACCGCCCTCCCCCCCTCAACAAATAAATCCACTCATGGATGCTTTTTTCCTAGAGATTTTGTGATTTTTGGCAATTGATTTAATGTGTCATTCATAGATTTTTATTGCGTCATTTTATTGCCGTCTTTAACTTCCGATTTACCACAATTGGCCCGCTTGGACTGGACTGCCCTGCCCCACTTGCCACGCCCCACCAGTGTCATTCTCACTCGAGTCCTCAAACCTCAATCCACGTCCTCGACCTGCGTGGCATCTTAACAGGGAAATCATGTACTCGCCGTACTTTACTTTATTTATAGCCATTTTTAATACCGCCAGACCCGCCTCCAGCTGGACATTTTAACGCCCTATACACAGCGAGTCAGGGGCATGGGTGAATGGGCGGGGGAGAGGCAAGTTGAGAGAGCATGGAGCATGGCCACTTTATGTTACAATAATGTTCCCTCGACACTGCTGCAATCGAATTGTTTTGGCCATAAAATCAAAAAGGTAATTCGAGCAATGCGGCGTGGGCCAAGTCAAAACAATATCCCGGCTAAAAGCAGAGTGCGGCTCTACTGTTGCACTTTCCCAGTTCATGCCACACGATTTTCATATGCAGAGTTCAGTGCTCAATTATATCTTTTATATATTATTCCAATCTCTTCGGGAATCATTATATTTAATGGATTTAGATAAACTTACCGAAATAATGTTTAGTTGAGCTTCCGATTGATTGTGTTTTTATATTTTTGATAAACTGCAAAAATAAGAGAATATTAAAGAAATTAGAAGGGAATAATTTTGTTGTATATTACGATAAAATTATTTATTTTGGGATATCAGATAGACCAAATAATGAATGGTAGTACATTAATGTTTTAAAACCCATCCGAAGTAGCTAAATAATAATCAACTGACCAAATAATTATTATGTGAAAATAACACTCTATTAAAATAATACAAAATCGAAAAAATTAAAACATAAACAAACCAAATAAATAATTTGTAGCATTAAAGTAAGTTTTAAAAAATCGAAAGAACTAAATTAGGGAAAACCAACCAAATAATAGTGGAAAATAACATTAACATTTTTAATATTCGAAATATTAAAACATAAATCAAACCAAATAAATAATTAAAAAACATTAAAAAAGACACTCAAAATTATTCATAAAAAGTCTACAACAGGATCAGATATAAAAATATATATAAAAATACATATATACTGTCAAATAGTTTGGACCTGAGCTAACCACAATTGCGGTTGCATAACCATAATTATAATTAATGTCTATTTAGAATAAATGTTTGGGGCAAATGTTTGAGCTACACTCACCGAAACGAGGAGGCGTTGATAACGTTGCTAGATAATTTATACAAATCAATACAAATTATGAGCTAGCAACGAAATGTTTATTAAGATTGCGGCACTCGTTAAATTGAAATCAAAACACACCAAAACGAATTTCAGAGTCGTAAATTAATTTATATGTATATATTTATTTTTTTTTATGGGGGAGTAGTTGTCTCATTTAATGTTGCTGCATTGCCATGTACGATGAACTTTAGGCAACAAAGTGAATATTAATTGAAATACTTTGATTTTTATGACCATTTGCGATAATAACTTCGACTATTGGCATTAAATTGTACACCATAATTTAAAAGTGCCTCTCTTCTGGCACTCGCTCACAATCGAAGCGCGCTCGCCGCCGTCATCGATGGGTATCGAAATTGGATTCGGGAATAGGGATCAACACACACAGGCACACAATCGCGCGACCACACACGCACACGCACACACGCATATATAGTTCCCCAAAGGCAGGAGCCAAACGAAGACGGCGGGAAAAACACGAGGAAAAACAGACAAATCAGCGACGCGCATGCGAGATAACGACTCCGAAATTGTTAGAGAGCAACTAACACTAAAAAATTAAATTCAATATTTTGTTTGTTTAGACAAAAAACTGAACTGAAACGAAAACCGAACGACAAAAAAACTGCCGAACCGAATGCGAACGAATGCGAATGCTTTGCGAGCGAGTGACTCGAGCGTCGTCGCCGAGCCTCAAGGCAGCGAGCGAGCAGCTCTCACGTCAACTCTGCTTGCGCACTGATCTTGCCCATGGGTGGAGGGGCAATGGAGAGAATGGGTGGGTGGGGGAATAGGGCAGCAAGCAGTAAGCAGCAGACACAAAACATTTTTACATAGTATTATTTTGGTTTTTATTGCTGCGCCGAAAAGACGTCGACCAGAGGGGGCAGAGGGTGGACAGCTGGAACGAAGACTGGGGCTGAGGCTGAGGCTGGGGCGAGCTGACGGCGAACAAGTGTACATATTCAAATAAGAGCGGGCGATCTCGCAATATTCGAAGCGGGCAGCGGGCAGCGGGCGAAATGGAAATGGCAGCCAAATGCGGCTCATCTTAACTTAAAACTCGCCGACAAAGTTCAAAAAAAAATATTTAAATATACATATATGTATATATATAAATATATATATAGATGTAAAGATATATATACATATGCATATATAAATTTACTTCATTTTATTATATTTTAATTAAAACATTCTTGACATGTGCGCTCTTTTTGGGTATTTCTTCTTTTTTTCCCTGCCTTTCTGTGCTGTCACTCAAACATAAATATAGTTATATATATATATATATATATATATATATATACATATATATATACATTTATATATATATGTGTGAATAATTGTCTTCTTTTTCTTGCCTTATATATATATATATATATATATATAGTTGGCCCCTCCGGAAAAGATCGACAATGCGAACAACTTCGCATGCCCTGACAGACTTTGCGGATGGTTGGCCACGCCATGTTGCTCCCGCCTTCCCCACACCCCTCTGTTACAGCCGTCTCTCTCAAAATGTCACAAGACAAGTTTTTTTTTATAAAAAAAATAAACAACAAAAATTACGTTTTTTAGAAATGCCGCCATTCTGCGTCGTAAATAGACAACTAAAAATGTTCACAAAAAATACCCTATAGCGAATAAATATATGAAGTATATAATTATCTACTTTAGAATTTTCACACAATATAAATAATATCACTAGCAATAAATGTCACTTTATTAGCTAAATGAAGCAGAATCCTATAATATGTTTAGCTGCTGTCAAAAGCATATAAAAAGTAGGTTAAACATTTTTTTACTGTATTATAAGAAAGCAAACCAAATATAAAAAGCTTTTTAAAAAATTGTTTAGTTAAATTATGAAATTATTTTGTAATACAATCATTTTCTTCTTCTATGGTTAATATTTAATTTTACACAATTACAAAAAAACAAGTGAATATATCACTTGTATATTAATTTAAATTAGTTTGAACTATTTTGTGAGATATGCTATCATATAACATTAATAAATAAATAAAAAAAAAATTAATCAGTTATGAAAGTAAGTAAAAATTAATAACAATAGATTTTAAAGTATTAACAAGAAAAGTTTAAGTCATTTTAAATAAATTCAATATTATTTCGTTTATTTTGAAAATATTGTATTTTTCTGTGTCGACATTAAATAAACAAGCAGTATTCATACTGACTTTAAATACTATATTTTTATTTAATGTCGACCCAGAAAAACAAAACATTAAAGCTTTCCTTAATCGAATTTCTAAGAACTTTGATGTGAATATATATATTTATATATTTATATATATATATATATTTGTATATATATGAATACATATTTGCTTGCATAAATCTCATTAAAAAAAAACCACCAGACATCTCAGGTGCATAGGTTGCACAAACTTTGGCCTTTTTAAAGGGAAATCCAAGATTTTTTTATAGCTATGTATAAATATATCATGCTTTGCCATCGTTTTTAATGCTGATTTTTCATATTAAATTGAATGTACATATTTTGGAAATTCAAGGGTATGACACTTATAAAATTGTCCACAGTTTCAAGCTGAATTGAAATTAGTGTTGTTATTCTGTTTTTGGCGATTTTGTTTGCGGAGGTAACATAAATCTTTAGCGGCGGCCATTAAAAATTCGCAATTTTTGTAGTTGTAGTTGCAGTTTTAGTTGTAGTTTTAGTTGTAGTTGTAGTTGTGGTTGTAGTTGTGGTTGTAGTTGGCATCCCTATTTCATATTTGTTGGCAGCAAAACCAGTTTTGGTCTGACAAACGCGGCGCTGTTGCCAATCAAACCTGTTTCGGCGTCAAGTGCAAAAATTAACAAAAAAAAAAAAGCAACTTTCAAATTGCAACTTAACTGAAAATCAAGTTAAGCTTTAATTAAAAACCTGGAAAACGCAATTAAAACCCCATCGCAGCAGCAGCCGCAACCACAACCTGTGCAATTAACAACAAGCAAAGCAGAGAAAAAAACAATGCTTAGAAAAATCTTGCCAAAGTGTTGCGAGTAATTGACCACCCAAGGGGGGGTTTCAAAGAGGGGATAAAGAGGGGGATTAAAGAGGAACCAAGCGCGGCAGCGAATCATTTTTGCTATTTGCTAATGCTTTTGCTACTGCTGCTGGCCATGAGTGTTCAGACTCACACACACATACACACACACACACGCTCATAAGCTGATCAGTGGTGCGCACATCAATTGCCACGCCTCCCCCCCTTGCCAACAAAACACAGATTGCGGCCTTGAGGCTAACAGGCTAACTTGATACTTGGCAAGTTGGCTAACAGATTGCGGCTGCTTTGTTCTCTCATGCAAGCAAACAAGTTGAGTCGAGTCGAGTCGTGTCCAGTGGACTCTCCGTCTCCAGGAAACACAACTCTTCCAGACTCAACCCCTTTGGAAGCGTTGCACACACTCACATAAGGGCAGCAGTTGAAAGTAAGAAGCGTGTTTCATAAATTGAAAGTTGCCGCCGTTGCAAAAAAATTTATAAAAACGCTGGAAAGCACAAAAAAAAAGAAACAGGAGTAAAAAAGCCACATTTAGATTGCAATCTGGCGAAACGAGCGCTGGCTGACCGTCAGACACTGGTCGCTGGCCAGTGGGAAAAGCGCTGCCACTCTAAAAATGGCCGTCAGCAATCAGCTGGGTTGGGGAGGGGCGGAGGGGGGAGTGGCAAGTGCGGTTGCCGGGTAAATGTACAAAACACAAAACGAAACGGAACGCGGTCATAAAACGCTTCATATTCGCGGCTTTCAGCAACAAACAAAGCAACCGAAAAAAAAAAATAAACAGAAGAGGCAAGACAAAAAAATATGCGAGTAATTATTTTTATTAAAGAAGCAGCAAAACAGAAAGCAGCCACACACACACACGATACACACTCACACACACAGTCGACCCTTATGCCCCTCCCAGGCCAGCTTTAATTAAAGTTGGCCAGCCTCAGCCTCAGCCCCAAATAGGAGTTGCCAGTCAAAACCCAAATGCACGAACCCGTTGTGGTTAAGTCTAACGCAGTTTTCATACTTAAAAAGTTGGCTAACTGAAAACCACAAGTATTTTAACTAATTTATTTTGGCTAAGTTTAGAAATGTTTTATTTTAAAATACTCAAGTATTGAATTAAACTATAACTGCAATTTCTTACGAATCATTTATTTTTCTGAAAAAATATCTGAACATAAGTTAAACAAATATATTAAATATATTTATATATATATTTGAATTGTCTAAAACGATCTTAGATATAATGACAACTAAATCAATGACAATAACCTACATTTATAGAGCAAAGGCAATCTGCTCACAAGATATATATGAATTTGCTAAAAATATAGAAAATATATTATATTCGGACTGTTCGTTTGGCAGTTAAATAAGGTAAGTCAATTTTAATATAATCGCGAACTTCATTTAAGCAATGTTATTTTTCAAGTAAATTACTGAGAGACATTTAATATATATCCGATGTAACATGATTTTGACTACAAATATCTGTATACATAAAAATAGAAGATTTTATACATTTTATTTCGCTGCACTTATAATTTACTGTGTAATTCACAATGACGTTTCAGTTACACATTTTTTAATAATTTACAATATTTTCTAATGTAAATACTAATAATTGCTTATTAGTTTTGTTTGATTTAGAAGGATGTTTTTCAATAACCTGAATACTTGAATAGTTTCCAAATATTTCTAATTTAGTCACCTCAGAAAAGTCACAAAATCATAATTCTTGCCACCCATTTATGGGGTTGTGGCTAAACTGAAATATTCTTGCACTCCATTCAACAAATTGAAATATTCCATTGCGTCGATCGATTAACAACCACCACAACTAAATTAGAGCTGAGGGCGCTGCAAGTGGTCCCCTTCACATCAGCAGTTGTCAATTAAGCCCCAAGATGAGCGGAAAGTCATGTCAGTGCCCGCAGCGACAACTGAATTAATGGCAATTGGACAATTAGACAAACAGAGCTGCAACTATCACCAAAAATGGAGAATTGAGATGTCAAAATTTATGGCTGACTGAATTACAAAGTGAGAGTGAGAGAGAGAGAGAGATAAGACAGATGGCCGGGGAGCCGGGGAGTTTGGGAATTGACACTGGCGTGTAATACGAATAATAACAATAACAACAAGACTGAACGAAAACTTGTGAAAACATTTGAAATATGCAACTGTAAATGTAGCTGTAAACTGTAACAAAGCCAGCAGAATGAACAAAGACATACCCCACCCCTCCCCTTCAATGCAATGGAAAGGAAGTTGCAGCGAAGACAGAAAGAGAGTGAGAAAGAGTGAGAAAAATAGTAATTTTCCATCCATCATAAATAATGTTAAGCGCCACGGCTGAGGGAAAAACATGCACGGCCCATTAACTTTTTGCGGTGCGGCGGGGTGTTGGGGGTTGTAGGTAGAGAACGGTACGAGTTGCTTACCACGCATACATACGCACACACATACATACATGCATTCATGCATAAATATATATGTACATATAAACATATATATGCGACCTCGAGTTCAGACCCACATGTGCATCCCCAGTGTGTGTTTGCGTTTGCTTTTGTGTGTGTGTGTGTGTGTGTTTTGCGACCGACATTTCGAAAGCTGCGCAAGATTTCAGCCAACAAATACAAATGCAAAAAAAAGATGCTTGAAAAAATAGTTGAAAAGTTTGCTTCAAACCAACAGAGATGATTTAATGCCGTGTTTGCCGACTAACCCTGACTTGTTATATATACATACTGCATATATATATATATATATATTCATGTATATATATTTAGACATACAGATATTGAGATGTGTGTGCAGAGGTTAAGCTGAAAGTCAACTTTAAAGTTAAGCTGAATATTTTTGGCAAAAATGTTTCTACTTGGACGCGCTTACTTGTCTTAAATTTTAATTGTTTAATTGTTAATAATAATTTAATTATTTCGCTTTACTCAAAGTGCTCAAGTGTCATGCTGAGCTTTTGAATGTAATGCCCAAAGAGCAAATAAATTTAATTGTGCGACGATTAAGTCGACGCCAAAACCAAGATGCATTCAGCGAGTAAAGCGACTAAAGCGCAACGTCGTCATTAAACCGCACCTCGACTTAGCCTCTGCTGAGACTCAGTTGGAGGCGGAGATGGAGTCTTTCTGAAGCACATTAAAAAAAGGGTTAAAGCATTTCAACTAACGTGGTTGTTTTATACGCCAAAACCACGGACGCGATTTAATCTTATTTCGATAATTTTAATAAATATTAATAATATTTTAAATATTCTCCTTTACACGATTGAAATTAATTAACCCAATCAGTTCAGAATTAATTTAGAATTCTTATTAAATTAAATAAATGTATTTGATGGATTACATTAAGAAAGCAAGTTCTAAAAACGTAATGTTTTTTTTGCCATAGAATATTTGTAAGGGAACAGTCGCTAAATAAGAATTATAGCTAAAAATAATCCAATAATAATAATAACTATCTATTAGCAATCATATGTTTTACTATTTAGCTTTTCTTGAAAGAAAATCAAATTATATTTATTTTGTTTACTTGTCGTTAAGCTAGGTCCCCCAAAGATATCAGTTCTACCGCCCTATACATAAAAAATACACTTTTAATTATGAACAAATGGAAAAGCCGAACTGTACAAACAAAACAATTATTTTGCAGTTCAGAATTAAGACACAGATCATTTTTAGGAATGATATAGAGTAGTCACCATGGAGGTGGCTTTTCAATTATAAAAATGCCGGATATGCAACAATGTTTAACGAGTAAAAAGCATAAGTTATTGGTAATGCCCAACACTTTCAGTCAATTGATTTATTTTTGGTAGATTTGGTTATAAGTTGAGGTAATTTATGCTGTTAACAGAAACTAAGCATAATAGGAGAAATGAAATACTCAAATTTGATCTGAATGCATTCGAAGAACAGATATTCTCCAGATATATTCAAGATATATTCAGTTTTGTAAACAGAGTATAAAAATCATGCAATGGCTGCGCTTCTGTTGCCGTCTTAGATAAATACTCAACACAGTCAGCAAAACTCACCACAGCGACGGCAACAGACACACACACGCATACACACACGCACACAGAGAGCAGCATTCAATGTTGCTGTGTTGCTCTGCTTGTATTGCTTACATTCGAAAGAGCGAGCCGACGATCAGTACAGATCGCCTGCGGGACATAGGCAAGAGCGAGACGCAAGACCAATGGCTGACGCAGCAGCAACAACATGGATCTGCCCACTTGAACTAAAGACATAAGAAAAAAACGCTTGAGCTGGCAAAAAAAAAACAGAACAAAACAAAAATATAAATATCCAAATTTAAAACAAGTGTAAGAAATGCACAAGCACTATTCGAACTTATAAAAAAAAATTTGGACACACATATAATAAAAATATAATCGATTTTTAATTGTTTGGCATGGTTCCTATTGTTTTTGTTGTTGTTGTTGTAGTTGTTGTTGTTGTTGGCGATGAATCAGAAATAAACAATAAAATGTCAAAGCAAAACAAAGCAAAGCAAATGACGCTTAAAATAATGTACAACAAATCAAAGTCACATTTTGTTACCCTTGTTTGCGCATATTAAGAGTTCCCCCCATACACCCCTGCTCCACCACGAAACGCAAACACACCCACACCCATCATTCGTGTGTCTAGTGAAATTATTGCTAATATAAAAATATTTTGTAGGCCCATAAAAGCGAACAGAGATACTGAAAGAGGCAGCAATGCGGCGGGTGTATCGGACGTGGGTGTATTTGTGTGGGTGCGAATCCTGATCTGCATGTGGTTGGTGTCTATTGATGCAAGCCATGTCGGCGAAAAGAGCAGAAGAGCAGAGTCATACAATATTTTAAGGCCTAATTTTTTGACGAGTTTTTAAACGATTGTAAAACTCTTTTTCTCGCTCGCCCGCTTTTACGAGTGCCAGGGCAAGCTGAGGCAGGCAGTGAATTATGGGCCAGGCCCATGATAGTAAGGCCCGCCCTACTTCCCGTTATTATTTGCTTGTTGTTGTTGCTTGTTTATGGGCCAAGTCAGTGTGACAAAGCCGTGTAAGCGGGGTGGTGCTGGTCGCGTTTATTACGTGAGCTATGAAAACAAACAAAAAAAAAAAACAAACCATAATCGCGCAGCGCTAGCTAACGAGAGGCGAAAACTATTAACAATAGTCAATTAATTTCGAAGACAATAAAATCTCCACTAATATTGCATATAAATGAGCCGCGTCGGCTGCCGTCCGCCAAGACAGGTAGTGCCCTCGTAAAAATGTCAATTGCAAAAATCACAACAAATCATAAAAAGAAACCAAATATTTAATTGCCTGATGCTTTAGTATTTTACATGACGACACACCAATCAATCATCAGTCAATCACTCAAAGTGACAGCGCAATCATTGCTAATGGCATTTTTAAATATTCGAATATCCATAATATGCGTAAAATTTACTAGTATTCGCCACACACACACATCATTCATTCAGTCAATCACTTAAAGTGTTAGATTAATTTGCCATTTAGTGTTTTTTTTATGCCCATTTTTGTCGTAAATATTATCTTAAATCAAATATTCTAATAGCTATAATATACATACAATTTAATCGAATTCGAGGCATCAATCATTCAGTCAGTCAATTGAACCGATAGATTAAAAAATAACTATTAACTTTAAGCCTGTTTTAGTTATTGAAATTACGAAATTGGTAAATGTTCGCCCATTTCAAATCGCATTTTAATTGTAATTCAATGTGTACATTTTTTCTTAAAATATTTTTTTACTATTTATGAAACGAGTCTTTTTTTAGCCAGTAGCGAACTTGTTCTAATTAATGCTCAATTAAGTGCGTTTCTGTCCGACACTCATAAATATACTCGTTCTTCACACACACACACACACATACATAGGCTCGGTGATTATTATAAAACAATTATCACCTGTTGCAAATTATTCTGATTTAATGGCCGTCACGGCATATCGGTGGCTGTTCTATATCGAACAACTCGCACCGACCCCGCCGCTCCTCCCCGGCGTAAAGCGCTCATAAATGCTGCAGAGACATCATAAAAATGTTTGAAACAACACCGACACCAGCAACAACAACAACATCATGAACATCGTGAACAACAACAACAACAACAGCAGCACCAGCAAAAAAAAAAAAACAACATCCATAAATCCCGATTATGGTTTCTGGATTTATTGCGCGCAGCGGCAGAGACGCAGGCAGAGGGACTCATAACGACACCGATCGGAGAACCCTGTTTTCATTCAGTTCTTCATTTACAATTTCTGAGTATCATATATATTATATATACTTTATTGTGCAAAAGTAGTGACAAAAAAAAAGAAAATTGAAATTATTAATTTATACACAAATCAAACTGAGAAGAGTCATCCAAATGCACTGTTTAATTTACTTATTTATATTTAATTATTTATATTTATTTTATTTTTGATATTTAGCTTGAATGCCAAATGAGATCTAAATTAAATATTAATATTTTTCAGCTGTGCTTTTTCTATTTCTATTACGCTATTTAAACTAATATGGCCAAGAGAGTTATTTAAAATTATATACAAATAAAATAATTAATAGTTGTTAAGTTGTAAGTATTCCAATTTCTTAAACTATTAGATAAGCCCTACTTGCCAAATTTTGTAAAATTATTATAAATTAGAGAATGATAAATTTGATGGTTAAAACACACAGTTTCTTATTGAACAACTTTCACTTAGTGTCTTCAAATCTATCACGAGGTTTAGCAAAGAATTTTTATCTATTTGAAGTCTCATCCAAATAACATATAGGAATCACAATTTAATTTATATTACCAGAGTTTTAACATCTTTTTATATATATAATCTATGGAATGAAGTTGGGCGTTTTGTAACGCAAATATTTTCGTTCAGCAAAAGCTTTTTAATAGTTTTAGCTGAGTTCATGACAATATTTTATTGCACAAAAGTCCAGTTTAAAGTATTCATTTGGTTGTTTTTTGTTTTTGAAAATTTCAAAGTATTAAATCAAATACTAGTTTTGCCAAATGGAATCACTACATGCCAAGAATATGTTTGTACATTCGCCTAAAATTGTTTCGCATAAATAAAAGAGGTCTGTCAAATATACTATAAAATATGTAAATAAAAATAAAATAATAAATATATTTGCAATTATAACAATTTGTAAGCAAGAAAATTCCTAGCTGACCATTCTAACTCGTTTTTAAACCTCTCCCAAAGCAATTTATGAAATATTTAAAATAAGTACAAAAATAATATATTAAAGTTAAAATGATGACTGCTTAGTTTTAATTTATTAATTTATTTATTACAGTTAGTATCGAAGTTAATAATCTAAAATATGCAAATTGTGAATTAGTTTTCACGTTAATACAACAAGTTATTTAAATTAACCAATTAAAAATTAAGCCATTTGCGAACTGATTCTAATATTCACACTTTAAATTTACGCCGGTTTTTTTATTAGCTTGAATAATAACTGAACTAAATAAATAGTGCCAAAATTCCTAGGGGAGCTTGACTTTTTTAATACTCTACACATGGTTTTAGCTAGATATTTAAACACTCTTTGTAAATATTTTTATAAAACTAATTTTCTATATTTTCAATTGGAGAAGAACCCATGTCAAGTATTTTTGATTACCCCACATATAATTACAGTTAAACAACCATAAATTGTACAATTTGGATAAGAATTCGCAAATTAAAATATATTTTTTAACGGATTCGAGAATCGGTAAACACTTGTCGGGTGTCAAAAAGTGCGCTTACAAAAATAAAAATCGTTATTTGTAAATAATGCTCTGTTTATAATACTGCATAAATAAACAAAATGTTTAATCCCAATGCAAATCAACAAATACATCGCATTTTTCTCCAGAGGAATTTCATTTTCTATTTGTTGACACAACAAAAAAAAGGAAGAAAAAAAAGAAAACCATTTCGCAGCAGTTTGTTCACCTTCCAAGTCAAAACCAGCAATTTTATTGCATTTAAAAATAATTTTAAAATCACAAATGTGTTTCCACATGCAGAATGCGCATTGAGGCAGACTGTGTAAGCACGTGGATGAGGTGGGGCAGGGTGTTGCACCTCTCGAAAATTGCGTTTCATCTGGCTATCAAAATGCTCATTAGTTGACTCCTATGACTATAAGGCCTAATCAGGGGCCTGGCATCGCCAGCGATGAGGCCTACTCCGAAGCATATAAAATGTGACACTTTTATAGGGCACTTGGAATGCGCTGCGGGCCGCAACGAGTTCTCCACAGGGAAGGGCGAGAGGAGAGGTTGGGGTGGAAGACAACGGCGACTAATGCTCATTTGCATACGTTAAATTTACATATGCATCTAACAGATGTGCCCGGAGAGACATGGCGACTATGTTCAATGTTCAATGTCCAATGTCCAATGTTCGTTGCATACCAGCATCCATTAGGCGGACATGAGCATGGAGGAGGCGGTGGGATAGGGGGCATGTGGAGCTGCTTGCCTGGCTGGAAAGTAAAAGACCATTTTACGAGTCTGCCTCTGCCTCTGCTGCTGCTGCCCAAAGATAGGGCAATTCTGTATTTGGGTTTGTATTTTTTTTTTTATCTGTAACTGCATCTGTATCTGACAGTTGCGCTGGCCGGGCCTACATGGTCAGCTTTTACACTCAGCAAAAATATCGACCTCAATTTTAGCAATTCGAAAGAGTTTTACTCATAAAAATGTGTCTAAAACTAGTTTTTTCTTTCTTAATTTCAGATTCGACTTTTCTACAGTTTACAAAAATATTGTCAAATTAGCAAGCAATTTAAAATAAACATTTTTACTACAATTTTAAATAACATTAATATTTTAAGATTTCGCATATTCGAATATATTTTAGAATTAGTTTATTATTTCAAATTCCATTAATTAATTAATTATTAATTGAGGTATTAATTTGAGGTCTTTCACAGTAAATATCTTCTTAACTATAATATTAACGTGAAGCCAGTAAATTTCATTATTTGTTTCAGCATTTTTGGCTAAAAATGAAGGTTTTCTTTATCAACTTTTCCGAAATGTATTTCTCAAAATTTTTTATTTGTTAAAAAAGTTATAAAAACAATATTTTTGTGATTGGTTGAATTGGTGAAAGTCTTTCAAATTTTTAGCACATTTTTTTCTTATACTAAAAAATTATAACAAGAACAACCGTTTAGTTTTCAAATGTATATTTTTTTGCTGAGTGTATCTGACAGATGCACGGAGTGGGCCCACTTAAGGCAGAGCATGACATGACCTGCACGCGTTCCAAATCAAAATATGTACATGTAAATCGAAATGCGTAACAGCCAAATTGTCAAGGAACTCGAGTTGAAGTCGAACCTGCTCTGCTCAGCTCTGCTTAGCTCCCGATTCCCGTTCCCGATTCCCGTTCCCGATTCCCATTTCCGTTTCGGGCTCAAGTCATATCTCCTGTCGAGCTCTATTTGCGCCCAGTTAACGCGACGGGCCATAAAAGGCAGCCATCCGCAGAGCCTGAAATCTCCGTACACACACACAGCCACTGTGTGTCTGTGGCTGCTCCTGGTGTTTGAGGCGAGATTCAAATTTTCCGTTTAGCATTCCTTTTGCAGCACTCCCCGCCTCCGCCGTCTTGGCATACACAATTCGTTTTATGATTTTATTGCATTTACGCATATTGCGATGCCGATGTCGATGTCGATGTCGATGGCCAACTGATTTATGGATGCGACGCTTGGGCGAACCCTTTCGTCTGTTTTTTTTCTTTTCTTATATACACAAATATGAAACTCGGCGTATTCAAAACTCAGACAAAGGACGAAGAGACCGTGAACAATGAAATTAGAGCAGCGCATTGAGGGTGGCATCGGGATGGGAATTGGAATTGGCATTGGGATTGGTATTAGGATGCCCGGCATGAAGGGCTGCTGTGCTCCCGGGGTGAGTCTACAATGTTGGCAGGCACAAAAGGATTGTTTGTGTTTACGTAACTTTGTGCCCGATATGCCCCTTGCTGGCAATCATTTCCAGCCCAAAATATTACCAACTTTCTATTGCCTCAAATGGGAGCGGGACAGCGAATCAGCGGAGACCCAGCAAGAGTAAGTGAAAGAGAGGATTAAAAACAAATACAGATACAAATGTGAATTCTGTATATATGTATTTATCCAAGTGCGCATTGGCCAGGCCAGAATAGTCTTGGCGGCAGTCAGTTTGGGCCAAATATACAATCAATCGGCAAGTGAAATTTAGAGTGTATCACAAACAGTATCGTAAATAATATTTATAAAAATACATATATGAATATCTAAAATATAAATAATAAGCAAATAAATATTAAGATGCAAATCTTCTGCTCGGATTAAATACATTTTTAATTTTTATTATTTTCTGCTGAAATCGAATGCAAATGTATTGTTCTGGCTAACCAAATTTTTGTTTTTATTACAACTGTGAATAAATTGAGATATTTGTATCACACATGAAATGATTTTCATTTACTAAGGTTTTTTGCTAAACCCAATTGGGATATTTAATCGATTTTATTAATGCGATTGATTATTGAAACTAGAAGTTGGAAAGGTAAATGTTTTCGTAATAAATATTTTGCTATGTTTTAAACGAATCTTTAAAAAGAAATTCCAGTTAAATAATTTTCCCTCAAACCTCGCTTAAACTGTGAAGTACAGTTTGGCTGAGATGCCCTGATCCTCTTAGCTGTGCATCAAATGGAGCTCATTCGCAGACCAGAATATCTTTAAAACTCATTTTACATATAGAACGAAGACCGAACTGAGGAGAGATATATACAAAAAAAAAAAAAGAATAAATAAAAGCAGCTCGCAAGCAAATAAAAGGCATAAAAATCTTGAACAAAACAAAAACCCAACCTTCATGCCTATAAATCCATCAAAATAATGGATCGGATAAGAGAAGACGCACACTTTGAGCCGAGCATCAGTTTGAGCCGCGATTCCAATTGCCTTCAACTATAGATATATACATATATCTAGGTATATGGAGAGGGGAGCGGGAACTGGATGGACTCCATAATAAATAAACTAGTTCAAGTGCAGCTGAGCAAAGCCGTTGGCATTGGCAACATTGGCGACATCTTGGCAGAAATGACATGCATTAAAAATGGCTTTCACAGTGCACGCTTTTAACCCCTGATTGCGCACCGAGCCGGGGGCACCATATGACGCCAGACGTGCCACCACCACCAAGCCAAACCCGTTGCCCATTCTCATTCCCAATATTCTCAGTCGCTGCTGTCGCGGCCTGTTCAAATATTCCAAAAACGTTTCAAATTTAATATGACTTGTTTGCGCCACAAGCTAACGAGCCGCAGTCCAAGCGGGCCGCGCCGGCGAGGCCACTCGACTTACAGGGTGTGTGTGTGTATGTGTGTGTGTGTTTGTGTTTTGACCAGGCCGAGTGAGCTGCCGCCAATGCCTTCATCATTATCGGGCATTATATCGCTGAATTTACAATGCAAATTCTCAGCTCGAACTTAATCGAATTGAACTGTGCAAAATGGAGACGGAGACAAAGGTTCGCCGCTGCACTGTCTCTGACGATGACAATCTGTTGTTGTTGTTGCTGTTGTTGCATGATATTTGCTGGCTTTTGTATTGGCCATGTTTGTGGCGTGGTTTGTGCGAGCTTCAAAAGCAAGGAAACACTCGAATCATTCGCAGCGCAGTTTGCAAAACTTTGTTGCAAGTTGGCGGAACATATTAATTGCATTTTATTGGCCTGGCCAAGGAGAAACAGTGTGGCAGCCAACTGCCAACTGCTTGCAGTTTAATAACGCGCATTAAAATCACAGATTTATAGCTACACGCAATCCGATTCCACGACGAGGAGGAATACAATTGCCGTCGCCTGGCTAAAAGTTGCCACAGTTGCCACAACGCTATGTGGCAACCTGTTTATGTGTGTGTGTGTGTGTATGTGTGTGTGTAGCAGCAACCAATAGTGCTAAAAGCAGCATGAATTTGAATTTGAATTTCAATTTGAATCTTGTTTGAGGCCTTGATTGCTGCGTGCTTAGGGGTCTCCAGCGGCCATTGCAATTGGCCAAGTTTGCTGCAAAGACAGACGAACAGTCAGTCAGCGAGACTGACAGTCGGCTAGAGTGCGGCCATAAAACAAACGCCAAGATAATTAAAATATCTCCAAAAGCTTTACGGAACATTCCGCAAGCAAAACGGCGTTTTGCCAAAAATTTCATTAAACATTTTAATTGCCAGCGTATTGCGAGAGGACATTATTGCATTCCTATTGGGGCAGAATTAAATACAATTTCAGTTTTTGGGGTAGCAAAAAAGGGTTGACGGACCCTCGCACTCCCTCTACCCGGACTCAACCCCCCGCCGACGCCACGTAATCAGTTCGGCACGCAACAAACCGTTAGGCAATTTTTGCAGGCAGCACGCAATTTGAGCACAACAGCAAAACAAGCAGCACGTGCCACCCTGTAGCCCAGCTACCAACCTGACCAACCACCCTGTAGCCACACCCTGTGCAGGTGTGGGCTATTATCGTGCGAAATCGAGAAAAAGGAGCAAGAAAGAGCGCAAACATTTCTTTTTGATTTCGCGCTGCCTCATTTCGATTGCGTAACTTGAACCCCGACTCCCCGGGGCAGCCCACAAACAGCCAAACCTCCCCTTTAGTTGGTGTTCCCTTTGTGCCTGTTGTTCTTGTTTTTCTTGTTGTTCCCGTTGTGCCTGTTGTTCATGTAAATATGTAATTTCCTGCTGGGGTGCCATTATAAACTGTCGTGCCCAGGCCGCAACAGCCGTCGCACTCTAAATTTAGTTAATGTCGTTGTCGCTACAAGGCAACAGCTACAACATGGGGCAGGCGGCAGCCATGGCAGGCCACATTTAGAGTCAGAGTCAGAGTCACCCACGCGTGTGCGACGGGCATGTCTGTCAGCCATTCTGTCAGTCAGCCAGCCAGTCACATGGATACACTCACGCACGCACATTTTTGAAAATAAACAAAATTAGACATGATTATGTTTGTGCCTCAGGACATAAAATAAATTGGCTCCCAACTAATCCCAGAGTGCACGTGGTGTGCGCCTCTCGCTCAGCTCCCCTCGCAAAGTTTTCTGTTTGCTTTCGCCGCCATTAACAAGAAGCGACCAAGTTGAAAGACATAGTGAAATATACAGATTTCAGCATACACAAATAAAACCAACAACTAATACAAAATACAATCAACAGAAATAGTTGTAAAAACTTTTACATGCAAACGCAAATTTTATTAAATGTACACAGACAACTATGAATCTGCTCAAATATTTGAAATACTCTTTTTGTAAAGCCTCCATTCTAAAAAAAAAATAATAATATTATTTCGTATTTCACTAATTCATTTTTTTTATATATATATTTTGCATTCCGTATAGTGATATGAATTATGCTTAATATAAATAATATATTAAACAAAAACCCATTTTCTTTTACAGATAATCTGTTTTCAACTAACAGTTTTTATGCAAAAAACTCTATTTTGGGATAACAATTATGACTGCAAATATTTGACATATTTTGGCATTGCATGCTTTCGACAACATATTTTATATGAAACCCTTTCCAAATTCAATATACCTTCTAAATATCCGTGAACATTAAATTCAAAATAAGAGAAACTATTTCAATACATAAAAATTACTTTTAAACACACAAAATCAAATTCTAAAAAATTAAATGGTTTACTTCTTAATATAAGAAATATATCTAAAAAATTAATTAAATAGATAAGGAATTTCTTTATAATTTTCAGAAATATATATCATATGAATAGAAATACTTGTAAATAATAAAAGGAGACTGATTTTTTTCATTTTTTCCAGAAATATATATATATTAAAATGGAAAACAATTCTAAAAAATACATAAGCAAATAATTCTTTTTTGAAGAAATCATTACTAAAACGCAGAAAATAGTGATGAAATTAATTTTCTCGACTGACTTTTTTATCTGTGCAGTTGCTAAATGCAAAGACTTTAAACAAAAAATTATTGAAACCAAATAGAGTTTATTTCTGATAGTATCATGCTCACTATATGTAAAAATACATGTTGTTTTCTAATAATAATATATATATATAATATAATATAATATAAGATTCACAAAAACACTCAATGTACTCGAATAAATTGTTTTGTAAATGTTGGTGAATGTTTTTGGCAAACAAAATTCAATTAAATTGAAAATGTGCCGACGGTGTGCGATTGCTTTGCATGGACTAAGTCCAATACCAGCTAGATGGAATCGTTCCCAAGCCAACTGAGTCATAAGTAGCCAAGTAGCTGCCAGGAAGCAAACCCATGTGTGCTGCTCAGCGGAAGTCAGTCAACTCACAAACTTTCAGAAAAAACTCAGAACTCCAATTGCCAAAGCCGACGCAACACACACAAATGTGGAGCAATCGCCGGCTGGCGATTCCACGAAATGGCCACGGACACTTGAGCGAAGGCTGCACCACGATGGCATTTTCTATGTGAATTGAATTTACGGGAAATAAGAAAAAACAAAAGAGCACAACAAAAAAAAATGAAAATGTTTTCAAAGTTGAGTCAACTTTCTTGGAAGATGTTTTCATGCGTTAAACGCTCGGTTTCCGAACCGATCCCTCTTTGTTCCCCTGTTCAGCCCCCGGCACATCGACACACACACACACACACACACACAGATGTGTATAGGTAATTTCTGGCTGGCTTCCTTTGGGCAATGGCAGCCATCTGTGGGGACCATCAGAGTCAGAGTCAGAGTCAGAAACAGATACAAACAATACAATTTCAAAAACATGTCCCCGGAGAGAAAAGAGCTAGAAGCCCTTATTTGCCCCGCACCCGCATCTTGGTCGAAAATTGTCCATAGATATGATGTAGTTGAGGGCTGATGTCAGGTTCGTCCCTTTACTTAACTTGGTAATATTTACCATAAGGCTGACTTCACCACAATTTTCACATTTCATACCCTTGCAGTGCATATGAAAATTTTGCCATCAGGTTTTGTTGGCATATTAAAGAAACAAGTTTATTTTTCAACGCAAAATTACTTTTTAGCTTTTAAAGTTAAAATTTTTGAAACTTCGCAAAATACTTTAATACTTTTAACTGTCTGTAAATTGACAATACCTTAAAAACAATTAGAGATTTGTAAGCCGCTTGTAATTATATATTTTAAAGCCAGAGTAATTATATTTATTTTACAATTTAAATTTATATTACCTCAATTTTATATAATTATTTTTAAAGGCTAAAAAGAAAATATTGTTTCTGTGCCTAATTAAAAAATTCCAAGAAGTACAGCAACGTTTAGATTGGGAACTATATCAATGATAGAATCGGTCAAATTTAAATTCAAAGATTTGTAAAATGAGAATATAACTTTTATTTCCTGCTATCTATCTTATCTGTTTGTGTTGAAATAGTAAGTGAGGAAAATTAAAAAACAAAATGTTTTACAATAGTTATATTATAAAATATTCTGATTATGTAGCCTTAGTTGTGGCAAATATAAATAATTGGCCAATCTTTAAAAAATCTTTTAATATATATTGTCCTTAGACATTTTGTAAGTATTTAATGATAAATTTCATAATTTAATTGTCATGCATATATTTAATTTCATATTTGAAAAAGTTGCGTACTTGCGAAAGTACAGAACAATGTATATATAACATTCGATACTAGATAGGTCACAATTATTATATATCTGTATTACTATCGGTCTCGAAAAAATCGCATCGTTGTCTTACATACGATACATTTTTAGGACAAAAATGTTTATTATTGGGAATCCACACTATCCACATTTATTTTTAAATAACGCAACACATCGGATAAAATTTTAAACTATTTCTTGTTGGAACATTTACGAATCACCCAATTAGTTAAATCATGAAGATGAGTGAAACGCCATCTAGCGCCACCTCAAGAATAAAAATATTTGTATTACAAATGAATATTTGTTTCAGTATATAAATTTTACGCATCTGTCTTTTAGGCAAATAAAACAAATGCATTAAGTTTGTTCTTTTAGTGGCATGCAACAAAGATATCATATATATCATTAGCTCTCCTTATTTACATATCATGAACTCAGTCGTTAATTTTATTTAACTCTCAGTTGCCGATAATAAATCTGATGTTTATGATTTTTTTTGACTGCCGTCTTATTTTAAGGTGCACCTAGCGCACTCTGTCGTCGAGTCTGCGCACTAACTGCAGTCTATACACAAACCTTTTAAGCGGCGTTCCTAGCGGGGAAGATGCGAACTAAATAAATGTTGTAAAATCAAACTCGAAGTGCGACCTTAAAAAAGTATATAAATTAACTTTATTATATGCAATAAATATACAAAACGACACTAACAACTTCTAATGTATTTTGATCAATTTTAACTATCAGCCGACAACAGTTTAACCATTTTCTATTCTCCTATTTTTGGGTTAATCTAGAAAATGAGCAGACTTTACATTTATTTACATCGAAAATAATTAATGAAAATAAGAAAAAAAAATTATTTTTCCATTTATAACATATTTTCCATAATATTCAACAATTGTCTAACAAATAGATATTTGTAAAAATTCTACATTTGTACGTGAGCTTGAGACAAATTGATTAAATCGCACAAATATACAACCCTCAGAAATAAAAAATTCAAATTAACAATTCTGTAACAATCCAACAATATAAAAATGTGATTTTTTAAAAATATTAATTCTAATTCTAATTCTAATTGTTCATCTTTAAATATTTCAGCTTCTTAACTAAAAAGGATCTAATAAAAAATATAATAATTATAATACAAAAAAAAAGAAAATAAAAATTAAATGAATTTAAAATGCTTGACACAAATTAATAATAAAAAAAATAGAATGACCTAAAATTGTTTGCTGAGTAGATACCAAATTCAATTAATAATTCATGTCTGCTTGGCCGCCTAAGTATAAAATGCATTCGGTATTTTTTCTACCACAACTGTTTCTCGCAGTGTATGCACGCACAGTCGCAATGGCTGCGGAGCCATCATGGCTGCCGCTGAGAGAGGGTTTGGCCAACCATCATCAAGCTGGTCGTTGGCCGTTGGCCGTTGTACGCATGTCGCATGAAAAGTGATACACAACACAATTTGGGTGCTGCCCCCTCTCTGCACAGAGAAAGAGAGAGAGTGAGAGAGAGTGTGTAAGAGAGAAAGAGATTTAGGTTTTCCAAGTCGTCGCTAAAAAATGTTGGTTTGATTGAGCTTTAATCAAGTCGTGCAACTGCAATCAAAGTTTATGATGGCCAACAATAGCTAAACCATAAAGCGACGACCGTAATGCGATTAAGCATATTTATGAAATTATTGCCGCAATTACGCTGCCAGCGAGCGAGTGAGTTGCAGGTGCGAGTTGCCCCAAGCGCGACACGCAATGGATCGGAAATAACGGTGGCAACGGCAACAGGAACGGCAACGGCAACGGCAGCGATGACGTTGAAACGTTGATGTTGAGTGGCACTAATGATTTTACTGCAGCCAATAAATCCATTCAGGCGCACAAAAATAGCGAGGCATTCCTCCGATCGAGTGGCATGCCACTATTTGGTGCGTCATCAACGCTTAATCGAGGAGATTCCCTCATAAAAAATTGCCCAAGGATAACATCAAGGTCTTTAGCAGCTTGTTCTGCATTTCACACCTCAGCGTTAATTGAGTGCACAGATGTGTGAGCTCCCGACTATTATACTCTGCGGTCATCTAAAGTATGTATTTGACTATAGCCACAGTTATTTACAATCATGAAGGTAATTAATCAATTAATCACAAAAGCTATTAGCAATTACATTAATAAATTACCAAATTAGTTTAAAATTAATCGATTACAGTTGCTATTCTAAGTTAGTTCAGGCTTAGATTTAAGTGGTTTATGTAAATTCCTCTTTACATTTTATGTGCTATTTACAACTTTATAATCTCTTAGGCTATCTGAGACAAGTAATTTATATTTCAAAGTTTTAAATTTTGCACAGCTAAAAACGATTAGTATTATTATCAGCTTAATACTTTGCCACTCTTCCATTAGCCTAGATTCTTACACATCTTCAAATATTTGTGTCTTGTTAATATTTTAAACGTGTTCCGTGCTCAAAACTTATTTTCTCATGATCCTTTTTACAAGCTACAAAATTTGTTTTGATGAGCATTAAGGAGCAATATACACACAATGCTAAGAAAGTTTTTTAACAAAAGAGCAAATCATTTCCCCTTTTTTTTAAATGTGTATTAGTATTACCTATGATTTTGTATTAATTCTCCACAATTGAGCTCTTAACAACTAGTTTAAAAAAATATGCATAAACTTAAAACGAAAATTAACAATTATTGGAGCTGTCTAGCAAATGTTTTTATAGGAAATTCAATTCTTTTATACAAAGAGACAGGGGTTGCTAAAAACTCAGATTATAAATATTTTGCTGTCTCAAATTTGGCACAGAAAAATTGATATTTTAATTAATTCCTGGAGGAGAGCTTATCTTTACTTGGAACTTGTTTTTATTTAGAATTTTTCGTGTTTTTGATTGGACAATCCATTAAACAGTCGCGACATTAATCCAACAGAAAATCTATCTCAAATGCAATTTTTTTCATATTATTATTTTTATGTTCAGAAACCCAGCGAAAAAATTTAAAAAATGAAATCTGTTTAAAACAAATAATCATGTTATTTTAATTAACTTATTGTTGGAGCTCCATTAAATTGTAGAAAGATAAAAACAAAAGGAAAGTATTCTTTTTGGCAAAATATATAAAAATTCAGATAAGACATCAGCAATTTTTTTGAGGCTTTTATCACTATATAAATACATAGTGGAGAAAATCATTTTTTTAAGAATATGTAAAAGGTACTCAAAATAGTTTTGCTATTTATTGATTGGGGCATGAGTGCCGGAAATGCAGTGGAGCTATTCCATTTCACAGCTAATCCAAATGCCGCACATGCAGGCAATTGCATATTGTAAGTCATGCAACAAGCCGAGGTGCCAGAATAAACGTGGCAATGGAAATGGACACGGTAAATGGCAAAAAAGGCTGCGACGTGAACCCATTAAAAGAGAGCAGCAACCTTGAAGCGTTAAAGTTAGCACCTTAAAGCCGACGACATCGGTGTAGGTAACCTTGTCAAATTAAGAACCTGGCCGAGGACACGGCTGAACCCACAAATTCACACACAAACACATACATACACACACACACAGACAGAGAGAGAGAGAGGAAAGGGAGTCTCCTCCAATTGTGGTTTATATTTAAGCACTTCTATTGAATTTCTTGGCATTGGCCGTTTTTACTTACATGATGTGTGAGCTTAATGGCCTTATTAGCTGCAGGTATACACCGTAAACGATAAACAGTAAACTGTAAACAGATATGCGTAGTTAGCGGTTAGTTGATTGGTAGCCAATTTGCGGCCGCTAGACGAGTGCAGCAGCCGTCGACGGCGCTTTCTGCTCAGCGCGGCAGTTTTGTGGCATTTTCACTCGCGGTAAAGTTTTTTTGATTTATTTTATCACTAGTGCAAATAAGCACACGAGAGGAATGTAAAACGCGAATTCAAATTGTGCAAATATTTTTGTCCTCTTGGTTTTTCTTTCTTATTTGTCGTGTTCTGTTTTATTTTTCAGTTTCTGTTTGTTTCGTTTGCATTCGATTTCTGATGGTCGGTTCTCACGCGTTTGCGATCCGCTCTACACTAACAAGAAGTTTATGACCAAATGCCATAAAATTCGTTGTAAAAAGACGACGAAGCTGGAAAATGTGTTTTCCGTTTTGCTGCTGTT
This sequence comes from Drosophila demipolita, assembly GCA_035042405.1. Lineage (NCBI taxonomy): Eukaryota > Metazoa > Arthropoda > Insecta > Diptera > Drosophilidae > Drosophila > Drosophila demipolita. Next base: position 2,084,155 of record JAWNLI010000489.1, on the reverse strand, counting down.
CCTCCGCTTTTTCGTCTCTCTGCCTACGTCTTTCTTTCGTCTTTCTCTCTGCGCCTCTGCGCTGCTGTTTCATTTTGCTTATGGTTTCTGTGTGTTTGCATTCGACTTTTTCGTATTGACGTCGCGTTGCGTCGTGTCGATGCCTCCGTTGGCTCTTTGCGGTCGACGCCAACTCATTTTCGTCACTCTGACCGCCCCTCTCTCGTGCTCTCTCACTCACCCACTGTTGGCATCTCACTTGTGCTTCTGCGCGCGCGAGTTCGCTCTCTGTCTCGCACACACAGCACAGCAGTCGCCAGCAGCTCTGTATCTGTTGGTGCGCCTGGCATCTCTATCTTCGCTTCTGGGTATCTCTGCATAAGAAAAAAAAAACTGCCCCTTTGCTCAGACTCTGTTCTTTTTGTTTGTTTTTCATTCTCATTCGTAGCCATTTTATTGCTCCCTCGGTTTCGGGTATGCCTTTTGTCTTGTATCCATTTTCTCGGTATTTGTTTCGATTATGCTGTGAGGCATTTCCATTCTTTCTCTCTCTCTCTCTCTCTTTATCTCGCTTTGTTAACTAATTTTTAGTCCGTTAGCTGTACGCATTGTCTTTTTGAGCTAAGCTAACCTTTTACACATGAATATACACACATAAATATACACACATAAATGTACATACATATTAAGTGCAGATGCAGACTAGTCTTACAGACTTTGGGAATTCAATTAAATATAGCTTTCTAAAACATTAATATCGTTCAAAAATATAGTTAGCATATATAATTAAAGCATCGCCTGCAGCCAAATCCACGAACAACTAACAACTTCGCGTTGCAGCTTACAAGTCATAAACCTAGATTTTCAAAAATCAAAATTTGGCCGTCTTACTGCAGAAACGATATGGAGCTGTTATTGCCAACAGAAGCGAAAAACTAAAAATTTATTTACAAAACAAATTTTTAGCACATTTTTTATTTAAACCTTTCAATCGATAATAATAATTTAATTTCATTTTCTTGAAAAATGTGTATTATTGATATATAATAACTATTGCATAAAATTTATTTTTTTAATGCAGCAATCAAAGAACTTTTCGGAATAAATAAAAATAAATAATACATATATGAACCCATTATTTTTATATTAAAAACTGTACAAGAATTGCAATGTATTTTACCTAGAAGTAATAAAAAAGAGCCCACATCGCTACTAACATGATGGCCCACGAGGAGCTTAACATATTTGGATATATATATATATATATATATATATGTATACACGCACATATTAAATTGACGTGTGTCTGCTTATGGGCAACTTAATTTTGGTAGCATGCTAATGCAGATTCCGTTTCGCTTATTTTCGGGGGTTGCAAACTTAATGGATGTTTCCCCCTTTTTACGAGCTTCCCTTCTGGCGTCGGAAGCACTGAAGGAAGCTGATAGCTCCCCAAAACCGGAGCGAGCGACTCTCATTGTATTTGTTGGAATATTTTACTACCTTAATTCATTTGCCAGTGGGGCCCTGTGAGTGAGAGGGGGGAGGGTGAAAGACGCCATTTGCAACGGCAAAAGCAGGCATACACACACACACCGACCCAACCACCACCCCCATACGCATTCTACATCAGAGAACCATTATAATTTTACAAAATCCGGAAGTTAATCATACGCAGCAGCAGCAGCAGCAGCAGCAGCAGCTGCATTCTCAAATTTTTGTCTTTTGTGTTTTGTTAATAAAGTAATCAACAACTTAAAATTTAAAACCCATCTCCTGGCTTAAGATTATTTTTGAAGATCGAATCAAATGTAAATCAGTTTGCATTATTCTCATGGCAATTAAAAATACTTAAAGCTGGACTCCAAGATGTCTGCTGGAATGCAATCCACTTTATTTATAATTTTATCAATTTGTGTGGTTTCTGGTTTGATGTTTGCTTTGTTTGCCACTGCTCTGCGTTGTTTTTCAATATCCATTTAACGAGTACTTAATTTGAGCAAGTGTTTGCTGGGCTGTAAATATTTATGGCCATTGTCCGTCGGTTGTTTTGTCTCATTTTTCGTTTCGGGCCCAAAAGCTTCATAATTTTATTGTTTTATTGCTGTAATTATGCATTAAGTTTATTGAGATAGTCGTAAATGGCAGCGCCCAGATCGGTAACAGCTACAATGCCTGCCATAAGTGCCAATTGGCCCAATCGTAATTAGCTAAGCGCCGTTTGTCTTGCCAATTAGCAGCAACAGCAGCACCAACAGAGCTGCGTTTTTTTTTTATTATTGTTTTTATTAATGATACGTTAAGGCAATACAAAACAATAATTTGTGAGAACTTTTTAAATAATTGAAACCTTATTGATATATTTTCAATCAAAATAACAAACTTATACAACTCGTCTGGCTACACTTTAAATTACATTCAGCTAGTAAATCGCCCTTAAGTATTAAAAATAAACATTTTTATAAATATCAGAAAAATTATCTCAATATATGAAAATAAAATTTCAAAAGGTTCTAAGGCTTCTCTTTTTTTATATGCATATTCCATAATAATAGCAAATATTTATATAACTTTTTCAGTTATATAAACTTAGCTTAAAATTTAAATTTTTACAATATTATAAGTGACAACAAAATCAAAATTGTACATTAGCTAAAAAAAAAAAAAATTCCTGTCAATTAGCCATTAGCCAAGAAATCCAATTTATTAGACAGCTGCAACAACTCTCAGCCTTATACTATATATACTTTCTGAGTAATTTGATTGAGTTGCACTCGATTTAAAAATACGCAAATTTTCTCCAATATTCTTGTCTGTGTTTCGTAATAATTACAATTGCAAAATCAGCGACGTATCAATCTGTATATAAATATCAATTAGAAAGTCCGCTAAAATGATACGATTCGCATTTGACACCAATTGGCCTGCATCGAGACAATTTTATTGTACTCATAAAAATGTTACTGCATCAATGGTTGCAACAATAGCTTAGAGGGATTCGATAACTTTTCAATTAATTAAGTTAGTAAATTGATGCATTTATACAACAAGTACAAATGAAGACTTGCAGAGCTGTAGTAAATAAATAATTGTTGTCTGTGCATCTAAGCTATGAAACTAAGCATATAAGATATAATAATAATAATAATAATAATAATAATAATAATAATAATAATAATAATAACAATAATAATACTAATAATAATAATAATAATAATAATAATAATAACAATAACAATAATAATAATAATAATAATAATAACAATAATAATAATAATAATAATAATAATAATAATAATAATAATAATAATAATAATAATAATAATAACAATAACAATAATAATAATAATAATAATAACAATAATAATAATAATAATAATAATAACAATAATAATAATAATAGCAATAATAATTATAATAATAACACTCATCAAAACCCTAAATTTTCAAAAGAACCATCAGATAACAATCATTTTGAATAATAGAATCTTACCTCCAACGGATATATTAAAAACGGATTACAAATTCGTTTTTGAGATTTTAGCGTATTATCTTGGTAAGCAAAAAAATGTTATACAAGAACTTATCTATAGACTGCTACTCTCTTTGGTATTTATATGTTATGATTATCTCAACCGACCAATTCGAATTTCCTCAAGAAAAACTGGAAAACTAGTTCGTATATCGTCACTGAAACGGTGGTGGAGCCGGGAATCATGCAGGGAGCAGCAAGAATAATAAAAACCAATTGTCGACGGAAAAATCCAATCCAATCCAATAAAAATATTGGAAATCAAATTAAGCAGAATTATCATCGGAAACTGTCAGAGACCTACCCGATTAGGTGGGAGCAACTGCAGCACATTAATTTAGACAGAAACGCATATCTAATCGACGAATAAGTTGGGGTATTTGAGATATTGATATGACGGTATTATAGTTAGAACTTAATAACGCAGTTTTAAGCTTAGGCTTGTTTAAGACAAAGTGATAAAGTTAAAACAAGATAGAACTTTGCAGTCAACCGTAATGTTCTGGAGAAGATTCCTAATAATCTTTCTTCCATATTTGGAAATTTTTAGAGAGAGCGGAGTTAAAGGAATATGAGATTTATTCGGTTTTTTTTTGACGTGTTAAAGTCAAAAACTGCGGAAGAGGTAACCATTTCAATGAGGCGGAATTGTGGGTAATGCAAAACTGGACGTGGCATATGCCGATCATTAAAAGACATCCCCAAAAACCTATTACTTTACTAATTTGGTGACTGTGTCTTAAAGTTGTGGGAGATATGTGGCTTGAGCGATTTGCGAATATCGATTTTTCCAATTAACTAGTCCCTTAATAGACGGTTTACCTTCGGTATCAGAGAATAATAAAATGTATTAAGGAAATATTAAAATTTGATAAGCCTTAGCATGTCGATAAAATTCATATTTGCTTTGCTGGCTGAAAGCTAGACACAATTGTACCGCCATTAAAATCAAAAATAAAATTAAAAGCCCAAGCACACCATTTCTGAAATATCGATAAGTCATAATTTGTATATATGTTATAAATGTAAGGCTAGAGTCCCCACTTGCCTATACCGCTTAAAATTGTTTACGCATTGTAGGAGACTCTAATAGCTATATCTTTATATTGTAAATATAGAATAGGTGTAAATTATCGGTAAAGTGATGAGATTTTGTATAAGATGAAGAATGTCCCTAATTACCCTTGTCCCTATCAACATTACTTTACTATATCATAGCCTTTATTTGGAGCTAACAACGAAAGCTGAAATCTTCTCCAGATAGTTTCAAGCGTCTTTTGAAAGGATTAACAACTATAGCCCTCGACCACGCTTCTGCGATATGAATCTTTTTCCTAAATAATATCAGGGCATTGACGTTTTTCTTTTACCCTGAACATATTAAACATATGGCAAGGGTTTTATGAAAATATGCAAAATGATGTAACAGGCTAATATATATATATTCTTGACCAGCATTAAAAGTTGTTTTAGTTTAGCACTAGTCGGTTGTTTGTGAATCCATCCATTCGTCAATCTCAACAGCGAATTTTTGAATTTATTTGCTCGCTTTTTTGTATGCACTTGAAGAGGGTAATACCATTTTGTTTTTAGCTCTAACTCTAACTCTAGGTTTTTATTTAGCTAGAGACTTTAAGTTGCAACTATATTTTACATATTTCATTGTTTTACAAAGATTCAGAACCATTTAAATATTGGTGCCGGCCTCAGTAGACAAAATTAGTCGTAAAATATATTTTCTGTCATCATTGAGACGCCGTCGCTTAACTTTGGGCAGCTAAAGCAAATGTTTGTTTTACCAGCTTAATCAAAACTGTATTTTAATTGATTGTATTTGTAAAGGGAATTCTTGCTGACTTAAAATTCTTTCTTTTGTTTTTACATACCTATGTTGTCACTGTATTGTAGACATGGAAATATGATGAGTAGTTGATAGTTGGATTATTCCTCCTTAAATTTGAACAGTTCTCCAACGCAGCTTCCTCATTTTATTATTGACCAGTTGATGGATTTCTTAGAGCACACAATAGACACTTCACATAATTGTTTGGCTTATAAGTGCATAATAATAATAATAATAATAATCAGGCAACTACACTTTTGAGTACTATGGCCAAATACTGCGATTTGATTGATGGGTTTTTAAATACTGTTTAGATTGCACAGGCTGTTAAATTATTGAAAATTGAATTGAGAGAGCGATTGAATGCTGATTGAATTGAGTGTGTAGATTGAGTCGACTCTACGGATTAATGGCTGACACTCCGCGGTTTTAATTTCGACTTTATGCGGCGATGATGACGGCGACAATGACGACTCACGGGTACTAAAACGCCATTGTAAAGTGGTAAATACTCGGGCGGCGCACCGTAAAAAACGCCAGCGCCAAAACCAGAACAACAACATTAAAGAGGTATAGACTTACTTCCACACACACACACACACAAGCAAACACACACACACACACACAGTGAGTGCCTTCGGTGTGTATAAGCTAAATTCGAAATCACCACTTTGCGAGTTGAAATCTCTTAGCTTTTCGTTCGTTTGCTCGCTCTCAGTCGGTTCGCTGCTCTTTCGTGATTTTCTGGTGTCCCTCTCTCTGCCCTTCTCTGCTATTGTTGTGCCCCTCTCTTACCCTCTCTGCCTATCTCAGCCTCTCTCTTTTACATCTCTCCGTCCAATGCTCCTGCAGCGATGCTCACACAAAAAAAGGACTTAAAATTCGAATTTAACTAAGATGATGAGATTTATACCATTTTCCAATTTGAAAATTGTGTGTAAATAAAATATTAAAAGTGATATAAATATAAATTTATAGATTGTATTAATTTATTGTGTAAGCCATTTGATTTTTATATTGATCTCAATATTATTAGTTACGGATTTAACAACCTTTCGGCCAGTTTTCGAATATCCTTAACTTTAAAGGGTTTAACAGACTAAAAGAAGTATCTGCGATCCCTTTAGTTTTGATCAGCATCAATAGCCGATTTAGTCATGATTCATGTGAGACTATAAAAATGGAAAATCCATTGACATATTATAGGCCAATTAATATCTAATAAGGAATACCTTAGCTATACCTCAAGCAGAATTCCAATATATATTTAATTTCCATCAGCAGACGCAAGGATTTTTTGTGTCCAAATATATTCGATTTTTCGACTAAAAAAGTTGTTTTTTTTATATTACTTTATAATATAAAATCCGTTATTCTCAAAATAAATTGCTTAATTGCAGATAAGAAATTGTAAATATAATGTACATTATTTAATAATATGAATAGCTTTTATTTAAATGGGTAAATTTCATTTATAAATCTGTACAAATTTGTATTGTTATTTTATTGATATCAAAAGTTAGCCTATTTGGGAAATGATCGAAAAATGCAAATAGCGCCTCGCTTTTATGGTTATAGTTCTTATTTAATTTGATTTGTCGGAATTAAATGACGAGCAAATTATTTACGACTCGATTCAGTGAGCTTGAAAATATTTTGCAATTTCGTAAAATTGTCGTTTACAATTATTTTTATATGTATTTGTTTCTTTTTGGCCCAGCAAACAAAACTCCCCCAAGCAGCAACCCCCGAGAAATAGCACTCGTCGGCCATCTTGAAGGTTTGCCCATTTTTCCTTGCCTACCATTGTAGGCCAGCAACTGGCAACTGAAACTGATGTGTTTGTGTGTGGCAAGGTGGCAGGGCGGTTGAGTCGCAGAAGCCACTGTTTCGTGTTGCGACTACCAACGGCAACGGCAACGGCTGCTAATCGGAAGGCAAATGCGATACATTTAGGAAATTGCCCTACACATTTTCGCATTCCATTTTCGTGCCGTTTTCATCGCCAAGCGGCGTCTTAGAGGCAGGCAAACATTTTACGACTTATAAATTATCGTTGCCACAACCTCAAAGAGGGTATTTTCATTATGTTATGTAATGTGTAACGCATTATATATGTACTTGTCTATCTATTCATGTTCAGCAACGCAATCTGTTCGTCTACCCATTGGTCAGTATGTCTACAATCTCTGTAAGGTAGGATGAAACGGAAGACAAATTTATTTGGTTGATACAGAATCTAAGCTATGCGAATTTTTGTATAATTTTGTAAAAATGTATATATATAATTACATTTATAAAAAAATTATATTTATATATATAATTACATTTATAAAAAAAATTATATTTATATATATAATTATATTTATAATTTAGTTGGTATAGTTCTAAAACAGCTTGTAGTTTCAGATTATTAGAGAAAAATCTTCTACAATTTAGAAAAATTATTTTTAATTTATTTATATATATATATATATATATATATATATATTATTTGTCTACCCAAAAATCTTAACGCTTTTCTGATTTAGGTTATTTTAAAAAAAAAATTTATTTTATTATCTCACATATAATGCTTTTTGGTAGCTTATAAATTCATATTCAAATGGGAAAAATTACGATTTTATAATATTAAAATCATTATTTTTATTTATATTAATAAGGACATAATTCTAAAAAAAAATAAATAAAAAACAAACTTTCATATTTTGTAGACTTTTTTTCTGCAGAGTAAATAATCTTCGGTATGCCCAAAATAGTCCATCTTCCGTGTTTTCTTTTAGTTGGGCTGCCACCGCAGGACACACAGAAGGGTGTGGGTCTTTGGATTGTGGACAGCGGACAGCGGACTTTGGACTGTGGCAAAAAGAAGAAAAATCGGGGCTTGGGCGCTCTTGGCCATTGGTGTCCGCTCCTCGTTGTGCGCTGCTGATTGTGGCATAAATTTGGGACAGACGCCCCATTAAGACAGTGACAGGCGCAATTTATGGCCTCTGCTGGCGCTGGCAGCGGTTGCAAGGCTTGGCTCTCATTTTCTTCGGTTGCCATTTGTGTTTATTTATATGCACACCCAGATACAGAAAAACACACACACATACCCAGAAGAACCCATCAAGAACTCACGATTTTTGGTGCGAGTTTTTCTATGATTAAGAAACCGCAATTTACTCGAAAATACGACATAGACTTTAAGATAAAAACAGCTGCAAATAAAAATCTCACTAAAACTTGACCTTTTGCCTTTTTTCTCTTTAATATCAAATCAATATAAAGGTAATTTTATCAATCTGTTTAAAAAACAATTACGGTATTTACAAAAGTCACTGAATTTTTGGCAGTCGAGATCAATTGCGATTCTTACGAAAGTATCTAAATTGTTCTTGTACAATAAAAGTTTTTGATTATATTTTGTATTATTTATATAAATACTTTTTTAAACGTTTTTGAAACAATAACATTTTTTTTTTTAATTCTTAAGCACGTTTTGAAGAAATCTTTTAAGTAATTTAAAAATTTATATTCGACCGAATTAAGATTTAATGCCTTTCAAATTTAACCAATAATGATTATATAAAAACAAACAAAATGCGGAATCTTAGTTATGCGACAATTCTCTTATTAAAAATAAAAACCTTTTTTGAAATATATGATTCATTTTTATTTGACTATTACTTAAATACAATTGAAGAAACTGAAAAACTACATAAATAGATAATATGGTTCCAATAAATATATAATGGTTATCTGGCACAACAGCAAAACTACTACTAATAAAAATAATATTTTTATTTGCACAATGATATCATTATTATTGAATTCTGCTTTTGAGTTATTAATAATTACTAAGAGAGGGTGGCATATTTAATTGGCGAGAAGTGTTTAACTGTGTTGATTATTATGATCAAGAAGCAGTTATGGAATTTATTTTGTTTAAAATTACGTTTCTATCTTAATTTATTTTTATATATTTGTGATTTTATATATTGGGTTTTCAATTTTCATCAGACTCTCATTTTTCTCGTTTAAATATTTTGATGCATCTTGCCGCTTGAAAAGCACTTAATACACCTTTTTTTATCTAGTTTAAGTTTATTAATTGATAAATTTCAAGTCTATAAGTCTATGAAAATTCGTAATTAAGGAATCACATTCACACTTGCTAGATAAATTTTGTTATTTATGTTTTTGACTTTATTCCATATACAAATAATCATAAAATAACGTATGCAAATTACATTTTTTTAAAGAGGTTCATAAAATTCAAAGATTTTATTATAATTTGCTTTTCTTTTTATTTATTTTTTTTTGCTGCTCGCTTTGTATGTCAAACGTGCAAGAAAAGTTGCTATATATTTAAGAGATAAATTTGGCATCAGCTGTCTGCATCCCATTTTAATGTCACCAAAAAAAAAATGTAATTTCCGTCTTTGACATTTTTGCCACAGAGGCATTAAAAAGATGCACAACTTCATCGGCTTCATCAGTGTAAAATTTGGGGCTGACAACAATGATAAAGATTCAAATAACGAGGAGGCTTCCAACGCTGCGGAAGGAACGAAGAAGGCATGAAAATTATGGAATGGATGGGATGAAGGGGCAATCCCCTTCTGCTATTTACCATGCCACAAACGCCTCCAGTAATTTGTTGATAAGACAACAATGTGGCACTTAGTCTAAGCTCCACTCAGAAAAAATAGTCTATTGAATTTATAGAAATTCCATTAAAACTAAAATCGACTTGTAAATCTAAATTAATATCCATTTTTAACTAAATAGTTTTTGCCACAATCTCAAAAATATTTCACTTGTTTTATTTTGCATCCCAATCTCATTACACTCAAATATAAAATGCCAAAAAATTAGGGAAGAAGCTTACGAAAAAGGGGAAATCATCCTAAAAAATATATTGAAGATTTTCCAAAGCTAAAAATAATTAATTTCTTCGCCAGTTACAAAAATACTTTATTTATTTTAATTATATTAAAACGAAGTTATCGTCATCTTACTAAATTAAAAAAATGTATTAGTCTTTTATTATTTTACAATGTTTATAAAGCTTGCAAAAAAAAAAGATTACTAAGTGAAAGAAATGTATTCAAAATGTGAAACACTCTGGAAGCATGACCACAGAAAATGTTGATAAATTTATTGCACTAATAGGAACGTTAAAAAATTATCGATCTGCATAATCGACCATATTATGCAGATCATATATAAATTTATATATATATATTTGAAATGAAGCCGGAAATGCTTAACCAATACGAGTAGGTAAAATGCTTCAGTCGGGAGAGCTCGACAATGAGATACCCTGAACCCATCTGCTAATTAATAAATCAAATAAATATTTGCTCAATATCATTTTTAACATAACTTAAATAAATTATATAAATTTCATATTTACGAATTTATATATTTACCACGCAAGCATTTTTTGTACACATTTTTACAGACATGCACAAAATAAGTTTACCCGATTTTTTTTGTCGGTGAACTTGAATATATTGTATACTCTAGTAGAGCTCACTCGATTTCAGCATTCGAACATGTGAATGCCTGCTGGGTGTCTGCATTTAGCCTCTACATAAATATGTATTTCGGCAGCTTTAAAGATGCGAAATCAGTTGAAAAGGCAAGTCGACCATAATTAGTTTGTTTTACTGGCCATAACAATTTTTACCATCGAGCTTCGGCTTTCGTCGTGTCATAGAGTCTACGTGGAATTTGCTACTGCTCCAATTAGTTTCGATGTGGTTTTCTTGGTGCATGCCAGGCAAATGGCAAGTGTCACTCCATCGACTGGCACCGAACCACCCCTCAACCACCCCTCAACCATACATCAAGAACTCGCTGAATTTTTTTTATTGAACCTAAATGTAAACAAATTTCTGCCTCTTGGAATGGTTTACCTATTCACCAAATTAATTTATGGTAGTGATTTTGAATTAATTGAGACATTAAACCAGTTTTATCGTTGATTTCAAAAAGACGCCAACAAATCATCACGTTAATAAAGTGTGTTTAATCGACAATTATGGCAACTATGTAGTGATTTGCATTACCAGTTCATATTCGAAAAGTGTTATTTACATTTTCACAGTAATTTCTTAAAGAATTTATGTATACCCTGAATCCCATCAAGTTTTATTGCAAATGTATGTATGGAAATGCTTTACATTTTAATTGTTTTGGCTGATTCTAAAGTGCCACAAAAAAAGAACTTGAAATAAAAGTCTAAAGAATTTTTTTTTGTTAATTGTGTTTTTTGTTGACAACAAACATAGATTTGTATCCATATTTGTGGAACGAAGGGGCATCTAATATTATTTATTAATCCGCATATGTTATTCGAATATATATATATATATATATATCTCGTTTTGTTCTTACGGACGAACCGAGTGAAGAGGATGCTGATAAAGTGTATATAAACTTTTTGACTCGGAGATGTTTTCTTCTGTCGATTCCATACTTTAGCCTTCATAAACTCTTTCTGCCTTTTTAAATTGATTTAGGATACAAAAACTAAACTCCAACAGCCATAATTGGAATGATTATTTAAACACTGACAAATAACTTATGGAGTTATATGGGTTCTTGATTTATAAACTCGTGTATATAAACTAACCGTATAATTTCTCTTATTTTGAAAAAGAAAACTGAATTAAATATAGACTAAGACTTAAATCGTTATAAAATCGTGAAATCAATGAATGTTATTCAAAAATTTTAGTTGCTTTGCCAATTACTAAAATATTTAATTTATTTTAACTATTGATTGAAATGAAGTGAAAAGATGGATTAATAAATGTCAATATACTCAATTAATGATGTTAATTATTATTCTTTAAAATTATTTCCTTAAGCTGGAATTCGAGAACTTAGACGCACCGATATAATTCTTAGGGAACTATATGATATATTATTCTGATGTTGATAATTATTTTGCTCAAATGCAAGAAGGCTGTTTGCCCTTTAGCTGATATTAAACATATATGGATAATGAAATGTTAAACTTTGGAATTTTTATACTTAAGTTACCATTAATGGAATCGCCATATAAATTCTTTGCTACTTCAGACCCTGTTATGATCATATTTACGGCTTATTGCTGAGTAATTTGTATTATAACATCAAGAAGTAAAAGTTAATGAATAACAGATAAATTATTTTATTTGGGTTCCTTTGTAAATTGCATTTTGTTCCTATTTATTTTGTGAAATAATTCATTATGCAATATGGTATGAATAATGGTTATTTATTGGATGAAATAAAAATGTCGAATTTGAAGTATTTATGAAATACAAAAAATATAACTTTCTAAATATGCCCAACGAAAACCACAACCAATGATCTCAACTCAAATCTCTGAGTCTGTGCTGGCAGTGGCAAACTGTCGGATGGCCAGTGAAGATACCCAAAAAGTGTATAATTTATGTAAATGCTGTGGTTGTGGGCACCAGCATAATGCGGATCATGGTCTGGGCTCCAAGATGGCCGCAAAGGTTGCTGGGAATAGGCGCTTTAGCGGTGTAGAAGCCCTCGATACTCGAATTTGGAATTTGTTGCCGTCCTCTGATATACACACTGAGCTCGCGGCATGCGTTCAATTACAAACGCATAAATTCCCATTTCCATTTGACACATGACAACCCATAAAACTTGTTAAAAAGTACAGCAACAAAGGCCAGCAACCTCTCGGTGGTCAGAGGCTGTTGGTGATTGGGACTGAGTCTGGGACTGGAACTGGGACTGGGACTGGTACTCGGACTGGGACTGACAGTGGAATGGGTGCAGCGACTTGGACTGGGACTGAGACTTAGCGATGGCTGAGCCAAGAGCAACAAAAACCAGAAGATGAACAACAACAAAAAAAAAAAACGACAAAAAAAACACTGTATCCAAAATGGTTAAATCTGCTTCACAATCTCGGCGCGTCGCACATAAAAGACGCGGGTTCCCTTTTTTTTTACGGACACTAAATGATATCAGATTTCTTTTCATTTCTGTATTTCGTTTCGTTTTGGCTGTGACTTTGGGTTCTGGTTCGGGTTCGGGTTCGGATTTGGCGTTGGCTTTGCCTTTGCCTTTGGTTCGGCTCATTTAAGTCAAGTTAAAAAGGAAAATGGCGGAGTGGCATTAAGTGTATAGCATCATTTTATGGAGTCAACCCCATGCTCATTATATAAATCCCATTGATCCGCCATTAAATTCTACTCTGTATATGACCGTCAACGGGAAGCCAGACAAAGAAAATTCACAGCACGATCCCTAATCACATTTGATGGCCACTGCCGCTGACACCTCTGACGAATCCACCGAACAAAATATACAAGTGTTTTTTTTTTCTTTTCTAAAAGTCGCTTTTCCAAACTAAATTTCCTGCTGCGAGACAACTTTTTTTATTCGTGCTAACTAAGTAAAATGAATAAAATTATTCTTAATTGGAGCAGTGCAGTTAATCTGCACACTTTAACCAATAAAAACAGATACTTTCTGACCAGACTACTTTTACATTTAAAATAAGCTATTAAATAACTGAAAAAAATACAATACTAAACAACCATCTTTCAGCTGATAGATCGTACATGATTTGTCCACAATATTGATCTATTTATATATATTACTTAAATATTGTACGAAAATAAGAATTCAGCAGTTTAGTAGGCATTTCTAAATAATCAAAATAGTATATTTTTCAAGAATTTTTCTTTCGAAGATTTACTTATCTTTTATTTATATGTTCCCTCATTCTTTTTTAATTATCTCTTCCCATTCTCAACCTATTACTTTTAGTATGTTAACAATGCTTAATAATTTGCACTTATTATTTTCAGTGTTTTCTAAGTTTGTTTAATGAATGTATCTATTTTTACTTTTGTCTTGATTTAAAAGTTTTTACACACTCTTAATTGTATTTATTTTTATTTATAACTGTTAACTTTAAGTGTCATTTAAAAATTGTCATTAAAAATCTTTTTTCGAAATTGAGGCTAGCATAATTAGTCCACATTAATTAAATAAAATCAAATGAAATCTCAATTGTTTATATGTCAGGGTCTTAAAATAAATGAAAAGTATAATAAGTTGATATGTATTACCAGAATAAGTAAAAGTTTAAGTAATAAATATAATACTATAAAATGTTTTATATATTTTTATATATATATATATATATTCTAAATTTAATACTCCAAAGGTTGACGGATATCTCAACGAGCTTAAATATGAAAAACAAATAAAACCAAAAAAAAATAAGAAATAAATAGATTTCTTTCATTAAATAAAGTAATAAGATCTAAATTAATTTCTTTCATTGAACAAAAGTTAATTAATTTCTTCAATTTAAATTCGAAAATAATTGCAAAGCTGTTAAAATATTCTGAACCAAAAAACCGATGACAAAGTAAACAAAATTACTGTATATGCATATATATATATATATATATATATATACATAGGTTATAAGCGCACAGTCAGGAGATATAAATTTGGCCAAAGGGGGAAGAGGGAAACGAACTCGAAATCCACTTTGTGACAGCAATCCACATAAGCTTCTCAAACATTTGATGCCATAAAACCGAAATTGACATTTTTCGTTTTTCTTTTTTGTTTGGGGTTTTTTTTTTCTTTCTTTTTGAAACTCCATTGTTGGCAATAAATTATCTGCGTTTCGTTTTCGTTGTCTTTTATTTCTCGGCATTTGTTTGGCAGCGCTTCAACATTGTAAGAAATGCTGTTTTAGACATTCGCCTGGAGTGGAGCTGCTTTTAATGGAACTCAGTGGCCGAGCCGTGTACGTATCCGTATCCGTGAGCGTATCCACGTCCTTTTACGAGTTCACGTAAACGGACTACGGACCAGCCAGCCAGACGGGCGATTTGGATTTACGATGGCGATGACGCTCTAATTTCGCTTAGATTTCGCAATCGGCTGAGCAGAAGCGGACACTTAAATGCAGAATAATCGCGCAGAAAACGTGATTTTATTGCCGCCGACATTCGCAATGGAAACACTCCTTTTTTTTTTAAAGCAGATTCGAAGGCACTTTTTAATATTCACTCCCGCACTCTAATACAATCCGATCCGGCCGATGGAACACATGTTGCGTACCGTTCAACCCGAAAGTGGCACTGATTTGCATCTTGCGATCTGCTGCAACTGCTGCGGGTCAAAGGCTCAAAGGCTAAATGACTGTAACCTTTGACCTTGCGGAGCCGACACTTTTTATGTGCATCCCCTTAACTCTTTTCATTTGGCTAAATGTATTTAGAAATCTTTGCTGCGAGGCACAGCAATTTCAAGGTTAGCCACTGCATTATTTCTTATGCAATAGCTTCACAATAGTTTTCGATAATTTTCTAGGTTTCTATTTGCAAATGGAACGAACACATAATAATTGTCAAGGTCGCCATCAAATGATGTCCACTGCAACAATTATCCTCTTTATTTACATACATTTCTAAATTGAGGACAAAGAGTTTGGCTGCCTTTTGAAAGAAGTATTTTCTCTTTTCTGAAGATCATCAAATTTTACTCAAGTTATACTCTTGGCAACTTAAGTACTATGTTATCTTGTAATCTTGAATGAATACCTATTATTTATTATTTTTAAACTTTGTTATGATATTTAACCTTTAGTAACATTTATATTTTTAAAATTATTTATTTATTGACAGACCACTTCAGTCTAAGAATGCGTCCAGTTAAAATAGGTATAATTATCAGGGGAATCTGTAAAATGTGTGTGTCATAAAAGGAATACTTAAACCTAAAAGAAAATGAAAGAATCAGGACAGATGGAAGAACTGTAGGCTCAGAAAGGAGCACAATAAGTCAAACTAATAAAAATATTAATTTTAAAATGTAAGCTAAAAATTTATTTTAGCTTTAAACGAATTCTTTCTAGCTAATTAATTTTAATTTTAGTTTTGTAAATCAATGTTTTAAGGTTTAATATTTTTATTGATAATATATATCATTTATATGCTTATTTTAAAGCTGTTTTTAATGATAATTATATATATTTTTATAATATATAATATATATATATATATATATGTATTATATATTATATTATATATATATATATGTATTATATATTATATTATATACATATATATTATATATTACATATTATTAACTTGTTTTTGTAATGTTCGAACAACATGGATTTGAAATATACAAATATTAGTTGTATACCAATATTCCTTGAAAATTATTATTTTATGCTTTGATTCTACTGGAACAAACTAAAAAAGTATTATGCAATAAATAAAACAGATTACATATATTTTAATCAATTGTAATTAAAAATTACACTTTTTTGTAAAGGTTAACAAGTTTTCTTCGTTTTGCAAAATACAGTTGCCGATTGTTGGTGGAGATGGGATCTGATTTAAAATTTCAAAATGTGGCATTAGAGAGGAACAAAGGGAATGCAATTAAAAAATAAATTAATTCTATGAACAGCTGTTTTAATATATTAATTATATAATATTATTCATAGTGTTTTCAAAAGCGAGTATAAATATGAGTTGGGTTGAATTTGGCTGCATTTCAAACATGTCAATTGAAATAATATATTTTTATATGTATATATATATATATATACATATATATATATTATTCTTTAAAGTTTCAAAGAGTTTTATATAAACAGTATCTTTGAATTATATTACGCGATTTTAACATGTGTAAGCAAGTATAAATTTTAACTTTTGATGTATTGAGTAATTTGTGTAGTTAATTCAAAAACTTAACATAGAAACTATATGGGTTTTTGTTTAATGGGTATCTGATATCTGTATAAGTAATAAAAAATAAGTAAATCTCCCACGTGCTCATCTTTTAGCCGACATATGTAAATTAGATTACGGCCAAATCTATTAACTATTTGTCAACACTGGAATGACTGAAGATTAATACGAAAATACATTTGGTAAGCAATCTCATTTTATACAGATTGTTCTTCTGTTATTAAATAGTAACTCGATCTGGCAGACTTCCATACTGGGTGCATTAAGAGGACTAATTATGAAAAACCAAGTAAAATAAATAATATATAAAATAAATAATAAAAATTTAAAGTGTAATACATTTTTCAAATATGAGAACATTTTTGTATTATGTGTGCATTTTAATAAATATTATTATTCAGCTTTTCCAAAATTAATACGAACTATTTACATGTCATATTTAGCATAGTTTTGTAGCACTTCTCTCCGTGTAGACGACGCATGTTTAACAACTTTTGGCAGCCATTATGGGAATAGGCTCCGCCCACTTATACGTCCATTCTCAACTCTTATAATTTACGCTCTGCGTGTGACTCTTATAACAGAATACAATACTAAACATTATTTCATGGCGGTTTTACTCCACACGCATTCTGCTTGCTCCACACTTAACGAACCTTTCTTATATTGCTGTGGAAATAGAGGAATGTATGTTTCGTTAAGTTGCCGTTGTGTTAGCAACAACAGCGACACCTATTGTTCATTGCACTGTTCTAACGTTAACAGAATCAGTTCACATTTAACAGAATAACATTCTGCTAGATTTAGTAATTTTTGTATTTAAGAATTAACTTTAATACCAAGTGCAGAATTCTCAGAAATAATAAACATTAGTACTTATAAAATGAATACTATTAAATTGTAAATACCCCCGACTTTCAAAAATATGCGTTGTCAATAACAATTATAATTTTGTTTGGTAAAATATGTGCCTTCTGAACTTCAGAGGAGAAAATTATTTTACAAAAGTAACTATATGATAACAGTTTAATTTTTATATAAACTAATATGTACAAATGAAATTTGGATTATAAACGATTATAAAATATTATAGATTATAATATTAAAATACAGCACATAAGGGTATACATATTCCAACTACAATAAATGTTGATCTACATGAGTAATTTGTTGCCTATCTGGCAACCCTTGATTAGCCAATTTAAGCTTTGATTTTTTACTAAGTGTACATAATTACTTGGCATGCATAATACATATACACTACGTAAGGTTATATAAATGGCACATACAAATGAATATTATTCTGTGCATGTATACTTGTTTGCAACTTATCTGGCAACGCTGGTGTCTAGGGCACGCCATTGTACACAACATTTATATTCCCAAGCAGCAAGCCACGCCCACAAGCACTGAACCCAAAGAACCCTTATCTGTGAGCAAATGTGTAACGTGTGTGCTGAGTGTGTGTGTGCGTGAGTGTGTGCGTGGGGATAAGTGTGCGTGTGTGTGTGTGAGTGTTTGTATTACGTTTACCGCTGTTGGTGGTGGATGGGGAATGTGAAGTGAAATATGCGCTTTAGGGTTGCCAGCTCGTGGCTTCATTTTGCACAACGGGATTAGGCAGCAGCAGCAGCAGGAGAAGCAGCAAAAGAAACAGGAGCAGCCCTTAAGTGCCGCCATTCCAGTTCCCATTTGCCGTTGGCCATTTGCCGTTTCCCATTTGCCATTATCTGTTTCAATGTGTGTTACGGCCGTACGTGATCTCTTTAATCGTCTCTCGCCGGATGCCGGATGCCATATGCCATATGCCGTGGGAACATTTGAATCACATACAAGACAACAAAACGCACAAACGGCGCCTTTTATCGCCCAGCCATAAAGCGCACCAAGTTGAAATGAAGACAGGAAGCCCTTTTTATGATAGGCAATGTGGGCGGAGTGGCAAGAGGCAAGCGGCAAGAGGCAAGTTTGTGCCAGAATTGTGACACGCAGCTCGAATAGTGCCGCTGACTTAAAATGCGATTAAATACTGAAAATGATAACTTTGTCCCTTGAAAGTGCAGCAGTTAATCTTCATTCCTTGTTAAGTAAAGAGAGACAGGATTTTGCAAGGCAACGCAATCCAATGTAAAACGAAGAGGGGGGATTAGAGGGGAATGATGAAGCGCTCCTATTCCTTAAATTCAGACTCCGAGGAAAGACGGAACATCGTCTGACTTGAAATATTTTCAAGGAATCAAGCAAATCTTGACTCGAAACTCCGGTTTTTAAAATATATAAATTTATCTGGTAAAGAATTGTTCAATAATTTATCAACTTTAAAGTTTTTTATAATTGGGTAATTATCTTGAATTTCACAAAAATCACCCTAAAATTAAAATCACCTTGAAAGCTATATAGATCATCATAATTTCAAACATAATTGTATTATTATTTTAAATATTGAGTTTTATGAAATATGAATATTTAAAGAAGAAATTAAAGAACTTATCCCAAAAGTAATTAAATTTATTGACTCGGCTTTTGATGAGAGTTTAGTGCGCTGTCAATTTAGTTAGTCAGTTTTCACACATTTAATATAATTAATTTAAAAACTTCTTAATAAACATTAAGGTAAGTTACCATTTTTTGCTGAGTTGTGCTACTATTAAACGATCAACTTTTTGAAGTCGGCAATACAAAACAAAAATTATGGAAAATATTATGCACCTTTTTTGAGGATTACTTTCAAACTCATTTTAAAACTGTGCATTTTTATGTCATATGCATTTATATTTTTTTAATTTTGTTTACATCTTTATTATAATTCAGAATACATGATTTTTAAGAACTGGACAGATCAGGAGATGCCAGATTGCATCGATGCAAGTCATTATATATTTGTCTTTATCAGCAAACCGATTTTTTAAGAGAATACGCTGTATTCAACTTAGTCCCAGTTTATTTCCATTCATTTTTTATTTCCTTATCAACATATTTTATATCAGCAGATAGAACTTAAACTAGAGTAGAATGCATTTTGTATTAGGTCTTCATTCATTTAAGAACTCATTTCCGAAAGAAAGTTCTTTAATATTAGGATTAGCCCAATTTTATTTATTTTTATACCCTTGAATAAAAATAGCGTATTTAATAGCACATCTCCAACCCCAATAGGTATTTCTTGATTAGCACCACTAATCGCGTCAATATATTTCAGTTTAATTAAGCGTTTACCTTATTTATTTATTTGATGAAAACTGTTGAAAATATAATAATATTTCTTAAAACGGACTAAAACTTAGATGTCTATAGGCTTACAATATCATAATCATATCATAATATCATAATTATCAAATCATAATTTGCTTGCTAACCGCAACCGAGTTGATATAACTTTTACGATAAAGCCATTTATAAAATTAACCAGTCAAAAAACAAGTTCTTGCGCTGAAAGCTTTTTTCTTTGCTAAGAATATTATTTAAAAAAAAACAACAGAAAACAGTTCACATTTTGTATCTGTTTTATTTATATAAGTTTCGCTTCACACATCACACGGATATAAAGCGAAAATAATGTAGAATCTTTAGAAATTGGCATATTATAATTTAATCTGTCCAGTCACTTAATATTATTTAAATAAAAGTGCAACACCGATTGGATGAATAACATCAAATGTTTCAAACGTCATATTATAATTTTCCCGAATTTACGACGGCTAATTCATGTGCCAAAATAAATCGAAATATAAAATTCTAGAATTATTTTTGCTATACACCAATCAGTCAATATAAACTATTTTCTTTTTGCAAAGAAATTAAATAAAAGAAGAAATTGTTACTAATAAAAATAAAAATTGTTCTCTTTTTATTTTTGACTTTTCTGCCACATAACTTGGAACTTTTTTGTATTTGTATTTTGTATTTGCATAATAATATACATACAGAACTAAATACTATCTAGAATTTTGATTATTCTCTTGGTTTTAAAGCTGTATTAACGGTATGTAGTATAGTAGTTTAGATTTTACTATTTGATGATGATAAAATGTGTACAAAAATTTAAATTTGTTTTCAGTTAATTACATACTTTAAACATGTTCCTGCTGACAAGAAAGCCACGATGCGCCTTGAAATTTAGTCACGACGGGATTTGACATATTTTTTGGATATCAAAATGAAAATATTGATGGTTTCTGCATACAAAATGTCAGCTACAGTCAGCTAAATACACATCAAAAGAAGTCGGAAAGATGTAGGCGAGTAATCTAGACTTAATTAATAATAATTAATAATTTATTTTGAAAATTTCCCTAAAGGGAAGTATGCTGCGCATATTTTATTTCACAAGCCCGAACTGATCCCTAATTGGCTGGCTCAAAACACGTACATACACACATACGTCCACGCTCTGCAGAATACACGTAGAAACATATTTAAGCTCGCATCAATTATCATGCCATCTCTTTCTCATACATGCGCTGGCATATAAAAATGAGATCAATATGACAATTCATTATTGACCATAACTTGGGTGTTTCTTATCCGATCTTGATGATTTGGTCAGTTGATCAATATTATGCATATACATATTATGTGTTAATTAAACGATTCTGCTTATAAAATGGTGGTTTTTATTGCTATCGATAATCGAGAAACGGAGGCATTTATTAATATAATAAAGAACGGAAAACTTATAAAACGAGAGAAATTATATACAAAATATATATATCAGAGACTTATATCCGCGTGTTCATACAAACTAACGGACAGACGGCTATATCGGCTCGGCTATTTTCCTGATCAATAATATATTTATAGTTAATGGAGATGTTTCCTTCTGCCTTTTACATAAATTTGCATTAAACCATTACACACATTTTATTTTTAACTTAATTTTTTAATGGGTGCATTGTATAATTATAATAATAAATACACACTTGCCATTACATTAATTATTTAATTGTGGGTTTCTTTTTTTACATTTTTATCATGTCTGCATTTTGGACAAAGTAACTATCACTTACCGATTTATTGTCGAATTGAAGTTATTGCGAGCAGGTGTAAGTTGCAGTCATCTTTGAGGAAAGTAGCCAATCCGAATGGCAATTGACACAGCAATCGCCACTTAATCGCATAGTATTCCAGATGACAGATTCACTGTGCGGAATAACACTTAAGCTGCCGGCTTGGATAAATACGAAAGTGCGGAACTGCTCCTGGTTTTGACGGCGCCAAAACGCGATGGTGATAAACAACTGTTAATTGGCAATTGACCACTAAACCATAAACAAAGCCAGATGAGATCGCGTGGTTAAATGCCCAACTCGAACTCAAACTCAAATTTGTATTCGTATTCAAAAATTATGACTACGGCAGCGGACGGTCGTTTAATATTTATCAGAGTTGTACAGAAAATTATATTTTGTATGGTTTTTTTTTTTTTGGTTTTTATTTTGAGCGTCGGTTAGTGTCGGTTTTTATGGTTATAATTGTTGTTACTGTTATTACTGTTGGTTTATTGTTTTAACACTTTCGGAAAAGAGCGCGCCGTCGGCCAAGTGGCAAAAGCCAGTTCCAGTTGGAGTTATGCGTTGTGCGGAACGGAACGGAACGTCATCGGGAAACGCTCGAAATGTGAATGCGATGTGCGACTTTTCTGCTGGGTGTGAATAGCTGTTAGATTCCAGGAATTAAATCACACACGCACACCACCAACACCAACACCAACAACCACCGACAACACAGCTAAAACAAAACGACGCCGACGCCAACGCCAGCGCCAAGAGTCACAGAGTCCCAATCCCAGTCCCATTCCCAGTCACAGTTAGGGGACAGTGATACCGATACCTTCTTCCACTTCCACTACGAATACGAATACCAATACCAATAAGTAACAGCAACAAAGCGACCGTGACGAAAGAGCATGCGTCGTATATTGGCAACCCGGGCAGGGACTGAGGCAGAGACTGAGGCAGGGACTGTGGCAGAGACAGACACAGAGACTTGCCACACGGGCTCGTAAATAGTAGATAAACAAATAAACAAAAGACTGGGAGGAGGGCGGGGGCAGGCATGATGGCAATGCTTAGATATATGACGGTGCTATATATCTTGCATGCTCCTGACTTATTTACCCACACACCAACACACGCACACACCAACACACACACAGAGAGATAGACAGCCGACAAAGCAAATATCGCATTTAAGTTCGATGAATCGGCAATTTTGGGGGTTGCAAACTCGCTCCAAATACATTAATTCGCGACATCGCTAAAGCCAACCCCCGTTGGAAGCGACCCCTGGGCCGTATCCACCCCTATTCGGTATCCTCTGAGTTGTCAATCAGCGGTCCATCGACCATTGCGCAGTGCGCCATTCTTGCGCCTTGAACCTGTAGTGCAGTGTACTTTACTCTCAAAAATCAATAGCAATTGACGAACGCGCAAACTCCGTTTTATTCCCAAAAATACATATATATATTTATATATATATATATATGTTGTATATTGGATACATACATTTTTGGCTTTTTTTGTGTGTGAAAAGTGAAGGTCTGTCAAATTGTGTCCATCTCAGAACTACTGCAAAATAAAGTAAATAAATGACTACCATTAACATTGAAAATGAAAGTTCAGGCAAACCCCAAATTAGTCATTTAATTCAGATAACTCTTATTTTGAGGCACCTGCCATATCTTGGTCACTTCAAGTGCACCAAATAAAACAATTATTTAATACTAGTTTTAGCATCTTTTTCATGCACCATGGACCAGGCCACCTAGTTCACTCCAAACTGAGTTCTTTCTTGCACTCAGAAAAAAATCACACTAAATTTTAGAAAACCACCATACTTTTGACAACATAGATAAGTAACCTTATTATTTAGAATTTTATTTTCTTAATGCCAGGTTTCATTATTATAAAATGTACAACAAATATGTTTAATTTTCAGTATGCGTTTTGTTTGTTTTTTTGTAAACAGATCTCTTAACCGGAATATAAAACATTTAAAAAAGAACGGCTATTCAAACTTGCAACCTTTAGAGCCATTTTGGCCTTTAAAGCAGACAACTTCGAAACTCTAAAGAAAAATTCTTAAACAAAACTTCATTCACTTTTTAAAATTCTGTATATTTGAAAACGATTTGTGTGCCAAATATAAAGCATTTGCATTTCAACCTTATGGAAATATTATCTTATATTAAAATAAGCATGTAGCTCTGAAAAATAACTAAATGGCCATTATATTTTTTTGTATATTTGAAAATTATTTAAAAAACAATATTTTTCTATTGCATGATTGGTAAATTGAAGAAATGGAGCTATATTTTATGGTCCGATTCTAAAACTAAGTGATTTCAACCATTATCATAACATTGCATCTCAACAACAATGCATAAATTAAACATTTTATTTGACAAAACAAATCCGAAAAATAATATGCATATCATTAATATATTTAATTAATTCAGCTTAAAAAAGAATTGAAACTTACTTCAACGACTTAGGCTTGACTTCCCATTTTTAAAAGGTCATCTGCCATTGTCGATTGTAAGTATTAAAAAATATTCCTCTGAATTGTAAACCAGATTAATGTCTATCATTACTTAATAGGGCTAAAATATTCTCTTAGCTGGTGGTGACAATATATATTATTTAACATAATACTCTTCTGCTACTTCTGCAAAGCTACTTTATTATTCAAGATGCATTGGTTTCAAAAAGCGTAAAAAACACAGAAATGACATTTTTGAAATAACTTCTGTTATTATTCTAATACGATTTAAATTTAAGAGCAAAAATGTACCCACTCAGATCTTATAATTGAGTGCCAAGCATTATAAAGCTTCCCACAAAGATAAATTAATTCAATTTTATAAAAACTGGTCTCAACTTCTAAGTTAATAAGCAGCTCATCAATATCCAATATTTTAACATTTAAATGTAATAGTTTCTTAGTGCCTGAATTGGAAGAACTCTATCCAATTTACTACTCTGACTTAACTATAGGTATACTATTGTATTTATTATCATTAAGATAGTGCTAAAATGTGTGGAATTGCAAGATCATTCTATTAAAAACTTACATTTTATATTAACCCAAGAATTTGACCTTCTACATTTTATTAATTTAATTCAAGAGTATAACAATATAATGTGACTTTCTCAAACAAATAATGAAACCACATAAAATAAAAATAAAATAAATAATGAAAATTCACAGGTACTGAAAATTACATTTGCAGTAATCTCTTAATAAAACAATACTTCCACAATTTCACCTTCCCGGAAGAAACAGAATCAACAGAAATCAAACGTAAATCTTAGATAAATTCAACACCTTTTAAACTATTGTATAATTGTACTAAATATGATAATGTCATTATAAGAAGACTAGAACATACCTTAACATAGTACTATCAATAATTCAAGCAAAAGCACATTTTCTTAAAAATAAAATATTCCCAAAAACCATGTACTAAAACTTGTCATCTTTGCCAAACCGGCTCCTCACTTCACAATTAAAACAAATAAGAAACCTGTAGTCAAGCAATTTCGAATACGATATATCCTGAACACAGTTGTTCAAAATATTCTAATTTTATTAGCAAAATTCACTTTAAATATTTTTGCAACCAGATAAGTCATTTCTTATAGCAAGCAAATACACCAAAAAGTAAAAAAACACAGTGTAGCGCGTTTTTTTATTCACAAGCCTGAACTGATCGCTAATTGGGTGGCTACAATCACGTGCATATACATACACACATTCATACGTCCACGTAATAGAAAGTAACGGGGTTTTACAGAATACTCACAAAAACATAATTAAGCTCGCATTGATTATCGTGTCATCTCTTTCTCACACATACGTTCACATATTTATATGCATACAGAAAATGATTGCGGCTGCTGGTAGAAATGAGATTAATATGACAGTTCAATTTTGGCCATAACTTGGGTGTTTCTTATCCGAGCTTGATGATGGATCAATATTATTCATATGTATATTATGTGTTAATTAAAAGATTCTGCTTTTAATATTGTGGCTTTTATTGCTATCGATAATCGAGATACGGATAAAATAAAGCAACATTTTTCTGCACCGTATATAGGAGAATTTATATTCCATATTTTAAGTCTCTGAGATCCGCGTGTTCATACAGACAGATAGATAGACGGACATGGCTATATCGGCTCGGCTCTTGATCCTGATGAAGAATATATAATGCGGTCACAAACCGTTTTATACTTTTTACCCATTTTCAATTGGTTCAGGCTATACAAAAAATACGACAGAAATACAAATTGGCCATTAAATAAGAAGACCAAATTTATTAATTAGTTAAACTCTTTCCATGCTGGAGGTCCTGTCAGCCATATCTTCTTTCCATTAGGCACTGTAAAATAAACATATATTTTACACAAATAGCTAGTTTTTTCAAGAATTCTGTAGAAATAGTTTTTTGCTAAGAATTTTATGTTTAGAGCCACATTTAAACGAAATGGATTTAATTAGTAGATTTGTTTCTTATTGTTTTATTAAATAATTGATTTAATTATTTTGTTTTGCATTTCGTAAAACCAAATCAAATGATGAATGAAGATTCATATTGGTATTTAATAAATGTTGGCCATAGTTCCACTATCTGTCAATAAGTTAGCATTATTCAAAAACCTATATAAAAAATGTAAGTTGTAATTGTTTTGTTTGCGAATTGGTAGGCAGATGGAATCAGACTGATTTGCTATATTTACCAATAAGTCAAGTAAAAGAACGCATACTGATCCAGCCTCATCTGATACATTGGCAAGTTGGGTGTTATATCCACATGGAGGCAAAGCCAAGGTTCACTACGCGATTGCTGTGCCGCTATTTACCTGCGAGATGTGTTGCAAGCTCTGTGTTTCCACGAGCTGTGTTGTTGTTTGCCGCGGGCACTTCCTTAAATGTTGTCAAACCTGCTAATTGAGAGGGCAAACAACGCGTGCTGACTCCAAGTCATACCACTAATCCAAATTTTCGAGGTCGTCAGGTGATGTACAAAGTATAGAAACAACAAGAGTGAACAGTTATTCTAGGCACACCGAAGTTTTGCTACCCTTGGTTGGATTATGTGAGCATTGTCAAGTTAGTTTAGTTCTTTTTCTAGTAGGTCTTAAGGAGTTATTAATGTGTGTGAAGAGCGCAGCAGCATTGCCAGCAGATCGTTGAATGTTCAATGAATGTGTGCGAGGATAGCTGCAACACTCTATCCTTCTCTTTTCAATTTATTAGTTTTTGTGACTTTTGCAGAGTTAAACTATTTACCAATTGTGTGACCACATTTTTCAGTCCACACTGCGGCGACGGCTATTCGACATTGATGCACCTTTTTAGAATTACAGTTTGCAATGTCTTTAGAAAAGCGAATTGAGTAAAAATTTAAAGTTTTTAATCGAATTGACGTCTCTATGCTTTGTCTACATAGTAGTTAAACTTAACATTCGAATTTTGTAGGTAAATATGCATTTTTGAATTGCACGGAAGCGTAATTATGTTTATTTGTCTTCCATTACTACCTTAGATTTCTTTATTCTTAAAAATAATAATATTTCCTAAAATTGTAATTTTTCACATACAAATATTATTGTGTATGATTGTTTCCCGATCGACAAATAATTTTTTGCCATTCGATTCGGAACAACATATTGTCCAAAATTAAGAGAATTATAAAAAAAATATACTCGAAGGACCGAAAACTAAAATAACTAACTAAATTAAACGGTATATTACAATTCTTCAAAGTTGATTAGTCAAAATTTCAGTTAATTGAATTTAGAGTTTTTTTTACTGTCAAGCAGTTGCTTGAATCTTTTCACTTATGGATCTCCCACTTCATAAAGTGTTTTACATATCAGTCTTAGGCTCTTCTTCGCTTGAAAAGCACTTTCCATGGTTCTTAAAAGAAGAATGTCGGAGACTTAATTTTTGGTTCGAAATAAGGGTAGATTAATTCTTTTGGTTTGTCAACAAATATGAATTAATAATAATATTTAAATGAAAAATAAACCAAATTATTTTACTTCAAAAAAAGTAAAAAAAAAAAAACTCTACATACAGTTTTATTGATTTAAAAATATATTCCAAGATTACGAAAATAAAGCGCCAAATTTAGTAATCACATTCTAAATAATACTTATTACATATTCTTGTAAAATAAATAATGGTTTAATTTTCAATGTCCTGTATATGCTTATGCAACTTTAAAATGTCGTCACAAAATGTTACAAAATAGATCACTTTTTTGACACATTGGTTAACCTACAAAACTATGATCAAAGTGCTGAAGTCAACTTTTAGAGTTCGATTACCAAAGTTTTGTGAAGCACAAAGATTGACTCAAAAAATATGGGTCAGCCAGTTTGGTTTCAAACTGTCGGATCTACAAGCTGCTGCTGTTTTGGGCCAAAAATGTTTTTTTTGTTCAGGTAGCGATTGTAGTATCCTGAGGTATGACCATGCGTCGTGAGTCCAACTGAATCCCCTTGATGCAGATCTTCAGACGGTTTGCAAATGACTGCCAGCTATGCTTTGCTCCATTACCAAGTATCTGTACAGGTTCTATCTGCTTATGTATCTTTCGAAAACCGAAATACAACTGATGTGCTAAAAAAAAAGAAGTTTCGCTGGAATTGTAGCGAACGTGGCACCTGACCAAGACGCCTCATCTGATCCGTCACGCAGTTTCTGCAAGTTATCACATATCAATCCGAGCTGTTGGTTGTTAAATATTGTGACTCTATGCTGTTAAACAAATATGGATACACACCGGAACAGATAGCGAGTTGCTATTTTGCCCTAGAATCGGGAGCGAAGCAGTTCGTCTCTTCTTGCCGCCGACAATGGCAATGTTCAAACGCAAAAAAAAATCACACTTTTACGCCTGATTTGCATTTGCTTGCGACCCAACAAACATGTGCCGGTGCCGGCATTGGCTCACTCACAAAAAAAAAATAAACGCCCAAAATATAACAGCACTCTAAAAATAAGATAGTTTTTTTAGTCTTTGAAATAGTTTGTTAAAAAAAAAGAAAAAATGATTTAAATTAAGAAAGACTTGCCTCAAAAAGACGAGCACAAAAATGTGGTGTAATTTTTTAAAAATGTTTCCAAAAGACAACATTAAAAATAGAAATATTTATTTCTAAATTTTTTAAAAACGGTGAATAGAAAATCCATGGTTTTTAGAAATAGGAAATGGCCAAAAGTATGGCAAATTTCTAAAATGACTTAAAATAAGAAAGACTTGCCTCAAATCGACCAACACAAAAATATGTTGTTATTTTTAAGCAATGTGGTAAAAAGACAAACTTAAAAATATAAATATTACGTTTTAAAATTTTTTAAAAACTGAGAATAGAAATTCTATGGTTTTAAGAAATAAGAAATGGCCAAAGTTTGGCGAATTTCTAAAATTCAATCCGATTTTTTATCTAAGTGAATGAAGAATGTGATTTATAAAATGCGATTTGACTACGATTTTACTCATACTTTTCTGCAATTTTAAAACCGATGTTGTGCGTAATAATAACTGTTGCGAGGAGCAGTGAAAGCCGCTGTTTGATTTTACCAGTTTGTCGGGCTCATCCAAAATGGCATTCAAGATGGCCGCAGCAAGCACTTTACCACAACCAACCCCCCTCCAACCCGCCCAGGGCAATAATTTGTTTTGCTGGGGTGGAATCGGCACCGGCCGTTCTGATACTTATGGCGAGAAAATGAAAAATTCGATGTCGCCATAAACATTTATTGCTACTTTGGGAAAACTCGATTACCCCAGCCGCCCCCCGCAACACTCCCCCCGACCCATACAGCCCCCTATGCTCTCGCGTTCAAGGCGGAGCCGCCATTTTACGAGGCGCGCCTAGGCACTTATGGCATCATCAGGACACGGACACATGGCACAACGGTCCACAATATATTGAACATCCCGTTGAGCGGCCAAGGGATTTGTGCTTAGTCAGGATGCAAGTTGGCGCGGCGGTGGCAGGGCAAGGAGGGTGCACATACTCGTACTGGTATCGACAGCAGTTTTATTGATGCTGGGCACTCGGCACTCGGGAAAATGTATACAATTTTCATTTTTATAACTTTTACTCTTCAGCGCGGCCAGCAATAAAATAAGCCAAATGTTCGCAATCATAAAAGTTTACGAACCAAGCACCCAAATTGGGTTTGCCCATCAAAAAGTTTTAAGCAAAAAAAAAATAACAGAAAAAGAATCATTTGAATTTAGACTTAAATTTCTGATCACGTTGGAAAAACTTGTCATTTTGAAAGATGAACAAGTATATTTCCCTTTCAATTTTCACCAGCTTCTGGATTGTTTTTGCCATTGCCGGTTGGCTGATTGCGTTATTCTTCGAGGAGCGAAGTCTGATCCGATGCTGCGTCTTGCTGACGGCCATCTGCTGCTGGGTCGTCTGGCTGAGTACCTTCCTAATGCAGATGAACCCGCTGATTGGGCCACGTATTAATCAAAAAATCATCTTGGGCATGGTATCATACTGGAATAACTCGTTCATCGACAACGAATTGAACATCTAGCCGAAAGAAATATTCCTCAACTTTTTGACTTGTTTCAAAGCAGAATAATAGGTATATTATTATTTTATTATATATATATTATTATATTATATTATTATCATATTGTTATCATATTATTATGAGAGATCATAATAATTGCTTGTACTTCAGGTTGAGGACTAAATCCATATCAATCCAAGAATATGAATCGGATAATACAACGGCATTATCAAGAAAAATTATAAACAGAATAAATTGTCTTACGATGAGCTATACAAATTTGTATCTAGATTTTCCTTTGGTTGAACGTCTTTTTAAATATTTTGTTATTAAATGTCACAAAATGCATAAAGCATTGAAGAATTTTGATGATGGTTAAGAATATATTTTTAACAGACAAGATTATTGCGTATAAAAAAGCTTGTAATTTAAACAATTATATTTATTACACAGGGAAACGGAAAATAGAGAAAGCGCATTTATATAAATTGTTATACTAATTTAAATCAGAACAAATTGTCCTAAAGGTCCAAATACAAAGAACCAATTCATAAGTACAACATTCCCTTTTTTCAAATCTGAAACAGTATATATTGATGATATATCTAGTAACTTTAAGTTTATAGTACAAACATGTTCCAGGATTCTCTCGGATTATACTAAAAATAAAACAATTATTTTGAATAGATGAAAGAATTTGATGAATTAATTGCCGAATTTGAAAACAAAAATGAAATACAAGTAGGCCTCATTCTATAGTTAAATAAGTTAATATAACATAACATAAAGTTGTTGTAAAATTTTGTGCAGACATCTTGCATATATAATAAAAACGGCTTTAACCAGTTTATCTGCCTTTATTTTTATATGCACAATTTTCGATCCTCTCATTGGATTTTTTGGCTTTGCTCATTTAAATTTATAATTTTAACCAACGATTGTTTAATGAGGATAAAAGATAGTTAGAAATTATTGACACAACTCTTATAAGAAGAGAAAGACCTTATTTTTCCAAAAAGTTATGTGAACAAAAAAAAAGACTAAAGATCCGATTTCCTCCGAAAATATGCAGAGATGTGACAATCATTTATTACAAAAGGTTAAACATAGATTATGAGTGGGATTGGGATGTTGTTGTTGTAAGTTATTTTATTATTATTAATTTTAAATTGGGCTCTTCTGCACTGCGACCTATTAGATCTATTGTGGCCCCCTTGTGAGCTTATAGCTCCTCCATCAACCCCAGTTCCTAATCGAATGCCAGAATCTTTAATGGGTCGGGACAATTATATTACTACATTTACAAAACTTAATGATTTCTTTTCTTAACAATTACCAATCGATATTAATTATTTTGTTATAGTTTCCAGTTGTACTCACAGTTTGGCTTTAGTCATGTTTAAAATAAATGCGTTGTAAACAATGTCAAAATATGTTCATATTGCTCTGCTCAATGAAACCCATTTGAATAAGCCTACAATTGTAGGTGTGTGTGTGTGTGTGTGTGGTGGGGGGAGGGGTTGTGGATGTAAAGCAGTTGATCTGGCTTCAATCGGTGCTCGCAAGCTGCCGCATATCATTGCAACTGGGGCCACAGCCCCATGCATTGCATTAAAAAATTATAATTATATGGCAACAGAAGTCGCCGACGGCAGCAGCAGCAGCAACAGCAGGAAGTTAGCCCTTCTGGCTGTGGATGGGGAGGGGATGGGAAATGGTCATTCTTATCATTCTTATCATTATTATCATTCTTATCATTCTTATCATTCTTATCATTCTTATCATTCTTATCATTCTTATCATTCTTATCATTATTATCATTCTTATCATTATTAAAATTCTTATCATTATTATCATTCTTATCATTATTATCATTCTTATTATTATTATCATTCTTATCATTATTATCATTCTTATCATTATTATCATTCTTATCATTCTTATCATTATTATCATTCTTATCATTCTTATCATTCTTATCATTATTATCATTCTTATCATTATTATCATTCTTATCATTATTATCATTCTTATCATTATTATCATTCTTATCATTCTTATCATTCTTATCATTCTTATCATTCTTATCATTATTATCATTCTTATCATTATTATCATTCTTATCATTCTTATCATTATTATCATTCTTATCATTCTTATCATTCTTATCATTATTATCATTCTTATCATTATTATCATTCTTATCATTATTATCATTCTTATCATTATTATCATTCTTATCATTATTATCATTCTTATCATTCTTATCATTCTTATCATTCTTATCATTCTTATCATTATTATCATTCTTATCATTCTTATCATTCTTATCATTATTATCATTCTTATCATTCTTATCATTCTTATCATTATTATCATTCTTATCATTATTATCATTATTATCATTCTTATCATTCTTATCATTATTATCATTCTTATCATTATTATTATTATTATCATTCTTATCATTCTTATCATTATTATCATTCTTATCATTATTATCATTCTTATCATTCTTATCATTCTTATCATTCTTATCATTCTTATCATTCTTATCATTATTATCATTCTTATCATTCTTATCATTATTATCATTCTTATCATTATTATCATTATTATCATTCTTATCATTCTTATCATTATTATCATTCTTATCATTCTTATCATTATTATCATTCTTATCATTCTTATCATTCTTATCATTATTATCATTCTTATCATTATTATCATTCTTATCATTATTATCATTATTATCATTATTATCATTCTTATCATTCTTATCATTCTTATCATTATTATCATTCTTATCATTCTTATCATTATTATCATTATTATCATTCTTATCATTCTTATCATTATTATCATTCTTATCATTCTTATCATTATTATCATTATTACCATTATTATCATTCTTATCATTCTTATCATTCTTATCATTATTATCATTCTTATCATTCTTATCATTATTATCATTCTTATCTATCTTATCATTATTATCATTCTTATCATTCTTATTATTATTATCATTCTTATCATTCTTATCATTATTATCATTCTTATCATTCTTATCATTCTTATCATTATTATCATTCTTATCATTATTATCATTCTTATCATTATTATCATTCTTATCATTCTTATCATTCTTATCATTATTATCATTCTTATCATTCTTATCATTATTATAATTATTAT
This sequence comes from Drosophila demipolita, assembly GCA_035042405.1. Taxonomy (NCBI): domain Eukaryota; kingdom Metazoa; phylum Arthropoda; class Insecta; order Diptera; family Drosophilidae; genus Drosophila; species Drosophila demipolita. The sequence continues at coordinate 2,050,293 of JAWNLI010000489.1, read as the reverse complement.
CATTCTTATCATTATTATCATTCTTATCATTCTTATCATTCTTCTCATTCTTATCATTATTATCATTATTATCATTCTTATCATTCTTATCATTCTTATCATTCTTATCATTATTATCATTCTTATCATTCTTATCATTCTTATCATTCTTATCGTTATTATCATTCTTATCATTCTTATCATTCTTATCATTCTTATCATTCTTATCATTATTATCATTATTATCATTCTTATCATTATTATCATTCTTATCATTATTATCATTCTTATCATTATTATGATTCTTATCATTATTATCATTCTTATTATTATTATCATTCTTATCATTCTTATCATTATTATCATTCTTATCATTCTTATCATTCTTATCACTATTATCATTCTTATCATTCTTATCATTATTATCATTCTTATCATTCTTATCATTCTTATCATTATTATCATTCTTATCATTATTATCATTCTTATCATTCTTATCATGCTTATCATTCTTATCATTATTATCATTCTTATCATTCTTATCATTCTTATCATTCTTATCATTATTATCATTATTATAATATTATTCATTTTTCATATTGTTTACTTTGTAATGAATTGAAAATAGCCATCACCTAAAAAATTTCAGGACATTTTAATACCATTTTTAACAAAAGCTAAAAACAAGTGAATATTTCATTTAAAGCACCACTTCTAATATTATGAGTCTCATTATTATAGTAATATTTGTATCATTAAAAAACCATCATTATTAAACCAAATTATTAGATTTATTACGCATTCATAAAAATGGTTGCAAAACGCCACCTATGGCTTATTTTACATACTAACACTTTTCATATTAGCAAGCGCACAAACCAACTTTAGTTTTAAGCCTCTCAGTAACTGGCCGCTGTAAAACTTAAATTTTATGGTGACGAATCAAACAAAGAGAATTTCTTTTCAAAATCAATAATTGATATGCGTATGTACAAAATAATAAAAATTGTACAGTTTAAACTCCCATTTATGTTTTTTTTTATGTGTTTCTTTATTTTATTTATAGAAGTACAACACAACAAATAATAAACTAGATTACTTAATATTAAAGACACCAGGTCAAGAATGAATAAATGAATTAATATAACAAAATAACGTAAAACACACAAATGAATGCATATTTGAATTTATGCCGATGTTTTGGAAAAGCAAGATTGCGTCAAACATTTATCAATATCTATAAAAAAAAATAAATAAAATAAGCAACAATATATTAATAAAATAACTTGTATTAAGCTAAATCTAAAATATGCCTTCTAACTTTCAAAGAATATTTTTTAAAAGAAGACTCCGTAAATAATAAATTAATATATTTGAGCTGCACGATTTTTTACTATATTTTGTATTTTGAAATGTTTTGACTTGTCTAATAGGATTGTAGAGATTTTCCGTGAACCAAACATATAAAATATTTACTATTCAAATTTTTAATATTTTGTGTTTAAATTTGCTCCTCCTTAGCAGCAAAACTATAAATATTATTTAGCTGCTTGCTAATGCTACGAAATTTAAGAGAGCATTGACAGAAATATCAGAAAAGTAAATCGCTCTGCTCTACTTTGTTACTTACAGAATTTAAGTTAAGTTAAATAAAGTTATTTAAGAAAATAAATATTAAATAAAAATATATATTTAAAGCTTGTACTGCAACAATAGCTGCTCCGAGATATGCTCCGGGAGCTGCTACTAATCAGTTTTTATGGCTAAAATAAATATTCACCTGTAATAGTTAGCTTTGAAAGGCCCAGCCTTGTTCAAACCCAGGAATTTGGACTGCGCCGCGGTTAGCTCAGTTAGCTTGGCATCAAACGAGGACAAGTGCAGGCCGGCGACGTATTCATCTGGTTAATTAGATAATCAAATTAAAAGTACTTTGAATAGAGTTTAATTGACTAGTTTACTCACCCATCTTCTTTGGCAGCAGATACACGTCGGACTTGTATCGCCCGGGCGATGAGTAGAGCTCGATGAGCGCAAGGGCCTGCGTCGCGGAGGCCACGGAGACGACAAAGGATGAGACGGTGGAGCAGGACAGATTGACCAGACGTCCCTCGGCCAGCAGGATGATCATTTTACCGTCCGGCCAAATGATGTGATCGACTTGGGAGCGTACATGCTGCCAGGTCATCTCCGGTGTGTGCAGGCTGCTCACATCGATCTCGGAGATGGCATGCCCCATGTTGCAAACGATGCAGCCGTTCTTCATGCGATTCATGTGGTCACGCGTGACGACATGCTTGTTGCCCGTGGCACTGACCACCACATCCACGGTGCGTATGACCTCCGCCAGACGCACCACTCGGAATCCATTCATCGCCGCTTGAAGCGCACAGATCGGATCCACCTCCGTTATGTAAACGATGCAGCCCTGGCCACGCAGCGCCTCGGCGCAACCCTTGCCAACGTCCCCGTAGCCACAGACCACAACCTGCTTCCCGCCAAACATGATGTCCGTGGTTCGCTTTAGACTAAAAGAATAAGAATAATAATAAATTAAGTTTTACTTGTTTTTAGAATTAATTTCTAAATACAAGATCCCTAACTGAATAATCCCAGGTGGTATGACCAATGGTGTTTTATTTAATACTAAAGAAATACCTTCTAAATGCACTTCTACAAAACAGAAAATATCTATTCTGAAACTCAGAAAAAAGTAATTCTTTTTAAGACTTCATCTTTTAGAGATTATAGATCGAGTAGCTCTGGGGAAGGATCCCTGCTTGTCGCAAGTGTTATTCAAATTTCAATTATTATGATTTTAAAAATTATCTAAAATGTTTGTATATGTGACATTTTAACATGCTAATGTTAAATTACAAAAAAAAAAACAAAAACAAAAATTAATGGCAGTTATGGAAAAAATGTAGAAAAGAAAAAACCTTTCTTAAACCATTTGTGAATAACAAGTTGAGTTATCAATGGTGTCGAAAATATGCCCAATTTCTTAAATTCAATCAAATTTTTTTTCAGTGCTGATAGAAATATATATACCTGTCCAGGATGGAGTCGCGACCTGTGTAGTAGGTATCAAACTTGTTTTTCGTCACCGAGTCGTTCACATTTATTGCCGGTACGGTGAGTTTACCCGCCTTCGACATCTACAGGAAAAAAAGTGTTGGATTAAAAAAAATAGATTATTGGAGAATGCACAATGGATACGCACCTGGTAGAGTCGGTGAACACCAGTTAGGCTCTCCTCGACAATGCCCTTGATCGACTTAAAGTAGTCCGGGTATTTCTTTAGCATCAGATGGGTAGCATCGCCGCCATCATCCAATATCAGATTGGGTTGCCAGCCCTCCTTGTGTATGCACTTATCGAGGCACCACCAAAAATCCTCTTCGGTCTCGCCGCGCCACGCAAAGATCGGCACCCCAGCCTCGGCCAGAGCGGCTGCCACCGCGTTCTGCGTGGAAAAGATGTTGCAGGATGCCCAGCGTATGGATGCGCCCATTTGCACCAGCGTCTCAATGAGAACCGCCGTCTGTGCATTGATGTGGGTGCAACCCACAATTTTGGCGTTCAACAGCGGCTTATCGTCGGCGGCACGCTTACGCAACGTCATAATTCCCGGCATCTCCTGCTCCGCAATGGCGATTTCCCGCCGCCCGAAGCCGGCTTTGCTAATATTCTTCACGCGAAAATCATTGCTTCCCAGTGTGTTGACCTGCTTCACATCCTTGGGCGAGACATCGTCCTCCTCGGATGTTCCTGTGAAACATGCTGCAAGTAATAAAACAATAAAATAAAATATTTCATTTAGCTATACTCAGCCTCACTTTCGATCCTTACTTACCCGAACTAAAGGAGCATGTGGAAACGTCGGAAAATCGACGTGCAATTACGCTTGATTTCCTTACCGCAGTCTGTGGTCAGCAATAATCGAAATAATCAGTTTAAATTATTGGTCAAAATAGTAATTATATTTTAAATTTACTGTAATGACTATTCCAAATAATCAGTTATAATTAGTGGGCTATTCCAAGTCAGCAGCTACGGTTATTTTCCTAACTTACGCCACAATACAAAAGGTTGAAATAATAAATGAGTAATGCGTATATTTTGATACACAAAATATAACAAAAAGAAATGATGCAAAGGCATATATATAATTTTATATTTATCCGTCATTCTGTATCAACATGTGGACCTAAGAGACTATAATTGCTTTGTATTATAATTTATCACCTGGTATAACAAACGATTTTAAATACGCAGATCCGATGCCGACTTAACACTTTGGTGTAAACTTTAAAACATTTGTAAATTAAATTTTTTAATAATAGAGCTTGCAATAATTTACTTAGTACACCTTAAACAGTTTCACACTAAAACTAGTCTCGATTCCCACATGGGTCGAATATGATAATTGGGATTGGTTAGAGTAACGGCGCTAAATCATTGAGCCAATTGGAGCTCTGAAAACGGATCGTAAGACGAATTGATAATCGCATCGCCATATATACATATTTATTGAATCACATGCCAATGTCTAATTAATTAATTACGCAAATTTGTATTATATGCATTTGTGTACACCCATTTGCTAACTTTTGTGTACATTTCGAGAGTCTCCCTCTTCTGTAAACATTCAAATACATTTCCACAAATGCGCACAAATAAATGCGACCACGTAATTAAAATAAATGCACTCGAAACAATAATCGACTGTTTAAAACTTTAAGGTTTTTGTAGATTTCTGATATATAAATTTAAAAAAGAAATTCTTGAACTTTTAAAAATATTTATTTTAATTTTAAAAGGATATTTAAAATAACAATCCCTTAAAATTGTGTGTGCTATCATATTTTTAAATATATTTTCAATCATGAACAGATATATATCTAAAAAATAAAAAAAACAAGTTATACAATTTGCTACCTCAGTTTAGGTTGAGTTTGTAATCGCTTAATTAAGTAACTAATAAGAATTTACATATTAGCTATACTATACAAAAACAAATTAGAATTTACCAGAATTTTAAAATCTTGCTTTTTAAATGTAAAAAATCCAAAGTTGAGTTAAGAAAAGAAAGTTATACATATTTTTTTTAGAAATGAACTGAGCATCACTTGGCGCCAAAACTGTGATGATTTTGTAAATCTCAAGTTGATTTTTTTTCTGAGTGTAAGTACACACACATACACAGGCACCTGCAGGCAGGTGAGAATACCGCAAATTTCCAAAGCTTCTACTTTGCAAAGCTTGTGCAAACTTTATTCAGCTTCGTGTTTGCCAAAATATCACGTGCCTTCGCATTGAATAATAGAGATAATCGTGACTTCTTACTACATTATATTATATTATATAGATTATAACCATTTATATATATATATATATATATATATATATATATATATATAGAAGGGACAAACATTTGATTTGTTACCTTATCGGCCAGACTCAGGTCGGCCATTGTTGTCTCTGGCATTTTACTCATTTTAACGAAGTTTTTACTATAAAAATATTGATTTAATATTATTTACATCGACGTTGCCTTCAGCGACCTTCGTGAAACTCACATTTAGACAATATGAAAACAGGTTCTAGTTTCAAGATTGTCAACAATCGCCGTAGTTTTTTTTTAATCAGCTGTTTTACGCACCCACGAGACCAGCTCAACGGATCAACGGATTTTGGTCGGGCCGTTGACAAAACGCGAACGAATAATAAAGTTCCAAGTTTTTACAGCAAGTGCGCCTCGCTCGAGATCAGCGCACAGTCGAACTCAATGCACTTCCCTCGCCCGCCGTCACCGTCTCTCTTTCTACCTTTACGTCACTTGTTGTTATTGTTATTGTTGTTGTTCACTTTCTATGTCAAGTGTTGAACGTGTAACGTGGAACGTAGAACGTGGAATGCCGATGCCAATGCCGCTGCCTTCGTGCGCTCTCGCCGTGCGCAAATAACAAACTGATTCAAATCAACTGGTACTGGTTATGTTTATGGGGAGCAGAGCGATCATATAGATATAAAGAAATAACACAAATAAAGAACGCCAACTGTGAGTGCAGCAGCAGCAGCAGCAGCAGCAAATAGGCGAGCACACACACAAATTTGCTCATAAAGCGAACCAACAAAGTAAGCATCTTATCTCAGTTGTTCTGTTATCGCTCTCTACCGATGTGCCCGTGTTTCGGCTCTCTCTGCCTGAACAGAAGTGTTCCTCTGCCGCCTGTCATCTCCACCTGCCACACCTGCCTTACCTGCTCGACATACGGCAAACGTCATACGGCTTATCACAGTTGAATTGGCTTGCATAGCGGCCGTGAAAACCAATTGTTGTGGATTGACGTAGACATGCAAACTTATCTGTTAGTAAATCGCACGAAAAAATAAAACTTTCTTTTATTTTCAAGAAATACTTTGAAAATATTGGATACAATTTGACTAGGATTTTGAATGAATTACCATAAATCGAAAAAATAAGCAGATTTTTTCTATCCTTTAGAATTATTTTCTTCTAGCTTTGCAGTATTCGGCGTTAGACATTCAAACATATCTGTTAGTAAATCGCCCGAAAAAATAAAACTCTATTCTAATTTCAAGAAATATTTTGAAAATATTTGATAAAATTTGTCTAAAATTAAGAATGATTTGCCATAAATCGACAATCAGAAAAATAAGCAGATTTTTTCTATCCTCTAGAGTTATTTTCTATAAGCTTTGCTGTTGCCCGCTGTTGAGGCCGAGATGGCTTAAAGGATGTTAATCAACCGTGAAATCATTTCCAGTTTTAAGCTAGAAATGTTATGTATGTACATATTTTAATGTATGTAGCTTAAAAATACTAATGCCTAATAATAACATCTAACAGATAGCAAAATGAGTTTATAAACAATTTAGTTTAATAAACATTTACAAAAGTAATCTAATGCACCATTATCTAAGATGCAAATGCGACAACGGAAAAATGCTTAAGGTGTATCAAAACATGGTTAGAAATTTATCTTGTTATCTTGTTATCAGTGCGTTAAACGGGCTAAAACAGTATCATAAAAGAAATCGTCTGTGTATTTAGCATGCTGATAATATCATCTCCGCACCATAAGGCTTGTCTGTCTTCTTGAGGTTGTCGATCTCACAAAATATTAAAGTGATAACTAATTTAAATTATGTTCTCTTATAAAGCTCTTAAAAACGCTTACTATTTAATTTTAACTATTTATTGCATGTAAGTTTTCAAATAGCACACATATAACTCCTTATTTGCTCAAAAATTTACAAACACAAACAAATATAAAATTTTGTAAATATACTTTGTCTAATATAAATAAAATTAATTTTTTTTTTTTTATTAAAATGGACAATTTAAAATTGAACATGTAAACAATTATATGATATCTTAAATATAAATTACCTGAGGATGTTAAAATGTAAAAAGAAAAGGATTTCTCATCTTCGGCATTGTGTTAGTAATCTTTGTTTAAGAATTAAAATATGTTTGTCAAGTATAGGTGAAATTTAATTTTATTCTTTTTCCTATTTAGTTCGTTTTATTAAATAAAAATTAGTTTGTTGCTTGAAGTAAATAATTTTATAGTAAAATATTTGAAAATATTAGATTTATAATAATATTTTTGACACAGTTTAGCTATTAGCAGATCAACTCCTGTCCAAAGAGGGTAAGTACTTTTAGGAGGGACAAAGATAACCGTTTTGATTTGATTGAGATAGTCGTTGACATACATTGTATGTATATATATATATATATATGTACAATTGATGTATATATGCTTAGTGATAACACTTAATACTCATAGCAAATATCATAAATTTTTTTAGCTATGGGAGTTCTATTTATTTAAATTTTAATGGATATTTCGACAAGGATATTTTGCTGATCAGAATATATTTACTTTATGAATTCGATGAAGTCTCATTTAAAACATTGAATATCTAAGCACAATATTAAAATACTTACTGCAAATTTGATATTAAACTGAGAGAAAGGCAAAAGAAAACAGAGAGATAATATAGAGATGAAAAATCAATAAATGTTAAAAATAAAATGAAAATTTAATTAAAGAAGAGCACGTTAAGCGGAGAATATGTGACACTCTAAGTTTTTGTGCGATTGTTTAAGAAAAGGGAAAGTTAAAAGTGGGTCTACCATGAACAGAAAAGTTTAGACGACCTAAGAGAGAGAGGGAATCTATGTAACTATATTATGCTATTTATTTATGTAGGAAGATAACAATGATAATGATAATTGAAAGATGAAGATAAATAACGCAACACAACACAATTTGCAGAGTGTGGGTTAGGTAGCCATATTTTAATTTTTGACAAGTGTCCCGATTAGGGAGCTAACAGGTAACATATTAACTTCCAACGAACAACATAAGAAGTAAAATAATCTACAACATTCGATTCGTTTGAGACTACATAAGCAATTGATAATATGCTATACTTTGAATGCCAAAAGCTGCTTAATTAACCTTATCTTTGTTTGCTTATAATTATTTAATTAAATAGCTTTAAAATTTTAAGATTTTCAAATTCTATATATAATCTGAAATCTTATATATATAACAGTTTGCGAGTAGTTTGACTTCACACTGAACTACTTAATCTGTAGGGCACACAATAGATAAACTTAAATTAAAAAACCGATCCAACTGTTTCGGAATTTAGAATTATTTTTTTTAAATTAATTAATTAAATTAAATTGTTTACTATAGAAAATATCTGTAAAAATGACGAGGGGCAACCGACTGCGACTTTGATACTATAAATAACACCATATTATAACAAGTGTCACAAAAAAGGGTGGATGTAGTCAAGAAATACAGTTCGTTGAAAATACTTTTAGTATTATATCCTTAAAACTTACCTTTAAAATGGGTTTTGTGAATTTTTGCGTAGCCAAAAAAAAATATTAGGAAGAGTTTACTAGAAACCTTTTTTCCAAAGTTTGGTAACTTAGATCTTAAATTGTGGGCGATATTACCTATATTTCGATTTTTACAATATGCCCTTCAAATTTTGTGTGCAATATATAGTTTTGTCGAATTAAAATTATATGTCTTATCGCTTTCCTAGCCCCCAAATTTTACGCAGATATAGATCAGTAAACCTACAAAAATCGAAAAAAGAAATTCCATTTATACAGATGGGCATGACATTGCCCATTGACTATTGGCATGTTTCCTTCGATTTTAGTACAAAAATACTATATTTTTTAAATTGCCAAATTGGACCAAGCATTTCTAAATTTAATAATTATGTTTTTGAATTAAAAACTATTTTTAAAAAGAAGAAAAATATCTAGAGAAGTAGAACTTTGCTTTGTTAATCCAAAATGAACGCGTTTCCTTTAGCCAAACACTGCTTAAATTAAATTGCAAAATTGTAGAATCTGGGGGATTATTTTTTAATGCGTCTATAAAGACTGTCATATTGAGGGTTGAAGGTTGAGGGATGCGCATTAAACTTATTTACTACGTGCCGTTCCGCCATTTTAGTTGCCAATGCCCAATGAGTTGAGGGCAGAAAATGTAATTAGATGGCCATTTACCTTTTAGCGTGTCCATAAAATGGAGAAAATCTAATAAGCAGTCCCTAATGAATCATCCACCACCAAATAACGCTGGGGATGCTGTGCTCCGGCTGGGCATTGTTCACACATTCCAATTTTCACTGGAGCAGCGTGAGTTGAGGGTGTTTCAAGCCATAGAAGATATATACGAATGCCGGTGTGAGGCAGAACCCAGTTTCACATCTAAGAATATCAAATGATTTAATCACGTTGCATTGTGCACTTCCTGGTAGAAGGATTGGATTTGCTACCGTCTGTTGTTAGCGATGAGTATTTATAATCCCTTTAGATTTTTTGTTGCATTTTTTATACCAACAACAATCAATAGAACTTCAGTTCTTATACACTCAGAAATTTTAGAAATACACCCTAAATCTATTGATTTTGTCCTTTGTAAATATTTTAAATATATGAAAACATTTTTCATAATATTAGAAATTTTTGCTCTAAATCGAATATGCATTTCTTAAAAGATTACATGCAAAACTTTCTTCTTAAAAAATGTAAGGAAATTTGCTCTCCCCACTGCCATATTAGATTTTATTTTCATTCTAAAATTTTAATATACTAATAAATGTTTATAAAAAGCGAAAGTCAGAATTCATTTAAGTAAAAGACGCATACATAGAATGTATAAATTTTTGTAAATTTCAGAAACAATCATATCTGAGTTTATCATTACATGTCTATCTTCATCATCTACATTCCACCTTCATTTTGTCAGATCCCATAGCCGAAAGATAAACGAAGTTGATAAAGACCTAGTGAAGAATTGGGTATGAATCACAACGCAACAATTGATTGAGAAATAAACTTTTGCATGAATATATTTTTCTTTTCCAGATATCCGGACTAAATTCACATGTAAATTAATCAAATTATCATTGAATCACAAAGCTAACAAATCAGCAATCAATCATAATTTTTTCTCCAGACAATTTTGAATCATCTGACACAAGCGAACTGGTTTTTTTATAACCTGAATCCGGTATCCCGGAAATATTGTGAACACAAAAACCTTAAGTAAACTGAAATTGCTTTTTAATTTTTTTTTTATAAAAATAACAGTTTGTATTTTTTATAAAATGAAGGCGTGTTTCAGCAACATAACTAATACAGACCGCGGGATTTTCCGAATTGCAAAAAATACGCATTTAGTAAACAGATTAACTAGTCGGACTACTATATTATTCATTAATTTTTATGGGCAATTGATCGGCAATTTACATTAAGAGTAAAATTGGGATGTCTGCAATTCGACCAGTACTTACAAGGTTTTGTAAATGTTCCCAAATTAAAAGTTTTGTTTTGATATTGTTCGATTTTTATTAATAAACAAAACAGTTTATTTTCATTATTTTTTAACAATTAAAAAATTTTAAAAAAAAATGTACATTAAATTAGCTACTTTGTAGAATCAAATCTTTGCCATTGAAGTTTTGAGACTATTCAATTGAACGTCTTTTTGTTTGAAATAATTCTGTGTTCTAAATCTACAAAATTAATTCTACTTTAATTTGTTTAATTTTGTTATATTAAATATCTTTATTGTTCAGAGATGAAATCATTTCTAGGCAAACAGTCTGTTTTCATCTGCACTTAAGGCCTTCGAATTACGTCTATTAACATGTATGCATTATTTACATTTACATTTACACAATGTTGTTTTAATTAAATCTACTCATGTCTTTATACATAAACTATCTTAATACCTTTAGGGATATACAATGTACATTCGTATTCACAAAAATATATATATAAATAAAATATATATATCGGTTTCACAGAGAGCCGGCCTTTTCCATGAGGTACCAGGGCAGAAAAACAGACGCAGCAACAACGGCTACGCATGTGGCACAGAGGGCTAATGTCGATGATAGACTTGTGACTGATATGTTGTCGGCTTTGTGATCCAGTTCTTCGTTCGGATGCTTTTCAAACTCCAAAACCTCCACGTCGAATCGGAATCGTACCTTGGATGAGGGTGAGTCCTTACACCACACTAAATGACCGGATGATTCGCGCCGCTCGAGGTTCCATTTCGGATCGTGAACTGCAAAAGATTAGATAAATAATTATATTACTATGTCAATAAAAAACCAATACTAAAATAAAATCAGTTAGCTCTAATAGAAGATATTCGGTCGACACAAAAAGTAAATTTGAGGCAAAACGTTTAAAATTGAGTTCCTAATGATAGAAATTGCGGACTCTGAGTTGAGACCATGAATAAGTCAATTGTATTTTAAAATTTGTGTAGCATACTTTAAGGCTACCAATAAAATACTTGTTATTATAAAATAATTTAAATAAGGTATAAATGGAGGGATTACTATTGAATGCGAAATAAATTCAAATATTTAACCAAAATGTTTTAGGTTTGTTTGTTTGAATATAGTGTTACTAAATGGTTAGAAACAAATCCTTTTGCAATGAATAATTTTTATTGCCTTATTTTATAATATTAATATTTTGACAATATATTTACCTGATCCTGTCATTTTTCAGTTTTTCGATAAGAGATTAATCTGAAATATAGGTAAAGGCAATCCATTAGAATAATCAGCTAAAGTGTACACAAGTAATCAGTTTATAATTGTTATTCAGCAAGTGTGCGGTGCATTGACCTTCATTGCGCCCATGGAAATTGAACCAGACACCTCGTTATAATACACGTTCAATGTGAGGCACGACAATCTAATTAAGATTCTATACATGTAAGCACTATTAAGTTTGAACACATGATGACACACTCAAAAATGCCAATAAGAACAGGCTTTGAGGCATCAGGCTAGTCACTTTTCTAATATGTTATTAGTATATCCATTTATTGTCTGTCTTTGAATTGTTTGACTCACCGCAGTTGCTACAATTTAAATTCACGGGTCGCACAATCCACACCACCTTCAACATTGATTTTTGTTTACATTGATTTTTGTTGCAACATGTAATACGCAGCAACAAGACAGGTGTCACAGAATACACACTGCCTACACTCACAAAAAAATGCTAAAATTACAAATATAGCAAATTTTAGTCAAATTTATCTGAAATTATTATAGCTAAGCACTGGTAACATACTTTTGAATAATAGGAGATAAACCACGGTGGTTAAATTCTGATTTCATAAAATTTAAAAAGTAATGACCGAATGCTAACTTTTCATACATTTTTGACTTATTTTTCTTATGTGTCTATGTAAAGTTGTGAATTCAAAGAGAGACAGACAACAATTTCAATGAATTTATGGTACATAAAATATATATTTATATAACTACATATACATATATATATATATATATAACTACATATACATATATATATATATACAGTAGATTTCATAGATTTACCTGACTAGAAAATATGAACACTATGTGAATTATATTATTGTATTATGTTATATTATTAATTATTTGTATATTTAAGATTCCGATATTCTGCTCATATAATAAGCTTGTCATTGACCCTGTTTTATGGAGCTGTATAAAGTCCAAAGCCGATGACAATAATAAAATTCTGCATCAGCGTTCATTTTGCTGTGTAAATGACGTAAGGCAAACCTCAATCAGATGTACATACAGAAATATATGCGAAAGAAATAATAACAGAAACAACTCTGTTTGAACTTGAATATAAATTAAAAAATAAATTAATCATGAACATTGAGTAATGAAAAAGGGTTATCTAGATTTCTTGGTATTAGAAAAATGTATGTATTTAAATGAAAGAAACTGAATATATACTACACTACTTAATAAAAGAGATAATTATAGACTTTTTTCTAAAAAATTTTGTTTAAATTATCTTGCAAAAATAGAGTTGTAATTTAACTATCCACGTGAATTTATAAATACTTTGGATATTTTTATTTTAAATATTACATTTAATTTAAATTAAATATTACATTTAATTTTCTATTTGATCTATTTATATGTAGTAATGATTTAAAAAAATGTATGATTTTATAATAGTTTTGATATAAATATTAATTAGCATATTTTAGCATTAAATAGAACAATTCTGGTTTCTCTCCATGAGTGACTGAGAGCAATACTTATATAAATGGGGTAAAGTGAAAACATATGCTCAAAATTGATAATAGCGCTATTTTTACATTATTATGTTTTTATATTAGCAGCAGTTCACAGTATAAGAACTTTACCGATAATTTAACTATTTTCTTTGACATTTCAATTCAGATAAATTAGGGTAGATTGTTAATGCCGGGTCAGAGTACCCAAAAACAGCCCTTAATTGCCCAGGCTTCGCATTTAAACGCAAAAATGGTTCATACAAAACAGTAAGATCGATTAACCTTAATCTGAAATAACAAAACAAACTTAAATTGCAAACGTGAACGAATTGAATTTTTATCACGTTCGAAATTTAAAGCTATTTAATATTATGTACCAATAATATTGGAAACACAAAATCGATTGAGTCTTTGGGTATTATGTTAAGTTACAAATTATCAATATTAAATTAAGCTACTAAAATTGTGAATTTTATTGACATTAGTAATTAATTTATATAGGTATTGTCAATACATTTTATCTGACTTAAGCGAGAACTACTTATTCTTTTAGAAGCTTAGATCGACTCAACAGTGAATGATTGTTATAATTATATTTATTGCTTTATTAATAACTTTGATAACCATTTTAATACTTTGATACCTGTTATCAGCTGATATTACGTCGGATACGCCCGACTGCATCATTCTCTCTTGTTTATTTTGGCCAAATGCAATAAATTCACATGCAACCGCCAAGCCAGACTTGCTTTCTATAATGTAAATATCAAAATGTTAAAATTCTAAAACTTGTTTCTTTTCGGGCTTGGAGCGACTACTAAAATTATATATATTATATATATTAATATTCCTGCTAATATAAGCAGCTGCACACAGTCTCAAAATCAATACACTGATATTAAATTTGAGTTTAAGGTTTTTTGACTAACGATTTAAATAATCAAAAATCTTGACTTTAATAATAAAAAAAAAAAATGTAGCGGTTAACATAACTCGGAAGTCGATTAATTTAAGTCGAAGATGTGAATTTGCGAAGTTTAACGGAAACTGATAAGAATGCAATGATGAACAATGCACCATTTATTATAAACTTTATTACAATAATTAAAGCTCGAATTAAATTGCATAAATATTGTAGCAATTTTTAAATTGTAATTTTTAAATGTTATAGAATATGCTTAAGCCTCTTGTGGACATATTTCAGAAAAAATACTTTCAGGCTTTAATGAAGAATAAATAATTCGTAAAAAAAACACTGCATTACATATAAAAATAAAATATTCGTATATGCTTAATTGAGCGTATAAAAACCGCACTTGATAAAATATAAAATATTTAAATATTTTTTTGTTCAATACTTATATATTTATATACATGTATATATATATCAAGTGCCAGTAATCGAATTTCGTAGAGTGTAGCGAATATCTAATATGTTCACCGGTTTTAATGATTAACGACCTTCAGGCGTTTGCAGGTTTTGTTTTTAGTTTGTTTCGATTAGCACTGCGGTATTCCGGTTTTGTTGATTTGCGAACTTTTTTGTTTTTATTGTCACTTTCAGCACAACTGGGTAAGAAATCGCACAAGCAACTTTGGCCGGTGACTTCACACTAATTGCGAATTGGTGATTTTGCTTACAAATTGCCAACTCGTCCCATAAACAGTCTCTGGACTTTGTGCCAATTGAGAACGTCAAGTTCTATTTCACTTAAATACGTAAATGTATATCTCTATATAAAGATAGAGGTATGCTATGAATACTATCACTTTAGACATATGTTAACTTTATTTATAAATTTAACGTCGATTAATATCAGTCACAAGAAAATACAAAAAGAACTTAAAATTTAATTAAACCAATATAAAAATTTAATTATAAAATTGTATATTTAAAAAAAATTAAAGCAGAATTTTAAAAAAATTCTGGTGGATTTAGTTACAAAATAGTTAAATAATTGTTGTATGAGTTAAGGAAACGCAAAAAAAATTCGAAATTTACCAAAATAATACAAAAAATGAGTGTATGCATTTTAAATGTCGTCATTTTATATATATTTTCAAATACATGTACGGAAAAGATTAACAGTAATAAGTAAGTAGAAGCATTTGCTTCTGTTTTTAGGTTTATTTTTTCATGACTTCTCGTAGATTAGTTAAATTATTTGGAAAATTAGGGAGTAAAGTACATAAATAAATTATTTTATGTTTTTAATTATTGGGAACTATGGAAACTAATTCCTTAAGTTAATTTCACACATATTTATATAAGAGGAGGCTGAAGAAAGAAAAACGCTACTGCTAATTTCATCAGTATATATAAATGTTTATAAATTTTAAACTTATACTACTCTCGGAAGTACAACACAAAAATGCTCTTTACGAGGAAATATATCAAAAATGATTGAATAATTAATTATTTTTTAATGACATTTATTACTTTTAAAGCACACCCTGCATGAGTGTTAATTACCTATTGCGAATACGTCATTCAGCTGGGGAAATTATCTGTAAACGCTTTAGAAAAATGTCTATCCCCTTGCGAGTCACTAAGATTTATTACAATTTTCACTTCAAGTAGACTACCGCATTTGCCTTTCTTGTCTTTATATAATGTAGAATCACATACTGTAAGTTTTTACAAAAACTTATTTTTATATACTATTAATATATTACTGGTCTGATTGGGATCTGGGGTTTCCCTTTCGTTGCAACGTTGGACCATATTTTAATACTCCCATATTAATTATACCATTTTGTATACTTATATATATTTTTTGTGGTTTAATATTTAAATTTAAATACAGTATTTTTATTATATATTATTGAATTTGTAATTTCCTTTATAAATTAATTGTTTAATTCAGAAAACATAAGCGTTATATTGTTTAATTTAAATTAAAGAAAGTAAGTTTGCCTACATACAGTACAAGCTATTTTACATATTTGCATAAAATATAAATATATATGTACTCATAAATACATACTCGCATTTAGTCACATTTTATATTACCTGATAAAAATTTCGAAGTAACGCCAGCTGGTTTTCATGTCCTAATCAATAAATGCGCTCACCCATTCGCCCTTCCAAAACTTATATCATTTGGCACAAAAATAAAAAACAAAACAAGCGACCAAAGTGAACTCTGGAATTTATACAGCTACATACATATAAATACACACACACATACATACCCATCTACATGCAAATTGAAGAGTTCTTTGTTCTAGCAATCAAGGCGTTAATTAATATAAATATATAAAATGTATTTATGTATGTATGTATTTGTATTTTAACCTTTTATTATTTACTTTATAGTAATTTTTATATCAAATCAAATTAATTTGTAAAAGCAATCAAATCAAATTAAGCACTAAAACCATAAAGGGTAAACACGCGTCAGTTCTACATCTGATGATAAGCGAGCAAATAATTCTTTAAATTGATTGATAAATGTATGTGTACATGTAAGTACTCATCCATATAAGCACAGACACACTCACACATACATGACCTACGTGGCTTCTGTTTCATAGAATTCATTCACACAAATATGCATACACACACCTAAAAACCAACATACACATACGTACAGTGGCGCGACCATCAACTTATGGAAATAACTGTCAGCGCACAACACGCAAATAAATATACAAAAAAGTTTGTTATTGTTATTGCATATGTGCATATGGACACATACATACTTATGCGTGCACACATGTAATCACACCATATACACACATACACACAAAATGACGTGACATGTTTAATTTTATTACCGTTTTGATTTGCAGGCCGTGAGCCGCTCATACACTTATTCAATTTTTTTTAACAGCTGATGCGCACTCATACACGCACTGGCAAATATAAGTTGCTTGTGTGTATTTACGTAGTAATTAAAGAGTAGTCGATTCAAGTCGATCTTGGATTTGATTTGTGCGCCTGCGTAAATACAAACAAATCGCCGCGCCCAACTATCGAGGTCTAAGCATAAACACAGACTGTCGCTAGAATTGCCAAGCTAGAGAAACGACGGCGACGGCCCCAACGCTAGCTGCGAGCGAGAGTCAGAGTGCGAGTAAGAGAGAGAGCGAGGGAGCAGAAAGAGAGTAATTGAGACTAGCTGTTTGGAGGCTCGGCTCCACAGTAAAATGCTTTGCACATTAGGCACAGCAATAGCAGCTGCTACCATGGCAGCCAACAACACTTGACAACACTGCTGTATGTATGTAAATGAAAACACGCTCGTGTTCATAAAAATATAACTATTACCTGATTCATGTATGAATTTAAACATATATACTCGTGCTCACATAAATGGTTCTCTAGTTTACATATACTTATCGTGTAATTTATGCAAAATTTTAAAAGAATTATTATAAAATAAAATTAGCTTAAGACTATGGCATACAAAAAGTGTTAAGATTGGTATGCCTATCGATAAAGCGCTTTCACATTTTTATTACTAATTTTAAAGATATATATAATATAATGATGAACATTGATGACTCTTGCTTGTTGAGCATTGCAGCGATTTTGTACCACTCATGTTAGCTATAATATTTAAATATTTATTAAGAATATATATATATATATATTAACTAGGAACACCGGAATATGCAAATGTATTCTTCCGTATCAAAGTGTACAATTTTAAGTGTTGCCTCAGCCAACATACTTTATTTCTTTTCTTCGAGTGTTGCCTCTACTAATCCAGCTCATATGTAAACAGCCTGGAGCAAGAAATTTAGATTTCTGGACTGATCGCTGTTAAGTCCACAAAAAGCTTCGAGTTATGTACAGAGAAATTTATGTATAAATCTACATGCAAAACTTATGTTTGGGTACCTTCTCAGATAAGGCTGAAATACTGTTCAACAACGATCGTAAAGTAATAAAGCAATGGAGAGATAGAGTATAAACAAAGACATAACACTGGCTTTTGAGCAATGAGTTCTTCCTATTTGTGTCTGTTGTTGTTATGTAAATGTTTTTACGATTATTGCGATTATACACGGCATGTATGTGTGTGTGAGAGTGTGTAGGTGTATTTGTGTGCACTTGTCAGTAATGCACACACACACAAATGCATATATGTATATAGGTCTATTACACATATTCAAACACACACACCGAAGATTTTCGCTTTTTTCAGTTGCTTTGCGATTGCCTTTCCAGTCTGCTGCAAGCACTCGACCAAAGACCAACGAAACGAGCCAGTGCCTGATAAATGCATTCAATGTTTCAGTAAAGAGTGGAAGTGTTTCCAGCATGTCTGAAGAATCAACATCTGGCCGTTCGCACTCAGAGGATCTATCTAGGTAGCTAATCTCACTCACTCGCTCACTGGAATAGCCACGCAATTTATAGGTCGTTCTTTTGACTTGCTTGCACTCGCACACAGTAACAATTGTCGCTTGGAAGAGGTGCTGAAGACTTGTGCGAACATCCAGTCAATAGAATCGCTCACTGTTAACGACTACAACGACGTTTACATCGCTACACCTGCAGAAGAAGGAGAGAAGATGATCTCGTCCAGTACTCGCTACTCCTTCAGCGGGTTCATATCTACGCCCAGCAGCTGCGGCAGCGACGACCTCTTAACGGACATCGTTCTCGAGGATGACAATCGCATTTCTCTGGCCTATGAAAATCTCTGCACCATTCCACGAAGATTGGCCGACAAATTTGCTGCGCAGACCAAATTTCTCGATCTGAGCTACAATAAATTCCAAAATTTGCAGTTTCTTGCATTCTTTGAAGAACTCGATACGCTTATTTTGGATCGTAACAGCAATTTGGATGTGAACACTTTTCCCTATCTGTCCAACCTAAAGATTCTCTGGTAAGTTATGTGTAGATATTTAGGTAAATATATATAGACATTAAATTGGTTTCCGCAACTGTTTCGCCAGGATAAACAATTGCGATATTTGCAACATAACCGACTGGATTCATCGCATTGAGCGACAATGTCCCTTTTTGGAACAGCTCTCCTGCATGGGCAATCCGGGAATTCAGACAGTCTTCAAGAGTCAAGGCAAATCCACATCCGCCTCCTATTTCCGGGAATATATATTCCAGGTGATCCCCAATCTCAAGTTCCTCGACGGGGTTTCGCGCTATGCGTTCAGCAATGGAGACATCGACAGTCGTAATTCTAAGCCAGCAGCTAATTCCTCATGCACTTCCATGACTGGACAAGGTCCTGACTCAACCAGCACATCCGATCGACAAGTTTGTGACAGAAAATTGCCATCACCCACGCACAGTTTCAGGGAATTCTTTCGACTGAAGACGGTAAAAAAAGTCCAAAGCCAAGCTGGATGTCATAATGGAAATGGATCCTCTACAAATTAAAGAGAAAAACAATTATCTATATCATGTGTGTCTTAGTTTCAGTAAGATTTTGTTGTTTTTGACTGTTATTTTTAGTCTTATGTGTATATATATATAAATATATATGCCTATCAGCTTTGTTTGCTTGCCGATGACCAATGGACAATCTGCATCAGAGCTCTGCACATGATTACCCCACCACTCCCTCCTTACAAACAGCAATTTATAATCTATTTGTGTGCATATACAGTTGCGTGCAAAATAATAGCACTACTACGACATTATTTCGTACGATCGAATTTGTTCTGCCATTTTATTAAATTTATATAAGTATAAAACGATGACTAAATTTACGATTTTTTATCTCACTTTTTTTTAATTCTACCCACATATTAAAAAGTTAATTAAACTTACAAATTTACAAAAGAATCATTAGAAATTATTTCTTTCGAAAGTGGTGCTATTTTTATTATTATTATTGTTATTATCGTACCAACTGCATGTAGAGAAAGAGAAATGTATTTGTAGAAAACAAATACAAAACAATGTTAATTGAAATAGATTAAGAGTCGACAGCGTTGTGTGTAATGTATATCATCTTTCAGCTCACAAATTTATATACTAGACAGTAAATTAAATTAGGTGTGAAAACAATAACTTGTGAATTTTCAAAATAAATTTGAGGCAACATGCTCTGCAATGATAAAAATAAGATTAAATGTGTTAGTCTGCTAAAATGCAAGAACTTCATAATAACTTAATGAATATAGGCTAAGATCTTAAGCACAAATCTTCTATCCTCAGTCTTCTTATGTTTTTTAAAAGCTGAATTAAGCCTGCATTATATATAATGAATACAATTTTATATTTTACAAACAAAATAAATATATCAATTAGGGTTTTCTTAATTTATTGTACATATTTCATGATGCAGCTTAATTTTGACTAAAAGTCCAGAGAAATTTATTTTAAAAGCCCGAGACTCTTGTCTTTCAATAAAAAAAACCATCCCGCCATGTTTACAAATTAAAATGTTGTATATTT
Source organism: Drosophila demipolita (assembly GCA_035042405.1). NCBI lineage: Eukaryota > Metazoa > Arthropoda > Insecta > Diptera > Drosophilidae > Drosophila > Drosophila demipolita. The sequence continues at coordinate 2,029,296 of JAWNLI010000489.1, read as the reverse complement.
GATATATATATTTTTTTATTTAGAAAATTCGAAAGTTATCGTCTCTTCACCTAAGTTTTGGTCCAGGTGATTATGTTTATTTAAACCATATATAAATGAAAAACTAAATTAGAATCTTTGCTGATCTCGTTTTATATATTTAATTTTCAATTTTCTATTATAACTCATAATGTTTGGGGTATAAAATACATAAATTTTGACTAACTGGATACTAGTTAAGAGAAATTTTAGTCTTGCTGAATAATAAATGGCCAGAATATGTGTGTTTCAAAATTGAACTAAAGAGATAGATTCACTCCATTTATTGAAATAATATATAAATTTATATTTTAGATGATTTATTGAAATAATACATAAACATGTATTTTAGATGTATATGACGTTAGGGTTAGATCTTTAAAAAGTATAGTCCAATGTTTTAGCATGTTTGGAATAGTTTACTACGCTTTGGCGGGCATTGCACCAATGATAATCTTATCAACAGCAACAGCCTCGGGTCAATTGGACTTGATCTCGGGGCTGCCAATCGCCGAATCCAAGGATGCGATCCACTTGTCGTTGTTTTTAATCGTTGAACTTTTTGCAGTGTGAATCGAAGCCTGCTCCAGTGCCCATTGTGCGAGCTTCTGGGACTCCTTTCGCTTTGTGCTGACCGCTTTACTATTGGCCAAAAAGCTGCAGCACAAAAACAAACCGTAAAGTGCACGCAAATTGTGTGGATTCAGCTTTATTGCCTGGGAGTAATAAGTGCGAGCTATTTCGATATTATCAACGCCTCCCTGAAAGTAGATTAATTAATTTAAATAGTTGAGAGCAATCAGAGGTTCACTCACCAAAGTGTAACGAATGTCAGCTAGGCGCTGATGGATTAGATGGCTGTGTGGATTGTGAAGCAGAACTTCCTCCATGCAGAAGGCAGCCTTGCCGTATTCGCCCTCGCTCAAATAGAGGTTGCACAACTCCTGCCACGCCTCCTGATCCGACATGAATCTGCGAATACACATTTTAATACACAGCAATAGATAAGTTCAAGTTAAGTCTGCTACTTTTTCAGATAGACATTGAGCTCCTTGATGGCATCCAGGCGCTGTCCACGCGCCTTCATTATGGCAATTTTTCTTTTGCGTGGCGCCGCATTTGTCTCGTCCTTCTCGATGATGGCATCCAATACATCGTTGGCGGCATCGTATTGTTCGAGTGCCTCCAGGCGCATAGCTTTGAACTTCATCACGCGCAGACTTCCGGGAAACTCGGCGCTAAGCTGCTTCGTGCACTTTGTAGCAATGTCGAAGCGAGCCGTGTCTAATGCGGCAACGATGACTTGCTCCAATATTAAATGACGCTCGTTGCCCGTTTTGTGGACTTTGTCCTCGAGAACCGCCACCCACAATTGGACGACTTCCTCGCTGTGGCGACTATTCTCCTCACGCCAATTTCTGAACTGCTCGCGCACATCTGCAATTATTATTTAATTTTTTTTATTAATCTGAATGAGCACACCTCCTCCACCCAGCAATTGGGTCACGGTTTATTAAATCAATTGAGCGGGCAGCTAAAAGTAGCTTTGCAGTTAGCACGCATATTTTAGGTATTTACCTGACCAACTCATTTCTTCGTAGTTTAGCGACATTTTAATACAAGCTATTTTAATTTATAAGTGGTAGAATTTTATACAGTCCAACAAATATCGATAGAATATATTAATAATGTCAAAAAATTATTCTCATTCCGATATTTCTTTCTCGATATTCTTAATCGAAATCTGTGTTTTTCTGTTTCAGTTGCCGGTGGAAAAAAAGAATCAGTTCGATAAAATTTTTAAATGAAAAGTTATCGAAAATTTTCTAATATTCTTACCATCAGCAAGACGCTTTCATTAAAAATAAAATTAAAATAAAAATAAATAAAATAAAAATAACAGATCAGAAAAGACAATTTTGTTTTGCTATTAACTTGAATTTACCTAACTCCGCAAAGCTGATAACCCTTTTAATTAGCGCACAATATTAATGACATTTTACAGTTCCAAGTCAGCTGTAATATCGTTAAGCCAGTCATCGTTTTAACTGTGAAATAAAATTCACAATATCGCCTATTGCATAGTAGAAGGCAAGACAAATATGTTTATATCGATATATGTGTATCGATGATGCAATGTACGCAATGTGTTTTCTCTATGCAAAACACTTTACGAAAACGGATCACAACACTATTAAAACTCGACACATTTATGAATTCGTTCACCACGAAACACAAACCTGCCGCACAATCCAAGTCGCTCTCGCGAAAGATAGGATTAAACCTGGTTTCATTTCTCCATATCGCAGTTGTGGAAATATTTACGTCATCGACGAAATAATCCCTAGAGTGAAAATTTACGTTCGGAGTTGGCTCGTTCATAAATGGTGTTTTTTGTTGTAGTAGCACATACGATTTTCTAAAAGTTACTAAAAAACGTTAGTGGGCGTTAAAAAGCGCCGTGACATACTATTTTTAATACCGAAGAGAAACACTTAAGCACAATGCCCCAACAGCAACAGGCAACACAACAAACATTTTTGGGCTTCGATTTGAGCACACAGAAGGTAAAGAATGCTTATGAAAATAATAATAAGAATGATCATCTAAATTTTTAAATTTGTATATTTGACCTTATTGCTGAGACAAGGACTGCGAAATGTTATTGTGCAAAGTCAAAAGCAAGCTAGAAGTGTAAACAATTCTAATCAGTAAAAAATGACTGAATAATTAACTTTATGACCAATTGACGTAATACATACATATATTTATGTGTTTATGTACGTGCTAATGTGCTAATGTGTGTCTAAGGCGAACTTCCCAGCAGCGAAGAGACTTACGAATTTGACTCGTTATCTATACGCTATATACAAAGATTGACATTGCATGTCTGTTGAAAATAAATATATATATATATTTCTTTTATATATATATATATATATATACATATATATATGTTATTTTGAATATATATATATATATATATATAATATATCTCGTTCATTAGTTCTCCCCTGGGTATTTTTTACCAAAAATTATGGCTAATAATCTAACACAAAGCCTCAAATTTACACTACATTTTCTCTTGAACACATTTAGTGATTATGGCTAATAATCTGACACAAAGCATCAAATTTACACTTTACGTTTTCTCTTGATGAACACATTTAGAGTACTAATAAGCGAATCCAATTATTGTTAATATTTTAATTAATAATTATTAATTACTATTCTCTTGTGAATTTTTTCAGCTTAAGGCAATTCTGTTAAGCGCTGATCTGAATGTTGTGGCCTCTGCAGAAGTAAAATTCGATAGCGATTTGCCCGAGTTTCGAACAACAGGTGGCGCCAGTGCAGGCCCAAATAAATTCGAGTGAGTCTAATTTGAGTTCTAATTCGATATCGAAATCTATACGCACTAAATCACCTATTCGACAGATTCTTTGTTCAGCCGGTGATGTGGGTGAAGGCAATGGATATCGTCTTGGATCGTTTGGTAATGCAGGAAGCAGATCTGAGCACAGTGGCCGCCATCAGTGGCTCTGCCCAACAGCACGGTTCGTTGTACTGGTCAAAGCACGGAGTTTCAGCGCTGCGTTCGCTCGATCCGGATAAGTTTCTGCATGCGCAGATCGACGATTCGGCGTTTGTGGTCAATCGGACGCCCATCTGGATGGATGCCTCAACTCACAAGCAGTGCTTTGAAATGGAAACGGCCATTGGGGGACAATCCGAAATGGTTCAGCTGACGGGCTCCAAGTGCTATGCACGCTTCACGGGTCCACAAATCCGGAAAATTTACCAGCAACGCACACACGCCTACGAAGATGCGCAGCGCATCTCGTTGGTCAGCAGTTTTCTGGCTTCGCTTTTCCTTGGCGATGTGGCGGCCATTGACTACTCCGATGGCTCTGGCATGAACCTGTTGGACATTCGCAACAAGACATGGTCGAAAGCCTGCCTCAATGCATGTGCACCCGATTTGGAGGAACGCCTTGGTGCGGCAGCCGAAGGTTTTTCTGTGCTGGGCAATGTCTGCGATTACTTTGTGCAACGCTTTTGCTTTCCGCCCACCTGCCAAGTCGTTGCCTGCACCGGCGACAATCCCTCAGCCCTGGCTGGCATGCTGGTCGCCAACAACTGGCTGAGTGTCTCCCTGGGCACGAGCGACACGCTCATGATGAGCCTGGAGGAACCCCCCAATCTAGAGGAGGGCCATGTGCTCTGCCATCCAACTGAAACGCACGAATACATGGGTCTCTTGTGGTAAGCACAGGATAATTTTTGTATTTTATTTTTTACTTTAACTGCCAACCTACCTCCGGCCCTGCCACCCCGGCAAGCGCCAATAAACGACATAAGCGAAAGTTTTAATTTATCAAAAAGAATATCAGGGGATCAACATATTTATAACTAATCATTAATATATATAATACTTATATCGTTTGACTTTTATTTAGTTTCAGAAATGGTTCACTGGTGCGCGAAGCGATCAACAAATTGGAGGCAAACGGCAGCTGGGAGAGATTCAATGAGTTGCTCGATTCGACGCCACGTGGCAATTTCGGGAACATGGCTCTGCACTTCAGGGAAATGGAAATTATACCCAAGGCGAAAGGAACGCTTCGCTGGAACAAGGAGATGCAGCCGAGCTCGTCTGATGCCGCCAAGGGTGTAATCAAGTAAGTGGATTGTATGAATCACATGTTCTCAGATTGAAGAACTCGATTCTTGTGTTTTTTTCAGGTTTAGTTCACCCCAAATTGAAATACGTGCCTTGATCGAGGGACAAATGCTGCATCATCGTGCCATAGCGGAGGACATGGGCTTCCACTTTGGCAGCGAAACCAAAATACTTGCCACTGGTGGTGCCTCAGTCAACAAATCCATACTGCAAATAATTGCCGATGTCTTCAATGCCCCAGTCTACAAGCAGGTAACTGGATATGAGTTAATCCTCATCGTTATTATTCTACTCATCGATTCTATTAGTATGAAAAACCTGGCCCAAAATGTACACAAATCACTGAAGAGTAATCCAAAATAGAGTAAGCCAGTGGCTAGTTGGCCGCATTTAAGTCTGTAAAGAAGAGGAAACAGAACAAAGAGATTTGGCTCCATTCTAAATGATTAATCCCAGTTATTGGGACTCATCTTAGATTCAGTCTGCAAATCACAAAGCTCCAAATCTTGACTATGTTTATCGATTATACAGTCGACAACAGTCTTACCTAACCCAAGCTAACCACTCTATTATACAGCTAGTAATGGGATTGCTACAACTTTGTTATTGTTTCCTGATTTCTTATTCACGATTCCGCTATTCTGTTTATTTCCAGAATGAGAGCGAGGCTGCGCTTCTGGGTGCCGCCTATCGAGCTGCCTATGCCCACTATGTCCATGAGAAAGGGCAGACTGAATCAGTTAAGAGCTATCGCGACTATATCCTTAGCCAGAAGCCAAACCAACTGAATATTGCCTGCGAGCCGAATAAGGATAGTGGAGCAATCTATGAGCCGATGCTGCAACGATATCGGGACATGGCCTGCGTCCTGGAAAAACAATAACAATCTCACAAGGAGCCGGGGCAGCTTGCCTCTGTGTTCCACAGCTGAAACATCTTGAATTAGCACCTTGTGCACTTTTAGACTCCACATTCCATTCTCCATACACTAATTACATAAGACTCAAGTGCAATTAACAAAATTATACTGTGATTAACTAATTTTTTTTTATATATTGACGGATTGCAATAGCATTCACAAAAAAATAAACTTTTACATGCGTAAATTAAAAATTTGTGAATGGAGCAGCTGGGCGAGATCCTACTTCTTGCGACCGCCACGCTCCTTAACTTGCAAGTGCACCGTCGTCCCACTGAGCAGGTTGTAGAAGGCCATCGTGTTGTTATCCTTGAAGAACATGCCCTGAAAATAGAAGAAAAATACCACATTTATTGAAGTCCTTTGTTTATTTAAATTAGCATTGCTTACTTCGTAGAATATTTTCTGTTTAGCCGGCGGCATGCCCGTGTCGTCCTGCAGCTTGGCCTTGAGGTTGGCAATGGGATCGGTTAGCGCTAGGGTAACGGCAATCATCTGGCCATTAAGCTTCCACTCGGACTTGTCCGTGCTTGGCACTTGCACCTGAATGGTCACAGGACTCTGAAATGAGTAAAATCGGAGTTGATTCCCTATGAACATAAGTCAAAATAAAACTTGTGATTTACCTTGTGATTAGCAATGAACTCCGCCTCGGGGATCAGATTATCTTCGGAACGTATCTTCTTCGTGGGCGGTTCATCCTCTATGGGTATCAATTCTACAGGCGGCGCTGGAGATATCTGCGGTGGTCCTCCACTGCCAGATTGCATGCCCATGTAGCCACCGGGGCCAGCGCCAAAAGGTGTTGCTGAAAATAAATTGATCACAATTTAAATCGGAATTCAGATGCTGATAATAAAGTCTGAACTTCTGTCAAATGAACGGTTAAACCCTAGTTTCGAAATGGCAGGAATAGTAGTAATGACAGGTCGTTATTAGACGAAGTTCATCCTATGAAACCATAAGTCATAAAATAGTAAACCAAAGGACGAACATTACGTAAGAATTTCGTGAGGCACGATTCAGGCTAGACCAACTCGGATCGCACAGTAGGCAAAGGCGACAATTGAGCTGGTCAAAAGGTAACAGTAGGTTGGTTTGATTGATCAGGATTGAAGGATGAAAAGTAGGCTCAGAAGAAGGGGCATGAGACACCCACATTAATAATAAAATAACTCACGCATCATGGGCGGTCTCTGCATCATCATAACAGGATTCGCAGATTGTGGCATGTTGTGTTGCGACTGCTGTTGTTGCTGCTGCTGATGGTGTTGATGGTGCGGGGGAGGTTGTTGTTGCTGTTGTTGATGATGATGATGCTGAGGGTGATGGTGACCAATACCACCTCCACCGCCACCTTGGTGGTGCTGCGCCTGGTTATGCTGGCTGTGCTGGTTCTTCGACGAGGACGGCTGCGGCGGCGCTGAGAGAGTCGCTTTGTTGCCCACCGGTTTGGGTCCGATTTTCTCCTTTTCCTCATCATGCAGGAGTCCTTTGACCTTGTGTATCTGGTGTATTTGATCCTCGAGCGTGATATTGGCACGGGCTGCTCGTGTGGCTGCCTCCACGCTGGACGTGTGCCCGTCCCAGGTAACGCGATCATCCTTCTTTGTCTCCTCCTCTCCTAGTTTCTTGCCAATGACAGTCTCCTCATCGCCCACGCCAAAGATGTCGGTACGTCGTTCCGCCAGCTGCTTAAGACTGGCCTCAATGGCCGTGCCAGCTGCGAAGACATTGTCCTGGTTAATCTTCTCGACTGTATGCTTGTCACGCTGCTCGACCCAGCGTGGATCCAGTAGACCAATGCGCATATGCTCGGACACCTTGGAGGCTGGGATTTTCTCGCCCGTAATTGGAGAGATGAGATATTCGTCTGTTGTGACTGGAGCCGGCTTTGGTTGCGCAGCCTTCGGATCGTACTTCTTAACCACAACCTTGTCGTGTGTGGGCGGCAGCATGGGCGCGACAGTTGGTTGCATTTTCAAAGTTGGCGCATCCTCATCACTGGACGCCTCGTCCATGTCCTGCACCTGTGTGTTGTCGCGCTTGGCATTTGAGGGGGGTTGGCCATAGGCCGTGGCGTTTTTCATTTGAATGCCCACGCGATTCTCCATTTGCGAGAGCTTAACGCCATCGTCGATGTGACTCACGAGTTGAGCATCATCCTCCTCATCGGACTCGATCTGCATTTCAATGTCGCCCTCCTCCTCCATTAACCGCTCCTCCATCAGCACTCGGGCACCGACCTCATCCGGGTTTGTCGGTGGTGGAAAATTGCCACTCTCAAACGGCTGATAATCCACAGTTTCAACGACGACAAAATCATGCCAGTCAATTTGCGCATAGGCCACACGTTCACGTTCGATCTTTTCCTCTTCCCGGCGACGCTGAGCCTCCTGGTGGCGTTGCCAATTTGCCCGATACTTAACCTGCTCAAGTACTTGAACCATGCTGGCGCGTCCGGGCGCACTTTCCACACGTAACTTGCCCAGCAGATCCTTGGGTGGAATTAGTACTTTGGTGTACTGCTCCAGTAGCTTGGTGAAATACTGAAACAACGAATGCTGCGGCCGCAGAAAATCAAATTGAAAATTTCGCTGTTCTCGGCTCATGAGATTGGTTAGAAACTGGCGTCCATTACGGGCGACAAACTGAGCCGTTAGCTTCACAATGTCTCTGAAAAGAATGACAATTAGGATTGTACAAATATATGTAAATGGGCACAGTTTAACATACAAATCCAGTGCCGAGATCGAAGGCGGATCAGCAATGAATTCGAACTCCGCTGGCGGTTCCTTCGGGACAAACTGTTGTTCCACAACTTGCTTCAGCAGCTCCTGCTGCCGTTGCTGGGCGGCACTCGTCACCGAGAGCTGTTTAATGGCAGTCACTACGTTATTGCTTGTATCTAGTGTGGTATATAATAAACTTAATAAAATTTTTTAATTATAAGAGAGCTGCATAAATACTTGCCGTTGCCTTCACGAAACTCGTTAACCTTGTGCCGGTAATAGGCGTGGTATGGATCACCTCCATTCAAGAAGTTAAACTTTGGATTGCCCAGCTCGTTTTGCCGGATGCGTGCCTCAAACTCCGGCCCGTTACGCGCCACAAAGCTCGCCGTCTTGTCAACAATATCTAATTAGTTAAATTGCTTTAATTGAGCGAAGAGAAACCTTTAGATAATAAGTAGCCGTCTATATATATATAAATGTGTTAATTATTTGTTTTGTAAAAGGATGCTTCTGACTTCCGGCGGAGGATAAATAATGCCCACGATGGGTCCAGACATTGGCTTCGATTGCTCATTATTGAACTGCTCGTTGGAGGCATCCGCTTCGAGTAAAGGCATCGTTAAGAATTGCTTCGGGTTGAGTTATTTATTTATTATTTTAAACGTTTTAATTAAATTCGCTTGTACATCAACAAGAAAAGTCGGCAAAAATGTAAAGTGTGACCGTTTCTGAAAAAGTTTAAAATAACGATTCACTAAGGAAATCTAAAAATACTACATTTTGTGAATAATACCTAAGCAAAATTAAAATTTCGATTTTAATCTAACTAAATATTAGAATAAAAATGTATTGAAGATTTTATTATTAAGGATTATAGATATCAGCAGTTTTAGGTATTTTCATATCTCTTTTTTTTCGCCCTCAATCTCTCCTTTTCATTTTAACAACATTGTTTGTTTTTATTTGATTTTATTTATAATATTTTAAAGTTTTTAGGTTATATATGATATACTTCCTACTGCATCATTGAACACCAAACAAATAAACAAAATAGCCAGGAATAATAACATAAAATTATGTTTAAGAAATTAAAAAATTAACAAATATTTCATTTTCTGCCTGAAAATGAATGATCTCTTTATGTCCCAGTAATTTGAAATAGTATCTGAATTCAAAACAAACATTCTATTTTTCTGATAGTCGAAAATTGGTTAAAGTGATCCTATCTTACGCATGTGCTAAATTTTGTGGTCAACAAAATACCAGGGTGTATAATTCAGAATTAAACTCAATAATATAATAATCACAAAAACCTACATGTTAAATTATCAGTCAAGGCCCTGTTTATGGGATTGCTCAATCTGATGGACATGTGTGGAAGATCTCTGTTGATAATTCTTAATAATTTAGAGTGGGTGTCGGAGGCAAAACGTGTGCTTTACATTTAACTGTACCTAGTGATATCAGTTTAAATATACGTGTGTAAGTCAATAAATATTTCGACTCATTTAACCTAGGTGTTCCTATATCGACTAATGACTTATCGGTTTTAGTTGGAAATAAAATTATAATTTCTTTTTATGGAAATTATTGAAAGCAAATTTGACAAATATGGACTATTAAGGGGCGGGGATCAAATGCATGTTTCCAAATATTCTCATTTGGAACGATTAGGGACTATTGGATTAACTGATAATGCTCGAAAGAATATTAGATGGAAATGCAATTTTATTTGCATTTCAAATATTACGCATTTTTTACGTAGGCTGTTTACAAATCTACCGGTCTCCGTTTGTTATAGTTGGCAATTGTAAACCAGCTCAGCACTCACATAATTGATTGTGAACCTACATCAAATGCTTTTGCTCGAGCATGAATGTAGTATTCATGTCTCGACTAATTTATACATATTTTTTATATATGGTCATAATGACGTTTGTATGTACAAAACTAAGAAAACAAGAATTTCGCAACTGAACAAAATAACAAAAAATGTTAGCCACTTAACTTATTTTTAGTTTCACATATATTTAGAACAGCTAACTACAAACAATTTATTAACATTTAATTTTATATTTTACAAGGGGAAAAACAAGTGCCTCTAATCGTATTTCACAGATTGTATGAAATATATATTCATTTCGAATATATATAAGAAATACTAGATATTTTTTTGGTTATTAGTGATGTAATGAACAACTGAATCACAATAGTTTACTGCAGCCAATTATTTGTTTCGCATCACTCTCGCTTTATGACCGTTTTTAGCATCTATTATTGATAAGCTGCTAAGCTTCCACACTCAGGGCACATTCTTGGAGTTTACGTTGGAAAAAAGAGAGAGTAGAGATAGCTGATAAAAAATAGATTGCCAAACTGAAGCTTTTTTGGTATTTTTAATTCTGGAGACTCCATTGACGTAACCAAATATCGACCAATGATAATTTAAAGCAGCTTAAGGGAATCCTTCGAAATGTAAATATTAAAAGTTCACAATTTGTTTGCTTACATTTTTTATGGTGACGTTTCAGTTTGTTGTACACATTTTTTTACATTCAATGATTTACTCGAATAAAGGGTACTTTATAGTCAACCTCACAGCAACAGCTTTGTAAGTCACTGTTCTCTCTCTCTCTCTCTCTTTCTGGAGAATCTGCCGCTCTACTGTACTCAATCAGCTGATAACGGCGAAGCGTAGCTCAGCTAATAATTGTTCTGTGATTTGTTCATCGCTCAGTTGTAAACGAATCACGCGCGAGTCGTGGCTGGACCTGAGCTGAGACTGTCGTTTTTGAAGCGCAATTGAGTTGTTCTTATCAATATTCCAAAAAGCAAACCAATTTATGTTATATTAATCACATCAGGAACACGTCGAACACAACGAAATTCGCAATGGCACCAAGTGCTTACCTTTGTCTGTTCGCACTCGTAATCTTAGTGGCCGAACCCACTTGTAGTGCGAATATTCCTGATTTTTCACAATGTAAGCCTAATTTTGTAATTTTGTACGTGCGGCATGCATTTAGAGACTGAACACAACATTATATATGTATACGTCTATATGTATGAATGAGTACAAATGTCAAACGTACTTATTTCTTCAACTCTCGTACTTACGTTTTCTATACAACAATACTCATATATATGTTATTATGGTTGAGCATTATTGATTTAATTTGTTTGTTGTTTTGATGTGTTGATAACATTTTACAGTGGAATTTTTTTCTAAGAATTGCACATTATTATTCGTAAAGTACCATAATTAAAGTGAATATTTTAAGTTATTAAAATAAACCAAAAAACAGCAATTTGAGATTTATAATCTATAAATATAAATTTAATCATGATATTTATACTTTTCATTGTTATTATTAATTAGTTTTATTATTATTTTTTATTATTAAATTAGTTTTACAGCGTACATACTGTTAAAATTGATTTAGACATAGTCTATATATAAAAGTATATGTATCCTTGGAATCTCGTCTTAGAAAAGCTGTTACTTTTCAGAAGGCAATAAATGTTTATTAATCTAATAAAATATTTAATTTTACAGCGAAGCCCACATTAAGCAACGGTGTTAAGACATTTTTAAATAATATATCGCCGGCCGAATGGATGCAGTTTGTAACCTCAGGGGTCGATTCATTCGATCGCCAGATAAGGTTGTATTTTATTATTTATTTTCATTATTTATTATTATTTTTATGCATTTTATTATTAATTATTATACAAACTGACGTTTAGAGTAGTAGAGCGAGTCGCTTTTGGAATCATATTTAAAAGTTCTGATACATTCAAAAAGGTTTAAAACAGTCATTTGAATAGGCGGATTTGGCATTAAGTTTGTTCTTTAATGTTTCCATATAATATTTAAATATTTAGGTTTGAATGGCCTCTTTTATGTTAATATGCGTTTATTTTGTGGCCAAAACATAAAAAAGATAAGAATAAAAAATGTTTGAGGCACTTACGTAATAGTCTAAATATAATATAATATTAATATGTGCATATGTGCATCAGCTAGAGCCAGAAAATTCGAGAAAAAAAAAACATATTAATATCATATTTATGCTGTACAATTTATATGACAAAAAGATATGTGTGGGATGTATATGGATGGTCGTTTGTCAGTCTGTGATTTCTACGAAATATCGAAATTTTATTAACGAAATGTAATTCTGTTGTCCATCTAGGCTTGAGGAAAATCTCTTATTAGCTGAGATCACAGTGATCAATGGCAGCTTATCGCACGCTCAACTGTTGGATACATTGCCAAATGAGAAGTCCAAGCTTGACAGCGATGTTGCAATGAAGATGCTGAAGGCGAGTCTTTTCATGTACAACAGCAAGTGTGACATGCGGGGAATCAGTAATGATGAATGCCGCATATTCTTGGAGACAAAGCCAATCCCTCAAGGCAGCACTCTCCGGGCTGAGTGCGAAAGTCTACTGCATGGTCCACGCGATGGTCACCATGCCTTCAGGCGACTACTGCCGCCTTACTACGCGAATGGTTTCCACCAAGTGAGCAGGAGAGGAGATTGTGGTTGACCGCGCACTTAAATATTGCATTTCAGATGTTTGGTATTTACTCCACTCTGCCCGCCCCTTGGCCAGTAAGAATGACTTTGTATGAACAGGATGACAGTGCAACGCACAACTTGAGGACGGGGACAAGTCAGCCAGATGAAGGCGAACACTTAAATTTAGTTCTCGCTCAATTTGCACAGTTTGTGGAGCATGATCTGAGCAAGACGGTCGCCCAGTCAATGAGTATGAGTCGCCCGATTGAGCAAAATACTTGCGATAACAACCTCTTTTTTCTCCAGGAAATGGAGCTTCGATTGAGTGCTGCAACAGTGATCAACATCAAGTTTTGCCTCGCCATCGTCATCCGATGTGTGCTCCAATTTTGTTAAAGGGAAGTTACGATTGGCAGAATTGCCTCAACTACGTGAGGAGTGCCCTTGCTATTGGCGAGAGTTGCAACTTTGGGGCAGCTGAGCAGGTGAGTGCGATTCCACTTAATCTATAAATTATACTATATTTTATATTTCTAAAAATCAACGTTTTTCTTTTCTCTATTTTATTTGCTTCAATACAAGTAAACTCAAACGTTTTTTTACGATATCACATATTCAAACTAATTATGATATAAAATAATTTGAAAAAAATCTAAGATTTTATGCCGATTCTATTCAATTACGATTTGATTGATTTGCCATTGAAATATTCTGGCTCTAAGACAGATGACGGCTTAACTCTAATCAAAAAGCTGAACCAGAAAATGTCATTATCTGTTTCTGAATTTTTAAAAGAATTTTATGTTTTTTTGCATTGCTATATTAAAAGAAAACTATTCTGAAATATATATACATAATAATTTTGGTATTTTCGATTTATAGAATTTTGATTTTCATATTTAGAAATTATTTCTGAAAATACGAACAACTTTCTCGTTTTCGTGACGATCTTTCATAATTCAGGACGATTTGAGTTGTGCACAGAATCTGGTTGTAGAACTAATCCATTTCGATTATTTTCAATTGCAGCTCAACCAAGCCACTGGCACCTTGGATCTGTCGCAGCTCTATGGATTCACACACAGCGCCGAGCGCAAAATGCGCACTCTGAGCGGTGGGGCGCTGAAATCCAGCGGGAATGGGAAGTTGCTACCTGTGACCTCGGCAGATGAGGGGCACACCTTTTGCGCTTGGGGCAGCGGTGCAAATACAACCAACTGTTTTGCTGCCGGCGACTCACGTGTGAACAGCAATCCCCTCTCGATTCTGGTCTACACCATCTTCATGCGCAATCACAATCGCATTGCCGCCGAGCTCTCAGCCCGCAACAGGGACTGGAATGATGAGCAACTGTTCCAGGCGGCCAAGGCTGTCAATGTCGATATCTATCGGAGACTGATTATGAATGAGTGGCTGACGGAGGTGGTGGGAGAAGACAGCGCCGCAAATGTGCTTGCCGCATCACCAGCACCGGCTGGCCAACAACAGCCTGAGGTGTCCAATGAATTCGGTGTGGCTGCCATTCGTTTCTATTTCTCCATGCTACCACATGAGCTGCACAATCTGGCCCCCGATAACGAAGCGAGCAAGTAAGCTGATACTCCATATCTAAAAATGTGCCAAAAGTGTTGCTTATGTCACGCCGAAGTAGACATCTTTGACCTCAAGTATATAGGCCGAAAAAGTTTTGGTTTGACATAGTCTTTTCCGATTTTGGGTAAAACAACATAGGTTTTGCTAAACACTCAGAATGCGCCTAAATTTCAAAAATACTTATTTTAAAATAACTTTTGGCACTTATATATAAGTGGATTTTTAAAACCATTTGTTTTTATTAAAACCACAGTATTATTTTCTTAATTCAAGGCTACATTTTTGTTAAATATGATCTTTACATATGAAGAGCACTTGTCATCAGATAACATTCCTTCTTGTCTCAGAAGTCGGTTCATGTTTTTGCCTAAGTTATCATTAAAAAAAAATTATAAAATCAAATCATGCAAATTTAAAAACTTTGAATTTCAATGCAATTCGAACTCAGAACTCAGAATGGTTTCCCACTTTTAGTGAGTTAAACTTAAATTTCATTTAGAGTTTCTGAATTTTAGATCGAATAAAGCTTTTCGCATTTTTGCTTTTTATACGCTTTTGCCAAAAATAATAGAATTATTTAATTATTTCTAAAAATCCAAATATTTTATAAGCATTTCCACCTTAGGGCTTTGCACCGATTTACCATAAAAAAAATAATAATAAAGTATATATAAAGTTTGTCAATAAAGCGGATTTGAGGGATGATGTAGTTCCAAAGCTGATTAGCATTGGGAATTTTTGTAAATAAAAAAATAACCAGCTACGTGCTTGACGAATATATAATATAAATTCAGGGAAACAATTTATTGACTGAAATACTAAACTATAATATACTTTTCTAATTGCCATAATATAGTAAACAATTTCACACTATATTATGCATGAATTCAGGGAAATTACCATTCGGTCATTATTAAACAACTATTATGTTTAGAATATTTCTAATAATATTTATGCTTTAAATCCGCTTTTTTTTGCAGCAATATTCTGCCACTAACTAAATTATTTGAGCTCAAAAATGAAATATACAAGCCACGCCTACAGTACACGTCCAATAAACTGGACGAGATCTTGCAAAGTCTTCTGCATGAACGTGCTATGAAAATGGATGCTTCCTATGTGGGCGCAGTAAGTACATCCAGCCAGATATCCGCTATGCAGATGTTTTCAACACACTCCGTTGCAGATAGTGTGGCATGAAGAGACGAAGCCACAGCATGCCGATGTCCTTGCATTTGACATACAACGAGGACGAGACCATGGCCTGCAGCCCTATTACAAATATTTAGAGATCTGTAATATAAATACTAATAGAAATAGAAGGATTACTAGATGGAGTGATTTTGAGGAATTTATACCAAAGAAAGTAAGTTGATCATTTTCAAATCTGTTATTGCAATTTCATTAAAAATTATTTCTGAAATTTAGAAAATCGTTACATTTTTGGCGTCAAAAGCTGCTTACCCTATTAATAAAAAAAAGTTGAGGGTTTTTCTAGATATCTTGTGTTTACACACAATTCTTAAATCACCTTTGTTGATACTTTATATAGTCTTTTAAAATTTTACTTATGCAAATGTCAATATATAATAAATTATGCAAAATTTACAATTCTTGAAGCAGCAGCCGAGAAAAAAGTATTCTTAAAATAACGCTTTTCTATTGTTATATTTTAAACCCTTTTTAGAAATTTATTTCTTAATAAGAGAAATTATTACAAAAAAAAAGATAAAAATGTTTTCAATTTTAAGAAGTTTAATTAATTCTTAAAATTATGAACACAAAAAAAATTTATGGTTTTCAGAACGATTTTATTATATAGCGATTGTCTAAATTTCTACGAACATTTTTTTTAAGGTAGAAAAAAATACCATTAATACAAATTTATTCTCCGAACCCTGCTAACTAAGTTGTATGTAAAAAATGTCTGAAATTTGTTATACCTCTTAGAATTTGTTTTAAGGTATATTGGATGTATACGATAAAAAAAGGTTTGTCTGCTTCGCTGGGGATTTTAAAATACTCCCATCTTTAATAGGATAGTTAAATCCATATTGAGCTACTAATATATATATTTTGATAAAAGACTCTACCTGTGTATCATAGATTATTGATAACGATTATAATTTTTTTTCATTGATTATTTAAGATCGTGGATAAGCTAAGGACTGTTTACGAGAGCTGGACAGATGTGGACCTTATAGTTGGTGGTATTTCAGAGTACACTTATAACGGCACTGTCGGGCCCACATTTAGCTGTATATTGGGTGAGATAACTTGCAACAAAGTTTATTAAGCGCTTTTTTTTAACAAATCTACAATTTCTTTCAGCTGAGCAATTCTCAAAAATACAACAACGTCATAGGCATCATCAGTCCACAGAACACGCTGCTTTACTGGAGGCCTACAGCTCTTTGAATGGAACACAACTTCTGTGCTTGAACTCCGACTTGCTGGCAGTCCCAAAGAATATATTCCGAATGCAATCCAACAGGTACGGGTAGACTTGGGGGAAAATGCTTTTTGCACAATTGCAGTCGCAATTTACAGTAGTAGGCGTTATCTCTAAGACTGGGGGCGCTGATTCATAGCGCGGTATAAAAGTCGATTTTGTTTTAATTATAACTTAAGGAGCCATGTGATAAGAATATCAACAGTAATTACATTCGTATAATGATTGATTTTTTTTCCCCCTTTTTTTTGCAGCAATCGACTGGTCAACTGCAGCGAAGTGTAATAATTAAGCAACTTCAGAACGCAGTGGCGACAACTTTTTCCAAGACGAATTTAAATAATGTTACTAAACTTAACTATGTTAGGAACTTTTGAAATTCCTTTTAAATACTGATTTTTATTTAACAATAAAAAAACCATATATTTTGCTTATAATGATATCGGTTAAAAAACTCAATATTCTCAGAAATTGAGGCTGAAGTACGAATTTCAAAAATTCGCGATACTTTTTAGCATTAAGACTATAGCTTTTATGTTCTATATTTCAGATTAAATCTTATCTTAAATTTAAAGGAAATGTGCCAAATAGATAGATAGATATATAGATACAGTCACATATCTCCCACAATTTTAATTTCTATTAATTTTGAAATTGCTATATCTTCTGCAGTTTAGTTAGAGTTAGAGCCGTCAGATTTTGTGAATATAAAACTGGCCGCATTTAAGAACCAATACAAAAATTTATAGACAATTATTGCCAAAGCCGATATTTCGGAATGTGTAAATCAATAAATTTCCGTTTCTGCCACAATTTTAATTTAACTTAACTTAAGCTTGGAAAATAATTTGCTGGTAACAACCTTTAAAGACCGGCATGTTAATTTTCAGACTGCGCCTACATCGGCCAAGTAAAGTTTCACCCTAGTAATCTGGTATGTACACATCTACCATAATTTTATGGCCAACTAATTTGAAAGGTGTACTGCTAGTAACACCCTTAAAAAATTTAAAAATACAAAAATTAGACTACTCCCACTCACAACTGCAATGTTATATCTTGTTTTCTTTAAAATTCATGATAATAAAATGCCATTCAACCGCCTTCAAAGCCGATTCATATCTTGCGACTACACAAATCACTGTATTTTTTGTGTCTACACATGACTCTCCGTTCTGTTCCGTCTATATATAACAGCTACTTCCAGCCTTCTCTTAATCACTGTTATTTTTATTATTGCTAACAAGAACTTTTTCAAGTACTCGGCAGTGATTACAATGTCGGTTCTATCACATGGTCAACTAACTAATTCATGCTAATTATTATTATTATTTTTTGTCTGATTACGGCTTTAATATGTTTTTCTCAATCCATGCAACAAATGTTGAACCATTTTGATTTTAAATACCTCCAAAAATATAATAAAATGGTGTCGACTAATTTGAAAATAACGCACCTTGGACAAGACATAATGTCTTCGGTATCAGAGTGCAATTCCACATTGAAGATGATTTTGTAAGGGACAATATAAAATAATGATTGATATATAAACTCATGAGGCAGTTGATATCCATTTATTTGCTTTTTGTTATCATCGTCGAAATGGTAATTTTTTTATTTTGCTATTTGCTATCAGGCATTGAACATATTCAATCAATTTGATCAATTTAAACAAAACCGGAAAATCGTTTGTTTTGAAAGTGTCTATTTTTACAAGATTTTTAAGTTTCGTTTTGGGAATTGTCTATTATTATTTAATTGGGGTTTTGTGCACTGCGACCTCCATTCGTAATTGTCTAAATAATTATTTAATTATTTTATTGAATCTTGGTTTCTTCGTGTTTGACAAGCGATGACAGCTTAAGCAAAGCTGAAAATAGAAACAACACTGCAAACAAAACAAATCCATTGAAATGATCAAAAATATCTAATTAAAAATATACATATGCATAAATTTATGATTAAACTACCAAAATTTCATTTAAGCCAGATAGTAAACACCAAAGTTATGGTCAAAATTATATTCTCATATTGATCTCATTTCTATCAAGCAAACATTTTATTTGGGTATATAAATATGCGAGCGCATTTGTGTGAAAGAGATGGCATGATAATCGTCATAAACGACAATATGTTTTGTGTGTTTTTGCAGAACACCGTTACCTATGATAGCGTGTACGTATAAATGTATCTATGTGTGCATATGCACGTGCTTCTAGCCAGGTAGTTAGGGAACTTTTCGGGCTTGTGTACAACAATTTCAACTGCATTCGTTTCTTTTACTCTTCAGTGCATGTGATCGCTATAAGAAATGAGTAAGCCTGCTCACACTTAGGTTAAAAACTTTTTAAAGGGAACTTTATAAACTTAGAACATATTTAACAGCTGAGCTCAGAGTATATTGTAGTCGAACTCACTTGACTACATCATTCATACTTACTTGTGTAATAAAATCATTTGTTTCCAACAATTTTTATCACATATTTAAATCAGAGATTGGGTATTGCCGAAATTTCGAAATAACTAATTCATTGATTCGCAATCTTTTTTAATTAAAGGTATGTTATGCAGGTTCGGCAAGTCATGATAGTGTAAGCAAAATTGAAAAGTGAAACAGCACAGCCAATATTATAGACAGCACTGCCATTTTACGATGTTGCTTTGTATTTAGGAAAACACTCCATAACAAACAAATTCAGTTAGTATATCTGTTACTTGATGAATCGACTTTTCTTTATAACAATAACAGATACACATATGAGCATGTATACCTAAGAATTTGCGGAGCTGAAAATATATTTGTGTGTATTTTTTGTATTCTTAGTAAGCACCAGCACAAAAGAAAATAATACCTGCCGTGAGAACAAAAACAAACACGTTGATAAAAAAAAGACTTTTTCATATGGAGCCCCGATAAGATTTACCCTGAAACAATTTCAGCAATCAATTAATAGAGAGCCAACTGATAACGCTCCACTGCTCATTGACATTGGCAGTTAGTTCAAATTGGAAGCGCGGCGTGTCGAGAGTGGAAGTATTTGCTTGAGCAGCAGAGTGCGCTTAAATATTGACTAAGGTAAAGCATTGCTCATCCCGCGTATTTTAAGGTAATTGTGATGCCTCCGATGACGAATAGAAAGTTGTAAACTGCCAATAAATCAAGATACAAGAGATAATGCTGTGATTCCGTTAAGAATATAGTATATGAATGACAAATTATCACATGTATGATAGTGCGTATGATGTCATGCCATCAAATAAATTTTTATAATAAAAAAATCAACTGAACTTTAAACACGGACTAAATATATAAAAAATATGTGTCGCCGTAGAAATGGCTTATGTAACACACATTTAAAAATGATTGCTTCATTTTCAAAGAATTTTCAACCAAGCTGTGGAATTTACGGCAAGGTGCAAATACAAAAGCAGGCGCTAAAAATCGTTTATCTAATCAGCACAAAAGTCGCCACATTCCCAATCTGGCTAGTGTACCACACATACATAAATATAGTTGGGAAAAATGTATCTCTATCTCTTCTATATTCGAGTTTTATTATTGAAAATGGTTTGTAGATTGCATTTGAAATCATTTTAAGTTAGGTTGCGCGACATGTGTGAAACGCATTTAGAATACAAAAGAATTCTCATAAGTAATATCTATTATAATGGTAAAACCCGGCTACAGAACTTTGAAATACTTTCGATCCATTGTGGTGTCAGAGAGGTGAATAATCATTTAATTTGAAGATAAGACAAGTATCTTATTATATTCAAATGTATTTATCGCATTAGAATTATATACGCCTTCAAGTATATAAATTGATAAAGTGTGGAAATGACTCAATTAAATTCTTAAAATAAAACAAACAACTTTTCTATGATATTTACTAATATAACATTGTTTACAAAAGAAAAACAAAATAATTATTGCGCTTGCTATAAACATTTTACAATTAAACACAAAATAATGTATAAACAAAAATTCAATGAAATCGGTAAATTGCTGTGACACTCCTAAAACAACAAAATATTCACTATTCCAGATGCACTTTTTAAATTTTCCCATTTTTGCTATGTTTGACTAAAAATATCCTTTTGCTGTTAGCTGCAATGTTGCTTCTTCAATATTGAATTTTTATGGATATCTTAATATGAATAATGGCGGAAATATGTAAATATACAAAAACTTGAATTTGAATATATGCGAATGTGAAATAAACTATAAATAAGGCACAAGCAAGACCATAAAATATTTAAAGCTCTGAATTTGAGTGTGATAATTATGAATTAACTATAATTAAATGTTTTAATATATACACAGTTGTGCCCAAACTGGCATTAGTGCTTCTAAGTTTTAATCTTATGTTCTCCAATATATTTGTTAATTAGCATGTTGTGTCAATTATTTTTTTTACCAGCTCTGCGATTACTTGGAATTTGTGTGCAGTTTCGTGTCTACTCCACGTTTTGCGTCATCAGATAAGAGTAGTGCTTTAATTTTTGATAATTTTAATAGCTATGTGATGAAAGCACTGATATTAGAAAAATCTATTTGCTGTTATTTATAAAAAAAAAATTCAAGCATTCGAATAAATGTTTTTCACTATTTTTCCAACAGCCCTTTTTTTTGTTTTGAGGTTTTTAGTTTTTCTAAACCCATGATACACCGAACAGTATTATAAAAAAAAAATATGTAAGTTTGCTGAATTTCCTTCGGTGTCAAAGTATAAAATTCACCGACCAATCAAAGAATACATTTCGTTGATATGCATCAACATCAAAGTCGATGAAATCATGGATATCGTAAACATTAAGCGTTAGAGACTTTAATTCGGATTATAAGTCCTCGTATACTATGTACAGATCAAAATTATTTTTATTAATTATGATATGTTCAGATTATATCGAAGCATTCCAACTTGATTCGATAAAAATGTATTTTTAATGTGAGCACGTAGTCTTTGGTATGCTATGGATTGTTCTTATTATTATTATTGTTTTTTGAAATTTATTTGGTTCTATCGTTTTTTGTAGTAGTATGCTCCGAAACGGCTATGAAAATGGGCCTCGATCCAGCAATGGAGCCGTGGAGGCCGATAGTCATAAGCCCACATATGCCTTGGATCATTTGGCCACATTTAAATTAAAAACCGAGGCTGAAACAAAACAGCCGAAAGACAAAATGAAACTGTTGATTGAATTAGATAAGACAGGTGGCATATGGCCCCATACGATGTACATGTGCTTCAATGGCCAATGGCTCGTCATGCTTGATAAGGATATGAAAGAAATCGAAAACTTTCCGGGCAGTCTGATAACGGAGCCAACAGCATTTATCAGTGATGATCCCCTGGAAACTTACAATAATGTTTTAATTTTCTCCGTGCCGGGTATCTCCTTGGGCAATACGGAAATGCATATTTTCCAAGTGAGTGAAAACTGTCTTCCTAAATGATCTGAACGCTCTAAACCCCATTTTGCTACAGGTCAGTGATGTGAGCTCGGTACATTTAGTGGAGGACCTTCGCCTGCTAAGCAGCGGTTCACCGGTCACCGTCGACCGCAACAAGACACCCATCCACTTGCCAAAGCCCGAGCGACCTGCCAATCATCAGGCTAAGGATCAATACGGTATCGCAGCAGCTGCAGCAGGAATTGCCGCCGAGAAGAATGCACAGGATCGCGATCAGACGGAACGCGATGTTCAGGTGCTCAACCACTGCTTGTAAGTTTGATTTTGAAATCTTATTTTGTGAAATTTGCATTTGTTACCCAATTGTAAGGAGTTTTCATATAGTTCTTAAGATAATCTTGCATTTTAGCAATAACTGTCCGAAAGTATATCGCCCTGAATTTTAGAAATCCTCATATCCCTTTAAAAAGGGTATATTGGTTTTTTGCAAAGTACGTAACAGACAGAATGAAGCATCTGCGACAACAACCGAAGCGAGCCAATTAGCAAAATAAAACCCAAAATGGAAATATTATAATTGGCACATAATATATATGCATATGCATAACATTGATCATCTGTCCAAGTTTCAACCAGATCGGATAAGGCACACCCTTATGGATCTCATTTTTACCAGCAGCCTCAAGCATTTTCTGTAGGCATGTAAATGTGCGAGCGCATGTGTGTGAAAGAGATGGCATGATAAATGATGCGAGCGTCAATATGTTTTGTGTGCATTTTGCAGCACCGCGTTGCCTATGATTTAGTGTACGTATGTATTTATGTATGTAGGTATATGCACGTGTTTCTAGCCAGCCAATTAGGGATCAGTTCTGGCTTGTGAATACAAATATGACTTCATTGGTTTTTGTACTTTTCAACGCCGACACATTTATGGGCGCAAAACTTAAAAAAAAATGTTGTTAATAAAATGATAATATTTTTATCTACTGGGTCAGGTTATATCATAGATTATAGATTACTCGACGTTCGAAATTAGGTAAAAGGCAGTTCGGAAAAGGAAGTAGTCCGTTGTATGAAATTTCTTTGAATTGGTTAATTAAGTATACATTTTAATTTAATGTTTAATAGGTAGAAATATACTAGTTGAATACTGAATTATGGAATGGAAAGGAGGATTACAAGATCATTCCATGAAACCAGCTGCAAACAATTATCACACGATTAAAAATCTGCAATCTGGATATAAATGCCACGGCACATAAAATTATATTTGATTTAAGGTTACTAATAGCGAGGCATCGTTCCCAAAGAATTCGATCAGATACTAATTATATATTAATATATATATATATTAAATATTGCAAAAAAAACATGTTCTGAACCAAGGAGTGACAATATGTGGTGTCAACGATTAGGATTTTAGAGACCAAGATCACCAGACCGGTTCCTGTAGAAACCTGCTCGGTTGACTTTAAGTGGATAATCGACAGTTTAAGGCAGTTGGAGAAAAAGCGAAAAAAAAATAAAAAATTGTATGTTAATGTAACGAATTTAAATCCTGTTTTATTCGATATGTGTTTAAATCTGTATGTAAAACTTTTGTGGAATAACAAAATAATTTAAAAATTAAGTTTTAAATTTTATAAGGAAATAAACTGCTGGGTTTACGTTATATCATAGTCAAGCTCACTGGACTGGTTTTTCTCTACCTACGTTTTAATTAAATTTTATTTAACTCAAATATTATTTATACTTCCATGTTGGTCACTTTTCATATTGTAGCGAGGATGTGGAACGATTCATTGCAAGATTGCACTATGCAGCTGAAGCTTTGCATGAACTGGAGTCCCGGAAGAACCAACATAATCCCCACGGAGAGGGTCTGCTGGTATTGCGATCACGTCCACCAATCGAGAGCGAATTCTATGACATTCTAGCCAAAATAAAGCTGGCGCTCAATTACGCTGTTAAATTGCAGAACCATTTTTCCAAAGGTTCTGAGCCCATTCACAATGTCTTCATTTCCCTGCGCACGATTGTGAATGTGTGTAACGATGTTCATGCCAATGCTCATTTGCCAGAGAGCATTGTTAATCCTCTGCTGCGCCGAGAAACAATTGGCTTTCTCAGTGGTTCACTTGACTCTAGTGAGAAAGAGCTGTGGCTCGGCCTCGGTCCCAATTGGACAGTGCCAAAGGATCAATTCAAGGATCACAAGGGTTCATACCATCCCATTTTCTATGACGATTGGTCGCCAGACTGGGTTGTCGATGAGGAGGTTGCCTACTTGGCACCAGCATTGAAGAATTCCCAATCTTACACGCCAATGCCGCCCAGTCCGGGCAGCAGTCGCACTTGGCTGAGCCGCCTACAGAGCCGCAATGTCAAAATCGCAGAGGTTGCTTACAATAAATCGGCCACCAATGATAAGGAATTGAATGTGACGAAGGGCGAATATTTAGAGGTCAATTTTTTATTTAATTTGTATTCTGTGAAGCTGTATACTTTTATTTAAAACATGTTATAATTAATACAGATTATTGACGACTCCAAGAACTGGTGGAAGGCGCGAAACTCATTCGGTAACATTGGCTACGTTCCGCACACAGTGCTGGTTCCCTACAACTTTGAGCACGGCGTCAACCGGAATGGACGCGATAACGAGTCATTGGGATCGACTTCAGTTGAGAACGGTGAAGGTGAGGCAAATAATCCGCTTTATCGCAACACGATGGCAATGTATGTGCCGCCAACGGATCGTGAGTCGCAGCAACCGGTTGGTAGCTCGAAGAATATGCCTCGATCCTACTCAATGCCAAATGTGCCCGTCCCACCGCCAATGCCACCGGCGAGCGAGAGCCAACCATCCACTCCGAGTGACACTCTTAAGCGAAATATGGCAGCCGCTGGTGCCCTTGCAGGTGAGTGCTCCATTTGCAATATTTTCCATATATAAACAATCTGAAAAAAAATCAAACTCCATTCTGAAAAATCTGCCTAAAATTAAAAAAAAAATTTTTTTAAAGAGATATCATTGTTCCTAAATTTAGAAATGAGTCAAAAATTCCAAAGAGATGGTTATTTTGTTATGAATTGAATTAATATTGCATATTATTAAAAAAATAATTTCTAAAAAGTATAAATACAAACATACATATATAGAAAAAAATTGATCAATTATCTAAAATGTTTGTAAGTGTGAAATCTTAAAATACTTATAACTAAAAAAAAAAGTTAAAAAGAGTTGCAAGTTTATATGAAAAATTCACTGAATACCCTAAAAACTAGAAATATATTTCCAGGATTTTAGAAAACTTTGCACTGAAAAATTATGGTTTTAAGAAATTGACTTTCAAAATAATAAAGTAGCGCGAATTTTTATAACTGAGGGCGATTTTTTTGTTGAGTGTAAATTAGCAATAATTTCCGGCTTTTTCGTGGGACAGCTATGCGGGCTCGCAACGACTTCGAAGCCGATGACGACGCCTATCAGTTGCAGGAGAATGTCAACGGGGAGCTGCGCGTCATGCTCCAGCAGAGACAGCAGCGCAGGGACCTCGAAATACTAAAGACCCCCGAGATATACATTAACCAGAACTCCACGCCCAAGGAGGTGGAGGAATGGCTGCGTGGCAAGGGCTTCTCGGACGACATTATCAAGCGCCTCCACACGCTCAACGGTGAGGAGATTTTTGCGCTTTCGCCGCACACCATTGAGACCTATTTTGGCCAGCGGGAGAGTCGTCGACTCATTTCACAAATTGTGCTACAGAAGAACTTCAGTGAGGTAAATATGTAGACTCTCCCTTTGACCATCCAAAATCCTCAACGTTTTCTCATTTTTCCAGTACAAAACAATTCGTTCGTCTGAGCTGTCGGCTAAACTAGCTCGGGCTAGGCAAAAGGCAGATCAATCAAATGGAGATGAGGTCTTCTAGTCCTGTCTGCCTGCCTGTCTGGATTGACTTAATGTCTACTTTGAGGGCAGCTTATTGGAGCCCGTTTCCGTTGGAGATTGATATAAACTGCACTTTTGGCTGAATACTTCTGTTGAATGGAACCCTCTTGGCGTGTCATTTATTTATTTGTAATGTTTCGTTCATTTATTTTAAAATATGCCTTTAAATGCATATGCAATATGTAAATAAATATCAAAAACCAAATTTTATTGTTGCTTTGTTTATGTTAAACCTCTGAATTCACACTACACAAATTATAGTTGAATATCCGAAGTGCTGACAAGTCATATATGAAAAAGAGACAATTAAAAATGTAAATGGTTAATGTTGTGGGAATGTAGCAAATAGCAAGGCCATTGTTCTAATGATCTGTGTATATGTGTTGGCATCCAAAAATATAAGTTTTCATGATCTTTGCATGCCCAACGAGACCACCAATATTAAATACAGTGTTAAAATCGTGGTTTTATTTTAGCGTGGAAAACAAGAACAAGAAAATTTATATTTAAGGCGGCCTTTTGAAAGCTCTTCGTGAGTAACAAAATCAATATTTATTTCTTGTTGACTTATTTATTATATATTATGTCTGAACAAAATCAAGGACAGAGGAACGGTTTAAAATGATATAAGCTGATACAGATAGTGGCCCGATGTTTGACGCCATAAATTCTGTAAATATTAACTCTTCCAACAAATTGTGCGTTAATAGTGCGAGCGGAATCCGGGATTTGTAGCGGCTCAGCACCTAACTGGTGGTAGCTCGGCTGGGGTGGGGATTGTGGCTACCATCTTGGTACTATTTGCTGATAATTATTTTATTTATTTAGATTCGCTTTTACTGGAATCTAACTGTCAAACAAGCAATTTCTATCTATATGCTATAACTAGCAACCAACGATGCAATTAGTTGCTCCGATAAAGCACTATTTACCCACCCATCCAATTGGGCTTTGTGAGCGGCATGGTTTTTATGGAAAGTCGTGTAAAAAAGATTATATGATAATTTCTGTGACTGTTGTTATTTGATGGCAATAGGCAATACAATTTTTGAATTTTAACAGAGAGCAAAAAATTTAATTTTAACAATAAAATTTAAAATGTGCTTAATGGGAAAACTCCTTTTATGATTATAATGACAGTAATATTAATATACTTAGCAATGATTGTATCAATATTAATAATACATAATAAAGATAATAATAATAGTAATGGCAATATTATTAATAATATTACAATAAAAATATTAAGATGCAGTTACTGATAGACATTTGATTTAAATAAATTAAAAATTATAATTTAATTGTGTTTTTATTTAAATCGAACTGAATCAAATTTTCTTTCTCTGCTAATGCGCAAAAGTATTGAAGCAAATTAAGAGTTAGTAGTTGGATATCTCTGAAAGAATATTTATTTGCAATATCTCTGAAAATAAGTTATCTCTCCACTCCTATCTATCTACAATCTACATACATACATATTTTAATGAATTAACATTCGTAGAAAGCTATTCATTCCTTTTGAAAATGCAAACTGATCTCATTTACACAGAAACGTTTGATTGATTGATTACAAGATTGATTGCTTCGCACCCTCCCCCTATTCTGGCCTGGAAATCATATTTATTAAGCCGAACGCGAATACTGTCGAAATCAATTCAAGCTGCTTTTGATAAATCTCAAGGTACTCACCTTGGGCCCTTAATTTGTACCTTTTTCATTAAAGACCTTCAGTCATTCCTTTCACTTTCCTGTATTCTGATCATCGTCCTCATCACACTCGCCTTCAAGATGATTTGAACTCTTTTTAACTTTGTAGCTTTATAAAGCAGATGCAAAATTATATTAAAATAGAAGTAGAACTTTTGAATATGACATATTTGTAAGAATTACACTTAAACTGGGCAAAGATTCGGGTTTACATGGGTAATTACAATACGATATTTTAGCTTATAAATGACGCATTTTAAAATTATTATATAAATCGACCCATGCGATTTGGGGGGCTTAATTTGATGTGCGACTTAAATAAAATATTTTGCCGCAGCGCATTCGCGTATTTAATAGCGTATATATATATATATATATATATATATATATAAAGATATATTGCTATACGATTCCCGCGTCGTTAAAAAATAATGGGGTCCAGGAGAAATGGCCCAAGTGACATCGTTGTTGGGTCGATCGCCGGAACATGTTATAAAATATATGCAACATCACATAACACAGAATTAGCATAATATATACCAATTATTTAACGAAGACACTTAAGCCAAGTTCTCCCAAATATATTTATGTCCCTGGCACGATGCCAAATCACTATATAAATCGCCAGAGCCATGACCTTCATAACATTTTGCTCTTTGTCATGTATAAGTTTCTCCCTAGCCCTTAATAACGCAACCCTGGGGATTGTGGTCTCATTATATGTTAGCCCTGTTTCTTTTCGACAGTAATGTGGCACTTTATTTTTAATTTTTGGGGTGGTAGACGATAACTGCCTATCAATAAGTACGGATAGTAAAAAGCACACTGATCAAGGACATTTAATCCTCAAGATGTCAAGGCTCAACACTAATAAGAAGACAATTGACAAAAGCTGGATTCGTGAATCGCGCACTTTCTTTACTCATATAATCAAGGATACCTTGTCAAGACTTCCAGAAAACCATTTCACTGAAGAGGAGCAAAAGATGCTATCCAAACTCAATAGGAAGTGGCTGCAAAAATACAAGGCCATAGAGCGCATGCCCAAGTCAAGCCTGGAAGCAGCGCGGGCGGAACGAAAAGCCAGAACTGAAGCCAGGGCTAAAGCCAGGGTTAAAGCCAGGGCTAAAGCCAGTGCTAAGCCTCGCACTACCCCTACTGAGGTTGATGAGGTTTATGCGGATGTGAACACTCTCGATGACAATGAGGAGGTCGTCCATCGCATCATCATTCCGCCCTTGAGACCTCACTGGAAGCGCACCAGCTTCGATTTGATAGTGAAGGGAATGGTGTGCAAGCGGAATCTAATTCAGCCGATGATAAACTGGCAGCTGCTGGACAGCATTATGGGTGTTCCCGAGTCCGAAGGTACTGTAATATTTCAGAAGTATATCAATGACATGCTGCAGGCGCAAAATATTGATATGTAAATAATTATAACAATTAATCACCTTAAAGTGTATCATCGTCTCGACAATAAAAATTTCTTGTTTGAACTGAGCTGTACGTTTTCTTAATGCTAATGCTCGCACGCATTTCGGGTATTTTATCGATGACGAAAATCGGACACACTTAACATAACGGCTTCTGATCGAATTTCGATATGGCGATCGGCCTATTGAATTAGTTCAGTTCACTTTTTGCCACTCAAAGTTGGAATTGCAATTTTTTCGATTCGTTTCGTTTATTAGTGTGGAACGTTTCATTTAATGTGTTTTGTTTAAAATTTAACGCATGAAAAAGTGCACGGAGGAGGACGAAAAACATCGCCGGGCGGCAATCTTACTCTGTGCTCGTTTGCAGTGCTGCTGCTCGTTTGCGGTACAACTGCGGCCGCCACGACGGGATCAGCGGACACACGGTGACATGCAGATCAATTCCAATTTTTCAGGCGAAGATGTGCGACGGACATAGCGATTGCACAAACCAATCGGATGAATTGGAATGCGGCAAATGAAAAAAAAAACACATAACCTAAAACAAGCTAAACTTAACCTTACTTGTTTGCATCGAACCTCCACATTACTCTCTCCGTGCTTCTCTGTGTAGACAGCAAGCTGTGTCGGCAGCCGCATTGGTTCCCGTGTGCTCAGCCATACGGAGCCTGCCTGGCAGCGGAACTAATATACAACGGCGTCAACAATTGCCATAGCAGCGATGATGAGCTCCACTGTCCGTGTCGTCTGGTCAGCTTTGGCAGGAGGAACTGCAGCCAGTACGAGTATATGTGCCAGGATCACAGCTGTATACCCCTCCACTTTATATGCGATGGCAAACCGGACTGTGCCGACCGTTTCGACGAGACAGCCGGTTGCAAGCAGTCAGCTACCACAGGCACCACCTTCATACGTAAGAAGGCGTGGATGACTGCGGCGATGCCAGCGATGAGCGCAACTGTGGTGAGTTCAGAAATAAATAATACATTTTGACTTCGCAGAGAGCTTCTGTCAGTCGTCGATCGGAAAGTTTATGTGGCGCTATCATGACAGTTGATTGCCACTGTCCCAGGTCTACGATGGTCATGCCAACTGCTCGGATGGCACCGATCAGAGCGAAGCCTCATATTTTACTTCACTGGATATGTTGCAGCAAAGACAAATATTACCTGTCCCACACTATAGCTATAGTATCTGAAGTATAACTAGCAAAATGTGTAGCCAGTCGATCAGATTTTTCATACAGTCAGTTTTTAGTGTTCAGTGACAAGTAACTAATCGTTCGAACCAAGGCTTAACTGATATTATATATGTATTAAGAAACCAAACGAAATGTTTGTATATGTAAAAATGTAACTTAATAGAGTTGTTGGAGTTGATTTTTAATAAATATTCTATAAGCAAGTAGCTTTTTGCCTTATTTTGCAGTTGTCTTAGCTACTAGACGATCTGAACTGAATGACAAGTGACTGACGAATATATATATATATAAAGATAAAGATAAAGATATCGATTATTTTATGTAGAGCACACGATTAAAATTGGCTTAGGCATTTTGTTGCATTTATGAAATACGCAATCTTCGCTTTGCTTAAGTTTCATTGACAGATTGGCTAGGATATGGCTGCCTAAAGTTGGTTATGGTTATGGAGAACATAGTTTGTAATACAAGTTTGAAGAGATAGAGATAAATAATTACTTTTACTTCTAATCGTAGTTGCAAGTCTAACTTGCCAGCTTAATTTGGAACAATCAATTTCGCCACTTATTAGTTTATGTAGGAAGATAAAGCAAAGTTAAAAAGTGAAGGAAGAGCTAAGAGTTAAGACCCAGTCGAGCAAATAGCATAAATTGTTTTTGTACATATTCAAAAATATTCTGACAAACAAAAGTGACATATTGAAGAATGACCGTTCTAGAATGCTTCTCAAACCTATGCTTGGGAACGAAAAATCATTCATTTAAATTTATCACAATTCATTGTTAAGTTTGTAAAAATTGATCGACTTGGAATTCTAGCACTAGCATATATTACAAGTCTTAAACCTACCCTCAAGGGAGATCGAAAATAAAATAGACAAAATGTAATACATGACGCTCAGCAATAGGAACTTTAATCCTGATAAAGTCAAATATCTATTGATTGCTTCAGATAATTTATAATTGATGTACTAAATAATAAAATATTTAATAATTTTAGCTATAACAATAAACAACAAAAAACTATAAAACTGGTATTGAACTGGCTAATTTGTAACTTTGTTTTAAATATTAATTAATTTGATCATCATGTAATTTATATTTACCAAGAGAACTCATAAATGACAAGATTTGACTTGTGTCACTTTAGTGTGTCATTTGCATTGTGGCAAGGAGAATGTCAAAATACGTAACTAATCAAGACACTTACGCATAACAGCGTCACGGAGAGGCAATAACAATACAGCCAACACTCGTAACATTTTCGAAAGAAAAGCTTTCTAGGTCAGACACGCCAATTTCCATGCCAAAGTTTTGTCATATTACAAAAGCAGTGCTCCATAAAGGTCGACGGGGTTCAAAATGTATGATGTTTGTTAGCTGTGGCTTGTTTGTGCCTATGAATGTGTCTATTGTTGGTCGGCGCTTGCATTAATATCATACAAATAGTATTTGGCACAGTGTGTCAAGTATTGCTCTGCGGGTTCTCGCCAAAAAAGTGACAGACCAATCGCCTGTTGCATAGATGCATTGTATGCGAAATACATAAGTGTCGACTGGTGCACAGATACATTGTACGCGAAATACATAAATGTAAAAAAACTAAAATAAAATCGATCGAATTCAAGTATCAACAACAAAATCCCCCATCCCTTCGCAAACAACCGCCGCTTTCAGCATAAATTAGAGCAGAGCGAAAAATAAGCAAGCTTCTTTGATTTACACGCCGTCGCCGTCGACGTTGACGTTAACGTCAGCGCCTGTTGTGCCTGTTGTGCAGCCGGCATTAAACTCGCTTTAAGCTGACTCTAAAGCCGAGCAGGCTCGTTAGCTCTGCCGTTGGCGCAGGCGCTGGCGCTGTTGTTGTGCAGTCGCCGTCGAGTAGCGATCGCGATTCGATATAAAAGCTCCAAATTCAACGGCAGCCAAGTTAGTTCACCGCCGACAGTATCTTGGGGCCTTGCCTCGACTGCGATTTACCCACAGAGTCGTCTAAGATCCCCAGCAGTGCATCCATACGCGGGCGCCTATGTGCAGGTGTCGATTTGTGAATGAGTAGCTAATTAAGCTGCAATTAAGTTGCCAGCAAATTAATATTACCCAGTCAGAAAAAGTAATATTGTTTGCCCAACCTAGCGCGGAATTCGCGATTTCGATTTTGAAATTTGTTTGGATTGTGTATTGTAAATATTGTGATTGCTGATTGTTTATTGCTGCTGATTGTCGTGTGCAATTTAAATTGAAAGACTTGCCCAAGTTTGCCCCTAATTAACCACTACTTCGGCAGGAAAATTAAACTCTTGAGCATGGTATGTACCCAATACACTTTATAATCACGCTAACATATTCAATTTTAACGTACCAAATTTACAAAAGTAAAGTACTCATTTATTTGTTGTTAGCATAGTAATTGGAAAAAAATAAACAATAATTTTCGTACAAAGATTTATTATTTCCACTTTTTAAGTAAATGTGTTTTTTTATAAGGGACTTTAGTTATATGTTTATTTAGATATTTATAGATTTTATTTTAGCATTTGTAAAACACAATAAATATTTTAAATTTGATATAGAATATTTGACGTAAAGTTTACTACAATTTAATTTGCATTTTGATATTTTGGTATATGAAATCTTGCAGTCATTTTAATTTACTACATAAAATCGCATAAATAAATAAATATATATATATATATATATATATATATATTAATTTTTCTATTTTAAATTTAATTTTCTATTTAATTTATTTTTTATTTTTATTTCGACTAATCTTAGTCTACATCAAATAAATAATTAGTATCAAGACAGCTGGTTTTAATCGATTTAATCAAATTCATTTATGAAAATTATGTACGCATTATTACACATTTGTAAGGAAAAAAAACATATAATTTCTGTTAGCCCATGAAAAGCATTTAATTTAGGGCATTTATATGTTGTTTTTTTTTGTCGAAAAATACCAGTTTTGGCTAATGTCATATTTAAAAAGTAATTACGGACCATTGTTTACAGCACACCATTTATAATTGACTTCACTTACAGCTCCATACAAAAGTACACACGATTGTGAGTGGCATAATAATTGTGTTGCAAATTGCATTTGTTTTTATTAAAGTAAGGTAATTAATTTAAGACTCCAAACGGCAACCTTCATACTTGAATTCGTTTTTATTTTGGTTTGGGGCTTTTCATGTCTCGCAAAGGGCTGTTGGACACGACTCTGAATCGAATGCCACATACAAAGTGTAACTCCTTCAATTTCTTTTCTGCCCGGGGCACATTTACAAAAAAAATGAATGCGCTTCAAGCCGCAAATGATCAACAACTTACGTCATCTAATTGGATACGCCCCCCCTTTATTTGTTAGCTCTGATAGTAATCAGTGCAGACATGCCACAAGCCGAGCTGCAACCACTAAGTTTACATATCAAACCATACTCGGCTCAAGAGCATATACACACTTTTCAAGTGGGTTAATTCGATTCGTTGAAACTCGAGCGTTGTTAATTACAAACGCTTTTAATTCACAATAGAACCTCGGTCAATCCAACTTTCTATACACTGAACAGCCCAAATGGTGAACCAGTTTGATAGCTTAATTGCTTGTGGCCACTTTTACTCTTTCTCCCATTTTTATAAATCTTAAGCCAGTTACGCAATTGCCTAATTATGACAAATTTATGTACCAAATCCACAATGCCTGAGCGATTGTACGTCGACAGGTAAAAATAACATACGAGTATAACCACAATTTGACGACTTGCCGCCATTCACTTGACGATGTTTACTAATTTCAGGAATGACTATGTAAACCATAAACCCAGAAGTAAAATATGCAAATTTAAATAGTTAAATACAGTACAAAAATGAACGTAGGTGTTGATCTATATATATATATATATTGGTGCTTACGTTACTAAAGTTAATTAACTTATACACATATAAATATATATATAATAATTCATTGACAACAATAAATAAGTATATATATAATATATATATATATAATAATTCATATGTTTGAAAGATGTGTGCATGTATTATTTAAATGTATGTGAAAATTTAATAAGAAACATAAATATATCATGTAATTAGAGTTTTTTTCTTGTATTTTTTTTTTTTGTTTTAATTACATCATCAGCAGGGCGTCAAAAACAATGGCATAGCTTTTAAAAAACAATACCGCAAAGACCATCTGAAAGATCACATTTGATACCGAAAATGTTGAAAGATATTATTTGTATACATTGTATACTTCTGGTTTCAATCATTTGGCATTGTTTGAGGCTAATCGTGGCAACTGCTGAAGTGGTTCACTTAAGCAATGCTCATATATAGATACATATATGGCTAAGCAGACATTACAATAAAAAAATACTTTGAAAAGAATGTAATTTGCACATGCACCTGGCACGTTAGCTAAATAAAAATGTAAAATTTAAAGGCATTTCGGAAAATGGCGCTCTACTCCAGTTGGATTGGAATGCATTAAGCTCGAGAACCAAGCCAACCGTGCTCTCAATTAATGAATTAAGTTAAACAGACAAATTAATTGCAACATTAATTAGCAGGGCGTTAAGTGGCATGCGATTTTGACGGCTACAAATATTTCCAATCACACACGTGCATCAAATAAAACCTTTTCAACATTTAATGTCTTAATATTATTTATGTATATTTATACATTTATTATACTGATTTTTCATTAGTATATAGAACCTTAAATAAATAACTTTAACTTACAGCTTTGCGATAGAAAAATACCAATAGATACTAATAATAATAATCAGAATAATTATATTGTAAATAAAATGAATAATAATAATTTAACAAACCAAACAAACAAATTAACCAGTGATTTCATTTAAAGCTGTGCTTAAAAAATTAGTGAGTAAATTATAGTCTCTTAAGAAGTAATTTGCTTTTTAGTTTCAATAAGCAAACTCAAAACCAAAACAATTTAAATAAACAATATCTTTTAATAAATGAATGCTCACAATAATCATAGTGATTTTCCCATTGGCTATCATAATTATCAAAAATTGTTGGGAAGCTTGTAACAAATTTAATTATTTTATGGCTCGACTATGCTCTTTTTTAGCTAGGTTGATTTCACAAATAACAATTAATTAATTTTTCCCATTTTAATAGTACATTTCAACTTATACACTAATTAGGGGGAGTTGCTCTAACTAATTAGAGTTGCTCGTTTCTTGTTGGAAAGTGCCAAGGAGGGGAAAACCGTTTTTTACGGATTCTAGTTTTCAAGAGCAATGATTGTAATGATTATCTTCAAAGTTGGCTTGTTTGATACTTGGTAACTAGCCTTAAATTTGGCATCACAACTTTTCAATAGGTTAAAGATCTCGTTTTTTTAAACATTGATACATTATCTTTTTCAGTCACGCTCGATTTTGGTTGGCCAATTTAAATGGTGGTTGCAAACTCTTATTTCACATACCTCAACGCAACATTTGTATCTTTAAACATAATCTTTTTATAGACGAAAATTTGCGGTATATTCGTAATCGCATGTCAGGCATTAAATAATTTTATTGCATGCTTAATGTTGAACAATTGCTGCCAGCGACCTCTAAGCCAGATAAACCTAGTTGAATTATCTGTCAAAGAAAGCGGGCGCTGAGATTAACCCGTTTGCTTTCGATTTTATTCACATTTCAAGCCCGGCTTTTGCTCTGGCTCTGGCTGTGGCTCTGTTGGTTGATGCAACTTCTCAAGAAACTTGTACATTTTCAAAGTCAAGGTCTTCAATAACAACGGCAACAACATGGCCAGTAACAGCTTCTGACGATGGCCAATAGTTGCCACCGGCAAACTGCAACCGGCCAACCTCAATTTTATGTTGCCATCTGACCATAACTTAAAGCGATTACAATTTAATCTTACCGTGGTCAACGCCTTAATGGGTCGCTTGACTGCAGCTGAAGATACAATGGCAAATAAAATAACGCTTAAGTTAGGTAACTTAGATTAAAATAATACTTAGCCGTTAACTGTACTTGCCAACGGAAATAAAATAATGACCTAACATTGAAATAAAAGAAAAGCGCTTTCGAAGATCAATTAACGCATATTTTAAGTACATCTGCAAAAATAATTTACCATTTGTGGCAAGGATTTGAAAAACTCAGAAAATTACCAAATACTAAACAGGAATTGCTTACTCATAGAGAAAGTAAAACATTAAGCAGGAGGAAGAAAATAATGCTAAAACACACAATTTTGAAATGTGTTTATTGAGTATAATAAATGCACAACTATAAACAATAATATTACAACTCTGACACTTCAGTACTTAAATTTTAATACTTTCCGATCTGGCTCAGTAAGCACTCTCTCGCAATGAAATATTATTCAAATAATGCATAACACTTTAGACAGACACGATTTGTTGATGATGTGTGTGACTAAATCTATGACACTTAATCATAACTGTATAGTGATTACCTATGCTTAATATTATGTATTTCGCATATGACGATATAATTTGAAAAAGTTTTCGAAATCATAGCAGTACGCACTTAGTTAGCCACGGTCTTGTAATCGTCGAGTCATGTTAGTTTGTCTCGCGTGTTCGTTGCCATTTCTGCACAATGTCTTTGGATATTTTCTCACTTCCGTTTTCAGAGACAACGTTGTTGGATTTGCTCTGGTTGGCATTGTCAATGAGAGCGTCGTGGGGCCGGAACCGGGCCGGACGTGGTAATTGCGGCTAGAGCATCGTAATTAGCTTGATTTTAATTACATTACGAATTATGTGAACATATGATGTCCACAATGCAACCAGGCGGCTGATCGTGAAAATTATCAAAACTTTTTATATCTTTATAAGTGTGCGAAAAATAATGACTGACTCGTTTGTATCTTAACATTTTTATATTTCTATATAATACCAAGTCATTTGAACTAATAGGCTAATCACGTCAATGATGTGAATGGAGGAATTGAATGCTGCTGTTGCACATTTATTTTTATCCTCATTTTGTATATTTTGTATCTTTATAGTGTCGAGATGGCCCTAAAGATTAGGTTCGCAGATGTATGCAGATATGCAGATCTGCAGCTGTGGATATCTCAAAGCCTATTGTGGAAAATTCATTCGAGCATTGAGCTCTATATCTCGGTGCAAAATAATATTTAAAGTTACATATTAATGCATTCATGGAATTTATTTAATTGAATGACGTTTGATTTGAATTTATTATTTAGACAATATTGAATTCGAAGTCAGTCAATAAAACAACCTTGATTGAAAACCTTCTTGTTTATTGCAATTTTTTGGAAACTGGTCTAAATTCAATATGATTTTTTATTGCTTAAATATTGTTAATTTAATTTAATGGACAAAATGATGTAAATCTGCAAAACCGGAATATTTGTTTGTGTAATTTTTTATTGTTTAACCGCTTTTAAGAGTTAATATAAATTGTAAATAAAAATAAAAATACATGTACTTAAAATTGTTTCTAATATGTTCTGTATTAAAATTTAAATTTTTTTTTTGCTCTATTCATGAACGCAAACTATCTTATAGACATTTAAATAAATATTTAGTAAAAGTACATCAAATCTTATGTATATATATATTTGTCGAACCTTTTACAATTGCAAAGCGAATTCTTTGTCAAAATAATGAGTGAAACACAATGAATTCTTTATCAATTAATAACTAATTATTCCTTGCATTATTTGATTGAGTCTTAAAGTAAGAAGCCTCTTTTTATATTATTAAGAACAAATTTGCATGCATTTGTTGTGGCGATTAACTAATTTAAAATAAATTATTTGCTTGTGGTTGGATTTATTTGGGGTTTTCCCTAACAATGCAACAAAGGTTGCATATAATACTTCCAGTTATCTATATCTATATATCTTATAAATGTTTCTTATTTTTTAATTTAAATTTAACCTTTTTATTTAATGTAATATATTTCTGTATTTTTTTATGTGTCAACTGGCTTTACTTAAACAACTAAAGCGTTAAACAAATAATTAAATAAATTGCCAAACTTATGACATGGTTTTACTTGATATTCCTCTGTGCGAATCCAGCTTAAGGACCGGTTTTATTGAGATTTAACTTTCGCCTATAGAAATTTGACATCGAAAACTCGTTTATTTATTGTTAATATTTTTAAAAAAAGGTATACAATTCTTTAAAGACCGCAAAAGCCTTGGGAGTATTTGCAATTAAATTAAAATAAAAGTCAACGGCATTAAACATAGGAGTTGAAGATTTAGGTCCAGGTCCAAGGTTATGCATCGCTCCAAGTGCCTTTCCCCACTCGGACTGACATATCACGACTCCGACTCCGACTCCAGTGTCGTCCCATCGAAAATACATTTGCAATACATTTAATTACGTAACATACTAAAACTGGTGTTTGATATCTGAATGCTGCCGTCGTTGAAAATAAAATCAATACTGCATTTTTTTATTGCATTTTTGTGTCCACTCGCTGTCAGAACGCGCTCTTTGAAGTTTATTTATGGGTTTATTTATTTGCTACGTTATGGTGTGTACTTGTAGCCCGATCTCTTTGATACACTTAAATCGTTTTGAATGTGGTCATAAATTAATGTAAGTCTACGATTCCAAAATATATATCTCGCTCTGTTTCGAGACTTGTCATTTTAAGTATAAGCTTATTACTTTACGGGCACTTGCACTTTGCAAAACATGTAAATGATTACAAATAAACAGTTCTAACTAATTTAACATATCATTCACTGAGTATCATCCAGTCGAGAACTCATCATAGAAACATTCTTACCAGCTGACTAATTTATTCCATAAAAAAATTCTCTATTTGTGTTAGTATTTTTAACTTAAACATAATTGTACGATTTAGGGGAGTATTAACATAATTACTTTACTTTAAAAATCACATTAAAATAGATACATGAGATTTTTCAATCACGCCTATAAAAACCAAAACCCACTTAAACGGTTATTAATTGTTTGTTTATTCATTCCAAATATTGCACTTACACTTAAATTTACAATCAGCTACAAAGTAAAGGTTAGTTGCTGTTTGCAACTGGTCGTATTCCGATTTCCTTCGAAACCAGTTCCACATGGGGCTCGATTGAATCGACTTTACACCGTTAAGAATCAATTAGTGCGGATCATCCAATTTAACGAAAAATTTAAAGGCAATAGCAAATTGCGTCCGCAATTAATAAAAATACCGGCGCTGATTTGATATAAATTCGCCAAACCAAAATGCGACCAGTTCACAAAGTGCTAATTACTAAACTCCGGGTAAGAGAAGTTATTCGGTCATGTGACTTTTAGGCAATATTACTTGACTGCTCTGTGTTCCATTATAGGTAAAAATTTACGAGAGTTTATGCTTGTATCTTAATGGATAATTGGATATTAATTCAGCTATGTAAGTGTATGCACTATGCACATACATAAGTTTGGGTGCTATGCGTGCCGGCCTCTACTTATTGGCTCAAATCATAAAAAAAAAAAACATCGTCTGGCCATTGCATAAATTGTGTGCACCTTGATTTCGATGTCAACAAAAAATAATTTATACGCATTTTGCAATTAACTTGCAGATCGAACAGAAGTCGCAACATCTTGCACAACTCGTCGAGTCCATCGTTCAAATACTAGAGCACCATTTGACGAGATCCCAATCTGCACTAGGTGCTTTCACTTAAAATGGCAATTTCAATTAGTGCCTGTTACTTTATCGTCGAGACCAATTGGAATTTGTTTGGCCAAAAGGGGAATATTGGACACGGCTCCAGGCTCAGATTTCGAGAGAGATGTTTGACAGATTTGTACATCTGTATCCATAAAGTGGCACAGATGCAACTTTGTTGCAATGAATAAGGCTTTTAATGGATGCAAGTTGTCTGCGACCAACTACCAATAAATCAATCATTTTGTGGTGAAATTCTTTGCTGTGCTACACTGAGCTATTTTGCACTTTAATTATCACAGCTTGGCCTTTGGTGATATGAGTTTAATTTTAATTAGATGTCGTTAAATTTATACCAAAAAGTTGCTCCCAATTACCCGATTTGGTGTCTGCACCAGTTTTTTACGCTTATACATATGTATACACATATAAATTATATTTTTTTTCAGGGTATTATAACATTAATCTGTTCTTCTGTCTGCACTCAATTTTTTAAATCTAAAAGTTATTGTAGAATTAATTAAATTGAAACTCACTAAATTGGAGCACCAAAAAATTTAAACGGATAATTGTAAATTGGAGTAAACTTAGTTTGAAAAATATAAAACAAATTATATTTCGAACTGCGGACTTCAGTACAGATGTTGGCAGAATAAATCAGGTCCACAAGGGTATTTAAGCTTCGGCATGCATAAAATAGTCTTTATTTCTTATTTTTAATGCTGTTCACGTTTTGTCAACTCAAACTTGTTGCAAAGTCGAAGGCTTTTCTCAATAGCAACATAAATCCGAGAGTAACATATAAGAGCATAAAAATAGATCCAGAATATGGAATTTATAAAGAATATATATATGTACGTATATATGTATTTATTTATTAATTTAACTTCCTGCTGCGCTTGCAAAGTCTGTTTTGGCGACAAGCACTTTTGTCATTATAGTTTTTCTAATTGTCTTAAATCATAGTTAATTACCATAATGCTTGTCCATCTGTTTGCTAACTGTTTGCATTTATTACCTGGCCATGACCAATTGCTTGGCTTTGTCCGTTGTGATTGCCAAACACTGCGATTATCATCTAGCTTAAATTAGAATATGAAATCGTGTGTTTACGTCGCTTTACTTGGTCCAGAGCCTGTTGGCTAATTTGAGTTTTATTGCAGTTTTGAAAGTAGTCAATGTAGTCCGATCGAGCAAAGTCTGGGCTATTGTTCTTTATGCCATGCAATTAAAATGTATTCAGTCTCTGTGTTGGGTTCTGTCACGGCAGCTGGAACGGATTGTCCGCCAATATTTGCGCATTTGCATGCAGCAACTGGCATTTTTCACAAAGGTCTCTCAGCAACAACAATTGGAAGTTGCGGTTGCCTCTGTGACTGTGGCCATGTTGCCAGATGAATGACTCCACATGGGTCTAAGTCTAAGCTCGAGGCCAGTGAGCTTGGATAAAATGCATTATGTAAACCCATTTCTTGCATATTGACGTTTTTGTTTATAGTCAGGAAATTGCTAAAAAGTCTATATACACACATATATATAAATTATAAAATAATTGTAGGTTTTTACATGCAGCACACTATTATACATGTATGAACATAATTGAGCTGCATCAATATATATTTATATATATATTGGTAAATACCAGCAGCAGCAAACATGTTTCGGTTAAAATGTCGCAATAAAAAATGAATAACAACCAAAACAGACTAATAGGTTAAGGAACCAGTTGTTACCATAACTGCAGAGCCTGTGTCACAGCCACCAAGATCGATAGACGATTGTTGCATCTAACTGTTCCCTAACAAGTCGGTTAGCCGGCCAACATGCAAAATGGCCCAGTTCGTGTCTATTGCCAGTTTAAGCCAGGCATAAAAAAATTTACTTAAAAAAAACAGGCAAACAAAGGTTCCGCTGAAGAAGTAGTTTTTATGTTTAGTAAGTGTGAATATTTATGTGTTATACAAATAAACTTAAATTGCTTTTGACAGTGAAACGGATCGAAAAAGTGTTAAGTCATCGAACATTCGGTTCAGCGAATTTTCTATGCCATTAATATATAAACACAAGCAGCATCAGTTAAATTAAAATACCTAAATTTCAAATAAATGCGTAAGTTAGAACTAATTTCATGTTTTTACCGGATTTCAAATTTTAGTTATAAGTTTGTTTATTTTTTAATTAGTTTAAAATGTCGTATTTTTATTTTAAAATTTAAAGGATCAAAACGCTAATTAATTCAAAAATTTAGTTTGAAAAATTAGAATGTCTTATTATTATTAGTTTATTTCTCGCTTACATTTATATCACACACATTTACGATTTGTCGGTTGGTCAATCTCGTCATATTTCTTAAAAAAACGCAGTCATTTAAGTGATAAAGAAATATTCAGTATATTTAAATTTAAACTTAATTCGTATTAAATGAGAGGGTTTTTTGTACGAGGTTTATC
The DNA here is from genome assembly GCA_035042405.1 of Drosophila demipolita. NCBI lineage: Eukaryota > Metazoa > Arthropoda > Insecta > Diptera > Drosophilidae > Drosophila > Drosophila demipolita. The sequence goes on along the minus strand of JAWNLI010000489.1, from coordinate 1,986,516 downwards.
CGTTAGAAAAGTAACAAGTTAATTTACTTCTCCATCTTTTTGGCATATCTTACCAAAAATGAAATAAAAAATTGTATACATTTTTAATAAAATAACGCTTAGAGGAAGTCTATTATGTTTTTTCTATTTTTTGTAACATTAGTTGGTTCTTTTCAATTCATCTATACGCAGGCGTGTATTGAGTTTCAAAATTGGAAAGGTATATTTCTGACAACAGTTTTTGAAGGTCGACCTGTGTAAATTCAATCTAAGACTCTTATGTTCCATGTTTATATGTATTTCGAACAACAACCAAAAATCGTGTTTCAATCATACCATTCTAGAGCTGCAGTATTTTAGACGGATTTTTGGATTGATTATGTGATTTAAACCAGTCACCCAAACGTGATCAAATGCTTGATCGATAATTAGTGAATTCAATTGTAACTACTGTAGGATTGTCATATGTTATTATTATTGATTTGATTATCATTTTAAGGTCAAATGGATAATTATTGATCGTCGTCTGCAAACTTATGTCAGCTCAAAGACACCTTTTTAGGTGGCTTACATGACAGATATTTTTTTTACTCTTGCAGGGCTTTATAGTTTTATTGTAAAGAGAAGGGGTTTACTACTCCATATAGAATAAATATTATTCAAGACTATGGATATATTGTTCATTGAAGTCAGGGTGACAAATTGTTTCCCATATATGTGAATGTGAGCAGAACTTACGATATTAATGAAACTTGGGTTGCTTGCGTCATAATTGCAAATCAAATGACTATTTCGAAATAGGTATAAGAATTAGTAAGTAAGAAAAAAATCTTCACCAATATATCTAAACTAATCTTAAATTTGGAAATAAATATATTTCTTAATAATAGCAATTGTTTTATTTGTTGTTATTTAATTAAATAATTTCCAATGTTTAAATGAGGTTCCTATAAATTCATGCTCCGAAATTAAAGTAGATATATGTATATTTATTTTTGTTTATTTAGCTCTTAAATAGCACGTGTGTAGAACAATTGGCCATCCAATTTTTCTTTTAGGGAAATTATATTAAAAATTAAAATTAAATTAAAAAGAAAAATTACACATACATTTTAGAAAATAAAATGAAATTTACTTTGATATTTTAAAAATAAAAACTATCGTTTTTAGATATACTCATCCTTCCATTTTAGAAATATTTTGTATGAATATGAATATGTTGACTTATAAGGGTTGAAAAATTTAGATGTCGGTATTTTAAGTCTGATTTAAACTGCCTTAAATAGCCGATTAATTTTATTTTTTATTTTTTCTTTGCCTTTGCCTTTTTTTGCTCTCGAAAAGCGTGTCGAATTTGAATCCGTACCACAATATTTTTATGTGTACTCCATAATGCCAATTTATTGATCGTTTACAGCGAATTGGTTTTTATAGCTTTGCGACCCCTGCTAAGTTGGCAAAGTGAGCAGCAATTTTTAGCCATACTTTTGTTTACAAACTTTTGAATTTTTCTTCGGTTCTGCCATTCACCTCATAGGAGCTTGTTAGTTACGCAATGCATCGTTATTGATGGTGTTATAAAATTCGAGTGAAAAACGAAGCGAGCTAATGCATTGAGTGCGATTTTATAAATCGATGATTTTATTTTAAATTATTAATTTCATTGATTTATTATTAATGTTGTTATACAATTCGAAGCGAACTAATGCATTGGTTTTGATTTTATAAGTCGATGATTTTTCTTTTAAATTATCATTATATATATAAATACTTTCCGCTGTAAGCTATGCTATATAAGAATACTCCAATAATCAAATCAATTAAATAATGATTCGAAAGAGTGTGTGCAGTCACGAAACTTATATGCATTTTAAATAAATATGTGATTGAATATGTGGAGGTTATTCCTAATTAATGTTTTGCATTTCACACATCCAGTTTTTTGTTTTCTTTTTTGTATTCATAAATTTATAGCCATCCCATCTCTAAATTTTAACTTATCTTAAGTATAAATTGCTTAGAACAAACAAAATTTTCATCATATATCAACTATGTTAAAATTATAATTAATATTTATTTTATATTAAAAATCAGCTGTTTTAGTGATTTAAATTTAATATACACACTTTAAAGAGTAAATGCAAATTGTTTAATAGAAAACTTAATTTCAGATGCGCCTTCAACGAGATATGCTGATCATCTGTATTTTGGGACTTGTCTGTAGTGTGGTCGGACTGAAAGTTTCAACCGGCTACCATATCGTGCATAATGAGCCACCGCGGTCCCATGGACCACACTTACATGGGTACTCGTATGGTCCAACTGCCCAGCAATTTTTAATAGGGTAAACCTTAGCTGCTCTTATTTTGTGACTACATAATTCACACATTATATTTCGCATTAGAAATGCGTTAACCTCTGGAGTGGGTATTTCGCCGGTACCACAAAATCCATTCTTTACTGCTGCAAGTCCCCAGCCAGCACCGCCCATGCCAAGTAGGGTTACTTGCGCCAATCCTCCGGCTGTTTGCGAGAAGTCCGCCTATCGTTCGATGGATGGATCATGTAATCACCTGGAAAACCCAGGACTGGGTGTTGCCAGCACTAGGTAATATCAAGCGCCTAGACTACTCTCAGAAAACAATTATCTACATTTTTGTAAATCGCCAAATAGCTGAAATTGCCCCAAAAAAATATAAAGATTTTATTGTTTATAGAAATAATATCAAAATCTTTCAAATTAAAAAACCTTGCCCTATCTCAAAAACGTATAAATTCAAAACTTCATTCTTAGAAGAGATTCTTTCTGAAATTCAGAAACTACTTTTAGAAATCGATCAAGAATGGGAAAACCACACTCCACAAAATTCTCTACCCTAAAAAATAGACAAACTTGAAATATTGTGAATCTGCTTAAGAGATTGGTAATTCTTGAATTACTAATTTTTATCAATGTGAATAATAATAATAATAAAATAACAGGAAAAAATATCTTCAATGTACACAAATATTGGTCAGCATTTAGAAATTATATATATATTTTTAATATTTATATAGTCGGTTCTAAAATATGGCGATTTACTAAAATGTAGGTCGATTTTTTATGAGTGTATGTTTCAGTCAGAATGTTTGTGCCGCTTCTCACGCAAGTCCTTTAGGTATGGTCGTCTTGTGACACCAAAGTACGCCGATGGAATATCCGCACCAACCCGGTCTGTAACTGGCAATGAGCTGCCGAGCGCTCGTCTGGTATCCATTGTGGCATTCGGTGAGCAGACCGTGCCCGATCCACAGTTTACGCTCCACAACATGCAGTGGGGCCAGATTATAACACATGACATGAGCATGCAAGCGGGTGGCACTCAATCCAGTATGTCAATCCATTGATCAGTTGGTATTAGATTGCCCAATTGACCAGGTTTTACTCCTACACAGAGAAACATCCGACGCGCTGCTGCACAGACGATGGACTACTGGTGGGCTTGGACACAGCGCATAAGACTTGCTTTGCCATCATCGTGCCTCCCCATGATCCGGCTTACTCGCAAGTTGGTAGGGAATGCCTCAACTTTGTGCGCACCTTGACAGATCGTGACGCCAACTGTCAGTACAAAGGTGGAGCGGCGGAACAGTTAACTGTGGTCACAGCCTACTTGGATTTGTCCCTGGTCTATGGCAACTCGATGATGCAAAATAGCGACATCCGCGAGTTCCAAGGCGGACGTATGATTGTTGAGGAGCGCAATGGCGCCAAATGGCTACCCTTGTCCCGAAACGTAACCGGTGACTGCGATGCCATCGATGCGGATGAAGTCTGCTACAGATCCGGCGACGTACGTGTTAATCAAAATCCCGGGCTGGCCTTACAGCAGACCATACTGCTCCGTGAACACAATCGCATTGCCGATGCTCTGTCTGCTCTGAATCCCCACTTTGACGATCGCACGCTGTTCCAGGAAGCTCGCAAGATCAACATAGCCCAGTACCAACAAATAAGCTATTACGAATGGCTTCCAATATTCCTTGGCGAGCAAAATATGTTGAAGAATAACCTGATCTTCAAAGTTCCGGGCGGAAGCTACGTAAATGACTACAATCCTAGCATCGATCCCAGCGTATTAAATGAACACGCCACAGCTGCATTCAGATACTTCCATTCCCAAATCGAGGGTAGATTGGAGTAAGATGTTTTATACTACTATTCGTAGTTATAAACTTATTTATTTATAACGTATTCCCTGCATATAGCCTTTTGTCCGAGCTGCGTACAGTTCTTGGCTCATTAACCCTGAGTGATTGGTTCAATCGTCCTGGTATTCTCGAGGTTGGCGATAACTTTGATTCTCTAACCAGAGGGCACGCCACACAGCCAGAAGAGCTCACGGACATCCACTTCGATAAACAGGTATCTATGTCGATATAAGTAAAATAAAAATAACTTAAGTTCAGGCATATGATCGGGTTAAGTATTATCAATTTAATTTGAACACACCAAACGAAACATTTCAAATGGGAATGGGCATCAGATTACTGTCATCGCAGCTTTTATTTCATTCTTAATATTTGATTTGAAGACATCTTCTATAATACTAGATTTTAGTAAATATTTGTACATTCTTAAATTTAAATATTAAAAACGAGAAGAGCCCACCGATTCCATTCTTGGGTGCTCTAAATAACGCACAATTCTGTATGGGATGGAAGATTGAACTCAATTCAATTAAATTTTTGTAATAATTTAAAAAACAATTTAAAGTACTCTGAACTAATTTTTCTATATTTATCAAATGAAAGAAATTAATTCTGTCACATATTTAAAAAAAAAATTAATTATTCATCTAATTTAGAATTCTAATTTTTTATTTGCTAGATTAAACATTTTCTATTTAGACGCAATATGCCATTCGGCTCCGACTTGCGTGCTTTGGATATTCAGCGGAATCGGGATCATGGACTTGCATCGTATAATGATATGAGAGAATTTTGTGGCATGAAGCGGGCACATTCATGGCAGGACTTTGGTGATCTGATCAGTCCGGAAATAATTAATACACTCAGATCGCTCTATGATAGTCACGAGGATGTGGACTTGACGGTTGGTGGCTCTCTTGAGGCACACGTGGCTGGGGCATTGGCCGGTCCCACATTCCTTTGCATCCTGACGGAACAGTTCTTTAGAACTCGTGTCGGCGATCGTTTCTTTTTTGAAAATGGCGACAAAATCAGCGGATTCACTCCAGGTATTATTCACTCCGTGCATTACAAATATTGATCAATTATGTAATTGTTACATCTTGATTAGATCAATTGGAGGAACTGCGCAAGGCAAGCATGGCTCGCCTGCTCTGTGACAATGGCAACAATATTGGTTCGATGCAGCCTGCCGCATTTAGGACTATTTCGGGATCGTAAGTACCATAAAACAAAACGATTATCATCAATATTAATATAATCCCGATTACTAGAAACCCTGTTGTGCCATGCTCGAGTATTCCGCAAGTTGACCTCACGAAATGGGTCGATCGAACAGTACATGGCCCTGCGGATCACTCGGTTCTGTTTGGGAAGAAGTGACCATTGTACACGGATCTGTCTTTAACTAGTTCAAAATATAATAACAATTAGTTTAATCAACTTAAAGATTGTAAAATCAAACTCCATGTATTATATTGTCCCCTTTTAATGTACATATATAAATCATATCGGTATATAAGAAACCCCTATTATTATTATCCATTCTAATAAAATATTTTATCCTAGCTAGCTCCTGATATTTAGGGTTTTACGTGGGTGGAAAACATATTTTATGAATACATTAATGTATGCCTAAGATACACGTCGAATTGTTCCTCTATTATTAAAATCCGATAGCTCAGTTAAATGTTGGTAATTGATAAATATTTAAAGGACTCTCCAAAATTGAAAAGTTTGCCTTTGAGTTTTTTTGAGCGTGTATTAAATGAGTTAAGAAGCTTCTGGAATTTTATAGGTATTTCCTATAATGAGCAAATTTAAAATAAAACTGATTATTATTTCACACATTTTAAATGGGATCAGGGCATACAAATAAATTATTATCATGGCTTCTAACAATTAACACAAATTCGTAAAAAACAATGTTATTTGCATAAGAGATACAGTTTACTTGTGATTTTTCTCTTTTATAAAATTCTGTTTTGGTTTTAATAATTTATAAATTGGTTGACTATAGATGTTCTTTGTTATTTTTATTAGCTTTCAAATGTTATCTAGTTTAGTTCATTTGATTCTTTGGATACCATAACGATATCGATAATCACACACATTCATCTGAGACAAAACAGAAAAACACAAAGTCAAAACAAGGCGAAGTTGATGATATCATTTAAATATGTGTAAAGAAATATGAATAAACAAAAAATTTTATTTTTTAAATGGTGTTGTGAGAACCAAATGAAACCATTCATTAATTTTAAACTAAAATATGCACCATTTGAACCGCCGCTTCATGTCTATTCATTAATTTATCATATTGTTTGAACTACAGTTCTTCCGACAAATTTTTGGCTTAATATTTGCAAAATAGAAACTTAAACTTAAACTTTAAAAAGAAAGAAAAAAAAAGATATATATATAATATTTAAAATATTATATATGTGTCATAAGGGCTAAATAATGTCTTTTTTAATGATCATATATCAATTTATTCTGTTTATTGTACTTTTAAATAATATTAGCAAACAATATGTGTAATAGGGCACTCTAGAATCAGACACAGGCTATCTTGAGATATCTTATTCAAATATAAAGGACTGTGTTATCCAGATAAAATTAATTTTCTGACAGATAAGAATTGGTTTCATTGTTTTAGTTTTTCTAGGAAAAATATTATCAAAATTCAATTATTTTATTTCAGTTTGGAACGTAAGACTTTGATTATTAATAAAAAAAAAGAAAAAACATTAATTTTGGGCTCCTCCGAGATAACACTCTCATTTTGAAAGGACAATTCTATCATAAAGAAATAAATATAATTATATTAATTCTTATTATACCAATAGGAAATATTACAGAACAATTATTCGTCTGAGTCATAAATATTATCTGACAAACCAGTTTGCTTTCAAACAGTGACACAGACAAACATTAAAATTATAGGATTAGCGTAATTCATTGATAAGTATCCAAAGTCCATAAAAATAATATTGTGAGCTGCCTCATAATCAAGTTTTTTGTGAAAACTGAAGTAGTGCTTGAATCTCTATAAGAACATAAGAGATGGGAATAAATATATATTAAAATAATGTTCTGGTTAAATGTTTAATAAGATCGTAGAACTTTGTCGACGCTCTATTTTTATTCAGTTAATTTTTTTCTATACTTTTTATCGGAGGGTAAGATTTGAAATGGGTCACGAGGCGTACTAATTGCTAAGATAAGTGGTCTTCTGATGCTTCGCTCTTGCTCATCATTATTTTCAACTGATTGGTTGTCTTCAGTATTATCTGTTGTATTGTCAGGTTCAAAGTCGTCTTCATTACTCATATCACTAATATTTTCAACCAATTGAACATTGTCGGACAAAGATTCAGTAGGGTAAGATTCCTCTGATTCTTTCATATAGTCTTGTTCCAAAGTATTGTCATCGTTGAGATTTTCGAAATCTTCCGTGTCATTTTCGCTCTCAATTAGAAGTATTCGCTGATCCCATTGATCCCAGTCAAAACTTGGGGGCATTGGAAGTGGAGGGTTTGGTGTTAGCGAATGTGGATGTCCTGGGTGATGATTGCCTGGGTGGTGATGATCTGGGTGGTGATGATCTGGGTGCTGATGATCTGGGTGATGATAGCCTGGGTGATGATTGCCTGGGTGATGATTGCCTGGGTGGTGATGATCTGGGTGGTGATGATCTGGGTGGTGATGATCTGGGTGGTGATGATCTGGGTGATGATAGCCTGGGTAGTGATGACCTGGGTGGTGATTTCCTGGTTGTCCCTTATGTGGATGTCCTTTGTGTGGATATCCATTGCCTGGATATCCTTTGCCTGGATATCCTTTCTGCGGGTAACCTGGATAGCCTGGATACCCCGGATACCCTGGGTGTCCCGGATATCCTGGGTATCCACCAGGACCAGGACTAGAATGATGATGTCCTTTTCCCGGCGATGACACAGGAATTGGTATAATTATTGGAGTGGGTGCTGGGTGTGTGTGCCCATGCCAATCTCTATTTCCTGGAATACCTGGGGGGCCCTGGGGTCCAGTTCTGCCTGCAGGTCCAAAGTTACCTCTATCCCCCTTATCGCCCCTGTCGCCTTTTGGACCGTAATGTCCAGGCTTTCCCGCCTCACCTAAAGATCAATAATAAATATGCAATAATAAATCTAACCACAACTCTGTATACTAACCTGGAGGACCAGCCGGACCAGGAAAGCCTGGCGGACCTGGTGGACCCGGGGGACAATAACATTGCTGCGGAGGACTTGAATGCGGTGGATGAGGATATGGATATGGTGCTGGTGACGGTATTTTGTAGATTACAGGTGCAGGAGCTGGCGCAGGAGGATGAAATCTTGCGGTTTCTTTATTACATTTTATCTCTTTCACCAAACCGAATATGGTTAAGCCTAAGAAGAATATTTTCAGTATTTCAGCTCTCTAATCTAATATCCATTAACGTGACTTACCAAAACAGACGATCGATATCTTCAATTTCATGGTTCAAAAGCCAATGATACCTTTCGTCAAAGAACCGATCACTTTTATACTTACAGCACAAATTATAAAGAATTTTCTCGCACACTCACAGCCAAAAAAAACAATTTTTTTTTTAAATATTTACTTTTAATAATCTAGTTTCTATAGGACCGTTATTATTCAAATCAACTGAGAAATCTGTCTTTTGTTTATTTGTTTACATATCGTGGAAACTAATTATGATTTGAATAAAAATCTTATTAACTTTACATAATAAAGGTATTAAGAACAATACATTTTTTGGTTTTGATTTCAACACGTCATTAATTGAGGTTGAAAAACGGCAGAAGAGTTAAAAAGAGCTAAAATATAATTAGCCCACATACAGAAAATTCAAAATGTTACCGGTATTAATATAGCCGCAAGGTCATATCGAAAGTTAAAGGTTACCGGTTTTCCTTATTGCGTAAGAATATTAAAGTCACTGCCCTAATTTTATTGGATGTATTCAAAGAGAAACCGAAACTCAAAGCAAGAAGTGAAAAAAATTCTAAATAATTCTTTTTTTTAATCCGGAAACCGAAAGCCCATATTTTTGGAACTGGTTAGACCGTGAAATAAACAAAATATTAAACCAACTAATTAAGTTGTAAGAATATTTTCACACAAGGGACTCGTCCGTCCCGAATTAGTTCATTTGGCAGAGACTGACATAATTTGGAAAAAAAAACTACTTTCATAAAATAAAATTATAACTTATGGAAATAACGCAAACTGGCACGATTTGCCAAGTTCTGTTGATGTCATTTTTAAAACTATTTTGCCCTACGTCAGATATACTCTACGGAGTATTCTCTTCATTTAAATAATATTTTGATTCTAATTCTGATTTTTTGTAATTCATAATCGGGATAATAGGCGTCGAGCTGCGGTAAATTAACATATTTTTACAGATTCAGATATTTAACAATCCCATTTTTCTAATTTCTACATATCTCCCTCCCTTTATCTTTACTCTTGTAATTCTATGGTTCTTAAGATGTCAATCATTAACATTTTTGATCTGAATAGTTTTTTATTATTCATCACCAATCCACTCATTGAGTTAGACTAGTTAACATTTTAATACATGCATATATTCTATATATTATATAATTTATTCAATTTTATCTCATTTTTTCTTTGTTTCCCAATACAATCCACAATTGGACAAATTTACATTTAAACTTCACGAAATGCTTAATAGCATACCAATTTAAGCTTATTTATTAAATAACAACTAAAATCAGTTGACACAAAAAAAGCAAATAAGTTAAATATATATAATTAAAGTGCACTTAAAATAAAATTGAACGTTTACTTTAAAAATAAGAAATATTTATAAGATTTTTGAGGGACATTTGAATGCAAACTGATCCAACACACAAAATCCATTTTCCAGAATTAAAAAGCATCTTGGTCGTATAAGGGAATCAAATTCCATTGAACAAACAATAACTTGAAAGGTTTTGTTGACAGTGAATTTAAAACGATTATCGAATTTGAATTTTGGTCAAAAAGTAAAACCAAATCATTTACTTTGTTCAGTCTATCAACTGTATATGAGAGATGACCTTACACTCGGAGCAGTACGTAAAATAAATAAAATAAAAGTTAGATTCAGGCAGTTACATTTTCACAAATGTGTTCGCTTACATCACTAATCAGACAATAATGTATTGCGATGTCATTTATACAAAAAGTGAACGGTAAAATGAACGGTTTTGAAATCGCCCACACACCATTTAACGAGCTAAAATGTTGTGCAACAAAAAAAATCTAAGCAATGCATTCAAATATTAATTAAGACCATTCGAGATGGAAGCGTTTCGTTGTGCAGGTTGGATGGCTAATTACCCATGATGAAGTTGAAGTCGGTAGAAAATTTTATCTTAATCGGCTTAATCAAATTAAATACAAATACTAATGCTAACAAAGAATTATTCTATGTACACAAATAGAAAACAATGGAGATTAGACAAAGCATTCTAAATTTTAGAATAATCAACTATGAAATTTAGAAATTTTAATCTCAACTTTTGGGAAGCCACAGCAATTAATTTTAAGCATTTACTTGTTCCCTAAAATTAACAACTAATTTAAAATTTTGATTTTCTTATGAGTGTTGAATCTTGGTCAAAAAGTTGCGAACACTGTCCATTTGCCGCGGACGTAAATCCTAATATATTTATACATAAAAAGTCAGGGATACAATAATAAATTGTCAAAGTTCTAAATTCTGCAAAAACTTAATTAAACTTTAAAACAGTTCGTTAGAATAACTTTTATGCCATTTATCAGCATTTTAATTTATACAAATTCGTAGGGCTTAACAAAACTCTTGCTGTATAAATGAAAAAACTCGAGAAATATTCTTAGATTCTTTGCATAATTGGATTGTTGGATTGCCCACAATAAAAGAGAGAATACCCAATACAATTTTTTTTGTCAGAGAATGTAGAAGAAATAATCTTGGAAATCCCGCAAGAAACAACCTCTCAGAAAGTCAAAAATTATTTACTAAAATGGTGCTCCTAAATTGGACAACATTTTTAGAGCTCTAAGTTGTAAATATTTTTTTCTCAGGTAAGCAGGACAGAAAAACATGAAATGTTATAATGCATCTGCCAATCTTTAATTAAATTATTAAAGTATTTAAAAACAATAATCATCATCAATCTTTTAAATCACATATGTGTTTATGGGTTGAATTATTCTCATTATTGTTGTTTTTTAATTTATTTATTAATACATATAATTGAGACAAGCTGATTCTTGATTTTCATCTTTAAACATTCATTTACATTAACATATATGCAAGAATAAATAATCTTTGGGTTGTCAAAAAATTTTCGATCTTGTTGATTTTTTTGTTTTGTGATTGTGTTGATTTCCCGGATATTAGGTAACCAGCTGGAGACTTAAGTCTTGCCATTTGCTAAGGTCCAGTTGAGGAATGTCGTTGCAGTTCACTAAAACATTCCTGTGTAAAAAAAATGTTCAATGTACGTATTCGTTAAATTAAGTCAGAGCTTTCTCTCTGTGTATAGCGACTTACTGAGTATTGGGGAAAACGAACACATTTGGCTGGATGTAATTCAAACCTTGCACGTTATTGCAGAACAGCGAAGCCAAACTAATCTTGCGTATCTCCGCCAGTTGGACTGCATTAGAAGTCAGCCGTATTAGGAGAAAAAATTATAATCAAGGATTGAGAATGTACTCACTGGGTGAGAAACCACTTAGATGATCCTCCCGCTCGAAAAAGAAGCGATCACCTATACGCGTGTTGAGGAACTGTTTGCCCACAATGCACAAAAGCGTGGGTCCAAACAACGAGTCAGGCACATGAAATTCGAAAGTGCCGCCGACGGACAGCTCAACATCATCCGGAGTAGCATATAGCTTTCGCAACTGGCATATTTTCTATAAAAGCCACATTATGAATTCATAATGAATAATAAATAAAGAACATTTTCTACCTCATTTGATATTTCATTAGCGAATTCCGACCAGTCGGCGGCACGGTTCAAGCCGCAAAATTCACGTACATCATTGTACGAGGGCAGCCCGAAATCGCGGGCACGTTGAATATCCAGAGACTTGAGGTCGGAGCCATACTCCTGGGATTCTTTCCTATTGAAGAAGTGCTTAATTTCGGGATCTATATTGCCGTCAGATCGCTTCTGCAGTTGAGTGATCATGCCTCTCACAATATCGGCCAGATTAAAGTTGGAAGACAGTAGATAAATCGTGTCAGTGCGCTCAAAATAGTCGCTCAGACGAAGCGTCTGATTTGCGTCACGATTTGGCGACACCAAGCTGCAAATGAACAGTTAAAAATTGTTGAATCGGTGCCAAAATTAAGACTCTTCAAAGGTAAGATACTTACGAAAACCAGCCGGGAATCTGGGTGTGCGAATAGCGGAAGGCAGCAGCTGAAAACTCTGCATACGGATTGGGACTGACGCTCTCATCGTAGTCATTCACATACTCCGTGGAACCTCCTGCATAGGGGTAGGTAATACCATTGAGATGAGTATATGTGGCGCCCAGGACTCCGACTAGATAGTTATAGTAAGTGATCTTCTGGTACTGCGCAATGTTTATCTTGCGTGCCTCCTGATACAAACGCTCATCGTTGTAATGCGGATTGAGATGGGCCAGCTGATCAGCCAGTCGATTATGCTCACGCAGCAGAACCGTGTGAATAACGGCAACAGTTGGCGTAAATCGATTCCGCTTGTCCGGCAATGAATAGCACTCATGGTTTGTTTCACATTCACCTAAATGATTCTGAACTACGGGCAACCATTGTTGCCCATTGACGTAACTGGTGCGCAGTTGGCCTCCCTTGAAGAGACGCACTTTGCGACTCTGCTTGATAGAATTTCCATAGAGGGAGGATAGATCAAGATAAGCTGTGACCACAGATAGCTTTTCGCTGTGGGGCAGTCCACTTTTCGGACAAATAGCCTCCGCGTCGGATATACTGCGAGCAAAGCTCAAACATGTTTTGCCCGTATTATAGGTGATTGGTCCATCAGCTGCTAATGTGATTGGCTGGCACAGCGGATGGTGTGACTCCGCACAGCAATCCTTTGGTGCTCCAGATGTAGTTAGTAGGCTCATGTCATGGGCGATAAACTGACCCCACTGCATGGAGGCAATCGTGCGAAACTGATCCATGGAAGTCGTCTCGCCGTACATCGACAGCGAGATGAGTCGTGCGTTGGGAAGTACTTGGCGCCGATCAAAGCTTGGATGCAGCAGCCGCCGGTACCTGGAGGTGGCGATGCCATAGTCAGGATACAGTAAATTATTACAAGCACCATCTATGCTCCGGAAGTGCAAATTCTGGGTATTATTCAAACAGTTTGTGGGCGGTATTCCGCACTTGATTGGCTCCTTGCGCTTCTTCTCAACTGCCCCGATATTCAGCCAGCTGCTGGGCTCTGCACCTCTGCTATACTTGGGCAATAGGTTTTTTAGTAGATCTTCCAGGTTGCCATCATAGTCAGCTGGGCTATTTCTCTTCGTCCGTCCGGCGTGTTCGATTGGTGTTTTTCCAGTAACCAAATCTAAAGTGTCCAACTGGTGAAATGGGCAACCACTGAGTTGATCTTCCGCGCTTAAGGCGCTGACCACCGTAAACAGTAGGAATCCAACAATCGAAGTAAGTAATCTCATCTTTGCCACACCACTGCGAATAGTGCTGCACTTTCTCCGGTGGTCCGACATATATACGTGGGATTATCGACAAATGTTTTGCATATTTGCACGATCATAAAACAGTAGTATGCCATATTCCGCATAGTTAAGCACGCACGCTTTATGTTATGAATTAATGATTAATATTCTTAAAAAATTTGATGCCGTTATCTGAGTTCTCAATACATTTATTTCGTGTCGTTTTTGGTTCTTTATTTACCATCTTTTCCGCATATCATATTTCATCCACAGTTTATTAAGACTTTACATTATTAAGTACTTGAGAACTGTACACACTTTTTAGTTAACAGAAGACAAGTTATCATTTATTTATTAATTTGGTTTTTTGTTATTCTGTATTCTACATTTACACTGATTTTGAAATGTAAGAAGACTAAAAATTAAAAAAAAAAAGTTATAATCAACACGTTTTGCCTATGAAAAATATTGAGAAATAGGTACGGAGCAGCTATCTCTATTGTCCCTGACCATACCGACTGTAAAGAATGCTGTTTTTTGTTGCTTGGGAGGGGGGGGGGGGGGCACGATGGTGAATGGTCTCAACTGTTAAGTGTTCTAATTGTTGCTGCAATCTGCTATCTGAGTTAACATATTCTATATCAAGCACGTACGATAACAAGTGAGTGTTACGTAGCGCAAATGTAAGCTATACGTTGTAAGAATCAGTTATGGTTATTGATTACACACATGAGACGAATCAGAGTGTAATTAAAAATAATAATAATAATAAAAATACTTTTAAAAGAACTTAAATTAATCTGGTTTATTTTTTTTTGGTTATACTTCTTATGCAATATTTGCAATATGCCTTATTGGCATTTATACTGTCCAGGCTAAATGACTAATTGAAACCAATTAAAAAAAATTTGTTATCAAAAAACAATATAAGACATCGGCAGTTTACTCATTTCTTAAGATAAAAGGACAAAATGGACAGACCTATCTTATACAAGACCAGATGTTAACACTTATATGGAGTTGCCACCTTCTTTGATGAACATCCAAATGCAACAATTTATTCAAAATACCACTAGCAAACGAAAAAATAACGCTCATTAAATGTTTGACTGTGGAATGTTTACATTTGCTGGTGAGAAAGTAAACCTAAAACCCACTCAAAAATTCTGGCATTTTAAATTCAATATTTCGTCACAATTGATAGCCATTTGGTTTTGGATTTACTCAAGCTTAATTTTTTTGGGTTTAATATACCATATTAAACATTTTTAATTAAAATCAGTAAGTATTTTTGTAGTTCCAATTACAAATGAACCAGTTCCGCACTTATGTTATGATATAATAATGCCCATAATGTTTTATGTTAAATTAGTGGCAACTCTGTAACGTCGGAGCTTGCCAACACTGCAACCAATATTATTAAAAATTAATAGTTGGTCACAATATTGAATTGCATTAAAGAACAATAACAAAAATGAAGCGGAGAACAAGTGAAATTTGGTGCTTCTTTCGAGCGGTCGATGAAACTTTTGCGCTGTGCAACATTTGCAAGGCAAAACTCTCTTATAAAACGACAACGACAAACTTAAGCAAACACATGAATCGAATGCATCCAAATGCAAACGCTTCAGCTTCGACGCAGAACCGCAAATATAAAATATTGTCACTGACGAATGATCGACATCGAGGAAAACCTAGGAACCCGGAACAGGAATTGATATTGCTGAACTTTATAAAGAAGCACCCGGGTATTTTGCAAAATCCCTCGTGGGAAACACGCAACGCATTCGAATTGCTCTGGGAACAACTGGCAGCTGAATTGAATCGCAGTGGGCCACCACAAAAAGATCTGGCAACCTGGAAAAAGGTTAATTCTGCTAAATTAAAATTGATTTCTTTTTATTTTTAAACGTTGACTTTCTCAATGTGCAGGCGCTCAAAGACTGGAAGAGATTCATCATTAAGAAGGTGGAGAAAAATGAAATGCACAATATTCCCTTGGCAACGGGTCTGAGTTCGGCCGAGGAAACAATTGCCAGTTTATATCGTCTCAACGATGATACCAATCAGATAATAATGAATGCATCCGATGACGATTTACAGGACACCTCGAATGCCGCATTCGATATGGAAGATGTGGAAGATGTTGTGCCCGAGGAAGAGGAGGATAACAGCGCTCTGCAAGATGCCTCCGGCTATGGCTATGAGCCAGAGGATTCCAAGGCTGAACTCGACATTGATCCGCTCTTCTTGCAGCGATCCAAATTTGAGGGAAGAACTCTCCAAACGGAATTGGAGACGATGAGTAAATCCATCAGTTTAGCCACAGATGTTGTGAGCAGCACTCAAAAGGCTCTAAGTGATTTCTGTGCCCTCTATAAACAAAAGCTAATCGAAGACAAAAGACACCATTCTGTCATCGAACAATTAATGTCAGAAAAACTAGAATTAAAGAAAAAGCTGCTGGAGATTGAACAAAGGAAATTGTCCTTAAAATAGTTCTTAATATGATGTTGATGATGATAGTAGATAATTAGGCAAAAACTAATCTAACTTGTAATATATGATATGTCGCAGAATTATATTTAAGAATTTATCAATAGTAAAACAATTTGTGTGATTTCATGCAGAAATTCAAAGTTTGTCGCGAGCAGCTTTTTACAAATACAGCACACATTTTAAATGCAGACAGTTTTATTCAATCAATTTGACGCCGGCATGTATTGTATATATATATATATTTTTTTTATCAATAACTTTGTAATTTTTCTCTCAAGAAACTTTGATTTTTAGAATGTTTTTAGAAAATGTGCTACGCTCCCAGCACTAATGATGTGAATGTTACCCGATGAGCAGGAATGAATGAGAGACCTCTACAAAAGTATCGTCCTGCGTTATTTCTTTTCTATGGATAAAAGTTAATTAAATTTTGTGAATCTCTACACTTAAAAAAATTGATTCAAATTTGATGACAATCTATACAAAGATAATCCC
This sequence comes from Drosophila demipolita, assembly GCA_035042405.1. NCBI lineage: Eukaryota > Metazoa > Arthropoda > Insecta > Diptera > Drosophilidae > Drosophila > Drosophila demipolita. Next base: position 1,969,638 of record JAWNLI010000489.1, on the reverse strand, counting down.
TGAAGCCATTTATTTATTTATTGTCAACAGAAGTCAATCCGTAATTCATCCTTGATAAGGATTAATGGCGTTGTTCAGCCTTCTGAGATATACAAAAATATATCAAAGATTTAATTAATTTAATTGTCCGATCGTTATTCGATCGAAAGAAACCAAGTCCACCACCATAGTACACAGGCAATCGTCTATTTTGTAATATATTTCGTGGAGCAACGAATTACTGTCAAAAGCACTATAAAATACAAATAATATAAATCTAGTAGACCGTTTGCCTTTTATGGCGGAAATGCGCGACGGATTTTAATCTTGCTGAAATCGCCATGTATATCATTTGAAATATAAAATATTTGCTATGAGATAAACGTTTAAAACAAATATACGAAAATTATATGGGATTATGCTCGATAATTCGCAAGGAACTGAACTGCCTAGTTCAAACTGGTTCCGATAGTCATACACTTTAAAATCAGTTATATTTTGAAAATTTCTTATTTACTTAGCAGAATATCTGCTTTCTGTGACTATTAATAAATGTCTGCTATTAAATTAAGTAGACGGTGGAGAGTACAGAGCCTTTTTAGTCGGTTTAGCTGAGGGAGCATTACCCAATACATATTGTGTGCGATAGTCCGATTATTTGTGCATCACTAATTCATGTGGATGTGGCCTGTGGAAATAAAGTGGAATCCATTCGGCTTCTTCTTCTCAGCTTAACCATTCTTGGTGACTGACAAGTCATGATAATTTTTTATAAAACAAATAGTTTTTTGCAATGGACGACTCGTTTTTCGGCTTTGATACAACCACATGCGTACCGGTAAGATATAAAATAAAATGCAGGAATAATCAAGTGCGCAATATGAATAGGTTAGCGATAAACTCGTGTTTCGTCTGCAAAATGAAAACTTCAATTATGGTTTTTTTTTTGTTGCACTCATTATAATAAAAGTTCTAATCTAATAGGATGACGATGGGCGCATTGCAGAGCCCCCGGAAGAGGAGTATGACGCACTCAATGATGAAACCTTCGGCTCGGCGATAAACGGCGACTGGGAAGAAGTCCACGAAACTCTCGTGCGACTCGGCGGCAATGGTGAAAAGATTCGTCGAGGAGGAGGTGGAGGAGGGGTCGGCGGTAGAGGAGGGGCCAATAATCATCTAAGTGGTGGCAACGGCGCATTCCACAATCAGCAGATGCAACAACTGCTGCGTGACGACTCCGACCTAGAGCTGAATTTGTCCGCAATGCGATTGGATGACGTCGACCTGGGTTCATTTGGCGAAAGCGATGGGAATCCTTTGCAGCGCATCAGCCTGGACTCAAATGTTTGGGCATCGCAGCCGTTGACCAACCCACCATTGGCGAACAATCCACAGCTTTTTCGTGAGCACTTTCGCAGCGCGTTCAAGTCGCAGCCGCTTGCTGGAGTTGCAGGCTCAGCCCCACAAATGAAGCCACTGCACGAGCCCAATGCCAATTTTGGTTTGCCTCCCATGCCGCCGCAAATTACGGCCAAAATATCAACACTCGAGGATATCGAACGGAATTTAATCACACAGCAGGCAATTTCCAAGAAGCAGCAGCAGATGCCCCAACAACAGCTGCCACAGCTGCATCAACAGGACTTTAACCTGGCCAACAGGCAGCATTTGGTGGTAACGCCAACAATACAACAACAGCTGCAGCAGCAGCAACTACAAAAGCCACAACAGCACAAGGGTAACTTATATCATCTTACATATCAATATTTATATATAAAAATATAAATATGAATATATATATAAATATAAATTTATTTCTATTTATTCATATATATATATATATATATATATATATTCATATATTTATATATATATATATTCATATATATATATATATATATATATAATAGTATTTTAATATACATATATACATACATTTCTACTCGGTGAACATGAGGAACGTTATTTGCCCATTGCAAATTTGGGTTATTTTGTTAATCATTTATACTCTGAACTCCATTAAAAGTGGATTATCATAAAGTAAATTAGTAGTAGTAGTAGTAAAGTAGAAATCCGCGCCTTAATTGCAATTTCTGCAAAGACTCGGAATCTGCTCAATAAATGTTTTGCTTCTGCCCGGCACTGCACTCATAAGGACAATTGTATTAAATATTCATATTTTTGGCGGCTGTTCGTCAGCCTATATAAACCTTCTAAAACATGTGATCTTTTCTTGATAAATTAATTTTTCTAATTTCAATGTGTGTAAAGTGAATAATTCTTATATTATTTGTTACTTTTATATAATTATTAAACATTGCTATTCTTTGTTTTCACATATACCCAGACATTTTAGATATTTTTTAACAGAATTGATATGCATTTCTTAATAATGATAAAAATCTAAAAAATGTCTAACCTAACCTAACGCATAATGCAGCTATGCAGTTATCTGCAACACGCATGAAAGTAACTGTGGCAACATAACATTAAATATATATTCTGGATCAGCAATAACAAGCGTGTCGATCGAGTCATTTCCATCTGCTTGTCCCTCTTTTTGTAGCAACGCTTCGCTCCCAGGCACTATAAGATCTGAAGATTTCAAATTTATATAATAATATCTCATTGTGTAGCGATTACTTTCTACCTTTCGCATTATATCGATTAAACCGACATTCTTAATTAAATCAAGATTCTTTTGAAAAAATGTATAAGGCTTCTTTTGTTGTATGATATGTTTAATTAGTACTAAATCTCAATTTAAAAGTTCCTTATTATTATTACATGACGACTGTAGTCTCAATAAATAATAAATAAAAATTAAATTTACCTGCATAGATTAAGTTAATATAAAAATGCACATTATTTATCTTTATGTAGACAATATATTTGTTATGTGTATGATTTTAAACTAATTGTAATTGCAGCACCTCCTGGATTCCTGGCAACTCCACAAACACCGCCAGCAAGGCAAAGTCTAGGATTTCATGGTCCGCATTCTTTGGCTGGCGCTGGACCAGGACCCGCACCCGGGCCCGGACTGGGACCCGGACTGATGCCGACACCCCCCTCTCAACAGCAACAACAACAATTGATCAACGGGCTTAGTGGGAATCGAGCACCGCCCGGCTTCATCTATCCAAGTGGAATGGTCCCGAACCTGCCACAACATCCGATGATGCAGCAGCAGCAGCACGCTGCCCTGCCGCCCAGCTTTCCCCGAGCACTGCCAAATCCACATTTGCCCACAGCACTCAACAACTTTGCCATGCATCCGAGCTTCAATGCAATGCGTGCCGCTGGCATCCCGCACCCCGCAGCCTTTATGCAGCCAGTGCCGCCTGTGCCACGCCTTCCTCCGCACAACGTGCTCAATCAGCAGCCCAACTCGAGTTTCAACATGTTCAATATGCGCCTTGTACAGGAAATCCAACAGAATCATCCGCTGTTGCAGAACGTGGCTGTTGCCCGTCAGCAGCAACAGCAGCAGCAGCAACAACAACAACAACAACAACAACAGCAACAACAACAAAATCGTCCCGGCGATCGCCAGAAACAGCAACAACAACAATCCCAGCAACAACTTAATCGACATGGCGGCAACCTGCCCCATGAGGAGTTCGACGAATACGCCAATCTGATGAGCACCCGGGACAAACACTGGCTGATTAGTATTCAGTTGTCGCAGCTGAACACGGATACGCCGTACATCGATGACTATTACTACACGGTGCACAGGGAGCGGAAGAACGGACAGGTGCGTCACAGCCAGGCGCACAAGGATAACCAGTTGAATCATCCGCTGACGCAGCCTCGTGGGCATGCCCAGCTCATTCTGGTGCAGTTAGGCAACAAGAACGGTTCGCGCAACGGGCAACAGCATCGTGAGCGACGCAATTCGGAGAACATGAGCAACAGCAACGCCAGCGGCGCCGGCGGCAACATAACAAATTGCGGTGGCAACAACAGCAACCTTCTTGCTGGATATATTTTCTCACCCTTGAAATTCGAGAACTCGCTGGGCAAACTGCAGTATGGCAGTGTCACAGCGCCCCGCAAGATCATCGATGCTGATATTATGGGCAGCGATATGAGTCCAGTGGATAATTCGGCATCGTCTGCTTCTTCAGCAGCTGCATTGCATCATTCGGATAAGTCCAGCGAGGGGCCAAGTGAGGTGCACCTGGTGCCGAGCAGCATGCGAAAGTCACGTCATATTCTGCTGCACATCGAGACACTTTATCGGTATCTTCTCAAACTGGAGGACCTGGAGAGTCCCGAAGTGATGGCAACCATCGTTTTAAAAAAGAATAAAGAAAGCGAACGCATCGCCGCCGTGGAGCAGCTCGAGATGGCAAATAAAACGGCCGAGGAACGCGCTGCCGAGGCAAACAATCCCCAGACAATGAATCCGGCGCTTAAAAATAAATTCAACTACGAAATAGAATCGCGCGAGGCTCTCGTCGCCAAACTAAAATCGGGCCTCACTTTCGACAAGGTGGTGGCCATGATGAGCGTGCGCAAGGGCAAGGTATTTGGAAATGGATCCTTATTGTTTATATATATCACTATTGATTATTTTATTAATTATCTCCGTATAGATCCTCCTACGACGTTGTATGCCGTTTATTACTGATCAGACCATACGTTGGACTGTTTGGGCTGGCGTTTTCTGTTCACTGCAGAATGTCGTTAAGAAGGATCGCGACGATGTCGAGGGTGTTCTTTATGCCCTGTATCCAGAATTTAGAAAGCACATTGGCGAAGCCAATTTTGAAACAACTATCAATATATCTGCTGCTTTCACGCTGAATGACAAGAAGATGTCGGCGATATTCTGTAGTCGGGTATGCATTAATTATATTTCTCTAAGCAAGATCTTGTTTTTATTGCTACGAACCTAAATGTCATTGCAGTTTGGAATTTTGTCGCTCGTCGGTTTGATTCTGCGGGTGGAGGCGATTTACATGCTGGGCACGGATGCGACTCTAAGCGAGGATAACCGACAGAAATGGCGTGAGTTTCTCGCCCAGGTTGCTTCATGCCTTAATCGCACCATACAAAATCAGACCATCTCGGCGGCAATTGAGTCGGATGCTATACAGCCAATGATGAATCATTTTGCTCGGTTTAAAGACTTGAAACTGGATGCGCTGCTGGCTTTAATAACGGAGGCCAAACATCAAATAAATTAAATTGGTGATTGGAAGTCATATATATAACCCATTTGTATAATTTCTGTCATTAATGTTGGGTTACTTAGCAGTTAATATGTGTATGATCTACAATGTATCTACATATATATATATACGTTTGTGTTGTTGTATTTAGTTTTCAATATATACATACATATTACACGCGCACAATTTGTAAAAGAATTCCATGCATACACGCATATATATACATGTCTATTAAATCGGAAGGCTCATATATTAACTAACGCTAAACAAAAATATAGAGTAAGGCAATTAAACATGTAAACGAATGCGAGATATTTTCTTTTCATCAATTTTATAAATGTGCACTTTAAGCAAGGAAAAAAAACTACTTGGTATGGCATCAGATATATTGCTCATTGTATATATGTCATTTTGTATTTAAAATAGTGAAAACTTCACAACTTTTTTGTATTGAGCTATTTAAACTTGTGCTGCTCTTCACATTTTAAATTGTTTAATTCACATTCATTAGGCACATTTGCAAGTAATTTAACATTTGTTGGGATTGAAAATTAATTGAAATTGGAATAACATTATTGTATAAATATGTGTATACAATTTTTATTTTACCACTATACATATATTTTATGAAGGGCAATTATTTGCGTTATTAAACAAATTAATTTTTATTTTTATAATAAAATAGACATGCACGTTTGGCAACATCAAATACAATATTCGAAGTTTGTAAATATCAGGCTTATAAATCTACTTGAAAACTGACAACCATTGGAATGAGAGGGTATATTGAAATGAAATTGAAGTAAAAACCATTTGAATACAATTTAGAGTTGTAAGCATCTCACATTCATACTTTTAAAATACAAAAATATAAACATTAACAACTCTTTTGTAACACTTGTGATACATTTTATGTATGTACGAGGAAAAACAATTGAATCGTTATTTTCTTTCTCATTTCTGTTTATAAAGCGATAGAAAATTATTGGTTTTTACATATGTTGTTCACGTAATTACCGTTTTTTTTTATATCAATTTTAATGTTTCTTGATTCGGTTTAAGCTGCTATTTTATATTTTATTTTCACGTTAGGAACTTGCCTAAGTATTTTTCATTAACACGCAAGCCAGTCAAATTTTTCACAATAAAATAAAGGTTAAAATAGGTTAAGTGGACAAAAAGAAACAAAATCAGCCTGTTTATATTATTTATAGCCCATATGAAAACTTCCAATAATGCTTAGTTTTCTGTTAATGATGGCAAAAATTATACAGAACAAAGAACAACAATAATAATATAAAAAATACAACATAAAAAATGCAATTTGGTTAATATATTCAACTAAACATGCAACACACATAAAATCATATTTTCATCAAATTATTTGAGTTAATTAAGTTGCACCAAGGGAATTTTAAAAGAGCTAATAAAATTTTAAAAAAAAGTCCCTATTAAAAATCCCATGACATTTAAATAAAGTATTTTAAATAAATGTGTTCAAAATTATTTTTTTAAATCGAACTTTTGTACAAATACAATATTTTTTTTTCAAATTATCTCGTCAGTTCAGATTTAGTAAGCAAAACTTGATGAATTTGATGACTTTCCTTTACAACTGCATTCAGGTTTAAAAGTGGAGTTAAAATGCTGTCATAAAACAATATTGAAAGCAAAAATAATTCGATTACCATGCCAAGCATGCCATTAAAATATTTTGCATCAATAAGCATACATCACATAGAAATGACGGACAGATAACAACATCGACCGCAATACGTTATTCAAAGTTGATTGAAATTTACAAAATCGCTCTGAAAACTGGCATATTCTTGTTTTGGGGAATAATTTCCAAATATGCGATAAAAATTGTTTTAAAATTAGAAATTACTTTTTGCTGTGCACATGTAAAATAAAATATTTAAATTTCCGCATAAAAAGTTGTGCTAGTCTTGGCGCCAAAAGTATAGCGAATTTCTAAAATTGAGAGCGGATGGTATAAATTTTAAAATCAAAGTTGCAGTCTTAGTACCGTCCTTCCCAGCGGGAATCCCAAGTTACTTGGTCATAATCGACGCCACGAGCATATTCAATTCTAATTGACATAGCAGCGGCATTTGTCGCGACAATGGTGGCAATAATGGCGCCCAATTCGCGCACGCCCTGCCTGTGTTTCCATATGAAATCAAAGTTGTGCGTACGATTATATGTATGTATGTATGTATGTATGTAGAAATGCATACATACATGCATACATACGTATGTACAGTCGGGCTTGTCTGTAGGTCGTTCTATTTTCGCCCTCACTGTCGCGCCAACAGGACAATGCGACGAGGGACTCGACGCCACAATTGCTAGCCTCATCTAGCTCTGGCGTCTGCATACTCTCCAAGTGTGAGCGCGCGCGTGTGTGTGAGTGTATGTGTGTGTGTGCATTAGTGTGTATTAGTAATTGTGGGGTTCACTTCATTGAGAAGTAATAAGATGCCGACAAGTTGTCGTCGTCGTCGTTGTCGTTCTGGACGTCGCCGGCGCTAGCATCCGCTGTTGTGCTTGATTTGGGAACAACTTCCGAAGATGCCGCCGACACTTGTTACGCACTTTGGCGACTGTTTTCGACTCAAACCTGCGGTCACATTGTATTTTTCTAGTGGCAAAGAATTTGAAAATTCCATTCTTGATTATGCGCCAAATCTAAGTGTAAATCTAATCTAAGTACAGTCAAACTTCTTTAACGCAAACTACCAGTTTTCACTCAGCAAAAAAATGTATCTAAATTGTAGAAATTCATACTTCTGGCGCCAAGCAAAACTCACATTATGAATCGGGAAGTGTATTTCTTAAAACCAGTGTTTTTATTTTTCCAATTTCAGCGTACATTTTTCTTAACTTAAGAAAAATATGTCTTATTTTCAGGGAGTGTTCAAGGCACTCTAACATTAGCTTTTTTGATCCTTACAATATTATTAAAACTTATAATAATATCACAAATAATTTTTTCTTAGAACTTTGTTTGCGTTTCTAATCTTAAGAATTGCATTTCAGTAAAAGTAAATATAGCAAAACCTTCCTAATTTAAAAAAAAAATATATCTTCTTTTCTATTCGAATTTAAAGCAATTATCTAAAATTCGGGCTGGAAGTCTGGATGTACAATATTATTTGGAGTGACAAAATTTTAAATATTGGTGCCGTTTAATCGTTGTAGATTTTTCAAGTAATTCTTATGTACAAAGTCGTTAATTATTCCAGTCCGATAGCTCATTCAAAAGAATTTGATATTATTTTATTTTTCAAAATAAATCTAAGCTCTTAAATCGTGAGGGCGTTTTGTTACTTAATAAAAGACTCCATAGATTGTATATACCTTATTAATTTTTTAATAGTCTAGAATTTAATGGTTATATATAAAATATGTTAAGCCACGCAATGTAGTCTATAATTACACTTTACTGAAATTTTAAATAATAATTTGTTAATTCTTTTGAAAATTGTTAATTAATGATAGTTAATATCATCTTAGATAGTGAAAATCAAATTATGTTTACTTCGATTATTTCATATATTTAAAAATATATTTGTAGCGTTTGGATTAAATTATTATTTTGTCATTAGGTCATCACTCACTAATTTCACACAAGACTAGTATAATAAAAATATTAAAAATAAATAAAAATTAAATTAAATTTAAATTAAAAACTATTTATATTAAGCTTAATTTATGCAAAATTTAAATTATTCTTAATTTAATACTTTTTTTAAATTTAATTTATTGTAAAGTAAAAATTTGTAAAATGAGAGTTTAATCTTTGTATTAAAACTCTGATAAAAAACAAATCAATTCCGAAAATTATTTTTGATGTTAAGTCCTCACATAATATTTATAAATATTATAATTATATTTTATTTAATTTGTTTCTAAGATAAGATTGGTTTACACGTTTTAACGTCTTAATGTCAGATTATCTAATCAGTTATTGTTTTGAAATTAAAAAAAAGAATATACCAAAAACTACTCCGGACAAGATTAGGTCTTTGAGGTGTCTCATTAAATTCTCACACCAGACAGTGGGAATACAGAGACGAAAAACTGTTAAATATGTGTGTGTTAATTAAATGCGTACTTATTTATTTAGGCATTTACTGAACTGTATTTTGTAACTGTTTATTTGCTTATGAATAAAGGTGATTTATAATCGGATGCTGCAATTGCCATTCAATTAGTTCAAATATCTTTGTCAGGTCAAGCATCTTATTAGTCAGTAGTCAGTCGTCAGTCGTCGCTCCACAGTGCACAGCAGTTCGACATTAGGCTGCTGGAAGGGCTCTTTGCCAATGCGACGCCAAGGATGGACGCGGGTATTTCTCTGGGTCGGTTGGATGGGTGGGGGGGGGGGGGGGTGCGGCGCTTGTCGTTATGACTGTTATTGTTGCTGTTGTTATGGCTGGCGTTGTTTAGTTGACTTCGGCCGCCAGTCGCCGTCTGCGTTACCGTCGCCATCGCGGTTGCCGCCAGTGTTGCTGGAGCCGGCAGACCGGCAGCCAACATTTGACAAACGAAACTGCGCGCAAATAGAGATAGAATAGAACGCGTAGAGTAGGTTTAAGATTCAACACCATGGGGACTATAGAGAAGCCAAGTGTCGCCAACTACAAATTTATTTACTATTACTGTTCAGTTTTTTACAGTCCTTAGTTTTTATACGTTTTGATGTTTTGCTTTTTAGTTTGGCTTATGCTGCTTATACTCTTTTTGCCATTAATTGGGTGACTCAAAACCATTTAGCCCATATACCATATACTAATCTAATATACCTAACACAGTTGAGATAACAAATGGTTCTCAAGAGAAAATGATCGCTAGTTTTATGCAAGTATAACGTAAAAATGCCAGTAACTGATTAATCACTATATCCAAGGTGATATTTCAATTATCTAATACTCAAGTGAATACTCCAACATGTGCACAAATATTTATACATATGTATGTATGTGCGTGTGGACAATGAGTCAGAAATCAGGACGTTTGGCTGTGGCGACGGCGCCTTGTTGAGCAGCGCTCTGTGCCGCCGTCTGCGTCAGTCTTTAGAATGCTCTGCGCAATGGTTCCAAGTGCGCACTGGCGAAAGTATATAAAAGGATAGCCGCGTACACGGCTGCCATTTAGTTCACAAGGATTCATGCGGCAGGACACAGTGGTCCAGTGTGCACCAGCTAAGATATAGAAGTGTAGCAATCTTTGTGAAAAGACGCGAATAATTTGAAGTTTAGACAGTGCAAAATCTTAATTATATTCACAAATTAATTATAAACCATGATATTCGGTAAATATATTATAATTAAATTTCTGGATATGTTTATTTAATTACAATTATTTATTTATTGCAAATCAATTAAATTTTCCCAATCTCTTTATTTAGCTGTTTACCGTTATTGTTTTCCAGTTGAAGTGTCCCTTATCCCCAATCAGGGTTTATTTATTTTGTTTTTTTTTTTGCAGGATACAGTGGTCAAGTGTGCACCGGCTAGTCGTGGAAATAAGTGGTGCTATTAACAGTGGCAAATCTTAATTTTAGATACAAATAAATAATAAACTGGGACACTCGGTAAGTCAAGAAAATTGTTTAATGAATACCTGTGCAGTATAAATTTGCTTGTGGACTATAAATTTAATTAAGCAAGAATGCATAGCTAATTAACCATAGTCGACAGAACTTGACTATTCTTATTGACATGAAAGAATATTTTAGGCATGCCGAAGATTAAAATTTAGTTTATTTTTTTTATAAATATATATATATTCTTTCGAATTTCACATATCACTTTTATCTGCGTGTTGATTTGTAAAATTGGCTTACATTTGTATTTTTTTTAAAAATTCTTTGTCTTGTTAAGAATAATATTACAGAGACATTTTAAGTTTTTTTTTAAAGGCAATTTTAGTGTTTTTTAAGTATTGTAATAATATTAACACAGTGTTTAATGTCAAAATAATGAGAATCAAAATAGTTTCACTTGAAAGTTGACTATTTTTCGATTTCCGTCGCCTTCCTTTTAAAAAGCGTACAATAAAAAAAAATTGCATTAGAAAAACGCCCGGTTTCCGAAATATTTTCACATAAAATATTTAATTAAGTCAAATGGCAAGTTAACCTTTCACCATGTACATTTAATGTTTTTGAAAAGATGTCAATGATATTGAAACAATTCTACATAAAAGATATTGTCTACTTATCATGAAGGGTCATTCATAATTTTCCTTTCCAATAAAAAATGTATTTCAATTCTATAAATTTGTTGTTAATAATCTTATAGTTAAACATAAGTTTATTTTAAGATATATTATATTGCAATCAATTGCAAATGTCCTTGATTGCTTGCGATTTGTGGAATATATTTCCAACAAATTATAGACTTAAATAATTAATTTTTAAACAACTATCCTAAACCCTTCGGCTAAAATATAATTTATTTCTTTTAATTTCAATATTTTGGTGTATGTATGTAGAAAATTAAAAATAATCTTATTTATCAATCTTCAAAAAAATATTACTGGAATATAATTATTAAAAATTTTCCAAGCTTAAATTCGTTACCAAATTTCTTGTACCACTAATCATGTTCTTGGTGTACTGGGTTTTAATTAACTGCTAGTTGAAAGAATTTCAGAGTCCCCACGTTTCTTGAATTCTTTATATTTAACTTATGTGTCCTTGAATCTTAAATATGGTGTCTACAAGTCTAATCAGGATAACATCGATTTTATATAATCTTCTGTTATTTGGAAGAATTAATCTACTTATCGTAGTAGACTTTTACTAATAAATTTGACTTTTTCTGAGCGTAGAATTATTTTTGTTGTAATCTTCTTAGACAAACTAATAAGTGGCGAAATTGATTCTCCTGAATTAATCAGCAAAGTTAATTTTGCAATTGCGATTACAGGTACACTCAGAAAAAAAAAAAACAGAATTTAAGAAAAGGTACTTCAAAATTTGTTAAAATACTACCACAAATAAGTAAAACATTTATTAATAAGAAAGAATTGACCTAATCGAAAAGAACAAACATTTTATTTTTTTCTATTTTTTTTTAAATTTATTTATAAACTATTTAGAATGTTTGTATGAACAATACTTGTAATCAAATAATAATGCCTAATAATAATATTATAAGTTACAAAAAGTTAAAAAAAAACAACCTGAAAACAAATTTTATTTTTTTATAATTTTAGACAATTTTGTCTCAAAATTATGAAATGTTATTAAGAAAGCCAAACCTTAAAAACTGTGGCGAGTGTCCGAAATGCGGTTTGATTTTTCTCAGTGACGATGACGGTGCTGTGATGGTAAAACCAGTTTTAGAATGTGTTGCATGCTTGTAGCTCGGCTCTTTAATGGCGACTTAACAAGTTTTCGTTGAGAGAAGTGTGCTGATAATATCTTGTTAGGTTTTGGCTTCTAATTGCGCTCATCTCGTGAAATGCGGAATTTTGCAAGAATGCCTCGTCGACCACCCAAGTGATTCACTCCCTTGTCTGCAGTTGGTTATCCATCAAAAACAGCAGCAGCTCTCAAAAGCACTCAAGATTGCTCAAATATTTGGGAGACTGCCAGGATCTTTCTCTGGTTGAATAAATATTTTCAATAGCAAGGTTTTAGTTTACAGGTATCTCGCTAAGCAAAGATCATAACTTTTCGTTTATTTATAATCATTACAGAGTTCTCTCTTGGTTATGCTTCTTGAAAAAAATATTCTATTTTAGGCATACCGAAAACCACTTTAATGTGCTAAAAATGTTAATCAATCAAACACTTGACAAATTCTGTTCCGATTAGAAGTACAAAGAATTTTCTATCTTTTATATTCTTTCTCTTTATACAAATTATGCTTTTCATTTCGGATCTTATGCTCGACTTTTAATGATCTTTATCCCTTAAAATTTGAAATTTTTATTTGAACAAATAAAAAAGCACAGTTTAAAAAAGGTTAATAATAATAAGAAAAACATACGCATGCAAAACCAGACGCAACCAGCTTATTCCCATTATTTACGATGGGTGTCCATATATACATTATCACATAATTAAAGACGATTGTTTTTTTTGCAATTATCTTTGTTAATGTATTGTATTTGTAAGTTTAATCGAACTTTGTCTGCGGAAATGATTTGTGCAAACAAAACCGTAATTGATGTATTGATAATAATTATTATGTGTTTTATTTAACACATGTTATCGTCCAATATGCTTTTTTAAAATAGAAAGAAATTATCAATTTGATGTCCAAACATGAATTGTTATCAAACAGGATGAAATAGAAATGCTTGTGACACCTGCCTTAATCTATAAACATACATCCTAACTTTAATTGGTGGTCAAATTAAACAATTCAGATGTAAACTTACATACAATGGAAGGACAGTTGTTACCTAAAAAACTCATTAACCTTTCACCAATGGAATATTTTACTTTCATACTCAAAAAAAAAAAGTTTTAAATACAGGTGTTTTTAAAGTTTTTTAAAAAAATGTTTTTCTTAGAAATTAATTATTAATAAATGCATTTCTAAAAAAAAACTTTTCCAAAATTAAAATTACACAAATAAAAATTATACATTTTTAAAAAATGTATATTGAAATAAAAAAAAATAAAAGGTTTTTTAAAATATACTTTCAGAATAATAACGTAAGTTTCCAAGTATTGCGTAAGGTATATAAAATCATATTCCGTATAACTTGAATTTAAGTATCAAACTTAAGCATCGTGCTTATTGTGTAGGGACTTGACACATTAATTTAATTTATATCATGTAACTTTCTCAGATTTGATAGACAATTTTAATTATAATATGTACACCATATAAACATAGCATTTACTTCGATGGGCATCAATAATTTAAGGCGCGCTGCAAGGTAGAACGAAAGAATTTGCATAACATCAGTTTTCTTAAAAAAAAAAACGCAACTCAAGTTATTCGAAGCCCACATTCAGAGTCGCAGTCTGGTCGACGTCATCGTCCCGTTCCCGGTTCCCGACCTGTTATTATCGTAATGACAGCTGCCTATTTGCTTTTATGTTATATTTTTTTTTTAAATCGTCGGAGCCCAAGACAATTATCTCTGCTTGAGCAAGCCAGCAGTCTGAGCGATCCTTCTTTGATCTCTTTTGACCGCTGGGTGAGTGTGTGTGTGTATGTATTTGTGTGTGTCCGTAAATGGGCGCCATGGGTTCGACAGAGATGAACTCAGCAATTGCAAATGATATGTCCTTGATCGCTTGTGATTTGTGGGATATTTCTGAGTGGTCTCAATTCATCTCTACTTTCGCACTTTTTATACCCTTGCAGATGCAGTAATTAAAATATGCAACTCGATTTATGCAATCAGCTTTTCATTAACAGACGAGCCAATATTGTGGTGTATTTAAAGACTATTTTTTTGGGTTGTTTAGTTTTCACCTAAGCTACCTGTTTATCTGTGCCATATGTTCCAAATCAGGCGGTTATCAATAGTTTTGCATAGGAACAAAACACCTCTGATTTTTTATTGTCGAAAAGGGTGAGAGAATATCCTATTCCATATCCAATTTATATTCTTATAGGGCCGAAAATTGAATTCTTAATTGAACAACTTTTCTTTTCCAAAATATTTTACTTATTAAATATTTATATTTATGTATTAAAATATTTTATATATTTTAAAAATACAATATATATATTTATATATATCTCTTTGAAAATAAGTTTAGGCGTGTTTGGATAAGAATTAAATATATATTTTTAATATATATGGTTAGAACTAATTGTTATTTACATGTATACGTTCTTTTAAATTTTGAATTAACGAGCCAACCAAATGGAGTTAAAAATTGCGCGCAGCTAACTTAGCGTGAGTTAGAAATTGCGTGCATCCAACATCAAGTGAGTTGATATATAGTGCCAAGCGTGTTGAGTATAAGTGTTGGTATGATGTCTTCGTATTAGTATTACGGATGTATCTGTATGTGAGAGAGCGAGAGTAAGAGAGCAAGAGAACACAAACTCACCACACATGGAAAAAATAGTAGACAAAAAATCTTACTCACATGCTCTCATAACACAAGAAACTTTCAATGTGGACGGACGTGAATTTCGGTTGCTATACGAATACATTTTTGTTGCAAACGCGGGCGTATCCAACAAATAAATGTAATAAGCGACAAAAGCAATCGCCGCGTTTCTATGCTGATTTAAACATTTTATTTTCGACTCATTGAGCATTTCTTATAGTCTTCTTCTTATACTGTTAAGTATTTGTATTTGTGCAAAAGTAAAAAGTGAAGTAAACATGTAAGCAATATTGTGAATTAAATAAAAGTGGAATAACGGCACCATTAATGTGAAATTTACAAAATATAAATAACAGAAGTGCTTGCAATGCGAATTATAATCAAAGGCGTCGTCCACAAACCACATACATATATATGTACACACATACATTCCTACACAATACATACATAACCACAGATGTATATGCATGTGTAGGTTGATCAATCAATACACACAGAAGCAATAATAAGTGATTATAAATGTACATATTTTACACATATAAAGAACGTTATTTTAAACATACACATGTTTATTCTTAATAAAAATAACAATAAGAATATTTAATTTGTTCAGCGTATACTTTCAGTTTAGCATATATTTTATGAATATTTCATTATATATTTGTTTTATGCTGGCAAGAAGTTATCGCTATGAATTAGTTTACTCTCTGGGTATTTCGCATTTCTTCAATTTTTGTGGAAACTTCAACTGTGTAGTTGATTTTTTTAATTTTTAATCGGCAATTTTTATTTTTTTTAACGATTATGTCATTCTGTGTTGGTTGTGTATTATCAAAAAGTGAATGGGGTAATATTTCTTATATGCAAACTAAAATAATTGCAAATTGTGCAAAATTTGAACAAATATATATATATATATATGTGTGTGTGTGTAATTCGAGCAGTAGTCACAAAAAAAAACTGTTGACAAGTCGAAAAGAAAGAAGAAGAAAAGGATCGATCGCAAAAAGTGTCTACTTCAAAAATATTAATAAAATAAACAGACTCTTCGCCCGAATGTCAATCTTAATCTGGCGTGATATCAAATAATACAATAATAATAATATCCATGTGTTTTTTTTATCATATTTAGAAATATGTAAATTCTTAAAAGTGTACTGAAAAATAAACCAAATACATATCAGAATAATAATATATCGGAAATTGCACAGCACTGCAAGAAATAACCCATAAGATTGAAGTATTTAATACAAAATCAGGATATTACGGATATATTTGGATAAACCCAATTTAAAAAGTAAGTAATTAACATATATTTTTTGCTTTACTGTTTTAATAAAGTTACATGGTTAATCGATTATCAGCGAAAGTAAAACTTACTTCCTTTTTATGATAATTTCTTGGGTATTCGTATATTTTTTATTTAGATTTAAAATATTCTTGATTTCGTAAGAAATCTTCAGAGTTTCCAACATCTTTTTTTTAGATAAAATGTTAAGATTTGATTGATAAATCAATATATTAACTTGATATAACTGTTTGTTTGAATTGATTAAAACTTTTTTTTCTCGTGCAACGGAGGTTGACCTCAACCATTCCTAGAAGATACAAGTTACAAAAAATAAACAGTTACAGAAAAGTACAGCAAATATGACTTTTACTCAGTTAGAAATTAGTTGGGTGGCATAAGAACCGGGAGTTACATTTGACAGTAGACAGTAGCGGACTTTGCAAAGACAGATGCAAAAGTTTCAGAGAATGACCTGTGCATGTATGACAGGATAAAAGAGCACCTGCCCAACAATGGCCTTGGAAGCCTTAATGGAGCTCACGCCACTTCATATGCCAAAAAACGCATATGGTACACACAGGTCTATTGACGGAACATTGTAGACTAAGAGATCAGCCCAAAAGGCAGAAACCAGGAGATGCTGTTGATAGAAAAGCTAAAATCCATAGGTACAATATATAAAGTGGGTCGCATGCATCCCAAATAAAAATAATGAATAAAAATCAACCTGACCTTAAAATCTGGAAATCACAGGCACAATTTCTAAGCAATTGAATAAAACTACATAGTCTGTCGATGACTACTGCAGATTCGGTTAAGTTGGTAAAAAATAAGATGTTTAGAACCTATCTAGGGATATATTGACATAAATCAATATCGATAAACGTATAATTCAGAATAGCAGCATCTAAAGGGAAACGTCGAAGATGTCGAAAATTTAGCAAGTGTTACATTTTAAAGATTTAAAAAGAAATCCAATGAAGACATTTAATTACAGTTTCTTCTTCAGTCAAAAGACGAGTTGCTTAAAATGCAATAAAAGATAATATATAAATAAAACGAAATATCTATGTAAGAATTTTTGCATATATTCTCATCTGTATATATGAAAGTTTGCAGATTTATTTTCTTTGTATTATAGTATTCTTTCATGTATCTGCATTTGTGTATTTGTGAACTTAAACCGGCGCCATTGTTGTTTTAGTGTGGGTGTGAGTGGCGCCAACAAATGTCAAATATTCGCATATGCATACACTCATACATTTATACACTTGCTTTTATGTATAGATTGAGTTGTGCAAGACAGCCGACAAGTGCGCGAATGTACACATACATGTGCACTTATATATGCAATTTTGTTGTGTTTCTGGCAATAATAATATGCTCTCAGTGTACATAATTTGTGTTTTCTTTGTTCCACATAGTGTAGCATAGGCCTCCCCCCGCTTGAGTGCTACCACAGACTCACGTTTTTATACTTGTTGAATTTTCAGAAGAATTCGGAAATGTGTTTTCGATCTCACACACACAAACACGCTTACACGTTAATGCATGCATAAGCATACATTTTCGTATACATACACACACACACTCGCACTGACAACACTCTCCGCTCTTCAGTGCACTTGCCTTCACTCTCTCTGGTCTCTCAATCCTCTCTCTCGTTTCAATTCACCTCACAAATAGTTGATTCTTCAACTTGTCAAACCGGCTGACAAAAAGACCGAACGAATGAACGACGAACCAAACCGTCAGTTCGCCCGTCTGTCCGTCGGTCGCTGTAGCATTAACTGTAGCTCTCTGGCGCTGTCGTCGTTGTCGTTGTCGCTGTTCGCCGTTCGTGTCTGTCTGATATAAGTTTATATTGCTGGCGCCATTGCGACGACGACGCCGCCGCCGCCGCCGACATCGTTACTATTATTTCTTTTATTACGTTTACGTCAGTGGCGCCCACTGTGGCGCCTGTGCCTCGTTGCCGTCTCGCCTCTCGCGTCGAGTCGCTGCCTTTTGCTTTGCCTTCACTGCTGGCACGCAAGCAACTTGAGTAAGTGTGAGTGTGTGAGTATGTGTGCGTATATATACACTCATACCTTCATGCATATAGATATGTTTATACATTGTACATAAATAGGCATGTATATATATATTAATATATTTGTGTGTGTGTGTGCCGTCATGTTGGCGTCGGCGCCACTGTCGTCGTCGCGATAAGGAACGCAAGAAATGCCTGCTTTTCTGCCTGCCTGCTGCTGATGATGATGATGATGATCGTAGGGGGGCAGCCACAGTTTTTTGTTTTTTTGTATTTCGGCTCTTTTAACTCTGCCAGCCTCGTCTTTTTTGTGGCTGTGTGAGTGATGCTGCTATTCTGTTGTCTGATCCTCCGTCTTCTTTTCCTGATTACTCATGCGCTTTATTTCTTCCTCCTCTTCTCTACTCTCCTTGATCGGCACTTTTAAGCTATTCTATAGAAAGAAAGGAAGTTGAAATATTCTGTCAGTTAATTCCTATGCCGATATTTTTCAAAATTCCAACGAATTTTTAAATGGGCACAAAAATGTCTTGCGAGTATATTTTTTAATTTAATTGTGTTTCGGGTGTTCATAGATCTATATTCTCTATTATTGGCATATGTTATTTTCTTATTTAGGTACAATTAAATTAAGTTCTTTCAAATAATTACAATAGAATTAAGATTCTTGAATTTAACATAACTTAACCAAACAATGTAAAAAATTCATGTTTTTCCCATTTTTTCTTCTTACTTTGCCACCTTTTAATGGATATCTTACAACTATTTCAACAAAAACTTAACAAGATTTATTAACATAAACTATTAATTATTAAAACAAGACTGAAGAGTTTAAAATTGCAATCGATGTAAGCAAGTGGAATTTTGAATGCCAATCTCTAAACGTTATTACCAGCAAGTTACCCTTCAAGTAGAGGGACTATCTTTAAAATTGATGAAGATATAATTTATCGATTTTAATGATTTCCTAGCCCACTAGTGGACGTAGCAGTCCAATTTTCAAAGATTTGTCTGACAATTAGACCTTCGGTATCAAATTATTAAAACTCCCAATTAACTTCAAGCTGTTTTTCAAAGTTACGTGTAAAGATGTACTTAAAATATTATTTAAATTAATTACCTAAACGGTACATTGCCGCCAATACCGGTTATCTATAATCTAAATGCAATATATTCTATGCAATAAATATAGCTGCAACATTTTATTTTTAATAAGAATCTTTCTTTTTCGGCTTAAAGTTATTTCTTGAGATCGACTAAGAAACGTTCAATTTATTTATGATTATAGGGACATGAAAAAATCTTAAAGCAATTTTTTGAAATGTATCCGAAAATGTATTTCAAAACCCTAATGTAAAATTCTTTTGTTTATTGATTTTATGATGATGCATGTCGAGTAAAAAATTAATCAATTTATTTTCTCTTTTTTTATTTCAGGAAACATAAAAGTAAATTACCAACAAGAGCATATCAGGGCTTTAAGCCTATTGAACGAGATAATAAAGGAAATTAAGATCCGCGAACAGGCGCTCTAGTCAAAATCAAAAATAAAACTACATATATAATATATATATGTAATATATTTATGTATTGGCTGAATAGTTAACGAAACTAGGAATCAAGACACATATCATCAGCCAAGCAAAGAGAAGCAGCAACAAAGCAAAGCGTCGACTTTTAATAAATTTGATCAATTCAAATAATGCGCATACGATAAGGATCGATGTTACCAAAAAACTTGATGTCCCTCCATGAGATTCCCAAGCGACAAGAAAAGAAGAGAACTATGGCGTTATGCGTCAGAGAACACCGGGGCAACGTGCGATGCGTATGGGAAACAGATGATGCCCAAACAGCAACCACAGCCGCCTCACCCTCAACATCAACGCCACCTTCAGCCGTACGCGGGCTGCACCACGAGACCACCACCACCACCGCCACCACCCCCCAGCTACACAATATTTCCCTGCTATTTGCAACAAATCCAGCAGCAGCATCATCATCAAATGGCACCACAAGCAGCATCGATCGACGAATATTCGAGCTATTCATTTACCGAGACTGGTTGCAACTACGCAAATGCTGGCGCCGGCATATTAAGCGACGAGAACGGTCCTGTTTGTGCCACAGCGGCGAGTGCGGCAAGTGCGGCATCGTTTGCGATGTCAGCGGCAAATATGTTTCTACGGAACTGTTGCGGCGGTGGCGAGACAACGACAGACTCCTCCTCCAGCAGTGGATCAGCGGAGAGCAGACGCCAAATGCTGCTGAGTCGTCAGCGTCCCAGCTCAACGTGCTGCAACCTGCAACCTGCTACCAATCTGCTATACTACCAAAGCTTCGAAGCACTGTGGAAGAAGCTGAAGAGCAAACAAATCGGCGATCTGATTCAAGCGGTGAAAAGTCGTGTCGAACCACCAACACTGCATGGCAAGTGCAACGGCGGCCTCCTTACATCATTATCAGTCTCGACGACGAGCTACCACCAGTGCATCCTGATCAAGTCCAGCTCGGCCAGCGACGAGCTGCAGCACGTCTTCACATGCAGGCTCTTCTTCTGGCCAGAACTCAGGAATGCCGACGAGCTGAGGCGACATCCCACTTGCCCCAGTGCACTCGATTACGTCTACGTCTGCTGCAACCCACTGCACTGGTATCGCATGACTTACCCCATCGACTCAGGTAGGTTCATCTAGAAAAACATACAAAATGAAAAATAAATTAAATTAAATACATCACTTAATACTTACGCATTTTTAATTTAAATAATACAATCTAATATTGCCGCTTAGCGTAGCCGACTGCAAATCCCCTGATACCAATAAATAATACCAGCTGATAACAGGTGCCACAAACAAATTGGGCGTTACCAAGAATTATCAATCTCTGCAAGTGTTTCGTTCAAATCCCGGAAATATAGTCTTTGCGGGTGTGGTCTGAAAAAGTATATGCCGGTCCTTAACAGGGCCACCAGTTAACTATGAATATTTTTTTAAATTTTAGGAGATATACGGTCTTATCGATTTATGCTTTTTAGAAATATCGCTTTTGGCGATTATGGGATCAGCTCTGGGCCTGCCATACATACAGCAAAATTGATTGTTGACCCATATAGACTCTGAAAAAAAATCGCAGTGAAACTCACCATACTTTTAGCGCTAAAAATATTTCTGATACAGAAACATTACAAAACTTACAGTTTTAGAAATAAAAGTCTGATTTAAAAAATGTTTGACTCTCTATCATTTAGTTTAGACTCTTAATTTAACTAAAATTATAAGTCCATAAAAAATAAGTTAGCGTTATTTTTGTATATTGCGTGATTGCATCTTTTATCTTGACAATTTTCACGCCAAGCAATTACAAAACACGTCATCGATAAAATAAAATACATTTTTACTGTCTCTCGCATACTAAAATAGTAAGACCATGAACAAATCTTTGATGTTCAATAAAATTTGTTTATTGAAAGTATTGATTTGGCATCGATTTATCTAGTTTTGGGTTTCGTAAGGTGAGATTTGAGAGCATCGAGTCCCCCCTTACTGTTTTTTTTTTTTGCCAACAGCGCAATCTTGACAAGAAACGTTTTCTACCCATATCCTTATAAATTGAAAATACTCTACTAACCATCGAAGAGTGACGCAAGATACATATCCCGCGAAACTTAAGCCCCCTATTCGACCATTTTAAAACTAAAAAAAGCTTACATTTTATATCCCTATATATAAGCTATTATACGCCTATGTTAAATATCCTTTACTAAATCGTATTTAACTGCACACAATTTCGAAGATAAAGTCAACGAATTGAAATGGTAGATTGCGTGTAATCTTTTATTACTAGTTTTTGTAATGTGATTAAAAACTATTTTTTAACAGGGAGTATTACAATTATACAAATTCAGTTATTCTTGCCTCAAAACTTAAATAAGGTTGAATTTAAATTGTGCCTACTATGCCGATTTTGAAACTCAACTGTTAAGCATGTGGAGGGCGCCCGCCCAGTCGCATTCCAATTCCAGTTTAACACACAAAAATACTAATAATAGATAGGGTATCGAATGCAGCGTTTATATTTCTCTTTCATTTTGCGGAAACACGATCCCATCAATCAAACAATGTCGTTGAATACAGGTGAATACTGCCGAGGTGAGCAGAAATCACTTGATTTTAGCGGTCTGCTCGAGCGATCGGTCGGATGCCGCCAGCCACTGTGTTGTGATTAAGGCGATGTTGAAATTTTACTGCTGTTCCCTTTGCGTTGGCTTGGCTCTTTTCGTGTTAGCTCTTCAAGAATTGTTCAAGCAAAGGTGAAAGGAGGGGGGGCTGGAGGGCCAGCAGCAAACGTAATCAGGTTTAACTGGTAATGGAGCTAACCTAACCAGCCAGGCACACCAACACTCTGCCTCTGCTCTGCTGACGTGTGTAGCGCCAGCTTCCTCCGCTCCCAGAGCGGCAAGTGCCGCACATCAAACGACTTGTTGTGCGCCAATAAAACGTCCCCAGTGGTGCGGAGGTGCTGTGGTGCGGTGGTGCTGTGGTGTTTCGACTGATATGCAAACATTATTTATTTATATTTATTTCTATTTCGCGGCGGCTGATGTTTGGCCTGGCTCCGCTTAAGTTGCTTGCTGCTTTTTATAATACCGCTTAGCCACCAAATGAAGCAATGGGGTATACTCAACTACAGGCATTTATTTTTTAAATCAACAAACCCTTTTCGTGGGCTCAGAAACACAAGTTTAGTTAATAACACTTTTTTTTAAAATTATTTTAATATAATTACAAATTTGCGCCAGATATTAATAGATACAATATTTTGAAATAAATGTTTGATATATAAGACAAGAACGAGGATTAAGCTATAGTAGTAATCAATTTAAATGTATTCTCGATATATAGTCATTTCCGACTGTTTATCTCTGACAGTTTTGACGCTAATTCTTTGTTTGGTAGCGAACAGGGTATCTTCTAGAAAAACACGCTCTAAATTTCTATACTATAATATTTAATTACATTTTTATGAAATGTATCACCACAGAAATTATTGCTTAATTTTATATTTTGACAAATCCTTTTCTCTTGTTTTTAATGTGTGTATTTAATTCAAAATACTTGTTTGTGTCGAACATGGTCACAATTAAATTAATTGTGCACATAAATAGCTTTAAGTAATCTACTTTGATTATTAACGACAAAAAAAAAGTGATGTTATTTGGGCAAAAAGATGTTGTTATAAATGAATTATGAGTGAATAAAAAAACAATATTAATAATAAGTATTTAGTATAAGCTCTTTCCAAACTGCCGCTATTTTTAACAGTTTTTTTAGTACTACGTGTAGCACATATTTGCTAGCTGACTTTTTATTGTATTTAATCGCTTATTGATTGTAGGTTCAATTATTGACATTTGCACTGTATCAAACGGTATAAGTTGAAATTTCTTAAGATCTCTTTTGATTTTGCTAAGCATGAAATTTGGCAAAATTAATATTGGCTTTAAATAAAACAGTTAATCGTAGCCATTTTGTTTGTCTTTGGAAAATGAATAATAAAATTACTAAGAAACGAATTTAAGATTTGAAAACGTTGTTTAGTTTTTAGCATTAAATTTAAATTCATAACTAAAACATACTATATTACTACATTTATAATTATTATAGCTTAACTTGTTATATAACCATCTTGAAATAGGCGTTTATCTTGCTTGCAACGGAATGGAATTAGGGTATAATCTACTTACAGGGTATATTTTGGTAATGCACTATCAAACAAACTATTTCTTAGTTTGTTTTTACTTTTTGTTTTGTTTCTTTTTTTATACTTTGCTTTGGTTTCTGTTGTATTCATATGTGTGTGTGTGTGTGTGTGTGTGTGTTGTGTTCTCGAATACTAATATTGTACTATTTTTGTGAAGCATGATCTCATCGCTCACAGCTTGTCTTAAACACGCGCAGTTTTAACCAAGTGTCTGTCTTGGTTAACTCTTCACACTGCTTATAATTAATATACAACATTTTTAATTTATTGATCTCTTAATGTTAAATCCGTATTCTGAATTTGCCCTACAATTGATTTGCATCTAAGCACCCGCATCCTTTTCATTCCTTTAATTTCTGATTTGAATAAATAAAAAAATATTCGCGTTCCTTAATATTAATATTATTATTATGTATACAAATCTATCTAAATAAATAAATTATGAGAAGAAAAAAAAACACAGGACAAAAGATTGTTAGGGTTTGGGTCCAGAGAACATTTCAGTAGGGCATTCGCGACTTAGGGTACACTCAAGTATAAGTATTTACAAATTTATTCAATGGCATATACCCAGCACCCATTAGAAAAAGTTACGACGCTTAGTTTTAACCATTAATAATGATCGAACAAAAAAGGTTTTTAAAATTATATTTTTGTATTAGTTTACAAGCTAATTCTAATAACAGATGAAATCCAAACATTATTTAAAATGGTCTAAAAATATTTTTTAACAATTGTATAACTTAAAAACAGATAATGATCGAAAATTATATATATTTGTGTCATTTGCAGAACTCGCACCCCCGCCTTATCAGCGCTCAAAAATGCTGAGACTGCGAGATACAGGTAGGTTTTATTAATGAACTTTGTGATTCGCTGAGTATGGCACTAAAGAGATGTCCACCCTAATCCCAGATTCCGAGGGCAACACCCAAAACAACAACGAACAGTCGTCGTCAGCGGCGTGGACCGTACCCGGAAACAACAACAGCAGCAGCGCCAGCAGTGGCTCCCACCACAGCCGAAGCATTTCGACGAGCATCATCAAAATGGAGGATGCGGAGTACCTCCAGTCTTTCACCACTAGTGGTAAAGGTGAGTTTCGTTTCTGTTTATATTTGATCTCTGTTATATTAGGCTAGCGATTCGAGCAGCGAACAAATCTCAATGCTTTACTTGTCTTATTTAAAGCATATTCTGTAATTGAACAAAGACCCAGACCCAGACCCAGACTATGCATCCGATCTGGTAAAAAAATATTCTATATGTGCGAAAATATAGCAGCAATATTGCACGTGATTCTGTATAATTAAGTTATCACATGCACAGTTAACATATTTTACTATTTAATTGTATATTTTTTGGAAATTCGATTTTTCGAGTGTTGTGTGTGTTTGTACTATTCTTCGGTTCGACCCATTGGTAGCCAAAGATATAAATTATTGTTTGATATGCACACATGAAAATTGGGGTCAATGAATCGCAGGTGTTTGTTGCCTCGACTTTGTGTACCGTTGGCTGTTAGTAGAAGAGGACGCAGTGGAGAGGCACACGATTTCTACACTCCTCAAAATCCTGAATCAGTTCATAAATTCCATGTGCAACACAACCAAATAGTAGACACGCTCCTCCACCATAATTATAATACCGAATTGTTCTTTAGTGTTCCACGCACTTTTTGATTTGCCGGTTGCGGTCCAGCATGTGTAAATTTTTTTGTCCATGGCTTCCAGGTCACCGTAAATTTCCATAGCTGGTCCCAAATTCGTAGACATTTGGTTTGTCGAACGCCAGACTTTGTAATTGAACCCGTTCGCCGGTGCCGTAGGACCACACATTGAATCGCGTTTTTCGCTGGGATACTGTGTGCCTCCATGGAACTGTTCATGTTCGATGAGCAAACCATAGCGACGCTCAGCTTGCTCGGGTCATTCATGTCTAAATTGGCAGTGTGATTACTTTTTTGTAATAAATAAATTAACAATAGCAACCTCTACAAAATAATACGACTTTGCACGGAATGACGACGACGGTCTCCTCGTCAACGTTATTGCTCAGCGTAAGTAGTTATGAACGGGCGAAACGTGGCCTCTTCATGATCTCTTTTGTTCTTATCTTCGGAGCGTCTTTTTCTTTTTGTTTTTTGTTTTTTTGTAGCACTGGGAAAGAGCAAGCGAAAAAATACTTCTCGTTTTTGTGCTCATTTTTATACATACACATCCGTACAAACGTCTGTACACATGCATGCATATATATATGGTGAGTATAAGAAATAAGCAAACACACTCTGTGCTGCTTATGTACCGTGTATGTGTGTGTGTGTGTATGTTTGGATGTGTGTGTGTGTATGTTTGGATGTGTATGCAGTCGCGTGCGTGTGTTTGAGCACGCCGGCACGGGCCGAGTCAGGCAGGCAGTTGTTCGTACATGGCGCCAGCTTGCCGCGTCAGGTCGTCACTTTCTATATTGATATTAACTTTTAAACGAAAACAGCAAAAACGACACGAAAATAAATAATGAGCGAAAAACAAATACAAACAGTGCGAGGCGAATGCGAATAAGAGTGTGGAGAAGACGACGGTGACGAGGACGGCGAATAGAAGGCAAAAATCTGCACTTACGAACAGTTTTGTGGAGTCTTTGGAGCGGTTGGGCGGAGGCAGGAGGAGTGGCTGTGAATTGGCTGCGGCCGGTTATCGGCACCACACGCTGTATGGAATGGTCGGGGAGGGGATGAACGGAGGTAGTGGCATTATGACTATGATATCATTCATGGCGCTAACCGCCAACGCCGCGCCACCAATTTGAACAATATGTTTTTTCTCACTTTTTATGGCATATTCGAAGCAAAAATTGACAGAGTAGCTTTTACATTATTAGAATGAGAAGCGCATTCGTCGCATTTTTTTTTTTTTTTTTAGGAATTTCCTCTGTATGTCAACAGTTCACCGAAACAAATTAAAGAAACTCATTAGACTTCCATTTTTATTATATTTTGGAAAAATGCAAAGTAACAGACATATGGGAAGCAACGGTCATTTTGTAAATTAATGAACTTGCTATTTGTGTAGGCGGTCTTTAATGAAAGGCTCTCTTTAGTTGCTGTTTTTTGTATTTATAATATAGTACGATATATAACTATAAAAGCTTTCTGACTGAATTGCCAAAGGATTTTGCAACACCAGAACTTTTATTAGATGCTCGAAATCTTTGAAGATTTTCTATCTTTGTGTTCTATTTTGCTTAATTAAGAATTTAAGAAATTAACATAAAAAATTAATTAATTTCAATTTGCCTTCAACAGTTACGTTAGTATATAAATCTTAAAATATATTATAAAATGTTAAAAATAAAATATCTGGTTTTTCGATGGAATTGCATGGATTGTAATTCACAGAAATACCCGAATCAGGCTAAAACATTTTAATGGTTAATATTCTGAAAACTAAGAATAAAGAGAAAGAGAGGGAAATAAAAATAGCAATGCTTGCATTCATTTCTTTAGAAACTTTTTTACTTCTATTAATTTTTCTTCATTTAGTTTTTATATATTTATTTTTTGTAGATTTTCTAATAAAAAGATAAAATATTTAAAAGTTCATTACAAATAATATATTATACAAAAACTAATGCATAATTCAAAATTTTTTAAATATTATTAAATTAAAGATTACTAAAGTATACATGTGGCTATTCTTAACCGTCTTTCTTTAGAAATATAAAAAATTTGAGTATTTGAAAAATTAAAACCAAAATCACGGAAGAAAAAAAGCTAAAAATAAATTTGTCAACTTAAATAGAACATTTGTTAGAAATGGGGTTAATTTGGCGCTAAGAGGATGCCAATTGGAGTTGACTAAAGACATTCGCGGGAGTGATGTATGTGTGATTTATTTACATACATACGTATAAATACTTACAAAAGCGACATGTGTGGCCACTAACAAAACTACCAACTTACACTGGGCCCACACACACGCACAGGTAGAATATAAAATGTTCTAAATTTAAAGATGATGTTGTGTGTTGTGTTATAGCCCCCGTGGATGCGCACTTCTTTATGTACTTACACACACAATATATATGTATATATATATACACATATACATACATCTAACGTAGAATACAAAACAAGAGCCGAGTAAGCAAACGGCGCTAAGCATCACATCGTCTCAAGCACGAGCAAATGCCGTCGTTCGTATCTGGCGGGTGCCAAAACTACGGCGGCATTGGCGCCACAGCTAGCAGCGGCAGAAACCGGCTGCGCCCCTCCGCCTACTTCCCCCTATCGCCTTTACTCATGAACTGCATGCAATTGGATTTTCACACAGGCAGGGGGCATCTCAGCGATATTTTTCTAATGTTCAGCATATTTAGCTGACAATAGTTAAGTAATTTAATATGCATGTATTTGTAGTTGGGAATGTGTAAAATTCAATTATGTTTGTACATAAATTAACTTAATATATACACAAAATAAACATCTGTGGGTAAACTCAACTGAGATCATGGATAAAACTAACTAGGCTTTACAATAGCAGTTACGTCAGCTTACCAATGTTTTCCCATTGCTTATGCACCCCTTTTAATTGTGTTCCCTTGCAGAAAGTAGCTGTAAAGATAAAGATAAATAAACATTTTTTCATTTGCAATTACTTTCAATCTGAGAAATTGCATAAAATAGATTACTCTCTTATAGAAAGGAGCAATCTGCTAAGCACTCCTGCTCCTGCCCGCCACATGCCATAAGATTGTGAAATTCATAAAAGCAACTGGCTTGATGCATCTACAATTCGCAGACCAAATCCTTCGCTCGATATCGGTATAACCTGACCTATCCGTCCGGTGGTTTATGAAAATGCAGTGGCTAGGATTTAAGATTGTGAGCAATACTAGGACCAAGACTAATTTTATTTTTAATTTGTTATTTTAGATCGAAGCGCCTGCTCTCAAGTGTGGTGCCAGATTGCCTACTGGGAGCTGGCTCAGCGCATCGGGGAGCTGTTCCACGCCACGAATCCAGTGCTCAATATTCACGCAGACGGTCCCATCGAGTGTGCCGGAGAAAGCCTCTGTTTGCGTGAATTGCATGGCATGGCATTGCATGGTAGGGGGAGTCAGCGGGATTCTGTGCAAAGCACGCGACAAAAAGTTGGTTTGGGTATGTAATAATTGATTACGGATACGAGCAGATGTGGTAATGGAGTTAACTTTGTTGCAGGTGTAACTCTGAGTGTGGAAGGTGGCGACGTGTGGATCTACAATCGCAGTAATGTGCCAGTATTCGTGGATTCTCCAACGCTGGCCGAACGAATGGATCGGGTATGCAGAGTGATGCCTGGTCACTGTCTGAAAGCCTTCGACACACACAGGTAAATATATTAAATGAAATGAATTAAAATAGATTTCATTAACTGACTATCCTCCCATCCATCCATTAACAGGGCTCTAGTGCTGGCTAGCCAGCAGTCGCAACCGACGTATCTGGGTCCAATTGATCGGTTTAGCATGAAGATTAGCTTTGAGAAGGGTTGGGGCAACAAATACAAGCGGCCGGACATTATGGGCTGTCCTTGTTGGCTGGAGGTGCATTTCTGTCAACTGAGGTGACAGTGCCAGCAGCAGCCGGCGGGCTCCGCAACTGCGCTACATTTGCTTGATACCACCACCAGCACAACCAACTCCACCAACCACATGTGTTGTAGGCCACCACATGTGCTGCAACGGTCGCGGCAACTGCAACGAATACTTCAGAACCTGTTGACGAGGCTGGGCAGTAAGGCATGCATCTTGAGACTACCCGCAATTATTAACACAAGAAATTTTAAATTGCGGCAAGCGGATTAGCAAGCAGGGGTCACACAACAATGGACTGCAATTGACATATATATATATATATATATATATATATATATATGTTTATGTATGATACTTTAAAAGTTTAAACCTATTACGAGAAATGTTTCAATTAATTGCTAAATGCCACATCGAAATTAACTTATGTATAAAGCATGATGCGCAACGACGAAGCTAGAAGTGTTAAATGTGTTAAATTCAAATAGTAATTCATTGTTAAACATAGCTAAAATTAGCTACAATTAAAATCCTGTGATTCACTCTATATATGTACACACTTACATATGTATGTATGTACACATACACCACACCACACCACACACACCACACAAACACATCAAGTATGTATGTGCAGGCACAAAGATAGAACTCCACCTCGGTAATTTTAAATGTGTATAATATTGATATTCATATCTAATTTTAAAAAGCAAGAAAAAACACGTTTCTACGGGCTTTCTACTTAATATTCGCCGTAATACCAAGCATATTACCGATATAGACATTCGAAATTCTCCGTTGTAATGATGGCTTATGATGGAATTTAAATTCACATATTTCCATTTTCTAGTGGCAGCTCAAAACTTCAGTACAAATAATGTTAGTCCCAATTTGTATTTTATGGTTTTTTAAATTGCAACACTCGTTAATCCTGTAAAAGCATTGTCTAACCCTTCCTAATTTTCTGATTTAATTTGAAAATCAATTAACATACGTGATACGTTTAATTTTTTATGAGTCACTTGAAGTTTTTAGATGTTTCTTTTTAATCTTGATTTATGTGTTTGTCAATATTTAGTGTTATATCAAACCGATCAAACAAGCTTTTGCTTAAAAGTCATTTAAATAAGCCAAATATAAATTGCTTTTTTTATTAAATATAATTTTTAATTATACTAGTTTTAATTTGCATTATTGAGTCAATCTGGTCACATATAAATTTAATTGTATATTCAAAACACCATAAATCGATTGTAAGTCAGGTTTCATTGGGATTATCTCAGATTTGAAGCTCATCCGATTAGTTGGATTACAATCGTTTTTCTGCTTAATTTAATAAATTATTAAAGCTACGACCATACGCTTCGCTTGATCGGATATTTATAACCAGAAGTATTGTAAAATATGTAAATTTGTTTTTTTTTTTTTTTAAATTACAATACTTTTTGAATATGTACTTACAATAATTTGTCCTGCAATTACTGGCATTGTATAATTTGTCATATCAACCGATTATGCCCAAGCATTCTTTTATTTTATGTTGATGTAATGATCGCTTTTTACTGCATTTTATAATTTTCATCAAGCCTTAGTTTTATACTCATTTGCCTTTCAATATGACGGAAATGCAAATTTGAGCAAACTGAAGGCATTTCCAGTAAAGCGCTGGAAATACAATTTGATCCATGCCTGATTCTTCCGGGTTGACAAATATTTTAAGGAGAAATACATATTTCAGAAAAACTTAAGCTCACTGCAGGTCGGATCGGGTTGCCATTTGCCATCTACCCTCGAAACAATAAAAGTTCAGAAAGTGCCTACACATATGTACGTACATGCATTCATATGTACACAAGTACATTTTAATTCCAAAAATTTATTATTATAATAACCATACGCCCTTTTATAAAAGCATAAGTACATACGTACATACATACATATGTTGTAGTAAGAGAGCTGATTTTAAAAACCGCTTGGACTTGAGTCATTTTGAATTTATGAAACGCATATGTATATGTACATACCTATATATGTACATACTTACAGTATAGATATTCAAAATGATCAAATATTTAATCAGCGTTAATAGATGTAGACTTAATGTTAAGTTTTAAGGAATATTTTGTAATAAAATTTAAATATATTTACAAATTTGGATTTTTTACTTTCATTCTTTTAATGTAACCTAATGCCATAAGTAATATTACAATAGTTTTTCCACTCTTCTTTTTTAAGTGATGGATTTATTTATATAATTTATTTTTTCATTATTAAGTGATTTTGGGGTGACTCCTATTCGCGCAGTTCCGCTTATTAAAACTATCAAAAAAGAAGTTGCCTATTCTGTCTTCTGATCATCTCAGTTAAGTATGTTTGAAATTTGAATGCCTTAATTTTGTAGAAACAATTGTGTAGATCTTTACCCGTATATTTTTAGGTAAGTACTGATATAGCAAATAGATATGCACACTACATTTCGGTTTTTATATTCGTACTCATCAAGTGGAATAATAATAGTATTAAAATGTATCCCTTTAAACCTTTAAGCTTAAGTAAAAATACAATTTGTCAAAAAAACTTTCTGGACCGGATCAAATACAACTTTCCTTGCTTCTTTTGCGAATAAATGTTTTTTATTATTGACTTCATTTATTTTCTGAGTTTTACCCTGTTAAGTTGAGTTCATCAAACTAGCAAAAGAAGTCAGAAAAGATTAACTTTGCTTGTATTCAAAGATTGGCTTGCCAAACCTAATTTTCTCAGGTATTTTAATACCTTGTTCACAAATCTTTTGAGAGAATTATTTAGATCAACCTTGGTAACTCTAAAATTATTGGAGATATCGACGGATCTTTAGAATGTAGGCTAAATCTTTGAATACCAAAGTCGTAGTACAAATATTGTTATGTTTCATAAAATAAAAACACTTGTTTATTGAAGTAGATCTATAATTGTGAGCTGAAAGTTAATAGTTAAATAACAAAGTTTCATATTTACAGCTATATGCCTATTTCTCCACATTGGATGTAATTTTTCAAACATCTGTTAAAAAAATTATCAACCGCTCATACTGTCATCTTAATATTAATAGATAGAATTATCTATGGACCGGGCCCTCATATATTTTTTTTAGTACACTGACAAAGTTTCCAGCTTTGACAATGACTAAATCAAATCAATATTACAAGGGACAAAAAGTTAATAAGTTTTGTTGAGAAATGTAAAAATTGTTCATATACGTCAATTAGTAAGACTTAAATGAATATGTACATTTTATTAGCATACAAAAAAATATTTAACTGCAGTTATTCAATCACATAATCCTGGTCAAAGTCATATTTATCAGCACTCGTCGACGATGAACTCAAATTGAAGCTGTCCAAAACGTCGGTTATTTTTGAAATTTTCTTTTCGGTGCGAACATTTTGTTTTTTCTTCTTTTTTTGCAGTTCTTTGATGTTTTTGTTAAGCGATTGATTTTCTAAAAAAATAATATTATTAATATTAATATCACGACAAAGGTGCACTCAAATATTTACCCTCTAGCAGTAGAACGGGATCTGGTTTCTCTTTCTTATCATCGTCTAATTTCCTTTTTCGACCCTTCGCCGGTCGTTCATTTTCAGCTATCTTAGCATCAGGCAACTGTGTTTCTTCTCGAGGGACTCGTATCTCGACTGGACCAGTAGATGTTATCTCCATAACATCATCCGATTTATCAACACATTGGTTTAGTAAATCGGTCTCCATCGATTCGAAGTTTTCTACATCAAACTCTCGCACCTCAGAGTGGACAATCGAGGCACTTATGTGTACATTTTTACTCTCGACCACTTCAGGCGCTTGTGTGCAGTATTTAATCTTGCCAGTGTTCCAGTCATTTAGCACACTACGTGCAGCGGCAACCACATCTGGTACGCCTTTCTTCAAAAATTTACCTAAAAATTTGATTGAGAAGCTATTATAAATAGGCAATAAATTTATAAGATTTACTTACCCATTCTGGAAGCCTTCTTGGCAAAGAATTCTTCGAAAGTGTCATAGGTGGTAATATCATACATTTTACAGAAGTACTCTTTGCTGGCTCTTTTCAAAACGCTCTCGGCAATTGTAAAGGGATCCTTGACGTCGCCCACACGCTGAGCATTCTTTAAAACGGCATGTGAGTTTGCGCTGCCTTCACTAGCAATACTCGTAAAAACAATGCCAGGACAATCAATTAGCTTGATCTTTGAGTCAAGCTCAACCGCTTGCATAGCCCTGTAATAACATTAATTAGTAAGCTATATTATCACTCGTAAGGATGAGGATTGCCTATACATAACAAATTAATTCTTAAGGTTAGTAAAGTTAGTTTTTTTTATTAAAAACTAAATTAATAAGCAATTCAAATGAAAAACGTTTCTCCTCTTTCCATTGTTGTTAAAAATCGTAAAGAAACTATCGGAAGATAGTAAGAAAGTTATTTTAACAATAAGTTACTGAAAAATATGATTCTTACATATTTTGTTTCTAAGATGGTTTAGAGAATTTAATTTTTTTTAAATTTACTTTGAATATAGGTTATTATGCCTAAATAAAGTAGATATTTATAAGAATATATTTAAACTTAAATTGTTTATATACTTATGGATGCAGTCATTATATTTATTACATTACTTACTTAGTTACCCCAGGAGTGCTGCCAACCATGCAGGAGCGTCCTCGGGTCAATGAGTTGATAATGGAACTCTTGCCCACATTGGGTATTCCAACAACTCCAACGCGAATCGATGTTTTGATGCCTTTGTTGCGACAGTAATTGGCCAGCATGGACATCAGCAACTCAGCTCCGATGCACACCGATCCCTGCATCGCTTTTTCGGTTTTCATTTCGCGCATTTTGCGACGCCCTAGTTTGGAGGCTTGATCTTGAGTGGAGGCCTTAAAAGCTGTGACGGGCAAGCTGCGACGAAAGTATTTTATCCAATTGTTCAGATTCTCCCTGGGAACAAGATCGGCCTTGTTCAAAATGAGCACCAAACGCTTGTTGCCGGGAGCAGCGCGCACAGCTCGCTCAACTTCATTGCAACGGGTTCCGAGGGGATCTCGAGCATCGACCACTTCCAGAACAACGTCTGCATTCTCGATAACCTTCCGAAACTCCTTAAAGTACTGCTTCAGCGACTGTTCTTTGCTGCTGGCGTTCTTGTATTTTTTCTCATTGTCATCGGCAGCATCGTTTTCATGCATTATTCCATGAACTGTGCTCCTCATATCGGCATCTTCGACCATCGACTCCAGAGTCTTGGATTTTTTTTGTTCTCGCTCTGCTTTGAACATCTCTCGGCTAGCTTGGCGTTCCATCTCTTTGCGTTGCTTGGCCTCCTCCACCTCCTTAAGGATGTCATCTTTGAAAGGGCAAATGTTTGGTATCTGTATCAATTTTTGTTTTTTACTGCCCTTCTTCGTGTTCTTTTTGGCCTCGCGACGTTCCTTTCGATTGTGTTCTCGCACTTTTTTATCAATTTTGTGCTTGAGTTTACCAGTCAAACGCTTAGATTTTTTTGCTAAAAAACATAATGTATATTAATAAAAATATTTGATTGTAAATAAATAATAAACACTAACTCTTCAATCGCTTAAGGGCCATTTTAAACTTGCAAGATTTTGGTGCTGCACCCAAGAAGTAAAACACGTGCACGCAGAATAGTTGCTCGTACTATCGATAGTACATTAAAATGATTTTCCAATCGATAGTGGCTTGTACTATCGGTAGTTTATTTCAAAGCCCGCCAAAATTTCGTGACAAAATTTAAGTACTCAGTCCAGATCAAAATAAATTAAATATTTTTCACCTAAGTGAATAAATTGCTTAGAAAAAATCCATGCACCGGAAAATCACATAAAATAATTAATTTGTTATTTTAAAAACTGGTTTTTTCTTATTAACGAGTTATAACCATTTTAAATTTTTCGTAAAGTTTAAATCCTGTTCTCTTTTCTCGCTTTTCTGGTTGACCTAATATTTGAATTAAACTCATATATATACTAAATAAACGCATATAAAATTAGCACCCAGCATAATTTAAACTAACCTTTCAGCTAATATTAATTTAAGATATTTGTTTGTGTGCCAGAGAGTGACCCAAAGAAAACTGTATTATCCAACACTATAAGCGATATTCCAGCGATGCCAGACAAATTCGAGTCTAGTGATGTAATTAGACAAAATAACATTGGTGATTATTTACTTGTACAAAAATGTCAATGAAAACAACAGTTTTAAGTGGAATCCATTATATGAAGCAATGTGCGCATTATGCGGTAGCCTCAAGAAACTCGTATTTCCACACAAGTGCATTCTTAAAGAAGGCAGAGGATCGGAAAGAAATGTTGGCCTCTCTGCCGGCTAAGGACGAGGGCACAATTGGCGAGAAGTCTGTCGATATTGACACGCTGATTACCCGGTATGCTTAAATGTAGCTCATTAATTTAACATAAATTAACTAAAAAAAATCAATTTGGCAACAGAAAGGAAAAGTTCTTTCCCGATGCTAGCACGGCCACGCAGCTTTTCAATGGCATACCCTTCAACGAATTACCAATTTGCAACATTCGAGTGTCACCCAACAACACAATTATTTCTGTGACGGATTATAAAGGTAAGCCCTTAATTTAGATGTATATTAAATATAATTTTTTTTGTTTTATTCAGGTGTACCAAGACTTATCAGATCATGCGGCATTGAAGGTTTCAAAAATACCAGAAAAGGCACAAATATTGCTGCCCAAGCAACGGCTGTCACCATAAGCGCAGTAAGATTTTAAAAAGTTGATAGGATTCGTTATGCTTATATAGATTGCTAATATTTTTGTGTTTATTTAGAAAGCAGTTGAACTTGGATGGAAAACTATTCGAGTCAAAGTGCGTGGTCTTGGGCCTGGACGAATGGTGAATGTTCTTTATCTTGTCTATTCTTTTATAAATATAGTTAATTAAATAATGTTTTAATTTATTTCAGTCGGCTATCAAGGGTTTGCAAGTTGGTGGTTTGAATATTGTTTCCATTACGGATAACACGCCAGTATCCTGGAATCCGCCGCGACCTCGCAAGCAAAGGAGTCTGTAATTTGTTATAGCCAAAAGTTTACAAAATGTGAATAGCTATTCATTTAAATTAAACTTAATATTTTCAAATTAATGTTCTTTCTATTTAATCATCACATGTTATAGAACATTGAAAATAGGAATTAATTTAGATAAACAACAATTTATATGCGTAGTATTATGTATATATAAATTGAAACTGAAGACTGTGTTTCCTTATAGTATTTCGAGTTCATAAAATAGATGCTGACGTTTGCAACTAGTAATTGTAATAATGGATATTAATTATATTTATGCTCTTGCAGAAATTACAAATATTTTATCGCGACAACAATAATATATGGACAATTTTACAAAAACAAAAAAAATTAAATTTAACTCGGAGCAATTGATTATGTAAATTATAATCCATATTTTTAATTTTACGTTATATGTGTGTGGAAATATGGTAAGTGTACACTCAAATTTTTGTGTTTAAAATACTGTGAAAATAATAAGCAACTTGAATTGATTTACTCACTTTTGTTTTAAGTTTATTATTTATTATATTCTCATTTATTAATATTTAAATTATAGGTAAAGTCTATAAATCATATATACAATCTATTAAAGTACAATATCCACATCAATAGTACGATATACATATATAAGAATTCCCTTTTTACTTAGCCTATTTAACGTAACATTATCGTTGTTAAATGATTCAGACGCGTTCATGTGTATGTGTATATTATTGCACACATTCATCAACAATAAACGTATTTAGCTATATGCTAATTTGGCACCTCTCGTGATGATTCGTCGTTAGTGATAATAATAAAATATGCATTTTTACATATAAAATCGATTAATTATAGAAATGTTTGATTGGAATGATTATTAAATATTGAATAGAAAACCTGAGTAGATGACTGCGTATAGCGAATTTACAAAATGAATGTTATTGGTATTAAGACTGCGGCTTCTAATGGTTCAAAAATTTGTCATGAAAGTGCTGCATTCCTTTTAAATTGACATTCGAAGCTCTTCCGTAATATATATTGCATGGCTTTACAAACTGGAATCAGAATGCATTCTCTGCGTGCACTGATTTGATTGCCAAGCGGAACTGAACCGGAGCTTGGCGCGCTCTTTGTCTTAGACCGAAGGAACAACGATTGGGACAATTGAAAAATGCTGGGATTATGAACGCCCGCCGAGTCGTCGTAAAACTTTTGTATTTTTCGGAATCGAGTGGAGGGTTTCATTATTTTTGGAGAGGCACATTTAATATGTTTGTTTTTGTCATTTGTGTCCATTTCACAATTGTGGCAACCGCCGGCACCATATGAAGCATGAAACTGCATACTTGATGTAATATCGGAAAAGTTCGGACTACGGCCTCTGCCGGGATCCTTAGGCGATTCAGTCTGTCTCTCACTATTGCTGTCGTCGCGTCTAGGCGTCTCGGCCTCCTCGTAGTCCATGAAGGTGCTGTCGCACGAGGGCTGGTAAATAACGGCCGAAGCGTGACCAGAGCGACCAGAGTTCAACGGCGTGCCCTGCTCCCAAGTGTTTGTGCGCGGATCATAAACCTCAACGATAGACAGAAAGTTGTTGCCATCAAAGCCGCCAATGGCATACAGCTTGCCATCGAGTGGTGTCAAAGAAAGTGCGCTTCGAGCGATTTTAATAGGTGCAACCATATCCCAGGTTTCGTTATCTGTATTATAGCGTTCCACGGTTGCTAGTTGACGAGTTCCATCAAATCCACCCACGACGTATATGTATTGATTAATGGCGGCAACACCTAAAATGTAAATATTATTCTTCAGTTATTTTTATTAAACGTTAGATTAAATAAGTAAATTTAAAGTTGTTTAAGCTAGTTTAATTTAACTCAGAGAAAAAAGAAATAGTTTACAATACACTGTTACTTATAAGTAATAACATCTGATAACAGGTGCCACAGAATAAGCTGTATTTAATTGGGCATTTTTCCCCAATCTTTGAAAGATGCTTCTAGTAATCTGCATTAAAAGTGTGGCTCTAAAATTGTGGATTTATCAAATTGCCATTATCGATTTTATCTTTGTCCGACGTACCAAGTCTGAAGACTCAAACTTTTACAAAACTTATATTGTACTCGTATTTATTCTGTGTCAGAGCATAATAATCGTACCTGCTCCGCTCCGGCCCGTTTTTAAGGGAGGCAAATAGCTCCATTCATTGTTTTCTGGATGATAGCACTCCACGCTGGCCAAACGCTCGTTGCCATCGAAGCCACCGATGGCGTAAAGGAGGCGATTAACAACAACAACACCAACACCCAAACGCTTAGAATGCATCGACTGAACCAGTGTCCAGCGATCTTGGTCTGGATCGTAACTGAAATGAAAAAGTCGGTTAAGTTTTGAGCGAATGTCGAGTGATGTGGAATACGTACTACTCCACTGTGCTGTGGTACTCCATTCCTGCCGATCCGCCCACGGCATACATTAGCTCATCCATTACGGCGACGCCGACACGATGACGTGGCACGGACATCGGCGAGCATGGACGCCAAGTCTCGCTGATGGCACTATAGCGATCCACCCAGTCGGAATCGTAGGAGGACCCAATGTTATTATTGCGTCCACCTACCGCATAGAATTTGCCCTTAAGAAATGCAGCGCCAAGGCCGGAACGTGGAATGCGCAGATTGGGCAAGGTGGTCCAAGTTTTATCGTCGACATTGTAGGCCTCTAATATATCCAAGGAGTGCCGAAAAAAACCACCCGCGACGAATATCATGCGTGTTGTATTTGGAGTGCGTTCCTTGACGCCTGGACACTTGTGCAACGTCAAGTCCTTAAAGATCTTTGCCAAGTATTCACGGCAGGCAGGAACTTTGCGCAATACGTCGCAGTTTTTCATCTGCTCCTTGAGAAAATTTGGCGTTAAGAACTGGC
Source organism: Drosophila demipolita (assembly GCA_035042405.1). Taxonomy (NCBI): domain Eukaryota; kingdom Metazoa; phylum Arthropoda; class Insecta; order Diptera; family Drosophilidae; genus Drosophila; species Drosophila demipolita. Next base: position 1,929,748 of record JAWNLI010000489.1, on the reverse strand, counting down.
AACGCACGGCGACCAGAATGTGTTCCATCTTGCTATGCCGACTGTCCTCATCGTATTTAACCCACTTGAGTACGGCATTGTACACCTCGCGCTCCTCCTGCACATTAAGTTCGTCCCTTCGAATGAGGGCGATCAACTGATAAGCGGACAGCTGCAAAAACTCTTCCCCGTGGCACACCTGAGATCACAATAAAAAGGGCTAACAATAATTTGGCAAATAACATTTAAAACTTGCATACTTGCATAAAGTGCCGTTCTATGAAATAATTTGCTTTCTTCTGTAGCTCAATGCAGCTATGCTGCTCGGCAAAGTTGGCAATGCCGATGGCATTGGTTGGATCCAGTTGACGCTCGAGGAATGCACAGCAAGCGTCGATAACATTTTGCACCTGGAACATTGTCGCTGCGGGCAAAAGCTGGCAGACAGTTACTTCTGTGACGCGGATTTGTCCCGTGTACATAAAGTAAAGGATTCGGGCCATTGCCGTGGGGCATACCTATGAAAATGGAGTATGCTGTTCAACTGTTATAGCAACAACAAATTTGAGACACTATTGGGCTAGTCTTCACTTACACCCTGCAGTTGAACACGGGACATTTCCGACTCTTTCAGTCCGCCCGTGAACATGGCTTTGAAGTAAGGCGAGGCAGCGGATAGCACAACTTTGTGGGCGGGAAACAGCTCCTTCTTAACCTCGAGCACAACGTCTGTGAGCATGCCGTGTGATCGCATCATAAACATCATCTTCAGCGCTTCCTTTGCGTAGTTTGACATGCAGAATGTCATATCATCTTCTGTGGCATCGTGGTCATCAATAGAACGTGCAGTGTCGAAGCTCCCATATGTCGTTGAGATGGAGCAACTGTTAGAAGAATGTTCGTTCATCTCAATGTCTATATTAAAATATATATATTACAAAAAATGTATTAATTTACATTTATTTTTTTGTATTACAAAATTACACAATTAAATATGTCATACAATAAAAATGGACACCAGATTTTTATAATTTAAATATTTCATTTGTAAAAATCCATAACCATAAATAATTCACTTTGAAAACTCCGAATCTCAATAAGCAGATATTATGTAATCAGAACAAAGTAGAAAGTCAACTATTTATTGCCCGAAATGCCTTTCAATAGCATTTAAATATATTTGTGTTGTTTCTTATATTTTAAAAAAAATTTTTTTATTAATTATATTTAGTAAAACCGACTAATAATATTTCTCGATTCACAGTCGAAAATTGTAAATGTTAATTTCAAATAAGAACGTTTTACAATATTTTTAAAAATCTTTAGACGTTTTTACTCCACATTAGAAAACTGAATAAAATTGTAGATCAATCCTGGTGAAACTAGGAAATATGTTTTCTCTACAATAAAATTGCCAAATTCATTAACACCTTTATAATATTGTGAGCCAACCTGAAATGTGCGCATTTAAAAGAAATAAAAAAGTTGAAAAAATGAACAATCTTTTGTTATTTATACGCAGACCTGGTTCTCAAATACGCAACAGTTCTTTAAAAGCATATTCAACATTATTATATCCTCACCAGTTACATTCCACAAAACAGGTATCGGAACTGTCTAAAAATCCACTTTTGGTTAAAATGACAAACGAACATTGAACCAAAAATGATAGCAAGAAAAAAGTGCGAGGTCATGCTTAGGCGACAATACAGAACAAAAAGTTAGCGATCAACAGTAATTTAATAAAAATGATTACGGATAGAAGGTGCGAAATTGTGAATGACTATCTAATTTTGATTTTATTCTTAAAAAAAAAATGTATAGAGCGTATGAGCAATCTACTCTCTGAAAACTGAGAGGTTTGTTAAAGAATATTTATTAATGTAGAGCTATTTACGTTATTCATGAATAGGCCACACATAAAATCAAAACTTTACTACTATTTAACTTGAATTGAATGACGTCAAAAAAAACTCAACTATCAGGTACCTTAAACTAGAGCCTTAACATATCATGAATCGAGGAAGTCATATATACTTATATAAGCACATACGTTATCTTGACGTGTGGTCGCCCCAAGAAGACGTGATCCAAATTTTGTAAAACTTGGCCCGACGTAGATATGAACGATTAGTGTTGTGTGAAAGGTAGAAAAAATGTTGTTTTTTTGTATTCAAAATGTACAATCCTGTGTGAAATCTAAGACACAAGTTTGTATGGGTCAGACCTAAATTCTCGACTTATTTATTGTAAGGCGCAAAATAGAATTGAACGCGGACGATGCCGTCAAATTATGGCACCAAAATAACAATCTCTCTTGTTTGTTGCATTGATTTCAATAACCAAATTCAAACTGCTTTTCAGTATGTATGTAGCTACTGCTTGTCTTTTAAAATATAAGTTCAAATTGGTCTAAATAAAGAAAGTATATCTATTTAAAAATCTGTTTGAAATGTCTTTTTATGAATAAAAATATAGTGTACCAAAAGTTGTATTGATATTTTTGACATTTGGTGGCAAAAAGTTATTTAGACATTAAAAAAAACTATACCATCGAATTTTTTTTTTGGCACCCGCTCTAGACTTCAAAAGTACACCCCAAATTTATGGTCATTTAATAATTTGGAACCCAAACTCTGCTTTCTTGCTTCAGTTCAAAGGTTCATAACAGGATTTATCTTTATTTCTGAGTGTGCTTATTTTCATTTCACTATCTGCATTAGTCAATTAACATTTGTGGGCTGCTATTTATATTAAATATACTTTTTTATAATTTTTCCTCTAGTCACTTGTACCATTGTACTCAAAACAAAGAACCTAATAGACGTTGGAACATAAGCCCACTTGTAATAACAATTTTAGAATGTGTGAATTACCCGAAACATCTCAAACAACAAATTTCAGTTTCGCTCTACATTTTCTTATCAATTTGAGTACAAATTTAAGTACAAATTCCACTATATTTTTTTTGCGAGCTATGCAGCACGTCTACAGCTATTTTAATTGTTGCGCGAATTTAAGACAGATAAAAAAATATATAAATCAGACAATCACTGCCTAAGCTGAGCTGAAGGGCTAAGGTCTCAGCATTTAATATTCAAATTAACAATACTTCTAGTTGCATCAATTGGTATGGCAAAAAGTACAGAGCAGAATACAAAACAAAAAATTGTAAATTCATGTACTTTGCTTCGTCACATGAACACTGTTAATTAAGTTTAAAATTAATACAATAAAATGTACACATTAAATTTAAACGAAAAGGTTTTTACGCTTTCAAAAATATAAATATTTTGAAGTTATTTAACAAGAAAAATAAAATATTTTTTGGACAATCAAACATATTTTAAAGATTTGGAAAAAATAATTAGAAAAAATACAATTTATAATATTTTGTTTTAGAAAATTATTAAATTTAGATAACATATCTTGAAAACAGAAATTAATAATAAAAATAATGAATAACAATAAATGAAAAATGAAATGTATTTAATAAATCAAACAAAATTGTACACTGTTATCTAAACGATACACTTTTTAGTGTCTTAAAGTGACAGTCATCCAAATATACTTAATGGGTACCCCTAACCCAGTTGATTAAGCCATGCCATAAAGTCTGCTTAACAGCAGATTAGAATTCTGATAAGAATTCTTTGGCTTAATATCGATTTACAAATAATTTTAAGTCACATTAATGTAAAAACAAGTTTGAACAATTTCAATCGTTAAATAATTTGCGTAAGAACAAAATAACCACAAATTAATTAATCTTTTATTTATTTTTAATACATACATACAAATAAATGTGTATGTTGCGCGTGTAAACTTTGCAAAAAAAATTATGCTTATCGCAAGGAGTTCCCTTATAATTATTTTTTGTCAACAATAACGCGATAAACACAAGTGGAGAGAAAAGAGAGAGCAATAGTGTCAAATCATGATGAGCAAGCATAAATATACACATGTTCATACGCATGCACACATACATCCATACTTGCATGCGTGTGTGTATGCATTTGCGTGAGTAGATGTTTCATTTATAAAAAGTAATTGACGCTTTTTGAGAGAGGGTAAGCGATGAAGAAAAATATATCTACATACGTGCATACATACATGCACAAACACAACGAACGCACAAACTATATACATAACACATAAATACATATCCAATTGTTTGTATTCCCAATAAACAACTTGTTGATTTCGTCACGAGTCTGATAAACGAAAGATAAAAGAATTGTAAATGAATCTAACCACACATTTAAATAAATCAATACAAATATCAATCTGCATTTGATTGTTTTGCACTTGTCATCAGTATTGAAACAGAGAGGAGTATATACAAAAAAAAAACTATCACGTGTATATACAAACGAAGCCATGTCTTCATTGTTGTGTGTTTCCAAAACAGCTGATAAATTTGTCACAGCAATGCTGGTACTTTTCTATAGTTGTATTTCACATTTTAAATGGACTTAGATCTCTGCCACACACAGCATTTGGTTTACTCCAATCTTAACACTAACACAAATTTCACTTGTTTTTAAAAATAAAAATATATAAGTTGGGAAACTACCGTTTGCTTTTATTTTTCTCGTAGCACAACCGCACAACTCGCAACCGCGAACAAATAACAACTAAATCGTTGCAGTGTTGCCACACAGCCTAATCACCAATATGGGTATTCTTTAGAAAGATAAGAAACAATTATAGGTCGGCAATTAATTTTTAATATATCTAATATTGATTTACAAAATAATTTTATTTTGTATGCTTTTTAATATTATTTAATTTATGCTCTATGGTCTGTGCCCAATAAGCAATCAGAATTCTTATAATCGGTTGGAAATCAAGATAACTGAAGTCTATCTATTCGAGCGTTGCCCCACTGTCAGTTTGTGTGGATTGTATGAATAACTTTTCATGTTTTGTCTGTGTGCACGAATTAAAAAGAAGCAATATATTTTCTTGGTCGCCAATGTAAAAATGGGTGTGGAACGAAGAAAGACTTTGAAATGCGTCTGAAGAAACCTTAATTTCATTTTATACGATTTTCTAATCTTCAACAAAATATTTATTTAACAAACCAAAGCTGACAGAAGAAAGCGAAATGCCTGAACACATTTTTCTTAGATTCCACACTGGAATAAAATATTATATTTTTTCGAAAATCCAGTTTTTTGATGTGATTACTTGACTTAAAAAATAATAAATAAGAGAAGCCGTTAAATATTTATTTAAACATGCATAGTAAGACGTTATCTGTATAAATTTTCTTGTATTGCATATGGCCGTTAGTAAAAGAGGTAGGATAGATGCAGCGTAGTGTTGTAATCGCTGAATATGGCAAACACTGACTGTATTGCCATCTTGCGCAAAACTACGTATCAATGTGAATGCATGTTTAACATCTGTAATTGTTTTGCCACAGAATACAGCAAGAATGTCCGGGAAAGCAGCTCCCAGCATTGATGACATTAAACTGGATGCGTTGGAACTGACGGAGGGCATTCTCAATACGCCCGTTTGCATCATTGTGCTCGGAATGGCTGGCTCCGGAAAGACAACATTCACACGTAGCCTCATCGAACACGCTCAGGAGAGGTTTAATCCGTATGTCGTGAATCTGGATCCGGCGTGCCGGGAAGTTCCGTATGCGGCGCACATCGACATACGCGACACGGTCAACTACAAGGAAGTGATGAAACAGTACCAGCTGGGTCCGAATGGCGGCATCGTAACTGCTCTGAATATGTTCACCACCAAAATGACGAAATTTGTGGAGCTCGTTCGTCGTGCCGGCGAGGACGAGCACAGCAATGTCAATACTCTGACGCGCAACATGTCCCTAATGCTGGTCGACTTCTACGAACATCTCATCACTTGCGGCGTCTCCGCCAAATCGGGCATCGGTTATGCCCCACTGTTGAGCCGCATCCTCGACTGCGTCGCCAAATATGAGCAGGACTACAAGCCCGTCTATGAAAAGATGCGGCTGTAGCGCCTTGTCGAGCAGCAGACTAATCCACAGCCAGCGGCACACATTGAGGCAGCGGGCACAGCGGTACCCATGGGACTGGATCTGACTGTGAGTAATCTTTATTACACTCAAAGAAAAAATCAGCCTCCTTTTTAGTAAATCGGAACAGTTCACATTACTTTTTAGAAAATACTTTTTTTAAATTTATGGATGTAGCTATTTAAAATCTAGGAATTCATTAGTTTTGATTTGGAAATGGTTTTTTTTTTTGTAATACCTAATTTGTAAATTAACTTTTTATTTGCAGGATCCGGCAAGCAATACAGACAACAGTATATTCCTCAAGTCACAGACTATTGAGCCACAGCAATTAGATGCAGATGAGAAGATCGAAAGCGATTCCAAAACCAAAATAGGGTTAAGCAAACGTGATAGGCTGGAGCAGCAGGACTCGAAGTGATAAAAGTGAATCAATTGTATTTTTATACCCTGAACCCATCAAAAATAGGTAAAAAGGGTGTAATGCTTTTGTGTAAATGTATGAAGAAGCATCTCCGAAACCGTTTTATTGATCAGGAACAATAGCCGAGTCGATATAGCCTTGTTCGTGTGGTCGTCCGGATCTCAGAGACTTCAAGTTACATTTTACACATATATATATTTATATTAGAAAGTATTTTATTAAATTGCACTGTGAAAATTTTTATATCTCATTGTAAATTTTTTTTTGAAATTAAAACTTGTTTTCCAGGTTACATCTTTTTTTACTTTGGAGGTTCAAATTTGTTATTCGATATTATTTTTTGCAAATCTTTTTTGACTCCAAGACATATAGTGGTTAATATTTCTCTTTTGAATCGCATATTTTAATAGTAATTTTGATACCTAAACATCTTATTATTTTTTTATACTTTACTATAACTTCATTTATTTTCTATCAGTCGACGGTAAATAAATTTACCGTTTTAGTCTTGAAAAATATTTTTTCTTAATGTTATCGGCAACGCCGAGTTAGTTTTCTTAATGTTTACAATTCGAATTTGAAATGGTGTTTTTTTGCTGCAGCAGCCGGCGAATCAGCGAATTCTCTTTGCAGAGAGAAACGCTGAAAAAAGTATATTTTCACATTGTGTCAAACTGTTAAGCAGCTGTTGTGCAGGTTATTGGAGACGAAAGATTTTTTTTTTGTTGATAATTACTTATATATATTTGTACAAGCATATTGTGCCGTTAAATGTCTCAATTTGCTTATATTGCATAGGGCACCGTAAGAAAACGGGAGAATTGGAAACATAATGTTAATACATTGCTGAATATAATAGGCGCAGCGAAGTGCTGCCAATTGGCGGACAATATGAAAAGCTGCCAGAGTTGTCACATTGTGTACAGGTACGTTTCAATGTGAATGCTTATTCAACATGTGTATTTGTTTTGCCACAGACTGCAGTAAGAATGTCCGGACAAGCAGCTTCTAGCGTTGATGACATTAACCTGGATGCGTTAGTACTGAAGGAGGGCATACGGGATGCGCCTGTTTGCATCATTGTGCTCGGAATGGCCGGTTCTGGGAAGACAACATTCACACGAAGCCTCATCGAGCACGCCCAGACGAAGTTCAATCCGTACGTTGTGAACCTGGATCCAGCGTGCCGGGAAGTTCCGTATGCGGCGCACATTGACATACGCGACACGGTCAACTATAAGGAAGTGATGAAACAGTACCAGCTGGGTCCGAATGGCGGCATCGTAACTGCTCTGAATATGTTCACCACCAAAATGCCGAAATTTGTGGAGCTCGTTCGTCGTGCCGGCGAACGTGGTCATAAGTGGTGCATTATTGATACACCCGGGCAAATTGAGGTGTTCAATTGGTCAGCATCAGGGACCATTATCACCGAGGGACTGGCCACCATGTTTCCCACGGTTGTTGTTTATGTGATGGATGTGGTGCGCTCTGCTTGCCCCACCACATTTATGTCCAACATGCTCTACGCGTGCTCCATTCTGTACAAAACGCGTTTGCCCTTCCTGGTGGCGCTTAACAAGGTGAGTGTGGCTCTAAATGAGATTGTCTACACTAAATAAAATTCTATATAAGCATCTGCTTTTCCCCATTTGCACAGATTGACTTGAAGGATTGCAGCTTTGTGCAGGAGTGGATGACAGACTTTGAGGTGTTTCAGGATGCACTCGAGGAAGAGCATAGTTATGTCAATAATCTGACGCGCACTATGTCCCTAACTCTGGACACCTTCTACGAGCATCTCATCACTTGCGGCGTTTCTGCCAAAACGGGCATCGGTTATGCCCCACTGATGAGCCGCATACTCGATTGCGTCGCCGAATATGAGCAGGACTACAAGCCCGTATATGAAAAGATGCGGCTGCAGCGCCTCGCCGAGCAGCAGGCAAATCCACAGCCAGCGGCACACACTGAGGCAGCGGGCACAGCGGTGCCCATGGGCCTGGATCTCACTGTGAGTAATTTTTATTTCACTCAAAGAAAAAATCTTCCTACATTTTAGTAAATTGCCATATTACTCAGATTGCCATAGTATTCAGAATATAAATTTCTAAAATTAATTGATGTGGCTACTCAAAATATAGGTTTACGGAGATTCGATTATTTTAATTTTGATTTAGAAATGTTTTTTGTTGTTGTAATACCTAATTTTTAAAGTAACTTTTTATTTGCAGGATCCAACAAGTAATACGGACAACAGTATATTCCTCATGGCGCCGACTATTGTGCCACAACAATTGGATGCAGATGAGGAGATCGAAAGCGATTCTAAATCCAAAATAGAGGAACAGAATTTTCAGAGTTTTGTACAGGATCATTTGAATGCCCAGCAAAGCAAACGCGATAGGCTGGAAAGAAATCAGCAGCAGCAGGAATCGAAGTGATAAAAGAAAATCAATTATATTTTTAAGCTGAAAAATGAGAGAAAAAAACAAATATATGTTTGTACTAAAAGTATTTCATGGAGTTTCACTGTCGGGTTATTTTGGTGCTTTATTGTATTCCCTTTTTAGATATTTATTTTACAAACCTAATTCATATAATACTTTAAAAATTCTTTATATTTCTTTGCGTATTTTCGTCGAGATTAAAACATGGTTCCAAAGGTTGCAACACCATATTGTTTTGCTTTCTTATTTGTTATTTTATTTTAAAAACAAATAAATTGTTTATAAAATCGAGATATGCTATGCCCATCTTTTTGACTCCAAGACAAATAATTGCTGTTTAGTTAATGTCGCTCTTTTGAAAATATGACAAAAAATAAAAAACATGGCATATATAAAATGATTTTTTGTTAAAACAATCGTTTTTAAAAATAATAAATTTATTTTGGCGACGTTAACAGTATAAATAAAAATAACAATTGTATACTTGTAAAATATGTTCTATTTACTTCATCGGAGTGGCAACTCCCGATTTTGGTATTTTATACTCGCTGATTCGCTGGTAATACTATTTTGTACATGCCATTTATTTTATTTGCTTATCACTGCAATCATTTTGGTAATTTAGACGAACTCTGGCACAATGAGTGCATCAACTTTTCGAAAATACAGTGCATCTGTGATATTTTTCCATGGTTCCGGAGATACCGGTCCAAATTTACGGGAATGGGTCCGCTTTCTGCTCGGCCGAGACTTTGACCTGCCGCACATAAGAATTGTATATCCATCTGCTCCTCTCCAGAAATATACCCCACTAAATGGTCAGCTGTCGAATGTGTGGTTCGATCGGAGATCCGTGAATATTGCAGCCATGGAGAGCAAAAAGAGCATGTCTCAGTGCTACAATATTGTCCAGCAGCTCATCCAGAATGAGGTCGATCAAGGAATACCCTTGAATAGGATAATAGTAGGTGGTTTCTCGATGGGTGGTGCTCTGGCACTGCACACCGCTTACCATCTGAACACAGAACTGGCCGGAGTCTTTGCCCTCTCTTCGTTCCTCAATCGCCAATCTGTGGTCTATGGGTCGCTGGCTAATCGGGAGTCGGCCAATGAAACTCTTCCAGAACTCCGCATATTTCACGGGGAACGGGATACTTTAGTTCCACTAGAATGGGGACGGGAAACATTTGAATCCTTGCAGAAACTGGGTGTCACTGGCACATTTACCCCCTTGTCAAATACGCTGCACGAATTAAAGCGGAGCTCGTTGCTTGATTTGCAAAAATGGCTATCAATTAAGTTGCCCGCGCTCCAAACTGATATCCAAAACAAACTTTAATAAATCAAAAAATACTGTTCCCGAATCGAAGGCCTATGTTATTTAAACGTTATGCTTAGTACTTATCACTAAGTAACAATTTAGTAAAATAAATAAATATATAATAATAATTGCAGCTATGGTTTTAACTTCCGCCAAATGGTGTAAGGCATCCGAAAACTTGACAGATGTTGAGTATGGTACTGCAAAATAGCTAGTTTTACCACCGAGTATAGTTACACCATAAGCTGGCATCCTTTGCAGAGAGAAAGCGCTGTTAAACTAGCAACGCGTTAATTAACATTATAGAACCACAACTAACATTACGCTGTTTATGTTAAAGGGCGCCAAATTTAAATACACATAGAATTTAAAATAATAGTTTTTTGCTGCTACTGTCAACAAAATTTATTTACTAAATTTTAGTATTTGGCAGGAATCCGCAACAATTTGATGCAGCACACAGGCAGAATTTTTTAGTGGGTTTCGCATCGTCAAAGTTTTCTCCGTTATAATGAAAACATAATTCCTCATTGGCATTTATATTTCGTTTGGCAAAGATTGCTAGAAATATGGGTATAGATAAATATGTTGTATATGTATATAATATATATTTTAAATTACTTACCAATTTTTGGAATTGGGCAATTTGTTCGCACGGCCAAAATCTCACAATTTGGCTCACAACTGTGGTTTAAATAACGACCAATATTTCCACGTTGAGATGGATCCACAATAGTTATCCCGAGTAAATCATTCTTAATTTTATGATTATTGGTTTTAGCGTATTCACAAAAATATAATATATAATTCATTAATCTGTCATTCTTATCGATCAATTCAAGTCGTCGCTGGGCCTCTTGCATTGTTAGAAGCTCACCTGCATATTCACAGATGAATGCTCCGCGGGGTATTTCAACAATGGTGCGCAAGCCTTTCGATTTATACAGAGGGGAGGTAAATATTTCTAGATTTTTTCTTGGTCCAAATTGCACAAGTCGATTTCTGCATTGGCTTTGGTCACATTCACACAGATCATTGCACTCAACGATAGTGGGAAATTTTTCGGACGCTCTTCTGATTAATACCAATTCCCCATATACAGGGTTATATTCAAGACCACCGGCATGACAGCAAAAAGCGCTGTTTTTGCAACTAGCATTAGCCGTGCATTTACAACACAGTGTCAGCTGACAATTGTATTCCTCTTGCAGGTGTCTAAACTCTGGGCTGCCATCCTCAACCATAAGAACATTTTCCAAAATGTATTCAACATTTTCTTCGTGCTCGTATTCATCATCGATTCTAATGTTTGCTTCCATTATACATTATACGATACAATATGTAGGGAAGTAAGCAGGCATTAATAATGACACCGGAAAACTATCGAGTGTGGCAGGGCTCCATTTGCAAAGCACCAATCATCGATAGTGCAAGGTATCGATATTAAAGCCGATAGCGTTAGGGTTTTTGAGTAAAATTACTTTTAATTGTTTATAATTTAAAATATTTAACAAAATAAGCTATCTTATATGAAAAAATTCTATTTAATGTAATAATCGAAAAAAATATGATAAGCATATATCATGTTTTCATTTCATTCTCAATTCGCAAATATTAAGTAAGTAGACTTCGATATATTGGGTTTTTGCATATTTTTGCGGCTGACTGAAATTAAAATATGACAGATCTGTATGATAAAAGGACAAAACGACCACACTGCACTGATGCTATGCAGTTCACCCATTCCAATTATAAGCTCTCTCTCTCTCTCTGCTACTGTCTGTCTCAGGTTTTAATCTACTACAAATAATTAAAGGTTCTATAAAAAAAACACCGTTTTTAAAGGGAAATAAATTTCACTGTCTTATTAAATACAGATTTAAATTAGATTAACCAAAGATTATTTATTTACTTAATGTTAACTAATAACGTAGAAAATAAAACTTAATTAAATTACAAAATTAATTTTATTTAAAATTAAATTAAAAACCATATTTGTGGCATATATTGTGGAAACACCTTATTAACTTCTTAAGTTTTTTTGTCCTATTTTTTGACCTAATTTATTTCTCATTATCATTAAAAGAAATAAAATTGAAGTTTCCGCTTCGTTTACAAATTTTATAATTTCTGTGGCTTCTGTTGAATTTTCAATCTAATGTAAAATGTAAACCATGTAAACCATTAATCACTCGTTATGTTTTTTTTTTGTAGCATTACTTAGAACAGCAAAAATATTATTACGTTTTCGTTATATTAAATTTGAAAGTTCAAAATTTAGATTTATATATTTTAAAACAAATTTTTATATGCTGACAATATGTTTGTGTGCGCAAACCAAAATAGTTTTATTCTCTATAAGTTACTTCAGAATACAATGACGCACTGCACCAACTCAACAAAAATTAAAAAATGTAGGTATAATTGTACAATATATAAACTACACAATATAGATACAACATATTACTCAATTTCAATTAAAGAAAGTTTATTTTACATAAATTATTTTATTTTTTTGTGTAACAGATTATTAAATATTTAGCTAAATAAATAGTAAGCGAGATCCCAGTCTTACAATGAAATGTACAGAACATTTATATTTAATGTACGTTCAAAATAATGCTTTAAGAATCTGACGAATTAAGGGCAACTCAACGCCTGAGTTTATTTTCTCTCTCCCGGCTGCTTCCGCTTGTGCATTCCTGAGTATCCGATTGTGTTCGGCTACTGCGAACGTAGAGTAGTTGCCTTAGATCAGTAAAACGAGCTTACTGGTGCATGGGTGAATGAATATATTTATGTACACAATCATACATTTGCACACACATATCGCTCGACTCACAGAACGCAAACTGCCGCTGCTATCGCAGAGCTGCCAGACAATGTTTTCAGTTTCTCTCTAACTTCAGACGTGGTATGTTGTGTGGCTGCGTTCGCTCGCAGTAATCCTTATAATTATTACATTTCAACTTGTTTATTAACGTAATATTTATTTTAGCAAGCCTAAAAACAAAAGCAAAATGTGTAAATGTCTGGCCGGTAACGTAGCATGCTGGTAAGTTTAATTTATCTTAAAATAAACATGCATTTATGTACATCTATGTGCATATAAATATATGTATTTATAAAATGCGATTAATACTTAAGATATATACACGTACATACATACATATATGTACACATGCATGGATGAACATGTTCAACCCAACCCATCGAGCATTTGTGTGTAGGGGATGACTGTACACACAAATTTAAACTTTTGAAAAGCTAATTTAATTACCAACACCAATATATATAATGTGCACAAGTAAAGTGAAAGTGATACAAGCATTATATACATGCGTAAATTCACACATATGCATATGCCCGCTTTAAAATTAGTGCACCAACAGTTTGTTTATATGTTATCATTGTCGTAAATTACTGTACAGCATACATCATATTTACACGCATACACAATTACTACACGCAAGCAGCATCTTAGAAATGCATTGGAGTTGTAAATAGAATTAACCGCAGCTACCTGTATGTCTGGCCATATGTATCCACGTCCGTGTGTGTTTATGTTTGTATGCATTTATTGTCGGTTTTATGTATAGGTGTGCAAGCAAAAACAAAACCACAAGCGCAAACACAAACACAAGCCCTATGCAAAGAGACATATATGTTGCAGGTGTCCTGATCTTTGGCTCGTATACTTATATTTATAGTCATATAATAATGTTAAATACCACCAGAAATCTTGTACACTCCCCGAGATTGGAGAAGTTTTTTTTTTATTATTATTTTTTTTATTTTTTTTTTGTTTTACACATAAATACACTTTAAACAAAGAAGGAATTTCTGACATTAACTTAACATTTTTAATTAATTTTCTTTTAAAGTGTGGTTAATTGGATGAAAGACAGTGCTAATAAAATTAATATATGTAAAAATTAAATATATATTAGTAATTCATGTTTTTAGCCTCCAGATTTGTTTAGATTTAAAATATTCGTTTTTGTGTCTGTATGACCACGTGGATAGCAGAAACTATAAGAGCTAGAGATATCAAACATGGGTTATCGCATATCCAGCCCAGATCAAGTATGCTTTATTTTAACGACAACAGCCTCCATTTCTCGATTATCAGTACATTTTGTTTCCCAATATAAATAAATGAAACAATTTTAAAGGCATAATCTTCTAATTAATATAGAATAAGCATGCATATAAGAAACACCGAAGTTATATTCAAAACGTTCTAATATTGACCCAATTTCTTCAAGCAGCCTCAAGCAATTTTTGTATGCATAAACATTCGAGCGCATAAAAGGAAATTTACCAATCAAATAAGAATATATTTAACAACTGAGTTCCGGATATATCATAATTAAGCTCACTCAACTACAGAATTCTTACTTGTTAGAGCTCAATAAGTGACAGCCTTGAGCAGCTAAGTGTTCTCTATAGGATTCATGTAGGGTGGTCTGGCTGGGCACGCCTAAGGTACTTGAGTCTAGTTGATGCTCCATAAAGTTCACTAAAACTTCGTCGAACAGGTTTATACAACCGTCCGAGCTCATACGGCATGATATTTTTCAAATCTAGATCCTTACTATCAACACTGTAAGTAGCTTTAATTTTCACTTTATTTATATATTTGTTGTGTTGATTTACAGCAGAGATAATTTACAAGTCACAAGTCAAATGTAAAAATATATTTTCACAAATACAATTTAACCACCCCCGATAAAACAATATATGAAAGAAGTATGACGTATCATCCCTAACTTTTATAAGAGTTGCTCATATATACATTTCATTTTTACACACATACATACATCTATCTGTGTATTTGAATTTAAATGCGTATTTGTCTGGCTCCAGCTTGTTCTGGCTCCACTCGGGCGAGACTAAGTATGCGTAACTACTTGTTTATCCTCACCCCTTGTAAATGAGCTCACCACGGGTATATTTCAGTTAGCCGACAGCTGGACGCCAACATAACATTTTAATGCGGACGCACAGAAGTGACCACAAGGGCTGATATCTAGTTTTATTATAAGTAATCACCATTAAGAATTTTAATTATTCTTAGCGGTTTTTATATTATGTATATATATATATATATATATATATGTGTATATTTACACTTTTGAACTCAAATTTTCTCCAAAAATTATGCTATTAATCAAATGTGTACAAATATAAAGCTGTGTAAGCTAATCTAACTC
Source organism: Drosophila demipolita (assembly GCA_035042405.1). NCBI lineage: Eukaryota > Metazoa > Arthropoda > Insecta > Diptera > Drosophilidae > Drosophila > Drosophila demipolita. Next base: position 1,914,339 of record JAWNLI010000489.1, on the reverse strand, counting down.
TCTTAATAACTTATTTTGAATAATGTGTTCGAAAAACTGTCGAATCGTTAGTTAAAACTGGTTATTTTACAATAATATTTGTCATTCACTCATTTTAGCTGCTTCAATTGCGCACTCAGCATTCTTGTTTCCATAATCAGTGCGTTATTGGTGGTCTTTATAATTGTTGGATTAATAGTCTACTTTGTTGTCTACTACGAGAAGGAGGACGATGTTACTAAAATTCAGAATAATATTCAAGATGGAATTAAAAATGTAGGGGACATCTTTAAAAATAAATTAAGCCCATAATCTAAAAGGTATGTTGTACAAAAATTAAATCAAACATTTAATTCAATACTTTATATTTTCAGAACAATCTTATAACACCGGCATAGTTTAAGCTGGCTTATGCCTGGTATTTCATCCTTAAAATTAAACATAATTTTCACGTACAAATGTTTTTTATGTATAGCTTTTAAAATGAAAATTTTTTTGCATTTTTAGAATTTTTTATAAATACAAAAAAAGGTTTGATAAATATTTATGTGTGAGTTGATGTACACAAAATATTCTTTTGAATCTCAAAAAATAAAATATTTAAATCCATATACAATAAAAAGTAATGTGTTAAAGCAAACCCAAAGATGAAGTTTACTTCATATATTTGTACATATGTGATGTATTAATATATAATATGATGTGGTGCATGTAGTACGTATTTGTAAAGAATGTGCTGAATACCAACAGTTCTATAAGCGTATAAACCTTATTTTTAGAACTGATCTTTGATTTCAAAAATTGAAATTAATTCATATATTTTAGTTAGTTTAGCTTAGACTTGAAATCCATTTCAATAAGAAGTAATTTATGAATATTATTTTTTTTTTGCATAATTTCGGATATATACAACAATAAGAAAAACTTTAAAACAAAATTTAAGCTTTAAATTTTGTTCTTCATATTTAAAACAATAAAACTAACTTCGAAAAAGTACACCATGTAGATCACACAACAAACAATCACTAAGAAATTGCCATTTTGCCCCATTGTACACTGTTACCCCTATTTGCTACTCACTTATTTATATACTCCAAGCTATGTATGTAGATTGTTTGTATACGGATTAAAATGCATAGTTGTCTGGCACCAGCAAGTCCCGGCTCCAGCCTGGCGAGTCGATATATAATAAACATAACTGTGCTTTGCTATTTCTCTCCAACCTCGTCAAACAATTCACCAAGAATGTTCTTTCGTTTGCCGATTGCTGGGCGCCAATTCAAGGTTTTTATGCAGAAGCACACAGTGAAGTACACAGAAAAAATGACCCTGAACTTTATAAAATCACCATACTTATTACTCAGAAAGTATATTTATAAAATGGGGTTCTGCCTTTATAATAGCTAGTAATTCTTTCTATCTATTTATTTTTAACGCTTTTTTATAATTGTATTTTTCTGAATAATGGTTAATAATTATTAATAACTTTTTCATGATTTATAATTTTGGTTTTTAACATTCCTCCATTACAAAAACATTTCAGATAGTTTAATGAATTCATAGAATTTGATTTAAAAGACATGTGTTCTTAAGGGAACTAGGATCCAAAATGAGTTTTCTTATTATATCTAAAAACAAATATTTTTCTCTTTTCATTGCAATTTAATAAAACTAAATTATTTTTCTAAGTGTAAAAGTCGCGTGCCCAAGAATTGAACATTTTTTTGTCGCATTAACGATGACGTCTTTGAAAAAATATGTATTTATAGATACATTCATGTATAAATTTTTCACAAGCTTTAATAAACTGGAATAGATGACATAGCTTCTGTTTCTATTCTATTGGTTGTAAGTACCATTTTAAGAAAATTGAATTCGTACATTGCTGCAGGCCGTACACAAGTCAGATGTATATTTAAATTATTGTAAAATTTGGATGTGAGTGAGTTTACTCCGGTTAGGAAGAATATGTAATCTTAGGCAAAAGTGAGCTATTTTTTTTATTTGTTTTAATAATATTTCTGCATATCAAAAATGAATAGTTTTGGAACAAAACTATGTTTGTATAATGGGCATTTCCAGAATATCATTTTTGTAACAATATGTATATATAGTGAAAGAGACAGATTTTGAATTTGGTGGTTTAAACATATTGAAAATAAATTAAACTGCTAACGTAAGGAAATTTAAAATCCCCTACAAAGACGTGTAAAATGCAGAGATCTGCGAATTATAATAACATGTTCAATACGATTAATTTTCAACTATCTTCAGAAATCTATAATTTTGTTAAATTTCCATTGGTTCTTCCCTTTTACCATTGTTTAATAGAATTAGTCCGTAGTTCGTACAATATGGCATTTACTACCAAGGACGTAATATAATATCTTTCGAAGTATGAATTGATAATATTTCAATTTAAATAACGAATAAAAGTAAACTAAACGTTTAAATAAAATAATAAAATGTTGGATTGTTCTCATTTGGATTATTATGAAATCTTAAGTTAGTCAGCTGAGTATATCTTTTTAAAATATCTAAAATGAGATATTGGAATTGACCTTAAGTCTTTGTTATTTTGTACTATAAATATTAAAAATTTGACTAAGTATTTAATTATTTAATTTAAAAATGAACAGTATCTCATTTTTATCATTTTAATTTAATATTATTGTTCATATTTTTGTTTGGTAGCTGAACCTTTCTATTTTAATAGATAACAGCAAAAAAAAATGAACAGTGGGTAAATGTATAATGTAAACGAAGGTCGGTCACGCAATATCGTGAATAAATGGACATTCTACTTTGGCTAATTGAGTCTTTCAAGTGAAGCTCAGTCCCTAATTAATAACAAGTCCGCTAAGCAATTTCTGTTTTTTTATTGATTTCCATAAAGGGTGATAACAGATTTAAATTTTAGCTTAAAACATCTGATTTTTCGTCAGAAAAATAAATTGTTGAAGAGTATATACCTTTAAAACCTTACCGTGCTAACTACAATTGAAATACAAAATCTAAACACTTAATCTTTTTGCTTAAAATTGTCTGATAAAAGAGCATATTGTACCCATTATCGTCTGAATATATATATAAAATTATGTCGATAAAGCTGTAAATTATAAAATCCACATAACCGGATAGTAAAGATAGTTAAAGACTCTCAGAAGCCGATATCTTTTACAGTTTTTGAGCTATATAAAATTTTAACAAAAAATTTCTAGAGTTACCAAATTAAGGTGATAATAAGGTGATTTACTAGTAACTTTCGGCCGATATTGGTAAATTAAATTAAACATCTAATTTTTTCACACCTGGATATTTTATAGATAAATTGAAGCCTTTTTCAAAAATAGAGTAATGCACAATGGCCCTTCCGCTGTTTTAAAAATGTACAGTGTTTATTAATACAGTTTAAAGTTATTTTGATATTACATCCTGCCAGAGTTAAGATAAATCGTTAAGCTTTAATTTAGATTTAGATATTAGGAACACTTTAGTAAGAAGTTTTTGAAGATTTTGTTTTTTGACACAAATCGAGACATTGGGAAGCGTTCTTTTAGTCGAGGATGGTCTTGCTTGTAAATGCTAAATTACGGTATAGTTTTTCGTTTTGCGATTGCTTACAGCTTTAACCTACACAGGAGCAATAGGGCAATTTACATTGCTCTCTGATATTGATATTGGTATAGATATTACTGTTTTATCCGTGTAACTGCAACTGGATCTGCCTTCAAAGCTGCTACATTAGCTGATTATTCTTATCCGTTATGTGTTTTTTATGACCTTCTTGCAACTAATACTGCTCGTTAAATCGACAGAGCAGAGTGGAGTTAAATAGCATCCATTTCAGCATTTCACTATTGCTGTAGTAACTCGTAGCAATAACAGTGCAACAAATTTGTTGCTTTTTATGCTTCGAAATAGTAAATTCAAACATATAATAATAAAACTCTTGCTTGTCATATTTTTTTTTCGATATATTTGTGTATTAACAACTTAATATTTGAGCAATAAACACAGTGATATGTGTATGCTCATATGTATACGGGCAGACATGGCTGATAAAGAATATATATAATATATACATGTTATTATACTTAATAGGGTTGGAAATCTCTGTTCCGGTGTAAACATAGTTTCTATTTTTTGAGTGGGAACGAAGATGTTCCTACTTAAGTGCATGGCAGTGTGTTAAGATGTTTAAATAAACTATACAATCACTTTTGATGGGAGTGTACAGTTAGGAACAAAAGATGTAAATCAAATTTCACAGTTAAGTTATGAAGTTATGAAAATTATGTCAAAGTGAATATGTAAATAATACCATGTGATTTTAAATCGAATGCAAATTAGGGAAATCAATTTACAAGATGAGATATATCTATAAATATTTGTTATGTCTTTTTATATATTATATAGCTTTTAATGTGCACATTATGATTGTGATCGGTTTCAAAGCATAATACAAATAATAATAATAATACACCTTTTTTAACTGAATAATTCACGGGTTTAATGTTATCTGTGCACTAAAACTAGTTGCAATTTCCTTACACATATACTTAGGTCATGTACCTTATGCATACGAAAGACTTAAGAGACTTAATTTAGTGTAGTATTTTAGGGGCGTTGTATACAAGTTGCTTCAAATATAACGAACCTTAGAGGCTATCACATATATTGGTTGTTCGGATTAAACGTTCTGAGTTGCCGGCATTTATGAATATTGCGGAGATTCTCCACCGGATGGTATTTTCTTAACGCGGCTAACATCATCGTAAGCAATGGAAAAAACGCTCTTCTTTTCAGCTAGGGGATTCCGACGGCCCATGCTGTTCATCAGGGAGTTCATGGCAATTCCTGAGTCGTGGTCGTCCTCTAAAGTTGAGGCATTTAACTGCTTTTGGGCTTGCGATGGGGGATGCGGATGGGGATGGGGATGGTGAGGAGGGATGGCAGCATTTGGATCTTCAATATAAAGATTTATTTTCGATTTTGTTAACTTGACTTCGTTCTCTTTGATGGGCGACGGTTTCGGCTTATGCCTTTGCGATAGATGATCCTTATCCTTATCGGTTGGTGTCGCATATGGCGGTGTCTCCGGATACATGTAGTGTGGCAATTTGGTGGGAGCTGGTGGCACTTCCGGTGCATTCTCACGCTCGAAACGGTGCTCGGAATGCTGCACGAGCGGATGATTGATGTCAATCTCAACTTTGGACTTGTGCTGCTTATTCAGGGCTCGATCCTCCTTCAGTAGTCGACTGCCTTTTGGCGGAGATTTTCGCGGAGCCGGCTCCGGCTTGAATTTTCCAGCCTCGTCGTGCAATGTTAAGTCTTCGGGTATTGACTTTGTACGAGTCTTCGACACACGCTTCTCGGGGGCACTCTTTTTCTTTAGTGACAAGTGCGACTTGGATGACTCCGTGGAGGATGGGGTTTTCTTTTTACTGTAATACCATTCCATATACTTGGGCACCGTTTTTTGCTCATTTGCTTGCTCATCTAGAGCGCCCAATTCAGTTTCACTTTGATAATAGCGACTAAGGCATCTTTTTGAACCTCTCATTTCACTTGAAATATTTTCGTTATTTTGGCCATTTTCACTTCGATTTCCATCATATTTTGAAATTGAATAGCGACTGTTTGGCGGCTCGGAAGATGTCTGCATTCGTGTAGAGGTTTGGCTACGTCTCGAACTGTCTCGACGTGATAGTCTCGGTTTAGCCTCGGGTTGTTCATCTGGTTGCATCTCTGTTGGTGAAATTGTGCTCATGCCTCTACTTTGGTGGGATACATTTCTCATGTGCACTTCATAGGGTTGTTCTGTTTCGCTTGACTTTTTAGCATAGCTATTTCTTCCAGATGGATTGACATTTGTCCTGATTACAATTTCACCCTCGTCCGAGTCAATTGAGTACTCGGTGCTGTTCTCATCGACTTCAATATCAAAGTTGTCGTAGTACGGTTGATGTTGTCTTTTTGGACTAAGTTCATCGAGAGAGTCGGATATTTCGATTAATACCTCTCGGCTAATGGCTTCGGATTTGCTGTGATTACCATTGGCTTGTTTATGCAGAGGAGCCCCATCTACTCTACGGCTTTCATCGCTTAGCTGCTTCCGTAGAATACTCGTTTTTGTTTCTCGTAATGGTTTTCTGGGTGGCACACGTTTCCTAACCTCGTTGACTTCCTCCTCCTCCCGTATGGGTGTCCTTATTTTACGCTTCACTTGCTCGACCATAACTATTCTTTTACTTGGCATTGATTTGCCCCGGAGCTTAGGTTGCCTTTTCGGACGACGACGTTTTAGCCAGTATATGCCATTGGGGCTATTTGGAGGACTGAAGCGAACATATTTATACTCATCCTCGGACATTGAATCATCATTTTCGCTCCGTGCTCTCCTGGCCTTCAAACTGCCCAGGTAGCCCTCAGTCGGTTCGGTTTGGGTGCCGGCATCGCAGTCGGTTTGTGTTCCAATCGCCATCGATTGGCCCGGCAGACTTTGGGTCTCTAGGACAATTTCGTGCTGGGTGTATCTTGCCTCAAGTTTTTCTTTTTCGAGCAAGATCTGCCGCAGGAGCGCATTCTGTTGCTTCAGCGATTGCTCCAGTTCGTGGCCCAGCGTTTGATCTCCCACAATTGGCTGCAGTTGAGTTAGCTCCTCTTCGCCCTGAACGGACTGCGTGTGTATGACTTTCACCTCCGGTTCCGTTTGTGAGTAGACAATGCTATTTGGTCCCGATTTACCCAAGGGAAACGTATCGCCCTTTAGCGTTGACTCCTGATGTATTTCATTGGGCATTGATTGAATATATGTGGCACCTGGTACAATATGATAATGCTCTCGAATAATCTGCTTTCCATCGGGCTGCTCTTCAATGAATCGCCGCATCAGTATCTCCTTGCCGGTATTGTCCACCATCAGCAACTGTGGCTGCGAAAGATTAGTCGACGACTTTATTGGCACATTCACGTAGATATTATCATCGTCCAGGGCAGCACCGTCGCGAGTCTTATCCCTGGTCATCAGCTGCAGAATCTCGACATGACCGTCCTTAATGAAGAGTTCGCGTTTATTTTTGAGACTGTTGTGTGCAGTCCCAAAGTCCACTTCGCTGCCACGATCTATTTCGTGCCTTCTCATCGAGTCGTCGTCAATCTGTCGAGCATCCTTGTCGTAGTTCTTGAAACGTGCATTCTCCAATTGCCTGTTCTCCGTGTTACGCGACAGTTTTTCTTTAATCTCTACCAGACGCTGTTCGTCCATTACGTCCTCAATGTATACGTCTCGGTCGTTTATTAAATTAGTTCTAGAATTATGAAAACTATGATGTGGGTCTTCTTTGGCTGTGTGGCTGTTTCTATAATAAAAATGGGTTCTATTATCAAGTCTATTATCAATTAACACACTCAGAAAATCTAATTGCCCTGCATTTTCAAATTTTTTCCATCTTTTTCAGTCAAATTCTTATCTTATTCTTATTATTTAAAAATTTAATTTCTTAAATGTGTGGTTATTACGAAGAAAGCTTTTTGACTCTTAGAGTTGTTTTAAAAAATTCAGGGAGATTTTTTTTCTGAGTGTATATATGGATTCATACTTAATGCGAACACGTCTTTGCTGATATTCAGAGGATTCTGGACGGCATGCAACATCGCCATCGGTATTAATAGCAGAGTGCTCCATTTCTAAGTTTTCGTTAGGCTGTTTATGGCCATTCCGGAATTCCCAGCGGGTTGGCTTTGTTCGCGTATTTGATGGCTTCTCCGCTGACCAGGCCTCTCGTCTTCCCATCCATTCTGCGACCTGAAAGTTCCGTTATTTTTTTTATATTTATAAATTAAGCATATAATTTAAAAAGTAAACTTTAATCAAAAAATTCAAAAAAACGTTAATTAAGGTGGATAATACTTAAAAGAAACTCGGAAATGGGATGTGCACTCAAACCAATGTGAATTGTGGATAAGTGTTATGTTTGAAAGTGACAAATAAAATAAGAAGAAATTTTAAACAACAGGTGCGAATTTTCATTTTTCTAAGTGTGTTTGCAGCTCTCTACTATGCATAATTCTTAGTACTTTGTATTAATTGAAATAGATCAAAATCTACCTGAACAGATTTTGTTTGTTTTCCATTTGCCATTTCTCTATGCACTAGATGTACATCGTCTTCAGTTCTACTGATATTAACTATTCTTTTGCTACAAGAGAAGAATAAAGAATTAAAGATCAAATGAATGGTGATTCAATGATAAATGATATGAGCCTTAAAGAGAAATTTCGATTCCTCACTACATTGAACTCTTTACTTAGTCTTTGGTATACGATACTCTAGAGCAATCATATCGTCCCTTTGTGATGGACTCGAGTTAGTTTAGTTTAATTTAAAATTACTACTCATATTGAATAAAATACAAAAATGAAAACGTTAAGTCATCGAAATAGAAGTAGTTGTTGTATTTCCCATCCATTTTCTCAATTCATTACTATTGATTAGTATCTGTTGTTATCTAAACACGTGTATTATATTATTTTTATCAGACAAGTTTTAATGTGGTTTGTATTGGGTTACATACCGAGACTAAGTTACCGAGTCAAGAAGCAAGGGATGGATATGTAGGATTAAAAATGTATAATAATTATTGTCAATCGTGGTACTTACGTAGCTGCTCCATACAGAGGACACCATGAGCATATGAAGCACATCAGCAGAATCAGGATTGTCAGAGCAACCAGAGTGGCCAGCAGGATGAGCAGCCAAAACAAAACCTTGTTTTCAGCTTTGTACTGTGTCTGCGAGGGAGTAAGATTCTGTTAAGGTACTCTCGTCATTATTTGCTTGGTAATTTCATTAGCAACCTGATTCCACTATCAACATTTCTGTTCACTCAACATTGGGACATTTTTTAAATACTACAGGAATATTTCGTTTTTTTGGCGATGATTTATGAATTTTCCTATCGATGCTATGAAAATCGTGCCGCTAACATATTTGCTTAAAGGTAAACATTGACCTTAAAATACATTTCTACTTTCATAAATTTAATTCATTTTGTATTATTAATTTAATTTACATAAAACAATTTACCCATTTTAAATGGTTAAAAAAATCGAATTTTTCTCAATTCATTAAAAATTTTGCGTCTTTTGATAAAACTAGAAATGTTTTAATGATACATTTTAATTTTAAATGTTGTGCACTCAAATGAAAAACTATATATATATATATGTATATATATAATAGATAGACCCTTCTTATTCACACTCTTTGCCTTACACCTGACTATCAATCATATTCAGCCCGCGGTAGATAATAATATTTAGCTATAGACATGCGTATAGATAAGAAATCAGCTGTTTTGTTGAAATCAAACATTAATAGTGGTGGAATCAGGCTTTTATATAAGATAGCTTACGTCTGAGGCCGCCGTGTTTTGTGGCATGATTGCGTAGGAGTTGTTATGCTGCGAGAGTCGCTGTTGTATCTGCGAGATGTCCACGACAGATGAGCTGTCATAGAGAACCGTTGCCGTGACCACACTGCGCTCCTTAATGTTGGGATTACCATCGAGTAGATCCTTGGCACCCGGCTCTTCTGGTCTGAGCGGCCGTATTTCGTGAATGAAGACCTTGCCACCCGTTATGGCTGAGAGAGTCTCCTCTGTCTTTCGCTTGTCCAAGCTGCTACCGGGCACCACAAATGTGACGATTCGCTTTCGACTCTCCGGCGGATAGATGCGTATAGTCGTCGTCGAAAATCGGACTGGCACTCCCAGGTCATAGGCCCGAGCCGTCAATATGAATAAATCGCTTTCAGGATCAGAAATGATCATGTCCTGCGCATCGCGGCGTCTTCGCATGCCGGGGCTCTTCTTGGAGCGAAGGTGGATTTTTTGCCTCACCGTCAACTCGCCCGTCACCTTGTCGAGCACAAAATTGTTTTCGTAATTTCCATGAATAAGCTCGTAACGCACAACATTATTTGGCGGCGTGGCATCCTTGTCTGTGGCATGTATGAGTGCATTGGTTGTGAAACTGGTCAGATCGGCAGCCAGGATAAACTCGTACAAATCCTTTTCGAAGATTGGCGTCTCATCGTTCACATCGATTAGCCGGATAATTAGAGGTACCTGGGCACGATTGCCATTGCCGTCCATGTCCCGTGCCTCCACATATAAGTGGTACTCTGGCATTACTTCCCGATCAAATCCATGACTATCGGTTGACACCGTTATCGAACCGTTCTCCGCATTAAGATTAAGCGACGTATTCAGGTAGCCCAAAATGGCCGTGTATCGCACCTTGCCACCCAAACCCGAATCCAAGTCACTTGCATGGACCTGGACAACCTTTGTGCCGACTGTCATGTTCTCTGGTAGCTCCACGGTATATTCTGGCTGATCGAATATCGGTGAATTATCATTAACATCGTTGATATAAACGGTCACATTGACCATTGCCGAAAGATTTGTGGCAGGACCCAGCTCCTGGGCAAGTATATTGAACTGCACTGAGTGTCGCTGTTCGTAGTCCAACCAGGAGTTGTCACGCACTCTGATTAGGAAGGATGCACTGCGTTCAGCCACATTCGGGCTAATCTCAAAGGTGCCATTATTGTTGAGCAATGTCAGTGAAAAGACGCCATTCTTTCCGGTATCGTCGTCGTAGACTCTGGGCACATACGGATCGATGAACGTCAGTGCTGAACCTTGCGAGGCATTCTCATCCACTCGTGATACATAGCTGCTCGAGCAGACGGCGAGAAAGAAATTGTCAACATGATATTAGCATTAAGTATATAATATTAAAATATACTAATTTTAAAAATTCGAAATGTATTTTTTTATTTAATTTAGAAATTTTTCAAAATGTTAGGTGCCGATTTATTTTCTCAGTGTAGTTCAACCATTTAAATCAGATGTAACAAAACGAGACAGACAAAGACTGGCTTAAGTATTTTTTCATATTAAGTTATTTTTTCATATTAACGTGTAACTTTTTTTTAAGGGAACCATAGTTCTCACAACATTAAGAAATTATCTTCTGATAAATCTCGCTTAATCGTCGTGTGGCTGTTAAATCAAAAAATTAGAATAGAACCTAAGCAAAAACAACATTCGAAGCCTGTCGAACAAACTCAAGCTAAAGGTTGAAAGGGATTATACACAAGAATACTGCAAAATGTATTTTCAAATTATTAACAATACTTTGGAGAGGGTATTTTTTATGCATTTATTGTTTGCTCGTTCATCGTATATACTTACTGATCATTCTCGAAATAAGGCGGTGAATTGGTACGGTCCGGCAGAAAGAACGCCAATTGCACTGTGGAAGCCATGGCTGGAGGTTCGTCACGACCAACCTTAACTTCTTCCGCAATTACGGTGAGCAAGACGGGATCGCCCACGTGCGTGATGGCCGCAATGTCTTCGATCGGTCGCTTTAAGAAGATTTCACCTGCAATGCGATGCAATCAGAATCAAAATTAAAATCAAATTTGCAAAATTATGGCCTACTTGTGATTATCTTCACTGTAAACCTGTTGCCATCAGATATATGCATTTAGTACTTTGTGTGGCATGATATCCCATTAAGAATACATTTTTTTTTTTTTAACTTTTCTTAAAATAAACCCTCTTATCTAAAAAAAAAAACAAAATAAAATTCAAGTAGACAACCGTGTGAACACTTTTTAACAGGTCTAGGAACAAGCAGACAAAAAAGAAAAAATAATACTTTATGGGGTGGCCGATGTCTCCTGCAAGGGAATAATGACAAACGTCTCACATGCTAATAGAGTTTGCCGTTAATGTTCTCATTTAAGTTTTTGCTCACGGCGAAATGCCTCGTAAAGAGGCAAGGCGAACATAAAGTAATTATGAGATAGCTTGAGAAATTTATTTTCTTTTATTTAGTTTATTTTCTACCTGTATTTATATTATAAACTCTTTAAACGAAGTAATGCATATTAAACAAGAGAGTATTATGCTGGCGGAAAGCGGAAGCTTACACTTGGGGAACAAATAAATTGAACAACGTAGAAGAAGCTTTAAATTTAGAAGATGAATACATTCCATACATGAATTTCAGAACAATTTAAAAATAATAATAATAATAATAATAAATATTGAAAATCGATTATAATAAGTAATGTAAACTTTTGTGTGCTTTTCGATTATTTAAGCAACATTGTTTTTTTTCGTTTTAATTTTAGCACGTATTGCGTATATTGTCTAACTTGCGTAAACTTCTTTATTTATATATGCCAATTTATGTATATTATTTGCGACACACAAAATGTTGTTTGTATTTATTTGTTTTGGGCCTCAACTCCACGGAGATGCATACAGAATGCTGCCGATTTTTGTGAAAGAAGACGGCCTACCACAATGCCCCTTAACACATGCCATAGATCCAGTTGGGCAAAGTCACGAAGTTTTTTCGAGCTCTCGTCTGCAGCAAGTACAATTTCTGCCTGGGACAGAGTCATTGCCATCAAAAACTGGCAATGAACCAGAGAAACACGAAACAAGGAAGCTCAAACGCAATTATTGTGACTTGATTGTGACTACGAAGAGCGAAGAGCAAAAACATTGCGGAGCCAACGGCTACATTGCACTTCCAGAACTTAGTCGCAACATACATACATACTCGTACATACATACATACATTCTCGTGCATACATACATACATACACGTGCACATATACATACATAGATACTCGTACATACATAAAAGATGCGATCGGGCATCTAACGAGTCTAACGATGGACCGGATTGTGGCTGGTCTCCCTGATTGCGAGTAGTAACTATGTTAAAATCTTTTTGATGTTGCATTGTTGTTTATACTTTGTGCCGCAGTCAGTCTACACATAAAATCGATAAAAAAAAGTGCATCAAAAAAGTGTTTACAATACATTTGTATGTAAAATGCAGAATATGGCAATTCCATATATAGAATATAACATATTATACATACGTATGGTATGTAAATGTGTATCATACTTGTCTTTCCCTCCGACTTAATTCCTGTTCTTTTGTAGGGACACAAAAAGTTGTTTATTTTTTTTTACTGTTGTGATGGTAGATATGCTTTTTAATAATAGTTTTTGGCTTAAAATTTATATAGCTACTAGATAAATTTAATTGTTTTCTAGATGTATTCACTTTGGAGTATTTTACAGTATTGTAATTTTCAAATTACTTGATATTTTGTACATCAGGCATCTGAATTAATATACTAATATTTGTTCAGCAGGAAATAATTTTAAGCTACAAAATAAAATCTTGATTTGAATAAAAATCGTTATTTTTTGACTTAAATATAGCCAAAACTACTAATTAAATTACAAAAATTATACCTTTTCGAGAACTATGTTAATAAATCAAATATTTTGATATTTTATTTATTTTTAATCTGCGCTAAATTATGCTAAAATATATTATCTTTGTTGGTTTTTATTTATATTTTTATTTTATTTTGTTGCACAGTTTTGTTGTGTGTTTTGTAAGTTGCACTTACCGGTGGTATCGTTGATATCAAAAAATGAGGTAAATGGGTTGTTTTCAGAAACTAAGCCATATCGTACTTCCCGCGGGTTTCCCTTATCACCGTCTTCTGCACGTACTTGCAATATCTTTGAAAGTCAATGATTAGTTATAAGATTAGGTTTTATAGTGGAATTAAAGAAATTAAAAACCTTGTCTCCTGCTAGTATGCCGGGTGGTAATTTTGTAACCGGTGGTGCCAAAGTAAATACGGGTGGTTGATCCTGCACATCCTGTACTATGACAACAATCTCCATTCCTGCGATATTGCGTCCATCTTGTCCAGGCTCGGCATATGCATCCTAAAGTCGAATATAAAATTGCGGGTTTCATACAACAATCATTCAAATTACTCATCCAGACGTACATTGGCCAGAATTGTCAAATGGTACATTGCTTGCTTCTCAAAATCCAGCGGCCCCAAAAGGAAAACGGTGCCTTCCGTTGTCTCAGGAGATATTATCTTTTGTCTTATAGCAAATAATGGCGAACCCTAAAGTTAAAATCCAAATGGTAGTTTATTTAAATAAGTTTTTTTTTATTCAACTCACCCATAACTCGAGGTAGACTGGTTTTTGAAACAGTGGGTTTTTACGAGCAATAACATAATCCAGTTCGGAGCCTCGCTTTGCATCCTTTAAAAAAGTAAAAATTCAATCGATAAATATCGGATAATAATGTATGATAAAAGTTAAATCTTTTCGTACAGAATAAAGACATCAAAGATGAATCTCAAAAATTAAGAATACTACCACTGAGAAGACAATATGAAATTACGTAAATAAGTTTATAAAATATATACAAAAGTAGAACACAAATCTTAATAGTTTTTTTTTTTTAATTTTAGAAGAACTCTTATATTAAGAAATTATTTATAAAAATAAGTAAAGTGTGTAGATTTGAGTGTGATTTTCGTTTTTGGTGAGATTTCTTTTCTAAGTGTACAGTTTTAGTGTCACTGACTTCATCATACAGGGATTTACGTTTAAAATGAGTAACAATTTACGAAAGTTAGAATTCTATTGATTTGGAAACTCACCTCTGGTATCATGATGATGCCCGGCTTATGTGGGAATATAAGGTCATGAGGTGTGCTAAAATTGGTGGCTGTAATTGAGCACAATTGCGTGGTCATGCCACAATTTGTGTCCTTCACAGAGACTTGGAAGTCATAGTAGCGGCCCGGCTCAAGACGTCGCTGTAAGACAACATTTGCCTGACAGACCGAATTGTACTTGGTGCATGGAAGCGATTCCACCTTGACGGTGGACGACGATGCATCGCCCATAAACTCAAAGGTCAGTGGATAGTCGAACTCCTCGTCAGTGGCACGCAATCTGTAGATTACAGAGCCGACCTGTGCGTCTGCCGGCACCAGCACCAGCCTCATGCGCGTGGAGGGGTCGAATTTGGGATCTGCTCCGTGAACGTGATGTAGACACAGAATTCCAATTAGGAGGCTGATTGTCAGCAATCGATATGCGGTCATTGCGCTCAGCCATGGGACAAACTGCAATAGTTGCCGGCATTGCTGTTGTTGTTGTTGTTGCTGTTGTTGATGCTGAAGCTGAAGCTGGGAGGTAGGTGGTTGATAATAGTAGCATTCTTCTTCTTCTTCTCCTACTTCTTGCCTTCTTGCCACATTCGTGTTGCTTGCGGCAGTTCTGAGACCGCATTGCGGCACATGTGTTAAGCGGTGACTTTTTCTGTGAAAACTGTTGCTACTGCTGGAAGCCATTGCTGTAATCAAAGATACGAAACGATTTTGTTAGAAACGGTTTCTATAATGTGTGGTTTAATTGACCGCAATGCTTAAGTCATATTATGTGTATATAAACATTTTTATATGGTATACCATAGCAATTATAGAAAAAGTTCTAAGTTTCTTGGATAACTATTTGATGACGAATTATCCACTTAATATGTGGAATTCGTTTGGTGATTACCTTATTGTTCTGAAATAAAAAACATTTAAAAAGCCTACATTGTTTCCACAATATTTTATTTTATTTATCAAGGCGATTTTAATTTTGTGCAGTTGTAATGACTAAAAACAGCAATATAATTATCACAGTTTTAAAGTGTCTGATAATCGAAGTTTCTAAATCACTCTATTATTATTCATTATTCATTCACTCTATTCATATATATTTTTAGCAGAAGTAAATTATCGTGAATATGAACAAATAAATGACTGAACATTTAACCTTTCTCTTAAGGCGCAGGGTAATAATATTAATATATATTTTCTAACATTTAATTAAGACAAATTATCAAAAAAGATCTTTAGAAAATCAAATCTGGAAAATTCATTTGACTTCTGGGGCATGTTGTAATTACTACACTTTATTGCAAATCTACTTCTGCATATTTTCATAATTCAATTATATTTAAAATTTTTAGGAAATTTCGTAAGCCTTTTTTATAATTATTATGTTATTTCATTACTAGGTAGAATGCTTTGTAAAAATCAGCGATTGCAAATCTACTTTTTATATGCTTACTAGAAATCGATTTCTTATTAATAAAAAATATTTATTAAAAAAAAAAAGAAAATAGACTAATTTTTTTTAAGATTGGTTATCATATGCTCCGAAATTATTTTGAAGAATATGAATAGCTTTATAGGGCGGTTTAATATTACTCTAATTGGTACTGATATTATTTAACACTTAGATTAAGAGCTGTAATATTCCTAAATAAAATGAAAAAACTAAAAACAATTTAGTTGGTTTAATAAATATATTAATGTCCCCAAAGTCATGTACAATGGAAAAAGTACCACATGGTAGAAGTTAATTTTTTGACTGAGGATATTTCGTGTATTGGCCCTCAACTCGAACGCGCCACGCTGCCTTCATCCATCCATCCAGTCGGCAAATGGATGGAATTAGCAACTGTATCTGCAGCCGATGCTGCAGCCGCTGCATCTGCATTTGTGGCTCGTTTGATGCTGCTCAGCTCAAACTTCAAACTCGAACTTATTGCGAATCCGGTTTTGTCCGCCACTCTGTCGGAGTGTCTGGCCTGCCAGCTAGTTGCATTCGCGAATTTCCAGTTTATGCAGCTGCATCGTCGTGTCCTTAACTGCAGCATGCAACAAGCAACAAGCGAATGACCAGTTATGTCAGTCGATTTGGATAGAGTCGACTTGAGGCGGGGCAAGCTAGCTCTGGCCACCCTCGCACCCTCGTTTTTGGCGCTACGTCGTTCAAATTTACGGCCAAGTATGTTGCAATATTATGTTTGGCCCGCATTTGGCTTAGACTGGCTCCAGTATTACATACTAACGAGTGAGCATTCGCAAGTAAGCCGCCAGTCTCAGTCCGAGTGGCACTCGCAGTCCCAGTCCCAGTCGCAGTCGTATTCGCAGTCCCAGTCCCAGTCCCCGACTCAGTCTCAGACTCAGTCCCAGCCTCAGACTCAGTCTTTTTCCCAGTTCCAACTCCCCAGTCCCTGTCAGCAACTTTTCCGCGTTCACTGGTTTTTAGACTGCGGCTCTATTGCGCAACAATTGTATCACACAATATTTGTGCCATTTGGTTAAATTTCTCTTAACACACATACGAAAATAAAAAAGCGCCAGTCGGACTACAAACTGCTCTTGTGATTGTAGTTGTAACTGTAGTTGTAGTTGTAGTTGTAGTTGTAGCTGTAGCTGTTGTTGTGGTTGTGGTAGTAGTTGTGCTGACGCCAGGCAGCCTAGCCTCTCCAAGATCTAAGTCCAAATTGTATTTTCGCAAAACTTTGATTGTCAACATGAGCCCATTAGCAGTGGAAGCATCGAAGGCAATAAATCGTTATTTTAATGGTATTAATGTTTGGGAAAATAGACTATTTTTTATTATTGGTTTTTATTCAGCTATCTGCAGGAAAATTCTATACTGATATATTTTGTAATCCTTTCTCAAAATATTTAATAGGCAAATATAATCATTAATATTTCAACATATCACAGATGTTTAAAGTTGAAGCAATGAAATTAAATTAATATTGTAGACTTATCAACCCATAAGAGTCGGATATTATATATATTGAGATTGCGCCTGTCACACAATATTTGGATCGAAAGATCCAAAGCAAAATAAAAGAAGCCATTTTTCTTGGTACTCAATGAACTCAAATTGATTAAAAATGTATCCCTAAATGCATATCCAAAAATAAAAAAACTATATATATTGTGTAACAATTTCAGGCTCAACAAATATATCTGCATTAAATAAAATCGTAAAAATGTAGTAAAAAAATATTTACAAAAGGTGTGCCAACGTATGATAATAATAATAACAATCTGCATTAATCTAAGAAACAATAAAAAAAAGTATAAAAGAGATTAATATAGCATAAACAGTCTCGATACTAATAAAATATAACATTGTTGTTTCTTTTCTGCACACCTTGAGAGTGTAAAGTTATGTATATGTATATATATATATATATCTCAGCCACGCCTCTTCAAATATCTATATACACTTTTGCATAATTGCTTACTGTCAGAACCCGTCAGCAGTCTAGAATCAATGCAACGCTTATTTTTCTGAGTTGGAAAGCGGATCTTGCTCGATTATGAGGTATGAATTCGAAGTGAATTTTTAGTTTGATTTTCCTCGGAACCGATCTAACTATTACAGTTGCGCGAAATATATATTCAGAAGTTTTTTGGATTGTTATATTTTGCCGTTAAGCATTAGCCTCGTGCGACAACGGTCCAAGTCAAAGCATTCTGAGCAATTTCTCAAAAAACTACAATATTTATAAAATATTTACTGCAGCATACATCGGGTGAGAAAACTGACTAATTTAATATATATCACATTTAAATCGATTATTTTATTTTTTAATAGGTTGTCTCTTTTTCATCTCGATTAATAATTGATATTATAAAAAACATATCAATTCTTAATTTAAGGGATAAGCATCCATTGATATTTTTGATATGGTAAGAAGAAAAATACAAAAATACAATATCTCTAACACTTTCCTCTGTTCTTCGACAGAAGCAGACCAACCGAATTATCTCTCCGGTTTATTGGTCCTTAATCATAAATCGACCTCTTTCATTTTGTAATATTCATTACTAGGCTTATTTCAACATGTTTATTTTGGATGTTGAAAAATTCTTGGAAACGATGTGTAGTGATGAAATTGTTATTCATATTTTTTATGCATGTAAAATACTCTTTCATCACTTTCCTTTTATTATTTATTGGGGGTCACTTTCTTATATTGCAAGGAAGTTTTGTTCTTAAGAGATTAAAACATAACATTGGATCTGCAACGCTATGAAGTTAACCATTATCTTAGTTGCTGCATAATGATAATGATGTGCACCAAACACAATTAATTATAATTAAATAATTACATATACATATAATTTGCACAATATTGATTAGACTCCAACTGGATCAATTGAATGAACGTTCTTCAAAACAGCAATTGTTAGAAAATGTCGAAAGATTCTATGAAATGGACTACACTTCTCAAATTGCTTATTCGTGCTTCATTATGCTTGCCTCATATGCGTGAAAATACTCTTTCAACTCTCGCTCAAAATTTAAGGAAGTTTTTTTTTCCTTGCCTTTGACATCTGTTGATATGAGAACTGGATCAAGTTAGAAGTTTAGGCAATTATTGATCTAAAATCTAGTTACACAGCTCGGGTGTTTATGAGAAGGGATTAAGTTGCTAGATAATAACATTCAATTTAGTTGGCTGCAGCAATAATGCATTTAGTGAAGAGTATATAAACTTCGACCCCATCGATGGTTGATGATGCCCTGTACGATGAATGTCCTTCCTTGTGGTACGGTAAGTAGTTAATGTCTGGTCTGGTCTGGTCTGCGTTGTGATCGCCCCAAAAATCGTGAGTTCGCTCTGCTGTAAAACAAGATTTTGGGCGTTGTTCAATTTTTAGGCTGACTTCGCATGCGAAAAATGCAGCAGCCGCTTTTTGAGTTGAGCTGAGCTGTGCAACAACTTTTGTATGCAGCTTTGCACGGCTGTGGCTGCAACTGCTGCAACTAGCTATGGTTGCATTCAACTAGAATGAAAAAAATGTGTTGGAAATAAAGTTGAACCCGATGGCAAACTAATCTGCTTCACGACAATGGACCAGCAGCAGCAAGTCATATACCCAGCCAGCTATGCCTGACGGCCAGGTAACCAGGTAAGCCAGCCAGCCAGCCAGCTATCTAGACAACCAGCCAGGTAAGCCAGCCGACGATGCAGACTGCTTATACACTTTTATTTAACCACACTCGCCTCAACCCGCACCCGACCGTGATATGACCGTCCTTCAGCGTGGCTGTCCATGTTTTCCTGCCTTCACTATTACAGGGGATTGTTGGATTTTGTCTATCCGACTTTCAGTGCGTCTGGGCCCCTTCCTCGCCAGCCAGCACTCGGCTTATGCCCGTCTACTTTTCATCGTGTGTCTGTGTCTGTGTCTGTGTGTATATTTATGTGCATATTTGTGTGTACATATGTGTTCGACGAACTTTTTACTGCTGCAGCTGCGGGTGTGCTTTGGGTGTGCCACAGAGCCTTACTTGGGAGTGCCAGACTACAAAATATCCTCTTCTCCGATCTTGAAAGTGAATTCGCACACAGTTTATATAATTATTATGTCCACGTTAAAGGTATTTTTAAATGAAATATGTAAAACAGACAGGACACACCTTAGTGGACTCTATAAAGTGAACATCAAAAGATAAGTCGCTTAAACTTTGACTATTGTATCGTCGTCAGGATCTATCTACCAAAAGTGGAGTTATTATATTTGTTTTCCTAAGTTATGGATGTGTAAATGGGTGCGGAAAAATTTAAATGTGAGTCTGCTTAAGCAAAAAAAATGTTACGTACTTTTGAATTTTATACAAGGATTTGTTACTATATTTTTGCCGATAATACAGAATGCCAATATTGATAATGATCAATATTATATATATAACTTATGGGTTCGCAGATGTTTCCTTATGACGAGTATATATAGCAGCATATTATCATCATAGCAGCATAATCATCATGTCTTTTCATCGGTTCGTGTTTAAAAAAAGGGTGCTCCTAACTATATCTGAAATATCTGGGAAAACAGAAAATTTCGATAAACTGTTTATGTGACAACTATATTCATACTATACACATATATAATTGAGTGATCTTATACTTTGGAAACCAACATATTTTATGTTTAATGTCAAATAAAATCAGCTACAAACCATTAGCCAAATTTACCGCCTAAATCTATAAAAACACAAATAACGCAAAAGTGTTACAATGAAAGACTGATGGAAATTACTTTATCTTTTATGGTTGAGGTTCAGAAAGAGTTATTTATCTATAAAAATGCCTCGCACGGGTCACCAAACTCCAAAGGTCTATGGTTTCAAATCATAATCGAACTGGTCAAGATAAAATATTGTACTCTTTACAAGAATTGTGCGCGGTTCCACACGGTTTTTATAATTAACAGCGTTCGTTTGAGACAAGAAGCAGCAAGCTGCTAGCTGGGCCTGCAATTTACAGTCAATTGTAAATGAAAAGCACAAACAATGCACAAGATATGCACGCTGAGCTTGAGGCCAAACCACGGGGGTTGGACCTGGACCCGGGTCCAGAAAGTCACTCGATTAGTTTCGCTGCCAACGATGACGTTGGCTTCGTCATCATCGTCATGATAAGCATTAACAGACTTCAAGATCTACGCCGTCATCGCCTGACTCCGCTTGGCCTGCCCCCTTCGGAGTAGCCAAGTGCCCCCAAATCGCCCCCTCCTCCGCCTCCACCACCGCCTCTGCCTCTGCCTCTGTCAGCTTAAGGTTGTGTGTGTTATCCGCTCGTCGTGCTGTCATTTTGGTCTGTCATGATGTTGCTGCTTTGTTTCGGTTCTACGATTCGTTCCTTTGCATCGGAGGTGGCATGCGGAATGGGCTCCACACCGTCGACTTGCATTAAAATTAAGCAAAAAAAAAAAAAAAAAAAAGAAAAAACAGAAAAAAAATGTAAATAAAAAGACTCACAAATGAATGCAATAACAACGACGGGCCTACCATCAACGAGCATTTTAAAAACGTGCGTGGGACTGCCAGCGGCAATGACGACGCGTACCCGGTGCAAAGAGCCAACTGTGGACAACCTCTGTAAAATTCACAGGCAGTTTGTTATTGACCATACTGATCTGTGCTGGTGGTGCTGGTGATTGTTGATGGTGGTTAGGAGGGGTCTACGGCTAACTGCTAACGATGGCGACGCGCAAAAAACACTCAAATTGAATCTTGACTTTATTGGTATCAAGCCCCTTAAAAAAGTTATTGCAAACATGAAAATAATTGGCTTAATTTATGTTTGCTTTTACCCATAGGCAAACTTACTTAGCGTTAGAGAATATTTAGATTTCCTCGTTCTAATTTATGATTTCTATTAAAAACTTTCAAATTCTAAAAAGCCAAGACTCAATGTAAACTGAGGAATATGATCTATCACATCCCTGTAATCGATCAAAATAAAGCATCTGAAATGGAATTGCTTATCCGCACATCTCACATTTCTATATAACAGAATATGTTTCTTGAAACTATATTATTACTGATGCTTCATTTCTAAGCATTAGTGACAAGTAAGAGATGAAATTAATCAAATATTTTGAGCGATATATAAATATATACAATGTCAAAAGTGAATCGAATCCCCTCAAAAAGAAGATAAAAAAATATACAAAATATCTCAAAAAAAATACGTAAATACGACAAATTTTATTTTTAATTATACGTATTAAAGCTTACAAAAAACTAACAAACAAGCAAATCAAACAAAAGAATGAAAAATAAATAATTAAATTAAAATTTTTCAAAATAATATAAGCAAAATTATTCGAATATTTTAAAATATAACTATAAAAATACATTAATACTCATGTTAAAAATGGGTCTTAAAAAAACTATACATAAAAAGACATCTGCTAAGCTGGCGACTTGTAGAACGGAGTGTGAATGATGAGTATGAACAAGATTAAAGGCGACAGACGAGACGATCTGGTGGAGCATGGAGCACGGCACATGGGCTTGGTTGTGGAACCAATGAGACGACACTTATGCGTTGTCTGTCGCAATTACTCTCCTCAATAACGTAATAATTTACCTCCTTTTCAAAACCACAGCTGCGTCAGAGTGTTAACCATGCTTAGCTAGCCCGCAACAATGATGATGATGATGATGATGTTGATGATGACGACGTTTCCGACGACAGCATTGTGGGCGTTGGACATAAATGATTGTGTTTTGTTGTGTGAGCTTTCGCACACTTATTGTTCTTCATTTGGCGACTCGAGTTTGTAATGATCAACTTGAGTTAAACGACTCTCGTACAAACTGAAACAGTGTTGGGCAATGCTGCGGTACACATGAAAGAACACATTCTCATTACATGCATTTATCGTCGAATCATCGCGAAATCAAAAGATTTTAGCAACGAACGTGGATTTATCGCTTTTTAATTTAGTTCCGAAGCCTATCAGAATTGCATTAATCAAAATACGTTTTCTACACTAAAATGAAGTGTTGTTAATCCTTTAAAACCGTAGCCGTAGTTGCTTAAGGTTTTGACTATAAGTCGTCATAGCTGGCATCAATTTGAGATAATTAAGAAATAAGCTGTCGGCTCTGTGCCAGTTCAGTTTGTGCTTATCATGAATTTGACAACAAATTTGTTTCAAAGATGTAACTTGATTAAAGGGTTGCATCAATCATTATTCAATGCCAGAGTGCGCTCTTCTGGGGCGTTACCTATTTTATAAATGAGGCGATCCTAAAAATGAAAACAGCTGCAATACCTTTTTTTTTTGTTATTTGCTACGGTACTACGGTTTAGAAGAAAACAGAAATTTTCTAGTAAAAACTAATTTGTAAAAGATATCAATAAAAACGGAAACTGTCATTTAGTTTTCATGGTTTGTGTTTGGGTTATACGAAAAAAACGATATTATGCTGACAATGGACTTGATATCAATTTTGGTTAGTAAAATCGTCTAAAAGATATGTTCTTAATTAAATGAAACATTTAGACCATAAAAACTGACAACAATTTTGCGAATAAATTACTACTCTGAAATAACTTTTATTTAAATATTTAATCAACAATTATTTTGTTTCTTAATAAGATATACAGCTTTAAAAACCTGAAAACAGTTAAGCAAGCATAGAATTAATTCGATTTAAAATCGGTGTTGCTAATAGTGATATATAGCTATATATATCTACTGTCTCAAGGCGTGAGAAACGAAGCCAACTGTTCACAGTAGGCAATTCATTTAAATGCAAATTAATGCTCAACGCATTACTAATCTGCATTCGATTCAAAAAATTGAAAATTAATGTTGTAGCTTCTGATATATAAATAATAGAATAAGAGAAAAAAATAAATGACACTCAGCAATTACACAATGCTTATAATTTTAAAATGTCAAAGAACGTCAGACTTGGCAACAGTTTTCCGTAGTTACACTTATTTCACACTATAATTGACTAAGTGTTACAGTTCATTTCATTGTTAAACACTTTTATGTATACATATGTTACATATGAATGTGTGCAGGGCATTTAATAGTCGTTCATTCGGTTGCTATGAAACCATTGAGTAAGAAGTTAAACAGTGTCGAGCATGCCAGCGATTTTTGTACTGTCAGCGCTGAATGCGTTATCACAGTAAAATATTTTTAAACTTTTAAACACGAAAGCTTGCAATATAAATAAGTTTGTTGGCTTTCTGACAAAGTTGTAAAGTGCCGGAAGATTGTCAGTTTTGCCATTGCGGCAACCAAAAGTGGGTCAGACAAGGCCGATTTCGACTGGTTTTTTGTTTACCTTAACTTGATGCACGCAAATACCACATACATCAAATACACGATTTATCACGTATTACCTCTATAATACGTATTTTGTATGTAAATAAGTATGCGAAACTAATTGCGGTAGCTAAATTTGGAGTTTGATATCGTTAAGTTCTTTATCCGCCATTTAGTAATGGTGTCTTGGTTTAGAGTTGAAAATCCGATCCGATTTAAATACATATATATGTATATACATACGTATCAATATATATAATTCTCTTGTTCGTATGTAGGTCACTAAACTTCGAGCCGATTACAATCAAATTTCTGTGGGTGTCTGGGTGGCTTTCAGCTTAGTAACTATTTCGACTGACAGACGATTATGGCTATATTGAGTTGGCTTATAATGAGACTTCTACTTTAATGCGTTGCACACTTTACGCCAGATGTATAATATCCACTTTAATTATACACATATATTGTAATTAATATGTTGTGGAGTGTTATTTATTGTATTCTGATTCCGATGGTAGACAAAGTGAAAAAATAAGGGGGCTGGAAAATCTATAAAATTGATAGGCCAAAGCTTTAGCGTTATAGTCACGAAATTTGGATGTTGTATACTTATGTGGATATCATCCATATTCAATATTTGTAAATTAATTAATAAAATTTAATAACTTAAAAAAATCAATTATTTAAATGTACTCTATTTAATTTAAAAATAGAAATTGGACAGCCAAAAAATTAAAGTCACACTTTTAGGAGAAGCAAGCTTCGAAGATGGGTAAAAAAAAATGCATGTGGCACCCAACTCTGCCCCACAAACCTTTAAAACCTATTATGCAGATAAATAATTAACTCGTTCAGTAGACTACATGGTAAAGTCACGCCCACCTATTGCAGCTGTAGTCCCAAACTTCACACGGCTTAAACCTTTCAAGCCGCAACTAAACATTTTGAAAATGCATAATGACAGCGCAATTCATTATTTTCACTGGTCTTTCAAAAAGCATTTACAACTCAATTTCTAATTAAGTAGATTTCCAACAACCTCTTTATGTGACTGTCTTAAACCAAATCTTCACTTGTGATTTTTTATATTAGATATTTATACATAAATTTTAAGTAAGTGTTTGGAGGAGATGAGCAAAATATTAAAAGTAATATTCAGACCGGATCATTCAATTTTATTAAGTGACACGAAAATCAAGAACTGAAGGAATTGTTAAAAATAAAACCAGCAGGAACACTGCGAGCTATTTTTGGGTCTGTATGACGCTGCATTTTGAACAACAGCTCCAATTGCCAGCAATCGAAACCAGGGCTGGAAAAGCTAAGAAATCGAGAACCGCTTGATCATCATGTTTTTTTTTTGTAATTTAAGCTAGGAATCAGAGGCAATCAGCAACCGTATTTAATAAATGATTCAAGTATAATAAAGAAATCATGACAAATCATTCATTTTGGTGAGTCTTATTAGAGTGAAAATTGTCTGATAAGCCAATTCTTATCGACAATTCTGTGGACCCCATGCACTTATTTTAGTAATAAAATATATACAAAATCTTTACCAATAAAATTTGTCTTTTGCAAGCCGCTGAGTATCAGTATCACATTTACCGGAACAAATCGAAGAAATCGGATTAGGTTCGGTCACATCACTTTAAACCACTCCATGTGGGGGTTCTAAGGTCGAAGGAGATGTGTTGCCACTCTCTTGGCTTAAATGGCCTTTGCACTTATTCATTTAGATATTTTCAATATTTGTATAATTTTATGTTGTGTCACACGTGGTATTTTATATAACAAAAAAGAGAGAGAGAGAGGGAGTCACTTTCATACACTGCACGCAACTATGATATATATTTAAGAATTTAAATATCAAGTTTAATGATAAATTGAATACAGGCCCCGATTAAATGAAACCGCTCGCCCCGAGCCTGTTTTGTTATGCTTTAGATGCCAGACCGAGATCTGATTGTTGTTTTGCCCGTCGTTGCTCAAATGGTACTAGAAGCCAATCGGGCATAAAGACCAAACGGCCGATGCAGCTGAGCTGAGCGCCATCGTCAAGAAAACGCTCATTGATCGCTCACAGAAAGCCGGTTTTAAATATATACATTTATATATGTATACGTATACATATACATATACATATATGTGTATTTTTAGGTAGATAGTACTGATGGAGTTGCGCTCTTTAAAACGCTTGCGTCGTTGACCGCTCTCTTTGCCGATGGCACATTTGCGAACCAGTTCTATTCTGTTCTCTTCGTTTGACCGACCCGCCTCAAGCTGTAATTTCGTAAGCGGGCAAATAAAGCGGAAAATATCACATGCAGGAATATAGGCGTCAACACTTTGTATATGTATATAGTAATCTACATAAATATATAACAGTATTTCCTGTGTATGTGAATTATTTTTTCTCAATATTATTACCACAAGAGCACTTATAACTGATGAGTTTGATAAGGATCAATTTCTTAGCTTAAATAAATCATCTTTCCACCGATTGTTCCTGTGGAAGCTATTGAATACATTTTCATTTACTCAATAATCTAAATTTGTCTAAATCTAAGGAGCGCAAACCTTGTGAGTTTAATTATTGTATCTTGTTAAAGAAACTAGTCTTTCATACACCAAATCATCGCTTCTTTAAATAAGTGATTTATAAAATATAATGAAATATTCCGATCTCGCCGATTAGAAAGTTAAGCTACTGTTTGTCGGTTATCTTATTATTCAGAAAGTAAATTTGAAATATTTATGGTTATAGCTTTCTAAAACTAGAAGTTTCCATTCGAAATTTTAGCTAGGACTTGTTATAAGAGTTGTCCTATTTAATGTAGCGGTTTTTTAAATTGGTCCGAAGAGGACTATTCTGATGGACAGTCAGAATTTAAATAGGCTATTTACTTAACCCAAAGAAATTGTTTTTAGTGCCTCCATTGATATTCAAACTCGTCTTAGCACTTATTCTAAGTTAAAAAAACACAGCCCCGGAACTTTAAAGATGTCTACAAATCAAGCTTCCCAAACTAAATCCAATATTAAAAAAAAACTCAGCTCAGTGACTCACTGTTTTTCTCCAAAAGCCCGATATTTGGACATCCATTTGCTTGCCAAAGTCGGATCATCCTCTATTAAAACGTCAAATTAACTAGTGATGCGAAGTATATTTTTGTTGTTGCAAACAGCGATTTTTACGATGGGAAAAATTGTAATTAAGTTTTCCATTTTAGTTAGCTTTATATTTCAGATACCAAGGTTTGGGTTAGTTTGGGTTAGTTAGTTCGGCTAAGTGACATTCGTCGGGTATTAGCAGCAACAAAAAATATTTTTTCAGTTTGATGATCATGTACATAAACTTATATGCTCAAGTTACTCATAACAATAAAACTCCTGGGAAAATATAACATGATTTGTATAAGTAACAGCATTAAATTCAGAAGGAATTATGGATTGACACATTTGCTAACACAATGTGAAATGTATTCTAAATTTAGGAGATATAAAATTGATCGGCAGCAATGACTAAAGTCAAAAAAACCACAATCGTCTGCCAGTTACATTGACAATTTTCTTTTTCGTTTTTCTTTCCGACTGAAAGCTAGTTTGATTAAGCTTACAAGTATAAATAGAGTAAAAAAAAAGAAATGGGAACGGAAATTACACAACAAAATAAATGTTACATTATTTACTTTGGAAAAGCTTAATAATGTAAAGCGTGAAATCACGTTCCGTACCTAAAGATTTAAATAAAACGAATATGCAATATTGCAATTTTTGTTGCACAGTGTTATTAAATTTGTCGCGGGCGGCAACATAAACCGGTCTGAAAAGGCCCAAACCCAAGCCTGTACAATGCACAGATGTTGAACTCATTTCTCATATTAGCCTTCGTACAATAGCTTTTTTCAAGTGACGTTGAATATATATTGGCCAAAGCCATTGCAGCTAAAAACTTCGCTTAAGGCAATACCAAAAATACAAAAGGCAACAATTGGTAACCACAAGTAGCAGACGATGGCTTGTTGACATTACTTCCTCTCCACCCGCTTTATTAATCACTGCATTTCAGAAACCAAATGTTAAGCAAACATCTAATGATTTCTTTGGTTCATTATTGATTATGATAGTTTATTCATTTTTTTTATCAAATGTTTCCCATAAGCTCATGTAATATGTATTTTTTTTTAATTTGAAGCAACGCAACAATTCAAAAAGTAAAATTTAATATATATTTTCTGATTCTGAGGTTATTTTGTATAATATTTATTGTAGAATATTTAACTAAATCTGCAATTATGACTTAAGATAGGTAAACTTTGATACTTGTTAATTATTGCCTGATGAGTTTTCTTTTGTTAAGGTCAGGAAGAAATTTTTATTAGTTATGAAGCCTATTACATTTTAATACAAATAAAATTATCATTTAATATTTTTGTATGTTTTAGAATAACAAAAAAATAACCATGACCTATTTATTCCATCGTTTGTTTTTTTTTATACTTTTCCCCATTTCAACTTCCTAGCCCTTTCAAACCCATCCTTCCAGCTTAACCATTTTTATTTGTGCAAACTATATAATTTGGTTATCATAAAAAAAACAAGTAAGTCCTTGTCCTAGTCATAAAATGTAGCCCTAATTTATATAAAAACCAACACACAATTTTCCAATTAAGGCAATCGTGACAATAGTTGTGCTTCTTCTTCTGTGCTCATAACCTAACTTAATCTAAGTTCAATGTCATAATTCAATGTCATAAATGGAGTTTTTGGACTTGAAAATATGCTCAGCAAACACGTTAAAAAGCGATTTGTATCGATTTTCATAACGCCCCGTAACAACATTAATTTGCATTAAGTTACAAAAACGTATATTCAAAATATTATATCTCCACTTAGATGTAGCTTCAGCTGTCAATAATACTCAAAGGGACACTAATTTGACATAAGATAATATATATATAAACATGTTGCTTTTGGCTATAAAAACATTAGAAATCGATTTTGATTGACGTTCGGAACAAAATGAACGTTCGAATGGTGTACAAAAACTTGTATTCCTAATTGCATGTCTCCTGCTTCTATAGACATCCAGAAATGGGTAGATCGACTCAATGCTAATAAGGATAATAGCTGTTGGGTTCGAAGATTAAACATTATGTTAGCTGCATAGTTTTGCACAATTTCGTAATACTCTCTTTATCATTTTTAATATGTGCAGGATTAAGACGCCTAGTCCCATCTGGTTGGGCTAGGCGTTAAGCGGTAATAAATTCGACTCTTTATTGACACATTATTGATTTTGCATTCCAAAGTTGAGGGCTTAAGTACTTGTCTCAAAAGATTCCCAGTTGTTGATTATATCTTGTTGAATGCAGAAAACTAATTTCTTTTGCAGTGTCTCTTTTCATTATAGAATTGAGTAAACATCTGCATTGACGTAAAGTAAATTAGTTTAGTGGCTATGTGGTCTGTGGGACAAAATACACTGTTTCCAGTCAGCTAAAATTTGACTCAGATTTTACTACCCGAATTACACGCAACCAAACGGTCTATTTTGATTTAGGTTAATTGCATTGCTTGTTGTCTGAAAGTCCCACATACATTCATACATAAATGTATATATATATTTACATACATAGACATGTACACACATGTACAAAGTGAGTACTTTCGGCTGAAACCAGTTTATGCATTTCAATAAATTTCTTATCCGCGTTGACGGGAAGAGATTAAAGGTCAGAACAGTAAGATACATTTTTGGGTACAATAACCTCGGTCAGTATGTGTGTACATTTTTGCTTAAATCGATAGAACTCGAAAGTGTCTTCAAATAGGAAAAAATAAAATAAAATGAAATACGAAAGACAGAAACTAAAACAATTGAGCTGACCAGAAGCCAACAAGTAAAACCAATCAAATTTATCTTGCTTAAACTGTTTCTTATAAATACGCTCCCAAATTAGAAATAAATGTTGTTAAGCTTTTGTGAGTACTGGCGCACCAATTTGTTTCTTTATCTTTTCATCCATTTGACGTACATGTGATTTTTATAATGGGCGCAGGTCAAGATTGTTTCACATATAATTCAATTTCGAAAATTCATGGTTTAGTCTAACAAGAAGATCATATATTAAATATTGTACATATCACAAATTTTTCACATTTTTAAAAACAAGATGATTACAAAAAATATAAATGAAAGAGAATTATCTTAGACAAGCCGAAGATTAAATTCTACATAGACCGGAGTTAATCTGCTGACATCTCAACGTTTGTTCAGGCTTTAAGCAATATTTATTTATAGGTTTGCCTTTTTCATGATTAGCGGTAAAATTAAATTTCTTGAGCAAGAAGACGTTAGTTGAACTTTGATAATTACTTTGACGAACGTAATAAAATCTCTCTCTGTAATTATTTAATTTTTAATACCTCAAGACCGTACATAAACATCATACTCCAGACTCTGATAAATTAAATTTCAACAGATCACCTCCGGTCCGTTAGCTTCGCTGTGCAGATAGGCTAAATAAATATACATGCCAGATAAAACCCATCTTTCGACATGCAACCTTTATTAAGGCAAACAAAATTTTGAGATGAGGCGTTGCAGTTGGAATAACCATACTCTATAATACTCTTAACGCATTGTAAAATATCTGAAAACATTAGTTATCGATTGGTCAACCACTAAATGTTGGACATGAATATTTTCAAAGAGCATAAATATATTGCAGCTTAGACATTATTGACCCAAATAAAGTTAATTAGTATGTTACATTCTTGTTGTAACTATTTGACTTATTTTATGTAATATTTTATGCATAATAATTACAAAATATCTTCTTTTTGTATTGTTACTTACAAAATAGTACAACTCAAGTCTAAATTTAAACCATTTTTTGGTTGTGTTTGTTTTTTGTTGATTTATTGGAGCACTTCTTCTGTAATTAAAACCGTCCAACGATAATTAATTGCGCAAAAGCATCGCAGTCTTTGTTTTTTGTTATTTTGCTTTAATTATTCGAAATTAATTGTTTTATTTGTATTTTTATTTTTATTTAGCACAACACGTGAGGGAAGCCTTTTTCCCTGTTTAAAACTTTGCAACAGTTTAGGCGAATCACTTAAAACATACAAATAACATTGTCGCAGTTCAATTTTATTTTGCCAACTTTGAATATTTTTGTAGAATGCGAACATCACATTATTAATATTATTTTTTTTTAACAAGTGCCAAAGTTATTAGTTTACAGTACAAAACACAAATTAGAAATAAAACGAACTCTTGACCACATCGTAAGGACTGTTTGGCTGTTTTGATTTGCGTTTGGACGGCTTGAACGAGAGAGCTAGTCCGAAATATGTTAAATTTCTAGTCCTGGAATATGGACGAAGCGTGTCCTAGTCAGCGAATACACTGGAACTTGGAATGGCTATGGCCATGGCTTTCAAAGTTGGTGGAAATTCAAATTAATTCCTTATCCAATAATAGTTTGAGAGCTGACTAATGGTTCCGTAAAAACAGAAGCTACAGGAAATTTGCATAATTACATTTTATTGTAATAACCGAATATTAGCTAGAAATATATTACGGATTCGTAAATGAGGTTTTCTAATTGAACTTTATAGAAAACTTCACAAATACTTAACGTGGGTAAACAAAAGTGTAATATTTACATTAATGTTTTGGGGAAATATTACTGAAACACCCTAACTCGATTTGCATACAAGTTCTAGTAATGACCCCTCTGGCTCTCGCCGCAAAGTCTATAGCTATGGTTACCAGTAGTGGTCAAAACATACGACTGGACTTTCCATTAATTCAGAGGATTGCATGAACTTTAGCCCGGAGGCCGAGTACTAAGCAAAGGTCCGAGCATTTCTATTGTGGTGACGAATAGAAATTATGGCCCGGTGCTCCTCACATTCAGTTTAAACCAGCAAAAAAACTTAATAAGAGAGAGAACCTGTACAGCAGTAGTTGTATGTGAAGTGTTTGGGCTTCCGGGGTTTGTTGCCGTACACTATAACCAAGTTTGACTAGTGAAGGTTTCATTTGCATGCTACGGCTATTCTCAGAGAGGGCAGCAATGTTTATTAATTGCTTGTTTGACACAACTTTATTCGTCAGTCAACTCAAGGCATGTGTTGGCCCCCAGCAGCAAATTGATATTCATAAGTAATTTTCCCTTGGGTTGCATTAGTGGGGTGCACAAAAATACAAGTATGTCGTATTTTAATTCGCAATTCTCCTATTAATTGGGGACACATAAACTACGTGGTATTTGTGGTTAACATTTCCATGCTTAGTATTATACGCAACAATTAATAGGGACATCGTCACGCCGAATATTAAATACCCTTGTAGAGAATCCTTTTCTTTATAAATCATGCTTTAAAAATAGAATAATTATTATTTTTATGTCAATATTATGATTACAATCTAAATAATATGAAATAAAAATTGAATAAAATTAATAGTTAAAATTAGTTGCTGACAGCAGAACTTGAGTCTGCAAAAGCATTAAATCTTTGCCATATCGAAATTCTTCACTTAAATATATTTATTATATATTATGAATTTAATTTACACCCTCAAAATTTTATTACTCTTCCTTCGTGGGCGAGATTTCGCCTTGATTTTTAGCATCTAAGCATTTTATGTTTTTATTAATTAATAATATTTTAAGATTACAAGCACATTTCGTATTCTGAACTAGAGTATCTCGCCGTCGTACACTCTTGTCAAGGACACTTTTACTTTTTTATGCCTTGTAGGCCACAGGTATGATGCATATATCAGATCAAACTCTTTGCGTGCTACATGCCATCACATAAAATAATAAATGGTCTAGTCGGGATTGATTGTCTAGCAGATACCCTACACCCAGCATGCATTGTTTGTTAATTCATAAAAATAAAGAAAGTAAGTGTGTTCTGCGTGAGAGTGTTTGACTAGAAAATGACTTAGTAGAAAACATCCAAAGTTGCTCGCTTTGACAAGTAGCTGTTCTTCTTTCTGGAGATTGTATGTGAATAAAAAGCAGGTGCTTTTAAACATAGAGGTATTTAGTTAAACTTCTCCAAGATTTTTATTAAATAAATGTATTGCATGCGGCTAACAATTCATTTTGCAGTATCTAAATATTTGAATGCCCGAGATGGAGACATTAGTGTAGACAGATTGTCGGTTAATTGGACTGATTGACTTACACATTAGATTTTAGTACATATCACACATATTCGCTTGCCACATTCAAAAATGCTTCGTAGTCTTTTTATCCATTTTCAGGCAGAGAACATAAGACAAGTCGAAATTCATAATTATAAGATATTAATTGCCTAGGTAAATAAATGCATATTTTTGTTATTTAACAAACCAACAAACAAAATCAACAGTTGAGCAAATATTGTCATATCAGTTTGTTGTTTTCCTTTCTCCTGCAGAGGACATATTAAGCTACAAACTAGATTTAGTGTATGTTCCTAGTAACACCCTTTAAAAGACAAAAACAACAATTGTAATTCAATTGAGTAAAACAATTAAAATTAACAACGTTTTACAATAAATTTATTGAACATGAGATGTGGAAAGGAAAGCTTTTTATTTTTAATTCATTTCACCAATGGCTAAAATATTATAAATAGAATCAAAAGAATGTTAAAGGGAAAATAAATTATTTTTAAGAAGCTAAAATTTGTCAATTCGGCAAAACTAAATCTGAAGCACGCATTTAAAATCGCAACATGTTTAAAAAAATTATTCGAATGTATGTTAATTTTTAAGTTTTTCAATATATATATTTTTAAATATGTATGTATATAAAAACATCCACATTTTTTCAAATAATAGGTGCTTGAATAGCATTGGAAATGCGCATAAAAATGCTTCAATACTATTAGGTTTCGACACGCATCCAATTTAACTCAGGAAACTGGGTCACCAACCCGAATGTGACCCAGGGGACTGAAATTGTGGCCACAATACTTACTTATTTATAAGCATTTACATATTGTAATTGAACCGTGCCATGATTTATGTTTGCTAAAGATGATTTGATGTACACAGTTGATACGTACTTATAATATGTATGCAGATTTAAGTAAATATGTCGATTAAGGAGCTGCCAGACCGTCAATGATGTAGGATTATAATCAGCGGGAGGAAACGGCAAATCAGACTCCTCGCACTTGAACGCTTGCGTCCCGGAGAAAAGTTATAGTTGAAGTTCGTGAATGGTTTCATTGCGATTGAAATTGTGAATTGACGATTATTTGGGTATACCCATTTGGGAACTTAGCACTTTGGTTCGAATAACATGCGTCTCTAACCGACACAAGCCAACTGCCGAATGCAACAAAATTTTAATTGTGAATTATGCATCTGCGATGCATTTGCAAATTGTCGAAGTTCACACAGAGCTGGTCGACTTGAAGTCCGCAACGTTTGCTTTGAGTTTCACGTGCTGACTGTCAAAGTAAATAAAAATAACAAAATCGCTTCACCTGGCACCTGTATCCTGGCAACATTCATTAAAACACCTTAGACGAGGCTCCGTACAGTTGGCTGCTCAGCTCTGCCAAAATTTTGCTGTTGGTGAGACGGTCTGCGCTGCTCTGGTCTGCTCTGGTCGGGTCTGGTCTGGCTAGACCCTTTTTCTTCTTTCTCTTTTTCTTCGAGCTTATTAATTTTTATTTGCATTTCTGAATCCACAATCCACATTCCACATTTGAGAACTGGGCGCCCAAAATCATGCAGCGGGCCAAATATTTAATGATCCCGTTTGTTTATTGAATTGCAGTCAAAACTTTTGGCACGGACGGAAACCATGCCCAGCTCGTCTGTGCCCCAGCCCCCCACTCGCCGCCCCATCACACTTATTGGCCGCAAGCTGGTACGCACGTGAGAGCATGAGTGGGGTGGGAGGTCGCTGTAGTCGTTGACTGTCACGTCTGTCAAAGGGCGAGGGCGACGCCCGAAAAGTGAAATAGCTTCTGTCAATATTCTGTCAATGGGCACATTTCCCCTAGTGCCACAACTGGGTAACTACCCAAGTAAGGACAGACTGTTTTCCTTGCGAGAAAGCTTGCATACATGCTCATTTTGGATTCTGTTGCTGTGCTTTCCCTTTTATATTTAATCGATTTAAGCGCTGCCGAAATCAATATATTTCGGCACTTTACTATAATTTCTATATAATTTATCATTCATGTTGGCTTCACACATATTTGTTCCAAATGCAACACTCAGAAATCACATATGTATATTTAAATTGAAAGTATATTCCAAAACAATGAGCATTTCCAATCCGCCTAATAAACGTTAATTTCATTCTGTGTGATTAATTTAATTAATTGTATATTTATTTTAAAGTCTAAAATTATATTACAATTTGACAATGTATTATATAATTTATTTAATTTCACAGGTTATATTCCAAATTATGTAAATTAACAGGATATAAATATGGAGGGAGTATAATTTTCAATCTATTGGAAATTGATTGGATATCAAGCAAAAGCCGTTGTCTTACGAATACATGAATAGATAAATATTTCAAACTCTTATTGTAAAGAACTCAAAAAGGTGTGTTCATCCGTACAAACATACAAAAATATCTATAAGGCCAATAATTTCACTGGTTTTCCTTCCAGTCTTCGGGCATTCAAAATCAGGTTAAATATTAAATTACCATTGGCAAATATTTCACTTGACTTGTAATCCACTGTAAAAACTGTTGTCACGTGCACCAGTTACGATCATATTCACATTTATTGTAAAACCAACGAGAAATCCAAGCATTTCTTTTCGTCATATTTTTAGTTTCAACATTAAAATCATATGTCCCAAAATTATGCTGAAAATACATAATGGTTAAAAAAGAGACTTCGGCAATATGAAATAATATTTACTATTGGCTCCGGAAAGATACGCTTCATATCAATGCGATGCAGGTGCTCATCGTGTGCACTCCGAAGCATTTCGTATTCCGTGCCACTCAAACAAGGCAGACACAAGTTGCATTCTGCTCTATTGCATGATTGGTTGCAATCGTTGCTTGCACAATTATTGAGCCCCGTTGCCAAATTCTTATCAGCAGTTACAATTTCAGAGAGCCTGTAATAAAAACGTTATAAATATAATAATAATAAATATGTGTAAATATAATTGCTTTAATTTTTAAACCATACTTGCTGCCACTAGTTCCAAAGTCTGTCACAGGTCGAATGCCGACCAAGTTGAGGGCACTGTAAAGCACTTGTTCGTACAAAAGTGCGTTTGGCTTGAAATGGGCGGACGAAAGATTCGGGGACATGTTAGCCTCCATGAGGTACACCTTGAGGTCCTCATTAATAAACAGATCGAACCGTAATAGATCGAAGAACTTGTGCGTTTTGTATGCACGTAGAGTATTTATTATATCCTGTTCTTTCGATAGAATAGTTGTGCGTATGATATGCTCGACTTGCGTCCATATTTTGGATGGATCCTTGTGCTGATCTCGGACATAGGCCTCAAAGGAAGTACGCATACCTCCCCCGTAGCTGTTGTAATATTTACGTAGCGAAGGAACTTCCCAGCTGGGCAAATAATCGTCTGCAACAACATATTTATCCTGGTTCTCGGCATCAAAGGGATAGTACTTGACAGGACAGTACCGAAACAGGACATCCCCATTATAGATGTAGACCCGTAATGGATTCACAGATGTGATCACAACATAAACGCCAATGTCAAATTTAAATCCATCCACTAAAAAAGGTCGTTGAATGAATTCCTGGACAAACGATTCATTCGACTGGAGATCAATATCGTTCGGAGCTTTCACTTTGATGTGCCGGTGTTCGTTATGCTTCTCCACAAAGAGTGCATTCGGATATGCTGCAGCATACTCCATAAAGTCATCTTTCTGTCCCGGAAGCCGAAAAGCGCGAGGTAAAAAGGGCAAAAGCGTCGTGCATAAATCGACTTTATTGGTTAAATAACCACAGCCGGGCAAATGGTTAACCAACTGATTCGCGTCAAGCTGTTTTAGACTTGGATTGCGCATAAATGGATAATCATGGGCCCACAACAAGTCCCAGTTACCATCTGACAACTCAACTCTTTCATAGCCAAATCTTTGAAGCAGATCCAAAACATGCACCAAATGCTCCTCTGTTGGACTGTTACTATAAACTGAATAAGTTCGTCTGCGATTTGGTATTATTTCTATGTCTGTTGTGTTATTCATTCTATTTTTAATTTGACTGTAATATGGCAGTAGTTCAACAAGTACGGCTGTCAGCACAGTTGCCGTCAAGAAAAGCATAACTGCTTTTAATGGTATTGTGCTCAAATTAAGTGAAGACGTTTTAGTTGACTTTTCTGACAGCTGTGAAATGTGAAAGTTTTCTATTATGCCACAATCATTTTAATTTCACTCCTTACTTACCGTATACTCATTGTGTACTTTGTCGCGATCTTCCTCATTTGAATTGAACTCCATTATAATGTTGCGTTTTGCAAAAATTAAACCATTTATTTAAATCCCAATTGCCACTAACCTTGTATTACATTTACAAGACAAAAAGAAACTATGCACAAATTAACCATTCCATATTAATCAGCTGATTTCTTCTTCTTTAATTTTGTACATTCTGTCTTTTGGCGCGTATTTGAATTGTAATTTCTCACCCTACATGCTAGCAATCGGACTGCGCAGCCGCAATACTTTGTAGCACAACTGTCCGTTAATTTTAATTTAGATGTAAGTTAAAGCTCTTTATATTTTAATACATTTCTGTAAATAATCCCAGAATAGTTTAATAGAACAATGTTATGCCTTTTACTTTTTCTTATTCATAATGGTTATATATGAAAGCCAGACATGCTTCAAATCCGATCGAAGAAATTGTATAAATAAAACGGACAAAATTGGCGATAATGTATTGAGTGGGTAAGAGCTAAAATACAGTGAACGTTCTTATTATTGCCCAAATAAATACTCTCTATAGCGAACTTCAAACTATGCCAAACAGTAAAAATAGTTAAGGAAATTAAGGTGAAATTGCAAATTTATCTATTGATATTTAAACTTTTAAGGGTGTTGAGTTTATTGTTATTTTTGTTTTTTACTTTTTTTAACACTTGCAAAATATAAACATTATTAACATATAAAATACATTTAAATAAAATGTTAATATGAATTTTTCTATTTTATCGCAGCTGTTAATTTCTGTGGTCATTTTCTTACAGCGCTGTAAATGCTCTGTTATTTACAAATTGTCGATAACATTGCAGCAATCGATGGTGTGTATTTGACGCAGCAAAAGAAATCGTTTTGCTTTATAATTTGGGGATATTTCATATATTTTCGTTATGTTTATCTTGTTTTTATTTTGTTTACTGCTAATCTACAAACACATATTTAAAAAATGAAATAAAAATAAATAATAATAATATATAAGCTAATAGCAGCTTAACCATAACAATTATATTTTTCCCGTATATTTATTATCACTTCTTGAATTGATAATATTGAGTCAGGCAAAGAAGCATATTATTAACAATTACTGAGCTTGTCTTTTATTGGTATTTCTGCAATAATCCTTCCACATTCCAAGTTTTGGAAGGCGAATTTTTAGAAAAAAAATGATCTTGTTTTCAAATATAACAATTTCACGTTTGATAATTTTTGCTTGTTGCACTCAAAATCCCTGCAGTTGTAATAAACTGTACCTGTCGGTTTTCTTGTTTTTTTTTTATAGTATATATGCAATTTTATGTTCGTTTATTTGGTGTTGTTTGTTAGTGTGTTGGTATGCGTATGTGTTTTTTTTTTAAATTTGTTTTTCGCTCGTAGTAGCATTTTGAAATTGTCTTTTGTCTATTGCTCAGTTTTATGAATTTTTAATTTTAAAGCCGTACTGACGTCGAACAAATTCATTAGTAGGACGCTTGCGGCGATACTCGGGATGCACCATGAACAGCGTGTGTGAAAATCCGGTGCCAAAATAGGTAATTCTGACGTGATGTATAAACATCAATGTACTTGGGACCATTGCCTCGTCGGGTATATCCGAAAGGTTCAATGGCAAAAAGGACTCTCACAGAAGACATGTGAGCAAAAAAATACTTAATTATATATTTTATATAAAATGTATCCATAGTTGAATGCTGAAAATGAAATGATGGAAAAGACTAATCGTGGTTACACTCTCATAACTTTATAATAAAATTTATAAACGAAATAATATTTGTTCTTAAAATTTAAATGCAGAATAAAAATATATGATAAAACACGAATTAAATTGTTTATTAATCGTAGATCGGTTCATTGTTAACGAAGAAAATGAAGTGAAAAATTAAACATTAATAAAAAAACGATTAAATATATAAAGACAATTGCATTTCTGGATAGTATCAAGGGTCGGTTCGTCTATCTACAATATTCAGATTGGACTACAAATAACATTTATTATTATTGCATTGAGGATTTACAAAATTGTTGTTTTTTATAGTATATATGTATGTATTTATGTTTGTATATGTATGTATTTTTATCAAAATTCAATACATAGGCTCAACACGCGATATATTAAATCGGAGCATTTCTCATACTTCGTGACCAAAAGCAGAGGCCTGCACCAGCCAATTTAATCAGAAATAAACAAAGTTAAGTCCTAATTCGATTCAATCAAAATGAATAGCAAAACATGGCCCCTTCCCCTCCACTACCCCGTACACTTCTCGCTGAATGGGCGTCTACTTCGCACTGCAAATATAGGTTGGCACAAGCAGAACAGACCCTTTAGACCACCAATTTTGCTTTCACTTCGCAACGATTGTGCTTATTTTTGTTTTCTGTTTTTTTGGCTGGAAATCTTTAAACGATTTGATGTACTTCATTCCGATTTATTTTGCATTTGGCGCTGCTACCAATTCAACGTATATTTTGTGTGACTGCTGAGCTTCTGACTATGTTTCAACTCTGAAGCCATCCATGCAGAAGATTTTGAATGAAAAGAAAAAAGCCTTCAGGGCTTTAGACTACTTCGAATTTCTGAACGAGGATCAGGTAAGAATACATAGTAAAAAAGTTAACATTATTTGGCCTCTAAGCCAAAAACTTATTACAGCTTTCGCGTGCGTGTAAAATATGCTCCCTGAAGCAATTTAATCCTTTGGATACAATTTATAGCCAGGACGAAGGAACACTAACAAATGTGCATTTTGTTTTAAGCGGTGAATGTGTAATACTCCAGTGTCTACATATTAGGGTAATTGCAATAATTTAAATGAAGCCAACATGCTTTTTATTATTCGACTTAAATTTTGGCTTATCCTATATTTATAGGTGGTTCGCAAAAAGGGGAAAATAGTTTACGAATTAGTAGACACATTGGAAGATGAGTTTCTTAATACTAAAAGTGATTTGAGTACAAACAAGAAAATAGTTAAATCTTCCGGACCAGAGGATATGATCACAAAAATAGAAAGTAAAAAGGTGAGTTCTTCATTATCATAACCAAAAATTTAAAACAACTATTTGTAGAAATGAATTAAAATTATTTAAATAAATTCAATTCAGCAATGTAACGTCCACACTAGGTCATTCCAATCAGTCTAGTCAAATCAGACCAGTCTGGCAGAAAATTGTACAAATGAAATTTAATCTTTACTGAACAAAGTACGAATTTCTTGTCCTTCCGCAAAGTCAGAATAACAATTTTTGTGACAAAATTCATTAAAATTTTCTAAATAATATGGTAATGCCATTGATTATATCCTGAACCAAATGTGAGAATGCGTATGCTGGAAAACTTAGTATACAGATCGCCTATTCTGTCTAGTGGATAACAATATAGTCCCCCCCATTTGGTGACCAAAGTACCCCTAAAGGCATGTTATGGATAATTTAAAATAACAACAGCTGTCCAAACCGAGGAATATAAACATTTATTTATCCAGGAGGGTATGCCGCATC
Organism: Drosophila demipolita; assembly: GCA_035042405.1. NCBI lineage: Eukaryota > Metazoa > Arthropoda > Insecta > Diptera > Drosophilidae > Drosophila > Drosophila demipolita. The sequence goes on along the minus strand of JAWNLI010000489.1, from coordinate 1,872,996 downwards.
TTTCAAAGGCTTAAAAGCATTTAATTGAAAAATTAAATTAAATACAACAAGAGTTTTAAAATGTTTTTATTTACGAAAGCGCGAATTGCCTTTTAAAAAATCCGATTATAACTCAATTAATTCTAATTTGGCAGCTGCGCTTAGAAAATTAATTTTTCTATTCCCTTTAAATCTTTTCCTGTACTTTTTGATGATTCTAATATATTTAATTATATAATCAAATCAAAGCCGTCTATTTTTTTTCGCTCATAACTTAATTTTTAAAGTATTTTCTTGTAAATACCATTTGGCAAGCATTTGTGGCTCGGCATCTTAACTAATTTGTAAAAAATCATTTTTACTTTACTCCGACGTATTAAAAAAAAAATTAAAGCAATTTTGCATTTATACACAAAATATCTAATCATTTTTCTAATTTTATTTTATCCGATCCAGCTCAGAAGAATTTACTTATAATACAATATTAAGAACTAAGTAAAGCTAAAAATGTTTCATTTTTTCAGGATAGATCATGTTCATCTAGAAATACTTCAACTTTTACATCTGGGCAATTTAGTATCTCATTAGCTCTTACATATTTATAAAAAAAACTAACAAAATACATTTCCATTTTATTTATTAAAGCCGGACAACTACGAAAGTCATTTGATAGATGTTGGATCCATTACATTTGGCGGCATTTTTGGATTAGGCGAACATTTTGAACAACGTGTGATAATGGCACGAAATACGGTGCAATGTTTATTACTTCCCAGGTTCTTTTTAATGGACAAGGAACAGAATCCTGGAAATATGTGGCAACGGCGATCAGTCTATTTAGACGTTATTATTCCATCGAGAGAAGCTTTGTTCGATGATTTTTTGAGGAATCTTAAGTGGAAAAAATTTAAGAGCGATTTTATAAAGAATAATATGATATCAAATTCAACGGATATTGCTAGACATGATGATATACCTATCTTATGTCGCATTGAAGAAAATAAATAAACTTATTATATGTCATTGAACTTGTTTATTAATTAATGAATTTTAGCACTTTATTTGAAATATAAAAATCAATCTTGCTTGCAGTTTAAATATAATTTATTTTATATTTAAGCATTCATAATTTCCCAAATAGCCGTAATCGACTTAGACATTTCTAGATATTAAAAAGCAAGACTCGTCCAAGCAACAAGTACAACATAGTTTTAAGTGCGTTTCAACGATTGAAAAAATAAAATTAAATGCAGTTGAAAGAAAGTCCCAAAGAAACACATGTCATGCACTAGGTGTGGCAAAATGAAATATATTATGATAAAAATTATTAAATTATATATTTTGCGTTGCAATAAGCATCATTGCAGAACAATTTTCGGTCGTATGAACATAGAAAATTAGATTGCACTTTAAGTTAATTTAAGTTTTGGACAATTTAATGGTCATCCGCTAGATACAATAAACTATTGAAGGTTATTATATACATTATATGAAATTTATAACATTAATTAAAAAGAGATTGATTTGAGAAATTTTTGGGCACATTTTATTTCATAATTATTTCTTATTGTCAAAATCATTTTCTTTGTTAAGTACCATTTTTCTTACATTTTATTACATTCTTAATTTTTTAATTCTATGTTTTTTTTGAAACAGTTTTTTACTTAAGGCAGCCAATTTGCGCAATTGAAAAAGCTTCAGTATTAAACAGAATTTACTCTGGAAGAAGATAAGGAGACTATAAGTATGCAATAAATTTTGTAGAATTTTAAGAATCTTACCAAGGCATGCGAATTATTTAATTCCCCAAGGCCAAAAGATGCATTCTTCTGTCTTCTAAATTTTACATATTTAGCAAGAACTTAATAAGTCGATTTGATTCCACTTAGATAAATTAACACGTTGAGTAATTTGCATTTGGTGCCTATAAAAATAATAGATTTCTTTGAAAATAATTAAATAACAATTTTATGTTCTCTCAAAGTGAGTCAGTGGTGAGCAGAGTGATTCGAGTTATTCAAATGTTGTGGCCACTTTCAGGTTAACATGGAAACGACTAACAAAGCCCTCTTAAGGTATCCATGTACAAAATTTTCTTTGCCAGTATTGATTCAACATTTGCAGTGAATGTTTATAAAAATTGTAAAGATTTAAAATGACAGCAATAAATTTACCAAGAGTACCAGAAGGTCTTCGCGACTTGATGAAATCCTACACAAAAGAAGTCTTACGCGAAAAACCAAAAGATCTTCTTGGTTTCTCCTCACATTATTTTGAGAATATTACGGCGCTAAGAACACGACGTAATACGGCTCAATACGAACCTCCACAAACTTATGAAATCATTATGAAAAACCGCATTCGACAACAAGTGCCTTTGTCACTGGTCCATTACATCATACCTGAAAATCTCACCGATGTAGTTAAAAACTTTATTAAAGCCGTCCTTAAGGAAAATCCCGAAAATCTACTTGTATTTGCCAGACAATATTTTCAAAAACTCCGCCTTAACCAATCTAAGATTGACTATACGAAGTATGCCGCCTATGAAAAATACTCAAAGGAAAATGGAAAATTTTCTCAAGAGTCCAAGGTAATATGTACATGTGGACGCAAACTAGAAGGAAAAACCAGTCAACAAACTGCCAAATCATTGGAGATCGATAAATATAATGTTAAATTGAGAGCAGTATGCATTATACAAAATCATTACCGTAACTACTTAAAACGTAAGGCAGAATGTGCTGCGAGGACCAATTCAACAAAGTCAGATATTCATAAAAGTGCAGATTACTTAAAGGCAATTTCTTTGATTCAAAGACAGATTCGTCGTTATTTATCAAAAAAACGAGCTAAAAATACTATACAACTTACGGACACATCTATAGAAAAGTACAATTCTTTTAAATATATAAGAGCCGTATATATTATACAGCGACAATGTCGACTATATTTAACCAAGAAAAGTTTGAATCGACCCCCCATTAAAAGTGGGTCTTTGCCTTTGGACACCAATGTTTCTATTACAACAGCAGCGTTAATTATTCAAAGAGCATTTCGACGAATGGTTAAAGTGGTCAGAGACAAAAAGCATACAAATGCTGAACTCGAGAATAGCGATGACAATGTCTCCGAGGCTGGTTCCTATACGTCCGCCTCCACGGCTCTACTTTCGACGGAGTCGGCAGGTGATCACAATGAGTTGGGAGGCATCAATTACGAGGAAGGAGTCCATCAACAGACCATAAAGGAAGATGAGGAAGTCGAGAACGACTATAAAAACCATCAAAAGCAGCACGTAACTGAAGCAATCAAATATAGTGAAAAATCAATAATCTCCAATGGAAAAGGTAATTAATAATAACACTGTGCAATAGCAATATGTATTCTGAACATCTGACAGCCAATCTGAATCCAAATTGTTTTTTAGAAACATATTTCTAAAGTATAAATGAAAAGTGTTATCTTGAAAGAAAAAGTATATTAAACTTATTCTGATGTGAGCATTTTATATACACAATTAAAAAAACGCTAAATGGACAAATTTCTAATAAAATCAGCAGGAACTCAGAAAAAAACCCTGATTTTTGAATGGCACAACCATTTCTTAAATAAAGATTTAGAGCTACCGCCGGAGGCATTTATCGTTAAAAAAGCACAGAATATACGATAACCTGTATTTCAAATTGATTGTTGATCTTGATCAAGAATAATAATATTTTAAATATTTTTATCTGTCACCTAATTTCCTAATTTTGAGTCTCCAAAGCACCAAAAGACATTTAAAGCATATTTGTAATTTTATAAAATATTTTCCTATAGTAATTTCTAATAACCAGAAACATTTTATAGTTTTCAAGGCAGTTTTTATTTTGCGTAATTTTTTTTCTTTATATTTACTATTTTTATGGACGGTGGCGCTGGGCTCGTCAGAATTGAGAAATTGTGTTGTTAATCTTAATCTCTTGCGTTAATTATGAGATATAACAAATATTTTTCTCACCTCAGCGGCAGAAGATATAATGGAACTAAATTCGATGGAAATAAATAGTCTTCAGACGGTTTTAAAAAGTATAAATAACGAAGCAAAGAAATTGGAAACAACGTCGGAAGATACCAGTACGTAAGCAATCATTAAGTTAAATACATTTGATTAGTTATAATGAATTTGATATAAACAAACAAAAATATTTATTTTATGTAGACGTATAGTTTTTTTTAAATATTGAAAAATTTATTTTCTAGTTAAGAATAGAAAAAGGCTGCTAATCAAAAAGACAAAATCATTAGTTTTAGAAATATACTCTCTAAATAATAAGTTGAGATAACTGCTATGTCAAGATAAACCTATATTATATATTAATTTTTTTTTTTTAATGCACGTTTCATAACGCATTAAAGATATAAATTTTAGTAACTTTAAAATATATATTTTATAAGTAAATTTCGATCACTCTGTGGTGTTTTATTTTAATGTTGTTAGCATTTTCCTTACCTTATTAAAAATAAATTATTAAACAATCCTATTTGCCCTATAGTCTTAAAGGCGTTAGCGTTGACCGCCTTAGAATTGAATTACAAAAATTATAGTTTCTAGCATAAGAAATTGATTTATAATAAATAATGTTTTGTTTGAGTGTTCCTAACTATATATATTTTTTTACTTTAGCAGCACAAGATATATTGGATCAGAATTCTATGGAAATAAAAAGCGAACAGACCGTTTTAAACAGCGTGAATAACCAAGCAAAGCAGCAATTCGAAGACACTACGGATGATTCTAGTACGTAAAATATTACCAGATTTATAAATATATTTATAGAAAGACAACGAATAATAAAAATCTTCTTCGTGGTCAGAGGATAACATATAAAAACTTCCATATGTCTCGAATTCGATAAATTTAAACAGATCAATAGTTCTTCATGCATTTTTAAATTTACATGTTTAATAAAATTTAAATCATTTTTATTTTTACAGAATTATCAATAATTACGACAATCCTGGAAAGCACAGAATTAGATAGTATTGGAACAACACTAAAAACTCATAGTATACTTCCAACCAAAGAGGATTATGAGACACGACTTTCGCCCGAAAATGTTAATATTGAATCCGTAACTACCAACAGTGTAATGGAAAATACACATGAGACCCCAGATAATGGAGAACAGATTTTGACAAAAACTATAATTGAGAACCAGAAAGCCCTGAAAGATGATAAAAATGGATTTACAAATGAGAATGATTCTTTAATTAGGCCGGAGGAACCAACTGTAACCTATGAAAAAGATTTAAATGGTGTTGCGGCCGAGAGACTCTTCAATACTGATGATGATGTTATTAAATTGAAACACGATTCAACAGAGGTGACAAAAGAAGAAGAGACTGTCTCATCTTCGAACCAACCCAAAATAATTCCAACTTCAACTCAAGATGCACTGCAAGAAAATAAAAGTCATAGTATTGAGACAGAAATAGTTACTGAAGATGTTCTTTCACCCATAGACGAACTTGAGATAAGCCTTACAACACAAAATGATTTAAGTTCAGATTCAGTAATTTCGAAAAGATCAACACAAAATGAACAGGATACACCTGATCATGCTGAAGATCTATTGATTCATATTTCAAACGTAGAAAACATAGCTGGGGAAAAGAGTGATATCGCCGGGAAATCGGAGGGCGATGAAGTTACAATAGTGCCTGATTCTATTAATTTGGCAAAGGATCAAGTAATTGAACGAGATTTAATTGAAGTAGTGATCGAGAAAATCTTAAAATCAGATTCTATAGACATGTCAAAAGAAGAAGATCTGCAGACGATTTCTTCAAGTACATCTGAAATAATTCCAATTTCAACTCAAGACACCAATAATCAAACTATTGGTTTTAAAAATGAAGTAGAAACTCAAAGCTTACTTCAAGCTGAAGACGAACTTGAAATAAGCCTTCCATCGCTAGATGATTCAATTATTACCGTAAAAGAAAACAAAACTGAAGAAGATACAACTGAGAATCCTGAAGATATATTGAGCGAAAAAATAAATATCGATAAAAATGTAACAAGCCACGAAGATGTAGCTGATGTCCCGACTCAGAAAAACTTAGAACCTGAAGGCGTTGAAGTAGTTGGTGATTCTACACACATTCCAAAGGACGATTTATTTGAATTAGTTACCGACAAAATATTAAGCCAAGATGCTACAGAAAAATCAATAGAAAATTTGCAAACCTTTGCCCCATCTTCAAATCCTGCTGAAATACTTTCAACGTTAACTCAAGACACTCCTCAAGTAATACAAAGTAACAGTATTGAACCAGAAATAAAAACTCAAGATGTTCCTCCAGCTAAAGAAGCTCTTGAGAGAAGTTGTTCATCAAAAAATGATTTATATTCGGTTAACACCAATAATGCCATAAAAACTGTGCAAGATTCACCCCCTGAGGATGCAAAAGATACACTCAGCGGAAATAGGCATATCGATAAAAATATTCCAAACGGAAAAGATATAACTGAAGACGAGATCCAGAATTACTCAGGCCCGAAAGTCGATAAAGTTACTTTAGTGCCTGATACCTTAAATATTCAAGAGGAGCAAACATTAAGCAATGAACAAGATTTAATTGAAAACACCGATGAAATCTTAAAAATAAATGATAGTGTGTTAAATTTAAAAAACGATTCCATCGATACATCAAAGGAAGATGATAAGCAGTTTATTGCTTCATCTCCAAATCCAACTCAAGAAATACTTGAAGAAAAACAAAGCGACGTTGTTGGAACAGAAATTAAAACTCAAAATATATTTACAGATGAAAACGAACTTGAGATAAGCCTTCCTTTACAAGATGATTTCAATAAAGTTATTACGAAGAGAGAAATCAAAAATATGGATACCCTCCCTGAGAATACTAAAGAGATATTGAACGAAAGCATTAGTATTGATAAAAATATAAAAATCGAAAGAGACTTATCTGATTTAGAAACCCAAACAGGATCTAAGCCTGATGACGGTAAATTTACATTGACGGATCCCCGAAATATTATTGCGGAAGAAACTCTAACTAACGAACAAGATATAATTGGATTAGTTATAGAAAAAATCGTAGAAACTGCTGATGATCTTATTAATCCAAAACATGGCGCATTAGACATGGTACAAAACAAAGAACAGATGAACATTGCTGAAACTTTAAATTTATCTGAGATGGAAGATAACAACAATGATTTAACTGGTCAAGTGGAGAACAACTCAGAAGATATTCACAGAGATTTAACAACCACAAATCCAACTTCTATTCAAAGAAGTAATCCGAGGCAGTTAGAGAATCCGCTCGCACCTTCTCGCACTGAAATACTCACAGCTGCGGAAACATCTGATGAATTAAAGGAAATTAAAATGCAATTAACCACTGAAAATACAAATATTTTAGCATTACCCATAAGAGCTTCAGCAATTAAAATTGACGACGGTACATCAAAAGAAGTGGACAAAAATGAGAGCATAGAAAAGAAATATAGAGAAATAAAGGTGAATGATTCCAACATTCCAAGTAGTTCAAGCTTAAGTTTTGAAGTCAGCTCTGATAATACGAAATTAATGGATATTAAAAAATCATATAAGACTGAGCCATCAAAACTTGAGGAGAGCGTTCCAAAAATAGGCAGCAGCTTAAAAGAGCAATCAAGTACACCAACAAATGAATATGATAATAAAAAAATACAAAATGTTATATCAACTTCAAATAATGAAGCTTTAAAAGAAAATCCTTCGATTGAGGATGATTTGGAAAACACGGAGAGCGTTAATTTCGAAAGTCCCATAACAAAATCCAACAGAAACGGAAACACAAATGAAAAAATATTTGAATCAGATGTCGATAAACAGATAATCGATAATGACAACGATGAAGCCCATATTCAAAATCTTCAATCTACTGACTCGAATGGTAATTATAATTAAGTTAGAATGAATAATCTTATAATCTGAATGTATAATCTGCATATGTATTTCTAATTTTGTTTTCAATTAAAGTTTACATTTTACTTTTAAATTAAGTACTTAAAAATAAAAAAAATTTTAGTTTAATTAACTAAATATATATAATTATGTATACATATATTTCGAATCTCTCTTAGACACCAAGTTATATAATTTGCCAAATATAAGTTAATATATATCGTAATTATTTAATAGATGGCCCATCGACAACCCCCTTTCAGGCAGAGACCGCAGAAGTTGAAATTATGGATACAATACGTAAGTAAATCATCTAAAATCTTTAAACAAATAATTAAAACACAATAATCTTTAAATAGAAACAAATAAATCGAGCGAGGATGTCAAGCAGGACTCGTTAAATCCCGAAGTAAATGCTGGTAAGATTTAAAAGTAGTATCGTATTCTAAAATATGTCCTTCACATTAGCAGAACAGATCGGCAACAGTATTGAGTAAACGTCCAATTGGCAAACAAATTACAAGTTCCACAAATAAATCAAAAAAACTGCTAATCGCTAAGGACAAACAAATAACAAATAATTCATCGGGCCGATTGATTAAAGTGCCAATTGCTGAACTGCAGCTTAAATCATTTTGTGACCCATCCGATACAGGATTATGGTATGAGGTTCACAAGGAGTCAGAATCCAATGATGAAGATACAAAAAGTAATATCAATACCAAACAAGACAACGAAGGCCTTGTAGAACCAATAATTACTGCGGAAAATGCAGCTGGCGACATACTTGATAATAAAATAGAATCGAATGAAGAAGTTATGCAAAAACCATCTGTATCGTTTTTTATTTCGCTTGATGAAACGAACAATGACAAAAAAACTTCTAAACAGCCAACAAAAACGAATAAAAAAATTGACCAAAACACATCTATGCAAAATGACGGAGAAAATGATGGTAAAGTAGAAGCTCCACAAGATTCAATAGCAGGACAAGACCAATTAGAAGAAGTTGCAACTGATTTTAGCTACCAAGAAATCGGAACTCAAAAATTACAAACCATACATGAGCTAAATGAAAACGAAATCTCAAATGAAATCAAAATTAATGTGCAAAAATCAGAGCATAATATTCCCAAAATTCAAGTAGAATTAGAAAACGAAAATACTAAAAACGATTGTGAGGAAACTAAAATTGGTTTTGCGGAAAATGAATCAAATCTTTTGCCAAGCAACGATCAAGATGGGATTAAAAACGACAATACAAACTTGGATGATAATCAATTAAAAAATATAAGAAGCGCAATAATTATACAGAGAGCGTTTAAAAGCTTTTTAGCTCGTCAAAGACAAGGCAAGCCAGAGATCGAGGAGAGTAAGCAAAGCCAAACTGTGGCAACATACAATATGGCATCGAGTTCGAAAACTCCCTTAAGTGAGAACCTTGCAGCTACCAGAATTCAGACAGCATTTAGACGATTCCTGGCAAATACTGCACCAAAATCATCTGAATGGTTTGTTGGCACTCAACCCATAATCCTAGAATCGAGAGAGCTAACAGCAGTTGAGGTACAAAAAGAATCCTTTACGGCAAGTGCTCAAAACAATGGTACACTTGAAACAAATTTGGGAACTGATATTGGCAATCTTGAAAATGACATATATTCAACCAAAATATTTGAAACCGATAATGGAGTTTCTAATAATTTAGCAGGTTCCACAAGCGATGTAGAAATCGATTTAGATAAGGCTTTGTCGCATTCAGAATCGGATTCGCTTCCAAATGGTAAAATAAACATATATTAATCGAGTTCTTGTAAAATTGTCATATTCTTATTTTAAAGAAAATCAAACGGAAGTTCTGGACAAAAATATCAATTTATCTTCTGGACTAGAGCCAAATAGCCTTAAGGAAGTACCATGTGTAGAGAAATCCGACGGTAAAATTAATACATAAATAAATAAAAATAAATTATATTAAAATTTTAATATTTTATCTATTAGCAGATGCTTCAACTCTGGATATAATTAAACAATTTCTGAACAGCGAGATAGAGTTCTCTGGAATTGATGAGGTACCATGTATAAGAAAATCCATTTCACACACTACACTTGATCAGGAGGATAACGCAGACAATGATACTGAAAAAAGGAACGAAATAAATCAGGAGCAATCTGAAATTGAGACTAATGCAAATTTACTGGAGAATGAAGAATTAAAGATATCAGGAGCAGATGAGGTTGAGTCAGCACAACTAGAGAAAGCAGATATAGAACACTCTCATATTAGTGAGCAAATGTCAGAAGAAACCGTGGTTCGACCTATGAGCTCCTTGCAAGAACAAACCTCTTTGGATATTCCAGATGGTGATGTAATCGTTTATAATCGCTTGCAGCGCGATGAAAGCCGTCAGAGTTCAGCTCAAAGTGAGTCCGTAATATTTGGGAACACAGATGAAGATCGAATTGTATCCAATGAGGCAGAAATTACTCGGACACAATTATCACGGCATTACACAATCGCCGGCGATGATCCGAAAAGTATTTTCCGATCAGTGACAATCGGAGATGCGGTTCAATTTATTGAAAATGAAGATGTTGATCTTGGCACTGAGATACATAGCGGCAACAGTTTCTGCTTGGACGATGAGACATCAGAAAATATTCGGAAAAAGATAATGGCGTACTCGCTGTCGGAGGCTGACTCCGATTATTATGATCCCAGCAAAATCGCCGCAGACGATTTTCAAATAGACACCGCAATGACAGATGCCATGGACACATCCACAGAAACCGAATCCACCATTGTCTCAGCAGCTGCCAAGATCCAGGCAGGAGCACGAGGATTCCTAACCAGACGAAGATTGCGTCGTGCCAGTGCTGGCACAAAGTCATCGACCCAAGACACCAAGGCCTCATTTGGAAACGATGCCATCAGCGAATCATTGGAGCGATTCATCGAGGAGGAAGCTGCGAAGAAGATCCAATCCGCCTATCGACTGCATAGTAAGAAGCAGAAGAAGCAGAAACCGACGAATGTTATCCAAAGTGCCAGTTTGGAGAGTAGTTTGGCTGCCAAACGACAAACACTGCAACGTGGAGATGCCCTTCAAAAGGATTCAAATTCCACACCTGAGGATGAAAATGTTGAAAGCAAAATTGTGGATACACTTTCCGTACAGCGAAATGGTAAGCTACATACGAAATACTATTATTATTATTAATACTAATTTTATATTCATTATTAATTTTGTTAATAAAAATATTATCCTTTCTTATCTTTTGTCTGATTGATTTTCTTTTCTGGGTCTTCTTTTAACTAATTTTATTTTATATTTTTAGTTGTGCATTTTTATGTTTTAAGTAAAATTATTATTATTATTATTGTTATTATTAATATTACTAATATAAGTATATATTTATTTCTGTCGGATTTGATTTTTGTTTCCGGGCTTACTCAAATTAAATTAAAATTAGTTGTTATTTTGAAATAATATTTAATTTTAAATTATCTTTTTTAATCAATTTAATTTAGTTTTTATTATTATATATACATTATATATATATATATATATATATATATATATAGATATTAAATACTAAATAAAATATTAAATATAAATATATATTGTTATTAATTTAAATATTATTTGATTATTATGAATATTGGTGTAGATAACCCAAATTAAAAAATGTACTCCTACCATTTTAGACAGACGTTTACAAAATAAGTCAAGCATGAGCTTAAAATGGCCTCCCCGGAGACAAAACTCTATGCCGGTCCAAATTGAGTGTGAGGTTCTTAGAGTTATTCCCAAACACAAAAGGAGACGCATAAAAAGCGCCGAAATGGGAAAGAACAAATTACCGAAATAAATTTTTAACAATTATAATTATAACTGACATGATATGAAGTTAGCCTGCTATTTAAAAAATATTCCTTAATTTGCAAATAAATTTAGAATTCTGGATGAGAACGTTTAATATAGAAACGATTCGGTTAAAATAACATATAAAACATACAACAGTTTTAAAAATTATATTAAAATATAATATATACAACATGCTTTGTTATTTTCTGTTCCTCCACCTGGCTAGGAGCGGACCTTAACCAAATACAAGATACATAATATTTATTTATTTATAGGCGACTCCAAATTAAAACTTCTACAGACTCTAAACCACACATAGAGGCATAAAATCGAATTTGATTTCAAGTAGATATGATAAGATTTTCTACGCTTTAGTTTAACTTTTGATCAGTTTTGTGACTGTCGACGGTGGAGGTGGAGGTGGGCGTGAAATAAGCCGAGCTTTGAAGGACATCTCTAACAACCCACCAACAGAATCTGGTGACTGTTACCTTATCGATTAGGGAATATCGATTTTATTTAATTTTGACACCTTGTCGCGGGCACATGTCAGTATATCGTCCAAGTTTCAAGACTCTGTCTCTAAGGATATCGAAAAAAAATTGCATTCATACAGACGGACAGACAGACAGAATGACGGACATTGCACAAAACAATTTTTCGAAAATATTTTCAATATCGAAGTATAAAGTGAAAAATCTAGTCCCAGCTTGCACATGAAAAGAAAAGGATAAAGAAATCTACCTTCCAAATTTGGTGACTTTATCTGCTTTAGGAACAGGTCAAAAATTTCTTCTCCGATAATTTTAAGTGTATTACTAGCACTATACCTTTCAAATCTAGTGATCACAAATTAATTACTAATAAATAGGTGTTCCTGAGATTAAATAACCTTAAAGCCACAGGAGCCCAACTTAGAAAAATGGTTCTAAGATATCTTCAATTTTGGAAGATAACTGGTTCATCAGTAGTTAACGTCACGTCGAAAGGTCCTGATCAATTTATTCTGTTTTTAAAAGAGTTTTTAATTCAAGTCAGGATGGCTCCTCAGCGTATCTGCGGAGAGATGTTTGATTATTATGACAGATAGCTGATGAAAGTCGCTCACTTAATACGCATTCAGAGTTATATTTTCTTTGGATTGGGCTTTAAATTTTTTGAGGAAGTTCCATATTAAATTATATTATCGTATAGATTTCATCAGACTTAGAAAATTCCCCTAAATCGCTCTTAAAGTCTTGATGTATTATCATCACAAACTAAAAGTATTGTCTCCTACAAGGCCACGAACACAAGAGTTTTTGTCTCAACAGATTCTTCTGGTTAAAAGTAAACATTAACAGTTTTATCAGTTCTTGACATTTTTATTTCTCACAAATTTACAAAAGAAAAATCATATATTATATACAATAACATTTATATGACAGAAATTTGGATAAAATTGAATAAGTTCTAAAGATACATATGTGAAACATATGTTGGTTTACAAATAGTATACACTCAGAAAAAAATACCTATTTGTTTATTTCTAAAACTACGGGTTGTCATTTTTTTGGTATTGTTGACTTATGGTAAGAGTTTCCCACAAATATTTAGAAAATATGTCTATAACCAAAAAATTAATATTTTTTATAGCAAGTTTCATATTAGAACGATTTACAAAAATGTTTTATTTTTTTATAGTGCACACAATATGTGTACATATATATGTAATATGTAGCCTATCCAAATTTCAAATTGTAATTATTTTTGCTGTACGCACACAAAAATGTCATCTTTATGCACTGGAAATGTTCAACGATCGGACAAAATATTTTACCAGTTGGGCATTAATACGCAAACTTACACATTAATGCAAAATATAAATATAAATACCACACTTGTTTTCAATGTATATATGTACTTTAAAGAGTATACATAAATACAATTCATGCTTTGTTTTGGATTTTTCTTGCTTTAATGGCAATAAGTTATATAATAATTTAATATATGCATTTATATATGAACACTTAATTGTGAGCATACAGTTAAAAGAATCTAATAACACCACTTTTAAATTAAATGCTTTCAAGGTTTCATTGAGGAATTTGTAAGTTTAAGGAACTCGTAAATAAAAGATGTGATAAAGAAAAAACCATTAACAATAAACGAATTCTATAAAGAATGTGCAAGTGGTGCTATTATTTTTTCTCTAATTTTTAAACTCATCTATATTTATAAAGAACAAATAATAATATACATATTTGAAAACTAGCAGAGTATATTAAAAATCAAAAAATCCAATGGTTTGTTTTGCTCGTTCGTTAGAAAAATGTCGTAATGGTGGTATTATTTTGAACACAACTGTCTGTCAAGTATTAAACGCTTCTATATACATTCAAATTACTTAACTCATTGCATGTTAATATTTATTTTGTTTAAATGGCGATTATATTTTTACTTTAAATCTATTTACAGGATGTACACATAACTAGACTATATATATAGAGTCATTTACATTAGTAGTAGTTGTCTAGGAATATTTATTTTTAATATGACGGCTGTTTTAATTTTTCCGCATCCTTGCGTGCCTTGAAGCCGCGAAAACTTGATTGTATTTTAACTGCAGCATTTGTCGCAATTTTTTGCTGCTTGCGAACGAGAAATCCGCGAAAGCCTGCTTGAATTTTTGTCGCTGAACGATCTTCGACTGACGTAGCTGCGTCTGCTGGTGTTGCGCTGATGACGCTCATCTTCGTTTGTTTGCCGTCAGCAATTTTAGTTGCCTGTTTCGTTTTGGCCTCCATGAAATCACTGCGCTGCTGCTGCTGACGTCGTACGGTACTCTTGTGTGTGTTGTTCTGAGCACCGTTCACTTTCGTCAAACGGTAAATCTGCTTGCGCACACGATAGCCACGAAAACCAGCTTGTATTTTAATGGCTGCTGCACTTTCTTCGGCTTGCAAAAACGACTGTGATTCGGGTGAGCTCGGGTAAATGTACATGATCGTCTGCAACACTGAACTGTGTTTTTTTTTTTACTTCTCAAATATAACAGGAGTTACATTTACAGTCACGAACGATTTCCTTGCAAGCAATGCGAACTGGCTCCTTCGAGAGCTATAATTGTACTGACGTACTATATAACGGAATTGGCTGCTGTGCACCAAGAATTTTCATTTTATTTTCCATTCACAAAACAAAAGGCCCCTCCACGCTCCCTCCCACTCATAGTCTATGCTCACGCTCACATTCACTGAATCACCCCTCTCTTTCCTTACACGTGTTTCACTATGTGTGTGTACTAAATGTATACAAATGTGTGTATGTGTCGAACATGGTTTTGTATGTGTAATTTAATTGTATTTGTGAATTTCGTATCCAATGTATGTTTGTACATATGGATGTATTTATGTATGTAACTAGATTTATGTGACTCTTCCTCTTTTGAAAATTAAAAAAAAGTCGCGGATGCTGATGACGTTGATAAATATACTCTGTAAATCTGTATAGCAAAATATAATATATTTTTTTGGTGCAATGTTTGTTCATTTGAATATTTTCTTTCAATGTAATTTTTGAACTATTTTTAAAATTAAGGTAAATATTTGTTGTAAATATTTCTTATTATTTTTAAATTAAAATAATACATTTTATTCTTAACTTAATCTAATTTATTTTCTTCTGTGTATACTGATATTAGCCAAATTAAATAAACATTTAATATATATATATTTATTTCTTTAATTTAAATTTAAATATTATTTGTGATTTTAAATTTAACTTAATTGGTTTATATTGAGTAGACTGATTTTAGTCGACATACAAAGCTAAGAAAGATTTTTATTATCATCAAGTCTTTGCTAAAAGCAAAACATTAAATTATCTTTACATTTGCTTCGAGACATTTGGATGCCATTTTCATGATCTAAATTTAAATGTACATATAAACATTGACGGTATAAAGAATCGATTCACCACATGTACATGTATATGTAATTATGAATGATTTCGTACAAATATAGACGACTTGTTCAAAGAGTATCTGTAAGTCTCAAATTTTTTCAAGCTTTTGTTTCCTCTTTTACTCTTGCGTGTGGGATATTATAAATAATAAGATAAACATTGGTTGCTACTTACAATTATTTATTTAAGTATTTACACAATTTAAATTCCTATATATTTATCAAATTCATATATTAAATGGACTATAACATACCTTTGAACATCTGCACATAGGTTGATAATATATTTTAAATAGTTTTCATATCCATCTTAAAATCAACATTTAATTATGTAGTTTTCCTTTCGTCCATACGATGGAAAATTAAAAAAAAAATTGTCTTCAAAGACTTTTTATAAAGATATTTGCCATTATATAAATTAAATAATAAATAGATAAATAAATTCAAAGTTTGTCGGACGAAAAAAGTCGCACACGACAGAGGATTTTTTTTTTATTTTTTTAATGCGCATATTTCAATTTTTTATTTATTTTTTTCAAAAAGGGTACATTATTTTCGGTATGCTAAAACATGTTTTTTTTTATTTGTTATGCTGTATATATATACATTTGTTTATTTTCTTTTTTGTATCTGTCAAAATGCCCCCACCTATATATATACATATATGTATGTGGGTTTTCTTTACCTCTGATTCCGGGTGATGACAAGGCAATGGTAACGTTTATAAACTGCTATTTGCGGTCAACAGGAAAGTAATCGAGTTAATTGACTTTTGGTAAGAGAACTGAGCTAACAAGAATAGATTCCATTAATAGATACAACTACATACATACAAGTATGTGTAAATTAATCAAATTGTATGTTTATACAGCGTATATATTGTACTTCAAACTAAAAATATGTTCCACAAGTAATAGAATATGTAATATACAACATATTTATATCATAAACACTATTTAAATAACGTTTAATGGTGCCACTTTTGGCTTTAAGGGTTTGGAGACCAGATTTTGAGTTATTGGGATTTATCAATAACATAACATAATACAGTACAAAAAATCGCTATAAATTATAGAAATTCGACCACCTAGAATTTTAAAATGATTACAAAAAATATTATTTTTATTGTTTTCAAAATTTTATTATATCGTTTTCAGTATAAATTAATACCTTGACGTATTATAGATCAACTGTAAACATTGTCTTAAGTTATGCATACTGAACCGATCAAAATGACAGTAGGCAAGCATTATTTGAATTTACTCAGAGATATGTATATGCATATATATATAGATATATATATATATATATATACATACACATCAATTATTTGCTCAATTGCAAAATGAATGCAGAACAATTGAAATTTAATTGTTTTGTATTCATGCGGCTTCAATTTAAACCATTTGTTGTTTGAATCATGCTTGAGACAAGTATACAATTATAAAATTATTTAAATGCGCAATTTTCAACGTTAGTTCTTCAAGATATGTTTTCTTCTTATGGCAAAATATTTTGAAATATATAATTGATTTGAAGTTTAGTACGTTGTTTTCTTGAAAAATTTTACACCACAAATTATCGATGTATCATAAATGTTTTATTATTGTTCAAAATATTAATCGGGCCCAAAAACACTTTTTCTTGTTCTATTGCTTTCAAACGGTATTATTAAATTGTGCAACGCATTAAAAAATGTATTTCAGATCGCTTAAAGTATATATTCAGTGTCGGCAGAAATTAGTACTATTATAATCTCTGATCATTTTATAAAATAAAATGCTCATTTTAATCGATATTTTTTTCCAACGTAAAGTGCAAAAACTGGCTACAAACAAATATAAATGCTCCGGTTTCTTAAAACTTTTAATAATGAAAAACATTGTTAATGACAAACAGTAAAAAATTTCGTTAACCATTTTATAGACAGAAAAGATAAGATGTCATAATATATAAAAAGAAATGACAACATAATTGGTAATTTTACTCAAAAACTGATCAAATTGGTTTATATCTTTTTTATATTGTACTGTATATATAATAATTTTTTAATTCAACTGGAGATATTGTAAAAATGATTTATTGAAAAATAGTGGAAATGTAATATAAGTTAAATGTGTGATAGATTCGTGATTCATTGAATTCAACAAATTCGATAAAGCATCTTGCGTTGCATTCTGTGCTGAAGCTCGCCACGTCGAATCATCGTATGAACGACTTTCATTACGGTTCTCTCCTCATATTTTTGACGCAAGAAATCCTATATTTTGTGAGTAAAGTATATAATTAAAGTATCATAAATAAGTAAGTATATATAAAATAATATTTACCTGCAAAATGTTTTGCTCCGAAACTTGAGAACCGATAGCAAAACGTCTCTTTAGTTGTTTCTCTATTCGATTTAAAGTTTCCTGATCCTCCTCGGTGGTGAAACCCTCGGCACCAGCCAGACTACCCGTTGTGGCCGCATCCAGGGTAGATACTTGAAAGAGGCGCAGAGCTTCATTTACGTGTTCATCAGTGACAAACGGCAGTAAATGCATTTTTGCCAATGATTCCGAAATACGAATCACAGCCTCCAATTGACGCACCGTAATTGGAATGCAATGGCGCTTATCCGCCGACTTCTCCTGTTGCCCGGCACCCGAACGCATGAGTACATAGCGACTCTTTAGTTTTTCACCAGCTGCTTCACTAAGTCTGGGCCCACAATGAGTGCGACAATAATGAATGTACTTCTTGAACATGGCCAACGAGATTTCACCTTCGGCGGGCTCCGAAGGTGCTGACTTGTTGGAGCTGAGATGTACGTTTATAATGTGCTTGGCCAAAGTGATGTCACGGGCCTCATCGTGCACATCCTTCACAATAAAGATCATGTCGAAACGCGACAGAATCGTCGGCATGAAATCAATGTTCTCCTCGCCCTTTGTATCATCCCATCGACCAAATATCGAGTTGGCAGCTGCCAGCACCGAGCAACGTGAGTTCAAAGTGGTTGTAATGCCAGCCTTGGCAATCGATATAGTCTGCTGCTCCATTGCCTCGTGAATGGCAACGCGATCATCTTCGCGCATCTTGTCGAACTCATCAATGCAAACGACACCACCATCAGCCAGAACCATGGCGCCACCTTCCATAACAAAATTACGCTGGGGAAAAATAAATATAAATGTATAATATATAAATATAGTTGAAATAGATATAGATATAGTATTTGACACTCCGCCAAAGAGTCCAGATATTTATTTTTACTTAAAATTGACTTCATAACATATATTTATCTTAAAAAAATATTTCCAAATTTACGACTGAAAATCATCTTTAAAGATCTTTAATAAAGTTTGGTAGCAACTGGTTAAAGTCAAAAGATTAAGAACTTATTTCCAAATTTCATTAAGAAAAGTCGACGAGACATGACGATTCAAATTAAGTTCTTAATGCTAAAACAAAGCCCTTTCCAAATAGATAAAATGAAAAAGTCTTTTTTAATCACTACAGAATACTCGAAAACGGTCTCTCCAGACTTACTTATAGGTACAGATATTAAAAAAAAAGTTGGAAGAAGTTGGGGATTCAGATCTGATCAACACAGAGAAAATAATTTCACTATGTAGTTATTTTACAACGTTATACGATGTATATAAGATGGGTTTGGTGAATCAGATATAGAGGATACCACACACAAGATCCATATTCCGAATTAGATTTACAAGAGCATTGCAATAATATGAATAGATTAAGGACAATAATATAATTTTTTGGTAAAAGAAATAAGTTGCATTTATTTCTTAATTTAACCTTGTCTAGATTTTTTTTTAGCTGTATGTAACTTAATAATAATAAATATAGGCTACAAATGAAAGGGAACTCACCGTGTGTGGATCCTTCATAACAGAGGCCGTGAGACCAGCTGCACTTGAGCCCTTGCCGGAGGTGTAGACACCAATTGGAGCGACCTTCTCGACAAACTTGAGCAGCTGCGACTTGGCCGTACCCGGATCTCCCAGCAGGAGGACATTAATGTCGCCACGACGACAGAGACCATCCGGGAGACGCTTGCGTGAGCCACCAAAGAGCATGCATGTGATTGCCTTCTTGATGTCGGTTGAGCCAAAGATACTGGGCGCCAGCGACTTAGAGAGACGATCATAAATATCCGCCGAAGCGGCATAGCGCCTAAAGTTCTCCTCCTCCTCGACGGAGATATTATTGTAGCGCGACACAGCGCCCGCTCCTTCCGCATCCACAATTATGCCCACAACACGCATATATGGAGCTCGCACACCGAGCACAGCCTTTTCACGACCGTCTTGTCTCGTCGGCCTGCCCACTTTTCGGATGGAGTAGATGCCGTGAATGAGGACACGATTGCCGGGCACAACACGTTCGCATAGCGAACGGTCGCAGAACAACTGCAGGTGCCGTGGAATCTCGCCCTGGGGCACAAAGTCAGGCAACTCCTGCAGCTTGAGCGTTTGGAAATCGACGCATTTGCATTTGTCCGGCATAATAAAGAACGGATCCAGTGGACACTTGGGTCTACCAGCCTGTTCAGTGTTGCATTTACGAGGCAGGGCGTAACCTTCCAACCCGGGATTCACCTTCAGATTGGGTATTACTGTGCTGCAAGAGCGGCACATGATCGACATGCGTGTCGCCTTCGCCTGAATGCCCGATGCAGCCACAATAATCCCGGCAATTTTCACCAACCGAGATACGCTGTCCGATTTCAGTTGACGAATATTTGTTGGATTTGCGCCAGACATCAACAGTATTTGGATGTCGTGCATTTGTTCCTCGTGCTCTGGCCGTGGTGCCGTTATCTCATCGGCCACCTCGCGGGCAGCCTCCTCGAAGATCTGCAAATGCTCCGTCGGCTGTTTGTTCAAATTATCCGCAAGCGTTTCATCAAATCCAACCACGTCTTCCATTTCGATCTCCAGAAAGAAGCGTCCATTGAGATAGTTTCGCTTGAGATTATCACTAAAATGCCGACATAAATATCCCATATGACATCCATATCCATATCCCAGTACTCACCGATATTTATAGTAGAAATTGTCTTCGTTAAAAGTGCGAATAAATTCCTTGTATTTTTTCTTTACGGCCTGCAAATTAATTTGTGCTCCGTTCGACTGTTGATCATTGCCAAAGTTGTCGGAGAAAAATACACCCGCATCGTCAAAGCCGTCCATTTTTTTATTAGTAGACGATTGTTAAAATAGCTTCTCTAAAATAGGACTGCTCTAGCTAACTATTTATAATAACATCGACCCAATCACGATGCTTAACAAAATTTTGCCGCCAAAATTGCAAGAGGCATTTTTGTTATCGATATGGCTAGGCCGATAAATATTAAATGAAATAATAATTAAATAACTTGATAGTATCGCACAATATGTTTTTATAGACAACAATGACCACGAGTTTCCTGCATTCCTGTAAATGATCTCCATTGTCGTTAACATTTACGAGCGTATATTTTCTTAACTCTAATCGGCATTTAAATTTAAATTATAGGGTGTAGAAGAAATTATGTTAATTGTCCATTTCATTTATCTATATTAATACTTTGCTTTTCTAACTTTGAATATTTTTCGAAAATATTGTAAAATATTGCGAAATATCTGAAAGAACTTATAAGCAGTCGTCTTTAAAATTACAAAATAAAAAAAAATACTAGGCTAATGATCAAATATTAATATATATATATTTATGATTCCTAAAAATTTGTGACAAAAGATTTACAATATGACTACATAATTTACTCAGATTTGAATCTTGAACATACAAATAACCTATTTTGCATGTTATATTCGCATTTTATCTATTTAATAGGGCTTGCGATGACGCTTCGAATTTTGATTCGAAAAAGAAAAGGCGCCAAGTTTAAATTTAGTCAAATACTTTATCAGTTTCCAAGTTCGGCGCATTTTGCTTAAATTATCAGAAATAAAACTTTTTGTTTTATTGAAATTAATTTTAGAAAATCTAACGAAAATTTATGTTGTAAAAGTATTATATGAATGTTAATTTACTCTATATATACTATATTTCTATCGATATATATGAGTCAGAATACAAATCGTGAATGTAGTCATCGATATTGTTGCAGCATCCCTGACCACTGCTTGGTAGCACTTTTTCGCGTGTGTTTGGAGGGAAGCAGTCCGGCCTCTTTTCGCATTGCCAAACCTATTTGATTTCTCAAAACTCACGCCAAATAAACTCGTGTTAAATGGTAAGCAAAAATATTTTTTTTATTGTCGAATTGCTAACTAAAGCGAATATGTGTAGTCTTCAACAGATATAGCCATGGATGCGAGTGTCGAGCCTGCAATCGGCCTCATCCCAATCGGAAATGCGGCGAACTCGAATAATGTTTTAAAGAAACTTGCCAGTGCATCTGCTCCAGTTGCTTCTCCGACTGCTAATGCTTCTTCTCCAGATGCTGTTGTTCCTCGTGATGGCAGCGGCAATGCGGATGAGATGACTTCAAGGGATTATTACTTTGATTCGTATGCCCATTTTGGCATCCACGAGGAGATGCTCAAGGATGAGGTGCGAACGGTGACGTATCGTAATGCGATGTACCACAACAAGCATCTCTTCCAGGGCAAGGTAAGGCAATATACATTTTATAGGTTGATTTGAGCCAATATTTCCTTTTGTTTAAATCAAGTCCAATATTCAGCTTGTTTCAGTGCTGCATAATTTTGAAAGATAGCTTCAAATTGTTATTTTAAATCCTTTTCAGACTGTTCTTGATGTTGGCTGCGGCACCGGCATCTTGTCCATGTTCGCCGCCAAGGCTGGTGCGGCCCAAGTGATTGCTGTCGACTGCTCGAATATTATTGAGTTCGCTCGCCAAGTGATAATCGACAATAATTTACAGGAAATAATAACCGTAGTCAAGGGGAAAATTGAGGAAATTGAGCTGCCTGGTGGAATTGAGAAAGTAGACATTATAATCTCCGAGTGGATGGGGTATTTAATCTATAGATTAAATATATATGTATCATAACTAAATATGTAATCCTCTCCAGCTACTGTCTGTTTTACGAGTCGATGCTGGATACGGTATTGTATGCACGCGACAAATGGCTGAAGCCCAATGGAATGATGTTCCCGGATCGAGGCACACTCTATATCACAGCTATCGAGGATCGACAGTATAAAGATGAGAAGATCAACTGGTGGGATGATGTCTACGGCTTCGACATGAGCTGCATACGCAAGGTGGCCGTCACGGAGCCCCTCGTTGATGTTGTCGATCCCAAACAAGTCGTGTCCACGGCTTGCATGGTGAAGGAAGTCGATTTGTACACGGTGCAAAAGAAGGATTTGAATTTCTCGTCGAAATTCAATCTGACAATTAAGAGAAATGATTTTGTACAGGCTTTGGTCACCTATTTCAATATTGAGTTCACCAAGTGCCACAAGCGTCTGGGATTCAGCACATCGCCGGACTCGACGTACACGCATTGGAAGCAGACAGTATTCTACCTGGACGATCACATGACAGCGAAGAAAAACGAGGAGATCAACGGGACCTTTCAAATGAAGCCAAATGAGCGCAACAATCGCGACTTGGACTTTGTCATCGACATCCATTTCAAGGGAGATCTGTCAGAGATTCAGGAATCAAATACATACCGCATGCGCTAGCTATTTAAGCTAATCCTTTAGCCTTCTTAAATGATGACTAGATTTAAATAAGTATGATTAAATTCAAATTCAGTTTGTAACAGCGAGAACGAAAAACAAAAAAACACAGAAAATGATGATGTGTGTTGCGTCTTCTGCTAAGTTTAAAGTGTGTACCTTTTTAAGTAAGAATCATATTTGTACTAGTGTGCGCCTGTTTAACAAATTATGTTTCACGACTACTTCTAAGTAAATTGTACAGTTGCACATTAAGTCAAAAATTGAACACATTAAAGTGACTTGACTGTGCCACAAAGCACATCATTTTACTGGAATTTACAAATATTTTATTTAATTGTGGTGCGTATATTTTTATTTGTTTCGTTTTGTCTAAAAATTAATTTTCAGTTTACAGAAAATTGCCTGGGTACCTTTTCGTCACATCAATGCATTTTGCACATGTTTAAATGTATTTTGGATATATATATATATATATCTGAATATATTTATATATATTGATATTGATTTTTTTTTAATTTCACACAATTTTTTGTACTTAATTTAGAAAATCCGTTAGTATTTAATTTTTCGGTTAAGGTTGTTCTTCCTGTTCAATTGCCCATTGTCTACACTTAAATGCATATTTCGATCAATTTATAACTTTGCATCACTCCATTAAAACGTATAAATCAAAAAATATTCACTCCCAATTTGGTTCGCTATAACAATTTCAAAAAAAATAAAAACTTAAGTGGAAATCAGTTTTTGCTCAAAGAGCAGAAACCAGGTTGTAAGGTAGGAATCAGATTTTTACTAATTGGAGTGCATAACCGAAGTCGGAACTGAAATTAAACAGAATGCGGTACTTTTAATGCCGAAGGAAATGTATCAGAACCAACAATTCGTAAAATATACAACAGAGCGACATCTAGTGAAAAACATAGACGTTTATCAATGAGTATATTCATTCTCTTCACACTGCAGCATCAAACATTTACAATTCAAATTTACGAAGATGCAAGGTAGTTTACGAAATTTGCGCGTGCTGGTGCTTGATGGCGCTCAGTGTAAGATCTGCCCTAAACGACTAAATAGATTCGATATTGCGATGTATACAGTCATTATCGATAGTTTAACTTATTAGCTATCGATAACATCAGCTGTGCGCGTTTCATAACCTGAGATTCGTGCAAACCGAATTTGTTAAATAAAATTAATAAAAATGCGGCTAACTAACAAGTTGTATGCACAGCACATTGGATGGCATTTCAAGAAGCACTGGCATGTTCAAGGCAGACGCGTTCCCAAAGAGACCGGAGCAGCCGCAGAGCTGATAAAATTTGGCATTCAAGTAAAATTCCCCGAGGAAGTGCTGAGTCCCAAAAAAGAGCTGAAGTTGTAAGTTGTAAGCTAAATGATAAATTAAAATAAATTTAATATGTTTGCACACACAGAGTGGACATTCTCGGACCTGTCATAAAGCCGATTATTGAAGACCAAACCCATCCAAATTGGCATAAGAATGCACGTCATGTGTTTACTGACAACAACGTTCTCCTGGGAGGATTGCCGCAAGCTCAGGTTTTGACCAATGCAATCGAGATTAACAACTTTCCACCACAAATCGAGGACGCTATTTCAAATACGCAGTTGCCAAAGTCCGTCGATCGATCTGTTCAGAATGCCATCTTTTCATCCCATCTGCTGGATGCCCAGCAAGTGAAACTGCCAAAGATCAAACTGATCGATCGACCAGCTTTTAATTTACCCCGTCTTTACGGCATCTCCCACGAAAGACGCAAGTAAGTTTATTTTAATATCACACTACTTATAATGCATGTATGTTCTTGACCTGCAGTATTGCTTAATGTTAACATTTTCGTTAGTGTTAAATCCTCACTAGTATGGTTCGAGCAAGTCATAAATTGCCTATAAAAATATTTTTATTGTTGTTTGTTACCCTTTTTTATCTATAATCTTTATAATGATAAACAAATGTACATAAATGAACATTTTCTAATAGTTTTTTATATTTTTTTTTAAATCGACTGTTCTTATTAAAAAAATAAGATTTGATGATTTTTTATTAATTTAATTGTTTATTTACTTATACTTTATGTACTTAATGATGCGGAAAATATGAGGTTGATATTTTTAGTTTGAGCCTAGATACGAATTCGATGTATTATATTTGTAAAGTTAATATGTGATATGATATATTATTATAGTCTTTTAGAGTATGCGTATACACTTAAAGAAAAAATTTTTTTTCCCTAGAAGCTCGTTGAAATTTTTGTCTAGAGAAAACATGTCAAAAATAAACTAATTTTTTATTTAGAGAAAATATTGAAGATCTTCGTCTTAGTTTAGTTGAGTTTTACATCTTATATATTTTATAAATTTTCTTCCTTGATCTTATATTTATTTCATTAACTGCACAAGTCACATATATTTTCTGATGAATAATATACATGCAATTTTTAATTGTCTGAACAATTAGTTCTACAAAGTTTGCAAATACTAATATTAAACATATTCTATTACTATAATTTGATTTCTAATTTCATTACACTAAGATTACATAATTTATTATGTGTCAAACATAAATTTAGATGTTTCCACTTCCGTGTCGTGCATCAAGCTCAATAAGGATACAATATGTGACCAGCAAGTATACTATTTGTATCCCTCACGTATTAGTTTATCTTTTTCGCCCTTTTAGACAATTTGATTAATGATCAATCAGCGTTTTTACTGATATATCCTAAATATTAGGTATATGCACGGAAAAGGGCAATAAAGAGGGGAATAATTTAATAATTAGAACTAGGCAAATTTTTGTAATTTTCTGTATTTAAAGTACATTTTTCACTAAATAACTTTATTTTTTGTACAAGTATTCTATATGTGCTAAGTATTATTGACTTTTCAATAATGGTATTGCTATTTTCAGTCGTCTTTTAGTAAACAAGCTATTGTTTGAGATCGAGAAAGTGGCTGGTCGTCCAGTTACCGAGCGTCGAAGGATCATCGACAATGTCACATTTAAAACAACTATAACTAAGGACAATGACTTGCTCGCCTTGACAGTCAGTGGGGAGAAATTAATAAGCTCTTTGCGTGCCCTCGATGCCATCAAGGGAAAATACAATGGGGAATTGCCGGATCTTTATCCGATGAAATTCACAGTTTCAATGCCACGGCGGAACATATACACGGAAGACAACTTTTATCGTAAGTAATCTGATCAGTTCATAGTCGTAGATATGATAAAATACTTTGTGTACAATTTTAGCGATTGGACGCGAAATAAGTTGTTCTCATCCGCATACAATTTTAACGTTTTTCAACAAAAATATTGTTAATAATGTGCACGGCTCCGAAGTTACGACAACTCAATTCCATGGACGTACTTTGCTCAAAGCTTTTGTTGTGGCTGTTACCCGAGCTAAGCAGTTGTACGGCGTTTCTTTCAATGGAGACATTCAGAAACCGATTGTTGTGCAATGCGCTCAGACGGACGGAAGAGTCTTTCACTTTGGGGTGTTCCAACTGAACACACTTAATCTAAACTCCAACAGCACCACTAAAAACTATTGGTTCCATCGAGACAGTGTGGAATTGTTTACGGACTGTTGCTACAAAACTGGCAGACCACACCTAGAGGGATTCAACACTGAACCTTTTCGTATTTTAAGCGCATTTTATCAAAATGCATAATTTTTTTAATAAAATTCAATCATTGTAATGTTTGTTGGATAGTAATTTCTTATTTGTTTATGATCTCGTCCTGGTAACTAAAAACAGCTTAATTAAAACCAAAATCTATTTGCTAAAAATGGTTCAGAAAAATGTTTCAGGTATCAGGAATCAGTACTTAACAATTGTTTCAATGTTTAGAGAAAGCATGAATACAATAATTCTAATTTGATAAATATTTGGCTTATATTCATCTGATCCATTTATTAAGTGCAAATTTGACCAATTATCACATTTTGAAGATAAACTTCTATTTTTTTTTTTGAATAATACTTATGTGCACAATTAAAAAAGCTATATATATAGTACATAATGTGGTGAATAATCTTCGAGTATAAATTTAATATTTTGTGGGCCTAATATTGCCTAATTTGTATGATTTATTGTCGTTCAAGTCATGTACAAATTTACAGTACAACTTTTGACAACTTTTTGGGTCAGTTAATCAATTTCTTTTCGTTGCATACACGGAAATTATTTAAAAAAAACGTTGCCAATAGCAACATGAGTCACGCAAGTTGTTTTGCATCGATATATTGGGTTGCGATAAACGCAGTTACCAATTCATTGAAGAAAGTTAAATTGCCTTGTACAAGAAAACCATACAATGAAAATTTAAACAGTGAGCATGCAATAAGAATCAGTAATATGAGCAGCAAGGCACAGATACATGCACAAAACAATTCCAACTCCAACTCCAACAATAGCGCAACCTCGTTGGGAAATGGTGAGGCTACAAGCGTAAAAGACCAAAAAACCGTTTTGACAGAAAACAGTCGAAGTGCGGCTTCAATCAGGTGAGTTGGCTTAACCAAAATATTTAAATACATATATAGCCTGTTTCTATGAAAACTATCCCAGCCGAATAATAATCATTGCACTACTATAGAAAAATATCCACCGAGTTCTGTGGCACTTGTTCTCAGATTGGATTACTTATGGCATTAGATAACTTTGATGTCGGTTATGCCCAATTTAATTTAAGATTTTAGAATTAATATTTATTAGGTCATTATTAGAATCGTACACTTGGCTAAAAAGATTATTAAAAACATATTACTAAAAACCAATTGGTAATTGTAAATGTAATGTATAGATTTTATGGCCTTACATTTTTGTTTTTGTTATCCTTTAACTTAAAAAATTTAAATGATCAGCAGATGATTAAATTATTATAGATTATACGTCGATGTATGATAAACACGATTTGAAAAATGTTTACTCTTGGTATTTAGGTGCACAACTGAGCCAATGAAATACTAGTTTACACCTTATGATGGTCAATTAATAAATAGAAATTTGATTTGAATATATTTAGAGCGAAAAGTAGTTGGAAACGCATGAAAGAACTGGCTACTGAAAAGGAAAAGGACAATGAATCCAAGCGACCTCCATGGCGAGCTGTCAGCGTTTCAACTCTTGCCAAGCCGGACAAAAATGCATTGCTCCGAGCAAAACTGCTTGATGCTTCCAGGTGTGTTCATAAATTACAATTGATTTATTATAACACAATCAGATTTATTTAATTTGCAGACGCTTGAGAGCTGGCAAGACCAATGTGGCATTGCAAACAGACTTTGTGCCCACGAAATTATTGAAAGAAGCCTCGGTCGATGTGCAGTGCGATTTAATTTTACTGAAGGATGTTGGAATTTTAACGGATGGACAGTACTCCATTAAAAAGGATGGTTACGATCAATGTACAATCGAAAGCTTAAATATACCTATTACCTTTGGACTAACTTGTCTTTCTTGCAGACGTATTACACTATTCCACATCACAAATGACCGATGCCGTCGATACGGCAGATGTCTCAACCCAAACACTTTTACCAAATGTTGTCAATGAAGCCACAAATCCGTGCCCACTTGACTTTAAGCATTATATACCAGGTGACAAAGCCGAGAGTGAGACGCCAATGGACTCTAATATTAGGAAGTTTTATCCAACTTTGGCATCGTGGCATTTTGACGATGACTTGGTCGAAATGGGAGCCTCAACACATTTCATTCCATACACCATAGAGCCTTTTAAGCCGTGGCGCAGTTTTATCCCTATTCCATTTCAGCTCAGTGGGAATACCCTAGTCGGGAGACAGACAATTGATTGGTATGCCCTGCTCCAGTCCATTGATGACTTGGTGCGAGAATCAAATAATTTAATGGACAGACTAGAAGCGATAATACAAGACAAGAACTCACATCGCAAATGTGTGCTTAAAACTTTGGATCAAATCAAAAAAATGGATTCACCCGATTTCGTATTTCCTTCTGAGCACTGGCTGCCGATAATCGAAAAACAGGAAATGCAACTGCAATTATTACTTGACTCCAATTAAATTCAAAACACATCATAAATAAAAATGCATATCATTAATATTCAACATGAGTATTCCATTTTCAATGCGAGTCGAAGTCAATTAGAAATTATTTACATTTATGACTACACTATCAACTTATTAACTTTAGCAGGTTAGTTAAAGTAAAGAAGAATGAGAAAACAGGATATACAAAATAAGACAGGTTTTGGAGATGTCAGCATTTTGAACTTGTCTTTTAAATATTGCTTGAAAGCGTGTTATAAATATATAAAATGCAATTTTTGTAATTATTGAGTTGAGATTTAATAACATTTAATATTTTCGCTTTAAAAGTCAAAATGATAATTTGTGATAACTTTTCATAACATGAATCTTAACTTACATTCTTATGCAATGTATAAACTTATGATTCTGTATTAGAACCTGTCGGTTTTAATTTTGTTTGCTTATGCTTCTTGGGCAATAATTTCATAAGAACGTTTGTGGCCGATTTACTATCCAATGGACAGGAAACGTAAAGCTCTTCGCAAGGTTTGTCGTTTATTTCCTTTCCATGCTCCAATGCTTCTTTAATTGCAGTACCGTCCAATAGATAGTCCACAAGCGAGTTTCTACAAAAATGTAACGTTTTTTATATTATTAATTTTTTACAAAACAAATAAACTTAAAGCGATGAATTTTTAACATATGAATTTAGAAGATTTAAAATTAAACTAAATAAATAATTAATAGCTTCATAAAATGGGAAGTGTATTAAATATTATAAAATGTAAAACAATTAATATATAAAGATAGAAAGGAAGAGAGAGAAAGATAGACGGAAAGAAAGAAAGAAGAAATCAATAGTCTGTTGAATTAAGCGAATTTACTGCAGTTAATGAAAAATGCAAAGTTCCAAAAGGGACTAAGGAAACAAGAAAGTTAGGACGCTTAAATAAAAAAAACTACAGAATATTGTTGAACGATTTTAATTTAACTATTTAAATTATATTTTATAAAGTAACTGATTAACCTTGTCGGGTCAAACAATGATCTCAATTTAGCCACAAGGAAAAGAAATATGAACTTATAAGGTATGTGAAATATGTTTGCTTTAGTTGTTCGAAATGAATTCGTCTGATATTATAAACAATTTATTTATAGCTAAATGTTTCAACCACCCACTATGCACATAAGTAAGCAAATATTGCATTTTTGAACTTACCCAGACAACATATGAATGAATTCATCCATTTGATCCGATATTCCAGTTTTTATATTGTTCTCGGTGGAACGCACATAGCCGCAAACGGCGCGTTGCATGCAACTTGTTGAGTCGATGTTGTTTTGGCCGAGCACACTGTCAATTTTATTTATCATGCTGCTCAGGGACGCTAAATCGTTATCATCCTCGCCTTAAGACACATGCAGATTTTTTTTAAATAAATAAATAAATAATAGACTTTTTTATTGCACTCACTGCGCCCATAGCCTCCGTAACCACCATGAAAGGCAGACAGTATTTTGGGTATGAGGATGATGGCTCCTATGCCAACGAGGGTGCCCAATACGACCCCACCCAGATCCAGTTTAATGGGATTATACGCAGAAAGTCCTGTGCTACTCGGGTAACCCTATCAAACAATAATATACAATTATTTTTGTTTATTTAAATTCTTATATTACACACATTTAATGAACCATATCCAGTAGTGTAGCCCAGTCGCTCTAGTCTATCTTTGGTTGATGCCGTTTCCAGCTCTTTTAACTGAGTTTTGTTTTCGGTTTGATATGCTCGATTCCATTGCGAATTCTCTGTGTATGCCCTAAAAATAATATTGTGATTTGATATTTACATTAACATAACTTATATTAACATTAATTAGTACACGTTACTTTATCTAACTTTCTATTAAAACAAATTATTTCTAGTTTAAACCTTTTCAGCATCTTAACTAATTCCAACTAATTTTGTTTAATTTCTCTTTGTCGACTAGTATGACATTAAATAAATAAATAAAATAAATATAACTTAAGCTATTTCCGAATGAACATTGAAAATTAGGCTATTATTAATTGCTCTTGCTAATTGCTATTATTTAGTCTCGATTTAAAAAACTATATGCAAAAACTATTTTACGAATTATTGATCATGTATTACCAAGAAGTTTTCTAAATTGGTCGGATCCATAATACGTTAACATATCATTAAATCAAATTCTCAATATGTGATTATTCGGTCTTAAAGCTATTTTAATAGATTTTTTTTGTTTTCATATATATACATTTTCAATATATCAAAATTAATTATAAAAAAACAAACTAGAAAATTATTTCGGTCGATGACGTGAAAGCATTCTAGGAATTAATAAAAATATTATTTAGACTACGAACTCTGATAGGCGATGATATTTTTTATTGTCGTACAATCTTTCAAAACTTTGAACATTTTAATTAAGTTGTTCATGGCTTAGTGAAATCTTTTTTTATTTTATTGTGACTTTTATGCATTATTTAAGAATACAAATATATAATAAAAAAAAGTATTTAACCTGCAGCAAACCAAAAAGCTTTTTAAATTTTTGTTCTTAAATTTATCTAAAGTTTTTAAAAATCTTTTGTTTTTTAAATATACATTAATAAATTTAACCCTGGTTGTGTTAATATTCTTATTAAAAACTTACTTTGGTTTGTTGTCAAATTTTGGAATCGCTTCACAAAAGCTTGAGAAATGCAATATGCCAATTATATAAAAGAGGACCAGGTATTTAATATCCATTTTATTGTCACGAATCCTTAATCCTTGCTTTGTGTGTATATCAGTTTTGTCAATGCGCTGCGACACTAAATATCAAACTAATAGTTTTGGTATTTGCACACTCATATTTATATGCGCAGAACGAAACCGATTTTGTCTCATGCGTTACTTTAATATTCCGGCAATTTGTTCAAATTATAAATCGTCAAGCAAGTAGCAGCTATTACTCGCTCCATGCCGATGTGTACAAAAATAGGCATTTTACTATGAACTCATACAAAGTAAAAAAAATGAAGAAAATCGCTGTAGCACAACGGGAAACTATTACATCTAACACTTGCATACTTATAAACACAAATGAATATGGGAAAATAAGTTTTTATCAAATTTACTTGTTAACTTCGTGCGCAATTCACTCAATTATTTCGCAAAAGCATTGCAGAAAGCGACATTAAATTACAAGATACTTAAGTGTGAGTTGGTGTGGATATAACCAAAACCAAAACCCCAGTCTGTGACTGTGACTGCGACTGCGACTCTGCGATGGTAATACGTGGAAGTTTTTGCACCCGTAACTTGGATAATCTTCGCATGCACTCGACCAAGAAATTTCTGGTATTAAGTCACTGTCTGTTACGCTAGAGGATTTCCAACTACCATTTGCCTGTGTACATTCGATGTTATTTGAAATATTTATAAATCATGCACTTTCAAAATCCCTCCAGTTTTCAATTCAAAAATCCAAATTACATTTTACTATCAAAAATCAATATTTTTTTTATTGACCTTATGAATACAATTGAAATTCAAAATTAAAATAAAAGATGGCATGACAAATTGTTCCAACAAATTGTTCCAAAAAAATGCCCAGATAATGTCCACTCGCCATAATAGTAGGACATACTCATAACATATTGGAGTATACCTAATTTCAAGATCAAAGCAAAATGCTTTCACTTTCATTTTAATATCACATAATTATATTTTTAGATTTCTGTGCATTTAATGTCAGATCTCACTTTTAAAACGGAAAATAAAAATTCTATCCATTTAAAAATAAAACAAAATTCTAAACTAAAATGAATGTTTAAAAAATGGTTTTTGACTTAGACCAGATTCATTGTAATCCACTATCTAGGTTAGTAAATGTTTGTAAGTGGTTTTCAGTTCTAAAAGTGTATATTCTATTTAGTTCATCATCTAGTAGTAACACAATTTTTTGCGACAAAAACTACAACAGGGGTGGTCAGTGTGCTAATTATTTTTTGACTGATTTTACTTATTCAATACTTAAGAGGGCTTGTCATAAAATAATCAAAAACTTAAACCGAAAGCAATGCCGAGAGAAGTATTCGATATTCGACGGTGGCAATAGCATTTACCCCCGATGGTCTGATAAGCAAATTGGTAAGGTTATAATAACATATTTAAAGCTTTTAATATAGTTTGATAAAATTTTGAGATGAAAGTGTGTATAAAAATTGTTATACCGATGGTAAAACCGATTACAATAAAGATTCCTCAAAACGAGAAAAATTGGAAGGGCGATTCAGCAAAACGAAGGGAGAAGGTAAGCTAAATGAATCTTCACCAACAATTAACAAAGGAAGACGAAAAGAACGCGATGGCAAAAACCAAGTAGGCAAAAAGGTTGGCGATGATACTGAAACCGGTAAACAATCAAAAGGCAGAAACAGCAAAACGAAGGGATTGGAGAAAGTAACAGATTCTTCACCAAAATTAGAAAAAGAAAAAGGACGCGGTGAGAAAAATCCAGTAGGAAAAAAGGATGTCCATGACGCAGAAACCGGTAATAAATCGAGTAAGCGCGTCAGCAAAATGAATGATAAAGATAAAGTAAAAGAATCTTCTCCAACATCAGGACAAGGTCTTGATGAGAAAAATCGGGTAGGCAATAAGGATGGTGAGAATACGGAATCCGATAAAAAGTCGAGTAAGCTAGGAACTAAAACGAAGTCAGAAGGTACAGTAAAGGATTCTTTACCAAAATCGGAAAAAGAAAAGGAAACAGGACACGATGAGAAAAATCAAAAAGGCAGAAAGGATGTCGATGACGCGGAAACCGATAAAAAATCGAGTAAGCGAGGCACTAAAACGATGGGAGAAGGGAAAGTAAATGAATCTTTATCAAAATCAAAAGAAGGGAAGGGGAAAGGGCACGCCGAGAAAAATCCAGTAGGCAAAATGGATGTGGATGACATGGAAACCCATAGAAAGTCGATTAGGCGCATAAGTGAAATAAATGGCAAAGAAAAAAGGGGAAGTGCTAAAATTCAAAAAAGCAAGCTGTTTTCTGTTGATGAAACTAATGAAGGAAGTGAAAAAGCACACCTGACCAAAGGTAAGCCGGAGGGTGGAAAACGCAGTGGATCAAAAGCTAGGGAAAGCAAGAAAGGAAAAGGCGGCACAAGGGCGTCGAGAAGTAATCGTTCAATAATTGGTAAATCGAACAGATCTAAGGTCCCGAAGGCTGTAAAGGGATCAGTATCAAGCAGTAATACTTTGAATACACGGAAGGGACCGTATCGTGGTGCTGAAGTTCGCTTCTGTGATGTTCTTCGCATTAAGATGGAGCATCGCGATCTTTCACGACAGTAAGTAAAACCAAATAATGAAATCAGCTTGAACTTGAAATTCATTTACTCATTTTAGAATGACGTGCTGCAATGCATACATGCCGTGCACGCCTCATCCTTGTATGCCGTGTGCACCTCTGGTTTGTTGAGCCACTGGCAAGTCCTGATCGTTCATTTTGTATTTCTCTTTTCGGCACCACGTTGACGTTCTACGTGCTCAATTGCAAGGTAGATTCCGTTTTAAATTCCTCACATAACAATGTCGGGAATCGGACTTTGAACATTCAGTTTATGTTCGCTTCTTTTAAGAGTAGTTTACAATATCGGAAGAAGATGAAATTTAATTGGTTTGCGTTTATTCTGTGCGTTCTTCTGCTCATAGGCGAACTCTCTGACAACTGAAGAACAGAGCAGAGAAGGTTCATATTAATTAAACTTAATTAAAATTGGAATTACTCAGACATGCACTTCTTTTGAAGATGCTTCAGGGTATTCGTAAAATCAGTTTCTCCAGTTATTCCTCTGATGTCGTATGTGACCCGGAGACAGCAGGACAGTTATCCAACAGCGAATCAGAGGCAAATTAGATTTCAACAGGACGTGGGACGCATACTGTGAAGGCTTTGGTTCCCTTGATGGCGACTTTTTTTGGGCTTGGAGAAGATACATTTCTTGACGAGCAGCCAGCCTCATGAATTGTATATATATGTACATGGATTTTTTTGGAACAGAACTGTGAGATATCAACATTTTGCCATTGCTGATGAGAGCGATCAATTTCGACTGGATTTAGGAGAATATATTAGCAAAGTGGAACATGATTATCTTCGTAGCGCAATAGTGCAGCAAGATCTATTGGTGGCTGGTGGTATCCTCCCTACTGTGGAATCATGTAAGCAAATTACTACCTGGATTATCTATAATATATTTAACTGATTACTCCGTTCCTTCTACAGTAGTTTGAATGGAATCTACTATCTTGATGACTAGAAGAGCAATGGCATATTTTGGCGTAACCCAGTTGGAAATGTCAAAATTCTTATACGTCCAACAAAAATATAAATATGATAAAAATATAAATCAAATGCTCCAATTATAAATAAAATTATATGAATTTTCAAGTAAATATATTATGACGTCTGGTTTTTTTATTGTTTTTATTTACAAACCTGTAACTGAAGTCAACGGTTTGCCACAACGTATATAGCATAGATTTACACACATAATTATATATATAGAAATATGTACCCAAAATCCATATACTTATTTGCTGACATACTGACAGAGGATTGTTCAGACAAACTTGCGTGGCTTTATCGACTCGGCTTCTGTTGCTGATCAAGAATATATATAAAGTTTATTGGGTCAAACTCTGCTTCTATGTGCTGGCATTTGTTGTTATTAGAATATGTATTTTAAATGGAAATCAAAAATTGCTCAATTGCTAAATATGCTCCATTCAAAGTAAACTTTGTGCACACATTGTTTGACGCCACATGCATAATAATCAAAATTCATTTTTGGACTCGCCTTGAGTTTGCTGATAATGGAATACCATTATCGCCATTGACCTATACTCAGAGAAACTTGACCTGTGCATGTGTCGCTTCTCAATTCTATAAAATGCTGCGATTCCGACTCTGAACATTCAGTCTACATCTGATTCTGATTAAGTCCAGATTATAGCAGCAAAATATGAAATTAACTTGGGATGGCTTTACTTTCTACATAAGTCTGATGCTGATCAAAGGAAATTCCTCCAGCTATCGGAAATATGGTGAGCAAATAAGTCTTAAATATTGACTGTTAAAAGTACATCTAGAAAGCAATGAAAGATCCATTAAGAATTGGGAAAAAAATAACTTATATTTTGGATTGTCCAAGACGAATCCAATAGGGAATTAAGAGAGCAGATTAATAATTGATTGAGAGAACTAATCAGCAGTAAGGACAGTAAATTAAAGCTGCTGGAAAAGTTGGTTCAGAAACATGTATATGAAACCATCATTCAGTATCTGATAGATCAAATAATGAGCAAGCTAGATAATAAGAAAATAGCAAGTGAGGACACTGAAATCAAGTACCTGCAGAAGAAACTAGCTGATCAAAACGAATATGCCGCCATCATTAAGAGAAATCAGATTGATTTATATAGGAAGAACAATGACACTTCGCAATCAATCAAGAATTAATTAAATAATCAATATTTTCAGATATTTGGAGGAATTTCAAAGTGCTGTAATCTCCCAACAAAAATATCAAATCGAAAACTATGCAACCGAAGTGCAGGTGTTTTAAAATCGGTTGCGCGAATGTAATAATACCATTGAACAAAAGACCGAAGAACTATCTAATTTAAATGACACTCTACAAGATCAAATTAATAGAGATAAATTCCAATTGATGGAATTTAAAACACAGTTGGACGAACATAAAAAAAAACATTAAACAAAAGAATCAAGAATTGAGCAAATTACAAAACGATTTCAACTTAAGGCACTCAACAATTGTTTGCTCTAATTTTAATGATACATTGGGTGTTCGTAAGATACATACACATGGTGTATGGATCTTACGAACACCCAATGTATCATTAAAGTTAGAGCAACCAATTGTTGAGACCCTTAAGTTGAAATCGTTTTATAAATTGCATAATTCTTGATTCTTTTGTTTGGTCCTTTATGTGACTTGGAGACAGCATGTTTTTGGATGAACAGTTATCATGCAGCGAAGCCGTATATATTTTGACTTTAACAAGGATTGGGACACATACCGTCAAGGCGTTGGTACCTCGAATGACGACTTCTTCATAGATTTGGAGAAGATTAATCTGTTGACGAGTACACAACTCCATGAACTCTATATACACATAGAAAAAGTATATGGAGAGATCCAATATGCGAGATATAATGACTTTGTTATCGCTGGCGAAAACGATGGATATCAGCTGAGTTTTAGTAAATTCCAGGGCACCGCCCTATATCGCCCATTTTGTTTGAAAAATAATTTAAAGTTTACCACATAACTATATAAACACCTAAATCTATTTAATTATTACTCAAAATGAATTAATAAATTGATAACTAAGCTCCACAAAAAAAATAAGAGTTCATGAATATGGTTTACGTAAGTTAATTATAAAGATAACACATAAACTTAAAGGGAATCGATAGAAGCTATCCAATAGCCAAAACTCGAAGCCTATTTCGGTTACGTGGTGTATATTATATAAATTTTTACTTCTTCCATATTTTTTGATGCTCAGAATCTTGGTTTCTTGTACATGCATTTGTTTAAAATATAGAGCCCAATTTCGCGCAGTGATCGAGTACACCAATATATGCGTACATTTTTTTTTGCTCTCTCTGCATTAGAGAAAATTTTTAAATACTGCTACCAGATTTGTTAGCGAAGTTGAGCGAAAAAATACAGTCAATCTCTGAATTGGCTTATACCTGATTCTTAGAGATCTCTGAGAATTTCTGCGTCAAAATGTTATGACAGTGGGATTCATTTATATTTATTTTGTAACAGCATTGAATAATTTAAAAAAAGCATTGAATTTTCTGAAAATGTATGAAAATGAATAATTTGATGGATATTAACACATCCAAAAGAAAGAAACAGTCTCAAAATATTTTTTACATCGCGTTCCCAAATTTTCCGTACAGATCCCAATTGAAGCTGACACAAAACAAAAAAGCAGCTAATCTGGTATAATTATTCAAACTTTTAACTGGCGAATTGCCCAAACGAGTATTAAAAACACAAAAGCTTCTTTTTGTTTTTCTAATGTGTATGTATGTTTGTATGTATTGGCTTTGTACAGTGCCGATCATTTAAATAGGTTCAATATTTTTGTTAAGTAAATGGAAAATGTATATTGATGAATATGAGTGGTTTCCTTGGAAAAAAGAGGAAAGCTAAATATATATATATATATCAAGTGCTATTTTTTCTCCTCAGCTCTAAATATTTGGGTATAATTTTTAAGTTATATTAGATTTATATTTATTTTAAGGTTTAATGACAAAAACTATATAAAAACTAAAAAATATATGCACAAAAATAGTTTCCATTAAAAAACACAAATGATTTTTGGGCACGTTGAAGATTATATAGCATTGCTGATCGGAGTCAACCGGTCAATTTTTAAAATACAGTGTGTAGTTCGGAATGTACGCTTCAAGGAACTTTTATTATATTTTCATAGCTACGTAGGTACTGAAACAAAAGAGTCACATATATTTTAAACTCAAACGACAAATGATTGAACTGCCTAAGTTATGTGTGCCAAGTGTTTACACATCGATATAGAATAATTTCAAGCATACATCATGATAAGCAGTTAGTGGCAAATACAAGTTGTATTGCGTATCTAAAGTGGAATAATTTTGTTATAATGTACAATTACATAAGCTTCGTACATACATATCCATATGTATTCTCATGGAGACGCCAGTTACACAAATTTTAAGGTCAACATTTTTGGTTTATTTTCATTGACACTCTTTAAGGTTAATGTCATAAAAATAAAATCTTTCTGTCTTGTTTTTATTTATATGTATACATAGATTTGTCGCATATAAGTATGAGTATACCAAAATGTACACATATAAACATTATGGGTATAAATTTTAAAATGTATCATCCTTGTCTAAATATACGTATATTTTTGTCTCAATAGGAATCTACAAGTATATATATGTGTGTGATACATAAGCAAGAATAAGTCTTTGTAAATGTAGCCAAGCTAGAAATACCCTTAAAAAAAATACAATATTTATATGTTTGTGATTCCCGTCCGTCCATTTGTCTGTTTCCTGAAATTTTTGGTTATAAAATATGGTTTTGTATGAAAACCTTTTCTTTACCTATTTATCCAAATAAACTTAACAGCTTAGAATATTATTGTGTTCTGATTATTTGATAAATCTTATCAATATGAACTGATTGGGAAAACCGATTGAAAATTGAGGCTTTTAAAATTATCGTGACGCATCTCTTTTGCGTTCCTGTCACATGATACACATAAGCTGAAATGTTGAGTTCTGTTGATGTATTAACGGTATTTTGCCTTTCAACGGTACTTAACTGATATTGAGTACAAAATCAATAAACTTTTTTAATCTTTTTTCAATTTATCAAATATTTTAATATGACACTTTTTTAGTCAATCTAAAAATAAAAGCATCTGTCACAGGAAAAATCGAGTGCTGTCAAATTGATATCACACCCATAGTATTAGTTTACACACATGATCTATATAACATATCATCATATATTATAAATATCAGACGGTTTTCATTGTCAATGATTTCTTGATTTTGTTCGTATACAGAGTATTTTTATAATAAGTCTCAGGGAGAAACCAATTAAATATTCAATGAAAATAATAAGTACATATTTTGCTTAGAGTAAAATGAGAGTAAAAGTAAATCTATTGCTAAGAATGAAATGAAAGTAAAATGCATATTATATAATGTCTTTATGAATTTCGTCAGGAACAGTTTTTCTTGGGTATATTGAGTTTGACTTATGTAATGATTTGGGGCTTGCATGTTTACTCTTTAGTGTAATTCCCGATTTGGGTCCTTCGGTTCACACATATAATTATATGAGTGCTATCGATGTAGTAAGTAACGCAAATTTTACTGTGTATACAGGGTATTTTCTCAGATGTTCACTCACTAATCTGATCAATAATTCTATTTGTTGAATGTTTATCGAGCATGAATCTTTACTAAATGAGTAATTGCATATTTATATACCGAACGTTGTTTTTTTTAATTTGTTTTTATCTGGATTTACAATAATATATTTATAAATACATTTATGTAGGCGGACGGTGAATTCATCCCGCGCATCCTGCTTACGCCCTTAAATATTCATAGATATATGAGGTGGCGAGAAACACATTGAATGTGTATACCGATGAATATTTATATACATTATAAATAAAAACAAAAACACATAATTTAGCTATACTTAAATTTATTTCTAAATACAGGTAAATGAAATGAAAATATAAAAGTGTATATTAATTGTACAAAATAAAATATAAGTGTGCAATTATTTGTGTGCAAAGATGCATACACATTATGTATTAGTGTGCATGTGCAAAAAGAACAAGAAAAAAATTATAAGAATGTTTGTTCAAATGTAAAAAGAGACAGCGCGCTCTTAGTGACATGAGAGATTTAAATTTTTGTTATTCCAAAAATAAATTTATTTCAAATCATAGAAAAAGAGAATAAGGCAGAGCGAAGGCTATTCAATAAAATAAAAATTGTTGGCATTTAAAAAATTATAAGAAACTGTTCCATGCAGTGAGCTGACAGAACAATTCGAACGGGCGTCAAGTGAAGAACACGAAAATTCGAGAAATTAAAATCGATAATAACGAATAAGTGATTTAATTCTCAACGAATTTAAAAAAAAATTAACACTTAAAATGGTTTACGAAAGTGGATTTACAACCCGTAGAACTTACAGCTCCAGACCGGTGACTACATCGTACGCCGTGACGGTAAGTTTTGCATTTGTTGAGGAACGCAAGGAATAAGTTACAATTTTAAGAAATATGTGTGGATTTCGATTTATAAAATCTGTGAAATTAATCTGCGCGTCGAAAATTGAATTGTTGAATACAAATTTGCATAAAAATGTGCGAAGCGGCAGATAAGTTTGACACTTTATGAAAAGGATTCCACTGAGAACGTTGTTTACATCCTGTGTACTTTTTGTTTAAGCGCTTGTACCCAACTTGCTGTATTCCATAATATCAATATCATTTTCTAAAGGTGCAAACAGTTTATGAAATTGAAACACGTTTGAGCGCAGAAGTAACTTACATTTTCGTGAAAT
Organism: Drosophila demipolita; assembly: GCA_035042405.1. NCBI lineage: Eukaryota > Metazoa > Arthropoda > Insecta > Diptera > Drosophilidae > Drosophila > Drosophila demipolita. Next base: position 1,831,309 of record JAWNLI010000489.1, on the reverse strand, counting down.
TGAATGTCTCACATATGAATATCGTATCAGTATTTAAAAAAAGTTCTTAAATTGAAAAAAAAATAAATGTTATAAAATATATTTTTGCTTATACATATACGGATGTGCATGCCTTAATCTGTTCATAAGTTCATACATACTAATTAATTTTTTGTATATTGGAATTATATACATTTTTTTATCAATCTATTATAATTATGCATAATAATTAGATCAGTTTTTTTTTTATTGTGTTATGATTATTGTGTGTAGCTTGCAAAATAATGTCAGTTTTCTCGATATTTTTTCCTTAAGCCTACTAAATATTCAAAATAATATTTGTTTTACGCTGTTTTCAAGCCGTTATGTGTGTATGTAGACTAACATCCGGCCCACTCACTAACTATAAACAAGTACGAGGTGTACACACACACACACAGCTTGTATTTGTGTTTGTGTGTGCCTAACAATATATGTACATGCATATCTCAACATCTCTTTGAGATATATATATATATGCAATTAGCTGTAAGATTGGCAAAATCAAATTGTTTCTGAGTGTTTTCTCTTAAGTATACGCGTTGCCTTGATTCGACTGCTGCGAAAATATTCCAAGGTTATGCGCATTTTCTCTGTGGTTATAATTTCTAAAATTTGTATTTGTACGCTTTCTCATCTATGAGATTCGGCCAACATTATTGGCAGACCAAAAAGCGAAAAGCTTTTGCTGCTCTCAAATTCCAAATATAGAGTTTTATATATGTATATTCACATTTGTGTATGTATATATGTATCTATATATGTATTTATATATGTATGTATTTATGTATGTACACATATGAATTTATTTTGTAAACAGATATGTAAATAAGTATATTTTTAACTGGACTACTACATCAACGCCTGTTTTAATATTTCAGTTTATTGTGTACATTTCTAAAATAGTTTTTCCCTTGTTATTTCTCTTTTTCCACATATTCTGCATACATGTACAAATGAAAGTACATATACAAACACACACATATGTGTAATATAAGCTGTTTGCATATTTCGGTTTTTGGCTGATCTAAAAATACATTTACAATTTCCAAAATACATTCAAAGCAACATTTTGTGTGAGATTTTTAGAAAGATGCGCTAAAATATAATAAACAGATGGAATAGATTGTTAAATTTATGTATTTTTTAAATGGCTGTCAACATCTATTTGCACAAAAATTGTGGGATTTAGCTTTCTAGCTTCTTAGCCATGCTCGCATATAGAAATGAAAACAATTCGGCATGCAATAGCATAGTGATGATGACCAATTAATAACTGTTAAATATTTAATTAGGATTAAAAATAAAAATACACTTTTAACTAAACTGTACAAATAAATATTCATATAACATTTCACTTAACACCTCGTTGGACCTCCTTAAATGAACTGACTGTATATAGTACACTTAATGCAAAAACCAACCAAGGAGCACCTATGTAAATATATATAAATAAAAATCTACCTGGCTTGATAACTCTCCATACTCGTGCTGTGAATATTTGCATGTATGAAACCACATTATAAAGATAAATAGATGCACATACATTAAATGCCATGGACCAAATGTCCAAATGTAAATACGCCAATGCCAAATGCACCGATGATTATTGGGTATCCCTGCCGTTGCCAGGTCCGCTCGCCGTTCTGCAAATCTAACAGCGTAAACTTGGCCTTTTCAAAATTTAAAACCCACATATGTGACATTCTGGGCATTGCAGAAATCAAACAGACCACCAATTGACTGGGAGAAAGTTCCTTATGTGCCAAGACCATCACTCATCTCCGATCCGGTGACTGCATTCGGAGTGCGTCGATCGGACTATGAACAGCGCAAGCGATCAATACTCGATCCAATTAATCGAGCCGCAATCAAACCAAACTATAAGATCGCCTATGAGCCCATTGAGCCATATGTGTCCACTCGGGACAAGAATCGATCGCGCATCCTAAGCATGGTCCGCCAGCACATCGATACTGTGGAGGCCGGTGGCAATACCGCTGCCCGCACCGGGCGAGACTCACTCGATTTACAGCTGCCCCGCGTGCATCGCGCCGTCTCCGAGAGTCTGCCAGTGCGCCGAGAGACCTATCGCAATGAAAAGTCTGGTGCCATGGTCACAAAGTACTCTTACTAACCCCACTAGAGAGAGAGAGAGACAGTAAGAGAGAGATATAATAAGAGAGAGTGAGAGCGGAATCTCGGTCCTTGACGAAATTTCATTAATAAAACGAAATTGACACGAATATCTTAGAAATTATAATTACGAATCATTACACACACACCTGGCTATACATACTTGTACAAAATACTGAAAAGTCTACCATACCACATTAAATACGATCTGACATTCTACTCGTTTTGTATCTAATATTTTGGCTTTAATATGTCATAATCAATGCTATATTGTTTATTTTTTTATACATTTTCTACACTGAGCCCAATTACGAAACGAACTAAATTGTTAAATAGTATTCGAACCTGTTTCAATTTTCATTTGAACACCTAAAATGTTTCTTAATAATTTCTTGTGCACAAATTATTTCGATAAATTGTCATATTCACATTATATTATAGCATTTTTTCCTCAAGTTGGTTGTAATTAAGCTGCCCCCATTTACATTTTAAAATCAATTTTTTTTGGGGTTAATTTCATTTAAATCTATTTGCAAAAGCATTCAGGTCAAAATAAAAAGTGAGGACGGATAATTTCAATGGAAATTTTTAGTGGAACAGCAAGCTGGTTTTTTTTTTTTTGTATATAGTTGCTAGTTGCATAACATTTGTATGCTGATCGCCTATTTTCCTTTACAATTCTCACCCCAAATGCATAAATCGGAATTTATAGACTCCACGCTTAGACCTGTGCACGGACAGACCTGGCTCTCATCGCAGTCGCGCCTCATCGGACTATTCGTACACCTCAAAGTCGAGTGTTGAGAAGAGCAGTTACGATTCGAGCAACCCTTATGCCAGGCCGGAACGATCCACATATACGTCCACTGTTGAGAATACATCGCGTAGTGGTCCAGGTGGTGCCTACAATTATAGCACTGAGAGAACCAGCACCACTGGCGCTGGACCCGGTGGTTACAGCTACTCCTCAACCACCTCTGGAAATTTGCCCGGTGGCACCAAATACCGTCACTTCTCATACCATGTCTAAGCGCAAACGATTTAGACAAAAGCAATCCCATAAATGGTTTATATATGGCTCAAATATTAATTTCACTAATCACTCCGCCTAAATTGTTTGATAATTGTTAATAGCAACTAGAAACTACATCTAACCAAACACATACTTATACAGTTATGTACGTATGAAGTTTTCTGATATTGATATTGATATTGATTGTGTCTATCACCCGAATTGTGTAAATTTTCGAGTTGACTAACATAACTAATTATTAATTTGATTGTTAAATAGATAATATATGTTAATAAGCCAAATCTATCTGATGTATTTACTTCCCATAAAACATTAATAGTTTAAAAGTATTTGTGATACAATAAAATAAATTCACCAAAAATTCTACCTATAGTTTCATATGTACAAATGTATATGTATGCTGCCTCAATTCTCAAATCTGATAATTCCAATTAAAATACGATATTCATATAATCTGACCGATCTATGCTGTTGCAACAAATGCAATTGAATCAAATAGTTGGGGTGACTGCAAAAACTCACAAAAAATTCATCAAAATACAACAAATTTAGTTAGACATACAAAAAAACGGTTTTTTTTTTGTTTTTTCACAAAACATCAATAAATTAAATTCAATGTCGTATAATTTTATTACAGTATCCGTCTGCTCATAATGTGACTCGTGTAAGTATTTGAATTTATTACTTTTGTTGCTCATGTCTTGCTTGTCATCCATCATCTCTTTTCTGACTTTTAAATATTCCTGGTCACACTTCAACCACACTTCATCGTCACCTGGAACCATTTGGGTTAGTACTTTTAAACCATTAATAAGTTTCTTTTCACAAAAAGCGGAAATAAAGGCAGTTCAAATAGAGATACAATTTGCAAATCTTATAAACTCTTTAATTATATTTGATTTAAATTTTGATTTTAAGTAAAAAGATTGAACATTTTTATAATTAGACGATCAGATCAGATCATTTTCATTTTTGTTTTTAACTTTTTAATTTTTTAAAGTGACTTCTTATATAATTTGTGTAGCGAAAGGCTAGTAAACATTAAGAAGCAATATATTCAAAATTAACATTTGACAAGTCTGCAAAACAAATGGTTGGTTTTATTTCATTTGGTTTGCCCTTGCTGGGAGCTGATCCTCGGAACGAAAACCACATTATAAAATGTCCTAGACTTGAGAAAGGGTATAGCGAATATATTCATTGTCAGGCATAAGAAAATGCGAGTGCAATAAAGATGATATGGAAGTTGAACTGGAGTGGATTTTGTTTGGCTGGAGCAACAATTTATAAAAACGAAAATAAGTAAATATAGATAAATATTAAAAATCTATTAGTATAAATAATAAAAATATATAATTATAATTAATATAAAAATAATTTATTTAAAATGAGAGGCACAATTACCATTTCACAGCCTTACATAATTAAACCAAGTTATTGTTTAAAATATCGGGAATAGCTCTGCATAAAAATAGTTAGTTTTTGACTTGCCTTAGTAATACATAATTCATTATCATATAATACTTTTCTTCTCTCGCATTTCTACTTGCATTCCACATATTTTGCGTTGGTGTTATATGAAACTAACTTGTGAAACTTGCACAAATATAATAATAGGTATACAAAACGAGCTATCCCATCTACTCGAGTTATTCAATCCCAAGACGTGTCGTCAGTGGAACACGTGTTATAACATCGCCTGTTCGGTTTGTTACCTCTCCCAGCCGAGTCTATTCGCGCATTGTCCACTCTCCATCGCCTGTGCGTGTTGTGCGCACGACAACGCGTGTTGTTACATCGCCGGAGAGAACAGCCTCCTATACATACACTTCGCCAACGACATACAGCACGTATAGTCCATCGACCTATTTGCCATCGACCTACTACACTTCGTCCTATATCCCCACCTCGTATACGACATACACACCATCGTATCACTACAATCCCACAACTATTACACGCGTCTATGCCCGCTCGGCATCGCCATCGACACTGAGGATCACTACATCTCCGGTTCGTGCAACTCCCTCATACTTGAAGAGACTCCCTCCAGGATATGGCGCACGGGCCTTAACTAATTACCTCAATACTGAACCCTTTACCGTAAGTTGTACCCGTTTAATATCTAACTTTTGGCTAATGCAGATTAGTGAAAATCGGCATAAGAGCATCAGCGATTATAATATTTTGAAAGTACTGTTTTCTAAACTCAAATAAAAAAAATGTTTAGACCTTCTCTGAGGAAACTAGTCGGATTCGCAATCGGGCCCAATCATTGATTCGCGATCTCCACACGCCTGTCGTACGCCGTGCAAGAAGCTGCACGCCTTTCCCAGTGTCTGGGTAAGTTTTTCACACTCATCATATACATGATAATGGGAAAAATAATTTTATGAATTTATGAAAAGAAGAAGTTGAGAGTTAAAAGGAAGTGTAACATATTTAGATTTCCGTATCCTTTAATAGCTGGCTTTTCCTGATGAACACATTTTGCCCTTTTTGATCTCTTGCTCGATCATATTTATAAATCAGTAGTTAATATAATTATATATATATTTAGTGCTACACCTATTACTTTTGGAGATTAGTTTGGTGGTAATCTTCATCGGTCGGCATCAAATTTCCTGATAGTCCATGTCTCCTTCAATTTAAATAGTAGATTACTGATATCAGCTTTTATAGAAGGACTATTATTTAGGGGTTTTGTTTTTTATTTAGCATGCCTGACTACAGCGATTGCCTTTGTTTTTAATTTTATAATATTATTTCAGATTACTATAATAAAAGGCGTAATTTGATTTAGGTATTTTATGTAATATGCAGCTATTTATTTTAATTAAACATGTTTAATATACATTAGTTGGAAGAAATGTTGAATAAGATAAATAGTTGAATAAATGATAAGATATATGAATATATATGTATATATCCATATATATCGCCAACATTGCTGATAATTTAACACCAGTAAAAATAATATAATCTTGTTTTTAGCTACTCCAATGGCCCAACATCACAATTAGCCCTGGATGCTTATGTGGCACGCATTACAAACCCGGTGCGACACATTGCAAAGGAAGTTCACAATATATCCCACTACCCAAGACCAGCTGTGAAGTATGTTGGTAAGTAATTTGAAATACGTGCTCATATGTTGCCTCTAATACATTTGGATTATGATTGTTAAAATAATAGTAGAGTTAAGGTATTAAGTTGCAACCTGCATTGTTGTTCAAATTGGTAATTAATGCTGTTTTTTTGAATATTAAATGATAAGGTAAAAGTCATCTTGCCTCTGTAAGGATATGTGGTGATAGGGCTTATAATATTAGAAGACCCATGTACGATTCGGACAAAGTTCGAACAGATATTAACCTTTTGTCCTGGTACATTAGACATCCGACATGGAAGAATGAGAAAAAAAATGTTCCACATGCCGAAGGTAAGTATCGTTCTAAACGATTAATTGATTAACTGATTGATCGATATTTCAAACGCTTGTAATCGCTACCTGTATATAGCAACTAGAACTTCGACTTAGACTTTCACTCATGCTCGTTCCACTTAATCATTTATTGGGAAGTTTCAATTAATTAATTGAGTAGCACACATTTTAAAAGTTTTCCCATTCATTTTTTCATACTTAAAGAATATAATATAAAAAAAACATACAAAAGCTGTACGTGGTTTCATATACATTTATATAGGATCAATAGCAAATAAATAAATATATTTGTAGAAGCAAACTAAATTCAAACTCTTGTGACTAATGCATTGATCTTTCGCATCCTTATTAGCTTTTGTTCTTTGTATCTTACTAACTTATTATGTTTTATGATTGATTGACTCTTTCCAGTTGAAGCTGTTGAAGTTGAGGCCTAAATGATAATATGCCTGACTTTATAATATGGACATACACACTTTATAATTTTTGAATAAATAAATAAAAAGAAAATGCATTATGTTTGCTATTGTCGAAAAAATCGATATCTTAAAAGTAAACAAACGATATCACTAAACTCAGTCGATTTCACATCTAGACTAATGTGCAAGCCCATATTAACTATTTATCACTGACACAAACTAATAAAAAAAAAAAATCTCTGACGAATCGTTTTAAATACTAATGTTTTCAAATACTTACCAACAATCTTAGCGCCTCATCGTTCACTTAAATATGTATATTATTTGATTTACAACTATTTCTTACCCAAGTCCAATTTGTATAATTATTATTATTTAATAAATATTGTTGGGCATTTACGCATATGTACGTTATTTATTGATTTCTATAAATTAAAAAAAAAAAATGCCACATATGTCTTTTGAATATGTGTATATATATAACTCTGTATTATATTTAATAATGAATGCCATGTATAATGATACCATTTTATATAAATATATGTACTTATATACATACATATACTTTCATTTAAGTACAAATCTTAAAATTTACACCAATGTGTTTAATTAGCAATGGGAGATCAAATGCCTTTTTGAAATTTCTTTTTAGATGAACTTTTCAACTATTTCATGTACATATGATTTTAACAGAAATGTACTAATAAAAAATCGTGAAATTATTTATAGCACAACACAAAACTATTATTTTAAGGACAAGTCTTCGATAAAAGTGCTCATTTTTTCCATCAAATTGACAAAAAAAACGAATTCACAATACTCTAAAAAATAATGACTTTCTAAAATTCTAGAGTATAAAGCAACAACAAGAGTAAACCAATGCTCAAATCAGTTGTATATATTTGAAAACAACAGAGACACCATTATTATAGCTCAAACCCTTTCATAGAAACCATTTAAAGTCTTATTACAAATACAAAGAAAAATTAAAATAAGATTATGTTGGGATAACAAAATCGAAATTAAAAAAGTGATAGATTATCTCGACAAAATTCAAATATTAAAAAAAATCTGAAGAAGAAAATATCGCTTTGCACCCACTGTGCCAAGAATACACACTCTCCAGACTCCGCAGCAGTGAATATTTAAGAAGTGGAGCACTATTTCAACTAAAAGTTCATATTGTAGATGCAACACATATTAAATGTTACCACACATTTACAACTAAAATTCAAGGCAATTAAGCTGAATCATATAGACAGCTAATTGAAACAACAAAATAAACATTGAAAGTAATTAACCTAAGGCCAACAAAAAATAAGTTTCATATAATAGATCGCATCCTTTAAAAAAGCGTTCACATTTTGTCTAGATTTCGCAGCGAACTTATATGCAAGTATAAATATCTGTCTTTGTATATGTATGTTTTAATTTAAAATATAAACATACGACAATTAATCATGTGCCTTTATATCTTGAGCGAATTCTAATGACCTTGACCTATATTTTTGATTTGCAGCAGGAAGCGTTACAGTTTAGTAATACTAATACATTTGAGAACAAATTTGGCAAGTGTTTCTTCGAATTGATCAGGTGTGATCAAATTTATTTAATCGTTACTATAAATAATAATAATTTATTTGGCATAAATGCTGTTCCCAAATACGTAATCGCACTCGTCCATGCATTCACATTCACAAAAGCATGTTGTTTTTTGAACCATGTAAAAAAAGTTTTGCTTTTGAGAAAATTGCACAACTTACTTTCCTACAAACATACCTTGATAATGACATAGTTTTTGAAAGTCTTCAGTTTATGTATATTTTTTTTACTTGTGACATGTTTATATATGACACTTAAAATACAATTAATCTACGTAAAAAAATATAAAGGTCTTGTTTTCATAAATATATACGTAACAAGGTCGACTGGATCGATTTTTTTTTCTTTTTATATTAGAACCAGAATCGACTCAGTTTAATAATTCTGCATATACAAGAAATAATATATATACCATTTAAATACATATACATATTGTTATATATATATAAATATATTTATTAATATATATTTATATATGTATGTGCAAGTTTAACTACGAGCATATGAATTTCATTTAACACTTTTCCTACGTTTTTCCCCTAACAACTGACACAACATACATACTGTCATATATATCTTTGTTGACATCATCTCGAAACCAGTTACTAATACTCATTCATTAAAATACAATTACTATATTATTGGAGTCTTCAAACCTGCAAGTCTGCATTATTGATGTATATGAAATTCTCTACGCAATCACAAATGGTAAGTCATTATATAGCAATAATGTGTATATTTAAATACAGTCACAGTCATACACGATTTATTTATATTAAACTACCTATTTATATTAATTTCGCTACGTATGATAAAAATAATTACTAAATGAAATATATTCGTAACATTATTCATAACCCGCTTTGGATTTCAGATGCCGAATTGGATCCTAACCGCCCAACGAGAAAATTCTCTGCTCCCAGGCCACTAGAAGATGCTATCGATGTGGAGTCCAAGGAGAAGCAACGTCTACGTCAGGAACGCCTGATGACCGTCAACGAAGATGATCTTGAAGTGGAGAAGAAACAAGCTCAGTTGGCCGATGAAGCGAAGCTTCGCAAAGAGATGTAAGCCGTTTCGAAATTAATAATAATATCAAAGAAAATAATACTATGTTAAAAATGTTTACAGTGCTCTCAAGGAGAAGAAACAACGGGAGGCCGCTGAAAATGCCTTTAAGGAAGAACAGGCCCGTGTGGCTGAGGCAGCCAAGAAAGCTGCTGCTGCGGAAAAAGCGCGTTTAGCTGAAGAGGCAGCTCAAAGAGCCGCCGAAGAAGAAGCCCAAGTCGCAGCAGAAGCAGCAGCTGCCGCTAAAAAAGCCGAAGAGGAACGTTTAGCGGAAGAGGCCCGTGTTGCCGAGGAAGCAGCACAAAAATTGGCAGAAGAAGCACGAGCTGCCGAGGCAGCCAGAGCTGCAGAAGAAGCAAGAGCTGCAGAAGAAGCCAGAGCAGCAGCAGAAGCCCAGGCTGCCGAGGAAGCTGCCGCCCAAAAAGCAGCGGAGGAAGCCCGATTGGCTGAAGAGGCAGCTCAAAGGGCAGCGGAAGAGGCTGCTGCACAACAAGCCGAAGAGGAACGCTTGGCTGAGGAGGCCCGCCTAGAAGAGGAGCAGCGTTTGCGGGAGCAGGAGTTGAGCCGCCTGGCGGAAATCGAGAAGCAGGCCGAAGAAGACCGTGAGGGCGATATTGCAAGCCAAGCAGCTGAGTTGGCCGAAATCGCCCGTCAAGAGGCTGAAATTGCTGCTCATGAGCTGCAATCGATTCAAAAGGAAAGTAGAGATGTTGCTGAGCCAATAATTGATGAGCCATCCACTCCAGTGGAGGATCATGAACAGGAACCGACCATAGAGTTAAATTCGAACATCGAAGATGTTACAGACCAGTTGGATAACACTGCCGGAGATAGTTTTGTAGAAGACTCTGAAGACATGGAAGACGACGAAGAATAAGGAATTACATCAATAATCATTTTTGCTGACGACGTCTATAATTATGCTCATTGAAATTATAAACCTTTTTTATTTTTTGCGAATTCAAAAACATAATGATAATGAGTTTAATTTTGTATAATTTGAACTCTATATATTTACCATAAAAACAATGTACTTGTTTTTAATATTGTTTTATAGCATTATTATTGCCAAAGCTTTTCTGAAAACTAACACAGCTAGCTGAAAAACACTTCCTATCAGATTAACATAATAGAAATATGATTGGAATCTTTTATATATTTAAGAAATATATAAATATGATTCAAATTCTCATTTTGAAGTTTTCTTTTTTCATAATCACCTGAATCACCTTTCAAAATAAAAAAGGTTATCGATAGTTAAACAATTTTGAGAAAGAGATGGAAAATTCTTAGTACGCTTGATCGGAACTTAAAATAAAGTTATCTGATTAATTCGTAATAATTAAAATCAACATTTATTAGTTTGTGTAACAAGAGTAAATATTAAATGTTAACAGTTAACTACAGTAAACTAATATTATACATTAAAATAATAAAATTATAAAATTATTTTGGGTTTCAACAGTAACAGCGCTTAAAAAAATCCAGGACATCCATTAAATTATGGATCTTAAAGAATACTTTAAGCAGCCAAAAACTTAATGGTATACAAAAATTATACAAATAGAGTATTCGTCGAAATCATAAATTTACATTTACCAGAATTAAGATTTTAGAAATTTACTGGACTCTAGGTCTTAAAACTGTCTAGATAAGTTTGTAACTTTTGAGTTTGTAACTAAAGACGATGAGCAAAGTGTTATATCATCGGTATACATCAGCACTCGGAAGAGACTTATCATAGATTAACAGTCACTCATGAAAAACGCGAACAATTAGGGGCCATGCTGACTTCCTTCCTTAGAGAAAAACTTTTAAGATCAACTTTAAGGAATAACAATTTTTTATTTATATTTACATGTTTGTTCTTAATTTTAAAACGATTCATTCGGAATTTCTTATTGGCAGACGGTAGACAATTATTAAACATACTAAAAAGAAAAAAGAAAATTTATTTAAATATCGTTAAAATATATTCAAAATGGGATAAAAGCTTTAAAATTGGCGGCACTTACGGGACACAGTAACATAAACTTTATTTAAAAATCGTGTAAATAGTTTTTAATCTACCTTCGTAAAACTAAACCCGCTAACTGAGTATTAATAATAATTGAAGTCATTACAGATATACAGATATATACCGGTATATATCGTTAACCCTTTGGGTGCATTTGACGAGTTAGACTCGTCGTCGATATGAATAAAATTAAAAAATTTTAAAAATTCAAAAATATTGGGATAGGTGCTAATAAATAATCGGCAATAAGTGTGATAAATAATTGTTATATACTTTATATACCTGTTGCTGATAAGGTTGGTAAAGCTATTCCAGATAAACCATTTTTATAAACAAGAAAACTCTCAGCAGTACATAATGCAAAGTTCATATATCGCATAAGACCCGCCTTATAAAGACATAACTTTAATAATACTTACCAACAAGAACCATTGTAAATAACGCAATTGTTGAGTTGCAAAACGGCAGTAATGTTATTCCCATTAAGTTTGCTGATGCAATAATACCAAATCGTCCCAGTGACATGACCAAGCTTGTTGCTTTTCCCCTAAAATGATATATAGATTTATAATTCTGTGTTATACAGGCAACTTAGAAATAAAAAAAAATAATTTCCAAAAAGTATAAAAAAATATAAAATAAAATACTATGCAGATGATTATGTCGTACCTCAAATGTGTTGGCATAAGATCCACAATCGCTCCTATCATAATGGAAATCGATAATCCAGGTAGAAGAATGTAAAGACAAAATAGTACTAACACCACTGTGGAGTTAGAAACAACATGTAGTAAAGCTCCACTTAATATCGAAAGTATGAGAGCAGCGACCAGAACGTTTTTTCGACCCAGAGGATTTAAAATAACGCCTTGAATGGTGAATCCTAATAAAAATGAAGCTCCCACTATCATGTTATCAATATAGGTTTTAGTTGATATCTCATCGGAGCACACCTAAAAGTATAAATAAATATTTTAAATAATTTTATCTACAGAGTAATTTCTTTAACTTACCGCAGAGCTATTTAATGCCAGATTTAGCCCTTGTTTGCCGTAAGAACCTTCCAATATTTGACAAACTGTTAAATTAGTATTTTCAGCGCTGGATGAACGATTTACAATTTCTGGAAACCACAACTGCATACCATTTGAGCTATAAATTAATATTCAAATAAATAAATGTATAAATGTTCACATGCACAGGAATCTGGTAACATTATCGTGAAGAAATCAGATAACAATTAAATAAATAAATAATACTAAAACAATGTGGGCTATCTGAATATTATATATATGAACGAGTTAATTTAAAAAGCGCGGCATAGTTACACGTAACAAATGTTAATATGTTCAGTGTTGAAATACGCAACAAAGAAAGAGTGGGACGACTGCAGAAGCTGAAGTCGAGAGGGGTTCTGTGCTATGGCAAGCAAAAGTAAGAAAGGGATGACAGGACATGTGGGTGCTGCAGTTACGATCGAATTGTTGAATTAAGAATGATTTAATCATTTATCATGAATAGTCAATTTTGAATCTTACCTGAAAAACAAACAAAGCATAGCCACGTTGCACAATATGAAGTTTAAACCATGCGGCTTATGAAATAATGGAACTGTGGCACGTGCGATATTTGTTACCATGCCACAACCCTTCTGGTTTTCCAATACGTTTTCTCCGGCTTGTGTTTCAGGTTTCAGGGTAAATGTATTATTTTTAAGCACATGGGTTATTGAAAGCCCTCGATTAAATTTACTAATCCAATCCACAGCGTTTACTGCTTGACTTTCTTTATTTTGTGAGAGCAGAAGTTTTGGGCTTTCGGGATAATATATAAGGATTATTCCACCAATAAGACCCGGTAAAAGACTCGCTAGCATTATTAATCTCCATGGTCGGAAAATAAATTCGCCAACTAAATGGAGTGACCAGTCTGAAGATAATATCGCCCAAGCAATTGCTGTAAATGAACAAGTTCAGTTTCAATTATTTATCAATATTATTATAATGATCTAATAAAAATTCTATTTTTATACAGAACAAGTCTGTTTGATCCCTATTATTATATTAACTGTTATATTTATGTGTAAACAAGGTTATAAACTATCCTATTAATCGATCGGTAAATATTTGAATTTGTGAGTTTAAGGGGAGTGTCCGAAAAAAATGTAGGGGGCATTTCGTAGAAATGTTCCTTTCAAGTTTGGTAACTGTAGCTCATTGCCGATTATGAGCGCAGGTGTGGGCATGGCTATACATTTTTTTTTATTTTGTTCTTAAGAGAATTTAACAGTAATAGGCCTACGGTGTTGATAAAAGTTGCGTTCATATAGAAGTATACATATGTTAACTTCGGTATCAGAGTATATAAGTAATGATTTGACGATATTACTTGCTTAAATCTTAATTGAGCTGCTGTTCATTTTATTCTCGCGTTGAATAGTAACTCAATCAATTGTTACTCTTAGTATTATTTAATTGTAGTGTATAAATTACCTGGGACATAAATTGCGGCCACACTGACAAACATCGTTGAATAGTTAATCGTAACTGCGCGGTGCCGGGGTATATTGAATTCACTCAAATACGGATAAAGACCAGCTGACACACTGCCAAGACTATGAGAGATAAATATACATTGACATGGTTATAGATTTAATTGGTTGACTTATAGGGAGAGGTTGTGGGTGTGAGTATGAAAAAAGTTGTCATTAATATAATTATAATTAAATATTTTAACTATGGCAAATTTTTGTGCAAATTTATTTCACTGGTTTAGTTTATGAATAATCGTTTCGCTTCTACGTATATCGACTCTAATCAATTTGTGAGACTAGTAAACATTTTGGAAGTCTAAGGTTAATAGGAACAGAGGGGTAGAAAGATCACTGAGAATTTAATTTTACAATAAACATTAACATATCAACTAATTGATCAAATACAAATTTATGAAAATAGATTAAAATTATTTAAAAATCAAAACATGAAATTTATGCATTTGCATATTAACAATCCAGAATCAAATCCAATTTTGTATTTAAAGAGAAAACTTTTAGTTCTGGCAGACCTCGGAATTACGAGAATAGCAATTTGCTAAATTAAATAAATTACATGCAGAAAAATTTATAATATATATTATCAAAATTCTTTAACTAATGAAGCACAAAGTCCCTAAACTGGAATCAACGGTGGGCTAATTGGTCTGTGCAATTAGATTTCTTAAATTCGTAAGTTCGAATTGTGTTAAATATATTTCATCATAAAAGTGACTTACCTGATACCACAGAGGAAGTTAATTATGTTGAATAACCAAACGCTTGTAACGAACATGAGAATAAGCAGAAGGCCGCTTGAAATAAATGCACCGCATAGTAAAACTTTACGTCGGCCGATGACGTCACTGACATATCCCCATATGTAGTTTGATATGCAAATACCTTTAATCATATAAAATTAACTTCTTTATAAATTATTAAATATATTAGAAAGACCATTTAATAGTTGCTAGTTATTTTATATCTTTCCATTAGATGAATTGACTCAAATAATCGTAACTTATATATTTAAATCTTTATTTAGATCTTTGTTGTAAAAAATCTAAACATTGTTAGTTCATATGTGAGAAATATTTAAATATTAATGTTGACTAAGAAAAGTTTTTTCGATATATCATTTATTGATAAGAAGTTGAGCTGCCTGTGGATATGCAAATGGGTTTTTTCACAGCTTAATGATTCAAGATGTGCTATAGAATTAATAGCTGTGCAATAAATGCCATGAATGAAAACAACAAAACTGACATTTAATCTGTTTGACGGGTTTTGATTATTACCCTAAACATTTGTTTACAAATTATGTTGTTTGAGATATTTTCTTTCATGCGTAACACAACTAATATTATGAAGCATTAGCGTAACTAGATATGGGCAGGGGAAGCCTCTCCGCACCTCTACCACACACCTAAGCAATTACAATTAATACTGAGCAAGTAGTAGATCGCAAAAGTTGTTGTATGTAAATGTGGAAAACTGGTGTTGTATGTAAATTAAATCACGACTCACCTGCAACAGATGCTGCCATCATGAGGCCTTTCTCGGCTTCTGTTGTTTTAAACTCGCATTGGGATGCGATTACAATAATTCCCAGTGATTGTTGGGCAGCCACAGATGAGATTGTTAGGAGACCACTTACAATCAATAGAATCCACTGGGCCTTGCCATAGCCTACACCATAGATGAGGCATATTTTATTAGAGCAATTCAAAAGATAAAACTGGTTGTCTTACCAATCTTCTCCAATACCTCCTCATATTCCAATGAGTTGGAATCACCAGACTCTGAAAGACGGTTTTGCATTTTACTATTTCAACTGCGTCCATTCAACTAATTCTCGTGACAAACGTGCCTCGCCTTATAAATGTCTAATACAATACACCGCATTCCACTCAACTCACAGCTGTGAGATAAAACCCAAAAACATTTGCAGCTTGAGTAAGCAAAAACTTGTTCTGAGAACAACATGTTTGTAGCTCAGAGATCACCCTTAAATAAACAAAAGAGCTACTTATTCTAAACATATTTAAAGCAATTGTTGTTTTAATATGTTAAAGCGTGATTAATAAGGATATTAAAATATCTCAGATAAGTCGGCATAGTTGCCAGGCTTTCTGTATGTCCATGATAGAAAAGTACTATATTCACAAATGCAGTAATTCTTGCGAACTTAAGTATTAAATTTGAGTTTAGCTAAGATGGTTCTCTTAACATGTTTGCACTTAAAACCACATTTACAAACATTTATCCATTCAGAATCAATTAACTTTTAATTATTTATTTTATGAGTAACGTTTCCGGCCATAAGAGTATATATTTTTGAGCAAATTCGAGTCCAGAATTTTGTAGTCTAGTACCCCTACAGCTCATAAACTATATTGATGAAACCAGTATATCATAAACTCCCATAAGAAGAAATTATATAATAATAAATTGTATCCAAGGTCGTACCGAGCCTTTCTGGAAGTGGGTCTTATAACGATTACACAAATTTTATTATGTAATGTTGTGAAATTGAGGTCAGTTGCCTCTTCTTGTACATATATATAGTATAGTATAGTATATATATATATGTAGAATATACAAAACACAGACCTGAAACAGGTTAGATATATAATATATATTTGTTGAAAACGAAACATATTCAACTATGATAATAATTTGTTGAAAACATAATTTTTCTAACCAAAATGTGGATGTTAGCAGCTTTAATTCATTGCTCATTATTTTTCTTTGCAATGTTATATTGTTGTAAGTGTAAGTTTTTATTGGGGTTGTTTCCTGAGAATATCACCTTCTTTGAAAATTTCTAAAAATGAAAAAAAATTATTATATTTAATTACAGATTTAATTGTTTATATTAATAGCCTTATAGTTAACAATGATTTCTTAATATTTTTAAATTATTGACATTGGGTGTCCATTATTCAACAAAAATAGTTGATGTGATGATTTCATAACGCATTATATTTGTCTTTGCCAGAAGATGTTTGCTATAAAAAACATTCCATTATCAAACATTTAGTTTCCCATGGCTAGAGTTATCCATTCTTGATTCACCATGTAATTATTTACATTGGAATAAGGAATGTAAGCACTGCACAACCTGTAAATGAAAAAATATATTTTAGTTACCATGAACTTCGGATTAGTTCATCTTTGGCGTGCTAAATATTATATCCCCTGTAGAGCGGAGTCTATATACTGGCATTAAATTAAATTAAATTAAATAAAGATTATATTTAGGTAATGACAGACTGTTTTAAAAGTAATTAGGAATATAATTACCCAATACCAATCCAGAAAACACGCCAAATGTTATAGTGCAATACGATTCCAAAAGTATTCCAATTAGGTTGCTGCCAAAAACACTACCAGTGCGACCCAGCATTAGGCATATGCAAAGCGCCTTCCCTCTTAAATGCGTGGGGACCAGATCCACCACGGCACCGCTCAAAACCGATACACATAAGCCTGGCAGTACCAGGTACAGGCAAAAACAGACTATGATGATAATATCATTTTGAATCCACACCAATAAAGCAGCACAAATGGAAGATATAGCCAAACTAATTGTGATTGCTAATTTGCGCCCAATTCGATTCATAACAAAACCGATTAAAATATAGCCGGCAATAAGAACCAAGCCGTAAGTAATGGTATCTATATAGCTCCTGGTATTAACTTCATCGTTGCATATCTGAAAGATATTATAAATGTCTAAGACTTCGATATATATAAGTGAAGTATATGTACTAATACATTTGTTGTTACGTTGAGTTGGTCCTTATTGAACGATGCATCAATAACATCACATACTGTCATGTCGTCCTCGGCAATATCTGATCTTAAGCGATTCAGTATTTCTGGATACCACAGGGCCATTCCCGACGAACTGGAAGTTAACTTTGAATTTAACAAAATTTCAGACGTATTGATTATGAAACCCACCTAAAGAAAAATCCACACATAACCAGGCAGCTTATACTAAAGTTGCCTAAATATGGTTTTTTGAACAATGGCAACGTTTCCATCCACATATTTTTAAAAGAAACCGTTCTAAACAGGTTGCGGAGAGTTAGTTAAATAAATGAGAAATAAGCTTAAATACTTACGGTGAGTTGGAAACACACAGTATATTTTCTTTGTCAGTGCAAATATCAGATTTTATTTTCTTAACTTTGAATTCCTCGAGCGATTTGCCGGAATTTTTCAAAGCAATCCAATTTAATACGACATATGCTTCATCGGTTTTACCCAATGATATTAATAGTTTTGGAGTTTCAGGCAATCGAAAGAGCATAATGGTTCCCAACACTCCAGGGAGTAAATAAAAAAAAGTCAATAAGCGCCAAGGCCGAAATGATATAGTCTCCGTCACTTCTACACTCCAATGCATCGACATTACAAGCCAGGCAACAGCTTAAGAATTCAAAAGATATTTTGATAGTTGTCAGGTATTTAGATAATTATTGAAATAGTTACCAGGCACATAAACTGTTGCAGCACCGACAGACAAGGTGGCATAATTGATTATTGTCGGGCGAAGTCGCGTTATAAAAAATTCCCCAAGATAAGCATATGTTGTGGAAGAAGCACCCGCTATGCTGTAGAAAAAATTCAATTTCATAATTACAATATTATGTTATGCAATAAGAATGTTATACTTCTATCACTAAGAACTAAATTTTAAACGTCTTGTGTCGTGACAATTTTAGTACGCATTAAAATGATAAATAAAAATTAACTAAATTAATTATTGGGCATAACTTGTAGATAAAATGTTGTTTAAATTATATAAATAATCAAGGCGTAATTCTTAAGCTCCTTATGGGACCGGTTTAACCGGGTTTTTAGAGATAGAGTTGATACTTGAGCTTGTCACTACTGTGTGTCATATAAAAAAAATGATGTCGCCTTAAATTTCAGTACAGTAACCAAACCTACAGACTAAGCAATATAATTATTAATAATAATACACTTAAATAATGTACATGTATTTTAAAAATTAAACAAAAATAAGTTTTCATATTTGTGCCCATTTTAATTATAAATAAATTATAATGTGAAAATCAGAAAGCAAAAAGTTGTTTAATTTAAACATTTTAAACTCTACAAACCTATGAAGCCTATACATATCATAAACACTGCAAAGATGCAATTAATATTAATTTCCCTACTAGTCTGACTCTGAAGCATTAAATTTAGATGGATATCAAATAATGATTAATCCGCACGTATTATCAATGATGTAATTGTATGACTTCAAAATTGTAATTGTTGAATTTAGGTTTATAAAAATGGTAGCGCAACAGCCCAAAACATTAGATGTAAGTATCCACTGAAAAGTATGAAAAATATGTTAAGTATGTAACCAAAAAAATGGAAAATACTTTTGATATTTTGAATGATAGACAAATATTGTATTTTTATAAGTTTTTTTTTGTCGACATTTGATTTAGCAGAAATGCAACTATTTATATAAATAAATGATAATTTACAGACTTTAATAAAATACTTACAAAAATCCTACAAAATAACGAGCCACTACATAAATCCAGTAATTTGGGATAAATATTGAAATTAAAGACACCAGATTTCCAATTAATGTTGTATACAATAACACTGGTTTTCGTCCAATCGAATCACTAAGATAGCCCCAAAAATATGAAGAACAAAATATTCCTGGTGAGAAGAAAATGTACTTTTGTTAAATAAATTTAGGAAACTTCTTTCTGGGCGATATATTAAAATAATAAAAGAAGAAAGAAATTGGTTTTTATTTAAATTATGTTAAAAAAAAACTTCGCTCGTTTCTAAATTCCAGACAGTATTAATACCTGCTAGTTAATTTATGATAAAATTAAAAAAAAAAACAAATATGTAAATTGGACTTTGATATTTTTAATTTTTTACATGGTAATTTAGATTACCAGACTTAAAACCCGTATGATGGTGACAAAAATTAATAAAAAATATGTAAATTGAACTTTGATATTTGTAACTTTTTAGATGGTAAGCTGGATGGTAAAAGTTTCTGGCAGTTGAAGACCTACGCAAAAATTTTTTCCACATGTCACATCCACATCATTCTGCATTCCAAAAAGACAATGATTCGTTGCCAAATAGATATCCTTAATATCTGTAGAGTGTATGCTAAGAAAAAGTATTAATGCACATTTTGCAAAGTGCTTGAATGATAATAACGAATGTTTTGTTAATGTTAAAAAGTTGATTCATCTTTATTCAAGACGTATATTATATGTACATCGAAAATGCCACTTGAATTGTTTTTATTTTTATTATAAATTTATTATAAGATTCAAATTTACACATAATTTAATTTATTAATGAACTAATAGGCAAATTTTTAAATTCAAAATATTTTGACGAGTTTTTGGAAATAAATAGTGTTTTCATGAATCAAATGCTTTCTCCGAGATCATGCGAGTTGGAGGAGATATTCGGCTAATGACATCTGCACCATGAATCACAATAAAAATATAAAAAAATTCACCATTTGCATCGGTTAGCTAACTTTACACAAGATCAAAAAATCAGCTGGCAATCATCATTGCAAACATTCTGAGATGAGAAAATAATTGTGTAATGTCTGAAAGGTTATTTGATTATGCATCTAAGGGGTAAATTCTCTTTTTTTGAATTTATTACACACTCGAACATAAAAATATTTAAATACT
Organism: Drosophila demipolita; assembly: GCA_035042405.1. Taxonomy (NCBI): domain Eukaryota; kingdom Metazoa; phylum Arthropoda; class Insecta; order Diptera; family Drosophilidae; genus Drosophila; species Drosophila demipolita. The sequence continues at coordinate 1,810,322 of JAWNLI010000489.1, read as the reverse complement.
TGTGTACTTGCAGCTGAACTTATACATGTAGACAATTTTTGTAATAGTTATTTCATAGTTTCTTAGCCAAACTTACCGACAAAACTGGCTGCACTCATTACGGCCTTGTCTATAGAATTTGTCTCAAAATCACATTGGGATACGATGGTTATGTATGACATTCCCATTGTCTCATTTATCACCATCATTAATAAAAGGCCTGATGCAAGCAGAACACACCCCTGCACACGTCCAAATCCTTTAACAAATCGTTGTTCAGTTAGCAGCTCTATATACACATTACTATAATAATATAGTTTTCATACCAATCAACTTAAGCACTTCCTCATTTTCATGGCCAGCACTCGTGTCGGTTTGAAAAGAGTCCTCTGACTTTGTTTCGGGATCTTGTTGGTCCACGCGCGTATTCATTGTACAAAATCTAATTTTCTCTGAACAATTTCACAAAAATCACAATGCTCTCATGCACGATGCACTCGCGGACATATCTTTTTACACACAAATTGCTAATATTCATTCGAAGCGCGTTCCCATGTCGCTACGCTGTATCGTTCCAGATTCGTTTATCAGTGCACAACAGAGATAAAATATGGTCTGAGGATGCCATCACTTTTGTCTGACTGCCGAGAGTGTCATTTGTCAACAACACCTTCTTTACAATTTATAGTTCTCAATAAATCAAAGCAACTATAGCAATTCTGTTTCATGCTAATATTGCTTACAACAGAGTGAAATCGGATGGGGATCTGCGAGGAGGGCAATGGGCATTTTGGGCATAGTAGGATTTAAAAATGTAGGTGATGGAAAAGATTAAATTCTTTTGCAGAACAAACTTTATCGTCATTATTTTCTTTAAACATTATTTTTTTTATTCTTCAAATATTTTTTTTTTATTAATTTTGTTTTTTTTTAGCTTTTGAGTCTCATGATTTGATTAATGTTTAAAAACTTATTACTAATAAATGCACATTAATTACGCAAATCAATCAAATAAGAATTATAATACAAATTTAGCAATTTTTACGCCAATTACTTATCGCACGACTCTCGTATTTATATAAATGATAGGCAAAAAAATCTGTACGTCTTTAATAACCTTACAGAATTCAATGTGTAAATCCATAAAAGAAGTCAACACTTGGTGAGTTATTCAGTAGCAGATATAAATATTACGACATATTTTAATATGCTCAAGGTGTAGCTGCTAGATATGTCACAAATTATTTACTACAATTTCTAAAATTATCACAACATTTACAAGAAATGTTCCAAACATGGTACAATATAGTTTTAACCTGCATATATTTAACGAAATTTAAGTTTTGAAATTTGTCTGCAATTTCGTTCAAAATCAATTCGACTTATTCCGCCTCACATTCAGGTAAGAACTTAGCCAATTACTGCTTTTAACATTAATATTTGTACACCATTAGATGTTTGTTAATATATCATACACCTTTTATGTACAAGCTTTCATGCTGAAAGACTATATAACTATATAGCATGAGCAATGCTATATAACATAAGACCCTTTTATATGTTATAATGATCATTTTTACTTTTATTATCATTATCATATTCTCATCTTAAATACTGCGCCGCTTATTTTCGCAATCAGCTAGCTGAACATGGTTTTTTTTTCAAATTCCAAAAAGATTTTTTCACATTGCTGAAATTGTTTCCTAAAATTGAAAGTTTAGTTTTCATTTCATTTGCGAAGATAATTAACTGTGACAATAAATACTTTTGAAGTACTCATATAACATTTTCTTAGAGTTTATATTTCTTATAATCTCCAAATTGTTCAAAATGCGCGACTCCCGCCAAACTGTTATAGAAAACTATCCAGCCCTGAAACCAGGCAGCTCGAAATAAAGTGGTGATAACATTTGGGCCCAGTTCTGACAGTCATTAGCAGCTGTTTAAAAGGCTGGTTGATTTGATTTTAATTAAAATTGTTTCTGTGCAACAACTGGCCCAAGTAATGCGTTTCTATAAATTCATTAGATATTTTTTTTTTTCTCATTATGTGCCTTTAAACAAATATATTGAGAACTTATTTTAGTTCCAACTACGGAACCAAGTTCCGATTAGTAAATGATTTATTAGTAAGTGCTGCTCAGTTTGTGTAAAGTTCATAAATTATTAAAGTGTTTATTATATGTAAAAATTAAATTTTCTGTTAAATCAAAATAAAGTGTAATTAAAAATATTTTTACTTTCTTTAAAGGTAAATAATTATCTATAACATCATAAAATTAAAAATTACATACTAAGTATTAATTTCTATTGGTTGGATATGTAATCTTAAATTTGTACATACTTGATATACTTAAAAATATAACAAATCCATATCCATGTATGTCAGTGCTACTTTAATAATTAGTGACTCGGTTTGGTAAAATATCGATGACACGACGCTTCCATCTCTAACAGTTTTGCTAAACAAAAAAATGTGTGAAAGAAGAATATGGCTGATTTCCAAGAGCAGTTGAGGCAATATCGACAACAGAAACAAAGAAAGGATATATTGACCAGAATCAAAGCTAAGGTTAACAGATTTTGGATGCTGGGCACTGGTGGGGATATAACTCAGGGAAAATGCGAAACAGCCATCGACATCAAGGTAGTATTGCTTACATGTCAACGTGTACAATAAAACAATATAAGTACAAGTGATTTCACTTTTAGCCAGCTAAATCACTACATAAGGAATCCACTCTAATATACGAAACCATTGATGAAAATGTGGGCTCGAGCGATGATGATGAATTGTTGTCTCAGGGCAACCGGATAACTACCAATGTAAAAGAGGAGAGCAAATGCTTAAAATACACTCTTTGGACTGTTTACCTTCTATTCTGGGTTACATTGTATGTGATTGCTATTGAGCTCAAATTCGGATTGGTGTTTTTGATGTTCTCGGCATTATTTGGAATATATTTTAACACCAGAACTGAACCAAAAAAATCCAATGAAATAAGTGCATACAGTGTCTTTAACAAGAACTGTGAGAGTATTGACGGCACTCTGAAAGCTGAACAGTTTGAAAGAGAAATTCGCTACGGATCTGGAGCTGTGCGCTAAATATCTTGATTTACTTTCATTTAGAGTACAATGTACATACAAATTTTTCATCGAAGTACATCAAATCGTTGTGCAGTGATTTTAAACAATAAAGGTGATAGGTCACTATAAAGTGCTGAATATAAACTAAAACTTTGATTTTAATTTGGTAATTAGCGAATACTATCTCTTACAATTAAAAAAAGTGTAAGTCTATAAGGACTTAACAAAAAATACAGAGCTGTTTGAAAATGTGGTAATGAGCGATTGACAAAACTGGTACCACAAAATTAATATGCAAAATGCCAATTTCACCACCTCATATTGAACTACTAGTTCGTACGTTAACTGAATCATTGATTGCAGTCAGGGCTGCATACTTTTTTTTAAATTATTAATTCAAGTTCTATAAAGATGCTCAAAACCAAATTAGTGATTATATCTTCTATGATTGCACATACTAACTGAACAATTTGCATTTATAAATTGATTTTGCTTATATTTTATTTTGTAAGCTGAATCGGAGTTTTAATAGAGTTCGAATTCAGAATTACAAATTTTTAGAATTATTTTTTTAATTAAATTTTTATTTCAGTTTTATAATTTTAGTTTTTCTATTCACAAAATGTAAATAAATATACGAACGGTTTGGTTTCGTATCGTATTTCTAATTAAGTGCCAACATTTTTTCTGATGTAACTCTGACATTTACATTATTCTTATCTATAAAGGCCAGGGGGCTTATGTAGCTAAAGTCTCTTACTCCTAACACCGAACAATGCTTACAATTAATGTGTATGATCATTAGCTAGGGGTTAAAATAGACAAATATTTTTTTAAAGCGACATTAAGATTATGCAACTTGTTTTTAATTAATCTGGCTTCTCGAGATTATAAATTTCCCACTCTAATCACTTTTCCTGATTCCTTTTTTTTTACAAAAAACTAGACTAAAGAAAAGATCACACAAGATCCAAATATTGCACGCTGAGATCACTCTTCACCGTTTTTATTAAACTAACTTTAAATTTTTTCGACAACTGTCCAAACCAATGAGGATCTGAAATTAACATGAACCTGAATGCTGTTCTATTCTATCATTTGTACATTGCTACATCAAAATGAAAGCTCATTGCCTATGTGGTTGCGGATTAATACCATAGCCCAATCAATAATCATTCGAAAAGATGAGATGCTACCAGAAGGATGCCGCTTTGGTACAATAACTTATAGCCGCTAAGATGGCTCAACCTCAACCCATTGAAAGCGTGCTAAAAGATACTTCGAAATTAGGATAAATTTCTCGTATACCCGGCGTGTGTGCCTGCCACAAGATATGAAGTGATATGACTAGCATTTCTTTCTTAACTGAAATTTTCCAATAAAAGTAAAATATATTTAACAGTTGCGGGTTTCAGGGTAACTCGTAGTCGAGCTCGTCTACAGAATTTTTACTTGTTTTGATATAGCATCTTCTGATGATGAATATTTGTCTTTAAAAACCCTGGGGTGAGCACCCATTCGATTGACCATGTTAAATTATATGTTACATTACAATTAAAATTAATCATATTTTGTTATATTTGATACAAAACTGAGCTTCAATCTTCTTATGTCAAAAATTGTTAATTGGGTAAAGGGCTTGATCGCGTTGGTCAAAAAAAAATTGACTAACTGCCTAACTACGGTCAAAATCTCCGTTTGTCTTCGTATTCTATAATCGATTTCTGTTTAATATTCCATAGTTGACTAGTTTGTCTTCCTGCATTAGCTAATAAATATACTCATATTTTTTTTTTTAGTTCGTCTTAGCTTTTATGTTTCTAGTAGACATACCAGGAACTTAACTGCATTTCTATTACCTTGATTACACTGTGGAGAATTGATTTCATGTAAGTCATACAATGCCTTATTTTAAATAAATTCTTTACTATTAACAGCAACATATATTTGACCGTGATTAGCTGACGAGAATATATCAAATTTTTTTTCCATACCCCTTTTTACTTGGTTCTCTCTCCCTCGTTTCCTATTATTTTATTAAGCTCAATATATTTAAATATTTGGTCTGATTGGGTTCTTTGGGGTTTCCCAAATCCTTCGTTCATTTTAATACCCCCAGATATTTTAGTTTTTTCATTTTAAATTGATTTAGTCTTCTAATTGTACAATTACTTTTATTTTTAATTTTCCAATTGTATTTTTTTCACTTTATGGGCTTAAGTTTTTAATGCATGTGGACAGTATTTAGCATTGATTAAATAAATATATGAAAAACCCCATCTATTTTTCTTCGCTATGAAAATTCGAATTTTATGCGACTTATACATTTAAAGAAGGCTTATATATACAAATTAGAGTAATTTGTTATCTACTGCTTTTATATTGTATATTCCTTATATGGTATCGCTTATTACTAGTGAACAGTTGCAATACCCAGTGCAAGGATTGTTGTTATCTAAAAATATGAGGTACACCAACTGCAGAGCTAGGAATTGAGCAGCAAGTAAAGATTTCATTGAGTCCTTGTATTCCATATGAGAATCTCCTTCGATAAATCCGAATGCTAGACCTTCGGAACAAAAGACTTTGGTGAGGGCAGCAGGCACATGATACTCATCGCCATGACCATGTGCCAAATCGAGTGCACAATGTGATAGTTCTGCTTGGTCTGGAGAAAGGCGTAACAGACCAGCCCAACCATTACCAGAACCATTCCCAGCGGCATAAAGATAATCAGATAGTGTCGCGCTGGGAAGCACTTTCGGGTTTTTGAGCATTTAAATCCCCAGCTAACTGATATGAGGCAAATGCCAGTCAAAGCAGGAGCTAGAAATACCCACAGGCTCTGTTTGTTGAGTTCGGTGCCAAATGCTAGGAGAATGGCCCCAAACATGTGAAGCAACGACACCAACTGCTGTGGAACATGGGCCATTGCAATAAGTGTGACCCAAATGGCCAATAGACCACAGTAGAAATCACAGAATTGAAGTACGCCGATCTTGACCAAACAGAAACTGAACTCATCTTCACCCGAATCGCAGGCGTGATAAAATATCGAGAAGAACATGGCAAAGAAGTAGATGATGCCTTCGGTAAAGTATCGACGCTTAATGGCCAAATAAATGCTCGGAATAAAGAGAAGATTGCTTAGCGTGAGTAGCATAGTGGCCACAAGAATGGACATGCTCGAGGGCACTTGCGAGTCCTCGGTGCAATCCCAGCCACGGTAACCCTTCATGCAGACACATGTGGAAAATACAAATCCGCCGGACATATAATTGTAACAACGGCCAAAACGACCACATCGTCCGACGACACATGGACTCGATGCCACGGAGAAGATCACCGAGGTGCTGCAGTTGTCCGAAAAGTGCTGTTCTGTCGCCAACTTGTGGTGTATTTTAAAGAGATGTGTCATCTTGACATAGTCATCAGTGCACTTGTGGTCCATAATGCATTCCTTCACCTTGAGTGTATCCTTCTCGTTCATGCTGGCCAAGCATTCCTTGGACTTGATGCACCTCTCAAACCATTCAGCATCTTCAGCGCAGGCACAAGGACTCCGCATCCCCTGAAGCATATCGGAGTGAGTCCGCACAAATTCCTTAACGCTGTCAATTATAGTCGCCCGTGCAGTGTCTGCTTCAGGGCAGTACACCCTCATAGTAACAAACCTAAAAATATAAGCAAGAATAGAGAATGAGCTTTAATGGAATTTATTTTATTATTTACTATATAAATATATTTACAATATTTACTAAATAAATTTGATAAGCCTATAGTATTTACATTTAAAAGTCTCTGGCACATACAGCCTCTGAGTCGAGTTCAACGGACAACAAGGACTAAATATCCTAAATTTTTTAAGCTGATTAAAAATATATGCACTTTATAAGCTCTGACCTTTAAAATGCCTTTTCTCAAATTTATTGTACCATACTACAATGTTTTTTTTATTAATAATTAATTATTTTATCAAAAAATTTAAATGATTATTTACATCCACTCCAAAACCTAACTGTCGAAATATCTCTTTAAGTACCTAGTATTTTTAAACGTTATACTTAACAGATAATCTTTACTCTTTAACATAGATTTATGGAGGACTGATCTTGTGTGTGGTCTCAAAAATATCATTGCAAAAAGAATTTATTAATCTTTGCTCTTTGTCGCTTTTACAGTTTGGGTTGATTAGACAAATTTTCTTCTCTCTTTGAACTTTTCGTTTTCCCATTTTTTTCCCCTTTTTCCTAAGCGTTGTACTATTAGTTATTTCTTTTATGAATTTTTTCGAGAGCTCTGTAATAATACAACTAGACTTTTTCAGGTTTCAATAACGAGTTAGTTTATTTATACTAACTAATTTTTGGTCTAATTGGTATTTTTCTGGATTTTGCCCAAACCAAACAATTTAATTTGTAAATTAATACCCCTAGAATTCTTAAAAATATTTCTTTCGATTATATTTATGTAGTAAATTTTAATTTTAATTTATTTTTTATTTTGTATTTGTGTTTCGACTGACATTAGATATCAAATAAATAAATAAAAGAAAAAAAATATCTATAGTTCATGTGAAGAGTAAAACCTTGTTTCAGAGTCATCAACTCATCTGGCTTATACCGACGAAGGGAAGATTGTATTGTGCACTTACCAGAGACCACTTTCCGGAAAGGGAATGTGGATTACACCCGTGGCATCTGTGTTATTGACCAAGCTAGTGGCATACATGAGTCGCTGACCATATTGGCATTTGTCGGGCCAAGTGGGTATTCCTGGAACTCCTTGGTGCATGCACACAACAATTTGCATACTTTGGTTACCTTGAGCCACTTTCGATAGTTTCTCCTTGGTTTTTGGCAATCCCACTCCGTTCTCGTCATCGCTGACCAACTTCTCGGCAAGAATTCCACCCCTTTCCGATGGAGATGTCGTTGGCGTTGGTTTCAACTCGCTCCTAAAATGCAGATCGTGCTTCATGGACAGGGCAAAGGTTAAAGTTCCGCCCGTGTCGTAAACCTCGCCCAGCTGAAAGGCCATTCCGACTGCAGATTGGGAAGTTAGGTTGAGTAATGCTGGAACTGTGCCGTTCGCATCTGGCACCAAATCATAGTCGAACATAAAAAACTCGTGATAACTCTGGCGCAGCAGCGGATAGAAATTAATTCCGCGAAAATGTTTTGGCTGCCAGGCATTATCAGGCTCCATGAGTTTAGCTGGCTGCCCCGGAGTCTTTGTTGATTTACTAAAGGGCTCAAACTCCTTATAAATTATGCACAGCGTATACGCCACATTGTACTTTTCTTCCTTATTTACATTTTCTTGCCGCAAACTTTTACTCACTGTCTGGAAATCTTCAAATTCTTCTTCGGCTGGTTTTGGGGGCCCTACAAATTTTAAGAGTGCATAATGCCAAGTGTTTGGCTGCACATAAAATTCAATTGCGATCTCCTCAGTCTGATTTGGCTTGATGTGAGGCTTGTGCACGTAGTTAAATTCGTTCCCTTCCGCGTTTTGATCTACGCTATCAATTGGCGGGAAGGCATTTGCCTGAGTGTAGAAACTGATTTCAGGACAATGTTCGCACACTTCTTGAAATGTTATAAGTGCCGTTGCCACGCCCACATCTTCGGGCACATAGAACTTGTAAATCATTTCTTTAACACTTTCTGAGGAACTGTCTTGTTCAATCTCCCGCTTTGACAGTTGTTCAGTTTGTAAACGCGTTGCATTATTATTTTGTACATTTAGCTGTCTCTTTTGGCTTTGTTTCACTTTGGTTGGGTCTATTTTTTTAGTACTGTTCATGTTTTTAAGTCTTTGTTTTCCGCTAGATCTAAATGTACCGGTTATATTTCCGGTCACAACTTGTCCGTCATTAATAATTGTCGATGAGAAGCGAGACACAGATAATTCGCCAAAAAGCACCGTATCACATGACGCGGAAAGACCTAGAATTAAAACGAATGAGCAAACAAATTATTTAAATGGAAAATTTATAATTTAATTTATGAAACTTGTAATATTTGAAATCTCAAAATACAAATGTGTATGCGCTCGTATACGTATGAACAAAAAACAGCAAAATAGATACATATTTTTTTAATAATTTAAAGTAATAAAGATAATAGTCTGCAATTAATGCATAAGATACATATTACATATATAATATATAATTATATATTATTTATATAAATACAACATCATCTGACAACATTATTTTTTGTTAGACATATTAGTTTGTTGAAGATTTACTTCAGCCAAACTGTGCTACTCTGATATAGCTAAAATGTTAACGAGGGTCAATTACTTTTTAACCTATTTATTAATATTGAATTCTAACGTACTTATGTATGACGTCAAGTTGTGCCTGACGTATAATATATATATATATATACATATATATTTATATAAGACCTTTCAAGGCTTATTGCAGGCGGACTTACTTTAATTTTTGTCATGGTGTAAAATGAATTTGCTCTATTTTGACTGCTCCAAAGGTATGTTCATGTCATTCGAATACCCCCAGAAATCGTATAGATAAATCCTATTATTATTTCTTAATTTTATATATAATTTTGCGTACATTCTTAAATTTCTTTTTTAAATTAAATTTGATTATATTTTTGCTTTATGAATTTTTTGTATCGATTGACTTTAGTTAACATTACATAAATATTTATATAAATAACTGTCAAAATGTAGATTATATATACTTTATAGGGAATGTTTCCTTCGTTTTTTACCAAAGTTTAGTGAGTACAAAATATAAAAATCTGTTTGTTACCTTGTTGTTCAATGCGATCATTATTTGGATCTGTCCAACTGATAAAGGCCACAGCAAACCAATTGCCCATGTTGGGACCCTGTATATCAATGCGGTGCTCTTGGGTATCCGACTGAAACTGCAGATTATATACTTTGAATCTGAAAATATTAAATATATAACAATTGTCATCTTTACTTATTTATATTAATAAATCAAATAAAATGCTGTCCTCTCTCCTTGTAACTATAAATTAAGTAAGTTTTTACTTCATCAAGTCCACCGGATAACATTTAACAAGATTAAATTAGAATATAATACACTGCTTTAATTTTTTGTATCCCAAAAATTCTTGTAATTATATTATTAATGCTACATATTTATTTTTGGAGTCATAGATGGCTAGTCATATAACAATTAAATGACAACTAAATTTACTGTAGTCAGGTAAGCTCTACAAAAAAATACATAGAGATCTGATGTGCTTATATAGAAATGCTAAATTTACGATTTCCAGATGCTTTTCTTTATCGATTTTTAAAAATTTTGGACAGATTCAACATATTTTGTCAATGTATTGACTACACACACATATATGTGCGCTGCTAACTAATATAAACGGGCAATGAGCCCATTGAAGTCCGAATCTGAATTTCGCCACAGTGATCTCTGATTAACTTTACATGCTGTTTGCAAACACAGACTTCTGATTAGTACAAGAGACCTTTGGTTAAAATTATATTTTCCATTTTAAATTAAACTTAATTATTTACCGATATATCTATATATAGCTGAAGGAACGAAATTTACCTCTGCTCGGAGCTTACAAAATTGTTGGGAAAGGTTAAGTTTTCCGGACTTATCACAGGTAAACTGTTTGCCTTTAAATGTAACGTGACATCCTTAGGTTTGCATTTTCTTTCTGTAAATATAAAAGTAAATTTAAGAAAAGGTTACATAGAACATTTGTGAGAAATTCTGCAAATGATTTACTTACGAAACGGACTCTTAGATTCTTCAGTTGCCTTGAAAGTAAAAAATGCAGCTCGGGAATCCGATGGAACTCGAAAGTGAAGTATTGAAACATCCTTATAAGAGGTGTACTTCAGCAGTGTATTGGATGGTAAGCGTACAATAAGTTTCTGGTCCGTTGATAAATCAACTTGTTTAATTTCATTTAGTTGTGCCCCATTTAAATTAAGTTCGCTATCTACACTCTGATGATCAAATTGTAAGCTAAGAACACTGCCGCAGAATTTTTGGCCAATATGCAAGAGTGTCAGTAGCAGAATTATATTGAACCAGCTTTGATAAGAGCGCTTAAGTGTCATGTTTATCCTTGGAGGAGTATTATGAGCAGGTTGAGCAATTTGTCAGACTTCTTTGTACTTAGGATCACATTGGTTCTACAAAAATAAAAAACAGCAAATGATTAACCAAATAACAATGAAACATTTTTAAAATTTTTAAATAATTTTTAGTACAATTTTGTATGATATGAGTATAAGAAAAAAAATTACCAAAAGTAAAACTTAAAAAAATAGTTTAAAAAACAAATAAGAGTGAAAAACAATTAATTGACTTTTTGAATGGATTAGGGATTAGATAGAAAAGCTCCAAAATATAAACCATAATGTTACTTTAGATACCTAATAACAAATGCATTATATAATATTATTCACGAGATAAATTTTTAAAATTAAGTTGCTTATGCTAAAAATAATACACAATAAATTAATTACTCGAGTATTCCAAATATTTAATGCAAAACTAAATGGCACTACAACGGTTAAGATATTATGAGAACGCGTAGGTATAGAAGGAACCGAAAAATGTATTTTGCGAATCAGTGCAACAGATCTAACTAACCCAATTAGTAATTTAAAAAAATGGGTTCAATCAATCAAGATGATTTATAATTTTACTATCGGGTTTCTTAATAAGCACAATATTTATTTTACTCCAGTGATGCGTTTGTTCTATGCGTGTGCCGCTCACGACAGAATGGCAATGCATAATGCAGATCGGATCACTATCACACATTCTCGCGAATACTAGTGTATCAGAGCTCATACGCTCGGACCGGTATATGTTGTTCAAATGTATATACTCATAAAAAAATAAACATTAGAAACCGAGTTGCTCAGTTGGAAGACACTGAACTCTCAAACGAATATTGGCAATTCAAATTTAAATTTTCCTGCACATTGTGGTCGACATTTTTTCTTTGACATTAATTCGAATAAATTAAAATACGCGAATGTCTGTTATTTAAACTAAGTCGATGGAGCCGATAAATTATTTAATGTAGTTAGTTATGTTCATTCAAATCCACAGACAAACTATTTATCTCAATTTTGGAAGACAACCAAAAAAATTTGTGTATTTGTACAACTTTTTAACAGGTTATTGTAATTGATCGAGGTGCGACAATTCGAGCTAAAATATTCAACATTTAAAAAATTTTCAAAAAGTGAAATACTACAGCACAGCAAGTCCATCAAATTGGTCGATCATAGCTGATTTTCAATATATATATATATATATATCTATATATATATTATATTTTCTATAAAGATTTTAAATACTTTAAAAAAGATTTAATAAAATTGTGGTATTTTTTCTGGTCACTTTTAAGATCATTCTATTACTAATAACGTAGTCAGAAGTTCTTTAAACTTGCAGACATAAAAAAGCAACCTATGATAACATTTCTTGAGTTGTGCTATTATTTTTCCCTCGGCTGTGTGTGTTGGCTCTCTATCTATTATAGTCACTGATAGACACATTCAAAAGACAACCGGGTAGACAAGCGAGCAGACAAATGTTTCCACTCGGCCTCTGATTTCTACGAAAAACATAACAAAAATAAATACTCCAAGTAACCCCCGGATGACATTAATTTATCAATTAAAGTTATTTGGCACAATTTTGTGATTACTTTTTTTTCCGCCGGTAGTAATTATTAATTGTTCTTTTGATATACGTGCACAGTGTATTTTACACATACACTTTTATCCCGAAGCGCATGAATTGAGTTAAATTGTTCAACTGAATACCTATTACTCATTTTTTCCTCGGCCTTTTACTTATCAGCTAATTTGGAATAAAATATTAAACGATTCTTATCACACCCAGTCAACAGAAAATAATGCTCGACTACAAAATACGTTGTCCTAAAACTTAAATAAAAAAAAATACTAAAAAACTATTAAAAATTAAATTTGTTTTTAAAAATTTTTAAATAAGAATATGATAGTAAAAAGTGTTTTGGTACCTTAAAATTGGATGCTGTATAACTACCTCTTTTAAATAATAATACAAAACACTAATCATTTGGTAGGAACACCACTTTTTATTTTTCATTAGTGTGTAAGAATTATTTTGACATACTCAATAATTCAAGTTGCTTACTTGTTATCTGACCAAATCTAAAATTTTACAAATGAAAAAATATGTCAACAATAATTTAAAATTTTTGATCGTGCAATGTATCGCTTATGTCGATATATGGATCATGCGCGATAACCAGGGCTACCCGAGTATAACGAAGAACGATTTTATATTTACATTTCAGCCGGCACCTTTGAAACTACTTATTTTCAGCAACTTTAGCACACTTTGATTGACCTTAAATTTTCTATACATTAAAATCAGCAATGAAGCTCATGTTGATTACAAAATATTGTAATATTCAGAGCAACGAAATATGAGACACGGAAGCAGTTTCGGTTTTCTGATAGTTGTTGAACTGAAAAGATACTGCGTATATAAACAATTCGTACAGAGGAACAAAATTATATATATTTAATACACTTTATGGGTCCAGAAACGTCTACATGAATGCATTGCCAATTTAAAAATTAGGTTACTTTACTTTGAACCTGCTGCCTCAAACATTTTTGCAGTTATACTTATTTATATATATAGCCGAAAACATATAAAAATTAATTTCAGATGAATTTTCCACTAGTCTCAGAAGTATAAGAGAGTATAATAAGCTCACCAGTATGTATGTACATATACACGTTAATGCAATTAGATTTATTCATATGTACATATTATATACATATGATTACATTAATATGTGTCATTGACTGCGGTTTTGACTTATGATTGGATGTCAATGATAAATTGACTTGTTAAGTAATAAATGTACTCTTTACTCTATTATTAAAAATAAATATATATATTATATTCAGTGTAGCTATTACTTCTTTCTAATATATGTTAACTTACCGGTGTTTTTTTGTTTTTTTCTGTATGTTTTTGTTTCTGTTATCTGTCTGCCTACATCCATGGTCAATGCCCGTGCGCTGCTTGAGACAAATATATTATTTACCAAAGGCTTCTTTTGGCGCCATTAGTTTAAGACACTTTGTGGTACTCCTCCATCAGTTGCCTCTAATTAAAAAAATTCCCGTTGGTTGGGTTGTGCCAGATATGAAGCTGAGCAGCGATCTGAAATGAATATGATAATTTCATAATTTCGAGCCGCTATTAATACAGAGATGAATTTAAAATTAATTTTAAACTGTTTTATCACATTTTATAATTAATGTTTTGTCCCCATTAATGTAAGCTAACTTCGACTATATTTTAAATATGTCATTTTGCAACTCACCTCAAAGCAAATCAAATAATAATGTAAAGTTTATGAGTGATATAACCCTATTCTGATTTTACTCGTGCAATATATCGCTTTGCTCAAATATCGTTTAGGCCCAACCAACCAGGGCTGAGTAGATATACGGATGATCGATTGTTATGTGTGGAACATTATTAAAATAATGAATTAAATATAAGTTAGTGCCTTTATATTTTAAAGAAAAGGGGTAAATAAACATAACACAGTCTAAACTTTAACTTTATCTTCTGTAGAGCCCAAATTTGATAAATGAATACAATTCTGTCAATCGATTGCAAAAATTTAGTTTACATTTATTTAAATTATGGCAAAACGTGATCAATTAAATTTATTAACTTAGTATTGCACTTAAAATATTTTACACTTAATATGATGATGATAATGTCTTTTGGCTTCCCATCATCTTCTTTAATTTTCAATTTCGAAATCATATTCAAATAAACCGGCATTGTGATTGTAACAAAAAAGTGTGACCACTATTATTTTGGTTATTTTAGGTAAGTAAGGGTTTTGCTTTTTCCAGTAAATTATAACTTAAAGAGTTCATAGCTTCTATATACACAAATTTATTAAGTTATGAAATCAACCGATCATCCTATGCCAGTTTTACCATATTTGAAAGTTATAAAATTTTACTGAAACATAAGAAGAATCTTGTTTATATAAAAGCTTAATACTTGTCGTATTGATGATATGTGAGCTATATGATATAGGTCTTATCAACCTGCAATAATATAATACAGTGCGCTTTTTGTGCTAATTCAAATTTAATATCAAAAATAGACAAATATAGGGCGTTTATAGCTCGATCCTCTGCCAATTAGTTTCTGGGATGAAATAAAAGGTTGAAATAATATAAAAGAAATATTATATAAGCGAATGAATTAAGAAACGTCAGCAGAGCTTCAGCAACCAAATTTAGTTTTACGTTCCCCGAAGAGTCAATCAAAGAGCAAGACTCCGAGAATGAGAGAGAGAGAAAAAGAGATGCATTTAAAGTTTGTTGTCTGTGGTATTCAAACAAGTTTTTCGTTTATTTGCCTGCTCTTGGGAATAACGCAAAGCTTCAGAGACCGATCATGAATCAGTAGTCCATACACCGTGCTGAAATACACGTCGTATCACATCGCGCGTATTTTGTATGCTGGTTGAAAAGCAAATTGTGAAAGTTTTTATAGGTATCAGCGATTATAATATATGTGTTTAAAACATACAGATGTGAAAAGTAATAAGTACAAAAGTACAAGCGAGCAGAGCAAAAAATAAATATATATATACATATATATATATATACAATTTAAAGTGAGAATCTTATTTTAACATGTGAAATATCAAAGGGAAGAGCCCATGTAAACGGCAGCTAAGCCCCAAAATCTCGTATACGGATCTGAAAATTGTATTTGTACAAGTGTGTATGTTTGTGACGTCATCTTAAAAAGCTACTACTACAGCTAAAAAGAAGATAATGAATATAAAAGCATTTGCTGTCCATACAAAAGAATACCTACTTGGCACCTTGCATATTCGCGTTATTTTCGCTCCCTTGAACTACCACCACCACTACCAACCACATTTGGGTTGTTATTTTGGTTAACTCATTGGGTATGTCCAGCGATTGCGCCATGCTCCCGTATATGAGAAGAAGAGAAATCGCTTACCCTCTTCGTGCTCACCACATACCATCGCATGCTTTGTTTTCTTATAACCTGTTTTACGTGCGTACTCGCGTACATATCTAAATACAATCATTTAAGCATAGGTACATATATAAAGGCCAACAGGATCTGGTTGTAAGCTGATAAACTGGTCTAGGTCTCTCACATCAGACATGATCAATTTAATAATTGCGTTTACGCTTGTGCTGAAGTCCTCACTTAAGTTTAAGGAATCTGTCAAGTCAATATCTTCACTCACAAAAAAAAATTGGCTTGAATTTGAGAAATATTGCGCAAAGCATAACTTTAAGCTTCACATTCCCATTTCTTAAATAATTATTCGTTTTAATTTAGAAATTATTTTTAAACCTTGTTTAACCAGGAATTGTGCTTCAAAAGTGTGTGTAATATTTTCAACAGCGCATTGTGTAATAGGTTTGCCGCTCTGGCGGCTAAGATTACACAATGAAGTATTCCTATGAGCGGCATTTCATATGCAAGCACAACATGGCCGGAACTTCGAAGCGGTTCAGCATTCACATTGCCATTTTGGTGGTTATAGTGACCATTAATTTGCTCTTTACATATGAAGGTAAGTTTCATTATTGATTAATGTATCTAATAGATATGGTTATTGAAGTTTAATCAAGCACTCTTAACTAGTCTATTCTTACTGTTTGTTTTGTGGTAAATTAGTTTGATTAAACATATGAGCTTAAAACATGTAATCAATCTTAAACGAATTTCGATATAAATTCTGTAAACAATAATTCGAAAATAACTGTTTTGGCGTTGTGTTAATAGTTATACTGTGGCTTCTGTCAATAACCGGCCCTGATAGAAGCGTCATAATTGTGGAATGCCACTGAACTTACAACCGCCTCACTCGTACTTCTGCAGAAAGTTCATGTTTTGGCCAAGTCAATATCCACAAATGTCTCCGAATTGAAATGAAAAGTAGTCACGGTCAAGGTAATAAATCTTTACTATGGCTTCACCCACTGGCATTTGCCATTTGGCACTTTGTGTGGGTCTTCAAGACTACAAGTTATTGTTGGACGCACCAGTTGCGCACTTGTCATTTCAACATTTTTCGTAATATTTTCGCTGCCAATAGACTTGCTAAAAGTAATTCGTTGACCCGGATTTTTTTTTGTTTCCATATATGCAGATAATATGCTTTTCATGAATGGTCTTTATTGAATCATCTTTAAAACGTCCATTTCGCACATGACCTAATACCACTTTTAAAGCTTAAAATAATTAAGAGTATGGATTTCAATTATAAATAACAGAACGATAAGCTCAACAAGTATTTACCAAGATTAAAATATATTTAAACAAAGCGTTCTAATTGTTTGTCGACATAAGAAAATTGAATCACATCATGAAATGTGTTCTGGTAATTTATTTGCAGCAGTTTTCGTACCCGATCGAGTAAATGACCTAAATTATTTAATGTTCAAATTAATTAAAATAAGAGGAAAAAATACTGAAGATTAAATTTAATTTATTAAGATTTAAAGCAGTTTCCGCAAAGCTTTATGTCCAACTATTATATGTCCTTGAGGTTGGAGATTTAACTCGTGGAATTATAATTGAAATTGCTTACTGCGAAATTGTATAGAAACAAAAAAGGTGCTGAATCTATTGAATATGAGGGCATAGCGGAAGCAAAAAAAATCCGAGTAATAATAGTCCAATGTGGAGTGACCAACTAGCAGATACTCTTGTACATATGTTAAATATATTAGTCGATAAAAAAAAAATTAGTTAATTCTTCAAAGCTTTTCCCGCTTTAATTTTAATTTTAATTTAAGTTCGTGTAAATGCCACTGCTAATATTTGTTGTTAATGCTAGCTTTTTATGTCTCGCAAAACAAAAACAAATAGCGAATAATTTATTTCACGATTTTGGTAAAATTAAAATTAAAATCTCCGGCTTTTGAAAAATAATCACCAATAACAACATTTTCTTCCCACTCAAATACTTGTTGTTCGATCACGGCCCAACATTTACTCGTAATTTTTTGTGACGCAATAGTTTTTTGCAACAAGACGGAGGATCATTTGCCGATCATACTGTATATGTATGTGTGCCTATGTATGTGACTGCTTGTGTACGCGTGCCTGGGTTAATTTAAAGAGAATAAAAAAAAACTATTATTCGCATCGGCACAGATACTAAGCGAATAATCATTTCGATATAAGTAAATTCTAGTAAATTTAAAGTTGACAATTTCTAAACTAATGTATACTGATATGTTTGGATAGATTTCACATATATATTGCATTATACATCTTGATTCAATAATCTTGCAATTCGCTTCGCACAAATTTTGAAAATATTCAGTGCTACGTTGTTTGTGTCAGACTAGTCAGAGAACCAATATTGTATTCCAAATTGCAGCTCACAGTGAATATATTCAACGATTGAGTAAATCTCATTAAAGCAAAACTAAAATTCGCACAGCTAATTCAAATTAATATTGATTTAATCTGACGGTGAGATGAGTGCGGCAAGTGCTACCCATAATTAATTTCTAGTTTATTTTTCACTTTTCAATTTATTTATATAATATCCATATAAATTAAAAACTATAAATATTGATATATAATAACTCTATGTGACAATTCTATTGTACAAAAATAGAATCACGTCAACTTTTATTGTACGCAAAAGAAAGCAAAGCAAATATTTTGTAAACAATCACATAGAGTGTGGGAATGTTTTCTGTATATAACGACTTTTGATCTTTTTACGTAATTCCTTGGCTCTCAGCCGACCATTTATATTTTACAAACTAAATATATTGCACTTAATGAGCATATGTTTCGATTCGAAAAATAGTTTTTAAATTGAAATCTATTGTAAAAGCAATTTTTTGCAAGAAATATAAATATAATACACAAGAATCTAACAACGAAATACACTTTTAATGCGAGAATTGTGCAAACGCCTTGTTATAAGGTATACAAATATATATGTTGATCAGCATAACCTACATAAGTCTCAGCCTAATTATGTCAAAAGCGAAGAAAATCAATTGTCAATCCTTTTATCTAAATGCACATCTATATTCAATTCTCATACAATCTCTTTCGCAACCTTAATTTAGAGACAACCTAAAAATACAGATTGTAGAAAAAAAAAAACTTAATTTGAAAAGAAAATTTTTTTAAATTAAAAATAAAACTTTTTAATAAATTTTTGTAGGTGTTTTAAAAATCTAAATTGTAAATGCATCAATGCATATTGGATTAAAATAACAATGTTCTCATTATGATTGCAATTATTATGATTTATTTATAAATTATTTTAAATTATTCACAGCTATTGCACAGGAGCAAAATGCGCCGCCAATTTTATATGTACGAGAGCGAAATTGGAGAATTTCGGAAGCCGAAGTGGTTGGCCAAATCATTGATCGAGTGCATGCCGAAGACGCCGACGGCGATAGCCTGGTCTTCGGCATTGAGCCCCGCTTCCTGGCTCCTGGTTCAATTCAACTGCAGGCCAACTCACCCAACAAAATACCTTTTCGCATCGATGCCGATACGGGAGTCGTCTACCTCAACGAAAGTTTGGCGGGCCGTGTAAGTTGACCTCATTTAATTTATAAAATCATCTATTTTACTTAATTAATTATTACTGTTTGCAAGAATAATTCTCGTTTCCATGTCAAAACTTATTTTTATGTTATAATTTCCTAGTGTTGTGAAAAATGTTCTATAAACTAGAAGGGATTTAACTAAATCGACCATACCAAACATATTCTGATTTTTTATTATAATTTTTAGAAATATTTTCCATTATGTGAAATGTATTTCTCAAAAGAGAGTACGACTGCGAAATACTTTGATATTTAAAAGTTGCTAGAGTTTCAAGTTGTGGAAAATATTCGTTTTTCTGATTTCTAGGACCGAAGTTCCTGGGGTAGGCTGGCGTTTGGTGGTCTTAAAATGTATATGCCGTTTTTTTATGGTTGTTGTCCTTATAAGTAAAAGATCGCAATTCCGAACGAATTTAATAATTAAAAGAACTCCTCTTTTAAAAGAAAAAAATTTGTCAATCAAATATCTGCAGCGAAATGATTGAACTGACCCAAATACTTTATAAAATGTGTATCTTAATTAGCAAATATATATTTATATATATATAATATAATATTCCCGTTTTCTCTTGCAGGCTGGTGAAAATTTCCTTATTTACATAACCGTCTCGGATGGACGTTACACTGCAAAAATCGAGGTTTTTATCAACATACTGGGAAAGCGCGAAAGCAATGGATTCCACGGTTTTGGATCCCGCTCACCGCCCTCAATATCGAATGTGGTGCAGAATATTTCACAGTACTTACCCTCATTTGATCAGCTGCCCGGAGTGCAGTCTATTAGAAATGGCCTGCCCAATCGAAGGCCGAGTATCAATTTGCCACCAGGTTTTCCGGCAAACGTATTGCCCGCATACAATAATTTCTATCCACCCATATCGACAGCGCCTGTGAACCAGGCAGCAGAGCACAATACAGTTGATATTAAGCCCAGCGAAGCGCCCAACCAGCCTCAGACCACGAGGAGTTCCACTCTGACAAAACTGACTCCGATTTATATTCCTGGATCAAATGGACTGGGCGTGTCTCAGCCAGCGAATCCAGCAGAAACAGACACAGAATCAAAGAATAAAAAGGGCGGCAATGTGAACACCATAACGCTATTCACCATCAAGTCTACCTCGATTCCATTTATAATCGGAATCTGCGGCATATCCGCATTTGTTGCCGCAATTTTTGGCTATCTTTGTCGCCGCCGCCTGTGCGCTTTCAGCAAAACGCTAAAAAAGTCCACCGAGAAGGAGGAGATGGCCAAGAAATCAAATGCAAGCAACACACTTACTGATGACAGCCGCAACTCCATGGTGCTGCAACAGTGGCAAGGACCGGTCGCCTTTGCCAACCGATACGTGCCCTGGGAGCGTGAGCAGCAGCTCGCCATAGCGGTAACTAACGGAAATTTAAAATCTAACGTAATAATAAGAATTATCTCACTTCTGCATACATTTCGAAAAAAAAACCTAATCATCTTTATACATATTTATTAGGGCATATCAAATTTGCGATATTTTGGCGTGATACGATTTACCCAAAACTTCCATTTTATCATCCGTGTTCAATATGTGGTGCTCTAAGTTTCTCTATGTATACAAAAATTATAAAGCTTGAATAATAGTGAACAGATAGTTAGAACGCCTCAGTCATGAGAAGTCAACTAGAAGCTACAAAATATACCTTTAAAACCCACAATTTCTAAAATTGTTCGTATTTTATAAGTTAAAATTGCCTATACGCGCTTTGAGAGAGGACTTTTTCAAATATTTGTATTAATAACAATATAAATATTTATATATGTAAAAAAAAAACTATTTATGCAGTTGGCCTTTAAATAATTAAATAACAGATTTACTGGGAGGTTCGTCGCATTATATTAAAACAATTTACATTTTTTTTTTCCGAACAATGGCTGACAAAAATATTTTAAAACTGACCACATCGCCGACGCTTTCGAAACGCTCTTCTACACTGACAATATGGAAATAAACATTTCTCCTCTATCTATGATGAGAACCCATCCAATTCCTGCATCGCAGTCAAGCCAGTTATCAACAAATCCTGCAAATAGCGTTGAGGCATCTATGCCTTCCTCAGATGTCGGACAAAGTAGCTCGAGTGCTGGGATATCCACAGATCGTGCCGCTTTGGCAGCAGGTTGTCTTGGCACCGATCCCAAGATAGATCAATGGGAATTTCCCAGACACCGATTAAAGTTCTTTAACATACTGGGAGAAGGCGCCTTTGGACAAGTTTGGCGTTGCGAAGCCACCGAAATGGACGGTAAGCTATTAAATGCTTAATTAACTTTTGAGTTAAGCAACCTTTTTTAGCTATAATATGAACAATAAATTACTTTAAAAAAACATTTGATATTGGCTAAATTGAACAAAATTCACCAAAAAGGTGCATAAAAATCTCGTAAAATCTCTTGTGTTCACAGCACCAGTTAACAACCAAAAACAAATCTAATTTTATTATAATCTATTTACTTAGTTTTAATACATATTACGAACAGCTGTTTTATTTACTGTTATTTTTCACTGGCAGATTGTGGAGCGATTACAACTGTTGCTGTAAAAACACTAAAAGAGAGCGCTGGAGAAGTTGAAAAGAAAGACCTGCTTTCCGAACTGGAGGTAAAATATATGTTTTTTTTATTTTTTAATACTAAAGTCTATAGACCTAATAATTCTGACAACAAACCATTTCTCCAAAAAAAAAAGAGTTAGCTAAAATTAATTTGTATTTTAAATCTTTGATGATATTATTTATTTTCAATATTCCTAGAATATTTATTATGTCAATGGATTTGTAAAGGTTTTAACTAAATGAAGATAGCAAAAAAAACAATGATTATCCTCTAGACGGTCATCGATTAAGAATACAAAAGATGTAAAAAAAAAAAACACTGCAGTTACCAGTTTTTCTCCGCCCCAATATACATACATACAGAATGAAAACTTATTTGCACAAGAATATGCAAAATACAACAATTGAGTAAACATAAACAGAGAACATACTTTTGACATGACATGTGTCACGTTTTGAAGGAGACATTGTCGACCCCATTACGTCTATGATTATCATCAATATCATTGGCTCGACATTTCCGTCTTACTGTTTTCTAGATTCTGTTTTCTGTTTCTATGCAAACAAGTCTCTCTCAGCTTATGTGTTATTTATTCAATTTGAAAATCTATGGCTGGATTCCGGCCTGCCAGGAAGGCGCTCTTCTCTCGTGTTGTCAATGAAAGTGTAACGCATCTTATCAAATAATACAATGACATTTAATATTATTTAATCGTAGAATGTTAGAACGCACCGCACTTAAAGAAATGCCATTTTATACCGGAATTTAGGTAAGCTTTAGGAACGATGTAATTGGAGACCGTTGTCTGTCCGCAGACATTATAATTTTAACTAAAGTTATCGCATAATTACTCGAATGTATGAATCAGCGAATACCACACAACACGTTTGCTCTTTATAATAAAATCGAGTCCTCGTCCTCTGACGCATCGGCACAAACTGATTCCTGTTGCTGCGTACAATCACTATTCCCCCACAATATGTTCTCAATTGTAATTGTGACTCTCTGTTCTCTGACAACAGACTTGCGCACTGCAACGCTTTGGAGTCCAGCTCAGCTGTTCATTGATTAGACCTGGTAATGACCCGGATAGCTCAGCCTGGTAGCCTGGTGAATGGTATCAATCTTAAGTAGTTTGCTTTGTTTAAGTCTTTATTAAGAGGCTGTTTAATTCAAGTACTTGATTTTGAAAGTCTTTTTCTAATCGATGCTAAAATATCCTCTTCTGTTTATTACAGGTCGGTTACTAAATTCAAATAAAATTAGTAACTAGATAACCGACTGCCAAATACTCTGACATTTTAACTTTAGTTTTTTTTTTTTAACAATGCCGATGAACGTAAATAGTATGTAATAACACCGATGCCAGTTTGAGGCTTATATTTCTGGCTATCTGACAGACCCTCCGAATATGAGTAAATAAGTAAAAATAAAAATAAATTCGATGGGTTCGGGGGGTTATACTTACAGCCACATTTTTCACAATTTAAAGCTTCTGATAAACTTTTCTATTGATAATAGGCATATTAGGTATATTATTCTAATTACCCTCTGCAGAATTACATTATTTTATATATACTTCGTGCATAAAATTTCTGAGCGTTGTTAACTTTTGAAAAGTTATCTTACCTCAAAAGCTCTTTCCATAACTTTTTTTTTCTGTTTCGTTAACAATTTTTTTATAACTGAGCTACAAGTGTTTTCAATTTGTACGTCTGATTGGGTGTTTTATAGTTTTCCCTCGTTGCTTGCAATGTTTGCTAAACTATTTTACATTTGAATATTTCCAGATATATTATATTTTTTATTAATTTAAGTTTTATATTGTAAATTTTTATCTGATTATTCACTTTTAATTTTATTTAATTAGATTTACAACTTTTATTTATAATTCATCAAACTTTAAAACCGTTTCAGTTAATGGTAGATTTTTGAATTCTCATTATAAAATATATTAATTAAATAAATTAAAAATAATTATAATATTTGTTTGTCTGTTTCAGGTGATGAAGACGCTGGAGCCCCATGTAAATGTTGTTCGATTATTGGGCTGCTGTACAGATAAAGATCCAACTTTCGTAATACTCGAATACGTGACTCGTGGAAAGCTGCAAACTTATTTAAGAAACTCTCGAGCTGAAAGGTAAGCAGGCTTGATCTGTAAGATAGATAATTATATATCACAAAAGCAATACAATAACTTAGATAACTTAGATTTTCAAAACAATATTCGTAAATAAAATCTGCATTGTTGTCTTATATACGAAATATACGAATGATGTAAACACATTGACAAGTAAGTCTTGATATGATAAAAATTATAAAAATTAAATATAACGAACGAGGAGAATTAAAAAATTAAAAATGTGAAAATTTAATGAATAATAAAAAGTGAAATAATAATAAATCAAGAAAAAATCAAAACTTTCAGGTTTAAGTAAAGTAAGAAAAGGCAATACAAAAATAGAGAGTAAAATGTAAAATGTTTATCCGTTTATTGCAAATGAGCTTTTTTATTGCTTTGCTTATAATTTCGAAATGCATCTGATTAATGACATTTAATGTCCTTCAAAAATTGTAGACATTATGGAAACACACACGGAAAATCAAATTTACTGACTTCGGGAGACTTAACATCATTTATGTATCAAGTTGCCAAAGGAATGGATTATCTAACCTCCCGTGGGGTGAGTACAACAGAATCTATATTTGTGAAAACAAGCCATTTTTTAGTAAATCGTTGCTTAATTCTGGAATTTATTAATGTTTGCTTTGTTAGTCAAAATTAAAGTCAAATTAAAAGCATTATTTTTTTATAAATTTTTGTTACATAATTAAATTAATTTTTTTCGAAAAACTGTAAGCAAATAAAAAAAAATTATGATTTTTTAATTAATATGCTGCCGGTTAAGACATTACTCATTCAGTGATTAAGTTCTCAGCAAATAAAATTTATTTCGGAAAACAATTAAGGAATGAATAAGGGAATAAAGTCGAATACTAAAAAATAATAATTAAGGCGAGCGAATAAATAATGTAAAGGGTTATTTGTCTCAATTTTAATACACATATTGATTTTCAACATTTTATAAATATTGCAAAATGCAATTTCCATCACAGATAATTCACCGTGACCTTGCTGCCCGTAATATTTTAATAACTGAGGATCACACTTGCAAAGTGGCTGACTTCGGTTTCGCGAGGGATATCATTACATCTAAGATATACGAGCGCAAGAGCGAGGGAAAACTGCCAATAAGGTAAATTTATAAAATTATAAACACAACTCATTTCATTATAATGGGTATAAATGTTATACTCACTTTCAGCAAATAAAAAAAATATGAAAGCAGTAGTTAAATTCACGCGATATAAGTTAATAAAATATTATTTATTGTGTCTTTCAAGATGGATGGCTACAGAATCACTTTACGATAACATATTCTCGGCCAAGTCAGATATCTGGAGTTTTGGCATATTAATGTGGGAAATTGTGACGCTCGGCTCTACGCCATATCCTGGCATATCAGCCGCTGATGTGATGCGCAAGGTTAGCATCGTATTTTAATCTGTTACTCAATTTATACATTTATTTAATAAGTTACAATTTTCATAAATTAATTTTTTGTACTCGCTTGTAGGTGAGGGATGGCTACCGTCTGGAGAAACCCGAACATTGTCGAAGAGAGTTATATAATATTATGTACTACTGCTGGTCGCAGGACGTCAATGAGCGACCAACATTCGCCGAGATTATAAAGATGTTGGATAAATTACTTCATACTGAAATGGACTACATCGAATTGGAGCGTTTCCCCGACCACAACTATTATAATATTGTGAATCTCAGCGGTGAGAAATTGTAGAACTCAATTGGATATTTTCAATCCACGGAGGATCTGTGCACTGCCACAAAGAGCTTTATTACAAATAAATTTAGGAGAGCAAATAGTATTTACTACCATATTCACTGAAATTGTTAAAGTTTTTTAAAATACTTAACGTAAAAATATATTTATTTATATGTATACATTCTGTATTTCTTTGATATTTTATTACTGTGACTCCAGCTAATACAAAATGCTATTACGAATTGGTGAAAATTTATGTAAGAGGCGCAAGAAAGAATTTTGGACCCCATATATTCTTGATCGGAGTTCGCACTGACTTTAATACTTTGAGATTTAAAATTGAATTTATAGATTTTTGGGTATATATTTTTTTTGGCCGTAATTATACTTCACTTATATTTCAGAAATTTCATAATGATGTGTAAGTATATATAGTAACATTTTTAAGTAGCAATCACAAGTAATCCAACAGGTTAAAGTCATTTATAAATGGAAACATAGAAAGATTTAGAGAATTCAAATAAAAATTGCCTTTAAATCTATCTGGTTCTTTTTAAATCGCTGTTCTAAACAGATGTCTCTTAATATTCTTTATTTTATAATAACAGCAATATACAACTTATTTTGCTTTCCTTACTATTTATTTTTTCTTTCTTAATTAAGTAGTTTACAATTAATCATCAATTATTGGAATGGAAATGTTAAAATCGTAAATCGAAGCAGCGTATGTAAACGGAGTTCATTGGGATTAGACAATCTCCGATTGTTTTATGATTAACGGCCACTTTACAGTTTTCTTAGTTACAACTTCAAAATATAGCTAAAAAAAACTATTGACTATGTTGTATTACAAATGTATTTAAGATACATCAACATGAACGTGCTCATTCTTATATTTAAAATTAAAATTTTTTATGTTAAATTTAGAAATGAAAACAATACAATTTAATTTAATTTCTCACCATTATAATTTAAATTTTTTGCTTAGCGGCTTGTCGAGATCAAATAGTTTGCAGTGAAAGTTTTGTATTCATAAAGTAAGGCTAAAATGGTATCATGTATGAGGTCGCACGTACATATTCAGTTATCAGTTATATAAAATAAAATTTGTATTGCATTTAAAATTGCATATTTAAATTTTTAAATGTGCTGCCATTATTATTTACTTATATTATTACTTAGCTAGGAATTTAGGCTTAATTATTTATTAGGTGGCTGTCAATGTATTTATTTTAGTTATGCATTTTTTGTATTTTATTTTTTTTATTAACAATTACCAATTAATTTCTTTTTTTATACTCAAGCAATTATTTGTGTATCTAATATAAGAGTTATATTTATATATAATTTATCGGTATCTGCCTGTGGCATCTCTTAGCCGACTAACTTGTTGCGACATCTGGCTGACCATTAGGTGTATGGATACAAATGCGAATGGGCGCCGGATAATTACATATTGGCTTTTGTGTGTGTCGCCGTGCGCTGTAAATTGCATTTACATTATTTATATAGCATCAATAAAAACACGCACATTCCATTATTAGCGACACATTTGTCGACAGAGATCAGAGACTGCCAGCAGATCGGCCAAAGCAGTTGATCCGTTTATGGCTGGCGCTAGGATTTATATTCACTTCCTTTCACATTTAAAGCGACGCACGAACCGAACCAACCACCAATCGAACCACTGAACTAACAAACGAACGAGTGAACGAGGCAAACTACCTACTTTAGCTGTGCGACCTACTTATTACATTCATTCAGCGACTCGGCGCACCGATGTCGCATCAGCAGCGCTGCTCATCATCAGCCGACACAATTGCGTTTTGATTCTCGCCTGCATAACTCAGCTGCAGCCACAGTTGCAGTCGCAGTCGCCGTCGTAGTTGCAGTCGCAAATATAGCTGCAGTCGCCGTCGCAGGCACAGCCGCCGTCGCAGCCACAGCCTCAGTCGCAGTCGCAGTCGCGGTCGCCGTCGCAGCCGCCAGGCGACTGCTACCTGTCTGAGTCGAGTCGAGCAGGATCAGCGATAATTTAGCTGCACTGGTTGCCTTTTAATTACCGCTACTTCTTCACTAAGTGTTACTAAGAAAAACAAAGCGAGCAATGCTCGATCGATTGTCCATCTCGCTTGCACACTGCGTGTGAAACTTTGACTTTGTCTCAACTACCGTTTACAGTTAACTCAAAGCGCTGTGTTTGCTATTTAAGCTGAGAGCGCAGCAGCAAACGCGTCATTTGCAATTGTTCTATGCAAGCATCAAGAGCTTAACTCAATATGAATTTGAATGTACGTGTTCTGCTACTGCTGTTTGTTGCGACGCAGCACAACTCTTTGGGATTTTACATTAAGAGGAATACCGTTAATTCCCACGCCAAGGAACTCAATAATCGCAACGATGAATGGGGAGTCTTTCAAAATACACTTGGATTATCTAATGAAAAAGGTAAGCAATTTAATTTTTGTGTACTATAATACCAATGGAAGCGGGTTGCTAGAAAATCGATAACACCGATACAAACTTGGAGGATAGATAACTTTATTTAGATAACCTTTTTTAACGATCGGTTTTTTGGCTAACCCACCCTTTTCTGTTGCACCTGTTATCACATGGTATTAATTATTGCAACATTCTCATTGGTTTTTTTAAACGAATTTTTACAAATCATTAAGCATTTTATTCTCATTTCCAGTTGAATTGCTCAAATCGCAAAAGGATCAAAAGGGCACAAAGGATCTGCTGAACCGATTCATCTTGGAAAACCCAAAGTACTCATTACCGACCAATGCTAAAAGGAGTAAACGATTTAACAATCAATTTAAGCGACTTTTGCGCGCTTTGGTTGGCTTTAACTTGAAAAGTTCGAAGAGTACGCTGAAAACCACCTTCAATTTTGATTTGACAAATAATAAACTGAAGCCGCTGAAGCGAGCTCGTCGCAAGATATCCTTAAACATGGTATCCGACATGTCCTCTGAGCGGATCGAGCATTTATTGCAAATGTTCTATCAAAAACATAATATTGAACGATCGGACTACAACAACGACAGATCTGAGCAACTCAATGAAGATGGGGATTACAGTAACTCCGATTCGGATTCGGACCCGGATTCTGATTTACCACCACGCGCATCGATGGACTCGGATGTGGACTCTGATTATGCATACGATAATCTGTATGATGACGAAGGCGATGTCAGCCTCACAGCCAAATCCCGTCAAAACTTCGAATATGGTTCCTTCCAGGACCTCATTCTGCAGGCGAATCGAAAGCAATGGGAACGGGAAAGTGAGGAAACCAAGTTGCATAGTCCACACAATGACCATTTCATTTAAATAATTTAAATATTTTAATTACAATTCAATAGTAGTTATAAATAGTACTGGTCAGAGGACTGTGCAATAGGTGTTCAAATGCTGGCATTGAACTTCCCCAATTCGATACTTATAAGCGATAAGAATTAAATTTCTTTGAAAACCAACTCAATTCTTTAAAATTTGTTTAAGTTTCACCATCATTTTAAGTTGCATATGTATTATAATTTATTTCGCGATTAGTCTAAATAAATAAATAGTAATCAATACCAATAAACTGCATTTATTAACATAAACATTAAGACTGCGTTCAGGAAAAAATCTAGCAACTTTTGACACCAAATGTTTTTCTTTATTTGCTTAGATCAATAATTAAGCTTCGAATTTTAAGGTTTCAAAAGATTAACATTTTCTTATATCGAAAAAAAAGTTTATTAAAACTAAAAAAATCTAGTTTTAGAGGCGACGTTGATTTGAGGGCGAAAGTCTTTTAGATACGTACAAAAATAATATTACCTTTCTTAACAATTTTTAATGAGTACAAGGTAAAAAGAAAGAAATAAAATATATTGTATATAAATAAATAAATAAATAAATATATATTATTGTTTACATTTAAAGCATTTTTTCAAGCACAAAGTGATCTTCTTAGCTGGATAAATAAGCAAAACATGCTTTGTGCGGAAATTATTTTCTCTTTAAATAATTTTAATTAAATGTGTTCGTTTTTTTTTCTTACTGATCTGTTTTATTCTAGCTTTCAAAAATGAATTATTAATCTTGTGATAAATTAAGTTTACGGTTAAGGTATTGGATATTTTTCTGAGAACGCTAAGGAAAAATAAAAAAGTGTAGTTGAGATACTCACCGAATACAACCACGTATATTAAAATTTTAATTGTCTTCCTAAAATTGGGAAAGGGAAAAAATTAATAATAAAGCGCCATCTTTGGATTTATTCGCGTATTTCACAAAACCGCCATTTATAGCAAATCATCAGAACTACCCCAAAAAAAAATCATTTAGTAATTGCTGAGTGCTATAGCACTTAAGTCAAAAGACTTTTGTATGCACACACAACTTTGTAGTTGCCTGACATACTTTCATATAGTAAAACGACCCAACTTAAAAAATGAAAGCGCCATCTATGTGTTAAGATGCCAAGCCTGCATCAAAGGATTAATACAGAGTTTTACAAATTGTTCTAATGTTTTGCATTCAGTTAGACAGGTTAGTATGATTATTTATATTATTCAAAAAAAGATGTTAATTTATAGAATATAAAAAAAAATTGTATATACCGTAAGCTGTCAAATAAATAAATAAATTTCAACACCAAAGGCAGTTTCAGTTTCCTATATACTCTTTGAATATAATAGGAGCATAGATATATGAATTTATTTAAAGAATTGGATAAAATTAGGTAGCTCAGTTCTTGAAATTCATATATTCAAAATTTGGCTTAATATAACAATTTAAGATTCACAAGCATTAAGGTCGTATAACAAAGATAAACAAAATTGTAATACTGAAAAATTGAGCATATAGCGCCATCTTCAGATTTTACTGGGTCATACACGGTAATATTGAAAGATTTAGCATATAGCGCCATCATCAGATTATAATGTGTAATATGTTCAAAAAATGGTAATACTTAAAAAATTTAGCATATAGCAAGATCTTCAGGTTTGAATGTGTAATATATTCATAAATGGTACTACTGAAAAATTAAGCTATAGCGCCAACTTCAGATTTGAATGTGTAATATATGCATTAGTGTATGCATATTAGTAAACCTACTTTAGAAGCAAAGTATCTAAGAGGTCTAAAATTACATTAGGCGTGGCGCCATCTATTAGATAAATAAAGTGTCATCTCTGTAATTAGGAGCTAAGCATGCTAAATGAATTGCTTTATGATTCTATTCCATGAGATACTGTTGACCAAAAGGAGAAACAGCATTTTATAAACTATTCATCCGGCTTTTCTAACGAATGCAAATGACAACAAGTCTGTTTTTTGTCTGCGGTTCTTGTCTTCGGCTTTCGTTGAGTGTAACAGTGAGAAGTCATGCGATCTTTTGCACCTAATACAACTGTTATATTTATGTAAGATGTAGACTTAAAAATGTATCAAATTTATAATAGTCCAATTCCACTTTGTTCTAGTATTATTTAGTTTTTCACATGCTGCATATTCGTATAACAGTTGTATGAAATCTGACTTTTAAAAGCTGATGGCTGTTATGGGCTTACATGCATACGCTGACACTTAAAAGCTGATTACTGTGATATGTGCTTACATGCATACGCTGACACTTAAAAGCTGATTGCTGTGTGATGTGCTTACGTGCATACGCTGACACTTAAAGGCTGATGGCTGTGTTATGGGCTTACATGCATATGCTAACACTTAAAAGCTGATTGGTGTGTGATGTGCTTACGTGCATACGCTGACACTTAAAAGCTGATTGCTGTGTGATGTGCTTACGTGCATACGCTGACACTTAAAAGCTGATTACTGTGTGATGTGTTTACATGCAAATAAAAATACTTATGTTCCTTGACTTACTATTCAAATTTAAATGTTGTTATAGCAACAGATCCAATTTTGTTGCAAACACAAAACACACAGAGAAAAAGGGAAAACAGCCTAAATATGCCGAAGAGACTATCCCAGAAATACAAAAAGTTCTCGCCAACTATAGACCCGCAGAAACATGCAGCCAAACTGAAAGAAATCGCGGAACGTCGAGCGCATGAACACGAAACATTTGGGTTCGAAGAGGAGATGGAGGAGGCCGAAGAAGAGTCCGAATTCGAACACATCGAAAGCGAAATGAGTTTATCCGAGGGAGAACCAGCACTGCACATTGGCAAAATCGATCTCTCCTTTCCCGAGACAACGGAAGAGTTCGAAGACAGCACCCAATGCTACCCACCCTCATACTACAAGCTGTCGCCCAAAGAGCGGCTTCTGCTCCTTTTTATCTATTTATTATCTATTACTTATTGTATTTTAATTATTATTTATTTTCTATTTATTATTATATATTAACTATTATATATTTAAAATTTAAAATGTATTCTCCATTATTCGTATATTATTTCTTATAAATTATTTATGCGAGACATTTAAAACGTAAACGTATTTAAAAGGACACACGAAACATTTCTTTTTATATTATTATTTCTTCGCTGCTGTATATACATATGTTTATTTGTTATTTAGTATTATT
Source organism: Drosophila demipolita (assembly GCA_035042405.1). NCBI lineage: Eukaryota > Metazoa > Arthropoda > Insecta > Diptera > Drosophilidae > Drosophila > Drosophila demipolita. The sequence goes on along the minus strand of JAWNLI010000489.1, from coordinate 1,777,576 downwards.
AATTATTAATTATCGTTTGCAGAAATTCGTATGTACTACGATTAGACCGACTGCCTTTGCTTATCCAGAACTAATTTCAAGCGTTGAGAATATTGCTAAGTTTGTCGCAGATTTTGTTCGATATGAACCGCTGGAGGATCCAATAAACTTGGTAAGTCTCCGAAATTATATAAAAATAAGAAAATTTATTGTATACTCTTTTGCAATCATTCATTGATTCATAATTATATAATAATAATATTTATTCGATAAGCGGTTTGCCAGTTCAGGTGAACCCAACTTTTTTATGTAAAAAGTTACGAAAAATACGCTGAAAGCGGAGGTGTCCAATTTCCGCAAAACTCTCGATTTCGTTTTTACAAAACGTCGGTTTTCGTTTTTAGCTGCTGCAAAGTATGCAACATTTTTTAGCGATTCAACTCAATATATTTTTTGAAATTTGTACAACTGTTTTAATTATTGTGGTACATTTCAAAATACATATATTTTTTTCGTGATCCTCGGTCAAAAAAAGGTACAAATTTCTAAAGTGGAGATTTGAACCACTAAGCCTCCCCACTTAAAAATAGAAACGTCAAATTGACTAAAAGATGACTGCACTAAAAATTTGATCTGGTACATTCCTCTCAGCAGTGCTTTGTATGCTAGGAGCGAAAACCTGAACCACTAAGCACAAGTCAAAGAGGCGTTAAATAAAAGAAAACTGTACAATTTGGTACATCATCTCTCAGCTGCGTTTTGAGTGCAACAATTAAAGTAAAAAATAAAATGTTTGCAGCCCGTCGAAATTATTATAAAATATTAAAATGCGTATCATTGTTTTGACGTGTAAAAGTCTTTTTTTGGAATCCTTACAACGTACATTTATATAGATAGAACAGCATATATTATTTTTCGATATTCTTAGTACAAAAAAAGGCAAAAATCTCGTAAGCGGAGACTTGAACCCCTAACCATGCAACCTCAAATTGACTTAAAGATGACTGCATTAAAAATTTGATCTATTGGTACATTCCTCTCAGCTGAACCACTAAGCATACAAGAACGTCAAGTCGACTAAAAGCTGACTGTATTCAAAATTTGATCTCAAGGTACAGTCCTCACAGCTGCGCTTTCTATGCTGAGAGCGAAAACTTGAACCACTAAGCATACAAGTCAAAGGGGCGTCAAATCTTCTAAAAGCTGTACAATTTGGTAGATTCTTTATGCGTTTTGTGTGTAACAATTAAAGGAAAAAATGAAATCTTTGCTACCCGTCAATTTCCCATATTTTTAGCAAATGTAAAATATTTAAATGCGTATCATTGTTTAGACATGTAAAATTCTTTATTTCTTAGACTCACTTACACGCATACATACAAAGGTGAACTTCGGCTGATAAATTCCACAGTGCGCCGAAGGCATTTTGAACAATCTATTTGATGCTTAGTGGTTCGCGTCTCCGCATTCAGATGTGAAGCCCAGCTGAGAAAGCATAGGACAGGCTCACAGATTTGTATGCAGTCAGCAATTAGTCGGATTGACACCTCTGTTTTATATGCTAAGTGCTTATAATTAATTATTTATAAATTGTCATTAATTTAAATTACTTGTGTTTGACTTGTATTGTTTTCATATACATATATATTGCATACCAAGACAACCTTAATTTCGAACTGAGTTTATTTGCAATATATTTTAACAAGTTTTATACTGATTTATATATAATTAGTCGTGCTTATGAATGCTTTTTTAGCTTAAAATAAAATTAGTATTAATGAGTGCGTAAAATCTAAAAAAATAATACTAAATGCAAATACAATTCTGGTCCTACTTTATATAATAAAATGCTATTTACACTTCAAAGCGCTAGTGTGAAATATACTCTCAACGTCCGCTTTGAAAACTCTAACGGAAATATTTGGCACTTTCGCTGAGAAATAACTAAATAAATTTGGCCATTCCCAGTAAGGGATGAAATACAAAACTTACCTTATTAACTGGTTGTTCGTTGGGAATAACTTTTAATTATTATTTCTTGTAATTACACGAAATTGTTTTGAAAGATGAAATATCGAAATAAATGCTTCGATTTTAGCTGAGAAATGCATTTTTCAAATTTCCTTAACATAAGTCTCACATTATGAAGATGTACTAATTTATGTAAAGCGTAAAAGAATTGATCAACATCAATCAAAAGGCATCAATGAGTTTTCAATACCTCTAGGACTAGCCAAGAATGCTTAGCGTTTCATTTTTTGAAAACCAATTTTTACAAGTTCTAAAAACATTTATGCATCTAAAAGTGTAGAGGAATCTTAATTGGAGATTTATCTAAGTCACAAACCTGTGTTTACGAACTTATGTATTGCAGCGATCATTTGTCAGCGAGCGACTGTTCCTGATCTAATTCTCTTACGTCATGTGATGTGATTAACGTTGTTATCTGTACACTTCTCGGCACCTAAATAGTACACCCCTTGCACACTCTTTCCAATTGCTCATATCTCAAAATAAGAATGATAAATAACTTAATATTTCACGATATCCTTCTGAAAGAATTTCTCTCATTACATGATTTTATTCCATCTTTTGTTTGAGATCGTTCAAAATATTATTAAAGTTTGGCACTACTCTAATTAATAATGCATTTAGCTAGATCTTTAGCTTTGGCAGTTATTTGTTTATTGAGCTTTTCTAGTAATTTCGATTATATTATTTCAAAATCTTAAAATGCGTCAAGAATTGCTTAAAGCGAGCAGTGAAAATGGAAATAATAATAAATAAATCAGTTTTAGCTGATAAAATTATTATTTAATTGACTTCGATGGATATATTTACTATGTTTATGCCCTCTGCAACAAAACTTAACTGAAACTATGTACGGGATATGTCAAAAATTAATGTGGGATGTTGTTTGCGATTTTTTACATTACTTTTACAAAATGTGTTCGGCAAAGATTATTTGAAATATTAAATAATTTAACTCTATGTTTTGCTCCTTTGGTGTTTCGCTTTCTTATTGCAATTCTTGTGTCATGTTTAATATTTAATATCCACTTATGAATATTGAACTGCAATAAAGTGAAATGCAATGCATTTGCTGAAAATTTGAGAGCAGAATTTGTCGCACTAACCAGAAAAAAAAGAGGCATCATCCTACAGCTTTCTTACCTGTAACGATTTGGCTATGGTAATCAAGAAAGTTTTCCGGCCTCGCATTTTGCACTTGTCGGGTAATCATTTTATAATCAGAAAAAAAAGTCCTTATGCTAATCAGATGAAAATTTAACAGTTAGAGCTAGAGTATCCAAATCTGAAAGGTCTAACCACACTGCAGCCGAGTCGATATAGACATGACTGTTTGTCTAACCAACTTGCCATTTCCATGCATTTAAATAATGTATGTATTATACCATTAAAATGCATAATTATACTTGACATCATTGCCAATAAATGTAAAAGGCAGAAAAGCCATCTTTGACCCCATTGTGCTTAACATATAAATAATGATTATATATTCTTGATCTAGCCTGTATATTAGGCAGATCTCCTAAAATCATAGCTGTACCCCTGGCCATATGCAAACCGATTTATATGTGTGGGTTGATTTCACTGAGCAGTTTATGAATTTTAAAAATCTAAATTAGGCAATTATTTACTTGCAAGCTATTACAATTTTAGTTCAAGACAACATGTCAAAGAACATTTTACTAGATACTCAAAACAAAGCTGGCTTTTGCTAAACAAATTAAATTAAAAATTTGTTTTAAAATGTAATTCGTGGTGTCTAAGCGAAATAAATTAATATTCTGATTTTGATTCTTTTACGTAAACTTTAAATGGAATTCTGTAATTTTACAGTTTTTTTTACTGCATTTGGTTAAGCATTGGAACTTAATTTTTTACCGTGCGCTATCTGATCACTGGAGTTTTAGAATGTATAGTTTTATTATTATTATTAATAATAATATAATTATTATATTCGCGTTAATAAGTTAATAATTGTTCATAATAAGTCTCAGACTTATTTGCGGTTGGTTTTTGAAATTTATAATGAAATTGATGTGTCACCATATTTACTGATGTCCTCAAGGGAATGCTATCTTTGATCTAGAATAACTTTGAACTAACACAAAAATGGCAAAAATTATAAAATAAATTTGTGCATTAGTGTGTAAAAGACAGAAGGAATCATTTCCAACCCTATAACGCAAATATACATAGATATACTAGCTGAATCTGTCCACCTGTCGAGACGGACATCATAGACAATAAGAGTTAAAATTTGAAGCATAAGTTCCACTATAATTTTTTGGTTCCAATACTGTCTTTTCGGGAGGGATAATATGATTTTCAGTAATTGCTTAGGTTAGTTAGCACACGAGAGAAGTCTGCTCCTCTCAGGACCTGGGCAGTGTCAGGAGAAGTTGTCGGCCGATTCCTCTTCTTCTGCATCATTTATACAGTAGAAATTATAGTCATATCTATAATATATAGTTATGTATATTACTTGTGTAGATATATTTTAAATAGACACAGCTTAAATGTTTAAATTCTCGCTTTATTTATTAAAAAATGTTGTTTCCTGAAAACTTCAAATGTTGCCTTTCTTTAGTAGAATTTGAGATATGTACATAAATTCGAATTGATAAAGCTTACTTTTCTTATGATCCACAAAAAAACGAATAATAAAATATAGTCGATGATTTTCATAAAAATTTTCTAATTCGAATGTTTTATTAAACAAGATTTCAAAATGAATACGTCTACAATTATAAATATATTTTTGTTATTTTCAATATTTTACTGATATATTAAATTGGTAAAATTCTTATGAGCAAATGTTTATTACTTAATATTTGCATGGGTAGTTTAGTTAATAATAATAATAATTATAGTAATAAAAAGAATATTATAGCAAATCCATACACATGAATATAACTTACTCTCCCTTCGCAGCTCGCATTAAACCTAAGTGATTAACTTAAAAGCAAATCAACATTTTTCTAGTTTATGTTTATGTATAAAAAACACATTAAATATTAGTTTAGCTGACAATGAACAAATGAAGGAATTATCTTTTGCGCTATTTACAAATGTTAAGCTTATAATGGATATTTGACTCTCGAATATAAAACCGAATTAAATGTGAATCGGAGAGATCAGAGATCGGCTTACGACTATCAATTTAAACATACATTTCACATTCACATTGATATATGTATATATATATATATATATATATATATATATATGATATATATATATATATATAGATATATATTATTTAGGGATTTTGTTTATTTTTGGAAGAAATTAGTTATTCTAAGACAGTTTGCTGTACACTTTCATCGTCCGTACTCGAGCTGAGTTCATCGGACTGCTGATATTCGCCGGTGATCTGGCAGTCATCCGGATCATCGTCGAGGTCGCAGTGCACAAATTCGTAGGGGGGAAAGATGAGCGAGCTGAGCAGCGTTGCCGACGATTGATAAACGGCTGGGGCATACGGCTGGCAACTTGTTGCCGCATCCATCACCACCAAGCTGGCTGGTGGCAGCCAATGCTTCGCCATTGTCAGAGTGTCTATATCCGTGGCTGGCTCCAGTGGTGCCAACTTGGGTTTATCCTATTTGCGGCGACGCGTCTTGTTTCTCGTTGCATCCGCCTCCGGCACGGCATCCTCCAGCTCATCCACGCAATCAGCTTGCGCATCGCTGGCCGACTTGATGGCCGCGATGAGGAATCTCAGTTGCATCAGCTGCACGGCTGTCACACGAGGATTGCTGCAGTTCTCCAGCCACTGCAGGAATTTCTCACCATGTCGTATGGCTGCCAATTCCTCGATGTCCGCGTACTTGGCACGCTCCTCCTCATCCGTCTTGTTCGAGTTGTTGTTGTTGTTGTTGTTGCTAGCACTGACGTCATTGTTGTTGTGATGCTGATCCTGTTGCGTCTCGCTGTTAAAGCTCGCTTCCGAATCACGGTCCAATTCGGTTCCTCCGATTTTATAGATAATATTGCTGAGCACATTTTTACATGGCTCATCGCCGCCGTTGTTCAACTCAGGACTCGGCTCACGGCTGTTCGCCACGGCAGTTGGGCTTACGGATTCGGCATGAATCGGACTCGGACTGGAGCTGGCTGATTTTGTGGATTTCGCTGATAAGTCCTCCGGCTTGCCATGCACTTCTGCATCTGTCTCGGCCTCCCCCTCCAGCTCAGTGAGATGGGCATCGTTTGAGGAGGACAAACTGCGTACTGAGGGCGACTCCGTCTCCTTTGTGAGCTGTGAGTAGAGTATGTTGTCATAAGGCTGTTTGGCGATGTTGTCCTCGATGTGTGACGACTCTGGGGCAGTGGTTGATGCTGCAGCTGCTGCCGCCTGATGTTGTTGTTGCAGTGCTGCCAATGTGGCAGCATTCGGATTGAGTGTCGAGTGGAGACTGGCGCCAAATGCCTTGCACCAATTGTACCACGCCGAGTGCTTCTCATCGAGAGTGCCAGGAGCTGGAGCCGGTGCTGGGGATGTTGCCGAGGGCATGGGTGGCGTGTGGGGATACGGATTCATATGTTGTGGAGTCGAGGAGCGTATGGGTGGACTTGTCACACCCAATCCAGCAGCAGCAGCAGCTGCAGACTGTGGTGGTGGATACAGACTGTTTAATCCGAGCATTGCCTGCTGCGATTTAAGCCAGTAGAGCAGTGGATCGTCGGGCAGGCCGGACAGTGGCGCCACACAGCCGACGAGAAGAGGTGCCAGCGATGGACTCGGACTCTTCATACTACCCAGATTCGTCTCACAATCGCCGGCTGTTGTTGAGCTGCTGCCGGATGGCTTCTGCTTGGCCCAGTTTTTCACGCTCAGCGACGGAGTCCGTTCCCGATCCCGTTCACGATCACCGCTTTCGCTGCGCGGGCTCTGCTCTTGCTGCTGACCATTTGGACCACCGGGTTTTTGAGGATTGCGCAGAGTGTTGGCTGTGGCCGCAAAGTTGTTCAAGCCGGACATGGCCGCCAGGCCGGGATTGAGCTGAGCCAGAAGATTCAGGTTCGAGGTCAGCTCATTGAAACTGATCGCGAGCGGGGACTGAGAAATTCCGCCAAGACCGGACAGATGGGTGAGACTCGACAGCGGACTTATCGCATTCAGGGAGGGATCCGTTGGCCCCGATCGCGATATATCCGCACCGAAAACTTTGCTCTTGAATCCCACATAGTCGACGGGCAGCCCATTGTAGCCGATGTCCGACAGACCCTTATTTGTACTATAGTCGAGGCCGTTCAGCGGCGATCGCTTGAAGGCGAGCTCATCGAAGTTCATCTTATTCGAGAAATTCAGTGGCATGCCGCTGCTGTTGTTGTGCTCCAAGCGTGGCCGCTTCTCGGGCGGACCCAGCAGACCCGTCGAACCGCCGCCGCCACCGCCAGCTCCCTCCAGCTTGTCGACGAGGGCATCAGCGCACATCTTGTCCGCCGCCGATTGGCGGGACATAAAGCGCAGCTTGTCCTCGTTCTTGCACCAGCCACGCAGTGTCGACTCCGGCACACCGATATCTCGGGCCACAGATGCCTTGGATTCGCCATCATGAATGCGCTGGATCGCATGGATTTTGTCACGAGGGGTCAAGCTACGCAAAGGTCGCTTGCCCTTCGTCCCCATGCGGATGTTCATATGCGAATAGCTGGAAATATCCAACTTTAAGCCGTTATCAAACAGTTTGGCTGCTGCAAAAGAGAAGAAAAAGAAGTCCAAAAGAAAGATTTCATATTAATTACCGAGGTTATGTGATTCACTTAAGCAATATATATATATACATATATATATACATATATATTTATGTGTACAATCAAAGAAAGCCTTAGAATAGAATTATAATATTTTGATATTTTAAGAGTTTTCTAAGATCCCAATATTTACATATTTAAATACGACTCTTTTAAAAACATTTTTGTGTGTTCTGCGTAGCTATTAATTTTTCACTACTGTTTATATATTAGAAAAAATAAGTAAGCTTTACATCATTAGGTAACATTTTGAAATTGTGAGGAAGCTGAATTTATAATAAAAAAAACACTGGGATGTTTAATAATTGGGTTACTACAAAATAAATTGCTTAATATTTATTTTATTTATTGTAGCAAATTAAACTAAAAACCTATATATGCTAGTATATCTATGATGAAGAGGTTTAACAATTAAACTATGAATTATTTATTTTGGTGAGACAGTAGAATATATAATTAATCACATTAATTATAACTATATTTTCAACCCATGTTTTGATTGCCTTATGTTGTATTCATACAAAAAAATCGGTATCGAGATAAATATAGCGGTGATCGAAATAATGTTAAAATGATCAAAAATAGCTTTAGGAAAGAGGAATTGATCCTGCACTTTTTCTGTCACTTCAGACGACTTCAGAAGAATTTTGGACTGTGAAATTATAATCTAACCTTAACAAACAATAGCCAAATGATATTCGCAATTGGAAATCTCTCGGTATCTCTCGCTCTTATAGTCTGTGTGATCCAGAGTCGACTCCGAGTCGATCTAGCCATGACTCGGAGTCGACTCCAACTTGTTCAAGCTGCTGCAAGGCATATGCAAGGAGAAGAACCAGGAGTAGCTGAGGCAGAGCAAGCAAAGAAGAAAGAGTTGAAATTAATTACTGTGGTTAGTGACACACTTAAGACGCACACGCATCGCGCAATACATGTGCATATGCATATGTATGCGTGTATGTGTGTATATATCTGAGTGCAGCACATAGCCGAAAATAATGCGTTTCCATTCGTCAGCGGCGACTACATGCCAAATACATATGTAGAGCCAAATGCTCAATGCGCGCGCCATATACTTTTAACTTGGGGTTGTTGTGACAGAGGCAGAGGCAGCGACAGCAGCAGCAGCAGAGATGGAGGCAGTTCGCACGAAGCTCCAATAAAATCGCGTCGCGCTTTAAAGTTTTACGGACAGGTCGCGAGGTAGATGTAAATAAACCGCACACACACACAAATATATAATATACAAAGTTGAGCGCACACACACACACACACACACATACACTGGTATCAAAAATTCTCGCACGGCGAAATGAGCTGTGTCACGCCCCATGCCACAAAATACTCGCTGGCACGATGGTGACGACGTCGACGAGGTCGCTGGAATGCCAAAAATCAAAAGGGCTGGGACACATCTACACACACACACATACGCACACATAGAGACAATGGAATATGCTAATTGGTGCGTTGAGTTCGCGCCTGCTCCAAATTGCAGTCGCGCGAGTATCTACGAATAAGCAACAAGAACAAGCCATTCGCCAACGTCACCGTCGTCACATCGGCTGCGACACGAGTGGGAGCCGAAGCAATGCGCACGAGTCACGAGACGATTTATGGCTTGTTGTTTACCTGCCTTCGTGTGCATATATATATATATATATATATATATATATATATATGTATGGGGAGAGCGACAACGACACCAGTCGACTTTGTCGTGGGCTTTACTCACTACTCATCTGCACGCAAAGCGAAACGAAAATAATAAAAAAAAACCACCCCACAGCACTGCAGTACGTATTACTGACCCTAACCATGCTCAATCGTCTGCAGCCTGTTGCTGTGCCCACCCCCAAAAATCAGCAGTTGCAGCTAAAAATTAGCAACAACAGCAATTGAATGCAGAAATGCGAAGAATGAGAATGGGAATGGGAATGGGAACAGCTTGGCCAAGCCAAGCCAGGAACAGCTGAAAGCAAGTCTGAGTCTTGAGATGATGGCTGGCCTGGCCTGGCCTGGCTTGGTTTGTATCTTGGGAGCAGAGCAGAGCAGAGCGAATGACAATTTGCTCCGCCTCCGTCGCCGTCTCGTTTATCAAGTGCGAGGCATGCAAAGGAGACTTTGGCTGGCAGCCGTTTCAAGAAGGAGCGGGACACGCGATTTTAAAATGAAAAACACGTTTTGCGCATGACTGACACATGATTTCTTTCCTTCTTTCTTTATTTGTGAGCACACACACAACCATCTCTACGTAGGTTGTATATGTAAAACAAAAGTTTCACAAGTAAGAAGACGACATATGATTGGCGTGTGTGTGGGAAGAGTGCAAAGAAAGCTAAGAGAAAGAACTGTTCCTTAAGAGCATTGAGCAAAAAGTAGTCTTTGGACGAAGAGTAACAATTAGTGTTCACAAAAACGATTTGGTTATTCATATACACAAATTGCATATGCATGTGTGCATGGTGTTTACTTAAATATTGATAGGCAAATATTTTGAAGCAGTTGTGTGTGTGCGTGTGTGTGTGTGTGTGCAATAATTGAAGTGAACACTATACGACTGACTCTATGTACAAAGAGGATTTATTGTAATGCAGCTGCATTACATCCCCAAATGCGAATATATTTAAAATATTCTATGACATATACAAATACCGATTTGAACGAATTTTGAAGAATTGACCAGAAAGTTGCAGCATAATACTTTGCATAATTAATTACATTGTGTGCACTAGGTAAAATCAGGTCTCATCCACTACTTCGCTGCTCGCTAGACAAGGTTAAGAATTGCTAATTAACTTAATTTAATTTATTGGTAGTTTTTCACTTTGTTTTAATTGAGTTAAGTGGGAATTAAATTAAATTGTTTATTAATATAACAATTTTAAAAAATACATATACACATAAATAGATATAAATATATAAGTAAAAGCATATTGATCGATAAAGTGAGTGAATTTTATTTAATTGCTTAATCATAATTGATTTATATATTATTTTTTGTCATACATATTTTATAAGTGAGAACTACATACAATACATTTTGTATAAATATATGTATAATTTATATATGTATAAATATATAAATTTATAGGTAACATGCGTTTAGTGTTATTAATATATATATAATAATGTAATATAATATAATATATATATATGTATAAATATATAAATTTATAGGTAACATGCGTTTAGTGTTATTAATTTTTAATTGGCTTATTAATACTAGCGACTTGTGGTCACAAAATCATAGATGCCAACATATGTGTGTGTGTGTGTGTGTGTGTGTGTGTGCGTACAGGTGTGTACATGCTTATGCCCTTAACCTTCATTTCAACTCACACACTCGCACACACACAGGCGCTCATAACCAATGGAGTGGCAAATAACTGTGTCGACTTGCCACTTGCCACATGCCACTTGCCACCAAAGCTTACACACATATATTGAATACAACTTTTACAACTGTATAAAAATTGCAAGGTCTTTTTTTGCTATTCAACACGGCAAAAGCAAAAAGCTCGAGCAGAAAGAAGAAATTTTACTTTCTCTTTCGCAACGAGTCCAATCCCAGCGAGCCATTAAACTTTTCACCAACCGAACTGGGACAGAGTATAAAAAAATAGAGGAAAATAAATGAAAAAAATCGGGTAACAACAGAAAAAGATGAAAGAAATATATATATGTATAAAAGAATTACAGCCAAGTTTTTTCATGTGTGTGTGTGTGTGTGAGTGGAGTATGTAAGAATCTTTAATGTGTGTGTGTGTGTGTGTCTGCAGCAGACACATTTACAGACGAACTCCAACACACACACACACACAGATGTAATGACGGGCCGGCCGGCCGTCCATTATTTATATACATGTCTCTCTGTGTGTATGTGTGCGTGTGTGTGTGTGCTGCGATTTTTCCTATATACAATTATAATTTTATTGTATTTACTACTATTTTTATCGTCGCTTTGGCCTCGTATCGAACTCATTCAGACACAGACTTAGAGGAAGCAGACAGGACTGGACTGGACAGGATGGGACAGAAGTGGACATGACTGGACAGAGTACACAGTCTGCTAAATGCAGGTCAACGACAGAAACTATTCGGACTGTATTACCAATACATACATACATATACTGCATTTTTTTCGCTCATGTCCATTTGAGCTAATATAAAAGTGTATGAAATGGCTTAAAGAGGAGTCACACCAAAATGGATATAAAAAGTTTGTATTTGTATGCCACCGATTAATGTGTGTTGCAGCCAAGCACCTGTTGCAGCTCAACAAAAAGTTGTAGTATTTTAGTCGATTTTAGTGTTTGTCTCCATTGCAAATTGTTTTATTTTTATCGCCAAGATTATGTGAAATAATTTGTCTTAAGTTTTGTCAACAGCTCAAAGCATGATAACTATTGAGTTGCAGATTATTATTATCATTACTTTAGTATATGTTTTAAGTATAATTGTAATTCTACTTACTTTCTTAATATAAATTTAAATATTACAAATTATTTTTATATGTCATTTAATAAATAATAAATAATATTATCATAGTAAAAAGCAGCATCCATCTAGTTTAGTCTATCTTTCAGTCTGTTTACCTTAGAATTAAACAAGATCAAGTTTACTTTTAAACATTTAAATTTTTTGACAAACTTTTTAATATATCAATATATTTGTTGCAAATTTTTTAAACAAAATTAACAACATTTCATCACCATAGTTCTCTCGTTAAGCAGTTAAATTCATAGCGCAAAATTTCTTTTTTGTTTTACTAGGCAAACAATAAACAACAATAGTTATATCTTTAAATTTGTACAGGTACACAATTTTTGTAAAAAAAAATTAATCTCTTTGCATGGTTATTTTGTTATTTGTTTTAGAAATAAAAAAAAGTTTGCTTTTGAAAAATTAAAATTGTTTACAAAATGTATAAATTATTTATCGTATTTTAAATTATATAGAGTTTAAGTTCACATCTAAAACTTAACTTAATTAGTAAAGCGAAGGTTTGTTTTTATTTGATATATCAGTCAAAAGCTTGTCCGTTTTAGGATGAGTTTTTTTTTATCTATAAAATATGATATAGAGCAGCTATATATTAAATATGTTTTTAAAACATTATTTGATGGGTTTTGTCATTTTTAGCAATAAAGTTTAGGGCATTTTACATTTTCATTTTATGTATTATACTTTTATTTAATTTTAATTTACGGTGAACATGCATAATTAATTTTATAATATTATGTTTGAACTTTACTATTCATTTTAAAATTTAATTTTTTAAATATTTTTAATTCCTATTAAATTTGAAAGCTGTTCTTAGTTTACATTAATTTAGCATCTAATTAAATAACAAATAAAATTATTTTGTTTAAAAACATTTAAAATTAAGCAAAATACTACCTATAGGGATATAATTTATCTAATAAAATCAGTTACATTGCAAAACGGTTATTTTGGTTTGTACGATAATGCAGACTTTTTAGTTAATACTTCATTTATATATTTTCAAATTTATCAAGATAATTTAATTCTAATTTTATCTACCAGCTAATATATAAATAAGTTTTGCGTCTGCCACAAAATAGTTTTTTCAGTCATCGAACTCAGAGTCAAAAAAAGTATAAGAAATAAAATAAATAATTTTTAATAGTCGACTCTTAAACCTTATTTTATTAAAAACTCGTTTCCATTAAATTACCGGAATAACTTTCCAATAAAATAAATAATTTTCTAAATTCGATCAAGATTAGTTACGAAAACGTAGATTGACTTTAGGAGAAGGTATCTCCTAATCAATCTGCCTTATTTATTTTACAGGCAGAGCTTTAAGAAAAGCAATATATTTATATTTTATATACATTTTTATTTTTCAACTAAAGTGAAACACATTCAATCTACATGGAGTTAATAAAATGAGTTTGCCAGATTGAAAAATAACTCAGTTTCACAATATAGTTTTTCACGATTTTCCGCCCACTTGCTATTCAAATTTGCAAATATATGCAAACTAAAAATTAAACTTAAATTAAAATTTCGGCATTTCGAATCCTTTACGAGTAGGTCAATAATCCAAACAATATAGGGGTCAGTAAAAATTTAAATGTTTTAAAATAGATATTTATTTCTTACACATGCTAAGTCTCATAAATTGCAAACAATTTACAACATTATTTTTATTTTAATTTTAATTTTTAACATTTACTGAATTTGAATACAAACCTTTTTGTGGCACTTGAGCAAAGAAATATTTTTCGATTCTGAAGAGATACTTTTTATTTGTATGGTCTGTCTGTTGAACACTTTTCGTGAAGATCACAATATTTTGAAATTGTTAATCACTTGAAATCCTTTTTGTTGTTGTTTTTATTTTCGTAAATGTAATATTATACTTATATTTCTAAATAAGTAAGGGAAGCACAACTCTTTTGTTTATATATGCAAATCGCAATGGTTTCACACACACATTTAGAATTAGAATAGAACTCAAAGTTGTCTCAATTAGCTGCGAATGCGCCAAGAAAATTGCGAAATTAGCCGCGACAGGGAAGGCGACCGAGACAGCGAAAGCGGCACAGAGAGCAACGTGTTTGAGGCGACCGGCTATCGGAAAGGATATGACCGCTATGCCGTCCAACAGTGTCCTGCGAACCGAAACAGCGAGCGCCCGGCGACAAACTACCGCGACTCCAGCCAGCCAGCGAGCGAGCGAGCGGAGCGCACAAATATCGTGAGCGAATTTTTATTTCATCGCGGCGAATTTCCGCATCACGAAGATATTTTCTCCTTATGTGTGCGTGCGTCTGCCTCTGCCTGTGTGTGTGAGTGCGAGCGAGCGAATGAGCGAGAGCCGTACACGTGTATGAGTTTGTTTACACTCGTATGGTCAGTTTTGTTGTCGTTTATTCTGTTTCTTTACGCCTGTGCGTGCGTGTGTGTGTGTGTCTGTCTCTTGCGCACTCTGCTTGCTCTCTTCCCGTGTTTTTGTCGCTGTGTTAGTATATTCGCGGCCGTTTTCGTTGACAGCCAAATGTACAATGATTAATAACGGCGAAGACGGCAACGAAGACGCAGCTTGCTCTCGCTGCCGTCGCTGCCGTCTCTGCTTACTCTCAGGGACATCAGGCTGGACAATAACGTTACACACGCACACGCACACATACATAGATATTTGCACGCAATTTTCAGACACATAGGCAGCGACGACGACGACGACGCAACGTTCGTGCGGTTGGCCGATCGGATGGTCCGCTTAGCGGGGGGTTTGTGGGGAGGGGGAGAACATCCTTTTTGGCGGCAGCAACAGCCGCAGCAGCAGCATCAGGCCTACTTTCTTCTGCTCATATATTCAAATCTTGCACACACACACACTTACACATATTTATATACGTGTCGAAAAGTCTTTAGCCCATGTACATGTATGTGTGTGTGTGTGTGTATGAAGTAGAAGAAGTAGAAGTACATATGTATTTGTAGTTTTTTGTTTCGGTCGCTTGGTTAGATGGATGGATGGATGGGCCCATTGCTCCAGAGTAAAGCGAAAACGAAACGAGCGAAATCAAATGTGTGTGTGTGTGTGTGTGTTTGCTTGTGTTTAAAGTTGTTGGCGGGATGCAGGGTTGTTGTTGCCGGACAATGTCTTGGCCCTTTTTTAGCCTGCATAAGTAAGTATTCATGCATGTGTGCATATATGTGTGTGTGCATGCATGTATGTATTTGTGTATAGGCGTTACAAGTCATGTAGAAATATCAGAAGAAACCACCACATACAGGAGGGACAGGGAAAGGAACACAGACAGGGAATGAAGCCATTTATTAACGCCACGCGAAACACACACTGGTGCGGGCAGGGGTAAAGTAGAAGTTTGCAGCGCAAAAAATTAGCTCGAATTTTTTAGTTGACAATAAAAGGCGAACAGGTGTTAATTAAGAATTTACCCAATACAAGCAAACCAATATAATGTTTTTTTTATTATTATTGAATTTTATTTATTTATTTCATGATTAATTCGATTTTTGCCTGCCCATCATTGTTAGTGGTCTTAGCTCAAGTCTCAAGTTTTTATCGCTTTGTTGTGATCTTTGCCTTCGCATAGATTTACAGTTAATCAATGACTTGTCTCATTTTTTACTTGTGTTTGTTTTGAGCGATTCGAGCATCCGTTCTTATTTTTGGCACGCGCTTTTCTCTATCAATCAAGTTAACAATGCTCGACATCCGTTCGGATTCAAATATTATTTTCAAAACTCGACTCTAGAATTTAGAAAGAATAACACTTGGATTTTGAAAGGCACAACTATGGAGATTTTATAAATTTTGTTGCTATTTTTTTCTGACAATATGAGTAAAGTGCTTCAGTCTGAGGTGTCCGACCAGGACACACATATTATAAATTCGTACAAAGAAAAAAGAAATCATTAAGAAAAAGTGGTTGAAAAAATCAAATATTTGTGAACTTTGTTTTTAAAACCATATATGTTTAGATCTTACAACATTTAAGATTATTTATAATATTATTAATTTATATTATTTTGAACTTTTAAGATACACTAAAAAAGGCAAAATAAAATAAAATAAGAAAAGTTTATTATTTTGCAATTGAAGATATAAGAGCATATTGGTTTTATATGGTATGTCCACAACTAAAGACAAATTTGATCCACACCCTTATTACTGGAGACTTGCAAGTTAAAAATTACGAATTCTATAAAATTGAGAATCGATTAAAAACAACGAAATCAAAATTATTCATTAAAGATTCACTGAATACTTTATCGATTTCAAAGATATGTCTTTAACATCACAAGTTTTTATTTTTTAAATAAATCAATTTATTTTTACATAGTTACACACGATGGTTATTAGCTCATCTTTGCTTTTATTATTAAAGATCTTTCCTTCGGATTATATGCAAAGTTTTGGTGTCAGAGTACCTCCCGTTATTCTTTACAGGTCTTTATAAGAAACAAGGTTGCAGTGGGGAATAATAATTTATTTGTGATTGGGATAGATCTTTTGTTCTCAGCGATACGATTATATAATAATAACCCTATAGAGACGAAATGATTAATGTACACCAGACCAATACTTCTAGTATACAAATAATTTTGAAGTATTATGATTTAAATACAACATTTTTTTTTAAACTAGTATTTATTTTAATTGTTATATGAATGTAAGTCCGAATGATTCATATAAAATACTTCTAGGTCACGAGTGATAAAAAAAATAATACATTTTAAGGAACTTTTGAATACTAAGAAAAAATAAGAATGAATAGAAAATAATTTTATTTACCGCTTTCAACTTTTTTAAGAAACTTTATACATAATGAACAGGAAATAAGTTAATTTCATAGAAAGAAAGAAAGAAAACATAAAAATCTTATTGTTTTTAATGGATCTTCATGAATGTTCATTATACATACATATATGAACCTGTTTCTTCAGGTCGCCATTCGTAATATGTACATTCAAAATTTACAGTTCGAAACTGTGATAGTCTATTTGATGGGCGATGTTGCTGGTGATGTGGAAGAGGTGCATATAAATATGATTCTGGTGTAAATTTAGGTAAGAATAGACAATGTACTTGTGTGGGTGATATATTTGTATATATATTGTGCATATGTAGACATATATGTATACATAACTGCCAATGCTGGGCAGCATATTCAAATGCAATTTGATAAGGCCGAAAGAAACGGCAGTGACTAAGACAATTGCCGGTTGAGCGTAATAACAAAACCAAAAAGGACAACAACAGTGTTTTGGGCAAGAGCTGTGAGATGCATTTTGAGAAATCGCTAAGAATAGCTTTTGCATCTGACAAATATGCATCAGTATCTCTACACACACACACAAATACACATACATACACACACATATACACGCAGTATACAGTAGAAACAATAATCACATAAGGCTTTACCTAAAGCAGAGCATCATCAGCAAGAAGAAGAAGATGCAGAAGAAGAAGAAGCAACATACAACCCTGTTGCTAAAAAGCCAGCCGACTGCTTGCTTGCTTGCATGTGGGCTGAAGATTGAGTGTGGTGGAGGTGGAGTTGGAGATGGAGGTGGGTTCACTTCATCCATCGTCAGCACACACACACACACACAAACATACATACTGGACTTCAACATCCTTAGCGCAAATTTCGTTGCAGCGAAAATTTTGAGTTGCTTTATCGCAAGTCACGTATGGAGGATATAGACACACACACACACACACATTCATATACACATACGGCTGCGGTCAAAATAATAGTACATGTTTTGGCAAATACAAAAAAATAATACATTAAAAATATATCTTAAGAATACTGAAGACAAGTAATCATTGTAAGACTGGATAGCTATAAAAATAACAACAAAAACAAAATGATAAACCTGAAAGTGAAAACAAATGACAGCCTGTCTAATTATAATAATGGTATATTTAGATTTAAGTATTTTTATTTAACAAAAATGCGCCAGTTAAAATAATTGTAGTGGACTAGTAGTGAAGGTGCTTTTGGATGTTGGCCCATTTCTAGAGAATTCTATGTCCTATCAAAGTCTCCTTTCGTCTTTAACGATTCTGTAGAATGATGATATTGAGGCACTCGGTCTTTACATTTTTAAATATTTAGGATTCGTTCTATCGCAATTTAATCAATGTTTTCTTTACAACTCTTTGCATAATGGTTTTTATTTTTTGACTTCTAAATAATTGTGAATGGTGCAATGAGTCGACGTGGATTAAAATGAGCTATGAGTATATTGAGTATTTGCAGCTCTCATATTATGTTGACCGCAACTGTACATATGTGTGTGTATACTTCAGATGAATACCCTGCTAGCAAGCTAGCCAGCAACGAACTCAACTAAACTCAAACGACTGGGCGACCAGCCGACCAAGCAGTAACACCAACAAACACACACACACAGAGACAAACAGACACACAGACGGACGGCCGGACAGTCGGACAGAGCGACCATTGTCCAGCAAAGCGAAAATTTATATTTTCGTTCGGCTCGCTCAGCAGTGCAGAGTGTCGTAGTTTCTCTAATATCTGCCAGCTCCTTGCCAGATGCTGCAGGGAATGTCCTTCATATAGCGGCCGATTTGTCGTCCAGATACCAACAGCGCCCCCACCCAATCGACCAACCCACCAACCCACTAACCATCTATCCACCAATGTCCTGTGTGAAATGGCTTAGTGTGTGTGTATTGGTGTGTGTGTGTGTGTGCACAATTACGAATTCGTCGTTGTCCTCAACTAAACTCGATTCGTTTTCACCCAAGCCTCGCTGTCACCGTCGCCCACAATTCTCATCATCATCAACAACCCTCTCACCCCTCCCCACTACCAGACTGCTCCCCCATTCCCCCGGCACATATGCGAAGGAAATTTTCGCGTGAATTGAAAGATGAAGGCTCATGGGGCCGGGCGCTGGTCACCAACACGGGTCCGGGTCCGTGTCCGTGTCCGAGTCCGGTGCCGTCGATTCAAAACCCGCGTGCTCAAATCGACATACAAAAATATGCTTGTGTGTGTGCATATGTGTGTCTGTATGTTTTTGTTACATGTGTATGTGTGTATAATTTCCAACACATAACCGGACTCTGTTAGGGAAAGCACTTATTCTTGCATTGTCTTCATAGAAAGCTAAGACGTGCAAAATATAACAAACAATTTCAGAAGTAGTCCATCTGTTTACAGATCTTCACTTTTTTTAATAATTTAGTTAAAACTATCGATTGTACAACAGTACTCTATACACTCGGAAATAACGACCTGAATTTATAAAATTATTATACTTCTCCGCTGTTTATTTAATGCAATTTCGTATCCTTTTTTAAATGTAGATTCAACTTTTTAAAAAAGAATTATTTAATATATTTATTTTTCTTAGTGTTACACACGTTTTTTACTTTACAAACAATTTGGATAGTTCTTAAAATTTTAAATAGTTTAATTAAAAACATAGTTTTATGTTAATTTACTTTTACTTACTTCATAATTTTAGAATTTATTTCTTAATCATAATTTTATAATATTGTCTTCTTCACAAAATGCCAATCTAGAAGACACTCTTTCCCCTACCTTAAGATTTCTTCGTAGTGGAGTACATTTTTTAGTAGAATCTTCAGACCAATCAATCAATCAATCAAGATCAATCAATATATCGCCATTAATTGTTGTTCCATAGAACTTATTGGTACACGAGTTTAGGTAATTAAGTTTTTCTCAATCAGTTAAGCTATTAATTATTCCTGAAAATATAAAAGTAAAATTATTAAATTTCAAGCATTGAAAACGGTCAAAAGGCAGTTTTAAAATAATTTTTTTTATAAATACACAAGGGTGAAAGGGGAAGTAAACAGACAATATATACAATATAACAAATATAACAAATATTTTTCCCATTAGTTATTATTGATGTTTGTTAATATTTTACCGTCTATTAATTAAGAAACGATATTATAGGATTAGAATTAAAAATAGCATTAGTCAAACAAATTAAGGTATTGTTTAATTTAAGGTACTTTAGTTTAATTTAAAATTATATTAATATTGTTGCTCCTTTACCAGAATTGGAAAGCAACTTGTTGATAACCTCCGTCATAGAATGTCATATATATTTTTAGTTTTGTAAGTAAGTCTTGGACGGTAGATTCCTAAAAACTTTTTTAAAGATCGCAATTTCTTGGCAATACTAGATAGGCAGTGTTCTCTGGCTCCTGTTATCGAATGACATTGCTTAGTCAGTTAAAATTTCTGAATAATTATTCAAAAATTTAATTTTTCTTAAAAACAGTAGAATTTTTTGTTAATAATACAAATATGTATAATTTTCTATTATAATTGTAGGAAATCAAATTATTGTACTTAGGTAATTTAATTTTTCAAATTCAACCAACTAGAGTTATTGAATAATATTTAAAAATATTCTTAACAAAGGCATAAGAATGAGTCAGATAAATGATTAAGAAATAAATTATTTAAGAGTGAGTAGAAATAGTTTACTTAATTTATTTTTGCTCTCTTGGAATGGATTTCTGAAAAATAGTTTAAATAATTTATTTTCGCTCACTTTTAATATATATTATTTTGAGCGGCAAGTGCAAATAAATCTTTGGTTGGCAACTCGAATATATATTCCAGCGATGATCAATTTTCGTACTTTGACCATTAACTACACCTGTCGCACCTGTCGCACCTGTCGCAGAACTACGCACACGCCCATTATTTCGATCAGTTTGAATTTGAATAGCTTACGCACAATGCTGATGAAAATTTGTAGCAGTGCGCAAATAACAACAACAACAACAACGTAACAAGGAAAGAAAAACACGTTGCAAAATCTGTATAATCCGCTGCTGCACAGCTCTAGGCCTGGACACTCTTAGTTAGACGCTACCTGTACAAGCACCCTACTTCCGTTGTCCGACGCCCGCACCCGACGCCCGAATAAGCCCTGTCCCTTTTCTGAACTCGCCTGCGCCTCTGCCTTGGACTTGTGTGCTAAGCTAAGGCGATTTGAGCAGACGAAAAACCGCAGCACTCGCAAGTTGTTATATTCTACTCATCCCCTCTCCTCTCTTCTACATCCATTTCCTTACGATTCGTTTCGTTTCGTTTCGTATCATTCTATTCCACTCTCGGCTGCTGCTGCTGCTTCTGCTTCTGCTGCTGCTTCTGCTGCTGCTACTGCTATGATTTGCATATCGTAGCTTGCTTTGTTTTAATGCGTCTGTCTCTGGCCACCTCAGCAAGCAGCACCATTTGCCGATTCCAGCCGATGTCCGAGCTCTTTGTCAGCTACCGTTACCTGAGTGCGTGCCTGTGTGTATGTGCTGGCATATGTATGTGTGTGTGTGTGTTGTGTGCTTGCTGAACAGAATGCGCCGCGTAAGAAGAAGAAGAAGGCAAAACGTGTGCAGGCCGAGGAGAGTCTGCCAGTTGTCCTTCCAATCTAAGCTAAATGCTCCCACTGCCACTCGTTGCCATCGTTGCAGAAAACACACAGAAATTGAAACAATTGAGGAGCCAGCGGAGGAACGTTGGGCAGACGCAGCATTTTTGACCACCATCTATTGCTGACCACTGCTGCAGCTACATCCACATCCACATCCACATCTACATCGACAACATGCTTACGTTTAGTTCTGCCAGCATTGGTTAGACAGAGATACCGAGCGAGTATGCGAACACTTTGCGATAGGGAGAGAGAGAGAGACCGAGAGATAGAGAGCCAGAGAGAGTGAGCGAGACAGCAGTAGTCGAATCTTTCTCAAAATTCAACTATGTGCATAGTGTAAGGCAAGACATGCCTGGTTCGAGTCTGAGCTGAGTCGAGCCACATGCAAATAACGCAAATAACGCAGACAGATGCAGTTTTTCTTCTTATGTATTCCCGCTGCTTTGCTTGCAGCTTTGTTAAGATATTCTTTGCTACCAAGACGAACGTTGGTCTGATTGCATTGGCCCCGGTGGGTGGTAGATGCCAGTAGAAGCTAGTAGCTAGTAGCTAGCATATATGCAAGTTCAATCAGTTGCTAATTACACTACGTCCAAGACTCTGTATACAAGTACATAATGGGTATATCTATGTGTGTGTGTATGTATGTTGCTTGGTTGCAAGTGCAACTGCAGTATGTGACACACATACATATAGATTGCATATCCAGTGCAGCTTGCTAAATGCAGACCCAGCAGACACGGCCATCTGTTCGAATTTCATTATGGTTTCCTTACTTTGTCATCTATTTTATTTTATCTTCGAACAAATATACGTATTTTTCAAATCTACAAATGTTATTTACTATATATTTGGTAACTTTGCTACTATACTAAAGAGATGTATCCATTAAACTCTTCAAGTAATCTGTAAACGTATTTGTCCTAATAATAACATTTTGTCATTCACTTCCGTTTTGGCTTCTTCAATATAACTATTTTTTATATTTATCTGATTGGGTTTTTCATATTTGAATTAGATCCCTTCAAAAATGTTATACATTTTTTTAATACAATGATACAGAAGTTATTATATGTATTCATTTTGTGCAATATTCCTCATGATATCTGACACCCATAAAGATAGTCTGTACCAAAATTAGACGAAGTATACAAATTTAAAATCGATAAAATAACTAATCCCAAAAACGTTCAAAATATCCATAAATTATTAAATATTTTAATTTATTTTATTTGCACTCTGATTCGATACACAAAACAAATTGAATTTAGATGGTATTTGCTTATTTAGACTACTATTTTTCGCGGATAAGTGCCATTGGCATAAGTTGGTAATTTAATAACTAGCCCCAAATAATAAATGAGGTAATATTATTTGCATTTAGTTATTGAATGATCACTTGAACTGACTATAAATTGTATTTGAATGGTTTTTACTTACTACTTACTTTGAATTGTTTAAGAGTTTAGGCTAGATATCTTTTGTACAAAATTTGTTTAGTTCGAGAACAACTCTTCTTAAATAACGATATAGTATGCCAAAAAAATGGATACTTCCAATTTTCATCGATATAGGTTTAAAACTGTGAGATTTCGAGGCAAATAAGTCAACACAATGCTGTCAAATGGCTAGATTGACAGCTACAAAGATACGCTTAAAAATAAATAAATATATATATCATATGTCGCTAGTTCTTACTGCATTGAATCGAGTTCAGGAAGATCAGATCAGGAAGCCTTTTGGGCTTTGATAAGTTTTATTCTGCATTCGTCTTTCCATTCTTAATAATTTTCAATGAGAAAGAAAAAACGAATTGGTTCTCAGAAATCTTTATTCATAAGAGAAGATCTTTCGAAAGCTTATATTCCAAATTTAATGTCCTTACTTCTAATAGTATTGTGAATAAATTTGTTTCACATATTTGGGAAATAACTAACAAAATTACTGTTATAGCTATTTATAAAGTCTGTTGTCTCTTCTGTGGTATTAAATGATTAAAAAAGGACTTTTTTTTCCGAATTTTAACATTTGAAATGTGGCCGCAACAATAGATCTTTATTTTATCAAAAGTCTATTTTTATTCATTAGTTTCATAATTATTATTATCTAAAAATTTCTCAAAAAATAATTCGCAAAATTACATTTATTGCCTGCTGCATTTTTTTTATCGTTTACGGTGTATAAATTGATGTATAATGTTCGTTGTGCTAGAATTTCATTTGATCCCTAATAAATTTACAGTTGCAATATATAAGAGATTCTTAATTATATATTTATATAATGTGAGAATCTTTTTTGTTTTTGCACCATGGGATAAAATGTATTTTAATATAGAAAAAAATCGTTCAGTTGAATGTTCTTTTGACAACTAAATGATACAATAATTCGATCAGATTAACTGCTTATGATTAAATATATTCTACTTATTATGGTGTGTATTTATTATATACAACTACAAACAGTTTGAGTTGTACACTCAATTTTAAGAATGGCGACCGCGAAATCGCTGCGTCATTTCGATTTTGCCACTTGTCCAAGAACGAGGAGGTTCTGAGGGCACTACATCAAATAGGCAAGAAAGAATATGTATGTTGACATTTGCGCAAAAGCATATGTACATCTATTGATTTTAAAGGACAGCGTTTCTTTTTTTTTTTTGTCTTAGCTATCGCCTTTTGCTCTATTCTGACATTGTTGCTGTTTCATTATACTGCAGTGAAGGGAGAGCAAAATTGTCAACACTGCGGCTGCTATAGGCTGCTAGGCTGGTGGGTTGGTAGGCTGGTAGCCTGGTTGGGTACTGGTGAGGGCCAGGCCTGTTCGAGTGTCATGTCCTTTGCCGACTACTTGTAGACAATCAAAGTACAAGAAAAGAAAGAAAAGCGCCAGCGATGTAAAACACAAAAACGCGATTTGGCGCGCATTGAAACTGGTGGGTGAATATGTGCAAGTAAGTGCCAGCCACGTGAGAAATTTAAAATGCCTTGAAACGAGACCATATATCTACACTATATACACTCGGAACAAAACCGACCTGAAAATTATATAGAAAACTAATGAATTCTTCAATTATTTGAAAACAACACTCTAGAAATAGATCAAATTTTTTTTAGCATAGAAAAATTTACCGTGAAATTCACTCGAAAAATAGCTTTTTAAAAAAATGATATAGATACAAATTTGGAAATTGAGGAATGCTTTCAAAAATCGACAATCAACTATATGTTTCTAT
Organism: Drosophila demipolita; assembly: GCA_035042405.1. Taxonomy (NCBI): domain Eukaryota; kingdom Metazoa; phylum Arthropoda; class Insecta; order Diptera; family Drosophilidae; genus Drosophila; species Drosophila demipolita. Next base: position 1,752,603 of record JAWNLI010000489.1, on the reverse strand, counting down.
TTTTATGTAAGGAAATTTTTGTTTTTAAAATAACAGATGCAAACCAAATTAAAAAACAAAATCTTTTTTAATTTTAAGAAACAACTAATGAAAATAATTTCTAAAAGCCAATGAGATTTTCTCTAAGTGTAGTAAATACAATAACGATGTACGAATACATGCATGTAGAAAACACACACTTATCTTGAGCTTAAAAAATGTCCACTGACTTAAGCCCGGGATGAGCGTTGCGTTCTGTTCCGTGCACAGGTACGGGTAGAACAGGAAGCAGGTCAGCAAAGTTGAATTCTATAGCCATTTACACACAGGACGAGGATGCGTCTTGCCCAAAAGAAGCAGCAGAACAAGAAGAAGGGGATGATGGTAAATCTGTCGGATTCGGTTGAACGCACACAATCGCGAAATTTTCATCAAAATAGAAAGCAGCATGTCGCGCGGTCAGCATCGTTACCGTTACCGTCGACTGCGTCAACGTCTGCGACAAACGCTGTCGTCTATGGGCGAGGACACGAGGCACAAGACAAGGACAAGGAGAGCCAAGCCGAAACAGAACGTGTAGAAGGACTGCGGCGGCTCCCTACATCAATCAGAGCGCAACCCCGCGACAATTCAGCTAAAATCCGCAGTCGCCACCCTGCGGCAAAGCAATAGCAATGCTGACGGTGACGGTGACGGCAACTGCCACAGCCACAGCCAAAGCAACACAAATACCCCAACCCTTCGCATATTCTATGCACTAAGCAAAAAAAAAAAAAAATCGCAATAAAACTAGAAATAATGTTTGTATTTTTAAAAAAGATGATAAAGACATATTCGTTAAGAATATATACAAATTTTTTCTGTTTATTGAAATGTGTTTTTTATAAATAAGAAATATGTTTCTAACAATTGTATAAAATATATTTCTCAGCTAAAGTTATCTTTAAATGTGAGATATACCTAGGGAAATTAGTGGTTTTTTAACAATATATTTTATTTTTGGTGCCAATTCGCACAATTATTTAGAAAGTATTAAACCGGCGATTTTCTTTTCTTAATTACGGGTAGATTTTCGAAAATTTACAAACATGTCTAATATCATTCGATTAAAGGTTTTACAGCATTTTAGCAACAGCAACTTAAAATATTAGCATTAGAAGAATTCACATATATTTTATCAAACCTTTTTCTATATTTAAGAAATGATTTTTTTTAAATGAAGTAATTTTACTTTTAGCAGTATTTTATGTTATTAAATAGGATATCTTTGAAAATTAAAAAAGAAGCGTTTTAATTTTAAGTTTGTATAATCTGAAATAATTTGAAAATACTGATATATTTTTCAATTATAATGGCCTATATTTTATTTATCAGAATAATATTTCCTAATATTACTTAAAAACTATAGCAAAAAGTAGATGATTTCTATGGTATTAATGTTTTTCTGAGTGTATAGGCATCGCGACTTTCAGCGTGTGGAGAGAATTGGCACTGACTGACTGACGGACTGTAGAGTGTGTGCGGATGCAAATGGAACACACATACAAATATACATATATACATATATATATAGAACATACATATGTGCATGAACACATGCATGGACATGCATGCATATGTATTTGTATAACGTGCGAAGGTATAACCGTACCCTGCTCTGTCCTCTGCCCCCTGTCCCGTGTCCTGTCCCTTATGCCTTGGATGCCAGAGAACAATGCATAGCAGCCCACTTGAGTTTCGAGCAAGTGGCAGACGACGGTGGTGCAGAGTCACCTCCTAGCCAAGGCAACCCATTGCGGCCGAGTGGCGCAATTTTGCGTCAAACTCCATACCCAACACATCCACCCAACCACCCAACCACCAACCTAACGCCAACCCTTTGGCCTGTGTCATATTGGCACAAAGAAAAAGCTCTCACTGACTGGCAACGACGACGACTCCTTGCAGCCTTATAGCCCGGCCAGTCTCATGGCTGGCAACGATTCAGTGGTCATGAGGTGACGTCTCTGGTACTGCCAACGGCACTTGCTCCTGTTTACCATGTCCAGCTTAAATCGCAGAGCATTCGCGGACCCCACGACACAGGACACAGGACACGGCACGGACACAACATTATTCGTGGCCAGAGCAAAGCAAACTCTCCGTCCAATTCACTGCCATTCAGTTTTGTGCTTTGGCATTGCTTTACCCGTACACCTAACTGGCTAGTAATACTTTACTCGCCCTCCTTTCTTCTCATCTAAATGGTTTGCTTCTTTGAACAAGCACTCTTAGAATTTGCGACGTTGCATCAGCATCTGTCTGGACCTGCACCTCTGCCTCAGACTCCAATCTCCAGTGTCCCGACAGTATTTGTCTGATGATCTGCAATACGCGACCGTCTATAAATATTTGCTTTCAAACGTGCACTTAAAAAAAATATTTAAATAATTTGGTTAACTTATTTTAGAAATATAAATTCTGAATAATAACAGAATGTATAATTCTAAAAACCATTGATTTTCTTTTATTATTTCAAAGACCAAATTTTCAAAATGAATAAAAATTCTACCCATTTTTTCAAAATTTTATTTATTGTACATTCACAACAAGCAATTCTAATATTAATTATATTTTTGATTATCTTATATTATTAATTGCATATTAAAATTTAATATAAAACAGGTTTAATATCATTTAAAAAAATTAAAAATTTTAATTGGATTAGATTAACTAAATCAAACATCAGAAAATTTATAATATAAAAATTCAAGCCATTTCGCATTATTGTTTCTACATTTTGGTAAGAATTTCGAAAACTTCCCCACATTTCTGCTTTCAGAATCACTACATCTTTGGGAGAGTCAATTTAGAGCAAAATATTTTCTTAAATCTACAAATTATTTCTGAAAACAAGACAATGTTTATTCTGAGTGTAGTTGACCATTATTTAATAAATCGATATAAATCCTTACATATTTTGTTAGCAGTATTATCATTATTAGAATTTGCAGTGCAGAATAAAGTTAACTTATTAAATCGAATCCGTGACCCTTTTTAAGCAACAACCACCGTTATGACCATCCCCATGGCCGTATGGCTGCGATTCCCAGCCACGTCTCCTGCATGGGTCAAAACTCATATGAGAGATCCCGCCACATCGCGACGACAATTCATCCCCCTATTTCTTAAAAAGGACCTCGCCATCAACTAAAACTGAAGGGGGGTGATGCGAGCATTGGTCGCGGACTCTGTAGGTGATGCCACATGAGACGCTACTACGCATTTGGTGAGTTCAAATACGCGACTGCCATTAATAGCAATGTGTGTTGTTGTGTGTTGTTGTGTGTTGTTGTGTGTCCTTTTTTGCTTGCCTGTTTTTGTGTAAACTGAACTAGAAAACTTTCCATTAGCACCATACAATTATGCCTTGTATGGCTGCTGGCCTGGACCTGGATAAAGCAGCAAAATGCGACAACTTAGGTCTCAGAAACATTAACTTTCTTTATCTTTACCTTTGCAAGTAAATTGAAATAAAGGTTCTCGTATATCCGGCGCAGATTAAATTAGCTTTATTTGATCAATAACTACCGTTTCTAGATTATCGATACTTTTCGTTTTCCGATAACAATAAATGACACAATTTTAAAGCAGATTAAACAGCCAAGTTATAGTCGATAATATATTCCCATATTAATCTCATTTCTTTCTTTTTTTATACGAAATACTTTTTATAATTCAGAAAGAAATCAAATAGTTTGGTATCTTTCAGTCTCAACGAAATCGAGTTTGATTCGACGTAGTATAAGTATAATCTAATCTAGTATGTTATCACAAATAAGGAAACCCTCAAAAAACTTATCATATTTTTTCAATATTAAGGATAAATTAACATTGGTTTTTAGAAAGATTCACAAAGATTTAAAAATTTCTTAAACTTCATTGCGACTTTTATTTCTGTGTAAATTAACTTATTATTCGACCGATAGTTCGGTGGGAGCATATGATATTGGGATTGCATCCTGCGAGCCTCAAGATACAAAATTTAATGACTCATCAATGGATATACAAATTTTTATATATATATATATATATATATTTATGTATTAAATGGACAGCCAAATATCTCCAACTATGCATTACACAAAAGAAATAACCCTTTGCAAGGCTATGCAAGTATGCCAATATGTTTATTTCAATTTAGTTTGATTCTTTTTGCCATAGACTTTCCAACTTGAAGTATATTCAAGCAGAATTTTAATAAATGCTGCGATTTTTCGCTTATGCCTTGTAAAAACATAAATATGCATATGTAAGCATGTGTAATTATCAAGAAAGCACACAAAAGGCTAACAAAAGTTTGGCCTTACTGGCGTTGTGGCCGTTGATAGCTATGTATCATCATCATTGGCTGGGATTGCGACGGTAGTTGGTGGCATATTATGGTGGCTAGTGTTAATGCCATGCGTCCTTTGCTGCGAGGACAATAACACTTCCGTGCGGAGCATTATCATAAAGGGGTTAAGCCGCTGATTTTCATCGTGTGTGCTCATTTAAGAAGTTACATGGAACCCACGTCGCGTCGGCTTGAGGCATACAACACAGAGCACAACAAACACCACATGCACTTAGAAAAAATTCGTTATGAATTTTAGAAAATCGCCCTGAAAGATTTACAACTTATTTGTTTTTAAAAATAGTTTCTACAGGTTAACATTGTTTGCTCCAAGTCGATAATCCTATAAATTTTAACATTTTTGATTTCTACGAAATGCCATATTATAGAAGTAGAAGTAAAAAAAATTATCAATTATAATTTGGATCTTTTCAAATTATGTAAAACGTTTGTAAATGTGAAAATAATATGTACCATCTGAATAATAATGTGAATTATCGTTGGCGCCAAAAGTATTACGAGTTCTAAAGTACAGTGTGTCTTTTTTTTCTGAGTGCAGGAGAGAACACTCCCGCAAGTGCTAAAGGAATCGCGCTGAATTTCACCGCTTTGTTTCTATGCTCTTATGACAAAGATGGCAGCGGCTCATTATACGCCCCGATAAGCGATGTGCCTCCCACGTGAGTCTTTCGCCTCGGGTTACAGCTGGTCTGGGCAGGGTAGGGCTGGGCAATGCAGGGCGGCCATGTGCGGGATTGGGATTATGTGGTGGATGTTTAAAGCGCTGTAACATCATTTGAAGGCGCTCGGTTGCCGACTTCCAGCCTGCCTGCTTGGGTTATCTTAAACTTCAGCACAGCCAAGTGCGGGAATTGTTTCGCAACTGAAAGTGGTCATGACAGTCTTCGCCTTTTTTAGCCACCCTTTTTTTTAGGTTTTTTTTTCAGCGCTTTTGCGCGCAAAAAATGGTTTGTATTTGGAAAAATGTTTGCATGCTTAAACTCAGATGGACGGTGCTATTTGTGTAATTTGAGATGTGCCCCCTTGCTTAAGTAACCGGGTGCCTGTTTTCGACGCGTTTCCAGCGTGTGTGCATTCGTTCCTTTGTTTTTGTCATGCTTTTTCCACCATTGTTGCGATTGCGAATACAAGGCCTGATCCTAATTTAACACGTTCGGATAACCTTGAAGCGTTTCTTATTTCGCGGCGCGACATGAACGGGTTAACACAAACAACCAGTCAGCCAGCCAGCCAGCCAGCCAGCCAGTCAGTCATTCTCTCATTCACATAAGGGAGAGTGAGAGAGCTCGCCCAGTGAACCCCACTGCTGAGGATTCAATTATACGCTGCCGGCGAACTAGCTGGAGAATGGCAGACCATGGTTTTGACCTCGAATGCCGCGACGTCTCTTTTCCCTCTCTTGTTGCACGCTGTTCGGTGATGACTTTGTGTTGGCATGAAACGCCTCATTGTGATTCTTATGGCTTCACGGGGATTTTGCATTTCAATAAACTTTCCGAAACGACGGGGCGCACCTACAAGGTCTACAGAAAATGTTATAAAACGTTGATGGCGGAGCGAAACCACGTGAAGTATTGCCAATGCAAACGATTCGTTGTTCACAATAAATCGATTCATAGACAGATGAGTTCAGCCCCCCAGATAAATATTGCTAGATACTCACTAGTCTATAAAAATATAACCCAACAAATATCAATGTGAAGCTGGCTCATTAACTAATGAAAGTTATACGTATTTGTATCCTCTTGCTATATATATTTTCTATAGTTTATTTTCATATAATAATAATAATAATTTCGACTGTAGTTATTGTTTTTGTTATGCAGTTGCTTATATCAATGGTGAAACCTTTATCCATTTGGTTGTATATTATTTTAGAGAAGGTACTGTATTAGGCCACGGGAGAGTTTTACTTTTAATACACTGTCACTTTTATTGCTAACTATTTTTACCCATGTGCGGGAATCGGCGTATTTTATTGATAAAATAAAATTGCCTTACAACTTGAGCATGGCAGTTGATCCCGATCTTATATTCTTATTCTCTTAGGAGTCAAACTTCATTAAACATTTTTAATGGGTTTATGGTTCTTAAAAGAGTCACAAAAATAACTTCTAATGTGTTTTATATGTATATATGTATCTGAAATTTTTGGGCTAAAATCAGCTGCAAATAATGTTTTGACAAATTTTAATCATTCGATTAATTGAATGTAAAACATTTTAAAATTATACAGTACCCAGTATTATTCACTGTATTATAGGAACTAACATTTGTGATAATTTTGTAATGAATTAGTTCAACAAGACTGAAATTAATGTTTATTCTTATTAAACAATTGGATAATATCAAATATAATTAAAAATAATACAAAAAAGTAATTGTTGACGTATAATACTCAAATTATATTTATTATGTAATTTTATTTACTTAGAAAATTGGTTAAACATTTGTTACATGGATTCTAGAAAATTCAAATAACACACAATCAGGCCAGGACAAAAAATTACAAGACTTTGTGTGAACCACAAGCCACAAATACATCTCGACAATAGAAATCAAAGACTGACTGAATTGATTACATGATTGATCTATTAATAAAATCTTTTACTTAACGAAAAGACATAAATCGTCATTGCTGGAAAAGCGAAGCGCTTCATTAACTGCAGTTAAGGTCACTCTCGAAATATACTTATATATAGTACATACATATATATATTTGTACATAAATACACAATTGCAGAATAGTCCTGTAGGTCAATTCATAAGAGAGAAGAGTGATGAATAGAACACGATGACTGACTGAGTGAAGCATGCGCAAACACCCACGAGCTAGTTGCAGCTGCGCAGGTAAAGGGACTCTTTGCAGATAAGAAAACATAGGGCGGATTAAGGATGGGTGCGATTTTCCACTTTGTCGCAGTTTGAGAAAACAACAAACTGACGCCTGTTCCGATTCCAATAAATCACGGACCGCAGGACATCCGAATATGTGTGTGTGTGTGTGGGTGTGTGTGTTTGTATTTACCCACTTCTTGAATACATGGGTATACATGCTACATATATTTTTACGTACATACACGCAGAAAAATATCGCACTTAAGTTTAGAAAATTGGTTGGATAATGAGATCATTTATCTTGTTTTGACAAAATTTTTAAAAGTAAGACAAATAATTGCAAAATTAGAAAGAAATCGAAAACATATTGTATCAGAAAATGCACTTAAAAGGAAAATATAAAATTAGAATATTATAACTCACACAAACTAAAGTTTAACCATTCTAAAATCACTTTAACTGACTTTACAAGAACAATTAAGAATGCATCATTTAAATTTGATAGGTAAATATCGAATTTAAAGAACATCGCGGTATATATTGGCGGTTGCTCATCATTGTAGGATCTAACCTAGAATATATATTCCAATACAATTTGTTTACTTTTAAGTAATGGCAAATATATCAACTTATACTTCTATGGTATTTCGACGTGTTATTGAGCTTACAAATCAAGTAATTATCTAATATTCATCACTATTACTCTAATGACTTTTCAACTTTTGAAGTCAAGAAAATTTGTTAGTCCAATGCGAGTGAATTTTGGGGGACGAATATTTGTATAACAAATATGTATTTAATACCAAACCTCCTGAAATATAAATTCACAAATCAATAACCGTCTCAATGAAAAACATATGGAAAAATATAGGCTTCTTAATGCTGATCAAGAATATATATACAATACTAAAAATAATTTACGTTATTTACCTTTTCAATGCGTACACAATTCGTGACAATATATAAATATGCTCTGTAAGGTAGGTATATAAATTGACTTCTAACAAGCGAAAACGAGTTTTTTCTCCTCACTTCCTGCTGCGTCAGCAATTTTGAAGAACCTTTTGCGAAGGTTCATACTTATTACGGTTGTGCAAAGGTGTCCCGTTGTCTCGTGCTGCGCAACGGTTTTAACGTCAATTCCCGGAAAACGTCTTCTTCTTTGAATAGGTGTTTTTCTAGCGCTTCGCGCTATTTACGATTAGTTCTGGGTCTTGGCAACCTAGAAGTATTCTTGTTGTTGTTGCCATAGTTTACTTATTGCAACTACTTTGCACAGGTACAGGCAGAAAGACGGGCATGGCTGTATTGACTCGGCTAATGATGCTGGTCAAGAATATACTCGATGGGGTTGCATACTGCTTTTGCAAAACAAAATTTATGTTAAAGTAAATAAAAACAAGTTTTCTCGGTTATCTCAGGCAAGCCGCTGGTTACTTGCCCCTGAAGACCGGCGATAATCTGCTGAGTTTTAATCTCAAAATATAATTGTGTTTTGTATGTTTTTGTTTTACGATTCGCATTGATCTGAAGATTTCGTAATAAGACTTTATTTTTTGGTGTGTTGTCGAAAATTATCTCTTTCTAAAATTCAATGATTAAACAATCGATACTTTTCAAATGAAAAAATTTCTTTCCGAAAAATAATTTATTTTAGTTCTTCGACTTATAAGCTTAATTTTACATATAATTAGTAAGGTCAAGCTACGTACTAAGCTTATAAAATTAAAATTGATATTGTAAGTCGATTTTATAATTTTCAATGCAATTTTGTTTCTAATTATTATTATTATTTTAAAGCCCACTCGGTTGATATCACCGGAAACATTACTGAGAAAACGGCACGGGAACTCATACGAAATGGCGACTTTGTTGGCCAGTATGCTTATTGGAGCTGGTCATCCCGCTATGGTTGTGTCAGGAGTTGCTCGTCACGAGACGGTTATTAATGACCAAAACAATGTGCCATATCCACATTTAGAAGAAGAGGAAGACGATGTTGAAGATAAACAGGTAAATGCGGAACAAAGTGTATACAAGCTGCGTCCTCTACCGGACTTGGAAAGCCATTTAGAAGAAGAAATGGCTGAGGTGCACCGGCGCAGAGCCGAGGAACGGACTAAAATGGAAGAGGAGCTTTTGCGACAGCATATGGCGGTATGTATATATAATTATATTTTTAATTATACTGTAGATCTATAATTGGTAATTGTGTTGCCCAAAAGAACTTGGAACTTTTAGCTGTCGATCGTTACCACTACCGCCGCTCGCACGCATGGGTTGTCATCATAAATAACGCGCCTTGGAGTATAAAACCGAGAATTACTTATACAGACGTGAACGGCGATGTTGTGGAGGCGCCACCCACCGCTATATTCATAGAGCCCTCGACGGGATTCATTTGTGAGACGAACTGCAAGCAGTACATTTTGATCGATAGTGTGTGGACCGAGTACAACTACTACGTCAATAAGCAGACCTACGAGCGAGTCAGGGATATTCGCTGGGACTTGCGAGACACAAATGATTGGGAGCACATGTTGCCTGGGGAACCGCCAGAGATGCGCATTTACAAACAGTCTTCCGATGAGAATATAACGGATGCCGATCACGATGTGGATGATGAGAAGCATTTGGATGCAATTTGCAACTGGGTAAACAGGCTGCATATTGGCTACGCCGACTACGAACAACGATTTCCAAGCTCCGGCAAAAGAGTGCAGTACATGGGAGCCGTCCACGAACGATATTCGCCGTATTCGCAAAGCGATGGCAAAGTAATGCAATTGACCCTCTATAATGATGACTTATGTACCGATCCAAAAGTTCGCTACGAATATTACAAGAACCGATTTGACTTAATGGATGAGCTGAGGTATACCTACGAAAATGACAAATACGAAGAGTATTTCGCCAATGGCCGCAATGACAGCTTAAAGTGTTAGTATAATCTTGTAATCTGAAAATGCACAAATCATATATATTTTATAATTTATTTTAGATCTTGAATATTTCTCGGACCCATCGCTACCCAGAAAATTGTATTTTTGTGCACGTTACAGATTAGATTCACTAAAATCAATCGAATTGAGTCCAGGTCAGATAGTACTCAAATATGAAGACCATTCCGACAAATGCTTGTATAAGGAATTTCAATTTAAGATTGCTGGGGGAAATCTCATAGTAAGTCTATCAATGTATATTCCACCAAATGTTGTCGCAACTCTTATTTTTAGAAAGCCGTCGAAAAATTTGAAAAAGGTGATGAAGATGATATAATAGCAGATGATATTGCCAGTCGCACCTTCCTCTTTCAACAAAACAAAATAGTTGTACAATTCCATTACACATTTGGAGCACTTACTGCAACCACAGTCGAGTTTACAAAGCCGCCCAAGCCAGATTATGGCAAAGAACTGGTGTACGACGAGAAGTTAACTAAAATATACAGGGTATTTATATATTCAAATATGAATGTTCACATTTTTTTAAAAGTTATATTTTTATATTCTTCAGGCCAATCCCTTAGATCCCATACGTACTCAACTGGAATTATATAAATTACTACTGGATCAAATTCAGTCAGAGGACCGCATAAGAAAACAATATGAAAAAATCCAGGATGATATCAACAATATTTTCGATCAGCGAAAAGTAGAGAAAACAGAACCTAAGCTGAAGTTCAGCCTATTCGATCCACTTCGCAATGGAACTGCCCGAGCGCTACGAATGCAACAGGTCTGTTTTCCCTTAAAATTATCTAATTTGTGCTATTCCAAATGATTTTCATTGCAGCATGAAGAAGAAGTGGAGTCTAAGCGAGAAATTGCCAGTAAGCCGGCGGACTTTTTGGCCCCATATTTGGTTCCATTCAAAGATAAGGGTGTACTAACTCAAACTCAATCCATTGAAGCCTACAATGCTTGCCTCAACGATTTGAAGACCCGTTTTGTCACTCTACTCAATAATCTACAACGACAATACGAAGATGTAAGAAAACATTTTATCCTTATTTGTAATTATATATGTCATACAACCCGAATTAAATCAACAGTTAACCAGCGAGGCGAAATCCCTGAATCGTTTCCTAAACAAGTTTGAGGTTCAATTTAACAACTTTGACTATAATCGTCTGGTTCAACAGGCTAAGGACCTGGAACTCAGGAAACGTATGGTCCAGCAGCGCTTGACTTTGACCCATGAAGAATCTCAGAAAAAATATGAATGGGTTAAAGCTTCATTGCAGAAGGATCCACGACTAAACTTGAAACCTGATGATAAATTATATGATGAAAAAAATGTATTTTAAAATTTCATAAATTCAACATAAGGTATTGAAAAATGTAACTATAACTTTTCTTTAATTTATCTTTCCCTGAACACTAATTAGCCTGACATTTGACCAGCTGATTAAGATTAACCAAATTTCTCTTACTCATCTAAGCTCAAATATAAATTAAGTAATTTTCTTGTGTAAGATTAAATTTATAATACTCTCTTGTCGAGCCAGCGGAAGTTTTATACTCAGAAAAATTAGGAAAATAGTTATAAAATGAAAAGCGAACTGAGGAACACTCTGATACCAGTTTTATACCTGGTAAGACTGGAGGCAAAGGTGGGTCTACTCCGTCCTTATTATCAGGAATTATTAAAATCTATCTAGCAACTTTTATAACTATATCTCTAAAATTATGGAAGATATAGTATTGCGCGACTTTAACAAACAAATATAATTACGTTCGGTACTAGAACAAAGTTTAAGTCTGAAAAAGAGAGGACTCAGCTGAGCTGATTTTTTAAGACTTTTCTTAACATTTTAAAATCAGAATTTTGTAGAAACTACCTGATGAACGGATATCTTAGGCACGCTAAAAATTATATATACTTGTAGACCGGAGTTAAAATGGTTTGGAGTTCTACACGTAATAAATTTATATATATACGTATACATACCTATTAAGGGGCCAGAGACGACTTCTCCACGACTGTGTTATAAGACCGATACAAGGGTAACAATAAATGAAGCATTCTTTTTGGCAACACACATGTCGTTGCAAAGGAAACAACCCTTTCGGCTAGATTGCAAATTTTACAAAACGACCGTTGTGCTTTCCTTGGTCTGACGCGGACATTGAGAGGGTCTTTAGCGACAATAGCTTGGTCAAGACCAAAACTTAGGAGCAAGCAAACAGAGAGTTCGAGACAGTTTGCTTGATGCTCGACTTTAAAAAAAAGTGATGTAGAGAAGATACTTTTATAATTGTTTTCCAAAATTAAAATTGAAGCTTAAATAATTTCGAAACTAAATATCTGGCATGTTAGACATGTTAAAAGTCCGCTAATATTTTGGCAAAAATGATTGGCATTGGTCTGCTTTATATTTTATGTTACGTTTGAAGCTGACTGTGAATTTTGTATGTATTCCATGGTTATCCATAATAAGTTTTAGCAACATTAAATAAGAATATATAAATGTATTTATATATAACTTATGGGGCCTAGCGAAGAGCAAGCTAAGGTAAGACCGCGAAAGAGCGAAGCTTAGTCGAAATGTGGACGCGATTTAAAATTTGGAACGGTATGAAATACTTGAACATTCTGCTCGGCGGGGGTTGAAGAAAGTATATTTAAGTGGATTCTAAAATGAGAATGCCAATTTCATGGTCTTGCATCACAACAGCAACGCGCAGCAACGTCGCAAAGGCATATCTGAGTGTTTGGCAAAATTCGTTTCAAAAAGTGACCGTCTGAAAATTGGACAAAGTGGCTGCCGCGCGCGGGCTTGTGTGGGTTCAAGGCATACAATAAGGCATACAAACATTGCCGGAGGCAGTAACAACAACATCACATATATAGACCCACACACACACACGTACATACGAACACACACACACACACACACACACACGCATACTCTCAAGCACATCACATAAGCACATGTGTGAGCAGGCCTGTCCGCCTGTCTGTCCATTTTTGGCGCTATACCCAAACCACCCAACACCCAACACCCACCACCCATCACAATCCATCGTCTACCGCCCTCATCGCATGGACAGCGTCGTCTGCGTCGTCCCACGCACACACTTTCGAGCGAACTTACTTACATATACGATGATGCCCGTGTCCCGTGTCCGTCCATCCCCCAATGGCGGCAGCGTCTAAATTGCGTTTGTCCCTTGAAAGAATCGTCCTAAGATGAAAGTGCTGTCCATTGTCCGCCAACTGTCCGTTAGCATCGCTGAAAATTTGTTCGTGGCATGAACACATGTGGCGTAATTTCGTCGCAGATTTTTGTTCGCTAACTGGACAAGGATATTGTGTACACTGCACGCTTTTTCTTTAGCTACTGTCGCAAGTAAGCTAAATAATAAGATAACTATTTATTTTTTTTGGTTAATTGATTTGATTTAATTGATAATTAATATTAAACTTTGTCAACATGATGAAAAATATATTATATTTTTCTTTGCATTTTAAAATTAAAAATAATTTCTTAACATATAAATTATTTATATAATTTGGACTAAGACATCTGCATTAAAAAAAAGAGTTACAAAAATAAACACAATTTAAGATTCAACATACAAGTTAAATAATATAGCTTTATAAGTTCTTAATAAAATTTAAATTTAAATTCATGTCAAAAAGTATAAATATCATTATTTTTCCAAGCGCTTTGTTAATTTGTTGATTTTTTTAATTTATATAAAATAAATACTTCTTTAAAATTAATTTATCTACAAAAAAAAAACGTAAATATTATTAAATACACATATGAAATATAAGTTATCTTAACTTGTAAAATAAATATTAACTTCACATGAAAATATATTTTCAGTAAATAAACATATATTGTAAGCTAAATTAAATTTTAATGAAATTAAAATTAAAATATTTTAAAACGTTAATTTTGGAAAATCATGCAAAATGAGACAAGTGTAATTAATATTTATTTTATTTATTGGAAAATTTTAAAATTTGTATTTCTTTTAGTGTAATTCGTAAACATTTGCTTCACGCGACCCCCAAAGCGACAGATTTCTGCTTCCTTTGGCGAGCCGTGGGCCACAGTGAGGCCTTTGTCGTTGCTGCTGCCACGGTCCGGGTACTGGGGCCGGGGGCCCAAGTCCGGGTCCGGGTGTAGTGTCCAGTCCGTGTAGGTACAGTTGTGCAAATACACTTCTAGCGGGCAGCATCGCGGCCCAAGAATTTGTATTTTATCAGCATCGTGCGCGTCGCGTAGTCAAGGACTCCCAATATTTACGCGAAAGACACACACACACACATGCTCATGTGTGTATATACATATAAGTATATATATATATGTATATATGTGTACGTGTGTAGAAGCAAATGGGATATGTAAGTTGGCAGGGTTGGGGGTTGATGGGAAGGTGTGGGTTGGGGTTTGGGTTGGGTGGTGTGTCGCGGCCTGGAGTGTTAGATATGGGTGTGTCCGTGTTTTTGTGTGTGTGGGCCGTGGGCCGTGGGCCGTGGTGGGGTGTGGGAGTGGGAGTGGGAGTGGGGTGGACAAGCAAGGTTGAGGGTTATTGTACGATCCTTTCATTTTAGTCCTAAATGTCCTTCTTCCAATATTTCAAACGTGCTTCGTGACGCGTCCGTTTTGTAGAATGAGCGGCCTCGAAGTCGGCCCTTTGTGGACACGGACTTTGTCACCAACGTCGACGTCGTCGTCGTGGTCGTCGTCGTCGCAGTTCGCGCTGCTTGCTGCTGCTGCTGCTGCTGTTTGTGTTCTTGTTATTGTTTGTTGCTGCCACTGCCACTGCCGTTGCCGTTGCCGTTGCTGCTGACGTGTTGTCCTCGCGTCACGGCGCGCAGTTTAGCGGTGGACAGACGAGAGAGCTCACGAGGGCTTACGGTCGCTATGTCCTTTTGTGGGCGGACATGCGCCGCTGGGGGAGGGGGAGGTTGATGCGAGCTCGGCACAACTTTTATCACGGCGCATTTATTTTTCTATTCCACTTATAATATATGCCAGAAACAGGATACACATTCACATGGGCATATATTGGATATTTATTTTGTATTCGAACGCTCCCGTCCAGGACATCGAGCGTGTCAGAAGCATTGGCGGTCTCGTTCTACGGTAGATGCTGGCCGTTGGCTTGATGGTTAGGGGTTATCCAGGGTCTGTATGTGTGTGTGTGTGTCTGTTGGTAATACTATGAATGTTTTCTATAAGTATTGGTTTTTCACTTGATTCGGGCACTGAAAAATTGCGAAATTTCTTTTGGGTGATTTGCTCGACGTAGACGGATGTACGCACATAATCACACATGGGCACAGCTATATATATACGTATATGTACTACGCTTCCAAAATTCGTTAATTGACTAATCATAAGAAATATTTCAATTTTTGCACATAAGTTTTGGTCAAAGAATAAATAAGGATGTTTGAATTTGAGTTTTTTAATATTTCAAAATATTCAATAAGTTGTAATATAGTTTACTATCTCTTTATTATCAGCAGGCAACAGCATTTTTTGTATCTTCCAGTTCATGATAGACGAGCTCTTTCGACTAGTTTTTTAATTAAAATATGTTGATATATTTATTTTAAAATTTAAAGCAACTTTACAATAAACACCTTTTCTTAAGCTCTGAATTGATAAATTGATGGTTTTACGGCACTGTACTTTTTCACATAAGTTATTCTTTAAAATTATATTTGGCTATAATTATAAAACTATGGTTTTTGGAGATCTATTTGTTTCGAGGCTATCTGAGAATGTGATTTGTAATTTCTAAGAAAGCTTACACAAATCCATTCAGACAATATGGCAATTCTCATAGCTTGTAGCCATTTCATATCGAATATACAGAGTTGATATTTATAAAATAAATCATAAGACTCAATATTGTAATTGAAATTAATTCTGTTATAGACTTTTCTGTACTGATTCTTGGTGTGTTAATGGGCAAGTTACTGGCTTGGATTTGCCACTAAGGTGGAAACGTACCTGTTTAATAAAATGTTTATTATACCAAACTGTTATCGCCATCAAATGTTGACTCACCTCCTGACGCCTCTTTCGCGTTCGAGCTGTCTGTTTATTGCCCTAATTGCCACCGTCTTGACAAATTGAGCTGGTAACTGCTTATCTGTGCACAGTTGATATGTTGATGATGTGTTTACTGCAGCTTAAAGTTCCTTTTACGACTCGTTTTATTTATATCTCAGTACATAGCCTGACCGGGGGTCTGTCCTGGCGCCAATAAATTTTTATGAGCCATGATGCGGTTGTTCTTGAAGCTCTTCAAGCTGCCATCCAAACATACTGATTTCAATGTTTTATGGCCAATTCGTTTCGCTTGCCACTCGCCATTTGCCATTCGGCATTCATTTCTGTGTATATCGTTAACGTTATATTCCCGTTTGCTCAATAACAGATTAGTTTTTAATTTGTCCAAAACATCCTGAAATTTTTTAATCGTTTTCAAATCGAACTTTACTGGATTTATCTTCTATTACACATCCTATTATATAAACAATAACAATTAATACTTAAATGAGGTTTAGTATATAATTATATGAGCATGTTTTCCAATTCATGTCGAACTATCTTAAAAGTTGTGTTTTCTTTGTTTGTTGAACTCTCTTTATAATTGAAAAATATTGTTCTCTGCCTCCAGCCAGTTTTTTTAGAATCCGAAATATTACGAATTCCGTCGGAATACGTCTTCAGCACTATACAAAAATTAATAAAAATAATCTTGAAAAGAATTATTTTTTGAATACAATTCATAAACATTAACAGTTATTAGCTTCGAAGTTGCATAATTTAAGTTAATGATGCAATTTGGTATTTATTTAGCAGTGATTGGAGTCTGGATTATATTTTAGAACTTAATATTAACACATTCGTGCTTTAAGTTCAAATTCCGACATGTCAGAACTGATGGCTATCCAGTCCAAAACATGAATATTTACAATATTATTAATGGTTCAATGGTGAGAGAATAATGAGTAAAACCATTTTGGCAAATATAATTCTTCTGAAATTCTCAGTAAGGTTTTCAACTCCTGATTTTTTAATGAAATATCATTTGCTTACATTCTTACATAAAGTATTCTACTTTTATACAAATATTTGTGTTTATTTCCAAACGCTTTTACGGCAATGGATTGATTTTTACTAAAGGAAATTATAGAATAAAAATTTTCATAAAAATAAATATAAAAAAAATAACTGACGGAATAATGTGGTACCATTTGATCAACAAAATTACCACAAACACAAAATTTTCATTAAAAAAAAAATTCCATATCATTACAAACTTTACCGAAGGCTAGAATACGACGGCCTTTTATTGAATTTCTCTACAAAAACTTACTTAAAAAAAATGAATAAAAAATTGTATTCTAATATTAAAAATC
This sequence comes from Drosophila demipolita, assembly GCA_035042405.1. NCBI lineage: Eukaryota > Metazoa > Arthropoda > Insecta > Diptera > Drosophilidae > Drosophila > Drosophila demipolita. The sequence continues at coordinate 1,734,989 of JAWNLI010000489.1, read as the reverse complement.
TATTCCATTTTTATTTAACATGCAACTCTACAACTCTACTATTTGAGTTTTATACAAATTTTCAATTTAGGTTCCCATTGCGATTCTGATAAAAATGCGAAAATACAACGGAAATAGTGCAAATTTCTTTTTTAATTAACTAGTATCGCAATCCGCTAAATTGTTAAAATCATAAATTAAAATCAACAAATATTCCTCTTACATTGTAGCGGAGACAAGCTGCTTAGACATTTTGATATTATTTTAAGTGCCAGAGTAAATGATATTTATTTTATATATCACAATGTTGCTTTAACTAAGAGTCTAATAACTCATACAAGTATACAAGAAATGTTGTACATAACAACAATCGCACCTAGATGTATGTACTCATATGTTTAAAGTGTGCATATATTTTCATATGTGTACATAACATATCATATAAATACATAAATATGTATTTATGTATATTATGGACACACGTCCAGACTTATGTACTTTTACGCACTTACGCATTTACTTGGGTTAATAGTATCTTGCAATCTCGTGTCCAATGTGCAAGGTTTCATTTTCTTGGCCACTCTAAAGAAAAAATACTTATGGGCATTGGCAGAAACAAAAAGAATCATTTCGATATTTGTATCTACGGTCAAGTAGCGAACAGAACGTATGGGGCTGATGGGAAAGGGAGTTTTTTCAATACAAAAAACACATAGTTCGATATGTGTATGTATGCTGCGCACACGTCTGCACATATAGCTAAATTTATATAGATTTAAAATATATAATATATATATATAAAAATATGCATGTGCAAAACTGCACATACAAATGCATCCGGTGAGAACAAACACACAATTCCTTAAAACTCCTTTAGATGCAAGTAGACTTCCTCAAATGCACATGCAAAATGCCCGCTTAGTCGCCCGCGTCTCTTTTCCCACTGTCTGCGCTGCGTTATCATGTTCAACAACTGAAGGTTTTCCAAAAACAACAGCATATCAGTAATTAAAATGCCAAAATGGCATTGTTCTTCTATTGTTGCAGCGACTTCAGCTTCCCCTTTAACATATATAAACAAAAATTTGTTTGGTCATTGCCAGAAATATTTGGCCACAGTCTGCAAATTTACATATGGATTCTCTAAAATGAACTCATTGACTGATTTAAAAGCTTCATATAAATATTGACTTTAAAACAAATAGTGTATTACTTATAATTTAATTGCTCAACACCGGTGTATCTCAATTTAATTTCATCATTAAAAGTATAATAAAATAAATAAGATTTCAATTAATAAGCAGCACAAAATAAAATGTTTCTATTCTATATTCTTTTAGATATAATTTTAGTTTTTGCAAGAAAAAATAATATATCAATACGAATATCGTAATTTATTAATTTAATTATATTTTGTTTAAAAAAACCAAGTCATTTGAGGTTTTTTTTTCATGTTTGCACCATTTAACCAACTAACTAACTTACGACGGGTCGATTCTCAATTTCTCATGCATAGTTATAGTTTGGATAAAAAAATATGTCAGGTTATTTTGTTTTTGGTTCTTTCGCCTGTTTTCTTATGAAATGCTAAACTAAACAAAATTATAACAAATTTATCATATTAAATGGTAGCATAGCCAAAAAATTATACATTTGCTGTCTGAATTGTTACAGACACGACAATACAGTAACTTCCTCTTGGTAAAATGAAGTAAATTTAGTTAATCCAAAAATTATTTTAGTAATGTTTTTAAATGTATGAGTACGAAAAGTAACGAAAAGAAGAATTATTTTATAAACCAGAATCTGCTAGATATGTCAAGTCTCTGAGATTTTGGTTAATTTGTCTGCGTGGTGCTATACAAAATTTTCCTATTTCCCATCAACTAATTATCAGGACATTGAATAATCTACTATACGTCACATTTCTTTGCAACTATCTAGTATGTTTAGATACCAGTAGGCGCTAAAATAATATCAGATGGGCGATTTGAAGTTTGACGAAGGGCTCAAAATGATTTGAGGTTGTTGTGGTGGAATTTGTGAACGGTAACATGTATCACAAGGACCCCTGAAGAGAAATAAGAATAACACATCTTTGTCAAATTTTAACTTTTAAAAGGTTGATTAAGCGCCTGCAGAAGAAAAAGCAAACAGCAACAAAATGGCTATTTATAATATATGACAAGTGTTTAAATCCGCCGTAAGGGCTTGGGTATTTATAACTTCAAATTAATGTTTATGAGAATTAATAAAAAAAATATTCAAATAATAACTAACCTTAGCAGCAATATGGATTGACTAAAGCCAAGAATGTTTCTATTTGAGAGTTACTTTTAAATACTAAAATTTTGTATACCAAACGTGAACAATAAACCAAATTTGAACTAATTTACATTGTATTGTTTCTAAACGTGGCACTGTTCACATTATGATGATATATGATATATTTACTTATTTAACAACGATTAAAATCTGTCAACAATAAAATAAAAACAAAATAATTTAAATTGAGTTTATGATAAAGAGATTATATGCATAGATCTTTAGATTCTATATCATAGCTAAATCGACTCATTTAGTCATACCACATAAGAATAAATACACTCTATTCGATTTCCAAAGAATTGACCAAATTCAAATAGATAAATTCCCGATCGGAAACACAATGTTAACAAATATATTGGGGCAAATTTGAGATATTGAATAATGATTTTATTATGTGTAGTACTTTTCAGTTAAATACTTTTTGTTCATTCTATATAAAATTCGTATTATTGTTGAGTTCAATTAAACTACCTTAAAACTCCACAGTTTTTCGATTTAAGTGATATTTAAATTTTCTGTAACCGTTACAACTCAATTATAAAATCAGTGGTATTTTATTGGCTGATAATATTGAAATATAAATATTTATTAATTTTCTTTATTAAATGTTGTTATTTGTTTTGTTATTAATTGTCAGAATTGGCATGATTAGGAACAGAACTCTTCATCTATTGGAAAGAGTTCCTGTAAGAAAAAAATATTTATCCATTAGAAAACTAGAATTACATCCGCCTAATATATAAAATAGCCCACATAGGAAAAGTCGGATGACGTTTTGTAATTGTAATTGCAATGATAAACGATTCTTTAATTTAGATGTGAGCCAGTTGCCACCTTGTTGGTCCAAAAGGGAATGTTAACTTGGGCGTGCAGAAATAGTTTTTCTTTCTTTTACTTCTTTTCAACTTTTCACTTTTGCGATGTTTTTAGTATTTTTATATTCTTTTAACAAAAGTTCAAAGCCCAATTGAACGAAATCGAAAGTACTTTCACTTTGTGAACACACTACAGACTTACGTATTAAGGATATTTGAGAGAGTTCATGCACACACACACACACACACAGACATACATTCAAACATACTTAAGAGTGCATGTGGAGCAATAAAAATGTTGGACTTAAATTATTGCTTCGAATTGAGCCAAAAGTGAGCAGCGTCGACCTCATGCCAGGGATAAACGGGATACGGGGAACGGCGAAAAGGGGCTGGGGGCATGGGGCATGGGGCATTGGGCATGGGGATCCCCATACCCATAACTTCTAAGTGTATGTGTGGGTTTTTATGCTGTTGTAAGAATAATGTGATTCCTGTCCTTGAATCATAAAACCAATTTTTTCCACTTCTTTTCTGTCTATTTGTAAACATTTCTTTTTATTTTTTGTTTGCACTTTTCGAGCAGACTTTGTCTACATAAAAATATATATTGCATACCGTACTCTGTGTGTGTGTGTGTGTGTGTATGTGTGTGCGCTCCTTAGTCCGATGGTCTACTCAAAGCCAGACTGGTGTCGAGGTCGAGGTCGGTGGGGGTAGGGATTGAGGGTTGGAGTTGGGGACTCGGACTGGTCACTGGAAGCAGCAGCAGCAGGAGCAGCAGCGCTGGCGCTGGAGCTGCGATTGTCGTTTTTTTTAGGTTACTCAACGCTAAAGGAATGAAAGTGGCCCTGCATGCTGACTTACTTGAACACACACACATACATATGTACATAACAAACATACGTATGATATGCATGTGTATGTAGGTATAAGTAAATCCATACTAAGCAATATTGTTATTGGGTGGTGAGAAGGCGTCAAACTTTTATGTTTGTTTTTATATTCAATTCACAAGTACTGCCTTACTTTTTCACCCAAGCACACACACACACACGCACACACACGCACACTCACGTACACACATTCATGCAATTGAGGAAAGTATTTAACTGTTGCTTACCGTTATATTATTTTAAAATAAATTCAGATAATTTAATACATAATCGACACTAATCCATGAACTTTTCGAGGCTGTCTGACGAATGTTTACGAACTTCCTTTATTAGGTATTGTGTGTGTGTGTGTGTGTGTGTATGTGTCCTTCACCCACATTAAGCATTAAGCATAAATGCACACACATACATCCGCAAAAGCCTACACTCACATATACATATCTTCATACATACATACATGCTTATTAAATTTTTTATGTGTTCCTATCACACTTGTGCGCGTTTTATTTTATGTAGTAAGTATACACATACACATACACAGACACATACACACATTTGTATGCATGTGTGTCTGCCTGCTGTAAGTGAATGCGTGTGTGTGTGTGTGTGGAAGGATGCGATGGCACATTCAGAATTTTTATTTCATTTCTTTTTGTGAACTAAATAACATTAAAGGCATTGGGCTAGGTCAGTGTCAGAGACTACTTAATGATATTTTTCTTTGCTTTATTTTCATGGGGTCAAACTTTGCGGACAGTCGATACAGTCGAGAAATTAAGGAATTAGACTTTAATGTCTTGAATAGTTTGCTTTTACTTAGTTCAACATTCAACGTCGATAATGATGAGATAAGCGAAATGATGAATGAAGCAACAACGATTCCAACTATCTCAAATCAATATATTACGTATTTATTAAATGCATTGGATTTCCTTTGAATTATATGGATGATTGTCATATTAGCATTACCCGTGATTTTGTCTATATGGAGGGGGTTATTATTAAGAAATGAGAATATGAAGAGTAACTGAGAGCTAAAATATAACATATTTCCCTTCTTGTGCTCTATAAAATAGTAAAACAGCCAAAGTTATTTTGCACTCATGCAACTGAGAGAAGAAAACATTTTTTACAATCTTATAACGTTGGTTGGGACTAGGATATCGTTTAAATTTAAAATCGCAAGTCGTATATCTCTCAAAATTGTAAAGCTTGAATCATCATGGTGGGGACTAGAAAATCTATTCAATTAATAATCGCAAGTCGATAAGACTATATATCTCTCAAAATTTGAAAGCTTGAGTCATCAAGTCTTTGCTATATCTCTTTCAGTTTTTGAGCTAGACTTATCAAAATTTTTTAAATTTGTAACACCTTTTAAAAACCATTTTTAGCCATGCCCACTCCCGCCTGCAAAATTAAAAGACTAAATTACTACGCAAAATTTAAAAGGTATCTTTTTCGCAGCGAATTTACAACAAAAACAAATTCACGCCCACCCCGCGCCACAAAATCAGGTTACCAAACCTCCTACAAAAGGCACATTAATGAATATTCATAGGTCGCAGCCCCATCCAACCCTTACCAGAAGGTTATTCGCCAACTGCTATTATCCGATATTACAGTAGTATCAGAGTGTTTTGCTCAATCTTAGTTAATTGTTTTAAAATTGGTGCTAGGTATAAATATGAGTTGAGGCCGTGAGAACGTCAAACGATAAAAGTCAGAGGTAACAGTTAGTATTTGCGAAACAGCATACCGCCAAACTACGACAGTAACTGAATACTGAATACTAAATACTCAATACAGATCTTGCCAAAATAGGTACACTTTGGCTGGAGCACGGGAGCAGCACATTAAGATCGTACACTCAGAAAATTGCCCTAAGTTGGCAATCCCAAAAATAATGTCTTTTTGGCCAAATTGTGATAGTTAAAATAAAATCATATCTGAAATTACGATAATACAAAACAATTTGATCTCTTGAATGCCAATTAAAGTATAGCTGCTGCCAACTTCTAGAAATTCAACTACTCGTTATTTTTCTCCAGTTAAGTATATGAATTTGGTTAAATGTTAGTATGTGTGAAGTTTTTAAATCAAGTAGAAGAAAAGCTGATAATATATCTAAGGATGCTTCTCTTCCTATCACAAATATTTGTTCTACATTTTGGAATCTGAAATTAAGAAATGCAAGCAGCAATTTTTAGATTGACTTTTTGCTTGGACACCCCTGGCGCCAAAAGTATAGCGAGTTTCAAAATATAACGGCGGTTTTTTCTCAGTGTAAGCAACATTGGACCAGCGAGTGCCGTTACGGCTCATGTTTTTCAGCAGCAAATTAAGAAACAGGTTGGTGCTTTTTAGCGAAATTTGATATTTTTTCGCTTCCTAAAGCTATCGGGTCACATAAGGGTAATTAGGACACGCTTGATTTGATACTGGTGCTCCTGTTGCTATACCCTAGTATATGGCATAATCGGTTGTTGACTGCATATTCCCAGCTTTTATTGTTTCTCTTTAAATTAGTGCGTCAGCTATGAGCATATATTAGTACCATTTGACCATAAATATAAATCCATTTATTTTGTAAACATATAGTCAAAGTGCAAAGGGTATTTAATCTTCGACGAACTGGTCTTTCATGTCATAGGTCTCTTATCCATGTTCAAGTTTAACTCGAAGTTGCTCTGTTTAGGATGCAAAAAAAAGGATACAAAAAAAAAAGATGGGCAACGGCAACCAAATAAAAAGGCAAGACAAATAACCAGCATTTTTATTTTAATACCAACACTTAATATAAACTTGATGGAGCTACAAAATCACGCTCCATTTACTCAAGCCCCAGCCATAGCTATAGCTGTAGCTGCTGCAGTAGCTGCTACAAGGGTGAAGACAGTGTTGGGAGCACATATCAGACAAAACGACAGCACCATTTAGGAGGAGACCACACTCCGACTCCGACTCCGGCTCAGACTCCAACTCAGACTCGAACTCGTACTCGTAGTCGTAGTCGTAGTCGGACTCATGCACTTGTTGATTTTTATTAAATGTTGTAATAAAATAACAGTTAAGTTGTAACTTTGAGTGGAGCACAGCATAAAATAGCCCGCATCCCAACCACTTGCAAGAGCAGGCGCCGTTGCAGGCAGCAGAGAGAGAAATACAAATAAAAACGTGAAAGAGAACTTTGTCGCGGCACACACACACACATATATATATATATACACACATATAAATATGTGTATAGAAAGCTCACATATGAGTGTGAGTGCATGTGTAGTAAACGTTCATGAATGAAATCTAGAATAAATATTTTATTCTCTGCCTTTAAGCATTGATTTTTTTTCCTGTGTTCTTCGCTTCTGTCTGAAAAGAGTGTTTTCCGTGGCTCTGTCACCGCTTGAACTTGCCCTGCCATAGTCTCAGTCTCAGTCTCAGTCTCAGTCTCAGTCTCAGTTCTAGTGTCCGTCTCCATCTCCAACTGCCGCTTCCAGTCTGTGGCCCAGTCTTGGATGAGTCGCACAAAGAAAACGTAAACACGTCGTATAAGCACCAGGCAAATGGAAAACATAAAAGAAAAAGAATAAAATAAAAATAAAGCTACCTCGGTTCTCTGTGTATTCTGTGGAAGTGGATCAACGCGCATAAATTATTATGCCCTTCCGTATATTTGTTTGTATTTTTATGGGCCACTTGTTGGACTAGGTTAAGCCCAATAAGATGCCCAGACGTCTACATAGTTTTGTGTTTCGGCTTCTTCTTTTTTTTTTTTGCTCTCGACAAAAATAAAAGTTAACGCTCATTGCTTGAATCAATATTTGTCTGTATCGAAGGCACCAATCTATACACATGTTGGTCATTTTTGGTTCGCACAATATAAAAATGGTTTAAATTAATAGATCTAAGCAATTTGTTTCCTAAGAAATTTAAAAACGCCAATCACTTGAAGAAAACTACGAAATATAAAATTAAATGTAAACCAAATAGTTTTACTTTTATCTAATAAATACTCAATATTTTAATTATTCTGATTTATACTTCAAATTTTGGAACATTTTGCATTTAAATATTTCAAGAAATCTTGTAAATATGTCTAATAACTTTTATTAATATTTAAATTTGTATTTTTAATTTAATTGGAATAAATTTATTTCTCAATTTTTTATTATTATATAATTAAATACCTATTGCAACAACTTCAGCTGTTAGCTGTTAGCCTCAACCTGATCCTTATAATTAAAAATTTCAGTCAACACTCGCAGTTTTCTGTGCACATAATCAAATTGACAGCTTAAACTGCAAACATGGAAAAAAGAAGTGGTTTTATTGAATTACAGATGCGATTCTCCAATCGAATTCTACAACCTGTTAAGCTAATGTGACGATGGGATTATCCACTGATGTGGGGCTTGCAATTTAATAGAGGAGTATGAAATGGTTATCGGTGTACAACCTAGCAAATTCCTCACCTATGTCGATGCAGAGAAATTTGCAAAGCATCAACTGAGAATATTGTTATCAAAATCGGTGGCTAGACCAAGACTCCAGAACCTACAGTGGTCAAGATAATGCTTCAATGAGCACGCAGAACACGTCCTTCGTCCTTTATATTGTCCCCAGACAATTCAACCTTACCAAATGAGACTGAGGTGGAATTTCGACAACTCAGTTGCTGTATTTGCTGGTGATGTTTTGTGATTTAAACTTGAGAACATGCCCAGCTTAAGTTGTCCGTATCAGCCGCCTTTAACTTAACGGCCAACAATTTTTAACACACACACACACTCACACACGCATACATATACAGTCATATATTGTCACTACATATGTGAGAGAGCGTATGTATACCGTATGTTTCGTTGTTGCTGCCCTGGCCAGGCCAGCGTTGGCTTGTACTCCGCTGGACATGGACGAGGAGTAGAGCACTCTTTACCATTTCCAGGGCCGTCTTTGACTTTGTCTGCCTTAACTAAAACTGGAGGCAAAAGCAACGGCAAAAGCAGTAGATGTCGCATAAGCAATTTCTGGACTACCACATTCCCACTCTCCCTCCCCAACCCACAATCATACACAATCCTACACACACACACACATACACCGGGCAACAACTTGGCAGCCCACTCGCCGATTTGAATGGTCGGTCGAATGAGACCAGTAGCCTTTTGACGTGTTCCACGGGCAAAATGCATGTGTGTGTGTGTTTGTGTGTGAGAGGAAGTTGCAGGAACGGAGTATAAGAAGTAGGGAGTAGGGAACGGCTGAAAAGGCGTGCAGGGCTGAATATTTCCGCCGATTGCTTCGGAAATGCAGAATAGCAGCAGTGGCCACCATTCCTTTTGGTCATCGTCATCGTCATCGTCATCTTGTCCTCGTCATCTCCTGGTCGTTAGATTCGTCGTGCTGCGAATTGGATAGGGGTGATTCATGTGTGCAGGCAGGCAGGCAGGCAAGCAGCCAGGCAGCCTGGCAGGCAGGCAGGCAGGCAGGCAGGCAGTGGCATTTAACGTTGATGCCAAAACCAACGTATTCTCGAGCTCGAGCTCGAGAGAGTTGAGCACCAATATAGGCAACATCCAGCGATGCCACAGTCAGAGTCAGAGTCAGAGCCTTTGCCTTGGCAACGAAGCAAAAGGACCAAGCGCTTGTCGCCAATCTCCTGTAACCCCCCAACCCAGCATGTCTCTTCACATTCCCTCTATCAAAATCTAACCCTAACCCTATCACATCCCCTTTAACAACGCCCATGTCCGCCTTGGGTGACGTCGCCCTCGTTTGAGGCAGCTGCAGCAGTTCGTTGCCATACAAGAGCTCCACTTCCACTTCGGTTGCGTGTCCATCATGCTGCTGCTGATTCTGCTGTTGCTGCTGCTGCTGCTGCCGCCTTTACTGGCATCGCATCCATCGCCCAACCACCTGACACCAAAAGCAAGTCGATCGATAATTTCCATAGTTGACCACTGCTGTGTATGCGAATTTAGAGATGCGAACACACACACACACACACACACACATCATATCATATGTACAATATATGTATATATATATGTGTATGTATATGTGCGCTCGGACATCGCACAGGACGCAAGTAGAAGAAGAAGAAGATGAAGAAGAAGGAGCAACAGCAGCAGCAGCAGCAACAGCAAAAGGACGAACAGCATGCAGCAAGAAGGAAGCCCAACGACGACGAAGGCGACCAACAAGAACCTCCTCCAGTTGCTGTGTGCAAAATGTTGTTTGCATACGGCTTGCGATTGCTTGCTACATCGCCGACTGATGCTGGATGGGGGTTAGATATGTGAAGGAGTGAGCCGATGGTCGGAGTGTGTAAGGGGATGAGGGTAGGGTAGCTGTCCAGTGGTCCAGTGCGGCATGTAATGGATATGAAGAAGAGGAGGCTATGTGGGCTACGTACTAACCGGCTTGGTCACGTTTCGTTGCGTCGCCATCGTCGTCGTTGCTATTGCCCATCACCGTGGCTAAAGTTGAAGTTGAGGCAGTGGCTGTGGCAGTGGCAGTGGCAGAAGTAGAGGTTATGTGGCAGCAACAGCAACAGCAAAAGCAGCAGCGACTGAGGTAGAAACGCAAGTCGACGAGTTGGAGGCTGCGAAAATTCGAATTTTCAAGTTGAAACGGCCAGCTTGGCGTGGCTTGGCTCGGCCACTGTGGCCAGCCAGCTCTAAGCGTATGCGTAATAGAGTGGGTGGCTAAATTAATACACAAACATATATGCAGTCGAAGAGAACGGGAACGGGAACGGGAACGGGAACGGGAATGGGAATAGGAATGGGAACAGAAGAGGGAGCGGGATTGGGATTGGGATTGGGAACAGGGAATGGTCACGAGGAATAAAAGACGTAGAAGGTTTTGCAGCATTAACAAATATATATACACGGCTGTATATAAGTTGAATAGTTGGCTATTTTACGAATGCCGCCAAGAACGTACAACGAGCGAACAGGCCTTAGAATTTCACTAACCCCTTCATTCTCCTTCTGCGCCTTTTAAGCCAACACAGCTTGCGTAAATTTTAGGTATTTGGCATTTTCATATAAATTTATGTATTCTACTCGGACTCCTATAAAATAGTGGACGAGTGGCAAAAGTCCATTTCGCATTACATTTTAATGTCGAGAAATTCAAATTTCTAATTACATTGGTTGATATTTTTGCGGCTTGTTTCACGAAAGGATTCCAATTTATTTACCATTGCATATATAAGAGCAAAGGAAAATATGAAAGACAAAATCCTATGCACATCCAAAAATCAATTCTTAATTTAACAAGAAACCCTACTTTCAATGATATTGATTTTAAATATTAATTAAAAAAATGTTATATTGATTTTTATACGTAAGAATTAAAAGTTAAGATAAATGCCACTACGTAGATATCATTATAAATTTAAGCAAGGACACATTTTTTATTTATTTTTTATTGATAATTCTAATGCGAATATAATGATAATTTGATCGAATGAGGAGGACGCCAATAAAAGCAACCAAAATGCGTATAAATTTTAATATTACTGAAGTAGGTTTATGTCTTAGAAATAACTAATCGTAATTTTTAAAATATTTATTAATTTTAAGCATATTATCTCAGGAAAAACATTCTTAACCAATTCTTTATTCTTTATTATATTTACAATAAATGATGGACCAATTTTGCTATGAAGTACAACCAGAAAGCTTATATATATATATTTTTTTAATTTATTATTTAAATTTAAATAGCCTAAAAATAACTTTATTTTAATTTATTAGTATGTATGATATCTATGATATGAGAGGAGATTCCCTGTAATGTAGTCCCCAAGCATCTATAAACTGTGGAGGACATAAGCTACTTACATTATGGCTCTCAGCTGTATGGCTGTGTGGCCGGGATCATCCAATTTTACTATCGATCTTTTAATGGAGCTAATAGCAATATTCTTTCAAAATTTTCTGAGTCTAGCTTACAAATTGTGAAAGATATGCAAATTACAGGTTTCTAGATGCGAAGTTTGTATGTAAGACAGGTGTGGGCGTGGTCTAAGTGTAGAATAAGGTTACCAGCCAGATAATTTCCAATTTTGGTGGTTTTCTAGATTTGCACTTTTCGAAAACGCACTTTACGATTAATGAAGCAGGTTAAGGCGGTGCCATAAATTTGACTGATACTTATGGGTGGATACCGTCAATATACCTTCCCAAATATGTGTATTTATCGATATAATGATTTTCAAGCTCCCAGCGATCGTATCAACGCGTCAACTTTGATGTGTGGACAGACCAGTATACATATCAACATTCATTCTTAAAAATACTCTATTTTTGCAGGTACCGAAAAGAGTTGTACTTTTCTCGACAAATTTTTAAAAAAAAAAAAAACAATTTGCCGATTTGATATATCATTTCAAATATCAATAATAATAAATGCTTAACTTGGTATTTTCTATATTTCTTACAGTTTTAATCCAGATATGTCACATATATCGTTGAAAATCTACATTTGAATACAATTAGGCTAAACTTTTTCCGGAGTACTGAATTAAAAAGTTACATTAAAATCCATTTCAACTATTTGTCATTTAGAAAGATCCCTTTCCTAGTATTGTAAAGATTAGTTTAATATAATGTTATTTTACTTACCCAGTTAATGTACAATACTGCAGTAAGGCTACGAATGATCAACTTATAGATCCAGATAGAAATTATAATTATATACTTTTTTGTTCGATTCTTCGATTTTTTTTTTAGAGAGGTTGAATATTAAATTCTAATTTCCTAAATATTTTTCCGTTGAGTAATAATTAAAAGAAAAACAATAGAACATCCATTTGAAAATAACATTAAGATAAAAAATTACCATCGAAATTTCGGGGATATATATATTAATTAAAATTTATATCTTTTTTAGTTTAACTTCTAAATAGATGTTTTCAATATTTTCATCTCTACGTCGAATAAAATACACAATTTTAAACAAGAAGTGGTTTAATTACTTACAAAGAGTTTTTTTTTTTAACGTAAAAAAAAAACTATTAAATAAACATAAGTATTTGAAGACTTCACAAATACAAACATTTTAGATAGTTTTATAAATTCTTTGATTGATTTCACAAAGAGCTTTAGGTCCGACAAACAGCTAAGTTCTAATATAAATTTCGAGCCAATAAATTTCGTTATTTGATTATCTATTATATTTTGTAAAAATAGTCTTTTTTATAAATTTTAGTTTTCATGTTTAATTATTAAAATACATTTTTAATAAAAGATAATATTTGCAAACATAAGAAAATACCGGTTTGAGGATTTTCGAAAAGCGTTTCTTCTTTTAAAAAATTGTTTGCATATATTTATACTAATTCCCAAATACAATAAAAACTTTCTAGTTTTCAGGTCACAATTCTCTTGAATTTATTTTACCTGTTTAGTATTGGTGTCAGATTTTTGCTGCAAATATATGTCGAAATCAAAATACTATTTAAAGTAGCTCTCATTGGTCAAATCAGTTTTGATTGGCGTCTACAAGAGTAACATATATTAATACGTAACGATTCTTTTTCTAACTTTTTTAAAATGATAGTAACACATATTTCGCTAAAGGCAAATATTGAGATATATACAATTGTAATTTTCCGGTCACTGACATTTGTCCGGTTAATTATGTATCGAATATAAGAAGTGAGCGCCTTAAGTTATATTTACTAGTATTATTTTAACAGCTTTGACATTGACCTCTATTGTGAAGGAAGGCATGAAATCAAACACCGCATAAGTGTTACTCAGACCGTCAGAGTGTCACACGTACTTATGTGTCCATAAGTACATGTGCCACTTATTTATGCATCCTATTTATGCATATACTCAATAAAGTAAACAACTTCAGACCCACATAGAAGGCGATGCACATATGTACACACCTAAACATCCATAAATGTGTGCGTAAGTAGCCAAATGTGCCATTTGACTAGACATTATAATGTGTATTATTTCATTATAATAATAATTATGTCTGTACATAGCACTTACACACATATCGACTATTGTATGTGTGTGTGTTGGGTTGGTTTGTCTGGCTTATAAGTACATTCAGTCAAACACTCACACATATGCATTTCACCAAATTAGGGCAACATCAACCTATTACCTATTTAATTATAATGAGCTGCGTCCGATTGCGGCTGCAGCTTTGCATGTGCATATGTACGTATGTATGTACTGTAAGTATGTACAAATGTATATAGCATTTAAGCATGTTAGCGGCTATGTATGGAGGATTGAGCTTGGGAATGACAATAAGCACCCATTTGAATACATAAATTAGTGTACGTATATGTCATTGTGAGATGTATATATTGGTATATGTATATGTTTGTGAAAGTATATACACAATTGTAGCCTTGAACTTGAACAGATATATGATTATTTGTGTATATATTTACCTCTCTACTTAGGCTAACATGTATATAATATATGTGTATCAAGATTAGGTGCATTGTACTTAAATGTATATGTATTCCGTTGTTTCCAGTAACGATTATTGAACTCAAAATTGTATGAACAATTTGTGACACCAACTGCGTCCCTGTAATACGCTAAAAGAACAATCAAATAAGACATTGAATTAAAAAAAAATGGAAATAAGATTAATATATAATTAAAAAATTAATTTTGCAGGTTTTGTGCAAATTACTTAATGGACAGAAGAAAGAATATTCAGCTCATTATTAGTATTGTCATTATCAGGATCAACAGAAGAGTCGAAAACAGGTACATGAGAATGTGTGGCAATATAACTGTTTGTTTATAGTTTTTTACGCACTTGTCGATCGGATGTAGAATTATTCAAAAAAGTACAAATACATTTATGACAGTAGAGGCTGCTCTTGGGTATGTTGTTTATTTAAAGCAATAAATTTGCATTGCTTTAATTAATCTGTGTTAAGAAATATGCTGCTTTTATGCTGCAAATTATGATTTTATTTACGGTTTTACACCCAGAGCCATTACAAATAGGCACATTTCAATGTAAAATTTGTAAAACAATATAAACAAAAATATATTAAAAAGCTCAATATATCGTAGTTGACCTACAGGACTACAGCATACTTACTTGTTATGTTTTAACTTAATTAGGAATTTTAAATATTTTTAATTACATTTACAATTTACTCACCCAGATATGGGCAGGCTAAGTTAAGCATAGGCATTAAAAGGTAAAAATAAAATCAAATGCAGCGCATATTTTTATTGACATGAAACTAGAACCTATATTCCAAATTGCAAGAATCTAGCTCTTTGAGTCACTGAGATCCGCGATTTCACACAGATAGGACTATATCGACTCGGCTGTTAAGCCAGATCAAGAATATAATATATAAATTTATAACTTATGGGGTCGGAGATGCTTCTTTCTGCCTGTTACATAAATTTGCAGAAAACCATTATACCGTTTTTACCCGTTATAGAACGTTGCAATCGTGTGTAGCCAAATGCGAAGTACTCTGAAATTCATCTTTAACGGATTCCTAATAATAGGCAGTGGGTGGAAAAGGGGTGTTCTCTAAAGAATTTGGAAGGAGTTCCATAGTAATTTACATTTCATGTTTTGTATCCTTACCGTCTAAATTGCAAAGGTGGTTGACTTTTAGGAATTAATAATAATTAACAATATATATTTCTGTGGGACCGAAGTTCCTGGGGTGGCGAGTATGGGCGTGGTCTGAAAATGAATACGCCGAACTTTGAAAGAGGTTACCAGCCAGATTCCAAATATGGTGACTCTAATCTTATAATTTTGGGAGATAAGCGTTGTTATCGATTTACATTTCAATAACTATCGATTTGCCGATTATAGAAGCAGAAACTTTTTTGTATGGGTTGGGTCATAGGGAGGTGGACGTTTGTTTACTTTATCTGACTGCGCACAACCCAGTATATATTCCAAGCTTCAAGTGTCTATCTCTATATCTAAATGGACGACACTAGATGAAGTCCGTCCTATAACACCGCAAAAAAATAGTATACCTGGGAATTGTGGGCACTCCGATATCCAACGATAAATATCTGGGGACGCACACCAGCGAGATGTACGGAGTTTAATCTAAAACTTAGCTATCTTTGTGAACAATTCCATCCTATACGATAGTATGACGGCAATAAATGCTATAAATTAAACGAAAATAACATTAAAAGTAGTCCATGAAGTACGATCTAAGCTTGACCAACTCGGGACTCACAATAGGCTTACTCCAGGATGGATCTCGGGACAACTGGAAATAGCTGGACCCTAACCGGGCCAGAACCGTGGCATAGGAAGACACAAAATACGGCTGCAACTTAAATTCGAAGAAAGGCAAAGGAGACAAAGGAGCTGGTGTCCTGGAGGCCACCAGGATTCCGACCGGCCATATGTCTATTCGGCGACTATAATCATAAACGATTTAAGCAAGTATTACCCATGGATAGGAATAGGCTTAGGATACTTGCTCCACCTCCAAACTGGGTATTTATAGTAGTAGTAGGTTTTGTGAAGGTGAGGAGTCTGCATCTCGCAACCCAACAGAATGTGTCGTCTTATGAGTTTCAAGGACATAAAAACCCTCAACCCAACAAAGATTCTGGCCTTTGTGCAGGATGTGGGGTTGATGGAGAAGCTATAAGCTATAAAGGGAGAATAATATATCTAATATGTCGCATTGCAAAAATCTCCAATTTCTAATATAATAATAAAAAAAAATAAGGGAGTCAAAATATGGTTGCGTTCATACAAAAAAATCTTTTACCTTAAGTTTGAGTAATCTAAAACTAATTGATTAAAGTTTTACTTATTACGCTTAAAAAATTTTTCTTAGGAAAAAATTTTGAAATATACGAAAATACTTACTTAAAATTGGAATGGTATATTGTAGAAGAAAAATAAAAGTGGAAACAAAAACCACTTTAGAAAAAATACTATTTAAATCATTAAATTACCTTGGTCATAAATTCTAGAGTTTCAGAAAATTATACATTATTTTTAAGTATTAGAAAAATCTCCTCTGGTATTGAAAAATTGTATTTATAAAGACAAACTTTTATAAATATACTTTCGTAATATTAAAGTGAGATAATTCGTAAATTTTACGGGACTCTTTAAATTTCAAAACGAAAGACACATCGAGACGGACTTTGTACAAGAATAATATATTCGAACTGCTGCTGCATTACAGTATCAAAATTTGTAATTATAGACGCCAAAGATATTAAGATACATGAGGTAAGGTAAATATAATATTATATATATAAATGTGTATATATTTATATTTATTCTTAAAATATGTCTATAATTATTTATTGAAAACTTAAACCTTGAAAAATACGCTAAACTAATTTTAAATTTTTTAAAATATATTTCGATTAAATAAATTATTCTTACTTCACACTATTGATGTATCGTATACAGGTTAACAAAACCAAAGAAACAATTAATATTTTTAGAAAAAATATCGTTTTTTTATTAGTTTTTTATTGTTAAGCTGCGTGTGCTAATCAACCACAAATTACACTGTGCTAACTTTTACTCGTACTGACTATATATATTACTGTATGTATGACTGTATAAGCATAAAAATTAAATAACAGATTGAAGTAAGAAAGCTCTAGCCGAGAGAGCTCGAACTCAATCCAACTTATTTCCTATCTTAAACGCCGATGCCTAAATATCCTATGAAAAAATAAATCTTGGTATGCAAATACTTTTATTTTATTGACAGCAATTTTTGCTTATAAATGTTTTTAGTAAAAAATACCCCCACAAATATTGTTAATATCTGATTTTCTAATTTAAATTTAAATATTAATTTTTTTTTATTTTAATATGATTTATTTTCTACGTTTTTTTAGTAGTTTTCATCGTCTGTATATGGAATTAAAAATTCATCAAGGCATATTATTTTATTTAGTCTGCTGTAAGATTGAGTTATTATTGCTATCAGATATCGATATACATCGTTTGATTTTATTGATTTGGTGTATAAATATACAATTTTAATAGTAAGAGTTCTTAAAAAATGCATTTACCAAATTTGGGTAGATTAAAAAAATTAAATGATGAATTTATTAGGGTTACTAGGAGTCTCTGCGCTTTATAAATGTATTTTAAAACTACATTTGTGCCGATTTTAAGGAAACGTTAGATGCATTGGGTTAATAAATTATACTTATTTTGAGTTCGGTATGACATAAATAATTTTTCAAATATAAAGGCCCTTAGTTTTGAGATTGTATATGCGGGTTAGTTCGAATAAAGTGAAAAAAGAAATAAATAATAGTAGAATTTATCTCAGAAGAAAATATGTATACATTAATATTAATTACAAAAGCTTTTATTAAATACATTTGGACACCTAGCAGATGCTGAATATACGAATATTTAGTACATAAAAATATATCAAAATTTTGCATTAACATTGACTTGATTGACTTTCGTTTACACATACAAACCCAACAGTAGAATTTGCCTATTTACCAAATTTAAAACTCGATACATACATACTGAAAAGATGAAGAAGTACGTACGTACAATATGTATAAGCGTATGTATACACAGATTCGGCTACTACACATACACATATCTATGGTCTATCCAACTGTATATTGGGCTCTATACATATATATATGCACATATTAAAATCTATATATGTGTGTGTAAAATCAGTAGATGGGAAGGCATGTGTGCGTGCATATATATAGATATATATATATATATATAAAGATGTACGTTTGCGTGTGTGTGTATGTGTTTGTTTTCGAGAAAGCGTCTAATTCTCTAAAATGTGAAATTTTACAATCGCCTAGCGCACATCTTTACCTCCATCTGCCAGGCGCTCCCACGACGCCGTATCAACTCGAGAGATGTTGCCATAGCCCGGACAAAGCCACCCACTCATCTACTCTCACCTCATCCCCCTAAAAAAGCGTAGCCATCAAGTCGTCTGTCCGTCTCAGTCCCGGGCAACGTTGCGCGTTGCTTGACCAGAGCTCGCATCCACACACACACACACACACACACACACATACACCCAAACACTCATACCACTTGAATCCGTGGCAACTACCCACAGCGAGTCCGGCGGTCCCCAATCGCGCCGAACTCCCACTCACGTACTATTTGCGGCATCGTCCGCTATGTGGCACACACACACCGAGGCATATTTGCACACACACACACACTCACACACATACACATACACATACACACACACTCGCACCGTTCACACGTTTACACACTAACTCACTCTTATCCTTTTCACATGTCGCAAGTAGTATGCAAACAACATTTTGCAGAAACACAGCTTCGTTCCTTGGTCTTCGTTTTATCTTCATGGCAGACCCTTACTTATTGTGGGGACTGACCAGTCAGTCCACTGTTGTTGCCATCGCCATCACACCCAGTGCCGTTATATGGGATGTGCAAGTAGTTGTGGCTGTGGATGTGGATGCTACTGCTTTCGAAGCATGATTCAGCTTTAGCCTCAGCATCAGCTTCAGCTTCAGTTTCAGCTATGGCAACGGCAACGGCAACGGCTTCGTGTGTGTCGCCGGTGCTTCTAAGAGTAAATGCTTAGTATGTTCTATGTGTGTGTGTGTGTATGAGTGGGTCTCTATGTGTGTCTGTGTGTGTGTGTGTGTGTGTGGGTTAGTTGTTGGTAGGGTGATTCCGTACATTTGCTTGTGTGTTTGTAGATGTCCGCTTCAAAATTCGCATACACAGCAGTGGTCAAGCTATGGAAATTATCGATCGACTTGCCTCTAGCGCCAGGTGGTTGGGTGCCATGATGGAAACGTGGTGGTGGCGACAACGACGACGATGGCAGAAGCAATCTGCGCTGGGCCGCAAGTTGCTGCTTCTGCTGCTGCCGTACCATGTGTGTGGATCCATCGTCGTCGCCGTCGTCGTCCAAGGCGAGCGAGGCAAAGGGATTCGTTCGTTTTCAAGCTAAATGGCAAGAACGTTGACGGCAGCAGCAGCAGCATCGCCAGCTAAGAGATGCCCAAAAAGAAATTACGGACATTTACATTATGTGTCCATATGTGGCTACCTAGTACGGGCCGGGCTAGCAACTACTGCGACTACGGGCTAAGTGTGCATATGTGCATATGTGTGTGCCTCCATGTACACCAGCGTACAGTCAAATATACGTGAGACCGACGTCTGCTGCCGATGTGTTGTACTCTTGTTCTCTTGTCCAGGCGTCAAGGCGTCCTCGCGTCCAACTGTCCAGTTGTCCGGTTGTCCAAACGTCGCATGTTCGCCCGCTTTGAACGGTCTAGGCACTGAACTCTGAACGGAGGTCTCCACATCTACAACTACAACTACAACTACATCTACATCTACATCAAAGTAAAAAGACCAACGGGAACGGGAGCTCTTTCGTAGATGGAACGCTGGGAGCCATAACAACAAGGCAGACGAAAGAAACGAATGACTAACGAAGGAAATTGCTGATATTGTATGGTGCAAAAGTTGGGCATGTCTGTCCCTGGCAAGGGCGCGCTTTAGTTTTGACAGCACCTAGGATACCTCACAGCCACACTACCCACACATATATATATATATATATATATATATATATGTGTGTGTGTTTGTGTGTCTGAGTGTGTTTGTAAATATATGGAAGACATAGCGAGCAGGCAGAATTCAAACTCACATTTAAATAGGCGCGGATATTGCAAGCCGTCATTTTTGAGCTGCGTCCGGCATCTTAGTTCCTTGCTCCGATTGTCCATTTTTGCAGAAACGACCCATTCAATTCTTGTTCCCCACCGATGCGCAAACAATTATGCATATATATATGCAAAACACCGTTTAATGTCTCTGAAGTAGTCAATTCAATATCTCCCTTTGGATGTTTTAGAGTAGGCTTCTACGTTTATTGAAACCCAATCATCATATATTTATTTACTATTATTACTAATAATATCAAGAGTTCTATCCCGATTGAAACATTGTCTTAAATTTGCTCTACAAAAAATGTAATACTCGCACCCAAATGATGAAGCACCGAAAAAGAATGCGATACTAGAATTGCAATTTAAGTGTCATTTTTATTTAACCTAACTCGAACATCGAACGGCTTTTTACGATTTTTATTTTCTGATGTTATCCGTCTGAGCGAAACTTTTTTCAATACCCTTTAACCTAGACATTAAGCAGTTGAAACTCAAAATTAAGCTTATCTATGCATCATACAAAGTGGTTTAATATATCAATAATACAATTTTAAATGTTAATGGATGTAACTTTCAGACAAAAGCAATAACACCTTTTTATTTCTGCTCACAGATAGGGTAGAATATTCTTGGACACGACAATCCTTTAATACTGAATACTAAATATCATATAAACTAGTAAACAGTAAGAAATCCTAATTTAGGAAGTATTAATTCGTCTGCTGCAAAATATTCACATCCTACTAAAGTTACCAAACTTGGTAGGTAGATTACAAAAAATTTCCTATTTAATTTGGAAACAAACAATTTTTTTTAGCATTACGCATCGCCTTCAAAAATCATTTCCAAGAGGTTTCAGACTTGGAAGATAGTTATCAGACTTGAAGGAAAGCTTAGTAAAAACCTGCTCCTAAAGTTGATTTCGTGGTCAAGATTATTATCTTATTTTTAACAAAATTAGAAAGTACTTGGTTGAACCTGAATTAGGCACGTTTATGGTTATTCAATGGTTGAAACACACATACACATATATATACACAGCGATATTTACATTAAATTAACTTCATTTTTTATTAATACGTATGAGAAATTATTGATTATTGGTGAATAATAATAATAATAATAACTACCTTTATTTTTGAACGACATTATTTAACAAGTAAAAAAAGCTGTAGTTGTGTGATCTCTACTACGATATACCTTTAACCCAGATATTGAAAATATTCTAATTTTTTTTGACAAATTTTGAAAAGTTTTGCATGCAGATATGGGCACGCAGATACAGGCACTGAAGAGTAAAATATTTTCCCAATTGGCTGGCATACACATAAATACAAACATTCATTTTCGTATGGGGGTAGTTATCTATAAAATAAAGTAAACTTGATCTGCGCCGGAGAACATGTATACATGTAAACATACGAAAACATGTATTTCAAATTTATTTTGCTCCTACAGTCTCGGAGATCCGCGTGGTCATACAGAAAGGCGGACGGACGAATAGACAGACATGGCTTAATCGACTTGACTATTGATCGTTATCAAGAATATATATATTTTATGGGCTCGGAGATGTTTTACCTACAAAACCATCAGTTATTCACAAAATATAAATACATATATGCATAAATGTATATGTGTTTTATGTATTACATACAAGTATAAGTTAGCGCATTACTTTTAACAATCAATCTTTACATAACCAATATAAGAAAATTATAGTTATAGTTAAGATGTGCTTGATCTATAAAGCACATAATAACAAATAAAATAGAATCGGTAATAATTTTTGTTCAGGGGGGGACAGGAGTATATTAAAGAGCTACTTTACTTTACCTTAACTACAAACCGTTACTAACTTGAGTAGAGTATTCAGTTATATACAGTTGTAGAAATATACAATAATGAGCACATTAAGTCAAATAAAAGCACGCAGTCTGCAAACAGGGTAATTTAGTCAATGTTTGTAATACTTTTATAGATACCTATTATTTCGAAACAGTCGATCTATCTAAAAATGTGTGGAGCATAAAATTTCTATAAAATAAGTAACACCCAATTGCCATGTCAGATTTTCTATGGAAATGATGGAAACAAGCATATATGTATATATTTCAATTTTAAAGTCTCTAGGCTTACAGTCTCTGAGATCTATGCATTAATACGGATAGATGGGCAGACAGACAGACTACGGAGGGATATTTCGGAATCAACTTTGCCTTTGAAACCAATGAAAAATCACGGATTCCCACCTAATTATTTAAGAATTAGTTTATGTTAGGGAAACTAAAAACTACATTTTGCATTTCTTATCTTCATTTAGAAAAACTATGTTTAGTTTCCAGAAAAATCGGTTTCAGAATTATGACAATTTCATACAATTAAAAATATATATATTTTGTGATTGTTGCCAATTTAAGCCATACCGGACTAGTTATAAAAATAATATTTTTTTATATTTAAAAATTATTTCTAAGAACGGTAAAAATAAACCTTGAGATTTTCAGGTAGGAGGATTTTTTAAATTGCGAGCACCGTTTTTTTTTGTGACAATGCGGGCGAAGAAGAAGAAGTTAAAACCACAATAAAACACATGATTATAGTGTTTGGTCCGGGTATTTTCGTAAACAAACAATTATCTCATACATATATGCTGGAAACTGACTAGTTGATAACTTTTAACTAACCATAACCTTTAGATATATCTCTTATATATGGTATCATTGACCTGTTCAGCGTCATTGGATGGCCGCTGGTCCGGTCCGGTTTCACTTACACTGCGGATGACAGATGTTGAATAGCCAACATTTTTTATGCAGCACTCGTTTGCATTGCCGTTGCCAAAGGTGTTGCACTTAAATCGCAGCCGCAAAAAATTCACTTTTCGAGAGTTTTGCACAGAAACAAGAGTGGCAAAGAAAAAAGAAAACCAAAAAAACAAAAACAACAAGAAAGGATAGGTGGCCGTGAGTAACGGCATTTTTGAGTAAGCACGCATCAAAATTGCACCATATGGAAATTTAGCTGGCAACTGCCGTGATATTGTTGACGCCAATGAACGAAAAAACTGCAACCGTATGCGAAGGTCAATCAAGTGACTCTTTTTTCTGCCTTTCGCCGATGCCCCGAAATTGCGGTGAAGAAAAAACTGCGCTCGTCACACAGCTCACAGCTCACTAAGCGCTTGGAGCCACGGCCACGAAAAAATCGCCGGACGTCGCCTCGTTCGGGCCGCGATATTTAAGGGGATTAGGCAGTCAGTTGGAAACCGCTTGTTTGCCCAGTGGCATGCAGCTTGATGCAGTTGCCCGTTTTTTCTGTTGCCGCAACATCATACTGTCTGCCACTGACTCAGTTCCCCGATACACTAAGAAAAATTTGAACATTTTCCTATTTTTAGAACAAATTCCTGAAAATTAGAAAACACTCTAAATCGACAATCCTATAAATATGGAGTTTCTTTTCTATTTTTTCAGAAAAAGTACAAAAAGTCATCTCTAAAATTCGAAAAGTAGATGTTAGAACAAGGTGAGAAACTCCTGGCATGTAGAATTTTTTGTTTCTGAGTTTCCTGAGTGTACTGTCTGCCATTGCCTCAGTGCTTCAATAGTTCCTCGCGTGCAATGCGAGGAGCCAAGTGGCACCGCATTGTGTATGTGGATGTGGCCTTTCGACCGTCATGTGATACTGTCGCCGATTAGGCTTGTATGGACGTGCAAAGTGCTTGTGATGGGTGTATCGAATGTTTGTTGGTTTTTGACGCGGACCAGCCGCAAAAACGGCATTTTTTGTGCACTGAATATTTAAATGCAGTGCTCCTCCCATCCTTGCCTAGCTCTGCACATGTTTCTATTTCCCACAGCCCAACAGTTTAACGGGACAACATTGTTTCATAAGAGCTTGACGCGGCAACAAGTGCATAACCAGTTTGCACAAACCAACAATTACACTTTGCAACTACACATTTTTTCAGCTTAGTGTAATAATTTTACCAAGCAATAGAGGATTTTGTGCAAACTAATCTACTTTTCGAATGCTGTTTGTTGCCTTAATAACCGAAATTTAATAAAATTACAAAAGAATAAACTTGGGCTACGTACATAAATATCAATTCCAAATGTTAGCTGCTAAGAGTTATGCAAATAATATTTAGAAAGGGAAATTCACATCACTTATTTGCTTATGGATATTTAAATCTTGCATCTGTAATACTATTTCATACTTAGTGATTATTGTGCAAATATTATATAACATGCAAATTACATTTCAAGCAGTTGATATAAGAAAGTTAGGTTCAGTCACGTCATATATTTTTCTAGAATTATATGATATTCTCACAAAATTGTTGAACAATACTAAATTTTAAATAAATCGATTATAACTAAAGATAGACCGTATTTGAAATCTTAACAAGACTAGCCAAAAGTCTTATACATTTTCAGAACCACGGTATTAGTCCTTAATATATTTGTTAATTTTAATTAATGTTGTAGATTGTTAGTCAAATATTTGTCATTTTTAGATGCTAAATCTGGGAAAAATAAATTTAATGCATTAAATTAGAATTTAAGAAGAGAAAACAAACAATTTTAATTGAAGCTAGATCTCTAAATAAAAAAAGCAAACGAACTGAAAAAAAGAGTAAGATGTCTGTGACCCTGTAAGAGAATGCTTATTATCCAATGATTGCAAATTTTCGAAAAAATAAGTATTAATATGATAAAGAGAGTTCCAGTGAAATCATTTATAAAAAGAAAAGTCAGTTGATTAATGAAGAAAAAATGAATTTAACAAAGTTTGTTGTGGTTCTACAAAAATTGCGGTTGCTGGCAAACTGGAAAAAATTCACATTTTTCTCACTTTAATATCATAAAAATATGGTTAACATTTGGGGAACACATGATGTAAAAAAATTCGTTAGAGACGTTTAAAAAGATAATAACTTACAAAAGGCAGAAATATTTCATTTAGCATTGCCAGCTATGTAAATGCCGAATATTCATAAGGAGTTAAGTGAGTTTAAACTGAAAAGAAACACTTGTTTTCAGGCACAAAAACATTAAGAATAAGTGATGTTTGATGACTTCATCAAAAAGTAAGATCTATGAAGGTTTGTGTTTGCTAAAGTGAATCGGAAAACATTCAATGCTTGGTGTATAGAAAAATCCATATGTGGTTAAAGTGGAGTGATGGCAAGAGAAACCATATATTAGAGTTTGCCAAAATGAAGATCTAAACTGTAAAAAAACTAATTTTTCAAATTCGGTTGTACATTTTTTTAAATTTACAAAGGTTTGCTTCTATGGTAAAATTTACAAACTTTTTAAAACGGATATTCTTATGCAAGCACAAGCTTGGTAATTAAATATTGGTTTATTAATTGCAAGAAAACAAAACATTTCAATATTGTGATAGTTAAAATTAATGTGTATGAATGCTTTTTATCAGGTTTTACAATTTATTTTTACCTATTTTCAACCGTATCGGGATACATCAATAAGACTTTTGCTTATTTTATTATTCTGACTCTTTCAATTTGTTTTTAATTCAATTGCAAAATGTATATATATTTGTTGTATGATAGAGGGTTATGTGATAGGGTCAACACATCTTAGCTTAGCTCAACTATATTTAATCGTTTTGGTTTTTTACCTATTTTCTTACAAGCTCAGCTTTAGGTAGGATATGATGTTGTTGCCAATTGAACAATTTATTTTTATTTTCCTTTTCAAATTAATTTAATCGAATTGTTTTAAAATTTTAAAAATTTGTTGAGCATTTTGGGGTAACGGTTAAACAGTAATACAGATCTTCTCCTTCAATTATTGTATGTATATATTAAGAATATTATATGTAGAAATTCAAGTATCTAAACATATTATGTTTAGAATTTCAAGTATCTAAAAATAATATTCTTAATATATACATAATATAATTGAAGGAAGATATATAGACACCGAATAGGTCTCAAATGTCCAAATTAATTGCCTATAACTCGCATTTAATTATAAATTACCGAAAGATGCTTTCAGAAAGTCGCATTAAACCTTTAAAAATATTTTAGCTATTTTCAAATACCCTTATTCTGGAAATATATTAGTTTTGTTAAATGTTCGTTATGCTCTCCAATGGTATGATCCGTATGAGACTTTGAGACTTGTCACTTATAATATATAATTTAGTGTACCCAAGTCAACATGTATATTAAATTTATAGTGCTGCGTTAACAGAAAGGATTGTAAATCGATAATAGATAAGACCACATCTACCAGAATAAATTTAAAGACAAAATACAGGCTAAAGTAGATCGCTGTTAACGTCCTTTGAGGACCGACATATAAAATTGTCGACATCGCGTCCAGCCACTCCGAGTCAAGTTAACCTTATGTGTAATTTCTCAAAATATAGCCCACTTCAGTGTTATTTGTTTATAGCTGAAAAGGTAAAAAAAATCCAAAATTAGGTCTGCCTGATTCCTGGCCATTTTAAAGTACGTGCATTAGATGTTGCTGTCCTGTGTGTGAGTGTGTGTGTGTTGGGGACAGGACTGACTTGTATAATTACCGGACCGAGTCTACGCCAGTTACCTGTTGTCCAGCGGGATTAGCCTCGGCATCAATCGCTGCCACGTGTGAGCTGTAAAATTTATGTCAAATTTTACTACTACACTGTGGCATTTTGATTACACTACTAACCCTATTTCAGAAAAGTTAAATTTAACTAAACATAATATTGTAGCAAGGGTAAAAGTGGTCTCACAGCTCTTTGTGCATAGCATCCTCCTTTCAGGACATTCGTGGGCTTAACGAACCATTGCCAATCTGTTGACCACTACCACAGTTACAGTTTTATGTGCTGACCAAATTTGTACATACACACACGCTCATACGCAAACACGCACACACACATACCTGCATAAATATTTAGATGTACATACATACTAGCCAAATACATACCTATATATTTGTATGTACATAGTTACATATTTTATTTTATACATTTATACATTTATACAAAATAACAATACCCACACACATACATACATGCTGTGCACATACATGTAGTTCACACATACATGCACACATATACATATGCATGTATAGATATATTTAATGAAAATTCGGGTAGTGTTAGTTCATATGTGTGTCACAGTGTGTTTGACCATATACCTAAATGTTTGTATATGTATGCGCATAATATATTTGTAATAACATTTTCCAAACCCAGTCGTAAGCATTTTTCAGACATTTCATCCCTTTTCTGTATACTTTCACCTCTCGCGTTTTCGTCCATCCTCCAAAAACCGCATCTATCACAAATTGTAGATGTTGGCAAATGGTGTAGTCCGTTTTGAGCCGGTCCAGTCCTGTCCCCATACTATCCCGTCCCATCCTGTCCGGTCCAGTCCGGTCCGGTCCGGGCCGGTCCGGTTAAGTTCGGTCCCGGTCCCGGTCCGGTTTTGGGTCGGCCTGACAGGCCTAACGACACGGTTGATGGTCCAGCGACACAGTAACGCGCATACACAAATCGCACCGCCTCTAAGCAATTATTAAACGAGTCGGTGGCACGTTAAATTCTG
Organism: Drosophila demipolita; assembly: GCA_035042405.1. NCBI lineage: Eukaryota > Metazoa > Arthropoda > Insecta > Diptera > Drosophilidae > Drosophila > Drosophila demipolita. The sequence goes on along the minus strand of JAWNLI010000489.1, from coordinate 1,706,689 downwards.
TCCACTTTGGAGTTGGGGGCAGTCGTCCGAGAACCATCTGTGCACTAGTGCTGAAATAGACATCGCAAGTTTGTATACCAACAGCAAGTAAAAGGGTTTGTTTTTAATGCCACCTCCGCACACGAACCGCAATGTGGGACTGTTTCGGACATAGTTATGCCTATGTATATATATATACATCTATATAGAAATATATATATATATATATATATATATGTATATATATGTGTGTGTGTGTGTGTTTGTACTTGCGTATAAAAGTGTTGTCTATATGTGTAGCTATCTATTATATATGACGGCAAATCATAAATTCCAACACTGTCCTTTAAAAGTAATTTTAAAAAGTAGAATCTCTTATACTCATTAAAATATAAAATAATCTCAGCAATTATAAATTTCAAAATAATTGTATATATCGACCATATTAGCACATTTTAAACGCAAAAATATTGTAGTTCAACCCAAATTCATTTAAATCATATTTTCCGAAAACATAATACAAATTTTATGTTTTAATACTCTTCCACAGATGTTTCGAGCCAAAAGTAAATGATCTGTAGATTACCGGGTAACCTTCAACATTACCTGGATGTGGAAACCTATAAATCTGATAAATTAAGAGATAGTGTCAATAAAATATATTTACCCCCATACTTGTAGGCCTAATATAATTATACTTGAATAAAAATTTTCTTTTCACGTTGTTGGGCTTATTGAATTTACTAGAGTTTCGTTATGGTATTCTAAAAAATAAAGAAAAAGAAATGAAACCGGAATTTTACCGTAATTTATCTTGCAGTTTGCCACCACTGAAAAAGCACAAGGATTATAAGATAATAAGCCCTTTTCTCATGAACCATCTATTATGGGTAAGGCACGGCCCGTAACGGAATCGCTATCCAACTACAAAGAATTCATTGACGCCTTGCCGAACGTTGATGAAATCAGTTGCAGTGGTCACTACTCGTTTGTATATAAGAATGACCTCTGCTCTTTCTTCTGTTCACTATACCAAGTTTACTGTTTACTGTTTACTATCCCCTAGATTCTATTGTAAAGGTAGAATTTACCCCATGAATAAGGGTTACTGTCACATCTCAACAACGACGTCAATGCGACGCGCGCGAATTCATAAGAATGTCTGTTTTGGCGCGATGGTTTGACGCTTTGTTCGACAAAATAAAACAACAAATAACACACACCACCGAAAGAAATTACAAATTTTACATTTTGACGTTAAATTGATGTGACAAACGTTAATTTATTCAAAGGCTTATGTATAATGATTTTCTCGAGAAAGTGTATACATTTTGAGGAAACAATGATGTCCTTGTAAATGATTGGATATCCTTTTTAATACCTTAATACTTTAGTTGATAGTTGATTTCTGAAAAAATCTATGATTCTATGAAAAATCAAAACTTGATTTAAAATGTATAATATCCTTGCAGTGGGTACTATAACTATGTCCTTAGCGCATTAGAGGCGACTTCTCCTATCCGATAAGGGAGACATGTTCTCCTATATAATATCACTATTCGAGTCGAAATAGCTATGTCCGTCTGCCTGGATGTTTCAATGCGCGCTAGTCCCTCAAATTTGAAAAGCAAAATGCTTTGCGTACAAATGTATGTGTATGATGAATATGCTTAGTAATTTATAAAAAAAATAATGTATATCGCTCGATATGAATATTGCAATAGTAAATTTAGTATGTATACCCTTTTTACAGATTATGGTCTATGGTGTAAAAATGCCATAATGAAAAAGGTCCACAAACAGCCTTTGATGTTTGCAAATACAAAGAAGTTACAGTGCAGTGCACAGTATTACTATAAAAAGAAATACAAAAACAAAACCACAATTTCGCCGAAAGACAAAAAAGTGATTTTTTTCACAAGATGCTTGTTTCCATTTCCATGTCGATAGATGAGTTAGTATGTGTGTTTGTGTGCATGTTTGTGAAACTTTTGTGTGCAAAAATCAGACTAAAAAGTCTTTGTCTATTCTTAAATTGTAAAAATCTCTGCTGCAACCAGAGGATATTAGACTAGCCTACATTTTATTAAGTGTATATGTATATACATATACACGCATACAAACAGATGTACATTAGGGTAGAGCCAAATATACATATTAATTTTTTTTTCTTTGCATGCTTCTGTATAATTAATCGATGTACATTAGGATGAAGTGAAAATGTTTATTTGATTTGCTCTGTACAAGAAAACTTCAGTGCAGACCTACAATAAGAGTTTATTTGAAATGCTATTAGCAATTATAACTACAGGTATAAGTTTAATATTGATTTTTTGTATTATGTAAAACAGAAAAAATTTTATATTTTTTCTAAATTAACACAAATCTAATTTTATTTGTGTCTAATTGGTGTCTTCAAAAGTAGATGTTTGTTAATAAAACTGGGATATGTTCATCAAAATTGGTATTTTCAGTCTGACTTTTTCTAAGTTCATTGTTTTTTTAAATTTAAAAAATCACTCTTTTTATAGTCGTTATTTTTTCAGCTTAATAAAATTACGTTTGCCATGCTCTCTAGTATAAAGTTTTTGCACTTTTAAAAAATCTGACTGATTAATATATATTAATTTAGTAATTATTTTGATTTGTTAACTAGACTTATAAAGGAATGGGAATGTAATCTTAGAATGTATTTTAGCTCTGCCCACAGGATAAATGATCGTTTTGCTTAATGAGTATCTTTTCTGTTCTTCCAATTCATCAGAGTGTCAACGAAAGAGATGAAACTGAAATCACAAGTATTAATTTTCCATGCGTGTCCTCACTGTCATTCTATGAGCTATAAGTCTGCCCATCACAGCTGTGCACAGGCATAAAGAGATTACAAGGTGGAAATACATACATACATATGAGAATTTTTTCACTTCTCCGGTGCTAATTACACTCATCAGAAATTGGTATGAAGTTGTGCCAAAGAGTGTAACAGGTAGATGGTAGCATATCAGAGCCATTATCCATACGTATTCCTGATCAGCATAAAAAGCCGAGTCTAAAAAGTCTACATATGAAATTTAAGTTATTGTTACTTGTTTTCTTTTTATTTAAGCGCAGAGTAAAAGCAAATAGAGTAGGTCAAGTTTGTTCGTATTTAGTCATGGAACATGTTTATAAATAAATTCATATAAATCAAGTGCTTACTCAGGGGGAGACAACATCAAATCAAAGAAAGAGAATCGGAAATATAAAACACGATTTGAGATGTAATGCACTTAGAAAACTTCTAATTATTTGACTGTGAAAGAAATAGAATTCAGCGCTCCCTTCTCTTTAAGCAAAGCACGCCCATGGCATGTATAAAAAGATACATGCATATATATACAGATCATTTTGAGGGCAAATTATTCTGGATTGCACCTCGATCGCGTTTCAATAATTGGCTCCAAGGATACATATTCCAGTTTGAGCAAAGCTGCCCTCTCTTTTTTTTGAGTTGTTTTTGTTTTCTAGCATGCAGCAATTACAATCAGATTAGTTGCACGTGTCCTGTGCTACTTTCAGGCTAACATTAAGTCACAACAAAACTGCCCTTATTTGCGCATCTTAAGGAGCAAGACTTTATTTGCATTTAAATTCTTTTTTTGTTGTAGTATATGTTATTCCTTATTATCTTCATAATTTTTCTGGTTTAAAATAGTAAATATCAGTAAGCTATGATTTCAATTAAATGTAATAAGACACATTATAAGATCGTTAAAAATCTTGATTGAACTCGGCATCTTCACACGCTGTCGCATCTCCGAGAACGGGTTCCACAATAAATAGTACGGTACTTTCAGTGGTGGTAAAACTTACAGGAGTTCTGTAAGTTTGATCTAAGTAGCCATAACACTGCAATATTGGACGATTTGAATAACCTTTTGCTTACATCCATTTTTCTTATACCTTGTACGACATTTTTCAACTTAATCACTTGAAATTAAGAATTAACCTGTTTTAATGAATAAATATGCGTTAAAACGATCGCCATAAAGCGATATGATTTTGATAATCCCATTTCTCAGACTGATAAATGCTACACAAGTTTGCAATACTGCTTTTTGATTAATTTTAGCATAAACTTCATTTTAATTCAAGAAAACTTTAAATAAAACATAAAAAGAATTATTTATTAAAAAATTATTCTTATATACATATATCTAAAAGCAGTTTCTTAAACTTAATACATTAATAAGCACTTCTCTATTAACAGAAAATAAACACAACACAATAATTTCAATTTTTATTCAGGTTGTGGCTCTCAATCAGAATTCAAATTTTCACAATTCAAATTCACAAATATTGATAAATCATCTTGGCATCACCATCCCAGAATTGTTGACTTTCACTGTACGTTTAATTTTGTATCGTAATTGTGTTCTGATTTTAAAACTGCCCTCATATGATCCAGTTATGCCAGGTTTTGATCCAATTGTATTCACCAAGTTACAAGTTGAAAATGCATAAGCAATGTTGTGTATTCAAGCAAATGTAAAATACCGTTATAAAAAATATTTAAATACACAGTTCGAGATATTAAAACAAATGAAATATATTAATTCCACTGATGCTAAGATTAATAATTGCCCTTGACAGCTTATAGCTTTGTCAAACAAAACATGATAGTTACAGTATTTCACAAATAATATAATATAATACCAATAATTATTTAATTGAATCATTCTGGACATATATTCTATGTAAGTAAGTCTTACTTACTTTTCGCATTGGACATCTGTTGGTTCTTTATTTTAACTTACATCTCATTTTTGTCTAATTTTTATCTAAAAATCAGCATTAGCTTCTAATATGTTTAGCAGTCGGACCAACTCCCAAAAAAATCATCTTCATCAGACCCAAGGAATAATAGAATGAAGATTGAGAGTCAGTCTAAGGGTAGGCCATCAAAATATTATTAGATGTAACAAATTTGTACAAAAAAAAAAAAAAACTATAACTCCACACCAGAATTTATGTCAGGTTGACCACAGTCGACAGGGTACGTAAAATTCGGTATGTCTAAATTAGTTAATCTTTATGGTTACAAATTAAACAACCAATTTTCTGATACTGTGAAATGCGTGGTTCTTTGTATCCAGCTTAGAATTAATAAAGTCAAAAATTTCGAGACAATGTATAATTTAAATATTTATTTTCAAACTTTTAAGAAAAAATAACGTCTTTTCGCAATTATTTTAATGTTTTTTTTAAAAGATATCTAAAAACATACATTTTAATCTTATTTTAGCCACGATAAGTGTTTTTTTGTTCATTGTTTTTTTGTAAATGTATACATTTCAACACTCAGAATACTCTTTTTAATCAGTATATATTTTAGCTTATAAAACCTATTTTAATTGGAAACCAAGATGTTCTTCAGTCATTTGCAAAAAATAAATAAAAAAAATTGGTTACCCGCACATTTTATGCTTTTTTGTTAGGCCCTCGGTTTGCCTATATTTTTCTCACTCGAAACTAAGGAGAACATTGATTCAAAACTTTTTTTATTATTTATGATATATTAATAAATGGTTTTACACAGAGACCTTAAAAAACACAGCTTCTTACTCCCTACTTATTATATCTAACTAATTAAAGATGTTTAATTCAAGCTGTCTGTATTGAAATAAATGTTGGCCCATTTTATATTATAATACTACTAAATTTGATATATTATTTGATTCCAATTTTTTAATATTCAATTATTGTTTACTTATTCTTTTATTTTTATTTTTATTTAAATTGAAGTTTGAAATTTTAAATTTGATTTACAATTTTTATTTTCTTAAAACCTTTTTTCAAAAATAAAATAAAAGTAACATAAATAAATAAAACATATTGATAATTAGGCAACAAAAAACTTTAAAATAATTATTCTAATAACGAACAACTAAGCCTGCAATTAATAACTGCAATAGCTGATTTAATTGTTATCGAATGAATAATATTAAAGTTTTTGGTCAGATAAATCTGTGACCTTTTTACGGACTAAACATTCATATATATGCATATTGACAAAATTAATATTTGAATAAAGAAACAATGCAAAACTTAAGATTGATAAAATTATTGTTGGCAGATTGTTACATAGCATATAATAGGGTTACATTTGCAACATATATACCAACAGATTTCAAGGTAGAAAAAACTAAATATATGTATATTTATTTATAGGAGTATATACATATATTATACATTTTGGCGGTCCGTTACGATCATGCGGGTTACGAGGCGTCAATATTGACAGCGGCGGTATGCCAATGCTGTGGATATGCCCAGGGGTTTGCTTTTAAGTAATTTTATCCTCACCCAGAATGCCACGAAGATGTCCACGAGCAAAACGAGGCACACATGCAATGCGGACGGGACGCATGCATAGAAAGCTCGGTTGGAAGGCCGGATGGACGACATGAATGCATGGAAGCATTGTCAGTCGCGCAATCATCGTAATAATTCGCCTCAACTTCAACATCAACTTCAACTGGAGCCGAGAGGCCAAGCGGAAATTACCAACACGCGATATTTAATTTTAACAAAAGGTGAACCAATCATTCGTCTGCTGTGGCTGCTGTTGCGATTGGACATTGGACATCGGACATTGGACACTGGGCGTTGGACGTGGCTCAATGCATACAATTCCTCAGTGGAAGCTTCTGGGCACATTTCGCAGTGCAAACCCTTGTAGACCCGGTCACATCTGAATTTAAATATTAACAAAAACCAGTAAAAGAGTCTGTCGTAGGCAAGCCGAACAACACATACCCTTTTCGCCCGGAGTTAATCTGCTGGTTACGTAGGAGTTTAAAATATCATTCCATTTTTTAACGCTTTAATCCATATTCACTTATAGGTTTTCAGTTTCAGGTCTTGCTGCGAACTCAATATTAACAATATTTGTTAACAAAAAAAATGCTTAATTTCACACAAACAAAACATAAAATATAACTTCACATCAATGTTTGTATTATGATAGTAAATTTTATTATAAAATTTACCATTTATGCCTATCTTTATCGCATATTTATGTCACAAACTATGACATACAAACACACTTCGGTCTACTAAAATAACTCAACTTGCTTGATGGATGTCTAATTAACAATTCAATTTCATTCTTAGGCCGATTGTTTCCAATGACAGATATATGATATATTGGCCCAACCAGACATCTCCGACTTATCTAAAATCTTAAAAAAAATTAAGATATTTACCAAGTTACATAAGAGTTTTTAGGATAAAGTTGAAGGAGCGGGAATTGGTTGTATCGACCAGGTTTGTTATATATATTTTGGGGTCAGAGACATTTTGCACTGCGTACTTTATATACCATATGTAAGGGTATAATAAGACCGGAGTAATAACTTAAGAAAAACAAAGTTAACTTGCACTTGTAGAACGGAGTCCATCTGGTCACAATATATATTTATTTCCTAGTAAAATCCAAATTCAATATATCTTAACTTGAACTCATAAATATAATTTGGATATCAGCCAACACAAATAATATATTGAATCTATTAAAATATATGGTGATGCAAGATTTATTGCAAGAATTACAGATATTGTTTCTATGTAAAAGGTTAGCAACTGATTGAATAAATTATTATTTTCAAGTACGCAAATTGCTGACTCGTTTTTTAACCACAGATCACATTGCTATATGCGATCCAAATCGTAGATTCGTCCGAACCAAATTGAACATAACTTGAGATGAGCTCACATTTTCTCAAATAAAAGCATATTGAATCTTCTATATATCTGGAAAAGCTTAAAAAACTGTGAAATTTAACAACTTGAACCGACCAGAAATACAGCAAATCACAAATTTAATTTAAAATATACAGAATATATCACCGTGCTGAAAATATATCTTTTTGCTGAAAAGATTTTAGGCTATGTTAAAAGTAATAATATTTAATTTAATAACCGAATATATTTAGTCTGTATAGATCTTTACAATAATAAAAAATTGAAATAAACCCACATACAAAGAATATATAATGAAATTCTAGGGAGCTCCTCGTTTCATATATTAAATTTGCTATCGAATTTTGTAAAATTTGTAAAACTGTACAACTATGTTCAGTTTTTGGTGTTTACAGTGAAATTTTTGACTATTAAAAAATAAAAATAATAAATCAATAAGTTATTAAACTAAAATAAAAAAATTTATTTAATATTGCATTATATAATGCTTTCCAAAGTGGTTGGATATCTCGAGAGAGTTCTACCCTTGCTCCATTATGAAAACTTTGATCTCAAACAGTAGATAACATCTCAAGTGGAGAAAAAACTCATTAAACGAACAACACATTTGTATCGATATTACTATTTTACTAGTTTTAGAAATATTACATTTATATATGTATCAATATATTATTAGTTTTAGAGAGAAGCAGCTGAAGCAATTGCCAACTGTGTAAGGGAGAAATAATTTTAGGTGGCCGAGACCATTTCTTTAAATAAATATTCGAGAAATTGGAAGATTTAGGTATTCGTTTTCTATATGATGTTGAGTTATATTAAAAGGATGTCAGCGTCACGTGGAAGTTCATAGCAGGCAGCTAGTGAACGTTAGCGGAGATCACTTAGAGTTGCCAGACTTTTGTGTCCGGGAAGTACTAAAAATATATTCAGCAGCTCATAAGTAAATAAAGTAAGTTGAATACTATTAAATAATAATATAATACAATTCGAAAATTATAACATTATTAGTAAAAAAAAACATATATGATTAGATTTTAATTTCCATCAGTCTCGTCTGCCTCATTCGGATAAGGACTTAAAAGTGGAAAATCTAAACGACAGAGAAATACGAGTCAAAAGCATCAACTTCGGTTGAGGATTTTGAACTTTGAGCCGACTATTGATGGTGATATAATAGCCTCTCTGGTAGCCCCAAAATCCTAAAATGTTGAATGCAACGGAAAATACATAATTTTAAAAAGTTTAGTTCGAATAATGTAAAGTACACTCAATTCTCAATATTAGTTAGATATTTATTTGTATAATAATTACAAACACATATGCTTTTTCATTTTCACAACAAAAATAAAAGAAATGTATAAAATTAGTTTACAATGTTTCCAAAGAATTTTGACTATTCAATACCAACTAGATTCTAGAACATTTGACTTAAAAAGATTTATTGCATTTGGTTTTTTTTTTACACAATTAACGTTGCTCGTTTAATGACATTTATATTAATTAGAAGTATAAATTTGTTTGATAATAATTATTGCTTAGATACAATTGGAAAACTAGAAATTGTTGCAACTTTTATCGTTTAATAAAAACTACTAGTAGGAAGTCCGCCTAATAAATTAAATATATATAATTGTTATCATTATGTGGATATTAAACACAATTTAATTTGACTATTGCTCGGCATCGCTGGGAATTGATGTGCTCGATGATGTGCTGTTCTTGTCGGGACTTTGTGACCTGCTGTTCGGCGGGCTGGAAACCTTAGAGGCACACCATCGCACGGATAAATCCTCCGGTTCGCTATCGTCAAAGCTCTCCTTCGAGGACTCGCTGTGCACTGATGCATGACTGAAGGACTTCTTCAAGTCGTGCGTCCCCTCGTCGAGTGTCCCCTGGGGCAGCAGCAGCTCCGCCTTTGGATGCATTGAAGCAGCCGCCGCAGCAAACGCAAAGAAATTTAGGCTGGCACTAAACATCTTGCACCAATCAAGGAGCGCGCCTCCCTGGCCATCGAGATCTGTCGCTGGTGCTGTTGCAAATGTCGCGTGTTGCAACATGCTTCCAGCCGAGTCATCTTCAGTCAGCTGCAGAGATTGAGCCGTGATATCTGGAGTGGGTGTGGCTGTGGGCGTGAGCGTAATAGGACAATCATTGTTGTTGCTGTCGTTAACGAATTGCGTTTGAGTAAAGTTTGCTGGAATTTGTTGTTGTTTGGCTGGATCCCTGGCCCAGTTTTTCACACTTAGAAGCGGACTATTAAATTGCTTGGATTCCTCAAATGCGTCCGGTGGTGATTGCGACTCACTGTAATTGGAATGATTATGTATGCCCGGAGACAACTTCGAGTTGAAGAGGGCTAGCAGATTAAGTTGCTGCACCATATTGTTTGTGGAATAGCAGCCCATCACGGGTGAAGCGGAATCGGTGTCGTCTCCGGCGCCTGTGGCGCTGCCGGTGACAACTTCTGACGGGTGCAGCCCATTATTATTATGCTTGATCTTATTGAACTCTGCCAGGGCAAACTTCTCTAGAAGAGCCTCATTGTGGGATGCATAGAACTGTGAACTGCCAAAGGCGGCCAATTCCTCATAATTGCCAATGGGCATTGTTCCAAATTTTGGGGGTAGCAACTGCAATTCGAATTTGGCGCGCTTCTCGGGCGGACTGGCCAGGCCGGCCATATTGTCGGTGCCCAGCTGCCTGCACATGAAACGCAATTTTTGCTCATTTTTACACCAACCGCGAAGCGTGGATTCCGGCACTCCAATGTCGCGTGAGACACTGGCCTTAGTTTCGCCATTGTGGATGCGTTGAATGGCCCGCACTTTATCATTGGGCGTTAGATTTCTCAGTGGTCGCTTGCCACGCGTGCTCATCCGAATATTCATGTGCTGATACGCTGAGATATCCATTTTAGCGTTCAAATTCAAATTGTCAACGATCAGCGAGAGTTAAAAGCGCGTCAGTCGATTTTTCGCGAATTAAGCGAGTATTGCGGCAACTGTGTTGTTCACTCCTCGGATTAACAGAAGGATGTGATTCGAATTTGACAAACGTCGTCCTATGGCGGCAGCAAATGTCTGTTCCAAAGCGAGTTCAAAACAACTGCGGCGAAGAGCGAGACATGAACATTGGTGGCAAACAAATTGCTCTCTCAACTTAACTCTCTCCATGAGACATGCTCTCTGAGAGAGTATGCGAAAAATAAGAACAATTCAAGAGCAGTAAGTTCACCACCACAACAACTTGTTACTCTTGTCAACTTGAATTCGCTTCGCGCAAACTCTGTGCTGAACAGAAGTTAATGGGAACAGAATTGACAGGCAAACATCTTAAGCAATGAGACTCTTGATTTGTGTACGGTTTCCTATACAGCTCTCTCCCTCTCAGTATATTTCCATAAGAGCCTAACTTCTGCGGTTCGTTTGGTTTGGTATTCCTTTATCTCTGCTCTCTCTTCACCTAAGCTTTCACACTTCAAAAATGTGCACACTTACATATTTGCATATCTTATATATATATATATGTGCGTACATATGTATGACTGCAGATATACAAATGTATTTTCAGAATTGGGCTCTTTGTTCCGATTTAGTATTCCTTACCTTTAATAAAAAGTCATAAACAGGTATGCAGCCAATAACATATTAAACTGTGCAACCAACAAAGCTACTACGAAAGCATATAAGGGTAGGGGCAGAGTATCTCCTTGCGCAATCTCGACGGCAGCATTTTAATAAGAATTTTCCATCAACTTGTTCAAATACTCGCGGCTCTTCTCAGCTGTTCTGAAACAGCTGCAACGGTATCGATTGTTTATCAATAAAATATCAATAGCAATGCTGTAAATAAGCTGCATAGAGTTGGTACATTAAAACATTAGGCTGAGAATCCCCGCGCAGTTTAACTAGAAAATTCGTATGGCTCGTATCTCAAAAAATTATTTATATCAACTTTCTTATATCATTTTATACGCTTGAAAAGGTAATGATTAATTTAGTTTTTCGAATCATTTTTAAATGATGTTTATTTGAATTTCTATTGATCTGAATGATCAATACCATATATACCTTACCATATGTATATACTGCATAATTTTTTCTAGAATTTTAAAAGAATATGCAAGAACGTTAAACGGATGAAGTTGATGAGCAACATTAATTCCTCTTCCTTAGCAAAAGTGTGATTTCCAGGTGGTCCTTTTAAATTCCATTGCTAGACTGTTTTTATATTTTTAAAACTATACACTTTGATTTTAGTTTAAGGTAAATCGTCAAAAGCGAATTGCTGTTTTTTTTTTTTGGATTTTTTACACTAATCTGTTAACTAAGGTCTAGAAAGGAAACACGCTGCTTTATCCATGGCAACTTTAACAGACTTTGTTAACCAAAAACTGTAAATTATTCTAGTACCATATTCGCAGATTTGTGATTTAATTAGCTTGCTATTGGGAAAAAAATTTAATAACACCAGCCAGTGGATTTTGAAGACGGATGTTTATTAATTTAATAAGCTTTACAAATAATGGCGCTTAGAATAGGTATATTTGCATTTATTGATATGGTAACATTTTTCTTTGGAGTCGAAATTAATCGTGGATTTGGGTGTAGCTTTTGTAATAAAAAATATATATATACTTCATTTGTATTTGGTTCATAAAATAATTCAATATCAAATTATATTATTAAAGCAAATATGCATTATGCAGAGCTTGATAAGTACTTCATAAAAATTCTTAATGAATAATTTATTTTAATTTATACATTGTCATTATGAAAAATATACTCTTAGTAAAACAGAGCAAAACACGACCATTTTCCCTTTAATCTTTAACTCACGCTTTAACTATGCTTACTATGCTTATCGTTTAGGTTATTTTAAAACTTCTTAACTTAGCTTATTGCTCATCAATTTAAGTAAATTCTTGGCAGCAGCATGTCAAAATAAGCTCAATAGCATACGATTTTGTTAATTATGACGATATATTTATGACGTCAATGAATAGGATTTCAATTTTAAACTCCTCAGCTGTGGCATGAAAGTTTACATTGTGTATGTATGCACACTCAGAAACTTTTATAAACATACCGTAGTCTTTAAAGCGAGATACTTTCATCACATAAAATTTTGGAATACTCAATATAAATATTATAAAAAAAAAATTTTATGTCGAGTCGATTCTTCAAATTTTCTGAACTAGCGTAAAAAAATAAATTAAAAGGCATTTATTTCAACAAAGAGGTCAGAAGAAAGTGCAGAAAATCCATTACAACTAACAATTAAAAACCTGGTCAAAAAACTTGTGGGATGCTTCGAATGGGCTGAGCTGAGGCCACAAGGCGGGTTGCGGTGTTAACTAACTAAGGTGTTACTCGGACCGTGCCGAGTGACTGTACCAAATTGAGAAGCTTGATGAAAAGAATTATGATTCTTGGTGCATACAGATGCGAAGCGTGTTGGTGCATGCGGATCTATGGGATGTTGCGTCGGAGGATTTAAAACAGTCTGATGTGGGCGAAAATATTAACTGAAGTGAGTTGGATCGTAAGGCATTGGCAACGATCACGCTAAGTGTTAACACATCGCAATTTGGATACATTAAGCATTGCACAACGTCGCAGGAGGCATGGATTAAGTTGCGCGATGTCCATCAGCCAAGCGGGCCGGTTCGTAAAGTCCCGCTTTACAAAAAGTTGCTCAATTCTCGCATGACGGAGAGGCACAGCATGGCTAGCTATTTGATCACATTTAACGAAATCGTGGATAAGCTTGTCGGAGTTGGAATAGAAATAGTTGACGAGCTCAAGGTCATTATTTTGCTTTCCAGCCTTCCAGACAATTATGAGAATTTCGTTGTCGCCATCGAGACGCGCGACAGTCTGCCAGCATTTGAAATTCTGTGCATAAAGTTGAAGGAAGAAGGCGAGAGGAAAGAAGGCGCAGAGAAGCAGAGCGATATCGCGCAGGTCTTTACAGTTAGACAACGGCATAACGCTACTGCAAAGGTCACCACAAAGAAAAAATTTAAATTGTTACGAATGTGGTGAAACAAGGCATATTAAAGCGAACTGTCGCAGATTAATTCCCAAAAATTAGGTAATAGCGAATGTATACTCGAGGCCAAACGAGTAGGAAATCTGTATACGTTTGAAAGTCATCGTAACAGATGTTATGCAGCGGTTGAGTCGGACGGCGAGTTGTGGCATAACAGATATGGTCATCTCAATTATGATAGTTTGCGTGAAATGGCAAACAAGACGCTGGTGCGAGGAATGGAAAATGTTGTCGTGAACGCAACGGGTGCTGAACAAGGTTGTCGTGCAGCCATTTCCGGGATCAACAGAAAGCCGAGCGGAGGAACTTCTGGAACTGGTGCACACTGATGTGTGTGGTCCTTTCGAAACGAAGTCTCTTGGCGGCTCTAAGTATTTCCTCACATTTATTGATGTCAAGTCAAGGCGGATTTTTGTGTATTTCCTGAAAGGAAAGGACGAGGTATTTCGCAAGTTTGTGGAGTACAAAAATCTGGTAGAACGTCAAACAGGAAGGATGATCAAGTGTATTCGCAGCGACAATGGACGCGAATATGTGAACAAAACGATCAACGGGTTTTTGAAAACCAATGGAATTGCACGGCAATTGACGGGGCCGTACACTCCGCAACAAAATGGTGTTTCTGAACGAACTAATCGTACGCTTGTGGAGATGGCTAGATGCTGGATGATGATGAAGAGGTTGACTCCAGCGGCGAAGACATCACATCTCGGTTAGATGCTACGGATCAAAGTAATGCGTAAAGCCTTTGAAAAGCTGAAAAAAGAGCAGATCCCATGAGTTGGACCTGGTAGACCGAAATTGCATAGGGCGGGCAGACCTGGACGCCCAAGGAAGCAATAAATTATACTCAGCGCTATGGTTACAAGTGAGGTACCCATTCCAACAACCTACGAGGAGTCTATGCGCGGTTCGCATGCTTCGTTTTGGCAAGAAGCAATGCAAAAGGAGTATGAGGCTTTGATTACGAATCAAACCTGGCAGCTGGCAGATTTACCGAAAAGTCATCGTGCAATTGGTTGCAAGTGGGTCTACAGTTTGAAGCGGGATGCTCACGGCCAAATAGAGCGTTTTAAACCACGACTGGTGGCAAAAGGATGCGCACAGCAGTACGGTGTTAATTACGCTGGGACGTTTTCACCGGCGGCAGAGTTGCAGTTGTACCTACATCAGATGGAAATTTGTACTGCGTACCTGAACAGTGATCTCAGAGATAATGTTTACATGAAGCAACCGCAAGGATATTCTGAAGGAAATCAGGCGGACGAAGTGTTGCTGCTAAGAAAGGCGATATGTGGATTGAAGCAATCTGGAAGGGAGTGGATCTCCAAGCTCGACAGCATGTTAAATTTGAATTGAATTGTAAGCGTGTTTGCATTGTGGAAGGGTGTTGAAAATTATGTTATTTTACATTCGATGCAACCGTGCATGTTCAATTATGAACATGAGACGCGATGAAGCTCAGCTAGTTGTTAATGGCAAAATATCATATAGAGACGACTTTCAAATGGCTGCAGTTAAAGCTCAGCTATTTTAAGATAAATAAACATCACATTCTTAGTTCTCTTTGATCGATCGGAAATTCAAGTCGCGGCGCGGTATTCGACATCGCTTGCCGAAATATAATTTGTTTAAGTGCTCAACTCGGAGCTTACAATTAACAATTATAACTCTTTTAAGTTTGGCCACGAAGGCAAATAAACTACATTTATATTAATGCAAATTTCGTTCATTTTTATTTATGTATTTTGAAAAGTTCGATAGCTATTGAAAAAGCTCAATAGCTCAACATTTCTAAGAAGAATAGACCACACATAGAGTCACTCTACAAACGCTGCAAAGTTCAGCTAGTTTAAGAATAAACATCACATGGAGTCGCCCTACAAGCGACTCCGTTAATATAAATAAACGTAACATGAGGTCGCCTTACAAGCGGCTTCATATGTATTTGGGTTTAAGATTTTTATATAAAATAAAGAAATACTCATCAGAGCAAACAGTTCGATTCTAAACGTCGTCTCATCGTGTTGACTACATCCTGTACGTGTTTCACACATTGCATCAATACATATCTTAAGTCTATCTTTATTCGATACTTATAATGTTAACTATAAGACAGTCTTGAATATATATTCTTATTTAGGCATCCCCTGATTTGGGGAAAGGCATTCGCTTTTTATTTGACTCGATATCCAGAGTTACGAACTCGGATGTAATAAAAGACAAATTAAAAAGTGAGTCGCAAACATGAATGAGTTGTACCAAATTGAGAAGCTTGAAGAAAAGAATTATGGTTCTTGGAGCATACAGATGCGAAGCGTGTTGGTGAATGTGGATCCAGGGGATTTTCAGGTGTCTGATGTGGGCGAATATATTAACTGGAGCGCGTTGGATCGTAAGGCATTGGCAACGATCACGCTAAGTGTTAACACATCGCAATTTGGATACATTAAGCATTGCACAACGTCGCAGGAGGCATGGATTAAGTTGCGCGATGTCCATCAGCCAAGCGGGCCGGTTCGTAAAGTCCCGCTTTACAAAAAGTTGCTCAGTTCCGGAATTGTCGCCGATTAATTGCCAAAAATTATAAATTAGCGACTGGACAGGGCAATTGCAGCTTACTAAACGCATTGGATGCAAGCAGTTTTAAAAAACTCGGCTGGTGCTTGGACAGAGTCATATGTGTTGTAATAGCAAATGTTTACAAAGTTTGAGGCGCATACCGAAACGATCTGTTTGGCGGACGCCGGTACCTTGCAAGCAGAACGCAGAGGTGAAGTCAAAATAAAAACGGATTTGTGTACACTGACACTAAACAACGTATTGTACGTACCAACTCGTTCCACGGGGGTAGGTAGAGTAAAGGGTGGGAAATAAGGTTTTGATGTAGCGGTTGTTGGATCCGTGAGATCATCCTTATTTTTCTCCACAATCCAAGGGCCGTCTTCCCTTAACTGTTTGGAGTTAAAAAAGAAAGTGCCAAGGTGCATTGGTGCGAAAGCCTGACCGGCGGCTATAAAGCGGAGCCACGGGAACCAGGAGTCACGTGGTGGCTGTGGTTTAATACCTATATGCGGGTAAAGTTTCGGCTTGACGTGTGGTTGCGTACTCAACAGGGTGCCGAGATCCCAAAGATCGGAAGTCGTTTAAGATAGGCGGCGCTCAAGACCAAGAGAGGAAGTTCACGACCAAACAGAAGTGACTTCAATTTGGTACCTGCGGGTCTAAAAGTCCCAATGGGGCGCTAATTGAACGCAGAATTTCAATTCTGTGCTTGGCACCGTGAAATTAGGCTGTAAAGGCTGGCGTTCACGTAAACAATAGGAACAATTACTGTACGGACCAAAATTGACGAGCAATTTCATGTCTGTGGGACAAGCCGTAGCAAAGAAGTGCAAGGTATATTTCGATGCAAGGAGTGCACGAGTATTCCAAGGCGGGAAATGTATACTCGAGGCCAAAATAGTAGGAAATCTGTATACGTTTGAAACTCATCATAACATGTAATGCACAGATATGGTCACCTGAATTATGATATTTTGCGTCAATAGAGCGTCAATGGACGCGAATATGTGAACAAAACGATCAACGGGTTTTTGAAAACCAATCGAATTGCACGGCAATTGACGGTTGCGTACACTCCGCAACAAAATGGTATTGTCGAACGAGCTAATCGTACGCTTGTGGAGATGGCTAGATGCGTATTGGATCAATCAGGCATGGATCAGTCACTGTGGGCAGAGGCAGTAAACACAGCTGTGTATTTGCGCAATCGTGCAGCCACAAAGGCACTGCTCGGGATGACTCCAATGGAAGCGTGGACTTGCAAGAAACCATCGATTAGGCACCTAAAAGTTTTTGGTTACATTGCAGTGGCACTGGACAAGATTCGTCATAAGAGCAAGTTTAAATATTTAAGCCCAAAGGGAAAGAATACCGCATGGTTGGCTACTCAGTGCAGGCAAAAGGCTATCGGCTCTACGATGCAGAATCCAAGACAGTTGTCGACAAAAGAGATGTTCTCTTTGATGAGGCCAGCTATCTTGAGAAGGCAAACGGCGAAGCAATAACATTTGATATGGCAAATGTAGGTCATCGAGTAGAGCAAGCTGGCGAAGAGGATGAGGAGTCCACAACTTACATCCTAACAGAATGTATTGCCTTATCCAGGAAAAGATGCAGCATCCTAGGAACGCATGTTATGAGTGTCAATGACATAGAAGAACTCAACCCATTAAAGATTCGCATTTGAGAAGCAACTGGGGTGATGTAGGAGCTAAATGCTTAGATGGGGGCACAATAGATCTAAAAAGTCGTAGTGCACAACCCCTAATTTTATATAACAATTAAAAAAAGCTACTAATTTGACCATCGAGAATCCAGATGCTAGCGGCCTTCAAAATATAAAATACACTGAGTCGGAATTAGGCGATGCAGACAAAGGCAGACAACTATAAGGACTAAAACCCAGACACACATCCAGTTTCAAATCTAAAAGACAAGAACAATCACAAATTGCAGTCAAATGATTTTTCCGAATCCTTTGACAATATGAGGCTGGGAATAGCCAGTGCCATTCAAAGAAATTCCTCATAAATAAAAAAAAACGTTTCTGTAAACAATTTATCTCTTCAGGGAGGTGCTATAATAAGCCAAGCTATAATGCAATTACTTTCCCATTAAAGGTTACAAAATCTCCTGTAAAAATGCACATAATTTAGATAAAATCGTAGATTATTAAGTTCAACTAAAAACTAAAATTAATACAGAAGTTTCATAATATAACGAAATTAATAAATAAAATATTAAGAATTTAAGTCCAATAAATGTGAGTATCTTTCAATTAAAATTAATAACTTCTCTTTGGCTTATAAGCTTTGGCATGGAAAAATATTACATTGCCGTTTAATTCAAACCTCCTTGTTTTCATTGTGTTCAAATTAACAATCACTGGTCATTATTTTTAATTTTTCCGTTAGACTTTATATGTTTAACATCGTAGGTAAAGTGATCCCATTTCATAGAGTCCACTCTTTAAACATATTAAATCGCCTACTTGGGTAAATTTAATAGGTAAATAGATACAGTTGGCAGCATTTCAATAATAAGTACGCAATTAGCCGACTCTGGTATTACAAAATATGTAGGACGAGACATCTATTAATACATGAAAGAAATTACAAAGATGTGCAACCGCATTAAGACAGTCAGAAAATTGGATAATTAAATTAATCACGCAACCTATTATGCTATAAAACAATAGCATTACTAGAATTACAAATAACTCGAGGTAATCCGGAATAAATACAAAAGAGGTATGTATCAAAGCTACTACTTACAATTCACTTATAATTTACGACAAATAAAACAAAATTCAGAATGTTATTTGAAAGTCATTGCAGTGTAAGCCTAAATTAAATAAGTTGATATTAAAAAATATCAGCTGATTCTGTTCAGGGAAAACGGACATGCGCAATCAATAATCCTGACTTTTGCAGCATTATTTTAATACTTCTGTTATTCTACATTCTAAAAAATGTTAACAAAAATAAATAAAAAAAAAAACTACAAAATTGTACATATATTTGGTCACACTATTGAAAACAAAATTAATTTGCGACAATTTTATATTAGGATAAATTGACTTGGCTTGCATTTATGAAAATTATATTGTGCTGATGCCATATCTATGAGTAACCCTTTGGTAGACACGGGGTTTATCAAAGTTTTGGACCTTTCCTTAATACAAAAGCTATCTAAATGTAAATATGTAATTGGATTTTATATTAATAAGTCACGTTTTTTTTGAACTTTATTTAAGCGTCCAGCCTGAATGCAAGTAATTTGGAAATCGAAATAGATTTTAATAAAGAGATAGTAGTAAAAATATTTTATGCAACTAAATTGTAGAACATTTGACTAATTATTTAGAACCTCTTGTGCTTCTTGACCTTAACGAAATATCTGGAACATTTTCATAATTCTTATCGCAGTTCTTAAAATATCCATCATATTTGCTAACATCTCTGACAACTCCAGAAGATGACACCATCGCCGGTAAAGCTCTTAAAAAGCCATGTAAGCCGGACGGAATAGGAGGCGTTGGTGGCACTGAAAATCCAATTCGATTATACAAAAACGGCATTATACCGGTAATATTCGTGTGGTGAGTTAGCACTGCCTCCAAATCAGACTCTTGAGCGTGCATTAAAAATAAACTATAGGCACTAGTTGGAATCATTCCAAAATGGTCAAATGAATCTACATACGACTCTGTATCTCTCTTGTAAATTTCCAAGAAATCTCCCAACAATTTAGCCACCATTGCCGAACGAGCTTTGCTGACGTTTTGCGTGTTGCGAAACAATATTGGGGGTTTTACCCCCCCACCATACTTATTTAAAAACTTGAGTATAATCTTTTCATGACTGTCTTTGGGTTCTTGCGTCAATCGTCGTAGAACTGACTCTAAATATAAACAAAATGTCTGCCGTGCTTGAAAGTGAGTTAATGTCGACCCACTTCCAATTTTCTTTAGCATCTGCTTGCGAAGCCTTCGTCCTTCCTCTTCACACTTCTCAACAACTTGCTTCTTTAGAAATGGAATCTCTGAGTCCGTTTCCAAGGCTCGCTCGTACTGTCTTATACGACTTTCTTGACAATTATCGTCTTTAACGCATCTCGAGCCCGGGCAGTACAAATTTGAGTGCAACATTTGATTGTAATTGTGCTGCGTGACTAACGTTTGAAATGTTTGACCTTGGACAGTTGGTGTTGATATTGGAATTCCATTTGCTGAGTCTAAAAAGTGTCCGTATCGCTGCATTGAGTCGTCTGTGGGAAATATGCGAACAAAGCCTCCACGTCTGCTATATTGCAATCGTGCACTGCGCAATATACGCTGATCTTCTTGAGTCAATGGTGCTAATCCCAAACTCTTCTTTTTTATTTTTGTCGATCGATGTGTATTGTTTGATTCTGTTGTATCTGTTTGTCTTTGGCAGCTAGAGCTACGAAGTCGTGTGTTTTTACTATCGTAATGAGATCTCATTTCTGGACTAAACGCGGGTATACCAACACAGGTTAGCATGTCTGTGACAAGACATGCCTTTACTTTAGTGTCCAGTGGACTGTCTACACCCATTGAGGGAGACAGGTTAACTTCAAGTAACCATGGCTTTAGCGTATTATCAATTAATATATCGAAACCATAAAGTTCAAAGCAGTTGTTAACGTTAGGTACAAACATTCTGCATGCGGAGATAATAGTTTGCGCACAAGCAAGAACTGCCTTAATTATAACATCTTCGATGTTTAGCATTAGTAAATGAGTGTCGCATCCCTGAAGTTTCAGATGTCTTAAGAGGGCTGACAACGTCCACTTATGACCTACATCCTCATCCTGGGCATCTGATGATCTTATATAATCAGAATGATATTTGTTGATGCTATAGTTACAAAGATGCATACAAGGATTCCACAAATTATCGGTGTTTCTGTCGTACCTAACAGTTGCCAGTCTGACGATACCCTCTTCGTACAGATAAATAATAAGTGGATCAAAAGATGTGACCAATACATACACTCTCAAATCGCACTTATGACCATCAATACAAAGTGGATCAACGATATATTTGGATACTAAAACTTGCTCATCCTGTGGTATCTGGTCTGGCTGCAAACAAAGTTGTTTTTATTAAATTACTACATTTATTGCAACATATCAAAATCAATTTTACCGAGCTCACAATAAATATACCACGTCCTCTGCTGGATGCTGCTGGTTTAACAATCCAAGGTCCTCGATGTTTATTATGGGCAAATATTAAATCGCGCGATTCTAGCGGAAGAAGAAAAGACTGCGGCACAATGTCAAAATGTTTCATTCCACGCAAGTGTTGCATGCGTTCAATATTCTTGTAAAGTCTATCCTTTCGTGTTAGTTCATAAGACCTAAGCAAGAAAACATTGAATTGTAATGATTATTCAAAATATAATTTTTTCATAAAATTAATCAATCATAGGTGGGTGTCATGTTGATTACCCAAACTAATGAATACATTGTATAAATAATACATTCACTAAAATCAAGAAAATCAAAATTTACTTGAAGTCTGCAAGAACATTAAAAGAAAAAATTGCTTTAAATAATGAAACAATTTGAGGCAAAAAGATTTAAATTTCCCCATGATCTAAATCTAGTTTTTTTATATATATTAAAAACATTTTTGTGGGCTAGTATTTAACAATTACAGTTTGTCAATGCTTATTAACAAAGTTAAAGTGGCTCATATATATTTGGAAATTTATCAATCTTTAAAATTATGAAAAGTAATTGAAAGTTGAGTGGAATTTCAAGAAAAACATATCTTGTGGAGTTTGGTGCGTCTATTTCTACTTTTAAATGCTGAGGATGTCTAGTTTTACTACTACGCAGATACATAAATAAGATGATCGCTATTTAAAATCTTAGTACGAATTTGTTGAGTATACGTATTCTCTAGAATCCACAAAATAACGATTTCCAACCACATATGGTCTTTGCAATTAATTATTCGTTAAGGGAATTTATTTATTAATTTTAATTTTGTTATGGGTGACATTATGTTTAGAAGAAACATACCAAATAGAGGCAAAGAAATAATGTAATTGAACAGGATATGCATTTTCCAGGTTATTTTGATTAGTTGGTTAGTTCATTAACACATAACAAAGAGACGGTTTCAAAACCAATTTTACTTAATATGCATTATTTGTTTGTATTTACTTACCGCGGAAAATGGTTAACTCGTTGATACAGCGATAAGTTCCGTAATGTGTCAAGTTTCATATGAACACCGGTCCATAGCAAATTAAAGTTTGATTCACCCTGAACTTCAGTTAGTCCATGAACATTAAAAATTTTCCTTAACAATTTTGTTTCAGTTTGGATAAATTTATATGTTATTTTCAACTGATGTGCTGGCATGTTTGTTCCACATTCGTTGTCTTCCTCGCTAAACGCCTCCTCTTGGTCTTCTTCACTAGTATTTATTTCTAAATTGGCTTGAGAACCAGTTATGGAATCATGACCAATTTCTGCCATCAAAAGGTTTTTATCCTTTTGATGCTTTGTTCTTGACTTAGATTCATTATATTGCGATTCATCTCCATCACTCGATACTTCTTCACATGAAGAAAATGAATCATGCGATTTCGTTGTAAAATTATCAACATTATTGAACTTTGTCAGCTTATTAACAGACTCGTATAGTTTCCCTTGAGATGGATTATTTTGTTGAGTTTTGCCAATTGTTGGTGACTGAGCTCCTTTTAGACCCACCTTGTTCGGAGTGGAGCATACTTGACCATCGCCTTTTTTTTTATCCACTTGTGCAGGCGTTGTTTCTAATAGCGTTTTTCTAGTCTTTGGATTAAGTATGTTAGTGCGGAAAACTAATACTGCTTCACGAGAACCAAGTTTTCCACTTGTAACCCAGTCATCATGATGTATGTACTTGTCGCTATAATTAAATTTTAAACAATATAAGTTTATGGCAAAATTTACATGAGTATCCAAAATGCAATATTGGTATTTATGAAGGATATATCGATATTACTTATTCTGCATCAGCATCCGCAGCTGGGTCTCCTTTCTTTCAAGATTTAAACCCTATTATTATTAAACTACGAGTATGCTTTGACTTCGCCTGAGCATTTGATAATATCCTACACGACAAATGATTTAATGAAAATAAACTCATTAAATTAAATGTTTCTAATGGTCAATAAGTGTTGCATACCAAATTTCGGCCAAACTTAGCATTAAAAATATAGTTTTCCCAATTCTTGCCATAAATGTTTAATTATTTTAAAAATTTATAACTCCAATTTTTTATTCGCTATTCATTTTGTTGTTTAGCTTTTAAATTTTAATTCAATTTATCAGATATAATTTTAATTTTTAATTTAACTCTTTCTGCTTGTGGTTCACTTTAAATTTACAAATAATTAAAAAAAATACCTTTTAATTTTGGTAAATAACTATTTTTAATTTGATATATGGACAATTTACTTTTCCATCTTCTATATAAGTTTTAAAAGCTTCACGAGTTTTTTGAATTAATGAAAAAATTATTAAATACATTGCCAACGCCCATACAATTTTTGTCAATCTTCATTTTACACATCTTGACTGACATGAACTATTCTACAAATTTATATTTAGCTGAAGTTTTTACATTCTAAGTATTTGAAATTAGGAACAAAGTAAATTAAAGCGTGAAAATAAATATTGATTGAGCCTCCATAGTAATTTGAGAGTTCATATCATGCAGACTACCTAGTTTTATATAAATGCACTTAACAAGATCCAAAATTCTAAATTGCCAAAACCTTTCTTTTAGACACTTATGAAAAAAGTATAGCAAGTAAGAACAATAACTTACGATGAATTTATGTGCGCATCACACAATGAAGAACCAGGCATGGCAATTTCTGGAATATTAAAAAATTAAAATTATTTATTTATTTCTTATTTTATTAAAAGTCTAAAAAGACTTTATTCTGCATTGCAGTGATATAAAATATGAAGTATTTATACAATTAGGGTTAACTTAAAACTGTAAAATTCTGAACTAAGTTTGGTTATACTAGCCACTGTTGAGAGCACATCACTTTAGTGACGATTCAACTATATCTGATAGACCAATCTTATCGAGCTAGTTACCGATCTAAAAGTATTATCTTATGTGCATGCTTGCACTTTTTTTCAAATAAATCGAGACTTAGCTTGGTCATCGGTGCTGAAGAGACAGTTCAGGTGTTATGTGCTTATGTCTCAAATGGGCGTCAAATATACCTTTTTTCCTTTGCTGCGACGTTGTTATTCCGTATAAATAAACAATTCTGTTTAACTGTTCACCAATTTCGTAAGCATCATCATCTCAAAATTTTTGGGGACACAGTAATTAGCGGAGGCGTTGGCGAAGGTACTTTCAGATATATCGATTTTGAGGCAGGTGTGCAGGTGACCTTAAACTATTCTGTACATTATGGTAATTTAACTTGTCTCAAGCCATTATTCGAGTGCATCTAGCATCCAGAAGATAAGCGAGAACTTGTTGAAAATAAGGGACATCGTCTTTAATCATATTTGGGAAACAAATACACAGTGACAGTTGCGCGAAAAATTTTCGTACGATTGCCTGAAAAACATAACTTTTTTCGATCCTTATCTTTGGATGGTTGGTAGAATGAATCATTTGCGTTTTCTTATAATATTTTACTCACACAAATGACAACAGCTGCGTTCAGCAGCAAAGTTCCATTTTATTTAAGAGCATACACAAAATGGGAGCCCATCCAAAATTTCGATAGGTCGACATACGCAAGAATGCTTACATTGTCGGTTTAAGTTGAATTTAAAATATCCACTTCACACTTAATATTTAAAAAAAAACAAAGATTATGATCAAAAGACAATTTGACAGCCATGTAATAGCAAAGTTTCGGAAGTATTTTCCCGCGACTATGCTTAGATTTTTTTCCTAGTATTAGAGTCTAGTATTCGTTCATTAACAGCTTGAAATCCCATATTAAGGAAGCAGGACATAATATAACTAACACTAATTTATGACCTATATATATATATATATATATATATAATATATATATAATATATAATTTATATAAATATATATATATATATATATATATATTTGATATTTGATTAATTAATTAAAATTTTATATATATACGATTTTGGAAAGTGTACTCTTTTTTCAGGGAAATCCTTACAAAATCAATGTTCTCAATTACATTGTAGAAAGGAGGATTCAAGTTTATTTTGTATTGGAAATTATAGATTAGTTCGAATTTTAATAAAAAAAAATACCGTGATGCTGGCATGAAAATTAAACTGTAGAGGAGTATATTATCATTTTAGATACATTTTTTATTTATAGATATTTCAATTAATACGAGTATTTATAACTTTATGTACATGAGAGCAATTATTTTGTACATTTTACAATTAATACAAGTTTGATTTCATATCATAAGAAGCTTAAACAATAATTACAGCTAAGCCGCACTTTGTTTCTTTTTCCTCCAGTACTATTATCAGTCGGACCAAAATTATATTTGCTCTCCATGATAATGGCACTAAAAGTTCCTCTTGTTTCGAAACACATCGTGAGTCTGCCCAGTTGATCCTCCACTGTCAAAATGCTGATTGTGTTGGGAGTCCTGCTGGTTTCCATTTCGGAAGTAATCCATATGATTGATGTGTCTGATTCCTCCGTTGTTGGTACCAACCATATTTGCAGTGAAGTAATTATTACCAGTTTCATTGTTATGCGTACCACTTATTAAATTAGAGTTTGGGAACTCGTTGTAGTTTGTTACAAAAGCAGCACGATGATTATTATAATTAATGTTCTGCGTTTGCCGAGATGGCAGCGTTGTGCGTGAATTAAAGTTATTATTGGCGGTATACTCTTGGGTAGGAGGCCACTGATTTTGTAAAGCAATTCTATTTTTATTCGTTGTTGTAGTGTCCTGGAGTTTCTGTTGCTCAAGATGCGAATAAACTTCAACTATATGCTGGAGCTGTGCTTGGTTAATTTTAGTTTTCCCCTGAGAAATCAGCGAGGAAGCTAGCTTAGCAGCAAGTTCGGCTTTATCGAGATTATCTGAGTTTTTGAACGAGAATTTTGTGTTTAGTCTATTGTTTAAAGACTTGTGCTGGGACTCAACCAAGTTATTGTTGAGCTCTGCTGTGTTGCTGGCTTTTGCTTGTTCTGCCTGTATTTTAGTTGCATACTCAAGTAATTGTTCAGTGTCGATAATTGCCCTTTTCAAAGCGCGTTCTTGAGGAGGATCTAAGATTTTCGAAATTACTAGACCTGTAAACTTTTCTTTTGCCGTTTCCAATATAGAGCAATTCTCATTTGTGAGCAGTAAAATGTCCGCCTTATTTGGACGCAATTTAATAATTTGCAGTGCCTTAGCCAATAGTTCCGTGATACTCGGTCCCAAACTTCCCAAATGATCCTCCAATGCAGTTAAAAGGCGAAGTACGTGTATTACATTTACTTCTGTGAATTCGTTGGGCTTAACAATATTTTCGCCGCCATTTTCATTTGTCTCATTCGGACTAACGTGGTCCAATGCGTTATCAGAAATGTGAACATGATATTTTGAGTTGGATAATTCAGCGTTGGTCATTGGCAAACATAACCGTTCACGGCACTTAACTTTGATGTTCTCAACATCTTGATTATAGAGCTCCTCTAGGCGAGCATTGAAAAACAGAATCCATTCATTTTGAAAATTGTAAGTTCGATGATTTATGCCTGCGGCAATGAGCTCATCCCTGCGCCGTTTCCAAAATTTTTGCCATTCTTCATTATAGAGAGGGTGTTTTTCGGGATCGGATGTATATAAATCAAATGAGGCATTCAATTCCCGCACACTCTGATCGACCATATGGCGATAGGCTTGCCAAATGTCACCATCTTGTAATGGGGACAACGATCTACGCTCCATGTCCCATTGGGATAAGATTAATTGGTTCGTCGACCGCAATCGCTTTCTATCAGAAGAATTCGATCTTGATCGCCTACGTTTCAAATTTGTTGACGCTTGACGATGTCGATGCATAGGTTGAGTATTCTGCTTCGTGTCCCTTAAAAACATATCAACCATTCGCTTATACGTCTGATCATCTACGGTATCCGCGACGACTCTAGGCTCGTGATTGGGATTGGAATAACACGAGACGAGATTTTGATTAGCAATTAAATTTATATGGCTGTTGTTAAAGTTATTGAATGCAGACGAATCGTTACTTAGGATATTTTGCGTGTTGCTCTTGATAGCGTTTTCAATCAGGATATCCACATCCTTTGAATTGACAACATGAGTAAATGAGGGACCAAGATGCTCGGAAGCGTGTCTGCGATGAAAAACTGTTGCAACAATGCTTTGTCGATTTTTACCAAAAGTGTTTTCAAAGGCAAGGTATGCCTTTTCTCTGCCGTGATGTTTTTCAATTGACATTGCAAGCTTTTCTAATATTGGTGATAACACTTTAAAGACCATGTCCTCCGGAATATGTGCAATATATTTTTTATATTGCCGCATAGCCGTTGGGAAATGTTTTTCACAGTACTTTAAACGATGATTGTAGCCAATCAGATGGTTTTGCATTGAGATCTCATCGGTAGTAATGTCACATAAGCTGCATTGAAATCTTGCTGCTTTGTCTTTCGCAAATTTGACAATTTTGATAACGTACTCAACTCCCAAAAGTCCCATTATTTCACTAACATTTGATGCCGATTCAAATGTTAAGCCACGATGAACGGCAGCCGACAATGTTGGAAGATAGTTGGGTCGATTTCTATTATCCACCTTTCCCGTTTCAGACCTGCTGCTCGGTGCAATTGTGTAATTTGGACGCTTGTCTTCCTTTTGGCTGCAAATGTCGACTTTTTTTAAAGGCTCAGATACAGATAACATTGCCACATCAGCATCAATGTCTTGGTTTTTGTGTACATCATTGCTCTGACTTGTTTTCTGTGAATTTTTTTCAGTTATCAATTTCGATATTGGAAGACAAGAAATTATTTTTAGCTTTGGATTTAATACATTTATTTGAGCTGCAGATTTTAAAGTTTTTTTTTTTGCAGGGCTAACCACCATTTCTTCTTCAACTATACAAAGATCGCTCTGATCCGATATTATATCTAAGTCAATGGATTCCAAAATCTCGTTTTGCTCCAATTCATTTTGACATTCCTTAGTTGGTTTTGAATTATTGCTTACAGTCAAATGTGAACTATCTTTAGATTTCTGTAAAATATTTTGAGTAATCTGATCATATTCATTATTTGTTTTTTCTTTATCATCATTGCATTTAGCTAGCTGTTTTTTCTGATTAACTGACGAATTTGTTATTGTTACCGAGATCAGTTCCTTAGAAGAAAAATTGTTCGTAGCGATGGCTCTCTGATTAGAATCTACTTTGGCTGCATTAAGAACAGTAGATTTAGTAGTAGTAATTTTGTTAGATACTGGTTTTGTTAATGTTAATGGCTTAGAAGATGCTTCTTTAGCTTGTAGTTTATTTGGCTGAATAGTGGGCAATTGTTTTTTCTTTAAATCACCGATAATTTCTGCTGGTTTTTCCTTGTCTTTTATATTCACATTTGGATTATTTGTTTGCTTTTGAAAAGGTTTAATATTATTTGATACATCTTCATTTCCAGTTTCTTTTGGCAAATTTATTTGCGTCACCGATTCCATCTTAAAAATATGTTTCTTTCCAGAAAGATGCTGAATCAGATTTGTATCTCCAAATTGAGTCACCTCGCAAACTTTACATAAATACTTTTTTTTCATTTGGTTATCACAAGTAGCCATCGTTTCCCATTTGCTTGAATTTTTAACTCTAAATTTCACTCTCAATACCTCTTTTAATGACAATGTTGGTAGTAACGTTGAAAATTCAGTTCTATTAAGCATTTCTTTATTGTTTTTATTTTTTTCGGCCATTTTTAGCTTTAAGTGGTACGTTCCATAAAATTAACTTTTCTTACTTCTGCATGGTTGGCTGATAGATATATTTATATATATATCAATTACATCTATTCAAATATATTGCGTTATTCGATTTTCATTGTTCCTTTTGTATTGCTATAAAATTTAAGGAAAAAATACTTTTATAAAATAAATAAAGTAATTAATAAAGAAAGCATACACATCTTCTCTGCCTCGAAATTCCAGAAGCACATTAAATGGGCTAAATTCGAGTTATGTAAAAATTTAAGCAAAGGCGACCATAGACATACTATTAACATAACCCGACACCCCACCAGAGGTTGTAAAAATGTATGTCATCTCCGACTCTTATAAGGTATAAATTCCTGATCACCAAAAATATTTGAGTCGTTATATGTGTCTCCAATCGCTGTGTACCGCGCGTAGGCAGGATGGAATATATTTTATCACTACATGCTACATGAGAATACAAGTAAGAATGCTGTAGTCGAAATCACTCGACTAAGATATACGCTGACCCCAATTGTTGCAAATATTATAATTTTATCGGCCAATTTTCATTTAAAATGTTTTGCATCCTAATTTAAGCAGGATAAGCAAGCTCAGGGCTTTGAAAAGTAAACACAAAAACGGAGAATGCAGCGCATATTTTATTAACTGATCCATATTATTTTTATTATATTATGTGTTAATTAAACGATTCTAACTTTAATATTGATATTTTTATTGTTATGAAAAATCAACGTATATCGATAATTAAGAATCGGAGGCATTTATACATCAAATAAAGCAAACTTGATGTTGCCCGGATATATGGGAACCTATATTCTAAATTAAACTCTAACTTTTTAAGTCTCCGCGATCCGCGATCATCAATAATATAAATACTTTATGGGGTCGGAGATGCTTTCTTCTGCCTTTTACATACATTATACCATTTTACCCATTTAACCCAATTTTTGTGGGTTCAGGGTTCAGAATATTAAAAATATATATACGTACACTCTGGAATATTCGATTAAAGACACGTGTATACCAAGCCTAAGGGAACCTTGTTTACGCAATTTATAACGGTGTTTCTTCGTCTCACACTGTTATGTTGCATTGAAATGACAGTTCCGTTATTTGTTTGCAAGATTTTTGGTATATTTTTATTTTGAGCAAGCTAGGAGGCGAAATTCGATTTTCTAGCCTTCGGAAAAGTAAGTAAGGCCTTATATGAAATTTCTTTGAATACCATGGTAAAGTATAATATTAATTTAAAATTGTATAAGTAGAAGTAGAATATTTGCATACAAAAATATCGTATGGAATAGGAAAAAACTCTAGTCTGAGAAGAGCGTCATAAAATAAAATGTCGTTGATCAGCATCAGA
The DNA here is from genome assembly GCA_035042405.1 of Drosophila demipolita. NCBI lineage: Eukaryota > Metazoa > Arthropoda > Insecta > Diptera > Drosophilidae > Drosophila > Drosophila demipolita. The sequence goes on along the minus strand of JAWNLI010000489.1, from coordinate 1,675,992 downwards.
AAAAAACTACAACAAACAATGCTAAAAAAAAAACAACAGCAAATCAGTGCAAAAATTTCTCCCATATTACGAGCTTGGTTGCATAAAAATGCTACGGCATCTATATTTATATTTGATTAAAATCGAAACATCGTGTTAATGAGGTCAAAGCTAGTACTATCGAACCACACCAAATAGCCAGATGAAATTTAACAAAATGTCCTGGACCGGAGAAATGAAAATATGGTGTATTTTCTGATGAGAAAAAATTTAATCTTGATTGTCCAAACAATTTAAATTATGACTAAGGCTAAGAGATTTTATCCTACTATTTAACACAACTAAATTTTGTGAAACAAAAAAAGAAATGTATTTTAAATTTTGTAAGGAAACTATTATATTTAGGTTATATTTTAAATTTGAATCTTTAAACAAACATACAGAATCGTCTGTTGATGAATTAAAATTATAATTTTTCATTTCATATTCCGTTATCAATTAATAACATTAAATACCATGATAGCATTTTTAGTTTTAGAAATATTTATTTAGATATATTATTTTTTGTTAAATAGTTTATAGCTACTGCTTTCATTGGTTACCTATTTTCAGTATTGATTGCTTGTGCATCCATGATCTCATATTTGAAAAACAGTGAATATTATATATAAATACTTACAAAACGATGATTGTGTAAAAAAATTTTAGTTGGGTAAAATTCGATTCTATGATTTATGCAGACTAAGAAGATCGAAAGTATCGATCGAAAAACCTAGTCGTATTCAGCCCTACTGAGAATTTTCCAGCACAGAACATTTGGGACTAACATATTCACAAAAGATGTTGATGCAGATATGTGTCAGATATATATTTGATTTGGTCGAAGATGTATTATGTCTGTTACAATCCTTGGCACTCATTTAGCAGCTACAAATAAATATATTTTATATGCACACATTTCTCAAAATATATTCATGTACATATTATACAAAATGCATAGTTACAAAATATAAACACAAATGTATTTTCAATATTGATTACGATAAACAATTTAACAATGTTGGTACGTATCGTAAAATAAATACATTTTTAAAGAACCGCTTGAGAACGCACTTAGCATGAGGTCATACAAAACGCATTGATTTTTTCTGCTTATATGTGACATGTGGGAATAGGATACATATATGTAAATGTGCACATGATGGAGTTGACAGTTATGTTTTCAATTCGATTAACATGGGCTTAAATATGCATTTAAGTAGCAACTTACCAATGTTTTGTTGTATTTTAACCTTCTACTGCTAGCAGACTCCAATCACTTTACACGCTAAACGAAGGCAGTTGGTGTTCTTAAGGTGAAGTTCCTAACAATGAAAATTACATACATACATTCAATTTACATTAATATAAATGCATATAAATGTGCATTATATACATACCTTACATATATTATATACGTTGAAGATGGTTTTCTCACTATTTGCTTTGCAACTGCTAAGAATGTATGCAAGACAGCTCAGTTTAGAATTCAAATTCCAAAGAAATTTCCAATAACTTAAATTTGCTATGTACACTAGGACGTAGACTGAAAATAACGATGACAACGACAGCAGAGAGCTGAGATGTTAGCAGCAACACTAACAATAGTATCAATAGTTCTTCGCATTTCATTAATTATCGATGTTTTTCCTTTAATATATCGATACATTTTAGCTATGAAATGCGTACAATCAACAAGCGAAACCTAAAGATTTTTTTAATAAATTGCTGAACAAAATAATTTTACGTGGAATTATTTATTATTAAGCTTTGTCATTCAGAGTAAATCTGCAACTATTGCACAAGGTAGAAAACAATTCTTACTATTATGTGAGTAACTTCTTAAGGCAAATAATCAAATAAATCATTTAAAGTGAAATCCTTTATTTTTATAATTGTTTGGAATTAAATGTTTAATATTCCAATTTTATTAACGCGTGATTGGTTAAATAAAATATTGAAGAGATACGAAATATTTTATATTCAAGAATATAATAAATCATTTTTAAATATATTTAATATAATAAAATTACATACCGATTGAATATTATATTAAATTCATATTTTAAAAATCTAAACTGAATTTCTAGACTATAATTCACTGATGCTACCTTGTCGTTCTTTAAATGAACGAAAACCAGGGATGCATTATTTTCAGCCGGTCAGCTTGACGATAGGTTCAAAGCACTTATCATAAGCGATCCGGAACTAATTACTACGGTGCATTGTAGAAAAATGAGCGTAGAACAAAAATCGTTGTTTGTCAAAATCAACGTATTATTCTTTGCAAAAAGTCGTGAACTTGCAAAAACTTCACGCGCCGAATTTGCTGTTGAAGCTGTCGTTAAACCAGAATATTTGCTTAATCAATTGATAGATAAATTCAACTTGAGTTCAATTAGTCAAAACTTGATTCTAGCTCACAACGAAACCTACATTGAAGATCTAAACGCTGAGATTCGCTTGCACCAAGGAGACGAAATTGCCTTAATTCCACCAATAAGCGGCGGCTAACGACCAAAAATGGATCACATCCAATTAGTTAACAGCCAAATTGACATCAACATCATTCATAATCTGTTGATCGACGAGAGTTGCGGCGCTTCTTCGGTTTTCGTGGGAACAACACGTGACAACTTTGATGGGAAAAAAGTAAGTTTATTATTTTTAGTTAGGTGACCAGGTTTCGATTTGTGAAATTGGTTTACTTTTAAATTGTAAATGTAAAGATTAGATAAACATTTATCAAAATATTTGCGTTAATTTAAAAAGTAAGATTCTTATCAATTTATTTGATTGAGTGATTAAGTGTTTTTGAAATTGTAAACATTAACATTTATAAACATATGTGTATATATCGATCCAATAGGTTATATCATTGGAATATGAATCGTATGAGAAAATGGCCCTCAAAGAGATGAGTAAAATCTGCTCTGAGCTACGAGACCGTTGGCCCGATCTTAAACATATTGTTATTTACCATCGACTCGGATCAGTTCCTGTCAAGGAAGCAAGCGTTGTTATTGCCACATCTGCACCGCATCGCGCAGCTGCCTTGGAATCCGTTACTTTTGCCGTAGATCAACTGAAAACACGCGTTCCCATCTGGAAAAAGGAAATATATGAAAACGATGCAATTGGAGAGTGGAAGGAAAATGTGGAGTGCCCCTGGCCCCGTAAGACAATATAAAATTGTACCATATTCACAAATAGTTAAAAAATTATAATAACAAAAGGTCGAAAGCGTTTTAATTTCTTTCTTTCAATATACTACAGAATTTTCTAAAGCATCTTTGAAGACATTCGATTTCTCTTCTTGCAAAATTGATCAAACAATAAAACATATACCTGATAAATTAGTACAAATCCAAGTTAATGACACTGATTTAAATAACCGTGTAAAATGTTTCTTGAAACGAAAACGAGATGAAATAAATCTGCACAATATAAATGATTTCAAGCAGCAGTCAAGCCATATGACTTGCCAAGAATTACCAACAATTTCATGTGCCCGTACTCAAAGTTTTCTTGTAAAACAGCAGCAATCAAGTGGACACCTAAAAGGTATATCTATAAACAAAATATACAACAAAAGTTATGATTGTAACTAATAAATGTGTTTTATTCTAAACTTAATAGTGCGACGTGCTAATAACTGCAGTGGGCCACAAGTGCGGCCGAACTATTCACTCCAATTAAATAAGTTAATGACACCGCATTCCGATTTTGACGACCTAGTTGAAGATAAACTAGAAAATTCACGTCTACAAAATATAGAAGCTTACATGTCTGTTTGCCCCGATGATGATAATGTTTTAAATCGAATTAAGAATATAGAAGATAGAATTTTATTGCTAGAATCAACCTCTCCAGAATATAAAAATTTTGTAAGTACATCTAAAGTTTTTACATTCTAATTTGTTCTAATAATCTGTTGAATTTTATACAGGTACAATTCGGCACCGATTCGGAGAAAACTTGTCTTAAAAAGCCAAAAAAAGAAGTTTACTTAACAGATAGAATAAATGAATTTTTAATTAAGATTAAAAGGGAAATCGAACAGTAATTCATATCCATTTACAAAAGTTATTTAGTTAAAAATTATAAAATGTTAAATAAAAAAATAAATAATTATATAGTTGAAAATTCATTTTGATTCAGAAATGGATTATTTATTTAATGTTTTAAGTGGATGTTAAAGAAATCGAATGCTTCACTCAAGTCTGTTTAAATGACAAAAGCTTGCATCATTAAAGCAATTAGGTAGCGGTAGATAGATTCTTAATGAATTGATATTGGGTTGTAATTTGAAACTTAGCACCCTTTTCTGTAAAGAAGTAATGAATGATTCCTACTGAACAGATTGAAAGAATGCAGAGCAATAGATTAAAAAGCTTTAGCAATGGTTGGAGTAAGAAATGTTCTAAAGAGAGAATTTAAGATTAGATATAAAATATTTTAGGTAAAAAAAACAAGTAATAACAGTTGCAACACAACGTGCAAAACTTTAACCCTTATTTAATTACGTGGGATCTGGAAACACTTTAAAAAATCGTATTATTAATTCGACTATTACCGTTTTTGGAGATGGAAGTTGACATGGTCCAAACATTTTAATAATATACCTTTACTCAAAAACAGCTTTTTTAAATTATTAATGGCGATGGGGTAGCAGAGGCGGGTGTGGCATATGTCAATCTTTGAATTACATCGCCAGTAACTTACCAATCAAATTTGGTGAATGTAGCTTTTCAAGTGTGGGAGATATGTGGCCTAATCTTTTTGCGATTATCTTGTCCCAGTGCGCGTAGCAGTCCAATTTTACACTTGTCGCGCACACATAAAGATGGGCGTAAAAATACGGTTTCAAAATTATTTAATTTTGAGCACTTGCTGTCAAGTCAATTTTAAATATAAGTAAACATCAATAGCAACACCAAAAAATTGTTAGATCTAGCACAAAGGAGACGTACAAAATAATAGTATTGAAGCTCTATTTAGGGCTATGAAATATATGTACAAATTAGAGTGCAACGTTTAGTATTTGGTTTCATTATTAATAAATAACGATAAGTAATATTAGCCTGTTTTGGATTCGCCTGGATCACTAAAGTTACCACATTTCTTCAATGGTCGATTCACATGTTTTTTTTTTGAAAATTTTGCAATGTTTTTTTTTTGTTTCGTACTATTTTATTATTTTAATCAATAAACTCGTTCAGCTTTGAATATTTCGATTATTTTCAATAGCACAACTATTATTTTATCGCGTAAATATTACGACACTTAACCAACAAAGTGTAAGGAGATATGTCGAAGAGTAAAAGGGCAAAAGCAGTCAGGGCGATTAAGAAATATGTTTATTGTATGAAACAGTACCACTTTTATTTTGACCGCAACTGTACGTATATGATTAGTGATCCGATACCGATATAATGCAAGTATACTCAAGTTAGCTTTGCAACTCTTTGAGTTAAACTCAGATACACAGACGGCTAAAGGAAGAAGGAAATAGAGTTCAGTATTTAAATATAGTATATTTATTTCAACATTTTATACTATTTCCAATTCCGTATTTAAATGCGTAAATTCAGTACAAAATTCAAAAGTCATCCATATAATCCTAAGGACTTTGGTTGGCTAAGCACAACATGTTACATATATAAATGCTAAGCAGCGTGATTAACCCTCCTTAACATGAATTTCTTAAGATTATATGGTAAAATATTTAGGTGAAAATATCTGATCTGGCTATAAAAGTGCCTTATGCCAAAGTGGGAAATTGAATTTCATCATCGACTTTAAGTGATTTCAATCCCGAACGATGTTTCTCTCCGAAGTTATTATAGGAAGTCATCTTTTCAAATCCATTATTGTTGTTAGATGCCGTTTCCTGGCGTAGTTGATGATCTCCACGTGCCGTAGGGCCACGCATCCCCTTGCGGAAGCCAGATTTGCGACCATCATTAAAATTGAATTGGATATCGACAATGCGCTGCAGACGACCAACACGCTGCGGATACATTGAGGCGTCGAACTCGAGTTCCTCATCCTCATCTTCAGTACCAATTCCCTTCTTTTTGCTCAATACGATCATCTTTTTCCATTCGGAGTTATCGACACCTTCGCCAGCTTTTCGCAGATTATAATTGGGCTTGGCGCGTTGTTCCTTAAGCGCCTTCCATTCATCCAGAGTCATCTGCTTTGCCTCCTCGTCTTCCACCAAATTAATTGTAGCTTCACCAGATTGTTCATTATTCGGAGACTCTTCTTTGTCGGTTCCAGGAACAGGAGCGCCCGCTGCCTTATGATCCTCGATGTCTTGCTTGGCAGAGCCCCAGTTGTGTGCGCCAGCGCCATCACGTTTATCGATTGGTTTAATTCCTGCAAAAGCAAAACAGGCAATCCAAAGCTTATCAATGAGTCAAGTCTAAGCTAAACTATGTTTTAAATGCTTAACATTTAAATTTAAATCAGATCCATACAGTAAATGTTAGATTTTTAATTAATTTTGATAAATATCTTATAATTTTTTTTTTTGTGATTACTGTCTTTAGTTGACATGAAGTAAACATATCAAAATAATTTATAATTCTGAATTTTTATGCAACTTGTTTCTTGAATAAAGATTAATTTCAAATTAATTATTAATATATTTAATAATGTTCACATTTCCGGTAAATCAAGCAATTTTATTATTAAATTGCAGAAAAGCGGAGTGAATCTAGGACTTCGCGTTTCCTGTATTATTGAAATACTAAAAATATTTTTAAAAAGAAATTTGCACCAATTAAAATAGAAAGAAACAAATTCAATATGTTAACTGTTTAATTCAGTAAACATTTTTTTTAAGCAAATTAAAACCAGTTAAATATTTTGTAAACAAAGCACAAAAGTGCGAAAATTTAGTATTTTTTTACGTAATTCTTTAGCTTTTAAGTGCGATGATCATCATGCAAGTTAACTCTGTTCCCTTTTCGAGTGTTATTCGTACCCGAACGTTTTTACAATCAGCCGAAGATGTGCACAAAAAAGGGTACGAAAACGTGATTTGCCCTTATAAGAAACAAAGCTTATGCCGACTGCAGTGTGTGTGAGCGTAAGTGCTTTTACAACACTTTCTTAAGAATCCAAATTGATGCATAAAGTCAAAGCTCCGCTTTTTTCAAGATATAAGAAAATTAACCTACCTAATAAGCCTGAAACTGGAATTTTATATAAAATGCACTATATATAATAAAAATATATATAATAAATATTTTGTTATATACCTGTTTTATCAGAACCAGATTGCCGGTCAAACTCCCGTTTTCCGAATTTTTCAATGGCTCGAAAACGTGTTGGAAACTTGTTGTTGTCGCGATCTTTAAATTGGCGTTGTGGAAGTTCAGTGTTGTACTCGGGTGCAGAGGATGAATTATTTTGCGTCACATTACTGCGATTATTTCGTGGGCGTATTTCTTTAATAGCATTCGAAGCGCCATTTCGCTTTTGGGCGGAATTCGCATTTACTGTTTTGGTCTGAGCATTGTTCTTGTTCTTATTATTGCTGACTGCGTTTGACTTGTTTTCCTTTTCGCTCTTTTTTACGATCTGATCCGTTTTCTTTTTGTCGGGAAGAATTGGGGCAGCACCAGCTCCGTCATCGTCCATAAATAATAGTTCATAGCGATTATTGGCCGAATTTTCCATTTTGCCAAAAAAATAAAATGAGAAACGTTGCCTTAAAGATGACAATCTTACTGAAAGATTAAATTTTCCTAGCACACTACACTCGAATGTGCCCAGCAACCAGTTCTCGAACTGGGTTTATTGAGCGAACTTTAGCACGAGCATGTGCGTCAAGTTAGCAACGTGTTTTTATTGGTCGACATATATCGAAGTTAAGTTCTTTGGACGATTATTTATTGGAACCGACCAGCTACACATCGAAGAATCCCAATGCTAATCTGTAACTACAAATTTATATTCCAACAAATGTGCGCTTTTAATAAATTTAATTGAAAAGAGTAGAATAGTTGAAAAATTAAATACAATTTGACCTTTCATTTTGATGCATTTAGTATTTGCCATATATTCAATATTTATTTCTGTATTCTTTTGTATGCAAGAGATAAAAGCATCAATAATAAAATCAGTTTTACACTTTATTTTGCCCAATAATTTTTATAACTGTGATAATAAAACTAAAATGGTGGCCTGTGCTGCAGGTCTTAGAAAAATCCCATACGTTTCATGTATGATCATAACGTATTCTAGCACTATTCCGTGTTCCAAAAACGAAACTAAATGTGGGAGTTCGTTAGTGTTTCTTCGACCTTTTTTAAAACATCCATGATCTAATTTGAAAAAAAGATCATAGGATAATTGTAGCACTCATTTTTTAAAAGCTTTAAAAATAAAATAAAAAAAATAATATCGAGACCAATTTGTACAAATACGCCAAAAGCAGCCCCATCGCTTAAAACGTTAAAACATAACAGGGTTCACAAGTTCATAGGCATGAAAACAGATGATCATAATATAAAAACATTATAAATAATAAAAGTAACCAATCGGATTTTAATAACATACAGACAACATTAGAGAATTCTTCGATACCAAAATTTATCCGTAATATAAAAGAAGTAAACGCAAATAGTTGAATGGGTTGCAACGTGATTTAAACTCCCCTCAAGGGTGTTATTGCTGTAAAATACACAAAGACATGATCAGAAATTGAAAGAAATTAAATTTAATGTAAAGTAGATTTTATTTAGAAACTCAGAAGCTGCATTTTGTAAATTAAAATTGTGAGTTAATTACTGAATTCAATGAATGATGGCAGCACCAGCAAATAACTTTGAATTATAATATCTGAAAAGCTTATTATTAGTGTCGATTACAGACGAAATATCGGCATATTAGTCGCTGTTTAGTGTGTCGCTGCTCCGATTGAATCTTTGAGAACTTCTTCCGTGCGTCTTTCTCTCTCAGTACAATTGTAATTTGTAATTTTACGAGCCTTCAGCCTAATTATGAACGCAACCACAGTCGCGTCCAACAAAAGTGTGCCTTTTCCGGTTCGATCTTTATAAATTTCCAGTGTAAAATATCGTGCAGCTGAAGACATTCTAAGCAAATGTATTAATAAACCTGGAGCATGTAATGGGATATCATTCTGGAGCATGTAATGGGATATCATTCTGCTAAATCTCGGGAGAAAAAAATCATTCATTGACCACGCACTTTTGGAATCGTGTCTCTCTCTTTGCGACAAAAAGCTTTTGATAGTCTACCTCATAGTGGGGATTTGTTGATTGGCGTAAATATGTTCTACGATTTGTAGTGATGTAGAGTTAGATAAGGTCGATCAGTTTCGAGCATGGACTGCTACTGTTTATGCTGGAACTGGATCTCAACGTGGAAATATGATTTAAATGCAACAAATGCGTAAAATACTTTTTAAACTCTTCAGCAACTGCAGCCTATAGTTAACATTTCAGAAAAACCAATCTACAACTGTTTGTAAGGAGGGCTGGAAAGAAGCCGTCAATAAGATGTGCTGTTAATGATTCTGTGGAATCCTTGCTGACAGCAGCAGCAAGTGAAATACTTAAATATTTTAATTGGATTATCGATCGTTTTTATTTTATGTTCTTGGGGGATTAGCGGTGGCTTCAAACCTTCATATAAACAAAACTAAGTTATCTGAGTAAAAGTTTAAACGTTGGTTTCTAGTCGCAATATATAATATTTAAAATTATAACGTTCCTGAATAAGGCTTCAGTTATTAATTGAAAATAAAGCTATTAAATTAAATACTAAATACTAATTCCTTGCAGTATGTGGAAACAGCAATAATATATTTTTTTTTCACAAACTGTTATAAATTATTCAGAATTTCTGCTTCTTAGTATTATTTATTTATGTTTTATAATATCTCAGTTTCAAAAACATTTAAAATGTTTAACTTATGATTTATTTTCGATTCTATCTTTTTTTATGGTGTCAGCGATGTTTTCGTATTTCCAGCATCTGTTGTTGCAATAACTAGTTTTTCAATAGAGCTTTCTCCATAATTTGTACCATGGTGATCAACAATGTGCTTTGCTATGTTTGCTGAATTCAGTTGTACAAAATTACATAAGGTGCATCGAAAGATATGAATAAGAGCTCGATTCAAGCTGTATGAATAAATTGTTAAAGCACCTGTACCACTGCATTTTTTGGCCCGCATTTGGTGAGCCATTATATCCTGGCAGTAAGGTCTTTTCAGTTTGCAATATTTACAGCAATAGGCGTATTCACCGGTATGTGATGCAATGTGGTTGTATAAATTCATAAAAATATCAGTTACATTAGTATCGCAAAATGGACATACGAACATAAATTTTACAAACTTAAAACTATCGAAATCTCCATCATTAAACTCTTCAAGAGGTTTCATATATGAAGTTGTATTACGCAGACGTGTTAGAGTCTCTTCGCTCAAGCGCGAAACATATGATTCTGTCCGATGCATTTGTATAAAATGCTTTGTGAGATTATGCGGCTTACAATTGCATATAACACAAATCTTTGTATTTTGTTCGATCATTTTTGAGTCGTTATTGCACACACATACAATATCTATTTGTTTTCTCTTAGTCTTGATTTGTGGCCGATAATTCACACTTTCAGCCAAAGGCTGATTGTTTGATTTAACTAAAACAACATCAAGGAATTCGGCACTTTCCTCCTGAAGTCCTTCGGAATTATTTATTGTTTGCTCGACATAACACGGAGGCAGTGTTTCTAATAACATAGCGTTCATATCTATCTGATGTCCAAGACCTCTGCTATTGGGTAATTCTTTATCAATCGTCAAAATATCGATTGTTGGTTGGGATATTTCTATTGCGTTTTCCATTTTACATGCAGCGTTTTCTTTTTTATTATCATCATCCTCATTTTCGGAACTGAGCAATTCTATTTCAATAACTTGATCCTTGAAGAGCTCATGAAGCCATCTTGGCAAAGGCTGTAAAAGAGAGACATATTTATAAATTGTAGGCCGAATAATTTCAAACGCACCTTATTTTTTCTCAGCAGTTTTTTATATTGCATGTTGAGGATTCTCTCAATTTGATCAGCCATTTTTTTTTTTAACCTAAAAGGAAAAAAATATTTTAAAAAATTACATAAAAACTTTAATTGGCACTTTTTACTAATTGGAAAATGTGAAAATCTTTTAAATTGCGTTAGCAAATAAGAGCTAAAATTACAATTTATAAAAAAAATAGTGCCTTTGCAGCCAGGTTGACGTCAGATATTGAACGTTTCAGATTTTGTTAGTCAAGAGAAATGCACATGATTAGTCATCAGAATTAATTTTTCCCAGAGCCCTATTTATGTATCTGTGCTCAGCTTGTGAAACAGATGTTAAACAGTGAAAACCTATTACACACTTTTTGCGTACTCCAATATCGCTTTTTCGGAATATAAATATTCTTATTATTTTAATTATTTAATTATCCTAATCAGAGTACTGAAAAAATATTTTGACTGATTATTTCAGAAAAAAATCTTAGTTTGTGTGTGAAGGTTTTGGAAAGCATGGTTCTACGTTCAGAAAGAAAAGGCATATTAATTAATAAACGGTAGATTGGTAAGCTAATATTAAAAATGCTGTTTAGATCCCGCAGCTCAAATATCAGAAATTGTTTATGATGATGCTCCAATATTCTTGGAATCTAAACTAATTCCAGTTTAAAATAACTTGGCACCAAATTGAAAACTGTCTAGACTTCATAAGTTATATACTTTAAAAAGTAGAAATCTCCAAATTTAATGGAGATTTTTTGAAGTGACAACAATTCCATGATATTTTCAAGAAAATTATTTATTAAACTACGATACCTATTATTCAGAAGATGTGGTATTTAAAGACTAATACACCTGAGATGTGGAACGCCTAAAACGCCATCTGTCCTTAACAAAAAATCATTTTTAACTGCATTGAATAGCTACAAAAGCGTTTTAGTATCAAGCGAGTACCAATTAACGAATTGATCAATAAGTAATTATATCAAAGGATGCCAGAATCTTTGTTGGGTTAAGGGCTTCTATGTTATTGACACGCATGACATGCTGCATCTTTTCCTGGATAAGACGATACATTGTGTTAGGATGTGAGTTGAGGATTCCTCCACTGATTGTTACTATAAATACCCAGTTTGATTAGGTGTCTTTTTAGTCTACAATGTGAGTAGACCGGCACGTATCCTAAGCCTATTCCTACCCATGGATATTACTTGCTTAAATCGTTTATGATTATAGATGCCCAAAAGACAATTTGCCTGTCGAAGTCCTGGTGTCTCTTCCCAGCTCCGTAGTCTCCTTTGTCTTTCTTCGTTCCTGAGTAGCAGCCGTATTGTGTGTCTTCCTATGCCACGGTTCTGGCTCGGTTAGGGCCTCTCTGCACCTATTCTAGCCTGCTCATCCGCCGCATTCTTCCCTGCTATTTCTCTGTGTTCCGACACATCTTAGCGTAAGCCTATTGTAAGCCGAGTTGGTCAAGCTTGGATCGTACTTCATGGACCACTTTTGAAGTTATTTTCTAGGAGAAGAACATTTTTTCAAATTACACAAAATAATCATTTAAAAATTTGAGAAGGTATGCCCAGGTTACAAAAAACCAAATTACAATGGATTATAGCCAGAAAACTTAAAGATGCAGGAACAGTCAGAGATTAGTAATGACTATCACCAGAGAGGAGGATATCGTCTACAAGCTACTCAAATCATAAGCTACACAAAATCATAGCTTATACGATGCGCTTCCGAAAGGGAAAGAATCACACCAGTCAAATGCAATGAACTTCAAATAGCAAAAATGAGAATTATACGCAACATACAACCGAATAATTTTATGGACGACATTAAACAAATTAAAAAAACTTAAGGAGCCGCAAAGAGACAGTGTCATTGAATCGCTAGCACCCTTTTTGGATCAGGATGGAATCTTGTGAGTTGGAAGCCGAAACTGCAATATTTTTTTCAACAAGAGCAGTTTTTGCAGATTATGGGAATCTGCTACAAAAGCGAGTCACACAAGCTAAACCATTCCTTAACTCTTTAATGCAGCATACATTGCAATTTTCTGTTGCTTCGCTACAAAAGCAGTTCATCTTGAACTAGTAAACGATTTTACCAGAAGCGTTTCTGCCAGGACTGCGCCGTTACATTAGACGCTGTGGAAAGTGCAAAATGTGGCACTGTGTCAACACGATCAGACGCCGTTTAGAATCAGATTGGTCTGCTCTGACGAGCATTTTTAATTTTATACAAAAATCTTAAACCTAAATACATATGAAGCCGATTGTAAGGGAATTTTCGGTCATAATAGCACTGCATTAACGCCTGGACATTTTCTTAATTGAGAACCATTAACCGCGCAAGCCTACAGTGAACCATCTCCGCAACCCAAATCGCTAGGAGAACGATGGTAAGCAGTACCAAAGTTGAAACACTCAATTCTGGATCTGTACTTTAGCTAACTTCACGAACTAAAATGGGAACTTATACCAAACGTTTCCACCTACCACACGAAATTTAAAAAATCGAGCATCAGCATAATGCAATGTACATCGAATTATTGTTATGATGATAATGCTAGTAATTTACTATACTTAAAAACGGAGCATAACAAATGGAAGCAACCACCAACAAAAATTGAGAACTTAGAAATACATATATATTTCCGATCATTAGATTTCATGGAGAATAATAATTCTTTCCAAATGTTAGAAAAAGAGCATAACTACACGGAAAGTTTAAATACTTTATATAAAGACTTTGAAAGACCTGTATCACAGTAATAACAATAATGATCTTAGTAAGGCAAAGATAAGACAAACCCAATTAATGATTATGAATAAAAACCGGTAAATGGACAGTAATAAGATTTTGTAAATGTTAGATTAGTGTATATGTAAATATTTCTTTGTTAAAATACCTTGCATTTGATTCAATCCATTTAATAATTTGTTTGAATTTAATGTTAGTCTCTCCATTTTCTATTATATATTCAATAAATAAAATATATTTACTGAGATATGCTAGTCTGACCGTTTCTACATTATCCATGTTACCTGTGAAATAAAGTGATAAGGAATTAAGAACATTAAAAAATTACTTTGTACACATATTAAAACTGATATATGATAATTTGCAATTTTTAATTCATTTATAATTATTTGAAACAAGCTGAACTAACAAAACCTAACTGAATTCGAAATCTTTAATTACACCTCACAAGCGTCCAGTTTTCTTTAAAGATTTTTTTGGGTAGCCATTTTCGTTTTTTCAACCAATTTTTAATTATTGTGATTAAGAACAACTTTCAAATACAGAAGATAATTATTTATGTTAATTAACATCGATGTATCGAACATAGAACTTAATGATGCATTAAGATCCCTTGATTGTTTTCCATACAAAATTATGGTATTTCTGTTCTTCTGCAAATTAAACAGGAATACCCGCGAAAGTTAAAAGATATGTGCGTTTGGAAAAGCAAACAAAATATTTGATATTGTGTAAAATTAATCATCAATGTTTATAGTCATTAAAATTTTCTTCAATTGGTCAAATCAAAGAATTTGTCGTTGTTTTCTTTGAACTGTGTTGCTTAGTTTGTGTGTGTCTACGAAGGACAGAGTCAAGAGAGCGACAAAAATATGAATAAAACTGCGTCTGCAATGGTGTGCGCTATCGGGTTACACATTTTGAAACTAAATTCGCAGAAGCACTCAAGTCGCGCAGGTAGCGAACGAATTTCGTTCTTTTCTATGTACACTGTATGACGGCACAAGTACCGTTTTTGCTCGCGCTCAATCTGTTGTGTCTAAGCGCTTCTCGATGGCCTTGAGGGCCTTTTTACATTTTTTGATCACAAAATTGGCCAACGCAGCGGTTTAATTTTTTTTCCTTTGTTCTTTACGAAATATATGGAATAGTAATATATTACTCGTGGGTTGTATTTAATAACTAAGTGGCGATAAGTCGCCTTAAAACCTACTGCGTGTATTTTCTGTGATCATGTGCCCTGCTCAGATATGCTTCAAGTTTGAGTGAATTTATTTGTATGCTTGGAAATTGATATAAACGTTTATGTATGCGCATTGTGAAGAGGATAAATATAATATAAATCATTATGCGTTTTGGCATTTGAAAGTAGTATGTGTAAAAATAACTGACTCTTTATATTTACTTACTTTTCGATGCGAAAATATAAAAACATAAAATAGTTTATTCCAGATTCAAGTTTTTACTATTTACTTTTATCTCTGGAATGTATGTTTCGTGTTTTCTGTTTCTGATCCCAAATCTGATCTGAACTGTGCAGAAGTTTAGATATTCAATGAATTGTAATGGTCCGCGAACAGTCCGATAGGTTTCGATTAACAAATGTTAAAAAGAAAAAGTGACAAAAATTGCAGCCCAATATATGGTCATAGCAGAGCCGATAACACCCGGCTAGGCGATATATTGGTGCTTCCGATAGGTAAGGTAACATATACTTTAAAACAAACTTGAAAAGTAAATTTTAAGTGATTTTAAATATCGTCCAATAATGTTCAATCCGATATTAATAAAATAGTTGTCATGTAATCTTATTTCATATCGCGATATATCGATATATTTATGTATGTACATCTTTAATAATTTTGCAGCCCTGCCGTAATGTGGTTAGAATATTTCTAATCGAAATAAACATAGTCGTGGAAGCAATATACAGTAAGTAGAATATATAATTTTGCACCCATACGTTTTTTTTTTAGTGCAGTTAATAGCGAAGTCAATTTCACCATGTTATGTATATATATATGTTTATTATGACACATGTATGTACTTTCTGCTTAGCCACTAAAACTGTCACTTGTTGTTGTCTTTGTATTTCCACTGCACTGGTGCAAAAGCAGTGGGTGCGTTAGATTTTAAGTAGTCTGTTTCTTTCGAGCAAATCGAATGTTTTGTTCTTAGCGTTGGCCGTATACTTATTATGTATAGTGTACATGTATGTATAATGTCTAGAAAATGTTTTGACAAAACAAAAAAATATCCTATAAGTGCGTATTTTATGACTTCTCTAATTTTTCAATATTTCATCAATTCTGCGTTTTTAAAACAACGTTTAGTTATTTCCATAATTAGAAAATAACGAAAACCAAAAGCTTTGATTATATAAGTTGACGAGCGTTTTGAGAACAACTTCCACTTAGAGCCGGACAGTGACAGTGAATTGTTGATTGAATAGCTATCAGCAAGTGTGCAATGGTGCAGACTCACCCTTTTTGTTAGTGTGTGAACATGCAAAATGATAGTGGAACTCAATTGCACGGAGTCGTTTAAGAAGGTCCATGTTCTTAATTGCGCTTTGCTCGACAATCCGCTTACGAGTGGATGTGGTGGAGGGCCGGGCCATATATGAAAGCTAGTTCATAAAGGAACAATTTAGTATATTTTCATGTATGAAAGTCGGTCCATATAGGGACAATTTAGTATGTTTTCATGGCTTAAATTGTCGCGTAGTAATTTTCGTAGCTCTGATTAAGATATTGGCTCTAACTGTTTTTATTTCACAAATTTTTTAAGGTGTTACTAGCAATATGCTTTAAAAATTTTGAAAATGTTAATGCCGATCTTTGAATGAGTTTATTGGTTATTTGAAGATTATTTCTATTGAATGACACTCCGAAATATAGACTGTGACGATTATGGGCAAAAGATCCAGCCATTTCCTTTTTATAGAGGCGGGGGCATGATGGAGGCGGACGTGTTTGTAGCATCGGTAACTTTGAAAGAAAACCTACTACAAAAAAGCTACTGACCAAATTTTGTGACTAGCCTTAAAATTTATTGTTCCACTTTCACGCGGGCACAGACCAATATGTTTTCCAAACTTCAAGCCTCTATATTTAAAGTTGAATTTATACAAGCGGACAGACAGCTTAACTGACATTAACACCAATAAACTACAATATAGCTTTTGTTTTAGAGTATTCAAAGAAATTATTTGTATAACAAAAAAATAACTAAAAGGGAGATTCAAAATTGCGTAAAACAGACAATTATATATATCAAACATCAACATTTTTTTTTTACTACAATGTCAAAATTAGAGTGCTTTTTTTATTAAATTCTTTTATTTTGTATTATAATATATCAAGTTCGTGAGTTGTGTGAACTATAAAGACGAATAACTGACGAATTAATCTCATTGCCTCGCGCAACATGCTTAGAAATATTGAATTAATACATTATTATGGTGTTGTTTTATACCAGGGTACCGCAGATATAGGAAACATAAATATTGGTTTATTATTATTAATTCTTTTACAAATTTATTCATTTTTATTTTAGGCAAAGAGACAACTGTAAATTATCTACAAAAAATCATGAAAACACGGTTTAATTCTTATGATATTATATGCGGTGTGGCAGAGCTTCAAAGGTAAGTTATAGGTTGATTTTACTTTTGTACATCAATTATTTATCCATTCTGAACAACAATTTGTTTGCAATTTAAAACTAATTATTTATTACTTTAATTATAGGCTAGTTGGCTTTCGCGTAAACCAAATATATGATATTGATAACAAAACGTATCTATTCCGTCTTCATGGAAGTGGAGCTTCGGAGAAGGCCACATTGTTAATTGAGTCTGGCACTCGATTTCACACAACTGCGTTTGAGTGGCCCAAAAATGTAGCGCCGTCGGGCTTCAGCATGAAGCTGAGGAAGCATTTGAAGAATAAGCGGCTTCAGCATGTCCGTCAACTGGGTGCGGATAGAATTGTTGATTTTCAATTTGGCACTGGAGAAGCAGCTTATCATGTCCTGTTGGAGCTGTATGATCGTGGAAACGTTATTTTAACTGATTATGAGCAAACCATTCTGTACATCCTGCGACCGCACACTGAAGGAGAAAGTATTCGCTTTGCCATGCGTGAGAAATATCCTATTGATCGGGCAAAAGAAGGAAACCACGAGACCATGTCTGAAGACGCACTGTGTCAAATATTAAAGAATTCGAGAGGTGGTGAAAGTTTGAGAAGTATTTTAATGCCAATCTTAGACTGTGGCCCAGCTGTAATTGAACACGTCCTTGTCGAACAGGGAATAGAAAATTGTATTGTGAATGCTTCTCCTGATGCTGAAGAATCAACGAAAGAAGAGATTATTAAGGCGCTAAATACGAAAAAAAATAAGCGTAATCAAAAAACATGTAAAACTAAGGTGTTTGACTTAGTGACCGATCTGCAAAAACTAATGATGGCAATAAAGGTTTGTATTAAATAAATTTTAGTCATAGCATCTTAATCAATTTCACTCACCGCCCTTAGAAACATTTAGGCCCTGTTAATTAAAAATGCGCCATTTCACAATTTGTAAGTTAGTGTCGCAAAATTTTGAAAGTATGTTACTGGCAACTGCCCTAAGAGATAAATTATAATAGTATGGTTGGACAATTTGGATTGTAGATTGCTAAGATCATTCACCTACATTTGTTTTTGGCCCGGAATTTTAATGACACAATTGGTCGGTAGCTTACTAAAAAACCTCCTTAAAATATCGGCTTTTCTTGCAATGTGCTCTTGGTTGAGTGAATTTAATTTTATTATTCGTTAAAAAATGCGCAATCTAAAAACTCCCAATTTCCGGGATTAATCTTTTTTGTTTTTAAGGCTTTATTCTTAGTTTATTATTTGACTCACTTTGTATTAAGACCTTTGATTTTGCAGCATTGTAAACTTAAACCGTATTCCATTATTCAATATCCTTAAAAGTGTCATGCTGATATATCCAATAATTTAGACGATTGTAGGCTTTATCATTAAATACATCATAATAAAATATTGTCAAATAATTAAGTGTTATTATATAAAGTCTATGAAATCTAAACCCAATTATAAATTGCCAATCATAATTTCTATCATATCGTCATGCTGTGTACATAATGCAGGACCAATTCTAATACAGACTTTTAATTGCAGGATGCTCGTAATATTATAGAAATTGGACGGAATGGTAAATCTAATGGCTATATAAATCAAGTTAAAGAAGAAAAGCCGTTGGATACTGAAAATACTGATCATTTTTATAGAAATGTTGAGTTCCATCCGTACTTGTTTGTCCAAAACAAAGAGCAGCCTTTCAAAAAATATGAAACCTTTATGGAAGCAGTCGATGAATTTTTTTCTTCACAAGAATCGCAAAAAATCGATATTAAAACGTTGCAGCAAGAGCGAGAAGCTCTGAAGAAGCTTTCTAATGTCAAAAAGGATCACACAAAGCGATTGGACGAACTAAATAAATTACAAGATATTGATAAAAGGAAAGCCGAATTAATAACGTCTAATCAAAGTTTGGTGGATAATGCCATTTTGGCAATTCAGTCAGCGATCGCCAGTCAATTGTCGTGGCCAGACATACAAGAGCTGGTAAAGGATGCTCAAACAAATGGCGATATTGTTGCAAGCTCAATAAAGCAATTAAAGTTAGAGATAAATCACATATCGTTACTCCTTTCGGATCCATACGAGAGTAATGATGATGACTCGATCATAGTAGACGTCGATTTGGCATTATCCGCTTGGGCTAATGCACGCCGATATTATGACCAAAAGCGTTCAGCGGCTTTAAAGGAAAAAAAAACCATCGATGCATCACAGAAAGCACTGAAATCAGCTGAACGTAAAACACAACAAACCCTTAAAGAAGTGCGCACTATATCAAATATAGCCAAGGCACGTAAAGTTTTTTGGTTTGAAAAGTTTTATTGGTTTGTTAGTTCAGAGAACTACCTTGTCATTGGAGGGCGTGATGCGCAGCAGAATGAACTTATTGTTAAAAGGTAAATCCATATCTTTCCGTCTATTTTTCTTATGGTTATTGATTCCAACTTTTAATTTGTGTTTGTATTCCAAAATAGGTACATGCGGCCAAAAGACATATATGTTCATGCCGACATTCAAGGTGCAGCAAGTGTTATAATTCGCAATGCAACCGGAGATGATATTCCACCTAAAACATTGCTAGAAGCCGGTACCATGGCGATTTCATACAGCGTAGCATGGGACGCAAAAGTCGTCACAAATTCCTATTGGGTCTTTAGTAATCAAGTTAGCAAAACGGCACCCACTGGAGAATATTTGGGTACAGGCAGTTTTATGATTCGTGGAAAAAAAAATTTTCTACCATCTTGTCATTTGATAATGGGCCTTAGTTTACTTTTCAAACTTGAAGAGGGCTTCATTCAACGCCATGCAGGAGAACGAAAAATCAGAAATACGGACGATGTGGCTGATGAAGATGATAAAGTTAAGCAAGCAGAAATTACGTATACGGAACTCGAAGAAATAAGCGAAAGTAACGAGGCAGAAGGTGTTGCTGCAAATGCAAATGTCTTTCCAGACACCGAAGTTAAGGTTGAACATGATACTGGCCGAATAACAGTCAAAACAGAGCTATCGCGTGAAGATTCAAAGACTAATTCTGTTGATATTCCACAAGAAAACAATAAAATAATCGAAGAGGAAACAGTCATAATAGAAGCAGGGCCGTCTCGCAAAAAGACTCAAACAACATACAAAAAACGTAAAGAAGCTAAAGTACGTTCAGATAAAGCAGATACTGACAGACCTCAAGCTAGCGTGTCTGAAATGATGGAGCCTATAAATGCTTCCAAAGTAAAACGAGGTCAGAAGGGAAAATTGAAGAAGATGAAGTCAAAATACAGGGATCAAGATGAAGAGGAACGCAAAATGCGAATGATGATTCTAAATTCTTCAGGAAAAGATAAAGTGGTGGCCAACAATGACAACGAAGATGAGAAACACAATACTTTACAAATACATCATGTCGAAAAAATGGACGCACCTGTTGTTAAAAATCAAATTGAAATAGATGAAAATGAAGATACGCCCGTTATCGTTGACGCCGATTTACTAGATACCCTCACTGGAGTGCCCTTTGAAGATGATGAGATTTTATTTGCCATTCCAGTTGTCGCTCCTTATCAAGCATTACAACAGTACAAGTGAGTATTAAAATAAATTTGAATGCTGTAATAATCGCTATAAACTAAAATCTTAAGGTTATTCATATTGAAAACACGTACATACTAATTTTTGCTATTTTTAAGGGGAAATTCAAATCAATTTCTGTCAAAAAGTGATCGAGCTGTTAAGCTATTCGAAATTGAGAATTTCTCCAATGACTACGGATTTTTTGTTTGTAAGGAAAGAACAATAGAGTGTTTAGAGTATATATTAAATACTAGGTTACGTCAGTTTTCCAAGAATTACATTTTTTGATGATACTAAAATCGAAAATATTAACTATAGCCAAATGTTAAAATATTTAGGATGGAAATTGTGGTATTGTACATTCTTATTATCAAGTTTAAACTTATTTTTAAATATTTGTAATAGATTGTTTTTTCCACGCTTTACTAACACATCGATTATATTTTTAATGGTTTTATTTTATTTCGAAAATTAAAATATTTGCAGGTTTAAAGTGAAGCTGACTCCCGGCACAGGAAAACGAGGAAAAGCTGCAAAATTGGCACTAAACATTTTTTCAAAGGATAAAGCCTGTAATAATCGAGAAAAGGATTTACTTAAAAGTATAAAAGAAGAAGCTCTTGCAAGAAACATACCTGGAAAAGTTAAAGTTTCAGCACCTCAGCTACAGAAATTAAGAAAGTGAAAACAACTAGACCATAATTCGTTCCCCATATTCAAAATAATATAAAACTTGTATATAACAGTATATAAAACCAATTTAAACAATAAAGTACTCTGTTGACACTTGAAGAGTTTGAATGAAATTCATTACTCTTACAAGATAATAATCATACTCTCTCTCATTAATAGCCAAAATGGTATTACCGTTCTATGTATCTATTGATTTTAATTTTCATTTTTCACTCAATTTTGTTAAGAAACTACAAATATTGATTTAAAGACCATTAGTATTTTGAGTAATTTCTTTTAGCAAGGACAGGCACTGGAAAGTAAAAAAATCAAATGCAGCGATATTTTATTTATTCACAAGTATGAACTGATTCCTAGAAACACGTTTATATAAATGCATACGTACAGAATACACTCAAATACATATTTACGCTTGCATCGATTATCATATGCGCTCGCATTTTTGTGCATAACTTAGGTTTAGCGTGCTTCTTACCCGATCTTGATGAATTTTGGCAATCGATCAACATTATGCATATGCATATAAAGTGTTAATTGGATTCTGCTCATAAAATTGTGAAATTCATTGCTATCGGAAATCGAAATGTATTTATGTCCTTTTGATACATATTAATTCTGCATCAAAAGTTGAAAGTGCGTTTATTTCATTAAGTGGAAAAATTCAAACTGTTATATCTTCGGCAATAATAAACTCAGGTCCGAATTTCAACAATTTGAAGTCCTTTTGATACATATTAATTCTGCATTAAAAAAAATAAGAAATTAACGCTTTAAGTTATTGTTTCTTAAAGTATAATAATTTTAATGACTGGCTTTAGTTGACATTAAATAAATAAAAACTAAAAAAGTAAGCATATAAAAGCAAACCAAACGTAATTTCTGATATTAATATTAATTCATTTTAACCCATCAAAAGAAAATATCTCTGTTTCTATGTAAGCATATCTATTATTTTGGGTATCGATAATTGGCCACATCGAAGAGAGTAAAAATACGTGCATCGAGTTATGCGCAGGCGCTATGTGGAACATGTGGAACCCGAATATGCATGTATTTGTTTACTGGATTTCTCGTATACGAAATGTGTTATATTTATGTATGTTTTGGTGCTAAGAATCCCGTTTTTAAATCTGTGTACTTTTAAGAAGCACTCGGTTATCGCAAATCAAATTGTTCGAAAGAAATCGCGTTAATATGTTAAAAGAAAAAAAGTGAATAGTATTCAAAATCGCAATTGTTGTGGATATACAATAATACCCCACATATGAGCAAAGATATTTTTTTCATATATTTTCATGATATTTGTGGAACATGTGTTAAGAAAAGTGGCCCAAACGAAAAAAAAAACGCTTTGCGTAAATTGTTTTTGGCAACGTCCTTCAAGATTTCTTATTTGCCACAATATGAAATGTTGTCAGGCACATACACATTTATGTACATGCAAATACATACATATGTACACCTGAACGTCCTTCTACATGTGATTTTGTCATAGTTTCGAGCTGTGTTAATGGTATCGATTCAAAATATAAATAATGTGTACATTCGAGTTAAATCGCTTGAGGATTAAAATTAATACATTTTCATGTTGTGCCACAACCCCAAACACTTCATAATGCACGCTTACATACCTTAAAATGGATATCGGGCGCTCAATGACGACATGCTTTTTGGTCGTGCATTTTAATAACAACCTTAGTGTCGTCTAAGCACATGCTCAGAACAGTGTCGGCAGTATCGCGTATCAAAATAAAATAAACATTTAAGCACAAATCTTAAAGAATTAATTAATTAAACTTTAAACTTAGGAGTAGAAACAGATCAGTGGAAGAGCACCAGGGTGGTAAACAAAAGCTCAATTACATCTGATTACATGCAGGTAAGTCAGTTAGTGCATAAAGACACTTAAAATAAACACAAACAGTATAAATAAGATGACTAAAGGAAAACATACCCGACCCGAAAAAAATAATTTTATATTTTACAACGGATTGAAGACGACTCTTCCGGATCGGACCACTAAATCCACTAAAAAGGAAGAACTGTTATTTTGCATACGCCCAAAATTTATTCTGCTTACAGCTTGATATTTGAAAATAGAAACAAAAGTGTCTGAATAAAATAAATCTTTTAATAAAAAAAAACCAAAAATGTTTAAAGATATCCCAATTGCGTGCTAACAAAATTCAGAATCGGAATAGAAATAATAAACCCCAATTTAAAATTATCATCCCTACTATTATTAATAATATTTACCCGAAAAGAACCTATCAGATCCAAAACATCGTAGTCAAACATCAAAAAAGTCGATCCCGTTAATTTTTGTTAGAAATATGTTAATGTATCTGTATCTGTATAACTCTCACAGACTTGCTTACCGGAATTATTTACCGTAATTTTTATACTTTACCTAATAATATCAGGATTAAAATCTAATTTAGATTCGATTTATACTCTGGTGACAATAAAAAAATGTTGTCTTCAGATTAGCTCCGGACTACAAGATCGTATCTAATATAAAAAAATAACTATACAAAAAATGTCTGTTTGATATTTCCGGTACGTTTAGCATATACATAAATTTTTTAAAGGAATATGCTTTTTCCTTATCGTATATAAATTTTATGAAAATGTCTCTTTGTAGTTAACCGTTAATTCTCACAGGACTCTTGCTGAAACAGAAAGAATTCGGAATCTATATTATTTATATCGATGATTTTTACACAACTGAAAATTAAATATAATTCCAAATTGAATTTATAATTTTCAGAACGTATCCGCACAAACTTATGCCAATCAATAATGTGAATTCATTTACTAACAATAAAGTATAGGGAAAGATCTTTGGATATTTAATGTAATGCAACTAAAAATTTCGATTCCATATTAGGTGTAAGGCTTCAATTCTGGTTTGACTAGGTTTGATTGTGTTTTTTCACGGCTTCCCGAAGACTTGTTATAAATGTTTTTACTATATAACATATTTTGAAAAAACTTGGGGTTAGTGCACATTAAATAAAATAAAACAACATATAATAAATTAATAATTCACCAAATCTGGAATTCTTCTGGAGTGTGTTCAAAAGTCATATATACACTAGTGAAAGGGCATAGTAGTCCTAAGTGGTCGCAGTGCACAGACACATCCAAATAATAAAATTATATAAAGATCTGCTAACTATATTATCATAATGCACCTTAAATTTCAGACGATTTGATAATCGCCGATGTCAATATGGAGGCGAATCAATATTATTGTCGAAGTGAAATGCAGCACAATTCATCTCCATCAATTTCTCAACCGCCGCTAAGCAAAATGAATTATGTAAACAATGGTGGCCAGGACTATTTGGCATGTAGTACAAGTCATTCAGAATCGGGCTACAACTCGAGTGATATGTCTCAACGAAATGGGAACAACAAATCTGTCATTGGGAATCGGAACACGCCAAATCCGTACGCATTTTCCAGTTGCAATAACAGCAATCACTGCACAAATAACTCAAATAATACCGGCAATTACATTAATATAATGTCAGTTCCATTGAGCACGCTACAATATAATCGCAAGAAATCAACACCGCATGATTACCAGTAAGTAGAGTCATCCATTAACTGTTCTCTTTAAAAAAGTTAAATATAAGTCATTCCATGGACAGATCACGTTTATACTACAACACCACGGATGTCAAGTGTCGCGACGATTACTATTTAGGAAACAATGTAAAACGCAGCAACGAAACTACTGCACAAATACAACAACATCATCAAATACAACAACATCAAACATCACAAAATCACCATCACGTGCAACACCAGATGCAACACATTAATCAAAATGCTCATAGCCAACGGATTCAAAATCAAAACCAACAAAAGACCGCATGCAGCCCCAACTCGGTTTTGGATACCATTGATGTTGATTGCACAATGTATTCTAATGCCGGAGTTGGAAGTGGTGGACGCGTTGGGGCTGCCACTCAAACGCATTTAAGCAATGCCAATGTGGCAGCTTGTGACCAGTTGGTGTCACAACAAACGCCAGTCTCTCTGGTGCCAGTCAATGTGCCTGTTCCCCCTGTGATGTATACAGTGCATCGTGTAGTGACCACAGCTCAGATCCAGACAGCTGTCGGAAGCACATTTGCATCGTCTGCGAGCGTTTCGAGCGTTGTTAGTGCCGGCCGCAATGAAAACGATTGCATATCGTCGGCCCAGGTGACTTCAGCGATGTCCATGTCAGCCAAGGATCCTTGTCTTCATCTCTCAGAGATCAGCGGCAATATCATTAATACCGGCAACTCACTCGGCCCTCTCACCGGAGTTCGAAGTGCATCGGGTAAGAATGGCCTTAGAGTACACAGAATAATTTAAGTTCGTTACTTGAGTTTCATTTTAATCTTTCTGTATATTCAGGTATTCTTCAAAATTTTTTACCAGTTCAACAAAAATGCAACGGCAGCAATGACTCTCAGCAGAATCCAGTGGTATCAAAACGAATCGTTGCTGGGAACTCTTCTACCACTTACACAAGCGCCGCAAAATCCAATTCGATTGTTACCCGTACTCTGCAAAATGTAAGCTCCATACACTCAGATAATAATATCCACGTTTTAGAAATTCGCCCCTAAAGGCGAATTTCAAAGACTCATGGCATTTTTTTCTGAGTAGATAAGTTTGAAGTTAAATGTATAATTATTGTAAATTTTGAATAGGTCATACCAACTTGTGTGTACTTAATGTCAAGAGTTGCCGTGCACATGGAAATTGAGGGCACGGTGCAGTGTCCTTCTCAGGTGATGCTTGCAGCTGCACTGGGATGCGAAGAATTAGGAATTTCTAACAAATTGCTGGCGCAAAGTATTTTTGGATTATGGATGACCAGTAGTCTGCTAGAAATGCAGCTGAAAGCTCACCATTCTCCATACATTGTCAGAGTAGCCTGGCCGAATTTGCTTGAAAAGTTTAGTAGCGGAACACCAATTGAAAGAAAATTTGATGAGCCCATGATCGTCCTTAAAAGAAATGTTTTTTTTTCTAAGCGCGATGAAGAAAAAATCAAGTAAGTAGCACCCGTCGATCCATACTTTATTGGAGTTAATTAAAACACATTTTAGGGACCATCGAATTGTGGAGCTACTGTATGAGGAGGCAAAGCATTACGTATTAACAGGAAGATATATTATGGAGCCGGTTCATTCACTTATGCTTGGGGGTATTCAAGCTAGAATCGAACTGGGTCCGTATAATTCTCACACGCACACAGTCGGATTTTTCAGGTGATTGTCAGAATATAATAATATTGGAGTTTACTGATGAATTTTTTTTTGTAGGGAAAACCAGTCAAGATTCTTACCCAAACATGTTGCCAAGAGTTCAAATTGGTTGTGGTTGCCAATTAGTAAAAAGAACTCTGCAGAAATAAAACTATTAGAACAATTCAAGCGAGTTCCCCAAACAGCCACAACTCGAAAATTAATGCGCAAATATTTGGAGTTTTGCTGGGCACTACCATTTTATGGGTAAGTTGTATATCATTGTATTTTTTTTCCTTTTCATTATTTTTTTTATATTGTTCCATTTTATACATATATATGTATATACATATAGAAATCTCCGTTGCTTTGAGTAGTTGGTTGATAAATCGAATATTTCCTATATAACATTTGATCGTCTGAAAGTAAGATGTTTAATTAATTATAATGCAAACCTAGAACGTTGACATCCACAGTCAGGGGTCGATAAGGTCAGTTAAGAAGGCAGTGGCTGGCGCGCCAATATTTAAAAGATCCAAAACTAACAAGCTGTAAAATTTTAACTGATAAGTGTTTTTATTGATTTGCACTTACCAAAGTTATCGATTTATTGCCCTCCGGAGATCCCCATATTCCCCTTAAACTTGGAAATTTAGTGAGACAGCTTATTTGTCAAATATCTTAGTGTGTTGAGTGGTCTACTGTTCATGGAGATTAGTTAAAGGTGACTTAATATACTATTGGATTTTTTCTCTAGCATCAATTACATCGAATCGTTGAATAATATTGCTCTTGGACCTTTGTTTAAATTAATTATTATATCTAATTTTAAAAATGTAGTGCTGCATTTTTTCACGGACAAATGGAGCAACCCGTTAGAGGCATTATGTCTTTAGTCAACCATAAGGATATGGAAGTCTTGCTTGCTGTAAACGAGAGAGGAATTTTTATAATAGACTGTGTGGAAAACGTAAGTAATATATTTATCTATGGATATACCATATATATAGCGCAATACTTCATGAATAGTATATAATTTAATGTAAAGATACAATACTAAATTGAAACTTATTAGATTATTTTAATTCTCTTAAAATTTCAAATATGTTTTTGAGTTGATTTTTAACAAAATAACGAACTTTATTTTACAAAAACTCAAATTAATAGATTAAAAATATTTTAATAATATATTTTGCATACAAAATTAAGTTTTCTTGTAAATCATATAAATTGAATTTAGTCGGAATGGTTTATTGTTGAAAACATATATGGACAGCCCTTCCATAAGTCCTTACTTAAAAACAACGTATTTCTGAACGTTAAAATTAATTTGTATAAAATTAATTAAAATCTTCGTCGTTTATGCAACCGCTTTTTGTCTATGAATCAGTGAAACCCACTCATTATAATTAGTTGTACTTGAATACTTACGTAATACAATTTAATTTTCATTTAATTCAAAGACTCTATTATTGGGGCTCCGATATGAAGATATGTCATGGGATTATGCTAAGCCAAGTGATAGTGACGATTCCGAATGTCTTACATGCATATTCCTGCAGGTTAGTAAAAACATACGGAAAAAAAAACATTCTCAAATGCACAATAATTTTAAAATATATATTTGTGTATATTTTAGTTTGACGCTGTAGAAAATGGAATACAAATATCGAAATTAGTACAAGTGTTTTCAAAGCAAGCTGCAATGATTGATGCACTCATTTCGCACTTTACGGAGCAAATGAGAAAAAAGAGACAAGAAGGAAACTCTGCCGAACAATTTCATGATGGTAAGCTTGTTGAAATGTAAATAAAGTTGCACTAACATAAATAACGAGAAAGTGACAATAATTTAATAATAAAGATGTCTCCCCACAAGAACACTATGCTATTGTTCAAATCTATTAAATTATTAAAAATTGTTATGTTTATTTTGTATTTCCAGAACCGAATCCTATTCAAAATAATGGAAACGGAATATTATGTAATAAGCTGTCTCGATTGACTTTAGCTAGCTTCGATGAAGAAGGCCGCTGTATTGGACAAATGGGATCATTATCTATAAGCTATTAACATTTGTTGATATACATATAAATTAATTATTTACAATTAAGCAGAGTAAAAGGTCTACATACATATGAATGTATAACATTTGAAATATTAACGGCGGTCCGGTCACATCAGTAACAAGTTTTTTGAAAAAAATTCACAAAATATTAGTCAACTAAATTGTATGTGTGGCTATTTTTTTATTGCTGTAAATACTTTAAAATTCATTAGGAAAGTTACGCCAATTTGCTAAATTGAAAACTTTTCGCTCATTCTTAACCATAAAACATGATTACGCAAAAAGGGCAAGAGATGTGGTTGATTTAAAAACTTAACGGATAAAATATTAAATTTTTCATAAAATGTTTTTTTTTTATTTCGAGGTTATTCTAAATATCACCTTATATCCACAAGTTAATAGACATGTCAATCTATATATCGATGAATCTCTACCAATTTGAACTTGGTTTGCAAAGCTTTTTTCAATTTTTGTGTAGATTTAAGTCGGAAGGACTGATATGATGCCAACGAACTGTCATGCTATCTACATTGGTATGGAACTTTGGAACTTAGTAAACATTAAGTACCGTGAGTTGTCTCTGAAATTGGATAGAGAGACCGATCGACAGTTAATATAGACTTATATGTCATCTTTGACTGCAGCTGCACGTCTGCTCATCATTTTAGATCCAATGGTTTTCATAGATTTTGAATTTATTTATTTTTTTGAGTTGTTAACAACTATTTTTAATGATCGTTTCAAAAAATTTCTAGCAGATCAATTTTGCAATTACAATAATGTTAACAAAAATAAATCACCTGCGACCGCATTTCAATGAGGATTTTATATTTTGAATTTCTTTCTCAAATCTGATGTAAGAAAACTATGTTTATGATCATTTAATTTAATAATGACCATTTCTTAATTGTTTATAGATCTATGATGCTTTTGAAATTGGTGAGAAGTAAGATAAAACACTTAATTAAAACGGGTTTGACGTTTTCGTTGCACGCAAATGCATAGCTACTGAAATAATAATTAAAAAATTTTTATATAAGTAAGATTTTATTTCTATGGGGAAAAATGTTAGAATATTAATTTAAAATAATTGTATTTATCGAATATGTGCTAATATAAACTTTAATGTAAATGTTGGTCAGTGTATCGAATACTTAATACATGCGCATTAGATATGTGTGTATAAGTGGGTGCAAGTTGTATTAAAACATTTATAGCGCTAGGCTAGCCAAAATAAAACAAGTGAGTTAAAATTCAGATATTTATCTTAAGGTTTACTATATTGAAACTTTCTGACCTAAGGACCTCAAAACCAGTACCAGTCGATGTTATGGTGGCATGGCAATCGTTAACAAAAATGAAAAAAGTAGGCTAAATGAATCTTTAGACTTCTTCACTGGAAAAAAATTAAATCGAATAGCCATAATGGGATCGGGTGTTGTACAGAGAACTTGTTGCAGCGAAGCCTGCGTCCGCTGCTCGACACACTAGGCCTGTTCTCAGCACACGAAGGCCAACTGAGAGATAAATACACCCAGATGATCTGACTCCTTATGTAATCAGTTCTTAGTAGATTGACGCCGCTATGTATTATATATCATAGTTTTGTATTTACGGCTTTGCTATTCAATATAAGAGACGCGTTCCATAAAATATGATTTCGGTTTCGCCTCCTGATTCTAATTAGGTCAATTCAGAAATAATTCTTCAAGTCAAATTCCATAAATCGATATACTTAATGGTAGAAATCAATGATTTCTATATATATTTTTCAACTTTTAATTATTAAATTTGTATGTATGTCAGTAGATTGGGCTCCGGTCTTAATTTCATAGTAATGATTTCAATAATGAAGATTATTGCTGTGCGTGCTGTAAAAATATAATTCCTGATTATTAGAACAAAAACTTGTGAATCAAATTATTAAAGATCCTAGATCTTAACAAGGTACTTCAGTAGAGTACGGTTTATTTTGCATTTAATACACAAATCGCATTTAAAGAACATTGCAGGTTTTTTGAATATTAATCATAGATCCCGATGGACATTTGAAAACTTCAGTCGCGCTTCCGCCTTGTGCAATGAGCCAACCTAATCTGAAATGCAAAATAAATCATTAAGTTAGTACAGGCAGAAATTGAATATATATACTTTCATAAATAATTAGATATCTTATTTATTTAACATTAAGTAAATCCCGATTACTATACAAGTTTAGAGCGTTACCAAAACCAGACTATAATTAACCGGTGGCAAACTTTAGGAATAGTTAAAATTTTTTCTCATGAAGAAACGTTTTACCAAATTTTGTACCCATTACCAGGTTATGATCGCTATTACTTGCTTGGTCAACTTACATGTTGTCGAACTCCGAAGCACTTGTGTCGATTCCCAAGTAGTTGGATTCAGAACAAAGTTCTTGAGCAGAAACTAGAAAAAATATTTGTGTTGGTGTCAAATTCAATCCGGGAAGTCGAGCCATTCCCTTAATAGGGCCAGTCAGGGAAAGCATTGAATGATATGAGATCTGCATTCCTCCAGAATGAATTAAGATGTCCATGCGGCTAAAGTTTGAAAATATATTAACAGAATGGGGGACACAACGCATTGCCTTATCGTCAAAGTTTTTTGTTATCGATCGTAAAATCTCCTTGGCAATGGAAACACCAATTGAAGCATAATGCAAATAGGGTGGCAAACTTGCATTGAAATATGGTATTAATATGACAGACAAAGGAACAACTGTGAATGATAAAGACAAACAATTTATTTCTATCATAGCTTGTGGAACAGTTAAAATACCCACCTATTGAATGGCTTAATGTATCATAAAATATGGTCGACACAATGGGATACGCCCATCTGAAATAATATATGGCTTTAAGTTTTTTTCTTTTGTATCCGGGAATAAAACTTACGCGTCATGGGAGCTACCATCCATATTAATTGAATTGGGAACTAATTTATTCCGTTTATATATTTGTAAAATATTTTCCAGCCAACTATCTGTGCTGATCTGAAGGGCTTCCATTGCATTAATTATTTGTGTCACGTTCGAAAATCCTTCCCAAGTCTGAGACTGTATTTTTAAAGCTGAAAGTTTTACAAGTGCGGCACCCTTCAAGGATGGTGCTCGTTTTAAGTGTGCCTTCAATGATTTGAAAATGATATCCGCCTAAAAATATAAATATATGAACATATTATTGTTCCCTTTTTTTAAACTTGCCTTACCCGCTTTATTATGTCCTTCGAATCTACTGAAGAGTACTGAGAAATATATAATGCTGACGCTAGTTCCGGTAAGGCCCACATTGTAGAGCGTGTGCAAACCTCCGCATTTGGATAATCCTTTGGTAACAGTTCAAGTGCGCTTAGCAATATCATTGAGTTATGTGCGATTCGAGTCGGATACTTTGTAAGAAAGGCTTGTAGCGCTCTGAGATAATCAGCATTTCTTACAACTATAGGCCCACTCCAGTCCTTCGGAATTAGAAGAGTCCAATTTAGCTGAAAATACACATGAAAACACATAAGTTTATTTATGGATATGCAAGACCCCTATACAAGCTGATTGCCTTCATTTACAAAAGTAAGATGATATCTATGGTAGCAAAAACAACACTCGGAAATAAATTATCCTGATATTTAGAAAATGATCATTATTTTAGCAACACGGGGTAGCTCACATATTTATTTCGTAATTATCTGTGTCTTATCTTAATTCGCGAAATATTTTTCATTTATGTATCTCTAAGTATAAGACGTTAAGCCTTCTGAAAATTTATTTGTGCATCTGTAAATCTCATTCGAATACAAAAAAAGCTTTTTTAATAGGTCGAATTTACTTTGTGACTCTTTTTGGTTTCCTCAGTGTTCAAGTAGAAGTACAAGCAGCTTGGTAAGATATTGTTGCTATTGTTTCAATTTTATGTTAAAATTGTTGCATACTTTTGGTATAACAGCTCAAATGATGAAGGTAAATACAATAATATGTTGTGCAAATCTACATCTATATATTCTATTTATAGATCCGAAGTCAACAAATTGACTTCAAAATTTATTTATTTTTACTCCCTCAATGATATTGCTACGCTTCTGACTGTTATAATATATAAGTATGAATATATATTATTAGTTAGTTACTTACAATTGGATACATGGCCTGCAAACTGGATATATTATACAAGACAGAGCTATCCCAAAAGCCTCGGCGAGATTGTTCAACTTGAAGCTAAAATAAATATTCAAGTTTAAATTTATTATTTATAAATTCTACTATGATTATTATATGGTATTTTTATATTATTATATTCTACAATTTACAAAACTAGTTGTGAGTAGTCTTAAAGTCAGAAGACATAAGAATGCTCTAGTCGAAAGTGCCCAGTTACCGTTTCATAAACCTTAAAATTCTAACCTTATTGAGATCCTTTACAAATTCCAAAATGGTATCCTTTTCAGATACTCGTTGAGCAAAGGATAAGTAGCTTGGCAGAAAATGATCAATCAATTCGGGAAGGACCTTTGGTACTCCTTGCCGTAATCGATTTGGAGGAGCTTTTGGGCTCATCCAACGAACTTTATTCTGAAAGTAAAATGAAATCAAAATTAAATTAAATAAAATCAGTTACATTGCAACCAGACACTGTATATAGTTTTTGAAGACATACAAAATTAGAAAAAGAATTTGGTTTCTTGTACTCATTGAAAATGGTAAATGTGCTGTGAAAGCATCTTCGTTTAGTTGAATACATTTATTTATCGATAAGTTTCCATGCTTTATTAGAAACAATAGATCAAGCTCTTCTTTTGCCCATTACAATATTTCCTTTTTTGTGGAGGTTCACAAATCTCGAGAGCGATAATGCGTCAATGTACCTCGAACTGCAGATACCTAAAATCTGGAAGCTAGCTAAAGATTAAAATGATCCGTATTATTTTCTGCCCATTCAGGACAAATAATGTGAAATTAATATCTAATTATCATTTAAAGTCAATTAAAAAAAAAAACAGAAAAATGTTAAATAAAGTTGTTCTATGAGTTTGTAAATTTTTTTTAAAACTTTTTTCTTTGGGCTTTTAAAACCGATTTTATGTGTTCATTGATTAATTATGATCTGAATAGTTAAATTATAATTTAAAAAGTTAACTAATTCAGGGATAAAATATATTTCAGGTAATTGAAATATGAATGTGGTTTCATTTTTATTCAGAGAAAAATAAATCAGATTAAAAATTGTTACATACTAAAAAACTAGGCTAGAATCAATAAACATCGATTTATGATCTTTTTCCCATGTTTGTTTGTGGAAAAATAAATTTATCATTACAATGTACATACCTCCAAAATAATCGATGATGTACTTGGTCCACTTATGATGAGAAGCACATGCGGTCTTCTACCATAACTAAGATCATAATATATATCAACAAGTGGGCTTGGCCCAAGCTCATATATTTTAGCTACAAGAGATGCTATGGACGAAGGACCGACGACACCAACCGTTAAGTACCCTCCTAAGTTATCAAATACACGGTGTAAAGCACTTGTATTTGTTTTGAGTTTTAAACAGCTCTCAAATAAACTCTGGAGTATCTTAAAATTTCCATTTAAACTAGAATTCTGCAATAGTACTAAAAATGTATTGTGCATTATTATTTAAGCATATTAGAAAATGAATGTACAACTCACATTGCATTTGAGTATCAACCGATTTTTGTGAATTGCCCATTTCGATCAGATTGGTTATATTTTTATTAAAATTACTGCGCCAACAACTGAACTTCTTAAATTCCGAGCAAGGATCTTTATTCCAATTGAGTCTTGCTTGAATGTTGGCAGACACTGTTTCACAAATTGCCTCCGTACATTCCGAAGGAGATGACATTGTTGGCGTGCACCCATCGCCCTCCATGTAGCAATCCCTGGGAAGTGGCGAGGGTGCTGTACTAATTAAAAACAGTATTGGTGAAGCGACCAGTAACGTAGTCACCAATAATGTTGCGGACGTTATTGCCACCTTGTGGACAGCAGCTGAGGTGCGCAGCCATATGCAAGGAGCACAGCATATCCATCCAATGATATTATTCTAGAAATTAAAGTGGTCAGTATTCTTAAAACATGCGCGTATTATAATAAAGCTGGAGTGTAACTATACCTTGTTATATCGGCCAGCCAAGTTATCTATGTTTGAGTTGTCGATAATTTCAACTTCATCAATTTTGCCAAACTGATTAGAGCAGATGGGGGTTTTAAAGGACAGCTGCTTTTGGAGTAGTGATGCGCTGCTTCCCCCGCATGGATTTGCAGAAGTAATAATACTGCGGGTATTGTTGCCGAGTCCAGTTTTCCGGAAAGTGTTACGCGAACTAAACTCAGCTGTCATCTTTGTATTTGGCTTGTACACGTTTAAGACACCAGCGTGCAAAAATTATAGCTTTAATTTGTTTTGTATTATTCTAACATTTACAGCGCATGTGTCAATCATTTAAAAATGCGTTTAATCAATATTTTGCTGTACAAAACCGAAGCGGAAAGTTCTCCTTAATGCACATGTTTACGTACGATGATGTAGTCATACTATTTACATGCATATAAAGACGAGAAATCAATAAATAGAATACTGACGAATTTAATTATATTATCATTTATTTTCACATGCCTAGTTTACTTTACAATATTTGACAAAAGCTCTAAGAGCTTGCCATTAAAGCTTTCGCTAGCAAGAGCTTTTCTTATTTTCGGCGATTTACACGAAAGGCACATCAGTTATGTCCATTAGATCAAAGTCTTTAAATGCGCTGCTAAGCAACCTAAAATAAATTAAATTACCTTAACCGTTTTTGTTAGACATAAACAAATGCAATACTCTGATCCAATAAAAATACACAGCTACAATCAGATGCAAAAGGACCTTAACCCAGAACGTGGCCTGCGTATCTGGAACGCTTTTAGCTGAAACTCTGAAGATGGTTTTCAATAATGTAAGACTTTACTTCCTAGTAACCTTCATTTAAATTTATGAAGACAATATTGCGAGGTATGGAAGAGGCAAAAACATTAAACCGTTCCAAAATGTTATCGCTTTTGGATAACAGCAAATATTTTTATGTAAAAAACTAAATATTTAAATTAATTGAATATTACTCATTTTCTGAGTTCACTGAATAATTTTCTTGTTTACTTTCCATTTAACTATACTTATCATTTTGCTTTACACAAGTAAATGATTCCGTCAAATTAAAATGATTTGATTTATCAACAATAAAATAAAACATGAAGTGTACAAAATAATATTGTGTTTTTTACACTTATATTTCAATTTTATTATTCAGCTATTTAATTTTTGTATATTATCACGTAAGTTGAAAATATATTCAGAGGATTGAAGTAACGTAAGTAAACGAAGAGTAAAGATTACCTACTAAAAATATGTAAAGAAAAGAAAAAAGAAAATTAATCTAAACAAGCTGATTTGATCTTGATAGTTTTTATACTACGTCCAAATATGTGAATACTATTCAGGAACAGAACTAACTCAGAAGGATAGATGCTCTTGAAGAAGTCCAGAAGTAACGGAATTATATTTAAAAAGCAGGCATGCCGGTATATACCTTGAACATATGTACAGTAAAGGGATCGACCGCTGTTTTGTATGTATGCAAGAAAGCTTATAAAACTTCCATTATAAACTTATTACTTTTATTAATAAAAATTTGTGCCTTTATATTGGTTATTGTGAAAAGCTATTTATCAATTTGTGTCGGAGCTTTAGTAACAGAGCTGCATTGAACAAAAATGCCGATAGCAAGGACTGTAATGTTGCCTTGCAGCTTTTACTTTTACAATTATATCGCTTGTGCTTACTTAGACTTTGTTTCGATTTCTGTCGTTACCAATCGGCACAGGACACAATACAAGTATGGTTTTATATACTGCTAGTTGTTACTGCAAAGCCGAGAATGGACTCCAATCGATTTTAATATTTTTTTTTTAATTTTTTTCCGTTTCACATATTTTTTTGTTTAATTATGATAGATTGTCTTCTGTTAAAAATTATAAAGTAATTATAATTTTTTTACGTTAAGCTCATTAAACTTGCAAAAAAAGTAAAAAGGGAAAAATATGTTTAATCAAAATAATTAGTTTGCTATCCTTAAATGTTGATATTTTGTAGAAGTAAAAATTGAGCCACCTTGTCCAAAAGGTCTTGTCAAGATTTTTTTTTTATTTTAATATCGGTTGTTCAAATTTCGAGCATGGCTCAAATTAAACCAAAAATAGAGTCGTAGTAGCCAGCAAGTTATTGCATTTATTTGGACAACAAACTTAGTTTAATTCATATTCATATGAATAAAATTATTCCTCGAAGCTCGGAGCTGCACTCTTTGTTTTGGAATAATCCCTAATGGGTGAATAGAACTGCAAATAAATAAGAAAATTACTAATTATTATATAAGTCCTTGGGTAAACTTGCGATACTTATATATCTATTACTACGTTTCGATTTATAATTTAAATTTATACATATATGTGTATATAGTATTTATTATGAGTGTACCCACCTTGTATTGTTTCTCCTTATACTCTTGCCATGGCTCTGGGTTACTTGAACGATTCCAAGTGACGTCCGGATTTCTAGTAGCCAAGCGACCCATATAGTAAACTGCGCCAATTGCTCCTGCCGCAACGCAAACGTACAGCGGAATCAACTACAAGAGACAGGCGGATGAAAGTGAAAACATATGATTTCAATACGATTGTCACATCATTTGGGTTACGTAACCGGAAAAATTTATTTACTTACCGCAGGATTCTTCTTTATGCTTTGTAATCCGAGCCCCTGCATACTAAAATGATTCAATTATAAATAAATATGCCGTCTAATAAATACACTATTAATAATGCACCTTTATTCTAAATGGTTAGCCGTAAGATAACAAAACTTGAAGTTGGCAAATGGAATTATTTTCGGAACTACCTCTTTTGAACAGGTTCAGTTATTTGTGTGTCAGCATAACGGCGAATTTTTGTGTCAATGTTAAACTCTACGGCGCATCTACAGTACCAGATAAATACAACGGATCATTAATTGATGAACTGTTGTGGTTCTTCTGCATGACAAACTTAGTTCACAGATAATGTATGACAGCATTTTAAAACAATTATAGTATTCCAGTTCATTTTGATGATTGGGAATATAATTTCATACAATATTCTTTACCAGTAGCGGAGGTTTGGGAGGAAGTTTAATGTGCTTAAGTCCTTCCTGAATAAAATGTTAAAAATCAAACAGATAGTTTGAAAACCAACTTTCATTTTTATTTCAATATTATTAGCAGAATTAAGTTCAATTCATCGAGGATGTAATCTTTTCATAAATGAAAGGTTTATTTGGAACAGAAATTGTTCCTTGCAATTTTTTAGAAACATTCGTAACATTCATGCGCCCAAAATAATAAACTAATAATATATTATTTATGGACTTTTATTAAAATAAAAAATTATTTTAAATGAATTTTGGTGCATATGATAAAAAAATAAAATTTTAACAAATTTCGATAATTCACTTTGTATATTTTGTACTTTGTATGCGATGAAATATATGTCAACTTATCGATATATATTTTATTGTCATGCAAAAATATTTGTACATTTATTTATTCTTAATGGACAATATATATCGATAACTGAATATATTTTCAACAACCCTACCTTCGAATAATAATAAAAAAAAAATATCCAGAAATGGAAGACAATATTGCATTATCCTCCATCGGGGATTTAGAAAAAAAACTTAACTCTGCTAGACGATCGTTAATCTCATTGAATGACAACATTCGTCGATTTGTTGGCCGAGGACTTAAGGAACCTAGGTTTTTATCTTAGAACTCTTACACGACTTATGTATTGGTATGTGTTCTCTCTTTTTTTAGAAATGAGAAGTATAATCCCGATGCCGGAAGTAAGAAAAATGAACAAAATCAGGACAAAACCATCCAACGCCACGAGATTGTGAAACAAAAGCGTCGTGCTTATGATCCAAAAATGGTATTTAATCGGCTTTCAGACAAGGACGAGTTGTGGCTGCCAACACCTCGACTTAATTCTCGGGTAATTCGAGAATTGCCCTCAAGAGAGGAAATTGTGGAAGCTCAGGGAGTCGACTCCGAATCAAGGGCTCGGAATCGTCGCATGTTTGGTTCGCTTCTGGGCACTTTGCAAAAATTTTGCCAGGAGGAGTCGAGATTGAGGAAAAATGAAGATAAGAAAGCTCAAATAGAAAAGAAATTAGAAAAGCAAGAGCTGCAAGAAAAAGCATTGGTTCAAAAAGAACGCGACTCATTATTTTTAGATAGAAAACGTAAGCAGTTTGAAATTCGATGCCTCGAGAAAAAAATGGCTCGTTTAAAAGATTTCAAAACGTGGGAATCCTCAGTGATTTGCCAACAAAATCAGATTCGAACAAAAACCAAACCCCATTTATTTTACCTACCACGCTCGCACTCGACCCAGACGGAAAAACTTCTAATGAAAAGTAAATGCGATCTGGAGTGTCTCATCGAAAGACGCCGCGAGGACTTACAAGCAGAGCTCGGGGAAATCGAGTGCACCAATAATACGGATGATGACTTCGTTCTCGACGATAGCAGCGTCTATGATAATAAAACAGTTAACAAATTACAAGAAGAGAGCAGCATTCCTGAAATAAGTAAGTTGATGTGGGCTCTTCATAGAAGCTTTAAATTTCGAACAGTTAAATGCCATCAGATCCCCTGAACTTCTCTTACCATAGTCTCAACGCGATCACGGATAATTGACTTATATTTATTTAACACTAATTATTATGTTTTTCAGGTGACAATATTGCACAAGACGACTTTCGGAAGGTGCCAAGCGAGGAGAGGCGGTTAATTAGTAGTAGTAATTTAGTTATTCAGGAAGCATGAAGTTGTTAATTTCAACATTTATAATATTAATATATATAAAGAGAACTAAATTAATAATAAAAGGCTATTTGAATATAAATATATGTTCAACAGTTTATTTATTCCTTTTTGTGTTTGATTTTGGCGTCAACTGACCGTTCTATTTAAAATCAAAGCCTATTACAAATTGTAGGTGTTTTTTAAATTCGGTATACGAAGTAAAGTGTCTCGGAGGCACATTCGACAGGAGTTTAAACTTTGGCATTTAAGAAAGCTTCAGGGAAAAGCAAACTCTCTCAGATAAGCTCTCCTTGTGTTCTTTTTGGCAGCTACAATCATAATCGATTCAACAATGCAATCAATCTCCATGGGAAACATATAAACAGAAAATGTGTATAAAAAATGCACTAATCTGCTCCTAAGAGCCCATCATAAAGTAAAATACTTCAAAAATCTACTGGAATAGTCCGAATTACAGTTGGCAGCAAGCACCTTATTGCCCAAGGATCATAGGGTCACTAATTTGATCCCCAAGTTTTCTCATGACAATGTTCGGTATGCTCTGGCGAGATCTGCCACAAATGGCAAATTAAAAAATGGTTCACCGCTCTCTTAGAAATTATTTATTGTTACCAGGACAAATTCATCATAAATTGTAAATCTAGCTGTGAAAAAATAATGAATTTTGTAGAAACTCGAGCAAGGCGGTATTATTTGTTGCATATTATTGTTTATTAACTTTGCTAAAGTCCATACATATTTTAAATATTCAGAGCTTTTAATTATTTGAGTATCCGGTTTTATTTAATGTTTCAGTTAAATAAATGGTCAACAAAAATGTTTTAAGCAATTGTAAAAATTTGGCATATTGTTTTCTGTTAAAACAGATAAGGAACGAAAATTTCGTATATTTGTAATTGATACGATTGCTTTCATTGCTTAAGAAAATACAAATAGAAAATTTGTAATACTCTCTTAGGGATATTTTGGCGGTTGAAATATTCTTAAAATTGTATTATAAAGTTTCGTGATATAAAATGTACGTATATTCCTATTAATGTATTATTTCTAATAAAATTACATAATTAGTTTTTAACATCACAGGACCGAATTGTAAGTCCCGTGGCAATTCTATAGTCATACGGAGCTATCGCGCTTTATCATTAATGGAGTTTGGACGGTAGCCTCATCGTCTGATTGGGTTTGTTCAACAGAGCTGATCACGTTGCTGGCTGCTTCAACACATACCCGGCCAGATTGCACCTGGTTCATGTGGTGTAATGCTATAGTTCGACCGCGAGATTGAGCAAAGGTGTTGGGCGCTGAAACCATAGAACTGTTCGATGCAGATGACGACGAACTGGCATAGTCTTCCGTAGTGTCTCGAACTAAATGGGAATCGCACTTTTCAGCTGGCGTTGATATTTGATGAAATGTCGAATTTAATCCGACATGGCTTGCTTCTGGAACATTGCTTGCGTATCGAGGCCACTCATTTTGGTAGGACTGGCGTGGAAGAGTGCATTGGGCAATCGCATTTGAATAAACATGTGGAGTCACATTCTAAAAAAAATAGTTAAACATTAATAAATCGAAGAGCATCAATCAATTTTAGCGCTAGCATATTTACGCAGACAGCATTTTCACTATTTATTGCTATATTCAACATATCAATTTGTAAGCTTTCCCTTTATTTTAGTATACTTACCATTGGCAATGTTCCAATCGGTCTTTTGTTTTGGACCTGCCTTCCAAACCGCAAAGTGCAATAACCAATACTATGAGCTGCACAGAACGCCCTATCTGTTGTATCCAAGCCCTGTCCAAGAGGTGCATTAACCAAAATACTTCTCCGGGGGTTGCAGGTCGTAGTATCAATCGTCGATATTTGCTGTGTTTTTCGGGCCGATTCTCTCTAAAATTAATATATCTCCGAATTAGTTGTCCAACTCTAATTTATGTTTTCAGCAAAATATTAAAATGTTGTTTCTTAATGTTTGCAACATTGAGAATAAAAGCATGTCCAAAGAGGAATGATCTCTAGGCATAAATTTTCAATTCTTATGACTCCAACAATGCTAGAACTCCATCAGTATTGACTCTGAAATCACTTTTATCAATCCGCTGCTTTTATCTAATATCAGTTGACCCGTTGCAAATTCTTTTACTTTTTACACTTTATATAAATAATGTTTATTTTTAAAGTTATTTAATTTTTATTATTTTTATTTTTATGTTCGCTATAAATGTTAAAGCTAGTATTCCTCCCGGTTTTTATTAAGAATTTTTCAAATGTGACCTTGATTGTTATGAGGATTACTCTAAATTTCTACGTTATCTCACATGAAATGTTTAGCAGATGGCAACTTTACAAAGTATATTATGTAGAATGTTTTGTTTTGTTAACATAACTTACTTGATCATCAAAATCAATAATTTCGGGAACCACATCGGGGTTTCTTTCATCACTTTCGTCCACATCCTTACTAGCACTTTGATCACTCGGACCCGGAGACACATCTCTCGAATCATTGCCGTTAGTAACCACTTTTTGTCGCCTTTTTGAAGTAGCTGTGCAAGGGATTCGAAGAGCGAGTACTATGGCAAATGTTGCTATAATCATTGCCAAAGCTAATCCAATAGTTAAAGATACCATAGGTGAGAATAGTAGTTCTGCTCGCGGCTTATGGGCTAAAAAATGAGAAATGTAATAAATGTTAGGATAGAGACTAGAAAATTATAGAAATTATTTAAATGGCGGTGATATGCCCCCTGCAGGAGCTCTAAAATCGACAATTAAAGATACGCACGATTTAGGAGCTAGAGATACCAAAGGAACAACCTCTTAAGATTGGCAAGCAAAGAATGTCTGAAGGACGATATACAAAAAATGTTGACTTCGGAGAATGTGATTGTTTACATCTTTGACTATATGCTGTATTAGGAGACAGTTGTACATACATCCAGAGACACATAATATGTACATATGTTGTTTGAGATACCTTAATAGTTTGCTATACATATAAGGACCATATTACGTAATATTTTAAGAAACTTATACTTACTTTGCTCAAACGTTAGCTGCTTCTCAGGCATTCGCATCGTTGCGGCGTTAACTATTGTAGGATCCGATCGACCTTTAGAATTGTATGCAAATATTGATAATATATACATGTTGCCTGGCACAAGCCCCGAAACTGTAAACCTCGGAAGGGATGATGTGATGTTTGCTTTTATTTCCTAAATATTTATGGAAAATTAAATTAGTAGTTATATAAATATACTTAATTTAACTCTTTATAAGAAGAATTAGATTTTAAGCTTATACATATTTTAATCATATTAGTATACAGGAATCTAATTGATATCTTTGTATTGGAATACATCCACAATATTAAAGTACAAATTGCTTAAGCCTTGTCTTCACATGGTAGTATCGTTAAACTAGCATTGTCGTATTGGACTTTAATCTCAAAATATGAATGGAAACTAATTACATTTATTGCCTTTAAAACTTTAGTTATATATATAATTAAAAATAAAATAATAATCATGTTAGCTTATAGTTTATATTACAATATTACAGTGTATAAATTACTTACTTTGGTATTTGCTTCGTGAAGCTCCAGAATGAAGAGTTGTGGCAAGCCACCGTTGAAAGCATCACTGCAAGTGGCCGTTAGGGATGTCATTGAAATATTGAGCAGTGTACAATTGTGTACTTGATCTGGTCGGCCTTTTAAAGTAATAAAAATACAGTAAACTTGACCCATCTTTTAAGAAAACATCAAAAACAATATGGTATACATATAAAAGAAGATCAAAGAATGCTCTGTGTTCAGTTTTAAAGCTATATTGACGGTACTTTGTCTACACCCGACTTGCAAGATGAATATAAATACATTAATGTTGGTTAGCTCAAACTAATGGAAAAATCCATTACGAAGATGGACTTTGTCACAAAACTTTGGTTCTCATTTTTGTGCAAAATAAAAATTTAACAAAATAAAATAATTATTACTAATTTCGTTTTTTAATATATAAAATAATCATTAATATAATAATACTTCCCTTATATAATTTTACATATTAACCTATGCTGTTGTCATAGTAAAAAGGGTAATAATTTAAAACGTTCACCTGCTGCAATGATGTGAAACACGCATGGAATTCGTTGTCTGCCTATCTTGTTAGTTGCCACACAGAGGAGCGTCCCATAGTCTAGTTCAGTAACTGGAGTATACGTTAACACAGATGTCGTTCCTAAGCGAAGTATTTCAGATTGACATTAGGCAAAGT
Source organism: Drosophila demipolita (assembly GCA_035042405.1). Classification (NCBI taxonomy): domain Eukaryota; kingdom Metazoa; phylum Arthropoda; class Insecta; order Diptera; family Drosophilidae; genus Drosophila; species Drosophila demipolita. The sequence goes on along the minus strand of JAWNLI010000489.1, from coordinate 1,631,674 downwards.
ACATACAAACAAATTTGCAAGAATTACCCAAACGAGAAATGTGATTTGTCGCAACATCTATGCTTTCCGCGGAGTTGTTAAAGGTCCAACTAAAGTCCACGTCGAAAGGATTTGCATCAACAATGCACTTCACATGAGCATCTTCCTGTTTAGCAACACCATAAATTTTGGGCTGGTTCTGAGCACAAGTGGGTGCATCTTTTTAAAAATGAACACATTATTATTATTTAATATGTATGTTTCATAGCAATAAATATATAAAATATGAAATATGTCCACATATATATATAAATATTACAATCTTAATATTTATTTCGAAATGATTTTCAAGTCAATAAAGCAAGTAATAATTTCGATTCACTTGTAGAAGATACAAAACTATGGGTGATATAGGATAAGTGGGATGTTAACTTTAGATTTGAAAGTGCGATGGCCGCGTGCTTACTAGGGTCAGAAGTAATTTGTTATCCATTTGATGAAATCGGAAGAAGGAAATTATTGGAATTTTTTTTTTTTTTTTTTTTTTTTTTTTATAACTACTGTATATTTTTAAAGATTCGCAGATTATCAAACGAGTACAGCAAGATTAAATCCTGGTATGCTTATATAGGTAGGTGACAGACAGACGGACTTCCATGTTAAATTACTACTAACACGAATGAGCATCCTGATATTCACAAATTTTATTTTTTATTTATTGTTTATAAAATTGTATCTTTTTTTAAAATGTATATATTCATATGATAGCAAAGCAATATAATTATTTAAAAACTAATGTTTAGTAAGAAACATTCGACTTATAAGAACATTGCTAATATTATATATGTGTATATTTAAAAACTTACATAAGATATTCAAATTGAATGGTTCACTGATACCTTCGCCTTCTGCATTAAACCCCACACATGTGTAATTACCAGCGGTGACTTTTGTAACACCTTGTAAAACCAAGGAATGGTTACTTATTATAACTCCTTGCGATATATTATGTAGTAATGGTTGATCCTTCAAAAAAAAAGAAGAAAATTAATTATTAACAAAATAAATTATTATGTTCGTCTTTCACATAAATTATTTTATTGATAACTTAAACGGTATTTCTTAACTTTAAATAAATATTTAATTGAGGTGTGCTAAATGATAATATGATTAAAAAAATCGATTTAATTAAATTGTCAAATGTGCATACTCCGCTTAGTCTTGTTTATTTAACTAATATTTTACTGATTTCCAATTATCGCAAGATGTCATATTAAATGGGGATCCATCTAAACTTAAAACCAAATAAAGTTTAGGAAGTAATAGTAATGTGATGTATTGTCCGTACATGTTATAAACAGTTCGACAAATACGCATCTAAAAAGATGAGCCTCACGATTATGTAAATACCAAATTCCAATCCATTGATTATTGCCGCATTCTTATAATAATGGCCTAAGGCCAAAAATACATACATTATGTCTCCATTCAATCCTAAACACCTGAGGGTGAGCAACAACAAAGCAGTCAAAGTAAACATCCGTTCCTTCACGCAAGGCATTGGCATTTAAAGATGTTCCTAAGCGAACGAATACTTCAGGGATATCTGCAATTAAAATGAATATAAAGTTGTATGACAATTTTCACAATTAGAAAGTGTTTATTGATTGGCGAATTGCAGGGCTTTAGGTAATTAATTAAAATATTGAAAGTAATATATTAAAAATTTAAGTCTATGTATTACCTACTACTTTAAAACTGGAGCCACCATATTTGTAAGTTAAATTGATTATTTTAAATATTATTTTACAAACAACATTTCTATACTGTGATACAAAGGTGGAAAATCATGATTTCAAGCCAGAATCATCAACTTCTCGCAACTGAATTCATCTATTTAATGTGCTGAGCTAGTAATTTAAAGTGTTATTGAAACTAATCGAACTGTTCGATTAAGATTTAACTAATCCATGAGAGACTTAATGTTAAGGTCTCCATACACAATTATGTTCCTCCAATAAGTCAGACTTGACATTAAGTTTTTGTTGGACATTGTTAAAATGTGAGTATCACAGTTGAGGTTGCATGGAAATTTCATCTGAAAATTTGAAAAATCAATATATTTAATATATTAACTCACATTGAATATCCAACTTCCAACCATCTTCAAGGGGATCAGACTGAATAGCATGATTGTAAGCTTTGCATGATAAAAACTTTCCTGAATCGCTTTTGCTGAGATTTATTGAAAGTGTACTGGTTGTCTGATTTCCGTCACTCGAAGTCTGAAAAAACAAAAATATTTTTAAAGCATAATTTACAATATTATAAGACGTAAATGTTTGAAATATATACAATGATGAGATAATTTTTAAAACTAGTTTCAATTGAACGGTAAAAATATAAATTAACCTTATAAATATATATGCATATATCGATTATAGCTATATCGATTCCGCTAGTCATACTTACCAATAATATATATACTTAATGGGTTAGAGAATATCTTTAATACGTTACACATGATATGACAAATTTGTAATAAGCTCTACAAGGGCTTAAAAACCATCTTTATAATTGAACTTAATTATTATAAAAACTGAATTAGTTTGCTTCCGAGCGGAGAGGAAATGTGGATGTGAAAGTATAATACCAGATTAACAAGTATAGAAGTAATGAATTCGACTAATATATATCAGCAGGAAAATTGCGATTAGAACCAGAAACTGGCAGAAAGACGTTTGCATTCAGCGGCAATTCATTGAATGTTATAAACAAATTAACGTTGAGCAGATTAAACTAAACAACCAGACGAATTTCATAAATTTTAACTGGTTTAAGGTTCACATTGGTTACATGATTTGGTAACTTACAGTTTCGGTGGTCTTTTCCAGTCTGATTCCATTTTGCCACCAAGTGATTACAGCAGGCGGCCTGGATCCAGCACTTTGGCACAGGAGATCATATCTTCGTCCAGCTGATAATGGCTGGTAAGCCCCCAGCAGTCTTATATTCAAAGGTGCAACTTTAAATAAAGTTAATCAAGAACAATAAATTATTTGGCAAGCTTAACGGTATGTATTTACATTTTAATAATTAAAGGTAAAGAAAGGAACACAAGGAAAGTTAAATGTTGATTTGTATATATTACAAGAATATAGTCTCCATATTTGGTACTTCAAATTGTATATACGATTACTAGACTAAACTCACTTAAACTGTCATAAATCCTACACCATACCAAATAAGCCTATATATAATCTGATCTATGCAGATTAGTCCTATGAGTATTTTAAATTAAAGGACTCCAAATCTTATCGGCTTATCGACTCAGAAATCGATCCTCATGTATTGAAAAGAAGTTGTAATAGGAAATTCTACATTAAGTCTAGAGGATTAATGATAATTCAATCATACGTGAAGATTATTTTTCTGGTTTTAGCAGGTATTAGAAGTGAAAGGTTCTCCATTTATCCACTCCACCCTGAGTTGGATTAAAACGTATAAAAGAATTCAAAGGGAGTAAAAGTCGGTACCACTTAGAAGTTGTGAGAAAGCCATAAATAAATTGGCGTGGTCAAGATGGGATGGTTTCCTCTCTTCCGTATCCCACAGGACATCCACAGTTGCAAGCTCTTTTCTTCTTTTTTGCTGGGCTTGTGACGTGCCTTTAAGGACGTTCATGATGTATTCTAGTTAGCCAGAGTCGTCTTAGCAGACCGGCGTTGCTTTATCTGATCTGCAAGACTCACTGACTCATCGCTACATTTCTACACAAGTTATCCTTAAGAAGTTGGAAATCTGGTGAATGATGATCGCACCTGAATCATTTAAATAATCATTGTACCAACGACTTCAATCTTCGGCGGGAGTAATGTAAAAGGGATATAGACATCGACAGCGTCGGGACATCGTACATTTCTACACAAGTTATCCTTAAGAAGTTGGAAATCTGGTGAATGATGATCGCACCTGAATCATTTAAATAATCATTGTACCAACGACTTCAATCTTCGGCGGGAGTAATGTAAAATGGATATAGACATCGACAGCGTCGGGACATCGTCAATCAGAACAGGTTTGAGCAGATAATAAATGCTTTGTATTTAAATTAGTGCTTCATTGTCCCATTATGAAGATTTTTTTAATAAAAATAAAAAGATAAACAAACAAAAAGTTATAATTTAAGAGTAACTCAAAATCAAAGCATTTTTTACTTACAATTCATGTCGATTTGAACAACTGCCTCTACAACAGAAGCTCTTGGATGGTTTAAGGCTCTGCAAACAAGTCTGGAATTTAAGTCGCTTCTGCCAAGTGGGCCGAGTAAAATTTCACTTTGTAGAACTTTTCCTTCCGATAAGTAGGTGGTGTCACTCGGAATTTCTGCTCCATCACGATACCAAGTTATTGACGGTGTTGGGTAGCCTGTGAAAAATAGAGAATAAATATACTTAAGTACAAATAATTTAAATAATTTATTTCTAATAAATAATTTATTTCTAGGACTAATACTAATAATTTAGTCTTTTGTTGCTTATATAATAACTTTCCGTTATAAATGGGTTATGCGACGGGTGACTTTATCCATCCCGCCAACTTAGGGGACCCAGATTCCAAACACTAACATACAAAGAACAAACGTAGGCCGACTCCCAAGAAAGCCGTATGGGATCAGTCTCATCCAGTGCCACCGGAATCTCGAAAAAGGAGGAAATCCTACATCTATTATTAAATATCCTACTACTATTATTAAATATCGTACGTAGGGGTAAGACTGCACGCTTTTAAAAGGTTAATAAAGATAATTATAAAAATATCCAATAGTAAAGACGGGGAAAATAGGAAGACTTAGAAAAGCTCTAGAATCTGTACTTAAAAAGCAAAAATAATCAAGTGAGAATCTATTTGTGGTGCTATGGAATCTTTAGCCTGGATGGCTCATGGAAAACACATGCATCCATTTTAAAAGGAAATTTAAAAATTCCTACTTAAACATACTATTGCGTGTTAGTAGTTCAGAATAACAAAGAAGAAAAAGAATCGCCCAAGGATTTCTTCTGCTTTTGCCCTTCACTTTCCACGAATCGGTTTGCCACCTTAGATAACCACTTCCTGATCAATCGGCCAATTATGGCATACTTAGGACCAGCAAGGATAACGAATTTTATAAATCCGACCGGATGGTTGAACTTAATACATAAACACGAGGATCGGATAAAAACCGAAATCCGAAATGGTAATACAAGAAGCCAAATTTGGCCTATGTGCGTCGGCCTATATAGGCCGAATGCCGAGTGTTTTCCAAGCGAACGAAAAAACATTCTGTATGTTACGATTGGAAGTCAATCTTACATAAAATCTTTTGGCTCGAAATCAAACTGATATCTATAAAAAAAAAAACTGTCGTTGATCTCTTCACGAGATTATTTGAAAATTGAGCTCATTTGGGCACCTGGTCAAAGGATATTTTTACTCCTCGGACATATATATATATATATAATTATATAATTTTTTGAGCAAAATACTTACCTCCAAGAACTTGGCATTTCAATGCTACAACGTCACCCTCGCTGTACGGACCAACCACTGTTGAACGCTCAACATTTGCGCTATCCCGGATAACAACTTGCTTGGGAGGAGCTGAAATAAAAATATTTGCGATACATTCAAACACTTTAATCTATCTTTTAAATTGATATGCACAACGTCAGCAGTTCGGAACTTTGCTAATTTTAAACGTAGATTGCTGGAAATCTTCTTAAAAAGAAAAGTTAATATTTCATGACCACGCCCTTAAAATTCGCAGAAGCCTAAATCAAAACCACAGAATTAAAGCTTTGGCCTTAAAACTTACAAGTTAGATTAAACCCTATTTCTCTTAAAGCTATAGAGCTGGAACAAATTAAATTTAATGGACAGGTAAGTCCCACATAAAGTTAGTTTATAAAAGTCGTTTACTTTTAAATTTAAAAGCTTATTTTCCTAAACTTCTTCATCAATTGTCTGACCACTTAAATATTCTGATAGGTGACAGAAAATAAATGTCGGTAACAGGTATTTAATCTCTATTCTTCAAATATCATTTAACTGTATTTATTAAAAATGTAAGAGCAACACAAATATAAATTAGTAACCAAAGCTATTAATAACCTAAACTTACTAATGACATTGAGCATTATCCGGGTATTATATGTTTGTGCCTTTAAGAAATCCACGCGGCACCTATATACTCCAGAGTCGTTTGCATGGACTTTCTCAATGGAGAGTTTTCCAGGCTCATTTTCAAACCCAAAAAACGCTCTTTCTCCAAAGACCACGTCATCAGACCATCGTTTTGGAGCTTTCGAAGTTCCTGCACGCATATCCACACTATATTTAAGAAAAGACAATATTATGTATTTTATAAGTAACTTTAGACAGGATATGTTTGTAACTAATATTTTATAACCATATGATACCCCCGGGTTATCTGAAAAAATACGCTAACAGTAAAACAAAATAGGAAAAATTTTTTGGGCAAAGTTAGAAAAAATTGTGACAATCTCAAGCCTTTCATAATTTGATGATTATTTATGTCATAGGCAATTCTATTACACTAAGGGAACCCTCCAACTGATTCTGGGAATTTGATATCAAGTTCATATTAAGACTGATTCTGCATAGTTTTCAACAAATTAACTATTCCGTGTTCTGATCCACTTGTAGATCGTGTTCTCGAACTCAAACATTTATCGGTGACAATTCGAGTTGCGATGACAGCAAACACATTTCTCAATGTTAGTTGGTTGAGTAGTTCGACTTAAATTTTAAAGACATATATTAGTTTATTGTTACTATTAACGGTTTGTATAGTAACAGGAACTTCTAAGGTAAATTCTATATCAATTTGAAGATATGATAAATATGACTTTTTATTGCTGCTGAACATTTGTGTCAATAATTGCAAAACTATTTTTTTGTGATTCTAGCTTTTATAGTTGACAGACATGACTAAATCAATTCGTCTTCCAATAATGATAAAAAATATTTACACTTTTCGGGTTATATTTTGGTAAACGACAATTGTCGAATTATTCAGACAAAGTTGTACAATGATGAAATCGGATATAAATTTGTTGAAAATCATTGTTAAAAACAGAAAAGAGAGCTTGAAATTAATTTAGATAAAGGTTTCGGGAAAGTTTAGATAGAATGTTATTTCGTTTCACATTTACCTGTAAATTGGTGTTCCCTTGTCATCACGGTACCACAAAATTAAGACAGCCTCATCTCCATCATTGGTTGTAACATTACATGGAAGGTAAACATTTTCGCCAATTAAAGAATCTACTGTGTGAACAAAAGCTAAAAGTACAGAAATTTTGTATTAATAATTTTATTTAACTCATTTACCATATCGATCAGATATATATTAAAAAATTTGTAAGCCTCTAAAAAAATTAAAGACAAGAAATTTTTAAATATTAAAACATAAAAGAAAACTTTGTAAATCGAATCAAAAATCAAATTGTATATTTGGAATACCGAAAGACCGTAAAGTTAAGCAGAAGAGAAGACATAGGTTAAGAAACATAGCTGCAAGTCTTGCGACCTCGTTTTAAGTCTCTTTTCCGCACATTTGTGGAAGTTGTGGTCAGATATTCAACAGGGCAGCATTAATATAATTAATAAGTACAGCCCGAGCATTTACCTAACCTACAAGACAATATTAAACCACACCACTGAACCCAAAAACATTAACTGTCTAAGTTTAACCGCACTCCCATCCAGGAACTTTAAAGAAGTGGAAAAGTTTCTAAGCTGTTATTGACTTAGATAACAATATTATCGCCACTCTGAGCAGTAATTCCTAGTAATTTATTTTAAAGACTGGCAATGTTAGCTATAAAGAGCGCGTTTATTATTTAGTGTTACTTTTATATTACTCTATTTAATAATTTATAACTACCACAATAATTATGTTAATTATTTTAATAGTTTTTATTTAGATTAAATTAGTTTCTTTTAATTAGGTTTCGTTCAATTTATATATTTTTTTAATGTTTTTATTTATTCATCATTGTTTTTAAATTTCTTGACTGTTTTTAATACACGTTCTAAAAATATATAAAAAAAATAAGTGAATACCATCAGATATATCTGTATTTGGGGGTGGAAGTTGGCGTAACTCTAAGGTGATTGTATCTCTCTTTAAAAGTTGCTACCGTAATTGGTGACTCAAGCTCAATAGCTGTGGAAGATAAAGGCATTTCCAGTCTTAAGGAGCGGCGACTGTCTGGAGACGGTGGAGGGCGTTTCCGGAAATGACAATCTGAACTCATGTTTGTGTTAATTTTGGAAATGTTTTGCAAGCCGCAAACACAACTACAACAATTAGTTAACTTCGTAAAAGCTCTTGGCCATGCGGTTCAACCCAGAAACTAAAATCGACGCAAAACAAATTGGCTAATTTCAGCGATTTCATCTGACGGTTTACAAAAGTTTTTCTTTCGTTTAAAAATTCAATTGAGATTTATTTAGCTTGTATTGTTGTTAAATGATATAATCAACAGTACAAAATCATTTACAAAAGTATATATTTCTAAATTTAAATATAATGGTTACATTATTTTAATACAAATCAATTTATAATTTCAGTATAGCGATGATATTTGATGATATTAAATAAATAAAAAAAAGGAAAAAATTCACATTAAATTTATAATTAGGCTTATGTAGGTGTAAACTTTGTGTCTATTAAGTTGGTAACATTTTCACTCTCCTTTTTAAAGTACTGCCATAACATCAATTGCAAGAAAGGAGTAAGGTGCAACATTTTTAATTTCACTGCCAACAAATTCATATTCTATATTTTTTGTATGTTTACTTGACCTGCATCGCTACAAATTGACATGCATTTGTCTATTAGGCGCTCAATGAGCTGGCACCCGGGTTTTCTGAAATGTCTCGCTGTCTTAGGTAATAAGAAAATAATATAATAGCTGTAATGCGGAGAACCCAGTTGGGACTTTTTATAATAGCACAAATGAAAAAGGAAGTATATATAAATTCAGTAATAAATTGTTGATTTTTTTTTTTCTTACCATCTTTTAATCCGGCAGTTGCTCTGATGAAAATGACGAATAATAAAAACCGAACTGAGACTGCCATCTTGTGGTTTTAATTCTTAGTTGTATGTTTGTAATGTGTTATTGTACATCCAGTAAACAGGATTGTTAAGTTGTTATCAATGCCCAAAATCTGGCAAAATGTTTTTATGTTATCGAACAGATCTGGTCATTGAAGCTCACATGTGTATCTATGCAGTATGTTCGTATGTTTGTCTGTATGTGTGTGCATAGCAATTAATTTGTAACGTTTTTCCTTCGCTATTGCACATATGGATATATATTATAACTGCATTACACCAAGTCTATATCCGAATACAGTGAAAATATTCTCATCGTTAATCATGTATGTATGTAAGTATGTACATATAGTTTAAGTACATGTTTTCTATGTCAGTAGACGAGTTGGAACCTGGCGATGCTAAGCGACATTCATAACTGATTTAACATTTTAGTTGTAGTTGAGCGAAAAGTTTAAGTTTATAGTTTATCAATACTGATTACACCGGTAAAATGCGCACACCTACATTTATGCAAGCATATACATACTTTTGCACACCATCTACGAAATAGTCAAGTTGCATAGATAAAAATGAATATACATACAAGCTTAGGTATGAATATAGACTGCACTTTGTTTTTTTTTTCTTTTTTTTCAAGCGTGTGTATAACTATCTTTGGCACACATACATATATATTTTAATTGAGTTTTACTATGTCCATAGTTTCATTTTAGTAATTGCAACACTTCACTTTGGCAACGATGCTGAATGCTTATCTAAAAGAATTTTTATTCACATTTTTTTTGGTAGCAAAGTCACAAAATTGCAGTTTTAATTCCCAAAACGAGCTTTCAATATTCATTTTCTGCACTCCCGAAACCGAGCAAAAATTCCAGACAACTACACCTGTCAAATGGTCAATTGCTGCGAAAACCCTAACTGTTAACTGACGCATGCGCCTCTGTCGAGTTTCGATGTAAACAATGGGAATACATACATAAGAATGTTGTACGCATATCTGCTGTAAGCGTGTAACACCTATCTCTGCACCTACAGAAATTCTTATACAGACTAGTCGAACTATGTTAAGCATTTAACATCTTGCTAAGCTTAGCAACAATGTTGCATGTCGAGTTTGTATTAAATAATATAAAGTTGTCACATCATCTAAGTGAAGAATTTGCTTGTAAACGGTGACTTGCTTTAAAACGTCCCCACACCCCTGAACATTCAATGCAATGCTTATGCAACCAAAGCCCTCTTACACGGCTTGAGAGTGGACAGATACATATGTAAAATTCACTGACCTCTGTTAAGAAATATGTTGCTCTACATGTTGCTATCCACAACGAAAAGCAAAAATATTATAAATTCCCGAACATAATTCATGTAGAAATCTCAGGTAGATGGTACTCAGGTCGCAAGTTTATTTTTGATTCGAAAGAAGTTACGATTTCACACTAAGCAACTCAATCTTAAAAAAAACGATTTATTTTAAAGAATATAAAGCTGACAACACATGGATTGTTTTAACTATGTCAAGCCCCCAATCTAGCAACGTAAACAACGTTCAAGGTCATTTAATAATTTCCTTCCGCATCTCTCCTAAAAACTGAATGCCGTTGAGTTGTGGAATCCGATGCATCGATATCGGATGACTTGTCAAACTTCATCTAAAAGTATCCAACTGTTGGACGATCAAGTCTAGTGTGCTTTGAATGGAATACTTGTTATTTGAGCGCTATAAGTTATTGATAAATAATGAAAAGAACTTTACTACTTTTCGATGCTTAAAAATTATCAGTTGAGTCCTTACTTATATGGGAAAATATGTTTATGTTTGCAAGAAAATATTCTTAGGGCAGAGGTACAGGCGCTTGACCATTCGCCGTTTATGACGCACGATGGAGGTATCATATTATAATGGTTTTGTGCAATGTCCGCCATGCTGATATCAGGAAAAAATAAAAACTTATTTTAGTATGTAAAATCTGACTCATTTAATTATTTCTACATATTTCATCATTTTTAAAATACATTAAAAATTTCTCACTGACTCTTTTTGATTTTTGCTTGGATTGGATGTGGAAACAAGTTTCGATTCATAAATCCAAAACTAAAATATCAATTTACTACATTAATACATTAACAAATAAATTTTTGCATTTCAATTTAATGCACAATAGTCTATGTTTATCCATATCGGCGAAATAAGAGTATTTTGTCGTGCTCAGTCAATGTCAAAAACAAATTTATTCATAAAATATTTATACTGATATTCCATTGACTTAAAACTTTTAAGATATTGAAAAAATCCTTTAGGTTAATGATTTATTAATTTAAAATTAAGATGGAGTGTCCCCAGTTATAGTTTCTTAATGTTATAAGAAAGCAAAATAGTAATCATAAATTTGTTATAGAAAGTGCAACTAAAATGAAATCTAAATTACACTTGGCTGTAATAACTTTTTTTTCATATTGTCAAAATACTTTCTTGACTTACTGTACCACATGTAGGAGAAAAATTATTCTTGCTTTTATAAATAAAAACAAAACGACAACCGGCAATATAAAGTTAACTTGGACTCAACTTTAAAACATTTACATTTTGTATGCATTTCGTGCCATAGGGTATATTTATACATATATTACTATAAAAAAGGTGGTTGTAAGGACAGGATGTTATTGTTCATTACAATACTAAACTTAATTTGCGGTTTCACATGCATCCACCCAATCGTTATATACATCAATGGGTTCTGACAAAAAGTTAATTCCGGTTTGAAAGTCCTCCAGGCAAACGCGACAGGTTATTTTGGCTGTGTTTCTTCCTTTATCCCTGTAATGAGGATATGAGAGGATGAAAAGTCGGAACAATATTGAAAACATATATTTTAATTACATTTTTACTTCACATGACTTTTCATGGTTACAAAATGGACAATTAAATTGTTGGTCCAAAGGTTCGATATTTTTCCTCTTAGGTGGAGGCTTTCTTTTCGACTTCCTTCTTCCCATATTAAATAAGCGTTCTTTTCTCAAAAATATGTCAACACAAGTAGTAATTTACAACTCTTCTTAGTGTATGAGATACAGGATAGGGATGGAAGATATGATCGATATGTTTTTTACTTATCGATATATCAAGGTAACATCTCAAAATATTCCACCAAATGTGCTGCCAGCCATCGATTGGCAAAAGAACTAACTATTGTTAAAGGCTAAAGATAAGCTATGTAAAAATGAGCAATTTATATTGTTTTTTGCAGTTGGAATATATAATTTCAACAATATTCTTTTTATACTATTCCTCATATTTCTGAACTATGACATTAAAGGCTGCTGAATAGCCAGCCAATCGATAAAATATCGGTACACCCCAATACATTGACAAAAATATACATTTCCCACAATTTTAAAACAGTCATTAAAATTTAAAGATTGACACTTTGGTCAACAAAAAATCATCCAGCTTACTGGTAAACCGTTTGAACTATTTTTTTCTAATCGAATTTGTAACTTTTTTTTGTTTCAGTAGTGTGATTTTATTTTAATCTTGTAAAATGTATTTGTTAATTATTTTCTTTTATTCATTTATTACAAATATAGAAATAGTTTTCATTCGGATGATTCATCGTCAAGTCCAGAATATTTATTGGAAGACTGCAAAACCTAAAAGTAAATATGTTAAAGTTGTGTTAATGAGTGTTTCAGATAAATATTTAAATATATAAAAATTAAATTTAAATGTTAAGTCACAATTTTATTTTACTACAGTATATTTAACAATGTGAGTTTGAAAATTAAATTTCGAAGGGACTCGAAATATAACGTAGAATACATTAAATAGTCCTTTTATTATTGCTAACTACTGACTAAAACTACATATGCTACATAACTTATATACAAAGCATCAAAATGATGGTCCTAAATTAGATTTTAAAGAAATATGTTGGATACTTGGTGTAATTTACCCAAAAACAAAGCAGTAATCTTTTTAATGATGAAAACTTTGCAGTCAAGCATAGACGGCTGCTATATTCTCTGATACCTAGCTATAATTTATTTGGTGTTTCTAGCTCTAAAGTTGAACTTTCGAAATATCTGTGATGGACACCGCCAGAACTAAAGAGATTTTGGTAACTTTTTTTGTTCATATCGATTTGTAATAATCAGAATTATCGCCGAGTACCTAGAGAACATAGAATATTATCTGACGCGGCATAAACGAATATATATTCCAAGTTTCAAAACTCTAGCTTATACGGACGGAAAACAGGACTGCACTGCACTTAACCTTACTCTTTTATCTTCAGTTATGGAACACGAAAATTCAGCAAGGAAGTCCTTTTGCACTTGATGCAAAGGGACAAAGAAATCCTTTTTACTTTGATAAATGATTTTAAATTAATTTAAAAAATACATATAATTTAATTTAACTATCTAAATTAAGTATTTTCTCATTAATTGTACTTACATGTTCGCCCTGCTGGGCTGCGTGCTTGGCCTGAAATTGTTCACTCCGAGGATCTCGTTTATTTTTATTCTCCTCTCTAGTTTTCACTTCAGGGTTATTTTTTGCTTTTGTATTCTCAGATCTACAAATAAATTGTTGAGAAATTTTTTTTTATAATATTTTATATATATTTTTAGGAATAAACAGCATCTATCTTAAGAAAGCCGTAAATGAGTACCCTGGCAGAAAGACCAGGGTTGACCGGCTTATATAATATATAAATTTAAGTCAGAACTTTGAATTCATTATTATCGGTAAAGCGCAAGATTTTTAATATCCCTTTTACTTTTCACATAAAACAAAGTAGTTAAAATTTAGCCACTCAAGCTAAAATAAAAATATGGACTGAAGTGATAAATTAAAATTTTGATAACCATTATTCGTTATTTCAACTTTGAGCACTTTGTGCTTGACAAAACTGATTAATACAAAAAACGATAAAATCCCGTTAGCCAACTTTATATGCTTCGCACACTGTTTCGTACTAACTAAGAGACGGTGGCCGAAGTGAGAGAGAGGCACAAATTTGTTCTTGTTGGAGGACAAAGAACATTGCGGATAGTCTACATAGTTTACGAGAGAGAGAGGGTGCTGCATACAAATCGCTGAGTCACTGCAATCGCAGATGCTCATTTTAGATTAAAAAATAATATACCTGTCATTTCGGTCCCGCGGTTTATTTAATCTATTATGATCTTGATCTTCGTTTCGTCGTTCACCTGAAATAAATGTTAGATGATAATTAAATAAAAGATAAGATTAGATTAGATTAAATAAATAAGTATTTACCCTGCACTCCTGGACTAACTTTGGTATCATCACTGGTCGAGGGATCGTGGATGCGGCGCCAGCTGACTGCTGCCGAATTGGCATTTTCACTATCGTGTTGCTTATCCAGTTGCACCTCAGCCAATTTCTCGTTAACAGCAGCTGCCTCATCCTCTTCGTAGCGCACTTTCTCCTGGCGACGTGCCTCCGCCAACCGCTCCTCTATCTCTAGTTCTCTTGTGGCAGTATCTACGGGCTTCGCCGATCCAAAGACATTTGCAGAACTCTGCTTAACATTGACCACTTTTGTGTCGCTGTCGTTGTCATGTTGAAGTTCCACTTCTGGTTTGTTCACTATCTCCGGTAAGGGTAACGTTCGAGGCTTTAAATTTAGCTTTGGCCTCTCCTCTGTAGAAGCAGCTCCTGGCCCATCGTCTCGATTCGCATCGATGTTTCGTGGCCGATATTTCTCCGACATATCGTTTCGATCACCTCCCCTTCGCGGCGGAGAGAAATCCGACGATGGCTGACGGCTATTTGTACGCCATGAGCCAGGAGTATTATTATCCTCTCGTTCGGCGATAGGTTTTCGGTCGCGATTGAAACCACGATCGAAATTCCCCGAATATCCGCCAAAGTTACTTCCATTATTTTGACTATCACGTCGCCAATTGCCGGAATCACGGTTCTCATTACTGTTTCCGAATCCCTCGAATCGACGATTGCCCTTCTGGCGATTCTGTTGATCGTTCTCATTGGAGAGTTCAATGCGAATCCGACGTCCCTTTATCGAGGGATCCGGCAGACTGAGCACGTGTATCAGATCCTCCCGACTCTCCAGTTCAACGTAGCCAAATCCACGGGAACGGCCTGTTTCACCATCTTCCCGTGGCAAACGCAGAGAAGCTAAATTGATTGATCCAAAGAATTCGTATATATCGTCCTCGCCGGCATCGAAGGGTAAATTATTAATGTAAGCTATGAAGGGCGGCCTGTGTGGAATCGAATCATCGTCAAATATCCGATTCGCTCGTGGTGCAGTTGGTAATTGATAAACTAACGGTAAGGCGTGGCTACCGTCATCACTCTCGTCGCCATCTAGATTTCGTACCTTCTTGGAAACCTGTGTCGTTCCAGAGGGTGTATCGCCATTGGCAAGGAACGATTGTAGCGATATAACGGTGCCTTTATTCTTTTTGCCTTTCTTGCCTGTTGATAAAAAAATCGAAAGCCATAAAAATCCGAAGTATGTACATTTTTAATAAATTAATACGAATTATTTCGAGATAATTGTTAATACAAAGAGCTCTTAAGTCTGGATATTAATTGTATTTGATTTTGTATAATGCAAACAATTAAAATATATATCGGTTAATGGATTTAAATACATATATTGGAATGCTGGTAACATATACATTAACACACACACACACAGTTCATGAATACATACATACAAACATATGTACATAGTGTACATTACGTGTCGCCAAAAGCCACGAGGAAAATTTAACGAGAAACATATTGGCATTTTAGCATAAATACAAAGTGTTCAATGAGCGAAGTATTTTGGGCGGATAGATGGTGTATGCGTTATAAAATAATTGAAAATCAAACCTGCAGAAGCCATCTTGATGAAAAATCCAAACAAA
The DNA here is from genome assembly GCA_035042405.1 of Drosophila demipolita. Classification (NCBI taxonomy): domain Eukaryota; kingdom Metazoa; phylum Arthropoda; class Insecta; order Diptera; family Drosophilidae; genus Drosophila; species Drosophila demipolita. The sequence goes on along the minus strand of JAWNLI010000489.1, from coordinate 1,615,650 downwards.
TTTAAATTTTGAAGAAGTTATATGTGTAGCTATCTACTGACACACATAGGGATGATAGAAATACAATATATTAATTTCTCTTATCGATATTTAAATCCATATTTTTTACAGATCTAACGCTTTCATTAATTCACTTTCTTGGAAAACGATTTGAGATTTTAATATAAATAGTATAAACATTTTATTATATAACATTATTATTTATATATCTACTTTTTCTTATGTTTATGCCTTAAATTTATTTCTAGTTTGTATCGATAACGTTTTCCCTACAAAAAATTGTATGTGGCTTTGAAGCTATCGAATTATTAAAGTCTCAAATGTTTCACTAACAAGCATTTCCTAATTTTTTTTTACGAATGTAGCTCAACGTTTATATACTCATCGATTAGCGCTTTTAGGTATTTCTTTCATTCTTTCTACTTTATGAATAAGATATGATTTATTAAACTAAATCACATTTAAATAGTTTATTATAAAAAAGTTATATTTTTAAATATTTATTTATTATATAATAATAAGTACATTCCAGTGTTTCATAAATTTTAGTCGTTCCTCGGTGTACGATGGCATCTATGGTTATCGCACTGAACTAAATGGAGTGCAGATGTTTCATTCAATATAAATGGTTGCTAAAAGCCATCAATCTTTAGTTAGAGACTACAATTTGTATTGGAGTGTTACTCGCATTTGTATTCCTCTTTGGGATGAGCTTAAGAAATATTTTATATATATTTTTAATTTTTATGAATTAATTTAAAACTAAAAAGAATGTCTCCGAACAAACATATTTGTGCGTTTTAATTGTAAAAGAGGCTAGAGGTTAAATTTGCATTTACCAAAAAGAAGTTAGGCATATATGCCAAATTCAAATGGTGTAATACGATTGAATGATTTATAAGATATCCGATATATTTAAATTCAAAATGATCCAGTATTTCTTACTCGGGCTGGGGAAAAAACATAAAACTTAACTTGACCACAAAATTATTAGTACTAATTATATAATTTCAAAAATGTAATTCACGAGATAGTTCATTTAAATTTGGGTTCTGAATGAATGAGTAATAGCAGATTAAAGTCTATTGTAATAATATATCCTGGTGGATTCGAAATTAAATTGATTCCTCTTCTTGTCTGTGTGAGTTTCTTTCCGTCAGTGACCGGATCCCCAATGCGCGCTTTTTCGATCGGTTAGAATTGCACGGAAAGTAAACGAGGTAGTAAGTAATTTACTCTTCCTGATCGAAAATTTGACAGAGGCTTTCTTATTATCTTATTTGTCGTAATTTTTTTAAATTGTTCTGCTGAGCACAGTAAAAATGTTGGACAAATAATAAATTAAATAAAATTATTTTAAAAAAGTCTACCATGAGCCTAATTGTAGACTTCCTTGCTTTATTAGTTCTGCTCTTGGTCTACTCTTGTCTATCTTCCCTTTTAAATGACACAGTTACATTTGTTGCATCAGCTGACGATAAAAACGTAGTTTCAGAATTAATAGATAGATCTGCTTAGGTCCCTATAAAAAGGGAAAAGGGTAGAATATATATTTTAAGTGAAACATATGCATAGAATAAAAATGACTCCTGGAAAGTGTCAACGTCCTTTGAATGAGATTGCAGTCGATGATTCTGAGGAGCCGGCATTCGTGTAATATATATATTGAAACATAGGATAAAAGTGGAGCATTTTAGCCATTAACTACCAAATTAAAGGTGGGATTGTCGATTAGGCGTTCCACAGTTAATAAATACCAATCTTAGTAAGAGAGCGAAATTGTAAGACACAACGTTCTTAAGTATTTTTTTTCTGATATGGATAATAAAAAAATAAAATTAATTTTATTAGGAAAAGTAAACCAAAAAATCAGTAGTTATTATCAATTAGCCAGAGCAGCATACTTTGCTTATTTATTTGCTGGTGCGCCTATCGAGTGTGAAGCGAACTTACGATATTTACCAACACTTATGGATACGTTGACAACTGTGATTGGTCCACATGTATCCAATCCGGTAGCTCCACCGATTTTACACTACACACATACATTCATCTCTCTCTGACAACGTCATTCATTTAGCAAGCCGGCATTTAGTCAGAAGCACACAAAATTGCTGACTCCGCAGTTCGTAGCTGAAGTTTGGAGAAGTAACACGGCCTCATCATGCATCTGAGAGCGATTATTGCGCTATTTACAATAGGATTTGTAAACGCCGACGTTTTCTTTGAAGACAAATTCCAAAACGGTAAATTTTGAACTGAATACTTCTCTATAAATATATAAAAACATATATATATACTAAGATATATGAATATATTTTGTTTGCTGTAGAAAATTGGCAGGATGATTGGGTTTACAGCAAGCATCCTGGCAAGGAGCTGGGCAAATTTGTTCATTCAGCGGGCGCCTTTTTCAACGATGCCGAAGCCGACAAAGGTGCGTAATAAAACAAAAATAAATACTCACATATATACATATACATAGTTACGTGAGTGTGCTAATGTTTATTTGCATGAAAACACTCGTATAAACATATATATATATATATATATATATATACGTATATTTGCATTTCTAACCAATAAAATAAAATTTCCCTTTAGGCATTCAAACTTCCCAAGATGCACGTTTCTATGCGGTTTCAAGGAAGTTCGATGGTTTTTCGAATGAGGGAAAACCGCTTGTTGTCCAATTTTCGGTGAAGCACGAGCAGAATATCGATTGTGGCGGCGGCTATGTGAAACTATTCGATTGTTCGCTTGATCAAACCGATATGCATGGAGACTCTCCTTATGAGATTATGTTTGGTCCCGATATTTGTGGTCCTGGTACCAAAAAGGTGCACGTGATTTTGAGCTACAAAGGCAAGAATCACTTAATTAACAAGGACATCAGGTGCAAGGATGATGTATTTACACATTTCTACACACTAATCGTTAAGCCGGATAACACTTATGAGGTGTTAATCGATAACGAGAAGGCGGAATCTGGAAATCTCGAGGATGATTGGGACTTTTTGGCACCCAAGAAAATCAAGGATCCCAATGCAAAGAAACCAGAAGACTGGGATGATAAGGTAAAATTTTTGTTAATTATTATTACTTAAAATATTGAATTAATATTTTTTTGGATGATAGGGTAAATTATCATTATTATTATATATTAGTGATTTGGATAAGTAAAATTATATTTATTATTATTATTTTGATATCATTATTATCTCATAATATAAATAACTAAACAACTTGATGAAATACTTAACTATCATTTCGCGTGACTAATTATTATTCCTAATTTTCTATTTAAAGGCCACAATTCCCGATCCCGATGATAAGAAACCCGAGGATTGGGATAAGCCACAGCACATTCCAGACCCCGATGCGACCAAGCCTGAGGATTGGGACGATGAAATGGATGGGGAATGGGAACCCCCAATGGTCGATAATCCCGAATATAAGGGCGAATGGCAACCCAAGCAATTGGACAACCCCAACTACAAGGGCTCATGGGAACATCCAGAAATCGATAATCCCGAACACAGTCCCGATGACAAACTGTATCTGCGCAAGGAGATCTGTACTTTGGGCTTCGATTTGTGGCAAGTCAAATCGGGTACCATTTTCGATAATGTCCTCATCACCGATGACATCGAGCTGGCATCGAAGACAGCGGAGGGGGTCAAAGCCACACAGGCTGGTGAGAAGAAAGTGAAGGAGTTGCAGGATGAGGTGCAGCGGAAAAAAGATGAGGAGGAGTCAAAGCAGAACAAGGACAAGGATGATGAGGACGAAGACGATGAGGACGAGGACAATACAGAATCAAAGAATGAATCCGAAGACAATGGCCACGATGAATTGTAATTTAGCATCTATAAATTGAATATACGAACAATTTTTGCTGTGCGTATTTGAGTTGTTTGATGATGGTGGAGACAAGCAAACTTAATAATAATATTTATGTAGAATTACAATTTGCAAGACTTATAATATAATTTACAAATAAAGGAATTGCCTATAAGTCTTCAACAAATAGATCCGAAATTTAACATTAATCCAACTCAAGCTTTTTATCAGTCTTTTTTTTTGTAGCTTTGTTGTGCGATAAATTCTCAAATTATTACCGTTGTTATTTAACGCACTACTGTTCTGCGCCAAAAATATTTTTTTATGGGGCGAAATATCCGAAATTTAAATAATATGTTTTAAATAAAACCCAGCGCGCATTTTGTATAAACGATTTCTGCATTTGCAACTATCTTTTCTGTTTGTTGTATGGTTATGAATGACAATTAAAAGGAAGCATTTTATTACATTTTATACGAATTATTATAGATCATAATAATAATATAATTATAAAATTGGGGTTTTACACTACGAAATATTAGATCTATTGTGCCCCCTTCTGAGCTTATAGCTCCTCCATAAACCCCAGTTCCTGCACGAATGCCAGAACCTTTGATGGGTTGAGCATCAAAATATATCAATATTGTTAATTTGACATAGTCCAAAAAAAACATTTTGGTTAATAGTGGGCTAGCATTATATGAAGTTAAAAAAAATGTAATGAAAGATTATGTTTAAAAGCAGTTTTCTATTTTCGTTAACTCTTTTCAGATCTAAAATCAGGACTTAATATTCTGATATGCATTTACGTTTTTTTTTTTTAATGATTTCAAAATTTTCCCGATTAATGCAATTTCAAAATAATAGATCAGTCCGAAACAAACGCAACAAACAAAATTACAAAACAATAGCTAACAAATATATTGAAATAAATCGACAACGAATTAGAACGAAGATATATCAACTAATATCGATTTACAACTACCGCTTATAGGCTTTTTAAGATGCCTACACCAATACACATCAATTTGCATACAAAAAAAATATTTTAAAAATAATTACCCTTTTAAGTCTTTATTTCTGTAAGTTTTCAATTTACATTTGTATAGAAGGCACAACATTAACGTAATTAATATTTTAACAAAATATTATTCGTAAAAGTGCTTTTCAACCCAACGGGGTAGTATAAAAGCAGCGGAATGTACTTCACTGGAATAGTATTTTAATTTTAATGCATCTATTTCGGATTTTTCAAATTTTTTCACGGGCTCCTTCAGATCGCGGCTTGCATTGAGAGATGCGACAATAAATCCGATGTGACCACACGGATAAGAGGGCACAGAAGTGACGGCATATCCAACTTTTGGAAAATGAATTCCACATCCTTTCATTGTTTTCTTGACGTGATCAAAGTCCAACCAAAAACTGCCCGCTTGCGAGCAAATAATTCCGCCATCTTTAAGCGCATTTTTCAGCAGCTCAAAATAGCTTTCGAGGAACAAATTCACTGCCGGACCAACTGGATCCGAGCTATCTGTTATGATAACATCGAATTCATTCTTGTGTTGTTTCATATACTCAAAGCCATCGCCAATTGTAAGCCTTATCTTTTCGCTGTCGAACCCACACGCCATCGAAGGCAGGTACTTTTTTGACAGTTCCACAACTCTGTCATCAATCTCCACCTGGTGGACTTCTTTAACCAACGGATGTTTGACAACCTCCCGAGCCACACCACCATCTCCGCCGCCCACAATTAAAACCTTTTGTGGATTTGGATGGCAGCACAGTGGCAAAAACGATATCATTTCCTGATACGAGAACTCATCTCGGGAAGTACATTGAATGATTCCATCGAGAATGAGGCACCTTCCATAGGTTTCCCTGTTGAAATATATTATGATAAGAAAAGGTGACAAGAATATAACATTACTCTTGCTAAAAACTTAATTTAATTTAATGGATATCATTATTATTAAATGTGTTAATTTCTGTGTGACTGTAAAATTATTATGTTTGGTAATGAAGTAATATTTTTATAATTATTTTTATTTCTAAGTCAGTAATTTACCTTTTTACAAATGTAAGAAAGAGTAGTCAAATATGGAGTCCCAGCCAACAGCAGAGGCAAAAATTATGAAAAGATTATCAGAGGAGGTGACTGCCAAAGACTAATGGTAAAATGCTCTAAATTAAAATATTAATTAATAAGTTGCATAAAAGTATGTAAGCTAAAGTTTTAATTGTTTGCATTTTTGAGTTTAAAAAATGTTAGCTTTAATATAAACTATTAAAAATAACAAAATAATTTCCTTGAGCTTAACCACAGAGCCACCTGTTGGATGCGATTGTGAGCCTATATTATTCATGCATAAAGATGAAGAAGGATAAAGGATAAATATTCCTGCATGGAAAAGTACTTTTATAGGAATAGTGTACTATTTGTATACAAATGCAAATACTTACTTATTAAAACATATAAATATTTATTCATAGAACTGATGATACAGACATGCTAATTTAGATGAGTATAAGTGAATAATCATATAGGATAGAATTAGTATTATTAGTAACTTACGTCTCAACTATTTCAATATCTTGGAATTGAGATTTTTCGGCATGAAGAACCTCTTTTACTTTCAAAGAAAAAGATTGTCCAGGCCATAACTCAGCCTGGATTTCGCTGAACCAGCCTTTCGAAATGTGATCCATTTAGTCAATATAGAAACGCAGTTGCGAAGATGAAAATTGTTCAGAATCAGGCCCGCATGTGTTTAATCTGGGATCAAAGGGGAATCAAACAGCAAAACGTGGTCACTACACAAAGTACTTATAAAATACCATCGAAAAATACTGACAAACAAATATATATACTAAAATGGTAGATCAAGTATCGATTTAAAAATTCGCTTAAAGCTGTTATGCATAATATAGGAAAGTATGGACAGATTTCGTTTTTCGTTCCCTTTTAGTTCCTTAATTGATTGATCATTTAATCGCGCCTATGATTTAATAATACAGGGTGCTCCAATTGCAACCGTCGCAAAGCGGGCGTTGTGGAAGCTGCTGGTCAAGTTCGAATAATACAGCCGATAAATAAAATATATAGATACAAATGATTGGTTTTATAAATTAAATTACAGACAAATACTGTTGGACTTACAAAAAAAAAAAGAAATCTCTGAACCCTTTTACACTCAATAAATTATACAATGCGAAAAATATCCCAATTGACAATTTTGATTTATGAATACTCGGAACACCGAATACTTCGGATTTTGGGTAGAGATTGAACACTCTAATTCATGGGCTCTATTATTTAATTTTTAACTACAAAAAAAATGACATTGTATTTGTATATGTTTACATTATGATAGTTTATGTTTCTTTTACAGTTCATCAGAAATGTGTTATGGTATATTATATATCACATTGCAAAGATGTGGTTAAGAATGTGCCTTTTATATTTATTGGAAATCGATATTCGGAAACCCGAGTTGCACTCGTTGTTCGAGCATTTATATTAAAACAAATTACATTATTTTGCATTTTCATTCGATTGCTAATATACACGAACAAACAAATATATATAAATATATGTTTCGATTTAACTGTCACATCGATTTAAACAGCTTCGCCTATCTTCTACGCGATTTTATAGGGTTCAGGGAATAAAACATCAAGAATCTTAAAAAATTCGTATTTTTTATTTGACGACATCTGTTGCATTGCATTTACTCCAATATCAAATGTAAAAATATATCGCTTTTCTTATTGATCCGCAAATAGTGGAACAAATGTAAATGTTCAAAGCCACGCGTAAATAAAACCGGCACAGGCTAAATAATAGGCTAACTCCGAAAAGCTGTAATCTACAATTTCTTTGATTTAGATATCTGATTTGGTAGCCTAACAAGCTTTCTATATTTGATTAATATTGTGCCAATTTAATATATTGCTTTTTTTTCTATATACATACTCTCTTTATATACAATTTGAAATAAAAATTGAATTAAGGATATCTGAGTTATGAAAAAATAAATAAACACAGACATGTTTTCCAAATTTCTCTTAAAGGTTCACACTTGTGATAAATCAACTCAGCTAATGATGCTATTTAAGAATGGATGATTCAATCGGCATGTTACCACTAAGCAGACAATACATTGTATTGTATTGCTACACATTTCTATAATATTACTACAAACCTATAAAATTTATATAACCTCATCTCCCACCAATTGACCGAACATTTCTTTATTACATTAAAATTTTCTTCATTAATAACGAATAAAATCACTGCAGTCTATGTAATTTATTATAAATAGAGATATAGTCTGTAGCTTCAACATTTTCGGACATTGCACAAAACTAATTCATGCTATTCCCAAATAAAATATAAATTAAATATCTAACAAATCTATAATTATTTCTTTGTTTAACGGAGCCCATTTTAATATCTCCGATAATTAGACAAACTAAAAATAAATCGTACACAATACAAATCACGTTTATACACAATATGAAATATGTATTTAAAATGGTTTTTGTTTTTTTCAGAATGTTTTCACAGAAACACAATTGAAGTTTAGCGCTTCCTGTGCATATGCTCGCGATTCTTGCGTCTCCAGGCAGCACGCCTGGATCCGCCGATTGTCTGCGAATATCTGTAACCCTTGCCAAGACCACGAGAACTCTTTCCGGCCGAGGTCAGACCACGCAGTTCGCGGTGCTTGTGCACATGCTTGCAGATCCAGTTAACCTTGGGGTCACGGCAGATAGCATTGTGATGAATGTCCACCAAAATAACCTCGAAGTATTTGTATGAGGCATCCTGGGCCACCCAGTAAGAGTTCAACACACGTAGACCTCCAAGTCTGCGGCCGACACGCTCCTACAAAAATAAATTAAGTAAATTTAAAATGAATATCCGGTGTTTTATGAATATGAGAATATAGATTGAATTAAGTTCAGACATCTAAGGAAGTTAATACCACATATATTTTTGTCTTCAGGAAGCACATGTTTATCATCAGTTAAAAAAAGGCACATTTTTTTTAAGAGTTATTCTTACCTCAGCAATGGATTGCAATCCGCGGTACGGCTTCAGTTGGTTGACACCGTGACTCTTGGGTTTGCCGTAGGTGCAGCCCTTGGGCACGGGACGTTTGCGACCGCCGCGACGAACACGGATACGATAGATGACGTAGCCCTGCTTGGCGCGGTAACCCAGACGACGTGCCTTATCCGGGCGAGTGGGTCTCGGCGAGCGATGCAATTTTGTCAATTGACGATACTGCCAGACACGGATGCGGAGCAGATAGCGCATAACATCGCTCTGCTTCTTCCGATACAGTTCCTGCATATAGCGGTAGGCACCCATTTTCAACGATTGATAGACCTAGCAACAAACGGAATTTGTTATTTTTATATATAACTTGTCACATCATTGGTCTATTTTTTGTCTTTTCTTTTTCATAATTATTATAACCTAAAAATAGATTGAAAGTGTCATTTAAATTCAATTTAAATCACTTAATTAACTCTAAATCAATCTATAGGAGTTTATCAGAATATCCATAATCTGCACGTTGCTTTAAAAGCGTCAGAGTGGTGCATGGAAGTATCATCAGTATGTTTGGAATATAAAAATACACGTAGCAAAATCTGTAGTTGTTATTACCTGTTAGAAAGAAAGAAATTAAATTACATTAATATACCTTGATTACTGCAAATATAAAAAATTTAAAATCTACTTAGCAGAGTTTCAACACCCACCTTTGTGGCCGACCAAAATCCAAAAGACGGAAACAGCTATGTTGTCAGCGCAGGCTCTCCCTCCGGTGAGAAAAGAACTTGAGAATGAAATATAAAACACGTGCAACTTGACGACCACTTAGGAACAGTGGAATTGAACAGCATTAATATCAAATTCCCTAAAGTTTGTGGTATTTAATTTCATACATAATTTATTTAAATTAAAAAGCAATAGGTATAAACAATTTAACAGAAACTCGGGCTTAAAACCTTACAACATAAAGTTGTGCTTGCAGTATGTGTCTAAAACTCACACCGATAATAACATATTTTAAAGAATTTTTTTAGAAATGTAAATTTCGGTGTCGGATATTGCATTTTTATATTACATACAATGTCGGACTACCAATTCTGTGATTTTGTTCTCTATAAAATTAATTCAAATTACTATTTTATGGATAATATATAATAACACACATCAAAATATCGCAGAAGCTTAACATAGATTTTAATATTAATTTTACAATAAATTGCCTACTTTATTTACAAGATTATAAACAATTTTCTTAAGCTATTTACTATCATTTACTTTCAATTTTATTCGCAACTCATCGCTTATTGGGTACTCAGTTGTTCTGCGCCTCATATGACAAAAATGTTAAACAGTTTGTATAAGCATTCATAATAAAAAGGAAAACATATATAATAGAATTTAAATATAAGTTCTAATTGAACAAAAAATTAATGTTTTAATTAAACAAGAATCTTGTTTGAGATAAACTAAATAAAATATACCCCCAGTTGAATTCCATAACCTACGTTCGAATTTCGTGGCTAACTTGTCGTATTGTCAGCTATCGATAAAGTAAAACTGATCAGTTTGACGATTATTTTACAAATTTGGGTTGTGTGTTTCCGTTGCACGAATCTACTTCCTTTCGTTTTGAGCCGTACGGTGAAAGGTACACAATTTGAGCATTATAATTATTTATAAACATCCGCTCGGATTTTGTTTTAAATTGTTTGCAAATTATATTGCCAAATCACTATAGCTGCTATGTAATCAATAATATTTATATTTTTTACTTATTGTTTTGCTTCTCGATTTTGTTTCAGATTGAAGATGGGTCGCCGACCAGCTAGGTGGTAAGTATTTATTTTCATTAGATTCGCAATAATAAACTAAATTTTAATTTTTTTTTATTACAAACTTAAGTTACCGTTATTGTAAAAACAAGCCGTACCCAAAGTCGCGTTTCTGTCGTGGTGTACCTGACCCAAAGATTCGCATCTTCGATTTGGGCAGAAAGAAGGCGACCGTTGAGGATTTCCCGCTATGCGTCCATTTGGTGTCCGATGAATACGAACAGTTGAGCAGCGAAGCATTGGAAGCTGGACGCATTTGCTGCAACAAGTATCTGGTGAAGTTCTGTGGCAAGGATCAGTTCCACATCCGTATGCGTTTGCATCCATTCCACGTTATTCGCATCAACAAAATGTTGTCGTGCGCTGGAGCTGATAGGTAAGTGTATTGAAATTACCAGCTGCTGACTTTCTATATATAATATATGTTTATATTTCAGGCTTCAGACTGGAATGAGAGGTGCTTTTGGAAAGCCGCAAGGAACCGTTGCTCGCGTTCGCATTGGGCAGCCCATTATGTCGGTGCGTTCCAGTGACAGATATAAGGCTCAAGTCATCGAAGCTCTGCGTCGTGCCAAGTTCAAGTTCCCCGGTCGCCAGAAGGTAATGGAGATGTTTAATGTTTATTTTTATCTCGAAATACTTATAACGAAATATGGTTCTATTCTATTTCTATTTTTTAGATCTATGTGTCGAAGAAGTGGGGTTTCACGAAGTACGAACGGGAGCGCTACGAGGAACTGCGCGATGACAACCGCTTCGAGCAAGATGGATGCAATGTCAAGTACCGACCAGAGCACGGACCAATGGCTGCCTGGGAGAAGGCTCAGCGTGAAGTTTATGCTTAAAAAGTGAACTTTGGGATTTAAATAAACAAATGCACTGGTTAAATTTCCAGACAGCATTAATTGTTTTGTAAAATGCATTATGATATAGATATCAGTTATATTATATATAACAAAATACCTGCTTATCTCCACACTCCTTAACTGTACGATCATTGTTATAGTCCAGGTTCCCATCAACCTCAACTCTGTTTCTCGCTTATCATTTTAAGAGAAAGCACAATCGACAGGTTGAAGTCGGATCTCAAATAGTTTCTCAATATGACAGTCATCGCTGTAAAATCAAAGGCGTACAATTTATCGAAAGCTGGCACTTCTAGTTCCTTCGATTGAATAACTAGACTAAGAATTAAAGAGTTCGACTATTAGCACTAATCAGACAATATATAAAGGCGTCAAATCGAAAAAAAAGAGCATCAGGTTTTTCTCAGTCTCTGGGCGCAATTGTCTGCTTAGTGTTAGTAGGTACATCTAAGCTGTACATATATATAATACAAGTCGTACACGTCTTACAGGAAGAGCTTCGCAAATATAATTTGTGAAATGCTTTTCATTTAGTCAAAACCGAACATCTGCTGAGTAAAATTACACATCATCCAGCCGTATTCTTAACTGATTATTGAAATTATCCGCCAACATTATACTTCTGTTCGCAGTATGTGTTATGTTATTAGATACATTTATAAATAAAAAACTTGACAACTCATTTGACATGCCAAGTCGCTTGCCATAGTTGATACTTCTGTATCGATCACACTTATCCGCTTATCGTACACAGCGACACGGATAGCGGCACGCCAGCAATTCTGAGCGTGACTCGATTCACCTCCACCTCCATTTTGCGGCCGTTCGAGACTGCAGAGGAGCGCCATTGCTTTGGTTAAAAATGAAATTGAGCAGGGGCTTGTCGTTTTGGGAATGATTATCACAATTGTGGGATTCATCGGGAAACAAGATATTTCCGTTTCCAAAAAGGCCGATTGCAGAATTTTTGTTTATTTTCAAATTACTGTTTTTTCTGAATTAGTGTTCACAGTAGAAGTTAGTAAGGCATTTTAAGCGTGCTAAAGCCGAAACGAATAGCTTGCGTTATTTAATCTTCAATAAAATTGCATGTAAACTATATCATTATTTTATTCAGCCTCAGAATATTAGAGAACCAATATGCTAGCAAATAATTGAAAAAAAAGAAAAGAAAGTAAATCTTAATGGACATTTATTTTTATCTTGAAATTGCTTTGGGATCCGCGAAACGAAATGTGAATTGTCTTTGTTATTTATTTAATTATTGCATTGATTAAATTGAAAACCGAGTTATATAGACTTTGTAAATCAAAGGGCTTCTGAACATAAGCAACTCGAGTGGTCAGTTAAGTTACCTAGCGGATGTTCTGCAAACAATGTTTCACTGACCGCTGAGTTCGTTGCGCATGAGAAATGGTATTTGGGACTCATGGTCAAGTGCCGCTGAGTACGCTGCTTACGAGTGTGCTGCATCAGCAAAATTCAGCTATGGCTAAAGCAGGCGTATGGTAATTTGTAGTTCCGCTATGAGGCCGGATATTACTTAATATTCTACATTAATTTGCACAACTCCACAATAAACTTTACCAAGTTGAAATGAAGGTTAGAAACTAAGGCAAAAACCTATCTCCTTATAAAAGGTAATTCTAAATTTAAGAACCCATTTTTGGAATTAATATGCAATGTGGATATTTTTAATTTATGGAGAATCAAATATAATAATCTTCCAGGTCTATTCTCTTTTTAAAAATATTGTTGCGGATTTTCCATTTTTTTAATTTCGTTTCTTAAGCTGATACAATAAGAGAGACAGAGAATGGATCAGTCGAATGATTTCGAATACACTTAAAAGTCTGCCAAAAATAAATTCCCATTTGCCAATCACCTATAACTCCATTGCGAATGTCATTATTAATCAAAAACTAAATTTGGACAGTTCATTTTCAATTTAAAGTATAATATCCTGTTGCGAGAATCATTGGAAGCCTGGTGTTTGTTTGCTTAATTCCATTATTCGCAACAGGAACATTTTGTATTCATAACATTGTATTAATTCTGTTGAAATATTATAACATCATGCATCATCACGAGGGATTCCCAGTTGGGCATTGCTCCACTTCAGTGGATCAGGATAGTCGAACTCTCCCTGGAAATATCAAAATAATGGTTAACTTCTGTACTATCGTAAATAGCGGCACTTACCGTTATGTGATCGGGCTCATGCCAAAGGTGCCAAATTACCCACCACCACATCGCTGCTCCTACGGCAACGGAACCAATTTTAGTTGCCTTTGAGTGGGGTGGTGGAGCCGTTCGGTAAGAGACACTAAATAAAAAAGTTATGTAATATATAATAATTAATAAAACGGTATTATTGGAATATTTTCTACTTACACATGACTTTGTCTGCTTATTATGTTTGTGTTGCCATTTAGAACTTGTATTGCTCTTTGTGTCACTAAAACCCTTCGAAGGGCTCTAAGATTTCCGAACATTTTTACTTTCAGCGATGTTTTAACACAATGTTGATGACAGAAATAGGGATGGAAAATCAAATCGATAGCTATGAGTTTTTTTTCGCATACCTAAGTTTCCTCTTGGCGTTTGTCGATATATTTTAAAGCTGTCGGCAACTTTGTTGAACTTCGAGAGAAGAAATTCTAGAAGTAAGCTTCATTAAAAGAAAAATAGAAGTAAATATATATATTTTTAATTAAAAATAAGCAAAGCAAAAAACTCGATTAACATATTAAAAATTTAAGTGAAGCTATACACACAAATCGATCAATCAATCGGAAAAACTGTGGATGCGATGACCTGGTCTCAGAGACTGATACATCGATATATACGATTCAGTCAATGGTTTCTCACATCAATAGCGTAAAACAGTTGTATTATTATTATTAACTAGTAAAATCATCAGGATGAGTGTCTTGGAATGGAAAAAAGTAAAACTGTTCAACTTAATCACTTTGCGCTCAATCAAAGCAGATAATGTCAATGCTGAAATTGCGGCTCGCTGCTTTAGCCAAGTCAAAGCATCGAATGGAACAAAGATCACTTCTGTTGTACTCTGTGACAAAAATGGATTTGTGCATGTTTTCTTTGATAATGAAAAAATGCCTCTGCGATTTCAATGTCACAATATCAAACAACCAATTAAATTGTGTGCACTAACCACGAACAATATGCTCACAATAGTGACTCAAAATGATTCAACTCGATTGCTGGGCATATATATATACGATCTCAACCAGTTCAAAAAGGATAGATTTGATTGCCTCGCGACCGCAGTTGTGACCGCAACAAGTCGGGTTACATTTATGCAGGTCGGTCTGATTGGAGTCGATGAGACATATGCTTTAGGCATAGGATTCGAGCAGGGTGACATACTACTCCATTTTGGTAAAATCAACCGAGATCTTATATCAAATATTTGTCGCCAGAGCATTGCAACAAGTGCCATAAATGGAATTGAATTTAATACAGAATTGAATAAAAAGCAGTCGGAGACCCAAATTTGTAATGTATTCGTCATGTCCGTCGATGGAGTCTATAGTCTTGTTTTAAACGATAAAGCTTCAATTACCGCCACATATACCCTGGGCAGCGATAAGGATAAGCAGAACCAGTGTTGCACAATGTCGGAACCACTTGGCCCCAATTCATTTTTCGTCGTTGGACGAGAAGATGCCATTTACTGTTTTAGTCGGGATGGTCGCGCAGGCTGCTCCGCGATTAATGGTCAAAAGGAGTTTTTGTCGTGGATTGGCCATCACCTGGTCGTAGTGGTTAAGGATCAATTTACCTCCAGACTCATCGTTGTAGATGTTCACAACAAATTGATACTTTTCAACGAACGAGTGTCGAATTTGCTTTGCATTCTCAAATCGACAAATGCTTATATTATTATTAAAAGAGAAACCTCCAAAGACAATTTTACGTACCATCAATACAAATTGCAAGAGCACAATACTAATCATAAAGTTAGCCTACTAATCACACAGGGTTTACTCGATAAAGCGCTGAGTATTTTGGAAAAAGAGGCGAGCGCTGAAATGGAAAATATTGCAAATGTTCGTTTGCAATACGGCAATAATTTATTGCAAAGAAGCAGATTATCTGAGGCAGTTGCCGAATATGCTCAGACCATTGGTGAAATAAAGCCATACAACATAATTTCGAAACTTTTAAGTCTGAGACATAATGCTCATCTTATGCGATACATGAATGATTTGCTGAAAAGTAATCATACCAGCATTGAGTACAATAAACTGCTTGAATGTTGCATGGATCGGGAAAAGCTCAGCTCGAAAATTGATGAATTTTGGATTACTCGAAACGATTTCAGTCACATTTGCGACTTTAGGAATATCTCGCTCAGATCGCATAATATCTCCAGTTTGACAAATGCCAGCGAATATTTGCAGACGACGGACTTTCAGCAAATGGACGAAAATGAAATTTATCAGTTTTTCCAAGAATATGGTCGCGAACTTTTATCGCTGGATTCCGAAAAAGTTTTAGAAACGGCAGAATCACTAGTGAAAACTAATAAAATAAAAAACATACTGAAATTTTTAACTATTTTCTCAGATTACGAGGAGTTTTGTGCAAAGTTAATAGCTGAACAGATAGTAAAAACCTCCTCCTGCGACGAAAAGTTATCTTATTATTTGCTTACTCTTTATCTTTGTCTTTGGCGTGACAAAAAAGTATCATCGGAATGTATTAATCATTTTTTACAGGAAACTTCGCTTAGTTTTCAAAAGATTGCTGTAATATCCAAGGCCTATCAATTCACCCATGAAATTAGAAATCCTGATACCGCTGGATATTCTGAAGTAATCACGGGCGATGAAACAAACGCAAAGGGCGTTGAGGAAATAATTAAAAAGAATCCAAGTCTTGCGCCTGTTTTGAAAACTGATCAGCGATCATTGTTAAATATTTTGCATAAAGTATGCAGTAGTACTGAAGTAAAAATAATCGA
Organism: Drosophila demipolita; assembly: GCA_035042405.1. NCBI lineage: Eukaryota > Metazoa > Arthropoda > Insecta > Diptera > Drosophilidae > Drosophila > Drosophila demipolita. The sequence goes on along the minus strand of JAWNLI010000489.1, from coordinate 1,599,045 downwards.
TATAAAACCGTTTTTGATCGAAACATTTAAGAAAAATGTAAATGATATCAAAGCCGAGCTGAAGATGAATAATGATCTCAAAAGAGAAATAGATATCAATGATGAATTAGTAACGATGTTCCAGTCGAATCCAATGGAGTTCCGCAACAGGTGCTGCGATATTTGCTGCAAACCGTTGAAGATGCCTTCAGTGTATTTTCTATGTCAGCATTCATTCCACAAAGATTGCCTCAGCTACAATTACAACGTCGATGATAATACGGGTTGTGTCTCGTGCCCCAAAAATACAGAAAACTCTCCATCAAATTGGGAAAATATGAACTTTAGTTCGAAGTCTGACAACACAATTAAGACAATTTCCAACGATTTTGCCTCTGGGTTATTTAAGCTAAGAATTTCAGATAAATACCGCTTGGCAGCAGTATCCCCTGGAACAAGAGACTTTGATGACTATGATTCTAATTTCAATTGTTGTTAATGGTAAAATTTATTTTTATATATAAAACTGAGTATATTACAAATAACAATTAACTATATATTTTAAAATATCCATGTATGCAAAAATATTATATTTGTTTGTAACTGAAAACTGAAATAAAAAATAACTTTTCAAGAACAAAATTAGCGAATTATATATTTCGAAGAAAGATTTTTTGCTGTAATTTAAGTTGTACAGCATTAACAGGTTGATTTCAAAATTTATTAGGAGTTTCGAAAACTTCTACTTTAATTGTATTTTGTTTTTTTTGGTTTATAATTATTATATCACCTAAGATGAAGGAAGTTGACAATTACTCGGTTTTTTTTTGGAATGGGAACGGTTTTGCACTTGATTCGGAATTGATTACGAAATTTTTTTTATTTTTTGAAGGTCTGTAAACAAAATTTATCGCTATGCATAAATAAATACACAATTTCAGATATTAATGTTGAATGGTCCACAGACTAACTTATGTTAAAGTTTGGGTAGATCTTTAATCTCAGCCAGATAAACAAAATTGTAGACAAAGTTTGGAAAGTGTGCAGCTCCCGAAAACACTTGCATTAGTTGTTTTATAATTACCAAAAGTTATTTTCCTTTTTTTTTTTATGGTACATAATTTTATTCATCATAACTTAACGAGCAAATAAATACTCGGGTTCAAATTAATCTGCATAAAATATTAAATTGCCCTTAATTTTATTCTGATTCTTTAAGAGTGTTAGGTTCCCTTTCGAAAGTTTAAAAATGAACACATCGGGAACGGTGGTAGATGTGGAGGTTACGTCTATAATATCTGTGGTAAAGATGTTTATCAAATATGTGTAAATTCATAAGACGGTGGGTTTGTCCCAATTGGTATGGGGATAGTCCCACATCCGCTATCTCCTCATTCATTAATGGAATCATTCTTTAAAAGAATCTATGAAATAGCATGGTCTGTTTTAAGGAGATGGAATGTCTTTCCAATGCTTTGAAACGAATTTGGTATGGCGACAATTTCAGATCTCCTACGATTGCATTAGCGATTTGACACGGTATTGTATAGTCAGTATATAGTTCTCACATTGCTCCAAGTTATCTACTCTGTCTCTTTGCCCTAAAAGTTATACCAAATATTTAATTTATTGCTGTTAAAAATTCTTCTCTTTAATAAATATTTCATATTATGATTACAATTATAATTTTACTTTCAATATTGTTGTTTTTAATGTTAATAATTCAACCTTAATTAATCTTAAAAATATTTTATATTTTAATTATAATTATTAATATTTTTTATATTATTGTTATTCAGATTAAAAAATACACATATATTTTTAAAACACAAAAAGAGTTTAAGAGTTAATATAAAAGCTGAAGTAGTATATGTTTTAAGTCCTGCTTATTGGTTATCTAATATAAGCTTTGACTTCCGTGCTATTCGAAAGCTTTGCGATGTTTCTCTTAAAATGCGCGCGCAAAAGCTTGTCATATTGTAGAGACAGAAGTGAAACTGAACATTTCCCAGATACCCTTTTCATCATTTCGCACTGATTAATAATATACAATATTATGTAAAAATGACATGAATTATTATAGTATTATATTGTTATTGTTATCTATTATATATGCCATAGAAGTTTTTCTCACAATTAAAAAATTAAAATTAATATATTTGTGTACATGTGCCATATTAACCATGTATGAGCGTGCCTGTTCGTTGGGATAGACGTTTACATGCACTGTGATATCCCAGGGTATAAAAACAATTTGAGTACAGAAGTGAAGCCAAACTAGGTGGTTTATTATCAGTGTGCGAGTCAAAAAATTTACAAAATTATTCGGACAATATTACACTCTTGTTTAAGTAGTAACTAAGGGATAAGTGATAAATTTACTTAGCTCTACTGTGAAATCAACAACAGCAAGTCAAGTATGTATATTAAAACTATATTCTTATATTTAAATATACTGCTCGCGATATACATTATGTGAACTTAAATATATTCAAATATTTAATAAAATTAAGTTTATTATATTTTGATACTTTTGTAAAATTAACAACATTTTTACACAGATTACGGACATGAGCCTATTGATTTTACACAACTTACGTGGTTTAGTAGTGCGCAGAATCAGAATTTAGACCTGCCCCTACATTAATAATAATAGTAACGTAAAGATTAACATTAACTTTCGCAACAATCTTTTAACAAATCTCCGCCATCAAAGCGCAATAATATAAGTTTATGTATGTTTGAAGTGTATTATTATTTATATTTGGCTTTTACCAAATTTTGCATATTTTGTCAATAAATAACGTGAAATTTCAGGCATTCTCATCCTTCAATTGAAAATAAATCTGCTAATGCATATTTGTTGTAGTTTTTATGTTATGTATGCATATAACGGCATGGCAAGACAAAATAATTGCATTTTTTTCCACTCCTTGTTCCGCTCAAATAATATCGACAAATTTAGATTCCTGTATAATAATTTAATCACGACATGTTCAACGTAAATATAGAAATATATTCGGAAGCATATAGTACAGCTATTCGTTCAGAGTCAGTATAACCATTCTGCTAATTTGCAACCTAGTCTTTTTAAATTTGAAACTATCGTGATGAAGGTCCAATAAATTCGTAGCTTGCTGTCCAAAATGACTAGAGAGGCGTGGTCCGAATTGCGAAAGAGCAGAATCTTTTCGTTTCTATTTCAAACCGGACGTCATTGTCCTCCGAATTGTGAAAGCGAGAACTTTTATATTTCTACCTTTTGTCAGTGCAATTGTAGGATTGTTTTACAATTATTTTTTCATACTCAAGTCAAGTTAAGGAAATAAAAAATATAATGGCAGTTACTTTTCATCGAATAGGTATTTATGATTTATGAAAAAATTTATAAATTACGCATTGTAGAATTGTAGTGCTCCAAAACCAACTTTCTTTCTTTAAAAACTGTTTAAAATAAACTAAAATCAAATGTATAGGGAAACTTAGAAAAATTAAATTCAAATAAATCTGCATATTAACTGAAAAATAATTTAAACACATTGAAACTTATAATTGTTAATATTAATGTGTATATATTATTGATATTATAAATTTGAATTGATTATTAATTAGCGGCAAGTATCTTAAATAATAAGCATCAGCTTGTAGCACTGGCAAAAATAAAAATCAATAACTGACAAAATGATTAAAACTCGATGTCTTCACCGACACCTCTGATACATTCTTGTTCAGTATTTAAAAGCAGCGGACAGCAAGGTTTTCTTCCATACACTTCTATCCATTTTTTGGAATCTCTCTTTAAGAGAGAGGTATTCGGAGCCTCTTTACTTGTGAAAGCTGTATGGTCTGACTTGACTTGCGTATCCTGATTGCAAATCTAATATCTCACGCTTCCAATTCCATTGCTTTAAAATCATCTCTTTTTTTTTAACAGTCTAGTTCATTTTTAATGCGTTTGATGTTATGATTGTTTTTAATTTCGCAAATGCTTATCTTTTTCTATATTTGATGGTTATCTTAAATCTTATCTTATAAGCAATTATTAAAAAAAATGTATATTTATATATTATTATATTTTTAGAATGCCAGAGGAACCTACTGAAGAAGCACCAGGTCCCCAAGTTCCGAAGACGGAACTGGAGGAGTTGCAGATAAAAGCACAGGGGACAGCAGATGAGGTAACTATTCACGGACTATTATTATTAACGTTCCAGTGCTTGCCATTAATAAAAAGTAAATTGAATACGCTTTTTGACTATGAGTTGCAATTCAGTTGGTTTTCACTAGAATGAAATATGATAACCTAAAAGTTACCACAGTTTAGCTGTAGCAAACTTTTTGTGCGAAGTCAAAAAAAATAATGTCTAGCAATAAGATGTGTGGAAGATCATTAATAGTAAATTATACAACATATTATAAATTGTTGGAGCAAAAATCCTTTCCCCGCGTCAGGGAATGCCTGGATAAGAAAAATAAAACTGAGTCGCACCAGCGTTGTGTACTCAAACGAAGTTTATTCAAGACTGTCAATTAACATTAAAATTATCGATCATATGGGACTTAACATACTTATGTTACTGATGCACGATTGCATTGAATGTAAAATAACATAATTTTCAACACCCTTCCACAATGCAATCATGCTTACAATTCAATTCAAATTTAACATGTTCCTTAATTCATTATGTTTCCATTTTGACATGTTCTTTGTTAGCACATCTGTTATCATTTCATTTGAAGGAACATATTTCAAAACAATTTGACCCCCATTTACCGCTTGCCGAACAAAATGATATCTTATATCTATATGCTTAATTCTATCATGATGTACAGGATTCTTCACCAATTGCTGTGCACTTAAGTTGTCTCCGTACAACACCGTCTGGGTAGTTTCAGTGCCACAACCGATTTCTATATATCTATTTCTATAATGACAATAGCTTCCTTGCACGCCGTCGACAAAGCCATATACTCAGCTTCTGTACTGCTGAGTGCTACGCTACGTTGTTTCTCCGATTTCCATGATATCGGTCCGCCAGCAAGGAAATATACGTAGCCAGTATAAGATTTACGATCAACCTGATCGCCAGCCCAATCAGCATCAGCATAGCCTTCGAACGCCCTTCCACACTTTCTGTAGTGTATCTTCAGCTCCACTGTGGACGCTAAGTACCGCAGGACATGCTTTACGCCTGCAAGATGTTCGCTATGCGGATCCATGTTCCGTTGTGCCAACTTCGCAACCGAGTGCAAAATATCCGCTCTTGTTGTGAGAGCCAGCCACATTAGCTCACCCATTTGTGCTTGGTACGATGTCTTATCCACCTTTTGACATTGGCTGCCGTTGCAAGCTGTCTGGTACCCAGCATCCAATGGCGTAGCTGCTGGTCTGCAACTTTCCATACCGTACTTGCGCAAAAGATCCTTGATGTATTGCGTATTGCCCAGAGTGATCTTCCCAAGTTCACCCTCACGTTGAATTTCCATGCCAAGAAACAGTTCCAGTGGCCCCTTGTCAATGCACTCAAACGACTTCTTTATATCAGCCTTAATGCTGACTAAGTCCGATTTCGATTGACAAGCTATAAGGAGATCATCAACGTAAACAAGGATTAGTGACAAATTACCTTCCTTTCGCTTATAAAGGCATGGCTCATTGTCGCATGCAATGAAACCGATTTCACGCAACACGCTGTCGAGCTTGGAGTTCCACTCCCTTCCAGATTGCTTCGCCCTTTGCCTTCTCCAGATAGCTGGCCGCATCAAAGAGAACATCTCTTTTGTCGACAACTGTCTTGGATTCTGCATCGTAGAGCCGATAGCCTTTTGCCTGCACTGAGTAGCCAACCATGCGGTATTCCTTCCCTTTGGGCTTAAACTTGCTTTTATGATGACCCTTGTCCAGTGCCACTGCAATGGAACCAAAAACCTTTAGGTGACTAATCGATGGTTTCTTGTTAGTCCACGCTTCCATTGGAGTCATCCTGATCAGTGCCTTTGTGGCTGCACGATTGCGTAAATACACCGTTGTGTTTACTGCCTCTGCCCACAGTGACTGATCCATGCCTGATTGATGCAATAAGCATCTGGCCATCTCCACAAGCGTACGATTAGCTCGTTCAGCAACACCATTTTGTTGCAGAGTGTACGCCACCGTCAATTGCCGTGCAATTCCATTGGTTTTCAAAAACCCGTTGAACGTTTTGTTCACATATTCGCGTCCATTGTCGCTGCGAATACATTTGATCATCCTTCCTGTTTGACGCTCTACCAGATTTTTGTACTACACGAACTTTCGGAAAACCTCGTCCTTTCCTTTCAGGAAATATACAAAAATCCGCCTTGACTTGTCATCAATAAATGTGAGGAAATACTTAGACCCGCCAAGAGACTTCGTTTCGAAAGGGCCACACACATCAGTGTGCACCAGTTCCAGAAGTTCCTCCGCTCGGCTTTCTGTTGATCCCGGAAATGTCTGCACGTGAACCTTGTTCAGCATGCACGTCTTGCACGACACCCGTTGCAACACGTCAACATTTTCCATTCTTCGCACCAGCGTCTTGTTTGCCATTTCACGCAAACTATCATAATTCAGATGACCATATCTGTTATGCCATAATTCGCCGTCTGACTTAACAGCTGCTTAACATCTGTTACGATGACTTTCAAACGTATACAGATTTCCTACTCGTTTGGCCTCGAGTATACATTCGCCGCCTTGGAATACTCGTGCACTGCTTGCATCGAAATGTACCTTGCACTTCTTTGCTACGGCTTGTCCCACCGACATGAAATTGCCCGTCAACTTTGGTACGTACAATACGTTGTGTAGTACCAGTGTACACAAATCCGTTTTCATTTTCACTTCACCTCTGCCTTCTGCTTGCAAGGTGCCGGCGTCCGCCAAACAGATCGTTTCGGTATGCGCCTCAAACTTTGAAAACATTTGCTTATCGCAACACATATGACTTGTCGCTCCACTGTCCAAGCATCAGCTGAGTTTCTTAAAACTGCTTGCATCCAATGCGTTCAGTAAGCTGCAATTCTTTTGCCCGGTCGCTATGACATCATTTTTGGGAATTGATCTCCGACAATTCGCTTTAATATGCCCTGTTTCACCACATTTGTAACAGGCGATCTTTTTCAATTTCTTCTTTGTGGTGACCTTCGCAGTAGCGTTATGCCGTTGTCTAACTGTAAAGACCTGCGCGATATCGCTCTGCTTCTCTGCGCCTTCTTTCCTCTCGCCTTCTTCCTTCAACTTTATGCACATAATTTCGAACGCTGGCAGACTGTCGCGCGTCTCGATGGCGACAACAAAATTCTCATAATTGTCTGGAAGGCTGGAAAGCAAAATAATGACCTTGAGCTCGTCAACTATTTCTATTCCAACTCCGGCAAGCTGATCCACGATTTCATTAAATGTGATCAAATAGCTTGCCATGCTTTGCCCCTCCGTCATGCGAGAATTGAGCAACTTTTTGTAAAGCGAGACTTTATGAACCGGCCCGCTTGGCTGATGGATTTCGCGCAACTTAATCCATGCCTCCTGCGACGTTGTGCAATTCTTGATGTATCCCAGTTGCGATGTTTTAACACTTAGCGTGATCGTTGCCAATGCCTTACGATCCAACGCACTCCAGTTAACATTTTCGCCCACATCAGACCACATCCGCATGCACCAACACGCTTCGCATCTGTATGCACCAAGAATCATAATTGTTTTCATCAAGCTTCTCAATTTGGTTCAGCCCACTCATGTTTATTATTTGCGACGCAATTCACTTTTACACACACGTAACTGCCGATTTGTCTTTTATTTCATCCGAGTTCGTAACTCTGGATATCGAGTCAAAATAAACCGTAATCTATCTTATCAGGCCACACGCTCTGGGCCCATAACCTGTTGGAGCAAAAGTCCTTTCCCCGCGTCAGGGAATGCCTGGATAAGAAAAATAAAACTGAGTCGCACCAGCGTTGTGTACTCAAACGAAATTTATTCAAGACTGTCAATTAACATTAAAATTATCGATCATATGGGACTTAACATACTTATGTTACTGATGCACGATTGCATTGAATGTAAAATAACATTATTTTCAACATAAATAATAAAAAATAATTTTTCAGTTTTTTAAGGGTAAATTGGATAATAAAAGGACAGTAATTAACAGATCCAATTAATGAAAATTTCACAAAATAAAAAATTGAGCTAAGTGGACATTATAATATTCAATAAGGAATCAACCAAAATGTTATATGCCAAACGTAATGAATTTTGCTTAAATCCAATTTATTAAATGCATTTTACATCTCTAATTACAGTCGTTGGAAAGCACTCGGCGCATGCTTGCTCTCTGTGAAGAGGTAAGATTGCATTATTTTTAAATAGTAAAAAATATGTTACCTAGCATACTAAGATTTAATTAGAATAAGCTGTATTTCTGACAAACTCGTGTTCAAGTCCGATGGTTAAATTATGCTATCCATTAATGCCACAATAACACTATGCATGCATTCAAAATTCTTAGAAACAGTGTAAAAAGTATTATTGTAATCGTTTGAAATTTTAATTAACAACATTATCGCACTTGAAAATTGCGGTCGGACATAATCGACTGCGTAATACTCTGATACTAGGGTAATACAAACTCATAAGAGACATAAATACCTTTTTTTGTGGAAATGTTGTTTGGGGTTGGTTGCGGCCATGGCCATGGCTCGATCTTCAACAATTTATTTTTTGCTAATTTTAAAAATATTTGCATGTACCAGAGGTCTACGATCCAAGTTAGTCACCATAGCTATTTAATTATTGATGACATTGGTTGTTACGATTTTCGGGCTCGAGCGCATTGGCAATTGAAACGTTTTTCGTTCATCAAAGAATAATCAGCCATTAACCTCCATTAATAATTTGATGTGTCTAACTTCAAAAGTGTGTTCTTGATTACATAGCCCAATCATTGTGTTATCGAATAAATTAAGTTAACTTGATCGGTCTACACTATGTGACATTGCAAACCTATACCGCTTATATTATATGAAGCGTGGATGGCCAGATAAACCTTGTAAAATGTATGTTTTTGCAACACAGTTAGTTATTCATTTGATTAACGGAGGTACAAAAGAAAGAAGAAGAAATTTAGAGAGGGAAGGTAGCGACTATTGATATTGTTGGCAGCAACAGCAAAGAACATTTAATTTTAAAAAATTGTTTACATATTCGAAATTAGCTATAATTGATCGTCTTAATAATTTACTCTTGTAACTGTTGGCTTCTAGACTCAATAACTGTAGTTATTTAACTTTATAATGTTAATAAAGTAACTTGAATTTTTTATAAACTTTTAATAAAGCTATCAAAAAGCTGATAACGCCAGCTGAGTCTAGAGCTAAAGAAAATTTTAAAGATCAACGAAAATGTATTATATATTTAATTTGTGATTCCTAAAAACAAAAAAGGTCTACTGAGAACAAAAAATGTCATGAATTAATTTTCTTACCTTAACTGCGTTTATAAGTACATATTTTCTTGAAGATTACAATAATTTTTCATTCAAAATTTACTATTCCCATTTGATAGTCTTGCCGCTTTTATGGTAGTTTGACCATAACTACCCCCAATATTTTCACACCGTCAAATAGCTGTTCACCGAGTTAACACAGGTTTCCAATGTTAAATCATTGTGGACATAATTTTTGCGGTCTCGAAGCCGGCCGTCAATTTATCGCAACGAAATAATTCACTACCTGTTCCTTTTACATGGAGTTTTTTAATATCGATAACTTTTTTTATCTGTAAACTGAGCCAATAGGTTTTGTATACAGCGAGCGGCGGAATAGATATAGGTCGAAATCAAATATTGAGTAAATAATTGTAGTAAGTACGGCAAATATATATATAAATAATAATATAAAATTAATTGATCGATACAATTAAAACGTAAAGCAAACGTGAAAAATTCGAAAGCTAAATCACATAACACTCCCATTTATTCTTTGGTACATTATCATTATATGTGAGTATACATTTTTTTGGTACAATTAAAATTGAAAATGGGTAAAAAGTATATAATGGTTTGGTGCAAATGTACCCTATAAAATATATAAATTCTTGATCAGGATAAAGAACCGGGCTCGTCTGTATGAACACTTGGGTCTCAATAAAAAATATATATTTAATTGTGTTGAATTATAAATCATTCGCAAAGGAAAAACTGGAGTTAAAGTGTATTTAAAGCTTCCGATTTTTTCACGTTGGGAAGTTATTTTAAATATTTGTATTTAAATGTTTTGTATATTAAAACAAATAATTTTTTAAATTCAATTATTGCGTAATTAAATAGAATTCAATTTGGAACATGGAACATTCGTAATATGAATATTAATATATTAATAGTGGGATAAATAAATAATAATAAATTTATATTTAATTAAATAAAAACAGGTGTCCTAGAAAAGATAACTTGAGTTGCTGTGATTTCGAGGAATTTTTAGATTTTCTCGCACATTTTTTTTAAACTAACAATATCATACATTTATATATTCTTCGACGACAAAATATAATTACATAAACATTTACACTTTAAGACTGTCGTTAACAAAATTATAATACCTTCCCCAAAAGGAATCTAAAACTAATTGGCCGAACAGCATATATATAATTTGTTTATTGGTTCTTGAAAATTTTCTATTCAAATATACATTTTGATGATTTAATATACAATTAATTTTTTTTTATCATACTTAATTTTAAATAAGTAACTTAAACTGATATATATATATATATATATACTTATAACAACATACAAATTATTGATTAAATATATACTTTAACAATATTAACACTTATCTATACACTTTTACAAACTATTTACATTGCATACATTGCTGCACACCAGAGCAAGGAGGCAGGAATACGTACACTTGTAGCCCTTGATGATCAAGGAGGTGAGTCCACTACTAACACAACAATATATCACATATTTATAGGGTGTATATTACAGATAATAAAACTCAAATTTTGTCAACATAATATGTATATCCAGATTTACAGCACTACATAATATAACGCACAACAATATTATAATACACATGCATATGTGTGTGAAACACGTATAGGGTGTAGTCAACACGATGAGACGACGTTTAGAATCGAACTGTTTGCTCTGACGAGCATTTCTTTATTTTATACAAAAATCTTAAATCTAAATACATATGCTGCCGCTTGTAAGGCGACCTCATGTTATGTTTACTTATCTTAACGGAGTCGCTTGTAAGGCGACTCCATGTGATGTATTCTTAACCTAATGCAGCCACTTGTAAGGCGACTCATGTGATGTATTCTTAACCTAATGCAGCAACTTGACAGTCGACTTCATGTAATGTTTTCTTATCTAACTGCAGCCTGAAAGTCGACTCTATGTGATATTTTGTCATTAGAAAATAGCTGAGCCTTGCAGCGTCTCATGTTCATTCTTGAACATTCTCCGGGGGGGCAAATGCAATATTAATTATTTCTCTTTTTTTGTAAATATTTTTTTCATATTTATAGGATTTACTCTTCGTAGGAAATGTCCAACGTTGAATACGTTTGTGTCTTTCTCCTTTTCCAATGGCCCTGCGACATAACATCGCTGAATACTCTTTATAGGTGCAGCTCTTGTTTCGAAGGATACGCTTTAAGTTTACAACTCCCGGTTCCCGTAATCTTCCCATGTGGGGACTGCCCGGAGGAATAAAGTGCAATGCTCTGCTTTCTTCCTGTAAATTGTGGGATGAATTCCCAATATGACCGGCTGCTGACAAGCTGTTCGCTTTCGTTGTCACTGCGTTCTGCAGCTCCTCTAACGACTCCTTGTATCGACTTACTTGCACTTCAAGACGTTCACGTGTAGCATGCTCCAGTCCTAACCGCGACTGGTTCTCCTTGGTGCGCAACTCCAAATGTTTTGACATAACAGGAATGGAGGGATCATTCATATTTTGGTTCATTTTCCAGTTTGTGTTGCAGTTCCACTACTTGCTCGACGGTGGCGCTGTACTTCTTCATCACCTCGCTCAACTCGTCTTTGTTCATCTCGATCTGAGCCTGCAGTACGGCGCAATCGCTTTGCGCCGCAAAAGCACGTTCCTCAGCATCGTTGTGAGCCACATGCGACTTCTCAAGCATGGTCTGCACCTCGGCAAGCTCCGCCTCTGCGGTCTGGCGAGCTTTTTGGGCTAAAGTGCGTGTAGTCTCAGCATTTTTAGCTGATTACGCAACTGCCTGATTTGTGCCTTGTCGAGTGTATCCGCCTTGAGTCGCTCCAGCTGCGTTTGCGCATCCTTCAGAAGTGGCTTGCTTTCTTCCAAATCGCGACGCAGCTTTTGGCTCAGTGCCTCTTCGGCATCACTATCCACACGATCACGAACCTCGATGGAGCTAAGTCTGTGTTCTAATTCATATTTTTCGCGCAGCAGCTGTGCTCGCTCTCCATACTCCTTTTTTAGCTGACACTTGAGCTCCTTTATCTTGTCGTAGCTTTTTCCGCGCTCCTTGTCGCGATGCTGTAGCCCTCGGCGAGCCTTCTCGAGTTTCTTATCGTACTTCTGTATATCTCGACGGGCCTCCTCCAGCTCCTTGTGCATTGTCTCAGGTGTCATTTCTAGACGGGGCTTGGTCTGCTCTAATGTTTGGCTTTGGTCGAAACTGTCGTCCAGCTCCTTACCCTTAGTTTGAGTATGCTCCTGTTCGATTGTGCAGAATTTTATGGACTGCAGTTCTTGCTCAAGAAATCTTTCCTGATCTCAATACTCTTGTAGCACAGTGTCCCGTCTCGATGAACTTGGTAGATACGACAGCTCTGCAACAATTTCCCCTAATAAATCTTCACCTTCGCTGAAGAGATCGTAACTTTCTTCAGATTCGAACATGAAAACGTACATTGATGTCATCGCTTCTTGAATCGCACTCATAGTATGTATCAGCTCACTTTCTGTTGAATTTGCCAAATTGGTCTTGGCAAGTCCTATTTCCTTTTGCATTTGCATTTCTTTTGAGTTGTCTTTTTTTTTAGACTTGCCTCCTCTTTGGCTAGCTTCATCAACTTATTTGACCGACCTTCAATCTCTTTTTCTGATGAAGACGGCTCCATTTTTAGCAGCTCCTGCTGCTTTCCAAACAACATATTCTCTGATGATTGAGTTTGGTTTTGATTTGCACTTACTTCACAGTTCTGTTGTAAGCCACAGAACATGCTTTGAATTTCAAAATCTTTTCAGATTCGAACTCTGAAACCGACGCGAAGTTCAAATTATATAGACTACATTTATTGTAGATCTATATCATCAGAGTCGACGATTAGTTTCGAACTCTGAATCCGGCTCGAAGGACCAAAATATGTGTGAAACACGTGTAGGATTTAGTCAACACGATGAGACGACGTTTAGAATCGAACTGTTTGCTCTGACGAGCATTTCTTTATTTTATACAAAAATCTTAAATCTAAATACATATGCTGCCGCTTGTAAGGCGACCTCATGTTATGTTTACTTATCTTAACGGAGTCGCTTGTAAGGCGACTCCATGTGATGTATTCTTAACCTAATGCAGCCACTTGTAAGGCGACTCATGTGATGTATTCTTAACCTAATGCAGCAACTTGTAAGGCGACTCATGTGATGTATTCTTAACCTAATGCAGCAACTTGACAGTCGACTTCATGTAATGTTTTCTTATCTAACTGCAGCCACTTGAAAGTCGACTCTATGTGATATTTTGTCATTAGAAAATAGCTAAGCCTTGCAGCGTCTCATGTTCATTCTTGAACAATATGTGAAATATGCATTTACATCAGTTTTTAGAAAACAAATCGGAGGAATATTATCGAAATTGGATCCTTATTCGAGAGTTCCTAGTGCTAAAACTTGGTTGCTCAATGTTCGGTTAGTCATACCAAGTCCAACTTATGACCGGGAACGAAAAAATTAAAAAATCAACCAAATCCGTTAACTTTTTTGAAAGGCACACAGTTTTTTTGGTTTTTTTTTTTGGTGCAATTGCAATAGCTTATTTGCGTTCGAACACACTTATTGCATTATACGTTGGAAAACATTCGCTTGAATATAACATTGATATAAAATTGTTAATTTAGGAATGGGCGTATTATGAAAGTGTATGAATTACAAACATATCCAATGCAAATAAAAAAGATATTCAAAAATTTTAAAGCAATGGCATATTTTTGTATGTGGAGGTCAAATAGATTTTCAATAGCCAACCGACTCTAAAAGTTTTCATTCAAAACAAAAAAATTACCAAAATCTCGGTTTCAAATTTATTTTTAAATTATAATACTGATCAACGATATTCGATATCGATATTTTACCAGGAACAGAGAACGGTTCTCGGTCTGTTAGTTTAATAGGCAGTTAATCGGAAAAGATATCATCATATCAAGCTTAATCCTTACCTTCGTCTGGCCTGGTCTAGCTTGAACATATGAATATGATATGATATGAATATATCGATATATCGACATTACAACTCCGGGAGAACATTTTTTTATTGAAAAATCATTTGTACTGAAGTAATCAAAATATTCAAATTTTCTAGGCTTTAAAATGCATACTCAATGTGCTCCATAATTTTTAGTCTTTAATTGCTTTCTTGACCTGACGTATCATGAAGATGAAATGAGAAGAACCGAAGACGTCGACAACACTTTAAATTGGTCTTCACTCTGATTTTTTGTTTAGACTTTTGCATTTTTTGTCTCTGATTTTTAGCTTCTTTGCCTTTCTAGCCAAATTTATTGATTGGTAATAATTGATAATCGAGAGATCTTTACAATCTACCTAATTTGCGAGTGCGATTGTTCACTTTTTGATAAATCTTTGAAAAGAGATCGATCGCAGACAGATGGAAGGAGGACATTTCATTGTTTATTGTAGACCATAATTTTATATTTTTTTTACACAGTCTCTTCCGAATGAAAATGTAATGTCAAACAATGCCCTTGTATGTCACCTCCAGAAGTAAACTGCTGATCTTTAATATTAAAATTACATCCTTGATCGCGCAGCTTACAGTAATTATTAAGTTAATAAATAAATGCTCAGAGTAGACTCCACCAGTTTTACCGACTATCTTCGAATCTCCGCTTAGTATTGGGGTCCACCCTCTCCCTCACTGAAGGGGATAAAAACTTGCTGGTTGTTAGATAATCTGAAGGAACTTCATTAAAGTGTCCAAAGTTTTATGGCTTCTACAATTCCGCTTACCGCAATTTCGTTATTTTTCTATAAAATAATAGAAAGGACGTGCTGGCTGGTTCCTAAATCATCGCCTGGATTTCTGCAGTTGTCACCGGACAATAATACTACATAGAAGAATCAAACGAGTGATTTTCGAATATATCAATGGAACTCAGTCATTGATCATAACCTCTTATTTATCTTACCCAATATCCGGTCGGGTGTAATTTACTGCATAAGGTTCTAATATAAGCGAAGTATCTATTTCAATCAAGAGTAGTGGAGGTGAGGAAGTTCATCAGTAATCAACATGCCTTTCAAATTTGATACTATCTCTGAAGCTGGGGTAGATTTGGGAGTTTTATTACTCTTTGAAGAAATTTACCAATAATTTATTTCAATGATTATTGAAATAAAATTCTACGGCTTAGAGAGATATAGGTTTCCTCATTTTTGTAACTTGAGTATACGTTATTTGTACATTGTCTTACCGGTCTTTTCAGGAGAAATCCCAACTTCCACATTTGGAAACTGTAGCTCTCAAACTTTGGGTAAAATAAAGGTTTAATTGGCTTATGCTTCCAAGTTCAGGTCCAACAGCGTCTCGATTATACAATCATTGAACAACACCAATATACTTCTTTTCCTCCGGTATCAGAGTATAATAATTTTAAATCGAACATTTAACCAAACTAAAATACGACCCAGAAACATGAACATTATTGACAGATTCTCGCACTATGGAACTAATTTTTAAATAAACGTGTATTTTTATTTAGAGCGCGGAAGTTGGGATGCGAAGCATTGTTATGTTGGACGAGCAAGGAGGTAAGACATATATAGTAAAGGAAATAGAGAATTTGACAAGTGATTCAATGTAGATAATTATACATACAATTTAAAGATTAAATCTAAAACCCACCATGTTACCAGCTCTACTTTTATCATTGATTTTATTTTACTTAACTTAATGAACCTCTAAATTGCTGGCAATTTTCCCAGACTAGTGGATTTGACTAATTTGCATACTACGAAGAAATGGAATTGCAGTTCTTGAGCGGATATAAGAAGGAGTGGCCCTTCGCTGGAATGTTTACTATGTACTGCAAGAAAGTTCATTGAGCTTTTTTTTAGCATTTTACTTTTTAAATATTTTTGTTTTTAGTATGTGTTCTTAGTTGTTTACAAAATTAAATTATGTGGAACTCGATACCAGGATGCGGGAAATGTTCGTTCAATCGAATTACGGTTAGCCCTGGTCTAGCGGGAAATAGCTTTTTATGACAACTGAATTGTATATATCGTTAAAAATATATTTTAAAGAGATTTTTGGCAAAACTATACTTTTTTTTAACATTGTTCTGGGTTCAAAATTAATAAGAAGTCAGTAACCATTAAAAAGCCAAATGAATTGGTCTGCATGTTTAGTGTTCCTCGCTCAACTACTTTCATACAAACTTCTTCAAGCCAAAAAGAGCGCTTTTCAATCATAATAACCTACTAACATAATCTGATCATCATCAGCTCTGTCAGCCCCCCTTTTGGTTTATAAAATAACGCTAAAGGAAAACATAGCGTTAGGTCTTATACCTGAAGTTTTGTAATCGCTCAAGCCCGCAGATGTATCGGAAGGATTTTATCAACACTTTCTGACTTATAATTTATGAAGCTCCCCATTACCTATGTAATATAATGATTTCTTATAATCCCAGAAAAAGTCTTCAGGTTGCAGACCATTCCGATGTCCCTATGATCCCAAAGCTTTCTCTGCTAATAACTCTGCATATGGAAGGAAGGAATGCAGAACTCTATTCTTGAATGCATTTGTCTTTTCATGCCGCTCTAAAAATTACCGTTGCGGGCGCAACATCTCTATACTGCATATTCTTCCTACAGTATGCTATCTTTATCAAGAACATTTTGGGAATGGAACATAATTTGGTTTTACGGGGAATTTAAAAACATGTTCCGAGAAAAACATGTTCTACCCAATATTTTAAATATTACGTGCTGCAATGAAATCTTTGATGATGACCAACAAAATATTTCCAGGAAGTTAAGCGGTCTGTGTAAGAGAAAGATATATTAGAGCACCGAAAGAGGTCAGCCGATTTGTACCAGAATACAATATGTTTCGTAGTACCGCTTTTAGTCTAGTTGATGCGTAGGGTGAACCTATAACCCTATTGGTTGCGATCCTCTTTGTTCTCACTTTCATTCAACCTTACAACAATTTAAAAAGTACTAGTTTTCAAAAGAAACTAAACTTTTCAACATTTTTAACAAACCTTAAGTATTTAACTCTCTGGGCCGAGAAAGGTACCAACTTGAAAAAACAGTTATTTTGCGCCGAGAGCTCTATTTTCCATTTTTTATATGACATAAATTCGTTAATTTACAAGGTCACATTAATGTTACGTAATGTTGCGGAGATATCATATATATTCGATTATGCTGGTAACCTCCCTTAAGCAGAGACTACTATATTCAACTACAAGAATGCCTATGTCTTCCACCCAGCACAATAGCCGTTTACATAAATTTTCAGGTGGTAATATATTATTCCGTCGATAAAATAATACAACTGCGTCTGAATTGGCATATTAATCGATTGACAACAAAAAATTTAATGTGATGAAAATAAAAAAAATATTACATTTATTTTTGTCATCTATGATTTTAGAGCAACTTGATCGAATTGAAGAAGGAATGGATCAAATTAACGCAGATATGAGAGAAGCTGAAAAAAACTTGAGTGGAATGGAAAAATGTTGCGGAATTTGTGTACTACCCTGCAATAAGTAAATATAAACAAATTTTTTTTTTTAAATGGTATTAACTAAATTAATTAACTTTTTTTAAAGAAATTGCATCATATCATAAACTGTTCATTATAGTTGGAAATTGACCAATTTTTACACCTTTTTTAAAATTTTAAATAGTTCTGAAATGGTTTATATGCTAACACCAACCAACATTATGTCGGCCGCAGAGAAGATATCAAGGAAGAAGGAAATATTTCAGAGCTAGTATTTAAAGTATACACCATTAACCAGTATCAAAAATAGAGCCGGCGCAGGCAAGTCCGTCAGTCTGTCCTAGCAACCGTCTTAATTAAAACTGATATACAATTGGAGCTATAGAGGGGATGACATATACAGAATGAAAAAATGCAATGATACATTATCACATTAATTTTAAAACTAAACTAAACTAAAAATTTTATTTAGAATATCTAAATCGATAACGACTCGTGAAAAAAGGTAATGGCTTAAGGTCATGGTATATTCCAGCCGACCTCTCACGAGTAGATCTTTCTTACTTCGTCGATAGACACTACCTTGCTGGTTATAATTAATATTTCATGACATCTCAACTTGGTATATAATTAAATGACTTTTTGATGCTCTATATATCAGGAAAGATTAATATTCAAAAAGCAAGTACAAGTGATTGCTTAGCTGTATTTAGGATATCTCCTAGTCAGTCTGGCAGTCTCTAAAAGAAATAGATTAAACTCTACATATGTCGAGACTTAAATTATTAAACTATTTACGACAGCAGTAGGTGCATATAAAAAAATTCTTCATGGCCGAAATTAAAAGAAAATTGCGTATAAGTCATTTTAATCAAATATATATTAAATTATTTTAACTTACATTTAAAATAAAACTTTTGTACCTAAATTTTCAGGAGCCAATCATTTAAAGAGGACGATGGCACATGGAAAGGTAATGATGATGGAAAAGTTGTGAACAACCAACCACAAAGGGTTATGGATGATAGAAATGGAATGATGGCACAGGCTGGATATATTGGCAGGTAATTTATTTGAATTCGTCTGCTAATAGGTAACAATTTTACAAAGACTTAAAAAAGACAGTTCTGTATGGTCAATAGATCAAATAGTTTAAATTTATTTAATTTCTTTTAGCATAGAAGAATTAATGAAAGCCCTTATGTTCTACAAACAAGCAGACACACGAAATGAGGGAAGAGAGGAAGAGGCTTAGAATTATTTACTTATTTTAGATAGTATTTTAAATAGCATCAAAAATCATTAGCGAACTTTTATATTAAAATAGTTGTAGGGTTAATTGTTTTGCTGTAAGATGTAAGAAGCTAGCTGAATAAGCAGGTTCTTAAGAAAGTAACGTTTCTATGAGTCGCAAATAGCCAAGAAAAATTATTATTAGGAAAAGAGACAAGAAATCTGGACATCCGGGCAGTGATTTATTTTAGAGATGTAGTACGTTGCCCTTTGCTGGGCAATCACCTATTGCGAGCGATCTTAGACCAATTTTTAAGACCAGTGGAATATTTGTTTTAGAAGAGAAAATTCAGAGCCTTTTTCAGAAAATATGGATCGTATGAGTTTTTTCGAGCGTTTTAAATTAAATTCACCGCAGACGCAGCAAAATTGTGTGTGTAAGAGTGTGATTTAAATTAAATTCACCGCAGACGCAGCAAAATTGTGTGTGTAAGAGTGTGATTTAATTAACTATTATTTATACCACAAGATTCCAAAAGTTTTATCAATGTATTTTTAAACTATTTATTATATATAATTCTTTTTTTTATTTTAATATTTTCAGAATTACAAATGATGCTAGAGAGGATGAAATGGAAGAAAATATGGGTCAAGTTAATACCATGATAGGTAATCTTCGGAATATGGCATTGGACATGGGATCCGAGCTGGAAAATCAAAATCGTCAAATTGACCGAATTAATCGCAAGGTATTTACCGCTCTAAGTATATATATAATTTTTTTATTTTTGTTTAATTTAAATTTAGTGTTATCTCTGCCGCATATGAAATAATAATAACAATAGTAGCGTCTTTCTTTTTTTCATGATTCAGAAAATGTTGTTAAAATACCTTTTAAATATCCTATTCTTAAAACCATATTAATTAATGTGAAATTTCTTTTAATTTTAGGGCGAGTCAAATGAAGCAAGAATAGCAGTAGCAAATCAAAGAGCCCACCAGCTTTTAAAATAAAGCGATCTTAAGACGATAACATGTACATACAACAATTTGCAATTGAAGCGTATTTCGGGTTTTTCATAAATGTAATAGTTTCGTGTAATTGTTTAGTGCTCCAACAGTTGTAAATATGATCAATTTAAATATGTACATACATCAATTTGTTTCTACAATACCGAAATCGTGCCGTATTTGGAAAGCTTTAAGTAAAATCATACATATGAATTGTATGTCTGTATGTATGTACATTTGCCCACTCAAATGCTCACACTTTGACCATTCATCCACAAAATGTACATACATTCATACATACGTGAATACATTCATAATCATAACGAACTTTTACACACATGCACAAACACAACACACAGACAATTGTTTAGTCAGACAAAATCAAGTTTTACTTTAACCTATCGGTTTGAGCAACGTAACTAAATTCTCCATGTAAACTTTACAATTTAAAGTGTACAAATTTTAGCTAATTTTTTCGTGTTCCTTTTGAAAAGTGCTGAGTACATTGTCAAACATAAATCTTCATTGAACATATTAATGATTACACAATTCAGAATGTGTTTAAAAAAAAATTAAATATACCGTGAAGGCAGAGAATTCAACTTATTCGCGAAAGTCACGAAGAATTGAGATGAAATGCCTATATATATTTGTGATAATAGCGCATCCATACCATACGACCATTAACAACGTCACAATTGTTATATAGTTTTGCGTTTATTGCTGTCAAAAAACTATACTTGTCCATTACAACAGTTTCGAATCTTATTATTATCGTATCTAATCAAAATCACGAATGGACGAATCTGCAAAGTTCTTAAAATTTGAGAGCTGTTTCTGATCTCAAGCAGGATTGAATTTCATATATATGTACATACATAGTACATGCATACATATATATGAAGTGCTCAAATCTAGAATATAGATTGAATATTAATATTTTAATAAATACAATAATCGTTTTTTTAGTCAAATTTATTAATATTGTGAGTAACAAATACAAAAAGTCAAGTTCGTACGTTAAACAAAAAAATGCTTAAATAGAACATTACATACATGTGTGAATGTGTTTAACTAACGATGCAAAAAGGCTGTAAGGAAATAAATGGAGGATTGTTAATTTCTGTAGTAAACATAATTCAAATATTATCCTATCTAATATTTATGTAGCTTATTTTTTAATCAATTTGATGTATAAACGTATCACGTCTTAATTTATAATACGGACACGATGATATTCGTAACATTTTTTGCTCACTCAAAAGTGTTATTAAAATCATCAAACGTATTATTGGATCTGTATGTCTTCTATATTAATATATATTTATATTAACTAAATTAAAATAAATTATCGTTCTATCAAAAATTGTACTTTAATTAAAACTGGCGTTACATTGAATGATGTGGAAAGGTGCGATATAAAATACATATGGATTTATATAAATCAACAATCGATACAAAAAATGCAATTATAAGTAGCGGACTTGAAAAGAGATGCAACAGAACAGAATGAGTGAATGAAAAATTGGTAACTTTGGTTCTAAAATAGGGGAGTATCTATTAATTTGCAGAAGATTTACGCGGTTACAGTTTATTGGCGGGGGTGTGGGCATGGTCCAAAATGTTTCCGCTTTTTACTACCTCTAAATTATTGGTGACTTTCATATTGTATTACAATAATATATTGATTTTAAAGGCGGAGTATGCTCCTTATTGGGTGCTACCGGTGTCATACTTTCAGAGTTTGGTGACCTAATCTTGAAGATATGCGCCTTTTAGATATTTAGCGCCAGTTGATGTGCGCTTAGTCTGAAAATGTATATGCCGATCGTTCAACGTTGGTACCAGCAAACTACCTTCCAAGACTATATCTATCAGTCGTATTATGTGACAAAACTGTTCAGGCTCTCGTTCTTAAATGTTCATCAGCTGTTTCGTTTGCCACTATATCCCCGTGTAGGCTAGCCAAATATATCACTCCGATAGTACCTCTTGGACTACTCTTGACTCTATCGACTTCACCCTTTTTTCATTCCTTTTGGTGACGTACCCTATGATGTTCCGGCTAAGCTATGTAACTTCGGAGCAATTCAATATCATATTATTTTTAACTGGTTGTCAAAGCTTAATCCTTAAAAAAACACTTTTCAGATTGTTCTGACCTCTCTGCGAGTAAATAAAATTGCAATATTGAACAAATTAGATCTCTCACATATCTTCTTCTGTAAGCAATCAGAAATCTTGGAGCACTGCAGTAAGTGAACGCTGATTCTAAAATCAAGCAATGCAATATCAATTAACAAAATAATTAACCCGATATCAAGAAACTCCAAATCGTAAAAAGCTGACGCAAATCTCTGCACGAAATGAGAAAGCCGCACTTGTTTAGCCAGATAGGATGACCCTGGCTATCTGCAAATCTGATCAAATATAAATTATAAATAAATAACATAATATACAAAACAAAACAAGTAAGAATGCTATAGTCGAGTGATCTCGACTACGATATACCCAGAATCCAGTTGTTCAAAATATTATAATTTGATTGACCAATTTCACTTTAAAAAGTTTTACACCCAGATATGAGCAGACTAAATCGTTTCTTATAGCAAGCGCAGGCACTGAAGGGTAAAAACAAACCGAATGCAGCGCATACTTTTATTCAAAAGCGGGAACTGACCCCTAATTGGCTGGCTAGAAAGAGTTGTATATAAAACGGGGGTTCTGTAAAATGGCACACAAACATATATATGCTCACATCAATTATGCCATCTCTTTCTCTCACATTCGCCACACACATTATCGATAATCGAGAAACTGAGGCAGTTATCGATAAAATAAAGCAATCTAGGTCTGTCTGTATAAGTTCGTCGTGAAAATCATCTTTTACATGAAGTGAAAACCATAAGACACATTGCAAACTGTTCATCTTAACCGATTATATGATATAGTTTTCTGATGGGTTGTTTTGCAATATTATAACCAAGTGAGATTGAAGTATATCTTGGTAAAGAAATTGATATGTATATGATACATCATCTTCCCAACGATAGCATATAGAGTCGAGAAAATGTCTCATTTAATAAAATTATAATACACTTTTTTTTAAGGGTTTAGGAAAACATTACTTAAACAATCGAATTTTTATATTAATAATTTTTGCATTTATATTTATTTTATAAAATGTCAACAAATTTAACACATTAATTATTCGTATGCATAAGCACTTACGTATACAACAATAACTATTGATTTTAAACATAACAATTACGTTCTATCATCAATTAGTATAAACAAAAGCTTTTTAACAAAACAACTCCACTCTCGATCGAGTGTCTACATGACATACTTTATTTTTTTACAAATAGTTTCAATTTTTAAAGATACTTTTATATGATTCAAGCTTATGCTTCTTAATTTAGTGGTACATTATATGCAGAGGTGTAGGTTGAAGAGCTTTCTTCACTATTGCTCGAGTTGTTTGAAGCTTTCTCGGCGTTCTGCTGTAGATCGTTAATCTCTCTTATTTTATGATAATCTAGCGAGGTTTTTTTTACACTTGTTTGATTATTTATTGTGTCTGATGGGAGTTCTGGTACCGTTACCACAGCAACAGTATCAATTTTGCTTTCCAGGGGCACGTTCACAGGAAATGTATTACTTTCAGATTGTTCTTCGTCCATGAACGATTCTGTGCTGATAGTTTCGTTAATGATATGGGAATTTGCATTTGAATTCAAATCATTGACTTTAGAATATATGCTTTCAATGTTAGGAGCCAATACGATTGGTTTGCCTGTTGCAGCTAAAGGCTGATAGTATGAGTTTTCTGGAATCTCAGACTCCGCTGTCTGCATGTACTGGGTTATTGAGGTTGGTTTTTTGTCTTTAAAAATTAAATGGTGGTGATGGTGATGAATGTGCAGATTTGGTGCTTTGGGAAATGTTGTTTCCGAGTTTGCTACAAAATACGTCTTTTGGTCTGTAATTATGTTACCAAAAGTCGTTTGACTACTTTCAGTTTGATAATGATGCAGCATACCAGTAGACGGTGGTAGAACGGGTGAGTTAGTTGGTTTTAATTGGTAAATGTCAGGTTCAAATTTAAAAGGCTGTGTTGAAGAAATTGTCAGTACTGGGCCATTATGCGTATTTTCAAAGTTATCAACGCCAATCCCTTGGGCTTCCACGACTTGATTTGGTTTAATAAGTTGCTCTGGATTATTGTTTTCGGCGTTGTTTATGTGGTGAGGCGTGTGTACAATTCTGGCTATGGACTGCTCTTCAATGAGTGCAGTTATTTGCAGACCTTCTGTGCAATTAATACCTGTGCATTTATTTGTTGGAGTTCCAGCAATAGTACTAACGTACAATAGCACAATGAATAATAACGCAACTAACATTTTTTAAGTCAAGTGTTTTATCCAAACATGAGGAGAGACTGACTGATAAATTTGCAAACATACCTTTGCCTTTGTATATTTGCATATTTGTGTTCCTTACTTTGAATACTAAAAGAAAGTGGAGAAAGTATGACGTCTGTGTATAAGCCATAAAATACTCTACATTACAATAAATACGTATGGCTATAAAACGAAATATAATGCGTATGAACCTGAATAAAAATCAAAAAACATATAGCAGTTGCATAAATAATTTAAGAAAAAAATAAATATTTAATATATAACTAAAGGTATTTTATAGCAAATTATTCAATATTTTCATTTTAAGGTCATTTTCAATATTTGATTATTTATAATATTATTCACCTACAAAATGTATAATCATATACCATAATATAATTTACGTAAACAAATATAATTTATTTATACAGAGTTTGTTAATATACAAAGCTAAGCTTAATGAAGTGCAAAAACATATTGGTTCAAAGGGTGAACAGGGTATAAAAAAAAAAAAACAAGAACGACGTTTCTTTGGTACGCCGAAAACTGCATACCCTTTTGGATCGAAGTTAATCTGCTGACATATTATGTGAAGTCTTCAGTTTGACGTATTTTTAGGTCGTAAAAGAATTGAATTTAAATATGTTATTATAGATTCGGTTGGTGCTATTAGGCTGATAACATATATACTTTATGGGCTCTTTTACGTCTCCTTCAAAGCGTTACAAACTTAACAACCAAATTGTGATACGCTGTACAGATAAGTATAATAATAATTGTAGTGAACCGGTTTTAATATTTTTAAAAAACCATTTGCATGTGCCTGAGAGGGTGTTATATTTTTTGTGGGTTACTTTTGATGTCGCAATTTGTGAATTTTTCTGTGTCTTATTAGTTGTGTGGGACATTTTGTCCGTTGTCTACCAATATAAGAGTATCAGTGTGAACCGTCGAATAAAGTTGACTTTTTTATATATAGCACGGCTTATATATTCCTGCGTAGCTCTCTATATTTGCATCATTATACCCTAAAACTAAATGTAGAATGGGCTTGTGCAATATCCGTCAACTTACCCAGTTCCGCCAAAAACATGAATATTCCTATAACTATCAGAATTTTAAGTTTAATATTAGCAAATCTGCAAACCTGTATATATATATATATTTATCTATATATATATATATATATATATATATATATATATATATTTTAAAATTCCCCCACGTGCAAATTATTTGTGTTTGTTATCAATTATTAATGGGAAAGTTTTATAGGTATTGCATTTTAATGTTATTTCAAGAAACATCAAAAATGACCTAGGTTATTCAATTCAAATTATTAAAATCAAATAAATATTCCTGAGCTCGCAATTATAAAACGTATAAACTTATCCCGAAAAACAAAACTGATAAGCACTCGATGCTAACAGTCTCACGTCATGCGGATTTAATAACAAATCCTCATTTCTCCCACGTATTAACACAAACTCAAACTGTTCAATCAACTTCGAACTAAACATAAACATATCTGTGCAGCAAAATATAATGATTGTAATTAGATCCTTTAAATAACACACCATAAAATGATACTACGATGGATCATTCACAAAACCGATAGGCCATACATTAGATTTGTTAAGCTTAGATATACGCTATAAACTTAGATCAAGTCTTTTAGGCAGCTATGATCAGAAATATTTTAAGAAAGTAATATCGACACTGTTGACTATGAGGGCACCTAGCTAGATTAAGTATAATCAATACAAGTTTTCGCAAAATGGCTGATTTTTAGATTCTTGTAATTTTAGGCGATAATTCAAAATAATAATAATTGAGAGTACTCAAACCTTTCAAAAGGCAAAGGAGATGACCGTCTTTCCGTATGGTATGCCTTCCTACACTGTAGTCGAAGGAGCTCGAATTTGAGATAGTCCAAATATTTTCTATTGCATGGGATCGGAAGCTAAGATTTCTGCAATGATGACATCAAAAAAGAATTAACAAAGCAAAAAATTATTTACAAATATTGCTCTACCTTTAGAGCTTCGCTGCTTGATCCCTGAAAGATGTTATTGCTTGCAGTTCCAAAGATTTAATTTGAAGGTGAATGCACCTATACACACTTACATTTGCAGAAGGTTCTAGAAAAAAAATATGTAGAATTGGAAACTCCGGAGGACTATATCCATCAACCCCAAAAAGTCTGTTACAGTTACACTCTTATGAGGAACAGAAACCATAAACATAAAGTAAATAAAATAAGATGACTCAATGATCTGTTCTATACCTATATTATTAATATTAAGTTAATAAACTATAGACTTAATTATTGATAACCACATCTTTAACAAAAAGAATTGTTATATTGAGCTTGATCAGAATCTCCTCAGATCTTGTAGGGCAGAATTAATTTTTTGATTTTAATTTTTGTTTATTTATACAAATTCTAGTTATTTGCTTAAAAAAATTTAATTTTTCCTCAAACACTTTAAAAATTATTTTAATTTACACAAATATTAGTAAAAAAATAAATTGGGTTTTACACATATTTGTATTTTAATTCCAGTTTGAGATCTATCTGTGACTGTGGCTGACAAGTCCCATAGGCGAAAAAAAATTGAATTTTGAAGATTAAATTCGACCTACAAGATAAGATACAATTTTTTCTTTATCGAGATAGGCGTAGGCATATTAAAAACTCACATTTAGACCGTTTCCTATCGCTACCATGTAATAAATAGGTCTGATGCGACTTCTGTACTGCCTTCAGCCAAAACACGGATAGAACTCCAGTTTCGTCGAGATTGCTTTTAAACTTAGCAATTTATGCGCATAAGAGATAAATCGGACAGACTTACATGGCTACATTAGCTCAGTAATATAAATTAAAATCAAAATAAATGCGCTCGGAGACGCTCCTCTAATGGATTGCAAGTTCCAGTACATATTAAAATACCCTGTGTAAGGGTATATAATTAATTGTAATACGATATACAATATAGCAAAAATATTTTAAAATCCAATTGAAATTACCACTATAAAATACTTATCGACGAATATGCTGCTGGCACTATATTTTTCAAGTAAAGTCAAATATTTAGTCAGGAATTTCTTTTATTCAAATACTATGTGTCTTATTATTCCATTGACAATTTAAAAATTACCATTAAGAAATTAATATGCGTGAAATACTTTTTATGATTAATTTAAAAAGTTGATTGGGGTTGGCTGTCACCAGCTGTGGTAATTTTACACATATTTACATACAAAATCTTAATATTAATAAACATATATTGTTTTTAGTTGTGGCTTTAGTTCTGGAGGTATCACAGGTGCAGGTTCCAGTTTTCGGGCAACTAATCGCTTGAACCGCCCACTGAATTGTTTGCGAAATCCTTTGAAACTGTTTTTGTCATTAGCTATCAACATCTCCTGAAACAAGAAAAAATATTATTGTTATTTACTATTAATTTATATTTTATTTTGATTTTCCTCTTTGCTAACTGGTTCAACAATATACATAATTGCAATTAAAAAAAGAATTGTTTCAACAAGTGTTTCACAGATTGAAAATGAATTAGCCGAAAAATTATAATGATAAAATATAATACGTAAGAAATTTAAAACGGAAATATCAAAATGAACAAGAGTTTATATTATATTATTTATCTGTACAATGGGCTGTATTGACCCCGATGGAAGGATTGTAACCGTTTTATTATACACCCGGAAATCCCGAAAAAAAACCCAAATTCATGTTATGTTTGTGAGATACAATTTCTCTAGAGACAAAGATGATGATAAAATAATGTTTGAACTGAAGATAAAGTATGCGTCATCTGTTGGGAAACTGGTTCGAATTTTTACCAAGGTCTTGTTGCAAGAAAAAATTGCAGATACAAAGGCTTTGTCGAAATCAGAATATTATGAGTTCTTCGAATTGGAAATGTTATGGATTCACACAGAGCGATATCACGTATCAAGCTTAATTTTGATAATGCTGCATAAGCGTTTGCGTTGCCTTTTAGTGTATTATTATTTCTGCATCACCATACCAGTTGAAATAATACATTTGACCATTTGAATATTTTTCGATTCAAATCAAATCAAATGTTTGTGTATAAAGTCGCTTTGAAATATGTTGTCTTATACGTACCGGGTTAATATGATAGATATGTGGTGCAGGCGCTTTTGGAGGAAATGTCCACTCCGGAATATCAATCACATCTGGATGTCCACTTCTAACGTCGGTAGCTACTCCGCCGCTCGTTCGTACGAAAGATACGTGGTGGGTGCTACAGTTGCTCATAGTAGTATTCGCCTCCAACTCAGCATCAGCATCACCATCATCTGCATTGTTATCGTTGTGCTCCTTATCTTCAGTAATAACATTGGATGACGCGTTCCGAGGCTCGTCGCGTTTGCGTAATTTACTTCGAACGAGACGCATTGTAAGTGTGCTAGTGTTATCTTTTACCATTTCAGAACCAACAATTTTGTGTAATTCAAAGGTGGTCCACTGCTACGGCCGATTATATAATTATAATGTTCAACAAATGTGTATTCACAATAAACACAGTGAACAATTCGCTCAAATGGTCAAAAGTTTACTGACATCACACAAATACCACCGTTCAGTTCTTAATTCGTTTTGACTAGTATATAAATATCGATTTTCTAAATGTGGGCTGAAATTTGTGGGTGGTTTATGTCCTGCTAGTATTGTCGTCGTCGTTATTTTAGCGTGATATGCTATATGTATATGTATGTTGTATATGTGTTTTGTATTTGTATGTTTCCGTCGTCAAAAATGTTTTTTACAGCCTTTCGGCTGCAATAATTGCTAGCTGTACGCCACAAGATAGTACATTTGGTTTAACAATATTATTCGGCCTATTTTATATGCTGGTATTATTTTTCGTTAAATTCACTACACCATTAATACACTTTTAAAAGAACTTTCACAATCTTTGGTCAATTATTTTCTTGGTATAATAATTTATTGCAACTGCTCAGGTTAGCATTTCATCTAGCGATTTATTTAGCTTATGCCATGCAAATGTAAAGTACTGTTTTATATATGTATTTGTTAGTTTCAATTAATTTTTGTACATTATGTCTATTAGCACGAGGTGACTTCACTTTGGCTTACACAGAATATAACTGAACAAAAGGCAAGTATTGATCGCCTCGCATACTAAAATCAAGCACAATTGCTCAAATAAGAGGCGAATCGTTCGTTTCTTTTGCCTTTTGCTCTTCGCTCTTATACCACTTCGGCTCTCGCGGTGAGAACACTAATGCATATATATATTTTTATGTATATACATGCATGTGTATGTTTGAATGAATGTATATTCCCAGTAACATTGATGGCAACAATATTAGAGGTGCAGACTAAAATTCCGTTGACCTTAGAAAATATTTTTTGTCAGACAGATTATTGATTTAAATACTTTTTGAATTAACTTTTTACTAATTAATGCAATATCACTCGAAACAGCTGTCCTGAGCTCAACTAATATTTTCCACACACATTCACCAACCCAAAGATTTCTTTATATATTCAATGTAATACATAAGATTTTTTGTAGACTAAGAGATCACAACAAAATGGATTTCTCATTCAGTATTTGTTTTAGGGTTGCGAACTCTACACATATATAAACAATAATTATGTCAACGCATCAGTCAGCTGGGAATAGTAAAAAAACAAAGATTTTCACATATAATTTATCATTAATTATTTGATTATTCATATTTTAAAGTTAATTCTAAGTTAATTATAAAAACGACTTTGTTGTATTTGATTTTAACGTTGATCGTTTGTACGGTATTTGGTATTTTGTGTGTCAAGTGAGCGGCGACTTTTACAGTTTTGCTTCAAATACGGAATTAAAATGAATTTGATATAATATGCTTAACATCAGTTTTTATTAAGAGCAAACATAAATTATTAAAGTATTGCTTTGAATTAATAAATAAATATAATATATTCGACGATATATTAAATATAGGAACAAGCATAAAATCCCGCTGTATGGATTTTTCTTATTTTAAAAAAGCATAAGATCAACCTTATAATGTAATTTTAATTAAATAACAAAAAAAACTTCAAATTCAATATTTATAAACAAATTTAATTACTGTAGTTACATTATAACATCTAATACATCATCTAATAAACTTAATTATGGTCCGTAAGATTTTGCTATACCATTATTAATTCCGCATCACCAGGAGATGTTCCGTTCTCATTTTGTTACACTTTGTTCTTTTAAGATATTTTCGGTTCACCACTAACGAAATTGTCGTTTGCTGCGAAGTTTGAACGAGTCGTGATTTTAAGTTTTCCAAGTAAGTAGTCTGTACAATTTTTTTTATTTATTGCGAAAATATGCAATAGATTGAATAAGTAAATAAAATAAGAAAATGACCGTTTTTGATGATGGCAAAAATACTCTGTGCAAAAAATAATTTATAAATATTTACTGGATTAACGCAATAATACAAGAATGCTAATTTCAGCATATGAGATATCGCTCCGAGTAAATACGACAAATTGCAAGCGGTTAAAATTAATAGAGGTTGAAAATTCACTCAACCACAAGGAACTCACCATATCCCATATTTGCCACAATTTAATAAAACAGTTGCCAATCTTGGAAGCTAGGAACTTCATTCTTAGAGGGTAGGTTAGACAGCTTTTACAGTTTCACACAGATCAGATTAGGCCTCTGATGCTGTCTTTTCCAACAGATCACGAATATCAAAGATTCAGGTTCAACACGATGCGTTTTGAATTAAGCAATTCGTAATTTTTGTCCTGTGCATAAACGCGTAAGTCTTCTTCAGGTTCTTTCTCCTTCTCTTTGCCATTTCACTTAAGTCTTCATAGTTGTCTAGGAGACTTTTGGTGTGAGTATCGACCAACTTGAGGAGCAGAGCTGTTTGCGACAAGCCGCAGTCTTCCTTTGTCGAAATTCATTTGCAAAATGGTACAGCTAATGAAACCGTTTAAAATAGTGTTTTCCGATAAATCATCTAACAATCATCAGTCATGCTGCACAATAGTGGGAAGTTGCCTGATGCCTCGAGAGCTTGTACCCAGTATGTCTTCTGGAATACATCAGGCGGATATAGGAAAATCTATGGTATGCGGAGAATCCTACCTTCTCCGGCGTTAAATAGGACAACACCAAGGTATCAGTTGAGCTTTAAGTTTCAAAACAAAACGCCCAGAAAATAACCGTGCTTTTAAGTTTGCTCTTAGCTGTCTCCTTGTCAATAATCTGAAGAACCAAACCCTCGGAAAGAAGTTCTGTCCTCATGTCAATTTTTTTCCCTCCGCAACAAGACTTAAAAGTAATACTATCCGTATCCTGGCCTTTTTATTTATTATTTTATCGCTCGAGGTTCTCCTCGTCCCGCTAATAGAAGACTTGTATAAATATTTCCTGGCCAGAATTCTAATGAAAATCTAAAGAGAGAGGGAAGTCAAAGAATACTCAAGCGCATAAGTCCGACGAGCCTACACATTATACTAATATAATTTTTCAAATGTCTTAAGTAAAAATATCACTTGTTGGTTGGTAACAAATTGATAAATCAATAAAGCCACATATCTTGTACAGCTTTAACGATAGGCTCAACAAATTGGACAGGTAACTTGCTGGTAGCCTGCTTCAATCGGCATATCCATCATTTCTGACCTTGAAATCTGAAATTCATATATCTTCCACAACTTGTAAGCTTCTAATTATAAGTGTAATCGATAAATGCATATATCTTACACAATTTGAGACATAGCACCATTAAAAAATTGCAAAGATGCTGAACTGTGGGTGACGCCCTGATAAATTTGTTGGTTCATACAAGGCTACATAGATGATGTGCTGACTATATGAGCATTGCTCAATGCGACATCCTCAGTTCGTAACTAAACAAAGGCAAATTAATTCTTGGGTTCGTCATTTACATTTTCTCATATTGTGAAATTGCAGTGTGAAATACCGATTGGAAAATTAATTTATTAATTATGGAAAGTTTATTTTAAACATATTTTATCTTAACCATGGCTACTTATAACATTATGTCACCATCAAAAATTATATCTAATAGGTCAAATATTTAATAAATTATTAGTAAATAAGAGACATCAATTAATTTCTGTTATAGCTTTGTTCAATAAATTCTAAGGTCATTATAGCGTACAGTGTTATTCAAATTATATTTAAGATTGAGCAGCGTGCTTTGATTTTTATTCATCTTTTTGTTTTAATATCGGATTTAGGGAACTGTTGCTGATCGGCCACTGTTTTTTACATTATGACACCCAGGAAGGCGAATGATAAGAAAGAGGAAGTCCAGATGTCGCTGGGACCCCAGGTGCGCAATGGTGAGGATGTTTTCTGCGTTGCCCACATCTATGCTGGTTTCACCGTCTCCTTCGTCCGTGTCACCGATTTGTCCGGTCGCAAAACTTTCGCAAGTGTCTTGAAGGTCAAGGCCGATCGTGATGAGGCTTCTCCATATGCCGCTGTGTTGGCCGCTCAGGATATAGCTGAAAAGTGCAAGGTGCTCGGCATCACTTGTCTGCACATCAAGCTTCTTGCAACGGGCGGTAACAAGCCGAAGACACCCGGACCTGGTGCCCAAGCCGCACTGCGTGCTTTGACTCGTTCGTCCATTAAAATTGGCCGTATCGAGTTTGTGACACGCTTTCCACCCGATTCTACACGTAGAAAGGGCGGTCGTCGTGGTCGCCGTCTCTAAACGATTTCCTGGTGTCCTTTACATGTAGATATTTACATATATATATACTTACGCATCTGAAAAATGAGCCATCACTTTTCACACCTCTGTAGCCAATAATAATAGTTTCCAATAAACTTATGGCATTATCTGTTGCGATTTCAATATATAAGTTATTTTCTGTTATTGAATTCGTAATCAAATTCAAAAGGCACCCATCGAGAAACCTTGGTTGGTGGTTAAAAAGCTTTTATATTAAGCATCAATTATAATTACTGTATATATCTAATGATGCTTTTAAGTTTGTGGAAGATACTTTCTTCTTAATACATATCAAATTGTGTCATGGACTATATGACCCTAATTTCGATTTCTATGTCACATTTTGCTTCTCCGCTTATTTTCAAATATTGAAAGAGTCTGGTCGTGCCTATTCTTGCTTTAGAAATATGAGCACAATTAATTATAACGATCTGTAAAATGTTTGAATCTATTACTTTTCGCTTCCATCAATATTTATATTTTCGTTTATTATCTTAATATTACTTCTAGGGTATATTTTTAGCAAAAGGCTAATATTTTTTACTCATAGACTGGATTGTTTCATACCTAATTAATCAACAATCTTCTAATTTTATAAAAAACTGCAGATCCTTTTCTGACTGCCAGTATGTCAGTGTTAAGATTGATACATCTTCAAGAATCCAGATAGTTTTTGAAATTGATCGTTTAATGCTTAAACTGTTTACAATAAGAAATATTTTGTGCTAAGACTATTTAATGAGCCTTTAACTTATAAATACCCTGTTACTCCACGCATCAAGAAGCGACATTCTTTCCTTTTCTGTAACTTTAGTTAAGCAATAGAGTCTGTATTAAAATATAGTAAACGATATAGTAATAAGCATAAAAGCCCGCTGTATGGATTTTTCTTATTATTAAAAAACTCATGAAAGCAACTTTATTACGTAATTATGTAATAAAATAACAAAAAAATCTTCGAATTCATTATTTATTAACAAATTTAATTACTGCATTTGCATAAAGCGAAACCTAATAAATTTAATTATGGTCCGTAAGGTTTTGCTATACCACTATTAATTCCGCATCACCAGGAGATGTTCCGTTCTCATTTCGTTACACTTTGATCTTTTAAGATATTTTCGGTCCACCACTAACGAAATTGTCGTTTGCTGCGAAGTTTGAACGAGTCGTGATTTTAAGTTTTCCAAGTAAGTAGTCTGTACAATTTTTTTTATTTATTGCGAAAATATGCAATAGATTGAATAAGTAAATTAAATAAGAAAATGACTGTATAACGCATTAATACAAGAATGCAAATTTCAGCATATGAGATATCGCTCCGAGTAAATACGACAAATTGCAAGCGGTCAAAATTAATAGAGGTTGAAAATTCACTCAACCTCAAGGAACTCACCATATCCCATATTTGCCACAATTTAATAAAACAGTTGCCAATCTTGGAAGCTAGGAACTTCATTCTTAGAGGGTAGGTTAGACAGCTTTTACAGTTTCACACAGATCAGATTAGGCCTCTGATGCTGTCTTTTCCAACAGATCACGAATATCAAAGATTCAGGTTCAACACGATGCGTTTTGAATTAAGCAATTCGTAATTTTTGTCCTGTGCATAAACGCGTAAGTCTTCTTCAGGTTCTTCTTTCTCCTTCTCTTTGCCATTTCACTTAAGTCTTCATAGTGGTCTAGGAGACTTTTGGTGTGAGTATCGACCAACTTGAGGAGCAGAGCTGTTTGCGACAAGCCGCAGTCTTCCTTTGTCGAAATTCATTTGCAAAATGCTACAGCTAATGAAACCGTTTAAAATAGTGTTTTCCGATAAATCATTTAACAATCATCAGTCATGCTGCACAATAGTGGGAAGCCGCCTGATGCCTCGAGAGCTTGTACCCAGTATGTCTTCTGGAAAACATCAGGCGGATATAGGAAAATCTATGGTATGCGGAGAATCCTAGCTTCTCCGGCGTTAAATAGGACAACACCAAGGTATCAGTTGGGCTTTAAGTTTCAAAACAAAACGCGCAGAAATTTTCCGTGCTTTTAAGTTTGCTCTTAGCTCGGAAAGAAGTTCTGTCCTCATGTCAATTTTTTTCCCTCCGCGACAAGACTCTTAAAAGTAATACTATCCGTATCCTGGCCTTTTTATTTATTATTTTATCGCTCGAAATTCTCCTCGTCCCGCTAATAGAAGACTTGTATAAATATTTCCTGGCCAGAATTCTAATGAGAATCTAAAGAGAGAGAGAGAGAGAGAGAGGGAAGTCAAAGAATACTCAAGCGCATAAGTCCGATGAGCCTACACATTATACTAATATAATTTTTCAAATGTCTTAAGTAAAAATATCACTTGTTGGTTGGTAACAAATTTATAAATCAATAAAGCCAAATATCTTGTACAGCTTTAAGGATAGGCTCAACAAACTGGACAGGTAACTTGCTGGTAGCCTGCTTCAATCGGCATATCCATCATTTCTGACCTAGAAATCTGAAATTCATATATCTTCCACAACTTGTAAGCTTCTAATTATAAGTGTAATCGATAAATGCATATATCTTATACAATTTGAGACATAACACCATTAAAAAATTGCAAAGATGCTGAACTGTGGGTGACGCCCTGATAAATTTGTTGGTTCATACAAGGCTACATAGATGATGTGCTGACTATATGAGCATTGCTCAATGCGACATCCTCAGTTCGTAACTAAACAAAGACAAATTAATTCTTGGGTTCGTCATTTACATTTTCTCATATTGTGAAATTGCAGTGTGAAATACCGATTGGAAAATTAATTTATTAATTATGGAAAGTTTATTTTAAACATATTTTATCTTAACCATGGCTACTTATAACATTATGTCACCTTCAAAAATTATATCTAATAGGTCAAATATTTAATAAATTATTAGTAAATAAGAGACATCAATTAATTTCTGTTATAGCTTTGTTCAATAAATTCTAAGGTCATTATAGCGTACAGTGTTATTCAAATTATATTTAAGATTGAGCAGCGTGCTTTGATTTTTATTCATCTTTTTGTTTTAATATCGGATTTAGGGAACTGTTGCTGATCGGCCACTGTTTTTTACATTATGACACCCAGGAAGGCGAATGATAAGAAAGAGGAAGTCCAGATGTCGCTGGGACCCCAGGTGCGCAATGGTGAGGATGTTTTCTGCGTTGCCCACATCTATGCTGGTTTCACCGTCTCCTTCGTCCGTGTCACCGATTTGTCCGGTCGCAAAACTTTCGCAAGTGTCTTGAAGGTCAAGGCCGATCGTGATGAGGCTTCTCCATATGCCGCTGTGTTGGCCGCTCAGGATATAGCTGAAAAGTGCAAGGTGCTCGGCATCACTTGTCTGCACATCAAGCTTCTTGCAACGGGCGGTAACAAGCCGAAGACACCCGGACCTGGTGCCCAAGCCGCACTGCGTGGTTTGGCTCGTTCGTCCATTAAAATTGGCCGTATCGAGTTTGTGACACGCTTTCCACCCGATTCTACACGTAGAAAGGGCGGTCGTCGTGGTCGCCGTCTCTAAACGATTTCCTGGTGTCCTTTACATGTAGATATTTACATATATATATACTTACGCATCTGAAAAATTAGCCATCACTTTTCACACCTCTGTAGCCAATAATAATAGTTTCCAATAAACTTATGGCATTATCTGTTGCGATTTCAATATATAAGTTATTTTCTGTTATTGAATTCGTAATCAAATTCAAAAGGCACCCATCGAGAAACCTTGGTTGGTGGTTAAAAAGCTTTTATATTAGGCATCAATTATAATTACTGTATATATCTAATGATGCTTTTAAGTTTGTGCAAGATACTTTCTTCTTAATACATATCAAATTGTGTCATGAACTATATGACCCTAATTTCGATTTCTATGTCACATTTTGCTTCTCCGCTTATTTTCAAATATTGAAAGAGTCTGGTCGTGCCTATTCTTGCTTTAGAAATATGAGCACAATTAATTATAACGATCTGTAAAATGTTTGAATCTATTACTTTTCGCTTCCATCAATATTTATATTTTCGTTTATTATCTTAATATTACTTCTAGGGTATATTTTTAGCAAAAGGCTAATATTTTTACTCATAGACTGGATTGTTTCATACCTAGTTAATCAACAATCTTCTAATTTTATAAAAAACTGCAGATCCTTTTCTGACTGCCAGTATGTCAGTGTTAAGATTGATACATCTTCAAGAATCCAGATAGTTTTTGAAATTGATCGTTTAATGCTTAAACTGTTTACAATAAGAAATATTTTGTGCTAAGACTATTTAATGAGCCTTTAACTTATAAATACCCTGTTACTCCACGCATCAAGAAGCGACATTCTTTCCTTTTCTGTAACTTTAGTTAAGCACTAGAGTCTGTATTAAAATATAGTAAACGATATAGTAATAAGCATAAAAGCCCGCTGTATGGATTTTTCTTATTAAAAAACTCATGAAAGCAACTTTATTACGTAATTATGTAATAAAATAACAAAAAAATCTTCGAATTCATTATTTATTAACAAATTTAATTACTGCATTTGCATAAAGCGAAACCTAATAAATTTAATTATGGTCCGTAAGGTTTTGCTATACCACTATTAATTCCGCATCACCAGGAGATGTTACGTTCTCATTTCGTTACACTTTGATCTTTTAAGATATTTTCGGTCCACCACTAACGAAATTGTCGTTAGCTGCGAAGTTTGAACGAGTCGTGATTTTAAGTTTTCCAAGTAAGTAATCTGTACAATTTTTTTTATTTATTGCGAAAATATGCAATAGATTGAATAAGTAAATAAAAAAAGAAAATGACCGTTTTTGATGATGGCAAAAATACTCTGTGCAAAAAATAATTTATAACTATTTACTGGAATGACCAGATTAACGAAATAATACAAGAATGCAAATTTCAGCATATGAGATATCGCTCCGAGTAAATACGACAAATTGCAAGCGGTCAAAATTAATAGAGGTTGAAAATTCACTCAACCCCAAGGAACTCACCATATCCCATATTTGCCACAATTTAATAAAACAGTTGCCAATCTTGGAAGCTAGGAACTTCATTCTTAGAGACAGCTTTTACAGTTTCACACAGATCAGATTAGGCCTCTGATGCTGTCTTTTCCAACAGATCCCGAATATCAAAGATTCAGGTTCAACACGATGCGTTTTGAATTAAGCAATTCGTAATTTTTGTCCTGTGCATAAACGCGTAAGTCTTCTTCAGGTTCTTCTTTCTCTTTCTCTTTGCCATTTCACTTAAGTCTTCATAGTGGTCTAGGAGACTTTTGGTGTGAGTATCGACCAACTTGAGGAGCAGAGCTGTTTGCGACAAGCCGCAGTCTTCCTTTGTCGAAATTCATTTGCAAAATGGTACAGCTAATGAAACCGTTTAAAATAGTGTTTTCCGATAAATCATCTAACAATCATCAGTCATGCTGCACAATAGTGGGAAGCCGCCTGATGCCTCGAGAGCTTGTACCCAGTATGTCTTCTGGAAAACATCAGGCGGATATAGGAAAATCTATGGTATGCGGAGAATCCTAGCTTCTCCGGCGTTAAATAGAACAATACCAAGGTATCAGTTGGGCTTTAAGTTTCAAAACAAAACGCCCAGAAATTTACCGTGCTTTTAAGTTTGCTCTTAGCTCGGAAAGAAGTTCTGTCCTCATGTCAATTTTTTTCCCTCCGCAACAAGACTTAAAAGTAATACTATCCGTATCCTGGCCTTTTTATTTATTATTTTATCGCTCGAAATTCTCCTCGTCCCGCTAATAGAAGACTTGTATAAATATTTCCTGGCAAGAATTCTAATAAGAATCTAAAGAGAGAGAGAGAGAGAGAGGGAAGTCAAAGAATACTCAAGCGCATAAGTCCGATGAGCCTACACATTATACTAATATAATTTTTCAAATGTCTTAAGTAAAAATATCACTTGTTGGTTGGTAACAAATTTATAAATCAATAAAGCCACATATCTTGTACAGCTTTAAGGATAGGCTCAACAAACTGGACAGGTAACTTGCTGGTAGCCTGCTTCAATCGGCATATCCATCATTTCTGACCTAGAAATCTGAAATTCATATATCTTCCACAACTTGTAAGCTTCTAATTATAAGTGTAATCGATAAATGCATATATCTTATACAATTTGAGACATAACACCATTAAAAAATTGCAAAGATGCTGAACTGTGGGTGACGCCCTGATAAATTTGTTGGTTCATACAAGGCTACATAGATGATGTGCTGACTATATGAGCATTGCTCAATGCGACATCCTCAGTTCGTAACTAAACAAAGACAAATTAATTCTTGGGTTCGTCATTTACATTTTCTCATATTGTGAAATTGCAGTGTGAAATACCGATTGGAAAATTAATTTATTAATTATGGAAAGTTTATTTTAAACATATTTTATCTTAACCATGGCTACTTATAACATTATGTCACCTTCAAAAATTATATCTAATAGGTCAAATATGTTTTGCTGCGTTGCCCACATCTATGCTGGTTTCACCGTCTCCTTCGTCCGTGTCACCGATTTGTCCGGTCGCAAAACTTTCGCAAGTATCTTGAAGGTCAAGGCCGATCGTGATGAGGCTTCTCCATATGCCGCTGTGTTGGCCGCTCAGGATATAGCTGAAAAGTGCAAGGTGCTCGGCATCACTTGTCTGCACATCAAGCTTCTTGCAACGGGCGGTAACAAGCCGAAGACACCCGGACCTGGTGCCCAAGCCGCACTGCGTGCTTTGGCTCGTTCGTCCATTAAAATTGGCCGTATCGAGTTTGAGACACGCTTTCCACCCGATTCTACACGTAGAAAGGGAGGTCGTCGTGGTCGCCGTCTCTAAACGATTTCCTGGTGTCCTTTACATGTAGATATTTACATAAATATATACTTACGCATCTGAAAAATGAGCCATCACTTTTCACACCTCTGTAGCCAATAAAAATAGTTTCCAATAAACTTATGGCATTATCTGTTGCGATTTCAATATATAAGTTATTTTCTGTTATTGAATTCGTAATCAAATTCAAAAGGCACCCATCGAGAAACCTTGGTTGGTGGTTAAAAAGCTTTTATATTAAGCATCAATTATAATTACTGTATATATCTAATGATGCTTTTAAGTTTGTGCAAGATACTTTCTTCTTAATACATTTCAAATTGTGTCATGAACTATATGACCCTAATTTCGATTTCTATGTGACATTTTGCTTCTCCGCTTATTTTCAAATATTGAAAGAGTCTGGTCGTGCCTATTCTTGCTTTAGAAATATGAGCACAATTAATTATAACGATCTGTAAAATGTTTGAATCTATTACTTTTCGCTTCCATCAATATTTATATTTTCGTTTATTATCTTAATATTACTTCTAGGGTATATTTTTAGCAAAAGGCTAATATTTTTTACTCATAGACTGGATTGTTTCATACCTAATTAATCAACAATCTTCTAATTTTATAAAAAACTGCAGATCCTTTTCTGACTGCCAGTATGTCAGTGTTAAGATTGATACATCTTCAAGAATCCAGATAGTTTTTGAAATTGATCGTTTAATGCTTAAACTGTTTACAGTAAGAAATATTTTGTGCTAAGACTATTTAATGAGCCTTTAACTTATAAATACCCTGTTACTCCACGCATCAAGAAGCGAAATTCTTTCCTTTTCTGTAACTTTAGTTAAGCACTAGAGTCTGTATTAAAATATAGTAAACGATATAGTAATAAGCATAAAAGCCCGCTGTATGGATTTTTCTTATTATTAAAAAACTCATGAAAGCAACTTTATTACGTAATTATGTAATAAAATAACAAAAAAATCTTCGAATTCATTATTTATAAACAGATTTAATTACTGCATTTGCATAAAGCGAAACCTAATAAATTTAATTATGGTCCGTAAGGTTTTGCTATACCACTATTAATTCCGCATCACCAGGAGATGTTCCGTTCTCATTTCGTTACACTTTGATCTTTTAAGATATTTTCGGTCCACCACTAACGAAATTGTCGTTTGCTGCGAAGTTTGAACGAGTCGTGATTTTAAGTTTTCCAAGTAAGTAGTCTGTACAATTTTTTTTATTTATTGCGAAAATATGCAATAGATTGAATAAGTAAATTAAATAAGAAAATGACTGTATAACGCATTAATACAAGAATGCAAATTTCAGCATATGAGATATCGCTCCGAGTAAATACGACAAATTGCAAGCGGTCAAAATTAATAGAGGTTGAAAATTCACTCAACCCCAAGGAACTCACCATATCCCATATTTGCCACAATTTAATAAAACAGTTGCCAATCTTGGAAGCTAGGAACTTCATTCTTAGAGGGTAGGTTAGACAGCTTTTACAGTTTCACACAGATCAGATTAGGCCTCTGATGCTGTCTTTTCCAACAGATCCCGAATATCAAAGATTCAGGTTCAACACGATGCGTTTTGAATTAAGCAATTCGTAATTCGTAACTAAACAAAGACAAATTAATTCTTGGGTTCGTCATTTACATTTTCTCATATTGTGAAATTGCAGTGTGAAATACCGATTGGAAAATTAATTTATTAATTATGGAAAGTTTATTTTAAACATATTTTATCTTAACCATGGCTACTTATAACATTATGTCACCTTCAAAAATTATATCTAATAGGTCAAATATTTAATAAATTATTAGTAAATAAGAGACATCAATTAATTTCTGTTATAGCTTTGTTCAATAAATTCTAAGGTCATTATAGCGTACAGTGTTATTCAAATTATATTTAAGATTGAGCAGCGTGCTTTGATTTTTATTCATCTTTTTGTTTTAATATCGGATTTAGGGAACTGTTGCTGATCGGCCACTGTTTTTTACATTATGACACCCAGGAAGGCGAATGATAAGAAAGAGGAAGTCCAGATGTCGCTGGGACCCCAGGTGCGCAATGGTGAGGATGTTTTCTGCGTTGCCCACATCTATGCTGGTTTCACCGTCTCCTTCGTCCGTGTCACCGATTTGTCCGGTCGCAAAACTTTCGCAAGTATCTTGAAGGTCAAGGCCGATCGTGATGAGGCTTCTCCATATGCCGCTGTGTTGGCCGCTCAGGATATAGCTGAAAAGTGCAAGGTGCTCGGCATCACTTGTCTGCACATCAAGCTTCTTGCAACGGGCGGTAACAAGCCGAAGACACCCGGACCTGGTGCCCAAGCCGCACTGCGTGCTTTGGCTCGTTCGTCCATTAAAATTGGCCGTATCGAGTTTGAGACACGCTTTCCACCCGATTCTACACGTAGAAAGGGAGGTCGTCGTGGTCGCCGTCTCTAAACGATTTCCTGGTGTCCTTTACATGTAGATATTTACATAAATATATACTTACGCATCTGAGAAATGAGCCATCACTTTTCACACCTCTGTAGCCAATAAAAATAGTTTCCAATAAACTTATGGCATTATCTGTTGCGATTTCAATATATAAGTTATTTTCTGTTATTGAATTCGTAATCAAATTCAAAAGGCACCCATCGAGAAACCTTGGTTGGTGGTTAAAAAGCTTTTATATTAAGCATCAATTATAATTACTGTATATATCTAATGATGCTTTTAAGTTTGTGCAAGATACTTCCTTCTTAATACATTTCAAATTGTGTCATGAACTATATGACCCTAATTTCGATTTCTATGTGACATTTTGCTTCTCCGCTTATTTTCAAATATTGAAAGAGTCTGGTCGTGCCTATTCTTGCTTTAGAAATATGAGCACAATTAATTATAACGATCTGTAAAATGTTTGAATCTATTACTTTTCGCTTCCATCAATATTTATATTTTCGTTTATTATCTTAATATTACTTCTAGGGTATATTTTTAGCAAAAGGCTAATATTTTTTACTCATAGACTGGATTGTTTCATACCTAATTAATCAACAATTTTCTAATTTTATAAAAAACTGCAGATCCTTTTCTGACTGCCAGTATGTCAGTGTTAAGATTGATACATCTTCAAGAATCCAGATAGTTTTTGAAATTGATCGTTTAATGCTTAAACTGTTTACAATAAGAAATATTTTGTGCTAAGACTATTTAATGAGCCTTTAACTTATAAATACCCTGTTACTCCACGCATCAAGAAGCGACATTCTTTCCTTTTCTGTAACTTTAGTTAAGCACTAGAGTCTGTATTAAAATATAGTAAACGATATAGTAATAAGCATAAAAGCCCGCTGTATGGATTTTTCTTATTATTAAAAAACTCATGAAAGCAACTTTATTACGTAATTATGTAATAAAATAAAAAAAAAATTCTTCGAATTCATTATTTATTAACAAATTTAATTACTGCATTTGCATAAAGCGAAACCTAATAAATTTAATTATGGTCCGTAAGGTTTTGCTATACCACTATTAATTCCGCATCACCAGGAGATGTTCCGTTCTCATTTCGTTACACTTTGATCTTTTAAGATATTTTCGGTCCACCACTAACGAAATTGTCGTTAGCTGCGAAGTTTGAACGAGTCGTGATTTTAAGTTTTCCAAGTAAGTAGTCTGTACAATTTTTTTTATTTATTGCGAAAATATGCAATAGATTGAATAAGTAAATTAAATAAGAAAATTACCGTTTTTGATGATGGCAAAAATACTCTGTGCAAAAAATAATTTATAAATATTTACTGGAATGACCAGATTAACGCAATAATACAAGAATGCAAATTTCAGCATATGAGATATCGCTCCGAGTAAATACGACAAATTGCAAGCGGTCAAAATTAATAGAGGTTGAAAATTCACTCAACCCCAAGGAACTCACCATATCCCATATTTGCCACAATTTAATAAAACAGTTGCCAATCTTGGAAGCTAGGAACTTCATTCTTAGAGGGTAGGTTAGACAGCTTTTACAGTTTCACACAGATCAGATTAGGCCTCTGATGCTGTCTTTTCCAACAGATCACGAATATCAAAGATTCAGGTTCAACACGATGCGTTTTGAATTAAGCAATTCGTAATTCGTAACTAAACAAAGACAAATTAATTCTTGGGTTCGTCATTTACATTTTCTCATATTGTGAAATTGCAGTGTGAAATACCGATTGGAAAATTAATTTATTAATTATGGAAAGTTTATTTTAAACATATTTTATCTTAACCATGGCTACTTATAACATTATGTCACCTTCAAAAATTATATCTAATAGGTCAAATATTTAATAAATTATTAGTAAATAAGAGACATCAATTAATTTCTGTTATAGCTTTGTTCAATAAATTCTAAGGTCATTATAGCGTACAGTGTTATTCAAATTATATTTAAGATTGAGCAGCGTGCTTTGATTTTTATTCATCTTTTTGTTTTAATATCGGATTTAGGGAACTGTTGCTGATCGGCCACTGT
This sequence comes from Drosophila demipolita, assembly GCA_035042405.1. Classification (NCBI taxonomy): domain Eukaryota; kingdom Metazoa; phylum Arthropoda; class Insecta; order Diptera; family Drosophilidae; genus Drosophila; species Drosophila demipolita. Next base: position 1,554,231 of record JAWNLI010000489.1, on the reverse strand, counting down.
TTTTTACATTATGACACCCAGGAAGGCGAATGATAAGAAAGAGGAAGTCCAGATGTCGCTGGGACCCCAGGTGCGCAATGGTGAGGATGTTTTCTGCGTTGCCCACATCTATGCTGGTTTCACCGTCTCCTTCGTCCGTGTCACCGATTTGTCCGGTCGCAAAACTTTCGCAAGTATCTTGAAGGTCAAGGCCGATCGTGATGAGGCTTCTCCATATGCCGCTGTGTTGGCCGCTCAGGATATAGCTGAAAAGTGCAAGGTGCTCGGCATCACTTGTCTGCACATCAAGCTTCTTGCAACGGGCGGTAACAAGCCGAAGACACCCGGACCTGGTGCCCAAGCCGCACTGCGTGCTTTGGCTCGTTCGTCCATTAAAATTGGCCGTATCGAGTTTGAGACACGCTTTCCACCCGATTCTACACGTAGAAAGGGAGGTCGTCGTGGTCGCCGTCTCTAAACGATTTCCTGGTGTCCTTTACATGTAGATATTTACATAAATATATACTTACGCATCTGAAAAATGAGCCATCACTTTTCACACCTCTGTAGCCAATAAAAATAGTTTCCAATAAACTTATGGCATTATCTGTTGCGATTTCAATATATAAGTTATTTTCTGTTATTGAATTCGTAATCAAATTCAAAAGGCACCCATCGAGAAACCTTGGTTGGTGGTTAAAAAGCTTTTATATTAAGCATCAATTATAATTACTGTATATATCTAATGATGCTTTTAAGTTTGTGCAAGATACTTCCTTCTTAATACATTTCAAATTGTGTCATGAACTATATGACCCTAATTTCGATTTCTATGTCACATTTTGCTTCTCCGCTTATTTTCAAATATTGAAAGAGTCTGGTCGTGCCTATTCTTGCTTTAGAAATATGAGCACAATTAATTATAACGATCTGTAAAATGTTTGAATCTATTACTTTTCGCTTCCATCAATATTTATATTTTCGTTTATTATCTTAATATTACTTCTAGGGTATATTTTTAGCAAAAGGCTAATATTTTTTACTCATAGACTGGATTGTTTCATACCTAATTAATCAACAATCTTCTAATTTTATAAAAAACTGCAGATCCTTTTCTGACTGCCAGTATGTCAGTGTTAAGATTGATACATCTTCAAGAATCCAGATAGTTTTTGAAATTGATCGTTTAATGCTTAAACTGTTTACAATAAGAAATATTTTGTGCTAAGACTATTTAATGAGCCTTTAACTTATAAAGACCCTGTTACTCCACGCATCAAGAAGCGATATTCTTTCCTTTTCTGTAACTTTAGTTAAGCACTAGAGTCTGTATTAAAATATAGTAAACGATATAGTAATAAGCATAAAAGCCCGCTGTATGGATTTTTCTTATTATTAAAAAACTCATGAAAGCAACTTTATTACGTAATTATGTAATAAAATAACAAAAAAATCTTCGAATTCATTATTTATAAACAGATTTAATTACTGCATTTGCATAAAGCGAAACCTAATAAATTTAATTATGGTCCGTAAGGTTTTGCTATACCACTATTAATTCCGCATCACCAGGAGATGTTCCGTTCTCATTTCGTTACACTTTGATCTTTTAAGATATTTTCGGTCCACCACTAACGAAATTGTCGTTTGCTGCGAAGTTTGAACGAGTCGTGATTTTAAGTTTTCCAAGTAAGTAGTCTGTACAATTTTTTTTATTTATTGCGAAAATATGCAATAGATTGAATAAGTAAATTAAATAAGAAAATGACTGTATAACGCATTAATACAATAATGCAAATTTCAGCATATGAGATATCGCTCCGAGTAAATACGACAAATTGCAAGCGGTCAAAATTAATAGAGGTTGAAAATTCACTCAACCCCAAGGAACTCACCATATCCCATATTTGCCACAATTTAATAAAACAGTTGCCAATCTTGGAAGCTAGGAACTTCATTCTTAGAGGGTAGGTTAGACAGCTTTTACAGTTTCACACAGATCAGATTAGGCCTCTGATGCTGTCTTTTCCAACAGATCCCGAATATCAAAGATTCAGGTTCAACACGATGCGTTTTGAATTAAGCAATTCGTAATTCGTAACTAAACAAAGACAAATTAATTCTTGGGTTCGTCATTTACATTTTCTCATATTGTGAAATTGCAGTGTGAAATACCGATTGGAAAATTAATTTATTAATTATGGAAAGTTTATTTTAAACATATTTTATCTTAACCATGGCTACTTATAACATTATGTCACCTTCAAAAATTATATCTAATAGGTCAAATATTTAATAAATTATTAGTAAATAAGAGACATCAATTAATTTCTGTTATAGCTTTGTTCAATAAATTCTAAGGTCATTATAGCGTACAGTGTTATTCAAATTATATTTAAGATTGAGCAGCGTGCTTTGATTTTTATTCATCTTTTTGTTTTAATATCGGATTTAGGGAACTGTTGCTGATCGGCCACTGTTTTTTACATTATGACACCCAGGAAGGCGAATGATAAGAAAGAGGAAGTCCAGATGTCGCTGGGACCCCAGGTGCGCAATGGTGAGGATGTTTTCTGCGTTGCCCACATCTATGCTGGTTTCACCGTCTCCTTCGTCCGTGTCACCGATTTGTCCGGTCGCAAAACTTTCGCAAGTATCTTGAAGGTCAAGGCCGATCGTGATGAGGCTTCTCCATATGCCGCTGTGTTGGCCGCTCAGGATATAGCTGAAAAGTGCAAGGTGCTCGGCATCACTTGTCTGCACATCAAGCTTCTTGCAACGGGCGGTAACAAGCCGAAGACACCCGGACCTGGTGCCCAAGCCGCACTGCGTGCTTTGGCTCGTTCGTCCATTAAAATTGGCCGTATCGAGTTTGAGACACGCTTTCCACCCGATTCTACACGTAGAAAGGGAGGTCGTCGTGGTCGCCGTCTCTAAACGATTTCCTGGTGTCCTTTACATGTAGATATTTACATAAATATATACTTACGCATCTGAGAAATGAGCCATCACTTTTCACACCTCTGTAGCCAATAAAAATAGTTTCCAATAAACTTATGGCATTATCTGTTGCGATTTCAATATATAAGTTATTTTCTGTTATTGAATTCGTAATCAAATTCAAAAGGCACCCATCGAGAAACCTTGGTTGGTGGTTAAAAAGCTTTTATATTAAGCATCAATTATAATTACTGTATATATCTAATGATGCTTTTAAGTTTGTGCAAGATACTTCCTTCTTAATACATTTCAAATTGTGTCATGAACTATATGACCCTAATTTCGATTTCTATGTGACATTTTGCTTCGCTTATTTTCAAATATTGAAAGAGTCTGGTCGTGCCTATTCTTGCTTTAGAAATATGAGCACAATTAATTATAACGATCTGTAAAATGTTTGAATCTATTACTTTTCGCTTCCATCAATATTTATATTTTCGTTTATTATCTTAATATTACTTCTAGGGTATATTTTTAGCAAAAGGCTAATATTTTTTACTCATAGACTGGATTGTTTCATACCTAATTAATCAACAATTTTCTAATTTTATAAAAAACTGCAGATCCTTTTCTGACTGCCAGTATGTCAGTGTTAAGATTGATACATCTTCAAGAATCCAGATAGTTTTTGAAATTGATCGTTTAATGCTTAAACTGTTTACAATAAGAAATATTTTGTGCTAAGACTATTTAATGAGCCTTTAACTTATAAAGACCCTGTTACTCCACGCATCAAGAAGCGACATTCTTTCCTTTTCTGTAACTTTAGTTAAGCACTAGAGTCTGTATTAAAATATAGTAAACGATATAGTAATAAGCATAAAAGCCCGCTGTATGGATTTTTCTTATTATTAAAAAACTCATGAAAGCAACTTTATTACGTAATTATGTAATAAAATAAAAAAAAAATTCTTCGAATTCATTATTTATTAACAAATTTAATTACTGCATTTGCATAAAGCGAAACCTAATAAATTTAATTATGGTCCGTAAGGTTTTGCTATACCACTATTAATTCCGCATCACCAGGAGATGTTCCGTTCTCATTTCGTTACACTTTGATCTTTTAAGATATTTTCGGTCCACCACTAACGAAATTGTCGTTAGCTGCGAAGTTTGAACGAGTCGTGATTTTAAGTTTTCCAAGTAAGTAGTCTGTACAATTTTTTTTATTTATTGCGAAAATATGCAATAGATTGAATAAGTAAATTAAATAAGAAAATTACCGTTTTTGATGATGGCAAAAATACTCTGTGCAAAAAATAATTTATAAATATTTACTGGAATGACCAGATTAACGCAATAATACAAGAATGCAAATTTCAGCATATGAGATATCGCTCCGAGTAAATACGACAAATTGCAAGCGGTCAAAATTAATAGAGGTTGAAAATTCACTCAACCCCAAGGAACTCACCATATCCCATATTTGCCACAATTTAATAAAACAGTTGCCAATCTTGGAAGCTAGGAACTTCATTCTTAGAGGGTAGGTTAGACAGCTTTTACAGTTTCACACAGATCAGATTAGGCCTCTGATGCTGTCTTTTCCAACAGATCACGAATATCAAAGATTCAGGTTCAACACGATGCGTTTTGAATTAAGCAATTCGTAATTCGTAACTAAACAAAGACAAATTAATTCTTGGGTTCGTCATTTACATTTTCTCATATTGTGAAATTGCAGTGTGAAATACCGATTGGAAAATTAATTTATTAATTATGGAAAGTTTATTTTAAACATATTTTATCTTAACCATGGCTACTTATAACATTATGTCACCTTCAAAAATTATATCTAATAGGTCAAATATTTAATAAATTATTAGTAAATAAGAGACATCAATTAATTTCTGTTATAGCTTTGTTCAATAAATTCTAAGGTCATTATAGCGTACAGTGTTATTCAAATTATATTTAAGATTGAGCAGCGTGCTTTGATTTTTATTCATCTTTTTGTTTTAATATCGGATTTAGGGAACTGTTGCTGATCGGCCACTGTTTTTTACATTATGACACCCAGGAAGGCGAATGATAAGAAAGAGGAAGTCCAGATGTCGCTGGGACCCCAGGTGCGCAATGGTGAGGATGTTTTCTGCGTTGCCCACATCTATGCTGGTTTCACCGTCTCCTTCGTCCGTGTCACCGATTTGTCCGGTCGCAAAACTTTCGCAAGTATCTTGAAGGTCAAGGCCGATCGTGATGAGGCTTCTCCATATGCCGCTGTGTTGGCCGCTCAGGATATAGCTGAAAAGTGCAAGGTGCTCGGCATCACTTGTCTGCACATCAAGCTTCTTGCAACGGGCGGTAACAAGCCGAAGACACCCGGACCTGGTGCCCAAGCCGCACTGCGTGCTTTGGCTCGTTCGTCCATTAAAATTGGCCGTATCGAGTTTGAGACACGCTTTCCACCCGATTCTACACGTAGAAAGGGAGGTCGTCGTGGTCGCCGTCTCTAAACGATTTCCTGGTGTCCTTTACATGTAGATATTTACATAAATATATACTTACGCATCTGAGAAATGAGCCATCACTTTTCACACCTCTGTAGCCAATAAAAATAGTTTCCAATAAACTTATGGCATTATCTGTTGCGATTTCAATATATAAGTTATTTTCTGTTATTGAATTCGTAATCAAATTCAAAAGGCACCCATCGAGAAACCTTGGTTGGTGGTTAAAAAGCTTTTATATTAAGCATCAATTATAATTACTGTATATATCGAATGATGCTTTTAAGTTTGTGCAAGATACTTCCTTCTTAATACATTTCAAATTGTGTCATGAACTATATGACCCTAATTTCGATTTCTATGTGACATTTTGCTTCTCCGCTTATTTTCAAATATTGAAAGAGTCTGGTCGTGCCTATTCTTGCTTTAGAAATATGAGCACAATTAATTATAACGATCTGTAAAATGTTTGAATCTATTACTTTTCGCTTCCATCAATATTTATATTTTCGTTTATTATCTTAATATTACTTCTAGGGTATATTTTTAGCAAAAGGCTAATATTTTTTACTCATAGACTGGATTGTTTCATACCTAATTAATCAACAATCTTCTAATTTTATAAAAAACTGCAGATCCTTTTCTGACTGCCAGTATGTCAGTGTTAAGATTGATACATCTTCAAGAATCCAGATAGTTTTTGAAATTGATCGTTTAATGCTTAAACTGTTTACAATAAGAAATATTTTGTGCTAAGACTATTTAATGAGCCTTTAACTTATAAAGACCCTGTTACTCCACGCATCAAGAAGCGATATTCTTTCCTTTTCTGTAACTTTAGTTAAGCACTAGAGTCTGTATTAAAATATAGTAAACGATATAGTAATAAGCATAAAAGCCCGCTGTATGGATTTTTCTTATTATTAAAAAACTCATGAAAGCAACTTTATTACGTAATTATGTAATAAAATAACAAAAAAATCTTCGAATTCATTATTTATAAACAGATTTAATTACTGCATTTGCATAAAGCGAAACCTAATAAATTTAATTATGGTCCGTAAGGTTTTGCTATACCACTATTAATTCCGCATCACCAGGAGATGTTCCGTTCTCATTTCGTTACACTTTGATCTTTTAAGATATTTTCGGTCCACCACTAACGAAATTGTCGTTTGCTGCGAAGTTTGAACGAGTCGTGATTTTAAGTTTTCCAAGTAAGTAGTCTGTACAATTTTTTTTATTTATTGCGAAAATATGCAATAGATTGAATAAGTAAATTAAATAAGAAAATGACTGTATAACGCATTAATACAAGAATGCAAATTTCAGCATATGAGATATCGCTCCGAGTAAATACGACAAATTGCAAGCGGTCAAAATTAATAGAGGTTGAAAATTCACTCAACCCCAAGGAACTCACCATATCCCATATTTGCCACAATTTAATAAAACAGTTGCCAATCTTGGAAGCTAGGAACTTCATTCTTAGAGGGTAGGTTAGACAGCTTTTACAGTTTCACACAGATCAGATTAGGCCTCTGATGCTGTCTTTTCCAACAGATCCCGAATATCAAAGATTCAGGTTCAACACGATGCGTTTTGAATTAAGCAATTCGTAATTCGTAACTAAACAAAGACAAATTAATTCTTGGGTTCGTCATTTACATTTTCTCATATTGTGAAATTGCAGTGTGAAATACCGATTGGAAAATTAATTTATTAATTATGGAAAGTTTATTTTAAACATATTTTATCTTAACCATGGCTACTTATAACATTATGTCACCTTCAAAAATTATATCTAATAGGTCAAATATTTAATAAATTATTAGTAAATAAGAGACATCAATTAATTTCTGTTATAGCTTTGTTCAATAAATTCTAAGGTCATTATAGCGTACAGTGTTATTCAAATTATATTTAAGATTGAGCAGCGTGCTTTGATTTTTATTCATCTTTTTGTTTTAATATCGGATTTAGGGAACTGTTGCTGATCGGCCACTGTTTTTTACATTATGACACCCAGGAAGGCGAATGATAAGAAAGAGGAAGTCCAGATGTCGCTGGGACCCCAGGTGCGCAATGGTGAGGATGTTTTCTGCGTTGCCCACATCTATGCTGGTTTCACCGTCTCCTTCGTCCGTGTCACCGATTTGTCCGGTCGCAAAACTTTCGCAAGTATCTTGAAGGTCAAGGCCGATCGTGATGAGGCTTCTCCATATGCCGCTGTGTTGGCCGCTCAGGATATAGCTGAAAAGTGCAAGGTGCTCGGCATCACTTGTCTGCACATCAAGCTTCTTGCAACGGGCGGTAACAAGCCGAAGACACCCGGACCTGGTGCCCAAGCCGCACTGCGTGCTTTGGCTCGTTCGTCCATTAAAATTGGCCGTATCGAGTTTGAGACACGCTTTCCACCCGATTCTACACGTAGAAAGGGAGGTCGTCGTGGTCGCCGTCTCTAAACGATTTCCTGGTGTCCTTTACATGTAGATATTTACATAAATATATACTTACGCATCTGAGAAATGAGCCATCACTTTTCACACCTCTGTAGCCAATAAAAATAGTTTCCAATAAACTTATGGCATTATCTGTTGCGATTTCAATATATAAGTTATTTTCTGTTATTGAATTCGTAATCAAATTCAAAAGGCACCCATCGAGAAACCTTGGTTGGTGGTTAAAAAGCTTTTATATTAAGCATCAATTATAATTACTGTATATATCGAATGATGCTTTTAAGTTTGTGCAAGATACTTCCTTCTTAATACATTTCAAATTGTGTCATGAACTATATGACCCTAATTTCGATTTCTATGTGACATTTTGCTTCTCCGCTTATTTTCAAATATTGAAAGAGTCTGGTCGTGCCTATTCTTGCTTTAGAAATATGAGCACAATTAATTATAACGATCTGTAAAATGTTTGAATCTATTACTTTTCGCTTCCATCAATATTTATATTTTCGTTTATTATCTTAATATTACTTCTAGGGTATATTTTTAGCAAAAGGCTAATATTTTTTACTCATAGACTGGATTGTTTCATACCTAATTAATCAACAATCTTCTAATTTTATAAAAAACTGCAGATCCTTTTCTGACTGCCAGTATGTCAGTGTTAAGATTGATACATCTTCAAGAATCCAGATAGTTTTTGAAATTGATCGTTTAATGCTTAAACTGTTTACAATAAGAAATATTTTGTGCTAAGACTATTTAATGAGCCTTTAACTTATAAAGACCCTGTTACTCCACGCATCAAGAAGCGACATTCTTTCCTTTTCTGTAACTTTAGTTAAGCACTAGAGTCTGTATTAAAATATAGTAAACGATATAGTAATAAGCATAAAAGCCCGCTGTATGGATTTTTCTTATTATTAAAAAACTCATGAAAGCAACTTTATTACGTAATTATGTAATAAAATAACAAAAAAATCTTCGAATTCATTATTTATAAACAGATTTAATTACTGCATTTGCATAAAGCGAAACCTAATAAATTTAATTATGGTCCGTAAGGTTTTGCTATACCACTATTAATTCCGCATCACCAGGAGATGTTCCGTTCTCATTTCGTTACACTTTGATCTTTTAAGATATTTTCGGTCCACCACTAACGAAATTGTCGTTTGCTGCGAAGTTTGAACGAGTCGTGATTTTAAGTTTTCCAAGTAAGTAGTCTGTACAATTTTTTTTATTTATTGCGAAAATATGCAATAGATTGAATAAGTAAATTAAATAAGAAAATGACTGTATAACGCATTAATACAAGAATGCAAATTTCAGCATATGAGATATCGCTCCGAGTAAATACGACAAATTGCAAGCGGTCAAAATTAATAGAGGTTGAAAATTCACTCAACCCCAAGGAACTCACCATATCCCATATTTGCCACAATTTAATAAAACAGTTGCCAATCTTGGAAGCTAGGAACTTCATTCTTAGAGGGTAGGTTAGACAGCTTTTACAGTTTCACACAGATCAGATTAGGCCTCTGATGCTGTCTTTTCCAACAGATCCCGAATATCAAAGATTCAGGTTCAACACGATGCGTTTTGAATTAAGCAATTCGTAATTCGTAACTAAACAAAGACAAATTAATTCTTGGGTTCGTCATTTACATTTTCTCATATTGTGAAATTGCAGTGTGAAATACCGATTGGAAAATTAATTTATTAATTATGGAAAGTTTATTTTAAACATATTTTATCTTAACCATGGCTACTTATAACATTATGTCACCTTCAAAAATTATATCTAATAGGTCAAATATTTAATAAATTATTAGTAAATAAGAGACATCAATTAATTTCTGTTATAGCTTTGTTCAATAAATTCTAAGGTCATTATAGCGTACAGTGTTATTCAAATTATATTTAAGATTGAGCAGCGTGCTTTGATTTTTATTCATCTTTTTGTTTTAATATCGGATTTAGGGAACTGTTGCTGATCGGCCACTGTTTTTTACATTATGACACCCAGGAAGGCGAATGATAAGAAAGAGGAAGTCCAGATGTCGCTGGGACCCCAGGTGCGCAATGGTGAGGATGTTTTCTGCGTTGCCCACATCTATGCTGGTTTCACCGTCTCCTTCGTCCGTGTCACCGATTTGTCCGGTCGCAAAACTTTCGCAAGTATCTTGAAGGTCAAGGCCGATCGTGATGAGGCTTCTCCATATGCCGCTGTGTTGGCCGCTCAGGATATAGCTGAAAAGTGCAAGGTGCTCGGCATCACTTGTCTGCACATCAAGCTTCTTGCAACGGGCGGTAACAAGCCGAAGACACCCGGACCTGGTGCCCAAGCCGCACTGCGTGCTTTGGCTCGTTCGTCCATTAAAATTGGCCGTATCGAGTTTGAGACACGCTTTCCACCCGATTCTACACGTAGAAAGGGAGGTCGTCGTGGTCGCCGTCTCTAAACGATTTCCTGGTGTCCTTTACATGTAGATATTTACATAAATATATACTTACGCATCTGAAAAATGAGCCATCACTTTTCACACCTCTGTAGCCAATAAAAATAGTTTCCAATAAACTTATGGCATTATCTGTTGCGATTTCAATATATAAGTTATTTTCTGTTATTGAATTCGTAATCAAATTCAAAAGGCACCCATCGAGAAACCTTGGTTGGTGGTTAAAAAGCTTTTATATTAAGCATCAATTATAATTACTGTATATATCTAATGATGCTTTTAAGTTTGTGCAAGATACTTTCTTCTTAATACATTTCAAATTGTGTCATGAACTATATGACCCTAATTTCGATTTCTATGTGACATTTTGCTTCTCCGCTTATTTTCAAATATTGAAAGAGTCTGGTCGTGCCTATTCTTGCTTTAGAAATATGAGCACAATTAATTATAACGATCTGTAAAATGTTTGAATCTATTACTTTTCGCTTCCATCAATATTTATATTTTCGTTTATTATCTTAATATTACTTCTAGGGTATATTTTTAGCAAAAGGCTAATATTTTTTACTCATAGACTGGATTGTTTCATACCTAATTAATCAACAATCTTCTAATTTTATAAAAAACTGCAGATCCTTTTCTGACTGCCAGTATGTCAGTGTTAAGATTGATACATCTTCAAGAATCCAGATAGTTTTTGAAATTGATCGTTTAATGCTTAAACTGTTTACAATAAGAAATATTTTGTGCTAAGACTATTTAATGAGCCTTTAACTTATAAAGACCCTGTTACTCCACGCATCAAGAAGCGACATTCTTTCCTTTTCTGTAACTTTAGTTAAGCACTAGAGTCTGTATTAAAATATAGTAAACGATATAGTAATAAGCATAAAAGCCCGCTGTATGGATTTTTCTTATTATTAAAAAACTCATGAAAGCAACTTTATTACGTAATTATGTAATAAAATAACAAAAAAATCTTCGAATTCATTATTTATAAACAGATTTAATTACTGCATTTGCATAAAGCGAAACCTAATAAATTTAATTATGGTCCGTAAGGTTTTGCTATACCACTATTAATTCCGCATCACCAGGAGATGTTCCGTTCTCATTTCGTTACACTTTGATCTTTTAAGATATTTTCGGTCCACCACTAACGAAATTGTCGTTTGCTGCGAAGTTTGAACGAGTCGTGATTTTAAGTTTTCCAAGTAAGTAGTCTGTACAATTTTTTTTATTTATTGCGAAAATATGCAATAGATTGAATAAGTAAATTAAATAAGAAAATGACTGTATAACGCATTAATACAAGAATGCAAATTTCAGCATATGAGATATCGCTCCGAGTAAATACGACAAATTGCAAGCGGTCAAAATTAATAGAGGTTGAAAATTCACTCAACCCCAAGGAACTCACCATATCCCATATTTGCCACAATTTAATAAAACAGTTGCCAATCTTGGAAGCTAGGAACTTCATTCTTAGAGGGTAGGTTAGACAGCTTTTACAGTTTCACACAGATCAGATTAGGCCTCTGATGCTGTCTTTTCCAACAGATCCCGAATATCAAAGATTCAGGTTCAACACGATGCGTTTTGAATTAAGCAATTCGTAATTCGTAACTAAACAAAGACAAATTAATTCTTGGGTTCGTCATTTACATTTTCTCATATTGTGAAATTGCAGTGTGAAATACCGATTGGAAAATTAATTTATTAATTATGGAAAGTTTATTTTAAACATATTTTATCTTAACCATGGCTACTTATAACATTATGTCACCTTCAAAAATTATATCTAATAGGTCAAATATTTAATAAATTATTAGTAAATAAGAGACATCAATTAATTTCTGTTATAGCTTTGTTCAATAAATTCTAAGGTCATTATAGCGTACAGTGTTATTCAAATTATATTTAAGATTGAGCAGCGTGCTTTGATTTTTATTCATCTTTTTGTTTTAATATCGGATTTAGGGAACTGTTGCTGATCGGCCACTGTTTTTTACATTATGACACCCAGGAAGGCGAATGATAAGAAAGAGGAAGTCCAGATGTCGCTGGGACCCCAGGTGCGCAATGGTGAGGATGTTTTCTGCGTTGCCCACATCTATGCTGGTTTCACCGTCTCCTTCGTCCGTGTCACCGATTTGTCCGGTCGCAAAACTTTCGCAAGTATCTTGAAGGTCAAGGCCGATCGTGATGAGGCTTCTCCATATGCCGCTGTGTTGGCCGCTCAGGATATAGCTGAAAAGTGCAAGGTGCTCGGCATCACTTGTCTGCACATCAAGCTTCTTGCAACGGGCGGTAACAAGCCGAAGACACCCGGACCTGGTGCCCAAGCCGCACTGCGTGCTTTGGCTCGTTCGTCCATTAAAATTGGCCGTATCGAGTTTGAGACACGCTTTCCACCCGATTCTACACGTAGAAAGGGAGGTCGTCGTGTTCGCCGTCTCTAAACGATTTCCTGGTGTCCTTTACATGTAGATATTTACATAAATATATACTTACGCATCTGAGAAATGAGCCATCACTTTTCACACCTCTGTAGCCAATAAAAATAGTTTCCAATAAACTTATGGCATTATCTGTTGCGATTTCAATATATAAGTTATTTTCTGTTATTGAATTCGTAATCAAATTCAAAAGGCACCCATCGAGAAACCTTGGTTGGTGGTTAAAAAGCTTTTATATTAAGCATCAATTATAATTACTGTATATATCTAATGATGCTTTTAAGTTTGTGCAAGATACTTTCTTCTTAATACATTTCAAATTGTGTCATGAACTATATGACCCTAATTTCGATTTCTATGTGACATTTTGCTTCTCCGCTTATTTTCAAATATTGAAAGAGTCTGGTCGTGCCTATTCTTGCTTTAGAAATATGAGCACAATTAATTATAACGATCTGTAAAATGTTTGAATCTATTACTTTTCGCTTCCATCAATATTTATATTTTCGTTTATTATCTTAATATTACTTCTAGGGTATATTTTTAGCAAAAGGCTAATATTTTTTACTCATAGACTGGATTGTTTCATACCTAATTAATCAACAATCTTCTAATTTTATAAAAAACTGCAGATCCTTTTCTGACTGCCAGTATGTCAGTGTTAAGATTGATACATCTTCAAGAATCCAGATAGTTTTTGAAATTGATCGTTTAATGCTTAAACTGTTTACAATAAGAAATATTTTGTGCTAAGACTATTTAATGAGCCTTTAACTTATAAAGACCCTGTTACTCCACGCATCAAGAAGCGACATTCTTTCCTTTTCTGTAACTTTAGTTAAGCACTAGAGTCTGTATTAAAATATAGTAAACGATATAGTAATAAGCATAAAAGCCCGCTGTATGGATTTTTCTTATTATTAAAAAACTCATGAAAGCAACTTTATTACGTAATTATGTAATAAAATAACAAAAAAATCTTCGAATTCATTATTTATAAACAGATTTAATTACTGCATTTGCATAAAGCGAAACCTAATAAATTTAATTATGGTCCGTAAGGTTTTGCTATACCACTATTAATTCCGCATCACCAGGAGATGTTCCGTTCTCATTTCGTTACACTTTGATCTTTTAAGATATTTTCGGTCCACCACTATCGAAATTGTCGTTTGCTGCGAAGTTTGAACGAGTCGTGATTTTAAGTTTTCCAAGTAAGTAGTCTGTACAATTTTTTTTATTTATTGCGAAAACATGCAATAGATTGAATAAGTAAATTAAATAAGAAAATGACTGTATAACGCATTAATACAAGAATGCAAATTTCAGCATATGAGATATCGCTCCGAGTAAATACGACAAATTGCAAGCGGTAAAAATTAATAGAGGTTGAAAATTCACTCAACCCCAAGGAACTCACCATATCCCATATTTGCCACAATTTAATAAAACAGTTGCCAATCTTGGAAGCTAGGAACTTCATTCTTAGAGGGTAGGTTAGACAGCTTTTACAGTTTCACACAGATCAGATTAGGCCTCTGATGCTGTCTTTTCCAACAGATCCCGAATATCAAACATTCAGGTTCAACACGATGCGTTTTGAATTAAGCAATTCGTAATTCGTAACTAAACAAAGACAAATTAATTCTTGGGTTCGTCATTTACATTTTCTCATATTGTGAAATTGCAGTGTGAAATACCGATTGGAAAATTAATTTATTAATTATGGAAAGTTTATTTTAAACATATTTTATCTTAACCATGGCTACTTATAACATTATGTCACCTTCAAAAATTATATCTAATATGTCAAATATTTAATAAATTATTAGTAAATAAGAGACATCAATTAATTTCTGTTATAGCTTTGTTCAATAAATTCTAAGGTCATTATAGCGTACAGTGTTATTCAAATTATATTTAAGATTGAGCAGCGTGCTTTGATTTTTATTCATCTTTTTGTTTTAATATCGGATTTAGGGAACTGTTGCTGATCGGCCACTGTTTTTTACATTATGACACCCAGGAAGGCGAATGATAAGAAAGAGGAAGTCCAGATGTCGCTGGGACCCCAGGTGCGCAATGGTGAGGATGTTTTCTGTGTTGCCCACATCTATGCTGGTTTCACCGTCTCCTTCGTCCGTGTCACCGATTTGTCCGGTCGCAAAACTTTCGCAAGTATCTTGAAGGTCAAGGCCGATCGTGATGAGGCTTCTCCATATGCCGCTGTGTTGGCCGCTCAGGATATAGCTGAAAAGTGCAAGGTGCTCGGCATCACTTGTCTGCACATCAAGCTTCTTGCAACGGGCGGTAACAAGCCGAAGACACCCGGACCTGGTGCCCAAGCCGCACTGCGTGCTTTGGCTCGTTCGTCCATTAAAATTGGCCGTATCGAGTTTGAGACACGCTTTCCACCCGATTCTACACGTAGAAAGGGAGGTCGTCGTGGTCGCCGTCTCTAAACGATTTCCTGGTGTCCTTTACATGTAGATATTTACATAAATATATACTTACGCATCTGAAAAATGAGCCATCACTTTTCACACCTCTGTAGCCAATAAAAATAGTTTCCAATAAACTTATGGCATTATCTGTTGCGATTTCAATATATAAGTTATTTTCTGTTATTGAATTCGTAATCAAATTCAAAAGGCACCCATCGAGAAACCTTGGTTGGTGGTTAAAAAGCTTTTATATTAAGCATCAATTATAATAACTGTATATATCTAATGATGCTTTTAAGTTTGTGCAAGATACTTTCTTCTTAATACATTTCAAATTGTGTCATGAACTATATGACCCTAATTTCGATTTCTATGTGACATTTTGCTTCTCCGCTTATTTCAAATATTGAAAGAGTCTGGTCGTGCCTATTCTTGCTTTAGAAATATGAGCACAATTAATTATAACGATCTGTAAAATGTTTGAATCTATTACTTTTCGCTTCCATCAATATTTATATTTTCGTTTATTATCTTAATATTACTTCTAGGGTATATTTTTAGCAAAAGGCTAATATTTTTTACTCATAGACTGGATTGTTTCATACCTAATTAATCAACAATCTTCTAATTTTATAAAAAACTGCAGATCCTTTTCTGACTGCCAGTATGTCAGTGTTAAGATTGATACATCTTCAAGAATCCAGATAGTTTTTGAAATTGATCGTTTAATGCTTAAACTGTTTACAATAAGAAATATTTTGTGCTAAGACTATTTAATGAGCCTTTAACTTATAAAGACCCTGTTACTCCACGCATCAAGAAGCGACATTCTTTCCTTTTCTGTAACTTTAGTTAAGCACTAGGGTCTGTATTAAAATATAGTAGAGTCCTTTTTCGTATCCAAAGCGATTAATTTGGGAATTGATTTTTTGAACGTTTGTTTTTAAGACTTTTCGTTGGGCGCTGAGTAGTCGTTGAGTCGCATTGCCAAAATATATGCGCATTCAGAGCACCACACTTTGGGTAGTCTTACTCCGACGGAATGTCGCTTTAGACGGAATTGTTTGTTATTATCGTTTTGCGGTGTTTTTTAAAATGGAAAAGTTGAAACTTTACATTTTTTTTTGCAGAAGCATGTAAACAAGTCTATTAAATTCACTACTTAATATTGTGAAATCTACATGTTTTGAATGAGTTAATCTTAAAGAAGAGTAATTCTGAATTTTTAAAATTACTTAAATTACATGTATGTAATCCATTTTCAGCTACTGCCGTAAAATCTAATATTTAAAATGTAATATTTCAATAAAAATAGAAAGGGATGCATTAATTTCTTAACCTCGTTAAGTGATCTAGATTATCTAGGTAAATTGCTTTTGTCACCTTCTATATCAGTTTTAAGAATTTATTTGTTTGAGTTCTTCTTCATTTTAATTCTCAAAAATAGCATACTGATGATTTTGCAATGTAATTGCGCAACATCAATTCTATATTGCATTTCCCCGACAAGATATTGAAGTATTTTACACTTTATATATTGAGCAAATGTTATGGATATAGATGGTTTCATTCAGTATAATATGAAGAATTACTTGTTTCAAAAGATCATTATACTAACTATCTAAAGAAAATAAATACTTGCAAATCGGCATCGGGTAAACTATTAACCACTGTCCCAAATCATTGCGAAATCAATTGTAAACGCCTTCTGTACATTTCTGCAACAAAAGGTATTATTTGACTGAAAATCTACATGTAAATTGAAAAATCTGTGACGTAATTATTATCATCTATCCGAATACATGGCTTATTGATTTTACACATCACCTTTTTTAAAAATTATAATTATACATACATAAGCTATGTGAATTAAGAGTTCACATACATGGATTTGCGAAAAACAGAAGTTATTGAAGAATGTTTAAAATTAGGCGCTTGTGGAAAAGAATCAAATTGGTAGCAAAGTTCAAATGCATCGGGCTTGGCTTATTTATGATTGACGCAGGAACTTAAGGTCAGATGTAAAGCTTAAACAAAACAAGAATACACATTTATAGGTCTCTGGTCACACATAAAATAATTGAGCTTGCTTCTATTTGGGTTATTAGCAGCTACATATTTTAAATTTTATGGAAATCGATATTTTCAAAGCAGGAGAAGTTATCTATCATATGAAATAAACTTGAGCTGTGTAGGGTGTTCCAGCTGTGCGAAAATTTGAAAAGAGGAGATACGAATTTGCAAAGCATAGGAAACAGGATAAATTTTCAAAATGATGTTCTGCATAATGGCAGTCATCCTAATAAAATGGTTAATTTTTCATAATTTATAGTTCCTTGACTTCTGTGTCATTTAAGTTATTTCAGATCGTAGCAGTAATGAACTGAATTTACCGTCGCCATATACAGCACTCATCACTTGGTTGGCAAATGCTGGAGCGCAAAAAAAAAAATTAATATGCCCCCTAAAAAGCCAAAATGGCAACACAGAGTACGATAATTTATATACTTAATATATTTACATTTATAACATAATTTGAAATCTCCGGCTCATATATTCTCTGAAAGCCGCGAATTTATTCTTTCAAAAAGAAAATAAAGTTTTAATACATCGTAAGTTAAGCAAAAAAAAATAAAAAAATATAAACATTTAAATTTATTAAATAACCGATTTTACATCAGAGATACAATGTTGTTTATGTATTTATTTATTAGCTTTCATTGAGATTTAATAAAATTTGGACATTTTATTAGGTAATTAATTATCACAAAACAAGCTTAGTCAATGTGCCTGATGTTTAAGATGTTTATCTAAATGTGTATAACTTTTATAAGAGATAATTTATATTAAAAAACGGATAACGGCCCATTTAATCGGAATGAGCTATGCCGATCATATAAGTGCTTATTCTGATACATGTACATAGCATTTAATGTTTGTTGCGGATTATGATTATATAACTGATACGCGATTGTGGGTAAATAAATCTGCTGCTGTGTAATTAATTGATTAAAGTTTGATAGTAGGAACTGGTGCGCGCTTTGATTTGAATCAGAATTAACTTCAGGATATCGACTGCTTGTTGCTCCATGCTTTCTGTGAAAAGTTTGACAAGATCTTGCATCGTTAGTGGCTTCTATATCCGGAGCAATTAGACTCTCAATGGTAAATGCGCGCTTGGGACGAGTTGGCATAATGTCGACGAATTCACTTTCATTTCCCAAAGGGAATTTGCATTGTTGATTTTGTGTATTTTGTGCTGCACTTTCAAGCATCCAGTTCTGATGAGAACTGCTACTGGTTGTTGTTGATTTTTGATGAATTTTACTTGGATCATTGATGAATTTTATATATGCAGATGGTGTCAGTTTCGAATTTAAGAAATCCTCTCCAAGATTTTTAACCCGGAATCGCTTCCGTCGCCTCAACAAACTGCCGTTTTCAAACATATCGAATGCCTTTGGATGAAGAGTCCAGTAAGAACCCTTGCCGGCTTTGCTAATGTTACGGGGCACTTTTATGAAGCAGTCGTTGAAACTTAAATTGTGTCGCAATGAGTTTTGCCATTTTTGCATGTTGTTACGATAATATGGAAATTGTTCCATAATAAAGCGATATATATCACTGAGAGATAACATTTTCTGTGGCGACTGCAGGATAGCCATTGCAGTCAGCGATATATATGAATACGGCGGTTTCTGATCACCATAAGTTGTTTTTAATGGACGTGGCATTGCGCCCTTTTTTAATTTTTAGTTGTTTGTTTTCACAGGGTTTTCACTTTGGTGGTGGGTAAGCGGTGTTCTCTCGTTGGCATCAGCGTTGAAACTGGCAAGAAGGTCTTCCAAATACATGTTTTAATAAATGGTCACCACATATCCATTATTTTCTTTGCCAAGCGAGAAAGCAAGATGAGCCCCTAACGAACTATAGCTTGGCTCTTTTGTGAACAGGTTTTCAATTGCGACGACATGTTTGCCGTCTCGTTCAGCAGTTTGCACCAATAAGAAATTGGGGTGGGATTTGTTAAGTGGGTTGTATAAAAGAAAGGTCACCAATCCCAAATGAAATAAATGAATATTATATTATATATGTTCAAGTCAAACAAATCAAAAATTAATTTTGTAGAAAATGTGATTGTTAGTAATTTAGTAATATGATTTAATTTATAGCTTTGTTATTAAATTACAATGATGGTAAATAAGCTTAGATCGTTTAAAATTAGTATTACAGGTTTGTTAAACAAAAACTTTAAATTTACTAGACATAGTTATATTGTAGGTTTAGCTGTGCGTTATTTACATCTAATTAAAGTTTAGAAATTTAAAAAAGATTGCCACAGTTATCAAACATTTTGTTTTGTATACAAGAACTAGACAAATACAAATGAATGTTGAAGACTTGCAATTTTTAACATATGGAAATGGTCAATATACAACATAACACACCTCTGATCAGTATTATGTTAGGAGCATAAAAAGCTCAATTTGTAAAATATGTAAAACTCATCATGAAGACACAAAGATTGGACTTTTTTCTTATTTAAATGTGTTTTACTTAAGCATTTGCTTACAAATATATAAGCTTCCTATTTACGAGTATTTATTTACTTCTTCGTAAATATTGTGATAAATCGAAGCGATATAATTGAAATAATTTGTATGGATTCTTCCCTATTCACGATATCAACTCAGGCACTCTCACTTTCACTGCAAAATTTGTGATGTCTCCTCTGATAAATTAAGGCTTGGTGATTCACATGTCTTTCTTATAAGTTTTTTTTTATCATTTAATCAAAAAAAAAAAAATTAACCGTTGCACCACGTACCTAATTTCATCGGACCAAACTTGCTTGGTCCTTGTTATTTTTATCAGCTGTGTCAATTTATACATGTCCACAATAACTCGATAAAGACGAACTGGTAGTTGGACCTGGATAAATCTTAGAAGACTAATTTTAAATCAAAAGTTCTTGTTTGGATTATTTTATTGATAGCTGTCAGTGTTTTAGTTGTTCACAAGTTCGTTTCAAAGACTAAATTAAATAATTAATATGTTTTAGAATCTCACTTGCTGTTTTTTTTTAGAATAGAAAAAGATTAATTGTGATCCCCCTAATCAGTCTTTAAAGTCTAGAGCGGGACGAAGGGATAAACAGAATATGTATATTAAAAACCAAGGAATTTTGTATTATTTTTGGTTGCTAAAAAATATATATAATTGGAGTTTTGTCTATTTTTTATTAGTTTACAAGCCGACGTATTTGTTGGTATTTCATTTTGAAAATTATCGGCCGGACTTTAACTTGCACGCATTAATCAATGTTATGTATAATCAATCTAATATCCAAGTATTCAAGAACGCTGTACCACAATTATTTGAGAAGATAATTTAATATAAAAAATGTAATTAAATCTATCTAAATTTATATCCAATTTAACATATCTAATATTCTTTAAGTAAATCTGAAAATTTTAATCGGCAATATTGAATGTTAGTAAAAACATTTAATTAAATTTACAAAAATGTATAATTTATTAATTAGAAGAGTCTTTCATAACAATGTATAACTGGAACATCGCCAATAACCTACCAAACAATAGTAGTGACAGTAGCCTTATAATGAGTGAGTGTTGGAGAAATGTGGCTTTATCGATTTGATCGATTCCCAGGTCCCCTTGTCTCCAATTTTTATGTGGTTCAAGCTTTAAGGACATTGCAAAGACCAATATATAATGATACTTTCGGAATCAAAATTTAATAAACAAATCATATAAGATATTCTCAGATAAGATTGTACGCATAGTAAGCTTGGAAGATAATTGATTAATAACTTTGATTTAGTTTCAATAAATAAAAGTTATGATACTTTAAAGACTTTGAATAAACTCATAAGTTGGCTGGTTTAACTCGGACGTTCCAGTTAATGTTTGTTTATTTTTCTTATACATAACTTAATGCGCAAGAGACTTAAGTTCTTACTGACAAAGTCACACTTTTCGACGTTAATCTTCAAGATAATCTTTCGTAATTCAATTATTACGATCTGATGTTCTTCATCAAAAAAAAGTAAGTAAGTAAAGTTTTTTTTCGTGCATTACAAGCATCTGCATAGCCGTATTAATAAAACTAAACGATGTTCTCCTCTGTAAAAAATAGATAAAGCGCAAATGAATAACTATATGTTTATCTATTCTTATATTCAATTGCAGAAGCAAATCTTCCTGGTCAAATCGATATATAATTATTTAAGACACAACCGTATTATTTATCATAATCTAACTATAACTAAAAATAGTGTAATTTGCCTTTTTATAATTTGATTATTACAACCATAACTAATTACAATTTAAATTGATATTGGTACTATCGATGTAGATTTCGGTAAAGAAGCGTTATTGAATTGCCTTTTCCAAAAACAATGCTATAATGTTCCTTTAAAACAGATCCGTCAAAAGTGTTTCGAGAAAGAATGTATTAATGTATTCAGGGTAAAAGCAAAACAAAACTTTAATTTTGTTTGGATATCATCTTACTTACTTAAATTTAAATTAACATACATTTTAAGAAACTGACAACAATGTGCCTTTTTTGGCACATCGATTTGTATATACCCTTGCAACAAAAAGTAAACATGATTATATATGAAATGAATATTATTAAAAACACTAAATGATTTTTTTTAAGGAGCTTTAAAATAGCTAATACTTTAACAAATTGTGGATGTTAAAAGGGGCGTGTCTGGGATATTTTGTAAAAATCTTAATCAGCACCCCAACTACCAAAGTGGGCGGCTCTAACTCTGCACATTACCGAGAAATTTTCTTCACATCTTCGAAGTTGCTTACAAATAATAAAGTTAACAAAATTGGATAACTCTACCTCCAGAAATGTAGGTCAAAAAAGTTTGAACTGCTGAAGTGGGCGTGTCTGCGAAAGTTTTGTTGCCATCTTTGAAATTTGGCAAATCTACCTCTAAAACTCAATTGACCTATGCAAATGATTGACAGAAAGTGAATATATGGAGCTTAAAAGTGTAGAAATCAAATAGATTTTCTACATACATATATCGGCGATCTTTGCATGAGTTGAAAGTTTGAAAAATAATATTGTGACTTTAGCTTTAAGATTTTTGAATATGTAAGGTTTTTACTGATTTGCTCGACACACAAAGGCTGAAGGTCGTCACATTGCAGTAAACTAATAGACTATATTGTGGATCAAAGATGTTAAAATTTTGACCGATTTTCCGAAAGCATTGATAGAAGTTATTTATGAAATTTATCAGTTTCTGTGGACACAATATGATATAGATCCTTCGAAATTGAAATAAAAGGGCATGCAATGTTCCAGGAGGACATATTTTGAGCCGTATTTCTCCAAGTGTTAAAAACTTGTGACTCCAGCCTAATAGTAACAATAATACTGCATTGAAGTCCGGTGATCGAGCTGAGCACTCTAAAAGTTGAAAATTCTTCTCGTCATCCAAGACAGGCCTGTGAAAACTTGGATTTGAGGCTTGATAACGTTGACCAATACTTAAAAACTGTATTAACGGTTTAATAATGAACGAATCATGTACCTTTAATTGAAATTGACACAAAAAGAACATCATTCGAAAATGTAAGAAGTTAAAGCAAGAAGAGAGTAAGAGTCTATTCAAAACCATTTGTTTTCATGTTGTGTTAGCATTTGGCGATGAAAACAATGCATAAATTGCACACGAATAACCATTTGGCCCGGGCAAAGCCGGATAATGCCCGCCAGTGCACACAGTGCACAGTGTACACATGTATGTTTGGTTGTGTTAACACACGTTGCGAGCCACAGCAATCGCCACACTGTCTCGCAAGTCAAAAGCGGTATTTCCAAATTGGTAGTCATTTCTCAGTTCGTAGAAAGAAGGTAAAGTCATTATGGCTTCCATCGAAGCGATTTTACTGTATGCTGTTTGTGCGTCGGCTGTTTGTTAGTCTGTGGCCCGAACACTCCTCTTATTATATATAAGTATATCCACTCATATAAAACACACACACATTTACGTATCATAAAAGACGGGATGCCGCAACTTGTGGATGTTCAAATCGCAAAATACACAATGTGTTCCGCCTTCGTCATATACAAAGATACACCACCAGCTTTAATTTGATTTCGATTCAATGTGAAGTGAAGCAGGAAAAAATAATATCCTTGGACTATCCGGATTTCAAATCATTTATTTGGCATAAATGCAGATACGTTAGTGAGTAAGCTAAGCTGTGAGCCAAGCCATGGCCCGTTGTTAAAATATTCTTCAAAAAGATTTGTAAATGATGTTCGGTGCAGGGACGCGTTGACGGTGATCGTTCTCACCTCGTCGACACTATAACGATCAACATGGCTTGACGCAGTGGTTAAGGCAAAGGCCTACCCCAAAGGGATAGTAGGAAAAGCAAAGCTGGATTTTGTTCTTTTTTTTTATAAAAGGAAATGTGCTTATAATTTATAATTTAGGAGTTTACTTGGCAAATAACTTTTATTATTACAGTCCTTTGTAGACGACTTGTCTCAAGGATCCAGTCATTTAGGCAACTGAATCCGGACTCGCGTCCGAAGCTAGGTATGGATGATTTAGAGTCATAATAATTAACCGAAGTAGCCGGTGATAGTTAAAAACCTTTTGTTCTTCTATACAAATATTTCATATTAAGCTGTGAAGAACTTTAATGTTTTGTTAATTAACTTTAACAAACTGGTCTATCACATAAACCTTAATCAACTTTATGCATAAGGCACAACTGGATGGCAGTAAATTCTAAATTCTAAATTATAAAAGTATAATTCTGTTAATACATGGTAAAATGCTACCTTGGAAAAATAACTTTTATAAAAGCTCATAAATTTGGCAATTTATAATGAATAAATGGGTTCAAACTAATATTTTGCAAAAAATGTTACTCAGATACCGGAGATAGCTTCAAAGATTGATCAATCACCTATCAATCACAACAACTCATTCTCCCAAGTTCATCCATATGCGATATACCTATTAAAGTATGTCGATAATATTGCAAAAAATTCGAAATTCTTAATTTTCACTGCTTAAAATGTAGATTGACCACATTTACATTGTATTTTTTTTATAAACTACAGATTTGTAACTTTGAATATGTTTTGTCCAATTTCAATGGGAGAATTCTTGCAACAGAAACGAATCTGGCCAGTCATTTTGGTAAGTGTGGCTAGCGCTTTTGGTACACTCACTCAAAAAAATTAACCCACATTTTAGCCATATATTTGGCGATATGGGTTTCTCAGCTTATTAATCAGAAATTATTTTTACAAAGACCAGGGCTTTTGTGTGCATTTCTACTTTGCAAAAATGCATTTCACACAGAAAAATATTTAAAAAAAAAAATACAAACGTAAATTTTTGGGTTATTTGGTATTTGATTGCTCATTTGATAAGTGTATATTATTTTTTCTGTTCGGTTTTGTAAATATTGCTTTTATTATATGAATAAACGGGTTTCCTGTTGTATTTAACGTGCGATTTATTGTTTATTATGATAAATTATCACCTGCATTTCTTCTGCTGCACATTATAACGGAAGATTCGGATGAAGCTTGCATGTGTTGCATGGATAGGTTATTTATTTATTACTGGTAATTACTAAAGTCAAATAAATTAATAAAACAAATATTTTAATCATGTAAATGTCGGCCGCTGTTCATTTATCCTATTGGCTATTCAGTCCATCCAATTTAAAATGACCCGGTAACACGTTTCGGCTGGAAAGGAACGGCAATGACAACACGGATGTAGTATTCGCTGCTGACCAATCTTGTGCCGATACCATCTTGCATGGGTGTCGACCCAAATCATGCCACAAAATACGTCTGGTTGTCTTGGCGAGAAACAGATACATTTCGGTTGGCCTCAACAGCTGCAGTATTCTCATTAATGCGCGCAGTTCGTGCACGAGTTGCTGGCTTCTGGTTGTCGAGAGCAAATTAAAATTCCAACTTATCCACAAAACGGCGTATAGAACGCTCATTAGGCGTAAAATGACAACCGTGTTTGGCGCGCAAAGCTCTTTGAGTTTGGATAGTTGAGCTCGGCTTATTATCATATTATCGATTAATTCCGGACATCCCTATTGCCTAGATCATGCAGATTCCGCTATTTTATTTCCATACTAGAACATAATTTGTTTAAGTCATAGCATCGCTGAATGAAAAAAATATAAATTATAATGTAATATATAATATTATTTAATGCTCTCCATTATTTTCCTTCTACAATTACCCATTAAAAATAATTTCGTTATTTAATTCAGATATTTTAAACCTTTTAACTCTATAACTTTTATTATTTTATTTATTTATAAAATTAAAAATCGTCAAGCTTTAATACATAACAAATTTAAATTAGAATAAAGGCTGCAAAAATTGTATATACCTTGGACATCGTATAACATTTGAAGAATTTTAAACCTTAAATATGATATTTTTCTCTTATAATACAGAAACAATAGCGAATAAGGCGGCATTTATAACAAAAAAATATATTCGTACTTATTTCTTATTTGAGTGAACGAAAAAGCCTCACTCTTAAATGATATAAAATGGAGTCGCCCATAGCAAAGAAAATAAACATGGAAAAAAAACAAAGAAACAGCTGTCCGTTGCCGTCGTTTCTATGCTTTGTCTCTTTGTTGCGTATTCAAATTTGTCGTGTTTGGCACTAATTTAGCCGAATTTCATGTCATGAATAAATCTTGAAATAACAGCGAGGCTTCATGTCACACTGCTGCTTAGCCTTACAAAAGAAAAATAAACAGCATGTAAGCACTTTTCCAGGCAGATAGACTCAATTATATCATGTATAAAAAGAATTTACATGATATTTAAATAAGTTTATGTATATTTGTTTATATATTATGGTAAGTTAACTCGGCGGAGAGGAGACGCCTTCTTTTTCTAATCGTGTTTTCAATTTTGTTTCTTTTTTGCATGTACACATTTTGCTTCAATTATGCCAACAATATTATTTTAGGGCAAACATTCATCTGATAATTACCACTTTACAACATATGTGCAAGTAATGCCTTAATAAGCAGCAACAATAAAGAGAACACGTGACACTTGCGGTTATGAATTATTCAACGGAATGCCCTAACAATGCCAACACCAATAACAAATTGGTTAGACCTATTGCGGCTCATTAACTCTTGATGGAAATTTGATGGCAAATAGAGAAGAATGTTGCCACACTGAAGTGTATCGCATTTTTAAAAGAGTGTGTTCTTATGCATAAATAACAATGGTAGACCTAGTGACTTGGACACTGCTCAGCATCAACCCCTATTGTGTTTATATAGAGCAATCATTTCATTAATGCCACACAAAAGCTACCCCGTCATAACGACCCTTTTAGAAGGCACAAATCGGAATGCTTGTTTTGATTTATTATACCATTACAATTTATAAATTTGTTCGTCTTGCGTTTCATCTGATTTTATATTGTATAAGGAAATAAATAGCTGTTGATTCCTTGCTTGCTACTTGAGAGAGCCGCATTTTTATTTGGGCAAATACAATTCATTGATTGGTCGAATAAATGAAACACCAAGCCTCAGTAGCTGACTGTACGTTTGTCTGTCTATCTGACTTTCAGCTTATCTATTTTTTTCTATTATAAATAAATAAAATAATTATTACGTGACAAATCTGGAATCTGTAATAATATACCCCACTTTGCGTTTTCACCATCGGTTGTTATGTTGTGGAGAACGAAACTTAATAGAATAGAACTGTAGAAATGTTTTCGGTTTCAGTAAATAAAAATTTAGGTTTAAACAGTGCAGTAATTAACTGAATTGGAAATTAAAAATTATTATGTAAATAATTATTAAGTATCGCTCTTGAAAGCGCTACAATTTGTTTGATGAATACGTAAATCAAATCTTTCCACAAATCAGAACAAAGACATTTCTAAAATTATTTGTTAAAAAATGTAAGAAACAGCTATTTCATAAATTAAGTACATTACAGATAAGAAAATTGAATAAGTCTCTCACCAGAGCTATATTTTGTTACTTGTTAGACTCTGTGGTATTCAAGTGTTTCTTCAGGTTAACTAATAATTGGGGTCAGATTACCACGAGTCCGGTTGTCTGTACATATTTAATGGATACAGTAAGTATTCTATTCTAGTCGTAATACCCTCATATATGATAATATTAATTAATATAAATTAATAAAAATTTAAAAATTCAATTCAAACAATGAATTATGTGAATTTGACATTTTGTTATATTTCCAGTCCAATCCGAAGGCTGGCTAAACTGGAACTATAACGATCGCAATATTCTTTTAATTTCTAAATATTTTAATTTATTAAATTTATTTTTAAATATAATTAAATACCATTTTCATGGAAAATATAAAACAATTAAAAAAAAACGTAAATTAGATTACATTTAAAATATTTGCCCTCCCGATTAGAAATAAATCTATATAATTTGTTCTGACTTAGAGTTTTTCAATTCGATATATGCTATTTTGAATCCTCGATAGTTATCAGCACTATGTTAATAAATACACATAATTCTCTTTGTAAAGCTTTGAATTTACTATACAGTTTTTTAATGTTCAGGGCCTGTGACCATTGATTGTTATTATATGTCACTGCATAATATTTAAATATACATTTTATGAGGTTGAATATCTATCCTTATTACAATTTCGTTTAAATATATTTTGTGGGCGTGTGGTAAACAAGTTCCAAAACCTTAAAGATTTTATGAGCAAACAAACAAATACATTCCCTTTTGAAACGACGGGGAATTATAAAGGTATGAGTTCCAGCAATTATAACAAACAAAAGAGAAACATCACTTCCATTCCTGACGGGGGGTAACTTAGCTGCTGCTCTCAAATCTTTCATCTTACCGCTAATATCCAACTGGTTATAATGGTTATGGATGAATTAATAGTGTGTATGCCAAAACAAATACAATTAAATAATGAAGCGTTAAAAACGGAATTAATTTGTGTGCGGCTTCTTTCATCATAATTTATCAAATTAGATTTGAACGCCGACAAAACGATTTAAACAGAATTTGAACATTCATATATATATATATATGTATACATATTTTTATGAATAGTAAATACATGTATATAAAATACAAACATGAGACCCCAAATCACAAACCAATCTTAATACAAACAAAAGAGAATGTTTTGACCAACCAGTAAACCTATAAGAGTATGCCAGATAATCAACTTGTTTGATTCCAAACAAAATATATATATTATTACAAATATTGTAATATAAATATATGATTATATATATAACTATATATTACAATAATACCTACATTTAAAATATAATAAAATATTCCATAACTTCTATAGTTATTTAAAAACTAAAACTAACTCTTGTTAGGCTTTTATCTGTGTACTTAAATACATCAGCGCATTTTTCAGTGAAAGTCTTTTTAAGGTTGTAAATTTTTCAGTTGTTAAGTATGTTTATTGATTTGAAGGTATTGACTTCAAATTTATAATGGCATTGACTTAAGATTTGTTCGATGCTTATAATGGAGGATTAAAAGATGTTTTTGTCCATAATGGGTCTATTTGAGATCCTTGTGAGCTATAATATATTTTAAAAATCTTTTTGTTTGGTTTCATCTGCTTATTTCATACTGCTTAAAAAATTTTATGATGTACCTTTTTAAGGCAGTTTGTGTAGTCGAACTGAATTATAAAAGCTTACTGGTTTTTTTATGTCAGTTTTGGTTTGTGGTCCTAAAAGGATAGTTGATTGCTGTTTTGGCATTTGTGTCGGCAATTTCTTTTCATTTTAGGTTGATATAGCTGGGCACTTTATTTATCTTCTCATATTTACCTTTATTAAAACGAATTGCTTCAGTCTACTTTGTATTGGAGCAACATTATTTTTATCTCCAAAAATTTAACACCTACGCTTTGAATATATATTATTGATTTTATCCTTCAAGGATAGCGATTTATATACAAAGCAATTAAAAAAATAAATAAATAACAAAGCTTATCCTTGTCTTCATTTCACTATAAATTATACTTACCGACTTTCCCAAACTGTAATCGAATTTCATCTATATCTCGAATAATCACCGGCTTATGTTGTTATCAAAACTTGATTAGAGTATGAGTTTATCTTTTTGGGTTAAATTTAAACATTTATTTTTAAAGATCTGTGTTTGCACTCTCAGAGATTATAATAGCCAGATTCTGATATTCTTGTGTTAATGTCAGATGTCTAACAATGTTGGTAACATTTGTAAATTTATAAAACAATCTTTTCCCACAGTAATGTTATTTTTGATTATTCCGTATATAGATGAAAGACCATAAAACGTTAAAGCTAAACTCAAAACTTTATTGAAAATAAATTGTCTGAGATTTGCATAATGTCACATTGCTAGATTGTTTTTTTTTCATGTCATACATTGCAAATTGTTTGACTAAACATGGGGAATAATTATATTAAAGGAGCACAATTGATTCTTTTCAAACTTAAATAAGTGCAACTTCAGCAAATTAATTTTTCATCACAGAACAAGGTTCACTTGAATGTCAACGAAGCAGGAATTAAGAATTTTGTGCTGGGAAACAGTAACCCAAATTACTTCAATGCTCAATTAACTTTAATTATTTAAACAAACAATTTGTATATTCTAGTGAACCTAAAAACCAAAAAACATACGTCTCTACTGTAAACCGCCAATTTGTACACTGAACCCATTGAAAATTTAAATGTATGTAATAGGCAGAAGGAAGCACTGATATAAATTTTTAACAAAGATGTATAGCCGAGTCGATTAAGTCTATTTGTATAAATAAGCTAATCTAAAAGACTACAAGAGCTAGAGCATTGAAATATAAAATAAACAGAAAAAATTCTTCGGAAAATTTGGCAATAAAACTAAAATATATTCAACAGTTGGGTTCAGTGTATATTATAGTCGAGCTCACTCAGTTTGCAGTTTTAAATTTGCATGTGTGTCTCTGTTCCTGGCAACTATCGATTTCTAAAACAGGACACATAGTCCAAGAAAAAGACCTAAAACGGACATCAAAAACATATTAAGATTGGTGAGTAGCCCACTGTATTTTAAGAAAAATGCATCAATTCGACAAACACAATATTTGCAAAATTTAGAAATCATGGGTAAAATAGGAGGTGTCAACTTTTACGTCCGATTGGTTTCGAACTTATTTTCAAACCGGTTGTAAACAACCAAATTTTTTACCAATCCTAAAATAAAATGGTAGTTCTCGAACAGACATACACAAACATGTATAGCTTTAGCTCAACTCATTTCCATTAATACTTCCTTTTTCATTAATTAGTATCACTAATTACTTATCTGAAGTTGTTAAAATAAAATGTAAGTTAATGTAGATGGGAAAACGGTGGACTCACATACAGATTCAAATAAAAAATTAAATATTCTTAATTAGAAGATATCCTTAAACCAAGGTGTAGCCTATCAAAAAATGTGCATGTTCTAGAATTGTAAGAAATACACACTTAAGCACACACACTCTGCAAAAATTCATTTAAAGCCGTTATTTTTTATATATTTTAAAATATTATGTTAATAAAGTTTAATAAACGTGAACTTCAAATAAAGGCTGCATTCAAATTATGAAGAACGCCATAGGTTAGCTTTTATCCAAAACACATCGTTTTGGCACCGAATCAAAAACTTTTTGAACTACAGAAGTTGAGTTGAGACAGAGGCTTTTGTCACCGGACTAATCTTTACATATTTCCTACACTTATTCTCCAGATGATTTAATTCCGACGATTGGGCTCTTAATCTTTGTAATAAAAATAAACTACTAAATCTATTGGAAAAAATCTTTTTTTTTTTATAAAATATTTTAGATTTTATTTTAAAATATACGAGGAATTAGCATGTGCCTTTAATTGAATTTCTTGTTATGTATTTTTTATGTATACAGAAAATACTAAAATTAAATACTACTTAAATTTCAGGAGATATGGGATTTTGGAAATTTCGGGAGCGAGATTGGACTTGTCTGTAAAACTCTATTTAATGAATGTTCCTAGTAATTTTCCTTCCAAGTTTGGTAAATGAAGTTCTTAAATAAATGGAGATATTATTACTAGCAAAATAACTTAAAATTTCGTGACTCTACAAATTGTGGAAAATATGCACATTTGAGATTTCTAAAGCCGAAGTTCCTGTCGGCGGTTGTGCATGGTCTGAAAGGTTTAATCATTAAATGTTGTTACCAGCAAGTTACCTTTTATTTTTTTACAATTGTAGGAATATGAGGACTTATTGACTTACTCTATTTATTATCGGTTCTTAAAGGAGGCTACCTACTAACCAACTCAAGTCATTATAAAACTTTTTTTTTTTAAATTTTAATTCAATAAACTTAATACGAAGTCATATTCAACTGAAACTAATTATATATTGTTAGTCCGAGTGAACTCTACAGCTAATTATTACAAATCTTTTATAATTTAAAGTTTTTTAATCATGCTAAACTCGTTCCCCGACATTGTGACTCGGGTAATAAATTATATATGTACACACTTAGCGAAATGAAGATAAAGTATAAAATAAAGAAGCAGATTAATTGCTCATTATATATGTGTGAACCAATTTGGTCGCAGAAGAGCATTGTTATCAGAAAATGTTCTCAAATTGTCATGTTAAGTTTTCAATAGGAGACAACTCAAGCAACTAATATTTTATTTGCCTTACAGGTAAATTCCAAATATATCTAGTAACTCAAGCCTACAACAAAAACTGACTGAACAGCAACTGCAGTAGCAAAGAATAATTGATTGACAAATTGTTTAGATTATAACCAAACTGGTTTTTTTGCTATGATTATAATACGGGCTAGAAAATACTGTGGCTTTGCGGTGGAATGTTTGACAAATAAATTAAAATTTTTATCGTAACTCTAGCTTTAACATTATTGAGAATATATGGCACTTATCGATTTGTACTTGTAGTTGTATTGACTTTTATTGATAGTCTTTATTTCATCAGCCACTGAAACCAGAATATAAACGACCTTCCTGCTTAAAAATAATAAAACAGAAGCAGCTAATCAACATTACTGCTGCCGACGGTTTTTTTAATTTTGTGTTTTAAAAATTTGGTTTTCATTTGGAAAAAATTAAAACGATTTAATTGGGAAATGTATTTTAATTGCTTTTCTTTTTAAATTTGCAAGGCATTGAAGGAGCCTCCTGGGGTATATATTTTATTTATCATCATCATTAGCAGAGTCGATATAGCCATGACCATCTCTTCAAATTGTTTAGTCTTCAATGCTGAATTCCATCAGTCAAAATACAATCGTAAAGAAAAAAAAAAAAGAATCCTTCTTTTTTAAATTTATGTGCATTTGAAATAGGTCTACACTTACATGTCAACATTTTTAAAAAATATCATGTACATGCCTTCTTTATTTTTTATGGTATTTAATTCAATCATTTAAATCAATAGAAGTAAACAGATCTCTCGAAAGAAATCGAAGATTTTAAAACCGGTCTTCAAATTTAATGATTTTTCCTACAAGCTTGAAAAGGCTTACGCATTGAATATTCGCTATCATTTTAGTGTTGCAAAATATATTGAATTGTCGGTGCTGTAAAATGTAACAAAACGAAATGGTGATTATTTTTATATATTTTAATTTATTGATTTGACCTAATTAGCTTAATAATTAAATTTACAGTTCCGCTACTCCACAAGTTTCTCCAAGTGCACGCATTTAATTTTTACGTAAGAATTTCATGGTGTAAGGAATATGTAGTAAACAAAATATGGAAAGAATGAAAAATTAAATATTGTGCCGCTGTTAAGTTTGGATCAAGATAAATAATATACAAATATACGTTATTCGACTGGGCGGCATTATAAGTCCATTGAAGTTTATTTCCTTTGTATGCATGTTTTACTGTGAATTGGAATCAGAAAAGTGCATTGGTGCACTGCAACCGTATTTTATTGTTAGTTTATATTTACAAAAAAGAGAATCATAAGAAAAATTATGTTTCATATTATATTTAACTAGTATTTAAACGGGCAAGCCATAACCCAACTAAAAGTGGACTATTGATTTAATGGATCCAAAGTCCATATTCCAATCCTTGAATGCCGTCTCTTTTATGTCTTTCTTCCGTATGAATGCAACTGCTTTGTGGGGCCTTCTGTCCTGGTAGGCTTTCCATAAAACAGGTTTCTGTTTTGCCGTCCTCTAAATTAAAATATGTTTAATTACTATAAATACAATATATACAATATCAAAATTTTAGTCATCAGGAATAGTCAATTTTTCAGATTATCCGGTTACATTTTACATAATATCGATAATATATACATATTTTTTTAATATAAGTAATATAAGACAAGATTACCAAATTAATTCTATACCAACTAATATATTTTAGGAGTACTAACTGCCAGGCTTCAACTTAGAATCAGTTTACAAGATACCGACGTAAAACTTGTAATATTTACTCGTTCGAGTCCAATGTCCATTTGGGGCTGTCAAATCTACAGCGTCGATATGTATTTAATCTACATTTCGGTAAGACCTATTAATGTGTCTTATAGCTAATTTTACCAAACACATAATATATTAAAAGCTAGATCTATCAAGTCAACAGATATAGATATATATATATCTATTTGTTAAACTCAAAATATATACTTCAATACTTAGCTATTTTATATTTAGAGTTAGGAAATATTTTATATATTGTTTCATACATGTATAAAACCTGATTGTTATTATGGTTTTTTTTTTATAAATAATTTATCTTTGAGGTGTAACTTGCTTGTGTTTTAATCTACTGAATAAATTGTTATATATATGTAATCTGTTACTGTTGATGACAGTAAATTGAACCCATGATATATATTTGCTGCAGTCTTATCTTTGGAAATGGATGAATTTACCAATGTTATTTTATTTTATTCTGTGAATATATAAATAAAGTTCCAGTATCATTTTAGTGGTACTGCGTTGTATCAAGGTATGTAAAATATAATATATCCCCAAACACAGAAGTTTTTAAAATAAACTTATTTTATTTTTTATTTTATTTATTTATTTTATTTATTTATTTTATTTATTTATTCTATTAAATGAAGTGTAGCAGTGTATAAGTCACTGTCATAATTCAGTGTTAGGGTCTACTTCCTGTTGGGTTTAAAGTTTAAAAAAATGAATAAAACGATAAAGATCAATTAGCTGATGTATTATGATAATTAAATGCTTGGTGCAGAGTATCGCCCATTCGAACCTTTTCGAGTAGAGCTCCCTTGTTTACTATTACAAGATATTGATTTAAAGAGCTTGAAAACCTGTATAGTGCCGAATATTACTTGTATGATAGTTTGTTTATGGTATGGTCGGCTTTAAGCGTTAAGAATGTTCTTTGCGGTGTGTGTGATGCAGATGAACACATATAATTGGACCGAGGCAGTAATAACATATTTCGGCTGTTTTGAAGAAGAGGCAAAACAACGCTCAAGCGAAGTCTGGCTTTTTTTCCAACATCACCAAATTGGGAGGTGTTTAAGGAAAGCTGAAAACAAAGTAGAAGAGCGAAAGATATAAAAAAAACTCTTTTCGTTGCACCGAAAGTCACATACTCTCTTTTATCAGTGGATTACAGTTAATATAAATTTAAATAAATACTTACATCGATATATATTTGATTAAATTTATATTCAAATCTATATATAATAAATCAGTTGACTGACCGATAAACAAGTAATGTCGACAAACAAAGCTGCTGGACAGCTGAGATATTAAAGCTAAGAAAATTGCTTAAAGATCGTATTGTGTAATTAGATAGGACTATAAATAATAGTAGACAACCACTTATACGATTGATTTACATATATATTTATTTATTTCAGATGTGCATAAATTACGGAATCAGTCCTACTCAACAACATGATTGAGCCAACCGTAACAAGAAAAAAAATACGATTACGGCTCTCCGAGAAGGGTATTTGTATGTATGTATGGATGTGTTCATATGAGATTAATATCGACAGAGGCTCTGTGTATTTCTGCTGAGTGGCGACGGAAAGTCTTTCGGTTAAAGCAATTTGGTGAATAAGGCTGGTTATCGCTGACGGCTTCTTGAGTTTAACCTAACTTGCTCATTGTTTCGCTAAGGTGTTGGGTGCAGCTATAAAAGTCAATTATGGTGCAGATATTAAGCATGGAACGTTTACGTTTCCTCTACATACATACATAGATTGCTTTTTATACCCTTGCAGACGGTGTTATAGTTTTGTCACGACATCTGTAACGCTTTGAAGTAGACATATATCCTAACCCATTGATATATACACACATTCTATATTAATTTCCACAATTAAGCGCATTAGTTACTACATTACCAAAAAGCTCCCGTTGCATCAAGAGAATTACTCGATCAAATCATCGAACGTATTAAAATGTCATTTCAATTTAAATGAAAATGCTCATCAATTACTCTTTATGGCATTTCAACTGGTACAACACAATATTGCGTTTTAATTTATTTATAATCCCTTTCTAATAAAGTTTCAAATTAATTAACTATGCTAAATAGCTATCATAAGATAAATTTATTAAAACGATTAAATCGTATTAAATCTCATATTAAATAATGATTCTTTAACAAAGTTCCTTGACCAAAATCATACATTTTTCCTGTCATTAACTTAAATTTAAAATACAATTTAAAATGGTTAATTTTGCGAAATCCAAATGCTTTACCGAACTGATCCTAGAAGCCCGTGGTGAATTTTTCCCTTTAAGATACTCTACTAGGTTAAATTTTATTTTTATTTGTTTTTTTTTTAAATTGGGTAAGCTTATCAGTCATTTCTTCACATCACATAGATCTTATTAAAAAATACCGAGCATTCAATTTTCCGAAATAGTGTGATTACATTTATATGGGACCAGGTTAATATTTATTGTCTTCTTTTGATTTTAGCTTAGTACTCTTACAGAGGGTATTCAATTTGCTTAAAACATTATAAAACGTCTTGAAGGAAATTAAAAGATATGAATATTATTGATCAGTGACAAAATGGGAGTTGATATTGCCATGCCCTTCTGGCCGTCAATCTGTTTCGAACATTGGAACATTTCATTCATTAGTGCCGTTCACCGGGTTGGCCAACTATATATATCAACTATATAGCTCAAATTCGGAACAAGTAGTAAGATCAGTTCTTGCATGAAAATGTCATTTACCCAGTTATAATAACAAACAACATCTGAAACGTATTTAATATAATTTTGTTAAAAATACTATTTAATAGTGTGTTTTGATAAACAGAATACCTACGTCTAATTGCCTTTTGCATCCGAATTAATGGGTTTATACCGAATGGTATAAATATTTACTGTACACGGATTATAAAAATGTAACTGGAAATAAAGTTGTCATACTACATAAATCACTTTGATTTGTTTCATTTGCCATTTAATTGTTATAGTTGATTCATTAAAATTATATACAGCACAAAAAAGCGTTTATTTTTTTTTTTAGCTAGCTGAATATATATATATGCATATCTTGTCCGATACGTCTGTGAGAAAAGTTTGTTAATCATCATCTGCATGTTTAAATACCTGTTTCTTCTTGTTTGGCATTTATTTCACTTCACAAACATGTTTGTTAATAAAAAAGTATTTCGTTATGAGGAGCATTATTGCTTTGAAGGTTTTTGTTCAATGCCATTTGTTTATTCATTCAAAGTTTTTTTTTTTGCAATTGTAATAAATATTTTCAAGCATTATTGTTTAAAATATTGAGACTTTTTATTGTCACACTTTTTACAATACTAGACTAAAGTATTATTCATTTATTGGATTTTATTTTGTTTCACTTTAGTTGCTTCATAATTAAAAATCGGTATTTTACTATAAATTAAGATTTAGTTGTGCCCTAATTTGTTTACGCTTTTGCACATTTAATTCGAAAATTAAAAAAAAAAACTAGCAATTCAGACTATCTAATTCATTAAAGGATTCACTGGATAATTGATAAGAAATAATATTTTGTTTCATCATCTGTGGCTCTAAATGAATTTCTTTAAATCAACAATGCTTGTTTAAATAAAAAACCTATGCTCACTTTAAGAAAACATTTATAAGTTCTAACAGTAAATAGTTCTTATTCTCCCAAAAGTTAAATGCTATTTTGTCCATATGATAATAATTTATTTGTTGTTTCAATAAATTATAATAATTTCTTCATTATTATTGCTGCAATTCCTATAAGTCTACTAAAAATAATGTAAACATCCAACGAAGAAGCTCTTCATACGACTAATTTGATCGAGAAGATAACAAATTACATAAACGATTTTAAATGTTGATTATAATTTTCTTACTTTTATCTTTCTTTTATTTATATATTTGGCCTTTTTAGAGTCTTTTTGTTATATTTTAATTATCGATTGTTAATCGACTAATTTAATACTGCTGCAATTCGCGGTAAAAGTATAGCATTTTTAACTTGGGAACCCTAGCTGAAACTGTGTGAAATATATAGAAATGTAGCCTTTGCGTGGCCAGGAAATTTATCAATTTTTCTTTATCAATATACACTTTATTAGATGTATCAAGATTTTACACATTTGACAAAACGCCAGGAACCGTGGCATATATGCAAATCCTGATATTTCAACAAGACGAAGAGTCTAACCAGACAGCCAGGTGGATATTGTTATAAATTACCATATAATAAGAAAAACATACGCCAACACAATTGTGGTCTATACTTAATCGTATTAAATGAAAAGGGTTCCATTAAGTGTGTTTGTTTTTATCATTCTCTCGAAAATCTAAGCTGTATTAATGTTGCTCACGAGATAATAAATTAAATTAATTTTCACTCGTTGCACACAACAAAATTCAGTGATGGAAGACGGTGATTAAAATTGAATTCACATGTACATAGAAAATGCCGGCTTATTGCTGTTTGGACAAGACTAATTTATAATTTATTCAACCACTTCAAGGTATATTCCAATGGCGGTTTTCGTGGCTATCGGTTATCAAATCTAATCGATATTTGGTATATTAGAAGTAATCGATGCTTCTTTTAAGCAAACGGGCAGAGAGAGAGAGAGTACCACTCACGGAAAGACAAACTGGGGAATATGGCTAGATCAGCTCGGTTTTTGATACGTTATG
The DNA here is from genome assembly GCA_035042405.1 of Drosophila demipolita. Taxonomy (NCBI): domain Eukaryota; kingdom Metazoa; phylum Arthropoda; class Insecta; order Diptera; family Drosophilidae; genus Drosophila; species Drosophila demipolita. The sequence goes on along the minus strand of JAWNLI010000489.1, from coordinate 1,515,722 downwards.
GGGTCGGAGGTAATTCCAATATGTGTCGAGATAACTAAGCATCCCAATACATCCTGAGTTCACGCTTGCAGACATCATTTGAGCACTTTACCTTATCCGTTGAAATAGGTATTTCAGTTAACAATTAAAATTTTAAGTATAGATGTAAAAGCAATAAGATGCTTATGTTTTTTATTAATACTTTTAGAGTTTTTTATTAATTGTTTTGTTTTTTCTAAATTATTCATTGAAAAGTTGACACAATCTATTTTACGTATCTTCTTTTGAATACATATGTACTTAGAGTGCGAGTACTTTTGACATTGTTAAAAAGATTTTTTGCACAATAATTCATCTACCTATATACAGTTATTTATACAAATTAAATTAGGATTTTACTAGTACAGAATATATGATAGATATGATATAACGCAAGTATCAAAAAATTACGAATGAAAATGTAATTTATTTCAAATAAATATTTACGCAGTAAAGATGTGATAATTAATTAAATTTGTATTTTTAATAAATATTTACGCGATAAGGAATGGAAAATAAACTGACATTTCCTCGTATTAGTTAATTGAAGTTCACTTTGGCTAAATTTAAGTTTATGTGGGTCTATGAACATAGTATATATATTTATGCTACCATTTACGGATCAAGCTTTAACTCTTATAAAGAAAGGAACTACGTTTATGTACATACACATCAACAGCATTAAATTCTCACTTATACACACAGGAATAGCTTCATCCCACTGAAGCATATGGTTATATCGTTCGCATACCAGAGCTTATTCTGTTCTGGGCTTCCGGTCCTCGGTACGTTTGCGGCGGTGGTATTATCGAGAATGTGTTGCAATAGCTACCGTGTATATTCCCAATTGGTGCTGCCGACATCATCAGGAGCGGATGTGCCATCGCCAAGTCATATGTCATGGACGAAATTCCCGAGGACGCCTGAATATTGCTGGATACGTTGACGCCAGCCGCATAATGCAGGAACGGTAAATGTGCCGAAGCTGTTATCGTGTGCAGTGGAGGTAGCGGCCGCTGTCTTTGATCCTCGGGATGTGCGACGGGCAGCGCTATGGATGGACTCATTTCGGCCGATGATGTTCGCGGGTAATCGGATATATTCGTATATGAGTTATTATTGCCACCGCCGCACTCCACCACATCGATGTCGGTGCGATCGTCGTCTTCCTCGTCCTCCTCGGATATCTGATCCGGCTGCCTATCGGGTGTGATAAGACTTTCGATTGTAAACGAACGCTTTGGTCGATAACTATTTGTGCCGTGCTCCAGCTCAGTAGCTCCAATATTATTTGTGGACGAGCGTAGATTGAGCAATGTCATTTCGGTCAAATTGCTGCTCTCGACGTTCTGTCTAGGCCTATGCGCAATATGCGGCATGGGGTATTGTTGCCCCACGGCGGCGGGTGAAACACGATTTGCGGCGTGGTGTGACAAAATCGCTGAAGACTCTACGACATTCATAGTGGCACTGTTGACGTCCAACGTCGGCATTGGCGTTATTGTGCTCCCCGAGCGGGCCGTGAAGAAAAATCGATTGATATTCGCCAAGGCGGTTAGCTCCTCATTGAGTAAGTTCTTATCATTTTTATGCAATTTGAAGCGTTTTCTTCTTCGCAGCAAGCTCCCGTTCTCGAACATATCAAACGCCTGTGGGTGCAATGCCCAATAGGCCCCCTTACCGGGTCTGTCCGGTCGTCGGGGCACTTTGATGAAGCAATCGTTGAAACTGAGATTGTGTCTCAGAGAGTTTTGCCAGCGCTGTGTGTTTTTTCGATAGTATGGAAACCTGTCAGTTATAAATTTATATATATCGCTTAGAGGTAGCATTTTCTCCGGTGAACTCCAAATGGCCATTGCCGTCAGCGAAATGTATGAATAGGGAGGCTTTTGATCACCGTACGATTCACGTGAGGGCCTAGGCATTATATTTGTATTGTGGTGATTTTTATATCGGTACGGTTGTATTGTATTATTAACAATGTTCTTTATGTTAATATTATTATTATTGTTATTATTATTATTATGATTATTATTATTATTGAATGTCTTGTGATGACAAACACCATTTTAGTAACTTAAACTTTTTTCTTGTACTCAAGCTGGTAAACACGAAAGACGACTATACAGTAGCGACATTATCTATTTTTTTTTTTTTTTAATTTGTTTGTTATTAATGTTATGTAAATAGTCGTTGATTTGACATAGCAAATGTGTCACAGGCGACGGTAAAATTAAGCGCGCGAGCTCACGTCAGTAATCGCCGCACAAATACTACGCTTCTGATAAGCTGGAGCAGAGCAGAGCAGAGCAACAGAGAAACAGAAACAACAGCGAGTGTGAATGTGAAAAGCGAAAAGCGCTCTCCAAGCAGGGTTTGACCGGTCTGGCGAATTACCATCAAAAAGCTGAATACGAATACGTGAGCAGTGCTGAGCAGCAGTGCTGAGCAGCGAGCAGCTAGCAGCAGTGGCAACTGTGGCTGCAGTGAGGGTGAAGCGAAGATAACGACAGACCCGAAGCAAAACAAACGAAGGAAGAACCAGACTCACATAAAACAAAATCACTCTTACACCGGGAGACTAACAGACGGCATGTCTGTCGTTCGTTCGTTCATTTGTTCGTACGCTCGTTCGTTCGGTCTCTCTGTCTGTCTGTCAGCCTGTCTGTCGTTGTGTCGCTTTGTCTGTCGGTTATTGTACTAAGTGAGCAATGCAGTACAACAAGCAACCAACCACAGTGAGCAATGCAATCAAAATATAATCACTCACATCATTGCCCCCGTGCTCTCTCCCAATCACCGCCATGCCAATGTATCATCCCTCTAAAACGGCAAAACTTCAAAGAGCGAGAGCCGAGAAAAAGAGTCAGATTTACTAAACGAGCCAAACCAGTTTGGCCAGACCATACCATACCATACCATACCAAACCATACCATACTATACCATACCATACTATATTATACGATACGATACCATGGCAGAACACACTACACACACACACACTTTGGCAAACAAGACGATAGTATAGTAGTTGGGAGTGTCTACAGACACATGGCTTAGCGGCAGCGACTACAATAAACGACTGACTGACTGACTGTCTGACGGACTGAGTGGACTGACTGGACTGACTACACTCCACAATCGACAAAAGAGCCAGCCGCCCGGCAGCTGACGACCCAATATGAACGCGAGGTGTTGAAAAAGAAAATTACATCCACTTTAGCGATTTACTGATTTTACGTTTTCATAATCTTGTTAGTTAATTTGGATGGCTGAGAGCTAACTTTAGCTGAGAGTTGAGCCGACCTGAGCTGAGCAGCTTACAAATACAGCCCAAAAGCAACTTCTCTTAGAATGCTAACATATGTGCATATGTATATCTGTTCATATATGTGTACAGAATATACTTATATGTATGCCATTTCTAATCTAGTGAGTCATTTATATTTATGATATTACTAATTATGTATTAATAAGTTAGCTTGTAATTAAAAATCTATTCTCATCAATTTTCTTCAATTTAATAGTTTACATAAATATAACATAGTTGGCCTTTACATGTACAGGTATGTGCATATGTACATTTTGGTTTTTGTCTCATTTTTCTTTATTGTAAATACAAACAAATTCAATTGCTAAGTAATTCAAGTGTTCGTAGAGATAACAAGGTACTCATCATCCAAAAGTGAGCAAAAGCAATGCATTGTTCTGTAGACCAAGAAAAGTACACAACGAATGTGGTGTTAATAGGAGAGAGAGCGTCCCTCTCTCGCTGTTTCTCTCTCGCTCTCTCTGGAAATGCGCTCAGCGACTGCGCGAGAGAGACAGAGTGTGCCAAAGAGAGAGAGAGAGAAACAGACTAACTTGGTGGAAAGAGATGTACAGAAGCAACTCGGCGACAGAACCAGCACTATGTTAACGATATTAAATTAAACAAGGACAGCACTATGCTGCTCGGCCCTGAAATATCTATCTAGCTTTGCTCGCCTCTCATTTGCACAAAATAAATGTTTGATTTGATTGGTCGTCGTTTTGCAAGCACTCATTTATTTGTTGCTGGGCGGATCTTTGGAATTGTATTTTAACAATGAGAAAATGAATTTTAGTCATGCATTTTATCAAATTAATTACATACATATAATGACAATAATTGAACAATAACAAGAACGATCAGATCTGTGCGTCATTTCGAACTGTATATACCCTGTGCATATCTAGAATTTTATTTAGCTTTCTATTTTGGGATATTCATAAACTCGGAAATAATTGATTACGATGTTTGTTCAATTTGTCTAAGTAGTAATTAATTCAGGGGATTTCTTCATTTGCTAAATTTATACATGTAATTCTACTTATAAAGATTTTGCTCTATATATAAAATAATATACATTTTTTGGTTAAAATGTTTTATATCCAAGCAAGCATTTATTATTATATTTTTTGACAAAAATTTGAAAACTTAAAACTTTGCTTCACAAAATTAATTAATTTTAAAAAGTCTCAAATACAAATATTCGTTTGTATTAATGATAGTTTTATTTTTATCCCTACGCAATTTCTGCTTCAGACATGTAAATATTGAAGTTAACAGCACTTTTTGATTCTGCAGCTTTAAAATTGCCTTCTGACAATGGGACGAAAGAAGCAGAATGTGCAGAGATTGTACAAAAAAATATTGAAATTCATATTTAATATACTACGTATTAAAATCACGCACAGAAAGCTTAAACGAGTACAAAAATAACGTTTTTATACAAAAAGAGTATATCTTTAAAAAAAACTTTTAATAGCGCTTAAACATCCACAAAACAATTTGAGAACGATCGCCGATGTTAACGCAACCAATTTATTTAATCCAGCTTTTAAAGTACATTTAATATATTCGGTTTAGTAGCCGATGACAATTGTGAGTTTTGAGTTTAGCGAGTGATTTTGCTTCTAATGAGATTATTTTTGTTCTTCTCTTTTCGCTACCGGATAACTGCCACATGTTACCCACAAATCTTACTGATTTCGCGTGGCAGTGTTGCCATTTTTTCCGAGGGGGCAATATTTTTGAACTAAGTTCGACATATGATGGGAATTTATATCCAGATTTATGGAGATTTGAATTTAGTATCATAATCTATAGGTAATTTTATCTATACACTTTGTTTTGAATATCACTGATCAAATTCTGTTCCGAGAACAACATTTTAGCATCATATATAAATGGGGAATCAAGGAGAAATACCATTTCAACTTATATTTAAAAACCTGAAGACATAAAAAAAAATTGGTAAATACAGAAGAGCGAATAGAAACTGCATATATTTTCCTAATAATATTAAATTGAAGACAATATTATTTTTATCATGAGTGTTTTTTTTTTATTATATCGAAAAATATGACATTTATGTCTCCGCCAATCTCGCACCACTTTTTAGAGCTTATTTACCGATCAGCAGCTATATGATAATGCCATCATATCCAAATAGTTCTGACACTTAAGCTCAAGACAAATTTATGATGCCTCTAAACTTAATGTGTACATTTTTTACAGAGCCTTGCCCAATTAACAGCATTCGACTAGTTATTACGGTAACTAAATTTAGTGGTAGCTACTTACCCTTATACCGATAAGTCTGTCCGACTATCAAAATCGAAGAGTTTTTTATATGACCTATCGCAAAAAACATATAATTACGATTTGATTGATTGGACTTTTTTAATTCACAAACCTTCCGACGCTGTTCACTTCACCATTTTATTTAGGTTTATAAAGAGCTTATACAAATTTTTGATTACTTATTTACACGATTGTTAAATGGGCAGATTATTGAGCTGACAATTAAATTCACATATTTTTTTTACTTAAGCAAAGATTGATTAAATGGAAGTTAGAGAAGATAATTCGCTTATGCGTTTTCCTAACATACTATAAACATTTTAAAACGATTTTATTAACAACTTGCGAGAAATGACAAGTTTAATTTTAATCAAAACACCTATATATTTTAAATCATTTACTATCAGAAGACGATATTCTAGAAACGGAGGAATTAATCGATTAAAATTAATGTGGATTATATTCGAGAAAACACGAACAACTTAACTTTTTATAATTATATTTATCTCTAGTCGTTTTTAACACATTTTGTGATACCTTAGAAAACTTCTAGAATCTCATGTATCTTACCTATGCAGAAGATAATGTATACTACCAACTATATATATTCTTGACCAGCAACACAACTATACCGAGTCGGTATGGCAATATCCGTCTATCTGGCAATCGTTTTAAATGCAATCTTGCTTCCACTCTTAAAATTATATTGATGAATATTGGAAAGTCAGATTTGGCCACTGCCATATGAATTATTGATCGAGAGTTGAACTCTGGTGTGAAACATTTTTTTCGAATACATCCGGAAATACACTCACTGGCTATGAGTTTTGTTCTGAGTTTACTGCGTGATGGGTACGTTATATTGGGCATAACTTATTTTAAATAAATATTGTCTACATTTAATAATAAATATGATCAGCAAATATAAAATCTATGTAGATAAACCACCCAGCGGCATTTATAATTTAAAAATAAAAACACAAATTTATTGCACACCCAATTTTAATTTGACGAATTAGAAATTGTTTAATTTGTGCAATATGTTGCTGTTTTTAATTTGTGTGGAGAGCCTCACAAATGGTTAACATGGAATTCCTTTTTGTGGGAAATGCATTTTGGTAACATTTTTATTGCCAATGAGTTATGCTTCATTAATTGTATTATATCTTCTATGGTAACATAATGTAATCACAACCGCAATCACAACAAATTTCACGGTAAGCAGTTTTAACACAACACGAAAAATGATTTCGCTCAGGGTTGAGCTAGCTGCAGTCATAAATCTCTTTCGTATTTACCGCCTTATTGTTACACTTACTGTTCATACAGAGAGGACCCACCCAGTCGTTTTGACATTTGCTTGTAATAATCAGGATTTCCGATTCTGTGTGAACATACACAGACATGGAAATAAACGCTTTAATGCCATTTGTTGCGGTACACAGTTTACAGTTGTTACAATTATCCATTGTTTGGGCGAGTCAGTAGCGAAGCTAGAAGTAACCCCGTGCAAGTAAACAATAACTTTAGCCTCAATCGGAAGTAATATACAAATACCGTTAAATTTTGAATTTAAAACTCATTTTCCATTACAACCATATACATGTTTCTGCATAATACATAAATATTTTTAATTCGGCATGTCTGCTTCTGTTTAAGGCTTGATACAACTTTGATGGAATCCTTTTTGTCCTTGTCACTTTCAGATTACAATTTATAAATTTTCAACTTATATTTCCCATATGCACATTCCCATATATAATAATAATTAAAGTCAACATTTTCTACTCCATAAATATATATAAATAAATAGTTTTTATTTAGTTTGTTGCAAAGTATATATATATATATATATATATATATATATGTATATATATAAATTATATGTGTTTTAATCAAGTACTGATCCTCTTGCATTATTGACTTTTATGAATTGATTAAAGCTAAATATTATTATGCGTCAAATCATTGGGAGCCCCCCGTTGGTGTGAAATTCCCTAATCAGAAGAGACGTCAAAAAACTTAAACTTTGAATGGGGTCGTTATTGGATTGACCGCCAAAGAGTCATTGAATCATTCTATTCATAAAAATCCACTAGACAGGCTCCTTAAAACGGAGCAGGCTTCTCTAATCACTGATAACATAATGGAAGGAGAGAAAATTCAATAATTTATATGCCACGATTTGTAGGTGTATCCGCTCCTTGGCCTTGGAGAGAGTGGTCTATAGTAGAAAACTCAAGATTTGGCAGCCTTCATACCATAATTTTCCATAGGATTATTTAATATAAATCTTCTTCACCAGTAATCTCTTCACACCATTTGATTATAACTTATAAATTAATTTAAAGTGACCGCTTTATATTTTATTTTTATTTAAGAGAATATTAATAATTCCGATCATTAAGTATTCAATAAAAATTAAATTTGCAGTATGTTTTCATTATTTTTTTTTATTATTTTTATTGTTGTTTTCTTATTGTATCCTAATGGAATTTGAATTGAGGGTAAAGATAATTTTTGGTTCTTAAAGGATATTGGATATTTTGGCAACGGCTTTTAAATTGTGGTTCAATTGACCTCATGATTTTGACCAAAAGAAATAAAAATAATTGGTAATTGGTAAATGCAGAGCCTTCGGCGACTAACTTGAATGCCTGCAAGTGCAATTACTGTCACAATATAAGATATAATCTACTGTTGCGGTCACAACAACATTAGAGCAAACATATGTTTTGCGAAAATTATTTTAAAATAAATTAAATGAGATATACAAAATTCTAAATAAACAAAAAAAATAAGGTATAGCTACAAATATATTACCAGAAAAATGTTATGTATATAATAATTGTAGTGGAATGATATTGAAAAAAATTCTATCTATATAATAACTCGCTTTTCGGCAAATCAATGTTCGCCATGTCTCGTTGAGATACCATAAATTTATGAATTTTTCATACGGAATTATTTAAGTATAACTTTTTATTGCATATATTTACTAATATAATAATTTAATTATTTATTAATTTAGAAACTAGTTTCTGATTAATTCACAATACTACAAGAATCTAAGCATTTATGAAAGAAAGATCCCCTTTTTCCAGGCCACAACTACTTACATTTATCCCATATGGTCAACACACAAATACCTATATATATTTATAATATATATTATATATATATATATATATATTATATATATATATATATATATTTTTTTTTAATATGTTATCCCCGTAATGCATTTTTTTAAATCAATTATATAAATACAGCTAATTTTTTTCTGATGGCTTATTAATTTACACATCGTGTCAACATTTTTGGCATTGACAATTCAGATAATCAAAACAAACTAAAGTCAGCACTTAATTAATAGTAAACAGCCCGCACAACCATCAGTTCTTTTCCCATTAATTTTTATAACGCATTTGGACAATCGATTATGTTATTTTTCTTTGCTTAACATTTAGCGGTAACTTACAAAGCAAAAAGATGCCAAACCACGGCAATAAACAAGCATTGTGATTCGTGGCTAAATAGCCACGTTTTCAATAGCTGGTTAGGCCGGGACAGTAGCCATAAAAAAAAAATAAGAGAATTTTAAAAGCGATATTAATATAAATATATAAAAAAAAGTAAGCAATGACCACATTTGGAAAAGTTTGAAATTTGATATTAACTTTTTATTTATTTCATAAGCTCATAAAAATTTAGTTGCAACAATCTATTATATGCGTTCGGACATATTTACATATAAGTATTTTTTGTATGATTTTGTTAGCGACGGTGCAATGTGCTTTTTTTAGACGGCTGCGTAAAGAAATATTTATATACGAAAATTAAATAAAAAAAATAATTATATTTAATTAACAAAGAATTAAATTTGACTAAAAAAAAATTTTGAAAAAGGTAAGAAGATATGTAGGAGTAAATATTTACACAATTGGTCCCATATTTGTTGCATGGATTTTTGAAAACCAGGAAAAGGCCCAATTAGATCAAATATAATGGAAGTGCTAGTTCAAATTAGTTAAGATATTCATTATATATAACAATAACTAGGAATAAGCAGCTATTGTTATATTTACAGAACAATTAAAAAGGTTGCAAAGAAAAAGCAAGTGTGAAGAAATCACGCGTTGGTCAAGAGGGATGAGAAAAATTCAAGTTATTTGGACTCTGTTATTAACATAAATAAAAACAAGCAGAAATTTAGAGATACAGATTGTGCAAGTGTAGGAATGATCCGGAAATACTTCATAAATCTTGGGATAATAAACCTCATACATTTTGGAAACATCAGTTTCAAATTTGTGTAATATTTGACTTGATTTTGAAAGTGGCCATGTCTTCAGCTCAAAATCAGTTAAGAAATCGGTTTTTAAGAGCATATTGGATAGTGGTGAGAAGTTGGGCGTGTCAATAAATGAGCAGTTTCCTCTTTCAAATATCTACGCCCTGTTTATGTACAAATGAGTGTAAATGGCTTTGGAGAAATAAGAGACAAATAAACATAGTTAACATCGAGCATGACTCTATTTTCTCGGTGGTTGATGGTGACAATAAAATATACATACATACATATGAGTAAACTTTATGGGGTCGGAGAGGTTTCCATAGCAATAACGACTCATTTCGTCGCGGTGAACATAAATCCATATACTATTTGGGGTCAGAAATATAAACTTCTGCTTGTTATTTATATTTGCACAACTTATCCAGACCATATAAGCCGTTTTTAATAAGTACAGATCATAAAAGTTGTACAATCGAAATGATCGCTTTAAAGGAGATACCCCGTACCTCTGAAGCTACAGAGTTGTACTAATTGCCACTGTCGAGTGTATTTCAGACAATATCATTATAAAATTAATTCAATTGCTGTAATATCTTACTGTTTTTATGTATTTTTTTTTTTAAGTTGTTAAAGAAACGTATTTTTATATTACGCTAACAAGAGAAGCGAAAATTATAAATGTGAGGTTAGCAGAAATATATATGAATGACACTCAGATAAAATAGCTCTAAAACCATAAAAATAATTACTGCATAGAAAAATGTTCTAAATGTGGAATTATATTTTACAAAAATATATTTAAAACCAAATTTTAAGCCAAAGTAAATTCACGAGTGATGTGTTAAAGTTCAGTTTTTGCACTTACTTCAGTGAAAATTCCCTTCAGAAAAAGGTAATATATGTGTTATACTCTAATTAATTTCGAAAAGGGAAACCCTATTTTTCTTTTTAGAAATATGCACTATACGCTCTAATTCCAATCTATGAATGCATACACACACTCAGGTATAAATGGGTTGCCTTGTTGGATTTGGATTTGTCAGTGAAAACATAACACAAAGCACGAACCTGTTAACATAGGCGCCAGTCATAAAACCTTTCATAACATTTGACGTGCATTCGTACTTGAATACCTGCTTATTTGTAAGCAAAACATTAATCTAATTCTTAGTCGACTTGAGTTGCATTGAATAATGCAAGTCATGTTAAGAAGTTCATGCTCGGAGTATCCAACAAGCATACAATGGAAAAGAATATGGGCCATAATGCAATTGAATTCGAGACGTGTCGTTTCAGTGGTGCAAAACAAATCACTAAATCATATTTGTCCAAAATCAAACCTGATCCAAATGCTTAATTTGTTAATTTACTTAGATATTTCACCTTATAAAAATTGATTATTTCGAAATTGCTTATATTATTATATGCATGTTATCATTCCAAAAACAGGTTTTTAAATTATTTTATTTCTATTGAAAAATTTTAAGTTTATAATAATTAATAATATTATAAACATAATTCAATTATGTAACGTATTCTTTAAAAGCGCTAAGCTAAATACATAAATTTTGAAAGAAGGATAATAGTTCAACTATTATTAACTACTCAGTTGTAGCATATGTACTCGTATTTAAATTTCAATATTTTATGTGAACTATATTTTTAAATAAATTTAATTTATTTCTTACTAGTTGAATTTTTTAGTGTTATCTGATGTTGCCTGACATTAAATAAATAAACAAATAGCAACAACTTGTTAGTTGGTTCTAAAATCAAGTTCTTTTTGTACCTTGGGTTCTTTGTTATAGGAGTTGGGCAGTGAGTGATTGTTGGAGAACAAAGCAAGGTGAAGGTCTGGGAAAATCGCTAGTCTTCTGCACCAAGTGAGCTGGAATGATGATGCAGCTAAACTTGTTTGCTTAAAGCTGAATTAATTATGTCGATGAGATATTTAAGGCCTCTATTTTTATTGTGTATCTGACTAATGGACGGCGTGCGACCAAAGTTCTAATTATAGAATTGAGTTTTTGCTGCACTATGCTAATGTCAGAAGAATCATGAATGTACAAAGTATGAGTTTGGCTCAGAGTTTTAATAACAGTGTTTAATAGGCCATTTCAATTTCCTTTTCTAATTGTGATTCTCATAAGAAGGTAATATGTGTGTGAGAATAATCCTCAAGTATCCCGCTGAGTGTGGGCTGGATTTATATATTTTTGAAGAGATAACTTATGTAACATAGTCGAAGAGAATATAAAAATTAAATATATATTTTATATTAATTGTATTGTTTAGTAGACAGCTATGTATAGTTTATAGAATGTTCATAAACATTTTTAAACCAAAATCAATCGATTAATATAACTAATTATTATTAAATAACTATTACGGATGAAATTGTTTTGTGCCGCTTAAATTTAAATATTTATGTAATGTTTATTATTATAAGTGGAATAGGCAAAATATAAATTATAATTTATGCATATTAAAAGCAAAAACAGCTACTAATAAACTAGGAGAACACCTGAACTAAAATATATATTAGTTTGATTAAAATACACACAAATTATATTCAAATAATATTATTTGACTGTCAACCCGCAAATTTAAGCAGGTAGTTAAAAGTATAATTACGCTCATTTGTGTCTTTAACCTTAACATTTTAAATAATAATCTAATATTTTCGAGAATATACATTTTTGAATAAAACTACGTGTACAAATTTAAAGTGCTGTATCGATTAGGCTATTAACACTAATAAAGAATATATATACAAGGCATCGCATATTTTTTAATGATGTTGAAGATTACTTTACGGCTCATTGAGAGTGTCAATTTGACAGCATCACCGAATAATTATTTCGCTTCCAATCATACCACATTTTTGTTTACTGGAATCCCCAATTTTCATTGTGTACCTTACATTGGTTCTATTCTATTCTTTGTTTTTGAATGATGGAGTATTTACACTTCTTACCTTTTTTATATGTTTACACATTTAAACTGTGTCGGGGGCCTGCTGTTGCACCACCTGTCGCATAAGGGCGAGAAGATTACCTGTGCTCATAATTTCCAAACCATAAATTTCAAGAGCAAACTGTTATGTTTGATGTCAGAAGTGTAAAGATATGTAATTAGAGATACATATTGGCTTTGAGCTGTAGGGGCGCACATTTTCTCACTTTTTACTTGCCGACAGCACAGCGGCACGCCTGTAATTCGGCACTGAACCGCAAAAAATGTGTTAGAAGAGGCGATTTTAGGATAGCTTGGGAGTCAAACTCTCCTAATTCGAACGGCCACCTGCCACAAAAAAATACATACAGGTTTGTACATAGGTATATATAAATGTATATATTTCCCTGGACTTAATATAGGTTTTATAGACAAATATAAATAACATTAGATTAGAAAGAGCAGCAAAACATTGCGATTATAATAAAAATGTTAACTATTGTGTTTAAGATAACTATGCAAAAAAAACGAAGGAAGTAACAAGCTTATCAAAATAATGCAGAAAAAACTAAATTATAAAAGTGTGGTTGATTTTTCTTTTTTAGTTTTGATTTTTTTACAATTTAATACCATTGATATTATTTTATACCCTATTTATTATTATTATTGTATTTTTCATGTTATATTTTATTAAACACATACAAATCGAATTGCTTTGTTACATTTTGTAATTAGACTATGACAAGAAACTTAAATTAAGGTCATATACAAAATTCTTATACTTTCAGCAACTATTTACATAGTTGTATCATATTATTCATTTGGGGACATAATATTTAACGAACATCAAACATGCACAGATAGACTGCTCCTCTTTGACCTTCCCTCTTTAACTAATCGTCGTATTATGTTAGGTTTTATGTTTACAGTTAAGTTACATAGCCGTGAAATCGATTCAGCGGTGCTGATGAGACAATTTAATTTTGTATTCCTTCTAGGCCGACTCGTTAGTTTTACTACTACTAAGTATATCCTGCATAAACGGATTCGAGTTTACTGATAACAATAGATTTTATTAAGCAATCAATTTAGAGTCCTCTATTTCCACGATTGAAAACTAAATTTTAAGCGTCTTGTGTCGTAAATAATATTTTCGCATGTATTTGTAGGGGTCTCATCCGTGCAACAAATGTTTGACCATTTTTCATTTAGTTAGCCCAGTAATCTTTTAAATATATATTATTTTAAATTTTATTACATCAATTTAATCTATTTTTCTATTTTATTTATTTTTTTTTTATTTTGTTGTGTCGACAGATTTTAGTTGATATTATACAAATAAATGTTTGTAGATTCAAATATATTTAATACGATTTCTTTCATTTCCTCTTGAGTCTAATATATTTAAAAAAAAAAAACCCATAATCAATCCATCATTCTTCCTTAACATGCAAGCCAAAAAAAAAAAAACAAGCGAATTTCTAAAAATTGGAATGTAATTATCGAATGTACACAATGCAGTCACTTATGGGAAATGTACAGTCAACTTTCAGTAGACATTCAAGAATGTTGATAGTGGAATCAGGTTACTAGTCAATCCTAGTGTGACAATTGATTGACAATGCGAGAAACGTCAGTTGTCATTGTGTAAACATGGTGCGAATGTTTGGAATGCTCCATTGAATTTAACATTTACGTAATTGGTTTTGTTTTTTCTCATTTGCATTTAATAAAATAAAAGCAATCGACAAATATAATAAATGAAATAATTCAAATATACGTTATTTGTATTTTTTTAATGGGGACAAAACAGTTATGTGAGAAAATTCGAACTATTGTTTAAAAAGAAAATTAATAAGCTTGAAAACTTATGATCTTTGAAAACTATGATCTTTAACCGATTAGCTTTCAATTAAGCACACATTTATTTATTTTTTCAAATACTCCAACAGAATTTAATTTATGTTTATTGCAATAAAGCTTATTTACATGGCATTAAATTTACCTATTTTGAATTATGAATGTGTCTTACAGTAGAAATATTTTGTAAATCATTTAGTATGATTATTTTATATAGAAATTTTTAAATTTTGTCACACAATATAAATCGCAAGATAAACCATTAAAATACTTGAAAATTACAAAAACGTAGACAGGAACTGAATAGAGCCTGCATCGTTATAGTATTATAAGTAAATAAGTTTTCCGAATAGGTATATATGATTTATATTTTACAATCGCCGCTTCAGCCGTAATCAACTTTTGGGGAGAGGTTTTTGGAAATTATGGGTTGGATTTGAGTTAAATCTAACTGCAAGTAGCTAATCACAGGATCCATCGAGCCAGCCGTCACGCCATCTCTCATTGACTTTGCTGCAATCGAACAGTGGTTTTCCGAGCTTGTCATTCACTCGATTGTGGAACTTGCACAGCCACAAAGCCAGCTCTTTTTGCGAATTCACATTAACTGGATTCACCCCAAGTCTAAAAAAATATATTAGTTAAAATTGTAGTTTGAGATTTATTATTTAATAGGAATACTCTGATCGAAAGTCCTTGGCACAATACTCGCATGGATATAAGCGTGAGAGCACCTCAAAGAATTTTCGCATATCGCTCTTCTCAGTGTCGGTGGGATTTTCCGCATAAAATGCTGCCATTGTGTGCAGTAGACCCCATGTGGATATGCCCAGACCCACCTTGTCCAGGGGGCAGTCATCCCTCGGCGCTATCTGAGCATTAAGCTTCCTGGCAGCTATATGTTTTTCCTAGCCATAAAACGTCAAACATGTAGCAAAAAGAGCAAGCAGAGAGCGATATCGCATTTACCTTTGTTTCCTGGGTGTTGGAAATGAGGAGTTGTTGCTTGGACCAGGACTTGAAATCGTTGCAGGTGCGACAATTGCTATCCTGTTTGCTGCTTTTGTGCGCAGTGAATTGCCTATCATTTTGCGACGACTCTGGCTCCGGCTCGGATGGCTTTGGGATTGGCTTAAATTTGGTTTCAGACATATTAAAGTTGGGATCTAGCAATGTTTGCAAAACAGTTTTCTGAAGACAGCGTACAATGAATCGGGTGCCCTTGCGATTTTGACCTATCGTACTTTGATAGATGAGACGTGAAATAAATTTTTTCCACATGGGCAGACAACTGCTTTCCGAATTTGCCTAATTCACAGCGATGTGTTAACGCCTATTTCAGTTAGCGCGAATTCGCGGTGCTTGTTATGCACATCGCAGCGAGACTGGCAGGTTAGCTGCCAACAATATTTTTTTTGCTTTAAAATTGCTCTAAAAATGTTTCAAATTTTTGAATGCTTAGTGTTTAACTAAGACGAAAAATCGAAATAACATTTAAATTTGACAGTGACAAGCAATTTTGAAAGAAAAGCCTGTAAGCTTGACGATTTATGAATATTGTATGCTTACATACAAAATTTCATCTCAAAAATAAATGGGCTGAGAACTAATAAATTGAATGAATAATATCGGGGGACACAGCAAAATAATAAATTGAAAATTCAATTTAATATTTTAATTTAATATACACAAGACCAAAAAAAATCTTAGTATGAATTACTCTCATTAATGTTTTTAATATAATATATACTTAATTTTGTTATGTTTTTTGCTGTCTTGTGCTCAAGTACAAAATCTTTAGAATCCCGTCGGGATTCGTTTGCCGGAATTTCAAATATATTTTAGAGTCAAAATAAAAAATACTTCATTGAGATGATTTTTCCATTCAGGAAACAGGAGTGGGCTGCATTCGTCTAAAATCTGATCAACACAGTTTTGCAGATAAACAGTCGAGTTAGAAAACCACTTCAATGTGATTGCTGCTAAGCGCTGTCATCTATAAAGTTCAAATTGACTTTGTTAAAATCGGCTCTATCGCAATATTTACTACCAATAAACCCATGGTGATTTCTGTTTAATTGGACACGATATGTAGGAGTAATAACCCCGCACTATAAAAAATTTCCACAAAAATCCTTCTCTCCCATTTTACGTCAAATAAATAATCATTATAGACATACTATTTTGTATGTTAAGGTAAAATGCTCCAAAAATTCTTAAAAAAATTTGTGTTTGTTTAAATTTAACATTTATATATATTTTATTTTTAATTTTATTTCTATTTTCTTTTGATTTTTTTATTTTGACTGAAATTGGTCAAGATTGAATAAATAAAGTCGACCACAAAAATATATAATAGTTTAATAATAAATAGAATGAGAATGATAAGCTTCTATAATCCGAACCAACATCTGCCGTAAGAAAAGTAAGCTTAAGTGGGAAACCCGACAATGATATTTTCCGATCGGTCGAAAATTTAGTTAAAATAAGCGGATTGACACACAGAAGAGTTCGACTAAATGTAATAAGGTCGTGACCAAATTAAAATAGCCTGTACAGAAATAAACAAATCTTTTTTTGCACCGTTATTAATCTGTTTATTTATCAGCTTTATATAAAATGTCTGTAGTAAATTTCTGCAGACTTAAGATACAAATAATTGAATAGATTTATATAAAGAATGGCAATATATATTTCTATTACAATTATTATCTAATAACGTTTAAAATCGTCGATAATTTGGGTGCTGCGCATTATTTCCTCTATTTGGATGTCGGTATGGAGCATGCCTTGGCCCATTGTAATTATTACGTTGTTGATAATTATTATCCTGGTATCTTTGATTGTACGGCCTATTGTAGTTTTGATTTGAATAGTTGCCTGAAATATATTAAAATAATCAAATGATTATTCCTTTACCTATTAACAAAATATTTGTTGTGAGATTCTTATAATTTGTACTTTAATTTTCATAAGGCGACTGATGTCGCAATCGAGAGACATTGACTAAGAGATATTTTCTAGCATTGCATATTAAGTGCGCAGTTTGTTATTTACCTTGGGGTGGGGGATAATTGTAATTTCCACCATTTCTTCCATTATTTTGATATCCATTGTCGAATCTTTGTGTTCTCATGCTGGATGATAGCAATCGTTGACCACCAGGAGGAATGTAAGCCCTTTGCGAATTGTTTCCGAATCCTAAGTAAGAAAAAAAAAATTATTTATTTATTATTTTAGAAAAAACGTTTCGTATTTTGTTTATTTTTTTAAACTAATCATTTTCATCTTCAGAATACAAAAGTTAAAAAGTTATAAGCAACAAATCCATGTTCATAAATCCATGAATCCATGAATTGTTATCTTTGATCTGACCCAGAAAAAACTAAAACTTGAATATGCCCCAAGGCTCCTTTAATGACAAATCATTTATATTTTTACAGCTCGTACTGAACAATACTTATGTTAAAAATCGATTGTTATTTTAGTAGTGCAGTAAATTTTTTTTTAAGTACATATTTAAATATAAACATATACTTTGGCACTACATTGTTTATCACCAATTCGTAATTTGGGTGTTTGATGTGTAGGTAGTAAAACTTTTAGACTTTATAAATAGCACGTCAAAGTACAAATAACAATTTTTAAATTGATCATTGTGCCTTTGAATTATATTGGAAAGTCGTTGAAAGTCACTGATGTTAAACAGATTTGTAAAATTGCATTGGAACAAGACTTCATGAAAAGATCCCATTTGTTAAAGTCATTATTGCACTCAGCTTTATTTGAGATGCGATTGTAAAAAAGTAGCAAAGCATTGCATAAGATGTGCAGTCATAAAAGGTTTTTTAAGGCAGTTTGAGAATTGACGGACTTTGTTTAGTTTCTAATCAGACAAAAGTTACTTCTTTTGATTGACAATGTAGTATTTCTTGAAATGGTCAATAGATGATTTAGAGCTAATTGATTTGATGTTTGGGTATTTGTGCTTTGATTTTTTCTTTTTTTGAATTTATCAGTGAATAATATGAGAAGATTAGAAAGAAAAGAAAATCAATTTACATGATTTTCCCTTATAAAATTGAAATCAAAATCTAAAAATGTTTCGTTACACAGTAGTTAGCAATCTAGTTGCACATATAGACAACAAAATAATATTGTCAATATAATAAACTTTGGGTTACGTCTATAAGTATTTTTAATTTATACAAAAAAGAATAAACGCTGACGGCTTATGCCAAGCAGCGTAACATAACAAAATATCACTTATACTTCTACTCAGTCCATTATCAGCAAAAATGTTTTTACACTTTTATAAAGATAAGATATATTCTGTTAAATTATGATTATATTTTACCGATAACAGGTCCATTTTTATGATTGTTCGCTTGTATAACTTGTGGAGGATCCACGGCGTCGGGCAGCCTTTTAGCTAAAAAGATGTAGTTCTCATCATACTGTGGGTCCACGAAAACAGTTGTTACAACTTCATTTTTCAAAATATCAGGCAATCCAGGTATTGGCGATTTCAATTGGCTAAAATTAAAAAGAAAACAAATGTTGTTAAGTAAATAAATTAATAAGGCATAACTGTGTGTGTGTGCAATTAATTATTATTATTTTATGGCAAAATATAGTGTGTTTAAAACTTTACAATACCCATTAATGTTCATATTTATGCTACATGTTAAATACATTATTTTTACAATTTACCATACTCAAATTGCTGTATTTCCAAGCAGAAACAAAATCTCAAATTCTATTGCGCACTTACAGAACACATCATGCAATTGGAAGACTAAGTAATCAACATAAGGCTCCTTATGAATCCATAGCTGCCTTCTTTATCAAATGAATGTTTAACTCTGATACATATGTGATTTAATTCAATGTTTCTTTTAAAATTGCTTGATTATTGTTTCAGTGTTCAATGTGTTTTATAGGTGCAAATCCAACTATCGCAATCAATAATATTTCATATTTCTATAGCGAAAAGATCCGTTTACAAGGATATTTTGCAGATTTTTATTTAAAAAATATATACAAAATTTGAGTGAAATATTATGGCATTGTGTTGCCTTACGTAGAAATCTTTGCGGAGCGACGGAAAATTACTGTTATGGAGAACATTTTATGGGCAGCATTCAAGGTGGTTCAAAAGGTGAAAAATATTACAGGCAATATTGCGCAGATGGTTTTTAAAACGCGGTGTTAAATAATGGAAAAAGGATAAGAAATCCGCTTGCATATTTAAATGTCAAATTAATAAAGACGTTCAAGAGCAGATACGAAATTCGATCGACATCAAACATAAGGGATTTTTTCGTAAAGAAATCTTAAATGCATTCTACAAACAAAAACATATTTTTTATTTACTTATTAATAAATATGCATAGTACATTAGGGGCTAAGATAACTAACTAGGTAAGCTCTGCATAAGATATGATTTAATCATTATCCTATATTGTTTTACGTACGTACCCGTTTAACGCTGTGTTGAGCTCTGAATTCGAAATTGTCCCACTCATTCCATCGAATGATAAAGGACTGTTTTTGAATTGGGATTCGCCGTCATTTCCGTAGAGTTTTTTTATAGTCTTGAAATGAGGACTACTTTTACTTATGTACAAATTATTATCACCTCTTTTGTTACGTTGTACTAAAAAAAAGAATGGCAGAACACAAATATATATATATGTATATAAATATAACAAAACTATTAATAATTAAATTAATAAATTAAATTTTAATTTAAAGTTGGAATACGTTGATTTGTGAATCTAATCATTACAATTAGTCGATATATATTGATGCATACCACACAATACTTAGTGATTCGATGCGGGACACTCTTATAGAATATTGATTAAAATTCTCAAGTTATCACAAAAATTGACGACTGATTTAAGCTAGCTGAACTAAATTTTTAAATCTTCAAATTGAGCATATTAATATACCTAGTAACCAGGAACACCGAAGTCAACATTTATGTGTTAACATCGACGGGACTCATTCTTAAGTCATTACGAATGGAATGAGAATATGTTACAATACTCCTATCAGATCGAGGTTGTTGTAAATCGTTATTCATATATTTTGAATTTATGGCAATACTCATCTCTCAAATCAAAATAGATAAAAAAAAATGTTATTATAATACAATTATAAAGGCCATAGATACGGGGAACTTATTTAAATGTTTTTTTTTTGGCTCACAGCAGACGTACCAGGTTCCACAAATTGTATTCGATCTGAAACATGGCTTAATATAGTAAATGATTATGAGACGTTGAATAGTACGTATAAGCTGCAAAAATTGACACTTCCCCAATTTCCAAAAATGGAAAGTTTAACAAACGAATTATAAAAGTCGGCACACAAAACGAAATAATATGCTTTAGAAATAATCTAGATCGAGTGTGTGATCTGTTGAACATTTTTTATAATTCAAGATAAATATTTCTTGTGAATCCGTTCAAAAAATAAAACTTACCTTCCTCGTCGGTTAACTCTGTGTGGAGAGGTTTGAGTGCCCTAAAAAGCCTATTTTCATCAACAAATGGTAGCAGTGCAACTCCTTGCCAAGCAAACTTTTTCCCGTTAAGATCAATTTTGAAATCTTCTGGATAGAAATCAATTATAGTTGAGTCCTGAAAAAAAAGAATATCACCAAATTAGAATATTTAATTAATTTGATTTATATAAGTTTGATGATTATAACGTACGGGTCTGGACATAAGCTGTGCCCACGGTTCCGGAACATGTGAGCTGCTAGCGGCTGGAAAAACACCCATTAGTTGTTCCAATGGATTGAACTGAAATAATCGAGTTCAAATATACATTTAATACAAAAAACCAACTAATCCAATCATAACTACTATAAATGAAACCAGAAAATTATTTTTTTTTTAACTTACCGGCTTTGTGCCTTTTTCGAATGACGTCGACAGGCCTTGTATGTTTACAAAATCAGACGCAAAAGGCGCATAATGGTAAGGAAAATACCAATCCCAGGAAGCACAGCCTTGATAGTAATATTTGAGAACCCAACAAAGTCCACGGACATATTGAAGTGCGACAGCGTAACGAAATTGAAGATTGACAGCAGAAACATCAAATTTCGATTCGTAATATCTGTTCTTGAATCCTTCCTCCCAAAGTCGCACTTCGTCGTTATTCTCCTCCTCATCCGCATCATCTAAATTTGCACTTGTACTTGAACGTTTGGTAGCCTGCGAATCATTTGGTCCCATTCGAACAGCAGCAGCTTCCTGTTTATAATTCGTGATGATCTGATCTACAGCGGCGTTATTTCGTCCAACTGGCATTGGTCCAAAAGCGCTCTGTTCCAAAGCCTTGTGATTTTCCCGTTTCTGTCTGGCCTTGTATTGTTGCTCCCTTCGTTGTCTATCCTTGAATATTTGATCCTCCACATTGCCCAAGTCCGTCATAATTAATTGAACCCTGTCCAAATTGACGTCACCCGAGTCAGTTAAATATCCTTTGGTTTTATAAACGCATTTCTTGTACAACTCAACCAATCGATCGACGGCACCCTCTCGGATCTCCAAACTGGGTAGATGAGGTAAGAAATCGTTGCCCACAAAGAAACACATGAATACCCAATCGTCCAGAGCTCTCTCAAAGTCATAGCTAAATGGTAAATTAGGCATTTCAAGAGTTTTTCTCAAATACTCTCGCAAAACACTCAATCGGACAAATATAAATTTCACTTCGGCGCCAATCGGAACATCGGGTGGACTATTTATATTATTGGAGCCAACGGCACACAGCCCAGCACACTTGTCCATTTCGTGACCAAATTGATTACAAACGTCACATGGTCGTGGCTTATTAGGCAGAAACTCCTCGCGAATGATAGTAAAGTTCGGTTCGTGAGTTGCCAGCCCAAGCATTATCAGATCTGCATCAGCACCACAAAGCACATGGTGCGTGTTAGGATCATGATCCGGCTGTGCTCGTTGTTTCCGAATGTAGTCCATTATTTTGTGTTCTCCTTCTCCCGGAACGTTGGCATCGGATAATATAACTTTAATTGCTTTCCATGCCGGGTCATTGTTCTGGCGATCATGTATATAGTAATGCAGGCATTTACTTAATCTGTCCATAAAAGGTGTTCCTGGCGTTATACAGTTCGAGTCAAAATGTTCACCCTTCTCCTTTTCCGGTGGTAGTTTGCATCCTGAAAAAAAAAAGAACATATAAGAGAATTCTGTCCTTAAATTATAATCGATACTATTACATTTTTCTCGTTGTTCACTTCGAAGAAAAACCTTTTTTAATAAAAAAAAACAAACAAAAAAAAAGCATTGCAGTCGGGTCTAACCGCGAGATACATTGGTACCGTAAGAAATAGAACAGTGTGGAACAAGAACAAGAATCTGCTGTTCAAATTTGTCTTTAAAATTGAAGAAAAAAATATTGAAAAAATGTTACAGGGTATTTTAGCATTTATCGTATTTTCTTTTCAGTGCTGGGATGTCTAACAGACGCATACAATGTATATTTACATATACACACATATACACTTAATGCTTACCTCGTGTTAAAAGTTCGTTGCGTATGCGCTCAATTTCTAAACGCTTTTCGGTTGCTTCTTTTGCGGCGCGAAATCTTCGGGATCTTTGTTGATTCATTTTAGCTCGAGGTGCAACGCCATCGATGGCCATATAGAGGACTTTTCTGGGGCGCACAATGCCGAAAAGTCGATCGATGCACTCGAAAATTGCTATCATCATTTCTTCCTCATTTTTGGGCGCCGGCTTGTCCTCGGGATGTGTGCATGGATGAATTATGCCGTTCATATCGAGATAGAGGTTATCAAACTCGACCCCATTGGGATTTGGCAACGTAGCATCCTCGTATATATTCTTTCCCGTATCCGGATCTACTTGCTGAAATTTTTCCGGTTAGTGTAAATCATATTTATGCTCTTTAAAAACGTATACCTTGCTCTCATTGCATTCAATAATGACGCACGGGTACTTTTTGCTCAACCATCGGAAGAATGCGGGTACTCCCATTTTGATGCGGAATATTTACAAATTCTTCAGCAATGCCTCGTTTTTTTCCAAAACTGTATTTACGTACACACATATGGATGGAACACATAAAAATCGCACACCGATAGTAACTAGTCGAGGTTTAGATAAATTATCGAATATCTTACGTTGAAAGTGATGCCAATCTAGCCGTTTAAAAATATTAGGCGTAATGCCGAATATGTTTGGCTTTGCAATTCCCTGTTATAGGATTTATTTAAATATGAATTATTTTTTGTATATTTCGAACGATGCTTTTAATATAAAATTTATTAATGTTATTAAATTAATTTTATTACATTTTTTGTATGTTGATTTTTAAGGGGGGCAACAAGTAATATACCTGAATAATTTTACTTATGGAAAATATAACCATTTTAAATTATTAGGTGCGTGCGGTCTGGCGACGGCGGTGATGGTCGTGACAATCTTTGAAGGACATAGGCAACAACCTACCAATTACTTTTTACGACTGTTGAAGATTGCCTAGTTGACGCAGCTCTCCAATATAGAGTTTCTGACGCGGGCACATACAAGTGTATCTTCCAGTTTTTAAGGCGGACAGACAGTCGGCATGACTCACATTTAACAAATCCAATTGTCTGTCGTCAGTATTGCTCCCGCAATACTCCTCACACGCTAACAGCACTTGTCCTAATGGGCATGTGTGTCATACAGGCTCAATTAACTGACTGCCTGCGTTAGAAAGAGAGGGGGCGAAAGAGACCCAATTCGCCGCAAGTCTCAGGTCTGAATTTCGGCTGAATAGACAGCTACTGAAAGTCAAACTATACATTATGTACGTTTACTGCGAATGACTGCCATTAATGTAGGTTGATTAACAGAGCATGCACCTGCTTAGGAGGAAAACATTTTCATAAATGAATGTAAGTCGAGTGCCAAACTGTAAATACGAATGTTAACTTTTATGTTATGTATTAAGAAATAACAATCGCTGACCAATGTGCAAGCATATCAATTAATAGCATTGTTATATCTAATAAAATTATACTTTCCATCTCTCCTAAATGACTTTTATGTTTGCTTACATGTCGTTAAAACATTAACATAAAAGAATGTAAAAGGAACTCCAAAATTATAACATGCTAAGTTAGCTCCAACAGCTATGCTAAAAACCTTAAATTAGAATCAGAACACTGACTAAAAATTAATTACGAAAAATATGCAATCAGCAAATAACAAGTTGTTAATAATACAAAATATTAGCGAAGGTACAGTCCATTTTTCCTCCTAGCACTCTAATTGTTTGCGTGCATGCCGCTGAAGCAGTAACTAGTAAATTAATAACAAACTGTAAGCATGTAAGTTAACCTAAACTGATTTGTTACAGCTGCCAGATTTATGGCAGCTTAATTTATAAACAAATTCAAATTCGACTTATACTTTGAACAACTATATAAAGCCTCGGAACTATGTTTAAAAAAATTAAAAAAAACTCAAGTAATTATTCCCATTGGAACAATTAACGCATTCGCATTCCGAAGAAAAAAACTGCTAATAGATATCTAGGGAAAGTGAATTATATAATTATATATGTATATATGATTTTATTACAATCAATTGAAGGGATTTACACAAAATTATATTAATTCTATAAAATAATACATTAGAACATTTTGTTTGCAAATATATTTCGGCCTACAACTTAAAAACAACACGTTTGTATTTTATTTTTTTTGGGAATGTAGAAGAGCATTCCTATTGTTTAATATAAATGCATATTTACTTGCAGGCTCAAATAAAAAATGTTTGATAAATTTGCTTGCTTCTCATTCATTGTTTTGTATGTATACTTATGTAACTTATTTTGATTCGAATATAAGGACACCAATATCCTCGTTCTTAATTTTCTTTCATTTGATTTTTTGTAGCTTGTTGAATGTTGAACAATAGTTTTTTAGCAGGTGGTTTCTGGCATTGGTTTCGGCTTTTGATGTCTAATGTAGACTTTTGTCTTTCCCAGAACTGTGGAAACTTTGGGATTGCTGTGCTTAAATGTTTGAAAACTTTCTTTGAATTTTAATATCGTCTTATAACTTGTATTTTCCAATGGATGCAATTCTGTTGTCGATGCAGGTATTTCCTGGTAGATACTTTCTTTATCGTTCACATTATTTACATTGCAATCGTCCAACGAAAATTGTACAAGATTTGTTTGAGCCATCTGCTCGGACAGACGACGAATGTTTAACTGAAGTTCCTCGCGCGACTGCTTTGATATCGAGGAGAAGCTATGCCTATTCTGTAATTTATTGCAATTATTCACAGTTAGAATCTTATTGAGTTTGGACTGATCGTCATTATTATCGGATGGAACGGAAAGGGTTTGAATATTGTCATAGGTGAATGTGTCCTCGAATGGATTTAGAAATTGTTTACCCCGAGCAGGTGAAAAACTGGCAGACTTTGTTGGCAAATTCTTTTGTTGTGGCAAATGATTGATGTTACAACTATTATTTGAAGTGATAATTAAGTGAGGAGATGGTGGCGCAGAGAGTATGGATTCTTCATTTCTGTACATTTTCTGTTTGTGCATATTTGGTTTCAAATAAGATCGTTTACTTGTCTCCATCATAAAGTCATCGTTTGTACAATCACTTTCTTTTAATTTGTCCTTAGAATGAGATTTTTTATATGTTAGGACCGAATCTATTGGACGTTTAATCCAAGGATCCGCTGCTATTTCCCATCCAGCCTCACCGAAACTATTCATATGCAAATCATTATTTTTCTTTATCCACGGATCCATTGATGAAACATAGTGCAAGGAATCTGTACTTCTTTTATTTTTGCCATGCGAAGCACTCGACTTTTTTTGATTAATGCCGCCCATCATATTTGGCGAAGTCTGTTCCGATTTACTTGTTTTGATTGTGAACTGATGAGTGGCATTATGATTGTCTTGAACACCGAAGAAAGGCCTCAATTGTTGTTGTTTATGTTGTTGATTATCATCTGATGTAGCAGTTGGTACAATTATTTTTAAATTGAAATCGCTGGTTGAAGTTTTTTTTGTGAATGGTGTTATATTGAGTACCTGCCGCTGATGCGTATTTCTTTTCTGTTTCGGTGACTTCTGATCCTTAGCTATAAAATTTGTTGCCGAAGCGTTTTTGAAGTCATCGCATTTGGGTTCCTTTTGGATAAATGTCTTATCGTACTTGGGTGATTTGATACAACTACATGATATACTTGAGTGAGAAGTGGTTGATGTTAATCTTTCATTCGCATTTGCATTTTCATTTACACTGAAATGTGGTGTTTTATGTTCAGTCAATTGTTTAGCACTAAGTAATTTGTTAGCAGACTTTTGTTGAACTATTTTATTATTTATATAGCGGCCCGAAAGTTTATTTTGCTGAATACTGGAATTTGAATTCGGATGCACAGGTGAATGGGGAGAGTGTATGGGAAGTGTGGGGGCAGGATTATTTATGGGTTTAAACGTGGCCACAATCATTTCATCGGATTTTATAATATTGTATTGAGGAGAGCTATTTTCAGGTTGGGTTCGGTTGGTTTCTATTTTTTCTTGTCGCTTTGAATAACTGATATTTGATAGTTGTAAAGAATACTTTTTTTGGGCCGAAGAGGTTAGGCCCAATTTTTTTTGCTAGAGAAACTTTTCGGCCAGATCTTTAATTGATGTCGAACTGGATGCTGATAGACCTGCAAAGATTTGGTAAATATTAGATATATATTTATTGATATGTACTTTTATGTTTGTTTCTTTATCGATAACTTTTTAAGTAAGCCAAAAATCATACAAAATTCTTGTATAAAATTTTGTCCAAATTTCTTACAATGATCTTCCCTTTAATTTGGAAATTTGTGAACTATTCAAAACTAAACCATAAGATATTCAATAAATATTTAGGATTTATTTAGCTATATCGGCGTGGCAAACTAAAATCAAACTCTGATACATATTAGAAGTTTGAAATCAGTAATAAAATTTAAAAAAAATGCTAAAATAAGTAAGTTATTTTAGATTTTTTTTGTGCTACTAACCATCGTTATCATCAGGCTTCTTATTTTTGTTATTAGATTCAGGTTCTGTTGCTGTTGATGTCGTGTGAGGTTTTTGATTGAGTTTCAAGCTGGCTGCCAATGGATTAGAACTAGTTGCTCCTTCTGAAGTATTATTAAAAGCACATCCCTCGACATTGATCCTTAATTGTCATTTGATAAGTTCCACAGACAGAAATTTTCTCAACCGCTCATAGTATTGGGGATGCAGTTCAACATCATTATGACCAGCTCCCTGGAAAAATAGAAAAAATTTATTAAATAGCAAATTAAATTTGTTAAGCTTCCAAGCAGAGCAAAATCAAAATGGATGTATTCATTTGATGGGGCATGCTCAAAAATTTGTGAAAGTTCTAAATATTTAAATACAAGTGCAAAAGACTGATTACTGAGCAATCACTTAAGAGACTTTAAATACTTAGACTTTAAGCGAGTAATACGAATTGATTAGCTACTTAGTCTGAAGACCGATGAGTAAATATATATTATTCTCCATGGTTATTAATTACTTTAATTTTGTTTGATTAAATATGCCTAAGAAATATATAGTTTGTCTGAGATTTGATTCCTCTGTTGTCAGTTGAATTGTTGCATATCATTTTCTTCAATTCTCAGAGGCCGCTTTTATTAGAGTCATATCTGCCCCAAATGCTGATTCGAAGTTTTAGAAATAACTATAACAGTATGGTAGACTGCGGCAACTGGAGCCTCAGATACAAATAAAGACCAACAGCTTTAAATAAATTCTTGTCTGGTACATAAAATTAGCTAAACAAGAAGAACAGATCAGCAGTACCTAATATCTCAAAAGATCACAGAAAACACAAGAAGTAAAGGCAACATTATAATTACAGGCGCCAATACACTCCAGGCAAAAAAGGACCAAGGTGAAATAATTTGTCAGTAATCAATATAATCAGTAAGTAATCTATCTATCTTAATATTAAGTATAAGATTTTACACTTTGGATGGGAGTCTTTTTTTCTTAAAATAGTGAAATTTGGAATTTGTCGAAGATTTTGTGACTTCAGGTGTAAAACAAAGGCTTTTGCGTAAAGTTCACCTGCTCCCATCTAAATTTAATTTATTAGTGAAATTTTATATCAGTTGTATGTGTATATATGATATATACAATATTGTTCTTATATTCCAATATATCCAAACAAGCGAATATGGGTACAATGTATAACCATTATATGCATTTCATACCCTCTTCAAGGGAATACGAATATAAATAATTAAACAATTTATTTTGCGAGTACGAAAAGTAAACATATAGCAAACGACACAGTGCAATAAACAGACACGTTTGCAGCTGGCAGTTGGATGTAAACGTAATCGCTCGATGGAACTAAAGATCGATAACAAAATAAAATAAACAGAAACGATAAAGCAATGGCACAACATCACCGAATTATAAAAAACGATTTCAACGAGTTAACTTAAGCTACAGAAATAAACTGCTTATGAAATACGAAAAATAGGATTAAGTTCCGGTTTTTAAAATATAGTAGACTTTAGGTAAATATTTGTCAAAAATTACCTCTACCCAAAAGGGTTCCACAGTCTTCGGACACCGCTCGTAAATACCAATTCCGTGGGAAAAGTCAATGACCTCGTCCTCCGTTCCGTGTATAACCAAAACTGGTGACTTTACTTTAGCGACCTTATCAATACTGTGTGTTTCGTAAATAATGCAGTTTAATATGGTAATCTTTTATCTTGTGTGTTTCAATTTACCTTGGGAAAGCGTCAAAAAACCAGGTTCTTTTCGTATTCCTAAATACGACTCTCAGGCCCGACATCAACGGCGAATGAAGAATTACTGCGCCAACTTCGTGACGAGAGGCGAGATCAACAGTTGGAACAGTTCCTATACTTTGGCCATATAAAATAATGGTTTCTGGACTAATGTTTAACCTTTAAAGACAGAACTCAATTGCATAAGTATTGTTTATTATATTTGTATTGAAAACAATTGATTACCTTGTCCGCATTGCTTGCCAAGCAGCTTCAATATCTGCATAGAGATTTTTCTCCGAGGGTTTCCCACCACTCATACCATAACCCGAATAATCATAGCCAAATATATTGCAATTGATCTGTGACCCGAGGGTCAAATAAAAGCTGCTCATCTGACCCAAATCGACAGCGTTTCCATGTGAAAATAGAAGAGTATATTTTGCATTTTTGCTGCAACGGACATAGGTGCACGTTATCAAATTTCCACGCGATGTTCGCGTGAAGAATGCTTCGATTTTGGACTTTTCACGTTCCGAGTATTGCCATTCGGCACGATCGTAGAGCTGTAAATTGTATTTGATATTTGTGTCATCAGCTGGCGTCAGTTTGTAGGTCGGCTCAGGTGGCTGGAAAGCAAGTTTAGCTGCTATCGGTCCAGGGCAGGGTGGGCAGCAAAACATGCAGCACAATTCACTAATACTAAACATACTCGAGTCGTCGCTTGCCACACACAAGGGAATGTTATGTTTTTCTGATTATAATTTGTATTTTGCTAAAACACACTTCACACTTATGCTGAACTAAAAATGCAATATAAAATGAATGTCGCACGCCAATTGAAACTTAATATAATTAGGAGTTCAACTATAACAGCAAGTGCATCAAATATTTACTAATTTAATGTGAATGCCTTTGATATCATCATCATTTCAATGCAATTTTTTTATCACTCTCACAACATTTACACGAATTAATGGCCGTACATTTAAGATACATATGCAAACTGTGACGCTCCCGTTCCCTTTTGTTCAATAAACATCTTAACAATCGATATATTTTGCGAAAATTATCGAATTTATCATTCACAATATGGCTTGCAGACTTTTGAAACAATAGAATAGAACACAATGAACACTATAATGTTGACTTTTAAATTTTTTTTTTACATTTAGCCAATAAAAGTTTTTATTATTTTAATATTAAAAGTTAGAGATTGAAGAAATTGTTTGTATACTAGAAAATGCTAGTCTTCTATGCAGGTTTTTTGATTAAAATTACTCAAAAATCCCTGTAGATTAGTAACTATATTTAAATTGAACGTAATATATTAAAAACCAATTCAGCAAGAATTTAGCAGAAAGCTGTTGAGATATATGAAATATAAGAGATCAGATTTGCCGTTTTATTTAAATAATTTTAATTAATTAATGCCTGGACAGCACCACGAATATTAATAACGGTAAGTATGATAGGATAGTATGAACTTGACTCTCCGTTCAGAATTTCTCGATAGGCACTCGTGTGCTAATTGTCGGCATACCAACTCGCCAATCTAAAAAAAAAAAAACTGGTAAGAGCTCAGGTCGACTACGAGTCAACCTATCTAAACGTAGATATCTCTTTGAAATATAGCGAGTTATAAGAAAAGTAATTATAAGAAAAACATTTTCATTTAAACCCTTTTTTACCTGCACTCTTTGTTCTTTAAAATTAAGTTTTTATTTAGTTCATAAAAATGTTAATACTTTCTTTTTGGCGCCAAAAACCAAAAAAAAAATTCAAAATTTATATCTGTTGGAACAAAAATCCTTTCCCCGCGTCAGGGAATGCCTGGATAAGAAAAAAAAAACTGAGTCTCACCAGCGTTGTGTACTCAAACGAAGTTTATTCAAGACGTCAATTAACATTAAAACTATCGATCATATGGGACTTAACATGCATATGTTATTGATGCACGGTTGCATTGAATGTAAAATAACATTATTTTCAACAATATCTTTGTATATTTAAGATTTAAAACTGTACTTCGAAATCCAATTTAAACCTTCGACGGTCGTCGTTTTTGGCTTGTATTCGCAGCCAATCCAATCATTATAGCCAAATGATTTCAACGTTTCAAAAACATAATCGTAATTTAATTCACCTGGCGTGTCTGGCTCATTTCGATTTGGTACTTGAGCAATTTGAAAATGTCCAATTACATTTTTATTTTCTTCCAAGGTCTTAGTAAAGTTTCCGCATATGTGTTGAAGATGGTAGATGTCCACCATTAGTTTTATATTATCGCTGTTGATTTCCCTCAAAACATTTGATGCTGTAAACAAAATATATATTAAAAGTAATTAATTTTTTTGTGAAACTAAGAATACAAATTTATACTACTCAATATAGAATGTGCTTGATAAGCGAAAAAGCAAGTTTGGTTTTGAAAAATATTTAGAGTTCTCGCTATAATGTGAGAAAAGCTAGACCCATTTTAATTCTTTTACCCTCTACAAAAAGTAACCCATCACGGGCCACTCGAGTAATCTTAATGTTTGGCGATTTGAAAATATATTTTTTACAAGAGAAGTCTATTTAAAAAAAAAAATATCCAATCAAATATTTAACTTATTGTTTTACCTTTTTCGTATGAGTTCATAAAGTATGATGGAATGGCATATTTATTTATAGGTTCTATTACTCCAATCATGTTGTTCAATTGCAAGTGCTCAGATGCTTTCTTTAAGTTTGATACATATGTTTGAAAATGGTCACAATCCAGTTTGTTATTAACTGTGCCTGCCATCAAGTGAATTCTGGAAAGAAATAAAAATAACTTTTATGTCGTCCGGAAGATATTGTCATTAGTGCTACAAAATTTGAACAAATTAATAAGAATGCTGAAAAACAAAACGATCGCAGATGTCACTCATAAACAATATTATATACATTAAACAACTTCCCTTGTATACTGCGATTGTATACGATTATATGTATGATAATTGCAAACTCTTTCTCCAGGCATGATCAAATTATGACAAGACTACCTAAAAGCAGCTGATGCATATCGTTTGAATGAAAAAACTGTCTTGAAGGTGAAGATCATGTCTCTTCACCTATAACCCACTGCTGATCTTTTAGCTATCAATGGTTTTTAGATCACTCACTTTTTGCAATTAATAGTTTTCGCATATGCAATTGATTTGTCCAGCTGCGTTTTAAAGAGATTTTCCTCCCCTGGAACGCTTGTAGATCCAAACTTAAGCTCTTCCGTAGTGCCATCTGAAATTGGATTTCAATTAAATTTTTTATATTTATTTTCTTGCTAATAGTTCACTAATAATAAATAATAATCATTTTGTGTTTGTCAAAACAACTTGATTTGCGTTGTAAGTTTAAAATCAATTCAGCACTAAAACATTTTCATAAATTGTTTTTTTGTTTGGCTCCTTCGATGCAAATGGAACATAGAAACTAAATAACCTGCATCTTATTTAATATTATGTATTTTATGTTTGTTTACTATATGTTTATCGTGAAAGTGAATAAAATTCTTATTTAATTACGTCCCTGACAAATTGTATACACAGTTAAATATAAAAAATTACATTAAAAATTTCTCGGTAATGTATATAATTCAACGCTATTTGCTACCTGTTCAAAAAATATTTTAATGTTTTAAGAGATTGGCTCGCATATAAACAGAAAAACGATCATTTATGTACGTCTTAATTACAAAAAACACTTTACAATGTCATCAAAATATGCATCTATTAATACTTAAACATCTTATATTTCGTCGTTTTGTCGAATAAAAACAAGTTTGATAATAAAATGAATAAAATAATTTTTTAGCATTTTATTAAGAAATTGTATTGTAGTTCTTCTCGTATTCTTATCTAAGTGATTATTTTTCGACAGTTACCAACACTGATATGCACATGAATATGTATGTTTGTAAATTGACTCACCCAATGCAATGTTCATCAGGCTGATTGATATTCCAGTATCACTAATGGCTTCCTTAACTTCCTGAAGTTCGCCACTAGGATATGGTATTTCCACCGCCTGGAAACCATGCCGATGCGCCAATCGAATTCTCTCAGATATAGCTGCAGTAGTTTCCGTAAAAAGGAAGTTTAAGTTAGCAGCAAATTTTAAAGGCATGGCGCAAAGTAGAACTTGTTCTATACACTGATTTTTAAATCACTTGAACAATCACCTTCAACTAAGTCAAGAACAATCACGGCAGATAGTGAAGCATATGTACATATACATACATATGTACATGTATGAATGGATGTACACCCATTTAACACATAAATGTTACCCAATAGAACTTTTGTTTATCAAAAATGTAATTCATACATTTTGCATTTACTGTATACGTATTAAGATTCCCATGGAACAAAATATATTTTTAGACTTTAAATTGGCTGATCTAGGATGATTTCAGCAAATCATGAGACAAAATTGTCTAACATATATTTTGGCAGACGACTTTAAAAACTAATATTTTCCTAATACGCTAAACGGATATAAATTATGATATTGCAGGGTTATATGTAAATTTCCTCTTGACTGTTCTATGGAATTGCTTATGTTTGTGTGCACTGTTTTAAGAAATTCATCCGCTTTAATTTGCTGTACATTAATTGCGCATTGAATGTTTTCATAGTATTAAGAATAAAAATAATTTTGCATGTAGCTGCATTACATTTTCTGCTTAATGGTAGTAGAACAAAATAAACTTCTTAATTAGCATCAACAACAGACTCGTGTAAACAAGCCGGCTTCAGATAACAGTTTCAGATGTTGACGATTCAAAATATTAAATCTAATGAAAAAATATCGATATCGGTTATTATTGTCACTAACAGAAAAATAACAAATTCGCTCATCTCTAACCTCTCAATAACAATATAAAATATAGAATGGACCAAAGTAAAGAATTATTTAAACTTAATAGCAAGAGTCGACGAAAGACGGAAGTAAAATCGAAATTCACAAAAGTGGACTCTCCCATTGCCAAATATCCTTTTTAAATAACATTTTAAAGTAATCACATGGTAATCGCAGCTATGTTTTTGTGTGTAGGTTAATAGGCATCGTTTCACCTATTCTTATGTTGCTCAGTTGGTTTTCTTAACAGATATTATACGTACGATGCTTCAGGTCAATTGTCCTGCGTTATTTGCAGGATCCCCATAAAACCAAGTGTATGGAAAGTGCATTTGAACTCAAAGCAACACAAGCTAAATTTGGAACTCGCAAAACGACAGCGAATCGAATCCGATACGAAAAATTCAGATACCTTGAGTGCAACCAGATCTGAGCCAAAACCGCCAAAAACAAAACTTGTAGCCTCAGAGAGCATTGCACAAAACAATGACGTTAAGTTGCAAACTGGCGGTATTTCTGAGGATGCACCTCAAGCAGTTCAATTAAATACACCTCAGGTATTACCAGAAAAGTTCTTTGATCAGGAGAAATCGGTGACGGTGGCTGGGAGCGATCGTGATCTGGAAACGGAATGGATTAAATTTCAACGTGAAATCAGAGAAGCTGCTACAATATCGAATAATATAGTATCGGAAGAGCAGGATAGCTTAAATAACAAAAGACATTTAAAGGAAATAGACGAACAAATTGAAAACTGGAAGAGATTCATCAAAATCAACGACAGAAAGAATAGCATTATCAAAAAGCAACGTTCTGAAAAAAGGCCACTTGAGTTCTTCGATGTTGCGTCCAGCTCTGAAGAAGAATGCAGTGTTGACGATTTATTAGATTGGCGAATTAAGAGTGTTCACAAATAGTTTAAAATTTGTATTAGTCTATATTCGAGTTTTAAAAATTAAAATAAAGTCAAAGTTTTATTAAATGAATAATTTGTAAAACGGAAATGAAGAACTTAAAATTAATTTTTCGGCAACTGTTAGACAACAATCTCTCTTGCAGTACAAGTAAATAAAATAATTCCATTGGCAATTAAGAAATTGACAATTATTAAGGTGCTTTTATTAATATTTTCCATTTTAAACATATGATTTTAATTTTTTGTTATAAGATACTCTAATGCGTTTTTTATGCCATTCCTGACATTGAAATGGTTTTCTGCAACGATAAGATAGTCCCTAAAATTATTGCAGAGTTTATAATAAAATAAAGTTCAGAAAAACCTCAAGTCCTTCCAATGTTGAACAAATGGAATTCTCGCCGATTAAAACAGTTCAGGTAAATGTTATCAAGAAGTTGAGAAAGGGTGAAATTATCATTCTTCCCTGAAAACACAGCAAATAAATTAATCATTGTTAGATCAAGAAAATTTGACATTCAATGCAAAAAAATAAGCAGAGGCTTAAGTAAAACCAACTACCTATTAAGCTTCAACCATAACCATACCGTGGACTGATAGGCTTGTCACAAAAACAATTACTGGGAAACGAAACCAAAAAATTAACTAGAGGGTAAAATTTAAAATATATAATATGTATATACAGTATGTCCATTAGGCGTTTGGACACAATAAAAAGGAATATATTTAAATTGCAAAAAAATATTTTTTTATTATTGACCTGTATTTTTTTTCCACTTATTAATTGAATTTTCTTAAACTATTCAACAAATAAACCATATTCATTCATTTAATTAGGAAATTTTAAAAACCCGAACTATTCTTTCGTTGGGTTGGCCATAAACTGTTTGACATTCAGTTTTAATTCTTATTATAATGAAGAAAAATATAAATAAACTATTTCATATTTTGAAAGACCGCCGTTGGTAAAATATACAGCTTGCAGACGACTTTTCATGCAGATTACAATTTTTGCTATATCGTAGTTTTGGGGATCCTACGCGCCACTTTTTTTTCAAACAACATTATTTTAGTTTAGTAGCCGAATACATTTTACATATTGAGGCATATTTGTTCAACACCTTTAACGGTAAAGTTTGATTGAACTATAATCGCATATTTTATTTAAGAAAACATTTCATTTAATTTTCACTTTATTGATATTAATATTTTTAATTATACTGCCAATACAATTTAATTATTGGTTTTTTTTAAAATATCGTTATATGGAAATATGAAAAAATCAGATAGGTAATTTTTACTACATTTTATTATCAAAATGTTACATAAAAGAGTAGTTTGCGGACTTAATCAAGAGTTTCGCCAAAAGTATTACAATCTTAGAGGAATATCGATAACGTTAGTTTTGTGAAAGTGCATGTGACGGAAGTCGTAACGTGTACAACCCCTCATGCCCGATAACAAATAACGTGTGATGGCCACACTGTAATCGCCGGTTTTATTTTTTTTAGGCTACGTGTCTCAGTTGTCTCAAGTTGTGTTAAAATTGAAGTTGTGGAGACGCTTAAAATGAATCGTAGCTCGAGGATAATAAATAGTAAGGTTGCTGGCTACAGCAGCCTGATAACATTTGCAGTTCTGTTAATTGCATGGATCGCCGGTTTCTCGTCACGCCTCTTTGCCGTCATCCGGTTCGAGTCCATCATCCACGAATTCGATCCATGGTTCAACTATCGCGCGACTGCTTACATGGTGCAGCATGGCTGGTACAAGTTTCTCAATTGGTTCGATGAGCGCGCCTGGTATCCCCTCGGCCGCATTGTCGGCGGTACTGTTTACCCCGGCCTGATGATCACCTCGGGCAGCATCCATTACATCTTGCATGTTCTGAATATTCCGGTGCATATTCGAGATATCTGCGTATTTTTGGCTCCTGTCTTCAGTGGGCTCACATCAATCTCGACGTATTTACTCACGAAAGAGCTTTGGTCACCGGGCGCTGGACTTTTCGCAGCTAGCTTTATTGCCATTGTGCCTGGATATATTAGCCGCTCTGTGGCTGGCTCCTATGACAACGAAGGCATCGCCATCTTTGCGCTGCAGTTCACATACTTTCTCTGGGTGCGTTCCGTGAAGACGGGTTCCGTTTGCTGGGCAGCGGGTGCAGCGCTTTCCTATTTTTACATGGTGTCCGCTTGGGGCGGATATGTGTTTATCATTAATCTGATACCATTGCATGTATTTGTCCTGATTATAATGGGCCGCTACTCGCCACGATTGCTTACCAGCTACAGCACCTTCTACATCCTGGGTCTTCTGTTCTCGATGCAAATACCCTTCGTGGGATTCCAGCCGATACGCACAAGTGAGCACATGGCTGCGATGGGTGTCTTTGTGCTGCTCATGGCTGTCGCCGTGCTACTGCACTTGCAATCCGTGTTATCCCGGAATGAGTTCAAGAAACTCTTTATTGTTGGCGGTCTGTTGGTGGCGGCCATTGTCTTTGTCGCTGTCGTTGGCTTGACCATGATGGGCGTCGTCGCGCCGTGGAGTGGACGATTTTACTCGCTTTGGGATACCGGCTATGCAAAGATTCACATACCTATTATTGCCTCCGTCTCGGAGCATCAGCCCACTACCTGGTTCTCGTTCTTCTTTGACCTACACATCTTGGTCTGCGCCTTCCCTGTTGGTCTCTGGTATTCCATCAAGCAAATCAATGATGAGCGGGTCTTTGTTGTACTGTACGCCTTAAGTGCTGTCTACTTTGCCGGCGTCATGGTCCGCCTGATGCTGACCCTAACGCCAGTTGTGTGTATGCTTGCTGGTGTCGCCTTCTCCGGACTATTAGACGTCTATCTGCAGGAGGATGCATCGAAGCGAACCGGAAGTGCAATAAGCTCTGTCTCGGAAACGGAAGATCTCGATGAATCACTGGAGAAAAAGAGCTTATACGATAAGGTAATATAATGCTTTTGTACGTATGCGCAGTTAATGTGTCGTGATGCTTAGCGCACAGGTTAAAAATTGTCTCCTAGAGTTCATAATTGTATTTTTGAAACTTTTGAAGAGAAAAACTAATGCAAGTCAAACTTTCATCAGCATATGTTTTCATATCAGCAACTCTGACAAAATGGTTAAATGATAAAGTTTGAAAATTATTGTTTTGGTAAACTCCCCGAAATTTTTAAAGCGATGCAGCTTTCTGATGTTTATATAATATATGTATGTAATATAAATATTTCATATTTACAGGCCGGAAAATTAAGGCATCGCACCAAACACGATCCTTCACATGAGGGAGGCATGAGCTCCAATCTAAAGAGCATTGTCATATTGGCGGTTCTGATGATTTTAATGATGTTTGCCGTGCATTGCACATGGGTCACCAGCAATGCGTATTCAAGTCCCTCAATCGTTCTTGCTTTCCACAATAGCCAGGATGGGTAATTTTTTTTTTATATACAATGATCACAATACGAAAAAAATATTTTCATTTTCCTTAACCTCCTCCGTCCCAATTTATGAGATTGGTTTTTATCTTTTGACTTAGAAAAAACACGTAAAAAACAAACAATTTATATTTAGAATACAAATAAATAAACCTTTTGTTTTTCAGATCGCGAAACATATTGGATGATTTTAGGGAGGCGTACTACTGGCTGTCTCAAAACACTGCTGATGATGCTCGCATAATGTCGTGGTGGGATTACGGATACCAAATAGCCGGGATGGCCAATCGAACAACGCTAGTAGATAATAATACATGGAATAATAGCCATATAGCCTTAGTCGGCAAAGCCATGTCATCAACTGAAGAGAAATCCTATGGAATCATGACGTCTCTGGATGTTGACTATGTATTAGTTATATTTGGAGGAGTCATTGGCTATTCGGGTGATGATATTAATAAGTTCCTCTGGATGGTGCGAATTGCTGAAGGAGAACATCCAAAAGATATTAAAGAATCAGATTTCTTTACGGACCGCGGTGAATTTAGAGTAGACGCCGAGGGGGCTCCTGCTCTACTTAACTGTCTCATGTACAAGTTGAGCTACTACCGCTTTGGAGACTTGAAACTGGACTACAGGTAAGGATATATTTTCAACGGACATTGTATACGATTTCTTACATTTTAATATTGAGTAAAATGAGTAATTTTAAGTTGTACAAATATGAGCAAAAGTCATAACTCACATAAAATCACAATTGTTAAGCTGCACAAGGTATCTCTCTGTCGAGTTTTTAACGAAAGAGTTGCCAACAATATTTTGGATCTCAGTAGTAATCTAAGTCAAAGACACTTGAACGTATTGAATATGTTGATGACTTGGGTATCCTTTTTATATCCTAAACTTAAGTTTAAGAAGCTTGTTTTTTTTGGCAGCAATCGAGCATTGGGTGTTTTATTTTTCAATTCAGTGATGGGCGAAGAAATTTGACCTTTCATCACATAATAAAACACTTTATATTTCTTTTTTGGGTCATATTTTTGAATGTAGACCTTGTTTGTGGTCTCCCAATTACAAGGGTCATCATCATAAGATAGAATGCGTCCTAAACCCATTTCTGCTATTTTCACAACGGTGTTTTAAGTAATATTAAAATTCATATTTTTCTTACGAGAATTTTATCAACGAGTATTTTTCTCTTTTTGTTTATGGAACCATGATTGGTATAATCTTACACAGTTGCAAATTAATTGCTCCGAATTAATTAACCAAGTTTGCTTTTCAGTTCCGATTAGAATTTAATAAAAACGTAATCATTTCTGATTCCAGTTTCAAATCTGATGAAAACGTCACAAGGTTGTTTACAAGATCTTTGAAGGAGATCATCAGATTCTGTTTTGCAGATTTGGTTATGTTTGATTTGTGCTGTTCGAGAGTATTACACGAGAAATATCTGATCGTATGAAATATATATATTTGGTGTTCAGGTCTGTGTCCCATATTTGGGGGCTGTGAAATCGATCAAATATTGCCTGCGAATAATAATGTTCATATTTTAATAGTACCTTCGATATAATTCTCCATATTTGAAATTTAGATTACCATTCTTCCAGACTTCTTCAAAGACATTTTATACAGAATTTGAAGAAATTTCTGATAGAAATCAGTAATTTAATTGAAAAAGTTTTAAATGAATTAAATAAATAACTTATTATTATTTGCGGCACATTAAGTCGTAAACCTGCAAAACTAATTTGTCGAGTTTTAATTAATTTGAAACAGGTTAGCTCTACTGCATATAAATAAATTTGTGTATCTACTTACAAATCGAGCGATCTTCATTTTAATGCTGTAATTAGATTTTCTTATTTTTAAGCTTTTATTCCTACAAAATTATATCTTTCACACAGTTTATTTGCGAAAAGTATAAAAAATCGTATCATTGCACTAAAATTCTGAACACATTGCTATAAATACGCTTGAAATTATATAGTCTTAGGTTTCAATATTTTAAACTTTACTGCTGTTAAGTTTGGTGTCGAATTATAGTAATTTAGCAAATAAAATTTGTATAAAAAATATAACAATATCTCAAAACTTCCAGCATAGTAAAATAACATTTTTAACTTTCATATATTAATAGGGGTCCTTCTGGATATGATCGCACCCGAAATGCTGTAATAGGTAATAAAGATTTTGATTTGACTTACTTGGAAGAAGCATATACCACTGAGCACTGGCTGGTTCGAATCTACAGAGTTAAAAAGCCGCATGAGTTCAATCGTCCATCGTTAAAAATAAATGATAGGCTTGTTGCGCCAACGAACTTTATATCGAGAAAGGTATTATCATATTATAAATATAATAGACAAATCATATTCAACTATTAACTATTTTCAGAACTTGAAAAGGCGCAAGGGATTAATTCGAAATCGACCAACTGTTGTCAAAGGAAAAAGAACTTTAAAATAAATTATAAATTTTTTTATTTACTGGAATAAAATCGAAAATTAAATATGTTAGCACAACATTGTTCAAAAATATTATTAACATACATTGAATTTATTTATTTTATTAGTCTTTATATAACGAAGTAATTACAAAAATTACAGATAAAATGGTAATGCTACCGCACCGAAACTTCAAAATTTCTGAAAGCCCATACATAGACATTTATCAAGATAGAATCTTATTGAGGTTTGTCCCATGGGGCAAAAGCGGCATCGATTGTTGATTAGCTGAAATTTTATCAAGACAAAACATAACAACATTATTAAATAAAAAACATGACTGTGTAAAGTGAGCGACGAGTGATTTCACATCTTTAAAAAAATTCCCATATCGTTCCAAATACTTTGATTTGTGTGTATTACTTATTATGGAGTATCTTTAAAAAAGGATTCTAAATGCTATATATTTTTGCGTGCGAATTGTGCATGGACATTATCAAATTGACGTGGTATTCGTGAACCGGATATCGATAAAATTCAATGAACATGTATGATTAATATAAACTATTATATCAATACTTAAATCTCTAGCTTTTATGGTCTTTCTCTATCGCCTTTTGTTGCGTGTCAGGAATATATGTAGTTGTGTACATATAAAGTAAAGGCACTTTTCTATCGCCTGCAGACCTGCATTTCCATTTTGAATGTGAACACGGTATATAAATAACATACAGTATTTTTGCAACCTTAGTATATGGTCACACTGAATACGATACAATAATTAAAGAATATACTATTTATCCGACATGAGAGTAAAAAAAGTTGACTTTCAGAAGAAATACACAAAACTGAAAAGCCGCGTAAAGGATTTCGTACATGTAAGTCAAACTATATATGTATATATACAAATATATATGTACAATATGCATATATATATATATGTACGCACATGTATTAATGCAAGTTTAAAATTGGCTTGCATTTGCTTAATTGCTTATTTCTACATCAAAACTACATTTTTTTTTAGGAAACAGCATCGATTGTTGATGAAGTTTGCGCCTTACAAGCGGAGCTGGCAGCAGCTCGCTCTGAGCGACTGACCCTAATTGAGAGACTCGTGTTCCACGAGGGACTTGATAAAAGTTCCAACACACAAGATAATCTATTGAACGAGAGTCGTGATAATACAAAGAAATTCGTCGCCTCGAATTCAAATCATGCATTTGAGAAAAATAATGAAAGTAAATCGAATAATATACCGGCACTACAACAGAAGAGCTTTCCAATAAAACTAACAAACGTTCTCATACACTCCATTGGCGAGATTATACACACAAATCCCAATTTTCATACAGCACATTGGATATATCCCGTGGGATATGTAGCTACGAGGATATATGCGCATCCCAGAGACCCACTAAAGAAGTGTGTATATACTTGCAAGATTCTTAACAATGCTGGACTTCCTCAATTTCAATTGATTCCCGACAATGATTTGGATGGTGTCTTTTTCGGAGAAACGGCCAACATATGCCACCAGGAGTTGCTCAATTGTATTCAGAGCTGCATGAAGCAGCAACCAGTTGATGTCAAGTTTAAGGCGAAGGGCGAAGTATTTTTCGGACTGGCAAACCAAAAGGTGCAATCACTTCTTCTCTCTGATACGAGAATTAAAGAATGTACGAAATTCAAAGGATATTTATTAGAAAATAATAAGGAAATGCTTGAAAATGATGATCCAACATTGTCTTATATGAGTCTGCAAACTTACTTTACCCACTGACGTTCTTGTTCGAAATAATTCATTTCGTTCCGCCCTGTATGAAGTGGTAATATAATGTTTTGCCCTTATAAACTCATTGTTTTGGGTTATCTTGCGGAACGCATCGGATTATTTCAATTATGTGGAAAGATTTTCACACAAGTAACATTAAGCATCAGTCACATCTCCTAACTGACAAAATAATAATTTAAAGCGAATTTTTAGAAGTTTAAATCCTTTGTTGATTTCTTCTTACTTTGCAAAGATTTATAAGACGTTTATTTATACATAAACATAGTAAGAAAGCCAACATAAGTAAGTTTCTCAATAATAAATACATTCTTAAAGCACTCATTATTTTTATTAAAAAAAATTAAATGACAGTTCTTAAGGTTTTCCATTTATACACGATATTGGAAATTTCCGCGGTCAGGTTGATTTCCGTATTTTTCAGAATTCCGATGTACAGTTAATGCGAATAATTGTTTGCCTTCATAAATACTATTAATTTTAAAATAATATTTTGGGGTGGCTCATAGAGAGGCTATAACTATAATAGAGAGCATGCAGTCGATATTAACCGACTCTGAAATACTCTGAATTCAATAAGTAAAACAATATGATATTGGGTGACGAGTGGGTGAAACCAAGAAATTCCGATTTATAATGTAAATTATTCATAATTATAGTAATAAGTCGCATCAACTGGTGTATAAAGGATTGGAGGAGCAAAAGTAGCTCATTCTTGCTCAAAAAGTGCGGTAAATCTTGCAACAAGTCACTTTCCGGCGAGTTCAACGAACTTAACTCTCCCAGGCAACATATCTTGGCACTTGATGCCAAATTCTTTTGCAAGTGGGAAAAACTAAGTTCAGAAAAAAATAAGCCGTGATATATTGACTATCAGAAATTTTGTAACCCACAACCACTTCTCAATGAACAAGAATAATTTTAATTATTTGATTTTGTCTACTGGACTGATCTTGACTACACAAGAAAATGGCAGAAGTATGGAAGCTCATTTCAATCGCATAGAAGCAGTCGCTAAAGAAATAATTAAAATCG
The DNA here is from genome assembly GCA_035042405.1 of Drosophila demipolita. Classification (NCBI taxonomy): domain Eukaryota; kingdom Metazoa; phylum Arthropoda; class Insecta; order Diptera; family Drosophilidae; genus Drosophila; species Drosophila demipolita. Next base: position 1,471,599 of record JAWNLI010000489.1, on the reverse strand, counting down.
GATTTTGGAGTATAAAGAAAAGGATATATAGAAAAATTATGTTAAAAATACACTACCCAAAAAGCATTTTCTACATATCATTCCAATTTTTTAATTAAAGTCTAAAGATGGCCTATTTCTTGGACCCTTTCGTTAATTTCCATGAATTCACTGCTTCTATTGATACTTTCTTTCCCACATAGACAGTCAAAAAATGCAAAACGGTGTAAAGCCTAATTACGGAAACAACATATATAAAATTCTCAAAAAAATATTAAATTTATTAAATTTCACTTCAGTGAAATTATCCCATGTGTTCCGATTAGAATCGCATTTTAGGTCCTTGAACAAAATTCCTTTTGTTCCGGTTGATGTTGGTCTGCTATTGGGTTCATCGATGTTTGGTATCGATATCCTTAATCGCTCTCTCATAATTTGGCTCTATTCACTTTTTTCACAAACAGAAATATACATTTCTTTTTGTGTTTTTGTTGGGCACGTTGATTTTTCATCTGTAGTTAATTCATTATTTATAATTCAACGTGAAACGAATTCAAAAAACTTCTTTGCATGTGCTATTTTAAAACATGTACTTATGCATATATGTATGTGTGAAAAAACTGGAGTGCGTTTTCATACATACATTTGCATGTACATAAAAATAAGCATTTTCCGAATCGATGAGAATTAAGTGTTCCATTTATTGAATGCATTTATATGCGTTATTTTAAATATTTAGATGCATGTTAACACTAGGGATAAAAATGCATATGTTCAAAATAATAAGAATTTACAAAAGTATGTACGTACACACATATAAGTGTACATACATAGCTTACATCATGCATATACGCATGAGGTCTTCGAGTTTTAAAATGTAAGGTGTACATAATCTCAAATGTTTATTTCATGGTTGTATTTGTGGTTAGGGAGGCTCATATTTTTAATTTATGCATATAAACATTTGTATTGCTTATACATATGTATGTCTGCAAAAAGTTAATCGATCAATGCTATTCCTGCGGTTAATACTGAGTAGACACTCAGAACATAATTTCGAAAGATAAGAAAAATTTGTGCACGCTTAAGTCTAGGTAGGTACTTTTGCTGAGCGGAGTCTATTCAATTAAATCTACATTACATTTAATATAGCTAAGCGTTGTCTGCCGGATTTTACAACCCAAATCCATAACAAACACGTCTGCAAAAAAATTAAACAAATAATCTGAGCAAATATGTGTTTGTCAAAGGTCTAGACTTGTAGAAACGCTGGACATAAGTTTAAATATAATATGACGTTTTAACGCAGGTAAAATTATGTGATAAAAATGGAAAATCGTAATGTTCCTATTTTATGTACACCACTTGAAGTAGTTTATAATAATATTGTGTTTGATCTCGGCTTTGACGGATGTTTAATCTAAATATTGTGAACGCAGTACCAGAAATACTGACTCCAAAACAAGAAATCCACTTTCATCTGTTAATTATAATTTGATACTTATAATATCATAGTATATTGGTTTTGTGCAATTTCCGTCTTTCTGTTTGTCCGTCTGTATGCAACTTTTTTCGACAACCATATATTGGTCAGTCACGTCAGACGATTGAAATATTGGAATAGTACGTCTAGGGGGTAAAAAATTGACAAATTCGAAATTACCAAATCGATAACACAAAAATTTCACTTGTAGGTTGTTGGCGATGTCTTTCAAAGATCGACATATGTCGCACACAGGTCCGCGCATAAATCTTCCGTCGTTTTTGAGTTAGAGCCGTCAAGTAGTAGTTATGTTAAGAACTGATAACAAATTCTTATGGCCACATGCTCCGATAATCGAAAATGCCAATTGTTTGGAAAGTGTAGATCGATAAAATCGCATATCTTTCACAATTTTAAAGATAGACCCACCAAACTGGAAGTTATTTAATGTAAAGCTTGGGGAACCAATTATAAAAGATAAAATCCGGAAAGAATATTGGACCAATATATATTGGGGGTAGGCCCCATAATCGATAAAAGCATATATCTCCAGCAATTTAAGAGCATTAGATTATCTAATTTGAAAGATAAACTTAGACAGTGGCGGCAAAGATCTCTCTTTTTTTTTAATAAAATTGTACTACAATTGGTTTTCTTTTGTTGCATATATATTTAGTAGTACTTAACAAAGCTGATATATTACGACCACTGTCGACTTGACGCATGTTCAGTCCGCGGTTATACCTATTTCCACTTTTAATAACGTTATTTTGAAGGGGTGTAGTACCTGGTAAATGCGTTTTAAAAAAAACTCTGGTTTCTGCCTATTATTACTCGTAAATGAGTAATCTTTACGTTTCAATACTATATTATCATCTGGCGCCGACTTAGCCCGCTCTCTATGTAGCCTTGCCCCTTCGCCTGAGCTTGCTATCCTTTTGCAGAAGATTCGATAATTCGCCCGTTTGGCCTTTTTAATCTCCCTGTTGCAGCAGGTAGGACTTTAATTGAAGAGGCCAAGTGTTGTGAGACGCAGCCTCTGAAGGTTATTGTTCTAACAGGAATCATCATTTTTTATGAGCTTCTTCTCTATCGGGAAGTTTTCTTGAAAAGCACCAATTATGGTTTTTTTTAAATCCCGTACATCTCCCTCTAGTTTTAGGGAATTTTCGAGCTCCAAGGTCATCTAGAATCTTCCTAGTTTGTTTGTCTGGTGTTGCTAAAACCTCTTCCCCGATTCTATTTACAAATATTGTTATGAATCCGACATTGTCGAGTTCCGGCATCTTTTCTTTTCTGCAGTACTCCTCTACTCCTGGTTGTGAGCATTCTAAGTCTTTGCGAAGTATGCAGACACTTCTACCAATATTGGAACAAGCCATTAGCGAGGACCAAAAGGATAGTATAGTTACCTCCTTATCATAAATTATGCTCTAGCTGCTGGACCCCTCCGAGTCTAGATTACCTTTGAATAGGCCTCTTCAAGCTTCTCGGTTAATTTGATGTTCTGCGTCGGGTGTTGACTCGGCCTGCAGCGAGAGTGCTAGATGTGGTGGGAGCATCCAACACATGCTCCTCCTTGTGCGCTGGAGCAGGTGTCAGACTTGCTCCACCCTTTTTTTCAATAATTTTACGGGAATGATCTCGTAACGAAAGCAGATTTGGTGACCGCACTCCTCTATTGCGTTCCTTGATAGTTAATCTATGTATCAATCCAATTTTGGTTCCTCAATAGAACCAGCAGGAATCCATTAGTCCGACCCACGCTTCTCGGACTGAATATCGTTATGCAGTGTGGAATGTATATCATCTCCCGCATTGCAGTCGTATGGTACGCCTTTCCAGCGAATGAATGCCAGCGAATGAGACCGGGTTGTCCCTTCCAGATACACATAACTTCGTCTATGGTGGCATGCACCAAAATAGACAGTTCTCCTTGGCAATACCTGTGACGGTCGAAATTCGGTGGATATTGACAAGCTAGGCTTTACGCGCTGTGATGTGCTCAGGCCTGCTGTCACTCTTTCCTTGTCGCCGCTGGCCCGCGAGCATCGCCCTTTGTCCCTGGGCACACTCTCTTAGCAGTGGCCAATGGAGGCTTTATGGCGGCTCTATCGCCTTCTGTTTGTCCTCTGCTTCATTGTCTGCCCACATTCCCGCCCATTAGGTGCTGGAGAAACACGTTGTTGAGGGTATTCTACCATACTAAAGAACCTCCACTCGTCTAGGGTTGGGTTCTCTAAATGTCTAGCGACATGTTTCGCAGAGATTAAGTAGTATATTTGTATTTTTAAACCTCTCCACATTACCCTGGTTAAGTCTAATTGTAATATGTGGTCGCCATTTGCCTGAGCCACGGTAAGAGACTGAGCTAGTTGGTAACGCGGGCACCGAGCCGAGCTGACTCTTGTTAAGGTCCGGAGTGACACCTTATTCCGGCCGAGGTGAGATGTGTGGATAGGGAGGGGGTAGGTAGAGTGGTTCGGGAAGATTGAGTTTGTGTGAGGCTATGCTTTTGGGAAGGAGGCAACACAAACGCCTCATCAGTACGATTGACTTTATCGTACCCGCTCTTTTTCAGGGTTGCGATAACCGCAAAACCCGACCTGCCTTGTAGCCTTTTCTGCAGATTGAAGATGACGAAAACAAAGTAACCCCTTTTTATAGGCGACTAAATTCACATGAATTGCTCAATGACCATTACTCTAAGATTTGCAACATGTTGATTATTTCAGTCTTTTGGCCGTTTGCGTTACATATCTGTACCGTTAAAGGTGGCATACGCTGGAAGGGTATATGACATACTAGTACACTGTAAGTGAGGATATGTCCAGCAAAAGAAGTGTATAATCAACTCTTTTAGGAGACATGTCAAACTTGTGTCGTGAAATTGTTGCCTTATAGCATATTCCTGTACAATTTCTTTATCTTAAGAATTGGCCATTTTATTGCTATCGATACTGATGAAATGAACAAAGTAATCGATAAAATTACTTACTCATCTGCTTATACATAGTTTGTTGCTCCTATCTGTTAATCATAATTATTGTTTTGTTTTTTTTTATCAATTTTAAATGAGAAACAGGTATGAAAAATTAGGTAACTCTTATTTGGTTTTTTTTTTAAATGAACATTGGAACAAATGAAATGAAACAATTTGTCGCTTCCTTTGCTGATTCTCTGAACATAAAGCAATGAGTTGAACATTTAGCAGGTATAGCGTGTCGTGTAGTGATCGCGCTACATTCTGTGATTTGGGTTTCAATTCATTATTAGACATACAAACTCAATCAGCTGCTGCTGCTTGCTTGACTCTTCAGACTTTATTTCGAAAAGCATCTATCCATCGGTTAATGAGTGCGTATATGTGTCATCTTCAGTGGATAATACGGGGAGCAGGAGAGACTTCGATTTTATTTTAATTTTTGAATTATAATCAGATTGCGACAGAAAGTACTAAATTGACAAAAAGAAAATGTTGATGTAAATAAAATGAATATCTTAAACTTAGGTGAAGGGAAGTTTAACATCACAACAACACAAAATTAAGAAAACATCCTTCAGAATCTGGATTATCTAAGGTTTTAAATACATTTCTTCTCGTTTCAGGGTTGTTATTATGATTCGAAATCCTGAGGATGATTTCCCCGAGGACAATAAGGCATCTTCCCAATTAGAAATGAATCATCAAAAAGACACGTCTGGAAAATCACATTATCACATTCCAATATCTCCGGAATATTGTCCAGAAGCGGTTAAGAATATGTGCTTTCAAAAAGATTCAATTCCTAGTAATATGTCATATGCGTCCCATATTGTAAAGTCTAGTTCGCCAGCTTCAAGCGTAGAAGAATCAGTATTTAATCCAGAGTTTAGAAATCAAATACAAGTAACTCAAGGTCAACACAATTATACAATGACGCCCAGCGGCGATATTAACTTTTACAGTTTTCATGACTTGATTTCTGATCCCGAAAAAAACATCTTATCAGATGCTGAAAAGCTGCTCAGATCGAAAGAGAATGATATGTACAGCAATGATTATAATCACATACATGATGTATTTGCCATTCGCAAATATTATCATCCTCTTTTTGCTCATGGTATATGTCGCTGGCCTGGTTGTGAAATGGATTTAGAAGATATTGCGTCGTTTGTAAAGTAAGTGATTGAAAATTATACTTAATATGCATACTTATTTTGCTATTATTGCTATCCGTAATCAATTCTTGTCGAAATTTTGAAATAATATTAATAAGATGAAGGTCTTATAGTTATATAATATGTTCCAAGAAATATATATTCTTTGCATTCTATTTAATTGTTTTATTTTTAATATATTTTTTTTATATACTTATCTAATTGACAGGCATTTAAATTCGGAACATGCATTAGATGACCGATCTACAGCACAAGCTCGGGTACAAATGCAAGTTGTTTCTCAATTGGAATCACACCTACAAAAAGAAAGAGATCGCTTGCAAGCTATGATGCATCACTTGTACTTATCCAAGCAGCTATTATCACCATCGAAAGCGGATCGGAAGGTATTTTTAAGTTCATAATATTTCTTTATTATTAATAAGCTATAATGTATTTATTAATTATGACTAGGAAAAACACTGACTAAAGATAAAAATTGCACTTATGTAAAAGTAATGGCAAGCTTCAGAGGATGAAACGCAAAGTTGGATTTACTGCGTCGGAAGCAAACTTCTCAGATTTTTCTGCCCCGCATTCTTATCCATATCTTCAGTTGTTTCTGTGAGCTGCGAGCGAGAAGGTGGATCTAATTTTGTGGGCTGGTCTTTCGCCTTAGACGCTCATTCTAGCTACCGAGGCTCAGTTAGCAAGGATACGCAATCCGCTTCTACTCATTGTCCAGGGAACCCACAAATACTAAAAGTCTGCTTGCTCCAATCAAAGGAGATTGCTTGCATAACGCATGACCAGTATTCGAATCGAACCGATTTGGCTCCTTTATATTTTGCAGAGTATGTGGGAACTCGATCTTTCTTAACCTTAGAGGAGGTAACTTTCTGGCAAAGGATGTTGCAGCAAACAGTTATTTTTTGTGTAGTTCTAATATCAAAAAGGCAGCCTAACCCCAAATTGAAGCATATCTGCGACATTGGGTTTTAAATATGTGAGCTCAAAAGATATTTTGCGGTCGACGCGGAAATAAAATCTTAGAAATGCTCGACAATATTATGGTATTGGAGATTTGGAAATTTTTAGAATATATTTTTATAATTTCATGGTACCCTATTTACCCATTTTATATTTTAACATATTTACATAATTACATGTTTTATTTATAGGATGCTCCGGGAAATGATATGAATTTCTGCAGCGCAACAACTCCAATCCTAATAAATAATGTATCTCGGACTCTATATCGGTCACATTCACCAAGCTCTGTAAATCTTCCAATCGTTAATTCTGGTAGTTTGTCGTCGATGAAAAAGCGGAACCATGAAAAAAACACTTTTTCAGTAACTGGTGGTAAGTCATAGTAAAGTATTAATGTTCAAAATATAAGAAGCATAAAATTCATTTTTTAATTTATGTTTGGGATGCCAAGTAATAAAATCAATTAAAATATCTACGTTGAAAAATTGGCTAATATAAGAATATCTCACATAATTCCCTTCAGCATAAATACAAATCTATTATTTCATTTACTTTAATTATCTATTATTACACATTACCCGATTCTTAAATAATTATTTTTTGTTTTATAGGTCTTCCGTACATGCTAGAAAGAGCAGGACTTGATGTACAACATGGTAATATATTGAATTAATCTTGACCCATTTACTTAACATTAAATAATCAAAGTCTTGGTAAGAGATATTTAATATTTAAGTTTACATTACGCTGGGTTACAACCATAAGACACAGAGGCAATGATAACTCCGTTGGGATAAAGTGTGGGATCTTATTCCATTTCTGTGGAACTCGTGTGAGCTTAATCAAAAGGTGATCAATAGGTGATCAAGCGAGTTGGTTGGACCCATATTCAGAGTCGTAAGTAGCTCATCTTAGGAAATGTGTACTTAAAAAGGTATCCAGTGATTCTGCACTAGAATGAAGTAACCAAGTTTGGTTTTGGATAGAAATGTTCTCGACTTCGCTTGTAGATTTCATCTCTCATGATTTCCTCAAGATTTCCTCTTAGCCTGTCTGGGTACTTTTTGTAGTCCGTGAGACTAGACTTGTAATGAGTTCAGTGAACATCATCATTTTTCGATTTCGCAACGTTAAAAAGAGACATACGTCCACCATAGGGTGTACACTTACGGTACCCACTTAAGGGACAGGCCGCCCATAAGGTATTATCGCAAGCTCTTGTAAAAGTATCTGAGATCATGAAATTGATTTAAGCAGTTTTGGGCCTATTGGGATGGTCGAAAAGAGTCGGTCTAGTTTTCTTTTTTTATAAATTTCCGAAACAAACATTGCCTCCGACCACCCAAGGTTCTTGGTAATATTGACTCCATCACCAGCCAGGAGCAAGAGGGCAGCAGATGCTTTTAAATGGTGGAGGATTCTCTGCAAATGTCGTAACGACATCTGTAGAGATCACCCCCTCCACCAATCTCTTGATGTTTTCCTTCTCTTATCCTCAGGTGCCTCGATCTCCGAAGGGGAACTCTGCAATTATTTAGATTCACCATCAACTGATTCATCGGTCCCGATGTGGACTCTATCTTCACCACTCTCTATTCTTGGGAGGATAGGACAGGAAGCATCGTTAACACCTTGTTCAGCTCCTTTAACAATGCAGAAATTCAGATGTACTCCAACTGGACTCCAGCCTAATTCCTGAATAAATCACGCCAACGCTGTCTACGGCCCCCTTATACAGCTCCAAGGAGCGAGCATGCTATGTCTTTGTTCAAACATCTTTAAATGCTGATGGTGGACAAGGTTAATGGCTTGAAGCAGCAGACAGCTAACACTACTCACCTTGGCTGGCTTTGCGAGAGGTCTATGAATCTCCTGTGAGCGGGGACATTTTTCTGGCTTTGCTTTGCTCCTTCTTGGGCGGTACTGTACCATATTCAGCCATTTGCTGTTGCGTTCGCGCTCTGTCTCTTTAGTATTCTGGCCACGTATGTAAAATTCTTGAACCTCGTAGCTATTGGTTGGCAGTTAGTCCTTAACTCTCCCTTTTGTCGGAAGATCAGCTGAACAAGTGCTCGACTTCATTTCCACAAATGTGATCGCCGCAGGGATACAGGAAAATATACTAGTGCCGCTGGGAGCTCCGGCTTTGGGATATATAATATTTGCCAATCAAATTATTAGTTACATTTAAAGGAAATATTTTTATGTGACGCACATTTAGTTTTAAGATCGAATACCTTCAGTAGTAGTAATTATCAAATTTAATATTCAAAATCTCTTACAGAAATACAACGCAATAGAGAGTTTTACAAAAACGCAGACGTTCGTCCTCCATTTACATATGCTTCTCTAATAAGACAAGTAAGTATAAAAATTATAGCGCTTATTTACTTTCCTAGATGCCGATATTTATTATCTTCAAACTGTAGTAACATATTAAGGTGGTCTTAAATCTGATAGTATCCCGGTTGAAGGGGGTAAAATCAACACCGACATAATAATTACAAAAACAATAATTATATTTACCTTTATGATTATCTTCTTAACTACTAATTTTAGATTAATTTTATCCATTTTGAGCTTATATCCAATTCTTTTAACTTCATTCAAGGCTATCATTGATTCACCAGATAAGCAGTTAACTCTGAACGAAATATACAATTGGTTTCAGAGTACGTTTTGTTACTTCCGGAGAAATGCAGCAACTTGGAAGGTATTTACTAAACATATGAATATGCATTGATAAGTACATATATTTAGAATTAACCTATAAACAGAAAAAGTTGTATTAAACAACATCAGAGTATCAACTTTGCCATGAATTAAATATTAATGATTAAGATAGCATTCGACGATTAATCAAATAACAATTTATTAATTAATATTAAAAACGGGTCATTAGAGCTGTGTAATACAGTTCAAATTTTTTAGGCATAATATTTCTTTGTTGTGTTCTGTTAGTGTGTGACGTACTGAAATTGGCGACTCCGACCCTATAAAGTATATGTATATATGTATATATGTATCACTAATTCATACAGTGGCCATATAAGTTGAATGATGTCTTTGCTTTCCAATCCAGTCAAACTTACAAGTTACTTGTAGGAATTGACTGCAATATTATTATTAAGCCTTAGCTTGCCCGACATACCTGTTATTATTATATTTTGTCAACTTTGTTACTTTTGCTTTTATAGGTATATTAAAGATGGGTAAACAACGTATAATAATAGGCAGGTAGATAAAAATAACGATTCAGAAAGTATAAATTCTTTATCAGCATCTCTGTCCGTCCGGTCGGCCGACTGTCCGTTCGTTGTCCATTTCGTGCTTCCGTGCATGCGCGCATGAAACCATCTGTCCATGCATAATTTCGTCCACCTTTCCTTCTTTACAGACTATACTAGGAAGAGTTTTAAATTGCGTGATATGTAGACTACTACGATTTTTATGGGAGGCAGTGCCCAAACATTTTAAATTAAAAGTTCGATGGACAGTATGATGATCTCAGAACGAATGATGTGTAGAGTGTAACTTAAAAACTGTGCAGGATACAGTCACTTTTTACTTTTGGCAAAACGTGAGACAAATTTAAAAAAAAGAAATTTTTTTTCATATTTTGCTCATAAGATAAATGGTTAAGGAGACCGGAACCGATCTGTTTTTTTCAGACCTCTTTAAACCAGTGTTTCCCCTACTGATTTAGTTATTTAATGCGTGTGGTTCGACGAAGTTCCCCGTATGAATGATTCGGATGTTAGCTGAAGCTGAGTTACGAGTGTGCAGATCGCACGCAACACTATTTTGCCCCAATAGTTTTTACTGAATATAATCGTACTCTACTGTTTGTTCTGTGTGTAGTCAATTACAGCTTTAAAAATCTATCATCAGAATTCGCTGATATGAGCTAGAAAAAAATAAGGTTTAGCTGTCTGAGCGATCTTAAAATAAGTTGAATTTTTACACTCTGGGCTAAGGTTCATATCCCACAGAGAAAATGAATGCGATTTTTTTAAATTCCTGAAGATAGTGGGCAGTATAATTATTGGCATCACTTTTCTGCAATTTAATCGATGGCTTTGAGTTTTACTGGGCTGTTCTGCTATCTGTTTGCTTAGAACACTTCGGTGTCTAGTTTTTCGAAGTTCGCTACAAAGATGGACTGCGCGATCTATTATAAGTTATAGAAAAGATATATAGTCTCATTTTTCTTAAGCTACCTCTAATTGTTTGATTTTGAGCCGAAATAGTTGGTGGTAGCTGTTATGTAACCATGCTAACTGAAATCGCTTTTTCTTGGTGATGTTTTTTGATAACGTAGATTATTGCTTTTAAAATTTTGTGAAGTTGGATTTGGTAATCTTAAAGTCCCCGCGGACGTTTCTGTTTAATAAGTTTCCGAGCGCATAAGACTTAATAAGAATGGACGAGGTACCAGAAGGGCTAGTTCATGTTTGTAACTCTCGCTGGAGGTGGGTGCCCTTATTCGGGACCGGCTGCCGAGTAAGTTTGGTATCGCATTTTCCCAACGAATTTCGCAATGAATGGTAGATTTACGACGAATCTACATTCCAAGTTCGATAACTTCTGCTTTCAAATTGTGTGATAAAATAGGTCTTAGGGACTTGCATTCTCAAACGTATCGATTAATATTTGATATTCTCAAGACTTAAATTGAAATTATTAAATTCTTCGCACCAAATTGGCTAAGCGCTGCTGTAGTACAAAAGATCAAAGATAATTATTTTTATTTGTTGCATTGATTTGCACAGCTTTATTATAATGATATAACTTGATAGAGTAGGCTAGATAGATTTGAAGGCAAATTTATCCGAATTCCCTCAGCGTTATTCAGAACAGACATTATTTTTAGTAAGAAAGTATTGTATTGTTATTTGATACATATAGTTAATCGCATAGGTAACCTGCTTAAATTATAAAAACTTTGCAAATAGTACATTATAATATGAATTATCAATTAAAAAATGATAAATGCATACCTCTAGAATGCAGTTCGCCACAATCTGTCCCTACATAAGTGCTTTATGCGCGTTGAGAATGTCAAAGGAGCAGTCTGGACAGTAGATGAAATAGAATTCTACAAAAGGCGACCGCAACGCACGGCAGCTGCTGCTAATAATTTAGCAAGTGTGAAAACTTCGATGGATAATAATTTTTATATAGCTTTAAACTTTGGGTATGTTGGAAACTACCCAGCTATGTTTCTGTTTCCATTCTTTCGAAATTTACTATAAACTACTTGAAACTGTAGTTTTAACTTTTATCTCTTATTCATTAATTTCTATATACGCAATCTATTGTATAATTCTTTTTCAAATAAGTGTTCTTGAAGTGATTTAAATCAGTTAATCAAACTAATGTGTCAAATATATTTTAAAATATGTTATTATAGGATGCACATATTTAAAATGTATAATATGAAGAACAGCAAAACTATACCAGATATATATATTCTTGATCAGTACTATCAGACAAATCTACATAGCCATGTTATCCTGTTTGTCTGTTCGTCCCTGCATCTATTCGCCTGCCCGTCTGAATGAACACCTGAATCTTAGTGTCTACAAATACCTGATTTTAAACATAATCTATTGCATGATCGAGAATTGCGAAAACACAAAAAAACAACAGTAAAAACATCAATAATTATATTTGAAAAATTGAATTACTAATTGAAGCTGTAACCGCTTCGAAAATTTGTCCGCTAAATCAATTTTTGCAAGTTAATTTTTGAGAATCTCCTGCCGCACGTCTTTAAGGTAGGCGATTACCTTACAATCCGCGAAGTCAAGTGATTAAAGTGCTATGAATTCGAATGTGCTTTATTGTTGTGCGCAAACAAAACTTTTGTAATTAAAAGATTTAATATTATTAGATGTTCAAGAATGAACATGAGACGCTGCAAAGCTCAGAGTTCGAAACTAATCGTCGACTCTGATGATATAGATCTACAATAAATGTAGTCTATATAATTTGAACTTCGCGTCGGTTTCAGAGTTCGAATTTAAACGTCGAATCTGAAAAGATTTTGAAGTTCAAAGCATGTTCTGTGGCTTACAACAGAACTGTGAAGCAAATGCAAATCAAAACCAAACAAAATCATCAGAGAATATGTTGTTTGGAAAGCAGCAGGAGCTGCTAAAAATGGAGCCGTCTTCATCAGAAAAAGAGATTGAAGGACGGTCAAATAAGTTGATAAAGCTATCCAAAGAGGAGGCTAGTCTAAAGAAAGACAACTTGAAAGGAATTGACAGAATGTTAATTCAAATGCAAAAGGAAATAGAACTTGCCAAAACCAATTTGGCAAATCCAACAGAAAGTGAGATGATACATACTATGTGTGCGATTCAAGAAGCGATGATATCAATGTACGGTTTCATGTTCGAATCTGAAGAAAGTAACGATCTCTTCAGCGAAGGTGAAGATTTAATAGGGGAAATTTGTGCAGAGCTGTCGTATCTACCAAGTTCATCGAGACGGGACTCTGTGCTACAAGAGTATTGGGATCAGAAAAGATTTCTTGTCCATAAAGATTGCAGTCCATAAAAATCTGCACAATCGAACAGGAGTATACCAAGGGTAAGGAACTGGATGACAGTTTCGACCAAAGCCAAACATTAGAGGAGATCAAGCCCCGTCTACAAATAACACCTGAGACAATGCGAAAGGAGCAGAAGAGCGATAAGAAACTCGAGAAGGCTCTCCGAGAGCTACAGCATCGCGACAAGGAACGCGGAAAAAGCTACGACAAGATAAAGGAGCTCGAGTGTCAGCTAAAAAAGGAGTATGGAGAGCGAGCACAGCTGCTGCGCGAAAAATATGAATTAGAACACAGACTTAGCTCCATCGAGATTCGTCATCGTGTGGATAGTGATGCCAAAGAGGCACTGATCCAAAAGCTGCGGCGCGATTTGGAAGAAAGCAAGGCACTTCTAAAGGATGCGCAAACGCAGCTAGAGCGACTCAAGGCGGATACACCCGGCAAGGCACAAATCAGGCAGTTGCGTAATCAGCTTAAAAATGCTGAGACTACACGCACTTTAGCCCAAAAAGCTCGCCAGACCGCAGAGGAGGAGCTTGCCGAGGTTCAGACCATGCTTGAGAAGTCGCATGTGGCTCACAACGATGCTGAGGAACGTGCTTTTGCGGCGTACAGCGATTGCGCCGTACTGCAGGCTCAGATTGTGGAGAACAAATACGAGCTGAGCGAGCTGATTAAGAAGTACAGCGCCACCGTCGAGCAAGTAGTGGAACTGCAACACAAACTGGAAAACGAACCAAAAATGAATGATCCCTCCATTCTTGTTATGTCAAAACATTTGGAGTCCCGCACCAAGGAGAAGCAGCCGCGGTTAGGACTGGAGCAAGCTACGCGTGAATGTCTTGAGGTGCAAGTAAGCCGATACAAGGAGTCGCTAGAGGAGCTGCAGAACGCTGTGACAAGGAGAGCGAGCAGCTTGACGGCAGCCGTTCATATTGGGAATTCATCCCACAATTTACAGGAAGAAAGCAGAGCCTGGCACTTTATTCCCCCGGGCAGTCCCCACCTGGGAAGATTACGGGAACCGAGAGTTATACACTTTAAACGTATCCTGCGAAACAAGAGCTGCACCTATAAAGAGTATTCAGCGATGTTATGTCGCAGGGCAGTGCTGAACTCGCGGCTTCATATGTGTTTAGGTTTAAGATTTTTGTATAAAATAAAGAAATGCTCATCAGAGCGATCAGTTCGATTCTAAACGTCGTCTCATCGTGTTGACTACACCCTATACGTGTTTCACACATTAGATAATGTCGTAAATATAGACGTCTTCGAAATATTATGTTATATATATTTCGGATCAGAATCACTAGCGGAGTGAATATAAACATGTCCGTCTGTCTATCTCTACATCCCTCAGTCTATCTATCGGTCTGTCCGTCAGTTTCCGTCCATCTGTCTGTTTCTTCTTCGAAATATTTTTTTTAATATATATTTTGGATGGATGGATTTTGGATGGATAAACAAGTCCGTCTGTCTGTATATCCGTATGTCTATCTCTATATCCTTCTGTCTATCTATCAGTCTGTCTGTCAGTCCCTGTTCATATGCCTGTTTCTATAAGTCCTTGTTCTTCGGTTTCGAAGCTATATTGATTCCCAATATTAATTCTTGATTCGGATCAACAACAGACTCGGTATAGTAATGCCAGGCTGTCCGACCGTATATCTATCTATCTATCCGTCAGTTTGTCTGTCCGTCCGCTTGTCTGTCCGTCCGTGTGAGTGTCCGTCCGTTTGTCTGTCCGACCGTACATCTGTCATCGGTCTGTCCGTCAGTCCCCGTCCATACATATGTTTCTATACGTCCTTGTTCTTCGGGTTTGAAGCTATATTGATTCCCAATATTAATTCTTGATTCGGATCAACAGCAGAGTCGATATATTAATGCCAGACTGTCCGTCCGTATATCTATCTATCTGTCCGTCCGTATGTCTGTCCGTCCGTTTGTCTGTCCGTCCGTTTGTCTGTCCGTCCGTTTGTCTGTCCGTCCGTTTGTCTTTCCCACCGTCCATCTGATTATGGGTCTGTCCGTCAGTCTCCGTCCATATGTCTGTTTCTATACGTCCTTGTTCTTTGGTTTTGAAGCTATATTGATTACCAACAACAGAGTCGATATAGTAATGCAAGACTGTCGGTCCGTTTATCTATCTATCTGTCCGTCCGTTTATCTATCTATCTGTCCGTCCGTATATCTATCTATTTGTTCGTCCGTTTGTCTTTCCGTCCGTGTGTCTTTCCGTCTATTCGTCAGTCCGTCCGTGTGTCTGTCCGTCCGTTTGTCTGCCGACCGTCCATCTGTCCGTCTATATGAACACGCCGATCTCTAAAACTATAAAACCTTTATACTTTAATATTGGCAGTTAAATAATTCTAAAATAAAAAAAGATAAGTCGTAGGGAAGGGCTCGTAGCAGTACACTAGAGCATTGCGAATTTTACTTGCAGATACTAACATTAAAGTTAACCGTAGTTAGAGATGGCATGAGGCACCAGAAACTGAATAGGTTTGCACCAAACAAATTAAATTTGATAAATGCCGCTATTTTCACCAATACCGTCATCTACTGCACGCCTAGTTTCGCCTAATTTATTGAGAGACTGCGACCAAGCTCAAGCACTGGAGTTTTCGGCGTTCAACACAAAATGGAAAGCACTCGCATAACGTAATCATTACGCTGGCAAAGTGGCTTAAATTCAACAAAAAAGTGAAAAACCCATAATGGGAACTTTTGCTGCTAAACCACTTCAATTTCATCGATATTGTCAGGATAAAGAAAACAGTCTAATCCAGAATAATTATGTTGAGAATACATTATAATTTCAACGCAGCAATTTGCTATTTGAGCAGATTGTAGAATAATAACTATCCTGCAATATATATATAGACGCTTTTCAAGTATTCTATTGAGATTGGTCAGACGTCCTCCCTAATAATACAAATAATTCAAAGTAGCTGACGATCAACATCTTACGTCTGATGTACGCCCAATAGTTAGACATAATTGCAACTTCTTTCGGATCCCACCAGTCATAGTTTTAACTTAGAATAATAAAATATAAATAAAATATTAAATTGTAAATATATTATGTATTATAGCTTATAAGAAGACGTCTATTGTTTAATAAACAAGCACAAAGTATGACCATAATTTTGGTTTAATCTCTTTGATATTAAAATTAACAAAATTCTTGTCTTATCAGGATTTATTACTTTTAATAACGATATACATTGGTGGAAATACAACACATTTAAGCTAATTTTTGGGTGGGTAATATTTTAATGATTATAAATTTTCCTATTCCGTCTGTGTGTCGCCCTTCTCTCTGTGAGATTTTTTCTGGTCGGCATAGTCTAGTCAAGCCTACTGTATCTTTATTTCTTTGTGCAGAGTGTTATAATATGGAAGAAATCTTGCATCCGCTTATTTGTCGTATGTCTGTTGTAAAAAATGAAAAGATTAAAATTTAATTTTACATTTAAAACACTTCATTAAAATGTATTTTCTTGACTTGAAAAACTTATATGCAAACTTAACATATTCAGAATGTTCTTAATGCTGTTTGCTTTTTGTTTTACATAAATATTAAATGTATATTGAAACAAATCTCTCACATTTTTGAAAGTCTTATGGTATGGTTAATATGGTAGATGTCCTTCAATGATGGACGTTTTGCATGTTGTGACATATTTTTTCATTAAATTCAAAACATAAAATGATAAATGCCCCACATTAAATACCTTTATTCTTCCTAACAGCGATTTCAATACCTTTACTTTACGTGACAACGCTTTATTTAAGAGAGTAGTGTTTATCTGAAACTCTTTAAAAATAGCTATGACAGAGTTTCCATTGCGGCGTATTATTGAGGCAAACATCCGTTTTCGATTCCCACCTCTTCTTCTGCTTTAGAAACTTGAAGCCATTCTTTGCATAACCAATTGCTTTCGACTTATTGCAATAATATTTACTTTATATACATTATGCATGACTTAAATGTATTTAAAAAAAAATTAATTTTAAGTCAAAGCTAAATTTGGTTGTCTTACAAAATAACAACAATATTATCCTAAAGTAAATATCCTAAAGCAGTATAAATTCTTAAATCCATATAGTCAAGTTCGTCTTTCTGCTTCGAATTATTGAGGAATTTTATTTATAATTATTTCTGCAATATTTTTAGAGATTATCTTAAATTTTTTTTATATATAAAAAAATAATTAAAATAAAATAAAAATCCTTGATTTTCTCTGACTATGCACATTTTACTTTTGCATTGTCCGATAATTTTTTGGTCCGTGCGTCTATTTCTCTTTTAACTAAACTTATCACATTACATTGTTGTGGAGTGTACTTAAATTATATCTTCAAAATCAAAAATGTCCGTCTGCTTCGAGTGCGAATCTACTCAATAATTTTAGGTCCGTGTGTCTAAAGTAGAGCAAAATTTCCGCATGCATCTGTTAGCTTGAAATCAAGATAGATATATTCTTGCTCAGCAGCAATAGTCGTGTCGATATACCAGGTCCTGCAGGCTTTGGTATTTCTATCAATCTTTATGCAGGTATTGGAAATACCGTGTGGTACGCAGAAATGAATTCGTTTAGTCTCCTGGATTTCTTTGTTGTAGTCCTTGAGTTGCACAATATCTATCCAAGCTGTAGCCGATCTTTTTTGATTTCTTCTTAGGATATAGGAACTTTCTTTTAAAACAATTTAACTCTATTATCTCATTTTATAATGTTTCAGAAAAGGTAGTTCATAATATAATCCTTTAGAAGCGTTGGTCAAACACATTAATTCTGATTCCCCATTAAAGATAGCAAGATCCTTTTCTAATTACTTAGCAGGTCATTATTTAGGTTAATAAATTTAAAACACAATATACCTGAAAGCTGTTTAATTTAAGATTACCCATTATTTATTTGTCAACCGTTTGATAAGAGATATTAATAAGCCTTCCCGTGCTGATTTAAGAGACAACCAATTTTAAGCAATGTTCTATACCCAATAGCTCAAATCAGATATAAGATCTAATGAAAATATTTCAGGGAAATGTAAATAAAATATTGTAGCTAACTAAATGTTTCTGTATATATTAGAGTCTTCTAATTTAACCCTTGGACATAGGGCTCTATATTAATCTCTGAAGTTAACAAAAAATAATTTTATATTCGTTTTCTGATGTGAGTCAAAAAAATGATAGTAGTATCAAATAGCATAAGTTAGAGAAAAGTAAAATGCAGATTCTTGATGTAAGTATGATATAAATGATAGGACAAGGTAATGTTATTCACAGCAACAAGATTATAAAGATCTTAGGTCTTATATGTGTTTTTTTGAAAGCAACTAGTGCAAAGCTTGATTAATAGATTACCCGACATATCTTAAATATGTATTGACCCCTCCCCGCAATAACAAGTGATCAGTAAAAATATTGGGACATTTAAAAAAAAAGAATAATAGTAAACTGCACCTTACAAATTTCAAGACCCTTAAGGTAATATATTTGCAAAGATATTATCTATTTAAAACATTATACTCAACAAAATTATTTTATTCATTAATTTATTAAATGTACTTTAATTCTATTTTACAACTCTTCAAATAATGGCTTTCCTGGCATCTAAATAATTTTTTTTTGGAACATTTTACTATTATACATTACGTAAATTAATTGATAATACCATAGAATGCTATTCGAACGAATTTATCTTTACATAAATGTTTTGTACGTTACGAAGATGACTTTGGCTCTTTTTGGATGGTTGATGATAATGAGTTCATAAAAAGACGTCATTTATCCCGTGGTCGTCCTCGCAAATATGAACCGTCTTCATCACCCATTTCAAATAATTCGGAATGCGCTATTCCAACTAACAAAGAATCTTGTGATAACTGCTATCAGTCTTGTAATAATCTAGTCAATGATCCCGAACACAAAACAGAAATCACCGACACAGTCGAAATAAGTGCCAAAAATAGTTCAAGCTTCTTCAATGGAAGCCGAAGCAAAAAGGACACTAAAATCATAGATGAGAACTTATATGTTAACGACTGTTTAGGCAGAAGTTCCAAAGCTATTGCAAATTCGGAGGCACTGGTTTCGGCAACTAACGACTTTATTAGTATCGAAGATGGTGTTACCACAATGTTTGAAAACAATTTGAATAATTTTTACCGTTAGCCTTGATGATATGTATATCCGAACACTTAAATGCATTGCTGTTTATTCATTCCGGAAAATATGTTCATTTACTAGTTCTTTGAGTTTAAGGCTCAAACAAATGGTCAGTTGGGATTCGGCACATTTTTTATTCAGCGTATTAAGAATTGTAACGATTAGTAAAATGTAAGAATTATTTAATAAAATTTGTGTAACATCCGATGCAGGTATTAATGCATGGTAAAGGAAGATATGAACTATAATTCTTATTTTATAGTATATGTATTAAGTTACGATGATACTTACTAGCAAGCAAATTTAAGTAAATGCATTAATAAAATCAAGAAAATCGAGGTATTTTTCTAGTTTTTGAGACTATACGATACACCGTACGGATCAGACTGATACTATCTATTTCATAAGAAAAAACATATCAAGCAGAATGACAGACGGACAAGGCTGTATAAGATTTTCTGCAAAAACCGCAACACTTTCAGCTTACCAGAGTTACAAATAATGGATTGCACACAACTTTCTGTCCATATATTTAATCGAACGACTCGGAAGCAATTATAATTTATTTTGAAATAAATTATTTACCTCAGTTGAATATATTACTTGGCACAATATTTATAAATCGGTGGACGAGCTTGACTAAAACTGGACGCACTGTGAATAGTCACATTCCACCAATTCCACAAACAAGGAGTTATTTATTAGTTAAATTATTTATTCAGACAATATTGTTGTACACTGGCTTAAAGAACTGTAATTCAAGAAAGATGTGCGGCCTAATAGTTTATCCACGTAAGTATACTACATTCAGTAAGTACACAATGGAGAGCTATCAGTTTAATATTGTAATAATCCAATATAGTAAGCGACAAAAATCTTTATTTTCCATTATTATTTTTTTATTTTAATAATAATAATCAAAACAAAATAATCGTTTTATATCAGATGTATACCAATTTTTTCGGCAGGCTTGTATAGAGGTATAAAATTGTAGAAAAAAATTGACCCCTCCAAAATAAGGATGGGGTTGACAATACAACATATCTCCCAGTTTAAGGATAGCACATAACTAGGCTCGTTGAATATCAGTGTGACTCTTTTTGCTTAGCGGTGGTGCGAACTTAGAAATCCTTTAGAAATTGACCTTGATCCTTGATTAAGGACCATATCAACTATACCCTGTGCCACTTAAAGTTGATTTGTATTGTTTAATTATATATTTGGAAGTTTAGCGCTATGCGTCTAACCAGGAAAATCAACCATAGATCGACTCAAGTATGTTTTCATCGACTTCCACGTAAAATACAAGTTTATGTGAAATATTTGTAAATATAATTCTTTAAATACACTAATATTTAATATAAATAACAAGAACTCGAATCATTAAGAATTTTATATACGCAAATGGAAAAGCACAACTTGACGAAGTCAGACATATTTTTTCTACATATTAGAAACTTCCAACCTGAATTTAAAAAAAGACAATATATATATATATATATATATTTAAATAACAGAATTAATAAGGTGAGAAATACTTGACGCCAAAAAAATTCCAGGCGATTTGGTTTTCTGAGTGTAAAGGTATTAGCAAAATATTGCTTTTCTTGCAGTTGCTCTCAAATCCTGACAGGGACGGATTTTTAATCAATTTCGTATCCTTTTGTGTGATGACAATATCAGTCTCAGAAGCAGTTCTATATTGCAACTAACATTCTTACAATTAACATACTTTTTAAATTTAAAATATTTAAATCCATCGGACTTTGGAAATTCAATATGCATGTTTTACAAATAACCGAAAGCAAAAGTCAAATAAATGTTGATTTTCCTCTAGATATACAAAATAATAAGTATTTTATTCCAACAATTATAACATGTATATTATTTTATTCCTTATAACATTTCAAATAATCGCTTTCCTGCTGCTAACAACTTTAAAAAAAAAAACTACTACATATAATAAATTCGATGAAAAATTAATAAACTATAGAATGCTCTTCGAACGAATTTATCTTTACATAAATGTTTTGTACGTTACGAAGATGACTTTGGCTCTTTTTGGATGGTTGATGATAATGAGTTCATAAAAAGACGTCATTTATCCCGTGGTCGTCCTCGCAAATTTGAACCATCTTCATCACCCATTCCAAGTAACTCGGAATACGCCATTCCAACTAACAAAGAATCTTGTGATAACTGCTATCAGTCTTGTAATAATCTAGTCAATGATCCCGAACACAAAACAGAAATCACCGACACAGTCGAAATAAGTGCCAAAAATAGTTCAAGCTTCTTCAATGGAAACCGAAGCAAAAAGGACACTAAAATCATAGATGAGAACTTATATGTTAACGACTGTTTAGGCAGAAGTTCCAAAGCTATTGCAAATTCGGAGGCACTGGTTTCGGCAACTAACGACTTTATTAGTATCGAAGATGGTGTTACCACAATGTTTGAAAATAATTTGAACCATTTTTACTGTTAGCCGTTACTTAAAAAAATCCACCCAATTAAATGCATTGCTGTTTATTCATTTTTAAATATTTAAATTAGTTTTATTTTATCAACGCTCAGAAAAATGTAAAATTTTGGGTTCGTAAATTTTTGCAATAAATGAAAAAATATCGATTGTAAGCAATTATTAATAAAATTTGTATATTATTCTTTGCTTTTCCAAAAACAGATATCAACGGAACACATAAACCGGAATGACCTATATTTTCATTTAGTAGTATATCCATTGTTATTTCAATGCTTATTAGGAAGAACAAAAATCACAATGACTGCCACATACTTCAAAAATAAGTTAACAATTTTATTGGTTAAATTTGCGTATTTGAATTTCAGTTATTGGACTATAATTGAACGGTGTATTGCAGTATTTCCATAATCCAAAGCAGTCGGCGTTAGAACCTATCATAATTCAGTTTTTTCAATTTACGCAGCTATTTTTTTTTATCATTTGTCAATTTAAAAAAAAATGCAATCAAAATATAAATAATATTTATAGCCGCATCGCGGTATTTCAGTAAATTAAGTAATAATAATAGAAATATTAAACATAAGGTGCGATTTCCTAGAAATGAGTCTAAATAGATATTTTGAAGCTTTAATGCTGAATTTATATGGATAAAAAACCTATACAACATACAATATAATTAGTAGAAAGAATAAAAAATGTGGCTTACAGACTGAAATATATATATATATATATATATATATATATAAATATATTTGTTCCAAAGTTTCATTTTACATTCAAATTGAAAATGAAATTACCACTTAACAGATTCAATCTTCCAAATGTACAATTTTTATTTAATTCAAATTAAATTTATCTATTATTATTGTAATAAAAGATATTTAATTTAAACATGCTAAATAAAATTATTTAATAAATTTGAATAAAATAATTAATATTACAAAAGCAACTTATTATTTCTTATGTTTAAATAATCGTGGTCTTGACTTACTTTTTGATGTTGACGGCCAGAAAGCCCAGAATCCCTTGTGTCTATGGTTTTCCTCAAATTGCATTCTTAGCTTCTTCCTTGCTAAGGATTTAGCGATAAAGTGTAAAAAAAATCTTTCAATATTTAAATTGAAATGGTCCAAGAGCCTGTTTGTCACTTGAATACCTCAATAAGATCATACGTTGATTAAGAATACATATAAAAGTCAGCTTATTAGCAAGCCTTTTTGAAATCGACTTAAATAACGTAAAGTCCCAGTATCAAGTGCCTTTATTATTTAATTTGTTTGTTAATAATCTGTACTTGTTTTATTCTTATATCGGATATTTATACAATAAATATATACAATAAATGATAATATTAAACTAAATGTATCTATTCTTTGTCAACTACACCTACATAATCTGGATTCTAATAATTGACGCGTGCTTCACACTCCTTATGTTCGCACTTTAAGACCTAATCTGGAATTTCCGATAAGCAAATTCCTACAAATCAAAGAAGTTTCGGGCATTACCTTTACGCTAAATCAAATGCACTTATCTGTTCAGATTGACTGTCATTTTCTCGATAGTCCGATTAAATTATGGGCTCAGATCCGACCAACAGGATATTATATAACTTTTCACATGAGCTAAGGATCAAAAGATTTGGCTCAAATTCACTTAAATTAAGTATTTCCTTTGGTTAAAAGTTGTTTTATAGATCTGATGTATTATCAATATGGAAATAAGATTTCTTTAGCAATTTATATGTTCGGTTTTAGAACGATCTGAATGGAATTTAATTAGGCTGAATTATGACAAAGCTAGTTTCTACTAAATTAAAGTCCTGATATGGAACCAAGACATATTAAATTGTAAATCTTAAATCTTTCACAAGGCGGACTAGAACTAATAAATGGAATAGTATTTTTAGGCATATCATGAATATATTTACCTTAGGAGTCTGAAATACTTCGTTCTACCGATTACATACCCTTTCAAATCTTCCTGTATAATAGGATTATCTCTATTTTATTTACTTAAAACTTACTTTTCTCTGTGTATTACTTATAGCACTAAGCAGACAATACGGTTTTTATTTTATTTTTTTTGTTAATAAGCTCTTTTACATAATACTTTATAAAACTCACCGCAAATATTAAATATCCTGAAGTACATTAATAAAACATTTGAACACATTTAAGTTTTCAGTTTATTGTATAATACATTGACCTATAAATATATACATTTATTACTAATAATTTGTTTTTTTCTTCGAGGTTGTTGGAGACGTATGTATATTTATTTAAGAACTTATTTACTATTGCTAGTATATAAAGCAAAAATTTCATTTTATGAAATTGATCTCAAATATAGCTGTATGTATTTCAAAATTTCTTTTGTCAGCTGATATACACATAACTGAATTGAGTACACTTCAACAGAACCAAAAGAATAAAAAGATGATGATGATGATGATTTTACCATGCTCTACCTTGCAGTGGTAAATAACCTCCACACTGCTGCTGATGCCCATTCGAAATAAAATTATTTTGGTTTCGATATGCCATCGCTAAACTATTCGACATGAGAGCATTATTGCAGGGTTGTTGTAACATAGACGCATTAGATCCCCCGACTGTCCCACCATAGCTTGCTATCAGAGACGACGATGTATCAGGTGAGTGTGAGCTGGGTGCGTCTCCTGGGATAAGATTTAGGACGTTCGGTACATTGGCAGTAACTGATGACGTTCCAGTAACGCCATTTGCATTGCCATTATTGCTATTATTGCTGTTGTTTCCAGAAGTTGAGGAGCTGTTTGTATGCGATTGTGGTTGAGCTGCATTGCTTGCTCCAGAGCAAGGTTTTCCGTCCTTCACTAAAACTGGAACAGCGACGCGTCTTGGGGAACTTGCAGACTGAAAATATAAGTAAAAAAATTATATTTAAATATATATAGTACAATTATTTAATTAAGTGGTCATTTTGGACATTGGAAGAGACCTGAGGTTTAGGATATTATGCTGCTTATTTACATATTTACTTAGTACAGAAAGTTTTATTGGTTTAGAGCTTATTGATTATTAAAGAATAAAATAAATTCAAAATAAATATTTTAAGTCTAACAGATGATTTTTCTAGCGAAATATAATTTTTGTTCTGTGTAAAAAATTTGAGTGATTTCCAATTATAATAGTATTAGTAAACAAATGTGGAAAATAGTTACAGTAACCACAGATTTTCTGTTTATAAAACTTAGTTATCTTTCGTCGAAATTGGTAGACGCGTAATTTAGAGAAGCTAGAAATTCTCAACTGCCACACATATAAAAACAATAATGGCCAAATTGAACACCACATAGATCCAGATAGGCATAAAAATGGCTTTCCAGAGAATGGCTTCGGATCATACGCTTTAATTGCTTTAATGGATTGACTAATTGCCTTGATAATTTGTCCAAAATTATTTATTTACGTCATCTGATTATCTCGAAAATAATTCGATGAGCCAGCTTTTAGTCTAGGATAAGACGACTTAATGAAACTCTGAACTGTGTGAACGAATTTTATAAGCTAAATGTGAAAGATAATACCAATATGAACGGATATAATTGATCGAGAGCAAATTCGCTTTGGTTGTACAATTAGGTTTGATCGACATCTCAATGCCTGAATATGCAAGAATCTAATTAAATGATTTGAGAAGAATGAAAAGTTCTCCATAGTTTTGAAAGATATCTCATACAAAAATATGCTGCCATCCGAGAATTATATTTATTAAAAAACAGTGATAATTATTACGCAATTGTAAAATATATAATTTTTAATAGCAAATATCTTTTGTAATTACCTGATTATGTTGATTTTGTTCAGCCATTGCCTTTTCCTTTGCTTGCCGCTTGCACTTATACCTATGATTTTGAAACCATATCTTAACCTGAAAATAAGATTGAAAGTCCATCTTAATATTTGTATTACATTATTTTAATGTCAATTTTGGTTAGTTTAGACCAATAACTAAATGCTTAACACCATACTACGATCATTTAGGGTATGCAGATGGACAATCTTACATATATCTTAACAAAATAATATGTTCAGATATTAAATAATGGCCAAACGTCGAGCTTGTATTTTTATACTCGGATACCTCTCACATATCTACAACAGTTGTAAGGGTAAAAATGGGCGATAAAATAAAAATTATATTTCAAAGATCGATATTTTTTAGTTACAACCAGATGGTAACAGATTATTTCGCAGTCTGTTAGGCCCGATTTAATGAGATAGCGTATCTAAGTAAAGATATTAAACATAAGGGACTACGGACGAGTGCAATTTTCTAATATTATATTTAACAATTTTTTTGATTACAAAGGTAGAAGAATTTATAGGTTTCGTGATTAACCCAAATCCAAACAATAAATTTAAGTTATCTTTCAGCTAATATAATATTGGTACCGAAAAAAGAAAAAAATTATTGCAAAACATGATATCTAATTTTTGCACATGTTCCAATTGGAAGCCAGTGCAAAAAGAATAAGTGGTCAGCTAAGTGACTTCAACTACTCTTAAAAAAAAAATCAAATGATTACGAAAACATTAAAAACAACAAGTACAGTTTTTACACACAAGCTGGCAAAGGAAATTGTCAATATAAACACAATATTTCAAATTAAGACGACTCGGTTCGAATATTTTGGGTTTGTTTTTGCTGTGTCTATTTATTTAGCAGATGAACACTCAATTCCGGAATTGTGTTGACATAGTAGAACCGGAGCACAAATATATAAATATGTGGGAGGCATTGTATTTCAGGGGAAATACGATTGTTTTCGCAGTTGTTTCTGGAGACATTAGTAAACTTTTGGAAAATTTTAAATAGTGTATGCCGAAACAAAAGAAATACTGAATCTGGTAAGTGGTCAATGTAGCGTTTTTAAGATATAGAAATTATCAGTATTTTAAAAAAAATCTACCCTGAAAATAATAAACGAGAACCCATGTAATACACTTCTGGCGAAAAAAGAATGAAAATTTCTAAATTGAATTCGATTGGGTTTTTTGTTTGTAAAATTTGAGAAATGAATTAAATTGATTTTCAAAGAATCGAGATGTCAGCAGATGGTGGGCTAGTGTATATAATCTTCTTTTTGTTTTCAATTAGTTTTTTCACATTTGATTTTTGCGTGCTTCTCCGAAGAAAGGTCGTATTCCATCGAAAAGATGACAACAATAAAAATAAAATATTAACTAAAATAAACTCTTAAATATATATGGGTATTTACTTATCTCGGAATAAAATAATGTCTTCTAAATTTAATATGAGTTAATTAAAAAAATAAGTTTTTTTTCATAATGTGTGTCCAAATGTATTGATGTTTTTTTGATTTGAAAACATAAATGCCAATTGATCGATTCCTTTTAGATAGAGGGCATTCATTCATACGAACTGATAATCAATTGTGTTAAATTCTTTTAAAATGAGATATAATTACTGCACACAGCGAACAAAGTTATTTTTTGTGGTTTTTCTATAGTCAATGCGCTCTTGAGCAGTATGCCTAAATGCACAAGCATATGTAGTAGGTAGAAAGTACTTAGGAAGGGAATGTATATTCCGCTTCATAAGTTATTTTAGATTATTTTACTACACCAAACACTCCTGCGATGAATACAATGCCAAGACCCTTTTTATATCAGAGAGCATGCTCAAACAATGAGTATATTTCAATACAAATTTTAGGGTGAGTTTAAATATATTATTTTTTCCCCATTGTTCATTAATGCGTTTTTATCTTTCAAAAACATGCCACTGTTGTCCACATACTCGATTCAATGTGCTCTAAGGCTGCTTTATTCTAAGGTAATCACCACTCCTGTTTAGGTGGGTAGGCATTGTGTGAAATTTCCAGATAATAAAACTCGAGGGTGACAATGCACAATTCAAATATTTTTATTGTTATAACACGTCGCACCCCGTAGCTGTTGTCAGTAAAGTAATTGCTTAACCTAATGACAATTATACTATATTTAAAATATAAGGAATTGCCATCGCCACAACCTGCATTTAGCAGTGTAAACATTTCATTTGATATTCCTTTCATTTATATTATTAGTATAACATGTAGGCTATACAGCAATTAATTTAGTAGCAATATAGAATATATAATAATTTTAAACCCTTATTCGAAAGTTGTGGCAAAGGAGAGGCCAATTGTGACATCTTCTTTATGTCATTTATGCTTCTTAATAAATACAGAACAGTATGGAATATTTTATATTTATGTATATATATATAGAATAAAGACTAGTTTTAAAGCCCATCAGGTAGTCCTCCGTCTGAAAGGGTAGGTTACTTACGGATACGGTTTCTGATTTGAAAACTACGGGTGAAAACTACGGGTGAAAACTACGGGTGAAATGCCTGATAGGGTGGGCGAATGGGTTTAATTTTGTTGCAGTCTTTGAAGTTTGTAATAGTAAACTGTGTTTCAAATTAGCTAACGTAGATTTAATTTTCTGTGGATATTATAACTAAACTTTGAAGCTATACTATCATATATCAACCTTAGTATTATTCTTATATTTATCATTACTCTCATTCAGATAAAATCTTCTATTGGCGGATACTGTGAACTATTTAGATAAAAAAAAAATGAATTCATTAAAAATATTGCATGCTAAAAATACATTTAAAAACCTTAATGTTATAAATAATAAAATAAATTTACTAATTAGGTTGCAATATTCACAGCTTACTGAGCGGACGCTGGAGACGAAACCCAACACAATAAAATATAGAAAACTACTTGATCTGGAGCCAGCAAATGCATTATTTTCGACCTTCTGCATGAAAATCGCTTAAATCTTTGATAATTTGATGATAAATTATAGCTAATATTCCGAATATGAATTGTTTAGTTTTTGTTGTATCTGACATATTTTCTATTGCAATTTCAGATGTAAAAATTAAATTAAGAATAAAAACAAATACATGTATAAATTATACATTAAGATAATAAAAGATTTTTTAAATATTTCGAAGAACAAATTTATTAATTTTTTGGATTGGTTTTGTTTGTTAACACAGTGATTTCCTTAGTCAAATGTTTTTATCAGTGAATATTAAGATCTCCTAGAAGCTGGACTCCTGGAAAATGTGTTTTTTATTTACGAATCGAGAATGAAAAAATAAAATACCCCTGAGATTCTCAAAAACGACCATGATAATTATCTTTGAATAAGTAGCTCTATTTTAATCGCGATTTTAATAGTCAAAACTTAACTTATTGAAAGATATTCCCATGTAACTGCCGGTGATCACCTAATATCAATGAGAATGTTAAATACAACCATCTGGAAGCGTAGTATTTATAAAATAGCCTACAGTCAAACCAAATCCTAAAATTATTAGAAATATACTTTAACAGTGCTAAAATTGTGAGTCAAAGATTTATTTGTGTCTATAAATTGATTAATGAATTTGTTCTTCTTTTCTAGTTAATTATGAATTAATCTGTGAATAAAAACCGCAAAAATATTTCTAAATTTTTGGTATTAGTTAAAAATATATACATTTTAAAGTTATATCTATTTCAAATTGATGTTTAATTTATACTAAATGGTGAATTGACTATATATTTAAAAAAACCATAAATATTCTTACTTGTGTTGGCGTCAAATGAATGAGACTTGCTAAATGTTCTCGCTCGGGGGCCGACAAATATCGTTGCTGTTTGAATCTTCTCTCGAGCTCATAAACCTTAAAAAAATAAGATACATATTTATAATAATGATATAATAAGTAAACATGCTTTTACTAAGCCAGAACTTCTTAATCTAATTGAATTAATTCCTTCAAATGTCAAATGCATTCAACGTATACAGTTTTGTGAAAATTCATTGGGTGGAAAATAGGTGGTCAAAATGGTCTGGTCAAAGTTCAATTTTCTTTCGATTGGCCTCAAACTCATTTCAAAGCTGTGCATAAAAAACGTTTAAGTACGTGATTTACCAAACCCACCCCAATGACGTGAACTGAGGGTAAAACAATTTTGTGGTGAAATATGTGAAGTGACATCCCCGTTAGAGATGAACTCATGAGCAATTTTTCAATCACGACACGTTATTTAATTCGTTCTTTAATCGTTTACACGCACAGACACTCACGAGATTTGTTATGAACATTTTTTTTTAAGTTAATATAAAAATCGTGATATTTATTATAAATAACTTGTTGCTTAAGCATACAATTTTTTTTTTTTAGTTATAAGCAATAGTGGAGGCTGAACACATTACTATTTTGTTTTTTCATGTCAATATTCATTGAATAACTTCCCACTCTCTAAAATATTGAGTGTTAGTACTTGAGCAGACGAGCTGGAAATCGAAATTTGCAAAATTATTAAATTTTTCTTAAAAAATGTTTACTTTTTTTTTTACTCTCATATATAATTTTATACTAAGCTAATAAGCTAACATTATTCGTTAAAACTGAAGAATATTATTACTGTGTTCATTGTACTAAATCTAAACTATTAACCGTGCTCTTTTCATTGAGATACAATTTCAAATAAATTATTTCACGTCTTAGGTGTTAGTCGTATCGAAAAACTATGAAATTACATTTATTATTTTATTTTATTATTTATTTAATGTGTACTAAACACAATAAAGAATTTACAGCTTACAATATATTAGATATATATATATTATAAAAATTATTTCACACTTGCATATCACTTGAAAATTGTATATTTTGACTTGTGTCTCCTTATTTGTAACTGTGTGAGATAAATTCTTTTGCCTCTATATTTGAATGCTTATATTTGTACATACATACGTACTTATTTTATAAACGCTTTAATGAAAGACGAATTTCATATTTACAATGCACTTCAATTCCTAACTTAACAAATATGTGCATATGTATGTATGTACGCATGTATAAATAACTTTTTGGGAGTATATTTACATTGCACAAATGTGTGTGTGTTTGCATATGCCGCTCGACAAATACTACCGTAGAATGTGCTACATATCTATATGAATGTATGTATGTATGTATGTATTTACATCAGCAGTAGACAGCCGAATGGATCCGAAGTGCGCGCTCAGGTAACGGAAATAATGATACAATCCTCGTTTACATCGTTCGTGCCTACAGTAACTGTATCTAAAGAGGCTGGCTGCCTACATGCATACACACATTCATGCATTGCTTTTGTCTGTGAGTAATAAATGTATACATGTGTGTGTGTATGGGTAGGCACAGTGAAGTTAACTCTCGGCGACACGCGACAATAAGAAGCCGACAATCCATGTTCACTTATATGCACACATTTGTAGCCAATTTGTAACTGTGCACATATGCATGCACATCTGTGTATGTGAATGCATTTATTTATGCCTTTGTACAGAGATAAGAACAAATGCATTCTTACACGCTGTTTAACAAAGCGTACAATAAAGTTGAGCAAAAGTAATTGTAAAAAGCGGAAGGAAACATCTCCGTCTGAAAGAGAATTGCAGGCATTTGATGCCCTTGTAGAAGAAGAAGAACACTTGGCGATTGGTCGAATAAATGTACAACGTAGATGGTACATATATACACACATAATATATACACTCCATTCTACTGGCATATGACACCCCTTTAATCTATTTTCAATTGTCCGCTGCTATTGGAAGTTATCAAGTCCTTAATTATGGTTTAATTAATATTAATTTACTTTGTTGACCTTTAGTATTGCGCCACTTGGAAAAGACAATAAATGTAATATGTGTGACGGCATAAATTCTCCAACACTTTTTTTTATATTATCTGCATTATATAATATATTAATTTTTATGTATGGTGAAATTCTCGAAATGGGGACAGTCTTATATTCAAAATGTGTCGGACTATTATGGAATCTGAGATCTGCATGAGCATAGACAGATGGACGGAAAGACGGACATGGCTACATCGGCTCGTCTATTGATCCTTATCGTGAATATATATATTTAAATGCGGCGATGCTTCGTTTCTCATATTTTTAACAGGTTCAGCAATCACAAATTTTCATTTTACGCGCACGCCAATTACCACTTCTGATAATATATTATTACAATTTAATAAAGTAATAAAAAGCGCTCACCTGACAGCAATTAGCCATATGAAAGGTTCGGAAGGTTTTACCTAACTTTAAAATTGTCCGTAATATTTATAATTTTTGGCGCAGCCAAATCGACTAAAACCTGACACTTTAAGAATGAGTGCGTGGATACCGAATAGCGGATCACGCAGTAACAATTAATCCTTGTCTTTTAAAAAAAATTTTGTGAAATTAACAAAATTTGTGGAAAATTTTAAATATCTAAATTTATTGTGATTCAAAATTGTAATGTCTGTATACTTGTTGGATTGCTTTCATCAAATCGCTGATATTATTTTTATTTATTGTATATAGTTTTTATTTCTTGTTGAGAAATGCATGTTCTGACGCTGGGAAAACTCCGAAACATTGGAAACATTTTTATTGCACATTTGGCAATCATTTATAAAAAATGATTAACAAAAAATCTACTGTCAGAAGAATTATATATGTGTATACACATAGAAAAGCAATAACAATTTCATACACTTAAAAGTTTAAATTTATAAAATATAGATATATCACTGAATTTAATGGCAGATTGCTAGTAACTCGTTTTTTTATTTTTACTAGAATTTTATAAAACATTTACTATATTTTTATAAAGTTAATAATGCAAAATAAATGTTATAAATATCATTAAATATTAACTGGTAACTACATCACCCAGATTTTACGGAGTGATTTACGTTTTAATCTTTATATTCCACAATTTAAAGGGTGAAGTCACCATTTTGGACCAAACCCACTCTCGCCCCCATAGGCCCCGATAATAGCCTATATCTCTCGCAATTAAGAGCTACAGTAAACTGGGGAGGAATTTTACTAGGGAAATCTTGGGACCACCCGTTCTTTGATATTTGTAATCATCTGGTATTTCTTGTTGAATCAAAGTATATTGCGGTCTGATACGCCTGACTGCAACGGCTTACGGCTCAGAGTAAGGAAAAAGCTGTTTCGATTCGATTCAGGTTTGCAGCCATGATTTTTGCTGCTGATGTCATATACACAAATAAAGCAGCCATTTTAAACCGCAGGTGCGTGGAACAGCTGCAGCCGCACAAATACATCTTTTTACATATGCGGACATGTACATAAGTGAACTTAAACCATAACATCCACACCTAATTGGAATTATCCGATTTGATTCTCTCCGCGTACATATTTGGAGTATTCAGAGAATTTCAGTAGGGCATCGGAGCAACAAGAATCGCATATAATCGCTGAAAAGCCATGTCTTGTTTTGCCTATGCACAAAAATACGGAAACCATTTCGTAGAATTAATTTATGTAATATGAATGAAACAGTAAAGACAGAAAAGTATGTTTTGGCGATCAAATCAAAGCCTTTCAGAAAGGCCAAATGCTTGCTCTCCACAAAATTCGCACTTAACAGACTTCATTTTGGAAGAAAATTTATAAAATTGATTGTGCGACTTTGTAAATATATTTTAATTTATGCGGTTTTTTTTAAATTGCCTATAATACGATTTCGCTGTTAATATTACTATACATTTACACAGCTTAACCGGAAAAAGTTGTTTGATACTCCACAGAGCTACTCGGCTCCCTTGTCGAATTACAGCTAAATCATAATTAGCAGTTTGGAAATGCAATTTTAATATTAAAAAATATTTCTGATAATTTTCAATTAAGCGACGGCAGGAACGTACAAAATATTCCAGGTGTATTAATGTTTTCTCAAAATAAATTTGATTATGACTTCCATTGACATTCTTAATTTATCTTGATTTATTCTTGTATGAAAAATATATTATCTAAGCGACGCGTTTAGTCAGCCTGCCGTAATTATCTCACTTCCAATCTAATTTATCCTAGATTAAATGAGCCTTGTCGTTGAAAATTATTGGTTGCCAAGTTTATGAATATATATTGCAATGGATGGCATCTGTAAGCCTAAAGGTATGCATCACTAGTTTTTTTTAAGTTAAGGGGTTCTCCAAACTGCTTTGAGACATCGCTTATTTCGGTCAATATGAAAATTATATTTATAGTACAATTAAATAAACTTGACTTGTCTCTGTCATTCGAGTGATTTTGTTTTAAATCTGAAGTCTCTTGATCTTGTAAAGCTCACCTCAACCATTTGGAAGAAGACTAAAGCGAAGTTGTACAAAAAACAAATACTCTGTTTTTCATGGCTATTTGAATTGTGATTAGATAAATAATATTTATTCCATCTTAATAAAATATACTTCAGTTTTTTTAAGATACTTGGATTATCATTAATTGGTTTACCTCGTTCCAGTCAACGAATTACTTTTTAGTTTATAGAAAAGTCATCTGGAACAATATGTGATGGAACTTCCTTTTAAATATTACCCACCTGAGCTTGCGTAAATAGAACTCGTCGCTTTCGTCTTTGAGCCAGAGGAAACTGTAATGGTTTCGCATCACTTACACTACATGCAGCCAAACCAGACATATTGCCCATGTGACCCATCGATCCACCAGCTGATGAGCTCATTAGGCGTGATACTGAAAGTTTAAAAATGTAGAAATTTAGAAAAAAATATAGAATATATACACAGAAAGTACGCAACACTGCGTAAAATTAGAATTTTGAAATGATTGTTTTGTAAGGAGATATCTCCACGAAGAGCTCCCCGTTCAACGTAAGGAAATAAAGTTAAGTTGACAAAAAATAAACAACATATTTTTTTCAACATTTGTCGGCTTACAACAAATTGATCATGATTTAAATTAATATTATAAAAATCTACACTTCCACGAATTCAACTGTACTTTATTATTTCAAATGTTACTATTAGAAATTCTTATCAAATTTTATGGGATTTCTGTAAACTTTAAGAGGGCTCTTTAAAGCAAAACAAACTAACTTGCTGCTCTAGATTTTGTAATCGTTAAGATCAACCTTGTTGACAGTAATATAATTTAAAAATTTGGCAATTCTTATAAGCAATTATCTGATCCTCCGAATGGACAATAACACTGATCAACAATTCATGTGAGGTAACCGTAGCTTCAAAATTGTAGGATATTGATATTTGCAATCTCTATAAAAACCTTGAAGAGTAGAGGGTACTTCTTATTTTTAAATTTTACAACGCATTATTCATTCTCTGTTCATTCTGTTTCATTCATTCTTATATTTTTATCATAATTAGTAGACACGTCAATGTAGGCATGTACGTCGGTCCGAACAATTTTACACTTTGTCACCTTAAAGAAATTCTCAACTAAGCAAATTATTGCTATAGAAATTCGATTTTTATTAATATTAGGTATAATAATAAACTAGATCTGCGAATCTTTGAATCTTATCTATGTATTTTGTAAAATAAATCGTTGGCTAGTAATCACCTTACTACAATTTTTAAACTGAGTCTCTGATAATGTCGAATTGAAAAACATATGATTTACTGAAAAAAGAAAACAATATTGGAAAATAATGTAATACAACTTTTTTTTATCTTTTTATGTTTGTACTCTGAACTCTGTTACAGACCAAATGAAACATCTCTGATCCCATAAAGTATATATTTTCCTGATCAGGATCAAAAGTCGAGTCGATATAGCCATGTCAGTCTATCTGTTTGAACACGCGGAGCTCAAGTTATGGTCAAAAATATATTCTCACATCGATCTCATTTCTACAGCAGCCCCAAGCACTTTCTGTATGCATAGATAAGTGAGCGCATTTGTGAGAAAGAGATGACATGATAATCTAGCGTAAAAATGTTATTGTGTGTATTCTGCAGAACGCCGTTACCTACAATTGCGTGTATGTATGAATGCATGTATGCGTGTATGTATATATATACGTGTTTCTAGCCAGCCAGTTAGGGATCAGTTCGACTTTGTAAGTAAGGACATGCACTGCATTCGTTTCTTTTACTCTTCAGTGCCTTTGTTATAAGAAATAAAATTTGGGTTCAACATTTTTTAAAAGGGAGTTTTGGCAATTAAATTGGGTTTTATGTCGTAAACAATTCTTACTTGTTTTTAATTAAATTTTAGTTTTGTGTGGCGTAAAAAATAATTGACGCAAATATTTATGAACGTCACCATGTCGATATTGGTAACTGAATCCATAATAAGTATTTATAGTTGCAATACATATTTATTGATATACGTAACATTTTTGTATACATATCCATCGAAATTAACGGGCCATCACTATATCATAATGGAATAATCCATCGAAAGAACACCTAACACAAGTAACGGATAATTACACTATAAATTAATCATATCAATAATTAAACAATAGCGCGCAATCAAGAATTTTTTTTATATTTTACGAGTTGCGTTCGATTTTTGTATATTCTGTATCATACTGAAAATGCCGTTATTATCTCAATGATTCACCTAAGCATGTATGCGTTAAAATAATCAAATCTATTTAGAAATCTGGTGATTTATTGGAAATTATAATATATGATAACAAGAATATTCAGACATGGATTGTACGATCGGTAAATGTGTGTTTGTCCGCCGGCCAGCGCAAATTCAAACACCTCAATTTTTAAGAATTCTTTATAAATATACTATATTTGTTTTCGAATGTATCACAAACAAAATTAAGCAATATTAAATCTCATTTAAATATACAGTAAATCTTCGGTTAGCCATTCCTTTGAGAACCATAATGGTTTAAATTAAGTATGGGTAATAAGTACGCAAATATAATTGTTCAGTAATCATTTTTTTCAATATTTTATTAATATATAAATAAAAGAATAAACTGAATAAAAGATGGACGTACACAATCTGCATATCTAGTTCTTCAAAAACGCTTCAAAACTTGTTGAAAATGAGACACATTATTATCAGTGAATAAATCTGTTGTGTGTTTAGCCACTGGCTGCTTGGGTTGATGGTGTTTAATGGGTGATGACCCAGACTGCCATGCCATCAGCATTTCTCTAATTGTACCAGACGCTTGTTGTTCCTTTGTTACCCCCACATCTTCTACACAGTTTACCAGAAAACCAGTTAGCACGTAAATCTGAAGCACGCCGAAGATTAAGTACCCTTGTAGACGGAAGTCATCTAAGTCTTATTATACATTTAAAGGCTATATATCAGACCACAGTTGAAAATTATATAATGTCACTATATTATTTACAGTTTTACATCTTACTTTGAACTTTTATAAGCTTGTGTGAGTCTACGCCTACTTCGATTCCGTAATTTAGGCTTCATTCTTTCCATTGATGGTACTTATGGAGTGTATAGATGTTTAGTCTGATCGATCTCGACATATTTACTGCCTGTTGATATACTCCAGATAAACAGGGCAATATCAAATAGGATAGTGATGCTGATATAGATAAAATATATACCTTTTGGTTTTGGCTTCTCGATAAAAACTATGCAAGGGTAAAAAAAATGTTATCATCAAATTATCCTGCTATTAAGTTGCTATATAAAATTATATTATTTTATTGCTTGAAATTTCTCGACAAGGGCATTTGATCTTCGTCAGCTTGAAGATAATTATTTTTTTTTATTCAATTTCATTTAGCGCACAACATCGGTAACGACGGTAACATTTGTACATACATATATATATTTTTAAACATACATACGAAGATATGTAAATAAATTTGTATTAAGGAAATTTTTGTGGACACATTGAAGTATAAACAGAAAACTAAAGTTCACGCTAAGCACTTGAAACTGTTTGCTTTACTTTTAAGTAAAGATATTCGTAAATGATTTTTGCGCTGAGTCACGCAATCAATGTAGGCTCTCTTTCAGGCTATATTTTTTCTAAATATGGAAAAGGTATGCGTGAGAATAATTGATTTTAAATTATTTCGTTGTCATTGTTTACTTTAGAAATGAAAAGATGATATTTATTTTTGAGCACTTATGACGTTTCTAAACTATATACAAATGTATGCACATATGTACATACGCACCTGGTCTCTGTAAAATATGAAATTGTGGAGCGCAAATATGTAAAATGCATAGATGCTCCGCTCCAGTAGTTCAAAAAGAAATCACAAATTAATTCAAAATTTATGCAAATGTAAGTCACACGAAAAGTAAATAATGCTTGACCTTATGATGAGCTAGAGGACTACAGATATATTTTGTTGATTTAATTTATATATATAAAGAGAGTGAGGGTGTGCAGATAATTTTTAGCCTACGTAAGAAAAGTAACTTTTGTTAGACAAATAATAATTTTGTTGGTCAGTCTAATAAAACAATTGCTTGCCGATTAGGTTTCATTAATTAAAAAACTTCTTGACATAAAAGATAAAAATCAATTCCTGCTGTTCAGAATATTTGCTAAACTGCAAGTGGCTTTGTTAATGGGTTAGTTGCATCGGTTGTCATAAAAAATAAAATAAAATTATAACCATCAACTTAACAATTACTTTAAATATTTGCTTAATAAATTATAAATTTGTAGTTAATAAAATAACTAATGGACATGACTACATTTATTTTAGGTGGTACGTTCGAACCAACTTAACTATTAATTTTATAGTTATTACGATTAACTTTTACCTGTATCAAAAGTTTTCTCAACTTTGTAATATTTATGATTTTTATTTATCGCTTTATTATAAATAAAAGCCGAAATAAAGGACAATGAATCTAAATAAAGATCTTGTCAAGCATTTTAGTTGTGTTTAGTAATTTCTTATATATTTTAATATGATATAGTCTGAAGCTATACTGGTTTAAACAATCAAATCAAAACGACTTTGACTTTACATCGCTGCCTATTAATGGATATTAATAGATACATTTTAGTGATCAACTATAAATAAAGTATGAAGAAATCACACAACAAAATATATAATACACCCAAATAAAAAATTTTAATTTCTAATGTTAATGTTGGTTATCAACATTATAAATTACCTTTACTTTTCCACACTTAATAATCATTCAGTACCACTGCTTTAAATTGAATTAGTCTAATGTTAATTCAATGTATTCAATATGAATAAACATTTATGTTGAGTAACGTGTCGGAGTTATTTTTATATATATTTTTTTTATATATATCTTCAAGAAACTGACCAATTGGGACATTGCTTTGGGTTTTCAAATTCATATTTAAAATTCTCACAAAAATGAATCGTCTATTCTGTTTAATTGTAATTACTTACTTGCAAATCTGGGATCATTTGCAGTTGATCCATACCACGAAGCCGATCCTCTCATATCTGTGTAGTGTCCCGCCAATGAGAGATTATCTGTAGGTCCGCAATAGCTTTGCACTCCTGGGCTGTGATACAGAGATCCCATGGCATAGGGGTTCGCCATGGTTGATGTGGTTATTGTTCCAGGAGAATTAATACTACTACCACTTGAATTCGATCTGAAATGAGCAAAAGCAATAAATTAATTTAATATTTCCAAGCAAATTACATTTTAATACAACAACGCAACAAAATTCTACATCCTAAACAAACACTAAATTTTCGAATATTGTTCTTCCGAAGCACAAGAGACAACATCAACAACAGGAGTACTCCTGTCGAGAAAGCTTGGATAGCAGATGCTGTTTGCTCAGGTCTGGTGTTTCATAGCATTCAAATAAGTAAATATAAATACACTAACCCTCTTTGCTTAACGTTTTTGTTCCTTAAATATTTTTCTGAATCAATTTCATTGCTGAAATGTAAGTGTTTTTTAAATTTATTTATTTTTAAATTTAGTTTGTTAACAAATAAGAATTTATAATTTAATCAATGAATTAAATTGTGTACAATTAAATGTGAATAATTCAACTAAAATTTTAAATTAAAACAAAATAATAATACACACATACAACTATTCGGGAACTCAAAGAAATAAATAAACTATATATATATATATATATATATATGTATATATGTATATATATATATATATAATAGGCATAAATAACGGTTTGTCTGAATAAACGGTTCAATCTCGTTTTGGATGTATTTTTTAGTTTCATAATTATAACAAGTTTGTATCATATATATTCATACTTCTGTCGATTTCAGTTTTTCATAAAGTTCACAACGTATATGTCAAAACAGACTATGAAGTATTATCTTTAGTAGTAATTTCCCTATAGTTTTCGATATCTTGGATATGAAGTAAGCAGCATGATAAATCCTCAAGCGATGGCTGCTGAATCTATCTGTCTGTGTTTGTGAGCAAATTTATATTTATTTTAATACATACATATGTTTATATAAAAATGCTGATCCTAAACAAAAAAACAAATACATTTTCAGCCTTTTTTTATTCAATAGTAGTTGCATATTTATGTTACTTTTACTTTAAAGAGTAATTGGTTTTTTGTCAGCCACTTATTTTACGTGGGCGCTCAAAAATGTTGTCGGCCAACGGTTTTTTAGATTTGTGTTTTGTGTTGGTTTTTTAATAAAGGCTTTTACTTAACTTAATGTTCTTTGTAACGCTTGTCTAATGGTGTCAGCCATAATAAATAAAGTAACACGGCTTGCACAAATACTTGCTTAAATTGCAGTGAGCAAAGCCATTAATGTAGACAGCTTGGTATTTAAACTATACCCTTTTGTTTTTAATTTGTTTTGATTAATTTAAGACCTATTTTTTAACTCGTGATATTTTTTAATTAAAATAAATAAACTATCTCTGGCGACGAAATTTAAATCGTATAAAAAATGGTCAATAGTATAAACGTATTTATTAAGATAATCGACTTTAAAACTTAAACTTACCGAAACGGAGACGGCGGATTGCCGTTTATTTCCAGTTTGCGGTATGACTCCTCGATTGGACTTAGAATATCGGTCACACTAAACGGGGTTGAGTGATTGTTGTTGAATAAAGTGTTTTGATGTTGGCTGTGCAGGTTTTGCAGATGCTGAATACTAGAGAGGCTATGATGGTGATGTGCAACCGCGACAGCGGCTGCAGCGGTAACCGTGTTCTGTGTCGATATATCGTTTAGATTATGTTTTGAGAGTGGATCCAATTGGTGCTGCTGAGAACCCGCTGTTGGTATAAGTAAGTCCTTTTGAGATAAACTCATAACCAAGTCCGCTTCATTGCCCAAATTAGTCTCCTGCTCGACTGGTAGTGCTCGAAAGCATCGCCGTTCATTAAGTGATGGATCAATTAAATTTGACGCTGACATACGAAAATCTTTAATCTAAGCGGTAACTCAAATTTAATGAATCTACAATTATAAAGAAATACATTTTTGTTAAATCATTTTGTTATTATAAGCGAGACAGACTAACTTTCTTCGGTACCCCGAAGACGGCACACACTTTAGATAGATACAAATTCAATATTAATTTTATTTTAAGCACCGTTGGATATTTCCTATAGTAAAATATTGTAGTATTAATTATATTAAAACACTGGTTTCCGCTGCGACAGGCCCTAGTATTTTAAAACTAAAAATATGTTTTTATACAAAAGCAGTTTTATTATAAAGTTGCCCTCGGAAAATTACGTAAATAGCCAAATATTTAAAAACTCTGCCTAAAAAATTGAAGTGTATTGACAGCCAAAACGGTAATCGAACAGCCGGCTATGGTTTCTACATATATATTTAAAAGGTCAGAGCTGACATCTTAAAAAAGTATATCATTAACAAAATAAATTCGACTGAATGTGAGCAAAAAAGCTTTTTATAAAAAATAAACAATAAGTCTTATAAAAAGTAACAATGTTGAATTACATGCAATACCAACGGAATACTTCATTTTCATATGAATTTAAACATCTTCTATTTCCGATCAGCTCCAACGATATAATTTGTTCACCACACACTAACTCCAATTGAATTACTAAAATCTGTAGTATATACTAGATCAGACATTTCGTTCGATCGGAAATAAAATCCTATTGGTAATGATTTAGTCGAAAGATCTCGACTGGTATATATACAAATGTTGGCGTTTGCTGCGGCATAATTTAATAAATATGAATAAAAGATTTTAATCGATTTTGATGATTTGATTAAACTTTTATTTAAAATTTTAAGTCTTTATATACTTTTTGAGGTCGGAGATCATTTGTTCTATTTATCCACTTTGGCTTTGAGGTATTATCATTGGTTATTGAATGTAAAACAGTATTATTTCCGAAGATTTATTTACAAACGAACTTGATACTACTTTTGATATATATTAGAAAAAGTTAATTTCTGTAGATTATATGCACATGTAATGAACATGTAATTTATTCAGCTACAGTCGCGTAAAAAAACTCTTTAATTCTTTGTATTCATTTTAGAAATGACTGTCCGATTTTTTGTATTAAACACCAAATCTGAATTTAGCAGGCAATAGCGACTAATTAAAAAAATTTGTAGTAATGCTTCTAACTTTTGCAAACTTCACATTATTAAGGGCACCCAATAGTCGTGCTTTAATTCAATTATATTTTGTAAAAGAACATATTTTTTGTGGAACTAACAAGATATTTTTTAAATCGCTTTCAATTGTTGTGCAGGTTTCGGTTTCACTTTCGTAGAACATTTTAATGTGAGAAACTACAATTAAAGAATAATTATTTGGTTTTGGCTATTTCCCGTCAGCCTTCATGGGTGTTACTTCTCTGAGAGCTTCCCACTCTTCGAATATTTGTTGCAGGTTTTTATTTATTTAATTGGCGCTTGTTACCAAATTGTAAAACGTCATCTCGAACCTTCCACTATCCTCAAAGCCAAGTTCCACTAACACTTGTTGTAAAAGAATTCCTCAAAATCCTTTTGTTTGACGGCAACTTGACTCCCACTTTGGATGGGATACAAAAGTAATTTGTGGCTCTCAACAAGTTGACGGGTTAAATTTTATGCTCTCTAACTTTTTTACTAGAAATTTGTTCTACTTTGTTCTACTACTCAAAACGTTTAAAACTGAAAACTAAGTTAGTGCAGTGAACTCCGATTAAAATTCATATTCATAAGTATTTTAACAACAAAATTGTTATGGATCCTAAGTGAAATACGTTTTAACAATGTTGTTGTTATAGTAATAGTGTCTAAAAGCTCAACAAAAAATTTTGCTTTTATATTTTTTGACCGATTTCTGCTATAAAAGCTAAAATGTGTCTTATTCTGATTTTTAAATACCATTTATCCAAATGTAATTGTGTGACCTTTCACTTAATTTATATACATCAAATTAATGCCGATTGACTGGTAAAGGATATAATTGTTTTACATCAACATATTCAAAAATGTTGCAGTCGAATGAAATGAACTAAGTAATACTCTACTACTAATACTAAGGAACATCTGAAACCCGGCGGAAGAGATTCACGTGCAGGACAGGTAAGTAGCTTAAGCTGCCGGCGGACATTGTACAATCTATAACAGAACTTTGTAGCAAAAAACATATCATATATATAATGGACCCAGAACAAATCAAATATGAATGCTCAATTAAAATAACAACTAATTTTAAATCTATGGACAGATAAATAGCACAATTCCAACGGTAAAGACAACTTTTACTGCTAATTTTTTTTATTTTCTCTTCTTTTTCCACCGTTGATATCCAATTTTGTTCAAATCGGAAATGATATGATCTTAAAGTCTACAGTTTTCTTACTATTTTTTTTCTTAATTTTTTTATAGTTTTACTGAATTTAAACTAAATTTAATATATTTCTGCTTTACTTAAATTAATAAATCTGGTCAATATTATGCAAATGTTCATTTTTAAATTGAATTTTTTATGATATACATTTAATGCAAATCAAGTAAAAAAAAACCTGAACTTAAAAAAGGAAAACCGAACCAAATGTTAAAAATTGCGGCCAATCATTTGCAAATCGTGCCGACCATGATTTAAGCCTGAGACATGCGGGTTGGTTGTAGCCCACTTGAGATACGCTCTCTGGAAAAACTTCAACTTGAGCAAACAGCACATGAATACAATACAAAAGCAATACAATTCACAATATTCAAATTGAGCACGAATTATGTATGTCCATGTGCGTGTGCGTGTGTGTGTGTGTGCACACTCAAAATGCTTGTGTGCTGCTGTTTTATTTGAACAGCATTTTCAAACAAAAATGAACCGGGACCACATTTTTAAATACTAGCTATCGGATTTTGCTAACTTATACTAAAAATGTCTAAGTCTTAAAAAGAAATGGGTTTTGCTTAAATCGATTTTTATAACGCCTAAATTTAAACAACAAATGTCTGTTATCATTTTGAGTAACTTGGCTTAAATGGATCATTTTAATTACGCTTTGTCTTTACACTATTTGCATATTATTAAATATTATGAACTTCTT
This sequence comes from Drosophila demipolita, assembly GCA_035042405.1. NCBI lineage: Eukaryota > Metazoa > Arthropoda > Insecta > Diptera > Drosophilidae > Drosophila > Drosophila demipolita. Next base: position 1,427,422 of record JAWNLI010000489.1, on the reverse strand, counting down.
CAATTAACAAAAACTAAATGGAAAATGATTTTAAAAAAACCGACCAAAGCTTGGACAAAGCTCAGAAAAATAATTTTATTTCGAATTGAACTTTTATTTTGATTTTATGAATGGTAAAGTTTATTTTAATATTTCATTGCTTATATTTTACAAGCGTGAAACCAACACAGCTTTTTAGCAACAAACATCGTGATAATCAGAGATATTAAAAAAAGAAGAAGAAAGAAGGATTTTTTCTGTGATTCTGATTAAATTAAATGTATATTGGTTATCAATTCTATAACAATTAAAACACTATATCTTTATACATTTTGATTTATTCGTAATCTACATATAATCGAATTACAAATGTTTGATCTAAGAAAAGAATTAAATAAAATACCTAAACATGGTGCTCTTTATTTTTATTCGATCAAAGTTCAACAAAAATTAAGTAATAATATTATTAATGGAATGTTGGTAATTTTTGTCTTTGGTTCAGAGTATCTTTTACTCGAGTATTTCTATTGTAAACTGTTTCTTGGCTAATAAATTAAAGATAAATTAAATTTTTAATAATTTATTCCATACATACATAATTTTCGGGTTATTGGGCATTTGGCTGTTGAGTGTATTAACTGTCCCGCCGGGTTAATGAAGAATGCGAGGTCGATTCCAGTGCTACGGGGACCGACCAACGGCAAACGAAAGCTAAACCATTAAATCTATCTATTTTTGGGAGGATCGGGTACAAATATACTTGCCTAAAGTCCCATCATTAAATATTAAGTAAGTAAAAGCGACAAATCAAAACAAGCACACTCCCAACGCATACCAACGCAGAACCACACTCCAATTATGGCTACGAAATGTTTTTACAGTTACTTCGCTCGATCGGCTGTGCAATAAAAAAAAAGAATCAAAGACAATCACAAGCAACAGAAGCAGTGCATGTTTCAACTTCGGTGCACTGCATAATAGGCAGTTTCACGCAACGAAAAGGGACAGAAACACATCTAAAACAACAGCGCACATTTAATTTTTTTTTCTTGCCTTCGTTTTGCTCATGTGGACTCATAGGAAATGACACGCAACGAAAAGAGATAGCGACACAGTTGCAATTATTTGGCGTCCCCTTCTGCTTAGACACAGAACCGAGGCCAGAACTTATTGCTTCTGCCGGTCCCCGACTGCTGCCGTGGCTGCGACATTTGTCGTCTTGTTTAGCGATCAACCAGTTACGCATTGCAAAAGTTCGCATTTTGCTGCGTAACCGTTATAGAATGTGTTGCCAAAGTTTAATGAAGAAAATATATTCATATTTAACGCAAATTTATTGGAGAATTGTGGATACCATAATGCATCAGCAAAATGTGTTTATTTCGATATACATTTGGACAGTTTAATTTCGAAATTAATTTATTATTATATAAACTATAAAACATTTATTTACGAATAATATTATAATTGATAATATGCAAGTCAGAGTACAAGCGACACCATTTTAAATTAAAACCGTTTTAAGTTCAACAATACCTAAATTAATTTCCACTCAGTGGTGAAACGGGTGCAAGGTTGCACCAAAAACAAAAACATTGCCAGCCTGCGTGAAAACTGAAGTTGCTATTCGACAAGTGGGTTTAAGGATTTAAAGTAAAAGCCAAAAGTTGAATCTGCATAATTCTACACATAGTAGAATAGAAACTGTATTGTAGGAGAGCATTATTTACTATGCTACTATGGATACTCAATGCTTACAACCATGTCTAGGTCTGAACCAACTTATCTTAAAATCCCCAATTTAATTTAATCTATTATTTCTTTGACAGTTTATTTCGTCATTGGTCATACCAACAATTTTACATTTAACTAAATCATTTCACCAAATATAAATTTGAGTCGTTATCAAAAATAAATAAATAATAAATTATTAGGCACATTTTTCTATCAAAATAATTACTTTGTTTGGTTTTTTTTTTGTACAATAATTCACAACTGTCAGCTAAAAAATTATTTAAAAAATTAGAAATCAGAATAGGTACCCTAATTTGTATGTTCAATTAACTTTTTATAGCTCTCAATGTTTTCATTATGTTTTTTACGATTTTAAGTTTTTGCAACTTTATTAGGATTGACTCAGTTTTGTACTTGAGCATAAAAATTTCGCCGGAAACTATACAAAATCGGATAACTTTGAAAATATATGCATTACGTTTAACTTTAGATTTATGGACGAGCTCTAGTATCCATATATATTATTTTGAGTACTAGAGCTACTACTATTTCAATAAGGCTATAAATTCGATAAGACCATAATTTATAATGAATTTTCTAGACATAATACACAAAAAATGCATAAGTACAGGTAGAATACAGCAGATTTTAGGATATCTCAAAGTCAAGCAAATTGCGTTGCTAACATCTTACTATTTAATAACACTTATGTAACTGATTTTAGAAATATGTATAAATTTTAACTTCTTTGTCATTAAATAGAATGAATATTGAAAGTGTAAATAATAAAACTAATAATTTACGTTATCCATAGTCAAATAATATTTGGTAATGTTTCGAAAAATTTCTTACTTGACTCATTATTGGTGCACTTTTTAAATAATTGATTAGATAATCGTTTGTTTGTCACTTGATTATAATTAACAATGATTAAACTATTATGATGCTTTTTGGCATTAAGTTATTTTAGCACCAGCATTGGTTAAGCTGTAAGCATTATTTTCGGGCCATTATTTTATTTTGATAAAGCACTAGAATATGTAACACACAATTTTTGTTTTCTGCTGCACAATATATGTATAGTATGTAAATTTAAAGACATATAAGCCCACGTCAGTGAATTTATTATGAATATCCACTCGACACGATTCCGTCAAATGAAATAAGAGGTCTGAACAGTACTGACGAGTACTCCTCAGATGGCTTCTGGATAGCCCTCGAATAAGTTTTTCCTATTAACGATAACTGTGTACTGTTGGTACTGGCTACACACTTCGTTGAACAAAACAAACATCAAAATATTGCTTATTCATTTCAACGATACCAACCAATAAGAGATCAGCGAAAACAACGTTGGGCTGGAATTCCATTCACTGCTAACTGGCTTTTGGACTGTTCAAAATAATGCCAGCCCACTTTTTGTGCATACTTGTCTCAGTCACACTTTCAGACGCAATGGGCAGACCCATGCGCACGAAAGGGAAAGACATAGCTATTACAATATTCTGTGCTGCGTCACTCTTCAGCGTGTGTTGACCAATGGAAAGTGAGTGTGTGTTTCAACCCCCATTCTGCTTGAGGTCGCATATCTGGAATTAGTTTAGGAATGTTAAATGCATTCTTAAATTGGTAAATTTCGCCTCACGGTCGAACAATAGAAATGCTTGCTAAGCTTGTATTTTCACACAACGCAACAATGCGTCCACGCACTCTTCACTCTTCAAAAGTACCAACTCGAAATCGTGTAGAAATTTTTGATGGGTCTGGGTTGACAGTATTTTTGTAATGTCATTCATAAAAAAAAGACGTGAAGTATCTTAAATAAAATATACACTTAACACTCTGTCATATTCATATATAAATAAATACTAAATATATACTTAGCTCCACCAATTGTTTATTTCGAATATGGTATTAAACAGCTTATCAGAATTATTAAATCAAATTCACCTATGGCAATTAAGCGTAATTTTTTTTTATCTGATATGTTCTAGACTATAAATTGCCAAAATGTTCTAATTGAAGTACTTGAAGTACGAAGTAATGAAATAATAATGCAATAATGAATTTATTATCAATTGTTAAATATATAGAAATTTTAGAACAAATTTATTATCAATTGTTAAATATATAGAAATTTTAGTACAAATTTAATACTAATATAATTTTAACTATATTCAATAGTGAGTGTGGTTAAGATATTTGTTAAAACAAATGCTTTGTTTACAAAACCTTTATATGAAAAACATGTAATTTAGTTGTTTTTGAAATTTTGATTATTTCTAATACTCAAAACATATGTTAATAGAATAAATAGTTTTAATTTATTTTCAGACCCTTTCCTTAACTAACATACCAACTTAATTAACATACAAACTTCATTAAAATACATTCTATATGTAAGCGAAATAATTTAAATGTTTAAATGGAAAAAGGTATTAAGTTTACAAGCAATTATCATTTTTATCCTTTATAATAGAATCACATTTACAAGCTTCTTAGAACATTTTTTGTACACCTTAAGATCTGGTAAACCAGTAAGAATGAATTTGATCGAGCATGCCATAATCGGAAATATTCATTTAGATAAGTATTGTCTTAATTACAGGGAATAAAAAAGAAATAATTCAAATCTCAATCAATAAATCAAACTTATTACTTAGCGTTATGAACAGATTATTTAAATTTATTAATACACAGAAAATGAATTCAGTTATGTTTTTAATTTTTTTTAGTCCCCAAGTTTTGCAGTTTTTAATAGGTTGTAATTGATTAAAAATGTATAACGAATTCAATAATATTAAATGCATATTAAGTTATATAAAAGTTAAGATAGACATTAAATTAAACATGGGCTATAAGGGATAAATCTTGATTTAAAATGATTTAAGATGTAAAATGGTCCGTTGTTTATTGCCATGATAAGGAAACTCTAAATAATCCGAAATAGACAAAAAATGGATAACTGTAAGTAGTAAAAAAAAAGAAAGAACGTTAAGAAGATGGAAATAGATAAAGAGACATACAACAAAAAATAGATAAGCAAATCTCTGAACCTTTGAAAAAGAAAGATTTACCTTAGTTAAACAATGTTAATATTTTTCCGGGATAGATGTGGTTATTGAAAATTTAATGTTAATTATATATATATTTCTGTTTTCAATCTTGGTAAGAGTTCATTATGTCTTGATTTCAAAATGCCTTCAATTTCTAAGCTGGCGATTGCTGATTGCATATTATTGTGACTTTTATAACGTAGGGGAGACTTTTGAAAAAGTCGACGCAGCAGAGAGTAAAAGTTAGGTTTATTTAAGAGATCTCTGTGAAATTTCATTGGAAACGTGTTTCCCTTTTGGTCGTTAAATCCACCCCGCAGAGTGCACAATATGGGGTCAATCTTGAATATGTGAATAATAAATGCTCGTCCAATTGGCTGTAATCACATTTTTAAAGCTCTTTGTAAACAATTATTAAATTCACTCACATTGCTCAATTTTGTAGGCAAGTTATAAATTTCTTTAGATAGCCGACATTAATTGACGACAAAATGCCTTCAGCAAATAAATAAAATAAGAAATAATATGTAATAAATAAATGAGATTTTAATAGTCAAATAAAGCTCTTTAAAATGTATTTAAATCTCTTGTGAAAATATTATGAAATAATACAAAAAAATTGTGCTCAAAATGGGGTGGGTAGAAAATTATCTACAATAAAAAAATATATATGAAATATATATATTAAATATTTAAACAGTTTAAATAATATTATTTTTCTCATTCAATACAGCTAATTTCTAAAAAGAGAATTATTTAATTATTACAAATTTCAGGGTTCACGAAAAGAAGATGCTTTAATTTTAAAATAATATTATTTATAAGCATCATACAAAGAAATAATTACAATACTGGGCTATTTTTTTCTGAGTGCTCCAAGTCCAGATCAAGTTTATGACATTTTGTAAACAACTTTCTTTATAAATCACAAAAGCTTAATACTTCGATTTAAATGTTCAAATTTTTCAAGATTTTTTTTTGTTGGCATAAGTTTACTTTCACCATATCGACTTTAAAATATAGATTTTTTTATAAAGCATAAGAATTTGACAAGGAAATTTAACTTAATTTCACGTTTCAAGTCGATATTTTATCGGTATTCAAAAGCAAATGGATCGGGAATTTTATCCTGAAAACTATATATGCATATCTAAGTACAGAAAACAACGACGATATTTAAATGTATATTGCTTGTATGGCAATCGCTTGTAAGTAATACTGATATATGTTGAAATCATTTATTTATAAATATATAAAGATATTATAAGTCTGACCGGTCTGAAAATACATATGTCGATATGAAGGAGGTCACCAGAAATCTATATGACTCGTTCATGAAGTCTTCCCTTTTTATGGGCAGTGGATTGTGGACGCATAGTTGTGCGATCTTTAAGGACACCGCCAACAAAATACCAACCAAATTTAAATGACTTAAGCTTTTCAGTTGTGAGAGATTTGTGGAATTATCGATTTGCGGTTATTGATTTTATTGATTTTCTATACTCCTCGTTCACATTCTTTTAGCAGTCTGCCTAACACGGACACACACAAGTAAAGGTTTCAAGTTTCAAGGATCTAACTTTAAGGGTATGAACAGACTATCAGTATGCCGGAAAGTGCACGAATATAAATAGACTCTTGATACCTCCGTGTTTTTGTCCTCAAATGACACTAATCTAAAAACATAGGACGTCAGAAAACTTTTTCTAATAGAAAATGTTTATTTAAAGTCATCTTTGGCGACCAGGTGATCTCCGGTAAACGTCCAACCGACTTTTTAGAACTTCTAGATTGAATTGCCAAACATATACGGTTTTACTTTGACTAATGAGTTAAACTTCCGTTATTTTTTTTATATCTTGTGGATAGGCTCATCATCGGTTCCTGGCAGCCGGAGCTCAATATTTTCATTTATTATCTATTTAGATTTAAATATATAATGATCACATTGACAAGAAGCCAAACAAATATGGAATCCTCATTCAAAATCAGTCACGTTTTTTTTTTTTGGCTAGATCCAGGTCCTATTGGTCCAAACCAGAAATCAACCTGAAAATTGTCTGCTCTTGTTCCTTACAGCACCAGCTCGCTCTCTGAAAGTGACAGCGTTGGGTTGGTGATCTTGGCTGACCTCCTCGTCTGCCGCAGGAATAGTGTTGAACCTTCTGCGATCCTTACATGATATACAGCTGCTGCGTCAATTTGCCTGAAATAGTTGAGGAGTATTGGGGTATCCTGCACAGGGGTATCCCACAATTACTTAATAGACTTGAGCGAAATATTAATATCTTACGTACCAAAATTATAATATTAATTTCGATTCGAATGGACAATATGTTGTATATGAATATAAATTAAATGATTTACAGACCTGACAATTGGATTAGTTGGCCAATCTTCGCACTTTGACTGGCGTAGAAAAAGATGAAAATGTGTTATGAGCTTCAAAGACGTTGAAAAAAGTTTAGTCTTTATATGCGGACCAGAAGTTATTGTTTTAGGTGGATAGTCTTACAGAATTCGTAATAGTCAGAACTGTACAACGGTTGAAAATAATGATAGCCATTTCGGTCAAGCTCATTTAGCTTATCTGCAAGTTTTTGAGAGAGAGCTGAGATTGGAAACATGTTTATGGCAGTTAGAATGTGTTTCTTTCAAAACTGAAAAAAAATCTCAGGTCAATTGATAATACATATATATATAGATATATATATAATGATGGGTTATAAAAATTAAAATTTCCAATTTCTTCACCAATTTAAATTTCACGCTGCTCTCAATTCTGGATGCGTTATGGACGTCTGTCTGTGCGTTTTTATAACCACGCGGAACATGGAGTTTTGAACATCCCCAGTCGCCTATATTCAAAGCATGAAACTTATAACTCTCTTGCTTTAATTTAATATTATATTTCTGCTGAACTAGATTTTTCATTGTTGTATTTATTTATTTATTAATTTTTTTATTGCTTAAAATCAAGTCGTATTAATATAAAAAGTATCGTCGGCTCTAACAGCTTCCAGATATCTGAAAAACACATACATTCGTAAAATATATGAGTCACAAACCATATATTAAAGCTTATGGAAAACATACTATGTGTATGAACACCCAGTGGTTGAATTGAACACTCAACTGAATAGTTCATGTCCTTGAAAAAACCATCTGTAATTGACACTTTGACGCGTGCATGACAAAATACCAAATTCTTCGATTTTAGTTTGACGAAAGAAAGAACTAAAATAATTACACTTTGAGAAAAAATGTTCTGAATTTTAGAAAATCGACAAACTTTTTTCGCGAAACATTGTACATTTACTGAAACACAAGCTTTTTCTCTTTAAATAAAATTTAGAAAAATACGTCAAATTTGCAGGGTTTTTCATTTAGGCACAAAAGACTTAAATTTATTGTTTTACATATTTTATTTAAAAGCATTAGCGTTTTCAGATTTTAGACATTAACAAATTGAAGATAATTTATAAATTGAAATAAAACAATTAGAAATGGATTTTAGGAGATTGGAACCCGCGTCCTATTGTGTTAAGTCAAATATAAAAGCCGAGCCAGTAAATATAAATTTTTCTAAATAAAAGAATACAATAAAATAAATATTTTTCAGTTTATCAATTTATTGCAAGCATTTTTAATACTAATAATAGTTTTAAAAGCGATTTTCGTTTGAGAGATACTTTCTAAAATTCAGGTCGATATGTTGTGTAATACAAAATTGATAAGACCAAAAGAGACCAGAAGCCGAACCCAAATAAGCTGGTGACAGATTTATCGACCGGATGCAAAGGGATTATTCAATGCTGTTACTAAAGCAGATGAACTACAATGCATTGTCCATTTGAAGACCAATTTATGTGACGAGAGCAGACGATGAGAATTCGCATATCCAGTGGAATAGCCAACTGGTGGTTGTCATCCCCACTCAAAACTATATCTTAATGATCCCTCAGTTTCTGGAGCCATGACTATTTTCCTCAAGGAATATTAAAAACCAGGCTTTTTAAATAAATAAGATATACAAAGAATTCCATTTTCTAACAACAAAATATAAATTCTGGAGAATATTCTAAAGATAAGAAAAGCTTTTCAATTTAAATGGGCTTTCAACAATTAAAAATAAAACTAATATTTCAATTTAATGGAGCATTTTATTTTAAATGGTTGTAATTAAATTTTGTGAATGAGGAACGCTAATGTGTAGCAATATCTCGCAGAATTGAACATAATTGACACACCATTGGAAGTATGGTTCTTATATAATCTAGTGCCAAAAGTGTCAGTTTTTTTTTTTAGGAAAATCTTGAATAGGATGAAACAGAAAGCTTTTAACTAAATATTGTATTTTAAACAGGATAAAAAATATATCAAAATTATTTAAATAGTTTTATAGATTCGTTTTTAGCTTATTAATTAAATTGAGTCTTTAAGTAAGTTTAAAATTTTAGTAATTTATTCTAATTTAGTGTTAAAATAAGAATTTATGTTTACTATTTTATATTTATTTATATATTTTATATTGACACAAAAAAAATCATAATTTAAATTTAATTAATAAAAAATATTGATTACGCATATAAACATGCATAGTAAGAATTGAATGTAAAAATTTTTATTTTATATTATTTTGAAAATAGCTTTCTAGAGAGAAATTAGTCCAAGTTTTACCCACCAGTTATTTTTACTCTTCTGTTCAAAATATTAACAAATACACCAACAGATACATAGCTTTCTACTGCAGAGAATTTCTTTGTTGCTACAGTCTATGTGTGATTATTGTACACACATTGTACCTAATAAATTAATAAAAATAAATAAGATACCAGAAATTAGAAAGTAATTGAACATATTTACAAACAAAGAAAGAATCAGCCAGACGGAAACTTAGAAGCGATTTTTTAACGAAGCGTTGGACCAAACATAATCGAAATAAGTAGAACTATTTCAACTTCTTCGCCACTCTCGAAATGTCCATTATTTGCAGAGCCGGAACTAAGCTGCAAAGCATACATTTTTTCTCGAATGGGCATACAAATTTATGTAAAATTTGCACGGGGAAAGACTTCATCCACCTCGGATAAAATTGCCCAATTTTCGAGTGCAACATATGCATGTTGAAATTGGCACACCATTTGACGAATGCTACCTATTATGGCATATTTATAATAAATAAATATGTTGGATTTTAGTCATTAAAAAACCCAGCTGCATTTACAGCTTAAGGCCACGAATTTGTATGCTTCTAGCCCTCATATTCTTCACGAATCAGGGTGGAAAATCGATATCGAGCAAACGGCAATAAAAATTGAACTTTTACTGCGACAGTGTACACATGGCAACGCTTATGATTTGTCTCTACCTCGTCTCCAAGATACGTGAAATATATGAAAAAACAATCAGAGAACTAGATACTCACACAGACCCATCAAATTTCATATATTATATAATATAAGTAAATTTCAAAGGATTGATATTATAACTATGACTTACTGAGTAGATTTAAATTGACAGACAGACTGTATAAAGGAATTGAACCATCATAAATCGAACATAAGAATATTCAAATTCGTAAGTTTAAAAAAGAAAAAAAAATAGAGTTTGCCGGAAAACATTTTAGGTGTAATGCTCCTCCATCTTAAATATTAAAATATAATTCCAAAAATAAATCTTAGAAAGCTACTTAACCCAGAGTCAGTCCAGTAAAAACTATGTTGATTTTAGTAAAGATCAGTAACTCTCATAAATAATGCAATGAAAATCATATAGAAAATACATATATATATATATTTATTACAAATTCACCTGCTCATCTAGCTGGTAAAATCATATAGGAAATATATATATTGCAAATTCACCTGCTGGTAAATTTAAGACTAGAGAGACGATTTTCAATGAAAAATACAGATCGGCTATATTGAACAGCCGATATGAACTTTTTGCATGGATATAAAAAGTTATTAACATAACACACTACGAAATTGTATTTAAAATAAAAAAGTATGCTCTTAAATATAAATAATTGGCTTTTAAGCGATTATTATTTTACAATATGAATGCACATTAAATTAAGCGATTTGAATTAACATGTTAAACACTAGCTAAATGTTGCATAATAAATAGTCTAGAAATAATAAGGGCTAGAATTATGCATTGGTCTCCTTCTCAGTGAATTTAAATAAATACAAAATTGGTTTGGAATGATATTTAGGCTTACATACACATGTACATATGTATATATATATATATGTATATACATATATATATATATTATATTTTCCTCCTGTTGGTATACATTAAATTAGGTAGGACTCGAACACTACTGTATATTGTGTGCTCATGCCCGATGTTTCTATTTCATACCCTCATATTTGCCTGCAACGTTGCAAGTCGTGAGGGGGCGTAGCTCGGAATTGACCAATCACAGGTCTCAAACGGATGCTTCACTTATGCTCCACCCCTGTGTACGTCAGAATACCGCCCATTGTGCGAGGCTGCTCCGATTGTTAAGTAAAACATTTTGGGGCACACACATACTCGTGTATACCCAGTATTATATTTACATAGAGATTTGCCAAGCTGCTACGCCACGCTAAGTTTAATTAATGAAAACAGATAATACGTAGCGTTGACAGCAATGGTAAAATCAAAACAAAAAGTTCAAGAACAAAACATTCCTCTTTTCTAATTGATCAAAATTAAACTCACCCATTACCATAAATGCTATAAATATATATCGTTTTTGTCATTCATTAAAACCTTAAATATATATGTATGTAACGACCGGCAGACGGTCTGTAAGATTTTATTTATTCTTTCTTAGCATTATAATATAAACAACAATACCAATTAGGAATAACAAATATCATATTAGCTGTTTTTATATATTTCATCATTACATGTAATCCATCTCAGAGACTTGTGTAAAGGAATTAAGATATAAAATTGTACTTTTTTTTATTACTTTCAATACCAGTCAAAGTCAAGGAAATCTCTTCTTAAGCCTGATTTTTGCTAAAAAAAAAAATAGAAAAGATTAAATACTTAGAGTTCTAGCTATCAAAACTTTGAAAAACCACTGTCTGTATAAATATATATGTTAATAACTATGAGTGTATATAACTACTTAGAGTTCTAGCTATCAAAACTGAAAAACCACTGTCTGTATAAATATATATGTTAATAACTATGAGTGTATATAAGGGCTGCGTGCCTGGTCTGCCAATCTCGATTCAAGTTGCCTTAATTGTTTTCAATGCAAAAAAGCTTGTGGAAAAAAAATGATTCGGTCGAAGGTGCATTTAAGTGACTACTTTACTTTATTTAATTGTGTACTACTTTTTACAGTCAGTCATTTTGATGATCAACTCATAGTCCAAGAGCCATGAGGCACTTTGCACAGTATAATTTTTAATTTAATTTATCAGCAATTTTAATTGTGGCGTTGGGTTGTATAAGCTCAATATCAATTTACATTTAATTCAAACAAATCAAGTCACTTATATTCATAAATGTATTCATTTTGCTGAAGCTTTTATGCCGACGAGACATACATATACAGACTTATATTTTTTGGGGAAGGTAATTTAATTACCTTTAGAATTATATAAAATGTTTACAGTTTTAATGCAAAAAGAGAAAGTGATACTATCAGTAGAGTGCTTGTTAAATTAATGTACACAGTGGGAGGCTGTGTTGATGAAACTTTTTTTATTGCAATGCATACATCAATGACAAAACTCCAGTCCAAAATGAGTTTTATTTTTCGACTTTTTTACATTTCGATTTCTAAACAGAAGCGAGAAAAGTATGGCAAGTTTTGAAAGATATTCTGTGGCAATTCTGAATTTCTAAAGCTTTTTATGCGACGGCAGACATATTTTAATTGTATTTGTTCGTAATAATGCTAAATCAGATATCAGATATATATTAATTTTAATTAAATGGGAATAAAAGTATGTATCCGAGCCGGAATGGGACATCCGCTCTGGAAAAAAAAGTTGGGGTCAAGAATTTATAACAATTTCTTGCAAATATGACTTTATTTAAAAAAAAGAATGTTTATCAATGTGGAAAAATGTGTTTTCACACTAACTGCCAAAAGCACATACAATAAATGTATTTATTTATTTTCAAAATATCTTTCTGTATTTTATCGATCAGATTGAAATGCTATATAATTAATGTATATACGTGTAAATAATTATGTATACGAGCAGCATGATGATGCACCAATGAGATATGTGTAGTTATAGACAATCCACTTGTGCTCAAAATCTATAAATGTGCGTAGGTAGGTAAAGAAAAATTGTATTATTGGCACGAATTTGTCGCAAGCCAGGGATTTGTTTACCCTGAACACATTGCAAATGGTTAAAGGGTTATTGAAGGCACGATAAAGTCTATATGTATTTCTGATCAGCGCCAATAGCATAACCGTATCAAGTCCGTTTGCTTGGCTGGGGGAGTCAACTTTGGAATATAAGTTTTCGTGTACACATTAATTTTTTTTAATTTAATAATTTTTAAGTGACCCAGTTTTATACATTCACATTTACATACGTACATACAAAAATATAAGTTATGAAAAAAAACTCTTGCATACTGCATTCTTACTGATTTTGAACGTCTGACGATTTAAATAAAATATATAGCTCTTCCTATAATTTGGCAAGAGAGCTAGAACATATTCTTAAGCAATTTAATACGTATAGGTACCTTCCGTCGGGCACAATTTTAAAGCAATATGTTGGTCTTAATCTTAACCTGAATATTACACTTTCTGTCCAAAATCAGAATAACTTTATTTTAACTTACTTTGAGCAACGTAAGGACCAACACTGTGGATCTCCTGATGAGGTTGTATATTGGAATTTATCTCAAAAATGAAATTAAAAACGTCTTATATTCCATTAGGTATATATATATACGTGATATTGATGAAGCTTTTTATATATTTATTGATACTCTGCTTCTTCTAATTTACGCTACAAACATATACATATCATTTATTGAGAAAATTACGATGTGATTTATAATTATTTTAATATACGTAATAAGCTTTCAATAAATCAAACACACTTAAAAATTAGTTTTTAGTCTTTTAAACTATAACCTCTTGATTAATTATAGTATGATAACTTATAAATTTTCTTCAATATTCATAATTTAACTATCTTTCTATTTTACATAATTTGAAATAATTAATTTTTGATGTCCCGAAATATCTGTCATTTTGTTGCGGTTTTTTGAACACATTTAGATCCCAAAAGTAAATCATTCGGTACATGAAAAAACAAATATTCAACTTGATAAACGTTCTGTTCATTGATAAACTAAATAAAACAAGAATTTTCAGTCGAGGTGTTTTTTTCCACATGAAAATCGATTCCACAACCTTGAAAATAAAGGCAGCCTCCTTATCAAACGTTCTTTTTATTTACATTCTTATATTCTTCATATTTGATTAAAAAATACAAATAAATAATTTAACTACATTGAAGTTGTAGATAATCTATTAACTAACAGCCCTCAAGCTGTATAATTTTCGATGCTAAGGTCTTAGATCCTTAGTTGTATACTTTTAAACAAAATTTTCTACATTTGGCGAATTGACTTTTTTATGTAAAATTAATTGCATGAAGCAAAGCCAATTTTTGGCCAAGCTTTTACTGTTTATTCATAGTTGAACTGATGCTGCACTTAGAAATTACAAAGATATAATTATTTTTGAAAGTTAGCTATCTACGAAAACCGCAAATAAATACTGAGAGTGTAATTTTCAAAATGTTTTTATTATCTGATTAGATTTTAAGATCTAATAAACCTTCACTATTTACGACAGCTGTCCGATAATAGTATTTTTGCACCTCATAAGTAGGATATATGTGTGTATTACCGCAATATACTCTGAAAATATAATATCTTTTAGATAATAATAATAATCGATGAGTAATTATATTAGGAAAGCGGAGGTGGTTGTCGAAAAATATAAACAAAATATACTCATTGTCTTAATAAATTGGATGGAATATTCTACAATCGTTTTATGCATAATGAAACAATTATAAAAACAAATAAATTTTAGAACTATTGGTTTGTGGCTTGCATTGATAGTCAATAACCAATCGGCAATCAAAATTTTGATTAAAGTCTTACAGAATTTTCTGCCAACCGTAAGCAGACCAAACCAAACCAATTCAATCAAAACGCCCGCATTGCTCATCGACACGTGCGCTGAGTCAACACTTTTCACAACCACAGGGGTACAATTTGCGCAGGACAACCAACCACATAAGTTTGATCCCAGACAAGATGCAACCGTACTTGCAGAGCCTGCAGCAACGCACAGTTAAACATCAGCTGCAACATCAGCGATCCATTGACTAAGTCAAAACCCAAAAACAGCGACGCAAAGCGTACAAAACAAGTTTTGCTGCTGGGCTTAGCGTAATAATATATTAATTTATTTGACTAAAATCAATATAAAGAGAAATAAAAACTAAAAAAAAATAAATACTATATTTAAGTATACATTATATGAATATAAAAATATAAATTTAATATATAAATAAATAAAATGAGTTAAACATAATTAAATAATATAACTAAATATAGAAAAATTAAAAATTTATGCTTTTAAAATTGGTCTAACATTTGTTCCCTGGAATGTAATTTAGGATGAATTGGTAAAGATACCAAGCCCCGATTGATAGTGAAAATTGTATTCCCGGGAAGTTTATAATTAAATTGTTCATGATTTTTCTTAATTTTTGTAATCGATTTTTAATTTCCTTTGAATAATTTTATTAATAACAAATTTTGGTTTGATCGTGCTTTAGACTTTGCTACATTTATATTTATAATAATGTATAAATTTATGAATTTCTTAAATTCATTATTATTTGAAATTTTTAATTTTATTTAAAACAAAATATAAATTAAACATTATCCCTTGAGTTTAGAAATAAGCTTAAGTTATAATTTGAACTCAAAAGAAAAAATTTTATTTGCATCAATTTAATATGATAATGGACCTTAATTTGGAAATTGGGGATATCGATTTGCGCCTGAAGTATAAGGTAAATAAATCTGTATATAACGCATGAAATTGATTAAAGCAGATGTCGCCAACCAAATCAAGTCGATTTTTTTTCTATTATATCTATATTCCACTGTATATGTAACTGCTTTAAAATGGTCTTATCTCAGACATTATATTCGGAATAAAAGTTACAATCATCCCTCTAAAGTATACATACATTTTCTTATATGAAAAATGTTATAGATTGCAATATATCTTTTTCAAACTTTCTATTATCATTTCTGAAAATATTTTCAAGATCGAGCTTTTTATTGATGACATTAAATCACATAAGAACATTAGGCCGAAAGAAGAGTTTTCTTATGATCGAAAGAACTCGATTAATAAAGGTAGAGATTTATGACACTAAGTAACTCCACTAACTCTCTTATGTTAAAAAAAGCCTACCGCAGAGCTAAGAAAATTTAATTTTTTACTAAGAACATTGAGTTTTTTTTGCTTTATTTTGTTATTATTTATACTTTTATTGATAATTTAGTATAATAATAACGATTAACATAGATCTTTTGCTTGACACTGTCTTCATTTCAAAAGCTGTACTTTTTTAAATGGGCGTCAAAAAGTTGACTAGGACTAGTTAATATAAATGGCTGACTATTTAAAAACATGATAAAAAATTTAGCTTCATGTCGCTTACGAAAGCCACGAAGCCTCCACAAAATCATGAGCTGCAGTAAATGTCTCAAATAAAATGAAAGGGAATTACGCATTTGTCAAGCGACAAAAAACTAATTTGAAGCAGCAGGAAATCATTGCAATAAAAATCAACCACACTATTAACAAGAGAACAGCAAAATGTGCACTCGCATTGAAAAATTACAAATAAAATTACAACGACATTTATCAGCATCTCTCTCGGCACATCGAAGAACCAGAGTCGAACACGATATTAATTATTTGATCCCAATATTTAAATTAAGTTAGGTTTATTTTAAGCATATGCCTTATTTTTTAAAATGCAATTATTCGTTGAATTAACGAAATTTTTAGTTGATGAATCATTTAAGATAATTATCCTTTACAGATTTTTTATTAACGACCCGCTCAATATATGAATGTTTCAAATATCCACCACCGATTTATACTACTACTTCTACTATTGCACACACACACACATACACAAAATCGAACACACATGCTTAGTTTTATGGTTTTCAGATGTAAGCAACTAAAAATATATGTTAGAGGTACTGATTACAGGGTATCCCATGTTCGTTCACCTGATGGCTAGTGCACTCTCAGTTATGGCATATACCAAAAAGGAATTGTTAAAGATACTTAAATTGCTATTATTTATATTATTACATATATTTATACAGTTCGAGCCTTTTATTATTTTTAGGGGTTGCTTTTATGATTTCGATTGCTCTTTCTGCTTATTTTAATTTGTTCGAAGATCGCAACTTAAAAAATCATTCGACTGAAAAATCATGTCGTGCTGAGTGCTTGAATTCCAATTCATCCGTTCGACTGGATGGGAATAATTTCTATACCCAATACCCATTAAAAATCATTAAGAAAATAAAAAAGCAGGCCCTGTAACTCCATATTCGCATATTCGCATCAACAGTCTGTCGATCAAGCAATGTTCGTTTGCCCGTCTGTACGATTGTGTCGATCTCAGAGACATCGAAACAATTTTATGTATACATCCGTGTTATACATTATATGTAGCAGTAAATACATATAAGTAACTGTTTTATATAGCTGGCACAGGAACCAACGGTCGATAGATGGAAAACTTATGTATATATTATGTATATAAATTTTAATATCCAACTCCCTATATTTTCAATTTTGTAAATCCAACACGAATCCAACTTTTCATCAAGTAATTACTCTTGGGCTCGCATATTTATTGAAAATTATAGAACTACCGTCCCCTTAATGCACCAGAATTTTAATACACCCTAAAAAAAACAGTAAATAGAATTTGTCGTGCATATTTTGTATGATTCAAAATGCAAAACATTAAAATTTTTATTGTAACTTTACTGACTGCCACAAATTTATTTGTTGTGCTACATCATTATCGAAACCTGAAAAAAATATAAATCTGAATATAATATAAGTTCAAGATTCGCTCGACTATTGTCTAAACATGTTAGTAATTAAACTACCAAGGTTTTTTCAATGACCTTTTTTTCATCAATCTTCAAAATTACCCAAAACTGTGATAAAAATCTTCGGCGCGTTGTTTTTTCATGCTATTAATCTAAACTAGAAAGCTTGCAACACTATGCACAATTCAAAGAGCAAATTAATATTGTGAAAAGGCATAAAATCAGCATAATATGGTTTTCAGAATCCTTTGTGCACCAATTAGCGTCCCTTTTCTACCCTTTTACGTGAAATCAATAAATATGAGTCTAGACTGTTCTGATAAGGATCTGGTGCATTATTATGTTCACCCATAACTTAGTGGGAATCTTCTGAATATTGGGATCTGGACTGCTGAATTCGTACACGATATTTTGTGGCATTTCATCTGAGTATCAAGAATGCGCCGAATTACTCCAAAACTATATTCCTCCTCCGACATTCTACCGATCAAATTCGAATATAAAATAAAGAAAAGAAAGTTCAAGCCATCCTACGAAAAGAAGATGCCACTGCGGCCGATAGCTTTAAATTTCTATACAGAAAGCTTTAAAATAGCATTTCCTCAGAATGAAGCCTTCGCAAACAATCTGGAGAACAGCTAAACATGATTCGGGGCAGAATTCTATTATGATTATGCTTTAGACCCAAAGCACAACAGTTTCACTCTCTTCTTCTTCCCACGACATCCCGCTCGGAACCTTCTCGCTTGCAGACTACGCTGTGATCTAAATCAGGAAAATATATGTCTTTATTAGTTCTGAAATCCTGCAGCAATATCTTATACATTTTATTACTATTTACTAACTATTATTATTATTTCTAAAATCAAGAATCGATTTCTAATGGAAGGCCATTTTTATACCAGACGATCTTCATTAAAGCTATAATATTGGAATGACCCGACAATTCCTAAAATTTATAGATCAGAGTCACACAAATCAAGCGACTACAAATTCAACTATGATTTTATATTAAAATTTAATAATAATAATATATATATAATAATTGGATTTTTTGAATCGAAAAAATTAATTTTATTGATTTTTAAAAATTATGTAGTAGAACAATTTTCTAAAAATTAAATTATTTAAAATTTTTAAAATAATCTTAAAAATAAGGGATTAGATATTATAATATTTTTATATCTTCATTGGTATTTTGGTTTCTTTCAGAGCTGTCGACAAAAGTGTCTCAAGTGTCTCTTGGTAAACAAAAATCTAATTTTTTAAATTTAGCAATCCACCCTTATAGGGTCATAGGGATGATTAAATTGCAAATTATAATAATTTGGTTTGTTGAAATTTGCAAATTTTTAGCCAAAATAAAAAAATTTCCAATAGACCTCAAAGTCAGCTGAGAATTGGAATTGTGCTAGAATTAGGTTGAAAGAGATTTCACTATTATCCCCTTTGTGTGTGTTTATTTTGGACAACAAACAACGATTAGAATTTAAGTCGTCTCACCTTTGGTGAAATGTTGCCTTACGTGCACGTGTGTTTCCTGGTTCCCCTTTGTTCTTGATCTGAACGGTGAATCAAATTATTAAACAAATATTTTTCACACATTACCTTAAGGGATGGACAATTTCTGCTCAACGTCTGCTAGTGTCGTTAAGTAAAATGATTGGGCATGCAACAATGGCAGCAGAAAAATCAAAATCAAAATCGTTAGCAACGTCCTCGCTAAATACATATACTTACCCTCAACTTTACGCACGTGGCCCAAGCCACGTGCACTCAATTCAGGTTGAATCCACGATTAAATTAATCGCTGATTAGTAACGGACAACCAAAAAATTAATACGAAACATAATACGAGTTGGCATGCTTTATATATATACATATATATTAAAATAAAATAAAATTAAAAATATAAACAAAGGTAAAAACAAAAATGTGTGTGCATATGTATATGTAAATTTAAATGCAAATGTAAATGCAAATGTAAATGTTAATGTAAATGAATATGCATGTATATATATATATATATATATATATATATATATATGTATATGCATAAATATATGTATATGTACTTGTATTTGTATATGTATAAAACAAATAACAGGTTTATTTATAATTAAGATACGAAGTAATATGCTAATTAGCAAAACAGCGGATGCTATTCACTGACAATTTGGGCAATTGGGTGAGTAAATACGAAAGATTACAAGTTTTGTAATTTAGTAGACTGTTGGTCGGTAATCACCAGGCAAGAGAAGCGACAAACATAAGAGAAAAGAGTAGCTTCGGCTGTTAACCCAAGGGTATGAAAGCAAGTCCAAGCATGGAGTATTCGCTTTTAAAGTACTAAAAATGCGGTTAGCTGATACTTACGGACATAAACTTGATTCCTAGGGCTATGCCCGAACTATTAGAAGAATAACACTTAAATGGTACACCAGAACCGGATGCGAAGAGTATATTTTGTCCAGAGATTCCAGGTGTATTTCCCGACCGGGGACAATTCCGTGAATTTGAATTACTAAGTCACTCAAAGGCTTCAGGCTGTTAGCGAGCCATTTATTTTATTATTTATTATTATTATTATTTATTGTACACGGTGGAGAGGCACGCAGTTATTCGTTTTTAGCGATACTAGGCGGAGAGAGAATTAAGAAAGAAATACAATATTAGCATCCCAGATTTGTCATATCAATTCCATAACTTATATATATATATATATATATTCCTTCAAAGCGTTCGAAAAACTCGATGCTCGACAGCAAAGCATGGAAACATCTAAATACATGGAACTACCACAAAGCAGAATATAGCTTTATATTCACACAAAGCGCAAACGTTGACCAAGCTGGATAAATTTCATCGTGAACTAGCTGAAGTCGATCCGTGATCAAAACCAGCCCCGACGTACTTACGTAGTTACTTCCTGAAGTTATCGACGATTTAATTCTCAAGTAAGATCTCCTGTCTGGCATGGCACAGTGTTGGAGTGTGAAGGCTTGATGGGAAGCATCGCAACAAATGTAAAATTAAACATCAGGTTGCGAGATTGCATGTAGTATTGGCATACACGCAAATCGGACCACCAGTTCATTCATACACAGAGATTGAAGAACCTTTGCAGCAGAATTTTGCAGCAACGATCGGCCCATTTAACAGCGATACTATCATATGAATTACAAAATGCAAACCGAGATAAACAAACAGATATATGAATTGTCTGCCAAACTCTGCATTTAACCTTCGCAAGCCTTCACAACTTACCTATTGTTATGATGAAATAGAAATAAAAACGCAGATTCTTTGCCGAGATTCCATCACATCTTCGACCATCTGAGAGATGACCATTTTATCACCAGCAGCATAAATTGTTTCAAATATTAATATATTGGAATTTAATTAAAATTCAATGCTGTTGTTTTTTATATTATGACTTTTGTATACACTAACTGGTGGTTTGAACTACCACCTACGATGGACAGGCGGGACCAAGCAGTCGAGGCTCCGGGATAGTGTTTCATGAGTTGGTCCGCTACTGTGATCTTGCGCAATAGCTGAAAAAAAAAACACGTATAGACAATTAAAACAATTTCGGAAACACTTACTTACGACGCCAAGGCGATGTGCCGATAAACATCAGGTCTAGAAAAATAACAAACAGAAGCGTGACGAACGTTGATGAACAAAAGTGGAAGTCTTCCACTGGCTATTTTTTCCGCAGCACGAGCGACTAAATGAAAAGTCCAAATAAGATAAAAATACAGAAGGATCTACCTGCCGAGGAGGACCAAGCCCTAAACGGGGAACGTTCATCTAGTGCGGTAGACTATCCTCCACAACGAGCTACTCCAGTACCAATGGACCATCGCGACCATCGGACCATCCCGACCATCACGACCGGTAACAAAGGAAAGGCCAAAAAAGAGGTAGGAGTTCCTATCACCAATGGGACGACCTGTTGGGCTAGATGTACCGAACCGTCCCAACCACTGCGGCTCAACGGTTAAGTGGTATTTAAGACACCTCCAGCAAGGACTCGCTCCAGAAGAAGTCCTAAAGAACTAAAAAGAGCTAAGTGTTCCAGCAGCAGCAGCAGTGGCCACTCCTAAGAGATTGTACCCGTGGGCCAAGAGCGCGGCTTGCGGTTCAGCGGTCGCAAGGATTGAAAGAGCAACAGCAGGCCTTTGCTTATGCCCGAGCACAGCACGTGCAGCGGCCATGAGAGCTCTCTATGTTGAAAAAGGCCATCATAGCCGAACTCATTACGTCTGGATGGGACAAACTGGTCTGATTTGCGGGCATTCACGTTCGGATTTCTTGTCGTTGAATGCACCGATAAGAGCTCAGCCGATGGGCTAAGAACCATCACTACATCGCTATAAATATGGAAAGGCGTACCCCTCGATTGTATACTGGGAGATAACACACCACCGCCCCACTGTATTACGTTATTCTGTCCAAGAAGCGTGAACAGGACCACCGAAACCCTGTTGGTTTTACTGAGGAACCAGAACGGGATTGAGATGGATACGTGGGAAGTAATATATAGGAGAAACGAAGGTGGAGGAGCCCTCCTTTTTATCGGGATAGATGGAACGCGGTACAATGTCCCAATGTCCTTACAGGAGCTGGCAGAAAAGCTGCAAAGAGGCACGCCTGAGACCGGCGTTACTTTAACGAGTAACGGTGACGCTGGCAACTCTAGGCCCCAATCGTCTGGTAAACTGGGGGATGCCACCCAGTAGATGTCTAAGGTCATCAACACCGGGCTGGCCCAGGTGAACTTCCATCACGCTAAGGCAGCCTCAGCCGTCTTAGCTAGGATGTTCGCCAAACAGCACCTTGGGTTGGCCCTCGTACAGGATCCATACGAAAAGCCTGTAC
Organism: Drosophila demipolita; assembly: GCA_035042405.1. NCBI lineage: Eukaryota > Metazoa > Arthropoda > Insecta > Diptera > Drosophilidae > Drosophila > Drosophila demipolita. The sequence goes on along the minus strand of JAWNLI010000489.1, from coordinate 1,404,590 downwards.
ACGGCTGATTAAAAAATAATATAGGATCGGAGGGGTCCAGCATCCACAGCATGCATTATGGCGAGAAGGAGTATATAACTGTTCTATCCTTTCAGAATTCCTTACTAGAGATTGTTTTCCAATATTGGTACAAGCCATTGGTAATTCGGTCTGCATACTTTGCATACGGATCCTGCTCACCACCAGAAGTAGAGGAACTGGTGGAGTACTGCAGAAAAGAGAATAAATCGGTTGCGAATCCAATGCTCACAATACGATGGGGCAGCAGTGACATCAATTTGGGTGACATCAAAAGGGTGAGTACCTCACAGACTTTATATGTAGATATAATATTAAACATTTGCAATTTCGGATGCAAACCGACATTTGTAAATAGAATCAGGAAAGAGGTCTTAGACATCACCCTAATTACTCAGGCCCTAGGGCCTACCCTGAGAGACTGGCACGTCTTTTTCAGTGGAATCTATGTCGGACCACAAAATCATTCATACAACTAAATACGAATAGTAGTGTTTCAAATAGCAACTCCAGGAAACCAAACTGGATTTAGAGCTCAACGCATTGAAAAATTGGATACTCATCAGAGACAGAGAGTGGGAACGGTACAGTGAGAGTCTGACCTTCTAAAACAAGGAGATTAGAAAGGCCAATCGGACGAATTACATGAGTTTCTGTGAAAGCATTGTAAGCACTGGCGAAGGTGCTAGGCTCCATTGAGAGCTGGCTAAGTGAGCGTCGGATGCTAGCATCTAATTGAAACGCATTTTCCAGGTTATTACCTGGAAAACAGTTTAAAAGTGTGCCAAGTCGACAGTCACAGTGGAGAGATTAAAATGGGCAATTGGTACATACCGAATATTACCAGTTTTCCTTCAAATTACTATTAGGAAAACGCTATAAAGCAGCTTTGCCCTCGAACATATACCAATCCCTTGGAGTAGAGATAGGGTAGTCTTCATTACTAAGGCAGAAAAGGAAGATATCACCAACCCAAAGTCCTGCAGACCTATCAGCTTAACGTATGTTTTTACTGAAACGACTACACCAACAACATTGTAATAAAAGCAAGAGGCAAATAAGAAGAGACCTTTTGTGACCTAGTCCAGTTAGGGTTAAATATATAGAACGACTGGAGTAAGAAGGTTGGACTCAAAATAAACCCTAATAAAATGGTAGCCGTTCCCTTTATTAGATATAGGTTTTAGAGGATGAAGCATAAATTTCAAAGTTCAAACCAGCAGCAAAAAGGAATGGACGACACTAGATGAAATCCATCCCATTAAACCGGACACCATAAAATGGTATACTGATGGATAACTACCAATCAGGGAACAGGCATGGGAGTAGTGGGTCCTCCGATATCCTACACCAGCATATTTTTAAAGCTGAGTTGCCATAGGGAGATTTGCGGAATTTAATTTGAAACGTAACTATCGGAATGCGGAATATCAATCTTATCCGATAGTGTAGCGGCAATAAATGCTATAGATGGAATGAAAATAACTTAAAAAGTAATCCACGAACTTAGAAAAGGCTTACCCAAAAAAATCGAGAAATAGCAGCCGCAAATTGGGCGGAGAGACCACTAACAGGGCAGAACCGTTTTGTGGCATAGGAAAAAAGACAATACGGCGGCAGCTAAGGAACGAAGGAAGCTGGGAAGAGACACTGGGAAGAGACATCAGGACTCCAACAGGCCAAATGTCTTTTGGGCGGCTATAATCATAGACGATTTAAGTAATATCCATGGGTAGGAATTAAGTACGTATAGTAGCAATCAGTGTAGGTTTTTGAAGGTGAGGAGGAGTTCTAAACTCACATCCTAACAGAATGTGTCGTCTTATCCAGAAAAAGCTGCAGCATCCTAGGGATGCATGTTATAAATTTTAATCACATTCAAGCAATGAACACAACAAAGATTCTGCCATGCGTGCAGGCAGCGAGTATTGATGGATGAGCTATAGGCTCAAAAGGTGCACAGTAGATAGAATAGACGCAGAATAACGGGTAAGCTCGCGCGACTCCATTCCCTCTCCGCATCCGGTCACTACTCTGGCTGCTACCTCCTGTGCTTGGCTTGCGTTTATGAATTTTCTATCTCGCCAACACTGGACGTGTGGCTGCCTATATCTTTTACCCCTTCTTCAGCGCGGGTGTTCATTAACGGCACCGTGTTTGTGCAAGTGTTAGTGTCAAATATAACGGTGACCTTTTAGTGCGCATATGTCTCTTTTAATTAGTGCATCGAACGGACGTCACTTTTTTAGTGCGCAAGCGCGTGTTGACCTCTTCATGCAAGTGAAAATAATGTTTAGTGTAGGCATTGGTTGTCCATGATCTCTGACTCTTTTCACGTGCCGTCAGTCTTGCACTCATCTTAACATTTTTCGCTAGCAGAGTTATTTCGCTCCGCAACAGTTAAAATGTAGCTTCGAATACCTTTTCTGAGATTTGGGTGATTTTCGTTCCCAAGCCATAATTGCTTGCATCCATCCGGAGAATTTCGGGCATGCTAAGACCGGTGATTGTGTAAGATTCCATTTAAGCTTTACAAAGGCTGTTTGATGCTATACGTTATCGTGAAAAACCATCTAAGAATTTTTCTGGACTACCACTATCAGCAGACAGCGTTTATTTCTCGACGCTGCATTCGAGTAGCTCAAAATGGCCTAGTTATAGGCTGTGATGCTAATGCTTAACACTCTCAGTGGGGTAGCACGAACACAAATTTGAGGTGTGAGTAATTTTTAACATTCATCCTTAAAAATAATCTTCTGATCTGTAACATGTGAAATCATGTGAAAGATCATGAACCTGATCCTCGTTTAACATTTTATTAACAATCAGTTACAAGTCTTAAACAGCACTCCTCTGAAAATTCAGTTTAATCTTTCTCTAAGCCCTCAAAACCGGACCACTTTATAAAGAGGGCGAACTAGGATATTTTCAAAAGTAAACTTGATCGAATCATGTCGCAACATCACACGATGTACCCTGACTCTCTACGCCTACAAATAAACCCTCATGCTGAACACCACAATTTGGTGGCGATGACCTACACTGGCCTCTGTAAAAGTCTAGACTTGCAGAATATAGAAAAGCCACTAGAAGAGCTATGTGAAACACGTATAGAGTGTCGTCAACAAGATGAGACGACGTTTAGAATCGAACTTGTGTGCTCTGACGAGCAATCCTTTATTATATAGAAAAACTTAAACCTAAATACACAAGTTACTAATCTAATCTAATGCAGCCGTTTGTAAGGCGACTCCATGTGGTGTTTTGTTATTTAAGTGATCATCTGGATACACCAGCTAAGAGAAAAAGAATGGGCAGACTTTTACACAAAGATAGAATCCACGAATGAACCGGGATGCTGAGAAATATTCTATCCAAAACCACAACTACTTTAGGATATCGCAAAGGAGGTAACAAGTTATTTACCAGGCTGATCTAAGCTATCTACGAGCCAAAGTTATAAGAGGTCTAAAGAAATCCCATCTTGACAAAAAAAAAAAATGTTAAATATACAATAAATAGCTTTAAGCCGTTAATCCCCAGGATCTGATAATATAAATCCAGCCATGTTGAAAACATCGGTCGCAACTCCCATAAATGAGCTATATATAAATGTTCGATAAAGTTCGTAAGACTGCCCAAATGCCGCATTCAAAATTTTCTGTCTTACCCAAAGCTGGCAAGCCATCCTGGGTCCCAAAAAGCCTACCATACAGATAGATTTACGGATGCTGCCCTGCATTCCGTAGTAAAAGTAATAGAAAAATCCTTATTCAAGAATTAGACGTGTGGGCGTGGTCTCAAAAGGTATATGCCTGCTCCTAACAGACAACTTAGCTTCCAAGTTTGGTGATCCTATCTTAAAATGTGGTTATATGGGGACGTATCGATTAACAGTAATTTACCTATCAAATTGAACGGCTCTAGCTCAAAAGATGCGAATAATATAGGCGTGGCATCTGACGATCTTTTAACGATGTCGTCGACAACCTACCAACAAAACTTAATATATGAAGCGTTCAATTTGTTGCCGATTTGTGGCAATAGCGATTAGCGAAGTGGACGTAGCATTCCATATCTACACTTTAACGCGAGCACAAACCAGTATATGTTCCAAGCTTCAAGTTTCTATCTCCAAAAAGCGCTGCGTCTCGAAAAACGTTGCGTTCATACAGACAGACAGCATGACGGACATTGTGTAAAATCAATATTCTGATACTTCTGGTATCCAAGCATAAAAACTATTAAAAAAAAAGGAAAAGTATTAGTAGCCCACAAATTCTCGTTTTATTTCCATATATACTACATATGCAACAACATTTATTTGGATGACTTTAAGTTCTTTTCACAAGTACTATAGGCAACTCCAACGCCAAACCCAGAGCCTAGCCATACAGGCCACACACGTCTTTTAAAAAATAATAACGACATCACCGAACCAATCAGAAGTCCGCCACCTGCAATAAAAAAGTATTCATTTTAGTATTTAAAAAACGAAATCACATCGAAAAGACTTTGAAAAAACCTTCAATAAAATAATTGGAAATTAAATTTGTTATTTAATTGATACCATTATTGTTTCACAGAATTTAAATATCTAAGTAAAAGGTTTATTTTATTTCTTTTCTAATTTAAGGAAGAACTTTTGGGTAAGCCTCAAAATTTAAGTTATTTTAAATTTGCTCTGAAGCTAGAAATAATAATACAGTTTTGTGCGTTTTAAGAAATTTTTTTTTACATGTTTTCTGTTTCACGAGTGGTAACTATCTAATTCTGCATGTAGATCTAATCATATTTCGATCCCCCAACTTAAAAGTCATTTTTAACCAACTGTTCCGAAGACACCTAGTGCCTCTGACATTTGTACTGCCTATTTCAACATACTGAAGAGCTGGCCACTTGATTATGGTATATTTCAAGCCAAAACAAACATGGAACGTGACATCTCCGACACAGCAAGATCATATCTTGATTATATTAATAATTTTCTACGTATGCTTAAACGCTCAATGTGGCTGAATACCAAAATCGAAGAGGTATATCATTTGTCTGCTATAGGAATCTGACTAGGTGATTCTGATCTGTAAGGTTACCGAAGCATTAGGTGACCAAGAAAACATTTCATTCATGATGGTGTGAAAAGCCGCTAATTTAGACAATCTGTATGTATTTATGTGCATCCATGCACACATATCTTCGATTGATTATATAACCACAAATACTCACTTCCTTTAATAATTGTGTCAGAGACACATCGGTCCAACTTCACTCCCACTAGATCTTCGGAAAAAGTCATCTCATTCATTTCGCTTTATAATATTTACAATTAAATTGTTACTTGTTATAACAATTTGTATTATCGAAAGACCTTGTCGACTGTCACGTTAAATCGAACCAAGAGCTTAGTTCACAATTCGTTTTATCGTTTCATTCCTCTTGTTCCCTGTAGTTCCAATCAGTGCTGCCAATTTAGCATTTTAATAATTTGTATTTGCATACGGTACTAGGTTAATTTTTTAATTAATGTAGGTACTTTTCCTAACTATAAATAGAAAAACAGTTTTAAAAGCAAATAATTGCTGAAAAATAATATAGAGCCTCTTTGTGATGTGAAAAATAACAGAAATCCAGGCAGTGCATTTGAAGAAATTTTTAATTTTATTTCATATTTTAAGTAACTTTTATTCTGTAATGCATTAATTAAAGCAAGTCTTCAAAATTAAATTTTTTTGTTGCTCCAAATGAAAATTTCCTACAACAGAGCTATTGTAAAAATCGCTTTTGAATACTTTAAATTAATTTGTATTTTCTCAAATTAAAAAAATCTGTGATTCAAAATTAGTCGATTACTCATACTTTAATAAGTGTAACAGCTGAGCCTACATTAAATTTTTTTTAAATGTTCCAACCTCTTTTTTATGTAATTTTTTTAAATGAAATGATATTGTCGCATTACTGTGATGTTTCGTTCCGTACCGGCAAGAAAATTGAGTCGATGAATTTTAGTATTTCAACGATATTTTTCGATAATTGAACTGATTATGTATCATCACCAATTTAGTCCACACGTTTGCGTTTAAGAAAAAATGGATAATCCTAAGGTAATAATAGGAAAATACTGAATATATAAATGAATTCTAACAATATTCGTTGCAGCTATCGAACGCTCTCCGGGATTTGCCCAACAGAGTTCTCAACGTTTCCGTGGAGGAGCGCCTGTCACTATTTCAGAATGTCAGTGCGGTACTGGACAATCCCGGTAAGTAGTGCGCAGCTGATGTACATCTGTATGTATGTACAAACATATCTGCATGTGGTGCTCAAAGTTCTGACTAAAAAAGGTCAAAACGAAACGGTTTCAAAGATCGTTGAAGATAACATAACCTTGAGCCAATATCATCTTAGCTCTCATCTGCATATTATGATTTATATATCGCAACCACCGATTGTTCGGGCGGTACTCCGATGTTAATGATTTTGCCCAAAAAATTTGGAATATTAGCACTAACAACTAGTGATTTGGTTCAGATATCTTGAAAAAGAAATAATTTGTTCATCCAATAACTTATCTTTCAACTTATTATTCCCCATGAAAGCTGTAAGTAAGAAATAAAATAAATTTCAGCTGAACTTTCCTAACAAATCAAATGCTTAAATCTGTGTAATTCATTAACCTGAACTAAACTTAAGTTGCATACCTGCAAGTTGGTAATTTTTAAATTTTCTGTATTAAGGTGTCCATAGGAGTAGGACACTCTCTTTGCAATTGCTTGAAGTCCGAAAGGAAAATGTTAAAATAACGGATCTTTTCACATCTTGGAAGTTTTTAACCTGATGATTTATTAAATGTTTAGTGAATAATTTTTGTAAATAATGATTTTCTTGGCTGTGCTGCGGAAATGAAGTTATAAAGTTGAACTTACTTGTTCTGTCTTACGATAACTTATACCAAATTTAGAGTATAGCTTTTATAGTATTTGAGAGAGTATCGGCGTGTTCATAGATCAATTATTGGGTAGATCAACTGATTTTAATCAAGATAATATATTATTAATGGGATTTGGAGAAGTTTGCTACAAAGTCATTACACCCTTTTTACCCATAAATAGTATTTTAAACATAAAAATTTTCATGACAGCAACATATTTCATTTTTTTAAACTTGAAATCATAAAGTTATAATGTTTTTGATCACCAAAGAAATCCCCCATATTTGAAGTTATTTTTTTTTAAATTTGATAAGCTCTTATTTATGCTACATGCAGAATTAGACAATTATATTATTAAAACTTATCACAATAACACTGAATTCTGGTTTCTTATTTCAGGTGTAAATTCAGCCATCATTCGAGGTATATGTAAAGTGATAGGGACGACGCTGACAAAGTACAAGGATCCCCCATCTCAGCTACTAGTTCGCAAGCTAATTTGTGATCTTACAACATTTCATCATGATTTAACTGTTGAACATATGTTGTCTGTCATTAAAACCCTTCTGCTGAAGGAATTACCATTGACAGCTGCTCATAAGTCGGGCAGGTCGGCAGTGGTTGCCTTAGGATGGATTTGTCTGCTATTGAAGAATACCGACCGAGGCTCAAATATTTATAAAACTGAAAAGTCACGAATGCTCGAATATCAGTCGATGCTATACCAAACAACTTTACTAGCCCAAAATGCACGTGTTACGGAAGCAGCTTCAAAAATAATATATGATTTATGGGAGAATAATAATATTTTTGATGAAACGATGATAGCGCTATTTGAAATGGATGCAACTTCAAACGTTACAATAATGATAATGATGATGATACGATTCGAGACAGAACACAATCAGTTGAACATACTGAAAATCTATAAAATTAAAGCTGTTGAATACTTCGTGAAAAGTATGATACTGTGCAAATCAAAGCCCGAAAAGGCTTTCATAACTGCTTGTCAATCATTATTATCAACACTTGATGATTCTGAATTTAATTCGTACATATATAATGATTTACAAAAGTCAATATTAAGGAGTCCTGAAAATACACTAGAAAGCGTTGGAATAATTTTTGATCTTGTCAATATTGATTGCAGTCCTTACGCTTCCCAAATCGGAACTGTTTTAATCAAAAAGTTGTACAGCGATGGAGAACTTGCTCGACGTGAATCCTTGGAGTCCTTAAAGAATTTATCGCAGAAGTGCTCCGATGTCAACGTAATAAAAAAATTGCTGGAACTTATTTTCTCTATTTTGAATGGATCTGATGGAAAAATAAATGTTGTGGAATATAGAATCAATCTGTTACAGGTAATTTAATATTTCAAGTACTTCCGTTATTTTATGAACGGAATAATTTATAAATTGCTTATTTGCTTCGTAATCTCAGCTGGTTAATAACAATTTTAAAAGTATCATGTTAAATGTTTAGCGAGCGTATTTAATATTCACTTAATTATATAGTTTACACATATCGTTAAATTTCAACTTTAAATTTAAATTTCATGTTCCAATCACTAAGCAGGCAAATCTTAGCAGCGGTCGCTCGTCGAGCCGCAAGCGCCAATCATTATTTCACTTGACTTATCTGCGATAGCAACACTCTATCCTTGCATTTGTGTATGCTAGCTGGCACTCGATTTAACATTTTTTTCCGCGATTGTGTAAAATCCGACATTGTCTCAACATACAACACTGTATGTTTCTCTGCTCATCATTCATTACCAGAATACAGTTCGAAAGTCTGGAATTTAGTACTTCCTTTTTTTAAAAAAAACTGTCCTTATTTTAAAATTATAATAGAAAAGCAAAATCAATATCTTAATCGCATTAGCGATGGTGTTAAATAGGATATTTGTAAGCAATATTTAATTTGTATCCTACCCCATTTATTTATATACGATGAGGTGTTTAATTTCATTTTCTGTTATTTAAGCAATAATGTAAGCAATATTTAATTTGTATCCTACCCCATTTATTTATATACGATGAGGTGTTTAATTTTATATTCTGTTATTTAATATTAATTTCTATCTGATTTCAGGGAGCTGGTTATTTAAGCTTTAATAATGTAACTGCTGATAATTCAGACGACATTTTAAACAGAGCTGTGGATTTATTCTGGAAAGCGCTTGATACTGAATCACAGGAAAAGGTGATATGCTGTACACTAGAGATGTTTGGTTTGTGGTGCGGAAAATTTAGGAATGAGCTACCCACTGTGATTATAAACATTTTCAAAATTGGCATTGAACAAAAGAACACAACTCAAGTTATTCGGCAAAGTTACCTGGAATGGTTACTGTCATCTATACAAAATGCCAAAGTCAAGGATACCAGCAATATAGTACCAACTTTATATGCGTTATATTCAAAAGCACTACAACATTTTCCGCAGCCCGCTTATTTGTCAGAGGCAGCGTGTGTTGCCTGTATTTTGTTAATATTAGATAAACCATCCGAATCGTTCTCATACTTCTGGAGCTCCATATTTGACATGAGTAAGCAGCATTTCTTTAATGAAAAATTTATAGCAACAACAGCACCGGAGACCTTATGCCATATTTCGTTTATGGCGAAAATATTATTAAAATCGTATTTAGATCAAATAAAGGGTCCCGTCGATCAGTTGCATCGAGCCTTGCTCAATAATTTATGCAGCAGTTCACTGAAAGTAAGAAATTACACAAAAGGACAAGTTCAAGAGATCACGAAAAGTGCAGATGGTGTAGATTTTGTTAAGCTTTCTCTCAAAGAGTACAGCCATTTTATAAATACTGCAAAACATCAAAATGAAATCGACACTTGCATAGATCAGAATGGTACTTCAAATCAAGCCTTTGTGGATGCATTAGAAGTTATATGTGGCATAGAGAATGTTTCGCACGAAGACTCCCTTGAGTTGACAACTCTACTTTTAGATATTGCAAATTGTCCAGCTGTATCATCCACTAATCCATATTTTTGGGAAAATACCATCGAGAAAAATTTCAACTTAAATCCAGAAAATTTTATTGCATTAAACAAAGCCGAAATTATTGAGACCTATATAGATAATTTCAAAATTAGCCGAGCTTATGAAAATATTATAGCTTCACTAGTGCGAATAAATCCACAAATAATAGTGCCTCCCATTATAATGCGAATAAAAACATATCTAAATGATGATAGCAATTTTGGCATTAGTGATGAAGAGTTCTTGATATTTATGACCCCTGATGGCGAGTTGTACGATAAAAGTGTAATTCCACATGTAGACGCCCAATATAAAACTATTGGTGTTAAGCGAGAAAATAAAGTCTACAGTTATAAGGAACAGTTGGAGGAAATACAACTCCGTCGTGAAATTGACGAGAAACGTCAAAAAGAAGGCAAATCGAAAACGGTGAAATTAACGCAGAAACAACAAGAATTAATCAAGAACCAAACAGAGAAAGAATTGCGTATAAAATCACGGATTAAAGAAATGCATGAGAAATTAATGTGTGTCATCAGTTTGTTCAAAGCTTCTTGTTTGGGTAACGAAAAATATCTTGCGTTACATTTTCATACGTTATTAGATGATATACTACGAGCAACACACAGCCCTCTAAGCGCTGATCCATTGACCGATCTATACTATTTCTTGAATAAAATGTGTTTTAAGAATCATTCAGATTTGGGTCGCTCAATATCGATTGCAACGCTAAGACTTCAAAGTCCATCTTGCCCATTAAAAGAAGAGTGGAATGCCAACAACATCAATGATAGTATCATCGATATTATCAGTAATATTAACAAGCATGTAGTTATCCAATCGAACATATTGGATTCACAATCTTTTTCATATGCTTTTGAATTCCTGAAACGTGCAATTACTTGCTTAAATGATAATGCAAATGAAGAAATTATATTGACAATTATAAAGCTTTTGGAGATCCACGTGAAACCACAACAAATTGAAAACGCTGACAGTAATCATCCAAAGTATCTGCCAAGGCTGGGCATGTTCCAAATACTTCTGTATCTAATCAAAAATACGACACCGACAATTCAACCACAAGCTGTGAACGCTCTCTTGGAAGTTGCAAAAGTTTCTTCTGGCGGTAAATTAAATGCCACTCCAGATAAACGTATAATTGAACTATTTTTGAAAGCTTTGGAAAGCAGTATCGACTCGACAAGAGATGTAGCATTGCGTGCAATTCAAATTATGATTAGACCATTAATTGAATGTGCAAAAACTGATGCGGACTTGGAAAAACAAACTGTCGCGAGATTATGGATAGTTAAGTTTGATACCTCATTCGATATCAGAAGACTTGCTGTTGATGTTTGGGACTCATCTAAATATCCATATCCCGAGTTTAACGATATTATTCGTGATATTACACATGAAGAACTATGCATACAAAAAGCCTCCGCTGAGTCTTTAATACCATTAATAATAGATGACAACAGCCTAATTAAATCTGGACTAATGAAAATGCTGGCAATTTATAATGAAAAGCTTACCTTGATTCCGCCAAAACTCGATAAGTTTGATCGTGAAATCGAACCAGCTTCCGATCAGTGGAAGCCACGAAGAGGTGTCGCTATTGCAATTTCTCAAATTGCACAGTTTTTGTCCATTGAAGACATAAATTATTTAATGCAATTTATGGTATCCCAGGGTCTCGGTGACCGCGAGGAAATTGTCCATAAAGAAATGTTGGCGGCTGCACTGAAAATAGTTGACTTGCATGGCAAAGAGACAATTGTCAGCTTACTGCCCGTCTTTGAAGAGTTTCTCGATAAAGCACCCAAGTCACAAAGTTTTGATAATATTCGTCAGGCAGTCGTTATTCTGATGGGTTCGCTGGCTAGGCATTTGGAAAAGAATGATAAGCGAATTGATCCCATTGTCAAGCGATTAATAACTGCCCTGTCTACACCATCGCAACAAGTGCAGGAAGCGGTCTCAAACTGTTTGCCACATCTGATGCCATCGGTTAAAGATGAAGCTCCAGCAATGGCTAAAAAACTACTGCAATCATTGGCAAAATCCGATAAGTATGGAGAGAGAAGAGGTGCAGCCTACGGCATTGCTGGCATCGTGAAAGGTCTTGGCATCCTATCGCTGAAGCAGCTGGACATCATGTCGAAACTAACGTCCTACATACAAGACAAGAAGAATTACAGATGTCGTGAAGGTGCTCTATTTGCTTTTGAAGTACTATGCACTACTCTTGGCCGTTTGTTCGAGCCATATATTGTCCATGTCTTGCCGCATTTGTTGCAATGCTTTGGGGATTCCTCGCAATACGTGCGACAAGCTGCCGATGATACTGCTAAGGTGGTAATGGGCAAACTGTCTGCTCATGGAGTTAAATTGGTGCTTCCTTCTCTATTGCAAGCTCTCGATGAGGATTCGTGGAGGACAAAAACCGCATCTGTGGAATTGCTGGGTGCCATGGCATTTTGCGCTCCCAAACAGTTGTCTTCCTGTTTGCCAAGCATTGTACCAAAATTGATCGAAGTTCTGGGAGATTCCCACACAAAAGTACAAGAAGCTGGAGCTGATGCACTCAAAGTAATCGGATCTGTTATAAAGAATCCTGAAATTCAGGCCATTGTTCCGGTTTTACTGAAAGCATTGGAAGATCCTTCTAACAATACGTCAGCGTGTCTTCAAAGTCTATTAAAAACTAAATTCATTCACTTTATTGATGCCCCATCGTTGGCTCTGATAATGCCAGTAGTTCAAAGAGCATTCATGGATCGATCGACAGAAACAAGAAAAATGGCTGCCCAAATTATTGGTAATATGTACTCGCTCACAGACCAAAAGGATTTGACACCTTATCTGCCCAGTATAATTCCCGGCCTGAAGTCCTCTCTGCTGGATCCCGTTCCGGAAGTCCGAGCTGTGTCGGCACGTGCGCTGGGTGCAATGGTAAAGGGAATGGGTGAGTCTTCGTTCGAAGACCTGCTGCCATGGCTGATGCAAACCCTCACTTCGGAATCGAGTAGCGTTGATCGCAGTGGCGCAGCCCAGGGTCTGTCTGAGGTCGTTGGAGGACTGGGTGTGGAAAAGATGCATAAGCTAATGCCCGAAATCATTTCGACGGCAGAACGAACCGATATCGCTCCACATGTCAAGGATGGGTATATCATGATGTTTATCTATATGCCAGGAGCATTTCCCGAGGAATTCACGCCGTATATTGGCCAAATAATCAATCCAATACTCAAGGCATTGGCCGATGAAAGTGAGTATGTCCGAGACACGGCCCTCAGAGCTGGACAACGAATTGTGAACCTCTATGCAGAGACTGCTGTTGCCCTGCTGCTGCCCGAGCTGGAGAAAGGTCTATTTGACGAGAACTGGCGCATCAGATATAGCTCCGTTCAACTGCTCGGCGACTTATTATATCGCATATCGGGTGTGTCTGGCAAGATGACTACCGAAACTGCCAGTGAGGATGATAATTTCGGCACGGAACAATCGCATACAGCCATTATTCGATTTTTGGGCGATGAACGCCGCAACCGAGTCCTATCTGGTCTTTATATGGGACGAAGTGACGTCTCCTTAATGGTGCGTCAATCGGCGTTGCATGTCTGGAAAATCGTCGTTACAAATACGCCGAGAACATTGCGTGAGATTCTGCCAACATTGTTTGGCTTGTTGCTGGGCTGCTTGGCAAGCACCAGCTACGATAAACGCCAAGTGGCTGCACGCACATTGGGAGATCTAGTGAGAAAACTGGGCGAACGAGTTTTACCTGAAATTATACCAATACTCGAGAGTGGACTGAATTCGGAGCAGGCAGACCAAAGGCAAGGTGTTTGCATCGGTCTATCTGAGATTATGGCGTCCACATCCAAGGAAATGGTTCTAACATTCGTACACAGTTTGGTTCCGACTGTGCGCAAGGCTCTGGCCGATCCCCTGCCCGAGGTTCGTGTGGCAGCTGCAAAAACCTTTGATTCGTTGCACAGCACGGTGGGTTCGCGAGCACTCGATGACATTCTGCCCTTCATGTTGGAAGGCCTCTCCGATCCCGATCCTTTGGTTGCGGAGAACACGCTCGACGGACTACGTCAAGTGATGTACATAAAGTCACGAGTTGTTTTGCCATACCTGGTGCCACAGTTAACTGCCCAACCAGTAAACACAAAAGCACTCTCGATCTTAGTATCGGTTGCTGGAGACGCTTTGACGAAATATCTCCCAAAAATTCTATCTGCATTACTGGAGACTTTGTCTCAATCGCATGGTACGGCAAATGAACTGCAAGAATTGGAGTACTGTCAGACCGTGATTTTATCTGTGACGGACGAGGTTGGAGTTCGAACTATAATGGACACTCTAATGGTTTCGGCAAAGTCTGACAACTCTTGCACGCGTAAATCGTCGGCAAGTTTACTTTCAGCTTTTTGCATTCACTCGCCGGGCGACTATTCGATATATATTCCTCAACTTCTGCGCTGCTTACTGCGACTGATGGCCGATTCGGATAAGGGAATAATTCAGAATGCTTGGGAAGCATTGAATGCAGTCATCAAAAGCCTAAGTCCCACTGACCAAATTGGTTACGTGACCGATCTTCGCCAGGCAGTCAGGTTTGCTGCCAGTGATTTGAACGAGGCGGAATTACCTGGTTTTTGTTTACCAAAAGGCATCACTCCATTATTGCCCGTCTTTCGAGAGGCTATCCTTAATGGTTTGCCCGAAGAAAAGGAAAATGCCGCCCAAGGCCTCGGTGAAGTTATATTCCTTACTAGCGCCAGCTCCTTACAGCCATCTGTCGTGCATATTACTGGACCTTTGATTCGAATTTTAGGAGATCGTTTCAATTCTGGTGTGAAGGCAGCTGTTCTCGAAACTCTGGCGATTCTGCTCCACAAGGTTGGTGCCATATTGAAACAATTTTTGCCCCAACTTCAGACGACCTTCCTAAAAGCCCTACACGATCAGAATAGAAATGTGCGCATGAAAGCGGGAAAAGCACTTTCCGAATTGGTAGCTATTCACTCGAGGGCCGATCCGTTGTTTGTTGAGATTCACAATGGAATCAAAAGTTCGGATGATTCTGCGGTGAGGGAAACTATGCTGCATGCACTGCGTAGCATTATTAGTCCCTCGGGTGACAAAATGACAGAGCCGATAAAGAAGCAGATATTTGCTACATTATTGAGTCTAGTTGGGCATCAGGAAGATGTAACGAGAAGTGCAGTTGGCGGCTGCCTGGGAGCTATGCTTAAATACATGCCACCAGCACAAGTTTCCGATTTGTTAAATAATAACATACTTAACGATAATACGGCGGAAGATTCACATACCAAGCATGGATACACAATTATTCTGTTTGTAGCATTGAAAGAGTGCCCTAGGGAGATATTGACAGCAAATCTCGTCGATCGAGTAATTGGCCACATATTAGTTAATATTGTATCGGATAAGGTACCCATTGCAAGTAATGCGGTTCGAGCTGCGTCCTATCTTCTGGAGTACAAGCTCATCAATAATGAGGATCCCCCCAACATCCTGATTGTGGCCCTTGCCAGGGCAATGAACCACAATAGCAACGACGTCAAGCAACTGGTTGCAAAGAGTTGCATACACCTTTCGAAAAGTCTTAGTGCTGAGCAAATACATCTCGATGTTTTAAAGACTTTGGTGCCAACACTTGTGAATGGTACTAAAGAGAAAAATGGCTATGTGAAATCCAACTCAGAATTAGCTCTGATATCCATATTAAGGTTAAGAACTGATGAGACAACATTCAAGAAAACTTGCGAAGTTTTAGAGACTGGAGCCAAAGACTCTTTAAGTGATGTAGTAACAAAAGTTTTAAAAAGAGTCGCTGCTCAAGTTGCTGTTAAGGAGGAAAATTTAGATGACACATTACAAGTTTGAATATTCGAAATTCGCAGAAATCGTATTGCAATTAAAATCATTGTTACAAATGTAAGAAAATGTATCTTAAGATAACATATTTATCAATTAATAAAATCATACAAAACAAGTTAAAGTCTATTTATTTTATTTTATTATTTATTTCGGTTAAATAGTTAAAATAAACGCTCAACTAACAGGTAACTAAAATAGACAAAGCTTAAAACTGCTGTGGGTATTAAATTAACAGTTGTAATAGTAAGAAACTAAGCAAATTTGAAATATATGCTATTTATATCAGCTGATGACTACAATCAGTGGAACAGCTGGCTGATAAGCTTAACAAGTTTTTCTAACTACCATACATTTTGGGGAGATTTACTGGTGTCTGATGTTGCTGATAATATAAACTGGAGTACGCTGGATTGTAGAACATTGCACAAAGTCGCAGGAGGCATGGATAACTTGCGCAAAGCTAATGAGCCAAGGGGACCAGTGCGTAAATTTTCACTATACAAAAATTTGCGCATTTCACTAATGGCGAAGGGGCAAACAAAATACCTTGCCATGCTATTTTTTTTTGCGTTTACTAAAATTGTGTATGAAATAACGTTAGTTAAAGAACTCAAGGTCATTATTTTGCTTTTCAGTGTTCCAGACGTTTAAGAGAACGAGACACGAGACATTCTTCCAGCGTTTGAAATTCTATGTGAAAAACTAAGAAATAAGAAACTTAGCAAATAAGTGTACTATAAATTTGGTTGCAGCGAGTGCACGAGTCTAAAGGCGGCGAATGTGTATACTCGAGTTCATTACAGACATATTCACCTGAATTATGTTAGTTTACGTGAAATGGATGCTACGAGAAATGTTGACGTATTGGAACGGGTCTCGTGCAAGACGGGATGCTCATTCGAGCAATCATAATTGGATCAGTCGCTGTGGGCAGAGGCAGTAAACATAGTACCGAATCGTACTGTCAAAAAAGCAAATCATCTTACCTTCAACTTTTAATTTGGGGTTATCAATTATCGATTTTACCGATCTACACTTCACCAAGCATTACCTGGTTATATGTTGTACCTGAAATGTCTATCGATATACGTACGATTTATTATATTATTTTTTACCTGTCACTTATTGAAATATTTACTATTTCATTTTCTAATCAAAAGAAAAACAATTTGTTCTATCACTCATCTTAGGTTATTATAATTTGAGTCTATTGATTTTTGATTAACAAATATTCATTAATTTTTTTCATATAATTTTGCAGTTTTTTGTAATGTTAACTGTTTTTAATGAGTCTTAAGTGCCATAATAAAAACGCAATAAAAAAGAAAAACAGACTGAACACATAAATCGATTAATTTCCACAAAATATATAATAATGATCACCAATGCCAGTTTCGATCTGTAAAACCATGACATATTTTTGTTTTACGAAAATAAATAAAACAAATATCGCCTACTCTTTGCCACTTTTTGTTTCATTTTTAACTGCGTAGCTTTGATCTGTCATTATAATACTATTTTGTATAGATTGTGACTCCTAAAGAAAAGAAATAGTCATTGTGTGATGCGTTTTCAAACATTACTTTTATTCGAAAATATATCTGTATTTGAAAAAACAAGATTTTTGATTGAGGTATTTAAGTAGGGACGATTAACCCATTCAGTGTCAACGGCCTTGATATTTTCTAAGGTGCCAAGCTTAATTTGATACAGCTTAAGTGTAAATCTTGGTCCAGCTTCAGTTAATTTAATTTCCTTGTTTACATATTTATACTTATGATGTCTAAATACAATTTTGTCCTCATTGTTAATAAAAGATATTATTCTCTCAGAGTTTTCTTTCGGTACAGGAAACAAATGTTTTAAAATCTTAACAGTTCTTAAGGCAATATTGCTTTTAAAGTTACTGAAAATTAAATGCGGTTTCTGTTCACTCATGGGCCCAATGTCGGGAATATCATGACGCATCGTAACGTCTGATATATTGAAAAAAGCTGTTGGTCCAAAGGGTAAATGACATACCACAAGACTATCGGGTATGCCACGATGTTCGTGTACAATTATGAAGTCCGTGAAATTATTAGCTCGACAGGCTTGCATTAATGTGTTTATCTGATATTTGCCTCTATTCATTTGTTGGGCATTGGGAAATATCAGTCTCAGTTCTTTGACAAACATCTTAAGCCGTGACGACGGATCGTGTGAAGTTGTTAACATAATTTTGGGATCCTGGCAGCCAGCATATTGGTACTCGTCAATCTGATTCAAGTTTTCACTATCGATATCTATAAATAAACAAAAAATAAATATTTATACATATTTTTCCCCTAGTTAAATGTCACAAATTTTATAAATTTGTAAAATATAAATTTAGTAAGATCATTTTTAAATCTATCTATATTGTTGAATTTTTATTTGTTGACTGATATTAGTTGACATTAAATAAATAAATCTCTGCATATAAAAGATATTTTTAAATAAGAAAATTTTAAGCATGTTTCTTTTGTTATAGGTGTCGTAATTTTTTGAAACTTCTTTTTGTTTGTTTAAGTTTTATAAAATATTTTTGGTTTTTCGACCAATTAATGAATTTTGTATAATTTTTTTATTAAGTTAGTAGGGAAAAAAACATTTTTTTTTTTGGCAAAACACTTTCTTGACATTTTGTATCATTTGCACCGAATGTGTTTACAGATTAATGATTGCATTGTGAGGATATACTTGAAGAAGATATATACATGTGCACATGGCAACATGAACACATATGTCCATGAGATGAAATTGTTTGTATTGTTTTTTTGACTGAAAGATTACCTCCGTTGAATTGAAGAGATTTATACACGCGGTCGGCATGGAGCTTGTTCAAAGACTTTAGCGATGTTTTATCCTTCATGTTTTCAGCTATCTGCAGCAGGTTCTTCTTTTTCGACACTACACGTTCATTTAGTGCCTTGGTATATAAATATTCCCTCCGCTGTCTGGCTTGTTTTCTTAACATGTTTATATTTATTTCGTGCGGCGGACACGTGAATTTATTCGGCTATAAAGTTATTGGTGTGTAATAGAGATGGAAGGAGATTGTAGAAAGAAAGAAATCGATTTTATTTAAA
Source organism: Drosophila demipolita (assembly GCA_035042405.1). Classification (NCBI taxonomy): domain Eukaryota; kingdom Metazoa; phylum Arthropoda; class Insecta; order Diptera; family Drosophilidae; genus Drosophila; species Drosophila demipolita. The sequence goes on along the minus strand of JAWNLI010000489.1, from coordinate 1,385,603 downwards.
AATCGATTTTATTAGTTTGGAAATAAATCGATCCATGCGTTTTTTAAATGTACTTTATTATGCCTTTATTAATATTTGCTTGTTTGGATCTGCTTTATAAATTAGAATAAGAGCAATTGATAGTTTTTAGACTTTCGGATTATCCTAACAGCTAATAGATTTCCAATTTACGTATCATATATATTTTTGCATGCGTCAAATTCTAAAAATGTTGACAACAATCCAATCTAATGAGTGATAAAAATAAAAATATCCTATAACTCGCAATTGCGAAAGCGCCACCTGCCGGTATAACATTTATATTATCTGCCAGAATCGCGCAATATGTGTCACAAATCTAAGAACATCGATATATTTTAGACTGCCCACCTTTATTAAGAAACATCCATTAACACTCTCTAATTTCTGCAGTAATGTTTAGTTGCTCATTTAGATGGATATCAACTACTCAACAATTGCTGCGGGTCGTGTTATCGAGGTTCGACGGTGTTTGAAAACGATGAATTCTGGTCACACATTTTACTTAGCTGTTTCCATTTTTCGGTTATTCGATTGCTCAAAACGCCTACGCTGTCCTATCGATGTATCGGTTCATTGATAATTTTCAAGCACACCACATTACACACACATACGGTGATTTACGGTGTGTTAAATAACATGTGCATTGTGCCAGTATTTATATTTTGACTTGCAAATTACGTTGTGTGCTTGCAGGTATAACAAATAATCATGGAGGAATATGCCCGTGAACCATGTCCATACCGTATCGTGGATGATTGCGGAGGTGCCTTCGCCATGGGCTGCATTGGAGGCGGTGTTTTCCAAGCAATCAAAGGATTTAGAAATGCTCCCTCAGGATTTAGTAGACGAATGGTATGAAAGCAAATCAGTTAAAAATAAAGTCTAAACAGTTATGAAACAAATGCAAATGCTCAAATATGAGCAGTGTAAGGCAACAGCTGAAAAACTCTATTGTGCGAATCGAAGTCTCAGCTTATTACAGTATGGATTTAATTTCAAGCCCATAATATTGCGTCATAACATATGAACTTTATTAATTAATCATTGATTGATATATCACACTATATAACATGATATGTTTGTGTATTTTCAACTTGTAAGCTAATGTAGCATTTTACTATCAAAAATAATTACTTCCGGATTACTTACAGAACTACTGTCGATTAATAAAATATATCTGTTTGTATAAGCATAATTTTATTTTGATCACTCATTTGTAAGCCCATTTGAAAATAGATCAAATTGTATAAATTGTACAGGCAAAGATAAGTCTATCTATAGTCTTCATTCAATACACATATAAACAACTGCCAGATCTAAAGGCAGAGATTTGAATTTGAATTTGAATGCAGGTAAAAACTTTTTACTTGTTACACCTAAAATTCTATCAATATTATTCTTCATTTTCTTCAGTTTGGCTAGACATGACATCTGTCCTTTTGAAATCAGTTTGATCACATTCCCAATTTCAATTAAAATACAATCGGTTTTCCATTCTTATATGAACGGCTGATTGCATTTTTGTCCCTTGCTTTTATAGCCATCAGACAATATTTATGGTGTTCGATGTTCATTTGATTTTTTTTTTGCCTTTTAATCATGCTTGTTAACTTATACACTAAAATCAGTATTTCATACATTTTTTTTTGCAGACTTTTGAGTTATACATTATAAAATAAATTACGTTTGTCACCTGCAGAAAACGTTGTGTTCAAAATATAATTTTCGATCAAAGTTCGACTCTAATTTGCAAATCTTTACTTTATACATATATTTGAAAAAAATGTAATTATACAAATAAAACTTTATATTTTCAGATCGGAAGTATGGCAGCAATAAAAACTCGTTCACCCGTTATAGCTGGTAACTTCGCAGTTTGGGGAGGAATGTTTAGTACAATTGACTGCACATTGGTACATTTTCGTAAAAAGGAAGATCCGTGGAATTCTATAATTAGCGGCGCAGCAACCGGAGGTATCTTAGCAGCTAGAAACGGTAAGTTTCTTTTGATATTATTAGTCTTTATTGCTAGTTTTGAATATTATTTTGACGCTCATTAAACGAGTCAAAAATGAGACACGTTATGTTTTTTCATCATTTGCAGATATATTAAATTTATGTGTGAGTGTTTTTATCACAGTTTAAATAACTAAACTGTAAAAAATGTTATGTTTCTATGAGCAAAATTTAAAAAAATTTAATGTAGTTCTCTAAAAGTATAAAATATGCATGCAGGAAGCATGTCCGATATACTTATTTTATATCAGCATGAAAAGCTGTGTCAACTCAGTCATGTCCGTCACAGAGATTTAGGGTTTTGATTATATTTCATATTATAAGTGAAGGATTCATTCGTAATATCGATACAAATCTATTTTAATACAAATTTTATTGGTTTTTTTTTTACATATATTAATCATGTGCTTTAATATCAGATAAGAAACACAGATGTTGTTAAGCAAAACGTATTTTCATATTGAATATATTAATATCAGCAATTTACTTGCAAAATTTCCTATTTTAATTTCTGTGTATAAAGTCATATCATAGTACCAGTGTTAACTTAATACTTAAAGGGAAGTGTTCAGCATATTACCTAGTAACGCTCTCTAGACTGTACATACAGATAACTAAAAAAAAAACATTAAACCATCGAGATAATTGAAATCATTTTCAGGACCGCATTTATACTTTATATATTTAATGTGATTTGCTAATAATTGTTTAAAAACTTGTATAATTTTTTCAGGTGTACCCGCCATGGCCGGCAGTGCAATTATAGGAGGAGTTTTATTGGCTCTTATTGAAGGTGTTGGAATATTATTTACGAGAATATCTGCGGAACAATTCAAAAATCCCTCGCCACCAACTGAAGATCCATCTGCGCTATCAGATCCAGCGAATAGTTTTTCCTTTGGCTCTACCAAAAATAGTCAATATCAATAATTAATGTTTTTCCATCATTAACAATAAATTAGTTTGCACAATAACATATAAGCAAAACATCGAGTATTTTACATTTGTAGCCAATTTGAAACAATTGTTTCATATTGCGTTACATTCTCCTTCAACGAATGGTATTTTGACATTGAGCGGTACTATCTAAATAGAATTAAATAGAAACAGAAAAGCCATCAAGCGACATGGCTTTGATAATGATCGAAAATATATTTAATTTACATGGATGAATGTTTAATAACTAAATTATAAAATCCTATTACCGCGTATGTAAAACGTAAACATGTCATATTAAAATATTCGGTTGAACTAAAATAAGTAAATAAGCTTTAACGAGTTTCTTTATTTTATTCAATATTTTAGAAATTGACTATGAACACAAGCAAGTATTTGCTAAATTAGATTTAATCCAAGGTATAAATTTGCTGATACGTGTATAAACGCCAGGATAGCCTTCACGTCCACAACCAACACCCCAAGACACTACACCTACTATAAAATATTTGACTCCATTCGATAATAATAATGGTCCACCACTATCACCTTGACAAGAGTCCATACGCGGTCGTCCCGCGCACAACATAGTTGGCGTTATTCGTGTGCTTTTGTACTTTTGGCTTCGGCATTCCGCAAGAGACATAATAGGTACTTTTACTTGATTAACAATTGTGGGCAGCTCTCCTCCTTCTGAAGTACGACCCCAACCAACGACAGTTCCTATACGACCTAGAAGTAAAAATATCAATTATTATATAGTATATTTATATGGGGATATAAGAGAGATATTATTTTTTAACCATCTTTATAGCCGGTTATTAAAAATCTGTATTCCAAACTAGAATATGATGTGAATTTCACTTAAAATATTTTGAATTATGTTGGACAGATATTTACTGTTATCGATTGTCAGACAGTAAAAAGTGAATAGGGGAATATTTTAAATTTCAAATATTAGCATGAAGGACACATTTTAAAGCCAATATACTATTTTTTTTTTGGGAGTTATTTTGTACTCTTTCTTACAAGTTATATAACTGTAGCTTTTAAATTTCGGCAGGTATAGGCTTTTAAGAATTTTTAGAGCCATGGACGATATTTGTAATTTTGTTCCCATATTTTTGAAGGGTGTTGCCAATAGACCTTTCAAATTTGTTGACTCAATCTTTTAACTTGGTTTGCGATTTCGGCATGCGGAGGCAAAGTGGGTGAAGACGTCTAATTTTGTATCGATCTCTTAGGTAAGTACTTTGAAAATTGTAGTGACTAGCTTACGTTTGTGAAAGACATGCGAGAAAAGGAAATAAAAATAACCTTTAACCCAATAGATTGAAATCGACTTACTTTGAATACTTTGCAAAAGTTTGCGATATGAAAAGGGCAAAGATTTTGTTAATGCATTTTAGACTTAAGCCCACAAAAGTGTCATGTAAGTAAAAATTATATTTTGCTGATAAAAATTTGTTTAAATATTTTAAATTATATTTATTTGAAATTACGGTATCTGAGTAAAAAAAAAATATAGCTAATTGAATAATGAGAAATACATACCTGCTGGATCATAGTTATATCGGGGAAGACACACTGGCTTAATTATTTTCGAAAACACAATAGGTTTCCTTAGTCTTAATAATGCAATATCGTTGTTGTAGGTATCCGGATCAAAATTTTTATGTTTTATGACAGCGGTTACAGCTCTTTGAATTGCCTTTGACTCCGACGTTATTTCTTGATCATGATCTCCAAATATTATTCTAATTTTGGATCTTCTCAATTTTTTAATGCAATGCGCTGCAGACAGAACATAGTCTTTTGTTAACAATGATCCACCACAGTGAAATTTTCCATCATAAATAATTCGAGCCATCCAAGGATATTGATTTACTCCCGTAGGCTTTCCTCCGACAATTCTGTTTTCTTCATTCGAAAATCCACAATCTAAGAATATTAAATAAGTTTATCTGATTATCATTTTGAATATTTAAATATATTTATTTAAAATGTAGTCTTAAATTAGTTTATGTGCACCAGTATTCTGTTTATTATCATGGCAATGTTAGGAAAGTGATTATAAGGCACCAGGGTTGTACGCTAATGTCGTCTTTTACTTCCTAGGTAAAACACAGTTCATATTACGATGAAACTTTCCCTGGATACAATAGAGGTACAAGACAGAGCCTTAAAAGCTTTGCTTTCAAATATCGATTAAACCTTATCCGAACTGACAATACGAGAACCTTGTTATTTTCTATTTCTTATTTTATAAATATTTTCTATTATTAAGAGTTGAATTTCTAAAATGTTAAAATTGATTTACATTAACACGCACATGTGTAACGAAATTTACATACATAGTTCATTTCACATAGATCGAGATATATTATGTGGACATCAATAATTTTTTTTAATTGCTGAAATAAAAATTCAACATTTATATTTTGTTTTTAATATTCTAACTCAACATACGCACATATGTCAAAGCTAACTTTTTAATTCGATGTATATTTTTTTTAAACTATAACAGACCGACCGTGAAATTACTCACCACATTCGCAGGTTGGAACATTAACGTTTTCGTTATTGTCCCCATCTTCCGCAGTGTCAAACCCAAAGGCATTTGATACCCCGGAACTGATCCGAAATATAGTATCGAATAGAAATTTACTTTTTCTATGCGTATTAACACTGTAAAGAGTGTTATTACTTATTTCTTCGAAGCATGTGACACCATTAATAAAAGTCACCATTAGAATTACTATGCAACATAAAATATTCATCGTAATAACGTAGTAAACATGTTTTCTAAATTATATTCCCGTTTGAATCCAAGATATTGTTGTTATTTAATTCTAATGAAGTTAGATTTTTAATATATATTTTTAAATGTAAATAATGCCACCTGTAAACTGTTACCCAAAAATGGGAACGTAGAGTACAAACTGTCAGAAGCCATACATCAAACCAGAGGCTTAGACAATTTATTAAACGTAGCTTTCCCTAAAATGTCTATTTAGGGTTTATATAAATCAAGTATGTGTAATATATATGAAATAAGAAAACCTCTACACAAAGTAAAAAATAAAATACAACATAATAAAATCAACTTTTCAAATAATAATAAAAGCAAAAATGTTACGATTATTTGTATTGAATTGATTATTTATACCATATCAAAAACTTTTTCCAATGTGCCAAAACCTCAACAAATTATAGAATTTTAAAGTTGTCACAAAACCAAATAGTAGTATTTGTACTGTACTTGACGATAACACTTGAAAAAATTTGGGAATTAGCGCTATTGATAGAATTAAAAATACAATTTAGTAGACTGAGTAGACTGCTAACTTTTAAGCTTTTGCTTAAATATTTATATTATTATAAATATATGTAAATAAAGAAAAACAACTTCAGCTGTGAAACCAACATTTTAAAGTGCGCTTAAATCAAATGTGTTTATTTCGCCATATCTGTCACAAATTTTGAGTTCCTAACGTGATTTCGTGTAAGAAAACAGTTTAAAGTAATAATGTCTGTGCACAATGTGTAAATAGTCGACTTTTCTGAACAAAGGCCACTTCGTATACCATAATTGGTGTACATACACTATGAGAAGTTAAAAATAATATATACAATTTTCTTTACATTTGATAACTACTTTAAATACGCGTCGTACCAGTCAACAATTAAATCTTGTTTAAAATCTCAACAAATTAAATACGTATTTAAATTAACGACGAATTTACAAAATGTGTTTTTTAATAATTTGAGGTGGTATCACAAAACGAGTCATAAGCGTTGAAAAAGGATACAGTCATTGGCCGAAAATTGAAGATTGCGAAAATCGACATCCATTTTTCATTTTAAAACCATTCAACCAGAAGAAGAAGACTTCGATTACATTTAGGAGCAATAGCGGAATCGTGCGAAACTTTGTTTTGTGTTAACGTTCTTCTTATGGCCATGGTATTGGAGTCATATCGATATTCGAGAAATGGTAGTTATCGTTACATATTTTTGAAGTCTTCAGCTGTTAAATAAGGCAGTGGATCGACGAGCGCAGCAAATTTCATTCACGAAGTCTAGATGAACAAAAAACAGTTAAGGAGCCACATAGGAGGATTTCAACAGTGGGACATAAGCAACGAGCTGTTGCGGACGTATGAGAATGCGCACAGCGATTATGAACGTGCGGGCGCTACGTAACTCGGACCGTGGATCTCTGTAGTCCTGTTGAGTCTATGATGTTCCTGTCCAAAGGCTCCATATTCATAACAGCTAGTGACACAAGGGTGCGCGTCTGGGATTTGATAAATGGATGCCGCTTGCTAACGATGACATCGCAGCATCACAAGACAATCACATGCAGACGCAGGTCTGGGCTCCGCAGGCCGGCGTATGTTGTCAGGTGGCTAAGATCGGCTTGTCAAGATCTACTATGTGGGCACTTATAAATAGTTTCACACCTGAATCTATCCCAAGCCGGTGGTAATCCTGGGCGCTGCTGCCAGAGATCAGGCTGTCGTTGCCGTCATGGTTGATGGCGTCGTGTCCATCAGGCGCATAATTGTCGATAGCAAACAGAGTCATCTCAAACAGATCAAGGCCACCCATGGCCGGCAATCGTGGATCATGTTGTCACGGATCGACAAAGAATGCCACAACTGAGGTCATTCGAGAATCATCTGCGTAATTACAACTACAAGAAGGCGCTGTATTCGTGCCGAAGAATACCGAAGATAAACCGCTCTGCAAGCGGCATTTGCGAATCGAAGTGCGGCAACACTAATGGCGAGGTGCGATGTGGATGTATTCGATAACAAACTGTTTGTGTTTAGCGAACAAATGTTTCAGCTCTCGAGCAACTTAGGATGGCAATGTCCGAGACTAGATTAAAAATAAAGCTGGTGCTTGTAAATTGCGCAATGGAGATGATAATCGAAAGGACGGTGGGCAGTAGTTAAGACTACGAGTCCCCAATTCCCTTTACACAATCCCAGACGCCCAAAATCCACCCATTGCTAGTTCTTTGTTGCTCCTAACCCTAGAAGTATATTCTATATTTTCCTCTGCCTTCGTCGAAGCAACATAATTAGACTTGGAATTTACACTACTTCATGACTCTCAAATAAAAGTTGAGGTTATTTTGCCAATTAATTTGGGTAACTGCTGAATAAATTATTTTTAAAGTTGAAATCGATAAAAGTTGTGTATTTTCTAAACATTTTAAAGTTGGTCACAAAATTTTATAGCATTCAAAGACAGTTAAAATAAGTCATTCCAATGCAATCTTCTTCTCTCATAAGAAAACACGATAAGACGTACCTTACCACAAAGCAATAAAACTGACAAAGGCACGAGACGAGATAAACAAAAATAAATATCTTTTTTGCTTTAAAAATTTTTGTATATTTCGTTACAAAATTTGAGAGCATATGTTTCTTTAATCTATATTTTTAAAGGCGTTGCTTCCGTAAAAATGTGCGTTCTAAGTCTCGTTTCTTCTGTTTTTTAGACGGAATGAAAGTTGCTGGGTGCACGCCAGTCTCTTTTTCATTATAATTAGTTGACGCGAAATCTTTTGTATCGAAATTGTATTCATCATTTGAATTGGCCAATTGTTTTCGAAAAGTGGCTGCGCTGTTTGAAATTCGTGCATTTGGATGTGTGGGAGGTAACCACGATACTTTTCGAGTCACTGAATTGTAAAAATAGTAGACGCCACAACCACTATCATAAACATCCTTCCAATTAGGTCCAAGTGGGTATTTTCGAATTAATCTTCTATAGCGTCTAAGGTAGTTTTCCGTTGGCTTTGGTCTTCCATTTGCCCATTTGTTTACACAGTATAATGTGCAGTTGTGCCATATATTATATTTATTCGGGCAAAACTTAAATCCATGGTGTGAATCTGTAACTTCCATTCGTTCTTTAATCCTATCAGCCCAGTAATGCTCATTAGTCGCATTTTTACTAGTATGTGTGATAGACTCAACGCTTGAGTGTTGCTGAGTTTTGTCGTCCTCATCATAATTTTCTGCAATAATTTCTTCTATTGTTTCGGGAACTGGTATTTGAGCTGAAACCCAAATGTAAATTGTAAATGTCAATATATATTTTTGGTAAAAAAATATAAACTTTTTCAGTTTTCTGGCTTATGTTTATATGCATGTGAAAATCTGTAACTAATATGCACGTATCAAAAATATGTATGAATTGACATTTTTACCATTTTGTTTAGTAACCAACCCCCTAGACTTCAATCGTTGCAATAACTTTGGTGGCAAACTCATTTTAAATTTATTTTCTTTTTTAGACACAAATTAATATTGTATTTTGCTAAACGACTTAGTGATGTACGAATATCTATCGATATTAAATTATTACTTGCAAAAATATCGTCCCGATTCGACGTGATGCCATATATCGTTTTAATATTACATTTCGTAAAAAATAAATTTTTGCAAATTTGGTATTTGCTGTGTTTAACAGTTCAAAAGTATTGCAGTTTTAAAAAAACGCAAACGATTCTTGTGGAGCGTATGAGTTTTTTTTTCAATGGCGTAAAACGCTTTTCTGTCCGAGTTGTCATTAACCATCAGCTGATTTTGGGAAAATATGAGAACCTGTGCTTTCAGATAAATTTAACACTATCAAGCATGGATATAGATTCCCGTAGAAAAGTGAATATTGGAAATTGTGACAAATGTGAATGGATACCAACCAATTAACAATTTCTTTCGTATTTTTAACATTATTTTGAAAGTTTTCTTTGTCATAGTCCAAATTCAGTTTCTACCTTTTTATGGATTAGAAGTTGCACCTAAAAGCGAATGTGGAGGAAAAAACAATTAATTGTATAAAAAAATTTTTCTAATAAAAATATTTGATATTAAAACTTGGAAATATATATTTTTATATTTGGCTTTAAAAGATTTGTCGTAGGTGGGTGGATCAACAGACATGTCCAAAAAAGAGGAAATTACCTTACGACCAGTTCTTTATACGGAACAGGTTATTGGTTTATCCGATGAATGTGAAGTCATCCCTGCTCTCCGGGCCGTCAAGGAGTGTAGTTCGAAATCGGGTCCATAGCCGAATATAATAAAAATGAGTTCAGTGCAAATTTCATGTTCAAAATTTCACAAGCTAAAACTTCGAATTTATTAAGATAATCTGGCAATTGAATTTCTTGAAGGTAGTTTAAAAAGTTCGGTTTAAAGTTAAAATTAATTTTTTATTATTAAGAACGATTTTAAATATGTAAGTATCGTTGACTAAGGAGTTGGTCGAGCATCTTGCTCATTTTTATCAGCATTTGTTGACGACACTGGCTCATCTATAAATTCTTCTTTATATCGAGTCCATTTAATAAGCGTTTCCGGTGATCTATATAGAAACAAGAGTTTACCATACAAATCTTCTTCCAATCGGTATTCTTTGTTCTCCCGAACTAAATAGATATCGTTGCATAGCTTTAATATTCGGTCCACATACGGCAAATCCTCGAACATTATACGTCGATGGTTGTTGGCTATTATAGACCGTATAAGTCTGGATACTACATAAACACATGTGGTGTATAGACCAATTATCCTAAAAAATATGGTTTAAACAAGAAAAACTATTAACCGAATATTTCGACAGGTGGCGGAAATATATGCATTAGATATAAGTGATGGGAAGACCGGAACGATCTCAAAGAGGTAAAAATTTATGTTATGAAAAGGGTTGTCCCTAGTCTACCATTACCATTACGCGAAAGACAGACCCATCTGTTAATAGACTTTTTTTAAATACTAATATTATTAACTTACCCAGTTTTTTCTAGGAAACTCATCGTTGTTGGAAATGATTTATCATTAAAAATATAAAAAACTGTGCCATCATCGCAGTCACTTAGCGGTAAATTGCTCATAACATTTTTATAATATTTATCATCACAATAGTCATGCAATTCCCACCAAACCTTTCCTTCATGTTGATTTTTTTTTAATTTTATTGGCCGAAGATAATTACCTGTGAAAACAAATATAATTTTCAATAAAGAATATTTAAGTTACCGAGGCAGATGTAATTTGGCGGTATCATAAGGGAACAATTTTTAAAAATTAAATATTCGGCTACATACGAACCATCGATATCTTTGATAAATTTGACAAACAATTCCATTTTTTGAATCGTGATAAATTTGGGTAATATGTTCGGCACAACGACATTTACATTGCTATTTTCATCAGTCAACGTTTTTATGAGCATTTCACGAGTTAATTCTATATTGTTAGTTAGTTTATAAGTAGATTCGTACATTATTGCATTTATCATTGGTCCGGAATTTAAAGACATCCTCATTCGAATTTCCACAGGCTTACCTGTAAAATATTGTGGCTGTAACAGAATTAACCTATTTCTTTTACGCACCCGTCTTCAAATCATTTAACAAGCCCGCTAGATTTGGTGGTGACATATTCCACAATGTCACAGAGTTGGAGTCAAACTTCACAGCTGATACATCCCCGGGATCATAAATACTAATTTGATCGCTAGCAATTGAATCGTAGCTAAAGCTTTTAACTAGACGTTTATACTCGTTTTCTGTGAACTGGTGTATACCCGAGTAACTTTGGGAAATATAAAGAGGTTCATAGTTCCCTATTTTAATAGATAAATCAGCTTTGCGAGGAACGTTTGATTTGCCTACTGTTCCTATAAGTGCAAAAAGGAACAGTGGGCTCCATATAAGTGCAACTAATATTAATATAATAGTTCCACCTATTAAACATTTAGAATAAAATTCCTTAGGTTCTCCCCGTAAAACCGGGAAATCAGAATCCATTTGCCTGTAGCAACGCACAGTAAAAACCGATTGATAAATATCTTCCATTTTAATCCACTCCATAACTGTGAGCGTTGTATCGATACACAGCCAGTCCAGCATTGTTCGAAGAATATAGAGGAATGGAATTTCCATATAGCTGAGAATTTAATTATATAAATTATTATAGATTTTCAAAACTTATTCTTTCGATATTAGCTTACACTTTAAATGCCAAGTAGTTAACCATGGAAAAACTTTTCGTAAATACATTCCCCAAAATACGCCTTGGGTAACCACATCGCATCTGATAGGCTGACAATAACATATGCAGGCATTTGATGAGGTAAAAGGTAATTGGCGCAGTAGCTCCAAAACTGACCGATGTTATATATGGAACTAAAAAGAACATCCATATGTGTATTCCGAGAACCGTAATAAAATGAACCACAATCTTGACTCTTAACGCTTTTCGTAAGTATATTACACGCTCTGCGACAATAGTGCCAAATTGTACTACGAGCATGAAAAAAAAACTAAAGGGCACCTTATTTCCTTGTATATACGTTTGCAAAACACTAGCGTTGGGTTTATGGCGATTCTAAAATAAAATTCAAATGTTTGCATAATAATTGTGTTTTCTTACTTTCAAATATTAATGTTATCGATTTTGTTTAATATCAATCATAAAGAATAATAGCAAGCGGAAAGGATGTGGGCAGGTGTCAGGATAAAACTACAGGTATTTATAAGGCCGGTTGCAAATGAAGCAGTAAACTTAACATTGTCTTTCACTCTAATAACTTTTCGGTAAAAATCGGATACAATGATCGGAGGGGCTCTGCAAACATTTGAACAGGATCGCGATTCGAAGATCGAAGCACCCGATGAGCCGGGATACTTCTCCGACACATCACCAATACGTGGATAAATAGTAAATATGACGTCAAGTCTACGGTACGATATCGGAAGATGATGAAAGCAATTTAGCAGATCCGGGACATAGGCAGAGGAGCTGTTTGGTTAGTACCCTACCATTACATATTCCTTTGCAAAGTGCCAGGCCTATTTATGAGGTCAAATTGTAGATCTAGCTGTAGGAAACCAATGAGATGCTATACAATCGACACACTCGTAGAGAGTTGTTAGTTATTTTCACCGGCCAAAGTAATAAAAATTTAAAAACCAAAATGATATTAATGAAAATATATAAATGGATTAGTCAAATTTAAGACTTACAACAAACTTGGGAAATCCAAATAGCAATACAAAGAAGTTTATAAAATCGCATAGGAACAATAGTGTATATACATCGGTTGATAGACGAGCCTTGTGAATTAAAGCCAGAAAAAACTTCTTTATTTCCGATAAAAATTCGCCTTTGTGCCTGTGGGATACTGTATTTTCTCATAGCCTTTTTATTCAATTTTCTTGTTCAACTTACTCTAAATGTTTCATATTTTGGCGATAATTCTCTGATTCAATATTATTATATACATATTTGTTTTCCACACCAGATCGTAGCAAATCGTCCACATCCCGCTTAAAATCACTACCAGACTCTTCCCTTGAGTAAAATAAATGATATAAATTAATATAAATAAATGATATCATATAAAATATATCACAAAACAAATACAAACACTATTTTCTCCAAAAGTCGAATTTGCAATGCTCTGTGCTCAGTGTAATAACAATAGAATATATGTAAATTTATGGATTATGTGGCTGGTGACGTCCACTAACCTAGGTTAACTACGACCCTCAACAGTATATATCGAAAGGAAGAAAAGTGCGCCGTAATGCTCGACATTTTTAACAGTTGCTTACACATTCTTTAAGAATATTAAGTTTTGCAAGCAGCAGCATTATAAGCATAATATATCAATACGGTCAGATCGAACCTATTTTTTAGACGACATTTAAGGTGTGCTATTTTAAAGTTTATCTTTTGAAATTGGAAATATAGAGGATACAAGTTTACATAATGAATTACATTTAGAAGCCAAACATGAAACAAATAAAAATACAATTAACGAATGGCAGCTCAATGTTGTATGTGCAAAGTTAAAATCGTTCGACGGCAACTTATTTATAGCTCATTGTTTTCTAAATTATTGAATTTCGAAAACATTGGGTCAATTTGAACCAAAATATTGAAAACTATATCTACTAATCAGAATTTTAAAAGTATAATGACTTTTATGAGCTCAATTCCAATTGAGAGTTCAATGAAGCGGTGTAAGCTGAACAGAAAACAATCAAAGATTGTTAACAAATTAAAATAAACTAAAAAAGATTGTGGAATCTTTTAAATTTTTCCTGAAGCATCTCTGTCTGTATTATTGTTTCAAGTGCTGAGCAGGAGATCTCCGCAATACCTTAAGTAAATAATATATATACCTTAGTCGTTTAACGATATCACTCGGACGGTTCTTTTTATAAGTTTTGCGATCTAAGGTAGTTCATTTTAGAATATGTACCATTTTTAAATATATATATAAAAAAATATAATTAGGCTCACATGATTTGTTTGATGAAACCGGCTCAATTTCCGATCGTGGTAATTTCCAAATTCCCTGCTTTTTTAGCATGTAGCGGTGCCAGAAAAGTACAACCAGGAGCAATAGGTCGTAAACAGCCTTGCCACGTTTTACGAAAAACTCAAAGTCCGTCGTCTTTGCTAATTTTATAAGCTTAAGGTCAAGTACAATTTTTTGATGCATTATGCATTTTAAGAAAATCATTGCTAATGTGTAAGTAATTAGAGTTACCCAAAACGATTTTGTTGGTCGGGGTAATGTTAGAGCACCCCAATAAAGGACAAGAAATGGCAGTGGTAATGAAATTAAAGCGGAGTTTGCAGCCTGATTGACAAACACAGCCAAATAGCTAACCGCCTCCGTGTTGGCAATAATCGCATGCCATAAAGCAAACAGCATTTGCACAAACTCACTATGATCGAGAGTGCTAAAGTCTTCGTTTCCTGGCATCAGACTTGACGACTGTTGTTTTGATCTTTCACTGATAGCATCCAGTTGTTTGCTGAACAAAAGAACCGAATCAAATTAAAAAAAAACTGCATTGTAGAGTTTATCGTATGTAAGCTCACTAGTAGAGAGATTGATTTATAAAGCTGAACATTGCAGCTGTATTCACGAGTCCTAGTCGATTCATAGTACTTATATCCTGTAAAGTCTTTTTCTCTGCAGACAGTACCTTGTGTACAAAGCGATAGTTACGGGATAGTCGGTTAAGCCTAAGTGTCACAAGAATTATTAATTCATTTGTAAGTTTAATAATTGGATGCGTTTCGAAGTCAATCTCAGAGTCCGAGGTATTTTCTCCAATTCGCTTTGAGCTTAGTATTTTTTGGGATTTGGACTGTAAATGAAAAATGTAAGTGTTAATTTACGTAACAATTCAAGGGTTGTACTGCTATAATCGTTTGACGAGTGAGCTCATCTTCTTTCTCCAAAAAATCATATTCATCGTCTAAGAGCTGATCTTCGACATCTTCCTCTTCAGCAAACATATAATAATCTCCGGAACGTACGGCATGTGGATGAAGTTTTAAATTTCTCTTTTTGCACGGTGTCGCACGTGTCAAATATATATTATTTAATTTCGAGCTTTTTGAATGTAAGCTAACCTCGGATCTAGAACTGCTTGGTATGCTCGGTGAAGTCTCATGTTCGTCTACAATGAAAAGGTTAATTTAGATACGAATAACAAATACACTTACTTTTGTAGTCGTTCCTATTGGCAGTCCTGATTCGTTCCATTTTCTCTTTTACGCCTTCAAGTACATTCTTTTCCGACTCTCTGCGATCATAGATTTGTTTATAGTGCAAATTCTCAATAACAATGGCCCCGCTGCGAAAATTTATTAAATACTATTCGATATTAATATTATTTATTTAACAGCTATTGCAAGTAAGACATTTTTTCCCCTAAATTTGTATCCGTCATTTAAAAAAAATTAAGGTTACTCTTAAAAGCGAGCTCAAAAAGCCCGAAAAGTGGAATCTTTAATGTGTTATAAATGTAAAAGATAGAGATTTATCACTTACCGCGACGCCAGAATTGTGTTAGCCTGAGTATCCATTATAATGTGGCAAAAATAATATGATCGAAATATACGATGCTGGAAGATGATGAATGCAAAAATAATGGTATGCCAGACGAGGGTGTTACTAAAAACAAGGCTGTTAGGTCCATAGTTGTAGTTACCCGACTTGTCAGATAACTTATTTTTATCATGCCTCCTCAATGATTGGTCATATTCCATTACTGCGAACAAACTCTGATAATCTTGTTTATCCTTTATGTTCAGCATATTACCGAGCACAATAATGCTGGTTTTGATAACTATGTTGAAAATATTAAGCGCTATAAGAAAATTCCAGCGACATATGATGTAATGAATATTTTGCAGATATACTTCTGATCCTTGTAGAAGAAATATTACGGCGAATATAAGATATCCCAATGATAACATATCCATACTGCAAACGCCACCCAGAAACACAATTGCCAATGTAACCCAGAGAGCGTTACAGAAAATTACTATTTTGAAAACATCGGAATAGTTACGCACAAAGGAACAAAAATCATGTGTCGGATTTTTGAAGTAAACAAGTCCGAGCTTAGCAATATTGTTGACAATATTCCTGTTATCACCGCCGGGGTATGTGTTGTTCTTCGTTTGACTTAAGTCTGCTTTAAATGCGCTTCGCTGACGCGATATAAGTAAGAGCACAATAAAATCTAGCACGAGTTTGGAGGTAACTGTACCACCTATAAGCTGTTCAAAAGCTTTACCTTCCGAGATTTGATGCGACCTAATGGGAATGACTAATATAAACCGATGAGAGCTTTTCATAACGGCTTAATTTCATTATAATACTTACTACGGCATAGATTTGGTGGGAAATGTATAATGTACACATATTGTACCAATATTGAGAGTATAAAATATAGTTGGACAAGATACCATATACGCGCACACTGCATTCTATTCAGACAGAGTAACAGTATTAGCCAGATTAAATATGTCAATGCAAGTATATCACGTCTGTGGACAATTGTGGAAGCCAAGGCGATGAGAGTGATTTCCAAACCGAACTTGAAGAATCCATAATTAAACAGGTATTTTATAAGCTCGGGAAAATTCCGTTCTGCATCCTGACGATTTGTATGAGGAAAGAGAATTTTCGGGTCCCGTCTGCTCCCGGTTGGCATTCGTATTAGGTGATCACGTAGCTTTACGACAGCATGCAATGTAGAGACAATCATGTATACAAGGTATGGTGCTATGTATCGTAATAATGCTCCAAAACGCTGATCAGCTTTACGAAGACCCATCCATTGGGCCAAGTTGACTGTATTGTTTCTCTAAAAATAGGCCCTCATAATATTAATTAACTTTATATGTGCATTAGCAGGCTTACACATGAATAATCATAGGTTGTTTCGTCCAAATAGTCTATTTGGTAGATCATTTTCATCAGTATTAAAACGGAGACCCAAAAGGTTACTATTCGAAAAATGATACGTCGTATAAAGCGATTTACACAAACACTCAACAACGAGCACAGAAGAAGCGGAAGGTTAAAGCAGCAAATCTCTGAAATAGCACAAGAAAAGGTCGTCAATATAACCGCCTTGATCATATGAATTTCCAGAAATCGCCAAGCCACTTCTTTGCTTGGCCGAAACCATCGTTTAATTTTGAAACGTAATCTTCTATACGATATTGACAATATTGATTTCCATGACTTATTGCGTTTATTTTGTTTGTGTTGATTGTTAATAAATTGCACTTGAGGAACATTACGTCTTTGATTGGGAAATGGATTACGAACTGATTGCATAAAACGCCGATGGAAATAATGAAGTTGAATTACTGTAAAAATGACTGTTAATGTCGGTACAAGCAAATGTAGACATAGATCTTTTGTGTGATAGCGCCGCAAGCCAATATCACTTTGCCTAGGAGAAAATATTTTAATTTAATTTAATTTCAGATTTAAAGGCTGGACTTACAATTTGGGATGAACATGGAAATACTTCTCCCAATAATAGTCAAAGTAGTCAAATTGGTAAGTGTATATAATTGTTAGTATTGTCATCGCATAGAATATGACAAACATCCAATAGCCGAATAAAAACTTTATCCAAAGGTGCAAAGACATATGAAAAACCATTAGAAACAGAAGGAACAGTGACATATAGCAAATTCGAAATCCAGTCATAACATGATCGAGCATGGCACAGAGAAATATTAAAAAGATCAGCATCCACATCCAGATACGGGTGACAAAATTTGAAACACTTTCGAAAACAAATAAAATTGCACGAGGTGTCCTTGTCTTCTCAAACAATGCGTGTTCAGATCGTCCATTTTTCAGACTAAAATTCTGAGATTGCATATCTCTTTTGACCTCAGTTTTCTCTTTGAAATATTGGTGCGAAGTTATCCAGAATATGCAAAGAAATGCAGTCTTAATAAATAATGGAATGCACGGTTGAACGTTGTTATCCTTTGGATGAACAAATCCAATTTGTGCAAGATTGAAACCATATATCTATGGGTTAGATGGGTAAGCAATTAATTCAAATATCTAAAAATATTAATTATTTATTTTATTTGTATGTAAAAATGAGAAGGAATCCTCGCCTTAAACAGGAAAAGATACAGCATCCTAGGAATGCATGCTATGAGCTTCAAAGGCATGGTAACCCAATATAACTAATAGGTGGCAATGTAGAAACACCCAATTTAATAATAGTTACAGTGTCTTTATTTGTAGTACATTCAAAACTTATTTTGAAAATTTTTAGTTATAAAATAAATTGCCAGAGCAAGAACTGTATATATTGATGAATTTAGTTCTAGTATAGATATATGATATTCTACTTTTCATAATTATAAAATCAAGTTCTATCAATATAGATATATTACCTTAGTGGGGAGCTCCATCTTATTTAAATCCATTCCATAAATATACTGTGCAATAAGCAGAAACTCAGCGTACATCACAACAAAAAAACTGGTACGCATCATTGATCGACGCTGGTTGGGAATCATCCACAAGATATTTGCCCAAATAAGCAACACGAAAGTTAACCAGCTATGATAAACAATAGACCAGATCTGAAATAGGAAAATATCAAAGTTTAGCTTAATTAGCTTTAGTTAATGAGAAAAAACAACTATGACCCAACAAATTTGTTGCTTGATTGCTTTTGCGAATCACTTAAAATCATTTTTCAGAGATGCCTTCATGCGAGAGGTGATTGATTTTATAAATATGTACAATAATATTAATAATAATAATCCAGTAGGAGGACTATCGATGGGCTTGGAAGTTCGGAAAGTAATTACAAAACAGATCCAATCTTAAATCTTAATAACTTCACCAAAATATCTAATATCTGAACTTTACAACTTGATATTGATTAAGCCACAGCAAATCACGTTGACTAAAAAGTTAATAAATACCAATAGTTTTTAATTGTAAATTTGAAACTTATAATTTTTTTAATTTAATATTTTTTTTTAAGAACTGCAGGACAGATGTAAGATCGGCTGGACTGGGTTGGCAAAAAGGAAAAGAGCATTCCGAAGACGCAGTGCTCAAAATTATACGTGAAAGTTGGAGGAAAGTCAACTCTAATCAGGCTACCTGGTCGTTATATATATAGCCATTTAAAATTGGGCTGGTGACCTGATGGCGACGGAGGTAGGCGTACAACCTACAACCAAATTTGGTGACGTAGTCTTAAATTTGTGAGAAATACGTATTTATAGATCTGTGACTATCGCGATCTTATCGGTGTTCTAGCATCATAGTGGACAACTTATTCAACGTTCTGTATCATAGAATAAATACTAGAATTGTTATATTTATATCCATATTCCTATTTGAGGGTATATATGTACAATTGCTCACTTTACTTGTGGTGTCATAATTAAAATATTACTTTTACTATATATTAGATAAATATTTTTAAGCGTTTAAAATTAAAATGTTTACTTGCCATCATAATGATGTTGAGCAGTACATAGCAATTTTTATATATGAATGTTGTTATATCAGAAATCATATAAAAAAATTGTTCCAGTAATGTTGGTTCTTCAGTATCCACCCTTTGCTGTAATGATTCTCGAGTAGCTATTGATTGTTCATCGGGATTTGGAATATCTTTTAATTGTATTGTTGTGAAAACCATGTAGCGGGCATTTTGCTTAATATTAAGCGTTATAATAAAATAGGATGCCATCAATGCAATTGGACTCAGATATGAATCGACACTTAATTTATCATTTAGCTTGAATATCATTCCATTCCAATTTCGGTTGAAAAGTATTAGTAGTGGTTCAAGTCCCATAATGCTAAGATTGCTTTACTATGAATGTAATTAAATTAAAAAACGCTGACCTTACCGCACCCATATCGAACAGCTATCCAGATAGACTTGTACTATTGGCAGTTGATATGCAACAAGACCAATTATATGGGCCGATAAAACTGCAGCAATACCGATTAGTGGATAATACATACCGCTGCAGATTATACATAATAAGAAAAGTAAGTAAAAACGCAATTTTATTTTCTTCACCGTCCACTACAATACCCATTACTCCCCAGAATCCCAAATAATTTAAATGAAATAAAACTAAATAATAAAAGCTTACAAAATTTAAATCTTTGTCTTTAAATTTGATTGATATTTTGAATGTAAAATTATGTCTATAGCTCTAATAATTTCAACGATATACGGTTTTTATTAAGACGGAAGATGTTCACTGCTGGCATTAAATAGGATGTCTGGATTACAGACTTTAATTTTCAAAGAAATAATCTAAAAACATCTTCACCTTAAAGCCTATTAAACAATTTAGTAAAAAGGCAATTTATATTAAGTATTTTACTAGTTAAAATGAACATAAGAAATAAGTTTTTTATATGTGATTTCCTGATGTACATAAATAAATATTTATTATTTAAAATAAATATACGAATGTTTTCTTCCATAAAAGCAGACCACATCAAAACCACAAATTATAGAAGATTTTTTAAAATAATTTCAAAATAAAAATTAAAGTGAAAGTTATAAATTAAGCAATATATAATTTATAATAAAAAACTTAAGCAAAAATCATTAATAAATTATTATTTTTATATTAAATAATTAAATAAACTTAACTAAATTTGAGTGGACCTCGGTAATAAATCTTCGGTGTACCGAAGACGCATATTTTTTGTTTTAAATACCAGTATATCTGCCGATATAGAGCCCAATATGTACCAGCCACTATGAATACAATAAAATATAAGCCGCAAGGTAGGGATGGTCTTAAAGCGGATGCAATGTATAGTATCAAAAGGGAAAAGAGTGGAGCTGCATAAAAGGAAATGTTATATTTGGGTTGAGCTTGTATTATTCCAAAATTATGCTTACTTGTTTTTAGTATATATTGAGTGTACGCAATTATCATAAGACGGTTCATTTGAGAATATCTCATAAATTCTGTTGGATTTCCGATATTATGTTCTTCGGATTTTTCCAATTTTGATTTAGATTGAGATTTTATCTTACCAGACATAGTAGTGAAAATTAGTAAAATCAAGGTCACAATTGATACTATGATATCTGGAGAAATCCAATATAATACTGAAATTACCCTATAGAAAAGTTATAGTTAAGTTTCATAATAGATTTGCAGGTTTGTTTACCGAACTCCCATAAAATTCACGAACCCAACTTGACGTAGGATAATCGATACTGATGGTTTTATTTTCACATAAGCCAACATTAAATGCATAAGGTTCAGTCCAAGATGGCATAAGGCTAAAAATGCACTCAGCGAAAACGCAAAAAACAGAAATATTTTAAAGGCCCTTGGTTTGGATAGCCAAGGTGAAACAAAAAACAATATTAAATATATCATCGATATAGCGACGGGCCGCGTAAGCGATGCTGTGTGTTTATAATTAGTGGTTGCTGTTATTGTAATTAAATTGACCTCTTACCAAATATTAAAGAGAGTGGTAGTACCACCCGCACTAACGTATAAAACCCGTAATCAGTCATTTTATTATATGAAGGAATATTTTCGTTATTTAGTTGACACAAAATTACTTATTAACAAAATATATACAGATTACTTTGTTTTCTTCGATGCTAAATTCTGACTCATGACAATTTTCCCAATAATTTGAATATTTTAGTTTACACTTTTGCCATAATAACCTTATTTTATTAATTTAATTTTTTATTTTATACTAAACGACAATTTGTTTTAAGGATGCTCCGCCTGAATTTTAGAGCTTCTTAAAGATCTAACCTCACAGTAAAATTCTTTAGTAAAAATTAACTGGAACAAGGTATATTTTCAAAATCAACATTCAGATCATCCAGAATCAAGCCTGCGACTGCTGTATTGATATTAATTCATCTTATTTGAATTATTTATTTTTATTTATTTTAACTCACAACAGTGTACGCAGACCGCTTGTTACCATACCGAAAGGTTAGCTAAATATATCAGATAAGGCGATTATTGATTTTAAATCCAAACATCCAAATATGTGGGCGTACATAATATTTTTGTAATTTTATTGTTTCAATTTTTTAAAGAACAATTGTTTCAATTAGACATATCAGCATCTTATGCACCCGTCATTAATAACTAATGTTTTGTACTTGATTTTGCCAACGATAAGCAATTGCTTTTTGCAACATTTATTTTTTCTTTGAGTCACAAATTGATATATAATGCGATATAATGAATTTATTATTTTTTTTTATCAAAAATAAAAAAAAGAAGTGCTGGTTGCATAACGATATAAATTGATTTATTGGATGCTGTTCGATGGTCTATAAATTTTACATTAAAAGGTGTCACACTGGAAAAAATATCTTAAAAAATTTAAAACATAGCCCAAATCTAGAGCTATGGTGTGGTAAAAACAGAAGAGCCATATGAAATTGAGAAAATTAAGGAAGTTTAGTCAG
Organism: Drosophila demipolita; assembly: GCA_035042405.1. Lineage (NCBI taxonomy): Eukaryota > Metazoa > Arthropoda > Insecta > Diptera > Drosophilidae > Drosophila > Drosophila demipolita. The sequence goes on along the minus strand of JAWNLI010000489.1, from coordinate 1,362,787 downwards.
AAATCGCTGCATACTTTGCGGTGTCTGTTGACAAACATTTACGTATTTTATTTGATGTCTTGTTAACATTCAAACTATGTTAATTTAAATAAACATTTTTTTGATGCAATACGGTTCATTTCCTATAATTGTTGTATATTAAAAACCTACAGAAATGGAAAATTAAATTACATATGTAATGCATGCCATTATGAGCATAACATTGTCATATCATAACTTTTTAGATTTTTAAGGCAAACGAATATAGGTAAAAAATGGCAGTTAAGTTTGAAATGAATGTTTAATTTTTGACAATTAAAATCCTGAAAATTATCCCAGAAATATAACAGAATTTGCCGGAAGTGAATCATCAAACAACCAAAATTATCAAAAATAAATAATTGACTGGCAAAACTGTGACCGCATCTTCATTTTTCCAACGAACTGATATAAATTCAAGCCTCACTACCTAAAAGCAAACAAAAATATTGGCACTCTACGCAGTTTAGATATATAGTTATATATATTTGTGTAAGTAATTAGTATGCCAATGGAATTGTAATTTATAAGTGCTGCCGTGTTGAAATTCCCTTAACCATTTACCATAATTGATATATTTTGACATTATATATAAACACATTTCTAGCTGCACTTGGCGAAGTGCCAAAATATGTACATATGGGTATGTGTTACTATTATTCAATGATTTTCTGTCACACTCGTCCAAATTACCCATGTATATACGTTACACAGTATTTGGTTATTATGTGTAGATTCGTAATTTTTCATTGCGAGTGTGTGAAAAATAATGATAAAGTTACCTAAGCACAATACTTCTAAGACCGGGAAGGCGATCTGCATTCATGGTAAACTTACAGTTTCTTGGGCTCTGAATCATGACCACTCTCAACATACCGCAAGAAATGCGCTTCAAAACTTACAACTTACATAGGTTAAGATCGCGACAGCAAGACACCAACATAACACATAAAACCATACTTTTTTGGAGCATACTCAGTCAAGCGACGCTCTTCAGCGTCGAAAAAATTTCTCCAAACCAGTTAAACAACTCAAAGAGCCGAAAATGTGACTAAAATCCACACGCTTGGACTCGAGCCGACTCAGTGTTGTCTTAAAGCTGTTGGGTGGTGCACGAAAAATAAATAAAACTAAACAAAATATATGAGTTGAATTGTGAAAGGCTTTTACTTCTCCGCAGCCACAAATTAATGATTTAAACCTACTCAAAGAATCGCGGAATCATAATTTAGGTGATAACGTGAGGACGAGTCATAGGTTTCTGCAAACACCCTAAAACTTGCTAATTTATTAAATTTATGTGAGTAACTCATTTGTGTGAGTAACTTCTTTTAGTATTCATTTACTCAAGTTGTACATATGTATTCAAAGGCTTGAAGACGCAGTTCCACAACAATAAATATATCTGCATATGTACACATTTTCTGCTATGTATTCGTTGTATTCAAATAGATATATATATGCGTATGTTCACACTTATGTATCTGGTCGTTGCTTTTTAAGTGTATTGAGTAGTGCATTAAGGTGAAAGTTAGACAATGAAAGTTCATATATTGATGTATTTGTGTATGTATAACATGTGTTAATTCTACGTAAGACGTATATACATTGGAAATTGGTTCATATAAGGAATAATATTTTAAATCTGTGATGCTACTCAACTTCTGTCTGTTAAATAAACAACAATGCCTTTTTAAGGTGATAACTGTATTTTTGTTTTTAAATATTTACTCATATTATGGGAATATAGGACTAAAACTCAGTTGGACTTCCATCAAAAGAATGTGGAAATAAAAACGCAAAACCAGCACTCTCATTTTATCTTTGCGAAATGAGCACAGATTTACCAGTTTGCTTGTTAAGTGTCGTCTTTACAAATTTAGACTGGTTCTGCTTCAACATGACTTAAATTGTTTTTTATGCCCTTACAGATAGTATAATCATTTTTTTTTTTAAAGTTTATAGCGCATTAAATGAGACAATGATGATAAATATTTTTCATTAGCATCACAAGCTAAGAAAATTTAAATATATCCGCAGCCATGAAAACTATACAACATTTTGGAGATAAATTATTTATATATTAAGCTAATAATTAAATTAGTAAATGGACGTTACCATAGAATTGAAAGAGGATGCAATCGTCGGTGTTAAAGATATTTTCACCAATTTACACCATGAAAATGGGTAAAAAGAGTAAAGAGAGTTTTGGGCAAATTTGTGTAACAGGCAGAAGGCAGTATCTTTGACCCCATAAAGTATAAATATTTCAAGTCAAGATCAACAGCCGAGCCGATATAGCCATGTCCGTCTGTCCGTTCGTCCGTATGTCTCTATAAACACGCGGATCTCAGGGACTATAGGTAGAGGTAGGGACTGAAATTTGGAATACATTTTCCCGTATATCTTTTTTTTTTTGTTTTTTTTTTACTGATAACTGCCTCTGTTTCTTGATTATAGGTAATTTTCGATTTCCAATAGCAAAAAATTCTACAATTTCAAAGGCAGAATCTTGATATTATCTAATAATTCTTATAATAATTATTATTTTATTCATTAACATAACGTGAAGAATTGCATCACTAGCAAGCAAAGGGTTTGATACAAGAAAATACTTATCCTGCTCATATCTGGGTGCAAAAATTTTTAATGGTAAATTTCCCAATAAATAAACAATATTTTTAACAAATAGGTTCAGGGTATATCCTAGACGAGATCGCTGGACTAAAGTATTTTTACTTGTTTTACTTTAATCCAGTTCTCTTATATCCCAAATATATAAAACCGTTGAATATTGTATGTTATTTCATTGGCCGAATTATGCCCAAAAACAATAAATCATGTAAATTTGTTCAGCTTATGTAAATCAAATTTCCGGTAGCAGAAAAACATATTTGCGGAAGTAAAAGTGTCAAATGTATTTTTGTTTTCACAAGTCGAAGTTGATGAATCCACTTTTCCTGCTAACAAATTATTTTTAGAGTATTGAATTTAATTTTGGTAAAATGTAATCTGAATCTTAATCCGTTTTACGATTTTTTTTTTAGCGATCCTCCGTGGGTGGAAGCTGAGTGGCTGACAAATGTCAAATGGTAAATTTATATTGCTTCCTTATGTCCTTATATAGACAACAATAAAGTGACAATTTTAAAGATATTTGGAAGGAATATTTAGTGGTATAAATCAAGTTGGAACTCTTTAATTTAATTATCACTCATTACACTTCTACTTATTATATATTATAAAATTAGATACTAAAATCATTCATATTTATCTGTCCCTTTGTAGGTGATGACGCAAGAAGAACTTACTCTCAGCAAAGACCATCTCATGTTGAATCCAAGAAAGTGTCTTATCTTCTGCCTAACTATATCATGCCTAGTATACTTCGGCGATGCCCATGGAAGACTTATTGAGCCCCCAAGCAGGGCATCAGCCTGGCGTTATGGGTTCCAAACACCGCCAGATTATAATGATCACGAACTTTATTGCGGTGGTTTTACGCGACAGTGGAAACGCAATGGTGGCAAATGTGGAGAGTGTGGCGATGCCTGGGATTTGTCCGAGCCACGGCCTCATGAAAATGGTGGTCAATGGGGACAGGGTGTAGTAGTACGAAGTTATTTGCCCGGCTCGGAGATGACAATTCGGGTGGAGTTGACTGCTAGTCATATGGGGTAAGAGGATAATAGACCATCAGTCCATCAGTAGATTTCACGCTATGTTTATTCCCTTCACAGGTATTTTGAGTTTAGATTATGCGAAAAGCCAGGCGCTAAACAGTTTTGCCTTGATAAAAATGTGCTGCGTTTAATGCGCGGCTCCCCATCGCAGCACCATCCAACAGATTTGGACACTCGGTTCTATCCCCGTAATGGGAGTCGCATTTATGAAATCACAGCACTGTTGCCTGGTAGATAGATTTTTTGCTTAGCACTTTCTTATACAGCTCCTGTATAAAAAACAATTTGGTTTATTTCAGATATGCTATGCAATCAGTGTGTGCTGCAGTGGCGTTATATAGCCGGAAATAATTGGGGGATATGTGAGGATGGTATCGGTGCAGTTGGCTGTGGTCCACAGGAGGAGTTTCGCGCATGCTCGGACATAGCAATTACAACAGATGCCCGTCTTCCCAATCGTCCACTTCGACCAGTACATCGTACTACAACACCACCTACAACTCCGAAGAGCGACCAAGTAGAACTGGATGACGAACAACACTTCACTTGGTTAATAATTTTGATCGTTGTTCTCCTATTACTGATGATCACTGCCCTAGCCATATGTGTTGTGTATAAGCTATTCAAGCCTACTAAATTAACCAAATGGAAGGACTCATTTTCAAACAAATTCTGCCAAAAACCAAAAAATGGCTCTTTTGCAAATTTATCCCAAAGCAAAGTCTTTAAGCTCATTATGCCAACTAATGGGCTTGAGAAAAGTGCAGAGGGCAATAATGGCAGCCAATTGCCAAGTCTGCAGAGCACACCAACTAATCCACCTATTCCACCTCCTAGAACTAAACGCGACACTCGCATACAGACAATTTCCATTATTTCCTAAAGTTATTTTTCACTGCCTGAACTGATCCAAGTAAAATAATTTTCTTCATTTCTCTATTATATTGTGTTCGAAAAAAACTGATACTTATTAATTACATTTAAACAATAGTATTGTTGAGGTATGTAACCGTACGACGACATATACTACAAGCTAGTTTAATTAAAGTGTTCATTATTGACTGCCTTATTGTAACTTAAGTATTTTAAGATACATTTTATTTATGTGATAGTTATATGTGTATCTTCCTGTTTACAAAAATATGTTTTCATATATAAAACAGCTGTCTTTCAATATCCTCAAATATATAAAAATAGATAAGCATTTATTGCTTAACTATTTGGAAGTGGAACTGAAGAACATTGTTTTTCCATAGCAAAAATTGAAATATAGGACACTCCCTACAATTATATAAAAGGCCCTACTCTCATTTAGTTGCATAGAATTGTATTTAGAATGCATCTTATCACTTATGTGATTTTTAATATACCATTCCACCGTATTACTTAAGTCAATGATTTTTCGAATTCGACTTGATTTCCAACTCTAATCAGTATTTAAAAATTAACAATGCAGAGTAAAACACTTTTTTTTGCCAGGATCGATTTAAATTGATTTAAAAACATTAATCGTTTTTTTACTCTGATTATATAGATATAAGCTATATTGAAAACTCAATAACGTATCGGCCAATATCGAAATTGAGTCTTACTCAAATATCGAACTAAACTTCAAGCCGCCGCGAATATCTCAAGCCGACATATCCCAAAATTTTATAAGAACAGTCACAAAATTTGGAAAACGAAATTACCCACAATTATAAAGCTCGAGTTAACATTCTTGAACAGATATAACGCCTATAAGGTATTTACAAAGGAATACGCCTACGTCAATTTAAGCCTTAAGTTTCCAAATTTTTCACGTAGATCACCTTAAAGTTTCAGCGGTAACCACCGACGAACTTTCCAACCCTTTTAATATGTTATTTTTCACGTGCTTTCATTTAGAGATACGCATTTATCAGAGTTTTATTTTATCCAACTGCAACTTTTCCACTATCCATTTTGTTTGGTACAATCATATTCAATATTTTTTAATTTTCTTTTATAAAAATATTGGAGAAATATTTAAATTAAAAATAAATTCAATTTAAAATAAAACAAAAGTGGATACACACAGTTTTGATCATCATAGACAGAAGTGTCTATACAACTACATCTCAGCTAGTCTCTCAGTGTTTTAGATTATTTTTTTTGGATACACACACATTTTACAGTATTTGCGATTAATAATTATTATTATAAATTATATTTGGATATGATCGGACTGTCCTAAATTAAGAGGCACGCTACAATATTTATTACCATGTTATTTTAGAGTTCATTTATGAACAATGAGTTGTATATTCACACATAGATATAATGTGTGTATATTTACAAACGGGTTTCTATGTATATGTATATACTCATATGTAGGCGTAAGTAAATATTCATATACAAAAAACATATATTAAAAATTCTACATTCCGTTGAAAAAACATTAAAAAAATCATTCCTTGTACATTTTAAAAATTCTCATAAAAAAAATATAATTTTCGGTTTTTTTTTTTCAAAGGAGAGAAAAAAACTACACTATCTTTAATAATTTCCATAATATTTTTTTTCCCCGAGCAAGTCAATATCTTTTTCGAGTTTGAGGTCTTCGTTTTTTTTAATGCTAATAGAAATTGAATTGGGGAAATAATTATTTTGAAAAAAATAGTTGGTTTTATAAATCTATATTTAAAATATAAGAAATCTCTAAGTCTCCAATAACGTATACGCTCAATTAAAATTGGAAATGGTTCTATCAACCCATTACACAATTCGTGACATAACAATAATACCAGATGTGAGGGTATAGTATGCCAAACGACTAGTTCACAGTCTCTTTCGTTAGTCAACTGCCAGTATTCGGTTCTAGCAGACGTGTGCGCTGTGTTACTCAACGTAATACATATCCGTACATATATAGAGGAACTATTTATACATTAAGCATTGTAAAAATATACACGTATATTTTGAAACAAATTTTTCAATGCCCTCGGAGCATGAGAGACCATCTGTTGTGCAAATTTCTGAGTACAATGGAAATATGGACACAGACCCAGAAAATATTCCATACCATGCTCGGGAGAATGCACTTCCGTTTACTTACGGCAATATTCCTGTGGGCTTTACTACCAGCGAATTGAATCATGTCGGTGACACCAGCAATTATGTGGAGACACTTGATACTAAACATAACACTTGCTCGGGAATTCAGAGCAATACCGGAATAGCACGCAAAACTGCTAGACCGAGTATATCTGCTTCATGTCCATTGGTGCGGAAGACACCTTCGCGGAAGGAGTTCGAAGATATGCTAATGGAACGAAAAGTGCGAGCCAGCGAAGCCAATAAAGACTTTGCCAGAGAGTTATTAAAGGATGAAACAATTCAAAGGGATTTGGATGAGCTGCATATGAAGTTAAACACTCCATTGCTTGCCGCAAATGAAGTTAAGGAAAGACAACTTGAGTCCATAGACCTGCCTGATGCCGAAACAAGTTCCTTAATTAAATACAAAAAACCAGACCTAGTGTTGGAGGAAAGGAGTCGATCAAAAACGCCAACGTTTCCATATGATCAAAACATCGGAAATTTTGATCGCTGTGTCAGTCCATATCCATCCGTAAAGCCATTCAACAGACTGATGATCGACGAGGATGGTGCAACAGCACAGCAAGCCAAACAGAATATTCAACATTTTGATAGCAACACTAAAGAAGTTGATCCGCATTTAGTCAATTTTGCAAAGGATTTATCAGAGTTCTGGTATAAGCCAAACATGTCTCGAGAAGAAGCCGTCAATTTATTGCGTGATGCGGTGCCCGGAACATTTATTATTCGTAACTCGACGACCTATCGAAATGCATTTGGCTTGGTGCTGCGTGTTGCTAAGCCACCTCCCGGCGTGGTCACAGGACCAGGATATGGAAACCAGCTTGTCCGACATTTCCTATTGGAGCCGACAACGCGTGGTGTTTGTCTTATGGGATGCGTCAATGAACCAATATTTACATCTTTGTCCGCATTCGTCTATGAGCATTCAATTAATCAAATGTCTCTACCGTGCACACTTATATTACCAGATCTGGATAATTTGCATGTCTCCAATAACGAAGAGTTGATCCACAAACAAAAACAGATGCTTGCACAAGGTGCGGCCTGCAATGTCCTTTACTTGTTTCAAGGTGATATGGAGTCCCTTACCGGCGATGACGCTGTTCGAAAGGCGGTTTTCGAAATGCTCACAGAGCGTAAGCGTCCCATTCCGTTGGAGGTGCACTTTAAGGTATCTACTCAGGGCATTACCTTAACCGATAATACCCGCACAAAGTTCTTCAGACGTCACTATCCAACAAAGAACATTTCACACTTTTGCATGGATCCAAACAACCACTTCTGGAGTGTTCCCGCATCTGACGAAGGATTGCAGCGCTCAGTCAAAAAGTCGATATTTGCGTTTATAGCACGTCCGCTGACCGGATCGAAAGATAACCAATGCCATATCTTTTGTGATCTGTCTCATGCGCAACCTGCATCTGCCATAGTTTCGTTTGCTCACAAAGTACTATCACTTGATAATTCCAGTTGTAAAATATTATGAAAATTTTGTATAATCTCTTGCAATAAATATATCTACTAATAAATACGCTTTCAAATATTATGCTTAAAAGAAGGAAAAAATATTTGTAATATCAACAGATTAGATAATTTAGCCACTTGTCCGATTGTCTCATCTTCTTATTTAGTACTTTTGAGAAGTTACAGCGTTTGTTTCTATAGACTGGAATTTCCCATTAATGCACATACAATTTTCATACACTTTTAAAGTTTTAAATATTTCATTAACATTGAGCAAGTAATACAATTCGGCGATATTTTGAAACTATAAATATATACAAAAGTTTTCTTAAAATGATCTGATTTATTTTTATTTCTTCATAGAGGATTGAAAATTTCTAGGTTAACCCTGTAATTATCAAATCAAAAATGAATTAATTTGTATTTTAGCCAAACTAAAAGCGAACTGGTTTTTTCAGCTTCGGACAGAACAATATCAGGATCCTTCTTATTTATTGTATATTACAAAAGCAATTAAATTAATCGGTCGAACATAGAATCTTGAATAAAATGTATTTTGTGATTTTAGAAATTTTAGATTGTAATCAATTGGAAAAATAATTATATCCCAATTTTCCAAAATTTTTAATGTTAATATTTTCATTCCTGAGAATCGGTGGAAGAGCCGGTTATTCCAGAAATAAGTTGCTTTGTAAATTTACGTAGCTCCAAGGGATCCTCGTTATTAAAATCGTCCATAACTGACTGCATTTGTTCCTTAAGTCCATCCGCTATTGACGTTGTAATTAGATCCTTGAACAGATTTGTAATAGGACTTAAAATAAGCCCTGTAAACTCGCGAATTAAACGGGCTTGATCCAATTGTACTTGAATATTGCTGTCATGTAAAATACGCTTATTATTATATATTCAAAAATCATTGTAATACCACAGCACCTGAATTCAATTATACGAAAGTCATGTAGATGAAGTTTTGAATTTATTACATTTACAGCGAGCTCAGCGTAAACGATCGTGTCATCTAATGTACCAAGCACTTTTCCATATCCCTCGATAGCCATTAACTTCAGCAAAAAGTTATATTCAAACTATAAAAGAAACCACTACAATGTAATGTAAATATGCATTTAACATGTTTTCAAAATTTCTATTTGAATTTGGGTTTCCTTTCTGGGCAGAAAACAAATATTAGCATCTTCTTAATTAGTTTCACAATAAATATATATATTACAAATGCTTTATACCATAATATATATGTCATTTTCTTGACTAGGATCAACAGTCGAATTCGAATGTCTGCCCCTTTAGATTTGTGAATATAGATTTAGACATGTTTTCTGAGAACCTTACTTACCTGAAGCTTATTAATTTTTAAATAAAATTTACTTAAGAATGATTTGCCCTCATATGTCATGAATGCATCGTTGTGTCTGTGTATGCCTGCAAGATTGTAGACAATACCATTACTTAGGTGCAGACCAGCTTCATAGGTGATGAAGAGAGGTTTCTAATGAATTTTAGATATATATATAAGTTGGACGTTATCTCGCTGAATGGTAAACTTACAATAGATAGACTTTCTTTAATATCCGGAAGGTCTAAATGCTCTATTCCTAGCTTTTGAAGGTGTGCAATTACCATTGGCGTCACAACATCAACTTCGGCATTGATATTAGACCAACCGACGTCTTCTTTCTCAAAACTGCTCTCGGTATTGGTGTCATTTTTCGCATCTCGTCGATATCTTAAGATAAAGAAAAAAAATCTAAAAATTAATTTAATAATTAAAAATTATTTTTATATATATTGATAAGGGATTGGGCTACTGAATTGCAGGACTACATCTTTAAAGCTGTGAAATCGAATAAAAATAATAAGTCATGAGCTGCATTCTTTATAACCTTTATAAAATACCCATTGATATATACAATAGTGTATAATTAAGACTTTCAATTGAATTTCCTGAAAAGGATCACAATGTTGCATCTGAAATCCCAATTTATTTTACTAAATATATATTTATACATAAGCATTACTTGGTAGAGGTAATAAATAATAATAGAATAAAACTTACTTTAAACTATAATTTCCTCAATTCTAAAGGAAAACAAAAAAAAATATATATAAACAAGTAAGAATGCTGCAGTCTAGTGATCTCGACTACTATATACCCTGAACTTAAATCAAAGCTCAAACTGAGGGCAAAAAAAAAATTCGCGTTTTTTACTGGCTGGAAAATACGATGACAATAAGTTCTTACCAACGTTAAAACGCGATTATTAGTAACAAATTTTCCAAGTTCGAAATTAAATTGTGGAAAATACACCATTCTTCCAAATTGGTTGACTCCATGTTTTTTAAGTAGTGGAAGTAATTACCTTTGTGAAGCTGAATTTGGCGGTAAAGCCATTTGGAACAAATTATTTGGCATGAAATTATATATGCACTCCAATGTTCTTGGTATCTAAGATAACGAATAAGACACGAAGCATTATACCGGTGTATTATAGGTTCAAAGAATTTTTTATTAAGATTTATTTTGATCCCAAATGTAGAAGAATTTATTGGTTGTTTACAATGTCTTTTTGGCTATTCGCACGTATAAAATCATCCGTATTCGACGCAGTTGAAGTTGGACAGATATGTACAAATGAATACTTACTTTGTCATAGCTGCTTTAGACAAAGTGTTAATAGGCTGCTCACACATAGAGCAATGTGGAACACGATTCACATACCCAACAGATAAACTCTTTTACAGCTGTGAATTGGATTTATGAAGCAATATGTAGTACATTTGTTTTACAACAACAACAACTAAAAATGTATTACAATAGATTTGTGAATTCCAATGACCAATAAACAAGACAGTAAAAGTGTCTGAGGATCGCCGAAGATGACATACTTTACAGACCGGAGGACACATAATCCATAAAGTCTAGAAAACGATTGAATATATATATATATGAAACTAGGACTTTGTAATGAGCACAGTACTTCACACAGAAAAACCAATTGAAAGTTGCCAAATAATAAATCATAAATCCTAACGAGAACGACATACAAAAAAAAAACCACGCCCTTTATAGACACACACATTTACACTTATCAGGCTAAGCTTTAAATTATTTGAATCCCATTGCAGTGAAAATTCTATAATCAGAAGATCTCCATGTTCCCAATTGTTGAAGAAAAACTTTGATTTCTTGTAAGACACCGGGGAGAAATTTTCAGCAACGAATCGTCAAAGATTATAAATTTTAATCATATCCCTGACCGGACGTTATCGATTTCTCGGATGACATCCTTTGTACCATCAGCTTTTACATGAAATTTATGTGTCACCCGATGCACTCCGATCGTTAAGTACTTTGAGTAAATTTTGGAACAGCGTGTTTACTAAGAAAATAATACAATACCTAACATCTACCTACTGATTAAATTAGGAAGCCTAATAATAAATCTCAGTGAAAATAAAATTAATAATACTTATACATCCTTTTTGACTATTTCCTTTTCTTTGCTTTACATTTTAATTTAGTTTACATCTTATGCTCCGATACCGAAGGTTCAGTGCAAAGCTACTCTTTTTTTCCTTTTTTTTATCCTTGAGTATCAAAGTAGTGTACAGTACAGTCAGCAAGACTCTCTTACAATGTTCTTACTAGTTATATTTAATTGCCCTGTACTTAACCCTATTGCAGCAAACCTAAACAGAGTAATCACGAATATGCGTCATACGTTGGAGCTTCGTTTGATGCACGAATCAGTCAAATCTAATTCAAATTTTTTGATTTAGATTTGATAACTGTCAGGTTAATTATATTTTGGATTCCAGTTTTACTCTTATGGCTTTGCTGTATTAGATCTTAAATCATATATCATAATTTAAAATATGTTTATATAAATGAATAAAACAAATAAATACCTGATTGATTCCATTTGAAGCTCTCCGTTTGCGGATAATATGACGAACAGTGTTGCAATTAAGTAGAAACTCATTGTACATTTAGTCACATTAAAAATCATTTATTGACATGTGTGTGTGTACGTGAACTTTCAAGTTATTATTATTTTTTTTAATTTGATACGTCAGGAACGCTTGGAATTTTGGCGTTTTTGAAAATACCGGCTAACTACGAATTTAGTTTCAAATTAAAAATTAATAACAATTTAAAACGTTTTTTTATACCCTGAACACAATAAAAAGAATGGTAAAAATTGTCATATACGTATTAATGAGATGGCATGATAATCGACGCGAGCGTCAATATGTTTTTGTGTGCATTCTGCAGAACTCCGTTACCTACGATTTCGTGTGCTTATTGATGTATGTATATGCGGGCATGCACGCCAGTTAGTTAGGATCAGTTCGGGCTGGCGATTAAAAACATGCGCTGCATTCGATTTTTTTAATTTTAAAGACAGGGCTTGCTAAAAAAAAATGAGTTCACTTGCAGACCTGCTCACATATAGGTGCAAAGCTTTTAAAATGGAGATTTAAAAAAAATTTGAAAATATTTAAGAACTGGGTTCAGGATATATCGTTGTCGAACTCGATCGGCTATAGCATTCACATTTGCTTTTTTTTTTATTAAATACATATTTTGTGCATTTATAAAACTTGTCTATCTTCTGCTTATTAAAGATTTCGATCAATTGTTATACGTTTTTATTTATTAATTTATTTTATTTCAATGTTTCAATAAAGAAAAATTTATCGACACATTAAACAATACGAAGACATACTATCAAATAATAATGCGTTTATTTACTAGCTTCATAGAGCTCATAAAGTCGTCACAACAGTGTACACAAATTTAAGAAATTAATCAGTGAAAGTATTATTATGTATTTGTATTGAGTAGTATTGAAAACAATTTTAATTTGATTTTGTCAATTTATATTGTTGTTAATACACATTAAGTATTGAGTGTCTATACGAGGGTTTGCGTTCATAAATGCATATATTAACATTTTATTAATTTTATTCGCATTCTAGACACGAATTAATCGTAGTCATAAATGAAATCACTACACTCTGCGAAATTTTACTAACGGCACTTGACAATCAATTGTTTGTGTTTCCAGTTTCACATTAGCTTTGTATATTAAAAACACGCTGAATACAAATTGAAGAAATTTCCACAAAATTTAATTAGAGACCAAACTCACATGACTGCAGTTCCTGGAAATGTCAGACACTTCTGCTATGATGAGAAAAGTTTCGCTTCTTATTCTCTTCAGAATTTTAGTGCAAAGTACTCTAAAATTTGGAAATACTCCTTCCGGAACCATTTACAGCTGGCCCGTAAATTTAAATATTTTCTTTAAAAATTGATTAGCAGGGAGCAGGTGCCTTTAATTGAATTTCGCGGAGTGTATGTATTGGTATATGTATATAAATGTATTCAATTAAATTTGTGTGCATGGACATGATTATGTATACATATTTCGTATATAAGCCTTAGATATATACTTATGTAAACGACATGCATATTAATATGTATTTGTATCAACAGGTGTACATGTATACAACACTAGGTACATCATTCATATGCGGAATAATCATTATTATGTTATGTATATTCATAAATATTTCATAACAGTATTTATTTTTGTACTCTGCACAAAATTTGTCACAAAATTCAACATTTTCCACATTACGTTTCACTATTTTATGCACACCGCGTACATTCATTGGCCCTAGTCTGATCAAAGTAATTACTTGCTTCCTATTTGGTTATTACTAACAAGCTTTTACAGAGATCAGAGATCGAATGCCCACCCGTTGACGCACTTGTGGGAGCGGCTGGAACCAAACTACTGCTGAGCACCGTAACGTAAACGAGACTGAGACTGAGACTAAAAGCAGAAACTGAGTCTGAGTCTGAAACTGAGATTGAGCCTCGTCAACTGTTTAAGCACTACAGCCTTGATCTTGTTGAGCTTTTAAGCGGGGGGTGTGATATTGAGTAAAGCTTGCCTATTAATTTTTTGACAGAAGCTAGCAAATGCAATGCAGTGTTAATACCCTGTTTGCTGGATTAAAACTGACATTTTTATTCTTATGTGCGCAGGTTGACTGTAATGCAAATAGGCGATAAAAGTAATGCATAACAAGTAAAAATTTCTCAATTTTAGACTATATTAGTTACAAATTATTTATTTTCGATTTGCAATAATGCTGTTATCTTATATACATATAAGATGATAAGTGCTACTAGTACTGAGATACTCTTAATTATGCAAAAGAAATTGATATTACAGAGATTAATCACCGATTAATTTTTAAAATGTAATACGAGTAACTAGTGAAATTATAAAAATATCATAAATCGATCCCAACAGGAAGTATACGGATAAATTATAGGTTTAAGAAACTAGTTCCCATAGAAGCATGATTAAATTTTAAGAGGATTACAGATACCTGTTTTTCATTGTTAAGCCCTCAGAATAGGAAGAGCATCTGAATATGTTGCTATAAGTTTATCAACATGTCAAAAAAAGTAGCAAATATCGCTCGAACTATTTTTGATTTTAAACATTCAAAGATGTCATCAGTATATTAAAGTATCACCTTCCGGCTTCAATATATATTGATTTGCAATTAAGATATTTCTTGCCTGCTATTAGTTTTGGTGTTATTTTAATAAGAATTAACAAATTGCTTAGTTCTTGGAAATATGAAATACCCTTTCGGACATCTGCTCACATCTTAATTTTGGCATAATTAAAATCCAAAATCGTTAAGACAGCGACCGGGAAATCTATAAAGCCCGATCATTTTGACTGACATTAAAAATAATTCATTAAATTCGTGTTAAATATAAAGCAGTCAGAATTTTAATTTCAACAAATGGGCAGCCAATCGTCTTCTACACAAGGAGATACAATGAAGATATTGGGACAGCACATTGTATTTCACACCAATTATGGTTTTTACGATTTATTTGTTGTGGTTTTAAAGTCGCCTGGTTGATCAAGATTCAAGCAAACAGCTTTCTGATTGGAAATAACTTAAAACAATTTAACGACATCAAGTGTACAGGTAAATGTTGTCTAGTTAGCGCCTTGTGAAATTGGATCGATTTTGACATCGGGAAACTTAAATTCGGGAAATTTAAGCATATCTGTTTTGCCATCGCTGCCATATTGCTTGGCTACGCGCTCCAGCTCGTTCTTCAACTCGCGCTCGATTTCGGGATTCGAGTCAACCAGTTTGCCACCGCTGCAAATGTATATTTTCTTATTTATAATTAATTTAAAATAAATATTTTATGTTACTCACGCGCTCTTTTGCTTATATTCGCGAACCTTGTCCAGGAACAGCTGCTGGATGGGATCGGAGGCCTTGTTGAGAGCGGGTGCAGCAATGGCAATATTGCGACGCATCTCGGTCCTCAGCACACGGACGCCGGACAGAATTGATTGTGTCAACATCTGTAAAAATTTAGTAATTTTAATACAATTCTTGGTTTGTCTTCGGCGTAACACTTTTTGGGTAACCTTAAAAGGTTATGTAATAGATGTTGTTTTTATAGCATTTTTAGTTACTAATAAGAACCGATTAGTTATTATAGGTTTTTGTGTGGTACCTCAGCTGTTTTGGCAACTAAAAGTTAATTTTTGTTCATTATTTTACCTTATTTCCCTTTTGAAATGCTCCTTGACAGCGAGTATGGAAAATTGTCGAGTGCACAACAAAGTGACAGCGTATTAAAAACTAATAAATACCTCAGATATAAAAAAAATACTGTGTGAACTTAGAAATACTGACAAAAGATCGATAAGTTCATATAAATAATAAAAACATAATAATTAAAAAAAAAAAATTACAAGTTAATATTTGTTTATATAAACTTATTGATATATGATAGTGAGACGCAATGGTATTAGAATCTAGCTTAAAGAAATAAGAAATTTAAGAAAATATATTTAGTCATGTTGCGATATAACATCGATAGTGTCAAAACATCTTTATCGTCTATCGATTGCAGCTAGATTTCCACGTCAAACTCTTGCAAGCCGGAGAATTAAATTTTGTTGATTTCATTTATTTGACGTAAGCAAATTGCAATCAAAATGGTCAGTTTGCTGCAGGAGATCGACACCGAGCACGAGGACATGGTCCATCATGCCGCCCTGGACTTCTACGGCCTGCTGCTTGCCACCTGTTCCTCAGATGGCAGCGTTCGCATTTTCCACTCGCGCAAAAACAATAAAGCACTGGCGGAACTCAAAGGACACCAAGGACCTGTCTGGCAGGTAGCATGGGCACATCCCAAATTCGGCAACATTCTGGCATCGTGCTCCTACGATCGCAAAGTGATCATATGGAAGTCGACAACGCCCAGAGATTGGACCAAATTGTGAGTCTGCTTGCATCTGTATTCAAGTATTTACAGTTCAGGTCAAAATAATAGAAGCACTCAATTGGGCATAATAATATAATACAATAATATCTCATTCGCCTATATAAAAAGAGTTTGATTAGAATCTGGTTCATTTGAAGGGGATAAAACGGGGCGAATCGAACATCGCAGAGCTAATAATCGACCTTCAATATCTTCAACATGGACAACAATTTAGTTCTGCCAAATAACAAATGGTTGTGTTTCCCATATGGAAATTGTTTCAAATAATAAGATGGTTTCTAAAGTTGATTACATACATTTTTCAGTTTTCGAAAGACCTTTTAGAGTTCTTGAAGATCGATTTCTATAGAAACGGCCCAGCTATGTAATGGTTATTTCTTATAAGGAGAATGCAACCAAATACTAAACCCAGTGCTTAAGATATTATTATGCTCAAGGGAAAGACAATAATATTTATATTGATATTTATAATTTGTAATATATTATTTTGACCTCATCTGTTTGTATATGTTTATTTGTATGTATGTGTCATGCCATCATCTTCGTTATCAGCAATAGCAGCGAAACATAATTTTCCTAATGTTTTCCCCCGTTTCAGATACGAATACGTCAATCACGATTCCTCAGTGAACTCGGTGGACTTTGCGCCGGCTGAGTATGGCCTGGTTTTGGCATGTGCCAGCTCAGATGGTTCCATTTCCGTGCTGACCTGCAACACGGAGTACGGTGTTTGGGATGCCAAGAAAATACCCAATGCACATACGATTGGTGTAAATGCCATTTCGTGGTGTTCGGCTCAGGCCCCGGATCCGGCCTTTGATCAGCGTGTCACGTCCCGCAATCCGGCCGTAAAGCGTTTGGTCAGCGGCGGATGCGATAATCTAGTTAAGATTTGGCGTGAAGACAATGATCGCTGGGTAGAGGAGCATCGTCTCGAAGCACACTCGGATTGGATACGCGATGTAGCATGGGCCCCCTCGATTGGATTGCCACGAATGCAGATAGCGTCGGCATCACAAGATCGGCATGTAATTATTTGGAGCAGCAATGCTGATCTGTCGGAGTGGACATCGAATGTATTGCACACATTTGATGATGCCGTGTGGAGTATCTCCTGGTCCACCACGGGAAACGTGCTCGCCATCACTGGCGGTGATAACAACGTCTCGCTGTGGAAGGAGAACATCGAAGGTCAATGGATACGCATCAATTACGAGTCGGGCACTGCAATTCAATCGAAGCAACCGCATCAGCAACACAATCCCCATCAGCAACAGACACAGCAGCCATTAAATCTCCCACAGTCGTCAGACTCTGAGCATAGCTCGAACTTATCAAATTCGAACTTGTCAAACTCGCAGCTGTCAAACTAGAAATGTATTCAATAAATTCAATGTTTGTACGTTGTATTCCAACTAATTTAACCAAATTGTGGTCAATATATCCTACATATGAAAAACAATTTAATATAGAGAAATTACTTCCTACATGCTTATTTTAATTATAAGTAATTGCAGCGAATAATTACGCAAATTATCGAATAATTGCCAGACCAGTTAGGCAATATTTCGTTAATTTGCATAATTATTCGCTGTAATTCCTTGACAAATTATTATTTTCTCAAAATCTAACCATGCCAAAAGTAAGTTGAAATATATTTACATTCGCAATAACAATTAGTTTGTGCAATATCTCCACTCTGATAATTAGCCGGCCTACAAAGTTTGTATTAGCCATTTTAGGAGAATTTGCCCCGCCTAATTACACGACTGACTTCATTTCATTCCCGAAAAGGAAGTTTCTAATTTTATGTAAAGTTGCAAAACGTGCCAGAACATACCCAAACAAGCCGAACAAAACCAAACATTCGAAAAGAAAATATACCCTTAACTTTTCCTGTGCCTTCTTCGGAGCCATTGGGGCTATAAGTGGATTACAATAAAGCTCAAGAGTCTCCACTGATTTTCAAACGTGTCTTAAATTAATATCTGCTTTATTTGAATTAATTACAATTGAATAAATTTTTTTTTTATTATTAATTAGAAACAAGAACTTTCGAATTTTAACATAAGTTGGGTTTTGGAAATGATCGTTTATGAGGGCGACAGTGAATGTGATTAAAAACTGTATTTCGGATTCTTGAAGCGTTTTCTATAGCTTTCAAGTTATGTGAGATATATGTTTTTAAAGATTTACACTAGGTTAGGTTAAGTTTGACGGTTGTCATTCAATGTCGACTTACTGTGTTAGATGTGATGAAAAGTGACTTACTAGTAAGGCGGTTTTTTTTCTTCTCAAAAGTGGACAGAAGCAGAGAAAATTATCCAGAGACACTTACACCTTTTGGTCTCTGCAGCCTACGCAGAAATCATTATTATGCGCTTGGAGCCTATTGCTTCTACCATACTGGTATTACTTTTCAATCATACTTTTATTTATTTAGAGTCCCTTTCATTGGGTTCTAACTGCGAAACAAGCAATTTCTACCTAAATCCTATAGCTCCCAAAAAAGAGAAGTGTATCAATTTAATCCAATATGGTGTGGGTGCATGGTGTCGAAGTGTTGTTTGCCACGATAAAGCGCTCATTACCCACCTATTCAATTCGACTTCCTACGCGGTTTGTTTTCTAAAGGAAGTCCCCGAAAGAATGTTTTTTCTTTACATTAAAATCAATAATCTGGGGGTGATGATGGTGAACCGGTGGACACGTGCGGGTCCTAGTTTCAGTTTTTTCTTTTTTGTCCTTTTCAATTAATTAGTTTTGTTTTCGTATATTTTGATCGTATACCGCAGTCCAAAACTTTTCAAGCTGTATAAATGAGTTTTGTTAGTTACATTTATTTTGTGGTTATGGGTTTTAATTTTTTTTTCTTCTGCCGCACAAATGTTAATTTATTAATTTTTTGCGTTCAATTCGTTCTGCGTTGGTTTTAATTCCACTACACCATTGGGGCTTACCCGTTCACCTACTTCCAGATTGTAATCTACTTTCACATCTCACCAACAGCCTGCGTTGTAACCAAAAAAAAAAAACCAAAGATTTCGAGCTCCGACCATTACACATTGAAGTTGCCTTCGTATTCTGGTGTCCAGGCACTCAGATTATGCTACTAACATGCTTAATTGCCATCTCTGGTAGAGATTTGCGACAGCTTGTTACGGATACTGATTTTAGACGTCTTTTGTGGCTAATACTTCTACCATCTTTAAGGATGCTGAAAAATATTTGAATGTTGAGCTGTGCAGTGTAAAAGACTAAGCCAACGCGATTTTCAATTATCCGTGGACATACTCATCTTAAGTGCAGTAGATTTCCTACAAGTACATTAAGCGACTGTTGCTTTCTTAACCCATGCCTTCAGATTCCAGTCTAACTTCATGTCCAGTTCAGCTCTCAGAAGTTGGCACTGTTACTAATGGATTAATTTATATTGTTTAGCTTGGAGGGACTAGACATTGAGAAGAGAGCAATCTGGCAGCTGCCTTAATATTTCACATTGACTATTGACTGCTTTATTCAATAAGAGGAATGAGTCACTCTGCTAATGAAACCGAACACAGTTAACGATCCAAGGGAGAAATTTTAATCCTTAAAGTGAGAAATTGATCAGTGCCATTGCTAATTTCAATCAGTTTCCTAGGACACAAATAACCTGACTTAATCACTTTAAGTCCCCTTCCAAAAACACAACAGGATAATCTTGACCTCCGGGTCGAGCGACCTAATATACATACTAAAGTAGGCATTGATTGATTTATAATTGAAATTTAAATTAGAAACTTGATGGTTCAAAATGAACGAGTTCTTTATTATTAAACTACCAATTTACACAGCGTCGCCAGGCAATTAAAATTACAATTAAATTCCTGGATGGCCTCTATTCGGACGAATTGGTCTATGCAATGCAATCAATTTCATATTATGTAATTAATTTAAATTACAATTTGCAAAAAGAATAACGAATAGTAGAAATCAAATGCTGAGAAGTATATTTCCGACATATAGAATATCGAATAGTGCATGATAGTGCCAGTGCACATAACTTTGACACGCACCTAAACATTATTAAAAATATAAATGTGTTGTTCAAATGCTTTGCTTACACAAAGTGAATAAATCGGCAATAATAAACTATTCATATTAAATCTCCGACTTCATAAGGTAATTCTTCTAATTCTTGATCAGGATCAACAGCAGAGTTGGCCGTCCGCCTGTAAGAAGACGCATATCTCAGACTCTATCAAACTGGAAATATAAGTTTTCATATACCCATACATACATATATACATATATAAGTATCGCCGTTTCACAAATATTTACATTTCTAATATCAATAAATAGCTGATGATACCTTTGTTATACCTATCGGTTGGATTTAGCGTGTTTTCTAATATGGCTACAGAGCATTCTTACTTAAATTTATGATTTAATTGAAAGCTTTTTTGGCGGAATGATATCTTCAGCACAATTAACACTAATGAATGGGTCTTTGAAAAAGAAGGACAGACGTACGAGACTGCTAAATCCTCTAATCCGATTATATATGGAAATACCATAACAACTGCAAAAGAGGAAGGTCATCAGTACTACAAATTGAAAAATATACACGATTCTACTTTCAACATGGTTAATTAAAATTTCGTGTAGCTCAAAAGGAATATTCTCTTTCATTTATTTTATTTAAGCTTCAGGATAAGAGTATAAAAATCCATTTTTTGCGCGTGAGAGGGTGTAGTCAAATTGTTGCACTCTGTGCCGAGGTATGCAAAGTAAACTAAAGTAAAAAAAGTAATTACTGGCGTAAAAATGAGTTTGGATGCCGCACAGAGGGGGCTTAGCACCTGCTAAGCGAGCCTCATAAATACATATGTGCATGTTTATACGTGAGTAAGTAATTGTGTTAGGTTTTATATGCGTCTTAGGAACTTAGAATTTGGACTAATTGTTGGTGTACAGTACGCGTCCATCGTGCAACAGAACGGGGTGGACAATGCTGATGTCATGGATTGCGTGCACCTCAGCCGTCACCAATATTACAGAGTCAACAACCAAGGCGCCTGACCAACGCCTCAAAATACAGTGGTGCACTTGAAAAAAAATTAGGCTTGAATTTTATAAACTCGCCACACCAGGGACGCCAAGGGTTTATCATCTTATTGTTCAGAAAGTATACTTGAAAAATTGGACATTGTTGCCAGGTTTTTTATTATAATAATTTACGGAATTTCTGTATTTAAGTTTTAATTATTTTGTTATCGATAGAAAATTTCTTTATTCTTAGCAAATTCTTTTTTTTATAATTAAAAATGATTCTGAAATCAAAAATAACTTTTATTTAATGTTATTGAGGTTTTCGAAATCTGTGACCGATTTTTTATTTTCCTGTGTGCTCATGATACTGCAAAAAGTTTCGTTCTTGACCAAAACGGACTTCAAAATGAACTGGTACCCCGCAATCAACGAGGCTTAATCGCGTTCTCGCCTACCACCATAACTCACTCACTCCGTGAAGACCAACTGACCGCAATATTTGGAATTGTTGCAAAAGTTTCTTAGTATTCGGCATTGATTTTTTTCTTTCAAATTTTTGGCTTTCTGGGCGGTTTTTGTTTTGGCTCTTTTAGGACTTTTACTTTTATACGCAATAAGAAATTTGCATACTATTTGTCTTGCAGAGTGCCTGTTTTGAACTTTTGCATAGTCGAGGTGAAAGGTTAATAGAAATATGCCAGCGGGACTTTTAAGTCGAATTTATTATTTCATGATGGAATTGAATGACTTTTAACTCATTTTTATCTATAGAGGTGGATATAACTTTCGACCTTAAGTTTTAGTAAAAAGATTAGCGAATATGTAAATGTTAATTAGAAGGCCATATCTCTGACAGAATATGTATATAGCATTCATTTATTTCGCATTGTGCTGCAATCGTTAGTTAAAGGCCGCAACAAAACAAATGATTATTTTTGTATATACACTGAAGGTGAGACTTAAGGAAATTTTAAAAATCAGCTTTTTAATGTCCTGCAACTGTGTACGACTAGAACACAAACTTTTATTATGTAGGTATCATTGGATCACTATACTTCAATAATGTGCATATGCACATCACATTTTTTGTTGAAAGTACGATATGAATTCCGAGGAAACTGCCAAAAACACTGATATGTTTGCTTCATTTGAAATGTTTGGCTTATATAACAAAAAGTGACAATGTTCTAGTCTAAAGCTTCCGACTAGTAGAGACATTATTGGCCCGGACATGCTTCCTTCTGTTAAAATACATTTTACTGGGTGAGAATTTCACGAAAGTTTCACGAATTGAGGACAGCCAATTATTTTAGTGAAGTCCATATTGGGGTTTCCTAGTTGCTTACAACGAATAAAGTTTGCTTATTCATGTAGATCTGATATAAAGACTTATGGCTAAGACCAACTAAATCAGGACACAATTGAATCTGAATTTCATTGAAGGTGATTTATAACACCAATGCCCACCTCCAACCGCTTATGACTATGATGTGCTATTAACTACTCCACCGGGCAGGTGTTATTTAATGTACTCCGTGAGCATTTTGAACATTTAGTTGAATATTGTCGACTATTTTGGGAATCAAAAAGGTCAAATGCCAATGCTTCGAAATAAAACGACAAATCAGCTTAATCAGCACAATGCACTTTGATTAGAATTGCTTTGTTTATTGACACAAAAAAATATCGTAGTGTTTTACTGATGATGAAAGTTTGTATTTTTTATATTAATGTGATTACAAAAAAATAGTGAAAATTTCAATTCGATATGGTCGCCCAAATCTATTACTATTTTTTGCTTATATTATTAATTAGCATTTGTAGAATGTATATATAACTAATTTGCAGGCAATGTATCGTAACCAGATGCTTGGGTTGCCCCAAGCCTGGGTTAAATATATTTAAGGGATGAATAAATTAATTTATATTTCAATAACCTTACATTTATTTACGCACATGTACAAAATGCAGAGAGCAGAAAATCAGTAATATTCGGATTTTTTCTATAAGCAAACGGCAGACCGATGACATAATAATAAAAAATTTATATTATTTAATTTATGGTTACTTAAACATGTTGATAACTAACAAAATGTTTTTTTTATTTACATTATACATTATACATTTTTTCTAATGTTGAAATAAGTTTACCCTGAGATTAAAGATAAACATTGTGATTTAGAAATTTACTCTCTTACTTATTAGCTTAGTTCAGCTTGGTAAGACGAAATTTCAAAATTCTGGAAAATATCATTTTTAGAGTATTTTTTTGTCCCATTTAACAAATGCAAGAAAAACAATAAAACCTGATTAAATATACGTAATACAAAGAAATAGAGGAAACTTACGATAACGCGGACAGACCCTAAAAAGAATAAAAAAAATGGAAACTGACGAAATAGACGGCATATTGGGAAACGCAAGCTAAATCGTTGTGTCAAAATTTAATTTCATTGGCAAATATGATCCGTGACAGGAGACATCAGAAATGAATTTTATATAGTCATGCGATGTACAGTTATGTATTATGTTTGGCTGAATTTATTCAATTCAAGCATTTTAATTGCAATACACACCATATGCGAAACTCTTAAACTAAGCTTCCCTTACAGTATTTAATTGCATTTAACTTAATGTACAACAATTCAGGTTGTAAGGGGCAATTTGGCTAAGAACTAAGTACAACTGGGTGGTCATAACGGTACATATGTGGAAGCAAATAAGTACGTGAAATAAGTTTTTCTTTTTCGTCACAGCACCTTTCCCTTGACCTCAAGAGTCGTTGGCTAGCGTGTCGTATGCGCAACGTTGTGAAAGCCAAAGGTGTTAAAAAATGAACTTGAAACCTTTGGTAGAATGCGTACATACGAAAGTATATGGATACTTATTTATAAAATTAACATATAATTTGTACTCAAAATCACATGTTCAACTGGCAAGAGTGTTGCGGTCTGAGTTTATTTCTGATACAAGGGTAAAAAAAGCAAAGGAACAGACTATTCTTGTGGTGCTCCACTTATCCGAATTCTACCTATTACTAATTTTAAATAATTTAATCCTTGCAATAAATGTTGGATCATATTACATTTGAATGCCCATAGATTTATTATTCCTTTAATTTTAAATGCAATATTTATTTAATCAAAAGTAACTTTCATCCTTAAAATTTTAAGCTTTTATTTAACATCACTTCCAAAGGAAATAAGAAAAAAAATATAGTAACTCTTGCTCTTAAATTTAGGATATGTGTCCAATTTTTACCGCTTTGATTAATTATTTTTGATATATATGTTTTATTGACTAGCATTTTATGATAGATCGAGTGCAAATCAATTTGCAAATTCTCAGTGGGTGACACGTTGGCTATGTGTAAAATCTTATCAATAACTACAAATCTTAAAACAAATTTTTGTGGAAATAACTAATTCGAGGCCAACAAATATTAGAGAGTTCAACAATTATTTTTCATTGTTAATCTGGCAATTGATCTAAAATATGTATCATTGTTCTTATTTGGTGTGCATGCAGGAACGCACAACCGAGTTGCATGTTGAAAATGGCAGTGGAGGAGAATGTGTCCAGGTGCAATTAGACTAGGCTATAATATGAAACTAAACTAAGTAAATTGACTTTCTCTGAGGAGTTAATGGCATTTACAGCGGCATGATGACCTCCAAGCATGCTCATCGCCAGTTTCCCAGATTTCGTGAGCAAATTATATAGTCGCTTATTTGGGCAGTTTGCATTTGCTGGCGACTTTCGCACTAATTAATCATCAGTTAAGAATAATATGGCAGGCAGATTGTAAGAAAAAAATTGGATCCTTTTATTATAAGGTAGAGCTTTACGTGTAACTGCAGCACCTAAATTTTATATATTTTTCTTTGGCAATTGCCAAAGTTCGTGATATTTCTATATAATTTTCCATGTATTTGGGCCAGAACATTTATCAATAATGTCAAAAAAAAAAACTATGTTTGTAGATATATACTTGTACGGTCAAATAATTACATATATATTAATACAAAAATAATTCCTAGGTACTTAATTAGGTATGCCATGCAAGAATTTATACATTTCGGATTTCGTCTGGTCGAGGATTTACGTAGTAGCTGCACATTGGCACAAAAGAGTGCAAATTACAACATGTGCTATTATTATTCTCAATAATAATAATAATAAAATATAAATATATTTTATCCTTAATAAAAATAATATTAACTATTAATACGTTTTTGATTTAATTGCTTTTTCAAAATCAAACATTAGTTCAAAATATTTTCGGATTATGGTATCCCACTAACGTCTAGTATTTAAGATCATTTGTAAGCAAGACTTATAAAAAAACGATTTCCTTTTTTCGTATAAATTAATACGCCATTGGACTAAGATTCGTTAATTATGTTTAGTGTGCGTGTAAAATTAATTTTTTTTGCGTGGCTTATGGGAATCAAAATAGATTTAAATGGTACACGTTTAGTAAAGGGCAAATGGATTTGCTGCCAGACCGGTCAAAACAATCGTTCTTTTTCATGTTTACTTCCAGATAAAGTCCACGATGACATATTTCAAAGCTTATTGTTAAAAAATAACACAGGTTCCGGTTTGTATTGCAAATATCAAGAAAAATAACACTAGACTATGCTGAAGCACATACACACGTGAGTGTTCTACATACAGTTCCTATTTTTTTAATGTTTTGCTCGCCCCTGAAATCCAATGGATCGAAAGGAAATTCTGTTTTGTAAAATTGCCAATTTTTTTACGTTGTGGGCGTGGCGTGCAACCTTTTTTAAGAGTTTGGCTACAAAAGCAACAAGCACCCACTCAACCTTAATGGTAGTGCAAGTAAAATGTAATTAGAAACCATGCACAATTCGTACACAAGTCAAGCAACCCAAAAATAAAAAAATAAAAAATAATGGGCAAAATAAGAATTTTGTGTAGCTGTGTTGGCAAAAGTAGTTTTTATTGGTGTTGTTGTTGTTTTTGTTGTTGTTGTTGAAGTTGTAAGTGTAGTTCTTGTGCGTGCTAATACTAGACGTTAGTATTACACATGTATGTTTGTGGCTTGTGCACGTTTTAGTTGAAGGCTCCAAAACTAGGCTATGCAATGACTCTAATGACTTCGCCGTTATTATAATACACACATAGAGTTAGGCTAGGACGAGAACGAGACGAGGCCGTCCCGACTTTAACGCAACAATAATAAAAATTGCACGAAGGCAAAACTAAAAAAAAAAAAATTAAAAAAAATCTTCGTTAACGAAACTAACACGAAGTCGCTAAAAGTGCGTATTTGTAGATACAATAATCTATACCCTGAAAATCCAACTATGGGATGCGAGCAAATTTCAATAATTGACCATTAAAATTGAAACTCAAAGCATTAATTTTCAATGACAATGTAAAAACAAACTTTTAAAATCGGTTAAAAGTGCTCAAAAAAAAAGCAATATTCGTTTTTTATTAGTATGGAAAATTTAAAAATATAATAATATAAAGAATAAACAAATATAGAATAAAAAATAAATAATAGAAGAATAAAACTATATATGAAATGTTACACAGACTTAATTTCAGTCGGTCAAAATATTAAAGTAGACTAAAATAAATATTAAGATTGATAATATAATAAAAAAAATGTTGCCTAAATACCTTATATTATAAGTCACACTTGAACGTATATGATTAATTTTTTTTTCAGAATACTCTATTAAGCTTTTAGGATATCTGGCAGGCTTTAAGATTTACTTCAAGGACCGTGAAAGAAACTCATGAGATATTCTGTTTTTTTACAGTTATACACTATTAATTTCGAGCAGAGTATGCAAAGTTCGTTACCAAGCGCACTACGTAATTTGGGTGTTGCTTGACATTGGATGAGGCGCGGTGCTAGGGGGTAGGGTAGGCCTGTTGTAGACTGCCGTGAGCGTGGCGTAAGTAACCCTCGGCTTGGCTGTAGGTGTACAAAACTTAAGCTAAATGTGCGCTAGGAAATTCATCACTTGAATTTCGAACGCGCTGGCGACTGGTTCGTTCTTTCGCTGTTGACTTGGACATAGATAGTATCAAGGATTAAACTGTGAAATACAAGGTGTATAATTCGAAATCAGTTGATTGTTAGAATCTTCATTAATTTAATTAAGTGACTGCCTAATTCCATCAACGTTTTGTGAAATTTTATATCAAACTGTCTGTTAAAGCCTAGTTTGTGAGAATTTACTGTTTGCATAACAGTTCATTTTTGGCGCCTTTATTTCGCCCACACAAGCTTTATAATAGTGTACCAAAATGCAGCCCTTAAAGCGCTTTACACAATGTGGCAGCCTGACAATGCTCTTCGGCGTGTTCATCATCCTCTTTGGGGTGAGCTCCACAGCATTGACTACATTTGGAAAGACCAATAATCAGCCGCCGCCCACTCAGGGACCTATAAGTAAGTTGATTTCCATAGACCTAAATAAAATATTTATATTGCTTAAGCTTGGTTAATAAATTAGAAAAAATTCTAATAATTAAGGCCAAAAGTGATTTACACAATATTAAACTAGTTAAAGTTACCTAACAAACATTTGCCATCGAAGGAAAATATTGAAAAATCCAAGAATTGTAAACACTAATTACTAATTTTTTGTGCCGACCGATCTTAATCTATTTTACATATGTGAAAAACTATGATTCGATAGTGCAACTAGATTATTTCACATACTGATCAAAAATGTATAGTCTTAAATAAAAGATGAATATGCTGCGACTTTTCGTAATTGAGATTTTCGTAACTTTTGATTTTTTACTGGGTTAACCAAGTGGAAAAAAAGAAAAAAACTTTTTAATTACTAACAAATTAACAATTGCTTTACCGAATTATTAATTTTATTTAGCTAATTAATATGATAATTGATAATTGATTACAAACTTACAAATTTCTATGCTATTATTAATTGTTTCCTTTTTGATCCCATAATTTTATGTTCTCACATGGAGATTTTAATAAATATTTATACTCCTTGTATAAAAATTTTACTATATTAATAGCTTCTATTAGAATTGGATTAAATCGGTGTGTTCCTTAAGATTAGCTAATAGCGTAAGCTACTTGGAAGTGTATATTAAAATTTTTTTTTTTTTGATTACAACTGTGAAATTATTAATCCTTATAATAATACCACGTTATTCTTTTTAAAATTATTCCATCACTTTTTGAAAAAATAAAAAATCTAGCTAATTTGTAAATTTCCAAAGATAATAAAGCAGATAAGCTACAAATAGCTGTAAAGATTTTTCATATAGAATAATTTAGTATGAAGTTACATTTGAAATAAAGTTTTTGATAGCAAGTTGGTAAGAAAATGGCAACACAGATTTTAAAAAGTTTATTGAACTGCTCATATAACAAAATGAATTGTATAAATTGTTTAGCCAGTGATAATAAAAGAATAATCATCAGCTTCTGAGTTTCCTAAATTATAAAATAAATTATATTTATATTTGAATTAGTTGAATAGTTACGCGTAGTCTAAATGTATGAATTGTTTACCCAATGATTGTGCTCCGGTCGAGAACGCCAGAATAGAATATATTTAAAATAGTTTACTACTTATAATAATGCTATATATATATATAAGTCCTTATTACAAACATATTTACAGCTAGAGGCACAAACAATTTGAAAGAAAGGAGTCTGGTCCAAGCCGATGTTTGTTGGAATATTTTACTGCATCATTCTCAGCTCAATTAAAACTTGATACTGTCATTACTTGTCTAGTAAAATAATAAGAAGTAATATATTTAATATATTTGTTCAATTATTAAATGCTGCTCATTTAGCTCTAATTTGAAGAAAGTACTAACCTGCATGTACTTATGTGTAGATATGTAAATGACCGAGTCGCTTAATGACATGCCATGACTGTCAATCTCACTGCTTACCTACTCAAATAACTAAACCGTTTTTCTAGTCTTTTGCTTTGGCATAAATCAAAAATTGATCAAACAAGTCAAACCAATCAAATGCAATGACAACAGACCTAATGGCAAGGCAGAACGGTAAACTTAAATTATGGGACTATCACGAGCATTGTCATTCAACTCGAAATTGTGGGTGGGACCATATAAATATAATGATGAGATTAACGACTAGCCAGAATTATACAGGAGTAGCTAATTGCACAGACGCTGTCTGGAATTTCTATTCAAATAAATTATATGAATGTCTATAAATATTAAAAAAGACGGCCCGAAATCGATAAATAAATGGAAATATTAATAAGAAACGCATTTCTAAAAAACATAATTGATGATTCTACATTTCAGAATCAAGTAACTAAATTGTTTGTAACATACAAATGTTTGCAATATTCTAAAATTCAGGGCGATTGTATTTATTTCTCCAAGTGTACGAGATACATTCGAATTTATGTTTGTTGAATCAATTGTTTGGTGTGCCTTTTATTTTCAGTTAAGGGACGCGAGTGTAACACAAACGACGACTGCTCAACGGCAGAGCGTACCAGCTGCGTCAAGGATACCAATGACTACAGGATGCGTTGCCTTTGCGGAAATGATTCACCGCCCTCAAATGGACTCTGCCCAGATGTGCTAAAAGGTAAAAGCCCAGCCCATCAGCTAACTGAATTGGGGCACCCAGAAATAGAATGCTTTAGTTGTTGCAAACCTAATTGGTAGACTTGCATATCACATTTATAATTCAAGAGGCCACCTTCTTTGTTTGCCCGTAGCTCAAGTGCCAACTGCAGCAAGTGCGAGCTGTAAATGATAACTAAACAAAGCTTTATTATATAGACTGCAGCTCACTTGAATAGCGCCCACTTACGACAATGTTTTCCAAGCAAGTTTTTTCTCATATCCGCCCCGCGACTTTATCTTTATTTTGTCATTTTTGTCGTTAAATTAAAATTTTTAATAATAATTATTAATCTGAATTTCACAAGAAACATTATATAGTATAATAAGTATTTTTCAGAAGATCTAATTGTAAGCGCTTTCTCCAATTTTTTATACAATATTCATATCGGATTCTGAGAAGTGTTTTAATTTACTTCTCCTCTGAAAAAATCGAATTATTATTTCCAAAATCAGCAAATCTTAACCGATCAAATTGCCGACTTGGCGATTTAATGGTTGCAATTTATATTCTGAAACTAGCATATCACGTCAGTACTCCTCGATGTTCAAATAAATAAACCATGGGTTAGTAAAAAAAAAACCGCAACGCTGGTTTTTGACCTATAGTACCCAATTTTGAATGATGAACGCGAAATCATTTAAAAAAAAAAAATGGTTATATTACAATTTTAAGATAGAGTTTTTAAGGCCAGATTATTTACACGTCCGAACTATAACTGCAATGTTCTTACTTCACAATTATTTGTTTCTGTATTTTCAAATAATGAAAAAAATATATGTTTTTCTCATGTATAATATAAATTCTTTAATATTGAAAATTTAAAAACACACTTTTATGGAAATTATGGAAATGTCATACAATTTACGACAGATTGTTTTAAAATTATTAATTAACGTTACAGGACTGCGGCATAGGTGCAACAGCAACCATGAGTGCGAGGATGGAATGGTTTGCCAATTCGAGAACAACAATCGCACCATTGGCGTGTCCAAGTTCATAACGAGTAAAGCCAAACTGTGTCTGTGCGACAACGATAATGGCTATGTCGAGGATATATTGCATGATATTTGCAGCGGTGGTGAGTTCAATAATATTCGCTGATTCATTATTGATAAATAATTATAATGTAATTATTTGACATTTTAGCAAATCATCGATTTCTGGTAAACATTTTGGTATCTCTTTGCTCACTGATGGCGCCGTTTTTCTTCTCTGCTCACATGAGCATGAGAAAGCATTTCTAGAAGGATTATTGAACTAAGGCAAACGAATCCCATATCAATTATTACGTCTATGTTGTCATCTCCAAGTGATCTATCGAATGTGCCTCAATAAATAAAAGAAAATCATTGTTCAAAATAAATGCTCTCAAAATTCAGTTAGCTATTCAAATAGCTATTTAAATGCCCGTTTCGGTAGTCATTAGCCTAAATGTCGTTATAATGAATAAGTTTCATAAGTACCACCGTCAATTTTATTCGCTTCTCACACAGGTCGCGTTACACATATATATATTATTATCGAATAAACGTTTTATATAAATCCAATTCACGAACACTAGTCGGTACCACATATATATATATATACATATACATATGTATATGTATATATATGTATATGTATACATTTACAAATGTTTATATATATTAGTAAATAGCTGTTGCGTAATTGTGCAATTTAATTCAATTTAATATATAGAAAATGTTCGCACATTTGTATCAAATAATTGTTTACATTTAAATCTATTGTGTGTACGTTCAGCATTAACCTTAAAACAAATATACAAAATAAAATATATATTCTTTTATTCTAGGTAACCATTCTTTAACGAACTATTGCAACAGAACATCAAGATTCTCACCAGAGAACTGTAACGATTAATCAAACCAGCTCTAGTGCCGAATTTGATTTCAAAATCGAGACTGGCTGCTTTTAGAATCAGTTTATGTATTCTTTATTGTGATCGTTTTGATCAATTCATTTTGTTCGAACGTTGACACAAGCACGAATCAAATAATCTCTTCACAAACCCAAATCCTAACCTGAACTCATTCGTATGCGAACAAATATCTGCCGATCGCAAAATTTAATTCTGCGCCTATGATCGGTCATGATCGATGCAGTTCTCTGGTGCACATATTTAAAAATCTATACCCTGTATATTAAACTTATAGCAGAAATTATTTCAAAATCGGATTTGCTTAAAGCATTCCATTGTTGCTTCCAAATTAATATTGTACTTTACATTTAAAAACCATTCTGATTTAAATTTTTTTTTCGTAGCAGTTAAATTTTATTAAATAAAATTCTACAAACTTAAACGTCGTTTTATTTAACATTAATTAAAAAAACGTAATAGTACATTTATTAGGTGCTCCGTAATGATTGGCGTTTCATTCTCAGTTTTACAAGATAAACAATTTTTTATTTGTTTGCTTCCTCGATAATCGCAAATTGTTTTGGTGTGTAAAGCTAATAAATACACAAAAAAAAAATATATATATATAAAAAAGCTTTTCGCCCAACGTGGGGCTCGAACCCACGACCCTGAGATTAAGAGTCTCATGCTCTACCGACTGAGCTAGCCGGGCAGTTGACGAATTTGTGCCAAATACAAATAAGAAATTACTTATGATTTTAACAGAATTGTTTTATTAGGTTATTTAAAATGTACAATACGATATTTCAAACCTATTTAATTATTTCATTTAGACAATAAGCATTCCTAAATGAGGTAAGACAATAACAGTTTTTGCTTGCCTTAATTCTGCGCATATCGATGAGTAAACAGACTTTCTCAAAATAAATATAAAAAGCTTATACTTGCCTGTAAGCAAGCTTTTGCTCAGTTTTATTTTTAAGTTTAAAATATGTCAACAAAAATATATATTTATCAAAGTTTAATCTTATTAAAAATACATTAATTTGGTAATGTAATAAAACCATAAATTAGTGATAGTTTGATCATTAAATGCAGAAAAGTAAAACATCTACCAACTACACACAATTGAATATCGGCAATTTTGAAAAAATGAAACTAAAATGTTAACGTTAAAAATTGGTAAATAATTATAAATAAACGAAATTTATTTTACTTATTTTCATATAATAGTTACCCATAATATTTGAATGTGACATGCAAAGTTCACAAACAATCACTACATTTAATATAAAAAGTCTTTCGGTCAAATCTGTGCTTTTATTAAAATCGTACAAAATGTGTCCCAACTTAATAAAATCCTGTTGAACCCAACTGCATGAAAGTAAATAATACAATTTCTACAAATAACTACAAATTTCATTCTAACTCTTTAAAACTATAGCGAAATGATTTCATATTTTTGTTTTTCAGAATTATTTTGAAATGCTGTACATTTCAGTTATGCTCAATTGTAAATCGAATGTAATCGAATGAGTTCAAGTGAAACCCAACTACAGAAATTAGAGAAATTATTTGTATTGCTTAAAAAAAGAAACATAAATAAGTACATTTTAAAGTAAATTTATTTATTTAAATAATTTTTAACCAGTCTACACATTTAACAAAAACAAGTAAAATAACATAATGTTAACGCAGAAGGAGCCGAAAATATATATCGATGTTGAAAATTCTTCAATTTGCTTCGTTATCGAGCAACGCAGTCGCAGCGTGTGCTGCCATGGTGTTTTTTAGTACTATTTTGCAGAACACATTTTTTATATTGTGCCGCGTTCATATATTTTTATACACAACACAATGAAACGATTAACGGACGAACGTACAAAAATTCTTTTCGAGAAGCTTTCTAAATAGTAAGTGCCGAAGACAACAATTGAAAGATTATTACTAATAAGTTTCCACTCCCACTTAGCATTGGGCCAAATGTGCAACAATTAATTGATCGCCCCGATGGAACATATTGTTTCCGCGAGCATCGAGATCGCATTTATTATGTTTCCGAGCGCATTTTAAAGCTGAGTGAGTGCTTCAGCTACAAACAGCTCGTCTGCGTCGGTACCTGCTTTGGAAAGTTCTCCAAGACGAACAAGCTGAAGTTCCACATTACCGCCCTCTATTATCTCGCGCCCTATGCACAGTACAAGATTTGGGTGAAACCTTCGTACGAGCAGCAGTTCCTTTACGGCAATCACATCCCCAAATCGGGACTGGGTCGTATTACGGAGAACGCTGGACAGTATCAGGGCGTTGTTGTGTTCTCCATGAGTGATCTGCCACTGGGATTTGGGGTACTCGCCCGCTCCACAACTGAATGCAAAACTGCTGATCCGCTAACCACGGTTTGTTTCCACCAATCCGACATTGGCGAATATATCAGAGCCGAGGATTCGCTGTTTTAGCCAAGTTTAATTAATTAATTAGCCTTCATACAGATTAATATAAGTCAATAAAAAGCCAAATTGATTTGAGTACCCAGAAATCAATCAGCAGCAAATAATTATTGCAAAAGTCGGAATCGATTATGAATTAATGAACTTGTTTTGTTAATGAGAAGATATCAATTTGATTAATATCTATAGGTATTGAATATTGTCTAGAATTTTATAATCCAAATACAAAATCCAACTAAGAATTGAAATGAGAAACAAATTTCTTCTGCGTTGACTAACTTAATCGATAGTTTATCGATATTATCGACAGTGGCGTACAAGTTCTACAGTACGAACGACTCATTACTTTGAATGAATATTTTCTTGCGATAGGTTAAGAAAGAAGTTATACGGTTTGTTGGTGACATTATTCGTACCAATGATACAATTTCTGTTAGCTTGTATTCATCCAAAGTAAAATATAAATATCTATCTCAGCTAAAAACTGAAAGGAGATTATTACTATTATTGATATTGGTTTATTTCCTTTTAACATTTTCTCGACTTGTGTATGATATATATATATTATATATTCAATACACTCTTTATCTTTTGGAAAAAGTTCAAAATTAATATACGGCTAATTTTTATTATAAAGATAACTGCTAATTTGAATCGATTTATAGCGAAAATAATAGCAATTATAAAATACTCAATTAGAGACTGCGGAATATCGTTAATTTTTCCAAACAACTGTGGCTCGCGGCCGGCATTAGGAAAGTCGTGACAAGTAACGCGTACGAGAGAATACCGTATACAATTATCAATCATCCATATGTGCAGTTAGTTCATTGTTGTCATTTGTAGACGGGCAAAAATAATAATAATAAGATCGAGTTTAATGGCGCGGCAAATTAAAGCAGCTGCAATTTGGCTGTTATTGCTTCTGCAAAGCACTGCCACAGGTAACTAACACAAAAATATAAAAAAATTGCTCCCGTTGCTGACTCAGCTTATTCGTTTGGTTGTTTTATTTGGGCCTTGCAGTTTTAAGCGAACGAACGCGTGATAAAATGTACGAGTCAATATTAGGTGCCAGCTGCTTTCGACGGTTGAACGGCACACATCAAACTGGCTGCTCATGTACGTATCATATGGGGGATGGGTTGGGTAACCTTGGGCAAAAGAATTATAATTTGACTTTGCATCACAGCCACCTACTCGGGTTCAGTTGGCGTTCTGCATTTGGTGAACGTCGATGCGGATTTGGAATTCTTGCTCAATAGTCCGCCGTCGCCGCCATATGCGCCTCTAATACCGCCACATTTGTTTACGCGCGCGAATCTACTACGTCTGAAGGAGGCCGGTCCACAGATCATATCCGTTGTGCTGCTCATAAATCGAACCGATAAAATGAAACAATTCTCGCATGAGCTCAATTGTCCCAATCAGTACAGTGGCCTCAAATTGAACAGGAGCATGAGCGATACGGCAACGTGTGATGCAAGTGGCAACGTAGCCAACACTTGGAATCGTTGGGGCACTGGCCTGCTGCACGAGGATTTCCCCTTTCCTATTTACTACATTAGTGAATTGAAAGACATCGAAAAGCTGGAGGATTGCTTCGAGAAGTTCAACAATTTCGATTATGAGTCGCATGCGCTGCGCAGCCTTTGTGCAGTCGAAGTCAAGGCGTTTATGTCGGCCGCCGTTAACTCTGAGGTGTGCATACGACGGACGAACTTCATCAATAATCTTGGTGGCAGCCGCTACTGTGATCCCATGGAGGGTCGCAATGTATATGCAACACTGTATCCACGAAGTGCTCCCGAGAATGTTGATGTCAACGTTACACGCGGCGAGAAGATCATTATTGTCTCCTGTCGTCTGGACACAACCAGCATGTTCGATGGATTGGGTGCGTAAGCTAAGCAATCAATCATTAATAATTACTCACAGTCGATATCTTTTAGGCATGGGTGCAATGGGTTCGCTTGTCGGCCTGGCAATTTTGACGCAGGTTGCGCATATGCTGCGCCTGCTGCTGCCCTCAAAGGGTGTACTGAATGACCCCCAGCGGAATGTGCTGTTTGTGGCGTTTGATGGTGAATCCTATGATTACATTGGCTCACAACGATTCGTTTACGACATGGAGCATTCCGCATTTCCTTCGCCCTCCACACAGACTGCTCCTATTTCGTTGGAGAACATTGAGTTTATTCTCGATATTGGTGCGCTCGATGATATAGCCAACATTAAACTGCACACGCTGACCTCAACTCCGCTGGCCAATCAATTGCTGCAACAACTCAATCGATATGCGAAGAGTCCACGATATAATTTTGCCGTCAACATTGAGTCTAATGTGGGCTATCATATTCCGCCGACATCGGCGCAATCTTTTTTGCGTTACGATCCCAAACTACCCGTGCTAATCTTAAACTCAGTGCCTGGTAATAGATACTATCATTCCATCTACGATGATCTGGAGAATGTGGAATTCACATATGCCAATACAAGCCATGATTACACAACTCTCGCCGATATCGGCGACACAACGAAGATCTTCAACAGCAGCGCCCTGCAAATGAGGGTGAGCAATGTGTCCTCGATTGTGGCGATGACACTGTATGAGATCCTGTCGGGCAAGCAGTACCAGGGCAGCTTGGTGGCCAATCCATTGCTGGCCGATGAGTTCTTCTACTGTTTTCTGCAGTCCTCCGATTGTCCGCTGTTCAGAGCTGCATCCTATCCAAATAGTCCAGCAGGTCCACAGCAACCGCCAATGCGGTGAGTATTTTAATTATTTAATATATTAAAATATGTATTATTCGTATGCTCGTCATTTAGCTACATAAGTGTACAAGGTGGTTCACAGGAGTCGTCAGGCTGGACATATCGCATGATTGGCTATTTGCTTTCGCATCCCCAGCCAGCTGTGTCCAAGGAGAATTGCACTCAATTGCCACTATTCTATTTTGCCGGAGTCAATGGCACCGGCGAGTGTCGACTGACAACGCAGAACTACACACATGCCCTAAGTCCGGCATTTCTCATTGACAGTAAGTTTACGAAGATTGTAATTGGCTGCAAGTAAACGTTGATCTTTGATTTGCAGACTATGATTGGCGTTCAGGTGATTACTCAACGTGGACCGAATCAACGTGGTCTTTGCTCAGCGCGCGCATCTTTTTACGTCCGTCCAATGTGCATGAGATAACCACGCTAAGCATTGGCATTGTCGTCTTCATAATATCCTTCTGCTTAATATATATTATCAGTTCGCGTTGGGAAGTGCTGTTCGAGGATGTGCCGGCAAGCAACGCGGCGTAAGTTTCTCTATCTCTAAATATATATATCAACATAAATAGGATTCGAATCTATCATGTCGCTCATTCATTCATATGTATTTTCATGTATAGAAAGTTATTTCTCCTTGGACATGGTCGTTGTTCCACATTAATGCTATCTGCCCACTTTTCATTCCTTACTTGTTAAGCTTTAATTTATTTTATATTATTTTTAGATTATTTAATTGATGTTTTTCAACTGTTTGGCCCTGCAACAAAAAAACAAGCTGTGCATGCAAATCTCACTTCAAAATACTAAGAGCAGTCCGATTAGCTCATAATTTATTCATTTATATATATTAACCTCGTTTGACTTGCAATTCTAGTTTGCCAACGCCAACGCCTTGTTAGTGGGAGGACAAGAGAAACCCAGAAGAACATAAATTATTTCATGGGAGTGAAAGCTGCCAGAGATCAAGTAAAATTTGTCGAAAACAAAGCGAAGAATGTGTGCTTGATTTTGAAATATCTATTGTAATTACTCTGTCCAAAAGGACACACAAGATAGGTTTCTTTTAATAATATTCTTGATCTTTTATGCTATAAACTTAAATATGCATATAAAAACTAAATAGTATCTAATGCCCACGATATCGTAAAACCTCTAACGAAAAGACACTAAATTGATATTCCAATTAGTAACGTTAAGAACGCGTAAATAAAGATTTATTTATATGTATTTTTGTTTTTAAAAAACGGAGCTAGCAACTAATCTGATCTATATGTATTATCGTTATTAATTAGCGGGAGAAAAGTCTGTCTTTGTTTAATACAGCAGTTTGGCTCTACAATTTTCTCAATTTAAATTAACATTACTACAAAAAAGACGCACTCACAGATATCGAAATTTACTCGTGTATTGAAATGATCTAAACAATCTAAAGTGAAATACTGATAAGCCAATCTATAAATTAAAAGTGTTGGCCAATATATGTTCATTATTATTAAAGACTGTATTTAATCCTATCTATATTGGCTTACAAAAGTTTGGTTTTATATAGAAATTGAAAATAAATAATTAAAATAATATAAAATAAAAATTAAGGCATTTCCTGCATTCTAAATTTATTCGTGTATGGAAAAGATCTTAACAAGACAAATAAAGTGAAATACCTATAAGCCAATCTATTATTTATTATTAGCTAGCAATTCATCACAGCGCACAGGGCTCCTTATTTAAGGAGCAATCGTTCTAACAATGTCCAATATTTGCTTATTAATAATAAGTTAAGTTAAGGTACACATAGCCAACCCTGTCTCCGAAGATTAACAATGGAGTCAGCTATGACACGCTTGGAGCACTTCATATAGCCACCGCTGAGGAGCATGACGACAGGTATGTTCAAAGCTCGAAATGTGCTAAAGACTAAGCGATCTCGCTCAATGACGCCCTCGGCAGTTAGGGCTAAATTGCCAAGAGGATCGCCCTTGAGGACATCGGTACCGGCATTATAAATGACTATGTCTGGCTTGAATTCAGTTAGAGCTTGCAGTAGGCATCGGCTCAGTTGTCTCAAGTAGTAGGCATCCTCGGTACGATGCTTTAGCTCGACACCACAGCGTATGCTCAGTTTGGCCTCGTGATCCATTGGGTAGACAAATGCATTGTACATGTCAAGGATGTACACAGAGTCCGTATTCATAAAATCTCGCTCATGGCCATTGCCCTGATGCGCATCCAGATCGACGATCATTGCGTTGCGCACTCTAGTCGGTTCCAGATCGAAGAGGCGGACGAGCAGCAATGTTATATCGGCATACGGACAAAAGCCACCACCTTTGTACGAGCAGCAGTGATGGAATCCGCCGCCTAAATTGATTGCCCAGCCATATTCCAAGGCCAGTTTACCGGCCAATATTGAGCCGGATGCCTGAAAACGCATCGGGCGCAAATATCCGCTTTGCACCGTGAAATTTGGCATAAAGACCATGACGGGCACCTCGGCTATGCAGGCGACATTGGCACTCCATTTCAGGGACTTTAAATACTTGCGAGTGTGCACTCTGCGCAATTGCTCTTTGGTAATCTCGACGGGATCGTAGAAATGACCGGCGTTCAGTTTCAATTCATCGCACAGCAGCTGAAAGTAGTATAAATATAAATGGGTTTTATCTATCTCTGCACATAATATTTGTATTGACCTGTTGTATATGCTTGCCCTTGGCTGCATCGAAGGGATGAAGCTTTTCCAGGCCAGCGAAGCGCACCGAATAATTTTTGGAGTAAACTATAGGAAGCTTATCTCGTTCCACAACATCTTCGCACTTCATATTTCAATCTTAAGCTCTATTTTATGTGTTGTTTATTATTATTTGTGACTCATCGGAATATTCAATATAGTGGAATGGCACGTTAATTGCTTAAGTCGCTTATACGAACGCATCTAAAATTTTTTTGTTGCTTTAATCTGTTATCGCTGCTTGGGTTTTGAGTGGATAAATAGAGCATAAATTGTTTTTCTTTCATTTATGAGGTTACTCACTATTTTTTTGTCAACCTGAAAAACAGGATTTTAGGTTTCGAGCTTTCCTAAAATATACTATTGCAATAATCGAGTCCTTAATGTGCAGAAATATTGTTATCGTTAACTCAATGTGTTGAATGATGCTACGATGCAATCGATACTTGTCGATGAAACTAGCTGCAAGCGCCATAAGATGCATTTGAATACTATTTGTCCACTGTTTTCGGTTCGGTTTTTTGATTCTGTAATAAATTTACGCTTGTTGATGCTCTACTAAAACCGTTAAACGTTTATCAAAGGCTTGCCACGATCTTCTGCCAAATTTTAGAGATTTTGAAAAAATTAATACTGTTTTTTAACGGTTAAATATATTTTTAAGCGACTTGCAGCTTACATGTTACATAAATACAGACCACATATTCATTTTATATAATTTATTTAATTTTTCATTTTATTTTAAAAAAAAAACATTTAATGTAATCAAAACCCAATCAGACTTAATTAAATTTAATTAAAAGTTTATCCATCAATTTTAACATTTCAAAGAAAACCATAGTATTACAAATTATATTACAAGTAGTCTAGTAATATTGACTACGATATACCCTGAACACAGTTGTTAACAATATTCTTATTTTATTGGTAAATTTCC
Organism: Drosophila demipolita; assembly: GCA_035042405.1. NCBI lineage: Eukaryota > Metazoa > Arthropoda > Insecta > Diptera > Drosophilidae > Drosophila > Drosophila demipolita. The sequence goes on along the minus strand of JAWNLI010000489.1, from coordinate 1,321,702 downwards.
CTTTCAAAAGTTTTACGACCAGATATGGGAGGCCGATTCATTTTATATAGCAAGCACAGATACGGAAGAATAAAAATAAACGAATGCAACGCTTATTTTTATTCACAAGCATGAACAGCTCCCTAATTGGCTGGAGTTATTCAGAATACACACAAAAACTTATTTATGATCGATTATCATCTCTTATTAGCTTACTCACGCACGCGCTCCGATAATAACTCATACAGAAAATGACTTCAGCTAGTAGAAATGAGATCAATATGAGAATATATTTTTGACCATAACTTGTTGTGTTTCTTATTCGATTTTGATTAAATTGAACTAATTAGCAGATTCTCCCCTTAAAATCGTGGAATTTATTGCTAATCGAGAACGGTAGCAGTTCTCGTTATTTAGTCTCTAGCTCTTACAGTCTGTGTTCATACACACAGACAGACGGATAGTCAGACGGTCAGAAGGCCAGACGGACAGACAATCATTGCTAAATCGACTCGGCTGATCAAGAATATATATACACTTTATGCGGTCGGCCATACTTCTTTCTGCCATTTACATACAACTGCATTTTGTACCTTTTACCCACTTTTAATGGGTTCGGGGTAGAAAAAATCAAAAGTGTTAAAAATTGGAAGTACGCAAGCATTTCAAAAATTTGTAGGGACTTATTAAAATGAGTACGTTAATATAAAACTCAATTTCGAATTAGTTGCATATGTCAAGTTTAATTGCTTGTTATTTTTTTTTTTTTTTTCTGATTTTTTTTTGTCAGTAGTAGGTGATCTTGTGTTCAGTGAAATCCGTTCTTAACGACTATAAAAGTCGAGTTCTCTGATAGATTGGCCTTTCATTTATTTGCTGCAGGCTACGATAGTTGTTTATCAAAGGATTATCGTTTTCTTCCCTCAAATCCCAAAATTTGGCGATCTGTTCTCTAGGTAGTCCCACAGAACTCGAGAACACAGTCCAAGTAACAGATTCGGCGCAGTCAGGCGTAGTCAGTGAGCCTGTATAAATATTTATGCATAATTCTGAGAGTAAAAAATCTTCGTCTAATGCATACCGTTATATGAGAAAAACCTTCCAGTTGAAACGCCTCCCAACAAATCGTTCATTGTTAATCGCCCAGGTATCGTCGTTCTAGAGTTGTAATCAACAATATCAGGCAATCTATCTAAGACTCGGTTAAGTCCAAATTGCGTCGAGATCAGTGAACGTTCAGCCGCAAACATGACACCCAATACGGCAATACCATCCGGATGCAAAGTGGCTTCGGCTATAGTGGGATAGCGAACATTCTTATGAACAACGTGCATCTCGACGTCGTAGCGGTCACCATTGATGACATGCTCGGATCCACGGCTGTTTTCCGAACCCCAATGGAAGTGCACGCCCTGCGCTTCAAAGGTGCCTGGCAAAAGGCCGCCCGAAATGGAAGCTCGCTCTCCGTTATTTGTTGGGGGCAGATTAATGTTCGCTGAAGTACAATTTACTACTGTAATTAAGGCACTGATAAATCAAAATTACTGCACACCTGTGTGTCCGTTGTTTTCCATCGTCAGCGGTGACTGCAAGGCCCGATTGTAGTTCGTGAACTGAATTCGTGGTATATCATCTCGAATAGTCTGTGAAAAGGTTACTTTGATAAATAAATTCAATGTTGAGAGGGTCTATACTACTCACAATGAACTCTGAAAGGAAAATTGGAGATTGACTTTGGCCAGTTGCGCATGTTCCCTCCCAATTTGCGCCTTGTTCGTCGTAGTTGAAGCCACTCGCCTCCTTGGCTACCAACAGTAAGAACTGCAGCAAGACTATCAGTCCACGACGGTTTAAAAGAAACATTTTCTGTTTCGATGCGATGTAGAGTTTACAGCTAATATCTGATGAAATGCACTGAAGAACTCTTGCAAGACTGCAATATTTGTTCAAAGGGACGCTGTATTTTATAGGTGCAGAGACTGCTTAACGGGAGTTCCTTCAAAGATAAGAATGCCGTTTCGAGCTGCTCAGCACTTGTCAAGCTCGATTGAAAATTTGCATAACGATTGCAACGTGTTTGAAATGTTTGCGTTTTGTCTTCATCACTGCCTCAGTTTTGACACCTGTGCATCAAACTTCTTTTAAACTAAAGAAAGAGAGAGCTGTTAAATCTGGTTCTAACAGGAATCTTGGTAAAAGTTTTCTTATTTTTGGTTTGGCCATTATTTATGTAATTATTATTAATGGTCGTTTGATTTGGTATATATGACATTTTCGCTTGTGTCTAATTCTTTGTGGAATAGTTTGGAATTAGCAAATATTAATATTAAAGAAAATCATTCAGTTATTCATTTAGATAATGTAGACTAAATTCAGTCAACAAACATTGGATAATTAAATTTTTAAAATTTACGAATAAAATAAAAAATTAAATGTGATTGACATAAATTAAATAAGTTAAGTTATTAAGTTAAAACTTAAAATGTAATAAATTATTATAAAATAAATAGAAAATAGAAAATTCTGTACTCTTCACTAACGTTTTTAACTTCTGATTAGAGAGTAATTTAGTTTCACACTATAGATAATGTGTTTAATTATGTACTTAAAAAGTCGTTAAGTGTAATTAACAGACATATGCACAATTTTGAGTTTTCGCCTATAAGCTTACCCTCTCGCCGATAATTCAAATGAGCTATAATATAGAATATCTTAGGCAAGCTAGAACTGCTGTAAAAAACTGATATGGTCTATTTTCAATTTTGCCAAATAAAATCGAAACGTGGTCAAAGTTGTTTTATGTACATGTGTTATTTTTAAATACATAATCTAATACCAAAGTTATACTCGTCGAATTTTGACATCCATTATTAAAATAAGACTATGTATTTGGCTAAACTGTATTCTGAATTATATAGTAATCTCAAACAAACTCACCAACTACGTTTTCTAAAATGTTTTTAACATCTCTATGTCTGACTTGTTAAGTATATTATATATTGTCTACAATTTAATTTTATTGCTTCAGATTGTTTTCGGTTTAAGTTTTCATTGTTTATTTTAGTTAGATATTCTTATTCTCGTTTTTGACTCTCCAAAAGTATTTGAATTAAATTTATAAAATTGAATGTATATTAGCTTTACTTGTAAAAATCAAAAACTGCTGCCATAGAGTACACATATGGAATATTGAATCACTCCAGATTAAACTTAATTTATCAATTGAAAAAAATATGTGTTGCATACATTGAAATGCAAGATACCATCGATGTTCAATTAAGTTACAAAGTTCTTTTTCTCTTATTTATTTATAATTAAGCACAATCAAAGAAACAAAAAAAAAACATGTTTCAATATAACATAAATTTGTACATATACACACAACACCGATCTTTTGAATGAAATTATTATGCATTTTTCCATAGTTTTTTATTAATAATAATGCAATAATGACCCAACTGAGCCAATAGAAATATAATGAAAAAAGTAACTATAATTATATTTAAATAATTTTATGCACTTTACACAATTGACACTTATAAGTGTAGTTGGCCTTAATTTAGTTTATTGCTTCGTAAAAGTAAGCAATAAAAGCAATTTAAATATCCAAGTTTTCTAAATATGCACCCACCATATAAAAAAAAATTTATAATATATAAATTCTCGCCAGTTATTAGTAGAAACCATTTTTAGCAGTGTTGTTTTTAGATCGGATTGAACATGGCTTATTAGACACTAGACTGGACTTGACAGTGTGTAGGTGATAGATTTAAAAGTATAAATCTGATGATTTATGTCTGGATTGAATTCAGTTAGCTCTGGCAGCACGCATAGACTCGGTTGTCTCAAGTAGTAGGTATCTTCCTTATGATGCTTTAGTTCGACAACACAGCGAATGCTCAGTTTGAATTCACAGCTTGTACACAGGCCGTATTCCTAAAAAAAAAATCTCGCTCATGACCATTGCCCTGATTCACATACAGATGCACGATAATTACGTTGCGCACCCTTTTCGGTTCCAGATCGAAGGGGCAGACGAGCAAGAATGTTATATCGGCATAGGGTCAAAGGCCACCTCTTTTTACGAACAAATTAAAAGGCGAATTTGTTAATTTGTTATCAGTGCTACACGTGTTCTTGGATCTTAAATTTGGTTAATTGATTTTCTTGTTTTTTTTTTTTGTCAAAAGATGCAATGGAATATAGTTTGACTACTGTTAAGGAGCATTTTTAGTTCTGTAATACACTGTACGCTTGTTGAGGCTCTGCAAAGCACGATAGTTGTTTCTCAAAGGATTTCCCCGATCGTCTGCCAACATCCAGAGGTTTTGTAACTATAATATAGTGTTTAACGGGTTAATATATACTTTGAACGAACTTGTAGCTTACATTTTTTCTTAATACTTCTACAGGCTTTGGGAACACATACCAGTTCACGGCCTCTGCGCATGGCGGGGTTGTCAGTGATCCTGAAATGTTAATCGTAAATTTATGGTATACATTTGGCAACTCGACTTGACATGCAGACCCTTATAAGTAAAAAATTCGTTGCATTCTACTCCAGCTAAAACATCACTTAAAGAAAATGTTCCTTCCATGGTTGTAGTTTTATTAAAATTCCGGACAAAACACGATTTATTACAGACTTCGCTTAGAATCCTCGTCTGCATTGTGGGATTCTAGGTAATACAAATACTTACATATATTTATGATAATTACATTATTCTAATATGTAGTTTTATATTTTAATATAATTAAACAGTAAATTTATTTTTCATTATATGTTTTAAATATTATTTAGTCAACTAATATTAATGTTACAATATTTATGGTTGAATAATATGGTTAAAAAATTAAATACACTTTTAACCCACGTTCAATGTGTTCAGGAAATAAAATGGTAGCAAATACAATTGTTCATTCTATTAATTTAAGTAGGACATAATGGAATTATTTAGTTTAAAAAAATATATAAAAAATTTGATAACAAAATTGATGTGGTTTAGCAGACTGGTGAATTTTATTTATAATTTTTTATTTCTGTCATAGCTCTTGCTGTGCTCGGTTGTAATTTTGCTGTGCTTGGGTGTTTAATTTGATTATTATAATAAATTAACTCTCATGATTACTTGCGCTTGTGTTATTTTTCATTTTTCTGAAAAAGGACTCATAAAAGTCTTCGCTCATACACACATACACGGTTAACATCTATGCTCTGTGCTTTCGCTTTGAAAGTACCGTTGAGCCTTGTAATAAGCAAAGCTTTTTCCATACTTACACTGCACTCTCGATCTGACTGTATTTTTTTTCTAGAATGTGCGTGTGCGCTTTTTTCTCTCGCTCTCTCGATTTTCGTTTGCTCTCGTAGCTGTACTTGTTCGTGTTGTTTTAGCTGTTTAATAGTTTTTCTATTTTCGTGGTTTATTCTTGTTGTTTTTTTGTTTCCTATTTCATCTTGTTTTCGTTATTTTCTCTGTGCAGTACCGAATCTTTGTACAGTTGTTTACATTTTGTGCATATTAAAAGTTTTCAATAAACATATCTGCGTGCTGTTTAAAGAGCTGCACGAGCCAGGTTGGTTTCACATATCGGCCATTGCCCCCACACCACTAACGGCTACTATTGATAATGATCAGCAGTTGATGCAGTTTAGTTCTCCTGCACCACCAGCAATCAATAGTGGTGGCTCTAGTGTGGCACATCTCATTTTGTGCGATTCAAATCTCCCAGTTTGTCTGAGCTTTCTAGAAAGTAAATGTATACTTTCGCGTCTTGCCCCTGATATATCAGTAATGATTTCCAAACCTTAATATAGTCTAAAGTGCCATCTGGGATATTGGTTTAAAAAACTTAAAATTAGGTAAGAACGAGATATTTCCTCTGTGGTGTTTGGCAGAATTTGTTGTGTTAAGGAAAGGCTCAGTAATAAAAAAAAAAATGAATATAAATGACGTATGTAGCCTACTAATATTTTGCCTCTAAATACTGCTGGTGCTTCTTCTTTTAATTTTGAACCTAAGAACGTCTCATTCTTACCCTATAAGGTTTTACAACTTCTAGGATTAAGCTTTATTTGTAACCTATATGTCGATCGATTTTTAAAAAAAATTTAAATTCTAGTATTTACAGGGGCTTTAATTGTGGAATACGGATTTTGTGTGTATAACATTCATTAACGTATATTGGAATGTGTACAGAACAGAATTTACCAAAAGACTGCTGCTTATTAACCTTCCCTTCTTAACTAAACGTCTTGTTATGCTACGTGATTACAGTTAAATTACTAAATGGTTAAATCGGTTCAACTGCGTTGATGTGCCAAATGCAGTTTTCTGTTCCCTCTAGACCTTTTTGATACTACTTCCTATTTTCTCTTAATCGTTGTACTAATATTAATTCCTTGAATGAACCGTCTTGGGTACTCTGTAAGGTTTAAAACAGACTACGCTTTCCACCATCTTTGTTTCCAATCCAAACAATTACTACCTGATTAAATATGTTATACACAATGTTTCAAAATTTGTAACCTTGGATCAAATAACTTTTATATGCACTTGTACTTTTATCTTTATTCAAAGTGTATCATAAAAAAACCAAATGCGTTAAAAAGATCCTCTTTGCGTTTTTACAGGTCTTAAACACGAGTGCCAATAATAGATTTTTGGTTATTGCATTAACATATATATTTTTAATTATTTTTTTTTTTCAATACTTTTAATATTTTACTAGTGCAAAATAATTGTATAAAACAAATAAATAAATTATACTTTTAAAAACATGTATTTTCTATTAGGTGATTTCTTTTGTTCAGTTGGCAACGCTAACATCCACTACTCATATTATACATATTTACTCCTACAGATATGTTGTTTTGTTGTTGTTGTTTTGTGATTTTTATTGTAACAAATGTTTATCCATTCATTTCGATACGTTTACTTGTGCTTGGTATAAGAAAAATCATTGTCTATTCGTACATCTACTACTTTTTATCTACTCCAATATCATGACATCAATCCAACAACCTGTGTTTTAAGCAAAACAAACAAAATAATTTCCGAGCACTGAATAAAGGCAGACCTACCTCAACAATATTCACCAATATTGCCAGGGCAACAAAGCCATCCGGGGAGCGCAGAGCATCTTCCTTGAGAGCGTGTGCCATATTTTGATGAAGAATATGCAACTCAGCATCGTATCTCGTGCAGTTTATCGAATGTTCAGATCCCTTCATCACTGGCGAACCCCAATGAAAATGAAGCTGCTCAGCCTTGTAGACGCTTTTGAGTTTACATCCGCAAACAGCTGGTTGACTACAGTCTTCTGCGCAGGGTATTTGCATCGTCAGGGTATGCCCGTTGTTGGTTAGCTTTAGGGGACGGGACAAGGCCTTTTCGTAGTTAATGAAGATAAGCTCTGGCGCCGTTGACCTGACCGCCTAATATTTATATGACATGCAATTTATAGTAGGTTGATATTAGTGGAGAACCTACTTTGGATGAATCTAGAGAAATGGGCGATTGTTGCCTGCCAGCGTTAACATTCCAGTCCTTTCCGTTTCGATCATAGTTAAAATGGCTCAACCTTTGAAAATTTCGAAATACACAAATCATTTCAAAATCTGTAGCGATTTATCTACCGCTTTAATTGTGTTCTGCTAAGTACCTAAAAAAATATTTTAAACTCAATTTCGAATTTATAGTTGATAATGTCAAGTTTAATGGTTTGCTTTATTTCTCTCTTTTCTTATTTTATTTTGTCAGTCGAAGTAGTCGGTTTTTATGTGTATTCAGTGATATTCGTTCTTAAGTTTACGCGAGAGTTCTGAGAAAGATTGGCCTTCCATTTATTTCCTGCAGACGACGGTAATTGTTTATCAAAGGACGTCCGCGATCGTCTCGCAAATCCCAAAATCTGGCGATCTGTCGTCTAGGTAGTCTCACAGCGTCCGAGAACACAGTCCAAGTAATAGATTCAGTGCAGTCAGGCGCAGTCATTGAGCCTGTATTATAATATATATAAATATATATGCTTCATAGTGAGAGTAAAAAAAATGTCTAATGCATACCGCTGTATGAGTAAAACCTTCCAGTAGAAACGCCTCCCAACAGATCGTTCATCGTTAATCGCCCAGCTATTGTCGTACTAGATTGGTGTTGAATAATTTGAGGCAATCGATCTAGGATTCGATTAAGTCCAAAACGTGTCGATATTAATGAACTTTCAGCATGGAGCATGACAGTCAAAACGGCAAGACCATTCGAATGCAAAGTGGCTTCTTGAAAAGTGGCATAGCGAACATTCTTATGAACAAGGTGCACCTCGACGTCGTGGCGGTGATTATTGATGACATGCTCGGATCCACTCCTGTTGGCCGAACCCCAATGGAAGTGCACGCTCTGCGCTTCAAAGGTGCCTGGCAAAAGGCCGCCCGAAATGGTAGCACGCTCCCCGTTAATTGTGGGTGGCAGATTAATGTTCGCTGAAGTACAATTTAATACTATAATTAAGGCACTGATAAATAAAAATTACTGCACACCTGTGTGTCCGTTGTTTGTCATCACCAGCGGTGATCGCAAGGGCCTATCGTAGTTCGTGAACCGAATTCGTGGTATGGCTCCGCGAATAGCCTGTGGAAAGGTAACTTTGATAAAATAAATCGAGTTTTAAGAAGGTTTATGCTACTCACAGTGAGCTCCGACAATCTAATTGGAGATTGGCTTCCGCCAGTTGCGCATGTTCCCGTCCAATCTGCGCCTTGTTGGTCGTAGTTGTATTGTCCACTTGCCTGCTTGGCTGCCAACAGTAAGAACTGCAGCAAGACTATCAGTCCACGACGGCTTAAGAGACACATTTTCTGTTTCGATGCGATGTAGAATTTACCGCTAATATCTGACGATATGCACTGAATAACGCTTGCAACAAAACTGCAATAATTGCTCAATGGGACAGTGCAATTTATAGGCGCAGAGACTGCTTGACGGGAGCTCCTTCAAAGACAAAAAAGCCGATTCTTGCTTAGCTTATGGCAAGCCCGGTTGCAAATTTGCATAAAGATTGCAACGTGTTCGACATGTTTGCATTTTGTCCTCATCACTGCCTCAGTCCGCTATATTAGTGCCCATGGTGCTGGTTCTTCAAAATTCTTTCCAATAAAAGAGCTGTAAAATCTGGTTCTAGCTCTGTGCACTTGGAAAAAGTTTTCTTTAATTTGGTTTTGCCTTTATATATTAATTCATTTATATAGTTTTTTATTATAATAATTATATATTATATTTATTATTATAGGTCATTTAATTTTGCATGTATGTATATGTATTCACAGCCCATATTTCCCAACCTTAAATAATCTAAATATATCAATAAATTAAAAAAATCAGTTCACCAAGAACAGCCGTGCAAAAATGAATCTTTCGAGGTTCAAATTTAAACAGCTTTTTGAAAAATTGATTGCGTTTTGAAAAACATTTTTATTCAAACATTTAACAAAAATAATTTGTTTCCATTATTTCATCGTTTAAGTAAATTTTTCAAATCTCATCTCATCTGATCACTTTCTTCCCAGAAGGGATCTAAAGTGAATATTTCAGCTCTTGTAATTAGAAATGTGTCTAATATATTTATATAGTATATATACATATATAAACATATATAGTATATATATTTTGTCTTTAACTAGGTTTTGCGAAATCAAAAACAAATATGACTGACACCGTGTTTTTTAATTCATATGGGAATTGCATTATTGGAGAAAACTAAACCACAGCTGCTCAATTCAATTCCCATCCATTGTAATCTACTCAGATTGTTATTTGCGTTCATTCACTCCGTTTGGCACGCGCATTCAATCAATTCATTTGTTTTAAATACGCTAAGTTTTGAACGGCTTATTTGATTGACCTCAAAACTAAAATATACTCAAAAGGGCGCCAGTTTGAATGCAGCTGTAAAGACCCACTAGCGTAAATGACAATTAAATGCTTGAGTTATAAATTTATATTTAATTCAAAATTAATCTATACATTACTAAACATTTATTATGGTCGGAAAAATCCAATCATATAAAACATGGTTGAAGGTTATTGGCTTTGTATTGGGGCAAATAAAAAGTTAAGAAAAAGAGAAAAAGTGAAAAATGCATTTATATAAATCATGGTTGAAGGTTATTAGCTTAGTTATAGGTCAAATAAAAAGTTAAGATAAAGAGAAAAAATTAAACTAAACTATAACTATAACTGTAATTACAGCACTAAAAACATATATTTGTAGCACAATCTATAATAATAATTAATATGACTCAACCTTGTGGAAATAAAATGGAAAGTTCCGCAAGTTTTAATATTAGATTGTATTTATGGTAAATATTAATAGTGAAGAGCAGTTAAATATCAGTTCAATTCGATTTATTTATTTAAATAATTTCGTAAGCTTTAAAAACTAAAATAAAGCAATAAAAATAATTGATTACAACAAATAAGTTAAAACTTAAAATGAAAAAAAATAATATTAAAAAAACCGGCAGTATTAAAACATAAAATTGAACTATTTTATGTTTTGATACTGTTATAATAATTTATACCAAGGATTAGAAAACAAATTAAAATGCAATCAGATCAAAATTGCTTAGGATTTCTACCTCATATTAACATTTTTCTTATCTGTTCTGTCTGCCGGAAACAGTGGTGATGCAATATCCCATCGATTTGGACTTTTGATTTGGATTTCTTCTCGTTATGTGTTTTTAATTTCAGCAATACTTATTTGATTTTTATTTATTGATTAATTTTCCTCCAGCTATGGTAATTAAAAATATTTTAAAATTTTGCATTATAATATACTTTTAAATAGTAAAATCGAGTAGTATTGTTGTAACTAAATAAAATAAAAATATATTAAAATGAATGAAAATAAATAATTGAATATAACTTATTTTCATTTTCAATCATTTTTAATTATTTTGGGTTCCACTTGGGCTCACAGTATAAAAGTAGCATTTTTTGGCAGCAAAAAAATTTAATAATTTGGAATTTTGGTTGGGAGAATTTTATTTTACGCTTAGTTAAACTAACTTAAAACTTTGCCTTAAAGCTATAATATATAATATATACTGCACTTTATTTTTATATCTTTTGTTGCTCGCAATCAATGATTTTAGACGGGTTTTCGGAAGACCCCATTAATTTGACTGAATAGAGCTAGTGACATCATTAGTAGAGCGATAATAAACGGGTCGATTGTTGCGTCGCTGAAGTAGTCGGAAGTTGTTTCTTATCATATTCCCATCGGAGTCCTGCAGTTGCCATAACTTGGCCACATCTCTCCGGGCTATGGGCAGGGGCTGGGCAAACACCGTCCACGTAATACCCTGGTTACACTGCGGCGTGGTCAACGATCCCCTATAGGTGAAAAAGTTGCGCGTATTCAAATCCCCCAGCAGTTGACCAAGTGTGATGGAGCCTCTTAGCTTGTGTTCGCCGTGATATTCAACCACATTGGGAAGCTCATCAAATATTTTTTGTAAGCCTGGATAAATTCGATCTGGTCTCTGTAAAAAAATTGAATAGATTTGGATATTTGTGCGTAGAAATGTTTAAGCCAATCAGGGTGTCAAACCGCAAAGAATAAGTTTAAAATTTCCAAAAAAAATATTACGGTATTTAACTCTGGTACCGATGTTTTCAAAGTAGATTAATGCTGTCTGTCTGTCTGTCGCAACTTTTATCGACACCTTTCGAGATAAGGACTTAAGACAAATTGGAGTTCAACTTCCACTAGGGCTAGGAAACCGAGCTCTGAGCCACATTCTGAAGCTCAATTCAGCTTGCAATTCTGATTTAGGTTTGACTCCCTGTCAGTATTTACTCACGTTGACAATCTTCAACATAATGCCAAGTACAGCTATGCCATCTGCATGGTTCAAAGCTTCAGGGACATCAATATAGCGTACATTCCGATGCACAATATGCATTTCCCCATCGTAGCGTCTCCTATTCAGCACATGCTCGGATCCGCCGGAAATAGGCGATCCCCAATGGAAATGCACGGCTTCGGCTACATATTGTCCCTTGAGCAGGCCGCCTGAAATAAAAGGTCTTCGACCATTGCGTGTCTTTGGTATGGTCATTTCAGCTGAACAGTGACAAACACAAATATGAAATTATCAAAATCATTTATACAAATTTTAATACGACCATTTACATACCCGTGTATCCTTTGTTAACTAGTGTTAGGGGTCTTTCAAGCCTTACGTCATAATTTCCAAAGAAAATTCGTGGAAGCGGCGTAATGATTGACTGTGAAAAATATTAAATTATACAAAAACTACAGTCAGAAAAAAAATTAACATAAATTTTTGCTAATGCGCCAGTTAAGTTAAGTTAAGTTAATATCTAAATTCGAACGCTGTGACTTTTTTAAAAATTGGATATTGCCAAAATTTTTAAATTTATATAACTTAATTTGACAAATCTTATGATTTTACGAAGAATTCCAATAGTTGGTAAGTTTCATTACATTCATTATTTGTTTTCTAAAAATGACGGTCTGCATGCAGACTTTGCTTCTATTAAGATATACATATCTAGATTGTATAATAGGGCAAGCCTTTCTAAAATGGTCCTTCATGTATTTATTTTGGGGCCATTTATTTTTTGAGTGTATACATTTTTTACCCCCTATTACAGTAATCAAATGCAAGTTGCATAGTAAAGGTTAATGATGAAGAAATGTGAAAAACTGCAACGAGCCTAAGGAAAATTGGGCTATTCGGATGCAATTTCGCGAAGCAGCATTTATCAAATTAGCTGTCATCGTCTGTAACGGAAACGAGTATTGTGTGCTGTAATATATTGCACTGCAGTTAACAAGCCGTCTGTTAACTTGTTTCTGAGCCATGGAGTAATTTAATTTTAATTAACTGATTGCTGACTTTGGCGCATTTACATAAACGTGCCAAGATACTTTCTGCAATAATATTTTTTTGCATTTTAAGATTAACGAAAATGACGTTTGCTTACACTATCAATGGACAGCTTAATTGGGCTCTGTCGCATACCATTCGCACAAAGCCCTGCCCAATCGGCACCGTTTTCGCCATAATTCCAATCGGCATTGTCCTCAATACCATTATCTAAAAGAAGAATCAATAAACATAATTAATAAGCTGAGCCATAGTTATAAGTTTCACTTTCTTCCACGCGCCAATCGGTTTGCATCGTCCAGCTTACATCAGCATCTTAAACTAAAGCTTCTTTACACAAAATAAAACAAATAACTAATATTTAATCAGATTATGTCAAAACTCTGATTGATTCTTTTTTACCAAAGAGGAAAAAGTTCCATTTCAATACTTACTATTTGTCGGTTTGTGAAATGCTAGTGGCAAAAATATTAATAGTTTTTGTAAAAGATTTGATGATGGCATTTTTGTTTTGACTTATACTTTTTATGTTGATAAATGTTGCAACTGTCAATATTTTTTCACATTTGAAATGAGACGTTTTTCACTTGTGGCACTACGTTTAAATTGGCTGCTGCGGTTACCGCTCAAACACAACTGAGTGGGCCTGAAAAACACCAAACCTTTTATACCACATAGAGCGCAGCGCGCAGTCGCACAGCCACACGACCGCCGCAGTCTCATCCAATCCATTCTTTGAGAATGCCGAAGACAACAAACAGTTACAAATACATTTATAAATATGTAAGCCATTCAGGTAAATTCGGCCTTAATTATTAATTGAATTTGTGGTAACTATTTCAGATTAAGTTTGTACAATATTATATTATTAGGCATTTTCGGCTGATTTTTGTAAATGACATCTTTAATATGTTAATTATTTGGTAATAAATTAAATAAAGTAAATCAAATATTATTTAAAAATAATTTAATTGGTATTATTGTCTCACCAAAATGAATTTTGTTTTTATTTATATTTATTGATGAAAATTTTGTTATTCTGACATATAAATTGTCTAGTTAAATGAATATAAGTTTTTAAATATTCAGATAGTATAATACGAGTAGATATGCCCAAATATCTACAGTTGTGTAACGAAAATGTATACAAAAAATATATAAATTTATATATATATATATATATTTATATATATATTTATATATATGTAATTTAATCGATATATGTAAATCAGTTGAACAGAGAAAATTTATCTTAGGTCTTTTGGAACGATTTCTAATTTATTCACTCCATAAACGCTAATCTTGACATTTAAAAAAAAAAAAATTATGTCATTGTTTTTAGGTCACTTTTCTTATTTTATAAATTAAGCAAACTTAAACAATGTGCCTTTTACTGCAGGGAACGCATAAGCATACAAACGTATTTGAGAGATCTTAAATAACCTTATTAATATTTTTTGAAAATATAACAATTTAAACTAAATAAATCAAAATTCATCTTAAAAAATAATAAAAAAATATATATATCTCAAGCTTAGATTTAATCAGCTAAATTTTGTGCCAGGGTGTGGAATTTCAGTGCAACCAAGGTGGCTATAGAATTTTGTTGTCACTTTTTGGTTAATATAAGACCGTCAGAAAGAAAGAAACGATCCAAAATGTTCTCCTTATTTGTATATGTATAATTGTTCTCATTGGTTGATAATAAAAACACAATTTGTATAAGGTAATTTGTAAGTTTCCCGAGTTGCAGATCGAATTAAAACTTCAGTACCTTAAAGGCTAGTGAAAATATCTGGTTGGACCAGATAAGTTATAAATATCATTAAATATAGTAATCAACGTTTCATATAATAGTTTAAAATAATTCCTTAAAATATATAAATAAAATAAGCAAAAAATATTTCTTAATTAAATAAGGTTTTCAAATTAAAATTAAGATTGATTTGAAATTTCTTCAAAAACTAAGTTTTCTAATATTTCGTGTTGCCATATAGTTTCTTAAATGTAAATTCTTATCAAAAATGGTAATAGGTGGCGTGTACACTAATTATGAAAACTGTAAACTATATTTCAAATGTTATTTATTTTATGTGTGACGGTTAAGCTCTGCGTTTAAAATTCCATATTGACACATGTAGATAACTGTTAAATTGTATTTTAATTATTATTATTATAGCCAATTTGTATTTAGAGTCCTATTTCTTTATTCCATATACAAATCAGCATATCCATTCTTTCAGACTGTTTTTTTCTGTATTTCATGAAAATTCGTGGTCGCCATAAGCTGTTGTATTAAAAACGTGTTGATTACTGGTTTCCTTTGTGCATTAAGCCTTATTTAATTATCTGCATGTTCAAGCATTTTAACAGAGAATCGAAAGTCGATCCACTTAAAAAATTTAAAACATTATTTTATTACATTGAGTAACAATTAAAACGATGAATACATTAAATTAAGTTCTGAATTACTTTGGACGCGATCTAAATTAAAATTATATTTATTCTTTTTTTATGGTGAATAAAAACAAAAGTCACTTAGGAACTGCTCCTAATTGGGGTGTCGCACTCGTCGTCGACGAATCAAATAAGATATAAGTGGAGAAATTATGTTAAGTATTTACCATAAAAAAAATCACATGAAGAAAATATTGCCTTTTTCAATATAAATATTCTTTCTGATTATACAGAAAAAGTTTGTATATGTATTTATAAATTGTAACTGTATAATTATCAATAACCATTCCTTGCTTAGATAATTATCTATATCCCAATTCTGTATTGGTTATTTATTTGTACAACTTAGATTGAGTATATAGTTTAAGTTTTTGACAACTGTGACGGATCATCGAGAATCGAAAACAACTAATATATTAATCTAAGATATAACCTTGTAATTTATTATTAGCCACAGCACAGTTTTGGCAACATCTCCGTTGTATATACTAAATATACAGATTATAGTAAGAACAGAAAGCGTATCTCGCTTGTAAAAAGGAAATGTAAATATGTATAATAAAATAATTTGGAAATTAAAACCTTCAAATTCCAACGCTGTAGAAAGTTAAATTCAGGGAAAAAATATAAAAATAAAAAATTCACATTTTAACCCTAATGAAGAACCATTAAGTAAAGTTTTTTTAATACATTATATGATATTTGTTGTCTTACACTATATCAGCACACCATGTATGAAGATCATGATTATCATCAGAGCGCACAACTTAATTGTCATAATAGTTAATCTTACACAATCATACAGTTTTAATATATAACAAGTTAATCCATATGTTGGGTCAATAATCACCCACGGTATGCGAAATGAATTCAAATTGTCGCTCCACGCTGACATCCATATCGAGAGCGTCGTCAATGAAATGCATTTCGACATGCTCCTGAAATACCTTGAACGACACCTGACAAGAGTAGAGTTTGCCGCACATGGGGCATGTCTTGTCAATGGAGTCAGCGTTAAGTTTCTCTTGAATAACATTGAGGCGGGGCGTTGGAGTGGGCCCATGCGGTGTAGTCACCATTGTCACATGCCCTTTGCATGTGTCATTTGTGGGGGGCTCACTGTTATCTTCAGTCTCCAAGCTCTTATCTGCCATTTCAGGCTTGTTCGCCGCCTTCTTGGCACACTCGGGGCATGGATGCAAGGCTGCAAGGCGATAAGTTAGTAAATAAAAATAAAATAGTGCAAATCATCGACTCACCAAGTCGAGACTCTAGTTGTGCCAGCGCAGAGTTGAGCTGTTGCTGCTGTTTCATCGCCTCACGTCGCAAATCCTGCAGTCCGTCCATGCAGTGCTTCGCATCCGCATTGGCATCCATTTCGCCGCTCACAATGCCCACGTCGTCCACATTCATTCCGAAGGGGTAGCCCAGTTTGGTCTCAAATTCGTCCAGGGCCACCTCTTCCAGGCTCACCTCGGTAATCAGTTTCTGGCGTAATTGCGGATTTGGCGAGTGTTGTGTGAAAGTTTTGGATCGAATCAGATTCGGATTGCCACCAACTGAATTTATGCCGGCGCTGGGTATATAGGAAGTGTTCGCCGCATTGTCTTCTCTGGTTAGATGTGACTGATCTTTCGAAATTTTCGAGAGACGCGCCCAGAGTTTTCGATTCTCGTTAGCAACCATGTTAATCTGATCTTCGAGTTTATCCTTTTGCCTTTGCAGCTCATCGACCCGCGAGCGAAGCGATATAATATCGCCGTTTTTTGATCCAGTCCCAGTTGCAGTGATAATCCCAGTCCCTTCCCGCAGACGTTGGTTTTCCTCTTCCAAGTTGGACACTCTTCGCTGCAGCTGAATGCATCTTTCCTTCATTGTCTGCAAAGCGACTTGCAATGCGTAATTCATTTTATCACTGGTCGATGAACTGCTGTTCGCCAGGGATGTGGGTGTGATGTTGGAAACTTTCGTTTCCATCGTCTGACTTCTTCGCGTCGTACTCAATCTTTTAGAATTTAACTAGATTTTTTTTGGATCGTAGATGTTTTCATTTTTCTTACTGACAATGACGAATTACTATTATCGATTTGGTATATCGATGTAGGTATTTTCATTATGTTGCTTGTAGTTTATCGGTATGTCAAATCGATTTTACGCTCTTTTTACCAGTGCTATCGACTTTTTTATGCGCTTTAAATATTAGCAAACTGTCTTTGCTTGCAAATCTATTATTAGTTCGAGTTAAGTTTTTTTTGACAAGCATGTGAAGTAATGATCATTATTGTTATTTTTGTACATTAAATTCTTACTTGTCATAAGATCGATAATAATGCACGCAAATATTGCACTACACAAAGACAGGGCTGTTAAATCGCCTCGACAGCTGTTAAAATGTTATGCGGCAAGAGTTTAGTAAATAACTTTTTTAAATATAAGAGAAAAGTATATGGAAACATCTGGCAGAGCAGCAGGTGCTACAAGACAACACACCAATCGCCAAAAGTTTTGTTCTTCGGCACTGACAACTTTTCGTTGCCAAGCCTTACAAGGTTACACCAAAGTAATATCGACGTTGCTGTTGTCACCTCCTTCAAAAGCCCGGCAAACTGTGTCCGAAGCTATGCGGATAAGCACAAACTGCCTCTCTATCGTTGGCCCATAACGGCGGAACAGTGCACGACCTTCGAGCTGGGCATAGTGGTGTCCTTTGGCCATTTAATACCGCCGCAAATCATCAGCGCCTTGCCGCGGGGCATCATCAACGTGCACGCCAGTTTGTTGCCCCGTTGGCGGGGAGCTGCGCCTATCATCTATGCAATCATGAATGGAGATGCGAAGACGGGCATTTCCATAATGCAAATAAAGCCTCACCGCTTTGATATCGGTCCCGTGAGTAGAGAAAACTAAAGTAGCAACAGCTAGCTAAACTCTTCGGCTCTTGCAGATCCTCGATCAGCGCGAGATTCCCCTAAAAAGCGACATTTTCTTGCCGGAGTTGCATTCAACCTTGTCGCATTTGGGAGCCGAGATGCTTGTGGACACAGTGCATCATCTGGAGGAGAGACTCTCAAAGGCCACGCCTCAAGATGAATCACTTGCCACTTATGGTAAGTAATTTTTTACACTTAACAACTGCAATTATGTAATTTCTATAATTTTCATAGCACCCAAAATAACGTCACAAATTACGGAGATCGTTTGGGGATGTCAAACAGCACCGAAGATTTTTGAGCGACATCGTGCACTTTATAGCTTTAAGAATCTTACCACAAGCTTTGAGGAGCGACAAATTCAACTAATCGAGCTGAAACAGCCTGTACGGGAGCGGGATGAAGCAATAGCTTCAACAGAACCCTTAGCTCCTGGCTGCATTTGCTTTAATCGCCTGCGCAAATCGCTGATAATTGGCTGTGCAGGAGGCACTCGGCTGGAAGTGAAGCAGCTGCGCTTGGAGGGCAGGAGACCGATGAGTGCCCAGGATTTCAACAATGGTTACCTCAAACTTGCACAGTCGTGGCAATTTACGCAAAATAAACAAATTGCAATTTATTAAGGCTTGAAGATAAAATTGTTAACCCAAATTGGTGGGTTTAATTTCATTGGAGGATTGCTGTGTAGATTTTTGCAGTAGATTTTTGGTAAACCACATGGGACGTGGCTTCTTCATCTCCACGATACGTTTGCCTTGGTGCTGTTCCTCCGTGGTTGCTGCTGATTCGCCCTCGTAGAGGACAATCACTTCCTGCTCGATGGG
Organism: Drosophila demipolita; assembly: GCA_035042405.1. Lineage (NCBI taxonomy): Eukaryota > Metazoa > Arthropoda > Insecta > Diptera > Drosophilidae > Drosophila > Drosophila demipolita. The sequence continues at coordinate 1,302,596 of JAWNLI010000489.1, read as the reverse complement.
TTCCAAGCCAAGTTGAGCTTGGATTTTGTCCTGCATCAGCTGCGTTTCCTCGCGAACTTTGGCGTAGCAGTGAGCTGCAGTTTTTAAGATAGTATAATTTTTTTTATGGTTGTATTTGTTTTGACTTACGGCAGAGCACGCCCATTTCATGGTCATTTCCGCACTGTGTGCAGGAGCGAAGATTTCTCTTCTCCTTCAGCGGTTTCCAAACATAATCGGGATGCCCAAATTTGCGATTTAAGCGCTTTTCGACACTGCGCCGGTGTTTGGGAACAGCCCACAAAATGCCATCGCCAATTAATTCCTTTAAACTAAAGCTGCTGCTGCTGCTGTGCGAAAGGCTGTTTGGCTGCACTATGTAAGCTAGGGCAGGTGTATGTTGTGCAGCGTGTGGCAAGAACAGTCGCTCCAAGTGTTTTACAATATTTGTAATTGATAAAAACAAGTTACGAGACATTTTACAAATTGTGCAAGTTTATGTAAATGAAGCAAAGTAATCGGCGAGTATCAAAGAATCGATCAATTTCAACTTATATTGTGTGTAATATATATATATATATCTCCAATATATCGATATTTATTAAGATTTAACTCAACTTATATTTTAATTTATAGCCATACCCACAAACTTCGCCTTCAGTATAAACATTTATTATATTTAAATATAAGCCATTTTGCTTTGATTGCATACTACATTTTCATGTTCGCATATACATTCGGAATAATGAAAGAAAAGCCACCGATATGTTGATGCCGATATGTATCAGGTGTTGCACAGCTGTTTCGTTGCCAAATGTAAGTTGGCACCTCCGTCCGTTTTCTAATCAGCGGCCTGCACAGCTGTTTTAACATTATTACGTCAAAACAAGTTTGCTTGTGTGCTAGGAAGTTGTAAAAGTTTGTAAAATGAAAAGCCCGATATAGTTTAAAATAACTAAAAACAATTAGCATATGACAAGATTCTAATGCACTGCAATACGCCGAAGTGAAAACATGATACCGCTTGATGTGCAACAGGCGTCTTAACCAAGCCGACAAGTGCAAGCTAGTTTGAGCTCCCATGCAGTGCATGTTAAACTGCACAACGGAAATGCAATTTCTGGATGCCACTAGCAGCGGTGAATTCAAGTTCAAATTCAATGCGTGTCGGGCAACGTCTTTAAGTCGCTTGGCTTTCGCATTCCCATTCGAGTTCACCACAGCTGAGCGCGAATAAACTCACCACAGCTTACTGCCGAGCTTGCTGCGCAGACAGCGGCCAAAAAGCGAAACACTTCGCTGCAGCTGCTGTAGTCGGTCGCAAGCAAAGCGCTCTGTCAATTCAATTAGTTGGCGCGTGTGTCTCAGTCCATCGTCTGAACATCATATATCTAAGCTGTATCTGAATCTGTGCCGTTTTTTCCAATTTGATGCAGTCTTAAGCAAAATCAATGCAGCGAGAATAATGCTGTTAAAAATTTAACGAGTTGCATTTCTTTCGAATTGAAAAACCTTTAACCGAAATAATAAAAAATAAAATAAATTAAAAAAGGAAAACCAAAAGAAAAATATTATTCAATCGATCGCAGAATAAATAAAAAAATGGCCTGTTTGAGCACTTCCGGTCGTGTCGCGTGCGTATCGCGACGCCAACAGACGCAAAAATTCATCTGTCGCCTGTTCCTCAATCATCAGCTTAGCGTGCGACGGCAGAGCAGCCAGCTGCCACAAGCAGTCGCTGCACAAGGACCATGTGTGAAAAAGTACACAAACAGTAAGCCACAATTGGTGCGCAGCTTTCAAGGATTGGGCTGCGGCATTAACCAGGATTACCTCAGCTTGCTGGTGAGTACAAAAAAGGATACATTGTAGCTTACAATGATTTGTAAATCCGTTTTTATTCTATATGCAGTTGCATATAATGAAATGCTCTCTTTTATTAATATTTTTTCTGAAGCAAACCCAATCAAATTTATATATTATTTTTGATAAATTTTTGAAAACACATGCATCAAATAACTAAAAAACTCGTCTTAAACGCTTTATTTTTATGCAACATTTTTTGAGCATAATCTGATTCATTTTTTATTTAGGTTGATATATTTTTTTTATATTTTTGTTATAGTTTAGGATTTTAAAAATTATTTATTTTAAAGCAAATTGATTTTTTTAAATATTTCTTTCAAACGAAAGAGGTCCAAATATTAAATTACAACGATTACTTTTTCAAAATTTGTATCAAACTGAGGAACTCATATTAAGTGTTTATCTTATCGTTCTATAAAATTAGATCTTGAAATCAAATGCAAAATCAGCCATTTTATTTAAAAAATTTTCCATATTAAAAAAACATTTGCGTTATGTGCATTAAATTCAAGACAAACACACAGCAGTTCATTAATTTGATTTCATCTGTTCTTTTGATCATTAGATCATTTGAATCACTCAAGCTCGAAGACAAGAAAAAGCATTTGCCCGTTATCGAACTTTTACAGGTTTATTGTCTGCATGCTCGATCATGATCTCTGCAGCTTACTCTGGTGCACAGCCACCAACAGAAACAGAAAGAAAATTAGGAAAAAATAAAATAAAAAACAGAAAAAAATAAATAAAAAGAAACACGGCGACGACAATCACAACAATGACATCGACCGCCAACAAGTAGACAACAATAACAACAAGTCGTTGCTTGATATGCCCAAAGTGCATCAAGTGTTTGCCGCAAATGCGTCTGCGTGACTTTAGTTTTTTTTTTTTATATTTTTGCTTTGCTTTGCTTTGTTGTTTTGTAGGTTTGTTGCATTCGTTCGCTTTTAATTTCGCTGCAAAAGCAAAAGAAAATGAAAGTGAAATTGGTTGTGGCTTTGACTTCGTTGTTGGTTATTCGTTATTGCTTTTGTGCAGCTAGCGTAAAGAAGACAACGACAACAACAAAAGCAACAACCACAACAACTACATTTTTGTTTCTGTATGCGCTTTTGCTTCTGTTGGCGGAAGCCGTTATTTATTATATATTTGTTTTTTTTTTTTGGTTTTGCAAATTTTATCATCACATTTTTTCAAGATGAAACATTTCAAATTTTTCTCTCTAGTTTGAGAATGCCTGCATGCTTGTCATTTATTTTAATGTTTTACCCCAGTATTTTCTCTATACTTAATGTGCCATGTTTCTTTTTGTTATGCAATTTATTTATTTAATTGTTTGTCGTTTGAATTGTTATTGCAAAATTTGAACTGTTGCTGTTTGTGAACTCTAAGTGTGAACGTTTTATTATTTATTACTTTTATTTAATAAAAACAGAACAACAATTTAAAATTGCTTTGATAAAATAATAATATTAAATGAAAATTATTGTTGATTAAATTATCAAATTAAAAGTAAATAATTCAATTTAAAAAAACTTTAAATAATAAATAAAGAAAATAATTTATCTGGGGGTATGGATGTAAAATGGTCAAGCATTTGGGAGAGCCATAAAAAAATACAATATGAATATGAATGTGAAAATACGATAAAAATAGAATGAAAGTTCCGTTAGTTTTTTTTATTAGATTTTTGTATACATGTGTTTTTTAGAGGTAGTTTGGGTGCGAAATTCGATTAAAGGCAGGCACTTTCTAGCCTTCGGAAAAATAGGTATTTCTTTCAATGGGCTAACAAAGAAGACATGTTAATTAAATATTTAATAGTTTAGGATTACAAAAAATTGGAATGTAAAAGTAAGACATAATTGTTGATTGGAAACTAAAATGAATTTAAATTCTTACTGGCATGATTTAAAGATTTTTTCTACTCAATGTTGTAGCGGTCATTCACTCGTGATCTGGGCTGATATGTTAAATTTTAGGGCTCGAACAGTTATATAAACCTGTTAGACGCAGTTTTGGTGCGCTTGATGAAGCATCAACTAGACCAAAGAGCCTCATTCTAACACGATAATGCTCAAATACATATGTCGCAGGCCTGTTGTGAGTGGCTTTATTTAAAGCTAAAACAAAAATTTATTTTAAATTTTATTGGAAAATTTATGGAAATTTTCTGATCTTCGGCTAAGCCCGTGTGAAAACATTTTTCTATTGATTACAAGTTTTGTAATTGGATGTTTTCGAAAAATGAATAAGTTATGTATTTTCCATTTTACACTCGGACTATTTGCATTGCCCTGAAAATGTGCAATCATTAAATTTCAATATAAAAAAAACTTTATCGTTTTCATACACGCAATTTGAGCTGCCTGGTTGAGAACTTAAGCACTGGCCTTAATTGCTTTAGCATTGCACTTTTTCGCTCAGTGCATTGCATTTATGCCTTCAAAATAATGTGCTTTAATAATGGCCATTGTTTCAAGGTTTTGTTTGTCACCATGCGTTGTGTGAATGTATTTGTGTGCTTGGGGTCTAAGATCGGTCAAGTGGCAAACAAAAAATGGAAACAAAGAGGTAAAAAGGTAAAAAGGGCAAGTGCCCATAAAAATACACATTTAATTGACTCGTTTGGCACATATTAGGGCCAAATTTAAGTTGCGAAGCAGACACAAAAAGCACGCATTTAATATATATATTTTGACTCCAATTTTATGAGCTATTGAAGAAAATGAAAATGCAAGAGTCAAATCCAAAAGCAAACCAAAAGACAACTTTGTATGCAGTCGACGGAGTCAAATTAGTTATGCATTTTCGCTAGGTGGCTTGAAATTTGGTTAAACCGAATAAAAATTCATTCATTTTATGCCCAGCTCACACACCTGTGTGTGTGTGTGTGTGTGTGTGTAGCTCTAACATAGGTAAACAATAAACAAAAAGCAAAAAGAAAGCGCACGTCGCAGCAGCAGCGACCCAAGCAGCTCTGTCAAAAACAAGTCAGAGCGCTCGAGTCGCGAGTGCTCGACTATAAACTGCCCTTTTCCGAAATTGATATAAACTAATAAATAAAATAATAAACGATAACCTATATTCCAAATTTAGCCTATATACACTTAAAAATTAAATATTTCGAAATGATATGATAAACTAGCTAAAATGTTTGTTTGTGTGAAATCTTAAGAAACAAATGTTTATCATTTGTAAACAAATAAACACTCTGAAATTATATATATTCTTATAATGTTGCAAAAAAGAATAAACTTTGTGTTTTAAAAATATACTTTTTGAATATTAAGGCAAAGGCAAAAGACAACGTCGCAGTTGTCCCTGCCTTATATTTATATTGGCTATTTAAATACCTAATAATATATATCTATTAAACAATAGCCAAGTCCTCAGTTAGAGATGGGCTTGTTGTCATGATCGACGCGTATGATTGTTTATTTCTTTTATACAAAATTAAATGAGTATACAAAGACTGCCTTCTGGCTTTCGATTCTGCTGTTGTTGTTTGTTTGTGTTTGAATTAATATTTTCACTTTCATTGCGAACGCGTGAAATTTGCAAAGAGTTTAACGGCTGCGTGTGAATTTGATGAAATGATTATGCGACTTGGCTTAGGCAGAGTCTAGAAAAGACATTAATAAAGTCGACAAACAAACAAGCTGTCTCTGAGTCGACTTACGATTAAGTCTCTAAAGTCTGCGAAAGTGAAACTCCATTCGAGTCGCCCTGATATTGATCAAAGAATGTAGGTAGCGTTTATTATATATTGTTGGTATGATTATTAAAACATTTCTAACTAATGGGTATTTCCATTCATTTTTAATGAGAACTCTTCTAGAGAACATATTTTAGGTTACCGTTTTCAGTTGGTGAGTGGGATTCGTTCGAATTTGAGGAGACGGATCGAGTAAATTTAACTTTTGCTTTCTATGGAGTCGGTTCATAAATTTGCGAAAAATATGTTTAAGAAACAAACCAAAAAAAAAGGAAATATAAATAAATACTTTGCCTAAATGTTAAACTAACAAAAAAAAAAAAAAATACAAAACAATATCTATGATAAGTATGAAGTGGCCATATCGTAAATCTTTGTCTTTGTTACCGTGCCATCATTTACGTGTTATTGTTTTTTTTTTTTTATTTTTTTTACTTTTTTGTTTTTGCTAAGCCGGTCACTTTCACTGGCAAATGGCATTGCGAGACGAGCCAAATTGCGAATTGCCAAGTGAATTGGCTGAAAGGTATTCAAGGAATGCCAGCCCAGTGCATTTATTGAACGTTAAACGATCAACATTCTGCGAATCTATGATTTACATTTATATATGCAAATCAAATTGAAATCGAAAATAATCAAAAATACGCCGACCGATTGGCAAAGTCAATTTGATTCCGGGCATGCCCAAGCGAAGCGACTTTCATTCACCTGCCGCACACCTGCTTTTAGTTGTTGCCTCACTTGTTGTTGTGGTTGATGTTGCTGTTGTTAAATTTTTCTTATATTGTTGATGGCTTGGTTGGTTTGGTTTGGGTCTGCACTGGGTCTTGGTTTTTCTTGGTCTTGTTGCCGTTTGGCTATTTCGCTTCCATTTCTTTGGCTCGCACTTGGTGACCCAATTTCAGAGACGCATGCGTTTCGTTTGCTGTCGATTTTGTCCTAAACTGGTTTTACTTTTGGTTTGGTTTTGGGCCGCATTGATTGGCGGCTTTTGCGGCCAACTGTTTACTGTTAACTGTTAACTGTTAATGCTTTTGCTGTTGTTGTTGTGTTTCTCTCGGCAACATTTTCGAATTTCGATTTGAAAGCCAAAGAAGCGCTGCCATCGCCATCGTCATCGTGCAACTGTAAAAAGCAAGTTTGCAGCTTTTGAACAGCATTCAGAGTTGCATAACCCAGCCAAGCACCCGACACGAATCCCAGACGAACTCCAACGAACTCAGGGACCCAGCCTTAGTCCCTAGTCGGGAGGCTGGACAGTAGGCCGATACCATCTGTCGGCTCACATTCCATCAATGTCGGTCAACATAGATCACTTTTTTTTTAGGCAATCATCGCCCAACATACTCAATATTTTGTCAGTGCTTATAGCACCCTCTAAAGCATATGTAAAGCAACCTTCACTCGGCAATAAAACCGCTCTGTATTTCATAAATTCACTGTAAAACTAATTATTTATTATTCCCTAAGAAATACAAGATTTTTGTTGTGACTTAAAATACTAATGTTCAATAATAAATGTAGTAATGAAAAATCTGATTTTGAACGGAAATAGAAAAATCGTAGACACCAACTAAGCTGTAACATTGAATTTAATTACTTTTTTCTAAATGTTACAAGAACATTTAAGCTTTTTACAAATTATTTTTTTAATATCATGAATTATTTCTAAAAATTAGTTTAAAAAACCTTTTATATTTTTTTATTTGATTTTTGTTTTATATGCTATAATTAGTAATACCAGAGATATTAGTTTATATATTCTAAAATTAATGTAGTGTTTTTTGAGATTGCATATATATGTACAAAAATGCATTCTTGACTTCTGTATGCATCCGTTTGGTTGGAATTTGGATGAAAAAAAGATTTTATTTACAAATATTAATTTACATTTAAATTTAGTTAATTGCTTGCCATGAATCGATTGATATGTCAACATTTTGCGTTGACTTCCTGATTAGACAATAACAAAAACAGCAACTGCATAATAAATGAATTTAAGCGGCCAGTTAATAAAGTACATTGATTTGTTGCTTATTACAGTTTGTATTTTGGAATTTGGAGCTTGTCAGTTATTTTTTGCTGTTGGTTTTGCTTTTGCTTACCATTATTTTCACTGGTGCTGCAGGATAAACTTGAATTTGACTGGTTTTTGGCACTTGTTGCAACTTGTTTTCCAAATGTCTGCATATTTGGGCTGCAATAACGATTTTTTCGTTTCGTTTTTCTTCGTTTCTGTCTGCATTTGATAAATTGCTATAATCACAAACACTCGTCGACCAGTCTACAAATAACTTATTTAAGCCTCAATGCCAGAAATAAAACCGAATTTTCGGCGATTTCTAGTTTTGCGGAAACCCAGGCGTATTTGTCAACAAGAGCCGGGGTGTGTTTATTTGTGTGTATAAAGGTGTGGCTGGGCAAGTATTATGCATTTGCCTCGTAAGCCACAAGTATTTTGAGCATTTGAATAAAAAATGAGACTATAGGTTCTCGTATGTACAGCGCAGTTTGCTTTATTTTACCGATAACTGCCTCCCCTTCTCGATGACCAGTTAATTCAAATTTCCGATAATAATAAGAGCCATAATTTTAAAGGCAGAATCTCCTAATTAACACATAAAATGCTTAATATTGATGAACTGCCCCAATATCGGATAAGAAGCATCCAAGTTATGGTCAAAAATATATTCTCAGATTGATCTAATTTCTAGCATTCATTTTCTGTAAGCATAAAATGCAAGCGCATGCGTGAGAAAGAGATGGCATGATATTTGATGCTAGTGTCAATTTGTGTATATTCTGAATAACCCCGTTACGTACGAATTCGTGTAAGTATATATATGCATTTGTATATAACCAACCAATTAGGAATCAATTCGGGTTTGCGAATAAAAATATGCACTGCATTTGTTTTTTTTTTACTTGTCAGTGCCTTGCTATAACAAATCTTGCCTTTTTTGCAAAGCCCTTAAAGTAAAATTTATAAATAGTCGAGATCACTCGACTACAACATTCTTACTTTTCTTTTGTTGGCTTATTGTATTGAAAACACTGAAGTGGATATACCTTTTTTGCTTATGTGTGTCGATTTCTTAAATTTGTGGAGATCAGTTCTCTCTGCTTGACATGGCTAAAATTGCAATATTTGATAGTACATACTTAGCTTACAATGAGGCCAATTCTGTCGCAAGAAAACCGTGATGCATGGCAATTGCGACATTTTTTGAGCATCCGTCTGTATATGTGTGTGTTTATCTGAGTCGCAGGTAAGATTAAATATCGTCAATATGCTATTAGTTACGGCGACTTAAGAAGGTTCCTAAAGCGTATAACATACTTAACTAGCTGAGTTGACGTTTTCTAGATTTCAGTTCGATTTTTTCCGGTGTATACGAATTGGAATATGCAATATGAATTCAAATCCCAAACAAATACAAACCCTCCTCAATGATACTCACTTAAAATGCATGCGATGATATCGCCTCTCTATAAGTTATGTTAACACGCATGTTAACGAATTCCTCCAGCAAAAGCTGTTGCCGCTGTCAACATTAACAAAATCAATGAGAGAATTTATCACTAACTGCCATGGCCATGGAGAGCGATTTATGCAGGCAATTGTCGCAGCTTTTGCTCCTCTCCACACCTTAACAACAACTCAAACGGCATTTTTATTACGTCAGCGACGTCCACAACGAAGACAACGATGACTATGACGACTAAAAGGGAAAGTCCAAAGTGTCGCTGGCTCGCTCGGTCGGCTCCCTCTTCGCCGGCGACTTCATCTTCATCTTCGTTTTCGTGTTCGCCTTCGTCTTCGTCTTTAGCGGCCCTCAACAAAATGCTATTCACTTTCTTGGCCAATACTTTCTTGTTGTATCAATCTGCGCGTTGGTTTTTGTTGTTGTTGTTGCTCTTGCTGTTGTTGCTATGTGTGTAGCTTCCGCTTTTGCAGACTGTTGGCTGATTTACCCGTTTTACCTGCTAGTTGCACATAATATATGTATCTCTTTTTAAGTGCACTCAAAATCAGCAGGTGCTATGATGAGTGTCAAGCCAAAAGATTTAATCTAAAATTATAAATATACCGCAATGGGTTATATAATATGAAATTTATGCTCAGATAAATATTAAGCATAAATTTGTAAAATAACTCACCTTATAATAGTTCATCTACTAATTATGTCCCTAATTTCGGGATCGGGTTTTCTAAAATTTGGGAAAAAATATGACTGATTTCCAAGTTGTGTACAAAATTCTTAAATCACCTTTTTCGTTCCTTAATATATTGCAATTTCCGTCTAAGTTTAATAAGTTTAGAAATTGTTTATAAAAACCTAAAAAATATGAAGGTATACATAAATTCCGGGCAAATAACTTGCTTGCATGTCAATTTTCGTATATTTTTATATGTATATTTGCATATATATTACATGTTCAATTCCTCAAGTCACAATTTATCAGGTTTAAAAATTTAACTGTTTTATAGCTTCGCCCCACTCCAAAATTTTTTATAATGCACTTATTGCCCAAGGACGTTGAAATACATACTTTTTTTGTGGCACACTTAATAACTGAATGTAATGTTAATAAAATGAATATATAGGCACTTCAATAAAGTTGTGGCAAACACACGCATTGCAGACATTGTGAAAAGAATCAAATTTAATTCAAATTCAAAGCAAACTCGAATAGAGTAATCAATATCTAATGCCAAAGATTGCAATAGCTTGACAGGCTAGTCAATCAAAAGTGCGCCAAGTCAAAATTACATCAGTCAGCGCACTTTTCAGCTACTTGAAATTTGTTAACGTCTTTTTATATTTGGTATTTGTTCGTTGTATTATTTTTTTCGTTTCATTATTTGTTGTTGTATGCGCGTGTTTCAATTACAAGATTTTGCACATTTCAATTGCTTTGTGGCAACTCGGTTCCATCTTCAAACGCAATCGAGCACAGGCCGCTCCAAAATCCTCAAGACTATTTCGTGGGAGCGCCCCGAGGCCCAAACAAAAATATTTCAAATTCGATAACTTATATATGTATGTATGTGTATTTATGAACACCTGTTGATTTGTTGGGCGATCTTTTTTTTGTGTGTTGACTATAAATTTACATTTCACGCATCGCATAACAAGTGTTTTCATAAATTTGCGCATAGTTTTTTTTTTTGATGTTGCAGTAATTGCAGAAATTGCTAACGCGCAAATTGAGCAGTAATTTGTTTAATCAACACCTTTTAGGGCTTTTAACTTTTGATGACTCAGCTGAAGTTAAAAAAAGCGCCACAAGGGTAATCTTTAGTCTATCCCCGCCTTACCTAAATCCTTATGCATTTTGGCCTTAATTTTTCAAATAAGCCAGGGCAGATTCCAAACCTAATTTAACAGCTAACAATTATTTGTTTTTTAACTTAAGCCTTGAGGGGTAATTAATGAATGTTTTCTTTTTAAGATGTCCGCTCTCGCTATGGCGCTATAAAGCTATAATTTTTACAATTATAAAAAATAATACCATAACGTTAAATCTCTTACCTTGATAAACATTAACATTTCAATTTACAGACCAGTAAAAGACTTAAACTATCATAAACTACAATAAAATCCATGCAAAAGCGATTTCATTTTACACTAAAAAATGTTATTCTTGTTTAAAATTCAAATGTAAGAATTTTAACATATTCACAGAGTAAGCATAAAGAAATAAAACATTAAAGATATTGTTTCGTACTTGGAACGATTTCAGAAATGTTTAGATATGCATTAGTTGGGATATTACCTGAAATCTGTCTCTCCGACTATATATATTAATATTATAAACTGAAATCAGTCAAAGACCTCTGCTCACAAGTGGCAGCCAAGTGCGACGAATGATTTTCTTCCTATTTGCGCAGCACGCAATGGCAGCAGAAAACTAAAGCCATTTCAACTAACAAGATTTTAAGTTATTGCAAGTTAGTTGTTGTTGCAATTTAGAATTGACTATAAGTTTAGGAAAAGAAAGATAATGGCTTATTATCGTTTGTTAAAAACCTTTCCATGAAATTGATGTACCATAGTCTGCTATTTGGTTGGTAGACAGCCAGGTTATTTGGTCATTGGACAGTGGCCATAAAAACAATTTAAAAATTTATAAATCATTCAACGTAGTTTGCGGACGAAAAAATAGCCACGATTAAATGCATTTTTGCACGTTTCTTAACCTGAAAATGAATACCAATAAAGAAAGAAGAGAAAAAAGTGAAATTAATTTTGATTTTTGTTTTTGATTTTGTGTAGAAGAAGTAGCCAAACACTTGTTGCGGACTTTTACACTTGTATTATTTTCACGCACATATTGAAACTGAAACTTTTCACGAGCTGAATTTAATTGGCTTTATAATAGTGATGGGTTGGTTTTATAACAGTCAATCAGTCAAGTTTGATCGCCATTGCCAGGCGCTTTCTACTTCAAATACTGATATATATATATATAAATACATATATATATATTTATATATATTTATATATATATCTTGTATTTATGACACATATGTTTGTCCACTCTTACTTAATACAAAAGTGGGTCATTGTAAGCCCAATGTGAACAAGATCTTTTCAATGAACACCAAAGCGAGGGATGGTCAAAATTTATGCGTAAATTCATATATGTATATTTATTTTTATGAAACGACAACCACCATCAATGAAAAGTCTTCATCACACCCAACCAGTTGGATCAGTTGCGGTAACTTGGGCGTCGTGTTCGTCTTCACGTGCCTCAAAGACCATTAATTAAGACCGTTTATGAGATGCTGAGCTTCTCTTTCAGACCAACCGTTGTGTTGCCAATAGCGTTAAACTTTATTGCCTCTTGATTGGAACCATTTGGGCTGCAGGATCTGTACACTCGTAAAAAAAAATCACACTGATTTTATTCATATTAAAGAAAGTAAATCGCTTAAATTACAATTTAAGCATAAGATTGAATGTTATCCATTTCATAATTACAGCGTGGATTTTTCTATAGCTATTATTTCTAAGAACATCAAAAAAAGAGTTCGATTTCAAAGGGCCATTTTCAAAAATGCATAAGGTCTTCTTTTTTTTAAGTGTGGACATCTGGGTCAATATGCATGAGATTTGGTTGTCTGCGATTGTATTGATGCGTAATAACCACGCCCAACACCATCACACCACACCACATCTCATCTCGACGCATCACATAACCTAACACAAATATTTGCAGCTCAATTGGCTTTGGCTGTAGAAGTTGCCTCCATTTGGCAGCAGTAGCTTAGCGCTCTCTCTCTGTTGACAGTTGCTAACATAAAATTTACATGTTAACTTGCTTACATGCGCACCACTTTTATTGACTGACGTACGAACTGTCAAATACACAATACTCTATACACTATGCACACATATGTACATTATAGCCACATAAATTTGCATATACATATGAATATATATTTAGAGCCATGTACAAATGCCAAATAGCAAATTGCACAATTGCACACAAGGGAAGCAAAGAAGACACAACCACAAAGTGTGAAGAAACATATTATTTATTTAATGCGGACTAAAAACACTCCACTTATTTTAAATAGTTTCTTAAGATACTAAATTAAAATTGAATACATAAAACTTACTGGATAATAAATAAATATATTTTAGAATATATCAACTACATTACAAAATAAGTTTCTAATGTTTTGTTGCAAGCAATGCACATGGATAAAAAAGAAGTCATTGCAATTATGTTAATTTTATATAAAATGGTTTAATATAAAAAAATGAAAACAATAATATAGCTGTTTAGAAAAAATATATATATCGACAAAGTCCGAATATGAAATGTCTGCTCAAATTATTTATTAAACAAATATTAAATACACATCACGAGTGGCTGGTTTTACTGTTTTTGGAAAAAGGGCCGGTACTCAGAAAACTTAAAGGGCAGGTACAAATTGGTTAGCTCTTCAAAATGTATAAATGAGACGAAAATATTTAAAATAAAATATTATAATTATTCTTTCTTTTATTGAATTTAAATTAAAATATTTCATTTTAATATAAACATTTTCAGGACAATTTGTAGTACGCACTATTCGAAAGCTATCCATAGAAAGAAAATAATTCTCATTTAAAAAAAGAGCAAAGTATTTGCAGTACTATCTACTTGGTCAAAAAATGTATAAAAGAATATATTTCATTCTTCGTGCATGTTGTACAACTATTCACCAACATACCCAGCCTGCCACGTGGCAGTTGCACTTTGTTGTGTGCGGCAACAAGCAGATTTGCTGGCATGCTTCAAATTGGCGACAAGGTCAAATGTCGATGCGTAGGTGCTAACAAATAGCCTTCAATTTGTTGGCAATTTGCCGCTGTAATTTTTATGTTATAAATCTTGTTGACTAATTTAACTGTAAAAAAACACATGCTGCTTTTGTTTCCAATTGCTTTGGGGCAGCAAACAAAAACTCGTTAGTGTTGCTGCCAGCAATTGAAAGTTGTTAAGTGACTCAAAAACCGTTTTCGGTATTTCGTTTTCGTACGTAATTACATTGAGTTAACTATGATATTAGGAGCTATGACCGTTTATCCAAGAGCTGCAATTTTCACACTTTATTATTAATTACAGCATTTATGGAAAATTCGCTAATCACACAGTTCTTAATCGTGTTTTTTTTTTTTATTTCTTTTTTTAACTCATAGAAAAACTCACACAGCTGCAGTCACAGCTCGCAGTACTCAGGCTGCTTAGCCTCAAGTATACGCAAACACAGCTCCGTTCACACACAGCAGCCCGCCGGGCCAGTGAGAGAAATCCAAATTGATCCCTACATAATCCTCGACGACGAGCTTAAGTACTTTTACGACGATGTGAGAGATGTAAGTCCACTTATATATATTTTTATAGCTAAAAGAATGTTGGCAAATATGCAAAATTTTTAATAAACTAAAAATACTATTTTTTATAGGAATAGGAAAATTAAATCAAACTTAATGAACACGTCCAATTAAAGTATAGAAAAATCAATTGTTTGCTACTAATCCTAAAGTTTTAATTGTCAACATTGAATACATACCATAAAAATCACAAAATATTTATATATAAAAAAAAAATAATAAAGATTCAAAGTGCTATGTTCATTGGTTATTCGGAAATTCACTAATCGATGTTCGAAAATGGACACCTCATAAAAATAGAGAATTCTTCTACCATTTACGACCAACTGCAACAATAATAGTTGTTTGTTTTTGAGCCTCTAAATCATTATGATAGAATTCAAAATAGAAACCAATGATTGTTTTTCTATTATCACATTATTATTTTTCATTTATGTTATTGTAAGCAATCAAACTTATTACGTCACAATGGCTTCAGTTTCTTTTCCATATTTAACTTAATTAGCATTTGAGACATATTTAGATACCCTCTAGTTTCGGATACGCATTGGAATATGCATCTATTTTCTCATTCTTCAATATAGATAATTATAAATATAGATTATATGGATATAGAAGTTAACAGATTTGTGAAATTAGCATATGTCCACTTTCCACTCTCAACTTAATATTTTTAAATATCAATCCAAATATCCACATTGAATCCACAATGTGAAAGGGTATTTAGAAAATTCTTAAATTGTGTGATAATAGTCTCGGCAGCCACATACATTAATAATTAACTGTTACAGAAAAATATATAGAAAAAATATTAATAGTTCACAAATATTTGTTAATTTTTGGTTAAAACAAACATAGAGAACGGAATCCTTCATTGTTTTATCTCCATAGCTGCTGCAGTCGGGAACATCACAGCCAGAACTGGACACCATCGCATGCTACTACTTTGATGGACAGGGCAAGGCGCTGCGTCCCATGGTGACCCTTCTGATGGCAAAGGCGTTAAACTATCATCTGAACAACGAATCACAGTAAGCTGGGTTGGGTGGGTTGAAGACGGAGTGCAATTAACAGGCCTTTGCGAAATGTGCAAACATCTTGCTATGCGAAAAGCAATTAAACCCAAATTATAACCACATACTACATACACATGATTAAGAAATGATATTTACCCATCGCCTATCGCCTATCGCCTTGACAGCCAATTAGTACACAAACAACGACAGATAGCCCTCTTCTCCGAGATGGTCCACTCGGCCAGCCTAGTCCACGACGATGTCATCGACCAGTCAGACTTTCGACGCGGCAAGCCCAGCGTAAATGCTCTATGGAACCACAAAAAGGTAAGCGCGTTTTGAATAA
Source organism: Drosophila demipolita (assembly GCA_035042405.1). Classification (NCBI taxonomy): domain Eukaryota; kingdom Metazoa; phylum Arthropoda; class Insecta; order Diptera; family Drosophilidae; genus Drosophila; species Drosophila demipolita. The sequence goes on along the minus strand of JAWNLI010000489.1, from coordinate 1,286,774 downwards.
CAGATTATTTAGGTATGGTCAACTATATGATCATATATATATATATAAATAGTTATATATGTTTATCTTATTATCAAGTTGAATTAATGTCGCCGAAGATCATCAGAAGCGCAAGACAACATTATTTCACGCATCTGCGACATTATATTGCATATTCGAAGTGAAGATTTTGTCATAAAGTTGCTTCATTTAAGCTGTATTTGAGTGAAGGCCTTTTAAAAATAGACTGGGTTTTCCGTTAACATTTTTACATTTTTCCATGCGACTTTCTTAAGTTATTTTCAATCGTCATCTTGACAAGCGAACACAAAAGCGTTTTGTGTTTTGATGATTTCGGTGTGTAGGTTTAGTTGCTCAACAAATTGATATTATTTTTTTGGAAATATTTAACTGTGAATAACGATATTCGTCATTGTGTTTACAGGTTACAATGGCTGGTGATTACATTCTATCGATTGCCTCGATAATGATATCGCGATTGCGCAGCGATGACGTGACGATCGTGTTGAGTCAGGTAAGCTTAATCAATTGCTTTTAATATAGGTTGAAATAATACATTAAAATACTTAAATAAGCGTATTTAAATAGTACAAATAGTGAATGTTATTGCAAGTTGTTTTAAATGAATCCCAATCAATACTTTAAATTACTTTACTACTTACACCGAAAAGTCGTCAGAAGCAATAATTTTTGCATTTCATGACGAAAAAGTGAGGCACATTTGAAATATGCAGAGTATATGCGTAGTCTATATATTTTTTTCTATTTTATAAGTATATTTTTGTTATGAAATGTGCGAGAAGGCATTTCCGACCACAAAAGTAAATACGATCACTTAGGAGATAATGATTTAATTTCGAATATATTCGTCAAATGTCTTAGTTTATAAAAATATCTGTTATAAATTTACTCTGGTATGTCAGCGACAATTATTCAAATCAAAATAATTTATTAAAAAGAAACACAATTTCGGTTTTAATAATAATAATTTATTTACAACATTCTGCGAGGCTATGTTTATTTTCGCATGCTTAAAATATCAAATTTAAATGAACAGTTCTCCCAAGTATCAGCTATGTAAGTATTTAATGTTCCTCTACTTTTTTAAGTTATTTTTAAATCAAACACCAACAGTGGCTATATGTTTGTTTAAAAGCGAATCTTCCGACTAGAACTTAGCACAAAAAGTTTCGGACTTGTGCGCTGTCTCCGGGTGAATAAATACAAACTCAATGTCAAATTTCACACGCACGTTGGCTGAACAAAACAAAAAAAGTCTGCTCGAAATGTAAGCAATTGTTAATTTGAGAAATGTCCAGAACCGCTTTGTACTCAGGGGAAAAACCTGTTGCGTTAACGACAGCAAATGACGTGGCTTTTTGGGTTGAACTTCCTGGAACCCTGAAATAGTTCACTGCAAAGGCGAAGGACATCTGATCGCAAAATGTATGCCAGTTTGTTTCGCCTTTACAAAATTCCAAAAGAATCGCTTTGACTAAGGAAGCACAAAACATATTTCGAAGCTTCGTGCGGCTTCTATAAACTTTAAATTAGTCATCTGACAATTTCACTTTCTGTTGCGAGAGTGATCTTGAAGCTGGCCTCTTTCAGCCATCTCGTCTCGATCTATTGTTATTTACACAATCGAGCTAATGGCCAAAGCAAACCCCAGATCTGCTAACACTTTAACGAGCCATCTTTGGCATCTATTGAAGTTGCTAAGCCCAATACCCATTAAATGGGCAGAAAAGTGTATAACAAACTAGGGAAGACGGAAGAATAATATGTACATAGGTTATACCTGAACTCAACTAAGAAATACCGAGTACCGAATCATACCATCATAAATGGTACAAGTCTTCGATATTCATACTTAAGAATATGTGTACAGTGGATTTATATTAATATTTGGTACTTCTAGCTAGCTGTGAGTTATCGATAAAATTAAACTATTTTGATCTGCGCGAGGTATACGAAAAATAATATACAAAAAAAAGAAATGAAATATTTAATTTATACAGTAAAAAATACTTTCTTCTGCCTTTTGCGTACGTTTAAAAAAAAATACGATTTATCACTTTTTTAATTAATACAGGGTATACAACTAATCTAATATGTAACTTTCTTAAGCTTGAAAATGTTTTAGTGAAGTCGAAAATTATATATAAATTTACAAAACTTATTATACATTTTTACAATACTAACAATCTTTTCGGCTTTTTAATTTGTATAAATCAAACAGATTAGTTATATTTTAAAATGTAAGTAACATTTTGTCAAATCAAATAGTGACCTACCGTACATGTACAGAATTGATAAAAACAAGATTACAACAATACGTAAAACAAATCCATCTCATATGTCTTATACTGAAAGTAGTTTTGTATTTTTTATAAATTTGTTATTGTTATATCCAAGCCTTAAATTTATCCCCTGATTCGCACTTCGTCGTATCTGTGAAACACTTTTGTATTTGATATGCAAAACACGTGTCAAAATAATTTCAACGAGCTTATAGACGCTGTTTGCATTAAAATATTGACAGAACGTTCATCAGCATCAAATGGGAATTTTTTTGGTTCTTCTATATTGTTATTGTGGGTTAAACCAGGCGGTTAAAGTTTTAATTGTTCTGTTGGCACTATTGTACAAATGGCAAATTATAATTTAAATAAATCGCATTTGCGAAAATATATAATCCAGATGAAGCTTCAATACTCCCTGTATATATACAAATTTTATTTGTTTTTATTCCATTTGCATAAGAAAACTCCATTTGAAATATAGTTTTAAAATAAATTTTTTTATTTTTGTATATCGATCTTTTAATTTCAACCCATTAAAATTCTTTGTGATCAATTTTGTGACTAGATTTTTTAATTGGTGCAGATGTGATTTATATGAATTTGAACTTATCGCACTGTGTTATTGATTCTGTCGCTGATATAGACGAATATACGTTTATTCCAATGTTCGAGCATCAAAATCAGAGTATAAAAATAAAGTTATTAATTTATTTGTAAAACTTCGATGCATTTAATAGCTTCCCCGAAAAAATGCGTTCCAAAATCAGAGCTATCGTTTGAATACCTTGTATTTATTAAATATTTATTAATAAAAAATAAATAAAACCGGTCAATTGCACTGGAATTGCCACATTTTTTGGTCAACAATGTTATGACAAAAATGTGCTCCCATTTTGACAGATAAATGAAAAATGCTTTTGGCATCGTCAGCGGCTTAAAAGACTTCAATAAACTGCAATTTGTTGCTCTTCTCGTTTTGCTGCTCGGTGGGTTTATGATATTTTGTTGTTGCTGTTGTTGTTGTTGTTTTTTGTAGTTGTTGATCGTACGCAATAGTCGCAGTTATTTTGGACGCATGTGTAATTTAATTAACATTGAAAATCAATATGTTTTTTTTTTGCTTCTAAGGCGTAAAAACAACTTCAACTAACGCCTTTTAAACAAACCAACTCACTGGGATTTGGCCAAAAATATAGTTGTGACCGTATCGGTGTCTGAGCTGTGACTCTGGCTCTCACCTTGGGCTCCTTAAGCTACAACTGACAACGGACAAACGACAACTACCACTACCGTATATTTGTTATACTATAGACGGCCAAAAAAGACTAATTTGACTAGTTTGTTTGCTCAACATTTTGACAACTACCTGCGAAAATGTCAGAATGAATCAATGAATGGAAATACTTATGTGAGCAGCACCAACTATGAGCAAAACCCACATATTTTATGCAAACATCAAAAGCATCCAGCCACGACGCATTTTTGTAAAGTAATGTTTCCAAGCCATGAATAACAAATAAAAATTTGGACGTTTCTGGGAAACGTTCCTTCCAATTTGGTAAACTCTAGCTCTTATCGATTTACACTTATCGGTCTTATCGATTTTCCAGCCGGGTGCATTGAAATTCTTAAACGTTTCACGTTTCGTGCATCGCCTGAAAAATACCTTAAATTTGAAAATGAACTTGAGCAGACCCATTGTTAGTTTTATTAAATAATTTTTGGTAAATAAAGAAATGTGGTTTTTAGCTTTGGAAATCACTTGGGATTGGAAATATCAGAAGAAGAAAACTCTGTGGAAAATATAAAAAAAAAGTGACGGACTTCTGCTCATAGGCGGTTTGTGACGCGGAACAAGAATAAAAATATCGTATATAAGTGGTATTATCCATCCTGCTAAATGTTAAACTCTCAATGAAATTTTATTTACCCAAATTTTTGGCACAACTTTGTTTGCCGTAATCATTTGAATTGCAAGACATGCGGAAGTTGTCCGAATGTTGATCATTATACATATGTATATTTATGCTTATCGTATATTGCAAAACTGGGCGTGCTACATCAAACAATTTAATATTTCTTTAAAAAAATATTATATCTGTTGTTAGAGTTTCATAATTTTCGATGTTCAAAGCTCAAAAAGTTCTGTTTCTTTACATGTTCCAAATCACTTTGATTTGGGGAGCAAATATTTTTGTTCACAGCAAAAAAAATTATTAAAATATATCCACTAAATTAAACATGGTGGTTAAGGGCGGAAAGAAAAATTGGGAATATATATTCTATATAAATGTATATATATATATATATATATAAGTTTATTATAATCATTAGAAACTTCTAAAGATTTCTTTTTATTACAACCCCAAAATAAGCTTAATTCTTTAATAAAATGACATAAATTACGCTTTCGACTGATGAAGATTTTCTTAAATCATAAACATAACAATCAATTCTTTACTTTTTTCTTTTTCAGATCTTAACCGATTTAGTTCAAGGGGAATTCATGCAGCTCGGCTCAAGGGAAACGGAGAACGAGCGTTTTGCACACTATCTAACAAAGACATACAGGAAGACCGCTTCGCTGATTGCGAATGCGCTGAAGGCGGTAAGTTGGGCGGACATTAAAAATGCAATTTGAATTGCAATTGCACATTTAAATGCAATTATTTGCTTGCATTTGGATTTGCACGAATGCGTTTTGTCATTGTGCCCATTCGGACAGGTGATTGGCCAGCAATTGACTTTGAAATCTTTTTGTTTTCATTTGGAATTTCGCAGACCGCCGTCATCGCCCAGGCCGATGATAATGTCGCCGAAGTGGCCTTCCAATATGGACGCAACATTGGGCTGGCCTTTCAGCTGGTGGATGATATGCTGGACTTCGTCTCCTCCACTGAGCAAATGGGCAAGCCAACTGCAGCCGACCTAAAGCTTGGCTTGGCCACAGCGCCGGTTCTGTTTGCATGTGAAAAGGTGAGCCACGAAATTACTTCCTTATTGCTCCAACAAGCACATTTCTACACTAAAAAAAATAACATTCAGAAAGAATTTTTTTTAAAAATCATGGCGCATTTTTCGTAAATTTAAAAAAAAATAGAGAGTTGAGTAAATTTTGCTAAATTTTTAAATAAAAGCCTAAAGCGAAAAAAAACTCTCTAGTTTCATTGAAGCAAGATTTTTTTCTAAGTGTATAAATATGCGCATTTAGCGATCAATGTTTATAGAAGTAGCAGAATTTGTTATTTGTCCAGTTAGGTGTTTGCACTGACAGCTGTGTGCATTTCCCAATTGTGGTCATTTACAACATCGATCATGATGTTGATGATGATATCATTCTGCCTTTGGGTGTGCGCACCGCGTGCCATCAAATGCGATTCCATTTTACATCAGTTTATTATGCGGGGCGCGATAAGCGTGCGCGTGTAGTGCGTTTTAAGTTGCACTGTTGACTGCAACGCTCTCCCAAGTCGCCTAGGAGGTGTCTATATAAGTCACTCAAAAAAAAAAAATAGTCATATATGATCTGTAAGATGGCGATGACAATTTAACATCAATTTCTCGTTTCCATTCCACAGTATCCCGAGCTGAACCCCATGGTGATGCGTCGCTTTAGTGAGCCCGGCGACGTGGAGCGTGCCTTTGAGCTGGTACACAAGTCACATGGACTCGAGCAGACGCGTTTTCTGGCTAAGAAGCATTGCAACGAGGCGATACGTCTGGCTCAGGAGCTGAGTGAGTCTCCGTATCAAAAGGGTCTACAAGTTGTGGCCGATTTAGTCATCAACCGAATGAAATAGAAACAGCAATAAAATATAATAAATTAAAATTATACACATACTAATAAGTTAATGTTAATTAAGTCAGCAAATGAGTGCAACAAGGAAAAATTTGTAAAAAGAAAACTAGAAAATGGAAAAAAACAAGATTTATTATTTAGTTTCTAAGCATTTTTATTGACACTGTAAATAATTGCATAAAAAGTAAACAACACATTGAGAGAAATTAACGATAACTATGTACATTGTACATGTAAAACTTGAAAGGAATTTTTAATAAACTTTATATGCAATGTTTTTGAAATTTGTGAATGTATATAAATCGCAATGTAAGATCTAATTTGCGATGCCCAAGCTAATGCGAAAATTAAGAACAAATTGTACAAATTGAACCTATTCAGCTTAACTATAAGGAAGTAAAAAATTTATTGTATTTACTTACGGTCTTGTTTGATATTTGGATGATTGAAAATACAAAATACTAAAGACAAGCAGTGCTAAAATCTAAATTTGTTGTGTAAAAAAATATTTTTCACCAATATGATAAACTGACTTTTTAGCCCTAAAGACAAAACGTTAAAAATCAATAAGACAAATGATCATTAGTCAACGCAACAAACGATATTTAAATGTTATGAGCAGTGTTTAATAATTTAGAAAAATATTAATAATTTCCTTACTAAATTTGTGTGTGTTTTAAGGTATGCATTGGTGGTTTTATGGCCTCTGGATTCTTTTTGTCACCCATTTAAACATGTTCAAGCACAAATTTTCATAATATTTCTTTTGTTTATTTTTTGTTTCTTTAAATATAATTAAAGAGTTTGTGCATGATATGCGCAGCATACAAATATTATCACAAAACATTTGCTAGTTAAGTCCATAATGCAAATCAAAGAGAAAATATATATATATTTTTTAAGTTGTCCCAGTTTTAATTTAAAAATTATTTTAATCCCCATACACAATAAGTATAAATTCACAAAAAAAAAACCCAACAACAACATTTAAACTGCAATCTTCACTAAACACATTAGACACGAATGTTAAATGATTGTAAATACATTTAAGACTGGTTTGTAGGCAACCCTTTCGGGCTTCGGTGTAATTTTAGATAAGCCAAAGGCACCTTTACAGCCAGGTACAACGAAAACTACGCAAATAGATCAACTTGATATTCTAGCATGCAATTGACAATTGTGTTAAAAGTGTTATTGGTCTTCTGAATAAATGTGCAAATGTTGACAATGTTTTTTTTTTGATAATGATAATTATGTAACGATAATAATGATGAATAAATGCGATTTTTTGAGAACACAAAACAATGAATATCAATTGAATATTGAATTAAGAAAGAGCGTTGCAGTTGGAGAAGATCTGAAGGAGGATTGTAAGCGTAGGCGATAGTTGATATGACCTATATTTGACCCATGTAGAAGATTACCATTAAGCTGTCTTTCTTCTGTATATGCCAGGAATGAAAATTCTATAATCTTCTGTAAGCGGTCAGTGGATGATTTTTTTAAGATGCTGTAAGTAATCTACTCGACTAATATAATATATAAGAACAATTTAACAGCAATATATATTTTATATTTATAGAATCATCTGTGATTTCTCTCTCCGAAGACAAATATTCGTAGATAGCAACAAGTACACCTCCACCAATATAAGATTTCAGAATTTAAGATGTCGGGTCTTAACCATATTTCAGAAAAGGCAACGATATGAAACGGAAATTAAATACGAATTAAGTATAAATTTGACCTCTGGCATTTTGATAGCCAAGTAAGAAAGAGCTTATTAGTTTTATGTACTATCAGAAACAGCAATAAGTTTTTTTGAAGTTATAATAGAGAAAGGAATGGTTAAAGACATTCAATTTAGGCCACACAAACAATAAGCCACTGCAAGGCTCACCTTACATGGTTTCATATATTAATAAATGTACGTCGCTTCGGCTTCGGCTTCGCCTTCAACTGAGTCTTGTTTGCGTCCGACACACTTGCAACAGATTACAGTTTGGCAAACATCAACAAGTTAGTTAGGGCTGATTAATTAGGTTAACGTTGGCTGTGAAGTGGCGCACTCAATATTGCGCCCTAAAACACCATACTGCAATCCAATATTGATAGTTTTCTGAACTTTCCATTTTAATGCAAGCACACGAATCAGGTCAAACTGTGGCACAATTTAAGTAATGCAAATGCTCTGGCATAGCTATAAAATAAATCTGGTTGGAACGCAAAAGAAACGAAACCTCCCTGGAGCACTTCAGCCCAATTGCAGAGTGTAAAGGCAAACAAACGCGGAAAGTAAAGTGGCAGCCTGGCTAACTGAGCAAGTTACGCAAATGAACTGAAATCCTGGCCTGACTTAAAAAACAACTTCAAGGACAGAAGCGTGCCCCGCTCACCTGTGCACCTTGTGCAGCGCCCTAACCTAGACTATAAATAATTTTGTGGCTGGTGACGCTGCCTAGACAACCAAAGCGGTTGGGATGGGCCGGACGGAAAGTTGAGCCTAGCCGAACACACCCGTGCCAGGCACGGATCAGTGCGGCCAATTCGACGTCGACTGTGTGATTTAGAAGTCGAAGGTTTGGGTTTTTGCACAGAGGGACTGTTTCAGTAGCGCGTTATTTGCTGAACGTGGCGCTACTTCCGCTTTCCAGCCGCTCACTCGCCAAGCGATGACAACCAGTGATGAGATGGGTGCCTTCTGCCACGACCACATCCAACATCCGTTGATGTGGTGTGATGAGAAGAAGCGGCTGGTCGAGCGCAAGAACGCCGAGGAGAGTTTACGGATGTGGCGACGACGCAAAGCTGAGGAATGTGCCCGCAAGGAGAAGGATAAACAGGAGGTAAATATATATATTTTTGGACATATCACAGATCCACAGACAGATGTTTTCCGTGTTTTGGTTGTTTTCAAATCTGAAGTGTTTATTTTAAATATTTTTTCATAATTGCCTATTTTTTTTATTTTATATTAATTAATTCATATTTACGCCTAAAATGGTGAAAATATTTTTTTGCTTAACCTTACGTACATAATGAATCTTTACAATGCGGGTTATGTGTGTATAAAGCTTAACTGAAAGTAAACTATGCAGATATTTATTTATTTTGTCTCAATTTCCTTGAATAATAATCATATTTTCGAGAAATTTTACACATTTCAAATTTAAAATTTAGAATTTAAATTGTGTGCATATTTATACAAAATTTGATTCAGACTTGGTGAATATCAAATGTTGTAACAGTTTCTTAACAATTCAATTGATATGGCTGAGACCTTTACCTAAACAACAAAATATCAGTGTTGAAGAATCCTTGAATTTTATTGGAATCGGATATCGATTTATTTTAATTTTGTGGAATTTAAAGATTCATCGATGCCAAGTGAATATGAGGTATATTTAAATGGCGGGAGATGCTTTTTTGGCCTGTTACATAAAAACATAAATACAAATATAAAAATATAATATGTATTTTTGGGCTGCTTGCAAATTTTTTATTTAGTTATTCTATCACTGCCTGTTAATTTTATTTTTCCATCACTGTAAACGATAATTAAAGATTTTGGAAACTAGAGATTTTGTGAACATTTTTTTTTTTTACAAGATTGTAAAGGTTGGGGATCTGATGATTTTGAAATGTGTGTTATGCATTGAGAGGCCATCTATCATAAACTTAGATGTATGTAATCTTTTATATCTATAAAATGTGAAGACAGCCATGACCTAAATTATATTGACCTGATGAAGCCACTTGACAAACGTTGACTAATTATTAAAATAAAAATAAAATACCATAAAATGTAAGTTATCTTTGAATATGTTACAAATGTAACTCAAAGTTGTTCACCTTAAGAATCCTTGGTAAAAGTTTCTTTACCCTTTTGAATTTGTTCAGGTTTGAGTGTACATATATTTGAAGGCACCAACTGCACCCACACGGAATTCCACACTCAAGTTGAGTTCAAAGACCTTTGAGCGAATTTAGTAACTTGGCCAGAAAATGGTTCAACAAACCATTTGACAAGCTTGACTACATCAATACGTAGTCAGGCCGAGCAATCAACCAGAAGCAACATAGTTCCAGTGGGATCAGGTCGCGTGTTTCTGATTGCGAATGCGACTCAAATCCGACGGAATTTGAGGAGAAAAAAAATGGGTGAATGAAAAGCAAAGCGGACCACATTGCAACTATAACAACAACCTACAAACAATAAAGAGGAGAAAACAAACTAGATGGGACTCGGAATGGGGTTGGGCTTGTTAATGGATGGAATATATATACATATATTTATATATATATATATATAGATAACTTGGCAAAATATAGGCATTAAAGTAGCATAAATCATAAATGGGTACCATTACGGTTATCATAACTGAATCTGTATTCGTTGCAGTACTACGATTTGTTTCTGCAGCACTGTCCCTGGGGCAGACCAGGTGGTGGAGCTCCAAACGTGGAGGTGCGACGCAAGGATATTACCGCAGTCGGACTGCACTCAACGCCAACTGTTGTAAGTCTAGGATGGGGTTGGGTTGTGTATTCAGATAATGCTTCTAATTTCTCGATTTCGAATCTCAATACTTCTACGACAGACTACCGCCCATCGCATCAATTCACTGCAGCCTTGTCGCTACAATGACTATTTCTCCATGCAGAAAACTTGCCACAAAAATCCACTGGCCGCTTATCACCACCATCATCATCACCATCCGCCTCCACCTCCGCCTGCGCCCGGTGGTCGTCTGACACACGCCCATTCGATACATCATCTGCAGGAGAGTGGACCGCGGAGCAGCACCGTGACCATCTGTGAGCGAGAGCATCCGCTGAAGGGCGGCGTCAGTCTGGCTCAGAATGCGCCGAATGGTGAGAGTCTGCTGATCGATCTGAAAGAGCACAACTCAATGTCATTTCGTAATAAAGGACACGTGGACATTGAGTTGCGCTACAAGCCTTCTCCGCCGTGCAAGGGCAAGGCCATGCTGGAGAAGATTGTTGTCAACAGTGAGAGCGAGCACCCGATGCAGGAGAAATTTGCCTGCCAGAAGAAGAAACTGCAGTGCAAGTTGGAAAAGCCGGTGAGCGGCAGTTACAATTCACGAGGGGCGTGGCATTTCTAATCTTATTGCTTTTATTTCAACATTTTTAGCTTTGCAAAGAGCCATGGGGCAAGGCCGGTCCCGGTGGCAAGCCCTGGCGCAGTCCCAAGGAAGTAGGCAACACTTTTATGAAATCGCTGGTGAGCTACATTTGGGAAAGGGTTTTGAGAATTTGAAAAAATAAATGTCCATTCACTTGCAGGGCTGGACAAATAAAGAGATGCTAAAGGAGCTGGACCAGGACAATCCCGTGACTCCCGCTGAAAAAAACACATTTCGCAAATCGAAAGGCAGTAAGCCATCCAAGCATCAGCGCTGTTGCGAGCGTTGCACCTGCACTTGCCCCGCCATGAACAGCTCCAGTCCAACAAAGATATCCCGAAAGATTGGCGCAGTGGTGCCACCACCACCCCCACACCCACACCCACACCCACTCCCATGTGGCAAAGGATCGCAGGTCAAGGAATGCAAGCCCGTTAAGTTCTGTCCGCGCCTGCTACGTGGCCACTGCATGGCCAGCACCAACAACAGCAACAGCACTGGTCTAGGTGGTACCCCCGATGCTGTAATCGAGAATGGAGCAGGCGGTGGTGTTGAGCTGGTGCCTTTATTGGCGCGTAGGCGCGGCCTGCATCGTCCAATCAGCCTGTCCAGCACGGATGTGACAAAGAGGACGCCGTCGCATGATAGGTACGCAACACCCAAGCACAAGTCAAAGTCCAACAAAGAGCAGAACATCAACAACATCATCAAGAACATTAGTCACATGAAGCGCCATTCCAAGAACTTGAACTGCAAATTGCAATGCTGCAGTTGCGGCTGCAGCTGTGTGGCAGCCACAGCAACGCCGCCACAAGCGCCCACTTGCTGCCTCAGGCGACTCACCCTGCACATACGCTAGTCATCTATCTGTCTATCTGTCATGTGCTTGTTGCATCCAAATCTGCATCTGCATCTGTATCTGTATCTGTATCTGTATCTGTGTCTGCATCTGTATCTGTTAATGTGTCTCTCTTTGTGTCGATCTCTGTGTTTGCACCTGCATCCCTTTACCCCTTCCGTTTCCGTTTCCGTTAACGTTTCTGTTTCTGATTCTGATTCTATTACCGTTTCTCATTTGCTTGCTCTGCGACAATATATCCCAAATTTGGGTTCAGCTCTTGATGTTCATAGCAATTGAATAGAAATTGATACGATTGCGTCATCTTTGTGTTTTTAATGGTTTCTCTATCACTTCTTTTGGCTCATTCAGCAACAAAATATCAATTGTAATACAAGTGAAAGTATAGCAACCAAAAGAGTAAACCCAAACACACCAAACCAAAAACTAACTGAACAACCCCAACAATATCCAAATCATAATACAAATCTTCTATGTATCCATCCCCGTGAAAAACACCGAAACTCAAAAAATCAAAACGAAACGAAACCAATCGCTAAAATCAAAACAAATGACTTATCACAACTCAACAATCAACAATACTACTGCTGCTGCTGCTGCTCCCCATCGCCCATCACCATTCTTGCAACTTGGCATCATACTGTGGCAATTAAATGGTGTAGGATACAAACAGCCGCCGATATGCGCTATCTGCACGATTTGAACGTGCAAATATCACAGAAACGGCGCTCGGTCAGTGTCTCCAGGCAGTTGGAGCGAGACTTGTGTAATCAACATTTTGACACATTCGAAACATTTTGGGGACGGCCCGGACACGGCGCACCCTCTGGCGACAAGATAAACAAGTTAAAATTGGACAATTTGCTTTACGGCGACCCTGAGACATCGTAAGCTGAACGGATCCAAGTCCAGGTCCAGCACAGGTACTCGATTCGCATTCGGCTCGTTGTTTGTTCGACGCAAATCGTTTGCACTGAATCAATCGATGCCGCTTTTTGGAGCCAAGGCCCAGCAGACCATTTGCTTATCTGCAAAGTAAAAGTTGACTTCAAAATTTTGCCAACTTGCATTTTTCGCAAGTTGCCCAAAGTTTTGCATTAATCAACTAAGTCTGGTGGACACAACAAATTATTCGATTTTTTAGTATTTAGTTAGTTTTTATATCATACTTGAATATATCGAAATTGCATTAAATATGTGACACATACAAAAAAGTTCTTTAAGACATACATATTATATATTTAAAGTAAACATACTGTGTAAATAAAATGAGTTATGCAAATTTAAAGCTCATACAAAAAGATATTCGTTTTTATTTCGGGTGCGTGTGCTAAATATTAGCATTGTACAATGATACTCAAACCAATCAGATGATTGCTACTGTTATAGGAAGTAAATGGAAACAATTCATTTCAAACTGTACAACTACGTATTTTTCCGTTTTCTGATAGCCTGGTGCATTACAATATAAAATCTTAGTATTTGAGATATAACTACTAATAACAACGAGATTGAGCGGAATGCAGTCGAATTGAGGAGCTAAAAGGCATTTTCTCTTTGCTTTCTAATATATACTGTTTGATTGCGGTGACATTAATCTTCCAGAAATTGGTCCTCGCCACCAAATGTATTGCGGCCACTCAGATCAATAAAACTATGGATGGGTATCAGATCCTACTTGTAATAATATCATTCGCTTTGATCCACTTGTTTATTCAGAAGATCACTTCATCCTGCGCTCGATTTGATTATTAAACTACTAACTCTTTTACCTATTACTTCCGGAAACCATATTTTTTTTAACTGATTTGTTAGAAATTTATTCCCGCACCAATGTAAATAATGCGGTTTTAATATTTTATACAATTTCAACATTTTAAATTCCCATTTGGATTTTTGTGTACCCTTTTCGAATCCTGTGAAGACTATTAGGTCTACTGGTCTTCGCGAGAATTGGCTAGGTTAAAAAATATGAACTATATGATGCATCTCCATTGAACTGTCAAATATAGGGGAGTGCAGCGTATGCAATTGTTAAATAGTTATAAATAAAGCCAATCAATTTAGCCTTCCGGATGAGATTAGTGCCATCTTTAAGGGACACCTTTTGTAAAGTCTGCTTATATACAGATTCTCGGGCTAAATGTACAAGGTGACGCTGGCTCATCTCGTGATTACATTGAACTGACAATAATAAGAAGTAGATGTTTAATTTCTATATATTTACGGGCCAACACTGCTCAATTTACATTTCTAAATTAACATTACTTTGGATCTGTTGGCAGCTTGAAGCCAACAAGATCCGCTGTTTCTTTTACCGTGCGCTCGCCCCGACCATGGTACTCGTTGTAGAGCTCCTTGTATTTGCGCAAACTGCTGAGATAGGTTAAATATGTTTGGCCCAGAAAGATTGCCTCGTTGCGAGCCTTGCACAGCTGCTGGTCGGTTGTCTCGAATTTCTTGTACTGCGCCAGAATGTAGCGGGCGGCCAGCGAGTCCTTAAGGCCTGCAGGGTCTTTAGCCGACTGACGCAATTCGTGTAGCAAGGAGCGAAGCACTTTAGTTCCAGACATCTTCTGAAGAGAAAAAGCTTTGTTTAATTTTGTTCTGATTCTTGAACAAAACAATACACAATTACGATTATGTGACGGCTTGACAATCTGCAAGTAACAGCTGTTGACTGCTTGACAAAGTGTAAGTACAGCTGATGAATGTGTGGTACCCACATCGCTGGCAACATTGTTTGCGATATATTCGAATAGAGCTGCCAGACTGGCACAAAATATATGTTTAAATACATTAAAATACTCATATCTGTTATCAGACGATAGCTTCAAATTCAAACAAGTTAAGCTATTTTCAAATTACTGTAATCTGGAAATCAAATATCATAAACACGTTCATTAAAAGTGAAGCAGTCAAATGATTTAATTCTATAATTATTAACATTTCTTTGGCAGTTGGGCATTATTCGAAAATTGTTTTTTTTTTTATGTATTTAATGGTTAAATTGGTTATAATTAATATTAATTTGATGGCTTACTTGTGTTTTGTAATCAACACAAATGCATACTAATAATAATACCGCTGAATGAAAATAACTTGATGACTAGCGAACTAACTTTAAATGGTGCATGAACCTTATCATTATCATTCTAAAACGAAATATGAAGAAAATCCCATGTACTCCTGCTGATTTAATTAAAAGAATGAATTTCTCCATTTATTACGTTGTGTAAGAGGATTAAATCAAACATGGTATCAGATTCGCAAAGAGAAGAAACATTTATTATTAAAATTGTAATTGTGGGCGGTGAGCTAATATTTAGTTAGTATATGGTACGTTTTAAAATTTTTTTTCCAAATTCTTGACTTTTTACATATTTTAATATTTTATTTTACAAATATACTTAGCAAATCAAATTACAATATTTCTTTAATTATGGGTGTAAAAAAATCAATATATTACAATAGTCAATTATCCCTTTAACCGTTTATTGGACTTAACCACACTCGCACCCGTTGAAAATCAAACGTAACCGCAGGAAATTCTCAGTTTTCGCACTTCTATAAATGGGGCTGATGGGCCAAAATAGTTCACAGTTCGCAAGTAACACCTTCATCATGAAGCCCGTCTCATATGGCTACGAGGACTTTGTTTGGTTACCGAAATTTAGTTATCGTCTTTGCGGCTATGAGGTACTGGAGACAGACAATACCCGTTTCCGCACTCTGAGGCAGCTGTACCACTGGGCCTGTGTAGCAAGCCACGTCTGCTCTGTGATTTTTTCGCTACGACTTTTAATGGAGTGGGAGGATACCATTGGAAACGATTTCCTAATGATATTACGCTATGCTATGCTATTTGCCTATGTAGCTAACTCGGACACCAAATACGGAGTAGCACTGCAGAAGCAGGAAATTCGAAGGTTAAATGGTAAGGTAGCAGCGCTCTATCCATCATCCAAGCAGGCACGGATCGATTACAGGGTAAACGATTACTACTGGCCGCGCCCACTGCTCATGCTCGTTCTGGTGTATTACATATCTTCAGGGATGGTAATACTACAACCCTTGCTGCAGTCGGTTTTTATCTATCTAAGGACGAAATCCTTTCCCTATCTGCATTTCTATCCGCAATATGTATTCGATCCTCAGCAGGATCCATTGTGGCATTACTTTGCCATTTATATAGTCGAGTGTTTGCACAGCATTCTAATGATTATATCGAATATGAGCACTGATCTATGGCTGATACACTTCGAGATGCAGATATGCATGCACCTTGATTATTTGGGGAGATCCCTGAAGAACTATCTACCTCACTGGACACACGATTCAACCGATCTCAAATTCATTTCCCAATTGGTGGACAGGCATAATCAATTACTGAAGTGAGTAACTCGTCTGCAATTGTCAAATACTTAATAATTTTGACTGGTGTTATTAGCTTTCAGGAGGAGATAAATGCCTTCTTTGGTAGATCACTTTTGTTTAATCTGCTTACCACTGCTGGACTATTCTGCACTGTGACTGCTTGTGCACAAATTCAGGGACTAAGTCCAGAATCAATTACCTTAATTGCATTTATGTTGACAGCTACTTCGCAGCTTTATCTCGTGTGCTATTATGGCGAGATGGTTAAATTTTTGGTAACTGTCATAAATACTTTGATTACTTTTGAGATGATGAAAATTAATTTCTGCAGAGCTTAAATATTGCGCATGCCGCCTATAATAGCAACTGGGTGAATGCAACGACGTCCTTCAAGAAATCCCTACTGAATATCATCTTGCGTTCCCAGAGACCAGCTGAAGTCAGTGCCATGGGCTATGTGCGTATATCGATGGACACTTTTAAGCAAGTGGGTAGACACCAGAGTGCTCATGTTTGCCTACAAACCTATAATAATAACAATATTCTGTAGGTAATGTCGATGGCATATCGCGTCTTTACGTTGATCGGACGTATGATGGATTAAGAATCAGTTGTTAAAATATATTTTTTTGTTTTGGGCCACCACTGCACAGTTACGTATCACTTAGGATTTAAATTCTGCTTCTTTTTCACAGTACACCTAGGATCATTAGCCATTGTTGCTTAAACAAATATATATAAATACAACATACACATATCGTAAAGAAAAGCGGTTAGCTGTGGCCTTGCCACCTCGTTACACGAAAATAAATTGACAATTTGCTTGCGATGTGTTTTAACAGCCTTGCCAGACCGCAAAAGAAATCATATGTTTGCGTTATTTGATACGGCGATAAGAGTAGCAAACAAAATTATCTTTCTTCGTCAATTGTGATAATATAGAGAACAATTATCATGAGCAAGGCCAGTAATAGTAAGTGCAGTAAGCCACATGATTATATTCTTTAAATATTAACATTCCTTTGGCAGTTATGCGAATTGTTTTGTTACAGCTAAAGGGCTCCACGGACAAAACCCGAAATGTACTAAATGCTGTGAGCAAAATTGAAGCTGCTGTTAAGGAACATAAACCTCGGCTTATAACGTTGCCAGAGTGCTTTAATTGTCCTTATGGCACAAAATATTTTCGCGAACATGCCGAGCAAATTCCAACTGGCTACACCAGCCAACAACTATCGAAGGCAGCATTAGATAATCAGATTTATATAGTGGGCGGCACAATTCCTGAATTGGGCGAAAGTGATGCCATTTACAATACGTGCACCGTATGGGGACCCACTGGCGAACTAATAGCCAAGCACCGCAAAATGCATCTCTTTGATATTGACGTGAAGGGTGGCATCCGATTTAAGGAATCCGAGACGCTATCCGCTGGCAACGATTTTACTGTGATCAATATTGATGGTCACAAGATTGGGGTTGGAATCTGCTATGACATTCGCTTCGAGGAGATGGCGCGTCTATATCGTAACGATGGTTGCGAGATGATCATATACCCGGCAGCCTTTAACATGACAACAGGTCCTCTGCACTGGGAGCTTCTGCAAAGGGCGCGGGCCAACGATAATCAGCTTTTTGTGGTGACAACGTCACCAGCCAGGGACACAAGTGCAGATTACGTTGCCTATGGTCATTCTATGATTGTGGACCCATGGGCCAAAGTCCAAGCTAGCGCTGGCGATGGCGAGCAGACTGTTGCCGCGGATATCGACTTTTCCTTGGTGGAGCAAGTGCGTCAACAAATTCCAGTGTTTAGCCAGCGTCGTCTTGATTTATATAGTACAGATAAGAAGTCCAAATGATTGCTATTGCATTTATGTTCTTGTTTTCATATAGTAAAAGTTGCATTTTGGCATTTCGGTCGGTACCGTGAAATTCGGTCACCAAAACTTGCCTTAAATAAAAAGTACAAATTAAAAGATTTTGAATTATTATTTTTTAAAATAAATTATTTAAGCTTCAATTTGTTGGTTTAACTTGCATATAAAAATATATGCATGATCATAAAAAGAGTGAGACACTTAGGAAGTCTAAATAAAATATTAAGTATGATTATTGTGTGGACCAGCTTTTTACCGAGCTGAGACAACTAAGTTTGTTTTAAATAAAGTTGGCAAACAATTTCTTGAGCCGCTCACGAACCTTTAAAAAAATTTAAATGAATTAAAGTCAATAATAAAATAAATTATTTCCTGTGTTTAAGCAATTTCTATGCATCTGAATGGTTTTCTAATTTGCCCTTGCGCAAAATTACAGTCGTACATTTATTTCATTACAATTCACTCATTACAATATTTATTTCAAAGTTAACGGCATTAAGAGTTGCAAGACCAACGTAAAAGATAATTGGTTTTGCCATTTTGAGTAATGTATTAAAAAGTGTTGGTAAATATTGTGTAATTAATAAGTAACAAATGGTCCATAAAATGAAGATTGTTACCGAATAAACAAGAACATATATATTAAAACATTGAAAATAATGTTGAACTGAATTGGTTCGGGACGATGAATCTGCGAAAATAAAATAATCAAATATTATGAAATTATTTAAATCGAGTACAAAAAGTTGTTTAATAATAGCTAGAATATTTGTTTGTTTGTTTGTTTCGATCAATTTGTACTAAACATTTTTTAAATATTTGACTAAATCATTAAGAACCAAAAAAGAGTTATTTTTAAATTGTTGTAATATACAAGCAATATCACGAGCAAGGTCAGTAATAGTAACTCGGAAAAGAATATTATTTCATTTAAAAACTTCCACTCTGAAAAACAAAGAAGTGTCCTAAATGGTGTTGGCAACATAGAAGAGTTTATTGCACTTGATTTAATCAGGTTCAATTTTTACTTTTTAAAAAAACGGAGAGCAGATTCCAAATGGCTACATCCGCCAGCGACCTCTCGTCTAAATAGAGTAAGCCATCAGCGGCTGGCTAATAAAGCCCATGTCTTAAAGTCGTATATATACATAAATAGGCTCAATAAAAAACTTTTTTTGTACATTGAATATAACACTTTTATAAGAAGTACTTTTGTAATCATCAAAAATTGAATAATCTAAAATCACATTTTCTACCTTGAATATAGGATTGATCGAAACATAATGATTCTTAAACCTATATAGCTAAATACGAATCACCAACTTATATTTTAACTTTAAGACTGAATGGTAGTATACAGGGTATTATCTATCGAGCTCTGTCGGCTAAATCCTTTTATATTCTATGACTTGTAGTTGGTAATCTTTTATGAGTCCGTTGAGCGTTTGCAAGTCGTCAGTTTTATGGGTGTATGAAAGCGTTTCTATTATATTTTTAATGCTCATAAAAGTTAAAGTCAGCCCCAAATACGTATATATTTATTTATGTATTATTTTTTGTGATTGAGTGATTGTGATTGCGATTGAATAGCGAGCTAGTCACAAGGGCAATTAAATCAAATTCAATGCACTCAAATTCTCAATCATTATACATATATTGTAAAACAATTTTTGTCATTTAATCAAAACAAAGTCCTAAGCAAACACTGAAAGCGCCTCATTTCGCTGACAGATGGCAGTATGCCGTGGATCAAGCACTTTGACTACACATATCCTTTTCAATACCAAGGCAAACACACACACAGCACGTTCCAAGAGATACACCTAAAATAATTGCAGCACGCACTCAAGTGTCAGTTGTAAAAATTCAATTTTAACTAGTGCTCTGTGCCTCTTGCAGCTTTCCATTCTATAAGTTTTGTCTACGTTTAAGTTTCAGAATTCGGCTGTTGTCTTGATGGCCACCAAGCATGACATCAGCAGGGAGTCTCAGTGGGTTCAAGTTGTTTTTTGCGCTCTTTTCTCTTTTCTGTTTGAAGTTTTGGCCACAGTTAGTCCTGTCAGCAGCTCGTCTCGAGTTTTGTGCAAGTTTCCAATTCATTTAGTTTGATTGCAAGCCAAACCAAGACAGGTCAAAGTTATTTGCAGTTCGACCAACCCGTTCCCCATTGTTTGACCCTGGCTAATGTTTTACCTAATAACTAACTCATCAAGTTGGCAACGCACATGTCACATTTACATTTATGAGTTCGGCAGGACTTAAAAGTTATCGAAAAAAATTAAAGGAATATAACAAATTGAATGAGCACAAATAAACCGTTTTTTGAACTGACGTCTAATAATAATTAATACTTATCAAAGTAATTAATCGGATTGAATCTGAAGAATCGACTACTTTTACATTAAATTTATATGCATACCAAAATAAAAAGTTTTTTTTTAACAACAGCATTTAATTCTTTGTTGAATTTCACAAAAAGCATGAATCATTTTGCATTCTGACATTGGCATTTAATTGAATTCTCTTCTCCTTTGGGGTTATTTTTTTTTCATTGTTTTCGAATTATTTGGAGTACGCACGTGGCCATAGTCGGTCATTTGTAAATTCCATTCTTGGCTAATTGTGGGCTTCGATTGGCAGTTAAGCATTGGTATTACTTGCAAAGCCTTTTTCATATCGGAATTCCTGTTGAAGCTCGAAAATTGCCATGGGTTTCATTTGACTAAGAGCCTTCTCGTAGCGCTATGCTAAATTATTAGAGTTAATGTCAAGGTCGTTCAACGGGTTGTATGAGCAACAAGCTAGTTGGAAATGCACAGTGAAACATTGCCCGACCGACCAAGTTCATTGAGCTCTGGAGCGCAGCGTGCTCGAGGACGCGCTCATTTAAACTTATTTCATTCAATTATTTAATTAGTCAAATTAGGCGGCACATTAAAAGACGCTTTAAAGTCATTTGAATCCCTCCAAAATACGTTTATGGGGCTATGTGGTTAAGTTATCGTTATCGTTATTGCTATTGCTATTGCTATTTCTTAATGCATGGCACTCGTAAATCAAGATGAGCGCTGTCGAGACGCAGCCACAGTGTTATTCAGTCCTGTGGTCGACCCTTTTCGATTTAAGCTGCACCCAAATTGCCCGACACAGTGGGTAGTCCACATGAGCCACATTATGCTAATCATTTTCCTGGCAGTTGGGCCGCTATCTGCCAACTGCCGTCCAGTAATTTCAATTGAATTTTCGACAGAGGCAAGGTGGCGTATGCGTCATTACACAGGGAGAAACTCATACTATAACTATAACTATAACCTATCAATCAATCTCAAGAATAATCCACAGAGCTGGAAAACTGATTATGGTCTGCAATTATTTGCGTCACATTTGGTTAAAATATCCGAATGCTTAAATATTTATTAGACAGCAGGAGAGTTGTTGAGAAAGAGTGCTTTGATTTGCTTACATTGAATAGGAAAAATTCCAGAAAATGAGCATTTATTGATTTCAAAAGGAACAATTAATTTATATGTATTCTGCATTTACATTCACGAAAACTTCTAGTTTCTCGATAACAGTTTGTTTATGTCTAACTTACTGCTGGGTGATTGATTAATAATTCTTTCCCCAACAATAGTTTGTTGGTGAGCTTCCTTATCTCACATTACCAAAACTCAACATATTTTTTTTCATAGCAAATACATTTTATATTCAGCTTTTATCTCCAGCTTAACATAAATAATATAAACTACCTTTATTGGATAAAGTACACTAAAGTTTATGCATACCTTTTCGCTCGGAATTCATGTCAATCACGATTCTATTAGAATCCTACTGAATTAAAAGTTTAAATAAGAAGTAAAATTTAAAATAATGGAATGGCTGATCATCTGAGCTTACTACCAATTATTAAAATTTTTTCTCCGAATGCCAGACAGAAAAGCGCTTAATTTTCATTTACGTTATTTTTTCCTCCAGCCATTTTTGGTCGTAATTACGAGTTGCTGACAGAGTACTCGCGGCACTGGTCCAAAGGCATAACCATTACCATAAGCAATAACAGAAGCAGCAAGAAAATCAGCTTTTAAGCTACAAGCCCCATGTCCACTACTTCAACAAAAATCGTACGCCACAAAGCGGCAAAACAAAGCCCACAAATCTAAAGCTGCCCAAGCCAAATGATTAATATGCGGTCTTTGTACATTGACGGCAATGGACACCACAAAGTTCTGTTGGCAAAATCAAGACAAAAAAAAAATCATTGTCTAAGTATTTTGTGGGTATTCAATGGCTGTCTGGCGAAGGAGCCAACTGGTGCTTTGATTTTGCGTGTGTTTTGATTGTTTCGCCTGTGATTGCCTTGTCAGTGAGACAGAAATCCGTGGGTTAGAGACAGAGATGGGGGATATAGAAAACCAGTTGAACGCCTTAATGGGCGGTGCTGTGACCAATATATATTAATAGTAAGTGTTAGTGGCTGCGTGCCCATTTGATATTTCAATTCGACGCAAATATTGCTCGGTTCAGTTGTAATTCAATTTAATTTCATTCGATTGTTTACCGTTTATGGCAGCAGCGCCATATTACTCATACGTACTGTGACACAGAAATTCAGATGTCAAATGTGTGTGTGTGTGTGTGTGTGCGCCGTTCTATGAGTAGAAGTCAAGCCTGAGCATGAATTTATGAATGAAATAATGTCAAAAAGCTGAAGGCACTAAATTCACCAAAATAAAAAGAGAGAGAGAGGGAGAGAGATAGGTTGTCTGAGAGTGCGAGCATAAGCAGGACACAAAATAAGCCTAACCCTCCATTAACAGGATAAAGAAGTGCTGTTAGCTGTTAACAGCTGTTAACAGTTAACAGTCAAGCATCTAGTGCGGCTTCGTCGGACACACGGAAATTCAGTCTACAATTGACTACGCTACTAAACGGACGTGTCCGGGCATCAAACGAGTTCAAAAAAAGGATTTTCGAAATATTGAAACGAGGCGACCAAAATTTGAAAAATTATTTGGTTGCACCAAAAATACCCTTAAGAATGAGCAACTTTGTGCGTGAAAAAAAAATGTGCAAACGTTTTTAGCTAATTGTCTTAAATAACAATTAGATTACTTAAAGTCATAATTCACAAAGATATTATCGCGGAAAGGTCTTTGTGCACCCATTGTAATTATCAGGAAACAAAGGAAATGGCAAAGTATTTGTGAGACTGATAAAAAAAAAATAGGCAACCGCTGGCTTTTACCATTACCCTCAGGTTTGTGCAAACATGGAAAGTGACGGCAAATCAAATAGAAAGTCAGCCACTTTAGATGGCTTTTGGCACTTAAGTGAATTGTTTACTTGACTGCTGCTCAAAGTAAAATTGGCTACTATTTTTGCAATTTTTTTTTTTTTGGTGGTATGGGTCATGATATTAAAGCAAAATTGTACAGCTAGCTGATGGACTAGATAGATTACACAAATTCACTCTAATTTGACTCGGAAACGTAATCTGAGTCTTAATTAACTTTCACACATGAAATGGCAACTCAATTTTGTCATCAATTATTATCACTACGCAATATTCCGGAAATTGTGTCGTTTCTCATGAACATTACATAATAAATAGAATAATTGACATTTTTGGAATCGGGTTTATATATATAAATCACCTTTAGCACCGAAATAGGTTAACAATTGATTAAATATAGCTAATTTGGGAAATAATTGTATTTGGTTTAGAAGACCAAACTAACTACGGCAACTGTAAATCTATCAAAATACAATTAGGTAAAGTAATTTTCTCACGCTTTATTTATCCAAACCCCTTAATTGAAATCGTCTAATATAATTGCACTTGTTAACTAAGTTCTATTCGGGATAGTTATTGCCCGAAGTCTGCTCTTGCCACTTTTATTTAGTTTAGTTTGCAAATCAATCTTTTATATTTATGACAACAAAAGAAAGCAATTTGAATTCGAAACAAGTTATTCGTGAGTCATATGCATAAATTCGTGTATGCTAAACACATAATGTCATAATAAGTATAAGCCTTAACTAAAATCCCACAGACGACAATTTAAAGAAAATGATTTTTAAATTTAATCCACACGAGCTGACAATATGATTAATGTTACACATGTGAAATGTGGCCAGGAGTCAAGTTGCGTGGAGACCTTAGCCAGTTTGTTTCAGGCTATTGGCAGACGTGCCAGAGAAAAAATAAGTGAATTATGAGCTCCAATTGCCATTTATTACAGATGTTTTTAAACAACATTTTCGAAATGTTTCGCCATTTGAGACATGGCTTAGACTGAAAGTTCGTCCCTTAAATTATTTCTCCACTTATGAAAGTTTTGTCCTGCGGCACACGAATGTATTATTACCACGCAAAAACAAAATGCCACACAAGAGTAAAAGTTTTTTTTTCCACAATTTAGCCAAACAATAATAAGAAACCTGATAAGCTTGTATATTGGTTTATTAAGAAAGGTTGTCTATTTAGAGCCCAGCCAAGAGATGTGGGGCGTTTCCATGGGGCTTTATTTGTTCTTGATTCTGGAATTAGGCTTTTGATGTGAGGGACAGGTAATTAAATTGCGCAGTTAAGATTACAACAGCTGGCCACGATTTCTGGTTGGCACCTGTAGGAGCCGGATTTTTCGATGGTCGCATATTATTATGTCTGGCAACTGGGATTGAGTTTAAACTCATTCCTGAGACTAATGATTTTTAATGTTGTTTGCTTTACAGGCGAGTGCACAATTTTAGGGCTGTTTGTCGTCTGGGCCGCTCTTATCAGCCATGTGCACAAGCAGAACGAGAGCTTCAGCCGTAAACACCAATCGGGACGCCTCCGACTTTAATAATAGCTAAAAGGCTCCAAACTCAACTGGGGGCTTTGCGCCACACCCACAACTAATTGACAACTGACAACAGAATGATGCAAGGCGTTGATTTTGCCACCGAAAGTGTTGACGATGTACTCAATCAATCATTCATGGCTCACGCATTGCCAAATGCCAAACCCAGTCTTGAAGATGCCATCGGTCTCGGTCTCGACCACGGTCTCAGTCTCAGTCCTAGTCCCATTCAGAGTCGTAGCCCGCAGCTGTTGTTGCTGCGCAATGACAAGTTTCTAACACATGTCGCTCAAATGATGAACATCACCACTGAGAATCTAAGCAGCCTGCTTAGAGTAAACATCACAGATGGAACCACAACAAACACAACGGTGACAGGCACGTATGGCATCTATGATGAGTCCACCACGCTGCTCATTGTCCTAACTATCTGCTATGCGCTAATCTTTGTCGCCGGCGTGCTTGGGAATCTAATCACCTGCATTGTCATATCGCGGAACAACTTTATGCACACGGCAACCAATTTCTACCTGTTCAATTTGGCTGTATCCGATTTGATATTGCTGGTCTCAGGTAAGCTTAATTAAATGTCACTCGGATCGTATGCTTAATATATGGTATCACCACTATCGCATCCGGTCTCGTCATTAGGCATACCGCAGGAGCTATATAATTTGTGGTGTCCTAATTCGTATCCATTTACGGACGGCATTTGCATAGTGGAGAGTGTCCTCTCCGAGATGGCAGCGAATGCCACCGTCCTAACAATTACCGCATTTACTGTGGAGCGTTATATTGCCATCTGCCATCCGTTCCGGTAAGTGAGCACCTGCATTAAAGATTGAATAAATCAACTCACTAAGTGTTATATATGCTTTCTTAATTAAATACCAATTCTATGCTAGCCTGATGGTATGAAACCAATTTTTATTTGACTGTATATATATTAATTACACCTCTGCCAGCAACAATGTCTATCAATGCCACAACGTTAATGAACAAATCAACATTTAATCAGGAGCTGACTGTAAAGATTGGAGTATATGAGTAGTCAGCCATTAAATGTGCATATTAAATACTTATCTACCAATTTTGTTGATTCTGCAATTATTTTTTTTCAATGCCAACAAAATCCCTTCGTGAACCGAATAAATAAATCATTTTATTTTGCCTTTGCTTAGCTCTTTTGATAAATTTGAATACTTTTTGTTTGTATTTTATTCATAAATTTCCAAATCATTTAACTTAAAAGAACTTTGAATGAGTTTGAGTTGATTAAAAAAAGGTACTTAATAAAACAGTCAGAAACAAGAGAGAACATTGTAGTTAAGCTTGGGCGTTAAATTGCAGAAATTCTTTGGAGTTTAGGCGGCTGAAGTGGGCGTTTCAGAGAAAAAAATTATAGAGTTGGTTCTTAGTAGTCTTCCTTTCAAGTTTAATAAATTGCGGTAGATATAGGTTTTTATCGTTTATGTGGGCGGGGGTTGGTGCGGCCAAAAAAATTATAATCTACCTTTAAAGATTGCTAACAGTAGCTCTTTATTGTAGCTATTGTGGGACAAGGGGTTTTTTTAATTTTTAATGATTCGAGGATTCTATCTTTAAAATTCTGGGAAATATGCGAATTGATCGTTTACCGGAGGCCTGGGGGCGACTGTGGTGGAAATGGCCTATGTCGATGTTTAAAGCTCATCGCCAACAACCTAGTAATTTTAGCCATAAAATTGTGGGAGTTATGTTGCCTTATCGATTTTCTGATATCGTTTTAATCGATTTCCTATTCCTCTAGTGGTTGTAACATTCCAATTTTTACACGTTGTCTGACGTGGACACCGAACAGCATATGTCTCCAATCTCAATACTCTATCTCTTAGGATTGACGGACATTGCACAAAACCAATATATAAAAGTATAAAAACCACTAATAATAACTTAATCTTTTCGAGTATTTAGGACATTTTTGTATACAATTTTGTTGGTTTATTTATTTATTTTTACAGGCGATTGTTGAGAACTATAAATTATTGCCCTAGTCACAAAAGAGTTTATTTAATAAGACTTCAACTAAAAGTCAACATTTTTACTATTAATTACTAACAAAACAAATGGCTTTATCTTCAATTTAATTTATTATAATTAACTCTAGCTTATATGCCTTGCTATATATGTCAATTATTTTCCAGAGTGTAAATAGTATATTTAATTTTGAGTAAAACAATTATGCAAGGATTTCAAATTTAATCTAATCGAATTACCCCATTCTTTAGTTATTGCAAGTAAACATTTAAGTGTTGCATTCATGTTATTTTAATGCTTTAAATGTTTAGTTTTATATGTTTTTATTGTACATAAATATTATATAGTATATAAAGTATAAGTATTATTATAGTAGCTATAGGTGTTTTAAGTCTTGCATTAAGATTTAAGTCGATCTTTTATGTTCATACATGGCAATGCGTTTTGACGGGAGTGTTTGCACATTTTAATGGGCAATATTTGCCACACATTTGCCAAACTTCATTTTCAGGCAACATACGATGTCCAAGTTATCGCGAGCCATTAAATTCATTCTGGCCATTTGGCTGACGGCGTTTTTGTTGGCCCTGCCGCAGGCGATGCAGTTCTCGGTGGTTAACCAGGATAATGGTGGCTACTCCTGCACGGTGGGTAACGCTGATATTATGATTGGCATTAAGAAGAGCAGCAACAGAGTAAAATCTTCACATTTTTAATAGATGGAGAATAATTTTTACGCCCATGTATTCGCCGTCTCGGGCTTTATATTCTTCTGTGGCCCCATGACGGCAATATGTGTGCTCTACGTCCTGATTGGAATGAAACTGAAGCGGAGCAGACTAATGCAGTCGCTGCCACGGCGAGCCTATGATGCGAATCGTGGCCTCAATGCGCAGAGTCGCGTCATCAGAATGCTGGGTAGGTGAGGGCAAATCAGCGGACAGCCAAGTGAAGCGAAGCCAAGCCAAGCTAAGCAACGCTGTCAAATAATTTTTTTTTTTTTCTATGAATAAATAAATTAAAGGAGCGCTCAATTTGAAATTACTGTCAACACACAGTAAGCTCCAAGACCAGTCTGCAAAGTGCTGTTTGAACACTTTGCCCAATGAGGCGCATACGCCATGTAGGTTGTCAAAACAACCAGACGAATTAATCATATGGATTAACCAGTCGGCGATATCTATATCTAATTCTGTACATGGTCCCTCTTTGCAGTAGCTGTAGCCGTTGCCTTCTTCCTCTGCTGGGCGCCATTTCACGCCCAACGCCTTATGGCCGTCTATGGGGTGTCGCTAATTAATGTGTGTCGTTGTCAGGATGCCTTCAACGATTATTTTCACATTCTCGATTACACATCCGGTGTACTTTACTTTCTGTCCACCTGCATTAATCCGCTGCTCTACAACATCATGAGCCACAAGTTTCGAGAGGCGTTTAAGGTAATTTCCCCTACATCCGCCCTCCGCCTCCGCCAACCCCACTCACCTGAGCATGTTATTTTTAATTTCATATTAATTACCTTGCAGATCACGTTAACACGTCAATTTGGCTTGGCGCGCAATCATCAACAACAGAGTCAGTACCAGCACCATAATTACAGTGCCCTGTTGCGCATCCAGGGATCGATGCGGCTGCAACCCGTCAGCTGCAGCAACAACAACAATGCCATGGAGCCCTATGGCTCGTATCGTGTGGTGCAGTTCCGTTGTCGCGATGCCAGCAATCAGTTGTCGCTGCAGGACAGCATTAGGACCAATAACACGACCACAACTACAAACAGCGCTAGTCTGGCAACGACCATCAATAGCAGTGGCGCTGGAGGGGCAAGTGTGAGGCGTGTTCGCAAGTCGGATTTGTATGCAGCTGGTGTGGTGCCACATCGCTTGTTGCAGACGCGCCTCTCCGGCAACTCGCATTCGCTGCTCGACACGGAACTGGTCGATGTGAGTCGCCGTGGGAAATGCACTCTGCTGACCAGCAGCAACGGGCCGCTGCACTTGGCCAACACACAGCCGGAGGAGGCACAGCCCCCGGCGCGATTGAAACTGACGCGCGTTATCAGTCGCCGGGATGAGGCGACGTACAGTGGCAGCAGCAGTCTGCCCGAGCACGAGACCTGCCACAGTGGCACAGAGATAACCGCAACAACGACGACGGGTGGCGAGGTGCGCAAATTTCCGTGGCGCAAGAAGCGGCAAAAGCGCAACGTGGCCAACAACAATGAGAGGGGCGAGTGCCGAGTGGGCTATGCCACTCCCAAATCGCTGTGATAAACGGCAGGGGATTTAACCATTAGCTCTAGATTGTTAATTATTTAGCTGAATTAATGTTTACAACTAGTTAGGTATTGTTAAATGTAGTTTCCTTTTCAACTTTTTTCCTACTATTTGATGAAAATTTGAAGTGATGTTTGCGGGGGTCAGCGGACTTTTAGTATATGGCCATTTGCATGGCAATTTATGGCCAAAAGCGAAACAGACGATTTATGCCCAGCATAAAGTAATATAAAATGCTAATATTGGCCACATGTTGACCTCGTCCCACATGCCACATGCAGGGCAACGAGTATGTGTAATCTGAAAACTAATAAAGCTCTTACTTATTTACTTGCACCGAAGAAAACAAAAATGTTTGACTTCTTTTCATTTGGCCTGGCTGTCATCTTGACGTTCTGGGAAATTGGCAACATTTTTTCGCATAGAATTCTGAGCAGGTCAACAGCGGTCTATTCTGGAATCAATCAACTTTGAAAACCATTTTGCCAGCTACTTTCATCAAAGTGGGTTTTTTTTTACAGAGGAGGTTATTATCCACGCAGATGGAACCCAGCACATTTTGCAGTTGGAAGTGAATAAAGGTATTTCATAAAGGAAGTATAAGTTAAATCTTCAAATTGATTACTTAAAAAAGTTATTAAGGTGAGAAGTATACCAAAATAAATGGAAATAATCTTCATAATAGTAAAAAAAAGTATTGTAATCTTAAAGCACATCTTTGTTTAGGTACAATTTCCAATGATTTTCTTAAACTTTTAAACATTTGATTTGAATAAGCGACGAATCTGATGAATAAATCTAAAACGACATCAGAAAAACTAATTCATATTTATAGCAAAACGTAAAAAGCACATTTTGCATGTTGAGCATAAGCCAAAAATTCCATTTGCCAGTTCATTAATTTCGCATAAAATTTGACTTTAGATTTTCCGAGCTGAGCAAACTGTAGTTTTGCCTTTTTGCCTTTAATTTCCGTTTAGCTTTCGACATTTTGCTTGAGCTATGCTTGATTTTTGAAAACTCTTTTCAAGTGAAAAAGATGATTAACCAATTTTGCTTTACGGCTGACACACAGCTATATGAATACTTCCAGCTCTTTTTCTCTCTCTCTCTCTCTCGCTCTCTATCTCTCTCAGTTTGTAGAGTGTGCTTAAGTCACATTATGCAAATACTTTTTCATTTTATTATATTTTTGAAAACTTTTTTTAGAATCAAGCGATTAGCCACTTTAAGAAGATTAGCCATTTTTGCTTTTGCGGCTGAAGTGCAGCCAGTTGAATACTTTCAGCTCTTTCTCTTTCTCTCTCTCTCTCTCTCTCTCTCTCTCACGCTCGCTCTCTCTCTCAGTTTGTAGTGTGTGCTTAAGTCGCATTATGCACAGACATTTGCAGTTTATTATGTATAAAGTATAATGTAGAAAAGACCTACATATAACATTGCATACTTTTACATTGTCGTCTGGCAGCACGTACAAATCGTATAAAATTATGAGAATTTTGTATCTCGTAAATTGAGAAGTTCATATTTAGATTTTGAACCCACATTTAGTTGGTCATTCTCATTTTATTTTGGTTTGTTGGCTCTGGCTTGCACTCGACTAACACACAGCAGCCACACACACTCGCACACACACACACACACTCAACATTTTAATGAAATTCACCTGAGTGCCACAAATTCAGCTCTTCACTTTGCACAAAATTGTTCAACTAGCATATTTCGATTGCAACTTTAAAAAGGTTGCCAATTTAAAATGTACACATTTTAAGTGGCCTACGAACCTTTTTTTATTTTTCACTTTTTTCTTTTTAATACGACACAAAAATATAATAAAATAAAATTGACTCGATTTATCATTTTTTTTTTTTTATTTTAAATGCACCGATGAACTCAGTGATTTATCTTGCCTATATTATTGTCATTGATTTCCTTGCCAGTTATTTGTAGCTTCGGTTAAATCCCAAATTGATGAATACTCTTGTCTAACACAAGTTTTGCACAATACGATGAGCAGTTGCAAAATTTCAATTAAAATGCAATCAAAAAGTTTTCAAGTACACCGCAAAACTATGGTTTCGTTTTCCATTTAATTCGTTAAAAATGAAATTCAGTATTAATTTTAATACCGAGTGAACCACTCAAACTGTTTCTGTTCTGCTCAACGGATAAAAAAAAATGTTTGACAGCTTTAAGTCACTAAAAAGCAGAAATTTAAAAAGCAAAACAAAAAACAGCTTTGCAGCTGGCGTCGACATCAAATATGTTTTTTGTGTTTTGTTTTTCTTTAAGGGTTCCCGCCTTACGTTTTTGACAACAAATTAAACGCAGCCTCCGTTCGCAGTTCAACAAACTAAAAGTGTTTGTTTTATGGCCTCCATGTACTTGAAAATACAAACACACACACACACACACAACAAACTGAGGCAGATAGAGGAGAAGGCGAAACAAAGGGAAAAAGGCGCAAAGCAGACATCTAAAGATTAGCTGCAGCTTGGCTAACAGCAAGTGTAGGGCCAAAAATAACTCAAATTGTGCGAGCACAATTGCAGCCGCATAATAAAGACGCTCAGCCCTGTCCAAGGACCTGTGACCCCTGCCAATCTACCAGCAATCAAACAACCACCCAATTCATCCAATTCATCCAATCACTTGACCACTTCGAACCCAGTCATCCTGATGTCTCTTTATGTTTCTGTGTGTTATATATATTTATATATATATATTTACATATATAGATATCAATATATATATATATATACTTGACCGTTGTATTCCCAGTCAGAACATCTCATAATAATTACTCGGATGAGGCTTTAAGATTTATTTAAAGATATCATCTGTTGAGCATGTTATTGTCTGCTTGGTTCCGGTTGATTCAGCAATTCGTTTGTCCCAAAACACTGTATATGCCATCTGCAAAATATTTTGCTGAAACGTGTCCTTTGTAATTCATTCCGGCTTTAGTGCCGCAGCTGTCCTCTGTCCATAACTCTGCCCCGAACCCCGAAGTTTTATTTATTAATCAAATTTTCGCGTTTTCTTTTCAATTGCAATAAATGCAAAAATGCGCGAGGACTGACTCAAATTTGCCCTTATCCTATAAAACCAGTTCAGTTATTGTCATAAAATTTATCTTTTGAAAATTATTGTAATGAAGGCACATAAAACAAGGGATTTGAGTAAATCACCTTATGCCACAGATCCTCCTTATTTAGATTATTTATTTATTCATTTTATTTAAGCTTTACAAGTTTTCTTTAAGAAATCCTTACAATTATGTTAATAATAATAATAAAGTTCAAATATCCTTATTCAATCACGTCCATCTATCTAATATTTATGCAAATTCTGCTTTGCTTGCAGGGTATGATTTAGTCGTTGGGTTTGCTGAAGCATTTTGCCCCTTCTAATAAGGCGCAATGCAACACAAACTTTTGCACCCGATCAGTGAAATTAATTAGGGAATTGTCAATAATTAATTTCTATATTAAAAGTTTACTAATTAACGCTGGTTTTTGCCTTCGCCAAAAGTTTCGAACTTTATTTTGTTGTATTAAAGTATCGAGTATATATAGCAACACAATTAAAAATAGGATTAAAAGCAAAAAAAATTATTTATATTTATTTTAACAAATTCTTACAGGATAAGTTACCCAAATACCAGAAGCAATAACAAATTGGCAATTATTAATTCCAATCAGTGGCAATTGTTAATATATTTTGGTGTCAACCTTGTGGTTTTAAAATCAGACAACTTGATAGCTAAATAAAAAATAAATGTATATTAAATTTATATTTATTATTTTAATGAAATTTACAGATAAATAATACTGCACACTACTTCAAAAATATAATACTTGTAATACTTATGTAATTATTTGTACATTTTGACAAGTTAAGTCAAGTACATAAAAAGCCACAAAATTGTGATTTAAGTAAATTTATCATTTAACCCTGAACCACAAACGGATTATTGACCACAATTTAAAGTCAAATTTCTCCAGTTGTATTTCAAAATTTCCTTTTTGCTGTCCACACAATGGCAAACAACCGCAACAAAGTAAAGCAAAGTTGGTAGACGACAAAATATTAGCAAACAGAGCCACGGGTGTTCCTCGTTAAAAGCGACATGTGTCTGCAAAGTGAGGAAACATCCGTTTTACACAGAAACAAGCGAAACAACACGCAAACAAAATTCTTGGCTGACTTTAGGAGTGGTCTCCACTTCCATGAATTGCTGGTGATGTGGGGTTCGCCTATTGGCTGATTAACTTACGGTCTGCTGGAGCACAACGGGTTAATGGTTTGAGGAAATTGGCATTTAAGCTACGCTTAGCTAGCTCTGGGCTAGCACAATTGTTGCCCAAGAGCAACGCATAGTCTCCAATAGCTAAGCAGGCTCTGCATGTGGCCTGCTTCTGACGTTTGTGTCACACATTTGCGTGACTGCTAATTGACATGATTTGAATGAGGATAGATACTGGTTACTGGTGCTCAGTTGTCGTCGTCTGTGCTGATGACGATGCTGAGGCAGACAAATGAACATTTACCTGAAAAAAGTACAAATGAACATCGAATTCCATTTTATTTTGCACTGGTTCAGGCGGAATGAAATGACAATGCTTCAAGTAATTTTCTGATGTCAGTTTTGCCAAGTGAAATATATCAAACTACTTTTTGACCTTTCCATGTGCCGGCCACAAATCAAGTGCAAGCAAAAACAGAGCCAGCTGCCACATAAATAGCACGCCTACATTTGAAAGCACTTCGTGCATAAATCAATGCTAAGCAAAATTCAGCTAAACAAGCGCAAAAAGTGAACGCCTCAAAGCATGCTACACTTTCTGAGCATTATGCAACATTTGCCGCGAAGATGGCAGTATATTACAATATTTAACAATATAAGGCATGAAGAGGGCATAAATTTAACATAATGAAGTAAATAACGCAAATTAATGGCATATATACAATACACAGAATGTCAACGTCCACATTAAATCAACTGAAAACACAAACCATTTTTAAATTGTGTTGAATTATGATTCTAAAAATTCTGTATTTGTTATTTTTGAATCACTGTAAATAATAATAATAAAATGAGTTCGTTTTATACTTGTTACACATTTTATGCATGAAATAAAACAAATACCGCAATAGAAAAGAAAATATAAATATAAAAATATAAACAATCTACAAACTTTCCAATTCACATTTTTAGTAAAATGATTTTATGACTACATTTTTTAAATTACTCGACCTTAAAAATAGTTTAATGCGCATGTTGGTTTTCAATAATATAAATAATATATGCAATTAATTTATATATAAATTGTAAACATCTAAACGACATCAATGAAAAGCACAAAACATTTTCGAACGCATTTTAATTTATGCTTTTAAAAATTACACAACTGTTTAATTTTATAAAAATGGATTTATTTTAAAATATTCCACTCTGGTCACGATTGATAATAATAATTAGCTGCGCATTTATTCTTTTGTGGTTTTTTGTTCAACAATTTAAGACGAACACGTGCATAATAAATAAAATCCTTAATTAGAAATTGTGTTTGACTACTCATTTTTCACATCACTTTTATATCACTTTTGATAAAGAGAGTGAAATTTAATCTTGTGTGCAAATACAGTAGCGCAAATGAAAGCTAGATATTAACTTCTCAACATTCACATTAAATAGGTTTAAGTCACAAAACATTTCAATTTATTTTGACTCACATCCAAGAAAGTTATATTTGGATTGGTTCTTAAATAATAAATAAATCGGGCGCATGTTTAAAAAATGAGAATATGTCAATAAGAAAATTAAACTAATTAAAAGCACAGACTTACATTTTTTACATAAAATAGATTTAATCTTGAATGTCTTAAATTTCTTGAGTTATAAACGTACCTCGCATATAGATTTGAATGAAATTAATTATATTTCCGCTGCAAGAGCGTCCATCATTTGATAGAGCTAAAAATAAAGGTGTGTTAATAATATGTCAAACGTGTAATCCGGAATCACTTTCCGTCTGTCTGTTTTCTATTGAAATCATCTACAGATGAGATCGCTATGTTAACAAATAGACGTAATTATAATTTAAGCTGTTGGCTTTAAGTTTTCTTGTCTGTGTTTGTCGCATCTAAACGACTCCTTTGATACGCAGACATTTCACAGGAACACAGCCACACAATCAATAAATGCGCACACGCGCCTCGCGAACAATGCATCATCACAGTCCGTAAATTAGGCGGCTAAGTAAGCGCAACGACAAGTGGCAAGCGCCACAAAGGAGATGCGAGAGCAACGTGACAATTGCGTGGGTTTCGGATCAGATGTCGCAGCTATCTTCGAATGTCGCAACTGTTACTGTGCTTTGGTGCGTGCATTTCTTGGTGGCGTTACCAGGAAACTAGCGAGTTGCACTCGGCAAATTGGCGTACAAGCCAGCTGTACATTTATATAAAAAAATATATATTAGGGAATGTATTGCAAATGCTGGAATTTGTGGCATGCAGCAAATGAATAAAACGACTAACGTCGTCTTGGAGTAATTCGCTGCAGTAGCACTTTTGCCAAGACTGCGACGGCTGCTCCTCAAGTAAATAAATGAAATCAACTTTAATCAATGCTCGACAACGATTGAAACAGAAAAAATCTGAATGTTTGTCCTAGTTGACAACAATCAAGACAAAAGAATCGCACATCATTTTAGAAAATCTCTTTAAACTGAAAGTCTCTTCAAAAGCTATAAAGCTTCTAATTGTTTTGTAAATATTTGAGTAAATTTCTTAAAGCATTTTTAATTTATTTATATTTCTGATTATTTTGTAAAAGTTTTGTGTAAAAAAATAAGAATAAAATCCATGAAAATTGGATATGTTTTTCCAATGTTTGAAAAAAATTAGTTGAATTAAGTAAAGATAAATCATGGGCTTAAGATCCAAATTGAAAACAAGTGAAGCGTTCAATTGTCAATCGGCATTTGATAATCGAAATACATACAAATACTCTCTGAGAAACCAGTTGTCTCTCAACATTATATTTTCACAACTTTTTGTTAATTGTTTTGTGACCCAAAATTAGTTCAAAAATTCTACTATTAAAAGATCAACCCATGTTTAATTTAAACTTTATTTATTACAATTTCACAGCATTTACATTCCATTCAATGCTAAAACACTTTCGTTGTTCTTCTAAAAAGCACTCTTCACGCACACTCGCACACACGCACACCTCATAACTTTGGGAGTTTATGTTTTATGGTTAAACAGTTAGACAACTGGCAACTGGCAGGGAGCGGTTCTTTGGCCTTTACTCAATTTGCGTAATCCGAAGTTAATTGAGAAACTTGGCTTGCCGAAAATATATATTCACAGCGGCTAAGCGGCTAAGAAAGACATAAAACTTAACTCAAACTGCAAATGTTGTGATTAATTGAGTAACTGAGCCACAAAATCCTATTTCTGGTGGCACTTGCCAACCATTAAAGTTATTTCTGCAAATTGCACAGAAATTTGAGCAAAAAGATTGTCTGCCCTTTTCAACCTTTGCGTTATTAGTGATGGTTGTGGTTTTATATTTCATGTGTCTTGCCAATAATAAAAATAAATCACCAACAACAAGTTGCTTTGCAGCCCCATTTTGGTGGCACATTTGGTATAATTTTATGATTTCATTAGGAAAATTGCCTGTGGAGGTGTGCAATGTTTGTGTTGGTGTGTATTCTCAGAAAAATATCGCATAAATAAATTTTCTAAAATGAAGTCTTTAAAAAAAATGGGTGTTTCCTTTCTTTATATTTGTGTACATTTTCCTAAATTCTTAATTCCTTAATTATGTTCAATTTTCCGAAGATTTTTTGTTACTTCTTTGATATCTAAGCAAATTCTTTATGCAATTTATAAATTCGAGATAAAATTGAGAAAGTAAATTTAATTACTCTTATTCACATTTTTCTTGCACTTTTTGTATTATTCTATTATTATAGTATAATAATAATATTATATAATATTTATGTAATATAAAAAAGAAGTCTTTCTAATTTAAATACATAATTTTTTTGTATATTTAGCCAATAAACATATTTTCAAACAAAAGATTTTTCATTATAGTTTTTATAACGATTTTAATGTTTTTTCTGAGTGTAGGTGTAGATATTCATGGCTCGTACTCTAAACCTAAAATTGTCCTAATGAAAATTCTGTAAAAAATAATTAAAATTAGTCACAACAAGCGCAACATAACAACCTGGCCAACATTTTATGTTATGATATAGGTGATATTATCGCTGATTCAGCCTACGTGTTGTCCAACTAATGTTGCCTTTAATCTGCAATAATGAAATTCTAGTATCAAACGTTATCCTGGCGGTTAATAATGAGCATCTCTAGAGTTTCTCGGTTAATAAAAGCATATCTGTTTCCGGCCCTCTATGTCAGTTGGTATAACAACAAACACGCAACTTCTGACATTCAATTTATGCGTGCTGTAGGTGCGTGTATGTGTGTGCGTGTGTGTGTGTGGTATTTGTGTATGTTAGCTTGTGTTTACTTTTGGTCCCATATGCTGTTTCTTTGTTGTTACTTCATATTGTTGATCGAAGCAAACGCTACTAACACAACTTTCAAGTCAAGTAACCGCAGCACAAGCTAAAGTCCCGACTAAAATTTACTGAAATGCCAAAGTTTTCAGCACAATTACAGCTATAAACTTGGCTAGCAGAGTCAGCACGTGGCAAATTAGCGATTCACAAAGTGAAGAAAACAACACAGACTCTGGG
Source organism: Drosophila demipolita (assembly GCA_035042405.1). Classification (NCBI taxonomy): domain Eukaryota; kingdom Metazoa; phylum Arthropoda; class Insecta; order Diptera; family Drosophilidae; genus Drosophila; species Drosophila demipolita. Next base: position 1,248,480 of record JAWNLI010000489.1, on the reverse strand, counting down.
AGAGAGGGAAGGTAAGGGGGAATAGAAGAAAGATAGTGAGCCAGTCGACAGAAGTGTAATTAAAAGCAATTTGTTGGCGCATAATTTGCACTGGCCAACTGGCCCATTACCAAACGCAAATCTTTGTGTCAGCCATTACTAATGCCAAGTTAATTCTAGGAACGACGAAACTTAAGTGGACTTTCGACTGTCTTTTCAAGTCAGCACTTGGCTCAACAATAGCATAGCAAACAAAATTTGTTGAAAATTTAAATTTTTAGTGCACACAATTAAATTATCAAATTTGTATTAATTTTACTAAAGTTATTAGTAAATAAAAAATTCAAATATTCAAAATGGGTGAAATTAAATGATTTAAAATTAAGGAAAAGATAAAAATAATGCATATAACTGATAAAACGATGGGTATTGTTGTATAAAACGTTTCAATATTTATTGCAGTATCTTGGAAACCCAGAACAAACACAATCAGACTAAAATTTGAAATAGACAGGTGAAGAGTGTGCAGAAAATTAAGTTAGGCAAATCTGTGTATTCGAAAACTTACAGACACAATTTAAAGTCTCTAGGCTTAATAGTTTCAAAGATCTTTGCGTCCAAACAGACGAACGAATATGGCTAGACGGAGTTGGCAGTTGATGCTGCTCAAGAATAATTATAATTTATCGAGTCAAAGAAGATTAATTCTGTCTATTAAGTTTGCATAAAACCATATATAATTTTTATCTAATTTATATGTCTGAAGTTTTAACTAAAAATTGTACAAACAACTGATTATATGCTTTGAGGATTAAGTAGCTTGGCATTTCAAAAAAATACGTTGTTAATTTCTTCATAATCATCTAATCTAATCTTATCTTTAACACATCGTGATCAGTTCTTAAGCTTAACGTTGCTCTTTTGTATGTTTTCATAAATTGCTCTCCATTATTTAGTATTTACTTTCAAGTTCGTATTTCATAAGCCGCCACTTGATGCCACTCAGGGACTTTGTCGCACACACGCTGAGGCAAAAGGATACATTTCTGAGCTGTGTGTTGTTATACATTTCATCGATGCAGATGCGATTTTTAATACAATGGCAACGTATTCTGCTGCAGCTACGTTGCCACGTTGCCATAGACTTGATGACGAGTGTCGCACGCCACTTGCCACTTGCTCTTTACAATAAAAAGAAAACAAACAAATAAAGCAACATTCCAATGCAATTTGCTACAACCAAGTGACAACAAATGATAACAGCGCATTGATATTGCTTCCTTTTTTTAAGAGTTTTCCTTTTGATTGGCACTCTAAGCACAAGCCAACCAATGGGGTTATCCAAACTTCGAAACATTGTGGCACGTTTAAGTCGTAAATTCATTTGCACGTCGTTATATGTAGGTGTCGAACAACATTCTTAATGGAGCAAATTTCTAACCAAATTTAAAAAAAAAAAACTCCCACATTGTGTCGCAAAACCAGTGAAAAATGGGGGAGGCACTTTGCGCCAACTGCTGCCCAACTTGGCAAGCTGAGTTACGGCAATGTACCGCTTCAAGGTTGTCGCCTCGGAAATAGAAAGCCAAAAGCCGCGAGGCGGCTAAATGTCAAATGTTGCGTATACGCCAGGTAATCACGTTGAATACTGTGCCGGGTTTATCAGCTGCGGTTTCATCAAACAGCAAAATTTCCAGCACTAACGTCAGAGAAATGCGATTACCACATTAAAAAGCTTTCATCAAACCTTATTTTGAAGGATTCAAAATTGTGTGGGTGCGCTATCAAAAATCTTAATTAAATTTTAATTTAACGAGAAATAATTGTGCATCATTGCCGAGCTACTTTATGCAAAATGGTACAAATTTGTTATCAAAACTGTTTACTAAATTGGCCGGAAAATCATTAAAAGCATATAATCATAATGAGCACAATTGCAGCGAAACATTGATATGATAATTGCACTTTTCTGCTAGAAATAGTGCATTTCCCATTTCTATCATTAAAGACAGGGCAACAGGAGAGGGTATTTAGAATCTGACTCCAAAATAATTGTTCTAGATAGAGTGAAAAATTATAAAATTAAATTCTGAAAGAAAGAAGAATTTTAACATTACATTTTCATTGTTATTTTGAGAATAAATCTTAAAAGAAAAAAGAAGGTGTTAGTTTTCTCATCGATTTTCTAAAATACAAATAGTTTTTTCCCAAGCCATACACAAAACTCAATAAACCAATTAACAGTTTCCACCACCCTTTTCAGGTACATCCCATAACCGAAAAAATCTGTTTGATTTTGTTATATAAATACAATAAAATATAAATATTATCGCCCGATTACAGGCTGCCTTCTAGTCGGACACTCGTAATATTTACATTTAATTTCATTTTTTTGTACTCCTGTTCGTCGTTGTCACTTTAGGTTTTCACTTTATCAAGCAAAATGAAATCTGTTTACTTCTGCAACTTTTATATCTGTCACTTGGTGTGCGCCCTTCGCTGTTGAGTTCAAGTCAACACTTTAAAAAAAAGCACATAGAAATGTTAAGTTTTAGACAGTTTGCCAGAAGTAAATTTAAATACCGCAAATTTACCAGATACGAGAAATAAGAACAAAAAAAACATCATCATTTTGTTTTTTTTTAACGACTTAACGAACTTCCGCCCACAACTCATTTATCAGTTTTAGGAATTGGCTTTTTCAATTTGTGAGCATTGCCTTTGCCATAAAGATACAACTTGATACTCTGTCCTGTCACTTGGGCGTTTCCGCAGTCACACGCAGTCCTCTTCTTTGTACCTCATTCAATGTTCACTTTCTACTACTACGACTACGGCTTAAATTCGATTTGATATCCAAATAGGCGCTTTAAAGCACTTTTCAGCTAAGCACAGAATTGAACATGAATCAGCTACTGTGATACCCAAAGCACGTACAACCAATATACGCATTTGGCCATCTCCTTGAGTATTTGACAGCACCAAGCTATGCCTTGCTCCGTATATGCATACAATTTTCTTCTTTTTTTAAGTACTACTGTGCTTGTCGTTTGCGGCAACTTCAAAGTTGTTTACGGTTTGAGCAAAGTTTTTGCCTCTTTTAACTCACTTAAAATCTTTTAAGCTCAACCCATTCTCCTTTTGACAAATCAAATAAATAAACGATATAAGGAAGAATCTAAAGCAAAAACCTTTCAGCTTTACAGATTTTAAGCGAATTAAGTTAAATAAATATTGCACATACAACAAATATAAAATATAAAAACGAGATTAATGCAAACATGGGCAACACGATGACTTTAAAAACTAAAATTGAAATCTTTAAAAAAAAAAATTGATAACCTGACAACGAGGGTGTGTGTATCGGTGTGTGTGCTGAAAGTGATTCGTTTATTTGGCCATTGTTCGCGTTGTAAGCGAAAATATTTTCAGCCTGGCCGACACTAATGTGCCGTTATTATCACTGATGAAAGGGTGGCCAGGCGAATCATATTTATGACAGTCGCTTCCATTCTTGGCGTACATAAGCGAAAAAATTGTTGGCATACGCCACTTATTTATTTTTTATCATGAACCCTTTCAGGCAGAAGGATGCATCACTAGCGCCATAAGGTATATATGCTTTTGATCAGAAACAACCATAGAGTCGATATAGCATTGTCCGTTTCTATGAAATTGCGAATCTATACCAGATAAAGTCCTTCAATGTGGTATATTCTTGTTATTGTCAGATCAAATTTTATTTAATTTGCACAATTTCAAACGACAATGGCTTCTAATTGATGTATAAAATACATTGACATATTATTGACCAGTTTTTTAAGGAATTTCGTAGTCCAGCGTACTTGTACTTGCTTTATTTTTCCCCCTTTTTGTTTGTTTGCATAATGAAGCCATTGTCGCAGCCTGCGTGTGTGGTGCATGTTTATTCGGCTTCGGCGTTGGCGTCGGCATCGGCGTAAAAATTTTACAGGATGGTCGGCCCAAAAGTATGCAACAAAATTGTCCACACGCCCATTAAATTGTCAGTCATGCTGTCATCATCACGGCTAGTACGCCCACGCACAAATTGTGGCGCCTCCTGTGCAGTCTGATATATTTTTTTTAGACTAATCCATGTGCGATTCGTTTAATCCAAACAAGTTATTGCCAATGCATAAAGAGTCGCCCCCAAAAGCCAATATAACTGGCTAAAAACTAACTTCCGTTTGGTTAGCCAACCATTTTGCTTTTTCAAATTGAAGCACGTTTTTGTCTCGCTTTAACCATATTTTCTGATTACGTACAAATAGTTGCGGCAGAGAGGAGGAATGTGTCCTTTAACTTTGAATTTAAAAAATGATAAATGAATTTATGCAATTAATTAGCATTTTGGCAGGGTTTTGGGGCAATGAAGTAAATTCGCAAAATATTGTCACTTGAGTTAAGATTACAAAAATTGAACCAAAAATGTAAATAAATAAATGAAAGTACTTTATTTATATACGGTTTATTAAATAAGAAAATAGTTTGAATTTAAAAAAAAAAAAAAACATTTTATTGACGTTTGACGCATATTGGAAACTTTTGCTTTCATTGACAAGAGACAAATTGCATTCCATTTTAATTTCATTTTTTCTGCTTTAAAAAATTGTCCTTTATTTTCTGCGAGAGCATATTTGAACTCGGCTCCATGTATTCGTACGCGATTGAACTGGTGCAAGTCAGGGCCCAGACATTAATTCATCATTATTCGTTCATCAATGCGTCGGCCAGCTGACGTGACGCCAAGAGATGAGCAAAAAAAAATCGTAGAAGACAACGCAATTAGAATGAGGGCGAATAATGCGAATGTGGCTAACAACGGCAGATGTTTCCATTGCAGAAGACAACAAAAAGACAACAAACAAAACGGAAAACAACCAGCGACGACAAAGACTTAAAAGTGAAATGTGCAGCAGGCTGATGGAAAGTAAAGTCAACGGAATATATGCAATTGTATATCAAAATGGCTTTAATAAATTCCATATAAAATTATAACAAGTGTGTTGCGTGGTTGTGTATTAATTTTTGACACCGATTTCGCCTAAATTAAATATTTTGACATTGCGATCGTTGACCTTGTAGAGGACCTCCTTGCGTGACTCCTCGCAGGCATATCTGCCCTCGTCGAGGACACGCTCGATTAGGAGCTTGCCATCGGCCTCACGAATGACGCCGCTCTTCAGTCTCAGCACCTGGATGCGTACATGTCCCAATTTGGCCACATTATTGTCAGTCAGCTGGTGGATGTCGCTGTTGCTCAGCTTGGTGATGACCGTCAAATTTTCGTGTTCCTTGGCCAGATCGGCGAGGGCCTGACACAATTGTTGCACCTGCAATTTGGTGGCACCCAAATTAAATAAGATTGACAGATTGTCAATCAGTATGGTGTAGCTGCTCCGATTCCCATAGTTGTTGGCCAGCTGGGCGCGTATATCGTCGGCGAGCCGCTCAGTCAAGGTCACGCCATCCGTTGAGCGCAGCCACTTCGAGTTGAGGCCCTGGCGAGCCATGTCGCTAAGCACATCGATAACGTTGAGGGTCTTTCCGAGAAAGATGTTCGAGTTGTAGCCAAGACGCATGCCCGCATTGAAGTAATGCTGATAATGATGCTGCAGGCATACGAGCAGGGTGCCAGCATTCGAGATGCGCAGCCGCTGGCCGAGGATACAGCTAATCAGAAAACTGCCATCTACATTTGACTCCTCGCTGATGTGCACGAATCCGGGCAGTTTCTGTTCATTCAGTCCGCACGCGATCAATACTGAGGCGGCCATAATTTTAAAAAATTGTGCGCAATTGTGTTGCAGAAGCTGTGAAGAAATAAAGTATTAAACAATAAGTGAAGCGTGATGTGTGTAGTCAATTTATAAATGCCATAAAATGTATACAATTAATTAGCATCACGGCTGACAGGCAAGAGCAGGTCACGTGCCTCACGCCTTATCGTGCACCAAGTGGAGGCAGACTTTGAGACGTCTCTTTCTAATTTATTGACTTAAGCGTAGGCGGCGGCGTTTCGTATTTCTATTTTGTCACTTCATCATCTCTGTCAGCGGCACACTTGGCCAATAACCCTCAGCAGCAATCAATGAAAATAAAGCACTTCAAATAATTTATTAAAAAAAAAAATTAAAATAATAAATGGAAAAATTAGGGTGTATTAGCCCATGAGGGGATCGAACCCACGACCTTCGCGTTATTAGCACAACGCTTTAACCAGCTGAGCTAGTGAGCCATTCGACCCAGTCACGTCAGAATCATATTTCAACTGCAAAGCTTAGACGTGGCAAAAGCTCTCGATAAAGCTTTTAGCATTTCTGTGGAATAATCGCTGTGTAAATATTTTGTACGCAGTCGATTACTACAAATATAGCCAAATATAGAATACAATAGCAAATCAATTTACAAATAGGTACTTAGAACGAGTTATCATCTATTCTATTAGTGCGCAAATATTATAAACATTTTAGAAGCAAGCCAAACTGTAGGGATTTGTCTTAAAAATTATCAATACGCTAAGTTGCTTATCTGCTACGCCTACTTGGCAACAGCAGTTCTCGTCAAATGCACCCATTTTTTTTTTTTTTCACAATCAAGTGGTAAAATATAATGTATACTTTGTGCTGGTTTCTAGCTAATTGTCAAGTAGCAAAGCTAACTACGATCTTATGGGACCTTGTCTCGTCCAATGAGAATTGCTCCTAAAAAAGAGAAGTTCTAATTGTGAACATAATAATTAACGATTATCGCAGCAAATGAAATGAACTCATTTTCATATGATGACTATTCAAACTGGCGCCTGATCGCTGATCAATAATATCTTTGGATTTATTTCTCGTTGCGAAAAGCCTATCGACGCCGGTCATTCTGACAATTATATAACGGGCATTTTCGAATACATAATCTTAATGAGCAGAAAAAAACAATGAAACATTATTTAGTTAGATGATGCAGATTAATTAAAACCAATATGTTTATAAGCATTTTAGTCATCCTAAACAACATCAACACCATTTTAATTAATGATGAATTATGAAAAAAAAATGTTGGGTATTTAACTTTCCAGCGGCTTCTATTTGCTCATTTCAAAATATATATTTATTTATATACATATATTTAAAATTTTTATATACCCGCTTTAGCACTTGCAATAATGTAAATAGGGTATTATCAAAAATAAAAAAATTTTCGAGAGATAATAAACAGTCAGCCAAGAACGATTTTAAAGATACGAAAACTATTAACACATTCATAAACAAAAAAAAAATCAAACGTCTCTAAACACTGAATTTGTGTGTCGGGTGCACAGAAACAACAAAAAGCGTTTAGAAATCATCTGGAATACTTCTTCCTCTTTAGAATAGAAAACACAAAGAAAAATAAAAACAAACCATTCAAGTATGAGCGCGAAATCAATGGTTAATAAAAACTATTCTCTCACCAATTGATGTTTATTCAATCACACTCTCTCTCGCTCTCACTTTGCGCTCTCACCGGCTAATGCTCGTGAATTTCAACTGTGACTGCCGACGCAACGTTTGACAACTGACTAACTTAGGCCGATCCCGCCACACTTCTGGAAACACTTGCGTTGACCGCGCTGACACTCAGTCGGGGAAGCGATAAAACATAATCCAAAGCCAAACAATTTGCTGAGCAGCAGCAGTTACGGGCAGTTATAGCAGCAGGCCGGCAATTGCTGGCCCGAAGCTTTGTTCGCTCGCGCAACTGCATAAGCACGACACTGATGTCAGCGACGACGATCAGTACGCTTTTTGTGCTCAGCCGACAACGTCGTGTGCCGTGCCGCCTCCCTCCAGCAAACAAGAGAGTAAGAAATCCACATTAATACCAGACCAGTTTTCGTGCTGTGAATTGAGTTCAGTTGTGTTGTGTTGTGTTTCTGAAGAGCTGAAGTTTATGCTCTCGCGCGTGCGTTTTCTTTGCCTATGTGTGTGTGTGTATGTGTATTGGTGTTGCCAAAAATACATATGTGTAGAACTTATTAAAAATATTTCATAGCATAGTTGTGAAAGCTAAATAAAATCAAAAACCGCACACGGCAACATCTCTTTGTTAAATTTCAAGGTAAAGTTTTAATTGGATGCGTGTTAGCCTGTGTGTGTTTATTAGGAAATGCATCAATTTACAGTAATTTACATTCATTCACATATATGTAACTGCATATGTGTGCGCATTATTTAAATTAAGCTTTCACACTGTGAACACGACTTTCCAATATTTACACGCATCAGCTTCAATCTCAGAGTAGAACTGGAAGCAATGGAATCATGGAACTACACGCAACGTTTCGTGATCTTCGCCTATAAAAAAAAACTGTGACGGGTAGAAAATCAGCTGTTTACAAAAGTATATATGTATTTGTCGGGGGCGCGACTTTTATTTGACTGCATACATAATGATTATAAGCATATATTTTTTTATGGATCATGTGATGTTTTTTGTTTTTATGAAACTATACAATTTTATTGGCAGACTTTGAACATCGAAAATTCTATTTTATCACCAGATAAAATGCCAGGCCAAAAACAAACAACAACAGAACGGTAGAAAGCTTCCGATAGCTGGCTTAATCAGACTCAATGCTGTTTAATATTATAAATTGATCGTGTTTAACTCTCAAAGTACATATTTTGTGATGTATTTGTTCTGTTTATCATTAGCAACTTATTACAAATTGTTATCATCATAGAATAGGGGGAAAATGAACGAAAAACATATATCGTTTGTCTAAAAGAATCATTGTTTTTTTTTTACTTTGGAAAACCAAATGGTGAAGTGATGGTACTGATAAATACACGTGGCATGGTTCACACGAAATCTCTTATTAATAAATAAAGCCATAAATAAACGAGGCAAACACTGTCAGCCGTCTGCAGATAAATAGGAAAGCATAAATACAATGGTTTAACAAGATATCCAAATTATGAGTGTAAATATGACTTTCATTTGCAAAATCAGAGTTTTTTTTTAAAACTATCAGTGTTTTTTTACTCTGACTTTCTGCAACTTTATTTTATAATTTAAAAAAATTCACTGTACTCGTTTATATGTATAAAAATATATAATATATATATTTGGAATTATTAAATTTGTTATCGCTTTGCGAGTGGGCTAAAAACATTGAAAGCCGATTATCTCCAAGCATGTCTAAATATTTGTTGTACTGACGAGTCGAAAACCGTAAAGTATATTTAGCTATAGGTTCACCAAGATAACAGAAAACTCCATAGCTGATACAAATCGTGGTTAATATGCAAAAGTTTAACCTTTGCACGTGTGTTTAAAATTTATTAAACGGATGCGAATATCACGATTCATTATTCACACACACGCACACACACATGCGCAACTGGCTTATCAGCAAGTAAAATCAAAGCAAGACTATTTCTAAATTACTACAAGAAACACAAAATAAACACAAACAAATAGTTATTCGACCACGTGTTGCTGCATCGTCGTCGAAATGCTGCACATATTAATCGTAACAAGAAATGCAAATTAAAAATGAACAAATTTTTCTGCGATATTTGCAAGTCGGCTGATGCGCTTAGTGAGCTCGCCGCGTAAACAATAAACAGCAATAATTTGTACAATGTACTCACTTATCAAATTTCACATAGAACAGCGCGTTGTGGCTGATGTTTTATATTTTCTGTAAACAGACGATAAACTTGTAATTCGACACAAAACAATACCGAAACTCACACGAAATTCACATTTGTTACGAGCAGCTGTTCGGGCAGTGCTGCCACCTGACAGCAGCTATTAATATTTAAACTGTTTTCATTGGTCCGGCAACAGACGAAGTGTAATTCGTGTTGAACAACGTCTGTTTGTTTGAAACGCGTGCATTAACGCAAACTGACTGTGTAACAGAACAGCTGTCCTGTTTTATTATCCTTAGCTTTTCCAAATTACCGCGTACATCGATGGTGATGTAACCTTGCCGTAATCTTTTATTAGACAATAACGTAAAAACTTTAAAAATTTAAATTTAGAATTCTGACAAATAATTAAATATGTATATATAAATATGTTATTATTTATCTGTATCTGATGTTTAAAATTCGCATTGCTTTATTCGTTATGGCCATGGCTCATCAAAATTATATCTTTCGGTTAACAGTCGTGCGCTAGCTCATCCCAACAACAATGTCCTCCCAGAAACAAGCACGTTGGTATTTTGGTGGCATGGCCAGCGTGGGCGCCGCATGCACCACACATCCTTTGGATCTGATCAAAGTCACTCTGCAAACGCAACAGGGAAATCTATCTGTGGTTCATCTAATATCGAAAATTGTCAAGGAGCAAGGTGTCCTCGCCTTCTACAGTGGTCTGTCCGCCTCAGTGCTCCGCCAGTTGACGTATTCCACGACAAGATTTGGAGCCTACGAGGTGGGCAAGGATCATATAAATACGGACACATTCAGCGGCAAAATTGCTTTGGCTGGCCTATCGGGCATGATTGGTGGTATTTTCGGCACACCCGCGGACATGATAAACGTGCGCATGCAAAACGATGTCAAACTGTCTCCAGATCAACGCAGAAAGTAAGTTAACCATTGAGTCCACTCAAATTTGATGATGCTAATCACCTTTTGTGATCCACACAGCTACAAGCACGCCATCGACGGCATCGTCAAGGTGTATCAAACGGAGGGCTTTAAGAAGCTCTTCTCGGGCGGCACAACTGCAACGGCACGCGGCGTCTTCATGACAATCGGCCAGATTGCATTCTACGATCAGATCAAGGGCATGTTGCTGTCGACGCCATATTTCAATGATAATCTTGTAACGCATTTCGCCGCCTCGCTAATGGCTGGCACCATCGCGACAACTTTAACTCAACCGATGGATGTACTCAAGACGCGCACCATGAATGCCAAACCGGGCGAGTACAAGAGCCTCTGGGATGTTGTACTACATACGGCGAAGCTGGGTCCACTCGGCTTCTTTAAGGGCTATGTGCCGGCATTTGTCCGGCTTGGACCACAAACCATACTGACATTTATGTTCCTGGAGCAGCTGCGATTAAACTTTGGCTACGTGAAGGAGGATCCAAAGATGGTTAACCTTGGTTAAGAGATTAGTGATAACATTCCAGCCGCAAAATACTTACTATTGAACTAGGCTACAAGATTAACTTTAAGACATGGCCAATAATCGTTAATACAAAATTTGACGACAGTTGCTTCTGTATATAAAAAACCAATTTTCAATGCTGGTTTCGCAAACATTTAATAGATTTAACAAAATGTTATCAAAATTGTATCGAAATATGAACTAAGCAAATTAAATGCTAATTGTTGCTTGTGTATAAATTATATAGGCATTTTTAATGTAGATCCTCTAGTTAGATTAAAATGGACAAATCCCACTTCCGTTCATTTAATATATATACATGTAAAAGAACATGTTCAACTTCCTCTTAGATAATTCAGATAACTGGCTTACATGGCGTATGTGCAATTAATGCCTGTTTTATATAAAGCTGATGGTTCGTCGGTTTTTCAGTTTCATTGGAGATGTGCTCCAACAACATACATCTGGGCGTGTCCCTAAGCCTAGTGCTGCTCAGCGCCAGCATTATCCAAGTACAGGGTACAGAAGAACGAGTTGTCAAGTTACGCAACGTCGAGAAGGTTCTGGAGGACGAGAATGCTATCAAGAGCAGCTTGCGGGTCAGTGAGGCAGATGCTGAGGATCATCGCACAGTCAGCGGCGAGCTGAAAACCCTGCTAACCATCGATAACGAATGGAAGGTGAGTTCACAAATACATATATAAAAGGATTTGTGGATTAAGATCTTTTGATCAAGCTCAGCTCAGAGATGTGAATATCCCTTGCATAAAAATATGTTTTAATTAAGAGTCCATGTTTTAATCAGAGTCCAAATTAAATATTCTTTTAAAATACATATATCGCTGATATTTATATGATATATATATTGGATATGCCTTCTTCTACCTTTTACATACTAGCATAAGTCGAAGCGTGAATTTTTGTATGACTTGGAACTGGAACTCAAATTATTGTTTTTATTTAAAATTTTTCTTGTCATTTGTCACCCACAAAAAGAAGAAAAATTTGAAATTTCTTAGACAACAATCATAAAATATTTATTCTTAACATATATTTCAGAATTATATTATATATAAATAAAAGGATTTTAAATTTTTAATAATTTGTAAATATTCTGAAAGTCAAAGAAATATTTCTGACTACCTATATATTCGAAATATTATTAAACTATATTTTTAAATTAAGATTTGTATCCTAAAACATATGTGTGAAACACGTATAGAGTCAACACGATGAGACGACGTTTAGAATCGAACTGATCGCTCTGATGAGCATTTCTTTATTTTATACAAAAATCTTAAACCTAAATACATATGAAGTCCCTTGTAGGGCGACTCCATGTGATGTTTATTTATATTAACGGAGTCGCTTGTAGGGCGACTCCATGTGATGTTTATTCTTAAACTGGCTGAGCTTCGCAGCGTTTGTATGGCTCAATGTGCGGTCTTCTCTTCTTAGAATAGCTGAGCTTCACTCTTCGACAAATGTGATGTTTGTTTATCTTTTTTAAAAGCCACTTGAAAGTGGACTGTATATGATATTTTGCCATTAACAATTAGCTGAGCTTTGCAGCGTCTCATGTTCATTCTTGAACAACATATTTATATTCGGCAAAAAACCATTTTCTACGAAACTAATAAATATGCATTCTGACTTATTTTAATTAAATATATTTTTCTTTTTATATATTAATATTAAATAATGTTTATATATATTTCGATGCAGGTTAATATTACAGTGTTTCGCAAGGATAGCGGAGACAGCGACTATTCTGTATTTAAGGATTTGCCCATTTTGGGCGCCTGTGATTTGATGGACACATATTATAGACGACTTTTCTATGACACTTTGAAGGACTATTCGAATGCGCCGCATCCCGACAACTGTCCCCTGGCACCAATTGAATTACAGGTCAATGACTATCCATTAAATGCATCGATGCTCAAGAAGTTCCTCACACCCGGCTTCTATCTACTGGATGGCCAAGTGCTCAAAGATGATGAGATCAAGATAAGGTACAAGGCCGAGTTGCAGGTGGAGTAACTGTTTGCTCCCAGTAATGGGTTCAGCTTATTATTCAATCAAATTTTAAATATATATGAAGAACCTATTCATAGTTAGACATTTGTTTCAATATCTCGTCGTATACGTATTTCTTGGCTTCGGTGCCCCAAATGAAATCCAAATGAGCCCATTTCGGGAAGGGCACAAGGTAATCCAGAGCCATATTGGGCAATGCATCGCGCAGCCTACGCACATCGCCCACATCGCACATCCAATCGTTGGCACCATAATACAGTAGGACCGGCGCCTTGGCGTTCTTTAGTTTATAGTCCGGCGGGAAATAGCTGCCGTATTCCAAGGGATTGCGCACCACCGAATAATCAAACTTGCGGAATTTGCCGGAGTTGAACTCCTGGCAGAAATGCAGATTCTGATTAACCGAAGCGCCTGCTGGCGACGTGGCCTTAATGTGCTCCAACAGCTCCTGTAGCAATAAAGTGGCAACAATATATATTATTCAGCGATTATCTAAGGATTCACACTACTCACATAATCCAGCTGCTCGGAATCGTAGCCACCAATGAGGAAGATCTCGTTGGCGCACATCTCGGCATAGGGTGAGGTTGCCTGGCACTGAGCAATGCCCAGATCTTGCTTGAACTTGTTGCTCGGCATGAACTCCATGGAGCCACAGAGCTCCACAATGGCATTGGGCTGGCCCATGATCGGAGCGAAGGCTCGGGTTAGGGGGCTCTTCATGTTCTCCATGTAGGCAGCGGGACCGAGCAGATGGGCGGACTTGATCTTGTCGTTGTATGAGGGCCTTTCGGACATCATGACCAGGTAGACGGTGGTGCCTTGGGAATGGCCCACATACTGCACCTGTTTCTCGCCAGTCACTTTCAGAGCATAGTCAATCATAGCGGGTACATCGTACATGCCGATCTCGTTCCAGCTGAAGTTCCAGAACACCTGCCAGAAAGTTGGCCACACTTTGTGTGCCTTGGAGTAAGTGTTGCCGCGGGCATTGCCCATCCACACATCGTAGCCGGCATCGGACAGAATATAGGCCAGCGCCTTACCAGGGCCCATGAGCACCCAATCGGAACTGGAGCTCAACATGCCGTGCATGAGGAATGCCACGGGACGATTGCCCGTGTTGCCCGTTTTGGGGGAATATGGTATGCGATGCATGGTCAGGATGTAGTTGTCATCGGTGGTGACCTTGTGACGCTCCATGGGATAGCCATCATCCAGAATGCGTTCACCCTAGTAAGTAGTACAATTTAGAGCTATACACATACGTAGTAATTTATAGAACCAAGTCGAAGGCTTACGCAATCGGAGATGGGTCTCTTGCCTGCTGTGGCCAGACCCAGAACGCCCAGTAAAATGGACGCACAGATCAGAAGTGTCTTCATGGTTTAGCTAATATGAGTTAGCCAGAAAGTGTTCTTGTCTTATATAGTGGCAGGGTATCTGTTATCGGTTCGTGGGGGTTAGATAGCGCCTAATCAGTATTAGAATTTCTTTTTACTAATTTACAATGGCAAGTATCTACTGATACTTGGGCACACGTCTGTCTTTATCATCCTACATTATTTATATTTTACTTAGTGGTTCTTTTTTTTCGAATTTCTCAATTGTTTATTGCTATAAATAAATGCCTGATAAGTAGGATTGCAATGATATTTAATCATTACACCACAAAATCAAAAATATTCATTATTGTTGTGGGTCAGATGATTTTTTGGTCTGGGTCAACGCATCCATGCGAAAGTGCCACGTACGCACAGAGGATTTAATTGTTATTGATTGTCGGAACAGATACATATGTCCAATATATCCATGACGACGTGTATCGTTTCGACCACAACAATTGACAATTGCTTCTTAACAATTTGAATTATGACACATATGAGTGTAGTATGTGGAATACTTTCGAGTCAAGTGGAACACGTTCGATAACCAAATCCGTTGTCAAAATGAAGCATGAACAAGTTGTTGTTGATTATTGGACCATGTTGAAGACGTCGGCGATGTGTTTATTGCTAGTCGTCTCGGGCTTTATATTCCTCAGGTGGGTTCCACCTTGTCAAAATGCATCCACCCATAGTAATTCAACTTGAAAATCGCCCTTTTAGAATGGTGCAAACTATATTTTGGCTGCCCAGTCGTCTTAAGCTGAACCAGGAGCGTCTGGAGGCACTTGCCCGGAAATATGGTAAGGACTTGGATCCGGAGGAGCGGGCCGAGATCGAAAAGATCTTCGACAGCAAAGAGCCACTCACAAAGGAGCAAATCACCCAGATACTAGATGGTGGCAAGACCAACGAACTGGAGCAGACCAAGAAGGAACTGTAGATGGCAAATGGCGCTTGCTAAATTAAGCATAAATTGTAAACTAAGTAATAATTAATTAAATTATTGGGTTTGTTTTTAAACAATATAGAGCATATATATATATTTATATATAATATTATGTATGTTGAAACAATAGTTTGTATTTAATTATACAGTACACGTAATTGGCGAACAAACAATTTAATCGAACATTCAATCAATATTTGATGTATGTAAGTATCAAGCGACTTGTTAGCTATGTATTTATTCAGTAGGGTATGTACTCATGTATGTGTGTATGTACGTAAGAAAAAAAAATATACATATAATATATATATTCATATTGGATAAGCAGTTCTATGTGCTACTGATATATGCGGACTTAAAGTCCTTTCCTGCTTTCATTGATTTCAAGAATTAAACGGTGCGAAAAACGATTTATACTCATTATATATAGATATATATATATATATAGTACATATATATAGTGTACACATATATATGTATATATTGCAGGGATGTATGTTCACTTTTAACAAAGAATATTATTAACTTCAACCTCATCAATGTTGTCAAACCAACTCATATCAAATATAAGCAAGCATGCCAATAAAATTTTTCTACAAATACATATAGATACGTATATATATATATATATATAGTTTTAAAAGCTCCAAATAGCGCAAGTCTCTCATTTGCTTGGTTGATTTTGTTCCGCATCTTCTTGTCGAATAATGATTAAATATAAACCATTTTCATTTCCACGCATTTTTCTAGCCAGACAAAAATATCACGACAGTATTTTACAATCAATACTTAACTAAATTATAATCAATTTTTTTTTTTTGTTGATTTTCTTTTACGTATATAGAACGAAAATTTAGAGCTACTCAAAGTATAGGTAACCAGTTTGCAATTCCGAGAGAGCGCATTTATGTATGGCAATCAACTTGAACAGAATATAATATATATATATATATGATCTGTTATTAGTTTTTTTTGTTTTTTGTTTTATATGTATATACCAATAACTTATTAATTATAGATTAATAATGTATATATATAGTAATATATATATTATAGAGACTTGCTGATAATGTTTGCAGTCTACACAGCGCTGGGGGTGTGCATTGGAAGCCTGAAAAATGGATTGGCCAAGTTAACACGCGCCGCTGGTAATAGCTCGGGATGTTCGGTTAAAGTATCCGACAGCGCGGTGAGCAGGACACCTAGAATATATATATTTATATACATCTCAATATATAGATGAAATTTGTTAATTACTTACGCAAAACTTTCTTCTGCAAATCGACGGGGATAACGCCCAGATTGCCCTCATGCTCCAGGAATTCGGTTAGCTTCTGCAACTCCTGCTGAGCCTCATCCGAACCATGTGCCAGAGACTGGGCAAACATTACCTGGTGGATACAATTCAATGATTAATTTTATTATTAAAATTATCTGAAACTAATGTTCCACTTACCTTGGCCAATTTGTACAGAATTTCCTCTAAGCTGTACTCATTGTATAAATACTCAACTATCTTGGCTCGTCCCATGGTTTCGTCATAGTCTGTTATATCTGCATAGGATTATAGGTAAATTGGTCTTTAATTAATAAACTTGGTAACTATTAACTTTTAGTTTGACTTGCCTTGGGGAGTTTCATTCTCCAGCGTCTTGAGCTTGTTCCAGAATGTAAAGCTGTCTAGGATCTTGGCATGTCCCACCTCAGGCGTGACTCCCTCTGCATCGGACTCTACGTGGATGAATGGTTTCTCTGTCGTGGTGCTGGTTGTTGTGGTTGTTGTGGACGTTGTGCTGGTGCTGGTGCTGCTACTAGTGCTGGGCACAATATTGCGCTTTAGATGATTCTGGCGCAGTTCCTCGGGAAAGATACGATTGGCATAGGAACGCTGCAAAAACTCAATTCCCAGACGAATATCGCGCAAAAACTTCAAGGCGCTCTCCCGGGTGATCTGCCAAAGGGTACATCGAGTATTACACAAATATGTACAAATAAAATTATGATTAAATCGCACCAAGTTCTCATCAATCAGTTCCTCAACAGCTCTGGCCACACCCGTCTCATCACCAGTCCAGAACACATACTGTGCCATATCGAAGGACGAATATTGGCCACTGGGATTACGCAGTAGACTCTGAGCAGTCTGAAACATACATATTCATATTTATAGAAAAGACTGAACGAAGCCAAAGGATTTAAAAAAAAATATCAATCACAATAGGGGCAACCAAATCTGGTTGTGGATAAAATAATAATACAATTTAGTTAAGTTTAGTTAGGAGTTGTTGCCAATCTATTGCCAATAGTGGAAATGATGATTTTGTCTGAACTGTTTTGTTGTTGGGTCATAAGAACCTTGGCCGTCAAATGAGGCATGCTGGAGCGGCGCTCTGTGGTCTTAGCCACTGCCTCGAGCTGATCGATCAGAATGTCGCCAATAGTCTCCTTGTTGATATCGCCATTCTTATTCTGATTAGCCGTCGGCAACTTGTCCGGCATCCCCTCAATCTCAGGGCCCGCCTCATCATCGGTCTCTGCATCCATCTCTGGCACATCCTCAACCGGTGCGGCTTCACTTTCAGATGGTGCGACAGGTGCTGCTGCTGCTTCTGTGGCAACAACTGGTGTTGCAGTTGAAGTTGTTGTCGATGGCGTTGTAGTAGTTGTTGTTGTTGTTGTGGACGCAACTGTTGATGTGGTTGTTGTGGGCAACGTTGGCAACACTTCGGGATTTTGACCAAATGCCAGACGCGCTGCACCGTAGAATGCCTGTTGGTTTTTGGGTGGTTTCGTGGATATACACTTGGATTGATTCAAAAGACACACATATGGCGTTTACAAGGAATAAACAACGGGCAATACATACACATCAACTATGGTACCAGGATCTATGTTATGGCATGTGGCTTTTACCTTGGCATGTGCTCCATGCTCCGACGCCGGCTTCGCTGCCATCTTTGGCTCCTCCAGCTGGGAGCGTTCGCTGTCATCCTTAAAGGCCGCCGTTGTGGTTGTGGCCGATGTACTCGTGGTTGTCGTCGTGGACATGGACATCAGTGGTGTGGCCACCTCCAGCTGGCGTTCCAAATCGAGCTGGATGGCAGCAGCTGGCTGCTCCTTGCTGCTGACCTCCGGGGATGCGATTACCTTCTCAACGCTCTCCTTTGTGGTGGTTGTGGTGCGCACAGTGCTGCCATCATCCTGCCTCTTGCCCACCACAGGCTGCTCATTTCGCAGCTGATCTAGCTCGCCCACATCGTCCTCGATTTGTGGAAAGACGGCGTCGCTGCGCTTCGACGGATCTGTGTAGTGATATATATATACATATATGCTATTTGTGTAATCCTTAAGTTTACTTACTGTAGATATATGGCAGCACTGGATAGGCTTGGGCTAGGCTGCAGCTGGCCACAAGGACAATAGCCACAAATCTATTGACAAGCATAACGTTAGCGCAAGCTGCAAAAGGACATTTGTCAGTACAAATTTTATTAGCTGCCAAAAATAATTTTATTACTTATATGAAATTATATATATATATTTATATAAGTATATATGTTTATATATACGTACACAAGTGCAGTGGTCGCAAGCCAATTGGAGCACTTTCAATTCTAACCCAAAAAAAACAAAAATCATTTGAATAATAATAATAGGAACAAAAGTAGCAATAATAATAATAAGAATCTAAGTTGCAATAATAATAATATTAATAATTATAATAATACTAAGACTTATTTTAATAAAACCAAAAAATATAATAATACTTATTATAATGAGAACAATAATAATATTAATGATATACATTGCTTTGTATATTTGTACATTTATATAAAGATAAAAGAATTTAAAATATATATAACCAAAACATATAAATATATAAGAATAGCAAAAACTGAATTACTTTATTTATGCTGCATATTTTTGTGGATATTCTTTTGACACACATAAAATATGCAAAAAAGCGTATTAATATCTGTTCCCATTCTCACATACAAATTTTGATTTTGACTGAAACTCAAAATTATAATTATATATATATATAAACTGAAAACAAGGAATTAAGTTTTCATTAAATACACGTTTTTTGGAATTTTTTTACACTGTGCTCACGCACACATACACAAAATGCAAATAAATAAGTCTAAAAATAACAGAAGAAATCGATAAAACAGCGGCACTAAAACAGCGACAGCAAAGCACAGCAAAACAGCAACGAAAACAACAAGAACGAAAGAAGTATGAGAAGAAGAAGGAGAGGCAGGAGGCAGAGGCAAACTTGGGGCTTGTCAATGGACACAAGGCAAAGGCAACGCGAAAGAGGCAGAAACCGAAGGCAAATTCAACGGCAACTTGGCTCGAAACGGAGCACGCCAACTGTGATGTGAAATTAACTTGATTCCAACCAGCCACCCAATTACCCCACCCACTGTAGCTGCTCAAACACAAACACACAAAGCACTAACGTTGCATGTGCCCCTTGGTAGCAAATTGAGTAGATTGGCCACAAAAGCGAATTATCGATGCATTTGGGAGCACTTAGGCACGTTTCAGCCCAGATAGTTCGTAATGTGGTTTTTTTTTTTTTGTCATCTGTTCGAAATCTTTGGCCAATTACGCTGCAAATGCATTGCACACACACACACACACACATCACACATGTAAATGGGAACCCACTCAAATTCACTACTTGCAAAAACTAATAGAACAGTTGTAAAAATTTAAATAATAAACTAAAGCACTAATGTATGCTATAGTTTGGACAATATCATTCACTTTCGCGTCGACACTTTAAAATGATTATTTTAATTATTATTTGTATTTGCATTTTTTCACTTTTACCTTAGAGCTGTGTTTATATAATTAAATGCGTCCTAACCGCACGAAAGCAGAACAGACTCTGACCCAAGCATCGCTTTTGCGAATTGTTTTGCCGCAACAAAAAGCTCGCTCCTGCTGCCAAATCAATGCTGTAACCCTATGTTGCCAGCATGGGGCAAAAAAAGGACGCTGGTTGTGCAAAAGCTTTTACTATTGTATGAACAAATTCAACAATTTGAAAGCATGTATTGTGTAGCCCAAGGCTTTCCTATTATTTTTCTCTATATAAATAAGTAAAAAAAAATCATTGCATCCTTTTGGGAAGCGCATAATATGACAATGCGTTATAGTGTTGCATACATTTTGGGATCTGAATTAATAGCATCGCCAAATATTTACAACAAATTGCCATTAATATGCGTACTCTACACAAGATGCTTTAGACTGATTAGTCGAAACTAAAATTATTTTTAAAAAATTGACTTTTAATGCAACATGCATTAAACTTCCAAGTTTAGAATAAAATAATAATAATATTATCTAAGAAAATGCTGTGTAGATAGTTACTTAACTATATTTTATTTGATTAGGCCATCACACATATATGGAATATTAGATTTAACTGCAGCCCGGAAAGGGTTCCACACGATTCTTGCGGAGAACAAATTGAATTTTGCGATTCATGTCCTCGTTGTAAATGGCTTTGCACTTCTCAAAATTTACCCGTCGACGCACCTGAAAAAGATAGTCGTAGTTGAATTGATGGTTCAGATTTGTTTATTTACACTTATTTAGGCACCTGGAAGGGTTTCTCGTAGAAACGCGTGCGTCGGAATTGATCAAAGATTTCCTCCTTGCCGAGAATGCGGTTTAATAGACGGCATGCCTCCTCCACATTATTGTTATGCACAAAAACTGTGCGTGCCAAAAATTGTGCGTGCCTCATAGTGATATTTCGTTCAATCTTATGTTTTTCAACAAATTTCCATGCGACCAAGTTAAATAATCAGGCCGGGATAAGCAGCTGTTTACAAAAAGTGTGACCGTTTCAGAGCACGAATTGTTACAGGAGTGCATTTCGATTGATTGCAGTATGTTTGAAGTATTTAATTAAATCCGTATTTTCCAATTTCGAACCTCTAACACATATTCTCGATCTTTCACACAACAAGCGTGGCGGATTCACACACCTCAGTAGGCTGAACAGAATTCGTTTTTAAGTTATAAGAAGTGTAATTCCTAAAAGCGTACCGAAATAGTGTACATATATATAAATATATAGTTATTTTAATAGAAACTCAAATACCCTCGAAGTTCTGCTTTCAAAGGTAAGACCAATTACAGAAAATTATTGACTAACAAATTTCCCGCAGGCATTTTTGCGTTGTATGTGTGTGTACCTAGTACCTATTTTTTCTCGAGTCTTTGTTAAGTAATCAAGTGTAATTAATTTTTTTCCAACTAGTTTGCATTATGGTGCGTCATTAGACTTGGTACACTTTGCAAAATCGATTGAGTTGGTGACGGTAGCCGATTTTTCTTTGTGTCTGCCTGTGTGTGTCTACCCCTTACCCTTGTCAATATTTCTCTGACGTAGCGTCCTGCGCGGCACATGTTTTCACATATACCCACACATACATTGCTTAGTTGAGATTGGGCCGTTTAGCGAGCACAAATCGCACATAAGTAAATAGAAAATTTTACATAGGTTTTTTCTTTGCTTTCTTTTTTTTCTTTTTGCCCGTTGCTTTCCCTTGTTTTATAATTGTGTTGGTGCTTTTTTTTTCATTATCACACTGTCTGCTTTGTGCTGATTTTCGCGCAGGGGCAACGGTTACGGCGACCAGGGCTGCGCTAAGCAGACGAAATTTTCTAGAAGTTTATATTCGTTTGTATGTATGTGTTCTCGTGTGTGCATATGTATGCATGTGTGTGTGTATTAGTTCAGGTTGCCAATGAGTTGTGGTGTGTGCGAGAGCGGGTAGAATAATCAGCTGCTCACCGCTTAAATTCGTATTTTAACAAAGCGAATGCGTATTGAAATAGCAAATTTTCTACCTAAAAACGTGGTCTTTTTCCGTTGCACTATTTGCGCGCTGGCCTTGAATTTGTCGCACTGATGCCCGGAAATTACATTTTTCACTTGCACCCTAAACTAAAACTAGGTGAAACTAAACTAAGCATAAATATATATATCAAGTTCCATCTTTTCATTTATCGAAATTTTTTGTGTTGCAGTTAAGTCAAAAAAACAAAGAAAGGAAAGTATAAAAAAATGGTCAAAGAAACAGGGTACTATGATCTGCTGTGCGTGAAGCCGAACGCAACGCCCGAGGAGCTGAAGAAGGCATACAGAAAACTGGCGCTTAAGTACCATCCCGACAAGAATCCCAATGAGGGCGAGAAATTTAAGGCCATCTCTCAGGCGTACGAGGTGCTTTCCGACACGAACAAGCGTCAGGTGTACGACGATGGCGGCGAGGCGGCCATCAAGAAGGGTGGCGCCGATTCCGGTGATTTCCGCAATCCGATGGACTTCTTTGAAAAGTTCTTCGGTACAGGTTTCGGCGGCAGCGGCGGACGTCGTCGCGAACGACGCGGCAAAGATGTCGTCCATCAGATGTCTGTGCATTTGGAGGAGCTGTACAATGGGGCAACGCGTAAGCTGCAGCTGCAGAAGAATGTGATCTGTGACAAGTGTGAGGGACGTGGTGGCAAGAAGGGCAGCATCGAGAAGTGTGTCCAGTGCCGAGGCAATGGCGTCGAGACGCGCGTCCAACAAATAGCGCCTGGCATCGTGCAACATATCGAGCAGGTGTGCCGAAAATGTTCCGGCACCGGTGAGAACATACATGAAAAGGACCGCTGCAAGAACTGCAGCGGACGTAAGACAGTCCGCGAGCGTAAGGTGCTTGAGGTGCACATCGAAAAGGGCATGCGGGATGGCCAAAAGATAGTATTTACGGGCGAGGGCGATCACGAGCCCGACTCTCAACCGGGTGATATCATCATATTGTTGGACGAGAAGGAGCACTCGACGTTCGTGCACGCCGGCATGGATCTGATGATGAAGATGCCATTGCAGCTGGTAGAAGCGCTGTGTGGATTCCAGCGCATTGTCAAGACAATGGATGATCGCGATCTTCTGGTGTCTACACAACCCGGCGAAGTTATCCGTCATGAGATGACCAAGAGCATCGCCGAAGAGGGCATGCCCATATTCAAGAATCCCATGGAGAAGGGTACACTTATCATACAGTTTGAGGTTATTTTCCCCGATGTGATGAATCCATCAGTTATACCAACGCTCAAACAGTGCCTACCACCGGCGCCAGAGGTTGACATTCCAATTGATGCGGAGCACACCGTTTTGGTAAGTCAACATTCATCAGACGATTCAATCAATATTTAATTCGAATGTGTATCAATTTTGCAGGAGGACTATGATCCCAAGCAGCGACGCCAGCAACACCAACGAATGGCGTACGAAGAGGACGAGGGTGGTTTCTCGGATGGACCGCGCGTACAGCAGTGCACATCTAGTTAAGCGGACTACTAAACTTAACAACAACAACAGCAACAACTATAATAATCAACCACAAACAAGAAACAAAAAGCAACCCAACAACTACACCTAAAACCAACCAACCCATGCGACGATATTTGTAGAGGGTCCGCTCGCTCTGCATCATAATAGTGTAACCTAAATCAAATCAGTCTAAAAACACACACTAAATCTTCAAATAGGAGCTCCCAAAAAAACAACAACTTTATCAGCACACACTGACACAAACGAAGAAGAAAACCAATACACACAAGAAAGATCGTATCATGATTGATATGACAATGCAAAATTTAAAGTTATACAGCTTTGGATCGGAGCTGCTCTTCAGATCAAGAGATATGCAAACTAAGATATTTAGGTATATCCAAAATAATACTTATCAAAATATGCACTACATTTTTAACGCGTGGTTAAAAAACAAAAACAGCTACATAAGTACATTGTTCAATTCCGGTTTATGTTAAGTTGGAAGAGTTTCGTCAATGGTGGGGGGAGGAAAAACCCAATCATCCCCCTGTTGAAAATGTTTAAATCAGTTGCCACTAGAACCGCATAATTGAAATGTCCACGAGCGAGTACGCATCAAGGAACAAGTTTAAGTTATTTAATTCCAGCCTAAATAAATAAAAGCGTTAGTTTAAAATGGATATAACAAATAAAATAATAATACACAATTTCAAAATACATTTGTCTTAAACACACACATATACACACTCACTTCACATTAAGGGGGATAATTTATTTAACCATTTGTTAATATGTACGTATACTTCAGCTATTGTGTATGTATGATTATAAAGATTATAACTTCACACAATGTATACAGCATAAAGTATATAGTTGTCTAAAAATATATATATATGTGCAGACAAAATGTCAAGCCTACGGATTTTTGGCCTCACTCACAAGCTGTATGATGTTCTCAGATGAGCTAAACATCCAGTACTACATGTGTAAAACTTTTCATAGGACTAAAACATAATTACAGTCGAAAATTGCTTTGTAATATTAGAGAAAGTTGCTCAAAAGCAAGAACAACTTTCTTACTGGGGGTGACTTTTATAGTACTAATAGTTGAATATTCTTTCAAAGTTCCTCAAAAGCAAGAAATCGTGATTATTGGTTTAGATTTTTTAATTTTGTGAATATCAATTATTAGGTATGTCGTATTTTTTCTGCAATTAAAAAGAAATATCTATTTGATTTTGGGGTGTAATTTTGATAGGACTAATAAAAAGTTATAACAGTTTATTGCCACACAAAGTCGCTCAGATATAAGAACTCTTCGATCTTGATTTTTTTTATTTTAACAACAATAATTATAGTCGCGTAGTTTTTATCAATATTGAGGTGCGATTTTAATAGGCGATTTCTTAATATATTCGTATTTAATGAAACTATTAAATCACCAATCTGAATTCTGGAAATTTAAATCATGACAAGTTGAAGAAAGGTGTAGGTTTTCTACATCGATTATTATCTCGTCTAAAAAGTGAACAACATTTAAACATTCGTTTAATTTATAATAACCAAATAATCAAAAAAGGTATTTAAATATGTTGTCAATTTATTTACAAACATGTAAAAAGCGGCTAGTTATAAAAATTTATCGAGCAAAGTTTCGCAGTGCAGCGACGACGCCAATGCCATAAATCAGTTTGCTTTCGACACGCTCCCAGGCCGATTGTTGCGCCTGGGAGACACTGCGCAGGGATTGGACAATCTCTGGTGATTCGCTTAAACTAAGGCCATGGGAGCGGAGATAGACGCTTAGGTAGGATTGGGCCAGTTCAAAATCGAGATTTTTGCTGAACATAAACTCAATCAGTTTGAGGAACTGCAGCATTGCGAGCAGAGTGCCGCCGGATTCTGGATGCAGTGACTTGATTTCAAAGTCCACCATCGACGGACCAAGTTGGGTGATGTGCTTGCAAGCGGCATCAAAGTCATTACTTGTTGCAGTCGTTTCCAGCAGCTTACCAAAGGCGGTCAGATTGTTGAGGGCAGACACTTGCTGGATGCGGGAACCATCCGTGGTGCCGGGCGCACCATTGGCCACATCGAAGCGCAACTCCACGCCCGAAACTGTTGGCAGAAAGAAGGGCGCCTGTTTGGGTGCCTTTGGTGGTGCCTTGGGTTTGTTACGCTGCTTGATCAGCTGCAGATCGAGCAGATTTTGCCAGCGAGACGCAGCTAGACCCGACAGAGTAATCAGCTCCGGTGTTAGTTGCTTGGGCGTTTCGTATTTGGCATCTATCTCCTCGCCCAGTTCAGCATTCTGCTCGTCGTCGTTGTCAATGCCCAGCACCTGCATGGCATCCTCCAGTTCCATTGCATCGCAAACATTTGCCGGCAGACCCACATAAGGTGCGGGCTGGTGTGGATCCATGGATCGCAACGAGATCTGACTGAAGAGCGTCTTATTTGACCAGAGATAAATACCCAACAGATTCACATGGGCTGTGGCGAGAAAATCACCGCTTGGCGACATGCTGAGCGAGACGCACGGACGCTCAACGCGGAAGTGGTCGATCATGTATGAAGAGGGTATGTCCCACACCTTAATTGTCGAATCCATTGCCGCTGTGATGAGCCAGCGGCTGTCCGGACTGAAGGCCAGATCATTTAGCTTCGCCGTATGTCCAATGAATTTGCGAACAACCACCCGAGTGGTCATGTCCACCACATAGACCTTAAAGGTGTCCAGGCCAATGGCCAGCATGGAGCTCTCTCGATGATGACGCATCAGAGCGACGCCATCTGCCAGACGCAGAATGGCAATTGGCTTTTCAGCTGTTGAAAGGAGCAAATGTAATAATTGACTGCATGTTATAATTGACTGTTATGCATTTACTCTTACCCTTGCCCTTGAACGCCCAGAACTTGACCAGCCCGCCGGAGCAGCCGGTGACCACATATTGATTTAGATTATCGCTGGCCAAGCCACGCACGGCTGATTCATGCGCTGCTTTTGGAGCGCCGTAGCTGCAGCGATGCAGGCCGGATTGAATGTTGAAGCGTTCTACATCACCACTGCTGTAGCCAATGATGACAAAGTTGCCGCAATGCGTCAATATGAGGCACGTCGTCTCGCAATTGAAATTGTTGCGTTTCTTGTTTTGAAACTGCGTCGGCACCAGCCGATGTTCGCCCATGCGATTTTTGTTAAAAGTCCACGTTGTGGTCTGTGTAATGCCTGAATGTATAGCGGCTATGTTGTCCCACTCCTTCTCGCGTGCCACATCTGAGGTAAACTCTATAATTGGCGGCATGCTGTACTTGTCGTACTGGAAACGATCTGCAAATGAAAAATATATTTTAATACAACAAGAAAATAATAGCTCTTCCCTAAAGATGGTTACTTTTCTTCTTGGTCGCCTTTTGGTTGTAGGTGGCTCGGCCCATGCTCTTGTTTAGCGACTCAGAGATGGTGGAAAAGACGCGTAACGTGCTATCCTCGCCGGAGGATAGTATGGAGACGCCAGAGCTGCCGTGATAGCGAATACAAAGCGGTGGTTTTGTGTGACCCTCGCGTATGCGGAGCTGACGTGCTCCATTGTCCGGCATATCGAAGACAAAGAGTTTCATGGAGTTGTCGGGCGATGTTGTAAAGACAACCGGTTCACTAGGCAGGCAAATGGCGGTAGCCACTTGATCCTCATGCGCCTGCAGTTGACCGGCCAGCTTGTGCTCCTCCAGATTCCAGAAAGCCATGTAACCATTGTTGCAGGCCGACACTAAAATCGGAGGTCCATCGGTGCGAAAAGTCAGGCCGGTGACCAGGCCCCACTCCTGCTTAAAGGCCACCAACACTGTATCGTATTTCAGATTGAGGACGATGATGGTGCCATCGGCATGTCCGATGGCCACCACATCTAATGCAGGCGCTGGTTCGATACACGTGATATGACTTTCGTGATGACTGATTGTGCACACAATGCTGTTCTTCTTGATGTTCATTATCTTCAGCAGGCCTTGTTGTGAGCCCAACACAATCTTATTCATGTACGTTGGCGGATGAGCAAGCGCTGTGATGAGAAACTCTTCACTCTTGAAGGGCACATCCAGATACACATCGTCGGTGGGAATGTTCCACACTTTCAGCACATTGCTGTGATCGACGGCAATCAGACTACGGCCAAAGGGCAGCAGAAGATGCACATCTCGCTCATGGCCACGATACACATGCCGGATGTGTTTACCGGCGCGCCACGCATAGATGCATTTATTGCTGGCCGTATACGTGTGTAATCTATCGGTGGCCATGGCCGTTATATCGTCCGGATGCAGACCACTTACATGCAACAGGCGAAAATGGCTAGCAGTGTATACCTGAAAGGAGCGCCCAATGCAGGTGATCAACAGGGTGTCCCGACGTCGCTGCACATATCGTGTCACTGCCGGCACCTGGTTGCTCACATAGCCCATGGCGCGATTGCGGCGGAAAATTTGGCTGCTCTCCTTGATGACGCCACGCTGCTCTTGCTCCTCCGCTACGGCCGAGGTGCCCTCTGCCATTAGATGTGTCATATTTTTTTTGTATAATCGTATGTCTCTGATTTGTATATTTTAATAAACGTTGAATTCTACTTTCATGTTTACCAGCGAAGCACGTGTATTCAACTCCAATGTTAACATATGCGACCCAAATGCGACTGTTAACAATGTTAAATAACAGCGCAGTGATTTCAAAACTGTAGGTATCTTAAATTTATAATTGTTTTTTTTTAAGTCGTTAGAAAAATTTAACTAACAAATAAAAAAAATAAATAACAAAAAATAATAAAATAAGATATTATTCATACATTAATAATACTCATACATTTCAATTCTACTCTTCTGTTTTACTCAATTTTGTAGTTACAATAACAGCGAAGTACTCTCAAAACTGTAGGCGTGTTAATTTTAAAAGATGTTTTCCTGATGTTAAAGCATCTTAAGCTATGGTAAGTACTATAAACTAATAATAAATAAAGCAAAATTATATACGTTTTTATGCATAGCTTGCTATAGCCACAATTACCTCTAACTAATAACTAAGTATTAAATCCTACACTTCTGTTTTATTTATTTTAAACAAAATACATCACTGTTCGGGTAATCGATTAAGTCTAACTTATCGATGCATCAACGCAATCGACAAATCAAAAACGATTATTTGAACGAAAAAAAATGAAAAAAAAAATGTATTTAAATTAAGAGTTAATGAAACACTTACTCTACAATAATAAATCGAAAGTTTATGAATTTTAAATTTGATTTATTGAATAACCCACAAACTCGTAAAAACGTAACATATATATGTATATATACAATTAAAATCCATGCAATTCTTTAGTTTTTAGTTGCATTTAAATTATAATATATTTAGAATAATTTGCCTTTTACCAGGGTATTTAGAAATTAAATAGGTACAAGTAATATTACATATGTATGTAGTTTTAAGTCTTTTGCATTTGATTTACACAAAACTCATATGTAGGTTAACATTTTAAATGAAAGCAATCAAAATAACACAATTTAATTGCATTTTCATATTATTTTATTGAAAACATTTTGTCAGTTTTGTTTACACTGAAATTTTTACCAGCCCTTAAAAACTTCAGTTTGGTTTTGTTATTAAACATCGCAGATTATGCAAATAGCAAAAATGTGTTGCTATATTTGTAGACACCTATGAAACATTTTAATTAAGTCATTTAGAAATTGATAATGTGTTTTTTTAGTGTTCTTGTTGTGGTTGCTGTTGACGATGCTGAAGAAAGTGTTTCGTTTTGGTTCAAATTGTTGATGCTGTAGTTAGATTCCGCCGTGTTAGATTCCACACCTAATTGAGAGCATTCAGAGCACCATCGCGATTGAAAGCTTCACCGGAATTTGAGAGCGGGTAGTCCAAATCACTCAGACGAGGGGATGGTCGATGCGGACGATTAAACTGAAAAGTTGAAAAGAAACAAATAAATGTATATATAAATTTATGTTTAAATAATGACTATATATTTGTGACTTACCCATGACTTCATTATTTTGTAAAGCATTTGGCGCGACTGGTATTCATCTAAGCCCTGGTCGGGCATTACTGGCGCCTGTTCATTGGGTAACAGCATGGGTAAGAGGCCATTCGGACGCACAAACTCCTGATCGAGGCCGACGGCATTGGACCCAGCCGCATTTCCAGCTCCTACTCCATTGCCAGCGTCTAAGGAGCGTTTCCCATGTCCGCCGTAACATACGTGTCCATAGGCCTGGCAGCCCTCTGCAAAATTCAAAATTCAATAATTTGCTAAATGATTTTAGGCAGCTTTTAGGCGACCTTTTAGCCATAAATTGCAAATGCTACAGGCAACAACTTTAATCGATACTACACACCCACACACACACGCTCAGACACACACCCACACGCACACAGGATTAGCTTTGGCTGAAAAAGTTTTCAAAGTCAATGTGTGCGGATTCCCCAGTGCACAAGATTCAAACTTGATGTCATTATATGTAAACATAATATGTATATGAGGACATGCATTTGGCAGAGACCCGAAATCTTTAATCGCTTGCCAATGCTCTAGAGAGACATCTTTTGATAAGCATTTGACCTGCGTGACAAAAGCAACTGGAATATGTTTTTTTGTTCCTCCACTTTTTTGTTTTGTACTTATTTATTATTTTTTTTTTTCAGTTTTTTATTGTTTTTTTGTTAACTTTTGTCAATGCTATTTCTGAGCTTCAGCCCGCATTTTATTAAGGCGTCAGTTGGCTAAAACACACTAAACACACTTGGGACTTGCCCTGATCTAGTCACTTGTCACCCGAATCGCTTAGAGTTGGAATCATCTGAGAGTTGGCGGTGTACTTTGGGAGCCTACGCATTTAATTTTAACACATTTTAAAAATCTATGGCTGACATGAAAAAATATTTAAATTGGTATATTGCTGAAAGTATGCAAAAAATTTGGAAATCAATGTTTTTATTGTTCGCATACTGACATTAAGCCCATGTCTGGGTATGCCATCAAATTATGAAAAAAACAAATAAAACTGACCTAGCACAGAGTGAGCGCGATTACGAGATACCCTAAGCTGCTGTTAAATATATATTTTTACAACCTAATTACCAAATTTGCAAATAAACACAGTTTGCACAGGCAAATAAAAGCAGGTTCAGAAGGGTTATCATTTCTTAGGGCTATTGAAGGGTTTGACGCCAATGATTATGTATTACTAATATTATGTGAATACATTTTGGTTGTTTCTTATCCAATCTTGATGATATTGATCTTAAAAGCTTTTTAATACATGTCAGGATTGATAGTATACCGTTTCTAATGCTCCGGTTTTAAAATTATGGTTTTACTTGCTTTTCAATCGATAATCGCGAAGTGTGAACCACTTTTGATATACTTAATTGAGCTCAATAAATTGCATTCCAATTTAAAAGTCGACCACTTTTGTATGAATATGTAAACATTATGGCCTGTTACAAATTATTCAATATGTCATAGTATACCCTTCTTCAGACATTTTTGGTGCTATCCAATTACGCGTGGTTCGTTTTGTGCTTGTGAAGAGCGGCGGTTCAGAAGATAACACTGCATATATGCAGCAATGAGGAGGATGCCACACATTTGATGAGACGATACAGCTGCATAAACAATGCAACAAAGGAGCATTGTCGATGGCAACGTCGACCTCAGGTCGACGATTGTTTGTTCTGCGTTAAAGTTGAACTGTAACAATTGTTGCTGCTGACATAACGGTGCACACGAGAGGTGTGTGCGAGTGTGTGTGTGTGTGTGCGTCTTTCACTTGTCAGCCATTTATAGGTTTGTTGTTTTGCGCTTAAATTGAATGGTTTAGGGGGAAAACGCAACTTAAGTGGCGTAAAATATTCCATACAACTGAATAAATTAATAATGAACATGAATATCAAAGAAAACTACTCACTTTTGGCCTGGCTTTGTTGGGCGGCCAACACAACGGTACAGATGACAACCAGCAGCGAAATAGTGGATTTCATATTAACTGCAAAGAGATAGAAGAGAGAGCGCAATGTCAATTAAAGCAAATAATAATTGGTGTATGTTTGTGGGTGTGTGTGTGCCAAGGAGCACCTGTTGAGGGCAGTACAATGTGTTGCGCCTGCAGGTATGCCACACTAATTAGAAAATCACGGCACACAACTAATCACAATTCACATATGCATTTACTTAACTAATCCGGAGCGGTAAAAGTTTTGAACTTTGATTTATGTTACACCCTTCGCATGCAGGCAATTAGTGTGTGGGCGTGTGTGTGTAGGTGTGTGTTTGTGTGTGTGGGTATGCTTGTGTGTCTCTCCAAAGTGGCAAACGCACAACTTAAACGAATCTTTGTTTATTACGTGCTTTGAATTTCTTAATCGTTAAAGCTGCTTGCGGATATTTCACAGATGAATATCTTAGAATAAACGGTAAGTCATTTGATTAACCCAGCAAACAAATATTTACATAAGCATTTAAGCATATATGGCAGTGTATATAGAAAACTTAGCAAGCTGCTCTTTTCCTTTATTTAATTCACATCAATTATACGACGCGAGTGCCGGGTTTTATTTAAAACAAACCTGGTCGTGTGACTAACTCGGAATGCAGTGCACTTGTCCTAAACTCACCTCAGTTCGACCTGATTAGTTGATGGGTATATTTTTGCTGACTTATGTAAAACAACAACAAAAAAATTAAGACGTTATTTAGTATTTGTTTATCAGCACAGCACAATAATTAATATTTTATTTTTAATAGCTTTTTTATAGTATTGTGTATATATACTTTCGGGGAGCTTTGTACGTTTGTAATCACAGATAGTATTTTTATGTATATATTGTAAACTATATTTTCTATAGGTATTTGTATCCTCTTATTTGACAGCAACGGCCACACCAACAATGCCAACGGGAGCCAAACGAATTTTGGTCCACGATTTCACATTTTCAACTGCCGCTCGGCGACTGATCGACGGATCGGCCAAGTCCGGGAAGCTCGTCCCCATGACACGACTTGGCTTGCTGATAAGCTTAAGCTGAGTAACGACCGCGGCTTAATCGCAATTGAAATCGTGTCACGCATCAGATTCGCAGACTCCAGACTCTGGCCCAGGCCAAGCAAATTGGTGACGCCTCAGACTTTGTTATTAATAGTCCCAGAACTGTTAAGCTCCATTGGCTACGGGATTTTGTTTTCAGTTGATAGCCGAACCAAACATGTACAGACATAAGGAGATAAGTGCCTCGGCTTGTGCAATATAAAATCAACAATACCCACACCTACACCACGCGCTGCAAAAACAATAATATTATTGTCACATTACATTGTTAATCAATGCTGCCACTGGCTTATCAATTTTCCCAGCGAATAGTACCCGTAATATAACTCAATATATATTGTCAACTAATAACGATTTAATGAGCTGCTGCTGCTGCTGCCACTGCTCATATCGTAATATGTCTCTTTTCTTGCGGCTTCTGTGCCAAATAAATTAATTTCGAAAAACTTTCCACAGGTGCAGCGGTGCCTGTCAACCCTTTCCTCTTACCCCTTAACCCTTGCACAATACCAATCACCAATCGAACCACATCTGCCATAACAACCCATCTCTCTCCGCGTGCGTTTTCATGTGAAATTTTTCTAATCAGCAGCTAGCTGATTTCGCATATATATATATATATATATCAATAATAATACTCGCGCAGTTTTTTAAAAATGTAAGCAACTTATACGCCAACTTAAGCACCCTCTGACAGTAATGGCTGACAAGGTCAACTTATTATTCAGAAAGTATATTTCTAAAGTGCAGCATTAGCATTTTAAAATATACAAATATTTAAGATAGTTTATAAATTCATATAATTAAATTTGAAATAACTTACAAAATAGCTGCACGTCCTTTAAAGCACACAATTTCGTTAAGGAAATCTAATTTCAAAATAATTTCTGAATTTTCGATTTTTTTTATTACATAATAAAAATAAGGACTGTTAAGTTTCTTTGGTAACGTTGAGTTTTAGATAATCTTTCATTAAATAAACTAATAATTTTAAAATCTTAAAATTTGTTCTTTTACTAGCTAAAAGAAGTATTAGCGACGTTTAAGTTTACGATAGACTTACGAATTAAGATAACATAAATGGTATATCTGTCCATCATCTTAATATTCATCGTTTGTTTTATAAATTCCAATCTAAAGCTAATATTAAAAGTTGTGCGAATGTAATTGAACCTAGTCAATAATAATTAGTTTTATAAATTTACAAGTACCGTTAATCTGCCAAATCAATTCAATATTCATTAGATTATTATATGTATGATGGGTCAGTTTTCTGGGTTATTCCAAACCCACGGAACAAACGTTGCAGTAATTTTATAATTAAAAATAAACAGCCATTTTATAGATTATTTGTGTTGTTTATAAAATCATTTTTTATATAACATTTTATTCGTGTATTTTGCTGTGTCGGCTGTTGTTAGTTGACATTAACAAAATATTATATATATTATAACAAGAATCTTGCTAAAATATGTAAAATTTGTAACATCGAATAAAACAAAGTAATAGAATTAGCCCTGTTTTCACAAACTTTTCAACTTAGTTTTAAAATAAAACACGGAATAAAACAGTAAACGTCTTCAGTCTAGTTAATGGGGCCAAGTTTAGAAAACGAACTGAGCGAAATATGCCAGATTTATACAGCTGGCTCACTAAAGTTGTTGACTTTTAACTTAATTTGGCGTTAAGCAAATGAGAGCCAATCTTAAAACTTTCAAGATGCTGGCAAGTGCACCCCTTGGCGGCTGATTAAAAATGAATCAAAGCAAGCAAGCGCATGGCAAATTTAAGCGCATCGTAATGATAACAAGTCAAACAGATAATGGCCAGTAAACTAATTTAATTCAATTAATTTAAGCAAATAAACAAGCCCACAAATTATGACCTGAGGGCAACAGCAATATTTGAGAATTACAGAGAGGGAGTCAGGGCTATCAAAGTCAGTAAAAAAAGGATGCGATTGAAATAAATGGCAAAATATTGAAATTTGTACTTACCAATTTGTGCGTAGATTTTTGTGATGAGTATAAATGCGTGATTTGCACAATTTTATGTTGTTAACATAAATTAAGGACACCCTTGAATTTTTAGGGTGTACTTTTTGCTGCCACTTTCACTTACAACACACAAAATTGTTAACAACAAGAGTTGAGCCTGTTTGCGCGTTCGGTGTTGGTGTCGCTCGACTGAAAGCCAAAAGTTGTGTGATGCCGCTGGAAGCAGAGCAGGCAGCTTTATATTGAAGGACTAACGGTGCGGCGCGTGTGTGTGGGTGTCATTGTGAATGTACAACAGCCAATCAGAAGCGCGCGACGAGCCGAACGCGACATGCACGAAGTCTTCGCCTAGTTGTATGCAATGGTTTTTGATCTGGCCCTTAGGTTTGCGTAGGTGCTGCAGCATTTGGACTGGCCGCAAGAAAAAAAAAATGAAAACGACAAACGCATTTAGCCCAAAACTACGACTAAATCATTCTCTTTGAACTTTGGACCGACTTTCCGCTCCAGGCTCCAAGCCTCAACACAATCCCATTTGCCATTGCCATTGCCATTGCCACTGACATTGCTCGTGATACACTTTGGCTGGTTCGCTCCTGGCTTGTCAGAATTGACAACGCGACCAAATCATTTGCAGTTTGAGTCACCAATGCGTCATGTGAATAGATATAATTTAATGAAAGAAATTCTGCTGACGTATATAATTCTGTGTTTAATTCACCCTTGCCATCTTGGCCCTGGGCAATAAGCAAAGCTTCGGCTTTCAAAATATCAAAGTGAATAATTGCGAATTAATTGAATTTAGAGTCTCTGATTCTCATTGCAATTTTTCAGTCTAAAAAAAGAAAAACAAACAAAAAATACCAATAAAATTGAGCAGAGTGCGCAAATTGATGACTTGTTTACAACAATGATTTTCAATTGTTGCTAAAGCGGCAGCTTATCGCATCAAGAAATATTACGTCGATAAGCAGCTGTTGCTGCCCGAGCACAGATCAAAATATTTGACATCAAACAGTAGCTCCCACTATATATATATATATATGAGTTCTATTAACTATTGAATTATCTATTATATAGGTAAAACCTAGCTTGATTTGCATTTTTGCAACATGTTCCGTTTCCGAAAGAATTATTTCTATATTTACATATAATTAAAAAATTTATTATGTATCTTTATTTTTATTGCTGCTTCTGCAAACCTGCTGCTTTTTTTTAAATAGTATTGGGCGGCTTTAGTTTCAGATGGATCGGATAAAACAATATACAAATTGTAGAGATTCAAAATGACAGCAGAATAACGCTATTATAAATGTAACTTTTAAGGCTTAACCACTTGGCCCAATTAGTGAAGATAACGCACGAACCACAGACCCAGCAGGGAGCTCAAAATGGCACCGCCGGCACCAACCAGACCCGATGCGCCGTTTTGCTGGGCACAGGTGCGTGGCTGGGGCGCCGAAACATATTTGCAGAGTGTGCCGAGGAAGTTAACCTGGACGCGCTGATTGACATCCTTGTCGAATTGCTGGGAAGAAGGATGAAAAATAAGTAACTATTATGAGAACATGTGTTGGAGGATTTTCTTGCTCACCTCGTTGAACAGAATGGTGGGCACACTGGTCAGTGGTTCCTTAAGCCTTTGGGTGGTTTCGCCCGCCTTCTTCAGCAGATTACTACCATCGGTGGAGTTGGCACATGACTTGATATTCTCCCAATTGTTGATGTGATTTTCGGTGGCACAACGCTGTCCCGGATATACATTGTCCGGGAAATTCTTGCCCGCCTTCATCAAGCAGTTGAGAAAGTTAAGCGTGAGCGATTCGCGTGTATGTTCAATCTGGTACGAGTTGGCCTGGATGTGCTCGATGGCGCAGGCATGCACCCGGTTGCCATAACACTCATTCGGCCCATGATGACAGGTGAACATTGTTTCGGCGCCTTGTGTGACAAACTGAATAAAGCATGGATTGTGTGCAAATGCGTATGTTAGACAAATGAGGCATTGTGCTTGATGTTCAGCTCACCTGAGATTTGCCAAAGGGCACAAAAGTTAGCTCGACAGATTCACGCAATTCAGTCTGCATTGCTGGATACAGTTGCTCCGTAATAAACTTGGCGCTGTCCGGGCACAGGGACTCATAGTAAATGGCAATAGGCACCTGGTGAAACAACAACAAAACAATGCAGGTCGGTCAATCACTTGTGCATTGCAGAGACACAAACAGGGGCAGTGGTAGGGGCAAATATCTGGGGCTTTTTCGGTATTACACATTCATTCTTCAGCATGTGCTGCCATTTTTACAGCACATGCAAAACAGTTTCGGTTGATTGGTCTCAACCGAAAATTGAAAACAATTATTCAAAGTCAAGAGGTCACTAATGAACAGTGTGGAAAAGTAAACCAATTCATGTGCATATTTCAAGCAAACAATGACATACTATAGATTCTTCGTTCATTTACTTTAGTAAACTAAATATTTAACTTTCAGTTCTAAAGTTGAAAGAGTTTTCAAATAAAAGCTTTTTACTTTGCACTCGCATTAGCTTTAATCAATTTTTAGGGAATACATTAACGAATTTCTCAATTCAAAAGTAACACAAAAAATGTCACGTTTATCCCACATTTGAAATTTAAATTAAGTTGAAATGTACACTTTCTAAAAATTTGTACTCAGGGGATTTTTACTTTGAACAGTGTATATTTATATTTATACAGCACATGTGCTGATATTAAAAAAAAATTGTCATTTGTTGCAGTTTATTGCAAATTGCAATAAATTATACATGTATGTGAATAATAGGTTCTTTTAAGTACACATGTTCATGAATAGATTTGTTTTGAATATTTATCGGCCTTTTACATTTTATTTAAATCAAAATAACACCAATTATCTGAAATATGTCAAAAAAAAATTACGCTAACCAAATTAAAAATTCTCGTGACAAACAATTTATTTATTTTGTAAGCCAACTCTAATTGCTACCTATCAATATAAATGTGTTTGTTTGTATTTATTCTGAACTAACAAAGTTCGTATATAAATACATATATGTGTATATATATATATATATATGCGTGTGTATGCATGTACATAATTTGCTTATTGTTTCTTTATGTTTTTCTTTCTCATTTTTAGCTCCCATTGCTTTGTGATTGATGTGCAAACAAAAAGTCAAAAGCTTTTTGATATAAACACAGCAGCATCAGCAGCAGTAGCAATAACAACAACAGGTTATGGAAACTGGAAGGGGCTTCCAAGTGTGACTGCCGGTGGCTGTCACCGGTTCCCGTATGCATCGAAAATACAATGAAATAGAAACTGGTCGGCATAAAAAACCTGTTTTGGGTCTCAAAATAAAAATACAAACCGAGATCGCAGCAAGCTCAAACAGAGAATTAATTTATTCAATTGATTATGCACATACGCATAGACACACACACACACACTTTGAACATAAACGAAATCATTTCTACTTGCTGCATTATCCAACATTTCAGTTCGTTCAACTCATTTTATGGGACAATTGTTGCTGTATTTCTTTTTACTATTTACCCATTGCTGACATTCTTTGCTTTACTTTGCCGACTGTGACCCACAACACTGAGAAATAATTAATTAGGCAAAACTTGTGGATCATAGCCTAGGCTATTGCAGACTTAACGGGCATTTGAAACTGACTTGACTTAATGCGTTATTATGCAAGACTTACCTTAGCTGAGCTGCAAACGGTGACGGCCAGGCAGGCCAATAAAACCAATTTGTGACTCATGTTTTGGTATTATTTACGACTTCGTTATGCTTTGCTTATTCGTTGAACCAAGCGCAGACTGATGCGAACGTGCTGACGTCTAAGCGTGAACTGTTGATACAGTCAGTTTTGTGTTGTTTTTTTTGACAGCAACAGCTTTAGCCGTTTTCCAGTCTGAGAGTCGCATTGCGACATGCATACGTAAATTGGGCTGGGCTGCATGTCAAAGAAAACTTTACATAGCATGCATATTCCACGCGATCAGCACGCTGTTAAACATAGCTCAGTCATTTAATATTTGAAAACATGGGTATGTTAACGAAGATCTTTAAGAGCGCCATTCTCTCGCCACGCTCTCTGGAGTAAAAGATAAATTGGACCATGTAGTGCTTAATTGTGTTGGGAATTCGGAGCTTGTATTTAGCTTAACAAAATTAAAACAATTTTACACCTCAACACAAGTCCCAAGCGTGCACTTGTCTTTTTTGGAATAACATTTTTCTTTTTATATTACATGGAATTTTAAATTAAAATATATATGCTTTTTAGGTATGTATAAAGACAAACTTGGCGCCTAAAAACACTTTCAGTCACGAAACTTGAATCCCTTAGCTATAAGATCCTTGCGAGCCTCCAATATTTCCTCCTGCAACTCCTTTGCAGCCTCGGGGCAGTCGTTAAATGTGAATGTGCGATATAATACAGTCCAGACGGAATAAATCTATTAAATACATATAGTATATGATTTATATTTTATTTATTTTTATCACTAATTACTTACACCAAATATAATTAACAGCAGCAGCGGCAGCAATTGAATATGCAGCAAGTATTTTGTTGTCAATGCTGTTTGCACCGTGCCCAGCACAATTGCTAAATAGGGCACCGTAAAGAGCGATGCATAGAAGAGCCAACGTTGGAGATTTGTCATGATTAACATTTACAACAGATTAACTTAAACTAAGAAAATAGTAAATATTTTATTTTATTGATGAAACACGTAAACAAAACGCCGGCCTAGGGATGACCGATAGTTCGATTAATGCACCGTTCGATTATTTGCTTCGTTTAAATCAGCTGATAAACTAAAACCGCGTGTCATGGCAGTTAGCTTGTGCGCGTTATCAAATCGCGTTACTTTTCAA
The DNA here is from genome assembly GCA_035042405.1 of Drosophila demipolita. Taxonomy (NCBI): domain Eukaryota; kingdom Metazoa; phylum Arthropoda; class Insecta; order Diptera; family Drosophilidae; genus Drosophila; species Drosophila demipolita. The sequence continues at coordinate 1,208,638 of JAWNLI010000489.1, read as the reverse complement.
ACGTAGCTTTATGCTTACAAAATATAGTATTTTCAAACTGAACTAATTTTTAAAGTTAATCATGCTTTTCCATAGTGCCCACAGTGCACGGTGTATTGGCCTGCAAGTCAGCTGTACGACAGCCAATGATCTGAAACTTGATCTCGTTCTCCTTCAAGGAGCCGCCAACAAACAAATTGTGTTCAGTACTTAGAGCCCAAAGTTCGTTTTCTCCCTTCGAGTTTCGATTGATCTTCAGCCCCGTGACAAATTTCAATTGTTGCGGATTGTAGGCTACGGCACGTATATCATTTGCCGTATAGTTCAATTGCTCGCTCCAACTAATCAAGGCGCCCAGGCTGATCAGACTACAGTAGAGATTACCCTCGCTATCCATCACCTCTGATTCGCATTGAGTTCCTCGCGTGCCCACAATGCGAAAGTATTTCCCGGCTTCATCCTTTGATTTCCTATTCCATATACTCGCATTGTTCACCACTTTCAGCGGCACGGCAATCTCAAATAAACTGTTCAGTGTGTGAAAGTACAAGAAACGTTCTGCAAATGAAAATAATTTAAGAACTTAAGCTTTATATTTCTTTCGTTTTGCTGGAGTATTTGGTTCTTACCAGCTGCTCCACTGGGACTGAGACTGACGGTAAAGATGCCCGCATGGGCGCTTCCAAATCGACGCACTCCCAGCGATGGCTGCATAGATTCATGCTCAATTCGCCACGATTTTCCACTGAGTGCATCAAACACAATCAGTCCATAGCCCCAAGCATCCGCTATGTAGGCTTTGCCACCCAAACATTTTGTAGATGCCACATTCTCCTCCAGATCCACTACCATGCCCGTAAATATTGATATACTGGGCGTATACATTCCGGTAGGCAGCGTGGTACGCTGCACCAGTTCATCCTTGACAAGGTCAAAGATCAAAATTTGTGGTGCACACAGCTGCAAAGAGTTCACTTGGCCCGAATCCACAACCCACAGCCGCCAGCATTCATCAATCTAAAGCACGAAATTGATGAATGAAATAAAATCTTGTTAAGCAACAAAGGAGTAAAAATATTTTAATTTTTCCTATTAACTATGCAAATTACTAATCATAAAACACAAATAATACACAATTTTTACAGATCACAAGAGATGAATTCCAAATTGCACTCACATAAGTTCTGATGGCGGATGTGATGCCCGAACAGTTGTTGGAGGCAATATGCCATTTGATGCTGGGATAAGCCTCCAGTCGTGGATTATGCACACGCTCGTTGTCACTGGCCGAGACGGTGGCCAAGGTGAAGGGTGTTCCGGCACTCAGCCGCGGAATGGTGAGAAATGTGCGATGACGTCCCTCGTCGCCATACTCAATGTCAATGTCCACGGGCAGAAAGTGAGCATTGCGAGCCGGATCAGAGCTAAGACTGAGGTTGCTCCACTTGTGCAGCGTGTGCAGCTGCTTGAGGCGCAACTGCTGGCAATCTGAGATACCCTGTTGCAGGCAACAGGCAGCAGTCAACACAAAAATTATTATCAATTTATGCTCAAACATTTTAAGCAGACTTTTGTGAAAATCGTCCAAACTGCTCAGGCAACGCGTGAAAACTGAGTGGCACATTGCAGTGTGGCAATGTGGCAGGTAGGTCCAACAACCTGACAAACCCAAATTAACCAAAATGGGCAACAGACGCGGCGGAGCGGAGAGCAAACAAAGCAAACAAACGACGCAACAGGTAAGCGTTAATGTTAACGTTAACCTCTCCTTCTCACAGGCCCATGTCAAGCGCTTAGAGCCGTTTAATACTTGCCAGATTTATGGACACCGTTCTTAAAGAACAGCTTAACTCTATTTACATAGTCCAAGAACACGCACATTCCTCACAGCCTCACATTCTCACAACATGTCAACAAACGATCGTTGCCCGCGATAATTGATCTGTACACAGAGCGAAATAAGTTGGTATTGCATTTAGTTTATAATTTATTTTCTTGAACGTATTTTATAATTAAACAGTTTACACATACAAAATAAACTGCAATGAATTTTAAAGAATCGCCAAGTTTAACCTTTTAATTCAGCAAGTTGATCTCTAAAACTTAATTGTGTCCCTCTTTTTTCTGATATTTTGTAGTAATTCTCTAATATTCAGGTTATTTATTATATAAATATATTTTTTTTTTAAATTTAGAATTTTTTGCGAAAACAAGAAAAATGTTCTTAGGATTTTAAAAATTGCAATTAGTTTCGATTTCTGATTGAAACATCAGCATTGTTTTGGCCAGGCAACTAAAACTTTTCTCGCGTTGCCTGTTTTAAATTATTTATCAATTATATAAATTATTACTTGATTAAATTTCTTAATTCAATCACAAGCATACTTTCATAATGAAAACAAAAAGTGTATGAATGCATTACTAGTTTTCCCTTAAAGTATATTTAAACTAAGTCAACACATTACATACTTGTTGTACCAAAAAATATACCGTTTAAAATAAGATGAAAATTATCTATTTTCGATCACTCAAATTCAAATTGTTGCAGAAAATTAATAAAAAAAATTGTTGAGTTGAGAACTACTCAGTTTTTTCGCCTTGTGTATGTAGTTTAAGTTTGCAGTCGACCGGCAATTTTAGAGATCAGCCATAAAAACGCAGTCACCGGCAAAGCCATTGCACGTCAGAGATAATAGCTGGTCAGATCGGGATGGAAAGTAGTGAATGTGCCTCTGTGTGTGGTTTTGTGGGTGTGTGGAGAGTCGGTCTATTGGAGAGTTGGTCTATTGGAGAGGTGGTCTATTGGAATTAACTTAAGTGGTTATCTCACTTTCCACTCGTTTAAACTAAATGTGTATATTTAGATCAACATGTATCACTGTGCTTCATCAGTTTTTGCAACACTTTCATGCCATTTGCATTTGTTATTTATTATTTTTTAAATTAAACCAACTCAACTATTATCAACTAATTATCAGTGTCAGCCAATAAAATTGGTGAAATGCATTTCAGATGGCCACATAAATTAAATACCTTTTATAAAAAGAAACATTTAAAATGAAGTGTTAATTATTTAAAACAAATCGACGTCTGTTGCTTGCCTTCCCTTCCCCCCTTAAAACTCATCTCCTCCTGTTCTTCTGGCTCCTCTGAAGTTTCTCCTCAATTGTCGTTCTCTACTCAGTTGTTGTTTCACTAATTAACCAACTATCCAATCAGAGTCTTATAACTCAATCGTATAGTACAAAACTTATATTATTCGTTATTAACCCCATTTTTATTTAGAGACAATGTCAAATGATTTTTTTATTTTTCATAAACTAATAAATCTAATTATTTTAATTATTATATATTCTTGTTAAGTCCCGTTTATTATTTAACAGCCGTCTGGAAACACTTAAAATATAACGATTTTTTTTAGGTTACTTTCATTTATAAAAATTTCAAATAATAGGTATTTACATGAATCTATAAATATTTACTATAAATTTAGCTGTTGACAGTTTTAGCAAAAGTTGAAGTCGTTTTAAAAATTTGTTGATGCTATTTTTGAGCACTATTAGAAATATTGAGCAATTGTTAATTAATTTTAAAATAAATGGATTTCTTTATACTAATTAATAGATACGATTGCCAAAAAAGGCCAATTGAAACTTAAGTAATATGAACTCCGTGCTAACCAGAACGTAACCACAAGTCAGAGTAGCAGTGGCCAGAGTTGGCCAAGAACTGGTTAGGCTGTCATTTTATGGCTCATTAATGCCAGCATTGAGTGCAGTTAAGCGGCTTATAATTTAATTATGGCTTTTAATAACTCATTAAACGATTAATAGGCGGCTGCAACAAATTGGTGATAAGGAAACGCTGTAAAATTTAAATGAAAGTTGCTACAAGTAATTCGAGTATGTATTATAATTTTTATTTTCGAATGAGTCGCATAAGTAATGGGAATTACATCAAAAATAATATTTACAAAATAAAAATACAAAAAAAAAATAAATATAATATTTACAAAAAGGAAAATGAAACATTTTAAATCGGTGCTAAAATGATGGATTACTTTAAATGATGATAATAATAACCATTTTGCTGGGTGGAGTAAGCCGCTGGCGAGGTTGAGTAAGCCGCTGGCGAGGCTGAGTACGCCGCTGGCGAGACGGAGTAAGCGGCTGGGGATGAAGAATAAGGCGCTGGCGATGCAGTGTAAGGCGCTGGAGATGCTGGAGCTGTGGTCACATGGCGATCCACGAGGGTGTCCAGATAGGAACGCTGATAAATGTCCCGTGTGGCCTTCGTAGGCGGAAACGCCTCGCCCTGATTGAGTGCTGTGAACGGATTGCGCAGACCATAATTCACAACGCCCGCATTTTCGAATTTGAAGGGTGGCCTTGTGGTCAAAGGCGTGGTTAGGGCCGGACTCGTAAAATACGTCTGTAGTGCGTTCATGTGTGTGTGCGTGTGTGCGGGTGACGTATACACACCATACGGCAGCAAGCTATTCGGAGCAGCTCCCGTGGGTGGCACTGCCAACTGATGACCCAATGGGGGATTCTTAATGCCGACCGATTTGCCTGGTGGCAGCTCCAGGCGCACTATGCGGTTGTTATACTCATTGGAATTTAGATTCTTCAGGAAGAAGCGATGGAACTTTGAGGAAATGGCATATACGACACCCGGCTCCGATTGCGTCCTAGTTATATCCGCCACAAACTGCAATTTATCGCGATCTTGAGCCAAGACTAACTGCTGATTATTCGAGGGATTCCACGAGGCAATGGCCGTCTCACTTAGCGGACTAAAGATCAGGCTGCTATCGTACGGCGAAACCGCCAGGCCAATGCCCTGCGACGACTTCTTGCCCACCAGCTTAACATCCAGCAATTCACCATTGGCCAACGGACCGCTCCTCAAGACATTCTTGTGCACCGAAAATACGCTGAAATTGAGGTAATTAATTACATTTAGATTGGGTATTTACAGTGATAACTCTGCCAAGGTAACTATTTTTACTTCTTCGATTTTTCGACAAATTGTAATTTGAAAATCAGTGTGAGAAGCAAAAAATCACTTTAGTTTGAAGGTTTTTATACATTAAAAATTAAATAAAATAGTATAACTTAATAAACAGATTTCAATTAGTGTGCGATAATTTTCTGTATCGAATTATAGAGAATTACAACTTATATATTGTAGTTGGAGTGGTTGGTGCCGATCTGCCGAAGTTACTAACCAAATTTGGTGACTTTACGATTACAATTTTACAGGAATATGTTGATTTACCAGTTTATTGTTTTTCTAGCCGTAGCACCAATTTTCCTACTTCGATGTCTATATACTACTTGTATGAATATATATTAAAACTTTCAAAATTCCATAGCACTATTATTATTTCCGTATACGAATTACATAAATCAATCTCCATCTCCACTCCCACTCTCGACAGACAACAATTTAAAATCGCTGTCAGCCCGAAGCAGTTTTTACTGTACTTGTCTGAAAGCACTCACCGATCTGTGGCCAGTGGCTGGAAGTAAACAATGCCATTGCGCTCATCGAATGCCAAGCCAACGACGCCATCCATCAGCACAAAGCGATCGTTGAGAATCTCGGACTGGGCAAAGTCCGGATCGGGGTACATGGCTAAGAGTACGAATGGAACATATATATAGATTCAAATGATTATATTAGCTATAAATCAACTGCTTTTTACCTGGATGCGAGTGACGCCAGGTGACATCCTTGCTGCTGTCATAGACTATAATGCCAGGCTCCACTGTGTCCGTAATATACACAAAGACATCGTCACAGTTTTTCGCTGTGGTCTCATCAATCACCATATTGGTGAACAGGGTTTCACCACGCAACACCTCGGGCGGAAAATCAATGCGACGCACCACACGATCCGTGGCCAAATCGATGACAAGTATCTTCGGCGGACAGGTGGTCTCATAATCCTCCAGAGAGCGAGAGATGCCCGCATCCAGCACCCACAAACGATTGCAGGAATCGATGCGTAGTCGATAGACCGACGTCAGAATCAGATCGCTGCAATTGAAGTTGCTGCGAGCCGTGTTGGAAAACGACCAATCGGGATAGGCCTGCAGTGTGGGTGAGTCACCAATATGTGCCTTGGGCACCCAACTGACAGTCGAAGAGACGCCCGATAATAGCTTTGGGGTGGCTACAAAGATGCGATCCTCGCTGACCGCAATGCCCGTAATCAGCACATTCGTCGGATTGTAAAAGTTGGCATCGTTGGCGCGGGAGGATGGCGGAAAGCTATAGCCAAGCAGCTTCCATTGCTTGACCACCTGTAAGCCAGGTGAATGGGCAAGGGCAGAAATGTGAGCGCTTGGCCAAAGCAGAACACAAAGGACGCTGGCAACAAGGTGAAACATGGAGCGTGTTTTCTACAAAATAAAATATGAATTATTCAAAGTACAATTTAAAAATACATTCAGAAAATGCGCCAACGGGCAATTATAAAACCATTTCAATTTCAATTAACTGCTGATGCATTTTCTGACCGTCATTAGCCATAAATAAACTATTCATTGTTATTTTTTCCGCTAAATCATTTGAATATGGGTAATAATAAATCACAATAAATTGTAAGCTCATTAAATGTTTATAGAAAAGTCACTTGTTTTATATTCAAGATCGTGGCCCTTTACTAGCAATAATAATAATTAAATATAGATTTATATATATATCTTTACCACTGAGCCAATATGGGATTTTATTAATTTGTTACGGCATTGTATTCAAATTTAGTTGGTTGTTGCTTAGCCTTGTTAAGACTCCGTCTCATATGGCTGAAGACAACAGTTCGACTTACTGACAGGTGGGTCTGAGACTGACTATGAGTTATTATTATAGTATTTTTTTTCTTTTGTGCCCCATTTTATATTTAAATGTCATTGGCTATTCCATGCAACGAGTCAAAAAAGAAAAAAATGATGTTTATATAACGGATATTGAACATTAGCTTGTCAAGCCATATGTGTAATTACTGACGGGTTTTTTTTATATATGTGAACGGTGCAAATATAACTAAATTTAGAAATATTTTTTTGTTTTCAGAAATCATATTAAATAAAGCATACGAAAACAAAATTCTCTAAATTATAAATCTTTTCTCTATATTTTATATAAACATTAGATTATATATAATATTTGCAACTTTTTTAAATGTTCAAGCAATTAAGAATAGAATTGCACTTTCTGTACAATAAGAAGAATTAGCCATGAAGCAAAAAGAATTGTAATCCATAAAATTCAGTGTCAAAGTGTCCAACAAAGTTCGGCAGCATTTTGCTTGACTTAACACGTTAAATGGTCAAAAAACTAGTTTTATACTTTTTATTGGCATTTATTTTTTTGTAGCATGTTTTGCTGCAGCTTAGTGCCACATATGCCACATGCAACGCTTGACATTAAGTCGAGCTGACGGCTCGATTTGCTTGCAGCTGTAAAATGCATCGGTTTGAGAGACTTAAGATATGTTAATGGTGCTGTTTCATATGATTTACCATTAAGTGTTGTGCTTTTGGTTGTTGTTGTTGTCGTGCGTGTTACAATAATAATGTGCAACTTGGCCGACACCATAATTTGTCTGTTTTTCACTTTCTTTGATAATTGCGCATGTGCCACACACACACTGAACCTGATAAGCGACCAAGTTAATTGAATTTATTATTCGAGATTTTCAAGTATACAAATTGGTTTAATTACATAAGTGACCAATGTCATATCTAGTAAAACCTATTTTTCGTTTACATAACGAAAATGCAAAGCGGAAATGTAAATAATTTATGTGCCAAAAAAGAAAGGAAAAATACGATTGACATTGGGCAGTTAGTTAGGCTTGTTGACAAGTGATTTATGAGGTACGGCCTCCAAAATTTAACAACTTTTGATGATTTGTCACCGTCTTTTGATGACACGCAGTTCACTAGCGGAACAAATCATCGCAATCCGCTGGGCCTAAAATATGATGCCACAAAAGCGAAACTATTTCGACACTCTTCATTTTATTTTTTATTACAATAGAAACGTTAATTTTAGGCATTTTCAAAAAAATGTCTTATCCGACTTTTCAATTCATTGGATTACGAAATCGTCGTTTAGTTGTCATTATTTTAAAATTGGTTAACAACCCACAATAAAATATTGCTAACTTGTTTGTTTGACTTGTAAACAAAACTTATTATTATTTGGTATAAGCTGCCAAAGGTCGTAAAGAGCTTATATATGGCTTTTATATTCAATAACTTTTTACACACTAAGAAAAGATTTGATTTAAATTGAATTAGAAAAATCATTTGGTCTTCAGAAATAATATCTACATATATGATAAAAAAAAATGGAAAATAAATAAATATATATATATATATAAAATATATAAAATATTTTAACTGTTAAACTAACTAAAATGTTTATATAAGTGAAAATAATAACAAAAAGTGAATGCTACACATTTAAGAAAAAACACTATAGAATTAAAAACTTTTTTTAATTAGAACAATTTACACTGCAATTAAGTAGAATTTTAGAAAAACTCAAACATCCGTTTTAAATTATATTTAATTATTAAAAAGTTGCCGCCAAAGTATGTCCCAGTTTTTAAATATAGAACGATTGTTTTCTCTCAGTGTATAAACATATTAAAAATAGTAACGACATAAATTACTGAGTGCTTTAAGCTTTCTAACTAGTGCATCAAAATCATGTACACCGCAAACAAATTGAGTGCAACTTTTTCTTTACTGTCAAACAAGACAGGCAACAGACCGTCGGCGATGGATGTTGATGCCATATCTAAGGGTCTGATCTGCGGCACTATCTGACTCTGTTCTCACGCGTTTCACAACGCGCAGATATGCAGACAGACCGACAGACAGAAAGACAGAAAGACAGACAGACAGACAGACACACGGGCAGACGAACAAAGGTAGAGCAGTAACAACGTGCCACATGTTTAATTGCCACGCCTGTAACATTCTGAGAATTATTTATCTGTAGCAATAAAAATTTGATGTTTTTTTTTTAAAGTATACTTAGCATTTTTGCACATAATTTAAGCAAGATTCGCACGGAAATTAACTTTAATTAACTCACTGGAAATATCAGATAAAAACAAATGTTGCATTTGCAAATTGCACAGCTGACCGCGCGGGTCAAACGTGATGCTCAATTTCCTTATAACACACTCAAACACACACACACACAGACACACACATATAGACATTGATTATGCACATATGAGTCAATTGAGTCGATGGGTATCCAAAGTCATCGATTTAAAGTGTTGCAAACGTAATTAATACAGTTCTTAGGCACGCACGAAGGCACAAGCGTCAACAGTCACGTTAGTTGTTCGGCGCTTTTGGCCAATAACACACAAGGCTGTTGGCCAACTGCATACCCTTGGCTATGTTTAGCTGTTAGCTGTTGCATTCGATTTTTTCGACTCTTATTTTTGTTTAATTAACGAATAAATCTAGTGGGAGTCGCTGTCGGCTTCACTGGGACATTGGATTATGACTCAAAGACCGAAACGGAACTGTTTCACACACACACACACACACACACCGCACAGTTTCAGATACAGTCGCCGCTTAATGCAAAGCAATTGGCACTTTATCCATTACAAAAAAATGGTGCGGCGACTTGCCGCGTGCCACAACAGACAAATGCATTCGCGTTCGTTGCCTAAGTCTTTTGTTTTGCCTGTTCTGCGACGAACTGGTAAATTTGTTGGCGTTTGTTGGGTTTGCATGTAGCATTAGCTTACTTTGAGACACTTTCGGTTAACTGCTGCTGCTGCTGCTGATCTGTTGCTATTGACTTCGTTTCGCATTCGTTTGCGTAGTTTTACCGTTTCCGACACGTCCAAGCGTTGCGGCTGCCGCTTTGCAACTGCGCTCGTCTCACAGCCACACTGAATTTTATAAGAGTTGTGCTTTTTTTTAAATAAATGCCAAGCGTTGCATTTTGCAGTGTTCGTGTTTTACTATACCCTTTCTGTGCATATTGAATTTGACGTTGGTTATTTTTCTGTTCGTGATTTTTGCTGTTGAATATTTAATCAGCAATATTCAAATTAAAATTCAGTCAAGCGCATTAATTTTGACCTTAAAATAATAACTATTAACACCATTTCGAATGTTTTTTAAACTAGTAAGTGACTTAAATTTAAATTTTGCTACCTACTATTATCTGCAATTCACATCTTCGGCATCAGCAAATACCCAACCTTTTCACGAGTTTTATTACAGAGTACATAACAAAAATCGGTGAGAAAATGACAGCAGTTTCAGTTCCGATTTACAGTCAAAATTTTGTGCTCTTATACATTGACAAGCGGTAAAAATGCTGCCCCTAAGCTCTTTAGTTCACCAGACACCTATCATATATATATATTCATATGCGACTGATTGTGGCGCGTCAGGACTTATACATTTGTTAAGCTGTCAGTTTTTAATTAATTTTTTATTTTGAATCAGTCAAAAAATAATAAATTAATTATGCTCTGCGCAATTCATGGTATTACTGCATATAAACAAAAGATACTCTGCTACAATTCGATATAAGTTAATAAACCTTAGATCATCATTGTTATTCTGTAAAACGAGATAAACAAGCTTAAATCATTTCTAGAATAATTGTGTTATCATTTGCAATATTTTTAAAATTTTATTGTTTTGTTTTTTAATTAGTTTGGAGTGCGAAGCATCTCGTGCACGAAAATGCGCACAAACTTGTGAACCAGTCAGTCTGGAATCACGGGAGTGAATTTCTTTTCTTAGCCCAATAATCGGATTGTGCAAATTCAAAAAACACCTATTTAAACAATTGTAATAAATCAAACCTGTTTATATTCTAATCTAGAATATAATTAGTTTGAGATGATCAACACAAATTCAAATGTGTAAATACAGGTGCAAATTTCATAAGACTTATATAATTAACCCAAATATTTATTGTCTGGTAACCTCTTTTCCTAATTTAAACCAGTATTCAGCAAAAATATTTTTACACTCAAAATACAAATTTCTGTATGTAAAAAGCATTTAAGTATGCTAAACTTTTTCCTAGAGTTTTAAAGGTCGACAACATAGATTAGATTGCTATATTATTTGCTGTCATGCAATAATATACATATCCTATACCTTGCAATAAATTTGAACTTTCATTTCATTCACATTCAAATTGGTTAATGAATATCTAATAAATTCATAAATACCATTTTTTTTTTAATAATTCATTTTTTTTTTACTCTGGCTGGGCTGTTTTTATCTTAATTCATGTTTATATTTTAAACTGTGTTTTGCATTGAAAACTACAGAAATTTGAAATAAACTTCAAGGCTATTCATATTGATAAATATTAATAATAAATGTATATATATTCTGATCAAAGGTAAATTGAATTATTATTTAATATTTGCTTTCGTTATATGTATAACTTTTAGGTTAATGGACAGGATCTGATAAAAATGATATAAACAGTTGCAGACCTCAGCACGAATGGGGCCGACAAGTGAACTAAAGTGAATTGCAACTGAATTTCATAACACTTGGGAGCACATGCACCAAACTGGCCCATGTGGTGACTCCAGACTCGGGGGATTGGTGAAAGCCCAGCTAGTATCCAGGAACTAGGGCAAGCTTTAGACAACAACTTGTTTGCTGACCGCTGGCCATTCATAGTACACTTTGATTGCCGAAAAAAATATGTGATATCGAAATGATCGAGTAAAATCCACATATAAAATATATACAAAACTACGACCAAACCATCCTATTTTTGATTAATTTGAATTAATACATTTTTTTTTAACTTGCAAAACTTGTGCAAAACTTAACAAAATATTTAATAAACGAAAAGTTGTTATGCAAAGCTAAATGTAAAGCAAATATAAATAAAAATAAAATAGCATTTGTAGACGACAGAGTAGAGACTGCAATAACAGCAAACAGAAAATCACAAATACACAAAAACATATCAACTGCAATAACAACAACATCTGGTTTGCCGACTGGTTTGCCGCCTGAATTAGCCAAGTTAGAGCAGCTCTCGTAGATTTTGGGTATTGTGTGCATTGGGCATGTGGAGTAGCTGAGAATGAGCCACAGGCATATGATCCAATTGCCAAATATACTATTAGAGTCTAGTCATTATTGTAAAGTTCAGCTTGTTCGTTTTAATTGGACACATAAAAGGTTCGAATTCCAGCCGCCAAAGTCATAAGAAAAACAAAACATTCACTTTGGCTGCAAATTTAATTTACTCAGAAATTCATTAAGCCGCTATAGTGCTCTTATTTACTGATTAATTATGCAAATTGTGTGTACATGTGTAGTATTTGGTGACTGCCGATTCTAGGCAGACAACTTGGCCAAAGTCAAGGCCATATTGACAGACATTGGTAGCAATAATATATAATGATTAAACCGTAACTTGCCTCGCATGAAGCCAAACTGCTACATGCTTATTGCTCTTGAATATAACACGATTATGACTACGATTACGACTACGATTACGATTACGAAAGCCAAGCCGGAATTGGAGCTAAAACTAAATCTTGTCAAGTGGGTGTAAGTGTCAACGCCCCGAGGCATGCGTGGGCAACAATGGTATCAGTTCTCCTTTCACAACGACGAGGACAATGGCTTCGGTGCCCTCACAAGTCGCTCATTAGCTGATTTTTATTTCGAAAGTAAGCAATTCATAGAGAAACACTATATCTAAATCGGCGCCATATTTTACGTATGCTGCTGCTGCTGCTGCTGTCGCCTTCCCTGGCCCCGCCCAGTCTGAGTCTGGCCAAGTGACGACTTCACTCAGATGAAGATTAATAGCCGCCATCACTTGCTTAATGTTTGAGCAGTTACTCGCATTTGGTTGTTAACGTTGTAGTACTTGAATTTTTGGTTTCGAAATACATTTATAATCGTTGTTATAATACAGTTAGAAAAAAACACTGTTCTTTATTCTAGTACTAAAGAAATGAATTTTGATTTGCTAATATGTATTAATCATTATTAATATTGAGTCGCCAGATAATAAAGTTTAATTAAGGAGTGTTAAAAAAAGAATAAAAAAATAATTATTAAAATTAATTTTTAACTTATATTATTCAAAATGAAAATGAAAATAAACAATATCCTGAAGAATAACATTACTTACGTTAGATTTCATCAAGTATTACAAATCTGTACACTTTTTTAATCGTACTTAAAAATCACCATTTTATGATGTATGATTTTTTTTTCTAAGTGTAGTTACATATTTTTTACTGACTGTCTGTGCGTCTGTGGTGCTCTCCATTTACGCATAACCAGTCGTCATTAGCACTTCAATCGTTATTGTTATTGCTCCAAATTATGTAGTTTGTCTGGCGTTTGATAATCAATTTTAATGCCATCTGAATATTTTTGGGGAGCAACTATTAACAGCACATTTTGCGAATCGCCAAGGCTGCTGCTTGTCAGTTTCATTAATGGATTCGAAGTGTTGACAAAGCCTTTCAGTTGAATCAATTTATTAACGTTTGCCCAGCTAATTTGGCATAGAACTTAATTAACTAATATGCACATATAATCGAGATTTCCTACGCCCCACAAGTGCCCCTAAAGTGCTCGCTTAAAAATCACTATAGAACTATCCCGTTTAGCCAATTAGATCAACATATCGGATAGTTAAAGACTCCACCTCCACAAGAGGTGCGCCAAAAGCCGGTTTTCCATCAACGGCACTTACCACAAAAGTGTATTTGTACTTTCAGTTATTTCCCCAACCATTATAGCATACTCGATTATCAATATCACTCTGCATTTACCTAGCTGCACAGTATCAGTGTTTTGTGCAACTTACAATTATATACTATGAGCCAATATTAAGAGTGTAAAAAGGGTGTAGACAAATTGTGCAAAAGTGTGTAACAGGCATCTCCAAACTCATCAAAAATATATATATATATATATATTTGTAGTCAGCACCAAGAGGTGAGTCGATATAGCCAAATTTCTCTGTCAGACTACTGTAAAAATGTCGTAAATTGGTCATCATTCATTTTCATCATTCCTGTTTCGGCTAAAAGAAATAAGTGCTTAAACTTTTTAAACATAAAACTAAAATAACATGTTTAACATTTGCCTTTAGGGTATTTCCTAGTCAAACTGACTCGAATTTTTACTGGGGTCAGTGCAACATTGTTGGGGTGCATACGCCCATTTCGGCGGCCATAAATCAGACAACGGTCAAATATATAGATTGTATATATATATTCACTTCAATGAAGGCCAGCACCAAGCCTGTGGGGCAGAACCCCCGACGCTGAGGCTGTCGCCGTCGCTGTTGCTGAGGCGGACTTTGGAGGTGTTGGCTCAGATAAGGCGGTGGTACAAAGTGAATAATTAAAATTTATGGTTAATCGCATAACTGACACAATAATTATAGTTTATGTATAACACAAAAGTGGTCTTAAAAATAATATTTCAAAATTAATTAAAAAAGTTATGAAATCTATAATTGAATAAATATTATATTTATGGAATAGAAACATAAGCTTAAAATATTAAAAACTATAAAATAATATATATATATATATAATATCATGAAATGGAGTATTCCATAGAGAAGTTCTTAAACTGTAAAGACTTGTTTATTTTCCAAGTTCAGTTAAAAATGTTTTTATAGGTTCTCTAAACTTAACCAAAGAAAACCAAAAATCATTTCTTGTGTCAGTGGCACAATAATTTTTATCGCAGTTGTATACTGATGCAAATAACTTACAGCAATATGTATATATATATTTATATATATATATATATATATATATATATATATTGCTGTAAGTTATTTGTATATATATATATATATAAATATATAAATCACTTTAGTTATCACGTTACAAAAAGTGAAAGTCATATATTTAAATTATTTTATTACATCTTTCGTTACGTACCTTTTATTCAAAATAACAAATAAAAAGGGATGATAGCATTTTTAAAAAAATCCCGGAACTTAATAATATCTATCAATCTGCTTTTTCAGAATACAAATACGATTGAAAATTAGCAAATTCTACATTTAACACATTTAATAGCTCTGTGATCACGTTGCAAGCCGCCTGTAAATTTTATTATAAGGTTTTTTTTTTTTAAAGTCACATCAAAAAGCGATTAATTTAAATGTTTAATGTGTGAAGTTATGTGTTCCTCAATCTTTTAGGCAGTTTATGTAATTTTTAAATATTTGTGCAATTATTTATTTCTCAATATAGAAAACTCGAAACGCAAAATCGACAATTTATGTTTGACAGTTTACTTAATTAAAAAACAAACTTGTCAATATTGTAATAAATAATTTTGTATACTACTTCTTTGAATATACCCAAACTGGTATCTTGACAAACATTCACAAACATGATGCATATATATTTTGGCAGGTGTAAATAGTGTAATAAACGCTATAAATTAAATTGAAATTTTTGACAAGCGTTGTACAGAATATCCCAAAAGTAGAGCATTGCCTTGTATTTTGAATGTGCCCGCGTTAAAAACCAATTTTGTATGCAACTTGTGTGGCAATAGCTAAAAAAAATAATGCGTATATCAACAGTGAACACCGACTTGAGAGATTTCACGTTGGCGTTTTTAGCGCTATATTTTACTTTTCCTTTTTATATGTTTTTTTTTTTTTTTGTTGGTATTTTGCGTTAACTGTGCAATATCCAGTTTGTCATAGCCAAGATAGTTGATGCAAACTCTGGGTGTGGAGGGAGAAATATTTATGTTGTCTTTTTGGCTTACACGATAGTTTCTAATCTTTGGAGTGGAAAGCGTGCAGGGCCCATCAAACCAAAACAAACATAAAAACAAATAATAGTAATAATTTTGATTTGGCCGTAGGTCGAATTCAGGCATTGAATATTAGCGTGGGTAATTGGATAATAATAACATGGCCCCGTGAGGCTTAGAGTGCTTCAATCAGCTAAGCCACAACGAGGGCGTTTCCCATTTAGTTGTCGATCGCATGTCAACAGCAATATTACGACGTCCAAGTGGTGGCACCACTTTGCTGGCAGCAGCTATGCTGCTCCAGCTGACATTGCCCACAGTGTTGGGTAATGGTTTTGGCATCAATTTAATGCAGTTACGCAGCGAGGACAAGTCCCAGGTAGCATGCAACTTGGCCCTGTTACACAAATACTTCAATTTAGGAGATGCACTCTCCGGTGCCGTGCTCTGCATGAGTGTCACACCCAATAACCGCGATATTCAGGACCAGCTGCTGCGTGAGTTTAATGGTCGGCCGGATTGTCCATGGAGCATTTTGGTGACGCACCCAAAAAATAGCTTCGAAGGGCAGCAATTAATGCAAGAGAAGCCACAATGCTATTTTCTGGTTGTGAACAACCTGGACGATGATGATTTAGATGAGACGATAGCTCTGTGGAAGAGCATGCTCAACTGGAACCCGTTGGCACAGTTTGTCGTGTATTTGGCTTCTGTGGAGGAGACAGACGAAGAGATGACCGACTTGATGGTCGAGATACTCTTGAGCTTCATGAGCAACCATCTCTACAATGTGAACGTAATCGGGAAGAGTGCTGAAAACAATTTTTACTCTGGCAAGACTGTCTTTCCGTATCATCCGGATAACAATTGTGGTAATCGTGTGATTGCCGTAGAGTTCTTGGATTCCTGCAGCTATGAAGAAGCTGAGGAGGACGACGAATCCAGCAGCGAACTCGACAACGAGGACACAAATTTTGAGGACAAAATTGAGAGCGAATTTAATCAAGCCAATGGAGAAGCGGAATTGGAATCCATAAACCATGACGAACCAACTGAAGACAGAGAAAGGGAAAAAAGAGCTACTACCGTCAGGGAAGTGGATTATGTTAATGGAGTGGAACATGCAGATAAAAATATTGATTCCACATTTATCGCTTTGAACTCTTCTGCGACTGCCCAGAAAAATGAGAATAATAGCTCTGAAAGAGACCATCAAGAAATCGAGGGCTTCAATAAAACATCCAAATCGGATCAACCAGAAATTAAAATTGAACAACATATACGTGCTAGATTTGAAGATAAATTCCCCCGTGATCTGAGCGACTGTCCCATTAGAGTTGGTTATCGTGGTCCCTGGGAGCCCTACATATTCTCCATTACCCAGGCCCAGGGCACCGCATATTACGAGGCAGGTGGAACGGGTAATGGTACCGCTCCCAGCTACGATTATAATGATGAAATAGAAACAGACTATATCAATGTCGACGATGAAATTCAAGCCGATGGATTGGCTAGTGTGTCAACACTAACTGGCATCGAGTATCAACTAACGCAGACCATTGCCCAGCGACTCCATGTGAATATCGATTACACCACCAAGAGCAACAATGTATTCCATCTGTTCCAGCTTCTAATCGAGGGGTAAGTGGATTGACCCAACTTTTTATTGATTGATGAGTTTAAATTTTTGTTAACTGAAATTTGAACTGAAACTGATATAGTAAAGTCCTTAAACTAAGATACTCAACTAAAAGACTGAGTAACAATTTAAATTACCCATATATCTGAATCTGATGCAGTCGTAAGATTGATTCCATGAATGATGTTATCAACTTATGTCCAAAAGGTAAATCAAAAGGCATGCATAAAATTACATTTACATATAGAGAATCTATAGTAACAGAACCAATAGAAGAAAATCTAATCACAATTAAAACATATTTCAAAAGCATTAAACTTTTTACATTTAATTATATTATATTTAATGTAATTTCTTCCGGATATTTAGACGTAGATTCAAGAATATAATTTTTGTATCTTTTGCAAAAAACTAAACTAAACTTGGACTACCATAACGAAACCGATTTATAAGTGTCATATTTGTTTGGCCATGGCTCGTGCTCTAGATTAACGAAATTTTTGGGGTCAAAATGTATGATTATCATTTCAACGTTATTCATATACTTATCTAGTTTCATTAACTATTTTTTTTCACCAATATTTCCAATAAATTTTGATTTGTATAATTTGTGAATCTTCCATATCTAAGGAAATCTATTTTTGGTTTTGTTTATTTTTAAGTTTTAATTTTGTTACTTTTAATTATTTATAATTTATTTTTTAACTTTCATTTTAAACTAAATCTTTGTAAATGGTTGTGGACTGTTTTTTCTGTTTTTAATTGTGTTTTTTTGTAAGTTTTAGTTTTATTACATTTAATTACTTATAATTTTTTTTATAACTTTAATTTTAAACTTCATTTGTATTTATTAAAATCTTTGGAAATGATAGTGGACTGTTTTGTTTTGTTTTTTTAATTTTGTTTATTTTAAGAATTATTTTTTACTTTTAATTATTTATAACTTATTTTATGTCTTTAATTTTGAACTTAATTTGTGTTTATTAAAATCTTTGTAAATTATTGTGGACTAATTTTAGTTCACAGTATATACGCATAAACTTTATTGTATGAAATAATGTATGAAATAAAAATATAAATTTGTATATATAAAACAGAAAAATCGAAATGATTGTGGGCGGCATCGATGAAGATCCGAAAATCAGTCAGTTTGTATCCAGTTCCACACCGTATCACCAGGATGAGCTCACCTGGTGCGTGGCGAAGGCGAAGCGCCAGCATAGCCTTTTCAACTTTTTGGCCAGCTTTGATGCCACTACTTGGCTATTGTTGCTGCTGACCATTGTGGTCAATTCGTTGGCTGTGCTGCTGGTGCAGCACTTATCCGGATTTAAGCTGAAGAGTCTGCGGAACTATCTGTCCATCTGCATACGCATGCTGGGCATTCTGGTCACCCAAGCCGTCACTGTGAATGCCCAAGCGTTGCCAAGTGCCCTGCGTTTACTCTTCCTGATGGCCTTCATGCTGGCCTTCTTCTTCAGCAACACGTATCAGAGTTTTCTGATCAGCACTCTAACAACTCCGACGACACAAGCCCAAATCAGTGAACTGGAGGAGATTTATGGAGAACGCATGAGTATTTTGATCAGCTCCGAGAATGTGAGGCATCTCAGCAAAGAGGGCGAGGTAGGTGCCAGTGGACATCTGTAAATCTGCCACACTTTTATTTTCCCTCCCCCTCTCTCCTTGCAGACCTTCAAATATATACGAGAAAATTTTGAGGTATGCTTTAATGTTGTGGACTGTCTCAATAATGCCGTGGACCAAGAAAATCTGGTCGTTTCCGTGTCCCGGCAACATGCCTTCTACAATGCCCGAATTCAGCGAGATCGCTTATATTGCTTTGAGCGCAAGGAATCCCTTTATGTCTATCCGGTGGCTATGCTGCTGCCCAAGAAATATCATCTGCTGCACCACATCAATGCGGTTATACAGCACGTCATTGAGTCGGGACACATACAGAAGTGGGCACGCGATTTGGATATGGTGCGAATGATTCAGGAGCAGATCGCAGGTGTGCAGGTGGCTGCCTTCAAGCCGCTAACACTGTCCGCATTCCATGGCGCCTTTGCCTTCACGAGCGTCCTTACACTGCTCGCCAGCGGTGTCTTCGTCCTGGAATGTGTGGTGTATTTACTAGTGGTTAAGTGGCGCACACGCCTCAGGCCACTGCGCTGCCTGCATCGTCGCTTTGGGCGCTGCTAAGAGAAGAAAGAGGCAAAATTACGCATACGCCTAGTGCAACCATGTTGACATGACGAAAATTGCCACTGATTGGAAAATACAGATTGCAAAAAATATTCGTATTCATTTATAAATATATTTATATAGTACAAATACTTATAAGTTTTGCATATTCTTTTGGCACATTATTCAATTTAAAAATACAAATTGCAATATGGCGTGGAATGCACGGCAGCGTTACCGTTGCGGCTGCTTGTCTTAATCCAAGCAGTTGTCGTTGATTTACAGTGTCTTCTAAGACCCCATCTAAAAAATGATGAAAAAAATATTATTCCAAATTAACCAAATCTGCTTTTCAAAATATTGCTTTAATTTTTCTGACAGACCTCTGCTTTTATATATATATATTTTTGAATTTACTTATTTAACATAAACAAAAAACAGTTTATTTAAATAGATAAAATTCAAATCAATATATATACAATTAATAATTTAAAATTTTCAATTAAAAAAATAAAAATAAAATGAAAAATGGTTTAAACTTTATTGCAATGTTTTGGGATATACAGATAAGAACCCAATCAGACAAAATATTGTTAAATATTAGCAGTTTAATAATAATGGAAATAAAAATAAACTTTATTATTTTAAAAAATTTAGATTTTTGTCTTTAAAAATATTTGAAAAGTACCACTGTTCCTGGTCGTCATCACCTCCTTGGTTGATGCATCCTTAAAAGGTGGTGGCCCACTGCGCCGGCTGCCCCATACACAAAAATAATATATAAATATATATATATGTAGATGTTCTCATAATAAAAAAATAAAATACACAAAAAATAAGCACATATTTTTAGATTTACACATTTGTTGTGGTATCATCAAATTGGCATGTTTTTGTT
This sequence comes from Drosophila demipolita, assembly GCA_035042405.1. Taxonomy (NCBI): domain Eukaryota; kingdom Metazoa; phylum Arthropoda; class Insecta; order Diptera; family Drosophilidae; genus Drosophila; species Drosophila demipolita. Next base: position 1,188,126 of record JAWNLI010000489.1, on the reverse strand, counting down.
GTTGCTGGCCAACACAATTCAATCAGCTGCTTGGCTAAATAAATTTCTGGTAAGTATATTAAATATTTCACTGAATTTCATTCAATGTTACAACACATTTTTGATATAGAATCAATTTAATATGTACAACGATAGCTAAATTATAGATATACTAAGAAATTGTTGGCTAGTTTCAATTCTTTATCGGCAAGACCCTGAAAGAACTAGTTACAAACGGAAAGGTATTATTTAATAAATTCAATAAGCAATTAACATGTCAGAGTTAATTAAATAAATCGAGGCTAATAAATACTCTGGCGCTAAAAAATATTAATAGAATCGAAGTACATGGAAGTCATGCCAAATAAAGTCCAGTCCTCAACATGTCCTTCATTCTGAATAAAATAAATGTGTTAATTTAATATTTAAGTATTTCAATGAAATTATACAAACATTAATACAATTCTTAATAGTTTTAATGAATGAACATGCGATTCAAATAATTCAAATAGTATATCTGAAATAATGTACAAATTAATAAAGTGTATTCTTTTACATATTGAGTATTATTTTGATTATTGTCTTGAGTAGGGTATATGCTAGTCGTTCAAGGCCCGTGCAGTGTTTTGCACCTGTATTAACTGGCCAAACATAGCTATATATAGATTCAGTTTAAAAATCTATATTAAAAATAGAATTCCAATCGTCAGCGTCAAAGAATATCATGCTAAAACGTGAGAGCGCACGATATTTGTATTTTTTTTATTATATTTTTTTACTTATTCACAGTCCAAAAAAATACCAGAAGCTGTTGTGTAAACAACTCACATATATTTCTTAATGTATTCAACTTAATAAATAAGTAAACATTAGCTGGGCTGAAACTGTATTGTGCTAAATTAAATTTAGCTATATTTTCATAATTGATGATTTCAGCATGTAGGTTTTTTTAAGTGCAATGCATTTTCTAATGTACAAAATGCAATGCGCGAGCAATTAACAATGTTCGACTAGTGATTATGGGGCCGAAACCTATATCTCAGGATAGACCACCATCACCACCAGAAGCACTTCCACATCAACATCAACATCCACCTTCATTCACACCCACATGCACACCCAACGAATTATAGCAGAAAATATGTGGCGCGTATTTTCGATACTTAATTTTTTGTTTTGTTTTGAAATTCTTTTTTCTAATTACGAGTGCGCTCTCTGCCCGAGCAGAGGAAGAGACAGAGAGAGAGAGATCCGAGCATCCCCATGTATGGATTGGACCAACGTGCGAATGTTGATTAAAAATCAGACAAAACAAAAAATAAATAAATACGCACACAAACAAAAAAAATGCCGAGCAGCACAACGCCTACGATGCCATCACGGAGGATACACACATGTGTATGTGTGTGTGTTTGAGTGTGTGCATACGTGTGTGTGTATTTTTCTATGTTTGTGAGCAATTTTTGTTTACCCTCTGCTCAGCGACGTCGTCTGTTTTGGCCTCTCGGAAATTATGAAAGAAAAAATATTATTTTTAAAGATATTCAAAATTTCCCCTTTAAGCAAAATGTGCATCCATGTTCTGCATATGTCTGAGAAGCGACGTCGCCGCTCTGTAGCTGCGTCTGTGTCTGTGGCTGCTATGTGTGTGTGTGTGTGTGTGTGTATGGAAGATCTGTGCGACTGAGGGTCGAACAAATGGTATAAATATTAGCTCATTACAATCCAGCAGCCACTCGCAGTTCTACAGCGAAAGTGTTGCTATTCAATTTACATTTCTTCTTTCTTACCAAAACGGTTAGTACAAAAATAAAGCAGAATAATAATTTCTTTTCAAATTCATTCACAAATCCAAGTAGCTTTTTGATATTTTGTGTGATTCTGAGTAGTTTTCATAAATTAGAAATATTTCATTTTACACATTTATCTCAATCAGTTCCGTTCGGAAATTTGTGTTCCTTTCGGCAAAAAAAAAATATTATTTAGTGTATTTAATTGCTGTCTATTTGCAGTTAACACAGACCAGACGCCAAGATGTGTGATGATGAAGTTGCCGCATTGGTTGTGGACAATGGTTCCGGTATGTGCAAGGCTGGCTTTGCCGGCGATGATGCGCCCCGCGCTGTCTTCCCCTCGATTGTGGGTCGTCCACGCCATCAGGGCGTAATGGTCGGTATGGGCCAAAAGGACTCCTATGTGGGCGATGAGGCACAGTCCAAGAGAGGTATCCTCACCCTGAAATACCCCATTGAGCATGGCATCATCACCAACTGGGATGACATGGAGAAGATCTGGCACCACACTTTCTACAATGAATTGCGTGTCGCACCCGAGGAGCACCCAGTGCTGCTCACCGAAGCGCCTTTGAACCCCAAGGCCAATCGTGAGAAGATGACGCAAATCATGTTTGAGACATTCAACGCACCAGCCATGTATGTGGCCATCCAGGCTGTGCTCTCCCTGTATGCATCCGGTCGTACCACTGGTATTGTGCTGGACTCTGGCGATGGCGTCTCCCACACAGTGCCCATCTATGAAGGTTATGCCCTGCCCCATGCCATCCTGCGTCTGGACTTGGCTGGTCGCGATTTGACCGACTATCTGATGAAGATCTTGACCGAGCGTGGCTACTCATTCACCACCACCGCTGAGCGTGAAATTGTTCGCGACATCAAGGAGAAGTTGTGCTATGTTGCCCTGGACTTTGAGCAGGAAATGGCCACAGCTGCTGCCTCGACCTCGTTGGAGAAGTCGTATGAGCTTCCCGACGGTCAGGTGATTACCATTGGTAACGAACGTTTCCGCTGCCCCGAATCCCTCTTCCAGCCCTCATTCTTGGGCATGGAATCGTGCGGCATCCACGAGACTGTCTACAACTCGATCATGAAGTGCGATGTGGATATCCGTAAGGATCTGTATGCCAACATTGTTATGTCCGGTGGCACCACCATGTATCCCGGTATTGCCGATCGTATGCAAAAGGAAATCACTGCCCTGGCGCCATCCACCATCAAGATTAAGATCATTGCACCACCAGAGCGCAAATATTCCGTCTGGATCGGTGGCTCCATTCTTGCCTCCCTCTCCACCTTCCAGCAGATGTGGATCTCCAAGCAGGAATACGACGAGTCCGGCCCAGGCATTGTGCACCGCAAGTGCTTCTAAGCAATGGCACAACAAACCCACACACACAAGCACAAGCACACACAACACACGCACATGCACACGCACACAACAAAACAAACGGCGTCGCTTCCGTGGAGGCGCCTAGAGATTAATGATTAATGATGATTAATTTTAAGTTGAACCTCTTGCTGCCCAGCCAAAACCAATACCATATTTGACAAATAATCAGACAGCAATGAAATGTATTATATTTATATTAATATTTATTGGAAGTGTCGCAAAAGACGAACGGAGAAATTGAGATAAAACAACCATACGAAATTTACAGTTTTACAAATAAATAGCATCCATTTTAAATTAAATATCGGCTTTTGATTTATTCAATTTCTTTGCTTGCGGCAGTCGCATTATTTTTAGCATTGCTTGCAGCACATAACGATAATTTTTGCACAACACGCACACCCACCGCGAGAAGCGGTTGCCAAAAGGTGTGGACATCGTCAGTGTGTGTGTGTGTGTGTGTGTGTGTGCACATTATATATACACATGCTTATCTAGATCTAGAAATAGTCGCGTTCGCTTTTCCAAACAAGTACATTTTCCACAGCCCAACAGCAGATGCAACAACTACCCCCTCGTCGAACTCGCTGATGTTAGCCAGCTAAAAATAACAAATATGAAAATGAAAAAAAGACAAAAAAATAAAAAAAAAACGGAGGCAACGTCAACAAATGTGTTCTCAAACATATCACACTCATACACACACCAGTGTATGTGTGGGGAGACATTGCCGTTGACTTTTGGAATCAAACATTAAAAGTGCCAGTCGGCTGTCTTCTTCTAATTGCAGCAGTGCCACAAATCGACCCTCGGCGGCTGCAAAAATACACATCTTGGAATTTCAAGTACATGTGTTGCTGCTGCTGTTGGTGGTGTGTACTTGAACAGTGCAGGTCACATGGCAGCTGGTGGCTTCCTAGAATGGTCTGCCTAATTGAAACACAGAAAAGAACCCAACTATCCCGATACTATTTCCATAAGCACACACACACAAATTGCTTTATTGGATATGATTTAATACATTTATTTATAGAAATGCATTGGTTGTTTTAAAATTGTATACAAAAAATTTTTTAATTGCTTTCCTTGCACTTAACAATTGAAATATAATAATATGTATATATGAGTAGATTTATTCAGTTAGCTGTCAGTTTTTGCCGGCACTAGATTTAAAATTGAAATCATATACAAATATTCAATTGCAAGTCTAGCGATATGCGACATTCGTTGATCTTTTATTTCATCTGTTAATTGGAATACTGTAATTTTAAAAAATATATATCTTGTCACATTTGCTTAGCTATAATATAGATCGTTGTATATTAAGCAGAAAGACATCACTTTGCTTGTTAAAAATCCAGTCTATACACTTATTAATATTAATAGAATACATTATGTATGGTTTAAGTACACTGTTTCATTAAGCACATTTTTTTCTCGTTAACGAGCACACACATCGTACATGTATAAGTATAATTTAAGGCACATTTAATGGACAGTTAACATTGTATTTTAGTTCTTTTTGATTGGACCTGCTCTCTCATTGTCTTATATGTTGCTGTTTCGTGGAATGCTTAAACGAATGTTGTCTAAAATTGCCATAGCTATATATCTTCTTACATATATAAATACGATCATTAAGTCTTACGGATAAAAATTGTTCAATTTAAACAATAATAATTACAACTGTGTTGTAATAACGGATTTGCGTATTATGGTCGGCTCACGTCCCTTCGGAGCTGAAACGATTTCGGATGAGACCATCCAAGGTGATACCATATCCTTGCTGCTATTATTGGATGGAATGCGAATGTTCTCCTGTGGATTGCTGCTGCTGCTGCTGTTCTTCTGCGAATAGTATTGAGTTTGATTATTTGTAAAAAGATATATATATATAAATAAATTTCAAATAGAAGCTGTTAATATTAGGTGCATATTGAAATGAAGACAAATGTTAGTTTGCAAGGCGCGTTAAAGGACAGACAGTTTCACAACTCTGAATTGGCCAAACCTTTTCAATCGGCGGCCCATCAACTTGGCTCTGATTGGGTTGCTGCTGATTCGACTTCTGCGCCTCCAAGCGCTCCTGCTCACTAAGCGTGGAGAAGAGCAATGTGCCAGCGCTAGGCGTTGACGTTGTATTTGTCGTTGTCGAGGACTTGGCCTTTGCCGCCTCTGACCTGCTGGTATTGTTGCTATTGCTGTTGTTGTTACTGTTGTTCACCGCGGCATTATTGTTTATTATATTGTTAATGAAGATTTCATTAATGAGTATTTCGGCTGCCGAGGCATTGCTCAGCAAGGGCGTTGTGGAGCTGCCATTGCCACTGTTACTAGTGGCGAGCAGCTCTGTGGCAGTGCTGCTACTGCTGCTGGCAGTAACATTAATGCTAGCAGCTGTGCCGCTGGGCGTGCTTATGTTGGTCACACTGGTTGCTGCCAAAGTGCTGTTGTTCGTGTTGTTTATTGTCGCTGGCAGCGACGACGGCGGCGTTGGTGGCCCACTGAAGCCAGACACAAAGGTGGCATTGCTGAAGGGTGAGTTGCTGCTGGCCCGGCCATTAGCATTAGCATTAGCAATTGTACTTGCATTAGCATTGCTGTTGCTATTGTTGGTGCTCGAGCTGCTGCTGGCGCTGGCGCTGCCACTGCTCGGCTTCTGTTCCGGTATGCTGAGCGTCAACTTATCGCCGCCCTGTTTTTTTGTGTGTGTTCATAGCCAAGCCAAACATCCAACAACAACAATGACAACAAAACACACACAGACAAACAGCAGGCGGGCAAGCAAGCACCGCACACAAAACACAAAGTGCACACACAACGAATGTAAATAAAAAATAAATGTACAGAAAGCATGAAATAAGTGCAAGGCATGGGGCTAACTGGTTTTTTTGTTAAATCTATTTTGGAGTGAAAAACTCACCACTGATATGTAGGTGGCATTCAGAGAATCGGGTCCATCGCTGTGTGTATGATTGCTGCTGCTGCTGTTGCTGCCAATGTGATTGTTGTTGTTCACGTGCATGTTGCTGCTGCTGGAGTGAGCAGCGGGCACAAACATTTGATTGGTCAACTTAGCATTTCCACTGGCACCTAGCTCTTCTTCCACGCGCGCTATTATTAAATGAAACAAAGAGCTTAAGCAACAATTCAAAATGGATGATAAATAAATAGCAATATTACCCTTAAGTATATTGCACTTGATGTTGCCCGGTGGCAACGCAGTGGCGCCCACATTGGCGAGCTTCACTTGATTGTTGGGCTTCTCATTTGTGGTCGAGAGTCGCTTCAGTGTCTCCGTGTTGTGATCCATGTCAAAGGTCTTGTTAATAGTAACTCTAAGAAAGGAAAAGCACAATTTGATTTGCATTAGAATACGAATGATATATGAGATATAAAAGTGAATTTGAATTATTTACGCTACCTGATACTGTTAGCATCGTTAATGGCTTCGTTTGCGAGCACTGATGGGGATGGATCTTTGACAATGGACTTAAGTAATGAATCTAGCTCTCTATCTTTATCCGATAAGCCGCTCCTAACACTGCACAATGATACACACAGAATACGAGAATACAACAATACAAAATGCATGAGAAATACAAACAATGCGTATTAGTCAAGAAGCGATACAACAATAAGAATAGCAATGAAAGGGCAAAACAAATTCCGCAACACACACCTGAGCTGGCCTGAGCTAATTGAGGCCTTGCCAAAGCTCCCATGATGCGAAGCAGCCGCACTCCTAAACGGATTCGTTTCGTCAAAGTTCTTGGTGGTATTGGGTGAATAGGGGGGCGTGTACTCTGGCTCCAATCTGTTCAAAAAAATAATTATATATTTATATTTAATAAAGTCTAATGAAATTTAAAGAAAGAGAAAGTTCTTACTTCACAGAGAGACCCGCAGCTTTGCCAATGGAACCAATTTTGCTGTACGCCGGATCATCGTTGCTAAAGTTGGACTTAAGTGAATTACGACCCAGGGAGGGGCAAGTGGCAGCCGCATGAGTCGACGAGCTAATCGAGGCACTGCACGCAGCGTCCGGTTCAATGATGGCCGAATTCTGTATGACAGTCAGAACGGAGGGTGAGGGGGTGACGGTGATAAACGGATCTGCCGAAATGAGGGAATCAAATGTTTCGTTGTTGTTCTCATTGTTCGCAGCATACGGTGCAGCATGAGTTGTGGCAGCGGCAGTGGCAGCAGCTGCAGCAGCGGCTGCCGCCCGAGCATTGACACTGGCCACGGCTGAGGCTGCCGACTCCTGGGATGCCTTCTGGCGTTCGCGCAACAAATGCGACTGACGACTGGCGAATCGCTGCGAGGGCCGACGCTCAAACTGAACGGTGCGACGGGCGCGACTCTGCTGTGTGGTCTGGAATTCCGTGCGACCGGAGTAACGGAAACGTGAACCCATGCGGAAGAAGTTTTGCCGGGCCGAAGGTCCCTTCACGGGCGCCCGCAGCCGGAAGAAGGTGTGATGCTCGACGGCGCACTTCCACAGATGCTTGCAGGCCTTCTCATTGTACAGCCGGAAGACGAAAGTGTGCTCCTGTTCACGTCCCTCGTCATCGTCTTCGATAACGATGAGCGTTAGTTTTTTCTTCTTGAAATCCAATTTGCTAATCTTTGGCCAGAAGAAGAGGCCAATCTTCTGGTCACGCTCGAACACCAGAATACCTGTGGGAGTCAAGCCGAGGTGATATTCGCAGCTGTCTTTGCCGAGCACCGTGTGCATATCCACACCATACATATCCAGCCATTTGGCCTTGTTGAGAAAGGCCGTCTCAGCCTGGGCGGGCGTTAAGCCACGGCATGTCTTGTACTCATCCAATATGGCAATTTCCAGATCCTCCGTCTGTTCGGGAACAAAACGAAACTCGGAGACCGTAGCAGCCGAATGCACCTGATCATCATAGTCGCCCAATTCCGCTGTGGATGCAATACAAAAATAATTATGGTTAGTTGAAAATCGTACAGAACACAAAGTTATTATATGAAATGCGCACAAGCTAACCATTAACCTAATAACCCAGAGTTCGTCTGGCTCAAACTCTGCAACGTCAAAGGTCACAGCTATGGTGGCAATTCTACTTAACGAGCTAGGCATTGTGCTCACATATATATATATACATATATAACATTGTATTCTTTGTAAGTGAGTGAGAATCACGTACACTGCAAGGCCAGCGCGCAGAGTTCCGCGGATTTGTCATCTGGACAGTCGAGACGCCCTTCCAGCAAGTCTTGCTTCAATTGCAAGAAGAATAAATATCGTGTCAGCTCCTCACGCAGCGTATTCGGCTCCGATGAATAAAACTTGACCTTCAAGCGAAAGGTATACGGTGGTCCAACTACAATTTATAAACATTAATACAAATACAGATGCAGATACAGACCACGTATTTATGTGTGTGTGTGTGTTTGTATGTATTGTTTGTCATTACTCACTTTTGACTTGTTTTTTGATGGGCTTGGTGGGATCTAGCCAGTGCTTCACATGGTTCGCATCCATAAACTGCAATCCAAAGTAATCTTTCTCAATGATATCCAAGGCATAGAAAACCTGTTCATAGAGAAAACTTCCCAGCGCTTTTTTCTGCAAACAAAAGCAATCAAAAACCAATTCAATTATTTTATTTATGCAATTAGAATTTTATAGTTACCATTTAAAAATAATAAACATATTAAAATTAAATTGAAATTTCTGTATGCAACTCATTAAATTTGTAGAAATTATTTTTAGATTTCTGCTTGGAAAAATACCCATAAAAATTTTTAATTATTGCAAATGGGAATTGTCATTAAAACCAAAGATTTCTATCTAGTCAGGGACTACTGTAGTTATCAACCAATTTATAGCATTATTAAAAAAACAACCTGAAGCTATAAAAAATGAAATTGGTATATTTTCATGCAGATAATTCAAGTAAAAATAAAACTACTTAATACAATATTCAAATTTAACAAAATTAAACAAATATATTAATCCAAACTTGAATTAGGTGTGAAACGGAAACAGTTCCTTATAGCCAGAGACTACTGTGGTTAGCATGCAAATTATTGCATTGGCCCTGAACTAATCACGTTTATTTTATTTGTCATTTTTGTTTTCGTCTCTTAATATATTTGCCGATCAGCAATAAATTTTGTGTTTATCACACGTAAACACACACAGATACGCAGACACACACTCGCGCACACACATAAACACCACAGACAGCGCAATCCATGGAATGTTTGTAATCGTCCGAAAACAAACTAAATCAAGACAAACCCACTCGTTTACCCCCTCATAAACAGCCCTTGTCCACGTATAGATAAGCTCAGAATGTGATGTTTGTTTTTTTTTCTGTAATTCTAGACTCACCGATAATTCGATGGAAAGGTCAGTGTTGTCCAGCAGTATAACGCGACAGTCGATCTTATTTTTGTTTACCACAATGCGTTGGGGCTTAATATGGAAGCCGCCACCGCTGCTGCTGCTTGCAATGACGGCAACGCCACCGCCTCCGCCGCCGCCCCCTCCAGCGACCCGTGAATTGCTCGCATTATCGGCATAGTTGTTGCGCACCTTTCGACGACTTAGAAAACGCAGCATTTTTTAATTCCTCGCTGTTGTTGTAGTTGTTGTTGAACGTTTGTGTTTTGTGTGTTGGCTTTTTGGCTAGAGCAGCGCCAAGGCAGAGGCAGCTTCAGCTTCAGCGTATTGCAACAATAATTCACCTGTGTGCTGCTCACGTCTTCGTCTTCGTCTGGGAAAAAGCGCAGACATTAAGACCTAGCGCGCACACACACACACACAACAGAACTCACACACACACACCTGCACAATTGAAAACACCAACACTAACACACAAACACACACAAGTGCGCTTCAACTTGTTCTTGTATATATATCTAGACACACACTGGCACACACGGCCCCCTCCGCTGGTTAACAAATCTGGTTGAGCTGCGCCGCTTGGCTGTGGGCTCCTGCAGCCCCCAAAAAAAAGCACAGTTAGTTGTTGCAACGGCGGCGGCGTCCCCTTTTTCGCACAGGCACCAGAAAAAACAAGTCTGCCCCAAACACGTTCCGTTCCTTTCGTTCCTGCCACAGAACACAACGACTGACGACTGCTGCTGCGACACCATTCAATCCTTTCGGTGTTGGTTAATTTATTCACGCGACGTTTTGATGCACTTGTGGGCGTGAGTTATGAACGTATTTGTGATTATTTTATTTATTTTAGTGCAGCAAATGGTAGATTTGCTGTACTTTCGACCAAACTTTTATGCGATGATGGTAAGTGCTGCAGTGTGACCGAAGCACGATAGCGCAGAAATGCTCGACCTCTTTGCTAATATATCGATAGCTATCGCTATAGTTTTATGTGAAAAACATAGTCGCACACATATTATTTAAATGTTATTATTATCTAGAAATTATATATATATATATATATATACATATATTAAGTAATAATTGCCTAATAACAATTCATTATGATATAATTGCAATAGCAATCGCATATTAGAGCTCTGCTTGTGTAACCCAACACTGATATACTCTAAATTGTTCGATTGCAAATTAATCGATTAGCGCAATCAATTTCAAAACACGGCGGGCTTTCCAAATTGAAATCATCTTATAAGACACAATGAAATTAAGTAAATATGCATAAGCATAAAAACCAATTGCCCAAGTAGTAAAAGTAATGTGAGCAATGCTAGAATTGCTTAGGGGGCTTAGAAAATTGAGACAAAGTTAGTGGATTGTATGCTTATAAAATTTAACTTTAGTTGGCAGCCAAAAGAAAACTATCAGTTAACTTGGAGTTACAACCAAACTCCACCGTAGCTGTAAATACGAAACACATGCTGTGATATGTGAGCAGGGAGAGGGGTGTTTGAGGGTAAGGGGAACTTATAGTTGCAGCCGGCATTTGCAAAATCCTTTTTATGGGCAATTTATTCCTTTATTTGTTAGTGGATTTAGGGGCTGTAGCTGTAAATGTAACTGTAAGCGACGCAGTCAGCCAACGCTGCGGCTCCCATTGGTCGCAATATTTTGAGTTTAAAGGTAAATGGGAGATTTATCGCCGACAATTTCCGTATGCTTACACACATGTGTGTGCGTGTGTGTGTTTGTGTGTGTGTGTAGAGTTTGTGTGGTGTATGTGTCTGTGTTTCTTACTGTGTGCAACGTTTTGTGCCTTCTTAACTCTGTTGGCCATGTTTATATCGTGCTTTTAGTGGGCCCTCGGGATGTTGGTTGGTGTTTGGTTTCCACTTTTCCCTTTTTGTATTCATTTTCCTTTTGCTAAAAGTGTAAACTATTCAAGCGCAATTGGATGATTAATCAAGGTTTATTAGCTATCAATTCTCACACAGTCTTGGCCAGGTCTGCATTTGCACATAGATGAAATGCATTTGAAATATGAAAGCATAATTACGAGACGCCTCCCGTTGTAGCATGGTGCATATGATTGATTGCCGACTAATATGGAAACCCGATCCAACGCTAGCCAAGCCTTGACAAACATCTTCATAATAATTAGGCGGATGACGAGACGAGACGAGAAAACAGCAACCTGAGCTGCTGGCCAACAGATGCGTAGGCCTTAATTATGACAACCACCTAAATGGTTTGCATTTTAAGGGGAATTCCAATCAGGAAATGGGTTTTCTCCTACTTGATTTGTCTCATATCAAAAGTGTTAGCATCTTAAGTGTGTGTCAATATATTTGTGTGCGTATGTGTGTGTGTGTGTGTTTTGTGTGAATATATCTATGTGTGTGTGTGTGTGGTCGTTACTCAACTGTGTACTGAAAGTGTGCATTTATCTGCAGTTGAGTGCAAAATAAATTCCTTTTAATTAAAACCGCAGCTCGTGATTTAAATTACCACGACTGAGGCGGCAACGCAATTTATATGGTGGCCATCCATAAATCAGTCGATGCTCGTGACGCATCCAGCATCTACTACTATCCGCCTTGGCCTTGCAATCCTTATGGCAACCCAAAAGGTAAATTCATTTTAATTAAATAGAAAAATGTTTTGCTGTTTACCCTCAGCTAAGGCTAACAAACCCATCGTCGCATCTAGATGAAAATGCCTTCTCGACACACTGATATCCACTGCAAGGAATTCGAACTTTTCAGTAATTGGCTACTTAAGGACTCGATTGGTACGCGAACCTAATGGCCAGGGACCTCGACGTCGACGTCGACGTGGACGTGGACGTGGACGTGGACATGGACATGGACAAGCCCGTCATTGCAATAAAAACATCCTTGTGTTGTAAAATTTTATGTGTGATTCTGTGTCGCTTTACGATATCAACGAGCTCCCGCTCGCCCCTCGCCCCTCGCCCTTCGCTCTGGACTCGGCCTCGATTCACGGCTCGTTATTGTCGGGCAAGGAGACAGCACAGGATGTGATGACGTCCGGGCTGCCAGAGGGGGTGGGTGGAGTAAGTTCGCCAGCAACAACAAGCACAGCAACATTTGTCGTCTCAGCGAATTTGGCCCGGCAAACTAAGCGATTGCCGTTACCTGCTCACCTACGCCCTGGGGGAATAATTCACGGCTATTTGGCAAGTCAACAGCTTGTTTTATTCGTCCGTGTAATTTTCGATGAGTATTTTTCTCATTTTTATGACGAAAGGCGACGGCAGGCGATCAAATCAATTGAAAATCAATGTTGCTGCAAATGTTTCGCACTGCTAAATAATTAGATTAGCCATACAAATCACAACTGGTTTGAGCGTAGCACATTTCATATAAGTTTAATGTATACAATTATGCAAATATATATATTTTATTTCGTACACAATTTAAAATATGTCAACTTTTGTGCCGCTGCGACCTTCCTATAAAAACAAATAAAGAACATATGAAATGTATAAAAAGTTATTTATGCCCCGGGGCTGCTTTTGCTGCATTGCCATTTGGGGCGCTGGTGCTTAGTAGCCACAGCTTTACCCCTTCAACGCACCACACCCCCAGCCCAAGACTATACAATGTGGTGTCACCAAAAAGACAAAAAAAAAAATATAAAGAAAAAATTTCTAACGGCCCTTTTTCCACATCTTTTGGGGTCCCGAAGCTTTAATCCCGAATGGAAACCGGCACAGGGACGGTGACAGGGAGTAGAGCTGAAGCTGTAGCCGAAGCCGAAGCTGGAGGAGCATTAGTCGGTACCGGAGCAGGTCCGGTCCATGGCTAGGTCTAAAACTTTCACAGCATTGCAACAATTAAAAGTGGCACAAGGGTCATTGAAACAATTGGCCATTGTTATTTAGCCAGGGGATTTAATTTATGCCACTAATTACTTTAAGAGCTTTGTAGCTGTAACAATCTTACCAAATGAAACGCTGAATGGAGACAGCTCCTAAAAAAAAAAAAAGACAAACCAAAAAAAAAAAAAAGTAGAAAAAATTCTAAATCCAGGGATGCGACCACTTTTGGGCCAAAAGTTGCTGCCAAACTTAAAAGAGTGCTTGGAGGCTGCTGCCGGTTCTGCTGCTTTCTTATGAATTCAGATAGTAGAAATAGTAGTAGTAGAACAAAAGCCAAACAATATGCAAATGAGATATTACATATATTCAAATATACTTTTTCCACGCCAGTAGGTAAAAACTGTGGATAAAGTTTTTCCGGTCAGGTTTTTCGCATTGCTTTGCGTTGCTTTGGTTGACTGTCTGCGGCTTTTCGGGTGACTGCGACTCCAAAATGACTTCAAATGACTTTTGCCCAACCAAGAAAGTTGAAAGGTTTTCTGGCCATTTGCACTTGATTCGGACATATGTACAACTCTTTTCCTAAGTGTGTGTGTGTGTGTGTGTGTAAATAATACGCTATGGCCATGACAGCAAAAAGCAAAAACAGTTTGCCATTAGTTTTGCCCAAGATTTAACCCTTGGGATGTGGCAGCAACAATAAAACTATCAACTTTAAATTGTAGTTTATATTATTGATGTGTTTTTCTGTGTGCTCGGTTTCTTTGCCAAGTAGTCGCAAGTTCTCATAATAATGGCCAAAACGGCCATTTTGAGGATGAGCATATTTTTTGTTTGGGTTGAGTTCTGGGGTATTTGGGGTTTTACATGTGCCATTCGCACATTCCTCACACACAAAATGATATCGCATTCGCAGCTACCCACATTGTTCAAGTTGAGACAAGTCAAGGAGGAGGCGGAGGAGGAGGAGGAGGAGCAGCAGCAGCAGCAGTAGCAGAAGAAGCTCATCATCAATGTTGCAATATTTTGCTTATCATGCATTTTGCTTGGGAAACATCTAACGAGGAGCAGCACTCGAGGAAAAAGTAGTTCATTGAGCAGCACAATTTGCTGATTGTTGGAATTTGCGATAGGAAATGAAAACCGAAACTGAAACTCATTTAAATCAATATTTTGTTGAGCACGTATGCAGCAGGAGGTGTAGCAGGGGCAGCAGGAGGCGTAGGAGCAGCAGAAGGAGCAGCAGCAATAACAGCAGCAGCCGTCAACAGGAGTAGCAAGTGGTTGGCGGTGGGTGGGTTGGTGGTGTGTCATCTCCTAGATGGTCAACTGACCAATACTCGGCATCAGCACAATTGTCGAACGCTTTGGTGTTGTCTTTCTGGCCATACGCTAACCGCAAAACCCAAAACCCAAAACCGAACCCAAACCAGATGACGCCAGCATGCAAATGTCTTGTAACATTGTGCAGAAAATAGCTACCACTAACTGTTCCGCTACCAACGCCCCGCACCGCCCCCGTCTTCCCCTCATCCCGTTGCCACCCACACACGCAATTATATTTGCCTTAGGTCGGCATTAGTTCGCTGAATGGTTTGGCTTCCAGTTGGTCCAAATCGGGCCTGCTGCTAAGAGTCATTTCCGTTTCATAACCACCCCACACTCCACACCCCACAGATCCTCCCCTACTCCCCAAAAACAATCATGTGTACGCCCCTAAGGTGACAGAGTCAGTCCCGCATGTGTTTGCTGTGTGTGTGTGTGTGTGTGTGTGTGTGTTTTGTGTGTGCGGTCTTTGTGGCAATTGTTCAGATTTGACCATTTCAATAATAGCACTTTTTGTGAGCTTCTCTTTAAATTTTCTGCAATTGTTCGTTGCACACATTTTCAATGCTTAAGACAAAATAATAATCAAAGAAAAAAAAACAATTGGAAAAGCATTTTACAATTACATTGCCAGTGGGAAACATATTTTCTAAATAAAACAAGAAACATGTTGGTTAAATAAACACACTCCATCAGCTCGGAAAAATCAGCGCTCAGACCTGGAAGAGCTGGGGTTGATGGCGGAGCTATAAGCTCAGAAGGGGGCATCTAACAGGTTGCAGTGGAGCACCCCCAATACATAATAATATCGCTAAGAGTAGCTCAAATTATTATTCGGAAATCATTCTCTACAACCAAAAATTGAGTCTTAATTTCTGGGTAATTCCTGGTCAATTTTTAACTATGAATTTAAAGTTTTTGTTACTGATGCATTAATATTCTTAGAATTCACAAATACAATTATTTTAAAAATTGTATAAATAATATAATTTTATTTAAAAACCTTACGTAAATTCGTAACATAGTTGTCAAAAGAGAAAAATGCATTACTATTTTCAGAATTCGAGGGAGTTTTTTTTATAAAAATTCGAGTTTGCATTTATAAAGTTTTTAGGAATTTTTTCTATTACAAAGCACTTAAAGAGTCTGTCTTATATTGAGAATATGTTTTATATGTTATTTCTAAAATATTTCTCAAGGTGTGTGTGTGTGTGTGTGTGTGTGTGTGTGTGGAAATGTAGTTCAAAGAAAGCACGCTGACTTGAATTTAACAAGCATCTTTGAATCACATTTAAAATGCAAACTTAGAATGACAGTTGATTTAATAAAAGCCATAAACCAAAGATAAAACGGCAAGCACATAATTTAAAACTTTATATATATATATATATATGTGTGTGTGTGTGTGTGTGTGTGTATGTATATTTTTTGCACACCTTGTGTAACAAAGAGATTGTAATTTTCACGAGTTTATTGTTGTTCCTACGCATTTATCTCATCTTTTTATTGTGCATAGAATTTTGACTGGCAATTAGCAGCGTTGCCAATGACTGCCAGATTCTTCTTCTTCTTCTTCTTTTACACGCAAGCGTCTCAAATTGGATGGCTTTTCACTCACTCTCTCTTACTCTCACTCCCACTCTCCCGCTCTCCATCTCTCTCTCTCTCTCCCACTCTGATGACTGTGTGCCTTTGTGAGTGTGTTTTGCTTTTATGAGAGTTTTTCTTTTTTATTGTGCGACAGAGTCTTCTATGGCATTTTTGACGCTTACGATTTTAACATTGTCTTAATTGCTGCTTTATGATGTGTGCGCTCAAATGACACACAGTATTTGTTAGCCATGGTTATTACGATTTAGTTCCAGATCGAGTTCGAGTTTGAGTTTGATGGTGAAGATTGCGGGGGGGGGGGGGGGGGGTTGGTTTGAGGGTTTTTTTTTTTTAGTTGCCTAGGCGCCATAAAGATTAACAAGCAGTGAAGAAATTATGCACATTTCATTCCTTTGCACCCGTCCCGTCAGGCAACGGCAGCAATGAGGCCATAAAACTCTCATGCAGCTAACATATCATTGTGCTAAGTTCTTTAAATATTTGTTACGTACTCGGGGTACATAAAATGTTTACAGCGTAATCATGTGTGGCAATTGCAATTGCGATGACAGCCGTTGCGGCAATTCAGCTCACTAGTGCCACAAAACTCTTTCAGCCCTGCATGTAAATCTTCTCAAGAGGCAGCAATTCAAAAGTGAATATATATAAATATTCAGCATGATTTGTGCTAACTGCTTATTTGATTATGCAGCAAGGAATTCCTTTTTTGCGTTGACCCAGTTTAACAACATGAAAAGTGCTGCAAACTCAACTGCTTACACTCAATTAGCCAGGCTTAAGCGCATGAATCAAAAGGCAGCAAGCCAAATCCCATAAGATATTTCAGTTATATGCAATATATCACACAGATGTACCATAAAGATATGAATTATGTAATGTGTGCTTTGTTCAATTTATAGACAAATCATATAAAAAATATCACTCCAACTTTAAAGTGCAAGACTAAAAACATATCCTCTACACTCGCAAAGTAAAATCCTCCTGAATTTCAAAGGATTTGCAAGTTTTTGCCGACAAGTGCAACTCCATTTGGTAATTCTAAAAAACTTTTCTTTATTTCAGGTTACATTTTTCTTAACTTTTGTTAAATTATGATTCACTTGTCGGTTTTATTTATATATATTTTTATTTTTAGGCTGTAAAATATTTGAAAAAATCCTTTAAAGTTAATTTTCATTATTCTTTTCTACTTTATAGAAATATATATTTTATGATTAGCAAACATATTTTCGATAAAAAGAAAATGGCAAATGGGCGCCTGTTTTAGCCTCTTTGCTTACCTGCAATACACCCAAAAAAAATGTATAACCGCTGAGTGGGGTATAAAAATGTATTAAAAATTTGCATTTCAACATTAAATTATTGCTGGAAGATTTTTATGACAAATTATGGCGGCGTAAATTATGTTGGTTTGCATACAACACAGCAGGGGCACCAGCAAACACCCGCTATCACCCCCGTAAACCCCCTGCCAGCTGTCTACTTATGTATCAAAAGAGATCCACAAATAAACAAACTCTCTCTCTCTCTGTGTGTGTGTGTGTGTGTGTGTATGTTTGTGTGTGTGTGCTTGTAAGTTGTTGCCAAAAAGGCAATAAAAATATTTCGCTACAGATCTCTTATTCTGCTTTATTTCGCCATTTTTATTTGTTTCTTCTTCGAGTTATGTTTGTGCTGTTCCCCTTGCTGTGTGTATGTGTGCGTTGTGTGTGTATGTGTGCTTGTGTATGTGTGTTGTGTGTGTGTGTTGTGTGTGTATGAGTGTGTGTTGTGTGTGTGTGGAAGATTGGTTTGTTTGTGTACAGTGTACACCTTGCAGCGTCACATTTGCAAGCGAAAACCTCTTTTACTTGCGCATGTGTGTGTGTGTGTGTGTGTGTGCGCGCGTGTGTGTGTGTGTGTGTATCTTTACGCTTGCCTGGCGCTTACCCTTGTTGTTGTCCTTTGCTGGGTGGTTGTCCTGGCTGGTTCGTTGCTTGGCTTGGCTTGGCTGCTGCCAGTTTACCCCAAGATTTGTTTTTAAAAGCCGCTCAGCTGTGGCTGAAATAACTTTCTGTTTGTTACCTGTGTAAAAACAATAAAATTATTATTATTGCTTCACATGCTGGAATTTGAGGACTTAAATTGTTGGTTCGCCTCTTTGCTCTCGCTAAAGCCTGGGCTAAAGGTCCTGCAAGCGCACACACACACACACACACAGCACACACACACAGCACACACACACTGAGAGCCTCTGTCTGTGTCTCATATAATCATCGTCCATCATTTGTTGTTCGACTTCGAATGCGGACCTGCGACCCTCGACAGGAATTTGTCATGCAATTTATTTGTTCTTCTTTTTGTTGTTATTGTTGCTGCTGTTGTTGTTGTGTTTATTTTTTGCGTCGTTCAGCAACAATTTTATGTCATTTGTTGATTGTATAAATTTCGCTGTTTAGCAGTCGCATTCCCCGCCGTCTTGTCTGCCTCTGTCCCTGGCTTGGGCCGCGGCTTCGACTTCAGCTTCGGCTTAGGCCTTTTTGGCCAGGCATTTTAAAGGTGCTAAAGGATTTTATGTGGGGCCTAACCGTGGCTTATTTGCGTTGTTAGTAGCCCCACAGTCCACGGCTACATAAAAAATGATTTACTATATGGCGGGGCCTCCCTTTATGACAAGTCGTAAATTGCCATCTTTTTTTTTTCTTTTTATGTGGCATCTTTGGAGCGCGCTCTCTGCCTGCTGCTGCTGCTGGTCCTGGGTTACACTTTTTATTTCTTGAATATATATATGTATATATATATATTTGTTAATTAAGATTGAGGATGATGTGCGGCAACTGCACACAAAAATGGCCAATTATGCAACGTGTTTTGCAAACTGCAAGCCACCTACTGCCAAATCTTACACAGTCAACCCAAAGACCACCCACACTACCATCTCCATTCCCCCCCTCCTCTTTCGTGCAGCGCATTCAGCACTCGGCAGAAAACTATCTGCGTCGACCTTTTGTAGCTTTCATGCTTATTTTAATTAGACTCTGCGTCGCTGACTGAGCCGGCAGTGGCACAAAAGGTAAACTCAAATGTGTTGCCTTCCGTTGCGGAAATAGCTTGTACTTGAGCTTGTAATGCACTCTGACGTTAGACTCATGCCTTACACACACACACACACACACACACACACGTATACACACACCAATGCAAGTCATACATTCAGGTGTACTTAGATGCAGGTTAGCTTAAGCATCTGTATTTGTATCTGCTATCTGCTGCCTTGCGGCATCTTGGCATTTGCAGCTGCAACACGTATGTGTGTGTGTGCTGTGTGTGTGTGTGTGTGTGAGTGCTGTTGTCGCCTGCTTATGGGAAATGCGAAAAAGGCTTTGCCCAGCCAAGCAGTGAGGCAACCAAGAGATTACGAAACGTGTCACAAGTGCAGTCTGCACCTTTTGAAGTTATGTTTAGAACGGCAACGGCGACAGTGCCGCCTAATGAGTGGAATTAGAATTCAAAATATGGCAAAAAAGTCACGTTTTGTGAAATTAATGATTTGGGGCGACCACAACAACAATAACATCTGCCAGGCCAACACGTTGACAAGTCCACAACAACATCATCATCATCATCATCATCATCATTGCCAGCAAAACAATAATCAGACACTTGTTTCACTTGTGTCTTGTGTGCATTCGATTGTTATTGCGGTTTGAGCCAAATAATTTAATATTCATATGTATTTATTAACCTGCAGCAGACGAATACCATTTGATAAATTCATAAATATGAATTTCTATACATGAGTATAGCAAATATCTGACTTTGCTAAATCAGATAAAATTTATATTGATCTGTTTGGGTTTCCTCAATCATTGTCATAAACCATTTAACATTTTATTACCTCCAGATTTATGAAGTGCTTTCTTTGATTATCACTTTTCATTTCATTTTGACTATTCATTTTTCATATTTATTGTTTAATTAGTAACTTTTCATTTAAAATGTTAATTTTAAAAATCTTTTTAAAAATGTGTGTGCTGTTTTTAGTTTATGTTAATAAAATATTCATATCGTTTATTGAGATTTACAGATATAATTAAACAAAAGTAATCGTTTATCTTAGATCGAATACAAATACCAATGAAGACTGAGGAAAAATAAATAGTCATATTTTATATTGAGATCTATAGATATAATTAAACAAAAATAACCGTTTAGCTTAGATCGAAGATAATATACCATTGAAGACAGAGGAAAAACTGAGCTTCTAGAATTTAGTAGGAATTTAAAAACGTAACAGATCATTCACATAAAAGTTATGTCCAAATTATAGGAGAAAAATAATCCGCATACCTGATAAGTTTAAGTTGAATATAAGTATATTTTTAACAAGACAATTTAGAAAAAATCTGTCGTAAAAAATAAGATAAGACGAGCTTGACTATATTGACTCTAAGTAGTGCTGATGATCCAGAATTTATATACTTAACAACAAAATTCTAATAAATGCTTATAACAACATAAAGTTTGTAGATTGGAGTAAGAATTAATCTGTAAGTTTCCAATTTTTCTTTTTTATATTGATTCTGAGTTGGTATCGAATAAGGTTCCCAAATTCACTGAGATTAGAAAGTAATGCTGAGAGGTAATGTTGATCGAATTAATTTTAAAATTAAATTAAGGAATAGCAAAAATTTCGTACAATTAATTTTTACTAGATTTTGTTTCTATTAGCAATAAATTTTGCAATATGTTTGTAAAAGTTATTAACTTTAAATATGCTTCAATGATTGCAGTTGGGTGTTCAGATGTTAATATATATATATATATATATATAAGGTATCTTTTTCAATGCTTGTTAAATAAAATGAAATACCCCTTACAGGGTCATATCATAAATCATACTACAAATTCAGGCTAACTCAGTCTCAGCCTAAACTTAAGTGCGGTTAGGCTAAAAGGGCCACTCGTTTTGAGCACCACTTGGTGCAGGCTCATTGTGTTAATTTAAAAAAGTGGGTGGTGGGGGGTGGGGGTTGATTTTTATGGCTTGGGTCGACGACGAACAGAAAGAAGAAACGAAAAGAGTTAAGAGCTTTCATTTGACCAGTTTGTTTGCTTGAGTTGTTGCCATATCTCATATCTAAAACAGCTTAATTTGTAAAATGAATATTACCACATTGAAGCAATTCAAAATAACTTGAATTATTATATTTGTTTCGATTAAAATTGTGTTTCCGATAGATACATGAAAGCATTTCTGTGTGTGCATGTGTGTGTGTGTGTGTGTGAATATTTAATGTGGTTGTGCTAAACAATACACACGCACACCTCACTGAATAAAGAATTATGGTTATGCAAATAAGCTTAAAGCGCACAATCACAATCAAGAAAACCAGCAACAACAACAGGAGCGTGAAGAGTGTGTTGGTCGGTGGGGGGGAGGAGTATAGCAATACCAGCTCAGCGGTAAAGTGTTTAGACACGCAATGTCAATAAAGTATCTTATCTAGGGAACACACATTTAGTGGGGCGATGGCTACGGATACGATACCCATACGCTGGAACGCTGCTCATCTATGGCCCAACAACACGACGGCGCTTCTATTTCTTTTTATACCAAGAACCCATTCAAAATTCGTTAACATTGTATAATGGGTTTGTTCAAGAGCATGTAAAAGGCGGCGACAACGCGCAACGCCGACTTTTAAAACTGTTTAGACTATGAACAAGTCGATCGCGTGTCTATAAGAAATGGAGACCTTAAGCTTGGATTATAAGTTCTCTAATGCCATACCCAGCAGATCCAGATTATTGCATTTTATCGGTCACTATTATCATTTCGCGTATATCGATAAATATCGAGCAATGAAAGCAACAATTTTAAAGATAAAGCGATTAAATTGAAATTTTATTCAGCTTGACAAATTATTGATTAACTGTAGAAATTTCATTAATCAAATCTAAAATGTATACTGATATTGTAGCTTATGCACAGATTATATTTTCTAAGAGAATATAATAAATTATATATACATAAATATATAAACAGCTTAATTGCTATACATATTTGTGTAATACTCTTTGGCTTGAGAGTATCTCGCAGTCGAGCTCACTCGGCAGAAGCGGCTTACTTGCCTTTTTTAATATTTTCTTTTTTTGGGCTTATTCAATAATGCGTGCCTTTGAATTCTGATTATACATATGTGTGTATGCATGTATAAGCATATGCATAGGTGTATATTCGTATATACATATGCATGTATGTGAGTGCGTGTATCGTGCCTTGGCCTGAGCTTAAAACTTAACTCGATGAAGAACAGAGATGGAGACAAACATGTCAAAGGGTTCCGTTAGCTGAGGGTCAATGCCAGCTAACGCGCTTTGCCTGCGTGCGTGTGTTTGTGTATGCTTGTGTGTGCGCAAATGATCTTTGCATGTTTGGAAAACATTTTAGCACGCTGGGCGCGGCGAGAGTGCGTAAGAGGAGGGGCAGGAGAACATCCAATAGGCATAGGCACATAAGCCAACTGACAGACAGATAGACATACAGACATTTAAACATGCAGACTGACAGACAGGCAAAACATACCCACAAACACACACACACAAACAGACAGACAGTCAGACGAACAGATAGACAGATAGTCCAAATTGCAAATTGAAATGTTAACATTTAAGCACGTATTAAGCACGTGGCTGAGGCGCTAGTGTGTGTCTGTTTGGGTGTTTGTTTGTTTGTTCGTTTGTGTGTGTGTTTATGTTTGTGCAGCGATAAATCGATGAATATATAGAATTTGAATGGGCACTCCCCTCACCTCACCTCACCTCACCATACCTATCCCTCACCCCACCCCACCCCACGTAGACATTCCCATTACCATAGCAAAATCATTGTTCCTCATCCGTTTCTAATAAGCGAATGGAATCAACGAGCGAATGTTAATGGGCCCAAACACGGCATTTAGAAGTTGTTGATTTTTTTTGCTACTACCATGTTTTGTTGTTGTTGTATTTTTATTTTTATTTTTTTTTTTGTGCTGTTAAAAAATTGTTTAAGCGACTTTTGGGGCATTCATATGCAAATTTTTGATGGCCAAATTATCGAGCAATATCTGAGTTGTGGCCCTTTTGTAAATTTAATAAATTTGCTTTTTATAAAGCTCTTTGCTTTGACCACATTTTCTTGGAAGTTGTCATTAAGACGTCGGATTACGATGCTCTTGTCTAATTTGACAGGCAGCAGCTATTAATTGCCGCTTGACAAGCAATTCGTTAAAAAAAGGCAACCGAAATAAAATAATACACAAGCCATATGCAAATTGCGCAGACAAAAATACTGATTCGGAAACCGAGTCGAGCTGAAGAAATTGAAAAAGCTGCTGAACAAGAAGAAGAAGAAGAAGAAGCTGGCACTCGTTTTTAAGTTGGGCATCACAATAAATGTTCGAGCAGTAAAAAACACATGTAAACCAAGAAATGGGCTTTTAAGTGCCTCCACAGAAACGACGGTTGTGAAACCAACGACTCAGTTTTGCATACACTCAGCAAATTAAATCAAATTTATATTTTGTGATATAACCCAACTTGAAAATTGCTCATAAAATTAATATATTCTTTGGTTCTTAGAAATAAATTACAGAAATAAAATAAAGATGACTTTAAATGAGAAAATCGCTTTGCTATTTCAGCGCAGTAAATTATGTAATGAAACCCATTATTTCCTTAAAAACAAAAAATTAAATATACATGATTCTGAGTTGAATTAATATATTTTTGTAAAATTTTTGTAAAGCTAAATATATATAAATATAGAAACATATACATAAAATAATAATGCCATTAAACAAGTTTTTTTTAGTATGTTTCTATTAATTGTTTTTTTTTTGTATAAATTGAGTTCAACCATAATATAAGATAGATAATCTAAAGTAATAATAAAAAAAATTTGCAGAAGTAGCTGTCAAATAATAGTTTTTGATAAATAGTTAAAATTTTTAGAAAAACTCGCTTGCACATAGCAAATTAAAATTAAGGTATATGTTGACCTTTTCTTGGAAATGCACATAAGTAAAATAAAAAAATTCTACAGCTTAGTAATAATAATAATAATATAATCAACAAAAGAAAATAAGCTCATTTTATATATCGAAAAAACCAACAACAAATTTCAATGAAATCATAAATGAAATTATGGAAATATGTCTACCGAATTAATGCCGAGCTGCATTTGTGAATTTTTTTTTATATATATTTTTCTTTAAGTGTATGCCGCTGATACATTGTGTAAATGTTGCCGCTGACGTGCGTAACAAATGCAAATGGCCACAATCGAGATTCGAGAATTGAGAATCGAGAATCGTCTAGGGTTTCCCAGAAAACAAAATGCACATCATTAGTTCGGCCAGCTTCTTCATTGAGAACGTGGCCAAAGATTCTGGCCGGCACGCGATTACCGAGATTCACGTTTCTTAACACCACCCCACCCCACCCCATCCTCGCTTCACACAGCAGCCAATGCAGATACAAATACACCCACAAGTGTGTGCGTGTGTGTGTGTGTTCTGCTGTTATTGTTTACATACACTCGGTATGCTATTTTTACATTGCACAGCGCGCAAGTTCTTTCAATTCCAAACATTTTGTATTTTTCTAGCTAATTTACTCGTTGCTCTGCTTTTTATTGAACAGCCGGAGCATATATATTGATGATATGGCCACACCTATTTTATGAGCTCACCCAGCCAGCCAGCGGGACAGGCAAACAATGTGTGCCCAAAAATAAACCACAAATCCCCAATGTTAAGTCCAAAATAAAAGCCTAGGCGTGCTGCATTTTAAGGGCAATGGAAGCGGGGGATGCGTCTGCATCTGCATCTTTGCCCAGGCGCAACAGGGAATATGCAGTTAAGTGCAATACACTCAGAAAAAAATTAAGACACTTTTGGCGTCAGGCAATTAATCAGCAAGTAAATTTATAAAAGGAATTTCATTTTTTTTTAATTTCTGGCTACATTTGATTTAAATGCAGAAAAAATATGCATCAAATCCTTTGCTTTTTTATATGTTTACATAGAACTTTAATTTAACAATTTTTGCTTATTAATATAAATTTAAATAAATTTAATAGAATAAACCAAAAGCTTATTACTATTTTCTGAATTTCACAGCAGCGCTTATGATCAATAATAAATTAATATGTATTTATTGACAAGCTATAAATTAAAAATTTGAATTTTGACTATGAAAGATTGTCGTTTTATACAGTTTTTTTTTCCTTTTGACGGACTATTGTATATTTTTAAGAATTGTGTATCTGAAAAGCAATAGAGATATATTTTTCCTTGCACATTTAGAAGTTATTTCTATGAAAGAGGAAGTTAAAAATATCAGTTTACTTAAACGGGCGTTGTAAATTTTGAATCGAAAATAAAATATATTTAAATAAGAAACGATTTTGATTTTCTTTTCTGCTTTTTTTTTTGAGTGCGTGGGCAGCACACTTGAGATTTGTAGCACCTCATTCCTCACGTGGTGGTGCCCGGGCTATTGATCTGCTTAGCATTCCGTGGCACATCAGAAAGTCGTAACTATTGACAAGAACTGGGAATCCCCACTCCATGCAACTCCCATGCCAGCCCAGAGGGAAAACAATAGCAGGGGAGGGAGGGGTGAAAAAACAAAAGTGAAATTGTGGCAAGCACTCGATTTGTATTTGTTTGCATTAATTTGTATACGTTACCATAACGATTTAATGCACCCAGCTTCATTTGTGGACCAGGTGATTGTACTCTATCTTCCCTATACACACATATATATATATATATATATATATATATTTTTTTTTAATGCTCTCAAAATATATATGTGTGTGTGTGTGTGTGTGTGTGTTTGCTTGCCTGTGGGCATCTTTATTACTTCCTTTCGATATCGAATCGGGTGAATATGGCGCATCAATCAAACGGATAAAACACAACAAAGCCAAATGATGAATAACATCTGGCCGCATAAAAGTGAATTGTTTTCTGCAAAATGCAAACACACACACACACACACAACACCACACACCAAATTATGGAAATCTACTTGAAGAAGCTGAAGAATGTATTTAAACAAGCAGCCGTTCAACAAATTGATTGATACCAAAAATTATATCAATCTGATCAGCTAAAGTTATCAAAACACATTTTGGCTTTAATTATTTCACAATTTGATGACTGAGAACAGAAAACTGGCATATATATACACATTATCTGAGCTTTAACAGATTTATGCATATTTATATAACTCTATATATTTATTTATGTATTTTTGATTGTTTGCCAGAACCGGTTAAAAGTTTCTTTAAATATTTTTAATTCAAATCATTTTAAGACCAATTATTTTATTATAATTAGTGTTTTTAATTAAATATAATGCCTAAGCCATGTTATTTAATATTATTAGTAATTTGAGAATAGTTTTAAGCCAATTAATTATCACATCCAAATTAAATTTAAATCATAAAAGAAACTTAATCAATCTTTGACAAGCCATAAAATTAGCGAACTAAAATTATGGCTTGCGCAGCTATTTGCTTGTTCGATTAAAAAACCCCATAAATGTCACAAAAATTCACACCTTAAACAAGTTGAAAATACCTCAGTTATTTAAAAGGCGACACATTTTCTAATCGCCAAAAATGAACATTAACATTTTTGGTTTTATGGTGACATCGAAATTAAATAACAGTTCTTCCCTTTAAAGACTCTTTGCGCTCTTACAGTATGTTAGCGGGCGTTTTACGATATTCAACGCTGTTAACATCAAGCGAATATCGCCAAGTTTCACTACGTTTTCTCTTTAGCTGTGTCTGTTGTTGATTGCATGAGCGCCAGTTTTGTGCTCTGTTTCGAAATTCGAATAACCAGTTAATAACATGCGATTAGATTAATATTTGATATTGATGTTAAGCGCTTAAGCGTAGATCATCAGGCTAGATAAATTAATAATTAATATGAATATTTAAATTTTTTGGAAAGCTATAATACATCTTTGTCGCTATAACTAAGTAAAGAATTTACTTCATTTATTTACAATAACCAAAAATTATTTATTCTAAAAACAACTTCAAATATGAAATCAATACTGTTAAAAAATGTAAACTAAAATACAAATTCTTAGAAATTAAGATATGTTAATCGCGCCAAAAACCAAACACCAAAACTCAAAACTGTAAACTAAACACATGTTTTAAGCAGTTCGAAAATGCTGCACTCTCTTCAGCTGGTGCTGCTGTTTTATGTTGCTTTCTATTATGCGTTTCTCTTTAGTCGAGTAGAGAGGGTCGAGCTCGAATTTCGAAAAATCAAAGCAGCAGCAGCAGCGACGAATGCGACGACGTTGAAGTTGTCGTGTATCCAGTAGATACGCGAAGCCATAACGGTACACATGTTGCTCACGGACTCTGCACTCGTAACGCCTGAAATGTAGCCCAATGCGTTCGCTTTAGGGTATCCGTTTAAAGCACTCACACACACACACACAACATACACACACTCAGGCTAAGGCAAGTGTATTTGTATGTGTGTGTGAGAGACTGTCAAGGTATTTGTGAAATTTAAGTGATTTCTGGCACTCGACACGGTGTTTGTTTGCCCAAGTGCTTAACCCAAACCAAAAAACCAAAACCAAAAAAACCAAAACCTAAAGCGCAGCCCCAATAAAAATAAATAATAATAATAATTAATAAGTGCAGTTGATTTGTTAATAGCCAAGCATAATTCTGCCAACTTTAAGTGGCAAGAAGTTACTAGTGACCTATTCAACCAATGAATTAATGTAATTCTTCAAGTGCCCCTCTTAACAACAACAACTACAACAACAACAAGCCGGTTGCCAAGCTGCTACACAAAAAAAAAACAGCAGGCAATTTAAATTAGGCCCAAAATTGCATTTTACCTAACGAGGATTACCCCGAAAATTTAAATATATTAATGAAAACGAAACACAAAGCAAGCGACTAAAATAGCAACAACAACAACAATTGGTCCTTCGTGCCGCGTCTGACTTTGAAAATCGCTACACTTCACATGGCTCCTCGAGTCGAGTTGAGTTGAGTTGAGTCGAGTCGAGTCGCATCAAAATCGCGTCGCGTCGCATTGAGTCGGCTTTTGCTCCTGCGGCTAGTTACAGTTACTGGCTGGCTACGGGCTGGTTGTGGGCTGGTTGCGGGCTGGCTTCGACTTCGTCGATAATTGGAATTTACGACTCTGGCATAAAAAGAGGCGAAACACACATAACACAGAACACAGAGACAAGGATAAGCCACGGCCCAAGCACGGCCCGCGAACGGTTACGTTACTTAACGTTACGTTACGTTGCTCGTTGTCGTTCATTTCCCATTCCACTGCCCCTCTCCCCCTCTCCCCCGTTCCACAAATCCTTTTTCCCTCTCGCGCCTACGCTTTCGATGTCATCCTGCGTCGCTGTTTGTTGACGCTGACGGTAACGGTTTCAGTAGCTTTGCCTACAACACAAATAAACTACTCCCCCTTCCCCCCCCCCCCCACCGCCATCGACTTAAGCAGCGATGCCCTACACCCTCCAGCCAAACTCCCGCCCGGCTCTATGTGACAGTTGTGCCGTGTAAATATATTTTTTTCGCCGCGTGCGTTTTGTGCCGTGGCGGTTCAATTGGCCTATCAGAGCCAGGCGCGCTGATTTGTTATGGTAATAGTTGTCAAACGGAGGGAGATTCGAGATCTCTTTAGTGTCACTTGATTACACTTGGCAGCAGCGGAGAGAATAAGAAACAAGATGACAAATGTATTATCTCGTCGTTATTGGTGCCTCCTCTAAACGCATAATGCAAAACGTTATTGGCAAAAAGCGTCAACGTAAATCTTGGCCAATTAAGTGCGCGCGCTCGTTAAGAAGTGTAATTTATACATATATATATATATATATATATATCTATAGATATTATATGGATTTCTTTTTTTTATTAAAGCTCAGACGGCGTGTCGCTTATTAATATTATGAACTGATCAGCAGGTAGTAAAAAACAAACGAAAAGAAGAGCAAACTAAAACTAAAAAAAAAAAAAACAAAACAAAAATTTATAAAGAAGAAGAAAAAAAAAAAACAGTATGTCCATTAAGTCAAGTCAAGCCGTAGCCAAAATGGAATATTGAATGAACTGAACTGATTTCGTGTATGCACATATATTAACCGGTAAGTTTGAGCAGCTGCTGAATTATCTCAGCCAGTTTATGCTGCTCTTCAATATTTATGCTCATATCTGTATAATCGCAAATTAAGCTACATAATTAATAAGGCTAAAAGGGCCTCGACGCTGTCAGATCTCTGTTGATCTAGCACCTTAGCAACCCATCAAGGGGCTGATGCTGGCCACAGCACATAAAACTTTACAAACTAACACATTTTATACATACGCACACATTTATATATATATATATATATGTATATATATTTTTTTATATATACTTTGTGGTTGTACGTGCCACTGCGCTGCGTACCGAAAGTATCAATGTCTGTAATCTTAATTAGCAACACCACAGCGTCCGCAGCTTGGCTCTGGACAAGGGAGTTGCCTGGCTGGATGAGGGGTGAGGAGCGGGGGCACTGAACGGAGCCTAGGGGTCTCAGCGCCAGCACTCAACCCAAACATCTTTTAGCATTTTAAAGCGTTGTGTACAACTTCAAAAAAAAAAAAAAAAGAAATACACAAATACCAATTCAATAACCAAAACCGGTTGGGTATCATAATTTTTTTGTTGATGTTTTTGTTTGTGTTTGTTGTGTATTTTTTGTGTATTGGAGCCAAAGGTGTTTTGTAGCAAATGGCCAGCAAATAAACAACAGTCAAAGCGGCCGACACGCCTGCTGTTAGCCAACCGGCTGCTTGCCCATCAAGCAGTTAACCAACTTACCTGTTCATATTTAATATTAAATATTAAATATGCAGCGCCAGTGTATGCTGACGGAATCTCAGCCTGGCGAGCACTCCACAAATGCAGTCACCGTCTCCTCCTGCTCCAGCTATGCCAATCTTTAGTTAGCATGTTGACGCCACACTGATGATGTACTCATATAAACTGTGTGTGTGTGTCTGTGTGTGTGTGTTGTTGCCACCTTTGTACTTATGGTTAATATATGCAAAAATCTCTTTTGATCTGCTCTCACCCGGACTGAAGACACAAATTCGCACCTTGAGCAGCGACAACATAACCATAATAAATTAAATTACTTGGACATTCTCCACTCGCAGCACTTAAAAGGCATTTTTTATGACGGGAAGCGTTTTAATAGCGTCCATTAGAAAACGCTTAGCACTTCTAACATTTAATAGTATCTATAAAAATTACACTAAAACATATTTCCCTATTTAGATATATGCAAAAAGATTCTTTGAATTGAGAAATTCTATTTTGCATTTCTTTAAAAATAAATAGTAAAAGAAAGTATGTCTAAAAAGTAGAAATGCAAAGAAATGATTATTTTAAAAAATATTATTGAAATTTTCTCACTCGAATACTTTAATTTTACTTTAAATTCCAAAGTTGTTTCAATTAAAATACTAATTGTATTTAATATAAACAAGAAAGAAAAAAAATTAATTTAGAGTTTTGTGAATATACATAAAAAAAAAACCAGCCTGGAAATAAGATATTTTTTCTGATTTTATACATTTAAAAACCAGCCTGGAAATCAGATATTTTTTCTGATTTTATACATTTAAAAACCAGCATGGAAATCATATATTTTTTTCTGATTTTATTTTTTTTAGCTTTAATGTTGATTTTTTTCGAAAATTCAGCGCTATTTATTTTCTGTGAGTGTTGCTTCTATTTACTCATTGGTCAAATAGGTAATGTGAAATTGCCAAGTTATTTGACATGCAAATAGTTTAAAATCACATAATAATAACATTAGAAATTTGTTAAGCAAATTATCAATAAATCAACGCATCTATTGTATGTTTTCTTATGGCAATTAAAACAGATAAAACCTAATGAATTTCAATGAGCAAGAATTCAAGTTCATTGATATATGATTTGCATTTATTACAACCGGTTCAAAATCAAAATACATTTAAAATAAACACATTTGATTTGAAAAATCTAAAGATAAACAAAGACCAGCCTATTGCTGACCATTGTCATAGGGTTGGAGATGAAGATGACTCTGAAGATGGCGCTGCGGATGGAGCCCAAGTGGGGCCAAACAAAACCTCATCTGGTGGCACATTCATAGGCAAATTGTGGGTATGCCTGGTGGAATTATTATTATTTGTTCGTTAATTTTTCTATTTTATTTTGAACTTTATTTTGTTATTGTTGTCGGGCGTATCGTAATAATTAATTAAGCTATAATATTAAATAACCATAAAGGGGCATTATGGCCATAACTTTGAGTGCTTTCGATACATATGATCATTGGCCATGCTTGATTGGCCAGAATCTCAGAAATGTTTTGAAAACCCATAACTCTCATTGTTATCACCTGAGATCTAAAACCGTAAAAGGCATACAAACGGGGTGGGGGGGGGGGGGTAGCCATCTAGTAATTTATACACATGGCCTTTGCCAGACTGGCTTTAACCACAGATTTAGATATCGCTCTTTATTTTGCCTTTGCCTTTGCTGATGCCTTGTGTCACATTCTGTGGAACACAATTTATGGTCAAGAGCTGACAGGGCGAGAGAGTGTGAAATGTTGTGGATGTAAGGAAGCGAACCAATCATGCTTACTCTCATAACCAACACACACACACACACACACGCACAACAATGTTATTTTCTGTGAGCTGTTGTCAGTTTTTGGCAATGCCAGCCATGTACCAAATAAATGACTCCACATATTTAAAGATATTATGCTGACAGGTGAGATTGAGTATTTCAAGACACAAATACACACACACAAACACTCACACACTTACACACACTGACACACACATGGACTAGAATTTCACCAATATTTATTGAACGATTGACCGCAATAGCATCATGGGTTCCTTCATGGTCATCAGCTCGTTCATCACAAAAACTGAGATTTATACCAAAATATTTCCAGCATCGATAATTGCTGTCTATGCTGCACAAACTTATATTCTTATTCGTAAACGGATTTCGTCAAAAACTATTTGACTAAAAACCAAAATTCGATTTTCACCTGAATTCAAATGTGCTCAGAATTAGAATTACTTTGTTGGCATATTCGTCAATTAAAATTGTTTGATTTTATTTAAGATATTTGCTCATAAAGTGGCTTACGTAGTTGTTGAGGTATTTCCGATTGCCAAACAGCTTAAGAGGAGACGTGTTCCCATCCGGCATCTGTAACCGCATCATTCAGCTGCCTAGGCTCAAAATCCCCTTTGTCTGTGGCGCAGATTACTTATTCGTAGCTCATTAATTTCATTATTCAGCTGTCTAAAAACTATTTATATTCAGTAGCTATAAAAAATTGGTTAAGAAAAAGGTAGAATGGTGTGGGGTAAGGGGTAAGGGGTAAAGGGTGTGTAATGATGTTGTGTCAGATTGGGAAACATTTTCGAGCCCTTCAACTCTATATATATGATTGATCAACAGTCAAGTGGAGCTGTCGATAAATGTTCTCTAATGCCAAATATCGAATTTGATTTCCAGTAGCAAAAAAAGCCACAATTCCCAATAGTAAATTGAATATATTCGTAGTGAGAATCAACAGTCGATTCGAATTGTGTATTTATGTTTACTTTAATCCATAGATATAAATACATTTTCGATATCAAAAAAAGAAGAAATTTCTATAAATAATTTATCATTAAATTCATTTTTTTTATTTAAATATATTATTACATCTTTTAATTGAGAAAATTGTTTCTTTACATTACTTAAAAACTTTTACTTAAGTATCGATAGGCATCGATTAACGATAGCAAGCAAGGCATAATTCCAAATTGATAATCTAAATTGGAGAAGTAAATACAAACTATTTTTATCAGTATTTATATATTAAGTGTATCTGCTATTCGAACTCTCCCGACTTGAACATTCTTACCTGTTTTTGGTTTTATTTTTGCTTATTAATAACTTGACGAAACTTCTAAATTAAGTTTATAAATCAGTATTTGGGATTTATTTGAATGAAGCCATTCGAACCATTGATCAAATATAAAGCTACATGTGTGGGAAAGCTCAATTTGTATCTGCAAACTGATTGACAGCAACTTAATAATGTATAAAAGGCCATCAATTTACAAACGGCTTTCAGTTGACTGTTTTCTTTGTTCCTTGTGTGGTATTCAATCGCATCAATTACAAGCTGACAAGATTAAACATGGCTTTGCATGGAAATATTCTATTTAATTGAAATATGCATTTAATGCATATTTTCC
This sequence comes from Drosophila demipolita, assembly GCA_035042405.1. NCBI lineage: Eukaryota > Metazoa > Arthropoda > Insecta > Diptera > Drosophilidae > Drosophila > Drosophila demipolita. The sequence goes on along the minus strand of JAWNLI010000489.1, from coordinate 1,154,436 downwards.
CATTTGCCTGCAGCCGGAATCATCAACTGACCCATTCCTTTGTCCAAGATGGCCACGAGTTCAGCACACAAACTTAACTCACAATTGAGAGCAACTGCAGCATTAAAGTGCAATGGACCAAATGGAATATGAATGAAGTGAAGGACTTATTGAGTGAAAGCAACGATTAACAAAACCCAAAACTACATACAAAACCAAACACAGAAAACAAGAGAGAAATGCAGCCGGATTTCTCAATCAAATGGCAGGACCTGGAGCAGGAGCAGGAGCAGGAGCAAGATCAGCATATCAACTGCCGGCGACACATGCCACAAACTGGACGCCTCCACTGGGTTGCCCTGCTGCTGCTGGTGCTGCTGGGCAGTTGTTGGCCTAGCCAAGCTGCGTATCTGGAACCCGATGAGCTGATACACGAGCTGGACCGTCCGGTGCCGCTGACATCGGTGCAAGGTGTGCTCGGCAGGCAGGCGATGCTGCCATGTGATATAACGCCGCTGGAGCGTGACGATGCCGTCTACATGGTGCTCTGGTTTCGCGACGGCGACGGCGAGCCCATCTACAAGTGAGTCGAGTCGCAGTCGAAGGGTATTCGGTAATCCAACATGGGTATTCCATTTGCTTGTTTTGCAGCTTCGATGTGAGGGGCCGACAGTTTGGGCAGGCACGTCTTTGGTCGTCCCCGTTGGCGTTTGGCACACGGGCGCACTTTAGCAGCACCTCGCATCCCGCCCAGCTGAAAATCGATAATGTGCGCATCGAGGATGAGGGTGTCTATCGGTGTCGCGTCGACTTCCGCAACTCGCCCACCCGCAATCTAAAGATAAATCTAACCGTTATTGTGCCGCCGGACAGACCGATTATCTATGAGCCGAATAGGCATGACAAGACCAGCAATGTGGAGTCCTTCAACGAGGGCAACGATATTGTGCTCGCCTGTGAGGTATCCGGAGGTAAGGGTGTCTCCACACTCCATTCCCTTTGCATGTAATTAAACGCTTTTTCTCTGCGTGTGTTTGTGTGTCTGTTTGCCACAGGTCGACCACGCCCCAATGTAACCTGGTACTTGGACAATGCGGTCATCGATGAGTCATTCGATCAGCGAGCCGATGGCAAAACTATCAACCATTTATCCTACCCCAACATAGGAAGACAGCATCTCAATGCCAGGCTGGTCTGCGTGGCCAGCAACACGAATTTGACGCCGCCCAACAACAAGGTCGTCATACTGGATGTCAACTGTGCGTACAGAAGAAACAGAGAGAAAGAATGAGAGAGAGAGTTGGGAATTAACACATTTGTATTTAATCGCTTACAGTGAAACCCGTTGCCGTGCACATCCTGACCAAGGATCGCTTTGTGTCCGCGGATCGCACCTATGACATTGAGTGCAAGAGTTCTGGCTCCAAGCCGCCGGCTTTAATCTCCTGGTGGAAGGCCAACAAGCAGCTAAAGAAACTGACCAAAAATGTAAGTGTTTCGCTTAGTCATTAAATATGCAGTTAGCCACGTTCTCATTTGTATTTACAAGACACACACACCACACACACACCACACACACACACAATTCATTAAAGGCTAAACAAATGTTTTCTGTCAAATGGACAACAAGGCCAATAACTAATTGGGCCATTTAAGCAAAGCCAAATTGAACACATTTTTGTCCATGTTTTACCAAAAAAAAAAAACTGACAGAAAAAACCTTCATTTTTGTATTTATTAATTTAAAGTGAAATTGGCCAGTTGTGCGGCAATTTGAGCGCAACATTCGGTTGCAAATTGAGTGTGCAACCTTTGCTATTATTAAAAAACAAAAATCAAGCAACATTTAAGCAAATAATATTTCAAGTTGGTAATAATTAATTAATAAAAAAGTCTAATCAAGTTTTTGCTGCTTGGGCAAATGTTGCTTAATTTGTGTAATTTGGTCGGTTAGCGAGAAGTCGGTTCATTATTTATTGATCGACCTCTTGGTGTGTGTGTGTGTGTGGCAAGGATAAGGATATGCTGTACTTATAATTGCTGCTATTTTCATTTTCACTTTTGGTGGAAACCCGCGCTTTCGCCTTAGCGCCACTTTTTCATTATTCATTTCCTAATGGACTCTGTTTGCGCTTCTTGTTTCTGTTTCTCTCTTCTCTCCTCCCTTTTTTGTTGTTTTTTTTTTTTTTTGTTTTTTTTTCTGTTTTTAGTTTAATGAGCCAGACAATCAATCCCTGAGCATACTGACGTTTTCGCCCACCCGGGAGGACGATGGCAAATATTTAACATGTCGAGCAGAAAATCAATTCATCGATGGCAGCTCCATCGAGGACAAATGGCGTCTCATTGTGCACTGTAAGTGACCGGGATGTGGCTTGCGGGTTGTGGGTTGGGATGAACAATAACAGCATGCCAAGTAGCTGAAATTATGCCCAGGATCGGGGTCAAAGATACATGGGGCTGGGGCAACAAACATAACTATTACCATGACTAGCACTGAATGCGTTCTGCATTTCTGCAGACCAGCCAACGACGGTGCTGAAGATGGGCTCCTCCCTCAATCCGGATGACATTAAGGAAGGTGACGATGCCTATTTTGAGTGCCTTGTGCAATCGAATCCCAAACCATACAAGATGTCCTGGTTTCACAATGTAAGCCAAATAATTATTGCGACCATTGTCTGCCACTGATTAAAACACACACAACATATGGATATATATATATATATGTATGTATGTACGTGTATGTATGTATTTTGTATATAGGGCAAGGAGCTGCAGCACAACATCTCGGTGGGCATCATCCTGTCGGATCAATCGTTGGTCCTGCAGACCGTCTCGCGCGCCTCCGCCGGCGACTATACGTGCCTGGCCGTCAACTCGGAGGGCAAAGGACTCAGTAATCCGGTCACATTGCGCATACGCTGTAAGTTAAATAGCCAGACACAAATTTTGGCAACGGCCAACGTCTATGTAATTTACAATTTAATCCTTGAGCTTAAATGTCGCCTAATGCATTTGCGTAAATGCGAAATGTGCATTGCCAATTCCAATTCCATCGACTTACTGGCCGCCATCCAAAAGTGCCCCAAGGTGCACTGCTGAATGGGGCGTAATCATCACACCCAACACCAACCACCACCGCTCTTGGAATCTCTCTCTCTCCACATTAATGACCAAGATTATGGCGCAATGAATGCATTTGCCTGCTTTAGCAAAACACCAATGAAAATTGCAGCATAATTTGGAAATTAATTCATGAAACTTTTAAAGGCCGCTGCCCAAATTTGTGCGGTTGATTTAAGCCCCATTTTGAATAAAGCAGTGTTCGCAACGCATTAAATATACATTTTCCTATATATAAATAATATAATAATTGCTTTAATTATTTATTTGTTAGACGCACCCATCTGCGCCATCGACCACGAGGAGCTGTTGGGCGCCCTCAAACACGAAACGTTGCCACTGAAGTGTGAAGTGGATGCCTCACCGCCAGCCGACTCCTTCCACTGGACCTTCAACTCATCGGGGGAGCAAACGGAGCTGCCCGCCCGCCTGCACTCCAGTGAGGTAAGAGAGCGAGAGAGAGTGAGAGGGAGGGAGAGTGGGTGTGCCATAAACCACTAATTGTAAGATATTTAAGATGCGCTTAATCCGACTTAAGAGTTTTCTAGAGCAATTTATTCTCGAATGCCGTTGGAGTCCCCAGTTTATAGCTAATTAGATCTACTTAAACTATTGATATTCCTTGCAGACGGGCATGTCGCGCCTGAATTATACGCCCAGCTCGGATCTGGACTATGGCACCATCTCCTGCTGGGGCAAGAACTCAATTGGACTGCAGAAGAGTCCTTGTGTCTTTCAAATTGTCGCTGCGGGTAAGTCATACATCGATTTATCTATATATATACATCACATATATATATATGTATATATATATATGACTATTTGTAGGACGACCTTTTCCACTGCAAAACTGTACGGTGAGCAATCAATCTGTGGACTCGCTGCAAGTGGATTGCATTGAGGGATTCGATGGTGGCTTGCCACAGAATTTTATGCTCGAATTGGTCGAGCTGAACTCATTGCGTCTGGCCAGAAATATAACAGTAAATGTAAGCGATATATTCCTATATATATATATGTCTATATATCGAAATTTGAATGATTATATAATCTGAATATTTTATTCAGCACACACCTGTCACATTTGTGATTGAGAACCTGGATCAGACGGCCACATATCGCATGATTATATTTGCCGTCAATGTCAAAGGTCGCTCGGAGCCCACAATTATCGATGACATTAACTTTAAGGGTGTGGCCAAGCTGACAGGTCAGCGAACAACTACAAAACCACAATTAAAATCCTATATATATATATATATATTTAACTTAAATGCACCCTTCGCATTTTACAGGCAGTTCCACCGGGCTGATAGTGCCATTATCGCCATTCCTGGCTGGTCTGACGCTGATGTGCGGCTTACTATTTGCCATCTCCTGCATCATACTGGCGGCCGTCTATCGCAGATTCTCCAATCGGTATGTATCAGTGGACATTCTAATGTTGGAGTGCTTTTTGGCCAACCAACCAGCCAACCAAACCAACCAATCAATTTGCATTGCAGCCGCAACGATAATAATCTGAAAGCTGTGAAGCACACCCAATTAGCCATACCAGCCGACTGCCAGCTGGATCCGTTGCATCCCAGCTCGACGCACACATCGAATGGCCAGGGGCAGTGCCCCGGGCAGGGACAGGGACAGGGACAGGGGCACGGGCACGGGCAGGGTCACCATGAGCTGGCCAACAACCATCAGTCTCACCACAGCCTCCTTCCAATTAATTGTGATAATCGCAGTGCGGTCGAATGCGCCCCCAATCTGAGCGAGATGAACATCGATGGCGGCACGAGAACATCGCCAAGCGGCGGCGGTCATCATCACCATCATGGCCTGGCCAGCGACACACTGCGTTCCACAACGCGCACTCGTCCTAATCCACATCTACTAACCGATCCAGCGGACATAGATGACACCGATCCCGATGTTATACCCAATCAGTATGGTAAGCGCTTAATCCAAATACAAATCTCCTCAAGCAGCAGCTCCTGTCATATTTTTTAATTATGCTGATTATTTTTTGCTTTTGCTTTGTTTTTTTTAGAAAAACGGCCACTTAAAGCGCTTGGTGCATCGCCGGGCTTTGCCAGTCCCTCGACGAGGCTGATGCAGCGGGATTATTGCAGTGGACGAGACGCTGAGCTGCTTAAGAGCAATGCGGACAGTGTGGCGGCCATGGCCGGATTGGGTGGCACCGATGCCAGCGCCATTGGCCTCCTGAGCAACTCGGGCAACGAAGTGCTGCATTATACCTTCCGGCCAAGCAAGCAAATCGTAAGTATCACTTCAGAGCGAGAGAGAGAGAGAGAGAGATGGGGGAGGCTGAGATGGGTGATGGATTATTATCTTAAGGTTATCCAGTAAAGCATTCAAACTCGCAATAAATCGTACTGAATTTTGGAAATTGCCTTCTTTGAGTCAGCTTATTCAGAAACTATGTTTCTAAATTTAATGATAATTATAAAAAAAATATATTTAATTTCCAGTTTTTTTTTATTTGCTGCACAGAAATCTTACATAAGTTTCTTATTTTATTATTTTGCATTAATATTTTACTATTTCGCACATTTATAAAAATTACAAAATGTTAAATAGGATTAAAATTTTAAAAAGCAGTCAATTTTTATTTATATCATATTTTATTATTATTATTTCCATTATCATAATTGCGGAATAAATTTTAAAATGTTGTGTTTTTAGGTTTTAGAAATATGAATAATGGTTTTAGAATTTTTTTATTGTTCAGAAATATATTTTAAAAAAAGTTAAGTACGACTCTAATATTATACAAATTAATCATTTTTTTCTATACTCAGAGTCTTAGAAAGAGAATTAAATAATTAATAATTTAAGGTTGTTTTTTTTTAGTGTTTAGATATATAAAAAATGGTTTAAGTTTTGTTATTTTGCAGAAAAATATTTCAAAACAAAAGCAAAGTACGATTTGAATATTTTACAGTTTTTATTTCTATTCTCCGAATTTGATAAAGAATATTTTAGCTTTTGTTTATCTAATTTTTAGAAAATTGAGAAAAATGTTCTAAGGAAACGAAAGAAAATTTCTCATCGCGATTATCATGCTTGGGCAATTTCGCAAATTTCAGTACGATTTTTGACGAGTGTATTACATATATATATATATACATCGATTCACACACTCACCTTTTGTCATCCTGCTGCGGCTTTTTCTTAATCTTTCATTTCCCGCTTGGCCATTTAACAGAGCTATGCAACTCTCAATAAGAAGGGCATAACGACTTGTAGTCCGCCGCTGGGTTCGCTGGGTTCGGCATATAATGTAAGTACATCGACGCCCTCATCTTCATATCATCTAACACCGCAGCCGATGGAGGTCAGCTTGCTGAGTCCGAATAATGCATCGGTGACCTCGTCGCTGAGTGAATACCGATTTCGACCAGAAGTTGTCACCACTTCGAATCGCATACAGGAAAGTTGTATATAAACTTCGCACATATATATATATATATATATATGCATTGAAGCAACATATCTGCATATAGTAATTATTTATACAATAAACAATTAGTGCTATTCATAAATAAATCAATGTACTTATGTCTGAGTGTGTGTGTGTGTGTATGTGCGTGTGTGTGTGTGTGTGTAAGAAAAACAAATGGAAAAAAGCATAAACAACAACTGTATTAATACATAAATATTGTATCGAATAATACCTAGATCGTAGCAGCTGGATACATACATACATACGTAGTAATTATTTATTCATATATTCGCATGGTTTGAGGCAAGACTTCTCTAAATTTTAAGCATTTCTGTGTAATTGTTGCATTTCTTAATTTTCACATAGGTAACAATGCCAAAAGTGTAAGTGAAATACACTCGTTTTGTAAATACTTAACTCGTTGTCATTTGTTGTAATTGTAATTGTAATTACCCACGTAAGTCTAATATTAATACTCGTCAAATTAACGATCAACATGCTTGTCCTCCACATATCCTCCAATCTCCAATCTCTGTTGTATAATTTCAATAATCAGCAGCAGCAGCAATCCCAATTTACATATTTACACACATATCTCCCCGAATTCGGATATCAGCGAAATTGCGATCATATCTAACGATATTGCTTAACCCAACAAAATGCTTCTTTCTATCGAACATATGTGATTAATGTCGTAAGAAAACAAACAAACAAACAACAAATAAAAACAAACAACTCTCTCCCAATAAAACAAAAAAAAAAAAAATATATAAAAAAAATAAAAAATAAACTACTAATTTATGCCCTGACATTAAATTTATCTAAACAGGCGCTGAACTCTTCCAGACCCAACAGATTTCTGAGGGAGTCGCATTTTTGAGAAACCAATTAAAAACACTTCTCAATCTCTATAAAAAAAAAAGTATTACCTTCTGATTTTCTAATTTCGTTGATATAATTAAATGAAAAGTGTTGATATCATTAAGCGAACGAGTTTAACTACTATTAGCCACATATGTGTTAAATACTTAAGTATGTATTTATATATATATATATATATATATATATATATATAAATGTAAGGCTTGTAAATATACACACGTACATATATGAATATATGTGTATAGGTTAGATCTAGATTGTCATTAAATGGTTAAAGTCTTCACATAGCATAAATATTTTCTTGGAATTTATTTCTTTGAATGCCTCAATTTCGAAATCGCAACGATTGAATATGAATTATTTGTAAATAAAATGAAAATTTTTGATAAATTAATTTCTTAATAATTGTTTCGATGCTGTTGCATAACTAGTTGTAATACGGAAAGGCTACACGAAACTAGAAATAAAATCAAGAATTGAGCATTTAAGATAAATATTTACATGTCTGCAATGATTTAGAACAATTGAAGCCACACAAAAAATGTTGACAGACCCCACTTAAAAAACAATGTTTGGCTTTCTGTGTCCTCATCCAAAAAACTTGTAATGCAATTCTACACAGACTTCCTACAAATATACACACACACACACACAAAACACACATGTACATATATGTATATATATGTATGTGTATATATATACATATATGTATGCTTCGTATTCGAAGAGAGGACACAGTTAAGCTAATAATTAGTAATAATAATGATGATGTATGTCTGTGCGTGTTTTAGGCAATTTCTGTCCAAGAATTGTATGTTAATTATAAGCTGAAAGCAAATGAAGAAACTGCAAAGATTAGTATAAATTGTCAAAAAAAAACAAAACAAAACAAAAAAGAAAAAGAAAGCGAAACGAAAATAGTATTTATAACTATTCAGAACAAGATACTATTAAATCAATTATAAATAATAAATGATACAAAAAGGATACAAAAAAGGACTTTCACTTGCACATTTTTCACTAGGTTGGTTGGTAAATTCGTCGCCTTAATAAGCACTTGGGCAGCAGGAGGCATTGCGGACACAAACCTAACTCCTGCGGCACTAGTACTTAGGAAAGCAATACGCAATACACGCTGAAGTAAGTGCCACAAAATAAACTACATACCACATACCACATACAAATCAAGGCATTCCTGTCAAATCAGTTTTAATCATCCGGCTGCGTCGGCATTTGAGAAGTATCTGCAAAGATATGTTTATGTCTTCAATTCGTATGCATTTACAAATATTTAGTATGTAGCTTACCCCAACAACGCCTGCATGCCACATGGCAACGTGCATCAAACAACTTGCCCCATCTATGACAGCTTGCCCCAATCCATTAAGTAAGTGCGGCAGATGCAATCCCAATATTTTAATGTATTTGTGAACTATGCACTTTATAATTTATACAGTTTTTGAGTTATTAATACACACACAGGCACACACACACATGTGTGTGTGTGTGTATGCACATACTTAACCTTATGTGCTGCTTGTGTGAGATCTACTTGAATAATGATTCTCTGCCACCCCCGAAAAAGCAGACAAAGATCAGCGGCCAACTAGCTCAGTATTTCACTCTACCCATCGACCTATCTGTCTACTTGTGTGTGTGTGTGTGTGTGTGTATCATCACAAGTCATATATGGCATATTGCTATGGCTAGTAACCTCTTGCACATAATACATAAGTTTATTAAATTTAAATTGGCTTAATTGACCCTCATTCGTTTTCCGTTGCGCCGCTCAACGACAACGATGATTCTCCTTCTGGCGTTTTGTTGTTGTGCTCTGTGTGTGTGTGTGCCTGTGTGTGTGCATGTGTGTGTGACTGTGTGTGTGTGTCGCTTGTTTGCCTTCATTGTGGAGCATTCAAAGTCAATTGAATTTAAACGAATAAAACTACACACAATGTGTGTGTGTGTGTAGCAGGAATCTTATTGTTCTTGTTGTTGTTGTTGTTGTTGTTGTTGCTGGCACCACTTGCCTCCATTTGATTGAGATTGTGTTGGATGCGCCAAGTACCAAGTGGAAATGCTTGTCCAAAAATATCTAGCAAATTGTCGTTGCAATATACAAATCAACAAATCTACAAATCCACAGCACAAACAACAAAAACACAATGACTAAGAAGCCAATTACATCAAAATGCAGCATAAATTAAATGCAATTAAAATATAGATTAATAAGTACTAAATTGATAGCACCACTACTTCTGAGTAAGACGATTTCCTGTGCATGTTCAGTATTCATTTGCACTCGTTTAGTCATCCAAATCGGAAATGAAAACTCTTTCCTTACTTGCGAAAATTCCAATTTATCTTCTCTGTGGCTTATCACATTCTTTGGGTATTTATGGGTTGGTAAACTTTAAATACTTTCAGTTCACAAGCCCTGAGCCGCTCCTAGTTCTTCAAATTCAAATACGAATTTGTTTCAATATTTAAGATTTTTATTGGTTTTTTTTTTTTTTTTGGCGTATGTCGCTATGTTTGCAGAATTGATAAATGTTTGAGCAGATTAACAGTAAATTGAACACCCACCCGGCGATGACAGCAGCTGTGGCAAAACTGTTTTGCCTCCCAGTAGTCAACGACCACGACGACAATGCTGCCGATTATGATTATCGCGCCTTCTGAGGGGTCTTAACCCCGCCGAATGGAGGATTGACCAGACGTAACAGCAACGGCTGCTCGTGCGAATGGCTCAGTGTATCATTTGATACACGCACATACATATATATAAATACATATATATATATATATATAAATATATATATTTGCTTAAGTTTTGCCAGCTACACTATTTTATGTTCTTTTAATGCTCTCATCCAAGTCCGAATCCCGAGTTTTAGTCAAGCGCGAGCCGAGCGCGAGAGAACTGAGAACATTGTCGCTCGAGTGCGATTCTTCAACTGATTTGTGCAGCGATCGCTCGGACAGTCATTGGATTTTTGAAAATAACCATCAATTCATTACGGAGCCTCAATCGTGTAAGTGTGTCTCTCCCTCTATATGTGTGTGTGTGTTTGTGTCTCTGTGTGCGTGTGTCCGACACGCCGCCCTCATGCACATGTATATGTACAGTTATATGCATGCTGCTGATGATGTACGACATCAACTTCAATTCCGCAACACAAAAAGAACGATCAACGAGCGAAACCGCCCTGAACCCGCCCCGCCACGCCCCGCAGCAGCAGCAACAGCAACAGCAGCAGCAGCAGCAGTTGCTACAGTTGATTATTAACTAAGCCCGGCAAATGTCCCGCATTTATAGAAGTAGTCGAAATAGCAGCCCCTTTTCCCATATGAGATTATTTTATCTCAATGCAGCTTGTTACAGTTTTATTTTCTCTTTCTGTTTCTCTTATTCTTCTTCTTAGTTGGTGATTTTTTTTTCAATCTTAAATCAACATTATTGCCAGCTACAGATTGCCGTGCATATAATTCCATAGATTAGGCTGGTCCCAAGTGCGAAAGCCCCGTATAAATAAATAAAATTGCTCCAAGCGTTTGCTCAATTGCTCTAAGCAGCTGCTGGACAAATGCATTTAAAATGCCCATAAGTGCATTATGCACTTCTCAATCGGCAACATGAGGGTCAATCCGAATCCGAAACACCCAAATTAAAATACACTCTGTAACAATGTTTGTCAATTTGGTCACTTCAAAATACTTATGTTAGCTGCGTTCAATTATTCTAGATTTTTGAAGCAATCAATACATATTACTACCAATTTAATATATTAAATTAGAGCTGATTTCTCAAGCAGTAAGGTAATATGAATGATGCTAAAAACGAAATAACTTTATACGATTTTGGTTTTTATTTATTTTTTATTAGATAAAAATCTTTTATTAATAGAAATTATGCCCAATTTTACAGAGCAAACAACTTTAAAGTAGTTTTGCTAAAGCCTTTTCAACCAATATGAATTATGATTCAAAATTTGCATCAAATTATGCGTTAAATATGGTCGATTAATATATAATTATTTGTCCTATAACATTATTATTTTAATTTTAAAATTCGTACATTTTTAAAAATTATGTAATTTACTAAAGCTGTGAAATCTTTTATTTCAAATTGTGGCTCACTCCAACATAATTGAATTCTTGATAAAATAATGTATTGATTTAGTGTAGAATACGTAGAAATTTACAACATTTTCGAGGAAAAATATAAATGAATTCATGATACAAATATTTATTTATTTTGTGTAGAATACGTAGAATATGTAATCTGAATATAGAAAATATTAAAATGTTGTTTATTACATTGTAAATTGAGAACAATAAAGAAGATAAGCCGAATATAATTTAAATAAGAAATAATTTTAATAGATTTACACAAAAATATACCTAGAAAATTGCAAAAATTTTTTAGATATTTAGAAATTTACTTTAACAATTTAAAACGTTTTTTAAGATGACTGAATTTGAAATTGATTTAATAGTAAATAATTATTTAAGGTCGAGTATTATTTATAAAAAAAGCAATTATGTAAATAGCTGATAAATTTATATAACAATTAAGAATATATATAAATGGATTATGGGATGCATTCCTTCAGATATGGCACAGTTCATATGATGATTGACTTTTAGTATACACATAAAAGTAGAAAAGAACTAAACTTATGAAAAATACGCTCGTCTACATATTTTACTTAGTTGAGTGAAGAATTTCAATTAATTCAATTGGAAGTATGATGATGGCACAGTACGTACTTCAATCAGTCAGTCAGTCAGTCACTTAGTTAGTCAGTCAGTCAGTCAGTCAATCTGTGAGATCGGCAACGGCATTAATTTGGTCCCGTCCAGCATTTCTAGTGTGAATGTGTATTTGAGATTCAGTATGCATTATACAAGATGTGGCTTCCTTATTACGGCGCATACATGATTTAATAGGCGGAATATATATATACGACTAGAGTATATAGATATATGTATATATTAGATATAGATATATATTTGTATGTGTATACATGGAGCACGTAAGCGATTGTAAAACTCAAGACCGGGGCAAGTCAACTTAAATAGCTCTCACAGCTAAACCCACCCAACCACCCACTCGCCCACACATACCCATACACTCGCACACACACAGAGACACAATCACACACAGTCATAGGCATCTGCATCTACAAATACGAGTTTTAAACGTGGCGCTTTCACCGCAAACCCATAAAAGGGAACGACTTGGGCAAAACCCTTGCCTTGGAAGGAGCAGAGTATCTACTCATTGGGATACATCGATTTTTGACACACACACACACACACACACACACATTGTTGTCGACTGCTAGAGTTGGATGAGGGGGGAAGATTGAAATGTAGTTGGAGTATGGTGTGTGTGTGGGGGGGGGGGGTCGTCGATTCACAAAGATTAAGGTGAAATCCACAAATTTGGCGCAAATGAATTTTCTTTTTATGTTTTTAACACATCTTAAATTTTTTATTATTATGCCATCCTTTGTTGTACCATTTTCGATCCTCATTCTATTACACTTAGGTTCGGTTTCAGTTTCCGTTCCCCATTCAAGTTCCCCTTCCGCTGTTCCTGTTTCTGCCACGGTTTCAGTTTCGGTCCGCTTCTTTTTTTTCCATGTATGCGAATTGGAGAAATTTGCGTGCGTGTTTTGAATGAGAATTTGTTGCATATTTGCCTGCCTGCCTGCCTGCCTGACTGGCTGCCTGACTGCCTCCCTGACTGGCTGCCCTTTTTGGCCAAATGGAAAAAAATAGACGTGCTCACTATGAGAGTCAGCGGCAGCGGCAACAGCAGCAAAACTGGCGACAAACGCCAGCTGTGTGGGAGGCAGCCTGAAGCACCCATCCACTGCTCTCCACTCTCAGTTGGTGCGCCCTCGCATGTATCTGCAGTTAAAGGTTGTAGTAAGTAGATGTATGTATATGCATGTAATGTACGTATGTAAAAGATAAAGCGAAAAAAAAATAAAAACAAACAAAATATAACCAGCAAATTCCCCTGTTGCGTATGAATTTTTGGCTTCTCCACTGAAGTAGAAAACATTCTCGCTTTGGGTAAATGTGATTTATATTGATTGTAATCGTTGGAGTGGGCAAACTCCATATATATACACCTATCCACATATCCACCTAACTACTATACAACGCCAAGGATGACGCTCACAGACGACAACAAGGCCTCGGATGTCCCACTTGCTCCCCAATAGCCCCGGCTCAGGGCATCCAGGCTATCCAGGCTATCCAGAAAACAGCGTGAATTCAAAAACCAATTTGTACTTGATAGATTGAAATGTATATCGGCATCATCGAATATGCAGATATCTTATGCCATTGTTGCAACCTATTCAAGTGCCGCACATAAATACATACGTTTGCAACTTACTTATTAACATATTACAATTCACCGGCAAAAGTCAACATTTCGTTGCTCAAAAGTTTGTCTTTTTCCCTCGAATTGCCAAATATTTCAAATATTTATGCAAACAAGAAATAACAAGAAAACATTGCATTTATATTTAGAAACTTGAGTTAAGTGCTTCAAGTGTATTTTTATGGTTACTCCGATCTTACATATATATATATATATATATATATATATATTCATCACATCAAACTTGAATTCAGCATTTATCTATCCATAGAAATGCATTGTTTTTTGAAAATTGGTCAGCTTTTGATAAAGTTGTAGCTACGAGAAGTTGAGACTTTATCCTTCATGAATATAATATATATTTCGACAAATTTTTATTCATAGCAAAAATCCGTCAAATTTTTATTCATAGCAAAAATCCGTTGAAATATATATTATATATAGGAATTTGAACCTACCAACTTTTTTATACGTTTGTATTGACTGCTGCCAAAAACACGAATTTATTCCCAGCAAAATAGCTTTGAATCTGAGGGACTAGTTTAGGTAAGGTTTGACAGTTGTTGCCATCTTACTAAGGATAGAAATTACCTGTAATGCAACTGTACTTGGATTCTACCCCTTTTATTTCTTAAACTGAAACTATTCAGCCGGATTTTTTATTATATTTTTGTTGTTGTTAGTAGTAAACTCAGACAGATCTGATAAAAAGCGGCTCCTCAAAATCAACTGACTAACTAATTTGCCCAGAAATAGACAGCTGAACTGACATGGCTATATTGCTCCAAATGAACTTATGTGCAGATTTTCGCTGCAGTACGTCATAGCAAACCGGATCAGACTACCATATCTTTTATTTGCTAGAAGAGCAATTGGTCGAAACACTTAAGTTGTCGCATTAAAATAGACGAATGGAAAAAATATATACTAAAACTAAAGTCTTTCTAAAAAAGATTATTATTCTAAATTGTAGACTAAACTTTTGCAACATTTGATGCAATTTTAATTCGAGAATATTTTTCTACGTGCACATTACTTTTTTTTTTTTTTAGCAGTTGAATTTCACAAGAAATTTATTTATTTATAAAAATAAGAACACGCATTTCTGTTGCTTTCTCTTGTTAACAAAAATATATTTCTAAAAACTACCACAAATAACTGCTTTATTATATAAAATTAAATTAGTTCTAAGCACCAGAACATTTCCAATTCGATTTTGTTCCGAGTGCACAAATACAAAATAATTAAAATAAATAAAAAGAACATAATAATATTAAGAACTGTGAAAATTGTGAGCTGCAATCCACAAGTTAATTTATTATTCAGATAGCGCCTTTTTCTAGCTGTTTTCTATTCAAAATCCAAGATGTGTGGCTCAAAGTAAGCAAATCTTCAGCATCAATTCGCATATTCAAGCTCAAAAGACCCTCCATATATATATATATATATATATATATATATATATATATTATATATATACATAGGTCATGTGTCATGCGAGGGCCACATTATGGCTGCCCGCATATTGGAGAAACGAAGACGACCGCAACCACCCCAGAAGTGATCATCACAGCAGCTTGCAACATGCAGCTTGCCTCAAATCGAGCGGCTCTTTGTGTGTGTGTGTCAGAGAATGTGCCACGGAGAATATGAGTTGCCTCGTGCCTGACTGGTTTGAGTGGCATTTCGCTTTGGGCTGCCACAAATTTGGTTTTGTGTGTGTGTCTGCGTGTGTGCATTTGTGTGTGTGTGTGTGTTGTACGTATTAGCTGAGCCTGTTGTCAGCACGCCGTGTCAAGGACTTGGACTCCTTTTTTCTTTTTTCTTTTTGTGTTTGTGTTTTTTTTTTAATTTTAATTAGGTTGCAACACGTTTGTACGTGCTAAAAGTCACATGTATGAAAGGAAAATCATTGCAGGCAGACTCAAAAGGCAGTCAGTGCCTAATTACCTCTACCTTTATCGCCGAAGGTTAACTTCAGTAGCATCGCCTCCTCTCCCAAACCCCCATCCTCCCCAACCCACTCCGCATCCGAAAAGTCACGCTTCTCATATCGCGCATAAATCACACAGTTTCTTCTTCTCTCCAACACATTCGCACTGGGCAATTTGTCAAATGTAGGCAAAAACAACAACAGCAACCGAATTTCCCTCATGCTCATCATTGTATGTGTGTGTGTGTGGGTGTGTGTTGTGGCTGTGTATGTGTGTGTGTGTGTTGCCGTGATTAACATAAACTCAACCGCAACAACCACTGGCTGGCTGGCTGGCTGGCTGGCTGGCTGGCTGGCTGGAAGGGAACTGGAAACTTTGTTAATAATGTTTCTCGGAATCGAGCATCAATCTGTCCACCTGTCCTGTCCCAATGTCCGTCTGTCCCTATGTCCGTCCGTCTGTCTATGTGTGGCTGTGCCTCCTTTTTTGACTGCCAATGCGACGACCCAAACATATACGGATTTTGTAAAAAATGTACTCTCGGTTAAATAAATACGTTGAAGATGACATATGATTTGACATTTGCCCGAAAGATAAAACTGTCTGAAAACAAATATTTCCACTTATATGTACAATTTATGTGTATGTGTGTGTGTGTGTGTGTGTGTGGTTGTGTGTGTGTGTTGTTGTGTGTGTTGCTCTGACAAGCTTAGGAAATGAAAACGATATTCTTTGCCCATTGCTCTGTTTATTTAAGGCTCTGGTTTGCTTCGTCATTATGAAGGACATCATTCAACTAGTTGAGCTTCAGCTGAGTTGAGAGTTGCCTTGGGTTAAGTTCTTCCTGGCCGCCAAGATATTCTTTTCGTTTGTAATTTGTACACACACACCGCCTCCACTCCTCCACTCCTCCCGCCTCCCGCCTACATTTCACCAGTTCCGGAGACAGGAGCTTAGCTACTTATGCAAATAAACATAGGGTGTGTGGTGTTGTGGGCGTCAATGGCTTGGGTTGGGCGGGGCTTTGGAAGGCGTGCCATTTGAGGCGTGTGGCCGCTGACAAAATATGCCCGGGTCTTGACATTCCCCTTATTCACTCTCATATGGAACAGCATATGGAAATACGATATTGTTAATTAATTTACGCTTTTATAGCTGTTCTTCTTACCAGTCAGCACTTCTGCGTTGAGCTGGGCTCCCCAGCTTATTATGCACTGCGGTTGTAGATATATAGATATCAGAACATATCAGAGTATGTCGGATTTCGGATGTCAAATGCGGGTAAGAAAAGATGTAAATCAAATGGTCGTTAGCCCCTCGAACATGAGAATATAGCTTCCAGTTGGATAAGTGGAACAAAAGACTCAAGTGGCACATTTTTATAGAAAATCAAATTTTCGTTATTTAATTTATTTGAATAAATAAACCCGATTACCATCAACTTTTCGTATACGTTTAATTTAATCTTAAAGGAAATTCATTTATTGTTAAAATCGTTAAAAGGCGATTTTTTGCATTACTAGTTTGGATTTTTAACAAATATTCGATATTCTTAGTAGTGCAAAATTACGATTTACATTTTTCTTCCGTTTCTAAAATATGTAAAAAGAAAGTCTATTTCTAATTTTAGAGTAGCAAACTCTGATTTAAAAATACGTCAAAGGATTTTCGCTTATTTCTGTGCAATTTTCAAATTTGAATTCAAATTAAATATTGTGTTGCCAGACAAGGATAGATTTTCTGTGTGATGCCAGACCACACAAAAAGAATAAAGCGGTGCAAGTAAAAAGCTGATTGCTATAAAAAAGAGTACAGATTTAGCCACGCATTATGCAGCAATGAACTAAAACTATTGGATATCGTAAGTGGCAAAAATACAGGCATCGATATGATACTGGGAATTCACTTCTCAGATACGATCTAAGCATATACGATATACGACACGATTTGGAGAATTTCGATATTCAGCTGAATTTTATTTATATTTTTGAATGCCAGTTGGCAGCGTTGTGCAATGGTGCTGATACATTTGCAAAAGAAATATCGTGTCGTCCAATGTCAATTCAGCCTTTGACAAGGTCCTGATACGATTTTTAACCTTGTTCAGAATTTCACACTCGGGCGGCGTAAATGTTTCCACAACCTGCAATATAAATATAATTATTGTATTTAAAACCTTTTGATTATCAAAATAAAATGAATACCTCAGCAATGTAGTCATCGGAGTCACCGCGTTCCTTCATAGTCTCAACTATGCTGTCCAATCTTTGTGACTTCTCAATTAATCCCTTGTGCTCACTTTTCTCAAAACTCGAGCGACGGATTGTGTTGTAAAGAGACTTGTAGCAATTATCCAGCAACATTCTCACCGTCTACAAAATCAGAAGCTATTTCAATAAATTGATATTTGAATTTGTAAATTTACGTACATCTTTTTCTTTGATTTGGAAGAGATAGAACGCCTTTGCTGGTCCACTGCCACCTCCACCGGGTTTCTTAATAACCTTCACGTGAATGAACTGCTCTTGAAACAGATTGTAGGCAAGAGACTTGGCTTCTTTGGCGGGTATCATGGCTTCCTTTTGCAGATCTTCTTGCTCGATGTACTTCTTGAATCTAATCACTCGGAATATGCGGGTGGCCTTCGAACCAAATCGTTCGGTTATCACCGATTCCACACAGGCGAATGCCAACGATTCGAATGCATGCTCCATGTCAATCACATATTGGCCACCTCCCATGTCACCAACTCTGCGCAGAAAACCAAGCGAATCATCCGCTATGAAAGAACAAAAGAGATGTGTTCAAGGATTCTGTAGGTGGCTTAAGATTTGCTTACTTATCAAACTTATGTACTGATCTAGGTACTTCATCAAGTCCAGGTTATTCGACTTTCGCTCAATTGCCTGTTTGATCTCCACAAATGTTATGTGATTTGAGGCTTTCTGCAAAACAAATGATTTTATTATACTGTTTTAAATGATAATTTAAAGACTTACTCGCTGCCACGGATCTGTGGTTTTGTAGATGAGGCTTAGAATAAAACTGAAACACTCGGCGGCAGTTTCACCCAACTTCCGCTCTACGGCAAGTTTCATGATATCGTCCCGAAACTCCTGATGGAAGCGATCAAAGTTGAGGCTCCAAACGATGCCCACATCTGGGGCACTTGCAATTGTGGCGTCGCCTTTGTGTAGCTGCGCCAAAAGCTGCAGATCAATATTTGGTGGCACAAAGTAATCGCACTCGTTGCTCAGGAACTTAGGCACACAGTCATCCTGTTCGTCCCCCGTTACCAGCTCCGGTGTTTTAATGATATAATGATCGGCGATCATCTGTAAAAATGTTGTCCGATAAGTTTCTGCACTTTCCGCCTTATTGTCGCCATCAGAAAGACACTTGAGCAGGCAACAGGTTGCCGTCTCCGAACCCGAATTGAGCAACTCCTCCGCAATGGACGCACCAACATTGCCATATTTGGTCTGCACAAGATGTATATAGCTAATTAACATGAAAATGTGCATCGGGTTAGTTGAGTTAATGGTTTTTTCAATGACATCTGTTTCGCTCACCGGGAATATCGAAGCAGGCAAATGATATCTTCGCGCTTGAGTGAATACTCGGGCAGAAACTGATTACTCTTCGATGGCTCAAATCTGACCAGCCGGAATTTGATGAGCACCGCCAGAGCGAGTGCCACTTCCTTCCGGGGTAATTGCGTGCTGCTCACAATTTGCGACAATGTCCGCGTGGTGGCTGAGAACAGGCAATCGGCTACGGCTTGCACCACTTGGCCAAGGCATTGCTCTAGTATGGAGGAGCACAGGTGCGCGTAGTCGGCAGACATTATTAACAGCAATCAATCAATGTCTAACCACTTTTTACTTGGCTTAAAACCAAATAATAACAACTTAGCCGGTCACATTGAGCACGGCTCGCTACGCGATATATCGATAAAAAAAAACACAGAATTTGTTCGTAATTAATCGATAATTGAAAATATATCATTGCGCAGCAAAATATTTATACAACTAATAAAAATAGTACGGCTGGTAGGGCTCTTCTTTGCCAAAATCAAATCTGAAAAAGTGCCCTTTAAATTGCCCATGCCACGGAGATCTACGCTTAAGTCCATGGGTAAAGCTGCAAGCGGCCGTTATCAACAATACGCACGTCCATTTATTATAGTATCTAACGAATCTGATTTTTACATGGATCTTGAATTACAACTAGCGCGATCGAGTTTCTAGATAATCAACCTACAAATTGCAGGTTAGAAATTGCGTCAGATAAGATAATGTGACAGTTATTCATTACATCTGTTATATTTCAAGAGTTACTCCTCCTCCACCGAGTGTTCATATCCAACCGGTGTGGTCATGTCCGATCCGGAACTCCCATCTGATTGTAATCAGAGCAGGGCGCTTGATGAATTCCGCGTGAATTGGCAACGTGAGCTACAGGTGAAAGCAGAACCTTTGTTGGCGTCATCCGCGGATCAGCAGGAGCTGCAGGAGCAGCCGCTGGATGTAAATGAGGATATTGGGCCTCAAGCCAGGGCGGAGAGTTTCTATCGCACCGCCGTTGAGCTGGAGCAACGTGGCAAGGTTTACGATGCACTTGCCTTCTATCGCAAAGCCACTCAGATTGTTCCTGATATTGAGTTCAAGTTCTACGAGCAGCAAAAATTGAAAAACGAAGTCTACAAAAAGTACCAACAGCTGCCCAACGATTTCAGCAAGCAACTTGACCTGGCTGACCCCAATACCAAAGAGGACGCCGAGCCGATCGATGGCCTGTACGAAAAGTTTCGACGTGATCTTTGCTGCGAGGAAATCTACGGGGGCAAGATGGTCTTAAGTAGTCGCGATGCAAGTGTTTTGACAACCGGCAATAATCTACACATCTCTGATCTGCCGGCCGAGATTCTGATTCATATACTGCGCTGGGTGGTGTCCTCGCAGCTGGACATGCGCTCGCTGGAGCAATTCTCATCTGTGTGCAAAGGTTTCTATGTGTATGGACGCGACGAGGAGCTCTGGCGTTTGGCCTGTACAAAGTAAGTGCAATACCAAATTTTTTTTACCTTTTCTAAGATTGTCATTTGTCTTGCAGCGTCTGGGGTCACAATGTGGGCACATTGGATGCCAAGGATGGCTATGAGTCGTGGCGCGACATGTTCATTCGGCGAGAACGTGTCCTTTTCAGCGGCTGTTACATTAGCAAAACTACTTATTTACGCATGGGCGAGAACAGTTTCCAGGATCAGTTCTATCGGCCGTTGCAACTAGTCGAATACTATCGCTATATTCGTTTCTTGCCCGACGGCAAGGTGCTCATGATGACCAGTGCCGAGGAGCCGGCACAGGGTGTGACCAAACTGAAGCAACTGTACAATACGCGGCCGGATGTGCTGCGTGGTCGTTATCGTCTCTTTGGCAGCACTGTGACGCTCATGCTGCAAAAGTCGCAGGCAAGCCGGCCAGCTGGTGCGGCACAGCGTCATCGACGTGGGAGCATCTTGCCCGGCGACGAAGAAGGCAACTACTCGCAATATATCATCGAGCTAAGTATCATGAACTCGCACAAGCGGCGATTTTGCCAACTGATCTGGTCGAACTACTCCCTGGTGCAAAAACGCAACACGGTGGAGACAAGCTCCGAATTCGATTTGACAACATCAAGGTATCCACCATTGCAGTTCTCGGCGGTAAGAAGCTACCACCTGGATGCAGATGCGCCATTGGCTTAGTCCACCATTTAGTTGCACACATAATGCATAATGTAAATAAAAAAAAGCAAATTGCATAGCGTTTCTCTAATAAAAAAGTTTTTAGTGTGAGTGGAAATAACGAGTCTTTAGCAACTATGCATCATTAATATCGGCATTTGCTGTCTAAAAGCGTACAACGTTTTTAACAACTAGAGCATAAAATCATCCTAGGACAAGTGAAAAAGCTTAGCTTTTCATTCTCTAAGTTACATAATTGCAATTTGCGATTAAAATATTATTTGTTTTTGTTTTTGGGACTGCAACGGATCCTTAGAAGCTACTGAAGCGGGCTGCAGTTGATCTATGTTTCAGACTGCACAACAACGTGCTCATAGCGCATCTGGTCGGGTGTATCCCAGCAGCTCTTTAGGCAAGTGAAAACTAAGACATTGCCGTATTCAATTGGCGCATTGCAGGAGTTCTGTTGGAATCGCAGCTTGGGTATAAGCGTTGGCAACAGCTGCACCTCACAAATAGTATCCCCCTTGCAGTTCTGGCACTTTGGCAGCGGCTCGTTAAGTGGCGCCACCAACAGCGGATGTGCATCACGCGAGTATCTAATACACAAAAGTATAAACATTATTGTCTTGAGTATTCAACATTGTTTTGCTTGCCATACGCACCTCAGAATCTGTCCGGGATTTTGTTGGATGGTTGTGATGAAATTGTGAAACACCAAATCTCCGTGTGCAGGTAACGCTTTTTCGTACGCTTCCTGCTCATCGGCTGCTTCATAGCCACTACCACCGCCGCCAGCAGCAGCAGCGGCTGATGCCACAGGCGAACGGGATGGATTCTCATCCTGCTGCTTGTACTCCTGGTACAAGTCGCGTATATGATCCATGGACAGTAAGCCACTATAGTTCTCATAATCATCCTGCTTAGCATTTGCTTCAACATCAACTGCAATGTAAATTGACCTTAGAGTCAGATCTTTGATTTGGGACAGTGGTCCCAGCGTGGCCGGCAACGAGGTGTGCTTCAGCAGCGCAATCAGATCTCGCTCCGGTTTCTTTGGGGTGTCCAACAGAACAACATCCGTCTCGTCTCCCTCAATTTCGGCACAAATAATCGCAGTGGCAGCTGCGCCTGCTCCATCTCCACTGGCTGTTGGCACAACTGCCGCTGCACAATTTGCATTGGGATCCTCCCCAGCATTCTCTGCCGAATTCATATCGATTTGACACAATCCGCTGACCAAATCATTCTCAACTGAGGTGCTCTCATCATCATCATCATCATTCTCGCCGACCACCTTGCCCACATCGTGGGCCGCTGTGTCCAATGATCCCTCGAACTCATCGTCAGGCTGGACATATTGCAAGGCACTTGGCCTTACATTGCCATTGCGCTCGTTCTGCTCATCGTCAGCGGTCAGATCCATTGCCTCGTCAACGATCTCCGGTTCTCCCCAGCCCCAATCGTCGGCTCCACTGCACCAGTTAACCTTGGGCAAACCGCTCGACTTTTGCTTCTTCTTGTTGTTGTGCTTCTTGGTGGCCAACTTCGGTGACTGCTCACTGATGACATTAAATTGATTATCTAGGTGCTGGGTGCGCACACACACCCAACCCTTCGGATTCGGCGAGCAGGCCGGGCTCATGCAGGCAAACACATACAGATTGCGATGGAACTGCGATCGATCCAAAGGAGCATACATCTGCACAATCAAGGGGCGCACCATGCCGCACAGTGGGCATGCGGGGACGGTCACTTCATGTCGCGGCCAATTCTATAAGTAAAAAAATCAATTTTAATTATCTGCCATCTCAGTTAGTCCCCGAACACACATGCATATATGTGTGTGTGTGTATGCAGCACTTACATATGCATGTGTTAGTGCTAATGATACACGAAATGGGCCTATCAGTAAGAAGGACATTAAGTCCAATATAATTAAATATCAAATGAAATATTTTGTTATATTACATATTACAAGCATATATTACAAATAGTCAGTGTATTTATATAAATATATATATTGGTATTCAGTGTCAACGATACTTACAAATTCCTGTCACAGGAATCCCTATCTCTCTCTCGCTTCTACTTACCGGAGTTCCACCGATTTTGTTTGTGCAGCTATTCAGATATGCAGCCTGTTTAGCTGTGATTTCTTCATCATCATAGCCTAAGTAAACCGTTGACTTATTCTTTGCCATTTTTTCATATTTTTAATAGTTTTGTTTCTCTGTTTTCTCCTCCACACGCGCTGCAAATTTGCTGTCCAGCGTTTTTGCTCTCATCGATAAATTAATAGTCGCATGTCATCGATAAGTCCAGGCATAACTTACATCGATTAATAAAACGGAAAAATGACTTAAGCTTAAGCTGAATAATAATGTATTATTTACTCTTTTTTAAATAGTTACTTTGTGTAGCTGAGCAATGCAAAGATTTCTATTTCAAAATAATAGTTAAATTGTGTGACCGCATTATTTTATTAGTGGCTAAGCAACAGTTGTTTTGACATTGCAGTTGTCAAAGGGAAGCTTTCACAAATACTTATACACACAAATAGGATGTGGGGGAAAGCTCCCGAGTCCTTTCAGGTATATTTGCTTTTGTGATAGATATTCCTATAAAAACAGTACAAATGCTCGAATAGTCAGTGCAAAATTATTATAAAATTAACCGTAGACTGTGCCGCACGGCACAATAAACCTGTAATAAATTCTATAAAAATAACCTATAATAGTTAAAAAATAATTAAATTAAATTTGAACATAAAATTAATATTTATTTTTCAAATTATTTATTGATTTTAATTATAAAAAAGTGCATAAGTATTAAGCTAAACCACCGATGCAGTTTAGCAGTTGTTTAGTTAATTTTGCTGCGAAGAGTAATTCAAGTTCTTGGTCAACAAAATAGTAATTGTCCTGCGAAAAATCGATTAAATTCTTACCGTGGTACTCTCTCTTTGCTGTCAAAGTGCGAGCTTTCGTACGCAAGTTCAATACAAATTGAACGCAATATTAATATGAACGCATTTCTTTCATCTAGGCACAGCAATTGAGGTTAATGAATAAAATTGATGTAAAGGAACGTTGATTTAAATACGAAGTCACGCATGAACCAACATGATTGTTACATCTGGTGTGGATAGCACTGCTTCATTAGGTACGTACTCAATGTCACTTTTCGTTTGTTGTTTACGGGGTGATAGATCGACAGACGGAGTGGGGTAGGTCTAAAGTGCGCACAAAACTTTCAATTGAATTTTATTTGATATGATGAAAATGGTTTCCGACCCGAACTTTATATTTATCTTGATTATTGCAGGTACGGTTGAGGTGACCACTCTTTTGGGAGCGTTTTTTGGTGTTTTAGTTCTGCTCCTCCTGCTCTTCTTGTACATAAGTCGCAGATGCTGTTTTCATCATCGCCATGGCATCAACTGTTGTGACGAGCGACATTTGGCGGCCAAATGTGTACAAAAAATTAGTAAGTATTAAACTAATATCAGGCATAGATTAATCATTTAAATGCAGTGTGTTATTCAGCGCGCAAACGTCGATATGAGAACACCAGCTCCGACTCCGAGGAGGATATGCTGCGTCGACTGCGCTGGCATCAGCAGAACAACAACCTTCTGCCCGCCAATGGGAAATTAGTCGGCTATGGCATGGGCAGCGAGCAAATGAACCCGTTGACAGGCCACAGCTTCAATTATCATCAACAGGCCGACCTGCAAAGGGTCACAGTGACCCGTGACCCTTTGGCAATTGCCGAACGTGGCAAGGTCGGCATACCCTCATCACACAGCGAGTGCAGCTCCAATGACTCCATCGAGGCGTCCGTCGACAGTCACACTGGCATTTTGACAGGCGAGAGTCGAGGTATGCATTTAAGTGACTCTTGACTCTAATTCAAATTGACATTTATCCAATTTGTTTACAGCAGTGCCGATGTCATCGCTGAGAAGCTCCTATGCCAAGTCACAAAAATATCACCACAAGGTTGATGTGTTGCCACAAAAGCCCGAAAAGGATAGGGATAGCGTGGTGGTGCCAATTACTAGCATACAGCAACAAAATAATAACAACATTAGCACCGCAAATAATAACTATAATCATAGCAACAGCAGCAGCACAAACAACCCAAACAATCCAAACAACAACCACAACCCCAACAACAACGATGATGTAATTATATTTATCAATTTCCATTTAAAATTTTAATTTATTCCAATCAGTTGCATTTTTGATAATATTTTTATTTTTGTAAAAGTTAAATACTTTTAAATTCAATATCTTCAGCAATATTCGGATTCGACAAACAATATTGATAATGAATAACAAATTTTATTTTACATCGCTGATATAATATAAATGATGATGTTAATATTGCTTTTCAGGAACCCCTTTTTGATACCAGTGATTTGCGATCGATCAAATCAGATGATATTCCTGTCAGCGATTCAAAAATCACAGCTCCACGTGGGCCCATTGAACTGGAGATGTCCTTGCTGTATGATGCACCCATGCGTAAAATGACGGTGCATGTGATGCAGGCGAGAAGTCTGCCACCTCTGGCAAATGGCCAGCAGACACATACCCAGGTGAGACTTAAATGCTTTAAACTCTTATAGCTAATGTTCACTGATTCCATATTGCTTGCCCAGGTGCGCATGCTAATGCTGCCGAATAAGAAGCAAAAGCACAAGACCAAAATACGCAGTGGTGAGAATCCACAATACATGGAGAGTTTTCTGCTGCATCGTGTCAATCCCGAGGATGTTAACAACATGGGTCTGCGAGTCCGTCTTTATGGATGCGAACGGCTGCGCAAGGAGCGCCTTATTGGCGAGGCATATGTAAGTTTCGCAACCGTCGATTTGGAGCTAGAGACTAATCTGTGGCTGCCATTGGAGCCGCGCAATACATCTTCACTTTTGGGATCAACAAGCGACCTGCTAAGCTTGGCCAGATCAGACAGTGCCGGCTCCACATCATCCATGCAGCATGGAGGTGTCTCGGAGCTGCTTTTGGGTCTAAGCTACAACGGAGTTACGGGTCGCCTTAGTGTAGAAATCATCAAGGGCAGCCAGTTCCGCAGCCTAACACTGAATAAGGCGCCGGACACGTACGTGAAGCTGTGTATGGTCAGCAGCATTGGTCAGGAGATTTCGCGAGCAAAAACGTCCATCCGTAGGGGACCCAATCCGCTGTTTAAGGAGACCTTTGCGTTTCAAGTGGCGCTGTTCCAGCTGAACGATGTCACGCTCATGATCTCAGTGTATGCCAAGAGGCACATGAAGAAGAACGAGATGGTCGGTTGGTTTAGCTTGGGTCTAAACTCATCCGGACCGGAGGAATGCGCACATTGGGCAGATGTGTGTGAAATGCCCAAAGGTGAGATTCTGGCGCGATGGCACGTTTTGGTGGATTCCTGATTCGAGCAATTGGGCCAGTCCTCAGGACGCAGCAGTAAAGCGCTCAAAAAATTGGGCTTTGCTGCGTTCAAGGACAGGTCCAAGGATAAAGCTCGCAAGGAAATGGATGAGGTTCAATTCCCTGCAGACAATGCGGTTGCAGTAGATATTGAGCCTGGATTGGAGCTTGATTTTGTCTAAAAATTAACCGAAAGGTTCACTATTATCTTGAGGATTGGTTTTTTAATGGAACACACAAAAAAAAACTTTAGTACACTGATCGTACATTGTGTTCCTAACATTTTTGGAAAATCTGGGAGTTTTAATAACCAGATATGAGCCCACAATGGGCTTAAAAAAAAAACAACAAAATATTTGTAATTTGGAAACGAATCAAATTTGGCACACATTTTTTATGAAATGTGAGAAAGAACGCAGAACTAAAACAAAAGAAAACAATTACCTAGAATACTGAAATTTTGTACGCAACTGCATATGCATAACTTATTACTAAAAATTTGAACTTTATAATTGTTTGTGATAACGAATACGATATGGAAAGAAGAGGGCGGAAAGAACAGTGGCATGTAAGCATCTAAATACATGTACAATTTTTGTAGTTACTATTTCTCTGCATCTCAACAACAAATATTTAACCGCAAAGGTTTATTGATGGTCTCATCAGACTAGCACTTTTTTATTAACATAATACATAATAAGAAATTTCGAGAAAAAAAATAATTATATACATGCATAAATAGCATTGTTAACCATGTGCTAAATAGAACATTTGGATTTGTGATATTGATCCGGTGTGCCGAAAGTTGTTACACATTTCTTCAAATGAGAAATGAAAATACAATCACGGCCAGAACGATGCCTCTTGTTACCAGTTCCGTGTAACATTTCGAAATAACATGTTAAACGTACTCCAAATAATAATAGCAAAATCAGCCACAATTGTAGCCAACGCATACCATATTCGGAGCCACAATGAAATTCTTGAATTTTTTATAACAAGAATACCATGAGCATTGTTCCAGTTTTTATATGTGAATATAATAAATACCAGTACCTTAGGATTCAAATTAAATACGCACAAAAATCTATTGTACAACTGAGAGAAAGTTGAGAGGCAGATCAAGTTGAACAAAGAAATTGGATATCCAGCACCATTTAGACATATTTAATAAAGGTTGCTTGGGAATTATATAAGCGACAAAATCAACATTAAATGTTGAAGTATTGAATTATAACCAAAGAGTTTTGTAGAGCATCTCTAATAATGGAATGCTCTGAAGGGAAGCGTTAGTACTACCTACTGAAAAGGGCGAGAGCATATACCTTGAGTACATGGGTTGAACCATGTCAACAGATAATGCAAATGGAAAGCTTTAATAAATATCGGTACTTGATTGATTTTAAATTGTCAAAGTTTTTATTAAGAGAAAACAAAACAAAACTTAAAAACAAGTATTAAACTATGTACAACAAATGCTCATATGCGAAATACCTTATAAATAGTTTAAATATTTTACTATACATATTTGTATCTTTTTAAAATCTCTATGTTTTCGATGTCTAATATTTTATAATCACAATTCGATGAATATGTGTTCGTTGTTAATGAACTTTGCGATATAAAAAGTTAAACTAAAATTTAATTTTGGAGGGCAGAACACAGTTGAGGAAAGAGGGGAAATAGAAAAAGTTGGAAAACAGAGAAAAAATACACTTAAAAAACTTTGTCAAGTCATTTTTGTAAAACATATTTATTATATAAGCTTCTATGTGTGTGCATTCAACTTTATCCAATTAAACTATACAACAACATTGAAGGGCCATGCAAATAAATTGTTAAGTTTATTTGTAAAGTTCTTCAGCCTCTTTGTAGAAACTCCCTCCATAAGAATGAATGAAGTGATTGGATTTTCCTGGAATAGATTACAAATTTCTATTTTTCAATTTAAAGCAATTAAATTGTCATTGTTGATTATTAAAATAATAATTTTAATATTACATAATTGTGACTTAAAAATAAAATGATAACATTAACAACAGCAACCATACAAAGCTTATGGCTCCTTGGCTCCCATCCTATTCCTAAATTCAGATTCTACTAATACAACTACTTTTTGCGTTTTCGCCGCGTCTTTTTTGTGTTCCCCGTAAAACTATCTTCATCATCATCGCTATCCGTAACATATTCCTGAGAGTCTTTTGGTGCTGACTGAACTGTGTGCTGTTGTGCATCCCACTCTTTTCGCAGCTCACTGAGCATACCAGGCGTTAGCAGACCCTGGGCGAGTAGTCTTTCTGTGAGGCGACCACGAGATGAGCTGGGCAGTCGCGGCTCTTTGACGTAAGTCGCACGTCGCATTTGATAGGATTGCATTTCACTGTCCTGGCCAGCTTCCGTGTTTTTGAGTAGCCTCGTAATTTGAAATACGCCCTGCTGTATGATCTCATCGAGCTCTTTCTGAGCCTCGCGCACGCTAACCGCTTCAGGAAACAAATCCATAAAACGATAACTGCAAAGATATACAAATTGGTCAATAAGAAAATTTAAGTATTCAAACAACAAGCGTACCTTAGCCACAAATACAAGTCCATGACGTCGAAGACGCTTTCCAGATGCATCAGATCCAGTATTGTCTTGGGCAGCTTAGGCGGCCAGCCACAGTTTCTTTTGATAAAATCAAATGTAATTGGCTCATTGCGACTATATTGCCGAGCAATCTTCAGAAACATGGAACACACAAATGGCATTTTGCGATTGATGGGCGCACAGCAAAATAAATAGCGAGCGCGCAGTGGTAGAGGAACATGTTGTATCATTTCGGCAAGGAACTTAAAGTCCTCAATGTTGCACATAAAGTACAAGGAGTCATCAACAGTGCAAAGATTGACGAAAATATCCATCAGATTGCTCAGTGATGAGTTTGGCAAATGGTAAGCGTACAGCTCAATTTGGTCAGCGGTGGGATGCAGGCCTGCCTGTTTCAACGGTTCGGGTGTTTGTTCCAGTAGACGTTGCAGGATTTTCAAATCATCAGCCTTAAAAGCAGTGACAAAGCCATGCTCCCATTGAGTGCGAAACCGACCAGCACGTCCTGAAATTTGCAGAGCCGAGGACACTGATATTGTGTCAATTTCGCGTTCACCGCGTTCGTTCATCGTTGGCTTCACCAAAGAGTAGAAGATGATGCGACGAATGCTCCTGTAATTAAGTGCTTTATTAATGGAATTAAGTTAATAAACTAATGAAGTAGACTTACAGGTTTAAGCCCATGCCAATGGCATCTGTGGCTACCATTACTTTGCAGCTGTTGTCGGGATCATTGAACTTGGCAGCTTGAGCCAGCTTGGTGCCAGGTGGTAAGCCGCCATAGATTACAGCAACTTCCTTACCGCTAAAAATTAATCCATAATTTGTTGGGGAAACTGATTAAATATAGATTTGATGCGAAGCATCCTTACCGCGCTTCAATTTCTCGAGAGACCGTGTAAATGTCATGTTTGCTAAAGCAAACAATGCAATCCCCAGGCATGATATTGTCCAACGATCCCAACGCTGAACTCTCTACTGTTAGTTGCGTCAGACGATCGTAGCGACGAACCTCGACAGTTTCCCCCGTCGTTTCGCATATTTTCTCTAGCAAATCCAGCGCACCCGCCTCGCCACATACGTGCACCTCATCGGCAATTAGCCCTAGAAACGCACGTGTCCAAGCCCAGCCACGCTGTGGATCTCGTATCTGTTGAATCTCGTCAATTACAGCCACCTCATCTGTAGGTAATCGCATCATTCTTCTATATATTTTGTGAAATATAAGTTTAGTTTGTACTTACAGGGAGTATTTACGGAGGTCATCTCTACGGTGCAGGCCACATGGCTTGCTGGTGAGTTCTCGCTTATGCCGAATTTGCGCTCCTCGCCAGTGACCAAATCACAGGGCGTACCACGCTCATTGGACTTGTTATAGACCTCGGTGGCAAGCAGCTTAAGTGGCCCACAATAGACGCCAGATTTTGCACTCAGATATCTCTCCATAGCATGATACGTCTTGCCCGAGTTTGTTGGTCCGGCATGGAAAACGATCTTGCGGGTAATAGCTCGGGCATTGGTATACCAATTGGCTGGCTGTCGTAAATCGGATATCTTCTTTAAATCATCCATACAGTCGAGATGGGGAAACACAGTCTTGGCATGTTGCAAGAAATAGGGAAAAATGTCGTTAATGTGGCCAGCGCCTTGCATAATGTCGCTGAAAATGATGTGAATGTCAACCGGCAGATTTTCAGCCTCTATGCAATAGCGACGAAACGATCCAAATGCCTGTTGCTGCAAATAAGCTATGGAGCAGAGATTAGCCTCGATAGATTTGAACATCATCAGCAACAACACACTACTCACAATCTAAGCCATTTTCACTGCAAAGCGCTTTGATTTCCCGACGCTGTGCAAACCTGTTGAGTATCTTAAGCAGTTCGGACTTTTCCAGCTTTCCCACTAGCTCTGAGCCCACATCCTCGTCATCCAGATTGGCCTGCACCTGCACCGGCTTGAATAGCGTCGAAACATTCGTTTCGTGTTTCCTATTTCGCGATAGATAAACTGATCCACGATGTAAGCAACGTTCCTCTAAAAAGGAACTAACACCCAGCCTCAGGCGCACTGCGCAGAGCAGACGCCTGCCAGTTGAAATTGCATAATGCGCCGAGTTCTGCATCGAGCGGACACCGGCTGACTTTTAATTGAAGAAATTCAAATAATAAACTTCTCGAGCGACAAACCGCTCCACGTTGTGAACAAAACAGCTGTGACATAATAGAGCCATACGCTGTTCACAATTCGCGCTCGCTTTAAGTATTTTCTCCCGACCATGGAAAAACTACCGCAAAACAATTTTTTTTTTTTTACAAATATGTATCAGTTAGTTTGACAGTGAATTGAGTAAAGTACATACTTATCATACAAGTCAAGTTCCTACAAATCAAAGAATCCTACAGAAATTCTGAACAAATTGTCTGAGACTTAACTGTCAACATTAAATCAATTGGAATGGAATTAGTTTTCTCATAACGTTGCAATTCGTGTCAGTGATTGTTTGTTTCGTTAAATTTATTTTTATTATTTTTTGCCATTTTGTGTCTTTAAACAAAATTTAAAAAATAATAAAATAAAAAAATACTAATTAAGTGGACTCTATCATCGCGTTTTCTTAAAACATCGATATACCTACATTTTATCGGGTGAGAAACGTGGTTTGTTGGAAGCAGCCGGAGAAGGTAGACGTTGCTCTGTAACTTGTGTAAATTTGTGAAAGAAAAATAAATTGTTGAAAACGAAAAACTAAAAAAGAACAGTTTAAATACACAATTTATAAAGGAAATACGATGGAAAATCAAAGCAACGAAGCTCCCGTTGCCGCTGCCGCCGCCGCGGAGGTATCATCGACAAGTAAGTTTTCGTGGTGAGGGCATCAATTTTCTGTTTGTGAGCAAATCATTTGACTTGTGATGTAGTTGTACATATAAAAATGTGTATGTATTTAACATTTATTAGCCGGGCTTAATATGGATTACAATATTGTACTTTGCATTTTTCATGAAACATAAAATATGGATCAAGGGCACGCTCTAGTATTCTTTCCTTTTTTGCACGGCCATTTTCCGCGTTGACACAAAAAATTTGTCAAATTGCCGCCATATTTTTTCCTCATATATTCTAGCGGTAAATAAGAGTTGACACACTGCCCATAAATTTGCCATTAAAAACTGTAAAACAGAATAAGCACAAGTACAGTGGGAAAAAAACAAATTGAAAATATGTATATAAGCAAAGAGACACACACACACACGAATATACAAACATGCATATGTACGTTTGTATGTATGTGAATTTAGAAGTGAACGGTTATATTGTTTGTTCACAATTCTTTTTCGTATTTCTTCTATTAATTACGTCATCAAGGCGCGAAATTTTATGCTCAAAATGCTACAAGTGCTGCAATTGCTAACTTGATGTCCAAATAGTACGTAGTGAATCATATTGCCTGCTCTTGGCCCATATGAATATTTTTTTTTGCTCGTGCTAATGTCATAGTATATGCATATGTGTGTGTGCAAGCAAAAACAGCTATACTTTTGCATATACATATGTATGTATATATTAATTGAAAAATTCGCGCGTCTTGATGCGCTCATCGCTGAGAAATGCTCGGTTTGTGTGTGTATGTGTATGTGTTGAGAATCGAGTGCGTATGTGTGTGTGTGGTGCCGCAGCGTTGCCAACTTATATGTCGCACGTTAATATCGATATTTTTAATGTTTTCGTCATTTAATGTATTAGGAGGCGGGTACGATTCTTACCTTGCTTGTATAATTGCAATTTAAATTAGCAGAATAAATACAACTATGTCCATTTTACATATGTTAAATTCGGGCAGGTGGCAACCCTATTTTGTATATTTTTATATATTTGTTTTCTGGCAATTCTAATGATATTTTGACTATGTTTATATTTAGTTAAATTGTAGGTTTCGTTAACACTTGCATATATGATGTATGTGTGTGAATGTATATTATTAGGCGTGAAAACCGGTTTATCAGCAAGGCAAAGAAATATACTTTTCGACCTGACGTGATAACGTGCTTGCTTGTTGATCATGGGTCAGCGATAAGAACAACGACGACTGTTGCTGCTGACAAATCAACAATGATTTTGTTGCCGGTAATGCGAGATGCACTTGTACTCTCTGTCCCTCTTTTTTTCGCTTATTCTCTTCATGTTACTTTACTCATTGTTGCTCTCTGGCAAACAGCAATATCCGCCGTCGCATTTGTTTGTGTTTATTTTTAGAATCCCAAATGCCTTATCCATGAACGACTATCGCATATTTTGAATGCTGGAAAATTTTAAATATTGCCAAATAACTATGATTTTTGGACTACTTTTAATTTAGGCCTGAGATGAGATCATAATATAATATAAATTGAATGGGTTTTTAATAAATTATTTTTTATCCAAAATTATTAAAGAGATGTATTTGAATATTGTTTTTTTTTAACAGCTCAACCCGCAGAGCCGACAAAGCGCTCGTTGCGCGTTTTAACCTGGAAGAAGATCCATGATGGCAAAGTTGGAATCGGCTTCAATGGCATATTCAACCGTATTCCTGCGTTCGTTGATGCCGATAAGGCTGCAGCATTGCTCATCGAGGAGGAGGAGTTCAAGAAAGCACGTAAGTAACATATTAAAAGTCTAAAAACAATATGGTAGAGTTATTATGTATTTAATGTATTTATAGAGCACATCAAAGTGAACATCGATCGTGCCTTGCATGATTTTAAGGAACAGTCGATGCTGGCCAACAAATCTGTGTATTTGCCCAGCACTCGGGACTCGCCCGCACTCTGCCTTAAGGTCGATGTGGCGGAAGATGCCACCGATGATCAAAAAAAGGAGGCATTGCGTGTCCAAGATATACAGAAGTTCCGTTCGGAGATTTTACTCGATAGCAAGCTAAAGCTTGATTTGGTTGTCATCGGTTCGGTGGTCGTTTCACGTGATGGCTATCGCATTGGACGCGGCAATGGTTTTGCCGATTTGGACATTGGTTTGCTTATTGAGCTTGGAGTGATCACGCCGGAGACGGCCATTGTAACCATTGTGCATGATGTGCAGGTTGTCGACACATTGCCCGTTAATTTGTTCCAAAAATACGATTCACCAGTGGACATTATTGTAACACCCACCGAGGTTATACGTGTGGCCAAGCGTTTGCCGCGTCCAAATGGAGTTTTCTGGGAACTGTTGTCCGAGCGTCGCTTGAAGATCTTGCCTGTGTTGCAACAGCTTAAGGAGCAGCTAGAGATGTCGGGTAAGCAGATAACCCTGAAGGAGGAGGATACCGATGTTGAGCAGCATCAAAATAATAGACGCCGTCGTGGACCGTTGCGTCGTCGCTTCCAACGAGGAAACCCAGGACGCACCACCTCACAGACTGACAACGAACAACAAGGCGGCGGAGGCGGAGTATGTTTACAAACATCGTTATATATGCCCAAGCGTTTTGTCTTATAAAATTTATCATTTTACACGCAGGAAAATGCGCAAAAGCGCGCACCTCGCCGCAAGGGTCGTTTCACTAATCGTCGCCGACGTACGAACAAGGTAAAATCAAAAACAAAACGCTTCTTTAACTTAGAGCACAATATATTTAATTTTAATTATTTATTGCTTATTTTTATTATTGCAGTCTGAGGGCGACCAGTCTGGTGTCGAGGTTGGTGTAAAGAGTGAAGGTCGTAAATTTGAAGAGGGCGGTGCTGGTGAACGTCGTCCAAGAAAGAAGAACCCACCGCCGCGTGATTTCTGTGTTAAATTGACAAACCTGACACGCGAAGTTCGAGTCAAGGATCTGAAGACAGAGCTGCGTAAGCGCGAATGTAACCCATTGTCGATTACATGGAAGGGTATGTGGCTATAACTGCAACCATTGTGCTCTGTGTGAATTTCAATTTATTATCGCTTTTCATTTGTTAGGTCACTTTGGAAAGTGCTTCTTGCACTTTGGCAATCGTAATGGCAATCCGAGCACTCAAGACGATGTTGATAAAGTTCTCAAGTCGCTGAACGATCTCTCGCTGACCATTACCACAAGCGGTGTCGAGTCGACACCAGCAACTGCAGCTGGTGCCGAGGAGCAGCCAGTCGAGAATGCGAATGCACCAGGACAAACAAAAACCATAAATGTCAATGTGGAGCTACTTCAGTTTGACAATAAGAATGTCGTTGGCGAGGGTGGCGAAGGCGATGCTGGTGCCAATCCATTGAATGGCAATGACGGCAATGTTAAAGCCAATATCAAAGTCGAGGATGGCGGCGCTTCACGCATTGAGTCTGTGGATACAACTACTGTATAGTATGACCAAGTCGGTAGCGCTGCCACCAAACGGCCCCGGCGGTTGTCTGCCGCCAGTGCCACGTGTGGAGTTCAACGAAAAAGAGTAACATTTTGTTTAAACACAACCGACAAATAGACAACAAAATATCAAACGATTTGAGCTCCAAACACACATAAAAAAAAAACACTCATCTACACATTTTAACGTTATAATTTTCAGCTTTGTAGTTTCTTCTCATTCACTCTTTCTAAACTCTTAAACACAACAAGCGGCAGAACATATTTCGATTCAATTCTAACAGAAACTCTGACGCTATTTCTAAATAACTTGCATTTGTTTTTGGCTTCAAAAGAAAACAAAAAGAACAAAAAAAAACAACTTCGTTATATAATAAAATAACAAAAATATGAATGAAATACTTGTTCCACAATTTGCGAAAGTGGATCATTATTTCAAGCTAGATAATAATCCTTCATCCACTCACCACTTGTCTTTCTTTTTCCTTGACAAGTCAAATATAAAAAAATTATATATTCTACGATTTTCTAAACGTTTTCCTTAAACTTGTATCACTTGACCCCATCCCATCTGCTAAGTGCGTGTCGCCCAGAATACAGTTGATCTGCTATCCTTGGTAGCACGCCCAGTACGTGGATTAGGGAATTCGTGTACGAAATGTTGATATTCGTAAATTCTTAAATTAACCACGGAAAAAAAAACAAAAAACGCGTGGATTAAAGCAATTGAATTAACAAATAATAAATATGTTGCATTTTTTGCTGAATGAAATCAATATAGAAACGAACAATAAAACATAATTATTGTAATTTGGTTAGTGTTATTCCCACACGGCCACATACACCAATACAAATACCCTTACAATTATTATATATATTTTAACAACATGAAGATCAACAAGATGTGAAAACAAAAAAATATACATACAAACCGTAATTATTTACTCTTTTTATACAAAGAAAAAGCATTAAAAAATCTTATGTGAAACATGAATGAAATATAACTTGAAATAAAAATTGAAACAAAAAAAATCGAATTGGCAACGCTTTATTATTATTATTGTAATTAACAATTTGACTGATTTGCCAGCTGCAATAAAGATTTGATGGTTTTTATTAACGAACAAAATGGAAATCACTATTTCAGTTGGGGACATTACCATTTATTTTGATTTGTGGCTAACATCTAAAAAATAGGTACATGTATAAAGAAATACGTACATATTTGTTTATATATACAGTTTGCTGACACCGCAAAAGTTATAAAATACCATCCATGTATATATATATATATATATATATATATACATATATATAATACAAAGATGTTATATGGCGTGATTTTACGTTTATTGTTAGTGTTTCTCTTGTGTTACAAATTATGTTTGTGGGGTTATTATTATATGCTTGCTCGAAAAATATTTCTTTTTTTTATTCGTGTAGAAGCTCTATTGGTATCTTGGGAGTGAGTGTATTCATAGCACTGTAGGTATGCGTGTGTGGGTGTGCGTGTGTGTCTGTGAGCCATGAAACCTGTGATTTATTAGGACTTTGTCGCTAGATGTGCATTGAGTTAATGGTTAAAATTGTAAACCGAAATGTTCAGTTTATTCACGGATTGTGCTGGTCGCCTTGCAGCAGAATCTTCGGGGCGTTGGTGTCACTTGTATCGCTTGGATCGCTTGTGCCGCCTGTGGAGATGGTGTGCGATCTATAAATTCAATACTATCACTATCTTTGGGCTGTGTTGGAGCGCTTGGAGTGCAACGGATACTGGAGGCATTTATCGTAGTTGTTGCTCCTGTTGCTTTTGGTGCTGCAGCCGCTGTGACAAGGGATGTCGTTGGCTTTTCCTGTATGGGGGCCAAACTATTAACTATTGAGTTGGCCATGGCCAATTCGAGTTCACGCTGCCAGTCAGTCTCCTTTTGTTCCATGGCCTTGCGCTTGAGCTCCTTGAAGCGATTGTACACAATGAACTCCTTGATTAGCGTCGTCTCGGGATCACTGTCCCGCTGCGCCGAGCGCTGTTTGGCCAGACGCTTCTTCTTTTTGTGCAGCGGCCGCGTCTCAACGATCATCTCCTCCAGCTCCAAGCAGGGATCGCAATTGAGATGATCCTCCGGCGGTTTAAATGTGGGTTTTATCTTCTTATCGAGCACCTGCTGAAAGTCTCGAGGACGCAACAGCGGCGTCTGATGCAGCTCATGCTGTGTGCTAATCCGCGCTCCAGGATGTACGCAAAGCAGCTAAATGCAGAAATGAGTTGAATTAAATAAAATGTTGCAACTATGATTAGTGCGCTTACCTTCTGCAGCAAATCGATAAAGTTGTGGCTCCAGTGATGCGGATAGTGCACGTTGGTGTTCAGCACATTCTTGATCTCCACCAGCGGCGTGTGGGAGTGCAGCACAAATGGCCGGTTATTGGACCTCATCTCATAGGCAACAACACCCAAGGACCACCAATCCACTGGGTAGCTATAACCCGCTGTAAATTGGATGTCAAATGACCGGACACTGTCAATTTACTTGGTTTTCAAATCAAGTTGAATTGTTATGTTGACATCGGCTGGGACGGCGGGGGTAGGAAAAGGGGGAAAGGAATTTTCGTATGTTTCTGATTTTCACTTACCGACTTCCTCGAGAGCGCACATGAACACCTCTGGCGCCATATATGGTTTCGTTCCCGACATGCTGCAGGCCAGGGAGTCCTTCTGCAACCTCGTTGCAATATTAAAATCAGTCAAATGAGCGTGTCCTGCAATTATGCGCACTTAATTGGTTTCCACTTATCCGTAAACCATTCTTGACTGACTATATATTTGTTGTTGTGTGTGTGTGTGTGTGTTCGAGTGAGTGAAAGCAACTGATGTGTGTATACATCTGTGATTGTGATTCAATTGCTTTTTCAGGCGCTGATAAAGATTTCTTTTCCTATTTTCGTAACGCAGTCACAGAAAAATATGAATCTGAATTTTAGTAAATGCCAAGACTTTTGGCAACAACAGTTTAACTCATATTACTATTTATTGACTTCAAATATGCCTAATTTTTATTTAACTATTTTACCTATTGCCAAAAATACATTTATTTTATAAAAAATAGGCTTGGTCAAACTTAAATTTTCGCACAAATTAACAACACCCTGCATCGAATTAAAATTCAAATTTATGCCTCAACCTTAACTGTATATTTTGATTACCTATTATTTTTCAGAAACTACGAATATTACCAAGTTTTTAAAATAATAAAATTCATAAAATAAAATAAATAATTAAAAAATATTTCACATTTTAGTAAAATCACAATTTAACTCAGTCGCAAGCAGGGCATGCGTCATAATTGGACGCCGCATAAATTTAATACAAAATGCTAGCTGTACATACATAGATATGGAAGCACACATATGTGTGTATGTGTGTATGGGGCATGGCTATGTATATATGCAAATATGAGATATCTTAAGTAGCACCTGGCAGGCAGCCAGTCAGGCGGATGCTTAGACGCCTGTCGGGCTCATATGAATAATTTGAGCACGCTAACCCAAAGCATTATTCACCTGGGGAAGCAGGCAAACTTTTGCCTGTCTGCGCGCATGAAATCAATAAATTTGCTAGCATGGGTCTGCTACACATTATAATGAATTATGGATGCGTTTGGGAAACTTGGACATGTGACTTGAAATTGGGTGCCAAGTGGCTGGCAGCCAGGCGTGTATATATATATATATATATATATACATATATATATATATTTTTGTATTTGTACTTGTTGGTTCAACTCACCGGTATCATCCAATAGAATATTGTCGGGCTTAATGTCCCTGTGGATCACACGCTGTGTTTGAAGGTACTCCAGGGCACTGCCCAACTCGCACACTAATAAGGCCACACTCTGCTCGTTGAATTCGACCTTTGGAGAAATATGTGATTTTCAATGGTAAGACAAACGTTGTTAGTTGTTCAGTTTGTTGGCCTGGCTAATCGTAATGGCAATGGAAATGGCAATAGCAAAAGCAACAGCAAAACATACTCGATTCTGTAAATGGTATCTTAAATCACCGCCAGTCAACAGGTCGCACACCATGAATAAATCCTCCTCATCTGAGAGAGAGAGAGAGAGAGACAGAGAGAAAGAGAGAGAGAGAGAGAAAGAGATACGCATGTGAATGACAGTATGAATGAGTGGCAAGTGATTGTTCAGACTTCAAAAGAAATGCACATATTTAATTTGCATTTTGATTGCCAATCAGCAGTTTCTTAAGCCTCGGCAAAAACAACGCCCACTCTACAGGTGGTAGTCAAGTGATTTACATATGTATATATATATATATATATAGATATAGGTACAGACATTCAGGTGTGTCCCAGCATACGTACCTTGAAACGAGAACCATAAATTCACCAGAAATGGATGTTCCAATGAGGACAAGAGCTCCACCTCCTTGATTACACCGCCCAAAGCTCCGCGGGATTCACAAACTGAACGGCTAACATATTTCATGGCATAAAGAATTCCGCTATCACGTTTCTGTACTATGCACACCTAAAATATTCACACACACATTGAAAAAGGCTTTCACCGAGGTTGCCAAGGATACTCACCTTGCCAAAACTACCTTTGCCAATGGCGCGCAGGATTTGAAAATGATCAAAGTTGACTGCGAAAAACCCAAAACAGATGTAAAATATTTAAGCTTAAAGTGGTCGATAAAAAATGCAAGTTTTAAATATTTACAAGACTATAGAATAGAATAAAGAATATTATAAAATAAGTGATTTTTAAGCGTAATATTGATTTATATTTAAAGTCTATATATTTAAATTCATTTCATCATTTCAATTAATTAACAGTTCTCATATACAAGTGACAACTTTACTTGTTTAACTGAAAATTGGATGAGGTTAAAAAGAAGTTGTTCAGGCTAAAAGCAGCATCATATTTTCCTGATCAGCATTGACAGTCAATGCAATTAAGCCATATTTGTATGAAAGAGCCAAGGTTGGCGAGTTCCAATACACTCAAGGCAGATTCCGTTTATATTTCATATTGAATGAGCTGGATTTATTAGCTAGACGAACATTTAAACTGGTTTGTTATAATATTTGGAATTACACGAATGATTTCAGACCATTTATTTAATGCACTGACTTGGAATTTTGACTGTTTTTATTTCGTTTCATAACTGTTATCAGATCAGTTGGTAAACGCCAACGGCATTATCCTGACAGTTCTTCATAATCATAGTCCGCCTTAGTTGTTGCTGTTTCTGACAACAGAGGAAAAAGGGAGGCAGCGCATCGATCTGAAGCATCTGGAGTTTGGGAAACCTATTCGCGACCAGCACCTCAAACTTCTCCTTGTCCAGATAGTTGAGACGCAGTACAATTAAGTTGCGCCAGCTGCTTCGCAGCAAGAACTCAAAGTGCTCCTTGCTAACGGGCACCTGGAGCAGATTGAGCTCAATTTTGGTTAAATGACGCCGCCAAAGACTACCCAGCAGCGAATAGCAGCGATCATCACATTCCAGCATAGCCAACTGATCTGGCAGCCTCAAATATGACAAGATCTGCTGCAGACACAGCTCATCCAGATGCTCCATGGCCGACTCCCCAATTTTGTCAAATGTTCCAAATACTTTGTTGTTTTCTAATTTCCAAAACCCAAACTACTGAGTTAGTTCAGGTTTCGGATGCTATGCAATTGTTTGTGTTTGTTCCAAAACCAAATCACTCACCGTCATCGTCCTGGTGCAGACTCTGGTCGGATCTGCTCGACGAGTTAGCGCCCATTTTGTAGCTACATCAATGTGCCGCCTTCCTGGCGGTTTTATTTGCTATTTTATTATTGTTCGTAATGTTTTTTTTTTTTTTGGTCTTTTTTCTTATTTGTTGTTGCTTGTTTGCGTGTTTGCTGTGCTGCCGTTGGCGACTCCTTCTCCGCCGTTTGATTGTGTTGTTTGTGGCACTGCAATTGAATTCAATTGATTCCCTGCCGTGTCCTCTCCCAACTTGCGTTTTAGCCTTGCTGCATTTTGATGTCGTTGTTCATATTGAATATGATGTTATTGTTGTGGCAATTTATAAAAGCTTGTACACCTAGAAGAACACACACAAAAGATGACATAGATTAACAAAATGGTAATCAAATCAATCAAAATTAAATATTTTTTACATAAATTTACAATGAGTTTTTTGTGCATTGAGTACTACAAATTAATAGTTTGTTAAGGACTATTTGCAACTGACAAATATACACAAAACTTAAAGCCAAAATATAGTTTCTGCAAATCACACTTTTTCTCCCTTATTATTAATTAACACAAATACACTTTAGTTCACAAATTCACATTACATTTTTTTAAATATGTTTTCTTTTTATAAATTTAATGTGAAGAACAACCATTGTCCAAAATCGTCAATGGAAACATGATTGAAATTAGTAAATCCACGAAGAACTCCAAGATAATTATTTACATATTATTCGGCTTTGCGCAGGACAAAAAACAAAACAAAATGTTACCACTAACTTTATATGTTGAATTTTTCAAAAGAACATTCAAATGTTTACTTCAGCTAACTTGTAATAGGAGATTTATCGCTGTTTTTCATTAAATGTACACTTTATAAAATAATTAATTTTTGTAATCAAAAGAAATCGCAGCAACCCAGTTTTCTGAAAGCAAGCACAAACTCTTTCGAGAATAGAATTTACTCAGTGTAAAATATTTGCTTTTACAATAAACAACATAAAGAATTAAGATGTGCAGCAATATTATCAAAATAAATTCCAGATTTGGAAATGGAACTGCCGTCTTCTCGATGCGCCAGGATGAGCTAATTGGCAACGGC
This sequence comes from Drosophila demipolita, assembly GCA_035042405.1. Taxonomy (NCBI): domain Eukaryota; kingdom Metazoa; phylum Arthropoda; class Insecta; order Diptera; family Drosophilidae; genus Drosophila; species Drosophila demipolita. The sequence continues at coordinate 1,111,716 of JAWNLI010000489.1, read as the reverse complement.
AACCTGCGTATTCTGGCTGCGCTTCTATTCGAGCAGCGGAACGATGCCGTTGTGCTTGTCTTTGGAGGCCAGGTGCTGCGCGATGTGGAGACCATTGATGGCTATCGCATCATGGAGGGTGCCGATGTCCAAGTAATCTGTCGTCAGCTAATAGGGCCAACCATTTCGCCGGACAACGGCCAGCCTGAGCCGCACACTATGAAAAGTAAGATGAGCAACTCCATCCAGTCAGGGTCTACACTGTTAGTCATGGTGGCAAAGAACGAGAGCGAACGGCGATTCTTGTCGAGAGATCGCAATCTGCGCGAAGTCCCATCCATCTTACTGAGTCCGTCCAGGAAGGAGATACGTCGCGTGACCAAGGTTTACATCATGCGACTGGAGTCGATTTATGCTTGCACCCAAGAGCTGGACAAGTTTAACTTCCATGTGAACGAGGACATTGTGGCCAAGAAATATCAGAACACTTTAAATCGTTGTTACGAGCGAACCAAGCGCAATCCACAGCGCGGACGTGGCAACTAAAGGAGCCAAAGCAAATTACTATTCCATCGCTGAGTCTACTTACAATTACAGCCCGGGATAAGAAACGCTGGGAGGAGCTATTTATTATCCTTGGGTTATGTGCCCAATGCCGTCAAGCAACTGAAGAATTGGAATCGCTAATAGAACACTCAACTATCCAATTACTCAACTATCCCAATTATCCGGACACTCAAAAACACAACACAAACGCTTAATTTCTGCAATTCATTTGTGTGCATTGCATGTGCAACACACTTCACTTGCAACACATTTCACTATTATTATTGTCTATCTACATCTAAAAGAGGAGCAAATAAAAACCATGTGACATTTCCTTGCTAAATGTTTAACCACAGCAGCGGGGTCGTAAACAAGTTGAGGTCCTGGATCCATCGCTTGTCGCATCGGAAATGGGCGAAATGACCGCCTTCCTATGAGATGGATCTTGTGGTTTCCTGCAGCAAATTACTCAAACGTACAATCTAAAAAAAAAAATCATCTTTAAATGAAAATGAACATGAAAACTAAACTGATTTACTTGTGAAAGGAAACGAAATAATATAAAATAAAAAATATAAAAATTAATCTTGTTTATTCGTTTTTTCTAACTTGTTTATATAATAGTAACTATTTTAAAAAGGTATAAATTTGAGTTTATCTTTAATGTAAGAAAATAATATGAATTTATAAACGTTTTAAGTTTAAGTAACAAAAAGGAAAAAAGAAAACTGATTATTTATATCTAATAAATTCCCGAAAAATATAGGCTAAAACTATGAAAAGAAAGACACAAAGCGCATAAGTGTTTGCATTTTTTTCGAGTGTAGTAAACACATTTTCTGTAATTAAATGAGCTAATGGTCTTCACATTAGGTCGTCTATCTTGCCGGTGGACTAGTATTAAAATTAATGTCGGCTAGACAGAGTTCGAAGGAATGTTTCTCTGACTAAAACTTGCCTTTATTTCTACTTCTCACAACAATTTGAATGGTTTCCAAAACTTAAAGCATTTCAGATTTTTCTGTTTATTTTTTCTTTATTTTTTACGTTGACCTAGTTCGTCTAGATATTTGTCAATTTTGTCATCAGCAGAAGCAAATCCTGACGCATCCATTTGCCGTCACAATTTCTATATGATTGATGGGAACAATTTAGTCAGACCGGCGAAAGCCTTACATTGGCCATCCTTTCATTCACTCAGCCATCAATACCTCTGTGCTGCAAGATTCCTGACAGTTTCCATTAGTGGCGCCACAAGATTCCGTCAACCATTTCATATTTCTTATTATTGTATTGCAGCAAACATATCAATATTTGTGGTAGTCGCTGGCTGAATAAATAATAAAATAGACATATATATTTACTATATATTTTATTTAATAAATAGATTTTCATATTTGCATCAAAAATTTATGCCACTCGTTATTTAAAATTTTTTCTACTTTTTTTAAACTTTCTATTGACTTTACTTCGTTGTTTGTAAAAGAAAATCGTTGAGAAGAACTTGAAGCAATTGCCAGGAATTCTAAGTGTGTCATGGATATCTCTGAAAAAAACTTGAGATGAAAACTTTGTGGACGAACTAAGTAAATAGTTAAGGTAAGCATTGAATTTCAAAAAGGTAGCTACGTAAATTTGTGTACACTTAACAAAAAAATGGTATCAAATTTTAGAAAATCTACTTAAAGAACACGATAAAATACCTTTCAAATATGATTAGGTTTCAATACGCTATTTAGGTCGTTTTTTTTATTTGCTAAGTGTATATGAAAGCATGATAAAGTTCTACTCTCTGCAGTGTAAATACCATGCATACGTAAAGTTACCCTTAGATATTTAGTTATTTAAGCTGTAATATGCTTTAAATGCACAGTCAGCAACAAAAACAACAAGGCAGACGGAAAAAAGGACCATTAGTAGAAAAAATCATTGGGGAGACTCTGGGTAGGAGATGACGAAATGGCGCGAAAGCAACGTGTCCGGCGGCAGCTGTAAGGATTTTGTTCTTTCATCACACACACACACACACACCCACACACACAGCCTCAGACAAAAAAGTTGTTGTTCGTTTTATTTTTTTTTGTTTGCCTGGATTCAGTTCATTTCTGTTTCATTTAAATATTTTATAAAATGACAAAGTAACACCAAAGACCGGCGGCCAACATTGAATGACAGCAACAGCAACAGCAACAACAACAACAACAACAGCGAAAGGAACAACAACAACAACAACAATGAACACAATAAGCAACTTTGAGTAGCATTTGCTTAATGTGATTTCTTGGTAAGTCTTAGCCCGGCCAAATGTCACCTTGAAATGTTAAACGGCAATGCTTATTTTTTGTTCTAGCATCTTTTAAGCATTTGATTTGCCGCCATCATTCAAATTATACACATTTCTTCTATTGCAACTCACGAAACAGTCACGGCCACAATTTAAATGTGATTTGCGGCAAACGCACGCGTCTGGACTTTGGCAACAATATCCGAACGGTTTCCCATTGCTTGCGATTGTATGGCATACAAAGTTCTTGGCCAGGTCAAAAGCAGAATGAAATAAATTCAAGTTCGCACAAAACACAAACTTCTCTCAACATGGTTGTCGATGAAAAACTCAAACGCTTCATTTGCATCTCAACAAAAACCAAATAAACAAAGTTGTAAAATCAAAATGAAAATTGCACAGATTTGGTAGAGTGCTTTAGATTCCAGATAGCAAAGATGTATCTGATAATGTTGGTATTTGAGTGCATTCCTGCTTGCATGCTGTGTCGACATCTGCCCGCATTTGCCAGCTGCTTTTGTTGAGCTTCTTTCAAAGATAAACAAAGAAACTCAACTCAACTCAACTGTTTGGTATTCATGTTCTGTAGCATTCAGGTGAATAACTGTTGTAGATGGCAACATGTAAAGCCTTTTTCGTGCCCGCCTTCTACACGTGTGTTTTATGTAAGTGTGAAACCATAAGTAATACCCTCCTTTGGGGGGGGGGGGGGGGCTCATAAAACATATTTACGCATGCAGAATGCAAAGCGTTTAACTCATTTTTCGCGCATTTCGAAAACTTATTACACGCACTCTTCACACACTCTGAAATCAGACAGTGTGAAAAAAGATGAAGTGGCAGCAGCAGCAGCAAAGTTGAGGGATTTCACAGGAATTTTGTTTTGGTTCGTTAGGTCGACCCTTTGGTTTTAAGCATCATTCAAGCCCTTGTTGGCCTTGCCATGTGCCTTCTGCTTTCTATTAAGTTTTATCTTTTCAAGAGTCTTAAATCCAATGTGTTTTTTTTTTCTTATAGTCAAAATTTAGATTCGTAAATATCCGTCATGCATAGCCTTTGACTTTCTAGATTAAGGCCAAGTTTGAAGAGATTTACTTTAAGCAGGGCACCCTCTCAAATCCATTCCACATCATTTTTCACACAACAGTGCTTGCCCAAAATCAATGCACGAATCATTCGCTTAATTGCCAACCCGAATATATTTAACCCCTTTTGTTTTGACCCTCCGCAGTTGCAGCCCTATTGATTTTACATAATTAACAATTGGGTGTTCTTTCGGTACGCCGAAATAACTTTATAACGGTTAGATGAATAGTGAATTGTGGGGTAGGCTCGTAATTATATACTATACCCATTAAAAATTTAAAACAAAGGGTTTCGTAGAGTTCAACAACTGACGGCAGGCTCTTTTTTCATGTAACATGATGCGGGTTACAAAATATGCAAGTCCCAAATCAATATTCCGAGAAGTATTTTAATTTGCATAAAGTTATAAAAGTGGCTCTTCTATGAATTTAAATGTTTGTAATTTGTACAAGACATTTTGAGCTTAGTAGATTTTTAAATAGATTGATAAATTCAAAGAAAATCTAATAAATGAATAAATTAATATTATCTGTTTTATTAATTAATTAATAAATAACTACTCGGTGTTCTAAAGACCATATTGTGTCATAGCACTTTTACTTTTTTCTTTTTTGAATGAGCAATTAGTATATGTAAATTGTCTTCAAAGGTATATTTAGACTATATAAACAAAAGTTAGAGTCCCCTTATAAAGACAACTCGACTAGATACCTAACACCCATCTTTTAAATACTGATATATATTTGTTCAATACCTTTTTGTTAACTAATTTTTATTACATTTAATTTAAATAAAAATAAGTTAAAAATTTAAAATTATAAGAAAACGGATTATAAAATGAATATATGTCATAGCATTAAAAATTTAAAACGGCACAATACTTATTGCAAGGATTGTGTAAGCCCAAAAAAAATACCGAAAATATAAATAATCGTTATGGTTATCATAATCTGCGTTTCTTTCCGGTCTTAATAATATTTATGCATGGTATAAGGACGTTATTTTAAATGGATTCGGGGTATAATGGTCCTAATGTACGTAATGGACAGTAAACCATTTATATTTGAATTACACAGAATTTGGTAATCAAGCCTTAATATTTACTATTGTGTAAGTGATATACAATGCAATACAACTCAATCCGCTATCAATATGAGCACGCAACGCTTCATTTATCACAGATAACGTAGGCATTATATAATCTATCTATTGATAACAACAGCAACAACAAGAACAAAAACGGAACGAAAGGAGACTCGGCCATTTAGTTGTCCGCTAACAAAATAAATGGCAGTACATCAATCAAAATGACGGCACAATTTTCCAGGTTTTATTTGTTCTTGTTTATTCGTTTTGCCCTCTGTCAGTTGGGCGGTTGAAATACGAAGGGACTCGTTAATTAATGGCGGCTACAAAATGTTTGTTCTATTTTGCGCCGAGCAAAAATCTGTTGCTCTTGCCGGAAAACCTAATTAAACAGCTGTTGGCGCCAACTGCCAGTTCAAGTTAGACCCAACGAGGCGTGACCGGATCCTTTATAACGTCAAACAAGTGAAGAGAGAGTCTGCCTCTCCACCCCTCTCATACTCTGTCTCTCTCACTCTTTGTCCCAAAGTCGCCATTGAAAATATGCATTTCAAACGAAGGGGTGCGTTTCCACGCCCGACTGACTCGGTGACTTTTTCCCTTGAAGCGATTATAAAATGGCAGGTGCACAATTGGTTTACCTTTAACTCGTAAAACTCGTATACTCGTAAAATAATATTCAATTTTCCCTTAAATATTGCATTCATTTAAATCTTAATTTATTGATTTATATACCAATATCAGTCGTCACAGCATAATTCAAAAAGTAATAATAAAGCAATTTCAAAATAATATCTAATATTTAAATCAAAACAAATGAGAAATTTTTGTAAAATGGAAAATTTATTCAACATTTGCAGACAACAGTTTGGGGTAAACCCAAAAAGCAAAAAACACCCAAAAGAAAAAAAGCAGTAAAATAAAATTTCTGAAAAACTAATGTCGTAAAATATTATTGAGTGTTATTAAAAATGAAAAAAAAAAAAAATGGTGGTAGGATTATTTGGCACTGTATTAATTTACTACTCGCAGTATTACCATTACTTATTGATGTCCCTTAGATGGCCCTTTCCTAGTCAGTTAAGTTGGCCGGCATAAACTGGAATATGCACGTACTTTGTGGCACATTAAAGGCTATCTTTGCCAGGAACACAGAAACATCCACAATCCCCTCATAAACGGCCATGTTTTATGACACTTTTTGTTTACAATTAAGTGTCAAGCAATATTTATTTTATTACAGGCGTTTTATAGCACTGTTGAAAAGTAGAATTTATTGCTAAAAAAAAGTGCATTAAATTCACAGGAAAAACCCGATGCTTCAATTTATAATAAATTTAAATGTAAATACGGAATTTTACTTTTAATTATAATCAAATTTCAAATTCCAATAAAAACAAATATCCAATTCGCAGTAATCAAATTTTCGCTTATGAAATTGGAAGTCTGCGAATAATTGAACCACATTTTCTGTAGAATTTCAAACAGTTTGTCATTCAATGTTTATTAATATTTTACAACTCTGTTTGTAAAATTTTAATAATTCGCTGTCAATTGCATAAACGTTAGAAAAAGGAATATTATGACCCTTATAGAATTGGAATATTTGCAAAAGGGTTGCTTACTTTTAGCTAGGTTTTATATTTGTTAGTTAAATTACTAAATGGTGAAATCGAATTAGCTGCTTTTATGTGACAAATTCAGTTGGCAATTTTCTCTAAGCTTGTTCGTTATTTCTTCCCATTTTATCCTATGCTTTGTTCTAATAATTACTTCTTATATGAAACAATAGACTATTATGTAATCAGTTCAAATTAATCTATTTATGTCATTAAGAACTTCATTTTAAATGAATTGTCTCGTTAATAACATTTTTTATATATGTATTGGTTTTTTTTTCTAGTTATATTATAAATATTGTAATTAAATAAACGTATAAATTAAATATAATTTATTTTTAATATTTAAATATTCAGGGTGTCATATAAATAAATAAATAATTGATCACATTAGAGTATTACATTTAATATGCTTCAGAGTATTAAGCTAACAATCTTGGAATGTAGCTGCCGCTTATTGACTGAGATTACATTCGACTTGGTTGCCATGCATATTTGAATTGACTTAGATAAATTAAATCTTATTTCTAAGCGACATTTTCGTGCGGAGAATAGCGCCAAATCCACAGCACGGATTGCAATACTTGGTAACCGCACCGGGCACTTTTCACATTGATAATCTACCAATCAGGGACAAATATAATATGCGCTGCTTTTATGGTTCGTTGACACATTGTCACATGACACCCCATATACACACACACACATGTGCAAAATTGTTTTTTTTTGGTAAAAAATCACGCAAATTTTTACTCAAGTTGAGAATATTTTTGGACTGGCGCCCCCCCATTATTTAAAAATTCTTGTGCTTTATGAGTTAAGCAAACACTCGAGAGCTGGCTGATAGACTGATGGGGGTTTCAGTCAGCGGTAAGGACCTACGCTTAGAATTTATCGATTGGCATTGCTCAAAGTTGAAGAAACTCAAACACACTCATATATAGCATATATACGCACATACATTTAACCATATGCATATTAAGTGTGTGTAGCTGTGTAGCCAAATTACACAAGATAATTTATTCAAACTACATACTTATCATATAAATATCTTATTTTATGCATATATGTGTGAATATCGTATATCGTACATGTTTACCGGCTGCTTCTGTTATGAATTCGAAGTCTTAGAGGGACGACAACAATTCGTAGAAAAATTTCAATATTTCCACTTTGAACTGCGGACTGCAAACTCGGTGTAACTGTTTATGCTTGGTAAAGAGTCACGCGATTGTTAAGATAAGCACAAACACACAAACAAGCACGCGAACACAATCAGTTTCACCGTTATTACAAAAGCTTTCATATTTATGTTACAAAATCGCGTGCATCAGGACCATCAGCTAGCACTGCCAAAATTCAACTAGCACAACACACAACTAACAACTGTTGTTTGCTGTCACGCAGAGTTTGTTTTGCTATTTTCGCCGGTAGCGTTGCCAGACTGCCCAAGAGCACAAAATTCTAGCTTAGCACGCCGACTCTCAGCTTTTAAGAGAAAGAAAGAGAGAGAGAGAGCGAAATAACAGAGAGTTTATGGAAGAATCGGTCCCCTTTGAAATCGGTTCGTTATGAATGAGCGCCAATTAGCGAAAAGTTGGCCAGGCTCTGCTTTATTATCATTATCACTATTCCTATGACTATGATTAGGCGGCATCCAAATTGGGTTAGCTGTTTTGCTTTAAACGCAAATTGATTGCTAACATATTTTGCGACATTTTATCACATTAGCTCAGCATCTTACCCCCAATATGAACACATCAAGCTGATGGATGCTGCTTGTCATTGACGATGCCGCATGCATCAATGACGTTTCCACCACATTGATTCCGTACTCGTGCGTTAAGCTCTTGTTGCAAGCTCTGTTTGCTTAGCATATGAGCATTTATTTGAACATGACACATCGTGCCACCTGGTCTCAATTCACAACACTCAGGTATTTTTTTAAATAAAGTGTTTCATCATTTTTTGATTGGCTTAAATTAAATTGTTTTCTTTATTTTGACATAAGAAGATGAAGAAGAAGATTAAATTGAAAAAGCCTTTACTCAAACCGATGTGTTTGAAACACAATTTAAACTCAGTAAAGTCAAAATTGTTTGCCTTATGCCCAACAAGGCCAATAATCCAATGCGGCTAAATTGTCTTACATCCTCTCAAACTGTGTTTGTGTGTGTTTTTTTGTGTGTGTGTGTGTGCTCGTGTGTGCTATGTTTGCTTTAGTAACTGTATGGGTGTCCTATGTGTGCTGTGTCAACAATGAGGCTTAAAGCGGTTTTTTTTTTGTAGGCCCGTCCAAGTGGTCGACTGAGTAACTGTGTGCCTCTGTTCAAAATGGTAAGTCGGAAGGCTTGTAATATTTATATACTCTACCGAGAGTGTTTTAATTTTGTAATTTATTTTCAAAATTAAGTGCAACAGTCAAGAGTCATTTTCCTAATATTTATGATGCATTTTATATATTCATTAAGTCAGATTCTTGGCATTTTATTAAAGTCTTTCAAAAGTGCTTAAATTGTATCGCATTTATTCAAAATCAGTGTAAGATATATATGATTCAAAACACAAATATAAATACATTTATGTATGTATGTACATATTTTATTTAAGTTGATTTGTGGCAGCCTCACTATTCTTCCAATTAATTTGCCTTTATGTACCATATTTATTTTTCTAATATATTTATTTTTAAGGCTATATCTTAAAAATATGTAGGCTAAGGATACACAGTCAGAGTATACAAAAAGCTGGTCTTCTGCTATTTTTTGTGTATTCTTTTTCTTCTCGTTTGTTTTTTTATTCATCAGATTTAGGTCGTTGTCGTTGTTTCTTTTGTTTTTACGTCGCTCTCAGATTGCATAGACTGTATCTGGGCTTATCAAGGAAGGTGACATAAAAAATATCTTGACAAAAAAAAAAATGCAGGATTTTGTTATGAAAGTTTTTTAATGGCTTTGTAAGATAACAAAAGCTGGATTTGTACATTTAATAAATTCAATTATATACCTAATATGATAATACATTAAAACGATGCACACAGCTTGTGTTTTTTTATTTTTTCTTTTACAACTGGCAAAGCTGCGGTTTTCATCTAGAATCTCCTCAGTATAAATACCGAATATATCTTTATAGTCTTTATTACAACATATCGCACATGGATTAAGATGTTGCACTGACAACAGCGATTAATAAGAGCTCCTGCCACAACATCCATTAAAGCCCTTAAAACGTTTGTTAGCCTTTCATTCACTGATTAATGCTATTTTTGTATTATGTTCCACAGTTGCCATCATTTAATAAAAAGAATTCAATTTCTGTCTGACTCATATGATAATTGCATTGAAGAATATAATATAACATTTTTTTAACTGACTACCAACTTTATTTTTTTAAAACCCGCAAGTGAATTAAATAGTTTACTCAATTGTATATGTTTTTGCCATACAGCGAAATATTTGAGAGTGCAAATTAAATACCAGCAACATCAAAGAACCAAAATGAGAAAAAAAAAACAATTGCATCAGTGTAAAAGTCATTTGGGATCGAATGGATGTTTTTAAATTGGCTGACAAAGTTTTACTCCAACCACGACGATAGCAGCCGACTTCTCTGGGTATGAATACTACCATATAGACCACGTTAATAACAATTGCACTTGGCCTGTTTCAATAATATTGTAATTAACATAAACATTCGTGATGCTTCCATGAAAAGTTTTGCAAGTTCGCAGAAGCCAAGCGCATTTACTGAATTTGAAAAATAAATAATTAAAAAGTTTGCCAAAAGATGAATTTGTGATTTCTTAAATGTGTTGCCCAATACAACAGCAAAATCAAATATTTAATGGCATATATAACGATAAACTCAGCGTACAATTAAAATATACATGAAAAATAGTCCAAATAATATTTACCAACATTTTTCTTATTGTATAATTAAACACCAAGTTCACAGCGAACCCACAAAAACACTTAAACATTCTACAGTTAAGTAAGAAATTAATCATTAAACTAAATTCCAGTCGAGCGAGGCTTAAGCAGCTTGGTAAATACTTAAATTGTTTAATTCACTTCAATGAGCTAATGCGAAGCTAATTGCAATGCATTAATTAGTGGTTCAAATCGCTGAGCTTCTTAGCGCATCGCTGCCTGATGAATGTAAGCCTCAATTGGTTGCATCACTAATAAATCCTCCAAGCCGCATGGATTTGGAGAAAAGCCAAAACCTTCACAAACATTTGATTCTGGTAAGCAGAATCAGGCAAAAACATTGCACACAAAATAACAATCAACTAGCGAACTGAAAGTTTGGATTGCTAAATTTTTTTATCAGAGTTCGCGTGTTGCTAAAAACATTTGTGGTAAATTCCAATTTAGTTCAAATTGTGTGCAGCTGTTGTTGTTATTAAAGTTCATTCAGAACGATTATTGCACTGTAATTAAAGTTTTTTTTTTAGAATTAACCCCCAAAATGAACAAAGCTTTGAAAGCTGAAAAAAATGACTTGGCTCTTATCAGCAGTTTTAATATCTTTTTTTTTTATTTTTACACAGATATTTATTTATGATAAAAAAACATTTTAAAAATATATTTTTAGAAAGAAAAACTGGCATCTGTCTTAAAATCAATTTCTAAGTTATAGAAAATATTTTTATATGCGAAATCTTAAAATACTAATGATGTAAAATAAAGAAAGAGAAAAACATAACATCTCTTTTAAAAAATATACTTTTTGAAATATAAAGTAAGTTACAACTGGCTTAAAAAATTTAGCGAAATGCTAAGTTATTCAGGAAGTTAATTTTTCTGCGTGTTTGCTCAAAACGAATGTTTTCAGCTTTTGCCAGCGTTTTCTGTCACCTTTATAAACTGACAGCAGCACTAACAAAATGCTATCATAAATGTAGTTTTACTCTTTGATTGATAATCATTATTATTGTTAAATATTGGAACATTATTGTATGTATAGGTTATACAGAAAATTGCGCTAATTAAGTCAGAAAAAGGACCAAACTACTTAATATTTTTAAAAATTATGTTAATTAGATATTAGAAAACAATTACAACAAGTCTTTTAAATATATTTCAGATGAAATATGATAATGATTCAATTAAATAATTTAATATATATTTGTGAAAATATTGTTTTTAAAGTAAACAAGTTGAATTTTGATCAATCATTATGTTTTTTTGTTTTTGTTTATTCTACTTTTATTAAAGAAAAAATAACAAATCACTTAAAAAGTTTCGTAATGAATTCTCTTTTAATATGAACTGTCAACATGTTGTGAAACACATATTAAAAATTAAATTGAGGCAACTAACTTTTGTGGGAGACGCCTCAGCGAGCTCTATGCCCCGTAAGTACATCACGTATGCTGCAGCCAAAAAGTGCCAAAATAACAGCCTAAAATGATTGAAATTTGTTTGTTGTGGTATACTGGGAAAAGCCAGTCATCCGACGGCATAAACAATAACAACTTGGCTAAGTCCGTTGACAATAAATTTGTGACTGGCAGTTAGCTGGAGGCTAACAAAAATTTTTATTGCAGACCTGTTTTCATATTATCATTTTTCACATCACCATTTTGGTCGGTTGGTTGGTCGTTTGAGGCTGGGATCGGGGATGCTGGCAGCACATGTCAAAACACGCAACAATATGCAATAACAATAATAATCCACCGCTGACTATGACAACGCCAACAGCCATTAAGGGGGCACCAAATAAAACTTGGATAATAAAATGCGTAGGTGGCCGCAGAAATATCTGGCAGCAAGGCCAAAACACAAATTTAGGTTGCTTTTTTATTTGCAGGCAATCAATTTCGTGGCTAAGTTTATCTTGATACATTTACTGTTATGTTGCATTGTTTTAAAATGTTGCCGTATTCATGCATCATCGTGCACCCAGCTGTGGCAATTATAACACAAGCGGTTATCCAGCTGTGTATCATATCATTTGCGGCAATTATCGCTGTTTTGGTAACTGCGGTTCTGACCAACATGATAAGCGGATGTATCGGAAGCCAGGATTTATGCCACCACTGATGCCAAATCCACAAACACGCAGCTACCACACATTCATCCATTTACTTGCATAATTGAAGGGCCAAAACAACAGGCATCCAAATAATTTATTTAGCTGCTCTTGTTCTACCTTTTATTGTTTAAGTATCATTGTTCTGACATTTATTACGTGACACATAATTGAGTGACTCGACTAATAATAGATTCTCCCATTTTCTCATTTCTCTCCTGCGAATTACGCCTAAACTAGTAGCTTAACTTAATTGCCAATTATTTACAGCTGCTTTAATAAAACTCATTTAATTAACAATTAACAATTAAACATTTTAAAGCTCGAAATGTAATTATGGTTTTTTAGTTTTAGTATAAATATGATAATCTAAATACAATATTACAATATTTTTTTTGTATATTTATTTTAAAATCTAAATCAATATAGGTTGAAAAAAAATAAAACAATGACTCTATATTTGTTTTCGTATTATTTTAAACTATGTAAAAAAAACCAAGAATTTTTTTTTTGGTTTTTAGTCTATTTTAATTAAGGTGTTTTTGTTATTGTTATGTCGATTAAATATTCGAATAAAGCTATAAATAAATATAGGTTGAAAAAAAAATAAAACAATGACTCTATAATGGTTTTCGTCTTATTTTAAACTATGTAAAAGAAAACAACAATTTTTTTTTAGGTTTACAGGCTATTTTAATTTAGGTGTTTTTGTTATTGTTAGGTCGATTGCATATTTTATAAAGCTATTGTATTATTGTGTAATTAAATCCATAAAAAGCGCAACAACCAAATAATACTCTAATCGATGCGCAAATTCGAATTACCGATTTATTCTTGTGCCAAGTGCAGAAGTCTGCCTCAAACATGAAAAGCATGCAACGTGCACTTTCCGGAAACATGCACTTGTGGAATCCAATCCGAATAAACTGCATAAGATTGTCTGTTTGTTGGCTAACCACAATATTTTCGTAAGAAATGCCAACGATTTTTGGTATTGTTTGCCACTTAAGCGGCGTTAATGGAGAGGGTTTTTCAGAGTGCTTTTAAGATGCCCCTTTTGTGGCACACTCACATTTAAATAAATTATTTTATGAATTCTCAAACTGTTGCGCACACTTTATTGCCCTCGGCTATGGTGCATGTCTTTGAGCCTGTGTGGAGCAAACATTCAAACGGATCTTAATTAGTAGGCCAAAATATGGCAATTGTTTTATGGGACGCACAAAAGTAGGCAACATAATAGCACGTTTTTTAACAAAGTCAACAAATCCACAAAATAAACCAGGCACCGTCTGAGGGCATTTTTTTTTCAACTACAAATAAAGACAAACAAGAGAGCAACATTTTGTTGGATTAATTCATTTAAATTTTATGCATAAAACCTGAGGAAAAATTAACCCAAAACTCCAGTTGAAATGTGCAATGTGCCATCAAGCGAAACTTTATTTCAGCTACACTAAAATAAATAAATAAATAAAATAAAAAAAACTTTATAAATATTTTAATGCATGCAGTTAATTAGAAATTGTTTCACGAAAGCTTTTACCAACTTTAAACCGCCAACTAGAAGTAATTTGACTAAGGTAAATACAAAAAGCTGTTAAATAAAGCCTAAAGCATAGCTTTGGAATGAAGATGATTATATTCAACAAGTTCGACAAAAACATACATTTTCGCCAAAAGTTATTGGCCCGAATAATAACATGTACCACAAAGCTATTTGCCTTGCTATTTCACCCGAGGCTGGAGGAAAATGTTCCGTTAGCATATATAAATAATTATATATATATAGCCGACTCGCACCAGTCTAATGAAGCGCTCAGGAATCAAGCCAATGAAGTGTGTAATTGTTGCCCAAGGCCAATTTTATGCCATGTACTCGTATGCAGCGCATTGAGGCTGATCTTTGAGTACTTGGCCTTGGTAATTCCAATCAGCCTAGTCGATAAGTCACTGGCAATCAAACATGTTGTGTGACTTTATATATATTTATATGTTTGTGACGTTGCTGAGCAGTGCCACTAAAATAACCAACAGCTCGAACGTGATGTCATGCTTCATACCACATACCACATTCCACATGCAGCCACACTTCTCGAATGTGCTCATTTTGCCTCAATTGGTGGCGCCTCTTGCTTAAGGGTAGCCCTCAGCAAAGAGCTGAACGCAAAAGCAAAAGGCGACAAGGTAAATAAACTAGAAATAAGATTAATGCTCCTCTGAAGCTGACTTGGCATCCCAAACCCGAGACGCACTCATTGTTCGCCAGGCGACACACAACTTTCAAATGTTTTCTTAAGGCTCTGTTCAATTTGACTGAATGACTTTCAAAAATAACACTGAATACACATTTGCGCTTTTTTAAGTGTTTGCATGTTGTAAAGTTGCAACTTTGACAATTTACAAATGGCACACAAACATTATTGTCACATTCAATTTAAGCCCGAATTGAGATGAGGCCATCACATTTCATGTTTTAAATAACATACACTTGAAAAATAAATCGAAAGTAACTTACTAAATTATTTGAAAATTATTTTTCCACGACGAAAGTTGTATCTATTCAGAGCCAGAAATAATTCTTTTTCTTATTCATAACTAAATGTTTCTAAAATTTTGCAAATATATGACTAATTTCCAGAAATCTCATATATTTCCTATTTTGTTAAGCAATTCAACTCTAACTCAGCAGTCAATAAAGCAAATTACATTACTATATTCTGAAATTCAATTAAAGTTTTGTCAAAAATGAGGATATTCATATCTATATATTAAAACAAAATTTTTTTTAATAATAAATAATTGTTTTTTCCATTTATTTGAAAATTTAAAATAAAGAAGAGTTTTAGTTTTCCAAACGATTTTAATTGTGGCTCAATTTCAGAAAATTAAGCTGCACTTTTTTCAGGTCAGTTGATTTTGTGCAACTGTGAAGAAACCTGATACTAAAATCAGATACAACATTCAGATATGCCATACAATTTCCTCAAGTGCATTCAAGATGCACGTTGCCAAAAACACATCTACAAATTCAATAGAGTGCAACAGTTAAGCGGATTAAACATGCAAGTGGAAAAGAACATTCGTTCGGTCGGCTCAAAACGTGAATACATGCAAATGTATGAAAAATTTAAATTTGTATTGTATGTAGTGAATTTACTCTGCTGCAAGCGTATTTAGCCTATTGCTTGCCTAGCAGCTCCCATTTCATCCAGTGTACGTGACACGCTAAGCTAATTATTCAGTCTAATTAAGAGACTTATAAAGAGGATTGGAAGTGGTGGGGTAACAACCACTGTGATAATATAGCTATTTCATGGTTCAACTGATGCCCGTCTGCATAGTTTCATGTTTCAAATTATGCTAATTTCAAATTCAAATGCCAGAACTAAAGCGATTGTTGAGTCAGCATCGAGCATATGAAGCATGTTAGCCCACTATAAAATAAAATGAACATAGCTGCAGATATATACTAATGTGTTATCAGATCAAATGAAATAACTCATATTCCCTGATTTGCCTTTGCTTATACTGCTGGCCAAACGGACATGGCTAACTCGATGCTGCTTTTTATGCTTATAAAGCAAATAAATACTTTATGACTTTTATTTTTTTCCCCCATTTCTATGCTAAAAAAAAGAGCAAAAAAGAACTTGTGGGAAATGGATTAATTCAGCAGCTGTCGTTGTTTGCAAAGTGCTAACAATATACAACTAAGATGATTTGCCATTTGGCTGTGTCCCCTGCTAACTGTAATTTGAAACAAAAGTCAACATTTAAACAGAAAGTCATTAACCAGTCCCACCCAGTGGGATAACGGTCCAGCAAAGTGCCAGCAAATATTTACCTTCCCACATTACTAATTTAACTTCTCTTTGTGGATTTCTTTCTAAACTTTAATTGCTCAATTTAATATTAATTCCATACTATTTATGCTTAAGCTCTTTTCAATTGCGCCATATTAAAAACTTTTCAACAATTTACAAATAGTTTGCCAAATATTTGTATCTTTTGGCCAACTTGTTGCCTCTGCCACAGCCTTTCTAGTACATGCAACTTAATTAAAATTACTTATTTATGTGGCAACGTTGAATTTTATATCCTATAACATGTAAGAATTTTAATTCAGCTAATGTGGCTATAAAAAATACGTGTTCAGTTTGGAAAGGCTATAACAAGTGTAAATATATTTAGACATAGAAGAAGTTCCCTGATATCGTTGATATTTATAATTTATTACATTTTTTGCAGTTATTGCGGGTGTTACAAAATTTAAAATTTATAATTAATGTACAGCATTATTATTTTTTATTTGTTTTTATATAAATATTTTACTCCAGTTAAACTTCGTAAATATATATACTAATCCCTTTTTTGTAAGTGCATAATTTTCTGATATTTTGAAAAACACAGAGCCTTAAGAGAAATTCAGGGTAACTGATATGTGTGTGTGATGAGACGGTGTGTAAAAAGCTTGCAGATAAGTTGCAGGATATTTTTTTGCTTAAATATTTAACGTACGCATTGTGTAAGTAATCCTGATATGAGTTTATATTTTTTGCAAACTTCAGCTTTTTTTAACGAAATAAAAGTTATACCAGGATATTCCCAGTTGTTATATATGCCAAGCACTTTCGTTTGCTTAATATGGCGTTTTATTGCCGTGCCAAGACCCAGGGGACTCACAGTTAGATCACGTCCAATCAGCACTTTAAATGTTGAATGACCCCATCAGTACATCAATTCCCATTCTTGGTCCATCTTCTTTACTTGAAATTTGCGTATTTTGTGTAAATTTGTACGTGTTTGTCATTTGCCAAGCTTTTGTTGCTTTTGAATGATGGCACTTGTTGAGTGGAATTTAGTCGAAATTAGTTTAAATTAGTTTAAACAAGAAACAACATTTTTTTCTGTTTATTTGCAATCTTTTTTTGTTGTTTCTTAAATTGTCAACTGACCAAATAGAGCCCCACAATCAATTTAGTAGTAAAAAAAAACTTGTAGGAAACAAACAAAGAAAAATAGACGTATACGCAGGGTGAATGAGTGAGGGGGCGGGGGGGGGGGGTTTGGGGCTGCAGTTCCTTACACGATAATTAAACTGTCAAAAACATGGATCACTTTAATGTAGTTGGCCCAACAGTAAAACATCAAAGCATTTTGACCACATGAAATTGTACTTTCAGCTAAATCTACATAATATGCTAATTTCCCGTTTGGAGTAAGGACAGTCTGGAAAACAATATCCTGTTGGATAAAAACTAAGCCAACCGTTTACCGCAGTCTAAACGGAGAGAGAAATCATTTGCGTGACCAGGCAAGGAGGAAATGAGCATTGTGTCCTACTCTTAACAAGGATTTAACAAATGCCTGAACGCCTCAAAGTTGGCTAAAATACATTTTTGAAAGCTGCCTTTGGCTTAATCAAATAGCCTCCATTACTCAAAAGACATGCGTTGATTTTGCCGGAAACTTTTTATATCCCAAAAGCAAGCCTTCTTATCTTGCTTCTTTTTTTTAATACAATTCAATTTAAGCATATATATATTTTTTTTTTTTTGATTCATAAAGTTTTATCAAATGCTGCGGTTTTATTATTAATCGTAGTAATTTGTTGGCTGTTAAGCTTGGATCTGCTTTGTCATTTCCTGTTATTCATTATTTTTAATTATTTTTTTTTTGTTGTTGCTTTGTATTTGCAAGTTCTTGAATCATTTTTATTTTAAGAATTTTATAGCAATGAGCTGCGTTGCTTGATTAATTCATTCAACATGCATCCACACTGAATAACACAATTAAATAAACATTAACCTGCTGGAAGCTGAATGTGGCTGTTGTGGTTGTGGATGCAAGAGATGGGTTGGAAAACCACCCCTGAATAATAATCTGAATAAAACATTATTAAATTTTTGGTGAGCGACTTTTTGACATGAACAAATGCAATTAGTGCACACAGAAAATGTACTTCAGTCTTAAGCTGCCACAAACCAACAGCACTTTACATATGTACCGGCTTTAATTGAATTGTGGCATAAGCACAACAACACACAACACACTGAAAGGGAATGAGTTACTCGTGATGCAGACCAAAGTGAGGCAATTCCAATGCCAAATTGCAAATAGAAATAAACAAGGACTTATCGGAGCACACCTTGCAGACATTTGTAAATATTTGGTTGCTGCTCATTGGCACTGGATCTGGCTGATTGTTTTTCTTGCGCTTGCACCTGGCTTGGCCATTGTTCCATTCGTTACACACACACACACACAGTACACACAGTACATACCCAAAGGGAACTCGTTGTCAGGCTGCTTATTATATTCTCTATGGCTTGGCACTGTTTATTTAAGTCACTTTAACATGCAGGACGGCGCCAGTGGATGTCTCAAGCCCCTCCGGCTTTTTGAGGATGATGTTTATGTGTGTAAGTGATATTTATTTGCACATTGCTCGTTGGCGCCACTGTCTGCCGCACTCACGCACACACCACAGACAGGCGGTCTAAGACACACACACTTACACACAAATACAATCACACGCGTTGGCGTCATTCAGGTTTAATTCATTAGGCCAAAAACTAAGCCGCTGCTGCAACGAGCACCGCAACGTTGAATGTCCAACACCGAACTGAAACTGAAACTGAAACAGAAACAGAAAGCATTTGGATGAAAAGACTGTGCCACACTTGGCAGCCGTGCATTGTTACCCGTGAGCCATGAGCCGTGAGTACGCGCAGGCGCTTATCCGGCTAAAAGAGCGGCTTTCATTTAGCGCCATGTGTAAACATAGTCAGTGGAAGGGGATGGTGCGTGGGGGAGGGGGTGGCCGACCACCACTTTGAAGCTCAGCAACAGAAGCAGCCGGAAAACTGCTGTCAGCCAACAATCTGAATTGCTTTCATTTTTGTATCCTTTGTACCTGTACAACGTGTAAAATGGATACAATAAAGTTGGGTAAATGCACCTGACAGCCATTAAAAGCCACTCACGAATATTACAGGTGTAAGCTTACCCGGCTAAATGCAATCAACACTTCTGTGCGTGCATGGCCAAAGAGTATGGCCTAGTCGAGCAGACCCTGGCTTGTTGTTGTTTCAACCAACTCTTAACTGTATGTCAAGATTTTTTTATATTATGTCTTTACAGTCGCTTTCTTGCCGGTTGTCGTGGCCAGAAAGGAAATCCTTTTATGGCAAAGCTTAGATTTTCCTATTTGGATTTTTAGCGTTGCAATTACGCACAGCATCATTTGTTGCAAAGTGCCTACAAACCGCATAACGACATTAAATATATAAAAACACAATGAAAAAATCCACCTCAAAAACTGTTGCAAAGTGCCTGAGAATTATAAACCACATACAACACTTCAAATAATATCAAAATGAAATTTAAAATAAATATATGTTTTTAGAAATAATTTTTAAATAAACAAAAAAAAAGGACCTAAATTTAAAATTAAATATTATAATTAGTTGAGTTAGTGTAAGAGTTTAAATACAATTGAACAAACAATTGTCAATTGGATATATCCGCAATATTTAATTGACAATTTGCATATGTTAATTAACCCAAAAAAAAATGCAATTATTAATGCATTCACACGAAATGAGCCTAGGGTATAATTGAAAATTAAATGCAAATATTTATTCAACACTAAAACAAAATAAAAAAAAAAATTTCATATTAGGATTGTGCTAAGTCCTGATTCACTTCTAAACACAAATTTCAATGTCGGTAGTAAAAATATATATAAATATTTTTCAATGAGAATTTGTGATGAAATATGTGCTGATTATATACTGTTTTTCTCATTTTTTACCCATGGATATTTTCACATTTTCAATGTACACTTTGGGGAAATCAGTGAAAGTATAGAAGTATGAATTCGTGGACTACTGTCATTTTGTAATTGTGCATTATTTACTTATTGGGCGGAATACAAATGCAATTAATTTGCAATGGCACAAATACAACAGCGACAGCAGTGTCAACCATTTATTTTCATTGCACATACGAACCGTGGTCCGCGCCACGCTCCATTGTCCGCGGCACAAACAATTGCACAACTGAAATGACAATCATTTGAGTTTGCACAGACGGCGACTATGGCGACAAAATGACACCATCAAATCATGTGAGTTGAGTCATGTGGCAGCTGGCAGAAGTTCCTATTTTAAATAAACAATTATAAACAGCAGCGAGTCTGCAAATGTCAGCCTGGGGGTGTCGTTGTTTTTTAAATAATTGTTTTAATATCCAAAACAAAAAAAAATAATAATAATATTTTATTTTATTTTTGCCACAGCTGTCATTGCCGCAACTGACGCAACTGCAGCACAGAAACTTTGCGTAGATAATGCTTTCTGCTCCAGTTAAAAACATTACGCATAGCGCAAGAACTACTTTATAAATGATCTTTTTTGTTTAAAAATAATTTGACTGTTCTTGATTTTAGTGCACAAATTCGGAAATGGAAAATATATGAAAAAATCTAAAAATTTCGTGTTACTTTCAAGGTTTATTTTAAGGACTAAGTCAAACTGTGAAAGTGCACATTTTTTTTGGTACTTTACCTGCCGACTAGATTACAGTCATAAAAAGATAATTAGGTCAGATCTTGTGCGGTCCTCTGTTAGACATTTAACGTTGACCAGGACTTTCAACTAACTAAAGAATATTCGAATCGCCTCAGGAGTTTACGAGAGTTCAAAGATTTTCTAGTTTCGAATATATTTTCGAGAAAATGATTTTCATACCTATTAAATACATCAGATAAATGGGTAGTTTACACATAATTATAATACTCTCAAATCAAATTAAATAAAATTAAATTCATTACAGGATATCTGTAATAACACGTCCATTTAGAGAAATATAAATTATGATTTTGCTTTTGTTGAGTGAGCGTGCTTGAAAGAAGACAGTAATAATGCACAGTACACAAATGATAACCACAGTGACAGGATATTTCAATCCAAACACACACGAGCAGAGCTCAAAAGGACACACACACACAACCACACAAGTAAATATTGGAAAAAAAAATCAACTGTTGTTGTTGTCCCAGTAACTGTTGTTGTAGTCGAACGGAAGCATTGACAGCAATCATAATCACACAACAAGCTGGGGCAAAGAGCATTTTTAAAGAAGCATTTTTGGATCGCTGCAAGGCTTTGATGTGTGTTCAAATGGGAATCACTTGTTATTGAGTCTGAACTCTACTTGGATAACAAATGACTTTGAAAGCAAATGGCTACAAGACATAGAAATTAAATGTTTGAATAATGCTTTGCAAATTATGCAACGATAAATTTAATATCTCAAACTAGAGGCACCTCTTAGAATTAATTAGAATAATTAATTGTAGTGCATATTAAGTGTACTTACTGTACAGTATGCATATATTAGGTGCCTATTTGTGAATACAATGTATTTTTAGAAATAATTCTTTTGGATATTCAGAATATATTAATAAAAGGTGATTGATTGTTATGTTATAGTTTGGAATCGTAGGTTTTATCAAATTCATTTATATGAATCTCGAAACTATCTAAAGTGTTTAAATATGTGATATACTAAAATAATAAAATGTAAAAGTTCTGTGCACACATAAAAAACCCTTATTTATTTTAAGTTTTCGAAAACTGTACATAGGAAATAAGAGAACTAAATATTATTTCTTAGAATAGGAAGAAGATAAAAAAATCTCTGAATAATAAGGTGAGTTGAGCAATAGCATCATTAGCAGACACTCATCGCAATGGCATTCATTGTTTTACGCTCCGCATGGAACTATGACAAAGTCGACTGCCTTCGCTTGAACTCATTGCTTGGCCACAGACAAAAGGCACGAAAGTAATGTGCTGATGAGACAAGACAGACATTAAAAGAGAGGAACGACGCCCATGTGGAAAATGATAATGAAGTCACATGATGGTGCATTTTGATGGCTGCCACTGTCAATGCCACATAACTTAAGCTTGAGTGACGAGCACATGAGTAGCATCGAATTCACGGCAAGGACCAAGTGGCAAGGGTAAAAAATACACAATAAAAGTGCAAGCAAAATTGAGAGCAGTAAAATTAATTAAAATTTGAGCAAACAAGCACAGAAGCACTTTGACGCTAACCTGCACATCCAATGGAAACACACACACACACACACACACAATGTGCAAAAAAGTACTTTCAAATTTAAATTTGTGAACTGAGTATTTGTTTTGAAATCAGGAGAGGCTCCTTTGCAGCTGAATATTCATCGCGACGATGCTATAATTTTGTCTAGGGACTGAAATTCTGATTCCTTTGACATATTAAATTAAGTATGCAAATGTACGCTGGGGCGTTGGGCGGAGGTAGCAAAGCGTTTTGTGTCGGTAAATGCCGCCAACAACAGTTGCCATTTTATTGATGGTCCTTGGATTCAATCAAATATGATTTCATATTGATTTTGGCCACGATTGACGAGTGACTTGTTCCACTCCCCCTCTCAATATAAATGTGAATCTGTAAGCACATTGGCTTTTCAGAAAAAAATGAATAATGTATTTGTATTGATATACATTTTAATATATAAATATATTTTTATTTAGATGGAAATGTAATATACCAGCTTAATAAAATAAAATGTGTATTTAAATTATTATTCTGTTTACTTGGGTTGGTCTTAAATATTTATGGCTTACAAAAATAAGCATTTTAAATTCAACCAAGTAAAAAAACTCTTGCGCAATCCAGCAAACAACCTCAAAGCGAAAATCCAATACTTATACGGAAAAGATATATATATATTAAGTATAGCAGCAACATAATACTCTGTGTTCATAAGAATATATATATATATATATTTATGTAAGCTAGCAACACACTAAGCACATTATCTGCACTCCGTTTAAAGCTTTAAAAATTCTATAACTTGGCAACAGAGTTCAAAGACATGGCCCCTAAAGAGCCGAACGCAGGTGAAAAGATATATTTAGCTAAAACCCACATATTTATTACTCCAAGAGCAGACGACATGGTTATATTTCAACGAAATATCATTTCAGTAAATTTAATAACAAAATTTAAAACTTCAGTTAAAGGCTACCTTGAACTCTGCGAAATTTTAAATAAACAAGCTAAAAATTATGGCAGTTGTTATTTCAGAAAGCACATTTAATTTTCAATTTGCAGAAACGATCGCATTTATTTAATTATTCAAAAAGGGTAGTATAAAAAACTTAAACAAAATTTGCAGTCGCTTATTAAACTGCTTCTTGGCTATAGTAAGAAACAATTTTTTTTAACTTTCTTTTTCGTTTAACAAAAAGTGACCTTTGCATAGGGAATAGCAATGTACTAAATCAAATTACATAAGTATAAAGTAGAAAATAGGCTTATTCACCCTGTTCATTATTGGGCGATTAGCAAAGTTTTTATCAAATTTATATGTGAGTTAAGAATTTAGTTTATATGAAATCAAGCAATGCAAGCTAAATTATAAGTATGTTGTTTGTTTTTTTTTTTTTGTTTGTGAAATTTTTGTGTTGCTGCTGTTTTTGTATTCACCTGCAATTTGCCTTCAATTATACAGGTAAATTTCAAAATTCAATGCAGCCTTTTATTTTTTCTGAAATGTTGATAGATTAGTTCAGTACTATACAAAAAAAATCATATCCAGTAAATTAAAATTACGTACGTACAAAATATTCCTTTTACAAACTAATATCAAAGTTTAGTTATCAACAGTTTAATTTGTGACCGTCGCATGCAGCATGCGAGCGTGCCTTGCTCTCTCTCTACATAGTTCTTTACAATGAATACATAGAATTTATGTATATGTATTTTTAATTGTATTTCTCCTAGAGATGTTGCATGTGGTAAATATCATTAGCTATTAGCTGGCCCTTTCCTGTGGCCGCTGCATCGGTTGTTACGTTATGGCTATTTACTTCAAATTGCATTTCAATTGTTTCATCTTCTTTTATTTTTAGAATATTAATTTCTGTATGTGGCTTCAGCTAACTTACAAGCAATCAATGACTTTGTATGCATTACGCGTTTATCACAATTTCATTTAGTAATTTCATATTTGTTAATTCGCTGTATATAGTAAACTCGACAAATCCCTGCACTAAGCAAATTTATAAATTATTTCAGCGCTTATTGTACAAGTCTCATTCATGTGTATGGGGGGTGTGTGTATTGTCAACTATTTTATAATAAATAATTATGAAGGGTTATAAATGATAATCAGGCTTTCGGTTGAGCAGTTTGAAACTTCAGCATCTGTGCACAAAGAAAATAGTTGACGGGATACTAAGTATGAACTGAAAAAGATGCTGGCAAATCATAAAAATAAAATTACATCTATTTGCAAATTGCAACAAAGATGTCAAATTTGACTGCTATTCATATTGTTGTTTATATTATCGCCATCCAAGTTGGCAACTGCATTTGGTGTTTGTGTTGCAGCTTCTTTGTCTGCTGGTGCTGTTGTTTGAACGGATGCAGCTGGCTTGCCGGCATTCAACTTTGCCTTCACTTTCAGCAAGAGTGCCTCAAACGAATCCTCCTGTGGCGGCTGTGCAGGTGCTGCCTTGGGAAACACGTACGAATGGTAGTTGTTGATGCCCGCATTGTCTGCAAATTAAGCGATTCAAAATTAAATTAAAACAGTCCAACACAAACAAAACAAAACAATGCCAACTCACCCAAATCTGCATACGAGGCACGACAGAATGCGCGTCGACCGCCAAAGCTAATATCATACATGTTGATTTGGGCATCCCTGGCACTCGTGTCTATCGCCGTGAATGCGTCCTGCGCACGTTCAAAGGTCACAAAGCCATATTTCATGCTGTTTAATTAAATGAAAAATCAAGAAAAAGATTACAATCGCAATCGTTGCCTTAATTTCAATCGTAGCACTCCTACCCATTCTCTTTGTAGTGTATCGTTATCTGCTTGAGGCTGCCATAGGGTAAAAATTTGCGACGCAGCTGCTCCTTGTTGGTATCCGGCTCAATTCGGCCAACGTACACGATGCGACGCTCCTCGACAGCCGGCTGTGATACATTGCGATCAACAAATGCACGTCTATTGTTGTTGTTGCCAAAGCGTGTGGCAGACGTGGAACGCGAACGTGAGCGTCGCTGCGGACTGCGACTTCGCTCGCGATCACTGTACTCTGAGCCTGAGGTGGAGCATGTGTCGCGTGCCCGATTTTTCGAACGTCGCTTGTTGTAGCTGGTGCGACGTTGTCGCTGATGGCGATCGTATTTGCCAGCCTCCGAATAGGATGAGGAACTCACTGAGCTGCGATGGCGACGTGTGCTGCGCGATGAATAGCCGCCACCGCCGATGCTGCTGCCACAGGCAGCTGTAGCGTCCGAGTGACGCAAACGTTCCATTGAATTGGAATTGAAACGGGACCGATATGAGGCTATACTGCTGCCAGATGAGGATGAGCTGCAGCTGGAGTCATTCGATGCGTTGTCGTCCTGGCGACGTTTGCGATAAGCACGACGCGTCCGCTCGCGCGATTGACGCGTCGTTGGCAACGTCAGTAGTGGAAATTCAGGTTGCAGATCGGTTTGGGTGCCCATGGAAACCATACGCTTGCGCACCCGATTCTTGGCCAGATGCATGATGACCTTATCTTCGCCATGCTGTGTATTATTATCCAAAGGCTTATCCCCTGCGCTGGTTGTTGCTGTTGTTGTTGCCACAGCAACGCAATTGGTCTGCTTGACCACCACGCTCTGAATGCTGGCTATCAGTGAGTTTGTCATATCCTTGCCGGCATCGCTACCGTTCGATATGTTGTACAATAGCACCGATGACTTCAGCAGCGAGCGCGACGAGGGTGTTGTTGTCCTATTCTCCCGGAGCGCAACGCTTGCCTGAAACGGCGGTATCGTAATGTCTGTATTGCAACTGGTCGACACGATGATGATCTCCTCATAGTCCGACAGCATCTTGCTGTTAGCTGCGACCTGCGAAGGTGCTGTCTCTGTCTGCGACTCCGTCTCAGTCATGTAATAGGTGTCCTTTACAATGTCCTTGAGCGGTGGCAGTTTTGTTACACGTGGCACCTTTGCCGTAACCCGCGAATCTAAAATCTTTAGCTGTTGCGCACGCTTCATCTCCAGCATGCGTAGCACTTTATTCTTTGCAGCTGTAATGGGATCCGTGGCAACTACTGCCTGCACCACTGGGCTCTTCAGACTGTTAACAATGTTGCAAATGGCCGCCTTTTGTGGTGATGGATGCGCCATCTGCCCAGATGCTGTGCCCAACAATTTGCTCGGCTCCACTTTGGCCTGCTTGGATGGCACCGATGCCGGCGATATTGTAGGTTTTACGGGTAAAATTGTACCACAACGCCGTTGCTTGTATTCCTCAAGGTTGAGCTTGCGCTTGGGCGCAACAGTCGCTGCAGGAAGATGGACGGTGCCAGTGACCGCATCGCGTTCATGCTTAAGCAACGCCAAGTTTTTGCCGCCCAGTCCCAGGCCTGCAGGCCTCGTGGCCGGCAATTCAACCGGCTTGGTCAGAGTCGGCTGCTTAGCAGCTGTGGATTTGGTAGCCTCGTGAATTTTCTTAGCAGACACTTTGGATTTGATGGATGCGCTGTGATTGCCCGCCGCCTTGGCGCCAACTTTGCGCTTAAGAAAGTCGCACTGTTTTTTGTTGGGCACCAGGCAAATGTTGTTGATTGCCTTTGGCTTCGCTGTGCTTGCCTCTGAAGGTACTGCTGGAGCGACTGTTGCCTTGGTTACCATCGAATTGGTGGCCGTCGCAATCTTGTGCTATTTAGAGATAGCATTGGAAGAATGAATAACACGCTCCACATCGTTTGTTTCTCAGCTTTTTGTACTCACCTCAGCGGCGACTAACCGCTTAGCCTGCTGCTTCGGACACCATGATGGGTCGTCCTTTACATTGTCCACATAGCACAAATCCTCTGCAGCGGCAGAGCTTTCTAAAGTTCGTCTCTCCAACCACCCAGACTCATTCACATCGATCGTATCGACGGTCTCCACATCGATGATCGAATCAGAGTCATAATCAGTGTCGCGACTCTTGGAAGATATAATCACGGCCTTGGGCAGCGCAGCGACATCTGTTTTAGCTGTAATGGTTCGCTGTGTCTTGACTTTGACTATGGCTGTTTGGAATTTGTTAGCAATTGCGGCAGCTGTATCAATTGCTGCGAAATCATCTTTGGTGATAAATTCAGCCAAATCAAAGTTGTTTACATCAATATTCAGACCAAACGCATCCGCATCGGAGTTATTTGTGTTGGTGCTAAGCGTGCGATTCTTGCGCTCATCCTGCTCTGTACACAACAACATACGCTCAACATTGACGCCCTCATTATCTTCATCGTAATCGCTTGAGTGCGACTCATAATCTCCAATGGAGGAACTATCGGTGCGTGTCCGAAACGTTGAATTGCTGCACTGGCTGTGCACATCATCGTCGCCCTTAATGACGGCAACAGACTCATCCTCTTCCTCATCCGAATCGATCAGTGCACTCAGCTGACGCTGTTGGCCATTGAGCACGTGTGCATCGTCGCTCAGATGCTGATCCACAAAATCGCTATAGATGCGCTAAAAGTGGATAAAAAATAAAGCAAGCGCAATATTAATCAAAATTATATTTAGCTAAGTGCTCTGCATATAGATCTTTACCAAGTTTTTACTATTCTGTAGCTGTATCTCTGCCTCACATTGGGAGAGTAATAATTCTTCTGTGCCCTCAATGGGCAGGATGCCATTTAGCGTATCCGTCAACTGCAATCTGCATAAATAAATATGAATGTGAGTATTAAGAATTGAAATTCAACAGCAATTGACTTACTCATCATTGGTAGGCCAGAAATTCGGCTCTGGATCATATTTAACAAAGTTCCCCTCGTAAGGATCCTCGTGAAACACATTTAGCATTCGTGAATCCATAATATGTTAGTTCATAAACAATCTAAAATTATAAAGTATATTCAAGTATTCAAAGTATATTCATTATTAAATATATATCTTATTATAAAATTAAATTAATTCATATATTTCTGATCGGATTAAAATCATAGTTTTACATATATAATAATACACATAATCTTCCTGGCACAACAAATAAAATGCAACACGTTTTGCATTGTACTTGAATTAATCATTTATTGATTTTGTTGTTTTTGAACAACCAATCAAAATTTGTAATTTAATTGTCAAACCTTATTTGAATTTAAGTTGAACACTGCGGATTAAAAACGAACCAGATTTTCATAAAATATTTTCAAAAAAATTTGTTTAAAACTTAACGAAAAGTGGAATATGCCCAAAAAGGTTATAACGAGACGTCAGCGCAAAGCGGCTGAAACCACGCGTAAGTCTAACGAAAATGCTAACCTAAGCACCACGGATCCGCAGATCGATAACTTGGTTGCCCGGCCGGTGAGCACGCTGAACCGTAAGCCGCCGTGCAGCGATAGCGAGCCGGTCACCACCGAGAAACAACTGAATACAACTGGGCCAAAGCCGCAGGAAAAGTCGGCAGGTGACGTGCTCACAAATAAGGAGAAAACGACAACCGTAACGAGGGACAAGACTACACAGTGTGAAGAAATGAATAAGGTGACAAATATTGAGCCCTGCTTAATGGAGCCTGCCGAGTCGCAGGCAACGTTGGTCAGCGAACCGGTTTCCTTTCGCGGATCTTTGACGCGTCACGCAGTTGCAACATTCAACAAAATTAAGAAACTGTCTAAAGCTTTCAACAAGAAACTCTATCTGAAACAATCAACGGCAAATTCAAATGACAATGAAGTCGCTCAAAATCAAAATTTGGATGAACAATGCAGCTGCGAGTTCTGTAAAGTGGTCATACATCATAAATTGAGCAATAAAAACAACCAGAATGGAAAAAATTGTTCCAAGAATTTTAGCAAGCGTCCTGGCAAGCGTCGTTGTTCCGTTACACCCCCATCTGGAAAGGTTACCCCGAAAGCCAATCAATCTGAGGAGGGGGAATTGGCGCCACAGTCTGTGATCAAAAATCAAAATATTGGGGCAATACTGGAGGCGAAAAGGAAGCTCTTGAAGAAAAACAAGGAAAGCCAGACTCCAAAATCAAGCAATATGGTCAAGAAAGAACAGTCCTTAAAGAAAGACAAGCCAAAAACACAAATGAACGAGGCAATCGGAAAGGATATCGCACCAGATGCCAATCAAAATACCAAGAACACCCAAAAAGATCAAAACATCACACCTCATCAAAAGCCACCTACTCCAAATAACCTATCAAGATCCGCCACAATCGACATTAAAACAAAGGTGGACCGACTTACAAGTACCGTCCAAGCTAAGCAAAAACGTTCTGTGGAATTCGATATTCAGCAGCAGCCCGAGAAACCAATTAATGTGCCTCTACCCATAAACATTGGCAACACTGGTTACTTCGTGCTCACCGGCACCGATGCTCAGTTGAAGGCACAGCTCGACAATTTGGCAGCCAAAAATGAGCACGCTCAGGATACCGTCCTGCTTCAGACTTATCCAACGGATAAATCGAAAAAGCAGCTGGAGGAGCTGATCAATAATCGCAATGAGATATTACAGCGGATGAGGGATAAGGAGAAAATGCTGGAACCACGACGTACAAAACATTCAAAGAAACATGTAAAGTATATATAAATTAAGCTGTAAGTTCAGAAAACTCTGCAAACACATATGTTTAAACATTTGTATTTATGTTTAGACAACTACAAATTAAGATGTGATCAAAAAAAACATGGGGTAAGTGCCTCAAAAACACCTACTTGAAGACTGAATAAAGTTGAATTAAAGAATTTACTTTTAATTAATTTTTTATTGATCTTGCGTTTTTGGCAATTTATTGAAATTGTTGACGGACTAATTTTACAAATTTGTATCCACGTGCATATAAATTCAAAATCGATAACTTTTAATTTGGCGCGCCTAATTCAACAAGTTGGCAACGCTAAAAGTGCACCGAAAATTAGTTGAAAAGGAATCGGCAAAAGCAGCGTGGCACGTTTTGAGCAAGCAACATGCTGTTGGCTTTGTATTCGCCATGCCGGATTTTTGCCTATGCCGCCCAAACATTTAAATTTTGTTTTAGACTTATCCAGACTTAAAAGATAAGCAACATTTGACATATAATGCGCTTAATATACGAAATTATAAACACTTGCTGGCAGCACGAAAACAATAACAACAAACACCGCTCAAATTCACATACACACACGCATGGTCACATATATACACGTACACATGCACACACGCAGGGACCACGTGCATGTGTATGAGTGCCGCCGCCTCCATGTGCTTTTTTTTGTTAACATATTTAAGTATGTATGTATGCTGATGCCTAAAACATTGTAACCGATTTTCGTCAATCTTTACTATCACAATTCACGCTCTCGCACACTCACACACACTTGGTTTTATTTAGAAAGCTGTTTTTGTTATAAATAAAGAAGAAATGCGAGCCCAGCCTTCACCAACAGTTCCATACAAATTAAAACAGCTCGCATATCACTTGCACTTGCTGGCGGCTGGAGCACCTGCCACTTTGATTCTCAGTACTTATTGTATTACCTTTAAGGAATTGAGCACTATTCTTTGTTCTATTTGTTAAGTTAAACACTGTTTAAAATGTATCTTTATATTTGTTGCTTTTTGGTGTTTGTCTGCTTTAACCTCACATGTTAAGAGCCGCGTCTGCAAAACACGCACTTGTGAGGTATTCAAAAATTATTTGGAAAGTGTTGAATATCTATTTGTGATTTAATCTTAATTTTTATTGTATTAAACACTAGACGGATTTAATAGGATTTTTATCTAATAACTTTACGAATCACATTGCTGAAATGTGTTCACGTGGACGCGAACCGCGGGGAATAAGTTTATGCGGTAAATGTGACCGTTGCCGTTTATTTTTTCTTTACAGCTGTTTGTTGAGCAACTGCCGATTCATTAACATAAATCTAACTGTTGTTAACAGTGAACACGAATTGATTCCAATGACAAACCCTATGAGTCATATTTTACTGGTATACATTGGTTTAACATATAATTCTAAAAGTATTAAAATTAAGCAGAAGATTGAGTGTAATCATGAGGTACAGAAGCATAGCTGAAAACAAGGATTACACTGTTATGGCTTTACATACGTAAGTTATTACTGTAAAGCCGGTAGTGTATCGATACCCTAATCTGGGTATTTTGATTTTAAAAGTATCGATGGTTATTGGAACTTAGTGGTCGATGATTTTCTATCAACACCGTTACAGTTTTGAATGCATTGCAAGAAGTTTATTCAAGAACAGCTTAAGGGAACTTGAAATTTAAATTAAAATATTTTAAAACTTGAAAGTTGTTGATAATCAGATTTATTACTATAGATCTTAAACCAGCATCTGAAAAAACAAGGGCAGAATGCTGGCATGGGAATATATTTTAAACGAGACTTGACAACTCCTTTTATCGAAGCTATATTTCTTTTTGTTTCTCAAACGTGGCAAAAGCGTTTCATGGATAAGATTAGCGTATATTCCGCTTCAATTACAATAATTATGTGTACATATATTATAATTTAAAAAATGGGCTCAGTTTGTATTGTGTGCTTAGACGACAACGCGATAGATATATTGTATGTATTTATTAAATTTAACGTCGCTTAACGCTAGTCCATTCGCCATCATCAGTTGCCTTATTTTCTGCGAAAGGAACATTATAAATTTATTGATTTTTTCCTTGTATTTTTTCTGTCATGTAAAACTCACCCTTGTCCTGTGGCTGCTGTTCTCGCTTGGGCGCGGGTTTATCTTCGCGTGGAGCCGGAGCTGTTCGCCAGTTTCCACCGCCGCCACCAGCTCCACCGCCGCCACCACCTTCCTTGGAACCAGCACCGCGAGCATCGCGTCTTTCGCCAGCACCAGGACGACGATTGTCGCGTTCGGGCTGACGTGGCGAATCGCGCCAGTTTCCGCCGGTTTCGCGCTGGGGCTGATCGTCGCGACGGAAGCCACCGCGATCTTCGTCTCGTCGTGGCCCATCCTCGCGTCGTGGCCCATCGTTGCGTCGGAAGGAGTCACGATCGCGGTCTCCGCCGAGGCGATCGTTGCGTTCACCGCCACGACGCCACTTGTCATCACGACCAGATGCACCACCACCTCCACGCTCACCACGCTCCATGCCACCACCGCGCTCGCTACGCTCCATGCCACCACCACGCTCGCTACGATCCATGCCACCACCACGCTCGCTACGATCCATTCCACCCCCACGCTCGCCACGCTCCATACCACCACCACGCTCGCTACGATCCATGCCGCCACCACGTTGGGATTCGGGTTCGCGACGCATACGCCACGATGAATCAGCGCCACCTTCGTTATCCTTGCGTTCAGCACGTTCCCCACGCTCAGAGCGTTCACCGCGATCGTTGCGATCGTTACGATCATTACGATCATTGCGATCAAAGCGATCACTGCGCTCATTACGATCATTGCGATCATTGCGATCATTGCGGTCATTGCGATCAATGCGGTCATTGCGATCAATGCGATCACTGCGCTCATTACGATCATTGCGATCGTTGCGATCAGATGGAGGAGCATTACGACGCCACTCACTGGCGCCGGTTGAAGCGGGTGTTCTCTCGGCCCGGTCGCCGGCTCGTGGACGCCAGACGTCACGCTCCTTTTCGCCGCGCTCACGCTCAACGACAACTTCGCGGGCAAGACGATCGCGATCCTCCTGGATCTTGCGTTCGGCCTCCTCCTCCTTGGCACGTTGCTTCTCGTACTGCTGGCGACGCTTCTCGTCCTCTGCTTCGCGTTCCAGGCGCCGTGCCTCGGCAGCGGCACGCTCTTCAGCCTCGCGAGCGTGGCGTATTTCTTCCTCCTTGCGGAAGCGTTCCTCCTCCTTGGCGCGCAGATGGGCCTGCCGACGCTCTTCGCGACGACGCACAATACGATCGGCCAAACGCTTCTTACGCTCCTCGGCGAGCGCGATCTCGAACTTCTTGAGCTTCTCCAAGTAAAGCGAGGCACGCTCCTTTTTGAGGGCATCCAGATACTCATCGCGATCGGGATACATGCGCTGAAGACGATCCTGCTGGGCGACGGCATCCTTCCGCTCAGCAATGGCATTCTCAATACGCGTCTCCTCTGTGGATTCCCAGAATTCCTTGTCCTTGACATTCTTCTCGGCCAGATACTTCTCGAAGAGCGGAATCTCCTCAAGTCGCTTGGCACGCTCGAAGTAATCAATTTTCTTTTCCTGCGACTTGATCTTCGACTGAAGCTCTTTACGCTCGCGCTGCAGCTCCTCGCTCTCACGCATGGCGATTTGCTCGGCATCGAGTTTCTTGATGCCTTCCTCATCCAGTTTGGAGAGCATTTTCTTGCCGTGCGCAGTCTGTGATATCTGCTGCACCTTCTCCTTGAGGCTCTTCTCCTTGATGGCTTGGATTTCGTTCTCGTGACGCTTGCGTTCGCGCTCCTCCTGCTCCTGTTCCAAACGCTTTTGTTCAGCCTGCTTGGCCTTGCGCGACTCCTCCTCGTGGCGACGCGCCTCCTCCTCTTCACGAGCGTTATTCTGTTTCTCAATAAACTCTTTGCGATCCTCAATGATCTTCTGGCGCTGCAAAATGCGTTGATGTTCGCGATCCTTGATCTCGTGATAGTGCTGCACCATCTGAGTGCGCAACTTAGCTCGCTGGTCACGCTCCCGATTCGGATACACAACAGAAACTGCTCGGGTTAGTACGGTAGACATATTTACCAGCTGGGAGCGTATCTGCTCCGAGGGCATTGATTGCAAGGCTGGGCCATCGGGACGGTACTCGCGCTGGCTCTCGGTTAGATCAGTGCCGAAGAAGATGCTGTTGCGCTGATGATCGATGCGTATCTGCATATCATTGTGACGCACCGACTCCACAAGTAGCTTCTCCAGCTCAAAGATGTTGCAGAAGGGCGCCAGTTCGAGCAGGCGCTTGAACTCGATGCTCTCGTACACCTGCGAGATCTGACGGATCAGGCGCATAATTGTGACATCCTTGAGTGACTGAATATATGGCGTTAACAGAGTATTCTCCTTTTCAGTGCTCTCAATGGTGTCCACAATGGACTGAATGCGCTTGCAAAGATTCAATGGGTTGAAGTCCACTTCCAGCCAGTTGTACAGGTTGCGGAACTCGTCGGACACCAGGTTGGGCACATTCAAACGCACCTGCAAAGTGGAAATGGGAGTGGCAAGAATAAGGAAACTGAATTTATACATATTTTCTTATCTCCACTTACGACATCACGAATGAGAGAGACACGTGTGGGCGGTTGTGGCAAACCCAGCAGTACGGCCAGCTTTTGTGCCTTCTCTAGTGGACTCTTGTCGGCCTCGATAAAACGATCGAACTCCGGATGTGCCGAGGGCAATGGAATCGAAAGTGTGGCCAGCAAAACATGAGCTGCCATGCGCTGTAGATCCTCCTTGGTCAGATTCTTTTTTAGCTCGCGCGTCAACTGGAACAGTTTGAGCAAAGCCGCCGCATGGAAGAGTTGATTGCCGGCCTTGCTGAAGACCATGGCTAGTTTCTGATAATAATTGGCCATGGTTTTAGGCACCGGCGTCTTTTTGGACATGGCCATTAGACCGTGAATGTCCTCAATAGCCTTGTAGGCCTCCTGCCACAATTCCATCTGAATGGCCGAGTCGAGCAAGTACAGCCTGGTGTCCAAGCACAACTGCTGCGTCTCTACCTTAGTGATGGAAACACCAGTCGTTTGGTTGCTGCTCTTGCAGATGTCCTCGAGATGCTTGCGCAGCTTGTCGCACAACCGCCGGAACTCGCTCTTCCTATTGTACTTCAGGCAGAACTGGAAGGCCATGCGTGCAATATCATGATACAGTGCCTCGCAATGCGTGTTAACGCGCAACAGCTCAAGACACTGGCAATAGGATTCCCATAAGAATTTGACCCAGGGCAGCAAAATAGTGCGATCCGATCGATCCTGGGCATCTTCCCCACAAACGGCACTCATGAGGATACTCTCCGGAGTCGCAATATTATCCAGATCATCCAGCTCGAGCACTGCAACAGCGGCCGAAGATTGCGCCTGTGCCGCCTCCGTATGCTCCTCGGCCATTTTCAGATAGCCACGAATCACATTCTCCAGTGAGTTCACATTGACCAGCTGGAACATGTTGCGGTACTGGAAGAGACCCTCCTTGGCGATATGTGATTTCTTAAGCTCCACGCACAAGTACAGATACTTGAACATGAGCGGCTCAATGACCGTCTCCGAGTAGGCATAGTTCCACCTCTTGTTCCGGAAAACCTCCTGCAACGTGTCCAGGGCACGCAAAGGCTTTCCCACCTCAATAAATTCTACACAACAGAAAGACAGATAGAAACAGAGAGAGATGAGAAACACGGTTTGCCATTCACAATACAGCACGCACAAATTGTGCGATTGACACTTTTTACATTTCCCTTTCCCCAGCTAATTCGCAGCCGCATGGAAAAATTTTCATTCACTTACCATTGGCTCGCTTCAGAGCATTTTCGGGGCGTTGGGTGTAACGAGCCATCTTAACTTGATTACAATTTAATGCACAGACCCTTTAACTTGCTTTTTTCACTATGCTTAAACAGCTCTGAGGCTTGTTAAAGCAGAAAATTTATAAAAATCTTCAGCTCGCCTACGTGTGCCTCCGAAATTTATACAAAATGACCGAGTTCACGTTAGACAGAGTTGCACGCAGTGTACTCAATCGATAGATCGTCTAAATTAATCGATACATTGGGACAAAATAAGGCGAAATAAGAAACAAATGCACATGCAAATGTTCAATAAATATTAATAATTTCGAAAAATGACAAAGTTATGGAAAAAATATATTCTATGGTTTGCCCAGGAGCACGTGGATTTTCGTGTCGCAGAATTCGAGTCGATTGTTAAATTGTTTAATATACAATTTCGGCATTTGACAGAACATCGTTTGGTAACTGAAAGTCTTCTTGGTTTAAATCGCATTATATTTTTAACGCAAATATTTTACAGAAACCCTTTTGGATGGTGGAATTTCCGAATGATGAAACAGCATTGCAGTACGCCTCCCGATCGGTCGCTCTGCGGTCTATCATCGAACTATATTCCCACGCGCACACAATTCCGGAGTTCCATAAGCGATTGCGAGCTTACGTTGATTTGCGTAGAGACGAATTGATTGTGCATTTTAAAGCGAATAGTTTTAAGGTAACCGTGGAGACGTACAACAAGCACTTTACCCAGCGGGAGAAGGTTGATAAGATCGAGAGCATGGACTATTTGCCGTTCGCAGGTGCTGTCAACCTCAAGAATCCAGAAGTTGATTGGTGGTATTTGGAATTCTGGGGGATGGATCCCACGGCTGTACCAGCCACACCGGATGATATTCTTTTTGGACGTATGCTGACACAGGGTCAGCGGCATTTAATACAGCAGCTCTCACTAAAACAACGGAAATTCATTGGTAACACCAGCATGGACGCACAACTCAGCCTGCTGATGGCAAATCAGGCAATGGTGCGTGATGGTGACTTAGTTTTCGATCCATTCGTTGGCACTGGCTCTCTGTTGGTTAGTGCCGCCAAATTTGGAGGCTATGTGCTTGGTGCAGACATTGATTTTATGATGGTACATGCTCGCTGCCGACCCAGCCGCATTAGCCAAAAGGTGCGCGACAAGGACGAGAGCATTCGGGCCAATCTGAAGCAGTATGGTTGTGCGGATCGCTATATGGATGTCCTGGTCGCAGACTTTTCGAACCCACTCTGGCAGACACGCATCTCCTTCGATAGCATCATCACAGATCGTGGGTACAAGAACTGTCGTTTAATCCTTAACCAACAGTTTATATCAAATTGCTGATTTATAGCTCCATATGGCATACGCGAGGCAACCGAAAAAGTGGAGAACAAGTCTAACGCCAAGGAAAACACAAGAACAGCCGATATGGCGCATTATCCCTCAACGTCGCACTATTCTCTGCAGAACTTGTATGCGGATCTGCTGCAGTTTAGCGCAACACATTTAAAATTAGGCGGTCGTCTTGTCTGCTGGCTGCCCTTTCACCGGTAGGTAGCTGAGCACAATTCCAAGCAGAATCACTTTTCAACTGCAATTTATTACAGCGAAGATTACGATGAGATAATGCTGCCTCAACATACACAGCTGCGGCTGGTAGCGAACTCGGAACAACCGCTGGCGGGCAACACAGCGCGTCGTTTGCTCACCTACGAGAAACATTTGGAGAACAGTGCTTGGTCCCCTCAAAGCACTGGTATTGCGCCCACACAGGACTTCCGGGATCGTTACTTTAACACAAATTGTGCCCTTGAGTCGCGGCAGGAGCGCCGCATGCGAAAGGCAGCTCTGCAAGAGCAGGGTCGTCTGGCTATGGAACTTCGAGGGAAACCGCACATCGATGGGCGGACCAAGAAATGTGACCTAAATAAAGCTCGATTTGAATAAATAATTTACTTATATTTGTATGTACATATATATATTCCTAATTTTGTACTCGTGCCTCTGATTGTTCCTGCACACTGCACTTAAAAGTTTTGGAGAAGCTGTCAAGCAATACAGCAGTTGCATCAGACAGGCTGATGTGCCGCTGCAGCTGTTCGCTGAGAGAGGTAACACCCTTGCCCTCAATGCCACAGGGCACGATGTGCTCAAACCATTTCAAGTCCGTCGAGCAATTTAAACCGATGCCATGCGTTGTGACGTAACGCGAGCCATGTACACCAATGGCACAAATCTTACGATCGCCCACCCATATGCCCGTGTCCTGCGTGGTGGTCGCATTCGGTATGCCCATTTGGCGGCATGTTTCGATCACTGTTCGCTCCAGTGTGGCAACATACCAGCGGATGCTTGGCTTGAATTGGCGCAGATTTATGATGGGATAGGCAACCAATTGTCCGGGACCATGAAATGTAATGAGACCTCCACGATCTGTGCGATGGAAATCGGCGCCAAGCTTGCGTAATCGATCCTCGTCCTGTGCTGTGTAGCATTTGGTACGAATACCAATGGTATAAACGGGATCATGCTCCAAGAGCAGCAAATAGTTGCGAAAATCCCTGAAGTGTTGCACATTTTGTTTTGCAAGGTCCTGCTGCAGTCTTAACCCAGCTGTGTAATGCATGCGTCCAGCGCGCACAACCGTTACAAACGGCTGAACCGTAGTCATTTTATCATAATCTTTATATTGCAAATATACCAAGAAGTTCAATTTTGCGCCAAGGGTTGTCAGTATGTTTTCTCACATGCACAAGTTAAACATGTTGCTCATCTGTTGTCAACAGCGCGGTAAAGTGGTAACAGAACCTTAACAGAGCGCAATTGTTACTTGGCATTGCTGAAGAAGTGAAAGTAACAGTTACATTTAATAAATACCTTTCAAAATTTAAATTTTTAAAATTTATTATTAAGTATATTTTCGCTTATTAAATAAAATTAAATGTGATAATAAGTGTGTATCAGATACAAAAACTGAAAATAGTTTAAACTATTACTAGCACAATACCAGTTCGTATAACATTAGCACTAAACATTAATACCAAAAAAATTTCAAAACGTCAACAATTATAATTTATACAAATATTTTAAGAATGGATGCTGGCCACTAAAAATGTGCCAAAGCCAATTCGCAAATTCGAATCAATCGATAAGCGTATGTATATTTTATGCATCCCTGTTGGCGCAAATTGTGAGTGGCATTGGTGCCACATACACTCACACGCGCAAGCATAATATATTATTTGTGTAAAAAGTTATTGCAGAAAGAGCGAGAAGTGTGGTAAAGTATTTATTTTCGTGCATGCATCGTTTGCAATCGCCAATCGAAAGCCATTTAAACAACTTGTCAATTTGCAAAGCCAAGCAAATGATAACCACCAAACGCATGCAACTCGAATAGGAGTCAGGCGTCTGTTAGTGCGTGAAAAGGCGCTAGGCGCACGGGCCTGCGTTGCCCATTGTGTCGCTGGGGATATGACGACGCGGACGCATCAGGATGAGCGCGTCTGCTCCAGTGGCATCATCGATGGCGATGAGCCGATTCCTGCCACCTATCACAATTTACCGCCACACAGCCCAGAATTTGCCAACTTTTTGGCACATCAGCAACAGCATCACCAGCAACAGCATCAGCAGCAGCAACAACAACATCAGCAACATCATCATCAGCAACAACAACATTTGTTGCATCAGCAGCAACAGGGTCAGGCGGCAATGATGTGGCAACCACATTTGGGTGTACAATTTCCGCCGCATCATGGCCACCCACATCACCAGCCGCCGCAACCACCGCCCCCACATCTGCATCAGCCACAAATGCAACCGCAACCACAGCCAGCTCCATCTCAGCATGTTTACAATGAATTTCTATACAAAGTAGCGTATCCAAGCGCAACTGGCCAACCCGAAACGTACTCCGTTCTGCCCGTCGGTCATGGCAATTTTCTTAAGGTCTATCGCTGTCATGAGAACGCCGTAAGCGATGTTTACGCTCAGCATATCAATATGGCATCAATGAAACAGCAACAGCATTCACATCACCAGGCAGCCACCACAGCTGGGCAGGCACAGGCTGCTCCTGGGCAACTGGCAGCTGCGCCAGCACAGCAAACGCCACCGGTGCAAACACAACTTTATGAATTATTTTCCACCAATCCGCTGTTGCCAAAGCCCGAGATGAACATTGTAACGCAACAGCAACAACAGCAGCAACAACAGGCAGCTCAATTTCATCAGGTAGATGATGTCGCTGCTGGTGTCTCGTCGAGCAGCAGCGCCAATATGTTTATCAATAACCTGGTGAATAACTGGTCGCCCAATTTAACGGGTGGCAGTTATATTCAGTTTGGTGGCGAGGTGCCTGAAAATGCTAACAACTTTCAAGAAGTGACGCCCATGCCAGCAACAGCAGCACCGCCACCCCCTTCACCCATAAGGGTGCAACAGCCGCAGCAGCAGCCAGAGCAGATTGAGGTTGAATATCAAGCTAAGGTCGTTCCGCCCAAGACTGTTGATGTGCCGCCGGTTAGTCCTAGCAATAATGAAGCCACATCTAAGCCAGCGCTAACAACAGCAACAACAACTGAAACAACAGCAACAACCACTGTCATTAAAAAGGCGCCCGAGGGCAAGAAGCGCATTGTCGCCGAGGTTAAACCCATGCCCATGTCCTATTCGGATGTGCTGAGCAAGGGGAGCTCATTGCGTAGCTCAGATACAATTCTCGCCAGCAACAATTCCGCCGGTGAGGTGCGTTCCATAAGCAATCTGGAGAACGGTCACCAGCAGAGGCGCCAAGGCAAGGATGATGGCACTGTTAACGGTAGCAATCGGGAGATGCGCAACAATGTCAAACGATCGCCACTGCACGAACTCAAGGATGGACCTGGAAGCGGCCTCAATGCCACAAGCCATCGTAGTAAGAAGCGCCAGCAGTCTAATCAGAGCATCTTACAGAAATCACAGCAAATGGTAAACGAGCATAGGTTAATTTTGATCGATATAATTAAACACATCAAAAAAAAACTAGTTATTTAATATAACTAAACTTGTTACTAGATCTAGAAGTTGTTTTTTGCTTAATTTGCATGCCATTTTTTATCAAATAAAAAATTAATATATTGAGTATTATATCATCAGCAGCAGCAACAACAACAGGCACCGCCGCAGCAGCCAATGCAGGCACCGATCAAGTCAAGTAAACCGATGCCTGACAAGAAGCGTCCTGCACTACTGAAACTGAATAATAATAATACGAATAGCAATAACCTTAATGGATTCGGTGGCAAGACCAACGACAGCAAGGCAGCCACCAGCAATCCTATTGGCAACAGCGCAACTGGCAACCACAGCAGCGGCCACAATTTCGTGACGCGCAAGTCGAACCATAATGGAAATCGGAGCGGCGTCAACACCAGCGGCTCCAATGCAAGTTACCCCAATGGCAATTCGAATTCGTCAAGCGGCAGCAACAGTAGCAGCAGCAGAGATAACCACCACCATCACAATAGCAATAGTGGTGGCAGCAACAACAACAATGGCAATTCGTCGTCATCGAAGCGCTACTCTGCCTCTTCGAATGCGAACTTAAACTCCAATTCCGGATCGTACTCGTACTCCTCGAAACGTGGCAATCGTGGCAATGGCTACGGTTCGTCCAATTCGCCGGCGCACGCGGGCGCCCCGAATCGCAACTATGAGCTGGCCAAGCGTATTTTGGATACTTGGTGGATATTCACGCTCAAGCTGCTTACATGGCTCTTTTATCTGATCTATGACATTGTTGTGCTCGGCTGCAGCATGGCGTACGAGCGCCTGATCACCGCCTATGTGGCAGGTGTGGCATATGCGCGACAGCTGCACAAGGAACTGAAGCAAAACTCGGGCAAACCAAGCATCTGGTGGCGCAACTATTGGCGCCGCTTCGATGCTCGCTTCAAGAAGAACTCACGTTGGGCATTATGGCGACGCTTCCACAAGCGTAAGCCGCCCGAGGCCAGTGCAGAGACATTCAAGACCGGACGCCTGCCGCAGACAGGCGAAGAGGCCATGTATTCGCTGCTTAATTGCAAGGGGAAGGATGCCTACAGGTAAGTGCCAATTAGGCAATCATCCAATACACTAATTAAACATTTTTCGCATTCTCTTTTAGCATATTGGGAGTGCCGCCAGATAGCCCACAGGAGCAGATACGTAAACACTATAAGAAAATTGCGGTTTTGGTGCATCCGGACAAGAACAAGCAAGCGGGCGCCGAGGAGGCATTCAAGGTGTTGCAGCGTGCATTTGAGCTGATTGGTGAACCGGTAAGTTGTACACTATATTCTCACTGTAGATCTTGTTCTTATTATTTGAGTTTGATGCATGCAGGAAAATCGTCTTGCATATGACCAAAGCATTCCCGAGGCCTTGCATGCGGAGAAGGCGTGGACGGAGCTGCACGATCTACTGTCGCAACTGCAAACCAAAATGACCGAAGCGGCGAATACTATTAGGTAAGCTGCACAAACGAAGTGCCCAATTGGTCAAGTCTAACACCATCTTATCCAACACTGACAGATGCAGCACCTGTGCTCAACGTCATCCTCGCAAGCTAACCGAGCGTCCTCATTATGCAGCGCGCGAATGCGCCTCTTGTAAGATACGCCACTCGGCCAAGGATGTGAGTAGAGCACAATAATTCGCCATGAATGCATTTTCTTAATATTAACTATCTGTCTAAAGGGCGACATTTGGGCGGAAACTAGCATGCTGGGACTGCGATGGAAATATTTGGCGCTAATGGATGGCAAGGTCTATGATATAACCGAGTGGGCAAACTGCCAGAAGGGTGCGCTTTCGCATCTGGAGCCCAATTCGCATATGGTTCAATATCGCATTGTGCGCGGCGCTCAGCAGCAGCAACAACAGCAACAGCAGCAACAACAGCAGCAACAGCATCACACACATCAGCAGCAGCCACAGTCGCATGCTCATCATCCTGGTGGGCCAACCAGCGGTGTTAGGTATGTACTCTCTTTGCTGGCACTATCAACAAACTAACAAACTGTAATCCATTTTAATTACAGCGAGGCAACTTTGCACGAGTTTCTGGATAATTTGTACAGCGGCCAGCATCCAGGTGCGTCCAATGCCACGCCCTTTGCCAGCAATGCACGTCGCCGCACCCG
This sequence comes from Drosophila demipolita, assembly GCA_035042405.1. Classification (NCBI taxonomy): domain Eukaryota; kingdom Metazoa; phylum Arthropoda; class Insecta; order Diptera; family Drosophilidae; genus Drosophila; species Drosophila demipolita. The sequence continues at coordinate 1,068,327 of JAWNLI010000489.1, read as the reverse complement.
TCGCAATTGAGACAGCCGTGTGGCTTAGTTTAAGTGTTTTTAAAATCTCCCAACTTCAGTTCTAATATCCATGGCACCGTCGGCTGCTTACTGCTCTCACTGAACGACTATCACTGGCCAAGTGCAGCGCAATCGCAACTATCTTCCAGTTCAGCACTCACCCACAGATTCTCCTGCTGTTTAAGTTCTATATTAAGCCTGATTATGGCCAACACTACTCAACTGAAGAACAATGCCTACCAATTGCTGTTTATAATTATTTGAGAAATTCTTTCGTTTTACTGCTAATACATAAGTCCAAGGACAGTCATACAATTGGGCCCACCACTTAAGTAGTTTGACTTCTGTGTTCTACATTTTACTTTCTGCCTACCGCTTATGAACAGCTTAACACGCTTAGCTCGTAGCAAAACCAGCCTAAATTTAAGTTACAATAATAAACCGCAAACTTGGATTGTACGTCATTCAAGGCGTACGATGCGGCAAACATGTAAAATCTAACAACCGAATTATAAATGAATTATAAATGTTAATAAACAACCATATAGAGAGCCTAAAGAATCAATTGTTTTAACTTATTAACACCATTTTCTCTTACCTGTTTTTATATTGTGTTCAATTTAAAAAATCGTTTCAGTTGCATAAGCGTATTTTTTTTTTTAGTGTTTTATTGAAAAAATGCTCCACTCCATTTTCGCCTAATTTTCTACACATTATTTTGTTTTTCGTATTTTTTTTGTTGGTTTGTTTTGTTTTGCTTGTTTTTTATGTATAATAATAATAATAATAATAATAATAATTACAATTACATACATAGTGTTTACATACTGCTCCACCTCCACAAAAATGGCTACTACGCATACAAAATGTATTGCAATTGAATACCTATAGAACCTACAGTGTGGGACTTAAAGTCTACTTTGTTTTTTGTTTCCAACAATGTTGCTGTTTGTTGTAATCAATGTTCGCATTTTAGTTGATTTCATCTTATACATATTGTGTGGGCTTTTTTGTTTTGTTTTGTTTTGTTTTGTTTGTTGTCGTTATGCAACGTTATCAAATAGCAAAAGTTGCATACTTTATAATTTTGAAATTTGTGGCATAATTTATTTGTAATAAATTAATGAAACGTGTGGGAAGGTTTTTTTTTATGTTTTCTTTCATCTTAATATTTGTGGTCGATAATGATTGAAACGCAGCACAAATTTGTTCGTATTTGTAGTATTTGTTGCTCGACTTAAAGAGTTTTGTGACTGTTCTTCTGCTTGACAATGTTGAAATTCCTCAACAATTATTGTGACTAATATTAATATTATTACATACGGTTTATTTCTGTTTTTAGTTTTTTATACATTTACAAAACTTTTTTGACTTATGCAGAAGCAACTAATTTTTTGCCATTTATTTTATTTATTTGTATATATATATATAGATGTATGTTTGTATATATATAAGTATGTATAAATTAAATTCTATGCTTAAATACATAGAATAATTCCATGCGCACAAGCAATTTAATTAAATAAGCATTAGGCTCAATTAATAAATTGCTTATGCTTGCTTTTTTTCCAGGTTTTTTTTTTGTTGTTTTGTTTTTTGTATTTGTGTGTTTGTTTTTTTTTTCTATACAAAGCTTTGTACAACTAAAATAGTTAAAAGAGAAAAAAGCAACAAAAATGTATTTTTTTATATGTATATTATATATATATATATATATGGATGCTTCATAAATACACATACATATATACCAATACACATACATTTCAAAATCTGTATGCCAGCAGAATTGCTTTTCAATCGTTTGTGTTAAACAAACGTTATTATTAAAAATTAATAATAATAATAATTAGTACCAAAAACAATATTGTATTTCCCATAATATTGTTCATTGCCATTTCCACTGAAAATTATTGCAGTTTGCATACAATTTTCAAAAACATGTATGTATATATATGTTTTTTTTTGCTGATGTATATGAATGCTGTGTGTTGTATCTGGGTGTGTGTGTGTTTGGGTGTGTGTAACTGTAGGTGTGCTTATGACTCTTGGAGCATCAGAGTGCTGCTCCTGGCGCTGACTGCTGTGCTACCCGCTTCCCATCCTAAGCTCTATGTTGGCGCCGACCCGCATTGCCCCGATATTATTTTTGTGTCTTTCGTTGTGTCAACTCCTGGTCAACATCATCCAGCAGCTTGGTGGCATAACCGTTGCCGTTGCCATAGCCATTGGCCAGCAGGACACCGTTCGTTTTGTGCGCACTGCCATTGCCAATTGTTGTCGCATTACCATTGGCAATTTGCTGCTGTTTGTTGTAGCCATTCTTCAGGCCATTCGCGTGGCCATTGCTGAGTGTGGCATTGCCATTGGCCTTGGGCGTCGTGACGGCAGCAGTCGGCTGTGGCATGAACAGATCGTCGTGAGCATTGATGCTCTTGCAATAGCCATTGGGCTTGGCGTGTCCGTTGGCCAGCAGCGCATTCTTCTTCTGCAATGTTGAATAAGAAAATAATAATAGTTACAGTTGCCAGCGGTGCGTCTGCGTGTGTGTGCGCGTGTGTGTGTGTGTCCCACAAAAAAAAACAAACATAACAGTAGATTATGTAACAAGCTAAGGCGATTTGACAGCGTTTGTTTATTATTTTTATTTTTATTTATTTATTTTTTGTCTTTTTTTCGCTTTTTCATTCAACTTTCACTTGTGCGCCGCTCAATGGATGCTGTGGGTCGGCGGCGACGTCGACGTCGACGTCAACGTCAACGTTAACGTCAACGTCTACGTCTACGTCGCTGCCGGAATGAACGATCTTTAAACGACGTCATTTTGACGTGATTGTGTCGTCGCTTTGGACTGGCCAAAAGTCTTTTGTGTGTGCGACAAGCGGAACTCGACAACCCAATTCACCACGACTAAAAGCCGCATATTTGATGAAATTTTTGTTAATGAATTTGGATTACACACACACACACACACTCAACGGTCTGGTTGTAAGGTGCAGACATTGTCGTAACCATAGACCCAAATTTCGGGTGGATGATATAATAGTTGTCTTTTTGGTCGTTTTCATTAACCCTATCCGGAATCTGGAATGCGAACAACCAAATGCTAAACACATTTTTATGATTGTCGTTTTGTGGCTACAAATGGCTTTTAAGCCAACGTGGGAAGCCATGGACTAGGCTCTTCTATAATCTGTGACGTGAGAAGCTGTTACATCTCAAAAGTGTGTTTCATTTCCGGGCTGGGGTTTTGGGCGTAATAGGCTGGGCGAAAGTGAGGCAGGTACTTACCATGAGACGGTTTCTGTATGCTGCCTTGTAGAACTCGTTGAACAGGAAGAAGAACATCACGGCGTGCATGCCGATCCACCAGACGAAGGCCTTCGGGTAATTGCAGTCGATGAAGAGCAATTGGAAGGCGTGCACCATAATTAGAATGAACTGGACCTGCGACGAGCCATAAAACAAATTGATTAATATTTATGCCTTAATTCATGTATTTTAAGTTAAAACTCTTTTTCCTCTCATTCTTTAATAATATGTTCAATTTTCAGACAAACTCTGGAAATCGCTGGGAATGTTTAACTATGTTAAAATGATCTATTACCAAACTACAAACATTCTATTTTACAATTTACTATATTTTGTATGTTATTATTTTCATATTAAAATTTGTTTCCTCAATTATATAGCTTTAATTTGAACATTCAATTTTAATTTATTATTCATTACTCACTTTAAAGTGTGTATAATTCTATATGTAACTTTTAAAATTAATTAAAATTATGTTATCCCGCTAAGTCATTCCTTTTTTTGTTTCATATCTTTATTAATTGATACTAGTTAATTTTTTGGTTAGATTGGCCTTCCCCAATGCCATTTGTTCGACCATATTTGCAAATAATTAATGCTTTTTTTTCTGTATTCTGTTTTATTTCATTTCTGTAATTTTTTGTTGATATTAAAAAATATATATAAGTTGTATATATATAATAATTGGACATAAAATAATTAAATGAACAATTTATAAAGTTGTCTATTGCCAACAGATCTACATGATTTTAAAAGGGGCCGCTGACCCCTAAATTTAAACTTTAATTACACGCAAACTAATTTGAAAGCCAATTTAAATGTTTTACACTTGTAAATAGAAATATATTAAATTGCATATGATATCATAGCTTACCATTTGCAGTGTTGTCAGGTACTTCTTCCACCAAAGATACTTCTGGTACTGTGGTCCCATGGCCGAGAACATGTAGTACGTATACATCACAATGTGCACGAATGTATTGAGTAGGCCAAAGAAAGTGCTGTGGCCACCTAATTAGTGCACAAAAACAAAATTAATTAGTTATTGCTGATGATATTAATTACAAATTTAATACAAAAGGATTTTATTGCTTAAATTTCTAGCCTTATATAGATCAAAGTTTTTAGACTCAATGCTAACCCCCTAAAAGGGATTTATCATATTCATCTTATTTATTCGTATAATTTATTTTGCTTTAACGGTCATCTCTTTTGATGTTTATTAAGTTACGGTTTTTCAAAAACTAAAATATGTTAATTTTTTTGCCCATGTAGGCTAATTTCTTAATATAGCATTTTTTAAACTAGCTGTGGTAAACCTGTTGCTATATTTTTGGGACTTAAAAGGAAAATCAAAGATACTTGCCAAAAATTTTGAACATAAATAAAATACTAAATGTATAAATTAGGCATGTGTCTAATTTGGTTAACGCACCTGGAGTGAATTTAACACCGAACCACACCGACATGGGCATGCAGCCATGATGAATCACATGAAGCGTTGTTACCTGGCTCGTCTTCTTGCGCAGCACAAAGAAAATCTGCAAGATCGAAGAACACATTCAGCATTAGCGTTGTCAACCAGTCTGGGTTTGATCCCCCCATTTGCCACTTACCGTATCCATGAACTCTGTGAACTTTGAGAAGTAATACCACCAGCAGGCATGAACCATCTGTGATTGGGCAGCGAGCAGGAGAAGAAGAGATTGAATTATTGATTAGCTGGGAAATTTATTGTGAATATTTAGTTCGTGCATTCAATTCATTCATTACATTTGAATGCCCTACGCTCAGCAGTAGGGCATCCATTGGAATCGATGTAACCGATTCACTCAATTGTTCACTCAACTTAAAAGAGTCAACTACTAAATCATAATCAAATTATATTCAATTCAAATATTCATGCACACGCTTCAGGCTAAGGGGTATTCGATTCAAATCAAGACTAAAAGTAATTATATTAATCATTTAAAATGTATGTAAAAAAGAGTGGAAAATATGGGGAAAAACATTCAATTAATTGATTCAACAAATCAAAACCCTGACCATTTAAAAGAGAGTTTTAAGAATTTTATTATGTTTTGGTTGGATTGTAAAGAATTTGTAAACAGTTCGCCAAGTGTAGAGGGGGTGTTCGGGGCATTTGTAGGGCATTTGTTTTATTGAATTGGGGGTCCAAATTATTGCTATATATGGTCTGTAAGGGAGATAATGACTTGTCTTACTCGTTTAGTCACATTTTCTATTATTATATGGTATTTAATTGTGGCTTAAGTTTAACCTCGTGTGAAACCCATAACTGTTAATAAGTGTATGCCATAAATATGTTTTTATATTACTATTATTATTATTATTATTATTACTATTATTATTATGGACAACTCGTTTCCGTTGATATGTAAGTAATAAGGGGTTTATATATTTATCGTTTAATCAGAATCCAGTACCAATATGCACAAACACAGGCATACACACCCAATAAAACTCACACACATGCACAATCATAAATTAAAGGTGTAAATGTGAATAAATTCGTTATCAAAAAATATACAGCTTATCGTTATCACAAGTGCTAATCAATGGCGTTATTTAACGGCACATTGTGAGTTTAACACATACCCTTAACGTTCTAGGATTATTACTATAGTCGACTGGCTGACATCGGAAGCTATAATGTCCTGTTAGCCAACCGGACTGTCCTATCTGCAAATGTAGAGTGTGTAAAAATGTTTTTGTTTTTTATCGATCTCTGATTTGTTATTGTTTTTTGTTTGTTTTGTTTTTGTTGCGAATTGTTTTAATGATTTGTGAGGGCGTTTTTTTGGTGTTTTTTTTTTTATGTATTGGCTGGCATCGTTTTGCGTCGGCGTTCATTTTTTCGGCTGCTTCCAGTTTGTGGGCTGTAAAGAATAGTACATAGTACAAACACACATACGCACACACACACACACATACACAGTGCTATTTACACACACGCACACAATTTGGCGGGGTTAGTAGACAGCGTTTTAAATTGTGTTAACTAAAAAGCATCAATATTTGTGTAAATCAATAATTTTGCATAAATTAATCACCAGCTCTCGCTAACATTTATATACAAATCAAGTTATGTATATATGCATATATATATATATATTTATTTATATTTTAGGGCACTTAATTGTAGTATTTTTAATAAAGAATAAACCCAGCTACACATTTGCTCGACTCGTGTAGTTTTTATTTTTTATTTTTTTAAGCTACCTTAATATGAAACCAAAATAAACAGAAAAAAAATTTATTTATATATTGAAAATCCATGAGAAGCAATGCTGGTTAATTTATAAATATTTATATGTTTGTGCTAAAAGCGATTGCATAAATAATTATAATAAAATAAAAAAAGAGATGTTCATGTTTGTCATTTGTCAAAAAATAAACTGTTTGCTTTGAGAAATTGCTAATAGGGCTTTCTTTTTTTTTTTCTTCTTTAGAAATGGGGTCAAAACTAACTACTTTCACTTTCAATGGCTAAGGGCGAAGAATACAGAGAGATAGATTGGTATCTCTATAGATACCGCTACAGTCTCTACAGTCTATGCTAAGAGAGATCCCATCAGACAGATTTGTAATTTTACTTATCATTTATATTGGAGACACTTACTCTCCTAGACGTGGCACTATCGGTATAGTCCACGGGCTGACAGCGGAAGCTGTACGCACCCCACCAGCCGCCCATTAAACACTAAAAACAAAATCAGATTAATTTTAAAGGAAATTATATAGATATTTAGACATAGCCACAGAGAGACAGGGAGAGGAAGAGAGTGAGAAAAAATAAAATAAAAGAGAGAACATATAAAAAAAAAACATAAAAAACAGTGCACATTAAAAGCATCGCATTTGCTTGTTGTTCGCAGCAGTTGTTATTGTTGTTGTTGTTGTTTTCTTGCAACGCTTTCCAGGTCAGTTGCAAGCAGCCAAAACGACGACGCCAGCGTTGAGTTTTTGTTGATGTTGTTGTTGTTGTTGTTGTGGTGGTGGTGGTTGATAATGGGTTTTTGGTTGTGGTTGTGGTTGTTGTTGTTGTTCTTGTGGTGTGATAAATTTTTGATTGCGTATTACATACCTCATAGAAAAGCCACGCGCTAAATACAACCTGTAACGCATTATAGCTGACCAGCATTTGTTGTAGATGAAGCGGTTTTCGATTCTCCATTAATCGGGGCCCAAGCACCTTCAAAAAAACAAACAACAACAATTCATAAGTTATAAGAAAGTAATTGAGGATAGAAAATATCACTAGATTTAAAAATTTAAAACAAACTAAATTAAAAAAAACCTTATACATTTAGAGAAGTTTTTAATATCCCGCGATTAATAATTTTTCGTACACTGATATTAATTTAATTTAAAATTAATTTCATTATTCACTAGAAAATAATATTCTATAACGCAAATCAATTTAAGCTTTTGAAAAATAAATTTGGTAAGTAAAACGTAAAAAAGTAAAAAGTAAGTAAAAAAAATATCTACGTGTATGGTTCCTAACATTTAGAGGGATATTTCAACAAGTTCTTGGTGTTATTACCACTAATCTTATCCCATTTAACTAACTATATATTTTATGCAAACCTCTTTTTTTTAACGAGCTACAATTAATATCTATCATCTCTGAAATCGATTTTTTTCTTTAACATATATATGTTTTCAATAATTTTCTGTGTCATTGAACCATTTTTTAAAATTCCCTAGCAACAAATATATTTTATAATATGCTAATATGTGGTTTTTAATGAAATACAATCAATTTTGGTGACATGGAAATTTAAAAATGTTCACGCCTTATTTATCCTATTATAGGCGTATTTCTATTAAAAAAGTTAAAATGTTAAATAACAGTTGCATAATGCTATCAAAAATTGTTTATGGTTGACGCACTTTGTTGGTTTTGTCTTATCAACATTTTGATTAGGTTAGACTTTCATAAAAAAAAGTGCCTCATATTAGAAATTTATACAGTTTTGTGGACATTTATCGTGCGTAGCTGAATCATAAATTAAGATTGCACAACCGAAACTAAGTTCAAATGGAAACCCATATCAGTGGGATACGCCTACAAAATGTGTGTGCCGCATAGGAGCAATACTTGAGATTACGGCGGTGCGTGGATGATGTGACTAAAATCTATGCGTCAACCAGGTGGTTAACCAGAACCACAGACGGCCAGTAAATATGTTAACATACCTTAACCAGGTAGACGTATGTGAGGCACACGGCCAGTGTGGGGAAGGGTGATGACATCATGGGCCAGTCCTTTGTCCTTGAATCTGTGCAATAATTACAAAATAAGCAAATAAGTTAAAAATTATGTAAAACTTTGTGAAAAGCAGTCAATGCCAATGTTGCCTTTGTTGTGTTGTTGCCCACTAAATATTTACTAAGCACGCGTACAACATCAGTTACATGTGTGTGGTGTGCGTAGTGTGTGTGCGTACGAGTGTTTATCTAATAGATAGCAATGAAAACAAAGCGCTGGCATTGCTCTTATCAACTGTGTTCATCATTAGGAATACGACTTTTGGCATTGGCCATGCAACCAACTAGGTAATTAACTAACCAATGATTATTAAATTAAATGATGATGATAATGATGGTGTTAATGTGTCTTAGACGTGTAAATCATTCTGCTAACTGCTCTGTGCCAAGCCAACTGTAACTAAATATTTGGTCTAAAACGTTAGCTAAAATTTTGTCTTGCTTCATTTGACATTCGGTTTGGCGATAATTGTCATCAAAATGCGTTCATTTTGAGGCATATTTTAACTCATGAATAACTTAGGCAACCAATTCGATTAATCACGAGAATTCAGATTGCTCAAGCATGCAAAAACAAAACATTAAAATTAAAAAAAAAATAAGAAAAAAAAAATCAATTTTAATAATTATATATATATATTCGTTATCGAAAAATTCGATAAGGTTAAAAATGGCAAGCCACCATAAAAAGATTATAAAAGCGAAATATTGATGAGCGCTGTGGCATTTCGATTAATAGATTAACAAACAACAAATAAATAAAAAATTATATACGAAATGTGTGCAAGTGAAACGCATATTAATTTAGATTTTAAAACATGATTGAGCAGTAGCAGTGTCAAGTAAATTTGTTGCTGAAATATAAATGATTTGCGAGACTCTCGAAGACTTTGTCCCGTTTTTTTATTTTTATTAGCTAATCAAAATTAATGAGTGACGAATGCTCACCTGAAGTGCCTAACCTGAAGTGCTCTTAACAATTTAAATCAATTCTTAAGTTTTTTATTGTTATTGACTTGTTTGAGAGCGTTGTATTATTTCAATGTCATAAAGGCGAATTCAATGCTAAGTAAAATCATTTATTTATTCAAATTCTTGAAAAAAGTAGGCCAAGTCTAGAAGGCAATTAGAAAAAATGAATATCATTTCGCTATGTTCTATGATATAATCGTTCTTCTTTTAACTTAAATTACATGTGCGCCCTTTAAATTATCATAAAACAAACAAACTCAAAATTCTCTTACACAAATTACAATATACTAACACGCAACTATCAGCTTTATACACTCAGAAAAATTCAGGTTGAATTTAAAAATGAGCGCCAAAAATACAAAATTGAGGATGATTTAATATTATTTTTATGCAGTCGTAAAAAACACAAAAAAAAAATAAATATATATCTAATATATATAATAATATAATATAATTATAATATATATATATATATCTAATATAATCCAATAGAAAAAATGAAAAAACACCTAAAAATTAAAAACTACGACATTTTTTAAACTGCAGTGCGATTTTTTTTTGTGTCATGTTGAAACATAATTTTAGCGCATTTTGCGTGATCCACGCTTCAAACTGATAAACATTTGTCAAATGGGGCTGTTGGCCGGCGTGTTGACCTAATGTTCTAAAGAAATACAATACAATTCTTTAATGTTCTAAAAAAAATACAATATTCTTTAAATTGCTCGGCTAGAGATTTAGTAGCATTTTCAGCTCAAGCCTGCTTTTAACCTGGTCAGAGAGAGAGAGAGCTGCTAACAGCTGTTGAGCTGTTAAGATCAGTTTCTATCTCACTCTCTGGCTCTCTCTGTTCCTCTGTCTGTACATTGGTCAATTAGTAAGCTGGTGTCAAAAATTACTCAATAATTTGTTAAACCTTTGATGTTTTGCAGAGAAATGTGAGTAAAAAGAGCAATAACCACAAAAGTAACAACTAAAACATCAAGGTTACATAAATTAGCAGCTACAACACACACACACACACACACATATCGAAACACACATAATGTGTGCATGTGTAAGAATTAGCCCCCACCACACCCCTTAACTATAACCGACTTACCACTATGTGAGTCCATATATCTGTTTATGCTCTCGAAGCATCTCATAATTAAGGCCATTTTGTTGCTGTGTGTAGTGTGTGGTGTGCTTCTTGTTGTTCTTGTTGTTTGTTGGTTTGTTTATTTGTTTATTTGTTTGTTACTTTTTGCTTATTGGTGGTTCGTTTCTTCAGAGTTTAATTCATCTAGCGTTGTGCAAAAGTTGGCGAGCTGCAATTGAAAAATCAATGAGAGACAAAATTAAAATGATGTAATTTTATTTATTTTAATAAATTTACGTAATGAGAAAGTGGCGGAGAGAGAGAGAAAATTAATAAATTGCATGCAATTTATTTTTAAATTTATGTAATGAGAAAACCAAAGAGGCAGAGAAAAACAAAAAAAATAATTTGGGCATTTTTTTTTTGGTTTTTAAATAAACTAAAATACAAAATGGGTGCACTTAAAAATAATCAAATTTATGTATGCTTGCACGTGACTCTCAAAACATTTATTTATAAATTTGTTTATGTGCGCAGACAATTAAAAGAAATCAAATAAATCAACACTGAGAATTATCGGTTGTGATTCCCCACTCAAATAAACCGCATATGTTAAGATGTTGAAATTTATTTTATATATCGACATTTATTATATATATAGCACATATATGCTGCAAAGTGGTTTGACAGCAATAAAATGAGGTTAATAAACTAAAGTCCAAAAAGTTGCGAGTCAGCATTGGTGCGGCATATTAACAAATTGTTGTTTTTAATTTGATGTTCCCGTTTTTTTCTTCTTTTTTTGGTTCCCTCAATAAACGCAGACTTTGAGCGGCAACACAAGATACCATATCGGGTCAATCAAGTCAGTAACGTGCGAGATAAGCTGACTGAATCGATAGATTTTTTTTTTTTGGTTTTGAAAGTAATGCAACATGCGGCGTATGAGTATTATGTGTTTATTCTGCATGTAGCAAGTAAATAATATGGGATTTGTGTGCAAAAGAGCAATCAAAGTTCAAGGACAGACAAACAGTCAGGCTGCAAAAAAAAACACATATAAAAAGACACACACAAACATACACACACACAGACATGTGCTTATTTATGTGTGTTTGCCACTTAGAAGTCAGCTAAGCAAACAAATTTTGGCAAACTAAAAGTGCAACAGCCGCATCTGCTGACAGCGCTCTACATCAAACCTCCGATGCTGCCCCTTACCCGCTGCTTCCTGGCTTTTGAAGACACACTTTGCATAACAATTTAAAAATGTAGCCCAAACTGAACGATGAAGCAGAGGCAGTTGCTTCTCTTCAACTACCTACCTCACTCCATCTCTCCCTCTATCTCTCTCTCTCTTTCTCTGTATTTAGCCATGTTAGCTGAATTGACGGCACTCTATATATATAAGTATCTAGACTCTTATGAATAAAAATTGTTGACGTCATACTTGGCCGTACAAAGACAGGTATTACTCATACGCCGCGTGCTTCTGTTCATATTAAAAGGAGTCTTATTGCTAAACTCTTTGCTGCATCGTGTGGCAGTTTAAGGGTGTATAAGAATTAAAATAATTATTCATATATTTTATTTATTTATTTGAAACTACCTAAAAACAGACCTGGGGTTCAGTTAGCTTAATAACTTAGTACAAAAAAAATAAAAACGTTAAAGAGAAAGCTAAAAAATGAATGACACAAAATTAAGAACATATATGCAAATCGTATTCGTTCGAACGGTTTTGCATTTGCTGTCTTAATATTTCTTAATGTTGTGAAATTTATTAATTGCTTAACATAAGTTGCCAGAAACTAATTTCATGCTAATCGCTTCTGTTTCATTTAATGGTTTCGAATGACACAGCGGGAATTTCTTGACGTTTTACATGATATTTGATAATTACACAGCACATTCTTGAATTAATAGCTTAAATGAAATCATCGAAATATGATTGAAATTTTTTCCTAACGTTACGCAAATAGTTTCTAACGATTACTCGGCTTATATTTATACATTTAAGTAATTGATAAAATTTTGTTTTGGCAAACTTTAATTTAAATGCACCAATTTGCATAGAATGCATTTTATAGATTAAAGTTTCTTTTTACTTGCCAAAGGACAGACTGAAAAGGAACCCTAGTTAAATAACGGTTTAGAAGAAACAAAATTGGAAAGAAACACAACCAGATATGTGGAACAACTAACGGAACTAAGGCATTGCAGTCTTAATTGAAACAAATTCAAAGTCAGAGGACAAAGAGAGATAAGAGAAACACAAAAGCACAACATAAACAAACAAAGTGGATTGCTGGTGGGCAAATAACGGAAAACACTGTCAACTAGGCATAATAACAAAACACCCAGATATATATATATACATACATAAGTATATGGGGTGGGGGTGGTTATGTCTTTGATTTGAAAGCGCAACGAATGATACCCAAAAAAAAAAATAAGAAGCAAAATCAAAAACAAAAACACAAACAAAGGCAAAATAGGAAACAAGCGCACCAATGCAGCTCATGTTCAGAGGCAACGAAATGCTATGCCAGCGATGGCTTTAAGCCGTGCCAAATATTGCTATTTCATTGACCTGATTTCACAGCGCTGCTGTTGTTGCTTTTGCTGCTGTTTCTGTGAGCTCCATGTAAGCTAACAACAACAGCGTAAAAGCCAAGGCATGAAGCAACAATGCTCATGTGAGCATGTAAAGCGACACCGCAAAAACAAAAAAAAACCAAAAACAAAATAGCCAAAGCAAACCAAACAGACAACCCCTGGCGACAAAAGCCAAACCCAAACACAAGCCTCAACCCGATGCCGACGATGATGATTCCAAGCCCGAACCCCAACCCAAATCCGAACCCAAAACTCGAACAAATTTTACTTCCAGGGCCCCGAATTCAGACTGTAAAACGCCGCTATGCCGGCGCCACGTTGTCACACCGATACACACACAGAGGCACACATACAATCACGTGATGACGACACCCTTCCTTGCCGCAGCGTATCCTAGACCCCTCTGACCCAGCAACTTCGTTAAGGTTTCTCTTTTGGTTCTTTTGCGCTGCTCTTGCGCAGAGTCGCACCACAAATATGAATGAAAACGGGCACAATGAGAGCGTGCACTGAGACTGACTGCCTGCTCGTCTGTCTGTTGGCTCGTGTGACTCACACAGTTCAACACCCAGCACCCACCCTACACCCACCCCCTTCCCCCTTCCCAGCAGTGGTAACAAAAACCAAAAGCGCATGAAGAAAACGCGTTTAATGTGCACACAGCACGCCATGAATGACGCCTAAAAGACGCGTAACTTGTTGTAATTGTAACTGTTGTTTCTCAGCTAGTGTGTGTGTGTGTGCGTGTGTGTGTAATTGTGAGGAGCCTTGCCTTAATGCTCGCCTAGCAAAAGGTGTCACGTGCATTCATTATTCAGGCAAAGGAACAGAGGGAGGTTGCAGGTGGGGGTTGGGTGGTGTTTTGACTTAAGCCGCTCGCCTTTTTTAATTTGCTATTGATTTTTTACATGGACAACAACTTAGTTGCCAAGTGTTGACAGCGATGGCTTGATGGGGTCAGGTCAATGAATGAGCCAAGTCAAAGGTTATTTTGGCCTACTCTCGCAATTATCTACAGTGTTTTCATATATATATATTGTCTTTGTAATTACAGCGTTGATTTGATTTGATTCGATGCAGGCAGCCTTGAGTGTGGCACGTGCATCCATGAGATATATATGAATATATTATTAGCTTAAGTTTAATTGTCTTGAGCGTAAAGGGCATTTTTAAGTGACAAATTTCGCTTAAAGTGCTATAAAAATGTATATAAGACGCTGACTTAAGGTTAATGCAAGTTAATTTCAGTTGATTCATTTGCACTTAAGTCAACGTTAATTTATTAGAAACGTTAATTTATAATTAAACAACACAAGAATGGAATGCCTTTCACAACAGAGTAACCGAAAACTGGTTACAGTTGAATTAAAATTCAAAATTTGTTGATCGAAACTAGCGAGTTTTTGGCTTAGAGAAGAGCACTCAACAGACAAATACCCTGTAGACAGGATAAAATACAAAACTCTCAACTTTCATAACGAAAGTACAACTTTTTCCAAAACTTTGATTTTTTCTTTTTTCAAAAAAAAAGGGGTCAAAATTAAAATTTTGCTGCTTTGATCATCTGCTTTCTGCCAAGCATATTGATTTTTACATAAATTTGCACAAATTTACTTGACCACTTTTGTAGGTTACAGAGCCAAAAAAAAGACTCATTAATTAAATATTGTAAATGCGTGTCTCAAGCCGATCGACAGCTATAGCGGTTCATTAACAACATTGTGTATACGACCCGTTATTTTTTTTAATTTTATTTATTTATTTTTCGAAATAAATAATGTGAAACTGTGTCAAATTAACGATGATTATTGCATCAAAATGTCGTGAATATATTTTATAATTTGCATACGAATAAACCCATTTAAATTTCGAATCGCTTTTCGACTGTTTTTGAAACATGAACAGATAAGTGTTGAAAGAAAATTATCATTTAATTAAAAAACGTGCACAATTATTATTGGCATTTATCACTTGACAATGATGCAATCCACGCAATGAAATATTCACAAATAAACAATTAAAACTTCATCGCTAGCAAAAGAAGGCCGTTAATATGCCCACGCTATTATTTATGCAAAAAAAAAAAATTAAAAATACAAATATAAATATTTACAATTCCATTTTTAAAGCCAACACTTAGTCATTTTATAAGTAATTCGTTTAAAAATGAATCAAGTATTATTTTGGCGGCATATATGGAAACTCCATCAGTTCAAACATGTCAATATCTTAATTTCTCATGTTATTTATTCTCAACTCTCCTCTTGTTTATTGTTAATATTAAAATATTATAGTTGCCAAATTGTAGGTGTTTTTTTTTTTTTCAAAGCAACGACTTACCTTGTTTTTGCTATAAGCTGCGTGCGTTGCAGTTTTGTGTGTTGTCTTTGCTCGATTTTAAAAATGTTTTGGGTTTAATAACTATTTTATCTATGCAAGCATGTTTTGACCAGTGGAACAACGTGAACAACAAATTGCCAGTGGCTGTGGAATTTGGAAGTGAAACCAGTTAAATCTTTAGTTAATATTCGTTGAATTGACTTTAATTATAAGTGTGTGTGTGTGTTTCGTTGAATTAAGGATATTCGTAAATATTGCTGGTGTTGTTCACTGCAACCGCTACTGTTATTTATTATATATTTGTTATCAATTATACAAATTGTTGCGAAGACATCGATGAAAGCTTGACAAATTCACCGTTTATTTGTTGCTTACTCTTTGCTCTCGGCGTCTTTGCTTATCACACTTTTGTAACCGCATTTATATATACACATGTGGGCATAAATATATATTTATATTTCGAATTGTGCGTGTGTGTGCGTGCTTGTGTTTATTGTCAGGCTAGCCAAATTGGCAGCCGAATGCGCGAGTCCTTTTCGAACACTATTCGAAGCACTAGCTTGCAGCTCAATTCGGAAACTGAACGAAACTTGAGTAGAAGAGCGTAGACGCAGGCTACGCGACACAAGACACTAGGCAGAACAGCGGGTTGGCGTGGCGGAGGCGAGGCGACCGAAAAAAATGAACCGAGAGAGAGACAAAACCGCAGTCAGCGACTAGCAAAGCACGACTAACTGGCTACCGCAACGGCTGACTAACTAAGCCCGGTCACGATGCCGTTCGAGCCGCTGTCGTCGACAGCGGCAGCAACGTCGACGCTGGCAGCAGTAGAGCTCGCAAAATTGAGCGAACAGAGCTGAGCTTGCGGCGCTGCTGAAGTAAACGTCGTTGTCGACGTCGCCGTCGCCGTTGATTACGAATTAATAAACTTTGATAATTTCAAAGCAATGTGCCGTGATATATTTGTGTGGGTAAAGTATTTTTTTTGTGGCCTGACTTTTGGGATAATGTTTGAAATTTATTTAGATCATTAAAACAAGATCCATTGAAATGTAAATTCCACTGTATTGTCGCGCCCAAAAGCCAACAACACACATGCACACACACACACACGAAGCTAACAACAGGTGAATATGCTGGCAGAGACGCTTGCAGCGCTGTCGCAAGCTTAAGCGCTGTTTTGGCTTTGGCTTCGATGTTGCAAGGGCCCCCCAACAGCCGAAATAACACAAACAGCAGCAGCAACAACAACAACAACAACACTCGCTTGCGTTTTCACTGACTGAGGCGTTAAGATTGACTTCGATTTCGATTTCGGCAACTCAGCAAGACGCGACTCAACACGACGCTGGCGCTGAAACGGTACGCAACGCGATGCATAATAAAAGCAAAGCTGCGCACTTGTCGATCAATTAATTATTACGGCATTTCACACACACACACACGCACGCATTGCTCTTCGGGTTTTTTTTTATAGGTTTCGACTTTTTGTTTTCCTTTCGCCCAACACACAAAAAAGCAAAAAAAAAACAAATTTCACGTTTTTGGGACTTTTGCATTACAATCGATTTCATGGTCAAAACAATGATGTATGTCGCAAAAAAATAACAACAACAAAAACAACATCGACCACAATGAAAGCGACAATATAAACTGGTTAACTTGACGAAATGGAAATTAAGACGCGCAGCGCCCTTTGTCGCAATCATCTAATGTGTTGCCGCTTATCTATTATGCATATGGTATAAATATATATGTATGCGTACAGGTATATTTATATTTAGCCAGTGTGTGTGTGTGTGTGTTATTAATTGGGTCACCATCGCAGAATGCAATTTTGTAATAATGAGCAAACACACAAACATGTATATAAATATGTATGTCTACTATTTTTTCTTTTCAAAGCCCCCGCGAATATATTTGAATTTAAACAGACATATATATATATATATACATATATATATATATATATATATATAAATATGAAATATATATATATGCATATATATTCATATATATGCTATATAGAAATGGGCTTAGTGCCGGTATGCATTTCAATTAACTTAAGGCTGGGCGTTGCTGGAGGTTGGTTTGATTGGGTTTGATGGGTGATTCGGGCGAGTGTTCATCACACATTTCCGCTAGAAAGATGAAAATAAACGGTGCAATGGCAACCAGCGTCAAGATGAATTTCATTGTGACTTGTTGAAGAGGATACAACAACAACAATTACGACAACGACGACGACGACGACGACGACGATGACTTTGGTCTTCGTTTGGACTGTAGATTCGGATTCGGATTCAGATTCGGATCATTGGTCGTCGTCGTCGCTGCGCATTTGTTGTGCTCTTATAGACCCGCTCTTTGAGAGCACCCACACACACACACACACATGCAGAAAGTTTGCTCTTTAGGTGTCTGTTTTTCTTTTTCTTTTCCTTTTTTTTTTGTGTTTTTCTTTCTTTCTTTTTACTTTTTTTAGGCAAGTGATTGTCTTGGAATTATGTCATATCTTCCAATGCCAAACACACACAAACACACACATACACACATATACATTTGTACAAATAGGCCCGACAAACGTGCACTGTCTGCGGTCGTGGCTGCTTTTGCTGTTGCTGCTGTTGTTGTTGTTGTTGTTGTGGTTGCAGTAATGTTGGTGTTATCGTTGTTGATTAATTAGCTGCCCAAAAAGGCTGGACAAACTGATTATTTTCAGGTGACAATGGGTAGATAACTGGTTGATAACTGGCCACAAAGCCGCAAAGTTCCATTGTTGAGAAATTCCCCGTAAATGTGTTGTAAACAGCGATTGGGCTCAATTAACGTTGCACGAGTGAGTGATAGACGGGTGGAATGGGTTGTGTGTGTGTGAGGGTCGAAAGGTGATCAGAGACAAGCTAATTGAGTGCATGATGCTCATGAGGCAGTCCAATCAGTCAGTCAATCTGTCAAGTGGGGGCGTCTAGCTGGGTTACGTAGATGTACAGATGCATTTAGTAACATATTAGTGCAACAGCAGCTAAAGAAGATTTGCGGCGTTAATTCGTTGTATTGTATTTATGTGTATATCGAGAGCAGTTACAAAACGTTGCACACAGATTAGATATGTATTTTATTATTTTTGCTCTTTTTTCTATTTTGTTGTAGGCGGAAACTGACACTTGAACACTTTAGCTTTTAACTAACTGACTACAGTTTGTGTGGGTTACGTGTATCTGTGAGATACACGCTTCTTGTGAATTGCATTACGCGGCCCGAGGATGAGAACAAATCGAGAACACAACGCTTAGACGTCTCACAAGTTATTAAAACTGTACGTTATATTTTTATTATTATTTTTTTTTTGTCGTCACGTGAGATTTTTCATAATTTTGTTATTTACTTGTTGTCGAATGTGTTGCAGCAGTTGTGGACAGGCAGCCTAGGAATTATTTGATGTGTGTAAGAGAATGTGAATTGTATGCGAATTTGTGTAAAATGTATTTTTTTCTTTTTTTTTTAATTTTGGTCTGGCCTGACCCAAAAGCGAACCAGACGAGACACAACCCAAAGCAAAATGCAAACTGAGGCGCACGAATTGGGCGAAGAGCAAGCGAACCCCCAAAGAAATAAGTAAATGCGGTGCGCCACATAGCGAGAGAGAGAGAGAGAGAGAGAGTATAACAAAAAGAGAGTGTGTGTGTATGCAGAGGGAGAGAGTGCTGAGAGCCAGGTGCTGTGTATCTGTGTCTTGTAACTGGCAAACGGAAAAGAAGAAGAACATACGGCATTTGACAACTAGATGAACAAGAAGCAGAAGAATAGCGGTAGAGACAACATTTGCCTTTAGTACACGTTGCGTCACGCGCCAACACAGAAGCATACACAAACACTATACACACACAAATACATCAAACATACACAAATAAAAGCGCCCTCTCCGTATCTGGTAGATACATTCAGGCAGCCAGGCAGTCAGGCAGCCAGGCAGCCAGGCAGGCAGGCGTCAGGCAGCACGACAGGCACATTAACGGCTGTGGATGTGGCGCAAAAAGGCCGGCTGCTAACCGGGCACATATTCGCTCTCCCTGCATGCCTACCTCTCTCTCTCTATCTTATTTTCTCGCTTTTGCTCTCTCTGCAAATGGCTCTCGCTCTTTGCCTGTCGCTCTCTCTCTTTTGAACGCCTTTTTGTGCGTGTGCTGTTGATAAGGCGCTCTCTTTGCCAGCGTGTATCCATGGGATACGTGCATTTTTGTTGCTGTTCCGAGGGTTGTCGCCTATTTTTCTTCTTATGTGTGTATTTTTTTGTTTTGCATTGTTTTTTTTTTTTTTGCCAAAATACATATGCGTAACCCACAGTTGACGTAGTAAGCAACAACAACAACCGTAGCGAGAAATACAATTACTTCTTGTGTACTTACATATACACATATAAAGTACACATTTGTATTTTTGCGTGTGTGTGTTTGCATTTGTGCACACATGTGTAAAATATTTGGATACATACTCCACTTGGCATTATGTCATCCACGTTGAGAGAGGCCTGGCGTTCTCAGTTATATGTTTATGTTGTTGTTGTGTGTATTTGGACGTTATTTTTTATTTGGCATTGTATTTATTTTTTTGTTCTTACCCTCAACTGGTAGTTAAGCCACCCCTTTTGGTCGAACTGGACATGGCTCAGTTACTACACACACATACACATATATACGGATGTTTACTGGTCGTTGTGTTTGTCCTTCTCGACTGGCCGCACCTAGAGCAAAAGGTGTGCGGAAATGAACCGGAAATGATTTTACCCCATTTAGTTAGTGAGCTTCGTTTTTTCGCTTTTACCCCCACGCACACACTCACCTACACACACACACATATAGACACAGCTCTGCGGAACTAACAAAATTGCAAAGTCATTAGCCAAGAAAAGTGCATGAAATAGGCAAAAAAAGGCCCATGCAATCTAAGCCAAATCGGATTAACAAGTTTAGAAAAACCCATCAATTTGCTGTAGCGCATGATGCCCAGATGACTTCAAAGTTGTTGATTGAATGTGAAATGGGGAAACCAACTTATTTAAGCTTTAAATAATGTTAATGTTAAATGATTATTCATAGATATCTACATAATTAAAAGCCATAAAACAATTTACAATCGGATTACTTCACTAATTCATAAAAATCAAATGCATAGAAAGATACAAATATAAGATACATAAAAAATAGAGCCTATATAAACCCTGTATTCAGCTGTATAAAATTTCCGGTTATATAGTAAATGGAAAATTGACTTAAAAATATTTATTTTTTGTTCAATCGAAAATCGATTTGTATTGAATAGTTATCGGTAAAATGAAATAAACTTTAGGAATTAGAGTCGAAGACAGATGGACAAGTCTAAGTCGACTCAGCGTTATATATATATATATATATATATATATATATACAAACAGAAGTAGTAGAATATAAATTGGAAAGTTAATTAAGCCTATAGTTAAAAAATTTGCATTTTAAGATTATTCATTTAAACATTCTAATTGCGTCAGACTAAGAATTCATTGTATATACATTCTAAAGATGTGTTAACTTCATTTGCATACTACTATGCCTAACAATAATATATGTGTGTATGTGTGTGTGTGTGTTGGCTCGTTATTTCAGTTAGTAGCGCAAACAGTGTATTAATTTACTTGTGTTAAATTTACAACATGCGCTGTCATAAATCTGGGCAAACAGGTGCAGGTCGGCTAAAATGGCTCATAACTGCCAGGCTAATTGGCTCATTAGCTCAAAATACGAATGAAACTTGTCAACTTTGGCATTCAAATAAAAATAAAAATGTTTGACTACTGCAACTGCCAAAATACAACAAACAAACAAAAAACTAATGAAATACCCAATTATTAATAATGGACGATTGCGCAATGCAAGTTGCGGAAAGGGGGAGTGGTTGGAGTGAGGCCAATAAAAAATACATAGACTACGCACTTTAAAATACAGCAAACAACAACAATAACAACAAAATAATTAATGAAATTAAAAGCGATGCGCATGCGCAAATGTTTTTTATTATTATTGCGAAAGAGGTAGAGATAGATATGGAGAGAGAGAGAGATGGAGTAAAGGAGAAGAGTGGCGGGGGTTGGGGCAAGGGCTTAGGCTGAGTGCGTGTGTGTGTGTCGCTGGCTGGTGGCCAATATTCTTTGGCTTTGGCATGACAATGTCAAAACTAAACGTGTCAAGCGCGCAAGCAATTGTTGCTTGCTTTGCTTTGGATTGCTTTGCTTTGGATTGCTTTGCTTTGGTTTGCTTTGCTTTGCTTTGGCTTGCTTTGCTTTGGTTTCATGTCATCGTCGTGGAACAAGCACTAACGGTTCACACAAACGCACACACACACACACAGCCACAGGCCACAAGCAAGCAAGCATTTCCATCTCACCTTGGAATGCATGTGCATCTGTATTTGTATTTGCATATGTATACGCCAAAGAAATTGGCCGAGTGTTTGCTCGTTGCCTTTGTTGTTGTTTTTTTTTTTTTTATGTTTGTGTGCCGGCGCATATAAATCGATTAATAAGTTTCGTAAATGAAACGCCATTATCAGCGCTAACTTCAGCTGCGACGTTAGCAGCGACGCGAGCAGCGACGTTAGCAGCGACGCGACTGTTGCTCAAACACGCAAATAGAAATTGCGCTGGCTGCGCAACAAATTCAGCCAAAGCAAACTTCAGCAACTTCAGCTGCAGTCGCCAATTACTATTAGACCAAGAAACCATAATTTCTTCGCATCGCTATCTCTCGCTATCTCTCCTCTCTCTTCTCTCCTTTTCTACCCCTCTCTCTCTCTCTCTCTTTTTATTTAATTAACGATTGCTGGCTTTGCCTTGCACAAATAAGTGCAAGTTAAACTATTACTTGTTTGTGGGCGGCATTGTGGGTTGCTTCATCTAATTAACTAAACTAGCTGAAATTGCAATCATTATTATCATCATCAACAATCTGAACATCATCATCTTCATCGTTACATATCCTAATGAGCCATAAGAGATGCTGACAACGTTTTGCGTTGCCTAGGCCAATGTCTTTAGACAATGCATAGAGTTACAGCTTTTGGCCATGCCGTACCATTTAAGCCGCAAGTTGGCTCTGCATTCTGCGCATGCGCCACGGCCAGGCCAACTAATTGAGTCAAGGGCGGGCGCTGTTGGCAGCATGTTGACAATAAAAAACAAAATGCACAGCCAACACGTAGGCCCATATTATTAATGTTGTTTTTGTTGTTGTTTGTTTTTTGTACAACACGCGCGTTAAGGCCTTAAAGCCCTGCGCACCCCGCCCTTCGCCCCACACACACACACACACACACACGCATCAAACAAACTAGCTTCCAACAATTTACTTGGTTTTCGCCAAAAGCCAATTGCTAAGTATGTAAAAAATGTATGTCAAAATCAAACAACAGAAATTTTTATGTAAACCCTAAACGAATTGATTTTTTTTTTTTATTTTTTTTTTCAATTTAAATGTTTGCAAAATGTTGTAATATGCTCCATTGTTGTTTTTTCATTTTTCATTACTCCCGTTGGTGGATTCTCAAGCGTTACTCAAATATGGAAAGGGCACCATTTAAATACCCGGAATACTCGTAATAAGCGAGCCACACAAATCCAGCAGTTCATAAAGTCGCCGAGTTCCCAGCCAGATGCAACAATTTTTATGAATGACTCTGAATAGTTGCTGCTTTGTGTGAAAGTCACCAATATTTGATGTGAATGGAAAATGGAGAGTTTAATGCGACTCAACTTGAAAGTAGCCAGCAAAAATACATTTTTATTACATAAAAAGAAGTCACCAAACAAAGAAATAAAAAAACACTAAAACACAAATGAATATGATTTTCTTTGTGATAATGGATATTTAATTGGTCACTTATGGTATTGTTTTTACTTTAATGAAGAAATAATATTTGATACATTTTTACTTAAAATTCTTATTTACAAAATGGAGTTAAAATTCATGGCTAAAAATAAAATGACAAAATAGAATATTGTTTACAAGACCAATTTTACAATAAATGAAATACTTGCAACATGTCTAATATTCGTTGAAATTAAGTTTTGTAAATAAAAAAGAATACAATATTATGTAATGCTGATATGCTGTAACAACATATTAAATTAATTTACATCTTTAATTTAAATCAAACATTCCAACAGTAAAACCAACAAAACTGAGGCTTTCATTAAGGGACCGCACGGGTGATGAAAGTGCAGTAATCTGATTGGATTATGTATGCATGCAGCGAAGATGTTAAAAAAAAATACAAGAAAATAAACCAAAAGACAAAACGAAATCTATTTAATTTAAAGTTTTAGTCGTAGTCGATGCCTGGCTTTGTGGCAGTGACAGTGGCATGCGCTTTGTGGCCGGGGCAATTGCAATTGCACAATGTCGCAGAGACAAACTCAAAACACACCTTTCGAATTGAAGGTTCGCTCAATGTGTGGCAATGATAATGATTAAGCTGGCCAAACAAAGCCAAATACACTAATCCAAACAAAACTAAGAATGCTGTTGTCGAGTGAGCTCGACTACAATATACCCTGAACACAGCTGTTAAACGTATTCTAATATTATTGGAGGTTCTAGTTGATAATCAAGAATTAAATAAAGCAAACTTGATCTGCGCCGGATATACGAAAACGTCTATTAAAGTTTTGTAGGCGAAAGATCACAAAGCAATATCTTTTAGAGTGACACCAGCTATCCTTTTAGAAATATATTTTTATAATAATAAAAATAATTAAAAACAAGAGATCCACTATTTTTCTCAGTGTATGTGCATCAATTGACAACGCTGGGAGACAAACAGTTACTGACCCAAGGTGCTAAAAAAAACCACTGACAGCTTTCTCATCGTTCATTAAGGGGGGTTCAGCCCTGAGAGTAAAAATTAATGTGGTAACATAAAGTGGCGGCGAAGTAATAACTGAAATAATGAAAATAATATTAATAACAGGCGGCCATCAAAGCTGAGCCATCAAATATTTGTCAACCGATCCAAAACGAAACTTGCGTTCTAAGAAATGTGGTCAAAAGGTTACTGCCTAATGACAATGGGCAACAAAATGAGCACATGTATTAAATGGCTAAAATAACAAAAACACGCACTCACAAAGTGTACACACATATAGATATGTATATATATATATATATATGTTCATATATGTATATATGTATAAGAGAGACACGCCCAAAAACGGAACAGCTGTTTGCCCAATTGGCGGACATCGATTGCAAACATCTAAAATCGAGTACGCATACAGATACTGGAAATAAAATGCGTTCGAGCGTTACGATTTCGCAATTGGTGAGCAAACAAAATCGCATAGCTATATATAAAATTCTTGGCTCTGCGTAGCTCGGCTTTGTGGACATAGATCCGTTAACGGGTTTGGCTACCACACACACCTTACGCAACCCAAAAGGATTGCTTCTATTATTCTACAAAGTTGTAGGTTAAAGTGTTTCTCTCTCTCTCTCTCACTCTCTCTTTATCTCTCTCTCTCTCTCTCTCTCTCTATCTCTCTCACTCTCTCAGTCTCTTCCTCACTGTGTGAACGGGCACACCTCTATTGCTATAGTTTGTATGCGCACCAAGCCTCACCCAAAACAAAATAACACTTTAAAGAGTGTGAATTTTAATTAAATCAACTATTTTCCCAGTAGCCAAAACAAATTGTTGACATAGGGTATATGCATCATAATGCTAAAAAAAAGTATAATAAAAAACATATATTTTATGAAAATGGGACTAGCAAAATTGTTTTTTCTGTTTGTATAACTTTTTAAATTTATATTATATAAGAATATTTTTGATCAGCATTTAAAGTTGCATTACATTGTTACGTTTCTATAAATATTAACAAATGTAAATTAAATAAAAAATTATTTTCGCATTAATAAAGTTTAATTTCAGATTTTTAATAAACTCTTATTTTAAACACAACACTATTTTATATTTGAATTACACATCAAACAGGGTGTTTGCTAGTCTAGCATTCTACACTGTTTGTTTTTTGTATGCGTGAGAATCAAACGAAAAGTAAATTCTTCATCTTGGCCCACACAGGCAGCAATATTTCGATTATTTACCCGAGCACTTTATAAACAACATCTCTCTAAAACTGCGTACATAACTAAAGAGCACAGCATATATTTAGATATACACTGGGCGAAACTAAGCGTGCACTTGTATTTTTTTTCCTTATAAAGCTAAAAAAAAAAACCATGTTTACATTATTTTTAATGCTCCATAATTAGCTAATGCAAAAACAAATCAAATAATTTCAACAACTCTTTGGGCACATTCCTTAAGGACAGCTTTTGGTAGCTGCTCAACTGTATCAAACTGGACAGATTTCGCTAAATTGTCTTATAGGACTCAGTTCGAGTGATCTTGCTGACCACTCTAAAATTTTAAAATCCCTATCCCGAAAAAACCCACGGCAGGCAAGCAACACAAGTCATGCCGAATTATTCAGTTAGAACATGTTTTGATAATTGTAACCTTGAACCAAAAATAATTTTAGATGTCGTAAGGTTGTAGATTTTTGCATAAGGGTTTGGACCTTAAACCTATATATTAGAATATTATTAATATTTGATTAGAAGCCGCACCGAAAAGGGTTCGTTGCACAACTTTGTGCCCTTTGTATGCCAATAATTGCAATTGCAATTATAGTCGAATAATGGCGTTAATGGATTCGTGTGTTAATTAAAGGGCAAAATAGATGCCTAATCAAAGACTAAGTTTAAACACAGTTCCAATATAATAAGTAGGATGATTGCATCCAGGTGTCAAAATTACAGAGCAAGTGTATAATTTTATTTATATTAACTTGCAAAATTTGCATCCACAACCAATATTTAAATGTAAGATTTACAGATTAACTTGAAAACGTGTCGCTAATTGCTTGTATTTGTAATTAGGCATCAAAAAACCCAAATAACATATTTTAATTTTTTTGAATACCAGGTGTAAAAATTCTATTTGCACACTCTTAAAAAAAAAGCCCTGGTATACAAATATATTTTGATATGTATGTATATAATAATTGGAATGGTTAAGCTGAATATGTGAAGATAATCTGATATAGCAGTCGAAGCCATTCTAATTATGTTGACAAGATAAGCCATGTTTAGAGTTGACAGTCAAATATATACACAAAAATCAACATCAAAAAAAGGAAGGGTAAATTGAAGGTTTTTGTTCAATGTTTTGGGCTAATTAAGACTGTTAAATTGCTGAAGCCATAAGAGCTGCCTTGCAACATTCGCAGCATCCACACCGCATCCATAAACGTGTCCATCACAAGGCAACTTCTAGTAAGTAACTAATCTCAATGCAAAGTCAGTCACACACACACACACACACAACAAAAAGCACAAACCACAAGTCGAGTGACAAAGGCTCAGCCAAGTTAACAAGTGAGCAGCAGCTGAGCACAAATATGTTGTGGGAATTTGCATTGTTGTTGGTTTTTTTTGACAACTCAATCAACGTCAGCGTTTGGTCTTCAACCGAATTTCAATGTCGTCTCTGTGTGTGTTCTTTGAAGAGAGTTTCCTTTTGTATATATATATTTTTTTTTTTCAGTTTGTGGCTGCTGCTGCTGCTTCTTCTTTCTTCGCTTTGGCAGTTGACATTATATCAAGTTGAATGTGTGCGCAAATGAGCAAAGTGTTCATTAAAACCAGGCAACCGACAAGTATATTTTTCTTCTTATTATTATTTTTTTTTTTTTTTTTGGACAATATATGAATTTACGTTGAACTCTTCGTACATTTTTGTGTACAATTGCTTTGTGCTCATGAATCGTCTTCTTTTTTTTCACTGTTGGTTAATTTGATTTTTCAATTGTCAAGGCTTGTAAAAGATACAATGGGTTTGACCTTTCTGTATAAATATATATTTTAATTTTTGCGAAAGATACAATGCAATACAATGAAATCTAAAAAAAAAAATGGAGGAAGTATATACGATAAATGAGTTGTCAGATTGTTGTTACATGAGTGATTTCGATTTGTTGCTGAAATTCGTTAATTGAAAGGGTACTCACCTTAAGTTAATTCATTCACTGTAAATTGTTTGCTTAATTAACACTAAGATGCATTTTGCAAATCTAAAAGTCAAGTTGATTTTAGCACCTACTTTTTATTTTTGTTGGACAAATAATAAGTATAATGATTTTCTAAAGTAATAAAAACATCATAATAATATAACAGTCGGATAATAGGATAAGATTTATTGAAAGAATTGAAATGTTTATCAAATTTAAAAAATTCAATAAAATGAAAGTCGAACAATTATCTGTAACCAGACGAATTCAATAAATAATCCAATTAAGTAGGACTTGATTGACAACATTTTTGAATTAATTGAACTGTTATATTATATTTTAGTCTATTGAATCAATCCATTTACTACCACACTGTCAATACTGAACTGATTGAGTCAAATACGTTAAAAAAAGGCTTAAAATGTCAACAATATGCGTTGTACAATATGTATACTAAGTAAACAAACAAATACTTTGTTAATTTAACGTCACGCTCTTGGCCTAAACATATTTTTGCATTTGCATGGTTGACAATGTGGCTAAAAAGCGTTGATCATGTCAGAGGTTAGACAATTTGTTAACCTGGTTGCTCTTTAACTGATTGAAGTTGAGCTCAACTCAATTATCTGGTTGTAGGTGTGTGAATTCATATTTAACCACACACACACACACAGTCACACACACACACGCGTTATTTATTGCGCATTTTGAAATCAATTTCATTGCATTTTCATTGCTGTTGTTGGTTTACTTTAATGATGTGTTTGTTGTTGTTGTTATTGTTGTTGTTTGTTAATGAGTG
This sequence comes from Drosophila demipolita, assembly GCA_035042405.1. Taxonomy (NCBI): domain Eukaryota; kingdom Metazoa; phylum Arthropoda; class Insecta; order Diptera; family Drosophilidae; genus Drosophila; species Drosophila demipolita. Next base: position 1,039,803 of record JAWNLI010000489.1, on the reverse strand, counting down.
TTTTTTGGCACATTGTTTTATATTTTTTGCAAGTGCGCTGCTAATTACCACAATTAATGGTTAATATTAACACATAGCTTTGTATCTTTCAATCATTACTTTAATCTTTTAAAGATCGGTAAAATTTTAGAGCAGCCGTAAAAAAATGCATTAAACAAGGGAATGTCTTCAAGAAGTTCACTTAAGAAGTTCATTCTATAATAACAAAAAATAAGTAAGAGTTCTGTAGTCGGGTGAGCTCAACCACGTGATCCGTTGAACTGCTGTTAAATCTATTCTTACAGTTTTATTGCCAAGTTTTAAGTATGGCGCAAATTATAGACGCGATCGGCTAGATCGAATTGGCTGCTGATCCTGAACGAGAATATCAACACTTTAGGTGGCAGCTGACAGATACTTCCTGTTACATATATTAGCAAAAACAGATTTACCATTTTTACTTAGTACAGTTCCCACAACTGGCCAATTGTGTAGTCGAGGCAACGTTTCGATTATTACGCGTTGAAAAACAATGCAATTATGCTAAAACTAGCTGTGATATCTGTTAGCTGATCTCGCCTGATGCTTGATTATGCTAGCCACGTAGGCGTAGACGTAGATAAAACAACGCTGTTAATTGTTTTCATTAGTCATAAGATAAAACACAAAAACAGGAAAAGTCAGACGCAAACATACATATATATAATATATAATATATATATTTATATAAACGTCTTGCGGCGATTGCAAGACGTAGTGCATCACCATAACAGGGAACTTTGTATTTAACGTATATTATTTGCGGCCAAAGTCTATTGACCAGCGATGTGGTTAAACAATTCCCCAACAGATCATTTAAAGACATTTGTTATGCAGCAAACGGTTTTGCAATTGATCTGACAGTTTGACAAGCACTGCTTTTGTTATTGTGCTACTAGCCCTTCTGGCTTGCGGCTTTGAATATTTTATAAATTCTAATTTTTTTTTGCATAAAATTATGCTCTAAGTTATATTAGCCATATACAAATATATGCTTTCTATATATATAAAATAAATCAAAAGTTTGACACGTTCCCATTCACTTTTGCCATTTGTTTGTATTACATTTCGAACATCTACGTATTGTCCAAAATCACAGTTGGCTTTCAATGTCAGCGCGTTGCCGTTGGGTTTATAAATTAGCATGCTAAGCTAAGCACTTTCCCCCCGCAAGCGATTCTATGACCAGCGGGAGAGAAAGACCGGATCCTGTTGGCAGAGAAACGTGCGCTTGATATATATTTATAGAGAGTGCGTTGAGCCCTCGACGACGGCCATGCTAAACATTTTTATGTTTGGGGAATTCTCGATGGGCTCAGCACATTGACCGTTCAATATTCTGCTTCTTCTGATTCTTCTGCTTCTACATCATCTTCTTCTGTATTTATTGTGGTTGTAATTTGCCCAGAGCTTAGATCTGGCAGTGACGATCTTGTGCCAGCCAGGGTAAGCCCGTGGATTCGACTGAATTGTGTTCTACGTGCGTGGCATTTGAAGAAGATCAAAAAGTACGCGGAATAGCGTAAATCATTTTGTTTGCATATGTAAAACGTTTGAAAGCGAAATTCCACTTTGGAAATAACTGGCATTTTCGCAATTACCCCGATGGAATAAACGCAATAAACGTTCTCGCTCCGACTCGGACAAAGGGGGACTTTGTATAGTCAAGGAACCGGTCGTGAGTCCCGGTAGTGAATAAATACCTTAACTAGCTTCAACAAGTTTCATTAAATCTGTTCACTGTGGTTCAATTAGCAATGCGGAAGCTACTTAAACACAAAAAAAAAAGAATGTGCATCAGATCAATATAGTTGAAGGGGCAATCATCGGCAGCAGCAGCAGGAGCATCATCATCATGCGTGAGGCTTCCTCCATGTTAATAAACTCTTGAAAGTTGTTCCAAAAGTTGTTTAAAATGGGAAGTGACAGGGCCACAGGCCGCAAGACAAGAACAAGAAAGACATTAAGTGACATCGGAGGGCAGACAGGTTAATCTGGCAAGGCAATCAGTTGCCCATCATCAGTGGCAAGAGTCAAGTCCAAGGTTGAGCATGGACAGACCTGGCTAATTTTATGGGGATTTTCTGCAATTTGCGAAAAGTATTTTTGCTTTTTGTATATCGAATAAGGCAATCAGTTAACACAAACCTGTTAATTATTACATGAGCCATTAAAATCGCTTTATATGGTATAATTTGCTTTCAAGTAAACCTAAATGAGCATAACAGAAAAAACTCTGCTCTTTGTTATCTGCTATATTCTTTGATGACCTGCGTTTGAGCTTGGGATATGGCATGCAGAAGAGAACTTTCATTAAAGCTACTTGAAATTGCAAAGCTCTTGAAGATTGTGAACAATCAGTCAGCTGTCAGCAAATGTATAGGAGGCAAGCAATAAACATAAATATCAAAAGAAATAGAAAATAAGCATAAATGATTTTTTTTTTTTTTGCTGCATTTCCTTAATAATTAAAAACTGCAGTTATTTGTGGGGTGTACTTGTAGGCTGTAAAAAAACTGGTTATTACAACAAATATGTTAATTTAATAGTTCATTAACTTAAAAGCCTAAAACAATAATTATATTGTCTATATCTGTATATGTATAATATTTTCACGTTTGTATGTATGCGTTTATTTTTTTGGTTTTGTTTTATTTGGTATTTCGCTTTGGCGCAGTGTTGCCAGCCTGTTGGACAAATCAACAATAACAGTTGCAAAAGAAGTAATAGCACAAAACGTATGTGAGGAAACTTACCAACAATTTGGCTTGGCTGTTGTTGTGCTGGTTGTTGTTGGTGCTGGTGCCGCTACTGTTTTGTGGGTAATGCAGCAGCTCCTTCTGACACTCTATTGAAACTGGAATTGAAAACCGCAAAAGCCACAACACAAATAACGCACGGCTAAGACAGATTTACCAAACTATATGCTCATATGTATGACTGAATGTGTAAAATCAAACCAACATACATACGTACATATGGTATTTCACAAGAACTTTGTAAAAAATTAAAAAGTTTCGCAATTGGCTAATAAGCAGCGTGATTTAAAACCGAGCCGAGTGCAGACGCGTTAATGCTTAACTTCTGAATGGAACTGAGCTAATATTGAGTTGAGCGGCTGTTAAACGCGCATTGAGACGACGCGACTTCGAAATAATCTGCGACTGCGGCAGCGACTGTGGCTGTGGCTGCGACGCCAACGCAACGTTGGCAGCGCAACTTAAAGCTGGACGGGCGAGCAGGCGCAGAACTTAAGCGACGAACTTAGCAAAAAAAAAGCTTCTGACAGTGGAAACTTACGATACAAAAGCAACAACAACCAAAAAGCACAACAACAAAAGTGCAAGCAAAAAATGCAGCTAAAAACTTTCCATGCAGCGGCGACCAGTCAGTTGCCCGTTGCCCGTTGCCCCCTTAAGTGAATGTTGTTGTCGAAGGCAAACATACTAATTGCTTTGGCTTATTGAGGAGCGTGCTCCTGTTCGCTAACCAGATTGAAGTTCAAGTGAACTTTTTGTTATTATTATTATTTTTTTTTTTTTTTTTGCCTAGTATGTACATATTTAAGTTAGCTCAATTGAATTGCGTGCAAACGAACTTGCAACGCAGTTTGCCGCAGCCAGACACACACAGATTATCTAATTGAATTTGAGTGATGCTCGAGCAGAGTGTACAAAGCTTCCAGCATTAGCTGCAGTGCATCATATAATCCACATCCCACTCGACTGCATAATCATAATTGTGTTGTGTTAACTGGGCAAATAAAGGCAGACGGCTGCGGTTTGCGCTTGCACTTCATCAAGGTCAAGTGGATGTCAAATATTTGGCATGCATGCGGTCGGCCGTCTGTCGCCATCAATTGCAATTATATTTGCTAATAATTAGTAAATGAAGTAATCGCTAATTTTTATGTTAAGCCAACAAATTATTGTTATGAACTTTTACTTAAATGCAACTACTCCTTTGCTATTTATTGCCCAGCCAAGCGGCAAGCAACCTTCGTCACTTTGAAACTACTCAGCTTCGGCAGCCGATCGACACTTGTACTGAATTTCGGTGCAATGTCCAAAGTTTTCTTACAACAATAGAATTATAAATATATATATTTATATAAATTTGCACATGTGTTTGGGATTACCGCGATTGATCAGTAGGGATATTTGTTGCAGCTGTAAAACGTCAGCGTTATAAAAATAAATCAAGATTTGCGCATCTATCATTTTATTGACTTGATAATGGCGTGTTAACAACTTTGTTTGTATTTGTCCATTCAGTCAACTGCGGTTACAGTGGCCAGGGGCTGCAATGCACAGTCCAAATATGCCCCCAGCAAATGGTTTCGGGCTAATCATATTCAAACTTGTGTAATTACATTTTAGACTTGGAACTTTAGTAAATCGACATCACGGATCACGGTATAATTTGTAGAAAAAACCCATTTGTAAGCTAAACTGTTATTTTGTGAGTTCCTTATTGGGGGGCGATCATTTTTTATAGCTTCACTGTTACGAGTGCAAGGTTCTGAAACGATTTGAAAAACATTTTCTCTAATTATATACATTTATGTACAATCTTTTTCAGTTTATCCACAGTCGCTTGAAATTTTACAGCTTGACAACACAATATTTTACAGACAGATTAATGAAAGCACCTAAAACTATGCTATGGAAATTTAAATAATTAAACATTGGTAAATTTAAAATATTGTCATAAATTAAACAAAACAGACAAAAAAAACGTTTATTTTTTTTTTTTTTTTGATTTTTTGCTTTGTTTATCTTAATAGGGAAATCGAAATCAGTTGAAGAAAAATGTTCCTATTGCTTTTAAATTTCACTAGCCATGGTTCAGACTGCCACGAAGAGATACGCCAAGCAGCATCTAACCTTCTTTTCTTGAAGGCCCACACAAATAGCTTAAGCATCCCCCATAAATTCAAACACCACTCCAAAGATGGACATGCCTAAAAAGTGTAACCATGATAAAACTGGTATTCCGATTTAAATTTAAATTCTAATACTTAACTGCTTTTATCAAAAAAAACCATATTTCTTGAGTGCCGAGAAGAAAACTTTTCTCGTTTTGACGAACAAATTATATAATCCGATTTTTAAAACTTGTTATCCTACATGTTTGGAATATATTAACACCAGCCATATTTTTAAATGAACTTGTCAAATGTTACACTAATTTTAAAATTTTTTTATCGCAAATATAGTAAGAATGCCCTTAAAATAAAATACACTATTTTTTTTCCATATCTCTTTAATATAAATTAATAAGCTTTTTACTCATGTTTTCCATAGTTTTTTGAACTTGTCAGCTTAAACCACAACTTAACAAATAAACCAATGCACAGATTAACAGACTGTAATATAAATAACTCTTAATATTTTTTTCCATTTTGCCTTATAAAAAATTACAAAAAAATAATGTTTTAACATTTACATTTACACATAAGCCAGATCGAACATTTACAAAGAAATAATGAAATACGAACAGCAAAATAGTTATCGTTTTTAATGTTGAAAAGTTGCTATAATTTTTTTTTTTTGCTTCTAATATCGGCCCTAAGCCTTACTGATTGTCGCCAAATTCAGCTATTTTTGCACTTAAAGTCTAAAAATATTCATTGATAATGTTTTGTTGTTTTCGTAGCATCAGCATTTGTGCTAAATGTGTGTTTTGTTAAATGTTTTTTGTTTTTGTTCTACATTTTTTTTGCAATTGGCTAGCTAACTACAACATCGCACTATATATAAGTGTTTACTATTAGACTTTTACAATATATTGCAACAAACATTTCTCTCTCTTTCTCTATATCTGAATATACAAATAACCAAGCTACAAATAGTTTAACGTTTAAGTTTAAAGCAGGCTTAAGAGCAGTTTTGTTATCTTTTATCGTTAGGTTGACGTCTCACAGTGTTACCCAAAAGTGTCATATAAAAGTTATTACCTAGTTCTGTGAGTGTATCATCGTCATCATCTCTATGCATATATATATATTTTTTTGTAGTAAATGTGGGTGTTTGTATATATATATATATATTCCCTATCAGGTAAAAATGATACCTGCTGTCCCAATTGAGAAATGCAAATTGAGCCTACAAAAATATTTTTACAAAAAATATGTTAATTTTTGGGTTAATATGATTGAAAACAGACATATATAAAAATGTATAGCAACGATTTTCGTTTTCTTTCTTTTTAGAGGTGCTGATGGTCTTGCTTGTGTAAATGGTTGGAGGTGGATGTCGTGTTAGTGGTGGTTGTGGAGGGAATTAAGGTTCCCTGGTTCTGTTCTGCTTATGCAGCGGCCACATCGGCCGTATTATTATTATACACTAAACATCTGGCCTTTACAATGTATATGTATTTATGTATATTATATATATATATATATATATATATTTATCATAAATTATTAAAAACAAATAAGGGTCTTCTATTATCTGTTTTGATTCTGCAAATTTTGGTTAGCATTGGTCATAATTGCCTTAAAGCATTACTGATCTGCCGTTCGTCCGTTCTCCATTTGAATGCCTACCTTTCGATTCCATTACATGCTAAACACTTAAAGTAAACATAATGAATATCATCGTAGTACGACTTAGTAGTAGTTATTTGACTTTGCGCTGGTGCAGACTAGAGCTACTGCTGTCCGGATTCAAGATGGCACCATTGCTCGATAGTACACCCTCCTTGAAGTAACCATCTTGAAAGGCCGACGCCGCATGACCATTGCTCTTCACATACTCATCCTCCAAAACAGGCTGCAAGTGAGATAGAAAAAGTTCAATTAGATGTGATCATTATTAAGTAAGATTTGTCTTTGCGAATGTTCAAGGTGGTATCAATGCCGGCATGTGGAGTCTCTGTTCTAGACTGGGTACGAACAATCTAAATCCCTTGTAATGAAGTCCGCCCGCTCTTTATTCTGGGGTCGAGGACTATTCATGTAAATACTGGCATGTTTATCAGGGAGTTCGTAATATTAAATCACTAAAAAAATAATAATTATGCATGAATAATAAACGGATTCCTGAAATTCGAGTATGACTTTGTGTTTTCGACGAAAAGCAGACTAAAACTGGAAAAAACGAACAGAACTTGCACACTTCTGTATTTTGTATGCAAATTTACTTTATCGCATATAGTATAAAACTTTACATACCCAAATCAAAATCGAAATTTGGGAAAACTAAATTCGTTTCGGTTTGACACTCTCGAAATGAGATTGGAAATAATACCAAGTACAATAATTGCAATCACTGCATAATATTAATAAAATACATATTTAATTTTTGCCTAGCACGTGGAAGTCAACGCCTTATATGGCTACTATAAAAAAATATATATACATATATAAGAATAGGAAAAACAACAACTTTTAGCTAGAGTTCAAAGCGCTGTGTGCCTTCCTAATGGCCAGCAGCCAATATGATTGGGCCTTCGCATCCGGCTTCACATGTTCACGCTAATTGAAACGTCCCCCGCGATGTGTTGAGAGTTTGCAAGTGCTGTGTGTGTGTGTGTGTGTGTGTATGCGCGCTGTTTGTTTAACTAAGCTAGTTAGAATTTTTAAGTTGATAGAAAAAAAAAACGAACTATAATAAAACTACACACATGTATCTACATGGTGTGGTGCTTTTGGCGTCACTGTATTTGTTTAGACACGGCTAATAACATTCAAGGGCTACATGATTTAAGATCGCTAACCTAAGATAAGATATATATTTTGAGAGATGTTACGTTTGACACAATCGAACAATTCGGTCTTCAAATGGAAACTCACCATGCATGCTCCGTCAGGCACGTATTTGACTTTGCCATTGGTGTGCACACCATTCGTGTGACCATTGGCCTTGATCAGCTCGCGTGGTCGACGATATTTAGCTTTGTAGAAGTCGGAGAACAGGAATAGGAACATGATGCCGTGCAGACCAATCCAGAATATAAAACCACTGGGATAGTCGCACTTGCGGAACAATAGCTGGAACTGATGCAAGAATATGGCCACAAATTGCGCCTGTAAAACATTCAGACATTAATTGAGTATCATACAGATTAGCATTGGGATTGTATTATCACAAACCATTTGAAAGGTGGTCAGGTATTTCTTCCACCAAATGAACTTCTGATATTTGGGACCCAAAGCCGCAATCATGTAGTAGAAATACATCACAATATGTACAAACGAGTTGAGCAGGGCAAAGAATGTGCTGTGGCCGCCTGCAAATAGTAAATGTATTTCATTTTATTAACCCTATTCATTTAAGTTAATCAATTATAAACGTACCCGGTGCAAATTTCAGGCCCATCCACACCGAAAACGGCATGCAGCCATGGTGTATGACATGCAGCGTGGAAACGTGCTCGTTCTTCTTGCGCAGCACAAAGAAGAGCGTGTCAAAGAATTCTGTGAACTTGGATATGTAATACCACCAGCAGATATTCACCATCTAAATAGACACATGATGACAGAGTGTGAATCGAATGTGTATATTATGTATCTCAATGAAACATACCCGCATTGCCATGGGGCTATTGCTGTAGTCCACAGGCTGGCACTTGAAACTGTAGTGACCCCACCAGCCGCTCATTAAGTACTGTCGAATAAAAAGTATGCTTTAGCTTGTGTGGTTATTTGATGGGCTCGTCTCGCAGCTACCTCATAGAAAATCCACGCACTGAATATGGTTTGTATGGCATTGTAGTAGACCAGCACCTTGCGCAGATCCATGGGTTTCCTGTTTGCCATCAGTCTCGGACCCAAGGATTTGCTGAAGTACGCATAAAATATGCACAAGCTAAGCGTTGGCAGCGGCGACGAGACCAGAAAGAAGTTCTTAACGCGCGGATCTGTAAGTGCAACATAAATGAAATGTTTACTAGGTTCGACATTGTTGCAACAGCATCGTTGCTTACCGCTTTTATTGTCCATCATGTCCCTATACCAATGTATCACATCATGCATGATGACATCCATGTTGTTGTTGTTGATGTTGTCGCTTTTGTTGCAGGTGTTGCAGCTCTTCTCGTTTTCTTCTTCCTTTCCTCCTCAGCACTCACAATTTATAGCGCGATAAACCAAACCTAAGTGTATACATATAGAATTTTGACATATGATTATTAGTTATTGTTTAAATAATAAATTATATATTTGAAATGGTAAACTTAACAATTGAATTACGTTTCGGCAGTTACTGCGTTAATAACTGCAATCATTGGTTAATTCATCTAATTCTTAAATATGAGAATCGTGAGTTTATGAAACATTAAGATTCATTACAAACACATATACATATATATATATATCGAACTTTGTTTTTTTATTTTGCAATCAGGGTTTTTTTTGTATTTAAACTATACATTTTTACGGCAAAGTGCAAGTGCAAATTGCCTGCTATTAACGATTGAAATGCAATGTCGAAGTTGTAATGAATAATGCGCCATTAACGATATTGAATAAAAAAAAAAAAGAGGGAGAAATGTGTGAAATGAACTGCCAATAAACACGAGAATTTAATTGCAGATCGTTAGGAATAAGGTAACAACAAGAAAAATAGCCCCAACAATTTTAATGTATTTTATGATATCAAAATTTATAACATATTTTAAATATGCATATTAATTAGTGTGAAAGGTGAGGGTACTCGAAACAACATTCACTTCAGCAATTTGCATAAGTATTCGGCTTTTAAAATGCTAATGATTTAACACAGACTGCAACGTGTTGGGGCCAACAGCGGAATCTACAACCTCGGTAAATTAAGTGGATCGGGAAATGGGTGACATTCACAAAGCAAAGTTCGCCCGCTGCTCATTAATGCTTTTTAATGCAAACTTTGCAATAGTTGGGGTTTTGCTAATTAAAAGCTCTTGGGTAAGAAATAAATATGCCTTTATTAAGTTTATTTCGCAATGGAATTAATGCTTTAGCCATTGTCTGTAAGAGAGATTAAACATTGTTGAAACAATACTGTTGCAATTGTGGCCGCCTGCTTTTTGCAACATTTATAATTAAACATTCTAGCCAAAAAACAATAGATAGAATAAAACATGCACAGAAACTATTCATTGATGAATTTGACAAAAATAGATTTACAATTAAATACGCAAATGTTTAAATGTTAAACAATTTCGAAATTTCTAAAGAAAAATCGTATTTCTCGGCAATTTCGTTGACAAACAAGCGATAAAAGCAAAATGATTTGTATTCTCGAATATCAACATTTCTTCGAAGAAACCCATTTGTATGATTCGCTGAATTCTCGTGGATTTTACAGCATTTGCCAGACGTAGCATGACCGACGTCGACGTCGCCGTCGTCGGAGTCGGAGTCTTCGCCGTCTAATGCAAATTTAAAGGCAATAAACTCGGTGCCTGCGGCGCGCTCGTGTCACAGGCAAGGTGCGCGTGTCTGGCGGCTGTTGGCTGGTGTCTGCTGTGGACCACTTCAGGTTTGTTTTCAATGTCATGAATCATGATCAATAAATGGCAATCAGTGGCTGGCGATGTAAGCGCCGCTTGCTCAATCGACGCCACAAACGACGTTGACAAAAATGTATCCAGTGTAGTCTGTGGGTTGTTGCTGCCATTGCCGCAGCTCAAGGCTGTGTCGAAATCGTGTGTATTGTGTGGGTCAGTGGCAAGCATTTTGTGCAACAAGCCGCACCAAAAAGAGGAGCAACAGCAGGCAATTCAATAAATATTTGGGTATTATGAAATATGAATGAGACGTGCAATTGATGACGATGAGCACGTCGGACGTGTCTTCCGCTCCCGTCCCGCCGCTGCTCGTTGACAGTTCGAATTGTCAAGGTAAACATTTATGGGCTGCGGCACCGTAAATGGCGGTAGGCAACATACACATATGTACAACAACTGCAAACCTCTCGTTGGCTTACATAATAAAAGCCAAGAAGAATTACAACTCAAAGTGGAGCAAATAAAAATTGGCAAACAAACGATGCGAGGAGAAGCGAGTCAAGGCAACAATTGGTTCGCGGGAGTGCCAACGAAAGAGCGCCGAGCATGCCACATGTGGTGTGTGTGTGTGTGTGTGTGTCTTGCCTATTTTGTTTTTTTTTGTTTTTTGTTTTTTGTTTTTGCACAAGTGCTTTGTCACTGGGCAAACAAGGGGCGACGTCATTATCTTCATTGTAGTTGTAGTCGTTGTTGACGTTGTCGGCGCCCATGTAAACAATCAATGAGGCATGCAGCGACAAGCAGACGCGACACCCACAACACGCCGCTGCACGTTGCACGTTGCACACGCCGCCAGACGCCTGTTGCTTCCGGCTACAGAGCAACACGCTCTAACACCAGAACTGTCTGCAACTGACTGTATTGCACTTTTTGGAGATGTGGGTTGTGGTTGTGCATGTGGATGTGGCACACACGCCAATGTTGGCATGCTGTGCAGTTGTTGTTGTTGCATTTTCCCATAGTAATTAGAGCAATAAGCACAACTAAAAAGCACAATGAACACAACAACATTGAGCTTAAAACACGAGCAGAAATAACTATTTCAAGTTTGTTGATCTAATCGTGGCCAACGTTACATTCAACAAAAAGGGGGTGCAGGGGCATGACAGGAGTGGGGGGAGGGGGGTACGTAGGTGGCTTGTTCTAAATACAATATTGGCTTACGACAGAGCCATTGTGCCGCTTATCTGGCATAATCGCTCGTTTAGTTTAATTAAGCGCAAAATCGATGCACACACAACAGCAACAGCAACAGCAACAACAACAATAACAACAGTAATAATAACAATTATTACAATCTGCGTGCTCAAGTGGCAATTGCAGCATGTCTAGCTTGCTTGCCCCATGACGCATTGAAACGGTTAACCGTTAAGCGACAAGACAAATCAAACTTGCATATAGAAAAAACTGTCAGCAATATTTCCTGCTAATCAGCTTATCAGCGTATTCCTGCCCTTATCTTGAGCTATTTTTATTAAATCAAAAAGCCGCCCATTGCTGACTCAGCTGTTTCACTTGAAGCAGGTGCGGTGCGCCCCCAATAAATTGCCATAATCAATACTTATTTATGGCATTTAAAAGTTCACACTTAATTGGATTATGACTAAGTCGCCGCTGTTAGTCAGATCTAGTCTAGTTAATTATGTGGAAGTGTTAAGATTGGATTAGCCAACAAACGCCCCAATTATGGCAATAACTATCTATATTCAGCGATTTTTTGGCCCTCAAATCGTTAATCTATTTGCAGGCGAGGCACGTTCCGGCCGCTTGGTGCGATTATACAATGTGAATTTCGTGTATACTTTTTATACGGCTATACAGCTTTACGGCTATATGGCTGTACGGTTATACGGCAGTACGGTTATACGGCTGTATGGCTGTGCGGTTATACGGTTACAAAGTTGCACTTAAAAATCTCTTTATGTTGACAACCACGCGCCGTAATTTTTTTATTATGTTTTTTGTTACACTTTACTTTTTTATATGCATATCTATGTATGTAAATACACTTTATTTATTTTTGGAAAGTTGTTCGCATTTCTAGTTACTATTTTTGGCTTGACTTTAGTTATGTGTTTATGTTAGATATGTGTATAAATATTATAGTGTATAAGTATGTACGCATTTGGTTGTGTTTACGATTATTAGATAATCACAGCAACATTGGTCGCTCGCATAAACACACACACACACTGCCACACAAACACAGTGACACACACACGGAGACACAGCGTGACAATAAGAAACGCTAGGCAGTTTTTTTTTTTGGTAGTAACGTTTTGCCCGTTTTGTTCACGCGATGCTTTACCTTGCGCGTTTCTAAGCCAACTGACGATTGAACGGATGCGCCTGTGACCCTTATCAGTCGGCGACAGCGACGCTTACGACCAATGTACGACAATCACGACGAACCGACCGACTGCCGAATCGATCAGTGAAGTGAGTGCGCGCACGAGCAGACCGATTACAACGACCGAGCGAGCTTAACGGCGAGGTGAATCATGCACACACCCCCCTTTCCGAAACCCACCTCAACGAGGCAGGCACCGACGAGAGAGCGAGTCAACGAACGCACGAGCGACAATTCTGCCGATAAAACCCAACAGAGATTAAAAAAAAAACACAACTTAAACTAAAAAAATCCACATTAAAATAATAAGAAAAAAAAGCGTAAGCTTTATCAATTTGTGTTAACGAACTTTTATCGTTTATTGTTCTGTGTTGTTATGCTATTTATTCAATGGCTTTGAGACAGTCGCTTGAGTCGCTTAAGCGGATGAAACCGACCCGCTTAGTTGAACCGTTGGCCAGCGTGCCAAAAATGCAACTGAGCCAATTGTTGGAAATGGCAGCGCGCTGACCAGCAAGTCAGTCAGCCAAACTGTCGCTGTTTATGCTGAGTCGCGCTTGAATTGCAAAAGTGTTCACAGCTCGAAAGAGAAGAAAAATTTGCTTAACTCAGACACACACACACACACACACACACATACACATTATATGTATGTGTATATGTATTAAGGCATTTTGTGGCAAGTCGCCATCTTCTGCGGCAATGTTGACCGTTGATGTAATGTCGTACGTTGCTGGCCATTTGTCTGAACATTCGTTTTGGCCAGCGGCCGATTCACTGTTGGCTATTAGAGCTGCAAACAATATCACTTTCGCTTTCCGACATACGTCCACACATACACACAGACATATGTATGGATGTTACGTACGTTGAGCAGCAGTTGGTTAACTGTGCCACATGCATCGCCTGCCACAACAGGTGTGCGAAAAAAAAAGCCGCTACCATGTTTTAAATGTGCCACACCAAGCACGCCGAGAGAGTCAGAATGCAAGAAGCATAGCTTTATTTTGATGTGTGTATGCATGTGTGTGTGCATGTGTGTGTGCATGTGTGTGTGCGTGTATCTCTGGTAAGAGAGTTGAGTGTGACTTGAGCTTGTTTAAATTCAAGCGACAGAAACAGAAACCGTTACATGCATACGGTTTAGGCCTAATTGGAAGTCGAATGACGACTGGTCAGTTAGTCAGTTAGCCAGTCAGTCCATAGTCTGATTGTGTCTGTTATCTGTTGTGTGTGTGTGTGTCCGTTGTCTGGCTATGCGTGGCGTGTTCTATGTAAAAATTTCTAACTGCCTCGTTTTCTATTTGTGTTTAGTGCATGCAACTTGCAACTTATGCGTTGCCAGAAAGCGTGTTAACATTTTGCTGTGTGTTATCTTTATATATAGCCACTGAATCAACTATTCTTATTATACTTACTTTTATCTATAAGATGTTTATACTTTAAATGCAGTGGGATTTTTCTCTTCGTATTTGTTAAGTTAGCAAGTATCGATTTTATCAGAAGTATGAGTAACGATTTATTAAGTAAGGAGTTAAATTCGTATCTACGCAAACGTAATTGATAGTCAGTATAAATATTTAAAGTAATTATATTAAATTACTTAATACATAACATAATTAATCAACAGTTGGACAATTAAATCAATTGCTTGTTTTTGACACTCACAGACCATATTCCATGTTGATTGCTTCAGTTTAACACTATTAGGCCAAATACAATATCAATCAATCAAGTCACTTATTGCCATTTTGGGTTTTTCTGATAAATTAAATTAATATGAAGGCGTTTGATTGAAATGCTGGGTATCTTTGAGTTGAACGAGCCGGTTTGTTCTGTTTTTGTTTTTATTTCGTGGTTGGGTCTAACGAATACTTATAGATTACATACAATTAAATATGGCACGCAAAGCGGGTCAAAGTCAAAAGTAAATAAATATGTTTTGCTTCTTTTTTTTTTTGGGACAAGTGCGAAATCATTGCACAAATCGCACGAAACAAAAACAAAAGCAGAAGAAGACACATCAAAAGCAAATTGGCTTTCTTACAAAACGGAAACAACAACACGTAGCAAATGAATTTCATGGTCAGATTTGGATTACTACAAATGCCGAAATAGATATCTATCAATTGGGAAGATGAGCAATAGATGTAAAACGTTGACCCTCAACTGGTTTGACTTTGACTTGTTATTTTTCTACTTTTTTCTGTTGTTGTCGCTGTTTCTGTTGCTCTTTTTATTGGTATTGCCTGGTTAGTTGGCTGTCCGCAAAATGCGTGTGTTTGCGTGTATGTCTGTTTGTGTGTATACGGCTCATTAGCGCTAGATGGCGCTGATTTTAAATGCAAACAAAATGGCGCACTCACAAGCCTTATTATGAGAAACATGTGGATGTGGATGCGAATGACGATGTGGATATTAAATGCATGTGGATATAGTTGTTGTTTGTGGATGATATTGCTCGCCGAACTTCGGCCAACGTACGTTTTATTTATGAATGAGTTGGGCATACAAGCACACACATACTTGTGCAGGTCGATAAAAATTACCTGCATATCCAGCGCGCACACACGCGCACGCACACATAAGCATATAGATAAACACACACGGTAAACTGTAAACTGGTAAACAGGTAAATATGAGAGTCAATTAATTTTTTATGCGCTCAAAATTAAGGCAAGAAATGAGTTCAAAGGCTTTTACACCAAAAATGGACCCTCTCGAAATTTGTGCACTTTGAAACTGTATTGTTAAAGTTGAGTTAATTGCGTGCTATTCAAGTCATCAAAATGCATTATTAATGTCGCTACTTAAAGCCACAGTAAATAGCTCAGATATTTGCATTTTAGAATTTCTAATCGTTAGAAACTTTGACAATCGCACTTCAAGTTCATACAAAACGAACAGCAAAAAAATCAACATTTTGAAAGCTACGTAAATATATATAAGAAAAAAGTCGTTCCGGCTATGATTATAATATGGATAATCGGTTTGTAATACAGTTTGTGTGAGGAGTCGATTCATTTATAGCACCCAATAATTTTGAACGATTTTTTTCGCATCTCTTTTTTCTTTTGAAAGAAAGAGGCCGCAAAGTAAGCGCTAAAAAAGCACAGATACAGCTAAACGGGGCCCAAAACTGCTCAGGTGCGTGACTGACGTCGGGCCAGCTGGGAGCCGAGAGTCGATAGCGACTGCGAAAGACTTACAGCCAAAAATGTACTCAAATATTTGGCATTCCAAAGTTTTATAAAAAGACAGGGGTCGCTGGAACACTAAATCGATCGTACGATTCGCCAGCCAACACGAGCTTTTATTTTACATTTTGTTTTTTTTTTTGTTTTCAGTTTTTGGTTTGCTGATGTAACGAAAGCGCAAGTAGTCTGAGCCAGATAGCCGTCCAACTGCCCTTTGCTTTTCAACTTGGCCATGTATTCGACTCGGTTGACGTTGTTGATATGTGCGATCAAAATTGGGGTTTTAAATGGAAAGTTTCACTTGGGTGTGATGACTATAATATGCAATGCTCGTTCATATTTAATTAATATATATATATTGATTTTTTTTATCATATTCTTAGATTTAGTACAGCTTTCTAGGGCGGAGACCTTGCATTTTACCTAAGGCAGACAGGTGTGCCCAAAACAGAAACAAGGCAGGTAAGACCCCAATAAAATCACATGTGCATACATACATATGCATAACACAAACTTTAATACTTAACATACGAAACCATAATTAATGAGAAGAGCAACAAAACGAAGGCCATCACAACAAATTAATGTGCGAAAAATTTGAAATTGAGACAGCCTTATTAATTTTAATGAAAGCATTAACACTGCAAGAGTTTGTTCACTGATTCGGTTGTCAGCTGGCCAAAATGTAATACGCATCTGGACCCATATAATATATGGCTTGGAGAATTTATTGGCAAGTGACACTGTAAAAGACCATTAAAAAATAAACTATTAAAAATAAGGTAAATAAAAGAATCGAAAAAGTGGGAATTTTGAGAATTATTCCATTCAAGCTAAAAAAAAAACAGTTAACAAAAAAACTATTTTTATTCAATAAAATTTAAAAAAAGGCAGTAAAAAAAATAGTTTAGCATGTTTTCCTTAAATGGAAAATGTTTTTTGATTGTGCTAAATCAACTTAATAGAGTTTATGTCAGATGACAGCACAGTAACCAAATCCGGATCGTATTCATTTTATTATATATATATATATATGCAAATTTTATATGATCGTATTACATTTATTTATATATACAAAATTAATACAAAAACTAATCCAGTTCATAATATCGTTGTCTTGTATAGCTCCCTAGTTGGTGGTGCTACAAATGACTCTCGCATCGAAGAAAACTCTCAAGTGCTGCGGCGACAGTCACAGATAACGGCATCTTTTGTATTCACAGTGGAGCAACAGGTGGTTGCTAAGGCAGTTCTGTTTTTGTCTCTGTTTCTCTTTCTGTTTCTGTTACCGTTGCCTTTGTTGTTTTTCTTGCTTTTGTGATGCGTTTCAAATGTTTGTGGTCAAACACAATAACTGTGAAACGTGTCACAGCAGCCAGCCGACCCAGAACCGGATCGATTTCTGCAAAATCACTCTTGAGCACACTAGTTGGCTATATATACTTTGATACAACAGTTATGAATTTAAATTGGAAATTGTCAACTCTAATAAAGTTAATTTAATGTACATTTTAATCGCCTAATTAGAAATTCGAATTTTAAGTTCGTTATGCCCAAAACCATTAGATTTAAATACGTTTAAAATCATTTGAAATTCATAGAATTTAACATGTTAGTGTATTCGAGACAAGATAGTGTATTCTTACTTGTGGGCAAACCGGTTGAAAGAACTTTGGCTAATAGCAGTGCCAAAGAGTGCTTATCAAGCATGAGAGGCTAAGACCTACATACATACATACAAAAAGATACATTCATAAGCGAAATATATATGGACCAAAATACAATTATACTCGCACGATGGCATCAAACATCATCAAACCAGACCACGCCACGACCCACATAAAGATTTACAAACAAACAAACACATAAACGCACACACACACAGAGTTGCATACATATATATATATATATATATAAATATGTAAGTATGTTTTGTCCATCCGCCAGCCAGTCAGTTTGGACTTTGAACGTTAGCAGTGCTAAAATGAAATTTCTATATGATACGATATTTTGAACGCTCTCCTCGCCATGCACTGAAACTCACAGACGAGTGATGCTCTCAGCAACAGTGCCGCACACATTCGCATGCCATCGCAAAGGAGGAGAGGCGTAACAATTGGGTGTGGATGGGCAGCGGACAGATGGACAGATTGAAAATGTACGAACTTGAACCTTGGACATAGTCTTGTGTGCTTGGAACTTTTGATTTGCACTTTGTTGACTTTAGACAACCATTTTAAGCGTATTAACAGAAATTTTCAGTTTATTGATTTTCACAATTTACAAATGACGTAAGTCCTAAGCTATCCCCGCCAATGTGAGTGGTGTAATGTTCTTATAATTAGCACTAGGATTTTTTGTTTGTGTTGTTGCCATTAAATCAAATGAAATTACTTTACAGTTGGAAATTTCCCGAATAATAATAATAAAAAAGTAAGAACATAAAAAGCATCTCAGTCGCATTGCCGACCTTCTGCATTGCTCGATTGCAATTTTGATTAACGACTGGTAAATTAACGATTAGCGACGTTTCCGCATTGCGGACAGGTGAAACTTTTTTGATCGACAAAAATAAAATGCAACTCAGGGCTGCGCAGGCGCGCACCAGGCGCACTTCACTGTCCACTGGCTGACAGGTTGACGTTGACTGAGGGAGAGGCGCGTGATGCAACAAATATGAATTGACATAACTGAATGTGTGCCAAGCAATTGACAGCATAAATAAAGCGGAGTCAGAGACCGCATTTGCATTTGCATTCAATGTTGTAGTTAACAAAGGAAACGGGCATTGGAATTCGCAAGGGCAGCCAGGGCAGCCATTTTTAGCACCACACACAGCATTATGGATTTATTTTACCCATGCGGGCTTCAATTGCAATTAACAGTTATTAACGCACCTCAAACCCCTATAAAAGGGCAGGCCCCATTCGTACGTCCATGCTTAAGCGGCGCTCTCACTCTTATTCTCGTCGCACATACAAACATACAACACACACAAACACACACACTCACGCGCCCAATAAGAGAGGAAATACGCGCCGGACTTGCACGTGCACTCTCTTTTTCTCTTAATTGTGGCTGTTGCTTCCCTTTTCTCTTGCATTGCGTTTCGTTGATGGGCGCGGCGGGAAACAGGAGACCGTTTTTTTTCTTCTATTTTTTTTAATTAAAACTATGACTAATTTGGCTGAACGTAAGAGAGCATAAAATGTGGATGCACAACAAGTTGCTAACAGAAAATCGATGCGAACTTACCGCCAATGATTTCAGGCCGGCGAACTTGGCGAACAATCGTGCAGCGATGGAATTTTGCTTAAATTTAAAGAATTTCACATACACACACTGCACACACACACTCACGAGCATTTATAGATCGAAATGATCGTCGCGCGATATTTAGGGAAGGTTGTGCTTTTATTTAGCTAGGGAATATGCTGCTCCTGCTGTTGATGACGAATGTTGTTTCTCTATAATGTGAACATCCATGAAATCCATGCATCGGATTTGAATCTAACAAATCATATCCGAAACGAAACCACAGAATCAACGGCAACAACCATGCACAAGGAAGTCTAAAATGAAACTAAGCGGGCAACTAGAGCAAAAAAAAAATCCAAAAGTAAACCGACGAAGCACAGAGCATAAATTGATAAGGTCACGAAAGAAAGATTGTAATTTTACGTCATTGGATCATGTCTTTACGCTTAGCAAAAATTACAATAACCCATATTTGACATAAAAAGATACAAAAGCATTCTCAATTTAATTAACTTATCAAAAGTTTGTGTGTTGAAGCAATTCACTAATTAAATACAGCGATTTTCTGACGTCACCCTTGCATAGTTTTGCGCTCTTATAGAGTGCTACACTGCTCTCCTTTAACATTTACTTTGTATCGTGCTGGGAAAAAGAGCGCGCGTCTTGTCGTTTTAACTTCAACTGTTTTCAGTGATATGGCAACGCTGCAGTATGCAGTAGCTACATTTTGCAAGTGAATAAATATGACACTATCTATGACCAAAATACTTTAATACCAAAAATAATTGCAGATCACATCAAATTTAAAACTAACGGTTTTACTTCTGGCCCTGTTTAATTTAGACGAATATTAGAATTAAAAATTAGCTACCTATGATATGTAGAACGTATATTTTGATTTACGCCTTAATAAAAACAAGTAAGATGACGACCTTAAAGTAAATAAAAAAAAATTTAAATCCTATTTCGCTATGTTCGTAATTAAAATTGCGTAGTAAAAATACTGTAAGTGACAGAATTACGCAATTTTACTTAACGACAAGACAATTTGCACCGATTACAATTTGGGATCGATAATTAATCCACCAGTATGGGATAACACACAGTTTCTTTCAATCTCGATTTTATTTATAAAATAAAAAACACATTTCTGTTGATCACAAAATCCAACGAAATAATAATAATAAATTGGATTTCTACGACAATATGTTGTGGTTATTTTTAGTATTTTTTTGTTTTTTGTTTAAAGTTCGATATTGATTTGGCTTAGAAATACGCTTGGACTCCCTATGCTTATGTATATTTAAATGGTACGGTATTTTACTTTGTTACATTTAATTAATTTATGCTTTGTTTCTTGGTTAACTGGCTGGCTGCATGGCTAGCGACGGCTTTACTTGTTCCCAGCATTGACAAGGACACGTTGTCGCGTCGAGTTCGAGTTCGAATTCGAGTTCAACGCCGGATTGCACATCACGGTCGTAAATTTGTTGAATGTGCTGTGGAACCTATTCATTGTACCAGTCGTGTGGCCAGTGTGTTGCGTGATTTCTCCGTCCTTGTGCTGCTTCATTGCACCGTTGGCATGCCCATTGGCCTTAACGGCCGACTTGTCCTGCAAGCGAAACAACAAAAATGCATTAGCCAACTTTATATGATATATACATATATATATATATATATATATATATATATAAATTAATACCTTGCCATCGCGCTTCACATAGGCCCGCTTATAAAAGTTGGAGAAGAGGAAGTAGAACATCACCGCATGGGCGCCAATGAAGTAGGCAAATCCGATGGGATAGTTGCAATCGTTCTTGAAGAACAACTGGAACGAGTGCACCATGACCAGCACGAACTGTATCATCTGCAGCACAGTCAAATATTTCTTCCACCAGAGATAACGTTGCACTCGGGGTCCCATCGCAGCCAGCATGTAATACGCATACATGAAGATGTGCACAAATGTGTTCAGGAATCCAAAGAATGTCGAGTGGCCACCGGGCGTGAATTTGACGCCCCACCAAACGGACACCGGCATTATGCCATGATGTATCACATGCAATGTGGACACCTGATCATATCGCTTGCGCATCACAAAGAAGAACGTGTCAAAGAACTCTGTAAACTTGGAGAAGTAGTACCACCAGCAGCCATTTGTAGTCTATCAAATGAAATAAAAATCATTTGTTATAAATAATAATTATTAACAATTACTTTTTCTTTATGAAAATCATTTTATGTCATATAAATTAAATTATTGTCATTTATATAATAAATATTAAATATTCCATTTTATTTTACTTTGTTTAAATTGTTTTTAAAAACCCATCTTATAGCCACATAAAAAATAATTGTTTTTATTTCAACATATTTTAAATAATATAACTATTAATAATTAAATGAAATTGGTTTTAATCTCCTATATTTTAAATGAACAGATTTTCGGATTTTCGGATTTTCGCTTGCGATTCCTGCTAATTTGAATAAGATTTAAAATTATATTATATAATATTAACACGGGGTTTTTTTGGGCTTGTCATCATTTAGTGTATTGGCTTAAAGCCATAAAATTGTTATTAATTTGAATTCGACTAGATTTCTGAATATATTTTCTCGAGTGTTGCATATTGAAGATTTCTGATTTTCATTTCTCGAGTGTTGCACATACCATTTTTTGTTTTGTCCCTATGCAAATTGGTGACTTTCTAAGATCTTTTGACACTTTCTTTTGTCAAATTTTGATGACACGTGAGGCTTCAATCTAGGCAAAATTTATTATAGTGTCTGTTAGACGGAATCGCCCCGGACACGTGTCATAAATTGATTAGCATAATAGCGGCTTTTTGTCTAGTCGAAAACGGGTTGCCTTAATACAAACAAATCTGGCACAGTTAAATAAACCTTTTTCTTGGAATTTGCTAAATGTTAAAACTCATACTTATTTTTATATTCATTTACACATAAATATATATACCAGACTTTATACTTACACGTATCGCAATCGGTGAATACGAATAATCAACGGGCTGGCATCTTAAGTTGTAGCCATTTAGCCATCCGCCTATGCAAGACTATAAACATGAAACGCTTATTTAATTGTGATCTTTGAGGGGGGTTTTTTTCTTAAGCTGTGGCACTTACCTCATAAAATAGCCACATGCTAAAAAGAACCTGAATCGCATTGTAAACAATCAGAACTTTGCGCAGCTCGAAGGGTTTTCTGTCTTGCATTAGTTTAGGTCCCAGTACCTGATATAAAAACAAATTGACAATATATTATGTTTTAAATATATTCTTTCAATATGGAAACAAAAGGAAGAAATTGAAAAAGATTTATTATAAAAAAAAATTAGTTTCTTATGACTTTGATATATATAATAATATTTATTGTTTTCCATCAATTTTGTGAATTCATTTTCGAGCTAATTTCGTAAGATTTTTTTTAAAGATTTATTGGACTCGAATTTAGTTTATTAAAAATTGTTAAAAATTTAGCGTCCCAATTTGTTTTGTAATGGATCCAGTCATAATTCGGATATGCAAATTTAATTCTTGGATGATTTATTATCATAATTATGTGCATATGACATGGTGGCTTAATCGGGTCAGACATGGCTGAAAGGCTCGTTTATTTGGTCGGTTCGATGGCTTGGCAAGCACTGCTTTTTAATTACCGTTGCCCATTTAACATACAAATCCAAACAAAGGCGCGATGCTGCAATTATTAAATCAAGCGGAGGCAGTCGGATGTTGATTTTGGGACGAGTTCGTTGCCTAAGTCTTTTGTGTGTTAGCTGTTTGGAGACTATGTGAAAGCCATTTAAATAATTACATATATATATGTATACAAATGTAAAGCAATGCAAAGCTGAAATCCCAATAGAAATCGTTTTTGGATTAAGGTTTTCAAAAAAAACACCATTTTTCTCTGCTCTTCTTTTGCATATGTGTTTTTTTTTCGTCGACTTGGGTCGCAATTTCGACACCAACGTTTCGAATTGAATACTGGTGATTGGCATCGCTTTTGTATGGGACGACTGGCCCTGAACTCTTATAATTTTTGCAATGCCGTAAAATGAAGACTAGTTTTGGATGACTCGCTGACGCAGGACATGACTGACGAGATCATCAAATGGGAATTTATGCATCCGGATTCTAGAATCAGCACGCAGCACAGTGAGAAAAGAAGAAAAAATCGGAATGCTTTAAGTGGTGCACTTTGCGTGCTCATTCAAGTTGTTTCCCTTTGATCAGACAACGTAATTATAGATCGAGAACGCTATATACCTAAATACCAGGTGTGCCCGCCATGGTGATTCCCAATCGGACAAAGTGCCACTTACCTTTACAACATATGCATATGTCAAGCTGATTGCTATCGTTGGAAACGGTGAGCTCATAAGCGGATAGTCACGGGTGCGCGGATCTGATTTGTTGTCCATAAGATCCCGCCAGCCATCATAAAACTGTGAGACGTAATCCTACAAGAAATCGATAAATAAAAATAATATAAAATATGAGAAATCATTAGTCAAGATCTTAAGCAATGTGCTTAAGGCTAGCGAACAGCCTTGGCTGACAATGGGTTCAAATGTCAAATCAATATAAGCCGCATTACAACACCTGACAATCTAGCACATTTATCACAGCATGCCCCCGATCCAATATATGTGGATATAATAATATGTGTCCGACCATCTACCCCCAGATCTTTGGCTATTGCCGCTCCAAAAAGCATTAATAAAAACCAGCTACTAAGCTAGGTCGATTTTGGCCAATGATTTTGCCCATATAAAAATATGAATCGTTTTACACAAAACTGGTCTAAACTTTTGCAATAGAATCTCCAGCTGGTAATGATTGGAGATTGGGTACAACTAACAGGAACAGGAAACAAAATTCACTTTGGAATTCATTGTGTTAGTTACAATCATGTAATTATTATTTGTGAATTATTAGTGAAATGGAAAAAAAAAAAACTAAACAAGTTATGTTAATTGCTAATTATTGCTTAAATAGTCAGACAATGGTAGTTATAGAAACTAAAAAAAAAAACACGTCTGTGATTATTGCATAGCCAAGAAGGGGCTAAGCTAATTAGCCATAAATTACAGGGGTTGAGCTTACAAGAGATTTTGAAGGGGAAGGGGAAGGGGGAAGGGGTGAGTAAAGGAATGTGACCAACAATTGTATAGGATACGTTTTTTTTTTATGTGATTTATGTATGTAATCAATAACCATATTTAAATACTCGTTTTTTTATACGGGACGTGTACAAATATTTTAATGTAATATATAATGGGATATAAATCTGCAATTATTTACAGCTTGTTTTGTAATTAAATACGTAATAAATCAACAGTGCAATTCTGAAAATTCGTTATTCTATACATTCTTTAAGCAGCAAAAAAAAAACCCAATTTTTTTCAATCACTTTAATTGAAAAATATTACCAAATCAAATGTGATCTTTTCAACTTCGTTCTAATTGCATTGAATTTCACGCAGCTTTTGTAGCGCGATTTCTAAAGAATGCCACAATCAAGTTGCAGCTGTGTGGCACGTTATAGAAAATGTATGCAATCAGCTGCCACTGCATCATAATTTATCCTGCAGTTTGTGGCCGTTAAAGTTAATTGCTTGATTTAGCCTTTTGGCTAGAGCCACCTTTTGGCCCATTCATCTGCATGTCATGCAGAGGCATTTGTATTTGGCACCAAAAGTTGGTCAGGTGGGCAGGCAGTATGTCAAAAAAAAAAAATAAAAAAAAAAAAAAAAACAATGCATATTTGTCTCCTTGTCCACACACACACACACACACACACACACACATCCCAGCTACGTCGTTTAGCATTAAGCAGTTGGAGCGTTGAGCGTCAAGTCATGAAGTTTGCTTGGTTCATTAAGGCACAGTGGCTGCCATTAGGCAGTGCACCGGTCAGCCTGGAGGCTGTGCTGCGATGATGAGTGCAGGTGAGCGGGTGTGTTCAGTGCTGTGTGTTGTTTGTCTGAAGTACTAGCTGTAATTATTGGCTGGAGAACCGCAATGAGTTGTTTGGTTGGCAATTTTTTGCGAGATGCTAGAAAAATTGAAAGCCGTTGCTTTTTTTTTTTTTGTTATCGCTTTTTGAGTGTCCGTGTGTGTGTGTGTGTGTGGCAAGACGTGTATTTAGTTGCCTTAATGATTGCGTGTGTCTCACTGTATTTTACACAATCGACTTCTAGTGGGATGTTCCCCGTATTCACATCGCACATATCACGCAGACGCACCACTGTCCAAGTGGCTCCCATTGCGAATGACTGGCATTATTTCCATGACGCAATGCACCGAATTAAAGTTCGCTGTCAACCCTATAATCGAACTGCCTCTCCGACATGATTCATGCCACCGAGTTACCCCAAAATATCCATAATTTATATGCTAAAAAAAATCTCAGACACTGATTGCATCTAATTACGCAAAGAGATTTTCACTTTTTTTATGCAAGCGCCGCTGCTTAAGAGATCAGCTGTGTATGCGGCATGCGGCTTAATTGAATTTAAAATAATTACGCAGACCCCGCCGCAACAAGCAACAAGCAACAAGCAACGCAAACATTAAAAAGAAGGGCCAAATTCAAATTTGATAAAAGTGTTTCCGGTGCTGCGGCTTTAAGCTGAATTTTCACAAGGCTATCGCTTTCACGAGTGGGCAAATAGAATGTGTGTGCGTGCGTGTGTGTGTGTGTGTGAGTGTGTAGATTTTATATAATTAATGCAAAAGTGTTAAACTGTTACTAATTGAGATATTGATCATGTGCAGTTCATATTCATATATGCAGTTGACGTGGGCATCATTCGGTGTATAATTTCACGGATTTTGTGTGTTTAATTCAGGAAAATCACTGCAACTAAAACATTAAACCAGTTTCCCCCCATAGTTATAGCCACTTATATTGGCACATTAAGGCTCAAATAACAATGTACATTTAACGGCCACTCATTGCAATTAAGTTCAAATGTTGATAGTTTGTTTGTTTTGTCAACAGTCGGACATCAAACGAACCAGTTTAGTTTGAGAATTTCCGCATAGAACCGTTACTTAATTTATTTGGTTTAAGCAGACAATTCACTTAATGCGGAAATCGGTAATGCAGCCAATTAAACGTTAATCAATCAATTCAATTTGTGAGCATTCACTGGTAATATTTAGACAATTTGTCAATGTCTTTTTGAATGACTACCTGGCTGCCTGATTGATTTTATCAGCCCAAAACAAAAGACTTAAGGCACGAACCTGACAACTGCTGCTGCACCCGCTCACAAGTGTTGTGCGTAGGTGTTAAACCTTAATCCAAACAACAACACACACACACACACACAAAAAAACGCTTGTCATGTTTTACATTTCTTTGAAAAAACATCCGCATTAACTGATCCCACATGTTGGCACTTGTCTCACCGGCCTCCGTTGCGGCCTGACCAAATAATGAGGCATCTTTGAATGCTTGGCACATTTGACTTTAATAGGTATATTGAAATCATTCTTTGCACTCCTACAAAATTCATTACGCATCATTTTCATCATTAAATTCAATTGAATCCAATTCGTGGTGGGCTTCTCAAGCAATAAATCTGCAGTAAATGCTGACATCAACTCAATTTCATCCGTAATCGAAACAACATTAAATATTCACTTTTTTCAACAATTCGGACGAACCTAATCACTAAATCAACAGCTAATGCTGACATCAACATAATTTCCTCAAAAATAAATAAAACAAAAAAAAAAACATTAAATATTCACATTTGTCAGCAATTCGGATGAACCTAATTGAATTATAAGTTTGCCAAATTATTTACGCCAATTTTATGGTTTGTTGAACCTTTTCCAGATAAGTCAACAAAAACAAACAAAGTTAACTAACAACCAACAAAAAAATAAAATCCGGTTTTTATAGATATCGGTAACGAATGTGAATATTTCATTATATATTTTAATTATATGCGTTAACCCAAAACTAAGCCAAGTCCCGTGGAAGATTTTCGGAAATGTCTGCCAGATTCTAAATACTAAATACACTCAGAAAAAATGTATAGCTCAACTTATATTTAATTATATGCGTTAACCCAAAACTAAACCAAGTCGCGTGGAAGATTTTCGGAAATGTCTGCCAGATTCTAAATACTAAAAGCTCACAGGCCAAATAAATACACTCAGAAAAAATGTATAGCTCAACTTATATTTGGGTTGTGTAAGATCATTAGTAAATTCAGATTTCACATTTAAATAGAATAGAAATTCTTAATAACGGGAAGAGAAATTTTGGAACTATTTCTATAGCGTTTTTTTTTTTTATTAAATTTCCAAACAATATTTTCGTTAAGTGTAGTTTTTTGTTTTCTGTTTTGTTGCCTACATCTAGCCAAGAAGATATTTTAGTTGCTTCTTTTTTGCTCAGTGCACATGTGCACCGGAAAAAATGGATAGTATACTAATTAACCTTAAGATATTCGTATTTCTTAACGCTTTAGTATGGCTGGCATTCTATTTAGCCAATTCATGCTGATATGCTTGCGGCGTGTTAATTTGTTAAATGTCAGAATGTGGCCAGTTGACGCCCAATTTGCATTGGACTTTTCACTGCTAGCAAATATGCCAGTTATATGCGTAATTATTGTTTTGCTTTTTATTTGCATTTGTGTTCGTTGTTCGGTGTTGATGTATTACATAAAGAGAGACACTGTCCAGCGGGCAGCGCTGTTTGCGTAAGCAGTCGCAGCCGCAGCCGCAGTCGCAGTCGCAGCCGCAGCCGCAGCATCTCTTGGCCGCTTTCTTTGGTTCACACGCACTGCAAATGCTTTCCCAAAAACAAAAAAAGGTTCACAAAAATGCTTCCGTCAGCAGCGCGGCAAGTGTACAAAAGCTATTTGTAATTGTTGTGACTGTTGTTGTGCCTCCACCGCTGCCGTCTCCCGTCTCCCGTCTGCCGTCTGCCGTCTGCTGCTGTTGCGTGCTACATTTTAACGCTTCATTATGCACCATAAGCGATGGCAAATAGTGCGACCAGCGTCCAACAAACAGCTCAAAAAATATACAATGTCAATTATTGAGACTGATGCTACTGATGATGCCCATAATGACCATTCGACACCATTGTTTGGCAGTGGCGACATCGACAACAACAACAACAACAACAACGCTGACAACGACAACTTCACAGCTGGACGTAACCCAAAATGCAATAGCAGCCAAAGCCATGACGAACACACCACATTGGCCTGGTCATTACAATGAGCTCTTTTTCTTAGCCCGGTTGCCCGTAGCAACAGTTTATTTATTGCCTTTATACAAGTTTCGCTTATATCCCAAATAAAACTGCATCTTTTCCATGGCATCGTTAATAACTATAAATAAAACATGCTAATTAAAAAGATCGACGAGGTCAAGGCTTCAGTTTCGAGTAAATTGTTTTTATAATATTTGTGCATCTTATATTTGCACATTTACAACAATGTTGTTTTTTTTTTTAAACGAAATATTTTGCGAAATAAATCGAAGCTTTGAATTTCTATATAGATTTATTTAAATCATTTACTCAATTTAATGCGAACAGTAAAAATTCAACAAAAGGTTTCACAGAAAATATTTGAGTATGTGAAACATCAAGCAAAGCAATAAATTTTTCAACATATTGCATTAATAATAAATAAATAAAGTAATTACTGGGCAGTAATAAGCTTGACAGCCTTATTATTATTATTATAATTATTATCGAGATAAGACCAGAAAACATCTCCGGTCATCAACAATATCCAACAGAAAAAAACAACAACAAAACGAGCAATGCCAATAAACAAGACAAGTTTCAAATGCAAAACTGGGATGAGAGCCACATCAACTGGAAGACAACAGACCAGATGCTAAAAAGGTGTTGAGACGACTATGAAGTAACATGGACAGGCCAAATTTTTTTGATGTTATGCCCGTGCCTACAATACACACATATATTTCCCCACAAGGCCAACCAGCCAGGCAGTTCAACTGGCTTTATCTTTACTTATATATATATATATATTTTTTTTTTTTGCCAACTGGGACTGACTTGATGCCAGAGTCTGGGAGCAAATTTTGAATTCGCTGTATAAATAAACTATATGTCTTCTCACATTAAAATAAATTTTTGTTTCATTTGAGATTTGATTTATTTTAATTGGACGCTGTCGGTATGGCTTTTATGTAAGAAGTGTCATCTGCCACTGGGGCGTCATCAAGGAATTTGGCATGCTATTACAAATATGTATTCATATTTGTAAATCCGTATAATTGTGCAGTTCAACACTTTTACTTTCCCTCCCCCCAAAATGACATGAGCAGAGACCAAAATTATTTACTAAAAGACAGCGGAGAGCGGTAAACTGGTTTAAAGCCACAGACGATTGATACCGCAACGCGTGTCTCTCATTTTTTTTTTTTGGTTATTTAAGCAAAATACAAATTAAAGTTAACAAAAATGGCTTTGAATAGACGCAAAAAGCATAAGCCAAAGAGGAGGAAACGAAAAAATACGAATTGTGGAACCTGCACAACATAAAAATCAATTTATAGGTCAAGTTGAGCGCAGCAGCCAACTCTGTGTGTGTGTGTGTGTGTGTGCTTGCGGCTATGTGTGTGTGGCTGTGTGTTTGTGTGTATATGTGCAACTCGCTTTTGAAGTTAAAAATTCAGGTTCAGCCTGAGACTTTTACTCATGCGGCATCTTGTCTAATAACACAAATTATGCAACAACGAATGTACCAATACACAAAAACACAGACACACTAGCACACTAACACACAGACACACTCACACACACTTGCCTGGACAAGTTGAAAAAAGCGTTAAGCACTTGCAACTAGCTTTCCAATCGTCGACTTGGAGTAATAAACGGCAAATGTGCATTTTTTTTTTTTTTTGTTGCAGCATGCACGCATTGCAATCGTATTGTGGGTCAAGTTGAAAATGCAACACGATCTATGCAACAATCACATTCGCTCAAAACAAAACGCGTGTAATTCGCACGCCAAAATTAAGTTTCACAAAAAAAATAAATGATCATTTTTGGAAAAAGTTCCTTTCTGAAATAGAGTTCTTCAAATACTAAGAGTTCTTTGTATACATATACAAAATATATATACAATTTTGTGACACTCCTTTTGCGTCACGACAGCTGCTATGTGCCACTGTCCGGTAGATGTTCTAAAATTCACGGCGATTTTTTCTCTGAGTGTACTTATGTACTTTGTCGTATCTTGTTTATCTGCTAAACAAAGAAGGCTTTGAGAGTGCCTTTTAGAGTAGATAAATCGCGTTAATTTGACATCAAGCAGTGGTTTCAACTAAAACGTCAGTAATTGGTGCAAGACATCATGTTTTGGTTCATTGTTGTTGTTGTTGTTGATATTCTTGTTGCAAGTTGCTTTTGGCTATTCGCCGCTCACTGTGCGCCCGCGCTTTAGGCGCGTTTCAAGTTGCTTATTGCGGAAATTTGTAGTTGCATTCAAAAATATAAAGTGTACTTAACAGTCAAGTGCACAGCTGCACATACTCGATTTGTGGCGCGTAAACGAGTTTATGGGATTCAACAAAAAAAAAAACCCTAAATTTTTAAGTCTCTCCAATCCTGAATTTCATATTCCAGAAAGGCTTTTGACATTTGGCATATGCTAAATAAAAAGGTATTTTTGAATGACTGGGTATGCAAATATCTTGCTTTGCATTATTCGAATCTTAAAACCATTAAGCATTTGTATATATAAATAACTGTGCAATATATTAACAAAACAATCATTTGTATATTTGTTTTAGAAGGCTGTCAAGTTTGTTGAACTCAGCACACGCAAATTATTAATTTTACATTTTTATTTGCTGTTGCATTCATTTTAAGGTTGATAGGATATTTTAATGTAATATATACAAATATATAAATTGTTGGTTGTACACGAAAAAGTTAAAAATCTGTATCTTTATATATTTTTATTGAATATTACTGTAAAACATTGTTAATTAAAATAATAAAAAGTTTATATTTTATATATTTTCGTAAACAGCTCACAAAGCAAATACTAAAATAAAATATCATTTGATCAATTATATCGATTAATATTGAACATGTGCATATCGATGCGTGTTCCCTAATCTTAAACCAACGGTAATGGAATTATCACAACGACACTTACTTCAATGACAGTCCGATAAGAAGCCGATGTCAGCGTCACAGCCATATTACACACATTTATATCTACTCACTCTACTTTTCTTCTTTTTTTTTTTTGTTAAATAAAACTGAACTTTTTTTTTTTGAATTTAGCACTTGTGCGCGATGTACGAATGTAAAGGCGCACCAGAGAATAGTTAACTTTTTACGCACACACGGAGAGTGAGAGAATGAGAGACAGAGAAAGAGAGGAGGGAGCTAGTGAGTAGAACTAAAATCAATGGAAAAATGTGTTGGAGGCACGCACACTTTCAATGTTAGCCAATAAACCTTTGGACAAATGGCACTATCATTGCAAAACACCCCGAATGCAGCTCCTCGCAATATATATAATTTGTATGTACATTTTCGAATGTGTGCAGCCTGGTCCCTTGCACTCGCATACGCCGCGTTGTACTACTAACAGAGCGAACGGATCGAGTCACATGCGACATAACATCAACAACAACTTATCGCGCTCTCTCAACAGCTGAGCGCGTCGCGTCGTGTCGTCGTTGGCAGTGGCCGCGAAGCGAACGTCAAAGTTGACGCTGCAGTCGGCGTCTGCGAAGCAAATGCCGCCAAACTATCGCTCTAATGTGTCGGAGCGGACTGGCGCTAACAGCAATTGCAAGTAAATCGCTTGATTAAAATCAATTTTTATTATGATAATTACTGACAGTTTGGGGCGACTGGCCTAGCAAATGGGCCCAGCCTATATGGCCAATAATTGTGCCGTGTAACTACATAGCGCAGTCAGCATATTTATACTTTTCAGTTAACAGCGTACAGTTTTCAGTGTCAATGCGCAATGCAAAATCATCAGAAAATGAGACAAAAGAAAGAAATAAAATGGACCTGTAATACTCATTGTGCAATCCTACACAAAAAAGAAAAAAAATGAAAAAATACCAGCAACGTATAAAAAACTTGAAAAACCGAGTTAAAGATTTGAATACATATTTTGTGAAATGGTGCAATGGGCTCACTCGGATCATTAGCTAGCTGGGATTGGTTAACCAAAAACACATTTTTTTTCTCTTTCCTTTTTATTTATTTGTTTATTTTTATTTTGACTTTTTTTCGAATTTGCAGTGAAGCCGCTGAATGAATATGAAAATCACTAAATTTCTACACAGCATCAGTCGCGGTGATGATAAGTACAAAATTTAAAGAGCAGGCGAATAACTAAAGCAAAGCACAACAAAAACAATGCAGCAGCAGCAGCAACCGACGATAAGAAAAACCAACAACAACAACAACAGTAGCATCAGCAGCTGAGGCAATCACTTGCTGCTGCTGAAGCTGGTGCTGCTGCAATCGACAGCTCAGTTTCGAACTCGAATCCGAATGAGAGGGCTGACCATGAAATTATATCCATTTCACTTGCCATCAGCAGTCGCCAATCACCTGTAAATACTCGAAAATAATAAAGCCAAAAGATTTTAAGAGCGACCGCAAAAAAAAAAATGGATGCGCGAAGAAACTTATGTCCAGCTCCAGCTATTCAGTTGCAATTCAAGGTTCACGCTGCCGCTGCATACGCATTTCCGTACGAAATGTTGTCAAGCAAGCAGCAGAAGCAGCAGAAGCAGACCCCTTTGAATCAGTTCCAGTTCAATTTAGCCTCGTGTTACCATTCGCTTGACCAACACATACGCAACAAAATTCCGCAGTAGCAAATGTTTAAAAACAAATTGCAGAACATGCATTTAGGCCATTTACTGTTATTATACAAATTCGCACATAATTGCTGGAAAAGTGTAAGTGCAAATAGCAAGAGCAAAACAGAATTGCAACTTTTCAAGAACATCCAAGAAAAATGTCAAAGTCACGAAGAAGGCTGAAGAAGAAAGTTGAGAGAGACGGCATTG
The DNA here is from genome assembly GCA_035042405.1 of Drosophila demipolita. Lineage (NCBI taxonomy): Eukaryota > Metazoa > Arthropoda > Insecta > Diptera > Drosophilidae > Drosophila > Drosophila demipolita. Next base: position 1,006,392 of record JAWNLI010000489.1, on the reverse strand, counting down.
AAAACTGTTATGCATTTGTACGTGGTAAATACGAACCGTGGATCCAATTGATAATAGGTATACACAAGTGAATTAAGTAAAGTGCATATATTCTTGATCAGTCTGATTTTACTTATTTAAACCTTGACTAAATAGCGATCACAAATAAAAATTTTATTGATAAGAAACACTAAAGTTATGATTCAAAACTAATACTGCTATTGAATATGAATCATTCTAGCTAGGCAACATATTTTTATGTTATTGTGTGTGTGTGTGTGTGTGGGCTCTCCGCAACAGCCCCATATTTATGATATCTAAATATATATACAAAATTTTGGAAGTCAATGATTTCAGTTCAGCCTTCCGTACATTTATTTTTTTCTCCCCTACTTCACATTAAGATTTGGAATGAGGGTAAGGGTATCTCTTAGTCGAGCTGTCTGTACTACAAATTGCCCAGTTGTTTTTTTCACATTTTTGTTTGCATTTCTGCAGAAGCGAACATCAGATTGATGACAATGAGAAATAAACCCGTAGCACTGGTGTAACAAATAAATAAGGAAGTTTTTACACGGCGACTAATAACTTTTAACTATTAAACGTTAATGACTGTTGACTAATAATGGTTTGTCCTAAGCTCGAGAATTTCACAATGCTATGACATGTCAGGCATGTCAGTAGGTATGGCATTTTATAAGTAGATTCACGGCTAAGTGCTTTATGGATCGTTTGCTTACAATTGTCTTTGAATGGGTTACTATTTATATTTTACTAGTAATATTTGAGTGCAATAATATTGGCTTAAAAGATTATCTATTAAAATACTTTAGAATTATAACCCATTTTATTTTTGTCTAGTCAATTAAAGTTTTAGTACCACTTACCATTTTTATAAATCAATTTGTTTTCGTTTGCTGTCAGTCAAATTATTTTCCGCCGAATACTACAAAAGTTTTTCACTGATAATTTTTAGAACTTTTGTGATGACATGCAAAATAATTCACTTTGCTTAATTTGTATTTATATAAACACTATTCTTATCCTTAGACTTGCGTTGAACTTTAATACTTGAAATACTGTAATAGTTATTTAATTATTATTATTAAACACGCGCACCAGTCGCACAAATATTCAATTATTTTTTGAGTTTTTTGTGTTTCTTAATTGAGTGTTGATAAAATAATCGTTAACTAAATCACAGTCACATCTATCGTTTTGCCAACTCCGGAGCTTTCACTGCTGGTCAACTGACTGGCCAACTGACCAACTGTTTACTGATGGCTGCTGTCGCCTTTTGCTGCTTTTGTCTCTGCTTTCGACTCTAGTCTCTAGTGTTAACTTTACGCTACTGGGACTGGGTGAGCGTGCGTTTTACCATACAAATCAAAAACACAGAAATAACTTTGATTTCTCGCTGCCGCTTTACTTTTATACGAAGCGCAAGGCGGCAGCGACGCCAACGGCTACGTCAACGTTTTGGTGAGCGAAGTCGAGCTTTTGATAAATTCTGAGCGCAACTTTAATTCAACCACACAATCCAACAGGTTGCCAGATCTCAGCGGCTATGTGTGTGTGTGTGTGTGTTTATTGTTAAATTTTTTTTGTGAGCGTATCTTCAATGCGCTCTCTCTTTGTGTGAAGAGTTTGAGTTTTGGAAAAGGATGCTGTAGCCCAGCTGTCGAGTCTGACGCGTTCAACTTTGAGCTGTGCTTGCGCTTTTCGATTTGTGTGGCCAATTGAAGTGTTCCTCTCATTTTGTCTCACGCTCTCGCTCCCGCTCTTTTACTCTTTGCCTTTGCACCCACATCGTAAAGGGCAGCGTTCGTAACTATTATTTAGTTGTTGCCAAGCTTCAGGTACTTTAAGATGAAGGCAGAGTACAAAGTTCTGCGAAAGTCCATTGAAATCGATACATCAATCGTTTATATTATACAATTTTTAAAATATGAAAAGCAAAAAATAAACAATATAAAAATAAAATGCATTTGAATGCTAATTTCTGATATTTCAGCAATCAAAAATCTAAATGTGCAAAAATTATGAAACGAATTTCAGCATTCATGAAATATAATAATGAGAGCAAACCAGTTTAAGGTTTTATAATTTAACTCAATTTTTTATGCCAGATAAAAACCCAGTCTTAGATTTATAGATGTGTCGCTTGACGTATTTTTCTGTTGTTAATTTAGTGGGTATTTGAGTTTTTGTGTAGCACATAAGAGAATGGAAACAGTCTTCGAGCAGATCACAACCAAAAAAGATAAAAACCCCAACAAATCTCGGTTACTGTGCTCGGCAGAATCAGAACGGCAACCAGTCGACTTCGGATGATGGCCATCTGTGGTTTCCTCAATCATAAACAAAGTCAACTACTAAACAGGCCAATCCCATTCTGAAGTTGAGCTGCGAGTGTCAGCAAGTTAATTATAAGTCTTAGCATTGTTATCTCTAATCAAATTTAGTTAATGTTATTTTGTTTTGGTTTTAGTAGTTTTAGTACCTTTGGGCTGCTAATGAGTAGTTTATACAGTCGTTGAATCGCAATTTACAAGCCGTCGAAAAGAGGTGTGCCATTACGGTCACAATTAAAGTTATCTACAATATTTGTGTAATTTTTCGCCAAATACTTATAACTATAAGTTAAATCTGCGAATTTTAAGTTGCTAATTCATCGTTAATATTGCGCAATGCCAATTATTAAAGCGCTTGTAACTATGCAATATGCAAATTATAGTTTGTCAATTTCAGAATATGTGGTCATAAGTACTTTACTTCTGCCAGCAATCCGCGCCCATCAGCAATAATACGAAAAAATTTCATTATGAAATTTCAATAAACTCAGTGGGTTTTCTACAAATTTGCACGATGTAACTTTTAGAACTCATAGATTAAAACTATTGCATCAAAATTATTATAATAATACGTACATCAATTATATATTAAAAATCCAATTATCTCAGAGGCTTCAAAACGCCCATGCGTTGCAATATTATAGTATTTAAAGCATCAAAGATATCTAATAAAAAATCTTAAATATGTTGTAACAACGATAAACAGTGGAAATTTGAATTTTAACTCGATGTTTATTTGAATTATTCATGTTTTTCTTAGTCAAGAATAAAAGTTAAATTTTTTTATATGTTTCCAAATTTAGCGCACAATAATTTTTTGCTAGCTAAAAGTAGAAGTTGAGTTTAGATTTATAGTTATAGAAATATAACATTTCTCCGACACTTTAGCTCTCCAGCGGTCATTCCTATTCGGCACTCCATAAGTTTGATGCTGCCTCCCACTTCCACTCCCACTCCCACTCCGTTTCCTCTTTCCTCTTCTCTGCATAGTGTTCCATTGTGGGTGCGTTTCTATCTTCCGGCGCACACACAAAGCGGCAAACAATTATTGAGGTACAATGACACTTTTTTAAGGCAAACAAAAAAAATCTGCCACTGTTGTACTACTTGGTCTGGGCAAGCGCGTTTTTCTTAAAATGATGCTTTTTTACGTTAACATATTGGTAGCAATGACTGTAAGCCTAATTATGCAACCTTCGGAAGCTAGACATGGATGAGGCAATGGCTAGACAATATATACTTATACTAGTCAAGTATGGATCGAATTTTGGCAGATGATGCTTTCGATGCTAAGGTCGCTGTCCATGTTTAGCCAGTTTTTGTGGGTGTTGTTCGGTTTAAAGATATTTCGGACATTTTTTTCTCTTTTGTGGTCAGCTTTTTGTTTGTTTATTGTTAACAAGTTAAGACCATTAACCTTATTAACGCATATACAATAACCTAATAGGTTAAAAACATTAAAAAAATAGAAATAAAAATGCAACGCATAATTTAACTATGTGGAGTTCAAGGCCTTTGGACTTTTGCACGTTTGTGAAAATTACAAAATAGACCGTGACGCATGCGAAGGTATAACGATATTCTAACGCAAACTGCTAATGAATAGCATACATAGAAATAAAAAATAAAACCTTAGTAACCTCAACTACACAATACATAGTTGCAGTAACTGGCACTTGTAACCTCCCTTTGCACCGGCATTGTGCAACTTTCGATGATTGATGCGTTGATTTGGCGCAGCCAGAGCCTCAATAGCTCTCCAAGCTTTAAATTCAAAGACAAAAGCAGCAAAACTTCAACGTTGCTGTCTGCGTCTGCGTCTGTGTCTGCGCCTGCGTCGACTGCAGACGAATTGCAGCAACACACGCGTCGTATGGTTAATGTTGTTGTCGTTGTTGTTGCACTTGCCGCACAGCCATCACTATTATTATGATTATTAAATAACGGTTAAGCCAAGCGCTATTTTCTAATTCTGCAAATCATTCTCACATTTGTGGCATGTGGCATTTGCGTTGGGCAATGTAATCGAAAGTCGCTAAAAAAAAAAATCACACAAGAATAATATTGTACAAACACTCAGTATCACAGCATACACAAGGGAAACCAGTTTATCCAAAAAAAAAAGTATTTAAAAACAATAAAACATTGAATTAACACGGTAATTGGACTTTCCATACAACAAAACGGCGAAAACGTGCTGCACACCCATTTAGAAAAAAAACACACTCACACACACACAATTGTCAACAGGCCAAACAAGTTCAAAGCAAATCGATCAGCAGCAGCCACCGCTGAAAGTGTGAGTGTGAGTGTAAAGATCCCTCATGATAATAATGATAATGATCATCGGCATCACGGGAGTTGATGACGAACGCTTGGTTTAGTGCACAAACCAAATCAACGATGGTATTAGAAATTGGGCAAGTGGTTTTAACATCAGCAACGTTGAAAAATGATATCAAGGTCAGCGCGGGTTGACACAAAAACACAAAATCCACAAACAATTATTAATTGGTCATCGTTTTGATCTCATGTTGGACATTTTGTATCAATTAGCACAGAAATACGTGATTTTAAAAATTTACATAAGAATTACTGAGCTTAAGTTCCGATTTTAAATTGCATATTTAATTTTTTTTTAAATATGTTAATCTTCCTATCAATATACAAGTGAGAAACAGTAAAAAAATGTATTTTATGTGTATGCAATTAAATTTCAATTTATATTCAGTCGATGCATATTGATTGATTTGATTGGAATGGAAATTTTTTTGGTTATTAATTAATACGATTCGCAGTATTATTTTATTAAGTTACAGCACATAGCTCAAATTGAATTTACGTCTAAGGAAATATCGATGTTAACGTTGTTTTTTTTATTTTATTTTATATATTCTTACAAGTCGGCTATCAGAAGCACCATTATATTACTATGCCGGCTAACAATTGATCCTGGGAGAGTTCGACCTGATAATACTTACTAAATGTCACTTGACTTTCTGATATCATATAAACTTTATAATTGTAATTAAAATTTACTCAGTCCAGTCAGACAACTGTAAATTTATGTAAAATTTGGTATAAAATAAAATCAAAATACTTTAAAATAATTTATAATGTAATGAAATGCGCTTGAAAAATTATCACAAGTTCATCGCGGTTCAATCAGTATAAGTAATCATAAAGTTCAATAAAACCCCTTTCACTACAAGCTCGTTCTGAGTATAAGTACTCAACGTTTTTTATATTATAAATTACTATATTTTATTTAAAGCAACCAATTGTCGAAATTAAGTATTAAGTTGATTAAGTTGAGTTTAGGCCTACTAGGCGACGCGTTCCTTCTATCCCTATTATACTGTAAACTTAGTAAGCTGAAATTACTGCAAAAGGATTGCCCAAAATATGATTTCTTATATAATTACAGTCAAAACCAGCGAATGTTTCAGTTGGTCTTGCTTACCTCGATACACATTTTTTCCAATTCAAAACTAATGAAAAAGTAGCAAAAACTAAATTTCCATAAATAGTGTGTCCTTCTTTCCCCTCCTCAACGTTAGATGGCGCTTATGTATTGATGATTTCGTATCAAGTTAATTAGTTTCATTTAGTTCATAATTTAACACATTTCACAACAACAGAAATATTGACTACAAATAAGTTTTTATATGTTTTAAGGAATAACTATTATTCTACATATTTGTGAACAGCGGATCTCAAGTGTCAATCAAATCATTCAATGAATTATTGTTCAAAGATGCGGTTTAAATGTTAGTTTGTATAAATATTATTTCGATAAATAAATCATCGGCACTCAGCATATCGATTATTTCTGTCATACATACATTGGCGATATCGATAGTATCGATACAATATCAACAAATGAACTCGGATTTAGACTGCATCAAGAGATAGATCCAAACAAGCAAAAATGGTGCAACAAAGTATTCTAGATAAGCTAAAAGAATTTATAGAAACAGTTAGCAAGGGACACAGTAATCCACAGCTTTTGACGAAACCATCATTAATCAAAGTTTCGTAAGTTAGCGATACCCCGTGAAATTTGCAAATGTCTTTTAACCTAATGCATTCTATGCACACAGTCTGGGACTTCTCGATGATCTGCCCGCCTCTCGGGATGTTGTTTTAGACTACTTTGGCATACTGGCGGAGATTGGAGTGCAGCTGTACGTGTCACCCGAAATGATGGATCAGAAAACAGGTTTGCCGGTATCGCAATTAAAGCAGGGAGGCAATCGACAGCAGCAGATGCGTGCCGAGGAATACGAAAGTTTCAACATGGTTAAAACGTCGCTTCAGAACTTGGTATTCAAAGGTCCTGCCCCCTGGTCACCGCTTATAGCTAATTGGAGCCTGGAACTGGCTGCAAAACTATCGGACAAGTACACACAGCGTCGAATGACCATACCGGCATCGTGCAACTACTGGTTGGAGTGCAGTGCTATGCATGGTCTGCTCTCGCTAATCAACAGTTGCTTTCGCAAACTAAGCAATACGGAGTCAGAGGCTTGTGTGGAGACAATGCTCAGCGCTTTTCATCGCTATCCAATGACATTCGACTGGATTGTGGCGCGTCTTGGCGGTTGTTTTCCTTACAAGATAATCATGCACATACTGCAGTGCGGCATTAAGCGTTTTGCGGATGATTATCGCTGTCATTTGGACTCAGAGGCGGGCATCTTGGACTACATGACCTCCTCTCATGAGCAACAATTGCGCTCAGCATTTCGGGAAATGCTGAAAGATGGCCTGGCACCAAAGAAACAACTCGATGTTTCAATAGTGCCTTTTCTGCTAATAACAACGAATTACTCCGATGCCATACTGCAGAGTTTGGTCAACGTTTTTGTTGAAATATGTGAGTGTGTGTGCTATTTATTAAAACAAAATATAAAAACACTAATCCAAATTTGTTGTGTTCCACAGACACCGACGACATGTGCGAAACAGTTGTGCTAAAGGCCCCGCTTTGGCTGAGCAATAAAATGTTTGCGGATATGCAGCCGTCTCTGAACAATGCCGTTTTGCGTCTTAATCAGCACGGGGCCAAGCTGCTTCTGATGGTCGCTGAAATGGCTGAAAAGTATGTGTGGTGTCAGGACTTTCTGGACACTTCCATGCAGGAGTTGGAGCAGTGGGTGCTTAACATGCGTAATTTTCCCTTGCTTTCCGATTTGGCTTCCGTGGAGACAAAATACAAGCTCTGGAAAAGCTGCCTCAGCCCAAATATATTAAAGCAACAGACGGCGGTTCGATTACTACTCGTCGTATGTAAGTATAGACAGCCTACAATAAATTGGAACAGCTTTCACAAATTCCATGTTTACTATACAGCCTCACAGCATCCACATATATATTACCAAACCATTTCACAATTGCTCCGCAAATCGTACGCTCAAAATCCAAGCACAATTGGTGCTCTAATGCGCCTGCTCTGTGGCCAAAGTGGTGTGCTCAACTTTCCCAGTATTACGCACGGCTTCAAGATGGTGCTGGAAGACATAACCCTGCAGGAGCAGGTGAACAACCGGTTGCCAGTGGAGCCAGGGACTCCTACGGAAGCATATAACACATTTTACAACCTCAACCTGCTCACCAAGTATGTCATCCTAACAAGAATATGTTTCATACCATTGTGATAATAATTGTTTCACTCTTAACAGAATGCAGAACAAAAATAACTTTCCTCACATGAATCCCCTGTTGCTAACGGAATCATTGAACGAATGTCTGCCCAAGATTATACAAATTCTCGACTGTACAATTCAAAAGCTAGTGCTGAGAATGGATAGGGTTGCGGCTGAGCACTGTGCCGATAATTTTAAGATGCAGCAGGCAAACAACAACAATAGCGTTACAATGGAAGAAGACATGTATGATGATGACCATAGCTCCAATAAGCGCTCCAAATTGGAAGAAAACGAAGACGCCAGCATCGAGGCAACACATGATGCAGCTCGAATGCGTTTGGCGCATCTAATTGTGGAATTGCTGAACAACATAGAGGCTGGTTCCCGCTCCAATGTACTGCGAACCCCGCTGGTTCTTAAGCTGGCCGTGCTTAGCGTTAAATACTTTTTCGTGAGCCTCACAGAACACAGTAAGTGGCAAGAATTTCACACTTGGGTAGCCAACTAATAAACACATTGTATCCTCACAGCTGTGATTAGACGTGCGGCTGCCGCTCATCGCGCATTTGCACTGCTGCAGCGTCAATGTTCAGCTCGCAAAATTGCACGCACGGTTTGCTTGCGTGAGTTGGTGGAAAGTGCGCTCTTCTACCATGGCCATTTGCTCGGTCAGTTGGAAGAATATATATCAGATGATCTGCAGATACCCGAACATGAGCTGTTAATAATGCAAAACCTGCACACCAACTCTGGAACAAACTCAAATCGCTCCGCTTTACATTCTGGCATCATTGGCCAGGGACTGCGTCCTGTACTGCCCACAAATGACAGAAGTTGCGATGCTGAAAAGCAAGCCCTGTATCTGAAAGCACTCAATGCATGCTGTTCGGATCTGGTAATACATATTTAAAATATAAAACTAACCCCTTTTTTAATATGCAAAGTGTTTTATGCTGCCAGGATAAGCCCAACAACGTTGAAGGCTACTCGTTGGTGTCGCTAACGCTTGTGGAACTGGTTTCAACAGATGTTATGTACAATGGACTGCCCTTCCCCGACGAGGAGTTCACCCGCGTCACTATGGAACGGGATATGCAAATACGTCGTGCCTTCATAAGTTCACCCGTGCTTTGGGCAGTGCTGGGCCTGATAGCCACGCACAGACCCGCATTGTGCTACTCCTCGGTGCTGCTGCGTGCGCTGTGCGCAACTTGTTTACATCATTGGCGCGGCAAGAACGGTGAGCCTTGATCTTTAAGTCAGCAAAATTCATGTCATTAAAATTAATATTTTCTCCCAATATGTGCAGTAAGCAAATTCCAGCCTACACCACCCAATGACGAGCTTATGCTCTGCACCAAAAAACTGTTGCAATTGTTGGCGATGAGTCAGCTTATACCGCCACCATTGTCGAACCTGCACACAATCATTGATCACTTTGAAGCGCCAGAGGTAAGTTTAAAAGAACATGGGAAATATTTTTATTAGATTCTAAAATGCATTGCAATATACAGATTGCACTGCTGCTGCGCGAGTGCATTTGGAATTATTTAAAGGATCATGTGCCCTCGCCCGCGCTCTTTCATGTGGACAATAATGGTCTGCACTGGCGCAACACGAGTCAGGCCAAAGTGGCACCGCAATATGTGGACACACTACGTCAGCTGATGCAAAAGAAGCTTAACAAGCTGGGCCATCACTATCATCAGATGTTCATTATGAGCGATTTGCATTCAAATTCAACTAACGCGACAATAGCAGTGCATTCTGCGGCGATACCCAAATCCAGCATGGAAGTTGTAGAATTGGAATAATGATGTTTAGTTAGCTAGCTTAAATAAAAGTGTGTCTGTGGCACATCTGTAATTATAAAATGTTTGTGCACTTCCTCAAAGAAAACAATATTTCATATTATTTATATGTACTGAAAACAAGTTCTCAACTCATAAGTGTCTATGTTGAAAATAAGGACAAAAGCTAAAAGCACAGCACAAATTTAAATTTCGAATTACAAAGTTTAATCAAGACACTTCCATTGTAATATATTAACAAACACCCCTCTCTTGGGGAGTATAGAAAAATTAGCTAAACTCTAGTACATAAAAGTAAGCCATCAAACTAAGCTAAACTAATTCTTTCCTTTCCAGTTTTGCAAATATTTTTGGCTTTGTGACTGAACGAATAGTAAAGTAAAAAAAGGTTTTTGCGGCCTAAATGCAGTTTGTATATTTAAATATTCATTTTTATTAAACTTATAAATGTTCCATTGCAAATACTGTCCAGCAGTTTCTGTATAGTCGTCGCCTGTAAATTGCATTAGTTTAGAAGATATTAAAGCCAACAATAGTTTTTGAACATTTTACTTATTTGTTTGCGTTTGTCGGCGCGTAGTTTACTTTAACGAATCTTTGCTAATTGCAATTATTCAACGTGTTTTTGTTCTTTACAATTAATACATATCAACGACCTAAATAACTCTCATATAATACACGGTATTGTCACTTGGATTTTACTAGCATTCTGCTGCTGCCTCCCCGCTTTCTAAGCTAATTCAAAGTCTCAGCTCTGGGAGTTAACCTTGATAAACATTCTCTCTTCCACACAATATCTCTCTATTTTTTTTTTTTTTGCTTAATAAATACTTGGCGAATGTAAGACAACAAAAAAACGAAAACAAAAACCAAAAAGTTGCTCACAATTTGTTAACAAGGTTATTACTTTTCCATATTACTATAGTAACTAGTGGGATGGGTAAGGGGCGATCGCCTACGATGTGCGACAATGGCTCAATTTGCGCACTGAGATGCAGGATGCAAGCTTCTTGGCGCGCCTCTTAAAGCCGGAACCCTTCTTCTTAATCGCCGTCTCCTCCTTGGAACCGTTGGCCATGGCAGCAGCAGCAGCCTCAGCACTTGTTGATGGCTCGTACAAATGGCACGCAGCATTGGCAGCAGCAGATTTGTTAGCGCGAATCTCGGCTGCAGCAGATGCAGCGCGTCGCGCTAGCTCCTCTAAGTAAACCAAATCATTTTAATTAGACTTGTAAGTGTTGCGAGAATACCGCGATTCACATACGATTGACATCATGCTCAGTGAAGTAAACGTCTTCCTGTTCCTGTTCGCTTCCATAATGATAAGCTTCAAGGTAAGGCAGTACAGTGGAACGTCCGTATTTTTCCTTGAGTGGAGGAATGGGTATCGGTGGGTCAGTCACCGCTGGTGCGGACAGGAACCAACTGCAAGCGTACAACAAAAAAAAAAAGGTTCTACAATAAATTATAATACAGAAAAATATTATTATTGTACTTACGTATCTTTGCGTATTTGCTGAAGAGAAAGCCGTTCACTGGGATCTGCTTGCAGCATACCTAAGATTAGTCTAGCAAAGCATTCATCCATATCATATAGCCAGTCGGGCGCAATCCACTGACTACGTCCAATGTTCTCAAGCAATCGATAGATGTTGTCACCCTCAAATGGATACAAGCCCGTTGCCATATTATAGCTGCAAAAATAGATAAAAGTCAAATTAGTGCTTTAGATTAATTAGATATGATTGCTTACAGTGTAACGCCACTGCTCCATATATCCACTTTGAAGCCAGCGAAAGTTTCATGGCCATTGGCAATTTCTGGCGGTTGAAATGCTGGCGTACCCTGACCCGTAGTACAGGCGTCGTCCACCGCAAACAGATCCAGCTGCTCGGCGACACCAAAATCGGATATCTTGAGCGTTTGGTCGAGCGTCAATAGCAGATTGCCTGGTTTAATGTCCTTGTGTATGACGCGACGGCTATGCATGTACTCCAGTCCATGTACCAGCTGTTGGAAATACCTATGCGCTTGATGGAGTGGCATCTTCTTGTCGGGCGCATTGTCTAGCATCTCTTGCAAGCCTCCAATGCAATACTCCATGACCAAGTACATTTTTTGTTTCTCCTCGTTGTACAGCACATCGACCAAATCAACAACATTTCGGTGTTTAAGCTGCTTTAACAAATGGATCTCTCGGGTCACATTCTGTTCGCCATTGGGTATACGGCGAAGCTTGCGCTTCGTGAGTATCTTGACGGCGAGGCGAGAGAGGTTCTCCGAATTCATGGCTTCCTTCACTTTGCCGTATGAGCCCTCACCTAGAACATCGCCCATCACGTATTTGCCCACCAGCTTGATGTTCTTCTTTTTCTGTTGATAGATTATGTCCTGACTGTCGACGCGATTGAAAAACATATTGCCAATATCCTGTGTGACCCGATCCAATGCATCAATTGCATCGTCATCGAGCCAGGTAACGCCCGACAGCTCTGCATGAAGCTGACCGCCCGCAGCAGCGTCGAGCTCTGTATTATTGGTGCCATTTTGCTCGTGAAAGGCCTCTTCAATATCGGATGTGGGGTCCAAATGATAATTTTGATTTGTTAACAAAACCGTCATTTCGTCATCGGCAGTTCCAGTTAATCCGACATCCTTGCCAGCCACATCGACCAATATGTTGGAGCCATGTTGCTGTTCGCCGCCAGCCTGAAGATGTGTTGCTATTACTTGTGCCTCCATTACATGTGTGCTAGTCACAGTAACAGTCATCTGGATGCGTTTGTGTACACCTATTATATGAACGTAAACCGCGCTATGTCTGCGGTTGCCGTCTCTTCGCTCTCCTTGTTGCTTGTGGGCCAAACTAGAACATTGCATAAACTTTCGGAGCTGCCCACAGCGCACAGTTCACATTTCTTTGGGGGAAATGCTGATCAAATCTTCGGTCCGTTGTACACGAAGATTGCAGCAACGATAACTAGGTTGTTACTTCTGCTCAGCTCGTGCTCTAATGCTGTAAATTTTTGGTGTTTACTTTAAGTCGGGGAATATGTTTTTTAGTTGTATGTGTATGTCAATTGTTGATATAATATCGATACTCACGATATTTTCACTGTTTAATTAGACGTATTCCCTTTTGACATTTCTCTCATTTAGCTACAAGTTATCGATTACAAACCAGCTGATTGATACCATCACATTAGGGTTACCACTCATTGCCAACAATAAATAGTGTATTCGGCTATGTTTACAAACGAAAGCAATCTAGCTTAGTTAATTTTTTTATGTAGTTCAATAATTGTGACATAAATTTGATATCGATCTGAGATACGGAATTCCTTAATCTGAATTTTGCAGCAGATAAGCTCGATAAATTTGATAAGTTTGGTTTGGTTGAAGACGGACAACAAACAAATTTTGTTTTGTTGAAATCCTTGGGTTAGGTAAATGCAAGTCATGGCAACAGGAATCACAACAAAAGCAAGACTGGAAAGGCTAATGGCCGCCAAGGTGGAGCTGGAATCGCAAATCAGTAAAAATGGACAAATATTGGCTGCGGTAAATATTTACCTTCATATACACATTAATGTGCAGACCGAGTGACACAGATAAAGGTATCACAAAAAAACGTCACAAAAATGCGCATTTCTTTTGCTATTAAACATTTGTCTTATGCTTAATGAAATTAAGACTTTGTCTGAAAATCTAAAGATTAGCTAGTATCTTATAGAGTGTACTTTGTACAATTGACAATTATGTGTAATTCTTGCAGAATGACGATGTCGGTATGAACGGTCCACTTGTGGATGCCGAGGGATATCCTCGCAACAACATTGACGTCTACCAGGTGCGCCAAGCACGGCAAACGATTATTTGCTTGCAGAACGATCACAAGGAGCTGATGAATCAAGTACAAGGCCTGCTCAATCAATATCATGCCGAAATATCTACCACTGATCCTGAGCTTGTGAACCGGGCCTCAGCTTTGGAACTGAGCGGTGGACGAGAGGACGGTGGTGCAATTATTACTCCAGTGGAGACTCGCGTCTTAGTTATAGTTAATTTAGTTAGCCCAAATTCACCAGCAGAAGCAGCGGTTCGTAACAATTTATTTAATATACCTGTTAAATATAGTTAATTATGTTCAATTGCAGGGTTTACGTGTGGGCGACAAGATTATGCGTTTTGGGTCAATCAATGACAATAACTTTAAGGATAACCTAGCACAAATTGGAGAACTTGTGCGCAACGTGCAGAATCAAAATGTCCAGCTGAAGATTAAGCGTGGTGAACAACTGCTTGATTTGGTCCTGGTGCCCAAGACGTGGAGCGGTCGTGGGCTGCTGGGTTGCAATATTGTGCTCCCCCCGGAGCCTATGGAATATTAGAATTAACCTGGTTCAACTTTTAATTAATTGCAAATAAATCTAAGCCAAACAAAAAATTAAGGTTTATTTTTATTTAGTCAGCTTAAACTATTGTAATGAAATTTGTGGCCTAAATATTCAAACAAACTTAAATCAATTTGTCATTTCAATGCTTGGCGCAATGCATTGAATTGACAGGTTGCAACGGCTGCTGAATAACTATGCCAATCTAAATGACATCAATACATCCAAGGCGAATTGTTCAGCAGGGTGGAACCACACACCATCAGAGACCCATTTCCGAACATATTTGGGAACTCCAATTCAAAATTGCGCGCCATTTCGCCAAAGCTTTAGCAAGTTGGCAGGCCAAACTTGCGCGTGCCTACTTTAAATGGATGCAGGATGCTCAACCCTAATATCCACAAGGATCCAGCAGCCTGTCACTTTGTGCGCCGTTGCTGTGCCAGTTGAGAAATACAATCGAATGTGCGTGCATTGCGAGCGGAACAAGAGAGCTTAAATGAGATGAAATTATTAAAGTGAAAATTTGTGTAATTAAGATAAGAGCAAAGTAAATGACAAATTAATGGATGCGTATCCGTAATTTTTATAAAAATAAATAAAACCAATTACTGCATGAAATTTGACCAACAATAATGTACGTGTACATAGTTTTTTATGTATAGAATGAAAACAAGTTTTTGATGCTTTTTCGCGAGCCTATGTCTGTGTGCAAGGGGCGAAGAACGAAGGACGAACAACTGGCACATACATGAGACAGCTAAATAGACGGCCACAGGACTCTTGATAGTGTCACTGTCATTGCCAGTGCACAGCAAATGTCAACGACAGCGCAAATAATACTAGATGGGGAGGCTGCGCGATTACGCTTGCGGGTGGCGCAACAAATAATATGAAGAAAAATAATATATATATATATATATGATATATATATTATAATGGCAAACGTAGCATAGGGAAACTGGGAAAAAGTTAACTAAGGGCGGGCTGGCGTCCCACCTTTGATAATTCTGTGGCTGCAGAAACTTCAACACACAGTCGCAGCCTGACAAAACTTCTGTGTGTGTTTTGGCATCCACAATGGCAAACCGAAACCACCCTCTTAAATTCCGAATATTTTTTTTTTTTCTTACGTCTTGGTTCAATAAATTATAAAAAAAAAAACATTAAAGTGTGTGTGGTGGTGTGTGTGTGTGATGTACGCTTCAACGCGCAACTTTGACGTACTGAAAGGCAACTTGAGATGCACACAAATACACAGAAGCATTAGTAATTTTATAGCACTGCAATGCTGTCTGCCTGTTAGCCAAATTGAAAAGCAGGCCAAAAGCGAAACATGCTGTTCGCTTTGCCTAACAATAATATTCCTTTTAATTTGCTAACAATGCGCCCAAATGCAGGCAACACACACACACACACACAACTAGAAACTCAGAAACAGAAGCGAGCTTTCTCGCACAATTTTTATCTCATTGTTTGGTTAAGCTTTGCGCTGCTGTGTAATTTTTTAATATATGTAATTTTTTATTATTTCAAGAACTACACGTTGCCGCGTAATCTGAATATTGCTTACACTTTTGACACTTTTGGCCCAGTTTGGCTGCCAAAAAATCATGGCGTTTATCTGCTGAAATTCGCACACAAATGAATATTTCATGATGCAGCCCACTTACCACCCATACATACATACATCGAAGCATTCATGTGTCTGTACTTAACTATGTTCAAGTTGATGAATGTATGTATGTTTGTCGTTTGAGACAGTTGTGTCGTGTTCTACGGTCCTTGTACAGTTGACGCTGGTTTTCTCCGTTTTTTTTTGTATTTATTATCGTTTGACGATGACAGATTGGACAATTTGCATCATTAGCTGCCAACAAAACGACAGAATGTGGTCAAAAATATAAAAGACGTTTTGCACCCTATTTTTAGCTGGAGTTATGCCATCAAAATCTAATTAATGTCATTTTAAATTCCATGCCATTTATTCGACAGGATGAACGTCCTGAGCGCAACTGCAGCGTAACTAAGGCCGAAGGACATTGTGACGACGACGTCAGCGAGGATGCCGCTATATGTGCACAATAACAAAAACAACTACGACAACAACTACGACAACAACTACAACAACAAAGCGTTTATTGCGTTTGCAGTACACAGCAACAGCATCCTTGAAAGCACAGTTACCAGAATCGGTAATACCATTGCGGCTGTTTACGCTTACCGTTCCAGCAACTGATGATGCACAGCGTGACGATGATGGAGACGCTGATGATGCAGTTACCAATGCAGCAGTTCTGTTATAAATAACACAAGGACATGGATGGGCGCAACGAACGCAAACGCGACGAGGACAAAGGCACAGGCAACAGCAACGGCATGTGTGACAAAAATAAATGCAGCTACTATGTGCAACAACATTCGCGAGTGCAACTAAAATTAGAATACTCATAGCTGTGTTTTTTGTGTGTCTGTGTCTGTGTGCGTATGTTTGTGTGAGTGTATAAGTGTATGAGTGTGTGTGTTTTATGTGTCTGTGTTATATCATAGTTAATGCAATTGCACTCTCGAGTGCATGAACAAGTGACAATTAAGTGAATTTCTCAGATAATTGTACTGTGCGCCAAAAAGTAGGCAACACAACTAAAAACTGAGCGACGACGAAGACAACGGCGACGCACACATACACACACACACACACACACACACCGACACGACTTTGATTAGCGCGCGTGTGTGTGTGTGTGTCACAGTGGGAGAGAGTAGGGGGAAGCACAAGTGAGTGTTGCAAGTGGACAAGGTGCTCTAGGTGTCGAGTTACGAGTGATTCTGCATATATATGTATATATATATGTATCTGTGTATGTTTGTAAGTCACAGTGCTTAACCTGATTTTCGAAAGTTTGTCCTTTAAACGGCAAAGGCGACACACGCACAAGCAAACGACAAACACACACACATATGGAAGACGGCAGCCGTATTCGCCACAAAAGCAATAAACCGTACAACCGCAAGAGGAGACGCCGCCAGCAGCATCAGTCTGGATACAGACAGTTATATTTAGTGAAAGGAATGCATGTTTCTAGCCAATAACCTCGCCTAAATGAAGCATGAAGAAACAAAATGTGCGCACGATATCCCTGATCGTGTGTACATTTACATATTTGCTGGTGGGTGCCGCCGTCTTTGATGCCCTCGAATCGGAGACGGAGAAGCGACGCTGGGAGGCCTTGCAAGGTAATCGAATACACATCTCAATTGCAAATGCAAATCTATCCAATTTGTTGATTTTATTTGTGTTTGTGTTCCAGGTGTCGAGGATAGAATAATACGCAAATATAATATATCACAAGAGGATTTCAAAGTCATGGAGACGGTTGTTCTCAAATCGGAGCCGCACAAGGCCGGCCAACAATGGAAGTTCACTGGTGCATTTTATTATGCAACAACAGTGCTAACTACAATTGGTAAATATGCATATCTGTTGACTAGGACTTAAAAGTAATTTTCGAGTGAAATTCATATTTCATAATTAAGAAATTAATCTCAAGTATTATTCGGGAAGTCAAAACATGTTTAAAAATGCATTGCCTGTGAATATCGTTTCAGTACTAGAAGTATATCAAAATATATATATTTTTACGGTTTGATGCAAAATAAATATTAATAAATCATTAACTATTAAATCATGATTCTAGCGCAAATGTCAAAAAAAATATTTAATTTTTAGTTAGATATAAAAGGCAACTAAAAAAATATTTAAAGTGGATATCTAATAATTTGTATAGCAGATATGTAAACTATAATTTCAACTTTTAGAAAAAAAGCTTTAAGTGTGATTTACTCGAAAAATATCAATCTAAGTTAAATTAAAAATTTAATGCAGAATTAAAGAAAAACACCTGCCTAAATATGTATATAATTTGCAGATCAGCTCACTTTTGTCAGACAAATGTGGGCAGAATATTTTATTTAGAAAGAAAATTAAACTTACGAAGCATCTTAAACGATTATGATTTCTCAAACCTCTCTAATTCATATAAATATTACAATTTCAGGTTATGGTCACTCAACGCCAACGACCCGCGGAGGGAAGCTGTTTACAATGTGCTATGCAATTGTTGGAATACCCTTGGGTCTCGTCATGTTCCAGAGCATCGGAGAAAGAGTGAATAGACTGAGCAGGTGAGTTGGTGTTCGTTATGTGATGTACACTTAGATTATCTAATCATAATGCGTCTTTCATTTATAGCTATATTATCAAAGCGGTGCGAACATCGCTGCGCTGCAAAAGAACCATTGCATCGGAGGTGGATTTGATATGCGTTGTGACGACGCTCAGTTCACTGACGATTGCGGGTGGTGCTGCGGCTTTTTCAAAATTTGAGGGCTGGAGCTACTTCGATTCAGTATATTACTGTTTTATTACTTTAACCACAATAGGTAAGGAAAATACACACGAATAAATTGCATTTTTGAGAGACAATTGGTTTTTTTTTTCTTGAACAGGCTTTGGCGATATGGTCGCATTACAAAAGGACAATGCGCTAAATCGAAAGCCCGAATATGTTATGTTTGCACTGATATTTATACTATTCGGATTGGCAATTGTTGCCGCCTCACTGAACTTGTTAGTACTAAGGTTTGTTACAATGAATACCGAAGATGAGAGACGCGACGAGGCCCAAGCCATGCAGGTGAGCTCAGATCTATCTAAAAGAAATGTGTGCATCAGTATTTTCCATACCATTCCTATTTCTTCTGTAGACTTGCGGACTGTTCCGAATGTTTTATTTTACAATAAATAAATCAAGTTGACCAATTGGTAGTAAACAGTTTTCCTAAAACCTTAAGCTTATATCTATTAGTCTCACTGCGCCCTAAACTCTAAGCTGATTACATATTCCTGACATCTAACTGATTTAACCATTCTTTAATATTTGGCTTTAATCAGTTTTTCACTATTGTTAAATACATTTCATTTTTTTTTACCTATTTGCTTGCCAACTTGTTGCACAATTTAATCAACTTATTCGTGCACATTCCGTTTATTCTAATAATTGCTATTGTAAAACATATTTGAATTAATTAATTTTTTTTATTAAATTCATTCAGTCAGATTACAAAGAAATCTTTAATCGAAAACCAAATATATATATATTTATATATTTTTCTATTTTGGCATATTTTCGGTTGCTTTTGACTTAATGATATGAAACAAATGCAAACGCGCGCTTAGTTTATGACCAAGTCCAGTTTATGGACCAATGAGGTGATTGCGGTGATTTTTGAGCTTAAAAATACATACTATGACTAACTAATACAACTACCTAACAACTTGAACAACACTGAACAAATACATTGAATATTCTGATACTCTACTAACTACTATGAACAACATCAAACATTAAACAGCACTAAGAAAAACACACTTTCCATTCACAAACTGCGCTTTTCTATAATCAATATTTATCTATTTTGCATACTAATTGAGATTGATATGATATTACAGGCACTTCAAGTGGCTGTCAAACTGGAGGGCGATGTGATAACATCCAATGGTTCCATACTGAGTGGCTACGAAGGACAGGACGGACAATCTTTCGACAACACGAACTCATCAAGTTTCTCATGCCGCTGTATTTGTCTGAAAGGAAACAGGCATAAAAAGTATGTAATCCCCACTAAGCATGTGAAAGACTTAGGCATAGACCAATTAGCGACGCCCTTTTGCTCAACCCTTGGCAAACGGAACTTAAGCGTAGCTTTGCATAATTTCCGTTTCCTTATTTCCTTATCCCTTAACACCTTTACATAGGTGAGAACGTGAACAGTTAAAGGATGAGATAATTATATCAGCGTACATTTTCATGCTGAAGTTTTTCATATGTTACAAAAATGTACACTGCTGATAACTATTAAATTAAATAAAATAGAATAATATCTAATACATCTATTTGGTCTATGCCTTTGAATAGAAATATTTTGTTAATTAATTGTGTGTTCATGTCGTAAGTAACGAATTTTTAATTTCTTTTCTATGTGTGCATTTTGTGTTGATGGCCTTTGTTGTCTATGCTTATCTTGCTTGATGTGTGTTGTTTAAATGTCCAATAATATAATAAATTCTCTGGCCACAGACATAACAACGCGACGAGTGACAATGTTGCAGAGTAAGCATATTTTATTATAACTTCTAAAGTAGATTCATTTTGTCACTTATCTAGTTATTTAAGTGTTTTTTTAAACATATTATGACAATTTTATTGTTTGACTGCTCCCACAGACAACAATACAAAATGCGGCGCTCTCCAACGCACATACGTCACCTGCTGCCGGAGGTGGTGCCCATGCAGGATCTCAACTATGATACGCAGAGCATGCACACCCTTGGCGCCCTCAATGGCAGTGGCCTCATTAGCGGTAGTCACATGGGCGTGGGAATGGGCCTCGATGTTGTGGATGATACGGAGAATCGGTCGCCAATGCAGCGGCCACAGAAATTGCTCAAGCGCAATGTATCACTTTTATCGTTTCGCATTTAGGAGCTAATAAGTTTGGAGCAGCATCAGCAGCAGGAACAACGAATGCGACCACACCCACTAATGGTAGTAGACGCCCCTTGACCTGCCCTCCACAAAAACGACTTAAAAATTAAAGTGATAAACTGTCTCTGATACATAGTACATAAACATACTTAAACCTAATGGAATTGGTAACAGAATGGTAGTGAATAATTAATTGGATTGAAATGTGCAACAAATGTGCGTTCGCGAAATTATATTTATGTGCATTTACAATGTAAATTAGTGCATAAATAGATACAAAAATATATATTCATATTCTAGCATTCTAGAGATAATATATAACTACGTATGTATGTACATCTACAATACTGGACTAGGGCACTACAAAAATTGATCTACACCACTGCCATTCCCGAGAGACAGAAACATGTCATAAGAGAGACTTTCTATTTCTCTCACTTTATCTCTCATTTTCGCTCTCTCTTTCTCACTCTCTATCTCTTATAACAACCACTGAAATCTATCAGTATCGAAGCGAGATACACTAAACTAGGACTACATTTTCCAGACAGCACGTTACACGCATAAATAATATTACATGATCCATTAAACAGAATTCGGAAATAGATTAAACATTACAGATTCCAGTAGCAAGGCAGCCGTTTCAAATTTAATAATGTAAATATTTAATATATAATAGTATTTTGATTGAAACATTGCCTATTTTATTCATATAATTCTTATGATTATGCATTACGACGTATTCAATTACGAACGGGATATAAGTTTTATAATATTATATCTAATTCTAAAACGTCAAAATATATTTAGAGCCAAATACTTGTCTTACCAAGTGCTCAACTGACTCCAAAGAGTGCCAAATATATTAATATAACATATAAGGCAGTGAGCATTACTATGCCGAGTAGCTGCGCACATACATAAATACATACACATACATATACATACATACACACAACATAGATACATATTGTCCGCCATTTGCAGTCCTAAATATTAGCCAGTGACCCCAAACCCTTAATCGCATTTAGGCGAATCAGCGCAAACGATTGCATTTGGTTTTAATTTAGTACTAGATAAATCCACAACAAATTACGGAACTTTTGTGAAAACGAGATTCTTCCATTTTATAAATACCAATTTATTTGTATTACGATATTAAGAATCGAAATTGCTCACTATAGAGTAGATAACGCTTTCAAATGCCCGAAGAATCCCCAATGTGCTTTGTAAATATTTTAGTAAATAATCATAATTGCAAATATACTTTCGTAATTATTGTTAAAAGGCAGAGTCATAGTTATGTACATTTAATTCTGTATTATCAAAGAAAACAAAAAAGAACATTTAGCTTTTTAATATGGAATTCATTTGAAATTTTTTAGTAGTTATTGTATGTATGTGTTGAAGCAATTTCACAATTATGAAATTTAGCTACTCAATTCTAAATGAAAATAAATCAAATTGTAATTTTAATTCATGCAAATAAAAGAACAAATTCTAACAAGAATTTGTAATATACCTTTGAGTATATTCAAAATCAAAAATAAAAACTATATTGTTTACTTATACTTATCTAAAACTCGGACATTTTGGTTTAATTACCCAACCTTTATTAAACATACAATTAGAAAATTATAAATATTTTTTGCTAATACCTCCATTTATTAATAACAAATTTTCCAATTATATGTAATTTATCCATTCAGTATTTATTGAAATATTTGTGTACACAATATTTATGGTAATCTAATGTAAAAAAGTTTGGTTAGTCTAGACATTTTTTTGTCATTGCACGAAATGAGTAATGAATCAATTTATCAACATGGTACAGTTTGTATTATTTTTTGTTTGCAGTGTATTTTTCGTATTTAAGAGATACACAATTGGTTATCATATATGTCAATCGAATTGAAGTCTTAAACATAATTTTTAAATATTAAAAAAATGTTTACGATGTTTGGTAGTGGATGTTTAGTTTTGCAAGCGTTTACGATTCGTATGTATTAATTTTGGTGGATAAGGTGTCTGAATTGGTTTTCTAGAGTAAATAGTCGAAATCTAAAATCAATATTTTTATAATTAATGGGGCAAAGCTAACTAATCTAATCGTCCATGCTTTCGTTGTTGCGATCTGGGGAGGCGTTTCCATTCTTCGGCGATGCGGAACGTGAACGGGAGCGGGAACGCGACTTGTTATCCACCGATGCAGAGCGATCGCTGCAAGAGAAATGTGTGAAAAATGTTTTTAAATATTGCTTTTTAAATTATTTGGTGGCACCAAACACGGTCTGCGCATCCAAACAAAACCAAAGAAAGCACAAAAAGAAAGCAATTTTCACATAAAGCTCAAAGTGTAAGCTGAACAATAAACATATAATTACAAAAACTTACCGTGATCGCGAATCGCGGCGATTCGACTTCGAACGGGAACGGGAACGAGATTCACGCTTGGAGTTTGAGCGTGAGCGAGAGTGCGTATCGCGCTTGGGCGAACGGGAGCGAGTGCGCGAGCGTGACTTTGACTTTGACTTGGAAACATCGCGAGATTTGCTAGAAGGACGAGAATAGTAAATATAAGAATTAGGAGCTGCACACACTACACTTCAATAAAAGATTACTTACTTGGAGCGCGAGCGTGTGCGAGAACGCGACTTGACTGGTGACTTAGACTTCGAGCGTCCGCCGCGTGACTTGGTGCGGCTACGCGACTTCGAATGCGAGTGCGAAGAGCGGCGAGAGCGAGAACGCCTGCGGGAACGAGAACGTGATCGAGAGCTGGATGAACGGGAACGACCACGTCCACCACCGCCACCACCACCACCGCTGCCGCCGCCGCCTCCACCACCGCTGCCACCACCACCACCGCTGCGTCCGCCACGACGATCCTCGACCAAATGCACACGACGGCCATTCAGCTCGGTATCATCGAGCTTCTCGATTGCCGTCTTCATGTCCGACAAGGAGGCAAACTCAACAACACTTCAGAAAAAAATAGAATTAGTTTAGCTGATTTTTGCAATGAAAATTACAATCGAATAATTACCCCTCATTGCGACGCTGCTTGTGGGCATCGGCATAGGTGACCTCGCCAGCCTGACGCATGTAGTCCTTGAGATCCTGCAGATAGCGCATAAATACGAAAATGGTACATGAATTAGTAAATATAATCTTTGCCAGCAGTTTGTATTTCTTGGCAAATTAATCAAATACTGCGTGCAGACCAAGCATATTGAATATAAATTCCCGAACTGGATCGCTGTATGCGTGTTAGAATGGGCCTCCTAACCAAAGCCTCTCTGCCTCTTGGCCTCTCAATATCGAATCAGTCTGCTCGCCTCGCCTGCCTAATGGAAACCTTGTTTTCTGGGTTGGGGATTGGGGTAGTAGTAGTAGAAGTGCAAGAGCCAGCGCCAGCGCCGTTGCCATTTCAGTTCAGTCAAAACGCATTAGCAAAGCCAGTTCGGTCGCAATATTCATTGCTTGTATTAGCTGCACGCGGTAGGAAACGTAAGCATAATTATACATAACATATATATATTATTTATTAATACATTTTGACTTTTTGTTTTGTTTTTTTTTTTTAACAAAATGATAAAACAAAATTTGTAATTGAGTTCTTACTTAATGCGCTTTCAGAGAGAGGACACACACATCGGTTGGTTTAACCGCACAACACCGAGAGTTTTGTTTGTCTGCCTAGTAGTAGTAGTGGTAGTAGTAAATGTCGGCCAATGGGGTCAACCCTCATGCTGGACCGCAGAGACCTCATCGAAAGAGCAGTTAGCGAGATCGAGAGCTCCACATCTACATCTTAAATCATTTGATCGATCCGATCACAGCATTTGTTTGGCCAAGCCAGGCCGGGCAACCAGAAAACCGCACCAGGCAAATCCGACCCGGCATCGCCGTGCCACACACACTCATCAGGATGTTTGTTTGGCAGGTAGCGAATTAGCGTTATTCGTTTTTGTTTTTTTTTTTTTTTGTAAAGCGAGTCGAACTTTTTTTTGTGTTTGTGTTGCAACTTGTTGAACATTATATTGAAATTATGTATTTATGTGCTACGTTTTTTATATGTATATATATATATATTTTTTAGTCGTTGCTGTTGTATCTCTTGTAAAAAACTTTTTTTTTAGTTTTCTTGTAGGGGACCCAATAATCGCATACAGTCAGAAAGAGAGTAGCCAGTAGCCAGGGCCGCAGTCGGGATTTGTGGGTGAGAGAGTGATTGGCAGCGGAGCGCACAACATAGCAGTGGATGGGTGGCCAGCCAGCGCAAGTGCCAGTGTAGAGCAGCAGTACGCACGCAGAGCACAACAAAAGTACGCAACCAGGCAGAGTCAACCAGGCGGCGGCATCTCTCTCTCACGGCCTCACCATAAACGAACTGTAAAAATAAGAAATACGTTTGCGGCGCCTCTGAGGCTTTGTGTTGTTTGACGAATGGCCCGTTAGCTGTTCCATGGAGTCTCTGGTCGGTAGGTTAGCCAGTAGCCAGGCCAGCGCAAGGGGGAGAACCACACAAGAACCACACACACAATTGGCTAATTGTCGCTAGTATTGGCACTGGTATTGGATGCAGAGTGTTGCATTAGGCCTAACCGAAGATCAAATGAACGCGACGTTAAAGAGTCAGCCAGTATCATCATCGTCATTGTCATCATGGTCATCCCATCATATCACATCTCATCTCATCTCAACATCATCATCTTCGCTTCTAACTGTTTGTCATTAGTTCCCTCTCATCTCTCTCACACGACCTCTCAAATTCAGACAATCGGCTATAAGGAATTTTACAATTCTTTATATAATTTTGTAATTAAATTGTGAATGCTTAAACATTTAAATACCTAAGCCTCAGCCGCACACAAGAGGCAAGCCTACGCAATGGCTAACAAATATTTGATATTTGCCCATTGCGCGTAGGCTGAGCTGGACTGGTCTGGGCTGTGAGCTGGCTGCCCAAGTCTCAGTCAATTTGGCCATCAGGCTCTGCCACCAGAGTTCATCGGTTGTTCGCATGGATAGATGACACACGGAGGCTTCGACGAATCAGACGACGACGACGACGGCGGCGACGGTGATGACGACAGCGCGAAGACCAAGTGTATGGGAGTATTTCTTATATGGTTTTAGGGAAAAATGTCGTTTTCTAACACAAGCGAAGATCACAAAGCGACCAACAATGATAACGTGGGATGCTGTCCGGCGTCGAATCTCTTTTTATGGTGCGTGCGTGTTTCTGTCTCTCGGCTTTTGGTATGATTAGTTTCTGTTTCTGTTTCTGTTATTGGTTTTGGCATTTGTTCCATTTAACATTTTTACTTTAACGAGTTGCGGCCCCCGGAGGAAGTATTTGGTTTGGCATAGATCAGTTTCATGGCTCGATCGGTTTGTGGCACCGTTTCTCTGGCCATTTTACACACATACTGCCTGGCCTGTATTTCTGTCACTCTCTTCTAAGCTCTGGGGTCAGTTCTCAGTAACAGATACACATCAAACTCTTTTTTTTTTGTTTTTTTAGGTTGGTGTGAAAAAAATAATGTTGGGATTGCAACGATCAGTACCAGAATTTTAATGTACATTGCATTGTTTGTACGTCTGCTTAAGTCTATAGATCAACTGTACAGCTTAAATATATAATAGATATTAAAGAGAAAGAGTTGGAAACCATCGATTTATGTTTTATTTATTAAATCAACATTTAGATTAAACATGCGTTGAGTATGGCAATTCATGTGCAATCGATCGATTTCCAGCTCTAGCAACAAATTAAAAAGGGACAAATTAGCTACTTGGAAGGAAACGCTAAGCCGTTCTGGGAGCAACACCAACTTAAAAATGAACGGTATTCGAAATCAAAAAAAAAGTGGTTAAGCAAAAGGCAGTGATTCGTTTAGAGATACGTAACAGTAGATTATAGGTAAAGTAAGTAGTTTGGTTAGCTTTTTCAGTTGCACACCCAAACTGATGGGCCATCACAGTTAGGACGTTAAGAATAGTTTTTTTTTTACTAGTATATATTATATGTATGCTAATCTACGATTTAAACTACAATCAAATAGATATAGAGGCAAGGAGAGAATTTAATGACTTACCTGCCAGCTGACACGGCTAGACAAATTCTCGACAATCAGACGATACTCAGTGCGCAACGGTGGTCCATAGCGAGAGGATGATCTGGAATTTTTGTTTCTGGTGAATAATTTAATGAATTTAAAATTAGTATTGACACTGCGCTGCTGCTGCTCAAGAGTTATATATATGTACATAACGTGATATATATGCAAATGAAACTCCCCTTTTGAAGGAAAAAGGCAAGAGTACAATTAATAATTGAAGAGTTGAGCGTATCAAAAAGCAGAGAACGGGGATTGGCGGCAGTTGCAGAAGGCAGACCGCAACAAAAACTATAACAATTAACAAATGTGCCTTATAAATGGTTAGAGCGTGCAGAATGTAAGTAAATTAATAAATCTTCGAAAATTAGCATTAACGGAAAGTTATATTTATATATATATATATATATATATATATATATGAACAGCATGTCAGTGTCATTAGCAAATGAATGGGCAGCTATTTTCTTAAATACCTCTCGCAGTAGACCCTTGAACCATTTCACATACCATGGAAAATGGGCAGAACTTACCACCAAAAATAGGTGTGCTCATCAATAAGGCTATTCAGTGGATCATTTCAAAATGCTTTAAATTTACTACCTTTTGCAAAACTATATTCAAGTTTAAGGATATTTGCAAATAAAATTCTACCAATCTTGGGTCCACTGGATTATATTACTCAACGATTTATAAAAGCAAATACAGTTGTCACTCGAAATATTGAAAAGTACTCTGCAAGACATTCTTCTTCTGGATTACAAATTAGTAATACTTGAAGAACACCTTCAGTTTCCAAGTGACTTCTGTGGCATAATATATAATATAGCTATCAGCTGCAGCTGTACTTACTTATCATTGTAGCGACCGCCACCACCACGTCGTCCGCCATATCGATCCTCGTAACGATCCCGATTACTGCCGCGGGCTGTGCCTCTGGCTGGTTCAACAACCACACTGCAGCGATACATATATACATATAGATATTTTTTTTGTATAGTTTTTCATTTATTTTTACCGTTCCCCTAGCAGCTCTTTCCCGTTTAATTCGTATACGGCATCGTCAGCATCGCGATAGTCCTCAAATTCCTAAAAGTTAAACTATTATCGATTTGTCAACGTCGATTGATTTGTTTTGGCGCACTTACCACGAAGCCATATCCGTTCTTGATAAGTATATCACGAGTGCGACCGTAGCCTTTGAAGAAGCGCTCCAAGTCGCGCTCGCGGACACCGTACGGCAGGCCGCCTACATAAACGCGTGATCCAACCATATTTGTTGACGATTTATGCTACAAGAATATGTAAACTAAAAAATTAATTCTAATTTTGAATGGGCATTTTATGTAAACGCATATGTGTACGTGTGTGTATTTGCCAAGATGGCGGCGTTGCCGCTGCCAACGTTTTCTACCGGGTAGAGAACTTTTTTGCGCCTACTTATAAAGCATTATTTATTGATGCTTTTATGTTCTTCTCCTTTAATAAATTATCTACATACCGTTTAATAAATGTGTTTATATTAAATTTGTTCCTTCTTGCTGAAAAATGCTTTCCTTCGCACGAAAAAATAATTCAAACTGAACCTCAACGCAATTTTTACGGAAGTGACATTGAACTGAAAACTGCTTTGCCGCTTCAATGCGGCGTCATCAGTATTAAATTGATTATTCAGCCCTGGTTTACAGTGTAGGTAAACGAGAGTAATCTATGTCACAGTTACTTGAGAAAAAAATATTCGTTGAATTAATACGCTTTTTTCGTATTTTTATGAAAAGTAATTGCCTTTTGTATTACATCTCTATGTACACCTAAATATTCAATATATATATATAAATATATATATATATATATATATGCTAAAATTAAATGGTTTTTGAGAACACAAAATTCGCTATTGTTGTCACATATCTTTTTATAAAAATACCAGTCGCAGTTACTGTAACCAGTAAAGTGCTGCTCAGGGCCGGCATTGACTGTCAAATACGTGGTCGCCATTTTTCCAGTTCGGTTTTTTTTTAGTACATTCAAGTACTTACTTTTGCTCTTGCTGTACATTTGTAACTAAGCAAGGCGTCTGCTGTGAAAATCATAAATTTTAATTGCTGAAAATAATTTGGCTAGTTGAATTTAACAAAAACAAGTGCAATGACTGATCTAAATGATTCAAATGGAAATTACGACGACAGCGACGAGGTGAGCTTAATAATTTGGTGTTTATTTTTTTGCAAACTAAAAAGCCGACGCCGACATATTGAAAGTAAATTGATATATTACTTTTCAACGTAAGCTACGATTCGATTGGGGCTATTAGTTAAACTTGATATAATATAATAAAGTAAAATATATACCATATGCCGGCAACATTAGCAAAGCAAAAGAGTTATGAAAATAGTAAAAGAAAAAAAAACACATTTGATGCACGGCAAAGCAAATAATGAAAAGAAAATGGCGGTCTTTTTTTTATATACATATATATCGATTTCACTTGTAACTAACTGTACCCTGTTTTTCTTGTTGCCGCTTTTGTTTGTTGTTATCATTGATATAGCAAATTTCGGAACCCGAGCAGCTACGTAAACTATTCATCGGCGGCTTGGACTACCGAACCACCGATGAGGGTCTCAAGGCGCACTTCGAGAAGTGGGGCAACATTGTCGACGTTGTCGTCATGAAGGATCCGAAAACGAAACGCTCGCGAGGATTTGGCTTCATCACATACTCGCAATCGTATATGATTGATAATGCGCAGAATGCGCGTCCCCACAAAATTGATGGACGTACCGTGGAGCCGAAACGTGCCGTGCCCAGACAGGAGATCGATGCACCCAATGCCGGTGCCACGGTGAAGAAATTATTTGTTGGCGGTCTGCGCGACGATCATGACGAGGAGTGCTTGCGCGAGTACTTTAAGGAGTTTGGCCAAATTGTGGGCGTGAACATTGTGTCCGATAAGGATACTGGAAAGAAGCGCGGCTTTGCGTTTATCGAGTTCGATGATTACGATCCCGTGGACAAAATTATCCTGCAGAAGACTCACAACATCAAGAACAAGACACTCGATGTAAAGAAGGCAATTGCCAAGCAGGACATGGATCGCCAAGGTGGCGGCGGCGGCGGCGGCGGCGGAGGAGGTGGTGGTGGTGGTGGTGGTGGCCGTGGCGGACGTGTTGGTGGTCGTGGCGGAGATCGTGGTGGCCATGGCGGCGGCTGGGGCAACAATCGTCAGAATGGTGGCGGCAATTGGGGCTCCGGTGGCGGCGGCTTTGGCAACAACGGCAATTTCGGCGGCAACCAAGGCGGCTCCGGCGGCTGGAACCAACCGAGCGGCCCCTGGAACAATCAGGGTGGCAACAGCACTGGTGGTGGCGGCGGCGGAGGTGGCTGGAACAATGGCGGCGGCTACAGCGGCGGCGGCGGAAACAGCAACGGCAGCTGGGGTGGCGGAAACAGCAGTAGCAGCTTCAGCAACGATTACCAGCAGAGCTACAGCGGCGGCCCGCAGCGCAGTAGCAACTTCGGCAACAATCGTCCAGCGCCATACAACCAAGGCGGTGGCGGTGGCGGTGGCTTCAACAAGAGTAAGTAAATATTTACGTAATCATTTCGAAAATGTATATTTATCATTGATTACTCTTGCTCTGTTCCTAAGGTGGTGGCCAGGGCAGCGGTGGTGGCCAGGGCGGATTTAACAGTGGCAATAACTACAATACAAGCCAAGGTGGCAATATGGGCGGCAATAGGCGCTACTAGCCGAGGTAAACATTGTGTTTTCTTTAATGTTAATGCTTTTCTTTTCTGTTGTTATTGTTATTGTCCTTGATGTGTTTGATAACTTTAAAATCGTTCGGACAAATCACGAGTTGTAGCGAAAAAAAATGAAAAAAAAAATGCTGTCGCAAATGAAAAATGAACCAACTTGTACATATGTATGATAAATTTCAAAATAATAAGTGCTAATGCAAATTTTCTCCTTTCTCGCAAATAGGTAAACACTTACAATATCAGTTCAAGCTAGACAAAAAGGCAGTCTAGGCACAGGCACAGGCAGAGAGTGAGACAGGCAGGCAATGACAGTGAGAGGCAGTTAAAAAATCTGGGCAAGTCAGGCAGACAAGATAACAAGCAATAACAAAAAGCAAGCAAGTAATCAGCAGCAGCAGCAGCAGCAGCTAAAAAGAAAATGCAGTTTGCAGTTATCAGGCAATCGACAATGTGCCCTCAAGACCAGCCTAAGCAACTAACTAATCCCCATAAAAACAAAAAATAATATTATAAAAAAAAACCCAAAACCAATAAAAAAAAAAAAAAACTATGAGAGCAACTGACTCACTTCAACAATATCAACAACTTATTGCTAATGTCTTGTCTCAATTATACACACATACATTTAATTTTTATGATCAATTCGTGTTTAGGATTTTAAGAACCTTGAATGCTTAGTTTTAACTAAATTAACACATGCTAAAAATACAAAAAAAAAAAAACACAAAAATCATATTTGCTTAAATTAGAGAAATATACTAAACCTTTACAATTTTGTTTATACAATTGACTATGGATAATGAATGCATCTTATGGAACGATTCTCTTTGAGAACCGATTGCCTATCGATTGAGTGTTAATCGAGGTGGCCGAGTAAGCAGCTGCCGTTTAAAAAAAAAACAAAGGTATTGTACCTTGAAATTCAATTTAGATCGTAGATCAACGATGCTCGCTCATTGTCACAATTTCTACATCTCTAATTTTATAGCAAAGCAGCGAAAACAATTTTTAAGTAAATATATAGAAAGAAACTTATTTTGTAATAAATTTGTATATTTGTATAATTAAGCAAATTATATATGAATGATTTGAAATATTTGAGAAAATACTACTACCCCCTACAAGAGTCAAATCCTGTTAACCCACAATGTGATCGATGAATGATTACAAAAAAAAAAAACTATTACAACAAGTAAATTCCGAATAGATGAATGTGCATTACCGTTACATACCAATTTTGTTAGCGTATAAGAAAGACGTATGTAGCTGCTACAATAATTGATTGATTTTGGTACAAAACCTTAACTACAAACAAAACAAAAAATAATACGATATCATGAAATTGTCAGTAATTAGTAAATTACGAGGTAAAAACGAAAGCTAAATGAAAAATAAAACTAATGTTACCCACCCGAAATTTCGACTACAGAGAGCAGCACAAAAAAATCCACCAGCACCCAGAGGAGTCTATGAATGTGTAACAATCAAAGCAAATATATAGTGAGTTCTGCATTAAGGTAGGCAAAACTGTGAATGTAATGAGAAACCAACAGAGAAGCGCTTTTGTAGATTATTACCGCATTACCGCACTTTGCGTCAAGTTTAAACAACTATAAACATCTTGGAAACCGCTAACTAATACACTACGTGTTTCTTTTGCAAGACTGGCTGAAGTGCTGGATACTGAATAACGTGGCAACGCTGGTTCCCAAGGAGCTCGAGCTCACTTTTGTTTGGCGTGCTTGCACTAAACTGGAGCTATTGCTTCAAGGACCAAGGTAAGTGTAGGTATATAAACTAACTACATGCTGTCATATTTACGGAAAGTAAAACAAATAAAATGAATTCCATAAAACTCAATAAGTTTATTTTTATTTTCAATAATCTGGGCTTTAAAAAGTGGATTTATTCAGGTTGAAATAATTACTTGATATAAAAAAATGGCAAATTAACGTAATTGGGTTTGTTAATTGTTATACAAAAAACTGTTATACTGTGACAGACTGCTAGAAGAAGACTGACAGGACGTCACATATTACAAACTGTGTATGTCAACTAAGAAGGTTTTAGGTTAATTGTCAGATATGGCATCTCTCATCTGACGTCTGAAGTCTATTATTGCGTTGTCATTCAAATTGCAGGCAGTTCAGTTTTTGTGCTGATCTTTTCGTCTACAACAGAAAATTGTTGAAAATTGTGAATAACTCAAACGCTAATAAGCTCTTCTGTCTAGAGGTATGTATACTTTAATAAGTAATTTCCATTTTCCCCGACTAAAAATGCAATCATTCCCAGATGCATAAAATGAATGGATCCATTTGTGGTGCCGAAATTGAATCGGAGAATAACGAGCACTTGCGTAAAATTTTCGTTGGTGGATTGTCGCTAAAATCAACGGGCGAATCGCTACACAAGTTTTTCAGTCAATTCGGTGTGGTGTCCGAAGCCATCGTTTTGCGTGATCCAATTTCACGCCGTTCACGCTGCTTCGGTTTTGTGACCTATTTAGAAAGAGCGTCTGTTGAGAATGTCCAACGTACGCGTCCCCACATTGTCGACGGCAAGTAAGTTTCAGATGTTTTCATATTAATTAACAACATAATATAGTCATGTGTATAAAATGTTTTCTAATCATCATAATCATCATCAACTACAGAGCCGTGGATACAAAACGTGCCTTTCCAAACCAACAATACAACAAGTCTTTTCACCATGTGACCAATACTACAACAAATAAGATTTTCCTTGGTGGTCTAAGGGAATGTCACAAAGAGACCAAATTGCGAGAGTATTTTGAACAGTTTGGCAATATAAACAGTGTCAAGGTGCTGTTGAACAAGCAGACCGGACGCATGCGTGGCTTTGGCTTCCTGGAATTCGAGCGTACAGAAAGCGCTGCACGTGCCTTGGGTATGCAAGTGGCATAGCTATTTATTTAAATTCAATATATTTATATCGCATCTTAGGTCAAGTCAAACATTTGATTAATTGTAAATTGGTTGAAGTGAAAAAGATGATAGATTTTGGCAAACGTACAAGATTGCCCATCGGTGGAGCAGCTTTTGCCGGCTATGGACCACCACAGCCAACCATTATGGATAATCCCGTTTACTATCAAAGCTATGATCCGTATCTGGCGCAACATTCGTTGCCACCATCGGCCTTCCTTAATGGCTGGGCCTCGTACGTGGCACCCTATTTAACAGGACAGAGTCATGTCAGCCAGCATCCAGCATTGAATGGCTACCATCCACTTGGAGAGTTCGTTTACGATGCCCCTAAATATACCACGAACAACAATAGTTTCGTTAAACCTTCCAAGAACGAGCTTAACCCAGCACATACCGAAGAAGCCAATAAACAGGAGACGTCAATCCAACCGATTTATGGCGTTAAAGTAAAATCGGAGGCCATTGGTGATGTGGAAAAGAAGTTGCTCGCCAAGGACTACAACGACTTTAAGCCGACTAGCATAAACAACCCAAGTGCTGCCCCATTCAATCACAACGACGTCTCAGCACCGGCCATTGGTATATTCATGTTCCATGCAATGGACTCGATTAATTAAACATTTTTATTTAAGGTTTTTAAAAAGTGGGACCATCAAAAACATTTTCAATCCATTTGCTAAAATCATTCATATTTTATCCAAATGCCAAACAAAAAATATTTACAGCATACAAATCACAAAGGTATTGATCAGATAACTATTGTGACTTATGATACAAATCATTTTGAATACCCACACGCATTTATTGTTTAACTGATAAATAAAACGTTTACTCATTTTGTAGACTTTAAATCGCAAACTTTGTTTTCCTCACTTTATTTCAAAACATATTTTTTTCTTATGTAAATTAAACGCATTATTGCATTTTAATTGTTTGTGTAATGTTTTATACCCGATACGATATAAAACGCACCACTGAATTGTATTTGTAGTTTTGAATGACTTGTTGTGAATTTGAGAATTTATTCGTTTTTTTTTGTTCTTAATAAAATTATGCAAACTCAGTGGTTTGCTTTTGTGCGCATTAATTTTATTTAAATGCCAACTTCTATCTCGATTTTCAACGCAAAAAATCAATCAATTTAAATTAGTAACTCAACACAAAAATATTTGTTGCTTTTGTTAAAAATAAATTTGTTTTATTTGCTGCACATAACGTAATTGTTTTTTTTTTCCTATTTTTTTTTGTTTCTTATTGATTTTTGAGTACGATTTATTAAATATTTGGAACAAGTGGGCAGGCTAACCAGAAAAATCTGCTTAACTAAAATAATTTGTATGCAAGTGATTTAAATTTTCATTTGATTAGATGGCAAGTACTTCAAACCTTTAACGATTTGTAAATACAATTAGAGTACAAGATGTAAATTGAAATTAAGTTAGCAAAGATTTCTGGAAAACGTGCCCAAATTATCTCTTCTTTCTTGTTTTGTTTTTACAACTATTCGTTATTTTGTACCTATAAATTAAATTAAATTATTCTGGTTTTTGTTGTTGTTTTTATACAAACTGTTGTTATTTTGTTAGTTTTTTCTTACGTAGAAATGAGCATGAACGGTACCATTTGTGTATCGCTTTGTATAATTAATTTATTACTTTGTATTTTTTATTTATTATATTTCATCATTTCGCAAGCACTGTTAACACTGATTTTTGAGCTAAGATTTGAACACTAACATTTTGTTAAACTTAAAATGTTCTAAAATTGCTTTAGGCCACGATAACAGTGCTAAATTTACTTTCTGGCATAAACAAATGTCGTCTAAAAATAATAAACATAAAGCAAATCAACAAATGATTTAGTTAGAGCGCATTCTCAACTGCGCACACTTCAACAAATGATATGTGTGAACCAAGAACAAATTAAATTGACTAATCGAGTTAAAAACAATATTAAAAGTTTGCATATACAAATTAATATTATAAATTATTAATTACATGTGGAGTTTCATTTTCTTTTTTTAAATATGTTAATGATTTTTGCTGAAGATCTAAAAATATTAACATTAATTTTTTTTTGAAATTTATATATATATATATATCTCTTTTGTTACATGTTTTGCTTGCTTTACGCTGAGAAAAGATTTGTAGTAGCGTGAGTTCTCTTCTTTTCAATTTTCCTTTTTTTTTTATAGATTTTCTTTAAAAAATATGTACTAAATTTTAGTTTACAACTGTGTTGGAAACACCAAATCGTATTAGTTGCTTGACTAAGATTCGCTTACGAACTTCAATTCATTTCAATATCGGCGCTAACCGCCGATTATGCACGCTACGGCCATTCAATTTGCCGTTACATTTGTTAACAATATATTCATTCCATGTGTATATAGACTAGCTAGGCAAATGTTCAATGTTCAGAATAAAACTGAAGTTGCAAGGGTTTGGAGGAGTGGGGGGAGCTTTTGGATGTTGCGGCAATTGTCGCACTGCATTCGGCTGCATGAATTTAAGTAAGTGTAATTGAGGTACTCTGCTACTTTTCTTTGTTTTAGTTGAGTGTTCCTTTAGACCGGTTTTACATAATTTATATTGTTTCGTTAATTTTTTTTTTTTTTTTTAGATTTTTTAAGGTTACGTTTTTAAGTCTTTATTTTGCTTTTTTTTTACATTTTATTTAAAAAAAAAGTTTTTTTTTTGTTTGCATTTTAAATTGTTTAGATTTGTTTTGTTTGTGTTTTTTTTAGCTAAGTTTTAATTATTGTTTTTAATTGTAATGATTTGCATTTAATTTATTAAGATCTTAAGAAAAGTTGTATTGAAAATGAAAACAAACAAAAATCATTAGTATTTGCCTTCTTTTTATAGCATTTCTGTCGCACACTTATAGGTACAATTTTGGAAAATAAGAATTTTAAAACGACAGATGAAGCTTACATTTATACTAAGTTCTTTGACACTGTGTGTGTGTGTGTGTATGTGTGTTTGGTTGTTCATGCGTGTTTATGTTTTAGGTGGTGGGCTGCATGCATTAGAATTACAATTTTAATGTTGGCGCATTTCAACATACTCTTTTTTCTTTGTTTGTTTGGAGGGCGTGCTGCAGCTTCTTAAAATTAGATTTACAACGAAAATTTACACAGAATTTTGATTTTTGGCACTAGCTGGCGGCTTAAGAGAACAAAAAGTGAACAAACTGAACAAAAGCGAGCTTAACTAAATGATGATCCAAATGTAGTTTTTACTTGCACCACGATATACCAGCAATTTAATTGTTTTCATTGTTGTTGTAGCCCGTTTATCGCTCTAAAGAACGTTTGAAGATTAGTCATTCTTTTTTATATTCTCTTTTTCCTCTTTTCATTGAATGCTGTTGTTGTTTCTGCTGCTACTACTGCCGATTGTGTGCGTGTGTGTATGAATGTGTGTGTGTGTGTCAGTGTGTGCGTTGATGGTTGATGATGGTAATTGATTGATTGCATTATGGAAGAAATCGATGCTCTGACGTTGGGCTGTTGCTGCTATTTGCTTGTTATATTTCTGTTTTGACGGCCCGTCCAATGTCAGGCCTGGCGGTTTTTTATTGCCCCACTGTCGCCCGCTGGTTAACGGCGACCATAATTGCCACCGCTGCCACCACCACCACCGCTCTGTCCGTTGCCTGCACCGCGCACCGGTCCGTTTGATTGATTTCCGCCGCCGCTGCTGCGATTATCGTTGCGCTGACCAAAGCTGGCGCCTCCATTGCCGCCCATACGGGGACCACTGTTGCCGCCACCAGTGCGCATATTGTTCCGACCCATATTGTTCATGTTGTTGTTGTTGTTGTTGCCGCCGCCGCCGCCGCCAATGGGCTGACGCGGTGGCATATCGTTGCGCATGCGTGGCTTCTTCTCCTCCACATTCAATTTCTGGGCATCGGGCGAGTTCTCTGGGAAGTACAGCGGCTGAAAAACAAAATACAGATTATAAATCGAATACAGATGAATTATAGATATGAACACTGCTGCAAGGCACTTCTACATACACAATTGGCCAGGCACTTCTGTACCGCCTCGGGATCATCGTAGGTGATAAAGCCATAGTTGAGTGGGCTTCGCATGCCTGGCAGCACCTTGCTGCCGACCTTCGAAAGAATACGTAACTCGATCACATTGCCAAAGCGTGCGAATAGCTGACGCAGCTCATCTTCGGTAGCATGGTGTGGTATATTGCCCAGAAACAGTTGCTGATTATCGCCAAATTGCTGAGCATTGCTAGGACGACGCTGCTCAAACTCTGCAAATATCAAATATCACCAAATTAGTAATTGATTTCGGAAAAGAAGCCCACACGTGACATACCCTTGTTTCTAATCGAATTGTTGCGCTGTGGCTGAGGAGCGCCGTTGTCAAGACGCGAGTTATGGTTGTTGTTGCTGCTGTTGTTGTTGTTGTTGCCGTTATTGTTGTAGGAAGAGGATGCAGTAGTTGAGTAGCTGGCGTGAACACCGCCACCACCGCCCGCTGAGGATGTCGTATAAACATTGCTCTGCGGTTGTTGTTGCTGGTGCTGCTGTTGCTGCAATTGTTGCTGTTGCTGCAGGGCCGCATTGACAAAGCCACTGGGCGACGATGAGGTTGACTTGAACAGATTCGCATAGGTCTTCGGCTCCTGCTGTTGCTGCTTGGCAGCCTCGTATTTCTCCTGCTGCTGCTGTTCATGTATGGTTTTGAAGTCATCGACTGGAGTTTGTGCCCTCTGCATATGGCTGACTGTTGCCTCGCTGCTGATCGGCTCCTCGGGTTCCACGATTGCCTGCTGCTGCATAGCCGCCTGCTGCTGCTGATGCTGTTGTTGTTGCTGCTGCTGTTGGGGTAGGAGTTGTGGTGGCGCCGCCACGAGCGGAGAGTGCTGGAAGCCAGCTGGCTGCACTGTCACCGGCTTCACAATGCCCACATTGGACGGCATCGCGGGTCCACCAACACTTGGCTGCTGTTGCACCATCGGCGACACATTGGCCTGCACCAAAGCTTGCGGAGGTCCCTGTTGTTGCTGCTGTAGTTGTGGTAAATCATCGTGTGGCACAACTCCGTTCTGAATTGGTGGCGGAGGGTTTGAGAACTGCGCGGGCAACGGAACAGCAGCTGCTTGCGGCGCAGCTGGCAATACGGCTACCGGACGCCCGGATGCAGGGCCCGCGGGCAGTGGATAGTAAATCTGCTGCGGCGCTCCAGCAGCGGCGCCAGCGGTTGCAACTGGCACAACTGGCTGAGGCAGGACCACCTGAGTGGGCAGCTGCTGTGGTGGCTGGGCAACGTCACCGACAACCTGGACAGCCTGATCGACGCCCTGCACCTGAACATCGTGCACATCCTCATCGTTCTCTGAACGCGACTCTCCATCCTGCTCGTCCTCAATGTACAGATCCTGATAGCGGAAGATGTCATTGTGTACATAGTACTTCTTGGGCGATTGGGCAGCAAGCACAAAGGTCTGCGTAAAGCGGCGCATCGGCTGGCCATCATTAGACAGCTCGCCAGTGACCTGGACGACAACGCCATTGCCTAGGGTTGCTTGGGCATCAACCTGGCTAATCTTGGCATGGCAATCGTTGAAGTTCAGCTGCTGTATGCGATTGTGTATATCGCGCTGACCCACAACCAATGTCGATTCGCCGTGTATGAACGACGAGTTGTTGTTGTAGAAGCGATGCAAATGATTGGGCGCCTTATTGAGCAGCGTATAATACTGACGCACAAATTCGCGTCCCACAGACTGTGGCGAAGGCTGTTGCGATTGTGTCGCATCCATGACCATTGCTAGCGTGTGGCTAAGCGGCTAAATATCGTCCCAGTGAGAGTGAGGAGTTTCCGAGATTATTTTCTTGTCGAGTTTAGTTTGTATTTATTCTGTAAAACAATATGTATTCAAACATCTGAATTAGTCTATAAGTGGATTAATATACCTAGAACTAAAATTTGAGCCTACTTAGTTAAGTTATTGGAAAAGTTTTAATTGGCATTAAAATATTTCCAGAAAACTTAGATATTTTTATTAACAAACAAATATTTTGTATAATTTGCTTTATTTTTTTTTATCAACTGGCTTAAATTGTTGGTAATAAACATATCATTTTTGAGCAATCATTTTATATTTATTGTTTATCATTGAATTCAAACTGAAAATCGTCATTAATTATTATAATTATATATATTAAATTATTATAACATATAATTATTTGAGAAGGAGTAAGAAATGCTTATCACACACTATAACGAAAATTAGTAATACCATCTCTGCAAAAAAGGGTATACAAATACATAAGGAACAAATTTTACTGCAGCACGGACAAAAAGATTCAATGCAGTTGCAATTTGACCTACTTTCATTCGAAGCACAGGCACACACACTTATGTATATATACAAACACATATACAAAAAAACACACACACAAAACTCGCAGCACTCACCACGAAAATGCATATAAGGGGAAATTTGGTGCAAACTCAAAACAAGACAAAGTGCAGCTGTCATTGCCTTCTTGCTTGCAGAGTTGTTCTTATTATTGCCATACGTATTTTGTTGTCTCTTCCTCTTTGCACATCAAGATTTAAAGGACCAATCGCATTTTATTTGCACACAGTAAATGACCTCATACGCCGAAACAGTAGTCACAGCAATAATGGACAGCGGAGCAGGGCATTAGCGGGGTAGCAGTATTGGAAACACACACAAACTGTGTAAAATAGTTTTAGGTTATGTTGGGACGTATCAGCGTATAGGACGAGAATTTAAAGCAAACACAGGTAGCTGTTGTTTTGCCAAACTCCAAAAAAAAAAAAAGCATAAAAACATACACTGGCTGCTGCAATTTGGCAACAATTACCAACTGAAAAAAAGATAAAATAAAGCGGTCTGCAAACAAAACATTCCATTGATCAAACATTTTGGGCAGTATACATTAAAAATAATTGAACGCCAAATTTCTTACTAAAATTGGAAAAAAAAACTCGAGCACAGGAAAAAAAACAGCGCGAAATATTCGTGTTTTCATGTGTGCTTGAAGAGCAACCGCGTGTGTTTGGTCGGCTGCGACACAAAGAAAGCAATAAAAAGAGCAATATTAAAACAAACTTACAAAAAAAAAAACAAAATGAGCAGATACTTTTTAGGTTATGCGTTGCCCAAACACAAGCGATTAAAAAAGCCGCTAAAGCGAAAATGGACAGAAAACCGACCGGCATCACTTAAAACACTAGAACTTCTAATGGTATTTTTCAGTTGTTGAATGATTGTTGCCATCCAAACAGAGTTTTTTTTTTTTGCATGTAGCAGCATGTGGTCAACGCCGGTTGACAATTGGTACTCACCTTAACAGTGGCCTGTCTGTCTGCAGTCTGATCTTCGTTTTATAATGCACAATAATATTGCTTATGTGTTTCTTTTTTCTTTTTGTGTTTATCAGGTAGTGTACTATTTTTATTTGCAATGAGCTGTTGAACTCCGTCGCACAGGTTTTTGTGTAGGGTGTTTACAGACTGATTTGTAATTTGAGAAATGCTGAAATATATACATATATATATAGGTATCGTTATTTAAAAAATCAGTGCAAAATGCAACTTAATATTTATATGCAGACACAAACACACAGAGGCACACACAGCAACTCACACGGGAAGCTTGTTGGTTTGGAGCGGCCGCTTTAGTCTGTCTGCTTCTTTCTTCGGCCGTCGTCGTTGTCTGCTGCTTTGTTGCAATTTTCTTTTTGGTTTTTAAAAATTACAAATTTGGCAATTCTTTGCGCACATTGCTCGTTTATTATTATAGTTGCTGGCGATCACAGTTGTTAATTAATTAAGTTTGAGTGCGTGGTAGTTATTTAATTTATGTAAAAAAGAATCGCAAACGCAATGAAATTTAACAAGTGAATTAAGAAGAGAACCGACGTTTATTCCTTCCTCTTTTGCCTGTTTTATTCACGGTGCATTTGCGTTTGTGTATGTGTGCTTTTATGATGGCGGCGATGTCGTCTGTGTTAGTGTGGCCGTACGTGTCGCAAGCAAAAATACCAAACTCATAAATACCTGAAATACAAAACCAATCGAAATTTCGAAAATGTGGTTTGATCTATATAGTTTAGAAGTTTTAGATGTATAAATATATTATCATAGAAAAATTAACCACGTAAAAACATGTAACGCACACTTCCTTTAGCGACAAAAATGAAATGACGGCAACATTTGCCATTCACTGAAAATGTTGACACAAAGCGCTGCCAGATAGCTCGTGTTCTAAGACACACCGGCTTTATTTGCAAATATATAAATAAATATTGTTGTTTGAGTAGCATATTGTTTTCATAGTTGTGGAAAAACGCAATGTGTATACGAATAAAAACATCGCCAAAGCAAATAACATTTTTGGGCTGGCAAAATATACACCGCAGTGGCAACGCCATAACCATATACACACGCTGTCGCTGGACTTGTCATTTTCCGGTCGTCAGCGTACGCGCGAGTTTTGGCGAGTGTGCTAACAAAAAAATTTGCTGAAATTGCTAAATAGTGCTATTTAATTAAGTTGTTATTGACAATAGAGAAAAGCACACACATATACCACCAACTAACCATAATGGCAGACAAGCAAGTCGACAGCGAAATGAACGGTGAAGATTTCTCCAAGGATGTCACCACCAATGATGTGGCGAGCTCTGAAAACGGTGATTCGACTCCC
Organism: Drosophila demipolita; assembly: GCA_035042405.1. Lineage (NCBI taxonomy): Eukaryota > Metazoa > Arthropoda > Insecta > Diptera > Drosophilidae > Drosophila > Drosophila demipolita. Next base: position 964,100 of record JAWNLI010000489.1, on the reverse strand, counting down.
TCTGCCGGCGCAGCTGCAAATGGCAGCTCTGAAAATGCAGGCGCCGTTGCGGGTAATCAGCGTGATGACGACAGGTATTATAATTAAAATAACCATAACCCTAACTATTCAATCGACAGCCAGACATATACAAATTATTTAGAAATCATGTGCCTAACTAAAACGTTTTTTTTTATTACCACCTTTTTATTGTTACGTAAATGCAAAGCTAACGTCGTTGTCGAGTGTAAAAAAAAAAATGGTGTTCGACGTAGCGACGGTGGCAGCGGCTGCGGCGGGAGTCAGCGCACCGCTTACGCTGCTGACCCCTTCTTCCATATTTGCGCGCGTGTCTTTGTGTGTGCGACTGTACTTCGCACAACAGAAAGAACTACTAAACATACATAATTATAATTATAGAAGCTGTTGGAAAATTTTTGTTCGTTGCCTTTTGCCTCCTCTCCTGTATCCAGAGATTTTGTTAAATGTGTATGCATCATTTGAATGTAAAATGCGTATTTTTCATAAGTCGTTTATTTTGCTACAGATTGTTGTGTGTTTATGTACGTGTATGTGTGTGTACTGAATGTCAATTCTTATTTATACAAATGTATTATTTATCACATTTGCAATTGGAACAAAAAGCACAACGATGTTCTTCAAGTCGCCACAGAAGAGGCAATTCAAGCACATTTCCCTCATTTTGTGAGGTTATGTTCATAGCACACACATTCTTTAATTTTTACTTGGGTACGGGCGTGTGGATGTGTGTATGTATATACGAGTATAGAAAAAAAAATTAGAAAAATGCGCAAAAATCCAACAAGCCCCTCGTTGCCCGCACACTGCAGACCGCCTTTCACTTGTAAAAGGTTTTGTTTGTATTTGTATAAATTTTTTGCATTATTTTCTGCAGCTATTCGTTGATATTTTTTGTTCGTTCGTTTTCATGCTCTTCCAGTTTCGTACCCAAAATGGCGGTCGGTGCTCTGCTAGCTTTGAAGTGCCGCCGTCTCGCTGCGTGCGTATGTATGTAGTATTTTTTCTCTTTTATTTGTTTTCTCGACGTTTATTCCGTTTTGCTTGCCGGCTTCGCTCTCTGTTGCTGAGGCCGTCGCCATGCCCGGCAGTGTTGTCGAGCTATCAAAAAGAAGAACAGCTTTTGCAATACGTAATTTTTTTGATTGTATTTTAATATATTTAATTTAATATTGAACAAATTAATAGTTATATTATTAAAAATAGCCGGTTGTTGACCCCATTCGCTCTTTCGATTAAATAACTTTATTCAGCGAGTTTGATATGTATGTCATTAATTAATTAAGTTAATTTTAAGTCCAAACAAAAAGTTGTACATGAACGTTAAAAAAATCTATATATATATATATAAAATGAAATAACAAAATGGAAGCAGCCCAAAGCAGATGGTGGTCTACGATAAACAAAATAAAAATTCAACCAAAACAATTCATAGCTTATCCAGTTGTGTTTGAGCGAACTAACCTTGTTCCTATCCGGCAGGTCTTGAGAGAAGTTAAAAGCCATGTTAAGCTATTCTCAAGCAGCCGTGGCCCAAAGGATAAAACCCAAAGGATGCAGCCTGCGCAACGGATGCCGGGAATGTTGATGATGGTATTTATCTAACCAAAATAAAACAAAAAACTATGTACACACAAAATTATCAACAAATTATCTCGAGTTCTCAATTGGATCCTATATAAAACGTATAACGCATTTTATTGTTTACCAAAAATTAAAGAGAAAGAAAGAGAGACAGAGAGAAAGAGACTCGCATTTTTTGTTTGTTTTTGCCTACTTAAAGAAGCGCAACCGATGAACGTAACGTAACGATAAATGATAACGATAACGATTACGACCCCACAAAAATAAAAAACGAATTGCAACCGAAAACGAGTCTAATAACGTGTCGCAAAATGCCAACACGCGGGTACCGTCTAACTTTTCCGCACTCTAAATTCCGCCGCCGTGATGAGATTGTTCCAAAATTGCATTACCCCGCAGAGATATTTCCAATCTTTATAAATAACGTATGCCAAAAATATTTTAAGTATATATCAATTACAAGTTTTTTTTTTCTATAAATTTAGCCCAAATAAAGCAAGTACCAAATCCAAAAGCAGCATTAAAATATATTTGCATTTTCTCATTTTTAGTAATAAATAAATTTTTAAAATGTATTTAAACAAAAAAAAAAGATTTTGTACTAAAATTAAAAATTCACTCTTTGCATATATAATACGTATTTTTCGCTCGTTTGTGACTCTTCCCTCGCCGTATCTTTCGCTCAGTTTTTTCGATGCAGTTTTTGAATCTTGATTGAAAGTTCATTAATTATTAAAGTACAGTAATTATCACTTTGAATTTGGTGAGTTTTTTCGAATCTTTTTTTTTGTTTGATTATTCTTGCTCCGTTTTAAATCTATTTGCAGCAGTAACAAAATACAATGTAAAGTAACGTTTTTTTAAGCGCCAAATGTGTGGGCAGAAAACAAAAAAACCAAAAGTATCCTACCAGATATATATATGTGTACTTATATATATGCATATCAAATTTTCTACACGCATATTAGACAACGTTATTGTCGTGCCATTTTTTCTAACTTTACCAAACCAGAATTTGCTTTGTAGCATTAATAGTTTAATTTTCAACAATTTCTGTATATTTTGCGAAAAATGTAATCAACAGCATTTCCGTAACCTTTCACAGAAAACTGTTTGTTGGCGGCCTTAGCTGGGAAACAACTGAGAGTAAGTAACTACTCGCATGAAATTAATTACATGACTTTAAATAATTGTTATTAACAATTTTTCAGAGGAACTGCGCGATCATTTCGGCAAATATGGCGAGATCGAGAGCATTAATGTAAAGACAGATCCTCAGACGGGAAGGTCACGTGGCTTTGCCTTCATCGTGTTCACTAACACAGAAGCAATTGATCAAGTCAGTGCCGCCGAGGAACACATCATCAACAGCAAGAAGGTTGATCCCAAAAAGGCAAAGGCCCGCCATGGCAAGATATTTGTGGGCGGCCTCACCACAGAGATAAGCGATGAGGAAATCAAAACCTACTTCAGTCAGTTTGGCACTGTAAGCAGCACAGACAACAACAAATCTATAGAAACAATATTAAATTTGAAATTTGCCATTTGCAGATTGTTGAGGTCGAGATGCCATTCGACAAGCAAAAGTCACATCGCAAGGGATTCTGTTTCATTACGTTCGACTCGGAACAAGTGGTTACTGATTTGTTGAAGACACCCAAACAGAAAATCGCTGGCAAGGAGGTTGATGTGAAGCGCGCAACACCAAAACCTGAGAACCAAATGATGGGCATGCGGGGAGGAGCGCGTGGTGGCATGCGCGGTGGACGAGGCGGATATGGACGCGGTGGTTAGTTATCCCCCTAAAAAAAATTTCTAATGGAAATGTATTCATATTATTAATCTTTGGTATTCTTCTGCTCCAAGGTTATTCCCATCAATGGGACGGCCAAGGTTCGTATTCGGGCTATGGCAACTATGGCGCTTATGGTTCCGGTGGATTTGCCGATTACTATGCCGGTGGCTACTATAATGGATATGACTATGGTTATGGTAAATACAACAAACAACATAATAATAATGCTCATAACAATTATTATAATAACACAACGACAAGTAATTACCACCCAAGCAAGAACAATAGCAACAACTATCAGCAGTTCTAATAGAGCTAAATACTGGCAACAAAACAAACAAACATATAACAAGAACTACAACAATAAACAAAAATGCCATTATACAACATTTTGAAATATCTTTTCCCTTTACCATACATATAATATACATATTGTTGTTTGCCGTTAGCAAAAGAGACACAAAAAAAAAAAATAAGAAAAGAAAATCCAAAACGGAGAGAAAAACAAAAACAAAAACGTTTTGCTGCATTTCTATCTAACAACTAGAAACCCAAAAACATCAACAACAAAACAACGTCGCTAAAAACAAGAAAACTTTTTAATTACATAAAAAAACAACATATTTTTAATGATTATATATAAATTTTAAAATCATTTTAAAATTGCAATTAAATTTATAAATATATATTGATTATACATAATTTAACATACAACAATCAAATCAATAATTTTACAATTAATTTAAAAAAAATCTAAAATGCATAATTTTAAAATTTTAAAGCGTAATTTTAAATTGAGAATTCATTTAAAAAGGAAAACTTTAAATTTATAAACAAATTTAACATCGACCATAAATTTACTAGTGTTTTAGCATTTAAATATTATATAAAACTGACGAAGCGTGTGTATTAATTATTGTGTTGTTTAAGGAGCAAAAAAACGAGAAAAAGAAAGCGTGAGAGTGAGACAGTGTGAGACCGAGACGGATACGGAGACGTAAAGAGTAGACAAAACGTTCAAGTTCATACACTACACTATAATTATATATATGTTTACTAGACCAGAACAACAGGAATGTAACAACAAAAACAAAAACTAAAACTTTTATAAAAAAGAACAACAACGTGTGCGGCCGCCAGAGGTCGCTTTCAACAGACTTTCCAAAGATGACAAATACCTCAAACGCGAAGGCAGCAGCAACAATTAGAAAAAAAAAACCAACAAGAAACAAAGCACACCAACAAACAACAATCGAAAGAACCTTAAACTTTACACACAAACAAGGAAGAAAAAGAAAGAATAGAAACTCACAAACAAGATCATGTGCCAATTATGTGAAACTGTGTGAATCGCCAGCGTTTTGGCCTTTTGCATAATTGCAACTTGTGCCTTTTATTATTGTTAACTAACTAACTGTTATTGTTTGAACAAATCGAAACCAAAAGCTGTTGACACCACCACACTCATAGAAATCACACACAATTCATACCTACCCACCACCCAACTCCGCTCATTCAAAACATACATAACCCTGTTGACTATTTAGCCTACATTCTCACCACCTCCATCCATCCCCCTTCCCCGTTATCTCCTTATAATAGTTATATTTAAATAGTTTTTCCCTTTGTTTTGTTGAACAAAACGCTAAAGCAAACATAAATCCAACAACAAACCAACATAAGCGAAACAAAACAAAACAAAAAAATATATTAAACGCGTAATCAAAGCTTTGATTAAATTTCTATTTAAATATATATATATATACCTATATATAGCATATAAATATATTTTTAGATGTATATTATTATTATTTCGGCAACGGGATAATATCAACGTTTTTGCAATGCATATGTTTTCGTATGCACGTATACTATATATATATATATGAATATATATTTATAGCAGATGTATACAAATGTTGCATAAAATAACATTTTACAAATGGGTACTATTTTTGATAGTATTATTTTAAGGCAAATCCTTGTTAGAACAACAACAACAACAACCATAACAACAAAACACCAACGCAAAAGCAACGAAAAAACCAACTTTTTTGGCCGGGCTCGAATCTTCAAGTATCAGTAGTAGGGCATAGAGAGATGGACGTGGCTGATTAAATTAATCAACCCCCGCCAACTCTTGAGCCCGCCCACCCAACCTGCATACGGCAATTTTCAAGCCTTTCGATGTGGCGCGGCCATACATTCTTTTATTTGCTTTATTTGCATTTCTGCTTTGCTTTCTTTGACCACACATGCATTTTGCTGATAATGAGAACACGAGAGTTGAGTTCAGGAGAAAGAAACATAAGAAAAGGACGAAAATATATTTACAAGAAACTAAAAACAGCAATGTAAAACTTAAAAAATACTTGATTTGAAATAAAACGCGCAATGCGGCATTTTGCACGTTCGTACGTTGATCAGCAACAACAAAAACAACGCCAAGAACAACAACAAAAACAGTGACAACAATTACAAGAAATACAAACTGAACGCTAAAAACAACAAGAACTACATCAAGTAGAAAAAACAACTAAACAAAACAAAACAAAAAGTAAAAACACACTTCGTCAATTTTAGTAATTTTAATAAATATACATTTATATTAATAATAATTTTTCTTATTGTTCATATTTTTTTTAAAGTATTAAGTACCTACACAAATATGCGCATATTTTTTTTGCTTTTCACAAGCATATCCACATTTATAATACATATTACATAAATAATTAGATTTAACTCTTATGTTATATATGTAGAATTCAGCTCTAAAAAACTTTTGAACTCTGTCAAAACGAACCATCAATTTTTTACGTATCACAATCAAAATATGTATACGTATAAAAACATATTTATACCAATATTTAAAAACATCAACAAAAAAACAAAAAAAAAACTAAAAAATATGCATAAACTTGAGTAAAATATTTTAAAATTTGCATGTTTCTCAATGTTTTTAGCTAGTTGTCTATATACAAAAAAAAAAAAATATATAAAATAACAAAATTTAGATTTGCAAAAAAATATATATTAGTAATTAAACAACATTTATACATATTACAAATTTTATATTTATGCTATATATTTTACACCACACAACGGTTCATAATGCCAACGATGTTTAACTGTGCAAATAATTCATTTATAAAACAAAAATACTTTTGTATATTTTATAGCAATATTTGTGCCCATTTTATATAAAAATATAACTACAATATATTCATAATTTTCTTTATAATTTATCAAATTTTATAAAATTCAAACTAACCCATTAACAACAAACACCAACAAAATCATGTCAATGGGAGCTATAACAGAGTGCGTGCTATGTTAACACCTGCGAATGTAAAAGGGGTTAATTGTTTAAGCCTTAGCAAGTTAACATTCAAGTGGCCAATGTTATGGGCCCCATAGACACTTTAATGAGTTAACCGTTTCACAATTGAAGATATGTATACTATTTTATTAACTAAATATTGTTACTTTTTATTATGATTTTTAAACATACGAGTTAAATAATTACATTTATTATGGATATATATCTATTGTAATGCCGAATTTTCCGATGTTTCGCCTCACAAAAAACGACAAGAACAAGAAAAAAAAGAAATCTTTTTCAAAATGAGAGTAAAATTCAAAACGACTACTACTACTACTACTACCAACCACCCAAGCAAATATCCAAAACGATCGCGCAATTTGTTTTGACCACATAAATATTTTCGTAACGGTTGGTTGCCTTGCCGCGCCACCTGACGGCAGCGTCTCTCTGGTGTCGTATTGTCTGTGCAACCGGAAATCCCATCCACACAGCGACACACCGATCACAGAAACGAACACCCTGTTTGCAACCAAGTACCAACGACTACACACAAAAACTACAATTATTTCATTTTTCCCAAAATGTAACGTTTTATTTTCTTTTTTACTCCCTTTTTTTAATTAAACTTAATGGTTATATATATTACAAGTAATTTTAGCGTAATTAATATCTGTTTTTAGTCAAATGAATTGAAAAATCTAAAAAAAAATGAAAATATATATTTATATACATATATATTTACACATAAAGTAATTTTAAAAAGTAAATCTTGAAAAAAGTTTCCTGCAGCAAATTTTTTTAAGATCTAAACAGTTTTCTTGTTTTTAACAACAAAATACAAAACAACACAAGAGTAAATTATAAATAATACCAATATTAACTCGTATAAAGTCAAATTTGCTGACAATTTGCATTTGTTTTTGTTTTTCGCAAGACGTTTTTTTAAATACTAAAATTTTGCGACAAGTCCAACACGTACTTCCCCCCAAACGCCCCCAAATTCCCTATCCCATTTGAAAACTACAAAGAACAATGAAAAAAGAAAATTAATACAAATTTGATTTCTTTTTGCTGAGGTGAGACATTCAAAAACACACACAAGAGCAGCAAATTTATTCAGTTTTTTTTTTTTGGCCAATAAGATGAATAATGAAAATGAAATGAATTCTATTTTCGGAAAAATAAACTATATAAATATATTAAATGCTGAATTTGTTGTGTGGAAAATGAGGTAAAAATTAGAAAATAAAAAAAAATGCATAAAGAGTGCGTCAAAAATGAGATATCAAATGAGAAATTAATTGCAATACATTGTGAAACATGTTTATAAGTCGAAAGTGAAAACAGCAACTAACTAACAAACAAATATCAAGAGACAGCAGCAATTTAAGAGAAACAACATCTGAATTGACAACAACAATAACAAAATAATAATAGCAAAAACAACCATAACTAAAAAAAAAACGAAACGCGCATGTATGTGTGAGCGCCGCTTTGCGCCCGTTTTCTCAATTAGTGAGAAGATGAAGATGCAGATGCAGATAGCTAGAAGATTAACAACAAAGAGAGACAGAAATGTGTTTTTAATTTTTTATTGTGTAACCGCAACAACCATTTTTTGCAATGCCTGTGCAAAATTAATGAAAAGCAGCACCAACAACAACGACAACTACTACTACTATTACAACAACTATAACAACAACTATAACAACAACTATAACAACAACTACAACAACACAGCAACAACAACCAACAACAACAACCAACAACAACAGCAGCAGCAGCAACAGCAGCAAGAAGCAAGAACCAACCACAATACAATAATATTATATTGTATATCGATCTATATAGTAGCAATCACATAACAGCCAATCAATCTTATAATCAAAATCCGCAAATCGAGAAATGAGCAAATAAAAGAAAAAACGAAAAAAAACAAAAACGATACAACTTGTGTGTTTTCAGTGGAATTCCTTTTCCAGCTCTCTCTCACTCTGGTGTGCATTTGAATTGTCTCCCTCGGCACGGCGTCGCCGCCGCCCTTTACTCCTACTTCACTATCTGAAATTGACAAAAATTTTGACCAAAACCAAGCAAAAAAACCCATTAGTAGAAAGTTTAGTAAATATTATTAAATTCAATTCTTAATCTAAGTCTTGTTTGTGCTCATGATCTTAAAACTACAAATTTTTGTGTTTAAACCCCCTTTATAAAAAAAAAAAAAAAAAACGAAAACAAAACTATCCCAACTCAAAACTTAGACTACGGTTATGGCGACGACTTTGATGGTGGCTTTGGCGGTAATGGCTACGGCAGCGGCGGCGGGCGCGGTGCCGGAGGTCCGCGAGGTGGTCCCAAAGGTATACAAAAAAAAAAAGGCCAAAAAATCTAAAAACCAAAAAAAAAAAACCAGCCCAAATTACCAATTTTATTACCCATCCAGTCCATCTCTTATTACGTATTACTATCCAGTCTCTGTAACTATTTGTAACTGAGCATTTGTTTTCTTTGCAACTTGACTAATCTTTCCTTGTCTTTCATTTCGAGCATTCTCCATTTGGAGTCCAAATTATGTTACTAGACATTGTTTATCCTTAGATTTGGTCAAAATTTTCATCAGTCGCTTGAACCGTTTGGCGTTGTAGTATATCCTAAAACCACACCAAAAAAAAAAACGCAAAAAAGATATAGTACGGAAGAACAACAACAATATCCTAGCAGCTGTGCATGACTTTGACATTGTTATTCAATTTGTAAATGAAAAGACTAATCTCTAACGTGTTCCTCATCTTTCAAAACAGGCGGCGGCGGCGGTGGTGGTGGCGGCGGAGGCGGCGGCGGTGGTGGCGGCGGCGGTGGTGGTGGTTTTAATGGGGGCAAGCAACGCGGCACTGGACGCCAGCCACGACATCAGCCCTACTAAACGGCCCGTCTTCCGGAGGCCGACATCTACTTATAACTGCAAACTATTTGAATTTTACTTAGTTTAGTTTGTTATGGTAAGAATGTCATTTCACAATTTTATCGCGCAACTAACACGATTGCCATATATTGGCCATATATTAGCCATTGGCATATTGGCCATCGTGTTTGTTGTGTTGCAACTAATTCGCAAAACTCATCGCAATTGTATTCCATTTGACTTGACAGCATACTACAAAACAACACACACACACACACACACACACACACACATACCCAAAAGCATCTCTAAAGCGACTGCAGGGTAGACCTCAAATTCTCCTGGCATAACGCACTCCAGCGGAGCAGACAACAACAACAACAACTACAACAATATATACACACTTGTTGTGTGGCACCATTCCAACAGCAGAAAGAGCAGAATCAGAAGCAGAAGCAGCAGCTACAACGTGGTCAAGAATCAACGCATCATTTATATACATACTTATATATAGCACCAAACCACGCACTTCACAATACACACACACACACACACACACAGCCACACACACAGAGTTAGGCTTGAAGAAATGTATTTTTTCAGCAAGTGGCTAATTTTTCATAGCCACACGCTCGTTAAGCCCGCATTGCCCACCAAGAATACCCACAATGCACCACACACATTAAGGTGTGCCACTCCCACAGACTCTGCGAGCTCGTGTGAGTGTGTATGTGTGTGTGTTTGTGGCAAAACTAATGATTCTTTTTTCTTTTTCTAATGTAGTCTCATACATTATGCGAGGTAATTGTTTAACTTCTTGTAAGTTCAGGCAAACCGAATATATTCACACACCCACACACACACACACTCACAGCCAACACACAACCATGCATAGAAATAGAAATAACGAAAAGCAGAAACACAAAAACGGCAACAATGTTTAATAGTAACAGTAAATACATTATATAAAATACAATAGTGATTAAGTATTTGTTTAAATTTAATTAATTAATAACTGTAATATGTAATGCATAATAATCATAGAGCAACGCTAGGCAGCTGGCGCTCCTGCGGTGTGGGCGGGTTGTCTTTGAAGCGGACGCACCACAAAGGTGTCCGCCCGCCCCGCCTTGTCCAAGTCCGCTTGAAACTACAACATAACAACAAATCCACCAAATTATAAATAACAAATGATTTTTTCCCCATATGAATGGTAAACGTTTTTCGTGTATGTATTTGCGCTCATTAATGGTCTATATACATTTATATACATACACACACACATATATATATATATATATATATACATACTTATAAAAGAGAATTTTATATTTTAATAAAAATCTAATGCAGCATATGACAAGAAGAATAAAGAAAAAAATGCAAAAGCACTTGCAACAAGCTCTTAACAAAAATGAAAATAATAAATTAAGATATGATCCAAGCAAAAACTGAACTACATATAGTTTTTAACAAGACTATTTTCAAGGATATTTGTTAAAAATAAATTAAAATAAATATATATAAATATATATATAAAAAAAAAATTACATACATAAAAACTATATACAAATAACTATAGCTATTTAAATGAAAAAAATAATGCATTGATAAAAATTGTTATGCTAAAAACGTCCGAACTACAGAAAGAGAAGAGGGTGGAGTGACACAAAAACACACACACACACACTTACACAAACAACCACACACACCAACTGAAGGAAGCAATAGGGGTATCGCTCCTCGTGGTAGGAGAGATGTGGAGGATCAGAAAGATATAACGGTAGAATTTTCTATATCCATTCTACTCAAATTATTTTTACATTCGCTGCTCGATAGCAGCTCAAGTCAGCCGAAAGCCTAAAGTTATAAATCGAACAAAAGCAAATGTTTATTTTCAAACTTAATAATAGATGTATAAAACAAACATTCTTCAATTGACAAAATAAAATGTTTATTTCGTTTAAATGAACCACACAAATTCAGGCGAAAAGATTCAATTAAAAACAAAAAAGACATATGTATATTAAATTTTGAATTATTATTTCGAAATGGAAAATGACATAACCAAAAGTAAGTTGCACACACACAGAGAATTTAATTGATCTATATATCATATCCTAGTGATTCTAATAGTTACGTTTCACCTGGCCAGTGGCGAAGAGCACATCCAGTATTTTGAGAAATTCGCGATAGTTAACCTCCAGACAAAGACCACGCTTGACGCCAAAGCATTTGACAACGGCCTCCAGCTCGCGGCTGCTTAGCAGATTGTGCATTTCACGTAGGGTGATGGCCCGTAGGAATTGATTCTGGGTCACCGAGCCGCACAGCTGTCGGTCAAAGTCCTTGAACACCTCCCTCAGGTTGGAGATCTCATCCGGTCGGCGGGCGAGCTTCATCAATGCATTTGAGCAAAGTGTGCGCTCATCAAAGTTGAGGAAACAATCGACACAGTCCAGATTCGGCAGATGCAACAACGGCACTGCAGTCACAATATTATCACCCATATGCGTATCGACCTGGATGAAGATCTCGTCCAGAGCTTTGCAAAAGTCACGATAGCGAACACAGGCGACGCGAAGATGCGAACGGAAACTAATTAAAAAGATATTAATGAAGTAGTCTAGATTCAGAGCAAGCCAATCCTACACATTGCACAAAACGGTGGCATCCTCATCACTGAGTATGATCATGGCATTGTCCAGTGCACGTTTGAAGTCGCTCTCCAGGATTTGCCCCTCACGATGTCGATCGTAGTCAGCTAGAAAGTCAATGACCGAAATACCCTTGGTGATTGCCTGTCTCTTTGCGCTGGCCAAGATGCGGGCAATGACCTCCTCGCTATCCTGGTCCTTCTCCACTTTGTCGCGTGCGAATGGTGGACATTCCTGTAACTGCTGTTTGGTCACCATATGGGGCATGGCATACTCTGCCGGATCAACATCATTCAAAAATTTGGTGTAGTAGAAGCCCAGCTCATTGCCATAACAATGCAGGACAGCATCGAGCTCGGGATTCGAGAGCAATATGCCATTGATGCGGAATATCTGATTGGCCTGGTGGCAGTTGACATGGCCACAAAATAGTCTGGTGGGGAATAGAAGCAGTTAGAGAAACCAACATCATTTCCAGTTTCCAGGAATTTACTCACTTGTCATAGTTGCGGAAGAATGGATGCAGGTAGAGGCGTCGATTGCGTATGCGTAGTCTTATTTTGGACATGGCTTCCTCACACAGATCTCGTATATCCATCGGAACCGTCTGCCAGTCCAGGGTGCCCGGTCTGGGCAGCTCCTTGATATGAGTCAGCGGTGACTCAACCACACACTGTGGCATTTTCTCCAGGTTTTTAATGGTAAACACTAAATACATTGGACGCAGTTTGGAGTAGTTCAATATTAACATATAAGAATGCTGTAATCGGATGAGCTCGACTAGGAGCTATCCTGGGCCCAGCTAATAAATATGTATACCAAACTTCCCTTCTAAAGTTTTATACTCTTAAAAGTGCTCCCTTTCCTAGGTATAGAAAATGCTTGCTTGATAGTAATAAGATCAATATGAGAATATGATTCGGAATTGAATTATTCGATATTGATATAATCTCTGTAGTTGAATAATAATATGATAAACGTACATAATGAATCAAGTAAAAGGGTCGGCCTAAATATTTCAGCCTTATCTTTCAGATCCACGCGTTGGTTCAGACGGAAAGGGTCATTTCGAATTGACTGCTGATTTTGATCAAGTCTATCTATATATTTTAGGGAGTTAGGGATGCTTTCTACTGCCTGTTACATGCTTTTGCACAAAACTAATTTAATCTCTAACCCATTGATATATATATATATACCTGTATCGATTTCATCCACAAATTTGCGCCAACGTATGCGATTGGTGTCCAGGGGATCCATATAGCGTGCCGCCAACAAATCCAATTCCCTTTGCGATAAATATTTGCCCACGCCCATGTTGGAGAGACCGCGCTCCAACTGATTCTTCGTTATGCTGCCCACCTGCAGCGTATCAAACTTCTCGAGGAACTCACAGGTGCGTATCCGATTTTTATGTATATAGCTTTGTATGCAGAAGACAATATCGCATTCGCCGCGATCCTTTTTCGGATGGTTGCAGGCATCTGGAAAAAGGGGCTGCACAACCTGACAGCCATCCATCGGTGGTAATTGAGAAAGCTCCAGATCCACCAGACGTCCAGGAAAGTTTGGTATAAGATCCTACGGGAGATATGCAGTATTCATTTGATAATAACGAAGAATATTGCTTACACCCGAGCCATCAAGCAAATTGTGTTGCCGCAAATAGTCAATGATGTTCTCGATGTGCTTCAGAAAGGCCACATAATTGACCAAGTAGCCATCCTTCATGTACCGTTTGAGCAATAGCAAAAAGTCAGCTTCCGATAGTGGTATCTTCATAAAGTGGAGCACGCGTGAGAAGTGGGAGACGGTAACAACGCCAACATTTTGCGCTATCTGTACAACAATTGAATAGCAATAAATTATAGGAGGCAGTATGTGAAAATGGCCAGGATGTGCACAATATATGTGCAGATTGGCAATGCAGCCCAAAATTCATTTCTATGCATGTAAATGTTGGGCACGTTTCCCTGAAATCGAATGTGTTTCACTGCTTGCCCGTTAAAGCTCTACTTCGAAGTTTCCGAAGCGTCACTGTACGTGTGCCATATACTACGTGAGCTACACTTAAAAAAAAAAACATGTCGCATCGATTTTTAGAAAGTCGGATTGATAACAGAAAAAATGTTCTTGTTTTTAGCTATTATTTATAGACAAGTTTAAATTAGCAAGGCTTTTTTTTTCTATTTATATATATATACCATATTTTTTTTAAAAGAACACCCTAATTTTTAGAAAAAACAAACATTTTGCAATTTTGCGATACGAAACCTGCTTTTTGGACAACTATTTTAAAGTTCAGCTTTCTTCTTTTAAGGGCATGTGCTGAATGGGAAGTTCTTAAATCAAGACCGAATTTTCGCACGTTCAAATCAATTTCAAATAAAAAAAAAAGTGTAAAATAAATACACTGAATTTAAGAAATATTTTATTTACACTTCAAAAAAATGAACTCTCAAATTAAAAGGAGATATCCTTCAGTTTTTCAAGCATACTTTGCGAATAATGAAGTGAGTTATCCTTGGGAAAAACTACTAAACAATCCAGTGTATTGTCTGCTTAATGGTAAAATTCCTGCGAAATTCTAAAATTCAGATCGATTTTTTGCTAGGTGTATGTAAGACAAACTAAACAATTTGAATATGGCTTTCGCATGACAAGTGTCAAATGAAGGAGTTGTGCAAGAGTATCGACTAACCAGTTCATAATCCTGAAAGTATGGCATCAAAGGCAAGTGTGTTTCCTTTGCTATTTTGAATAATATCAAACACAGCTTCCGCCGCTCTTCCGGCTGTGGTATCACATTCAAATGCCAGGGGTCATTCCACTCCAGTCCGCTGGCTAGCTCCTTCTTGGAGATCTTGTGCAAATCTATGGAACATCACGCATTGCATGCAGCTGTAAGTTGCCAGCAATTTAATATGAACTCACTCTCATCGCAGACCACCGTGCAGAATTGCCGATAGGCGACGCGTCCATCTCTGATCTGAAAGTAATCGGTGACATCCCTTAGCTCGAACTCGGAGAGGCCGACCACCTTGCGGTATTTGCCCAGCACAGATGTGAATATTGACTCTGGCAGAGTCATAAAATATACATAAATGCCCAAAGATTGTATTGAAATTTGCACAAGACGAACGGCTTACCCGATACGTAGCCAGTGCATTTGGGATCGTGTATCCTTAAATCGGCACAGATGTCAAAGTTATAACGAAAGATGGCGCCTTGAATTTTACGACAGGCGCGCCAGATTTGGTTCAGCTCCATCTCTTCCTGAATAGTGAGGGGATGGGATGGGAATATTTATTAGTTGACCACGTTTAATGATAAGCCAATATGCCACATTATCTTACCCGCTCGTCACCCTCCTTTATCTTGTCCATATGCTGCATGCTGGTATACAATTTGTAAACTCCAATTTTTTTATTTGTTTTTCATTGAAATTTATTACAAATTGTTAATAAAAATAAATGTCGTGTGTTGCATAAAGGTGAGTACAATAAGAGCAAGGCATGCCCCTAACCGGTTTAACTTACAAATTGACATTGTGTGCTGTGTGTACTGTGTGTGTACTGTGTGTGTACTGTGTGTACTGTGTGTGTACTGTGTGTACTATGTGTGTATTATGTGTGTGTGTGTGAATTGTGTTTGCTTTTGCTACACAGCGAGATTGAGACTGAGACTGCGACTGAGACTGAGACTAAACAACCAGCCAGTCCCTGAGCACTAATCACTTCCTCTTCGGAGTCATCCTCTCCACACGTATGGTGTGCAGTTAGCATCGAGATAGTTGACGACGTTATGCAATCACGCTCTCATTCATCGTAGCAGTTTGTCGCTATGCCACCAGCACTTTTATTCAATTTTCTTTAAACGACGCAGGAAGCGAAAAAAAATATAAAGTAAAATATAAAAAAAAAGAAAAAAAACATCGGTCAGAAAAAAATACGTATCCTGGCATCATCAAATCCAATTTCACTTTATTGGAAAATCACTGGCCAACTAAGCAAAGAAACGGTTCAGCTCAGCAGCGGGCGCCAAGCAACTGGACAAACCGTCTAACGGCAACCCAGCACAACACTCCGCCATCGCACCGCACCGCTTCAATGAAAGCTGATTGGCAACGACAGCTGCTGCAGTCACCTGCAGTCAGTTGGATATGCTATGTTTACCTAGGCTGCACCACCATTGTTTACTGAAAATGCAGTACAGTGAAGCAAAGTGTGAAAACTATTTATCTGTGAGGTTGAACAATCTTGTCAGTTTTTATATATATAACATATATATATATATATATATATATATATATATCGTTGAGTTGTCAATGTTGTGATATGCCAGGACCTCAACCTGCCCGTTCGCTTAAATGCACATAGCCTTGATAGTCTCCATTGATGCGTGCCGAATTGCACTTCAAAATCGTAATGTCCAACCGCTTAGTTAGGTCATAAAAATGAATTGCAATCATTATCGTTTCTTAGATGAGCTTTGCAGCCAACCAACCGATGACTCCCCCCCCCTCTCCTCCCCGCAAAACCCCATCGTTGCTCACCTTTGGCGCATGTTATATTGCACAGTTTTTATTGCGCATTTTTGATTTACTCAGTGGTCTATTTGCTTTGGATCTGACCGGGATTGGCATGGGCTTTGACGCCGACACTGGTTGTCGCTCTGTGTATATGCACAGCTAATTTAAAATTATAGTTTTGAGTTCTTCAATTGCTTATACAGTGGGCTATATACAAACAACAAAAAATGATGGTTCACCTTCGCTTATCGTGCTCAAACATATGGCGCTTTGTTCGTCCGACTTTGCTCAATGTTTTATTCCTATTTTTTCACACTTACACACACACACTCACACATAGACACGCACACTCACACTCACACTCACACACGCGAATCGTAGACAAAACGCTGGCATATATTCATGAACCTGCTGTACATCTGCATAATAGATGGCAGCAGGCGGCGGCAGGTGACGCCACTTGGCGTACATTGCCTTTTATTTTAGTGCCTGGCTGTCTGGTAAACCGGTTGTCTGGCAGCTAGCTGTTTTTTGGGCGGTAAGTTTCACACGCACACACACACACACACACACATACGTATATAAACCTATGCACACAAACATAAATACACATATATATATATATATACATGTGTGTGTATATGGGAAAAGGCAAACAATAGCAGGCAACCTAGTTATCGCCCGCCATCTTTATTGCATGCAAATGTGCGAGAGGCGGCGGCAAGGAGGCGCGTCTGTTGAAATGGCTGACGTATATGCAATACGTATACGTAATGCACCTTTGCCATGCCTTATAAGACCAACCGCATGCATATTTATCTTTAGTCAGCGCCACAGCCTGAACCATCGCCAGAACCAAAACTCCGGCACCTAAAGCACCTTTGTGGCATGCATACGCTGTGTGTGCATGTGTGTGTGTGTGCGTGCACGCGTGTGCACATGTGTGTGTTTGTCCGTGTGTGTGTGTGTGCGTGTGTATATAAGAAATACGATATCTTAAGTGTTAAATAGGCGCTTTGCCAAACAAACTCGCAGTCGCAGAACTACAAACGAGGCACTGCCACCTTATCTTGCCTGCCCGTGCCACGCCCACCTCGTTGCAGTTGCAGTCGGCGCTCGTTGTCCTAGTCCCCTTGGCTTGGAATTTGAGAAATACATATTTGGTAGCAAACAGAAGAAAAATAGGCAAAACAAAAAAAGAAGATATATAAAAATGGAGAAGAAATAAATAAAAATAAACAAACACAAATAAATAAGGCAAAACTACGCCGCAGAAAATAAATAAAAATGCTGCTCAGTTCTGCTGCGGCGCGTTTTATGCGCACTTGAGCATATATACACACACATATATGCGTACACACTCGCATACATACTCATAGACAAACAGTAAAATGCAAACAGGTGCGAGCTTCTACCTCGCCTGCCTGCTCTTTTCCTCTCACATGAAGTATGCCTTTCTTTGGGTCGCTGCATTTTGGTAGTGCATAGATTCGGGCGCTGCTTATAATTCTACAAGAGAGTTGTAAATGTTTACTCAAGTATTTATTTATGTACTCTTACTGTCTCCCTCCATCCCACACACTTCGTACGCCTTTATTCAATGTGTATTTCATGGAATTCTCAAGCGCCGAACGTGAGGGGTATATTATTTGTGTACTTGTGCAAATGACTTTGGCGCGCAGCACAAGGAGGCTTTGTCAATATGAACCCATTATTTTTGCACCTGGAAACCACTGTGCCTTTGCAGTTGCTTTCCGCTTTGTGTGCGGATTTGATTCAAAATAATTTATATAATTGGTACTAGTAATTTTAAACCAATTGAAAAACATTTTCTTATTCCACCAATTATTTTAGATTATATTATATGGTAAAATAATTAAAACATACGGAATCTTTGGTCGAAATATTTGTAATATTTAAAACAGTTTCTCAAGTAAGACGAAAGTTTTTTCCAACTGTTTTTGATCTTATATGGTTCAATAATATAATAAGTGCCTGAATTTGGTACAAAATTAATAAATATATGTCTGCCTTTTAATTAACATAACTTTTTTATCTCTTTTAAATTAACAGCTAGAGATATTAAATATTCTAAAATAATTATATCTAAGATTAAAATTTCCCTAAAAACTATATTAGTTTTTTTGGCCTAAGAAATACATATCACAAAGGATGTTTTTTTTTCTAATTTTCTGTAACGTATATGGTATGACTTAAGTATGGCGGTACTCTAAAGTTCTAGGGGTTATTTTTTTCTAACTGTACAGTGTATACTCTTGGGACTAAGCGGTATCTCGCTGTTGTGTTTTGACAAACAACATACTTGGTTATTTTTGTTGAATTAGTTTTCGCGCGCGGGTTAAATGAAAATGCATTGCTCCTATGGCTGGCATTTTTGATTTGATGCGAAGAGAGGAGCACATTCACACACACAAACATGCACACATATATACATACACACATCCAAACACACACATACACACACTATCAGAGGCGCAAGAAGCACCACAAGCACTCTCATTTTGGCACTAATGCATAAAAACAACAACAACAAGAACATTAAAAATAACAACAACATCAACAACAAATACAACATCAACAACAAAATACAACAAAATACAACAAACACCTTAACAAGAGTGCGCTGTTTGCAGCTGCATAAGCACTGCATTTGCAATTTTTTTAATGGCATGCGGAAGGCGCTTCTGCCTCTCACATTTTATGAGCGTATTCAGCGCTGTTTTTGGCCATTAAATTGGCATTTTAAATTTTGTGAATTGCATTGATTTTTGCAGTCAGCACTATTCAAGATGTTGGCCATGGTCAATTCTTAAAATATGCAAAAGCGTATTATTCGCAACGTGGCTGTGCCTAGTGTAATTTGTCATTGTTAGACATGAATTTGCTGGCTGCGAATTGTTCACATTTATTGTTTTTTGTTCATTTAGAAAGTGCTAACAAGCTGAACTAATTAAAAATTCTCTGTTGGCCATTTTGCTATTGAAAGCTGAAAAAGGGGTTCTAGTTTGGCATCAGGCTTTGGGAGTGAGAGGCGTGAGAAATTTGACACTTGCGGTTATGAACTTTTCGATTCACATTTTTCTATGCCAATTGATGCGAATTCTGCACACTCTATAATTACAATTTTTAACTTAACTAAATTATGCTTAGTGAAAAATTCATTTGCAGTGCATTGAAAAATGGCATTTGGCTTTGTCAATGTGTGTCAGCTGATTTTTCTGTCCATGGTTCATCAGACACCCAGTCATTGGGACATTTGAAAATTGATTTAAAAAACTTTTTTAATTAATTATGATGATGTCGTGGAGTGATGTCGGGGCAAGCCATTGGAAGCATCAAAGTCGCTTATCCGCCACCCCGTCCCTGTAATCCCATTTGGTATAGCTGCCGGAATTGATGCAGAGTTTCTGGCTTTGATGCTGCGAATGATGTTTGAGTTGGGGTTTATTTTTTCTTTTCATTCCCTATCACTGGAATGTTTGAGTTTTCACATTTCAATTCCTGGCATTTCAGACCGAGTTCAGGTCTATTTATTTATATTTATTTTTTAATTTTGTTTTTTTTTTTTTGAAAAAAAAACTTTTCGCCTGTCAAAGTTAAAATTAACAAAAATTGTACCAAAGACGCTGGTTTTTGGTTCTCCAACCAAGTTTTGTATTAATGAAATTGCACATACTATGTAGAACTTTCGTACATGTTTCTTTATAAACTGTCAAACTAATGGACTGAGTTTTGGCATGTCGAGTCCCTGTCCCGTGCCCCACTCCTCACGGGCCGCACCGACAATGTCGTTTTCTATATTAGTATGCAGCGATCTTATAGTCGGTATATAGACTGTTAGCCCGTTAGTCAGTCAGATGTGACTGGATGGCAGACCTGCAATGTATTTTATACAAACGCATTCATTCAGGAGTTTACTTGCCATGTGTGCAAATATTGGAGCAACTTTCTGCAGCAAAGTTTGCAAAATGCATTTCAATGCATAGAAATGAATCTAATTTGTAAAATTTCATACAACAGTTGAAAAGTTATAAACGCGCAGGCACTTGCACTCTGCACACGGCTCTGCCTGTCGCACCATTTCTTTCCCCCCCCCCCAATCTCAACACTGTCGCATCTTTTGCCAACCAAACGCACCGCACCGTCCCTCACCCATTAAATGCAAGCCACTTTCCCGATGGTTTGTTTGAAAATGTCGACAACTTGGCATGCAGATTGCAAAGTTTCAAAAAGCAGCATAAGCAGCAGCAGCAGCAGCAGCAACACCAACAGCAGCAGCAGTTGGAGCAGCAGCAGCAGCAGCAGTTGCAGCAATGGAAGCAAAGGCAACCAAAAAAGCTGAGCAGATTTAAGTGGTGCTTTGTTATGCATAAATAAAATGCTTGGCAAGAAATAAGCAGCCAATGGGGGGTAAAGTCGTGCACTGAAGGGTGTTTAAGGGGTTGGGTGTGGGTGAAGGGCAAAAAACATATTTTCAGTTTATTTAAAATAAATTTTACATTACTTAGCTACAACTAAAGGGGTCACATATACAAACATGCCCATCCACATTGAAGACCCATAGCAAAAATGTAATTTACGCTCAGCCAGTCAACTCCGTGTCTTGGCCTGGGACTAGGCGCAGTCGTCGACGACAGGCAGCCAAAGACAATTTTGTTGGCACTAATTGAATGTAAATACAATTTTGCTTTGCTGTCAAGTCTTGTGTCTAGTCATCGTCGACGACAACAGAGCCAGCGATGAGGAACCAGGCAGGCAGGTTGGCAGAGTTGTAGGCAGGGGGGGGGGGGGGGGGACAACTCTGTTGACTATGTTGGCGTCGCTCAACGACTACGTTGGCAATAAAATGAAACGAGCTGATTGTGTGTTACAAACAAGCTGCAGCTGCTGCCAGAAAACTGTTCCTTCTGGCACCCAATACAAGCCAGAGTATTGCCGTTCCAGTTCCAGTTCTAGACCTGAGCTTGGCTCTGGCACCGGGTCTAGGTCTGGGTCTGCCTTCGTCCTTGTCGTTGAAGTGTCGTTGTAACGTTTGGCACACAGATCAAGTGCAATGCAACGTGCAAAGCTCCCCAAAAAAAGCGCAAAAATCAACAGTGTTAAATCTTTTATTTAGTGTCATCAAGTTTAGTGTTGTTGTTGCTGTTGTTGTTGTTGTTGCTGCTGCTGCTGCTCAACTTGAAGCAACCCGCATAGAGTTTTGCGTAGGCAATCTCATTTGATAAAGACCTACAATTTAATTAACAAATTGCATGCAATATAAGCAAAGCACTTCAATTCACATAAGCCTTGCAACTTGCTGCAACTTGAAGTCCGTTAAACTAGATTATAAACTATTTGATGTTGCAACGGTTTGTTGATACAATTAAACCGATGCTTTAATTAAATTGATTTGCGTTTGCTTTTGCTTTTGCTTTTTAAATGGCTTTTAAATTGCGTATACGCAGTTATTTTTTAATTAAATTATTTACGCAATGACATCAGCAAACAAGGTGCACAACAATAGTCAAAAGCCAGCAAAAACAGTTGTTTTATAATATAGCCAAAGGCCAAAGACCACAACAGACACCCATCAAAAATACACCGAAACAGGCAATACCGACCTTAAAGCTCTTTTTTATACTATATGTTTTTGATTTTTTAAATTATTTTTAGTTAAGGATTTAAATCAGAAATATAAGACAATTATTTAATTAAATAATACAAATTGAAATTTCTATTTACAATGCATAATGCTGGAATTAAAAGTACTTCTATGATTTTATTTGTCTAAAATTTTTAATTTTATTCTATATATTATAAAAATATAAAATAATTTCCTACTCTAAAACTAGTGTTGTAAAATTGAAAAGGCGATTTTGTGGCACGAAGCACTGGCCCAAATATACTTCGATTTAAGCTACCCGGAAATAACTATTATAGTATTAATTAAAAATTGTTAAAAATTTGTAATTTTGTGCAAAAGTATGTAAAAGGCAGGCAGAAATATACATATTCTCGATAAGGATCAACAGCCAAGTCGATACCTATTTTTAAGCGGAAGTCCGGCTCGACTACAGGCTTCGTTCTGGTTCGCACTATAATTGAATTTAATTGAATTTTAGTATATAATTAGAAATCTGATAACCGTTAAGTGTAGTCAAGCAAAAATATTATTATCCATGATGTTATACAAGAGCGAAATTTAAGCGGATCAAAAACTATTTTGATTGGTAATTAAATAGAAACGTGATTAAAATCATAATCATTTTCTACGTTAAACACAATATGCACGTTAAAATAAGTTAACATTAATTGCAGTTATGATAAATATAAGTATAAAAATAAATTCAAATGTGTTATAATAATTTGCATAATTCGCTTTGAGTTGGGTTTTGCGTGCAGCACATTAAAGGATTCTGTTGTTGGAATTTTTGCTGCTGTTGTTGGAATTTTTACTGCTGTTGTTGGAATTTTTGCTGCTGCTGTTGTTGTTGCTGTTGTTGTTGCAGTTGTTCTTGTTAGTGACATGTGGGCAATTTGCACACTCATCGTTTTGGCTGTTAATTCATTTATGTACAGCACTTGTAGAACTTGTAAATGTTCATTATCATTTCCCATTAGCATTCATACATGCAGCGTAATTTTCGCATAGCACCACTCAATGTTGGAGCTGGCGGATTCTGCATCCAAATTGCAGGAGATGCTTCGCCATTGTATTTGGCGGGGCCAGTCCAGTCCAGTCCCTATGCACAATATTTTTGCTGCTCCCATGTGACAATGAGCGCATCCTTATTGCCGGCAACAAGCAAAGCAAGGCCAGAGAGAAGCGTTACGTCGCCACGTTGCGTAATGGGCAGTTGTCTAATCAAATTATCATCAAATCATACCAAAGTTGAGTTAATTTACCCACAACCCCCACCCCCCCCCTCGCTCAAAAAACAGTTCATTTCGCAGCGGCAACGCATAAGCGTTTGGTAATGCGGTTTTGCATTTTAACTAACACAGACACAGACACAGACTTACATATATAAATGCATTTTTTGGTCACAGACATAACACGCTCTGTAAGGGGGGTGGGGGGTGGCAAACAATGTGGTCAGGCGCATAAGCAAGGCTTGATTGCGTTTCCGTTTAATGAAATTTTGTGGCATGAAACGCAATAATTTGTCGCGGCTTATGTGCCGCTGGATGGTTGCAGCCACATTCAGTTTTTGGTCCCTGCCACCGCGGGTAGCACACACACACACACTGGGCGTTGAAAATAGGGTGGAGGGTGGGTGGTTGGGTGGATTAGTTGGGATTGAGAGTAACATTTGCCAGCGGCATCTGAGGAACTGTGAGTATTGACGCGCTTGTGTCACTTATGTGTGTGCTTGTGTGTTTGTGTGTGTGTGTGTGTGTGTTAATATTTTGTCGATTTTCGCTGCAATATTTTGTCATTTCCAAACCATTATGCAGTTATTTATTATTTTTGCTGTTTGCCCTGCGGAATATTTGAGCATTGATTGCGTTTGTTTATGTTTAAGCGCAAGCGCATAAATATTTCTGACAAAATAACGCGGCGTATGCGTGATTTTTCAATACATTTGCGACGAACGTGTGTTTTTTTTTTTCTTTCTGTGTTGCAGCACGCAAATTAAAGTGCAGAGAAGCTGAAATTGTGATTGGTTTTTTTTTTGTTATATTTTTCTTCTATTTTCTATATATTTGAATGTTTTTTTTTTTTTTTTTTTTTTGCTGTAAGCCAACTTAAAAGTGCTTTTTCGTTCTTCGACTGTTTTGAATTAAGAAAAGCGCACGTTTTATTGTTTGTTTCAATTGCCTGACTGACGAGCAGGACGAACGGACGGACGGAAGGACGGGGGGACGAATCGAGCAGGACGAGCGTAATCAGCAAATGTGGCAACGGAAAGAAAATTTCAGGTTTTGGCCTCGAAAGCAAAATTAGTTCAATTTGTACGAAATCAACCAGACGTTTGTTTGTGTGTGTGTGTGTGTGTGAGTGTGTCCCCTTGAACCAGACAAAGTGACAGACGAAAAAAAGTAAAGAATAAAATAATAAAAAAAAAAACGAAAAGAGAAAAGAGAATAGAGCAAAAGAGCAAAAGAGGCGACTTCAGACTAATTCTATTTAGCATTTTGCTGGACGACAACGACTTTGACGATGGCTAACTGGAATTGTTGTAGGTATTTTTTTTTTTTTTGATATTTTTGCTCTGTCTATTTTGTACGTATCTCTTGTTCGTGGCGACCGTTCACTGGCCAGGCAAATGAACTCCGGCTAATTACTCAATGCAAATTAAAATTCATGTCAAGCAGATTGGATTATCCTCACGCAACATTTAATGTCGCGTTTAGCCAGGCAACAGGAAAGGTGCTATTCCTTTTGCCCTTGCTCTTTTGAGCGTTTCCTACAAAATGGACAACTCAAATCAAGGGAGAGCAAATGGCATGGGTAAATGGGAAGGGTAAGGGTAACGGTAAGGGTAAGGGTAAGGGCGGCGTAATGGTAGGTAACGAAGACAGCGCTCAACGTTAAGGGTGAAAACAGCGTAGAGAAATCTCTTTTGAAATGCTAATGTAAAAATTCTTTAAAGAAAATTACGCAATACATTATTTTGGTTTATTTTGCATTAAAAGTCAATTTAGTGTTAAGGCACAACAACAACAACAAAAACAACGGAAAAAAACAAAAAGTATGCGAACAGCACACAAAAAAAGGGCAACCCAAAAACACCAACGCATCGCATTGGCGCAAAAAGGAGCTGTAGAGCGTAAAGAGCGCAACAGGATTGGGCACGGACAGACGGACAGACGGACTCGGAAGTGCGGTGCGGCTGTTCAGGACTCGACTCGAGTCGCCTTGAACCGGCCGCCGGGCCATGACAACGCAACTAACTAAAGTTTGTGCTCGGCGTAAATAACAAACGACCGAAAGTTAGCATTTTTATTTTGCATTTTAAGTTGATTTGCCGCCTGCGTGCTGAGCGTAGTGTCAACGGCATCTCCAGTCAGCAGACCCAAGCACAGCAGACTCCCTCCAAAAAAAAACCAAAAAAAAAACAAAAAACCAACTAAACACACCCACACGTTCACATATTGCAAGGCTAAGAAAAAATAGGGAAAATGGGAGCACGATGGGCAAAATATGCCTTGTACTACTTAGTTTAATGTAGACCCGAAATATTAAAAAGAAAAAAATTATTATAGCTTTCGTAGGCCACTAGTTTAAAGAGGGTGATCATGGTTATGGCTTAAAATCTTTATTGATCTTTAAGGCCAGGCCGTAACTCTTCAAATGGCTAGCTGTGATGTTCGCTCAGCCATTTAAGCCAAATGGGATTATGAGCTTTAATCACTTCATTTCACAATGTGCAACAAAGGCGTTATTATGGCTACTTTGCTGCTCTTCAAGAATTTATCATTTTTTTTTAACATTTTTTTTTCTGCGCTTTTTTTTTCATGAATTTTTTTTTACATTTTCCACCATTGTGCATTGGTGTCCTTTTTTCGTCTTATGCTTTGCGTGGGGCGGCTGCGGCACGCTGCTCTTTATCTATTAAAACGCCTTCCAATTTGCATATTTCTGCAGCTGTAACAGCTGTCAACGCTGGACAGCGTTGATGGTGGCGCTTCTGACTGCGACGGCGACGGCGACGGCGACGGCGACGCTGACTGCGCAGCAGCGCATGGACTTATTGTAACAGCAAACGAGGAGCAGCTCTTAAGATAATGTACTCCCTCCCCCCCTATTCAGATTCACTATCCATCTGATGAGTGGGAGCATCTCGCACAAATTAAAGCCCTGCTCTGCAATTTCAGATATGGGCTGTACAATGAAAAAAGAAGAAGAGAAAAGCAAGAGGACAACTTAACTGCTGTTCATGAGATCGACTTGAAGATATCCTGTACAAATTGCACTAACGATGCTCTTAATAAAAACTAATACGACTTTGTTAATCTTGAAACATGCATAACTAAAGTAAAACCGTTATACTAATTGCTGTAGGTGCTGGGCATGAGACATGTGTCCCGTGCTATTAATGACCTACGCTGCATGGCATATTAGTAAGTGCATATCTGCTGTACAGCAATCCAATTTAGTCGTCTATTGATTTTGCACTTGTATTGTGTAAGTTTTTTGTAATGACAACAAGAGGAATGCTTAAATTGTTTTTCTGTTTGCATACTTTTTGTGTCCGCGGAAGGGCATTGTAAAGTCCGTGAAACGGAGTATTTGATGTCATTTCATTTTATTGTGTTTCGCTGTTTGGCTTGTTTGGCTGTCGCATTACCTACATCAAGTGTCACTTTAAAACGCATTTTTCTTTCTCTAATCCCCCTTCCCCAACTCCTCCACAGCGTTTGAAGTGTTGCTCAAAGCTGTCGCCACTGTGCTTATCTAAGGGCCATGGCTTTCAGCGCTGACTGCCACGCGTCCCTTGTAAACAATTCCATGCACATTAAGTTCCAATTAAGTAACATTCCAGCCAAATCGCTGACTGGCCGGATGTACCGCTAAATGCGTAAATTGTGGTTTGTTTGGGTTTCGTATCGTGTCGGCCGATTGCTTTGTTAATATTAATTTTCCATTAATTTGAACGACATTCAGCTTACAAGAAGCTCGTTTAAAATGCATTGATAAGCCAAGCGGCGGCCACTGTATTACGGCCAACAGCCATCAGATAAATTTAATGCGCTTTAAACTGTTTGGCAACGGCATGCTTGCGGCTTTGCTGTCTTTGTATGAGCAGCGTTCTGCAGCAGCAGCTCCTTGGTCAGTCCTTTAGAAAACTAAACACAACTGTTGCTTGCGCACTTGCACGCTCAAAGGAAGCCACGTTTTTGGTTTAGACCCAACCCAATCCGACCTCGAACGCTTTCTTCTCATCTTAACCTGTCTGTTGTGCCATCAGTAAACGGCCAATCTGTTTGCATACCCTACAATATTCATGTTGCACAAGGTCTGCTGATGCACCAAGAATTCAAGTAATATGCAAACATTAAACATTTATTTTCATCATCGTCAAAACGTATCCTGGTTATTGGGGTTTTCTCCGCAATCCTTATGTAGACATTTGCCTAGTCCACAAAAAGTAAACATTGAAATGCTTAAGTCTCGAGTACCAATTCATTTGATTTAATGCTACTTTGGAACAAGTTTCTATGTTGTCAAATGGCAAACAGTCCAAAGCCACCCGTTGGCCATAGAGCGTTCAAATGTAAAAAGCTTATACTGTCTATCAGGTGTACATCAGCCATTCAGTTTTGGCAGTCAGTCAGGCAGTGAGTCAGTGAGCCACGCAATTCCAGCTTAGTTTTGTTCGGCTTTCATCTTTCTGGTTGGCAACGCGCAAAAAAGCAAATGTAGAATGTTTTCAATGCAGCACCAACTCAAAGCCATATAAAAGGGTCCACTCTTTGAATAGGGGCAAAAAGGTGTTATCTGATTGCCAGTTTAAACACAGCAGGCGAGGCGAGGGCATTTGAAAGCCGTTGATAAACAACTACATTCACACATATAGAAAAAGTTAACTCACATCAATGGACCATTCACTGGACATGGCGTTAAAAAATTGCTTACAAAGTATTTACTTGTATTAACTGGAATGACATGGCAACTAATTGCAACTACTACTAAGTTTTTTTTTTTTATTTATACAAATATTTTCAACAGGTAAATAGAATTTTTCTTAGAATTTAATCAACAGATTTGCAGATACTTTTGACAAATATTTAGCGCATTTATTGCATTGGCTATTTTTTATTTTAATTGCACGTTTACAAGAAGTAAAAAGTGAGTGTATGTCAAATCTGTGAATACCCACAGATATTGTCAGTAGTTGGTATTTAACTTATTTTGCAATTGGTTCATTTGGCTGTGACCAACTGTATTTACTTGCACTGAGCGAGATAAGGTCCGTCTCTGAGCAATGCGACTTGTTTAAAGTCTATATAATTAAACGACAAGATAATGACGCTCTGCTGGAGTCTTTGCTGACAGTGTTCACTGTGCCCTGTTGCCGTATCGGTAATTAAAATCTAAAAAGGATGCAGCTTTTAATGTCCTATCTGCCACTGCAACCACGTGCCCAGCACTCCCCCCACCCTTCGCAGCAACATGCTGGCAAACAGAGCTATTTGCTTAAGCTGCAGCTATCGTGTTCTCTGTGCCACAACCGAGTGCACTTGTTAACGTTAACGTTCAGCTTGGCAAATAATGAGGTGAGCCACACGAGCTTTTTTAATGAATGAAAGCGATTATCGTTCTGAGTCGCAGCGCAATAAGGCAAGTCAAAGGAACAAGTTGCTGGACACACTCGACTGGACATTGGGTAAATACCCACAAAGTCAAACATTTCCACGTAGTCTTACACAAAAAAACGTTATTTACATATATATTTCGATTGACAAGTTGGTTTTGTTTTTTTTACATGAATGGAGAGATGCCGATGCCGCCGAGGTAGGGATTCATAGCACCATAACCACCATAAGGGCGGCCGTAGTATCCGCCGTAAGTATTGCCATATGATGAGTAAGGATAACGTGCGCCATATCCGCCATATCCTCCATATCCGCCTAGGCCACCGTATCCACTGTATCCTCCATAGCCTCCATAGCCTCCGTAGCCACCATATCCTCCATAACCCATGCCTCCCATGCCGCCAATACCGCCAATACCACCAATACCGCTGATGACTCCGCCATAGCCGCTGCCAAAGCCACCTAATGCACTGCCATAATACGGATAGCCTCCATAGCCACCGATTTGTCTCGCCAAACGCGTACCGCTTTCCTTGTTTGTCTGCGGCAGATGCTCATCCTGATTGTGGGGCTGGCCAACTGTTGCGTCTAAGTAGCAGGCGACGATTAGCAGCGCATATAATCCAAGTAAGACGCAGTTCCGCATATTGCCGTTGCTCCTTATGCTGTTTACCTAGCGAGCTGCTTAAACCTCCACGTATATATATGTGTATATATATATTTTTGTATATATTTTGTGGATAACGCCGGTTGGGTTTGCTGGTGTCGTGCGGCCAACTGTGACCTGGCCGGCGAACGTTTTGCCATTTATAGCCTAAGAACTTTGCGCATAAAATAGAAACTTTTGTTTCGTATTTATTTTTTTGTTGCTTGTTAGCAAAATGAGACGCTAATGTAAACGTCATAAAACAAACTATTTAAATATGCGATTGCGGCCAAAATGGAACAAAAAGCCAATTCATATGGCCAGCCAACACTGGCTACTTGTGGCAGGGCTATTGCCAACGCCATTAGGCCACACGCTAAGTGGCGTTCATGAAATCGAATGGCTCAGTGGATGTTTAAAGAGCAAAGCATTTCACTTTGTGGATAGCTGGCAGTGGTGTGGTGGGGGTGGGTGAGGGGTTGGGGCAAGTAACTTCGACTTCAAGTTGCACCTTCAGTTAGGGCTTCTCTTGGCAGTGCCTGCGGTCAGGTAAGCTGTGCGAATGTGCTAATTTCATTTGAAGGTTGGTTATGCTATTGACCAGACCAAGACCCCTGGACCGACAACAACAACAACACCAACACACACACACACACACACATGCACACGTCATAAGCTTCAACTTTTGGTGCGTAAGTGTAAATTGCTGTTTGTTGTTGTTGTTTGTTGTTGTTGTTGTTGTTTGTTGTTGTTGTGGTTGTTGTTTGTTGGTGTTCGGTCGTGTTAGTGTTGGTGTCGGCGTTGCTGTTATTGTTACTCTTGTTTGCTTATTTCCCAGTTTGTTTGTTCGCATGTTTGCTATTGTTTGGCTAGCTGTTTGTTTTATGCGCGGCGCAACCATTAACAATGCTCGATGGCTCTATGCCTCCTTGCCACCTTGCCACCTTGCCACCTTGCCACTTTGCCTCTTGCCGCGCATCGCATGTGCCACGTTCTACGCTTTCTTTTCATTTGTTTTTGTTTTTTTTTTTTTGCAAAATTCTTGAGTCTTGAGTCAAATCCAAGTTTTCATTATTTCCATTCATTTATTATGCAAGCGTGAGAAATTTAAAAACACAGCATGTCGTTGCTTATTCAAATTTAAACGCTTGACGCCAGTTTAAAATGTGGTTTAAATAATGACGTCAGCATAGCTGCTGCACATTTTGACGTTTCGGCCTAGTCCAGAGTCGCAGCCAATTGTAGTCTGGCCGACCCTAGAGTGCCACATTCATCCGCCGCATAAATTAACGCATGGCAAAAAATCAGCTTAAATTAAAAGTGCATAAAAGTTGTGGCCAAAAAAAGGTCAGTAAGAGCAAAAAAAAAAAAAAATTTAAAGTGCAGGCAGATAAGATTGGTCTAGGGAAGAAAGCTCAACGGGGAGATACCCTGGATTCTTAAACAAAAAAGTAATGCAAACGAATAAGAATTCATAACCGATCAGAATACATTTATCTACTGGATTTATAATATGTAAAATTGGAAGATATCATTAAAATTGCGACATTTAATGTAATCGTAATTTCGATATTGGATATTTGTGAAACGGGAATAGTTATCGATAAATGGAAATAAACTTGACTTATGCTCAAAATTGATCTCTGACAAGTCGCTGAGTAGTAATACTATATATAATCGGATTTCGATAATAGATATTTGTGAAATGGGAATAGTTATCGATAAAATGAAATAAACTTGACTTGTGTTCAAAATTGATCTCTCCGCTGAGTAATACTACTAAAATGTGTTAAATTTTCACTTCGCATATTGCCATATTTTAAAATCAGCATTTAATGGATTTTAAAGCCCAAACAACAGCTGCAAGGTGAGCGCCAAATTTGTTGTCTCTTTCTGTGGTATTTTTTTTTTTTTTTTGGTGTTGCCTCAGGCGAGTTGCGAGACAGCAAATGCGTGGGCTGTTTGAATAATCATTAAAAAATACAAAATGCTTTTAATTTATTTATGTTTTGGCTTATTTTCCGAAGTTCGAAGTGCCAAATAAAAGAAAATTAATTTGCTTTTGCTATGCAAAGAAATCAAATGTAAAGACAGGATTTTCCGCCTTTTATGTTAAATTGAAAATATTGTGAAATGAAAAGAGATTTTCTAAGAATTGAAAACTCTTAGAAAACGATTAATTCTTTGTTATTGTAGACGGTGAGTTCATTGTCTTTGACTTTATCCCTTATTTCAATTTTACACACAAAATACACAATCTAATTAGCAAATGAACTCAATAAAAAATGGTTTAAAAGTGCGTCATAAAATTGTGGAAAATATTGAGATAATCTTAAAGGCCAATTTATGGGTTTCGACTATAATAAAAGTCAAACTACGAACAATAGAATTGAAACTATAAAACTACAACTATAATACTTAAAAAATATAGTAAAACTCGTTTAAAATTGAGTTTTGTCAAACATTATTTTAAAGCAAGTTGCCGATGGCTTTTAAAAACGCTGCTTTAGATTAAGCTTAAAATCATAATTATTTGAATTTTATTCCCAAAGGTATCCGTTTTGACAGGAGTCATGTGGAAGATGTTTAAGTTGCATGCAACCACTTGACCAGCTGCCACAGCTGCCAATGAACTGGGCTAAAACTTCAAGGGCTTGTCTGGCTATCTAATAAGTTTCCGTTATTATTATAGACGATACTTGTTGTTGTTGTTGTTGTTTTTGCTCACGCTTAGCTAGACAGTTAATATAAAATTGGGTACGCTGCGTATTCATTTAATTTGGGGGTGTTAGTGGTGCTGCTGTGTTTATGCCTGGCTAAAACGTTAACGCAGTCTTAGCCTAACCACTTCTAGTTTTATGGTCTCCTAACGTTTAGCCAGAGTGTTCTTGAATTCATATAAATTGCCTGTCCATGACGTTTAGATCCCCCTGTATGTGAGCACAAACTTTTTGGCCATTACAACTTGGCCAAAGAACCTATGATGCTGCTGTTAACTAACAAACGCATGTGTGTGTGCGTGTGTGTGTGTGTGTGTGTGGGTGCAAAAACATGAAGAAACATTCAGTGAATTGAATTTGTTTTTGACTTCAAATACATGGCACATAGCTAAAGTATGACATTCAGCTGTCTGGTAGCATATTTGAGACAATTGCGCTTTTGTTCATATCGTTCGGCTTGGAAACACTTGGAGTGCCCTAAAATTAAATAAATGCTTGCTATTTATAACAATGAAATAAATTGCACCTTATCTCAGTTTCAATCGTAAATGGCCTCTTGACTTTTCTAGCAGCCTTTTGTCGATAAAGATTAAATGTTGGCTATTAAATTTCGTTTTTTTTTTTTTTTTTTTTAACAAGCCGCACTTTTTATGTTAAAAAATTAACTTGGCTTTAAACTTTAAGCGTCTTTTGCACAAGCTGTCCGGTTTTAAGGAGAAAAAATTGTTGTCTCCTAAAGCAAGGATTACCAAGCAATATTTTGGGAAAGTTGTCATGAATACATGTTTGATATGCAGCTACAAGAATTGTTTATCTATGCTTGAGCGACATTAAAAGTTGATAACAAACAAGAGTCTATATGTAAATTGCTGTCCTTGGGCGTTAAAGTGTGAAAGTAGCTCGAGTTTTTTTTTTTTTTTTTTTTTTTTTTTTTGGCCGTGTAATACTTTATCGAGAGCGTGTCCCAATAAATCTGCGGCACCTCTTTGCCTTGATACTTGAAATGTTGCCGTGACAGGGGGCCCAAGCAGCCGGCAGTCGGCAGTCGGCAGTCGGCAGCATCAGTCAGCCAAAAGTCGTTCTAACTGATTATCCTTGTTGGTCGAGAGAAGGTCTCTTAAGCAGCATCAGGAAGAGCAACAGCAGCAGCTGATTGATTTGTTATTGAAAATATTAGGCCTGGCCCAGAAACTGGGGTCGATTTCGGTGGCACAGGCGGCGGCGAGGGGTGGAGGAAAAATACGTGCTGTTGGATATGCTTGAAACTTTTATAACTTTATGAGGGCGTTGTAATTTGATATCGCAAAGTTTTTTATTGCCTTTTATAGGCTTATAATTTGGCCGCGATACTGTTGCCTGTTGTTGTTGTTGTTGCTATTGCTGGCTTTTGTTGTGGCAGCAAAAGCAGCCAAGATATCACCCACAGGGCGTATGCTTGTTGTGGCAGCATTTTGTTTACACGTTATTTATGGCTTATAAATACGAGTGCGTCTCTTCTGAAAGCATGTATCATTTGCGTTCGAGGGCTCTCGGGGATCGGCTTTGGAAATTGTAAACAACTTACATGCGGCCTGTGTACACGAAATCTCTTAATGAGCATTACAATTGGCATAATGCTGACAATGAAATTGCGTATACGTATAATTGGATTAGTGGTCTATGTACTGACTTGCCTGTTGTTGTTATTGCTCGAGGTACGCCTGTTGTTACCCACATTTCTACGACATAATTAGCAGCAACTGCTTCCCCAGAACAGGTTATATATATATATGTATATATGTATATGTATATGTCATGCGGCAAGCTTTTTGTTGGTTTTGGCAGCAGCAGCATCAGTCAAGGAACGCATTTAAGCTTCGGGCACTTGAAGGGGATTTTTCTTGGGCATTTGATTACGCTCAGGAAATTTAATTGCTCGAAAGGGTCAGCTTAGCTCATTAAGAATTAGCCCCTTTCTATATATATATATATAAAGAGTCAGGTTGGGATTTTGCTCTCGTTGTAGTATTGCTGATTCGGTTGCACATAGCATGGGGCAATAAGCGTTCTTCATTTATATCTAATAGTGCTAAGTGCTTTGTTTTTGCCAATGGTGGCAGCAACCAGCAGCAGCAACACTCGCTCCCCACGAGCGGAAATGAAGCAAGTGAAGCAACTGAAGCAACTGTTGGCGGATGTAAATCAGACAACGGATCACCAGTGGATGCCGGCTTTACGCTTCGCCAGCCAGTTGGGAATTGCTCGGCGTGGTGGATTTGGAGGGGGGTTCGATAACGGTTACCCCATTTGCTTGGCGGCAGGTAACCTCTTCTCCTTGTTGCCTTTAAAGGGTTGCCGACATCGTTTTTTACCGGACCTTCACTTTTTCCGCAGCAATTTTGGAACTGTTGGCTAAATGATAACAAATTTTTATATGTATCTGATAAGATTAAAAGGAGTTAACAAATTCAGTTTGTAGCAATCTTTAGTCACATTCAAATACAAATTAATATCAGTGATAGTAAATTCGATATATCCAGATATCTAGGATTTCCCATAAGAAGCGCGATTAAATTGAACTTCGCTGGACATATGCGGATGAGGATGCGGATTCAGAGCAGCTTTCAATATTCAATATGGTCGATTTGGATTCCCTGGAGTCGAGGAAGTTTTGATCCATACGGCGGCTAAAATAGAAAGAGAAAAATCTAAAAGTTAAAAATGGTGTTCAGTTGAAAAACAAAATAAAGCCAAGCAAATAAAGGCAAGTGATGCATCAACGGGTTAATGTTGGGGCTAAGATGTGAGTGGAGGGAGCTGCGGGCGCCGGTAAAATTGTTATTTCAAATCACGTTGAGTGGCACAGGACAAGAAACTTAATCAGCAATGTTAACGATGTCAGATGGAATCGCTGGCTGGCTGGCTGGCAGCCTGTGCCATAAAACGGGTACGTTCCGAATCATGTTGGCCTTATTTCTGTTTTTTTTTTTTTTTTGGTTTTTTCTAATTCATATGCGTTTCAAGTTTTAATTACGTGGTGGAAAAACACGAAATGGGGAAAAGAGAAAGGGAAAAGAGAATAAAGCAAACCAAGAACAGGAAGGAAAAATGGCTATCTGGACATCTTCTGACTTGGCTTGACTGACAGCGAGGCAAGCAGACAGGCTGCGTTGCACCAACATGGAAACAACAAAATACGCCCAATCAGCGCAACAAGAGCGGAAGCAACACACACGCAGACACAGATACAAATACAGCTGCAAATCCAAGCAGAGATACAGAAGCAGATACAGATACAGATACAGTTACAGTTACAGTCAGAGTGGGCAGGCAGGGCAGGCAAAAAAGGGCGAAAAAATTAAGTAGCGAAATCAGCGGGCTATATAAAAATGAAAAGCAGAAAAAAGTTGCATGAAGCTACATTCGAGAGAGTATTCGACTGGCTAATACCCTGTACCCAATATCAGTTTATATTGTAACTGCTGATGGGTATTCCAAGTGCGCACAGGGTATAAATCGTGGCAGAGGTCAGCAAAAGGAAGTAAAGCAAAATACGAAGCAAGGAAGAAGATACAAGTCTAACAGGATAAAGGCGTTGCATGCCCAGGATTATCTGTGGCAAAATGGGAGCAGGAGAAGCTGGCATCACGAATACAAGAAAAATGGTAGCACGCAAAATTGTGAACTCACTTGACGTGGCTCATTCTGGTTGAGCTGTCTGCTCCTCCAGCTCCCGCACATCACTAGCACACATCTGGCTTGAAGCACACCGTCTACCACAATCACACACACACACACACACACACACAACAATTGAAAACGGCATGACGATGTTGTTTGGCGTTGACGGGCTCGACTGTGGCAACGCTGCTTAGCCGCGTGTAGCAACACAATCAGCGTGCCACAAACAGCAACAGCAACGGCAACGGCAACAGCAATGGTCATGAGTCGAAAATAAAACACACAAGATTTGACCAACCGCATAAATATGCAGAAGGCCAAAACGCAACTGCCACAGCTGCAATCAAAGCTCAAAGCATCCAAATGTGCGTGTGCCCCATGTCTTGTGCACCTTGCCACACAATGTATTCGTATTAATTAGCAACTACAGTGATGTGTGCCAAAGATGTTGTTTGGCTGCCAGTTCATTTGGCCTGGCCAGCTGCGTTTGCTTGACTGGTTATGGCCATAATTTGATGCGTTTGGCCATATCTGCCTGCCTGCCTGCCTGTCTGTCAGTCAGTTTATTTTCCTGTTAATGCCTGAATAAATACATTAATTTGGCTTTGCCAATTTCATATTTTTGTCTAATAAGGCCAAAGGGTTTATAATTTACCAATTTGTATGTTCGATCTAATCGAATTGTTGATTTTGATAAACATACGTCATTTGCATATATTAGTTAGTGATTGATTAAATAAATGTGTTTTATTGTACTATTGAGTAAAATGTTTACTTTTCAACTTGAATGAAGAAGATTATGATAACTATATTTACTTTTAACATAGAATAGAAAACGTTGCAGTCGAACTTAATAGACTGCGAAATATTTGAATACCATTACTAATAACAACTTATAATTGGTAGAAAGGAACTTGGTGAAACTTGGCCAAGAAATGCAAACCAAATTTGGCTTGATAATTGCTTTCTACTGTTTGCTCTGATCAGCATTTCTTTATTTTATACAAAAATCATAAACCTATTATTATTATTATTATTATTTATTTGGGGTTTTGTGCACCTGTGCGACCTGATTGATCTATTGTGCCCCCTTCCGAGCTTAAAGCTCCTCCATCAACCCCAGTTCCTGAACGAATGTCAGGATCTTTGATGGGTCGAGGGCTGCTATGTCTTTGACATTCATGACATGCATCCCTAGGATGCTGCATCTTCTCCT
The DNA here is from genome assembly GCA_035042405.1 of Drosophila demipolita. Classification (NCBI taxonomy): domain Eukaryota; kingdom Metazoa; phylum Arthropoda; class Insecta; order Diptera; family Drosophilidae; genus Drosophila; species Drosophila demipolita. Next base: position 926,779 of record JAWNLI010000489.1, on the reverse strand, counting down.
GGCAAGGGCGATGCATTTTGTTGGGATGTGAGTTGAAGACTCCTCCTCGATCTCGATCTCACAAAACCTGCATTGACTGCTGCTACAGATACCCATTTTGGACAGGTGGCTTTTTAGTCTACAATGTCCTGTCAGTAGACCGACAAGTATCCTTAGCCTATTCCTGCCCATGGATATTATTTGCTTAAATCGTTTATGATTATAGCCGCTTAAAAGACATTTGGCCTGTCGGAGTCCCGGTGCTTCCTCCCAGCTCCGCAGTCTCATTTGTCTTGCTTCATTCCTGAGTTACAGCCGTATTGTGTGTTTGCCTATGCCACAAAACGGTTCAGGCCCTATAAGGGGCCTCTCTGCACCCATTCTCGCCTGCTCATCTGCTGCTTCGTTCCCTGCTATTTCCCTGTGCCCGGGGACCCACCGTAGGGTGAGTCTGTTATGAGCCCCGAGTTGGTCAAGCTTGGATCGTACCTCTTGGACTAGTTTTGAAGTTACCTTCGTCCCATTTATAGCATTTATTGCTGCTCATCAATGCAGCCACTTGAAAGTGGACTGTATATGATATTTGTCATAAAAAAAAAAATGGGAGTTCATACTTGAACATGGTTGCTGAAGTGAGTGTAATCTTTCTTCCAAGTTGTGTAACAGCAGCTCTTAATTTTCATTAACAGATTTGCGTGACTGTAGCTTAAAAATTGTGCAAGATATTTGGCTTTATCGATTTGGTTTTATTTTTTTTATATATATGAAGATTTGCTAGCCCTCAAATTTTTTTGCATTTTCTCTCTAAGGGTGTCAAAAAAGAAAGCAATGCACAAAACCAGAATTAAAGTATAATAAACACATAAAGTGTAGAAAGAGGGGGGGTAGAGAAAGAAAGCCAGCAATTGAAATGTGAGGAGGACTAAAAGTTTGCCTATTGAAAAAATGTAGAGAAAATCCCTAATTAAACAGTTTGTCAGTAATGCAAATAAAGTTTGTTTAACTTTTGCGTACCGCTAACGACAAAAGCGGGGACACAAAAGAAGAACGCCTTCCGCTGCAGTCTTCAGCCGCTGCTGGTTGCTTATTATTTTCACTTTTATTTTTTTTCTTTTTTTTCTTTTTTTTTGGACTGAACACACCAAAATGTAATTATTAAAAAATTATGCTAAACACGCAATAAAAAGTTGGTAAGAAAAAATTAACGGAAAAAGTCCAACCGAACCCACAATGTGAGACAAACAGAAAATAAGAACGAAACCAAAATAAAATAATGAAGAGAAAAATGTATTTATAAAAGGCAAACGGTCAAGTAATTCCTGCTTCTTCTGCTTCTTCTGCTTCTTCTTATTCTTTTACTTCTTCTTCTTCTTGATTTTTTTTTTGGTACGTTTTGTGTAACGGAAAGAAGAGAGGAGAGCAAGTAACAAGAACAAAATTAACAATTGTTAATTTGAAAATTGCACACAAATGCGTAATGTGAAAGTTTTTGCGTTCCGTGCGCTGTGTTTGGGACTTGGACTTGGACTTGGTCGCCGGCTCTCGACTGGGCCACTTGTTAAGTGTTAATGAAATAATTATGCCAACTTTTGCTGAGGCTGTGGCTGTGGCGGTGCACATGACCGTCCATCGAATATATATACATATACATTCACATACCAAGTCTTGTTGGGGGGGGTTGCGTACAGCCTTCTTATGGGCACTTCAGTTTTATTGTGTGCCTCCCAAGCGACAAAATGAAGTGTGAGTTTTGGCCCCTACTTGGCTTCCAAAACTTGGGTCTTTTTTACTTGGGTAATTCTTAATTTTTTTTTATTTTTTCAATGCGATAAACTGCCCTCCAAAGACATGGGGCGTCCAAAAGTCGACAACGCTGCCAATGATGTCGACCTTGGGGCTGGGTCTGGTCTGCGCCCCCAAAGCAGGCAACGCTTTTGTGCTCACGAGACGAGACCCCCACCAACCCCCCCCCCCTCCCCTCTGCCACTGACGACTAAGCCGCTTAATTACAATAAGTTGGGCCTGCGGGTGCTGGCTGCTATTTACTTAAGACGCGAAAATGTGATTAACAAGTGTGAAAAGCCGTTTGGCTCCGGCTTGCAATCCACTTTTATTTTTATTTTTATTTCATTTAATTTTATTATATGGTGTCTTCTTTAGACAAGTTTTCGATTTTGTGCGGAAGTTTCATTTTGCTTGAATAACTTTAATTGATTTAGTTAGTGATTGTGTGTGTTTGAGTGTGTGTGTGTGTGTGTGTGTGTGTGCGAGTGTGCGAGCATTCAATTACTTAAAAATGGCATGCCCAAGTGTCGGGGAGTTTGACTTAAAAATTAGCGCAAGTTTGGCGCGCTTTAAACGCGACGACAATGCAGGACAAAGTTGCTGCCACAAAGTTTTTGGTGGCGTGGCCTGTGCGCGCCACATGCATCATTATCAGGACCAATGACAGGTGTGCGCATGCCAATTTGAGCAGTTCTAATTGAATTTAGTAAACTATATATGTATGTGTGTGTGTGTGTGTTTGTTTCTTTCTCTGGCCTGACTGCTGTCTCCGCTCGACTGTCGACTGCCGACTGCCGACTGCCGATTGTCGACTGTCGACATTTTGGATGCGCTGCTGGAAACTTTTACGCTGTCATTGTAATACACACCTTATCAGACCGGTTGCCCGCCTCCAATTCGGTGGTTCATTGTTTTGTTTTGTGTTTGTGTTGGTGTTGGTGCTGTGAGAGGGCTTGCTTGGAACTGGCGCTGTATTCTGCAGGCTGCGTGTCGGGCAAATCCCAGGCAAGCTGTTTCACCCGCCTGCCGCCAACGCCGCCAAACAATTAACGTTAATGGATCATGGTAACTTTTTCGCCTTTACCACTATGCAATCCCAGCGGTGCGTGTAAACTGGCAAAAGTAGCAAAAGCAACAAACTGCGGCCCACAACGCAGCAGCGACGGGGGTAGGGTGCGCAGTGCACGGTGGGCTGCCGGCGGGGACCAAAAAGCTCAGCATTGCTATCAAAAAGACTGCTCCTGGCATTCGGCATGTGAGAGGCGGCGGCGCCACTGGTGGTATCTCTGGCAACGCAAGACGTCTTTCGACACCGTCACCAGTCTTGCCAAGTTTTCTGCTGTCTTTTGCTGTTTTGCGTGCTCCTTCTGCAAGTTTCTGCCACTTTTCACTTTTTCTTTTCTTTTACTTTACTTTTCGATTTGTGGAGCGAACGAGGAGCGAGCAGCGAGCAGCGCGCTCAACTTTTAACACACTCAAGTGTCGTAATTTTGGCTGCTTTTTCGCACACAAAACAATATTAATGCTGGTATTTTGTGTGGGTGTGGATAGGGGTGGTTAGGTGCGTCGGATGAACGTAGAAATGTGTGGGTGGCATATTGGGTTGCTTCCCACGGCTTTGACTTGCCGAAGCCCCGCCACGCCACCCAACCCAACCCAATAGAAGTTAAATGAAAAGTTTTGCTTGCGCTGCAAACACGTCGCTTCCTGTCGTCTGCCGCTTTTGCTATGCGTCGTTGATTTTGCTGACTGACTTTTAGGCTTCGAGTCAAGTTGCTGTGCACACACACACACACACACACACACGCAGGCAAACAGAATCAGCAACGCACTAGAGGCGTATGCGTGTAGACACATGTAGGCAATAGAGGAATGTATGCCAACTATTGAGCATGTTGCTCCCTCCCACAGCGCAACAGAATTAAGCTGAATGGGGTAAAAGCGGAAGTTGCGTCGTCAGGCACCATGGCACAGAAAGAGGAAAAGGCAGCTGGAGTTGGTGTGCACCTCGAGAGGCAGCAAGCAGCAGGCAGCAAAAAACTTTGGCGGCGCAGCTTAAAAGTTATTAGCGTTTTTGGGGGCTAGCAGCTAAGCATCGCTTTCAGTCTCACTCACATGCTGTATGCCACTCTCTCTCTCTGACTCTCCTTAGCTATTTCTCACTATCTGCTACTATTTCTCTCTCTGTCTCTCTCTCTCTCGCGGTCCGTCTGGCTGCTGACTGAGGTGAAACCAAAATTGCCAACGCTGCCAAGCGACGAATTCCCGGCAACTTGCTTGCTATTCATATTTGTGTGCAGAGGCTTAGTACGTTATTAAGTTGTTACGTTTGGCCTGTTACAAGCAGCAACAACAACAACTACAGCAGCAGCAGCAGCAACAGCTAAAACAACAACACCAACTATATTCGCGTGGGCCATGTTCCCAGCGCTGCTCTCAAAGGTATTGCGTGATATTTCAATTTGTTTTTAGTTGTAAGTGGCTTAAAATGATTTAATAACTCATCAAGGGATTTGCTTGTTGTTAGTTATTTGCTTTAGCTTCCATTTCCCTTGTACACCTCGTTCCCTTGCATTCTCAAGTGCCAATCCTCAATCCCATTCCCCGTTCCCATTTCCCATTTCCCATTCCAATCCTCGTTCTCATTTACTATTTGCCGTGTTTAGGTTGCGGCTCACCTCAGCCACGTTTGAGCATGTCAAACTTTTTAAGTAGTTTTGACGTTTCATATTAAAGAAGTTTTATATTAGTTTTTGCTCATTTTACTGTCATTAATACAAATATCAAACTTAGATATGCATATTTACCATATTTACCATATTTCCTTAAACGAACGCGTGTGTGTTTGTGTGTCTGTGTGTGTGTGCTTTTTGAATTACACAACATGCCCCCAATAACTCCCCCCGAGAAGTATCTTATTTTCCATCCATAATAAGCAATATATGTATGTCATATTTTTTTTTTTTTTTAGGTTTTTGTAAATAGTTTGAGGGCAGACTTAGCCCTAAATGCGCCCTTGGGACAAAAACTATTTGTGTTAATATTGAATTATACAAAACGTATAAAATTGGCCATTTTAAAATATGTGCACAAATTAAGGCAAATCAATTTTGGACTAACAAATTGTACATTTCATTGCGATTTGGTTCGATAGTGGGACAACGTCACGCAAAAGCTCCAGGGTGATATTTAGCTTATACCCAAAACACACACACACACAGTGTGTGACCAGTCACGTAGCACAAATGTATTGAGTGGGTTGTGAATGGGCAGTAAACTACTGGCCATCCGCCTGACCAACACCAAAGCAACAACAACAACAACAACAACAACCCCATCCAGATTAGACCGACCGACGGACCGACAAACTGTGCTACATACTGTGGCAGCTTGTGGTGAATGTGAGATGGTGAGGCGTGCCATGGAGCAATGGGTGCAACGCAAAATTTGACAACTTGGGAAATAGTCTGACAGCCACAGAGCGTACAAAACAAAGTTTATTTTTTTTTTTTTGGGTATTCCTTGTGTCTTTCTATGCCAAAAATGTAATACGGCTAATTACACAGCATAGAAAACATTTCTATGTACTATGGATAAAATGCTAAAAAAACATTGTTGTCTACAATGTTTTAAAATGTTTTTCTTTGTTGCAAATTTTTATTTGATGGATTGATCTTTAAAAATGTATATATATTAATTTTTGGTGATTGATCTGAAACATTTCGTTGGTGAAAGAATAAAGAACACGCCACTTTTGCACTGCAAAATAAAAAATTATATAAATTATTAAAAAACGGATGATTTTATAGCTTTTACATATTCCTATGCTCAGAACAGGTGATAGCTGCTGGTAAAAGTTTAGAAAATCAGTTTAATGCCAAAATAAAACCAACTAAATGAATATTTTATTTAAAATTAATTTAAAATAAAAATTGTCTCCTTTATTATTTTCATCAATTTAACTTAATAAGCTGAGTAATTATATGGCACGGGCAAAATAAATATATCAATTTTAAATCGAGTAAAATTAAACCAATGACTTGAAATTATGAATTAATTTCATTTATTTGGTGACTGAAAAGCATGAATAAATTTCATTTATTTGATGACTCAAAAGCATGAATTAATTTAATTTATTTGGCGTTGTTTCAAAACTCATAATATTATATCTGAGTGCAGCTGATGACTCTCGCTGTGCTGCCCATTGTGTAAAATGCTGTTTGGACTTTTGGCCACTAACTGAGAGTCTGTGACTGGACATGTGTGTGATTGTAATTGTGTGTGTGTGTGTGAGTGTGTGTGAGTGTGTGACTGTGTGTGACTGTGTGTGAAGTGCAAGTTTCTGTCGTCGTCTTCGTTGTGGCTGTCCGCCGTCGTCGTCGTGAGAAAAGTTTCTCCTTCATGTGCCTGCTGGCGGTATGTGTTCAAGAGTTAAGTTGCTTTAAGTGTGTTGCTGGATGGCTGGATGGCTGGATGGCTGGCTGGTGATGGTTGCAATCCTGTATTCTCTATGTTGAAATGTGCTGACTCTAGGAATTTAAAGCTGCCAAGCTGGTGCCAAGCTGGTCTCCGACTTTTTGCACGCAGTCCCCCAAACAAGCCGATTACTTTAGCATTTGTTTGGCGGCCAAGATCCGTCCGACGGTGTCGTGTGGTTCGAGACTAAGCCTGGAAAAGCCATTTAAGACAATTTGCCAAGCGTGTTTTGCCAATATAGCTGCTTTGCTTTATTTATTGCCTCACTGCGATGTCATAAAAATCATAAAACGTATCATTATTTGAGGGGGGGGGGGGAAACCCCCGTATTAATAAAAACAGCTTCAATAGTAGACATCATGAACACATTAGACAAGAGTCCTTGGCAGTGACACTGAGACAGTGACAATGACAACGAAAAGTGCCTTGTCAGAAGAACAACCACAACAACAACAACAGCAACAGCAACAACAACAACAACGAAAATCAAGTCAACAACAACAACTGCAATAATAATTAAGCGATATCAAATTGAAAAAAAAGTAACTTTTGTTAACGCAGTCAAGTAAAGGCCAACAGTTCATGAGGGGTGGGTGGTAGGGGGTGGGGGTTACTCTAACGATGATTTAGCGAAATGCCGTGTGGCGATATATAGTAGATTGTAGATAAGTATGAATGTATGTACATGTACGTAAATAAATGGTTTCGCACTTAGCTCCGTTTAAAAAGTTGGCAAAGCAAATTAATAATAATTATTATCACGACATGGGAGTAGTTCGTGCTGCGACCTGTCATTGTGTTGGTATTTTAATAATCACGCTATGAGAACCCATAGACAGTCTTGATAAAACTGCCTTTTATTCATACAATCAAATACAAAATGTTCCCATAAACTATAAACTTAGTCAGCAATGGGACTTGAAACTTTGTGACATGTGAATTGAGTTGACATATTTGTGTGTGATTTCTTGGTTATTTTTTTTTACTTAATATTAAAATGAACAAGTGATGCCTATCATTTATTTATCATTATAACCATATATTTTATTACTTGTTAGCCCTTAAGAAAACGCTTACTCAGCGTAAGTTTCCTTTAAATGTGGTCAAATTGAAAATAGTTTTATTGCAAATTTTAAATTTATTCATAATGCATATAAATTTAATATGGATAGCGCAGATGGCTGTTTAACAGAAATGTTGACTTTTCTAATACTCACACAAAATTTCTCCCATTTTTAATTTTTTGCTACCCCCCATTAATAGATTGTTTCTATTTGAGTTGAACTGCCCTGTGGTATAAGATTTAATTAACTGAACTTAACTTATCAAAAACTTCTTCCCTTCTCAAAATTAATATATATATATTTATCTTGTTTACTTTGGCTTATTGGCCACTTGTTAGACTTGGTAGACCACAACTATGCGGCGATAGGCTATATCTTTGTTTGACCATCTGAGAGTGGAGCTCTTCTTAAAATCACAGAGAGACTTCCATATCAGAGCACTGTGCGAACCCTTATCAAATTGCGCCACTGCACTTTGGTAACTTTGCTTATAAATTTCATTCGAGCCATTTGTTGACACACACAGAGACACCCTTAAAACACACACACACACACACACACACATAAAGAATATTCGCAAGTCGCGAAAAGTTTTGCGATAGTTGAAAACACTGCGCAAAATTCTTAGTGCTATTGGTTATCGCATTTGGAGAGTATATAGAAAATCGCATTTGTGCTTTTGACTTGAATGTGCAAATAGAATTAAAACGCAATTTCAGTAACCCAGTTTTCGAATGAAAGGGGCTTTTTTGTGTTCCCCCATTTATGGGCCCGCTAATAGGGGCGGGAAATGGGGGAACTTGACGTTGTTTTCACTGTCATAGCTTTGCCTGATGACAAATATATTCATTTAATGTTTGCTCAAAGCAACCAATCGCGTGACAAGCAGTCTGTGCTGATTTTTGTTATTGTTGTTGTTGCTGTTGCTGCTGTTGCTGCTGTTGCTGTCTGTTGTCGCAACAATGACATGATGTCTTCGAGTGGTAAGTGTAAAATTCAACTATTCTTTTCATTTTTCTTGCAAATCATGCAACGCAATCTAAACCGTTGACACATCGGCACACATTGGGCGACATGTCGAGGCTGCCACTTGACACTGTCACTCAAGTTCAAGGTTCAACCATTGCCATGGGTTTTTTTCTAACCATTTGTTGCTATATCGTTACCAAGTCTTTGCTGCTTTGTAAAATTACAATAATTGTTATTTACGCATATTTGAACATGAAATGTGTCAGTTGGCAGCCAACGAGCCAACATCAGCTTACCCCCACACGCCCTCCCCATACTCCAGGGCGTATGCGCAATGTGCAATATGGTGGCTTCATTTGGTAATGCTTTAATAATTTGATTTAAACAGATATTTTTAACTTATCAGCTTGTGTGTGTAATTTAAATAATATATAGATGATAGCATAGATACCATGATCTATTAAATCAAATACAATTTTATAAATGTTGAAAATTGATAGGCCAAATAAATCACTTTGGCAAGAGCATTAAAAAGTTCACTCAACCTAAACCTAAAATAAATAATTTAGTTAGCTGCGTTAGCAATTTCGGTTTTTTTTACTGGATACTAGATTTAAATTTTATACTGTATTTAAATTTAAATCTAAAAAAAAAATAATACATAATTTACGCTGAATAAAATTAGCAGACTTTAAAAGCGATGGCTTTAAATGCGTTTCGCGCTTTTCATATAAATAGCAAATTATTTTGGCTCTTTGAGTGACAGTTGGGCACAAAACATTGAGGTCGAGGTATCATCGCTGGGACCAGCAATTGAAATATTTTAAAATATCATATTTTCAACGTGAATTAATATTTAAATATGCGTGCAACGTACACGCTCCTGACGCTGCCGCTGCCACTGCCGCTGCCACTGCCGCTGCCACTGCCGCTGTTGCTGCCTCTGCTGCTGCTGTTGCTGTTGTCGATGGGGACACACTTGAATAAAGCGGCGGCTGTCGTCGTCGGTGACACAGCTGCTGACAAGGAAGTGGCTCCAGTTGGTGTTGTAAAAACGGATTTGCTGTCATTGGAGCAGGAAATTGTCGGCAATCCGGTGTCGCAGCAAGGAGTTCGTCATGCGCGTTCTTTCGTATTTGCCGCTGGCCCAACCAGCTATGGCGGCGGCTACGGCTGGGGTTATCCCATTGCGGCCGCCAGTTCACCATACTACGGCTACGGTGCATACCTCGGCTATGGTGGCTTCAGCATTTATGGTGGCTTCTATCCGAGCCCCTTTGGTATTAAGAAATTTATTTTCGGCTAATGCACTGCTCAATGCGGCGCTTGTTACCCGTCCATCCTGCAGTTCTATGTGGGATTATAGAAAATGTGCAATTCGCGGACCCTTGGCTGCTATTGTTATTGTTCGTATTGTAAGACAGTTTTAAATTAATTTGCCGGACATGAAAAGTTGAGCGGAGCAACAAAAAAAAAAAAAAAAATATGAAAATGAGGGGGAAAAAAATGAAATTGCACAATTTATATTCATTTTTCTTGTTGTTGTTGTTGCTGTTGTTGTTGGCTTCTTGCTTCGGTTAGGGCACAGATTTTGCATAAATCATTTTGCAGCCACCAAAATGAAACGCGTAACATAATTTTTAACCCTTGATAAATTTTTATGACAAGCATTTTCGTTATTTTCCCGGCCGTTTCTGATGCCTTCTCTTGTTGTTCTTGGCCATGGCTGTTTTCTGTTTGTGTTTGTGCCGCAGTGAAATGCAAATAAAGCGGATCAAAAGTTTGCTGTTAAAAGAAGATTAATTGCAATTTGGTGGCAGACTCACGCAGCCTCATCCACATCCACAATCTCATCCTCATCCCAAGCCCCAGCCTCAGCCTCAGCCACTTCACCCCAATCCAATCATTACGCCGTGGAGGTCAGATCTGGTAATTAAATATTTTTTTAAGCTGTTAATGGTTTTCATTTGCGAGTTGTTGTTTTAAGCAGTTGTTTTTGTTTAATGTGGCAATTTGTATATTCCCGGATCTTAAGTATAGTTAGGAAATCAATAAATGCTATCCAAAAATTGTCAATTACTCGAAATAATAATTAATATATATTTATTACGATTTTATTTTAATATACATTTTTCGTTCAATTCGAAATAAAATGTATAAATTTATGTTTAATTTGTAACTGACAATTGCCTTCGTCATTATTTGTACCAACTAACAAATAAATACATCTTTTTTTTTTTTAAATTTAGTCCCTATTCAAAAACTTTTTAAGCTTCTATTCTTGGTGTAGATTTGAGTACCTAACTTAAAAATAACATATTAAGTGGGTTAATTCGGTTTTCAAACTGTCCTCCACACATTTCGGACACGAGGGTGTGGCAAGTTCAACAGAGCCGGTCGTTGGGCCGGTATCCAGCTGACTGTTGCGACCTTATGTCTCTCAGAATGTGTGTCGACTGTGTCACTCCTGTTGTTCATAATTTAAACGAGGTCAACAGCGGCAAAGCCTATTAAAAATGGTTTTTTCTTTTTAATTTTCATTTGATTTAATTAAGTTATTTGTTGGTCAATTAACCTTTTTGCGGTCTGATATTTCATTGTATGAGTTCCCTTCTTTTTTTTTGTTTGTATTCCATTGACTGCTATTTGTAGAAATGCGCTTTATTTATGTATGTTAAGCATTTTAAACTGTTATTGTACTTACATATTACAGTTGTTAATATATTTTGTTGTTGTTTTTATAATTGTTGATGTTGAAAAAACAAATTGATATCTACTTGCAATTATGCAAGAGTGTTGACATTTTATTAATTAAAAATTATTTTCAATTAAAATTAATGCGCTCAACATGCGTGTAATTCTATTATGTATCGGCCATTTAAGTGCTACAAATACAGCAGGCAACCAGATTTTGCGGCATTCACCCACCAGTTGCAATCGCACTCACATTGCCATGCAACCATTTGCATAATGCTGCAAAGCTTTCTCATAATACTATAAGGCACAAAAATCCTATAAGCGATGTTGCTTAAGGTGTAATTTATATATATAAAATTTATACTTTTGTGCCTATTATGAATATTACTGCAGATTTATATCAATTTAGAGTTGATATTTTAAGCTAAGCGCTTTGCTATTGATCAAAATAAAATAAATTATTTAAATATATTTCTTGAAATTGTCTTTGAATTTGGAATTGGGAAATTGTTATTTACTTTAGGAATCACCCTGCTGTGCCAATGCATAAATGCATTTGCCTCAAGTAAGACAAACAAGCTTTGGCAACTGAAACTGCAGACTATTTTCTCATATAAAAAGACCATGCAAAGGACATAGCTATGTATGTGGTGTATAGATGCATATATATATATATATATATGCCAAGTTGTGTCCTTGCCGCAGAGGCCAACTGAAATGAAGTGTCATTGTGATAGAGTCGCGGGCAATGCAGCTGTGCAGCAATGCACTGCAGCAGCAGCAGCAGTAGAAGCAGCAGCAGCAGAGGACTCACAGGACGTCGCACAGGACCCAAGCGACACATTATTACGCACTGCTGGCCGATTCGACTGCGGCATTTCTGCACTGCTCACGTACTCAGCATTGTGACAAATGGATTTTCGCCTGAAATCCCATGGATTTCTTCAAGTGTAATTGCGCACGCTAAAAGCAAATGCGAATTGCGAAATCCAACTCGCACTGCCACTGCCACTGCCACTGCCATTGCCAGCATCTGGCCGCATCCCGAAACCAAAACTATTCGAGAAGAGCATGAAATTTCATGCGTTTTGCGGTTCGCTAGCCTTTATTGCACTCACTGGGTTATTTGTAGCTCTAACGCTATTGCAGCTTGGTTGTGGATGTCCGTGGATTTGACCACTTGTGTTGTATAGCAGCTCAGGTAATGTAGCGCTTTTGGATTGTAGGCCGTACAGCTTAAAAAGCTACACTACCACTTTCACATGTTTGTTGAGTAAATGCTGAAAATTACCCGACGAATTTGCTCTCCAATGCACCTCATCAGCAGAGCTATCAGTGTTAGGATGGGGTCCACCATTTGCATCATTTCATTTAAATTCAATTTGTGAGCATGGACCAAAGGAAGAAAGTAGACCGAATTGAGATAAATTGATTAGAAGTTGCCATTGAAATCGTAGCTAATCGTTTGGATTTTATACCCTGAACATATTTAAAATGGTTAAAAAGGATAAAATGGTTTTGTCAAAAATAGTCTTACTGCGCAGAAGCGGGCAACTTCCGTTCATTAAAACTGCCGATTCGAAATATTCCATTTTAGCCTTTGCTGTGTTCGGTTGTATTTTTGCTGACCTTTGTCCACTTTGTGTTGTTATCTGATTTTATCTCGTGTATTTTAATTGATTATTATAATTTATTAACTCTTTTGTTTGCCTGTGCTTGTGTTCTCGTTAATTTTTCTGTTAATCTTTGGACTTTTTGTCAGTAATTTTTTTGATTAACAACGCATAAAAACCGTTTTACATAAATGCAAACAGTGCGCGGCTAATGGCTGTGTTACATTTTTTTTTTTATGTGTTTTTTGTGTGTGCGTTTTGCTCTATTTCTCACAGTTGCGGTGAGTGTTGTAATAACGGAAGTATTTACACACATACTTTGCTCGCTCGATCGGTTTGTTTAGTTATTGTTAAAGAGATTCGTGTGCGCGCTTTTACTCTCGCTCTCTCAATTTGCGTGGGCTTTCGTAACTGTAATTGTATGTAACTGTTGTTTTGGGTGTTCTAATTTTTGTATAGTTACGTATTTATGTTGATTCTAATTGCTGATTGTTGTGCGTTTTCACTTTCTTTTTTTTTCTGTGCAGTGCTGAAGCTTTGTTGATTCGCTACATTTCGTGCATATTAGTTTTTTAATTAAAGATGTCTGTTGTCAGGCTGACAAACAGGCAGATGTCATCTGTTGTTGGTTGTACACGTTTCACGCGGCGAATATGGAGGTTTTAATGAGGAAAGCTTGAAAGAGCTTTTAAGATCTTCGTCTAGCTTTCACTTGCCTCAGTGGTGAATTTGATGCATTGGAGACTCAATTTAATAGTGTTACAAAAGGTGTAATGCAAAACTTATTTTCAAAATTTTAATTAATTGTTTTACACCAGCAACTATTTTCTAAACAGAATTTCGCTATTATTGAACGGCACAATTTGCATTATAGAATATAAGAAATATGAATATTAGCAACATTGCGTGCCCCAGTCACGATTTCCATCTCATTAAAACAATTTGCAGTGAATTGAAATTGATCATATTGCGTATTTGGGCCAATTGTTTCGTGGCACATTTAATGGATGAGTTCGCATTTGCTTGGAATGCTTGTGGAAAATCACGTCTGAAATGGAATTAATGTATGCATTTGGGAATAAACATAAATAAAATGAAAACAGCTAAATAATTTGAAAATATTCAAATGTGCAAATGCTTCTACGCTTTAATGCAACTAAAAGTTGTGGTCAAATTATTATTATGAAATATGTCATTTACATATCAAATTAATTACTGCTTTTTAAATGTATAAACAAAATCAAATTTGTTAAGTGTGAAAACTTTTACATTTAAATGTATTAAATATGCCAAATGAGTTAATTTATAATTTAAATACGAGTTGTTGATTAATTTCCTTAATTAAAATTCGTTAGTGATATTATTGATGTCACATATGCTGGAGAATTACAGGGAAAACACTGAGACAGGGAGTAACCACATTTTGTATGGTATATATATATATTTTAGTATACATTCAATGCAAATCCAAGGCTAGGCTTGTACGGAATAGGTTAAATTAGTTTACAAAATTGAATGTATAATTATTATAGTCATATCGAATTAAGTTCAAAATAATGCAACCAACGCTATAAAGAGTTAATTCTGTATTGTAAAACCTTTTCATATGAATAGTTGATTTCTGTAGTTGTGTATTAAGCCGGCGATGCACCATTATAAAATGTGCTCGTAAATGGTTAAGGAAAAGCAACAAAATCTGCCTAATTCAAGCGGACGTGGCTAAAGAATTGGGCTAACTGCGTTTTTGTGTGAGTATATGTCTGAAAAGAAGATGGTGAATGTAAGGAGGGAGGGGCGGGCTGTAAGGCAAATCCGTAAGAAAACGGAAATAAAGAGAGCAAAGCGTAATGACAAAACTCTGGATTAAGAATGCGGCATATACAAGTTGCACATTCGCCTTTGTCTCTGGTGTTCTTGGTATCTGGCACTTTGAGCAGTGTATCTTTTACACAGTACACATTTGGCTACATATAGACGTATATTTTAAGCATGGCTTATCTTATCAAGCGACATAAAAGACGCCTTTCAGCGAGCATCCAGCTACCAGTTACCAGCTACCAGCTAGCAGCTCCCAACTTCCAGTTACGAGCGTCCAGCCAGCGACAATCGTTCTGAGTGGGTTTGGTTTAGTTTGGTTTGTTTTTGAGCTGCGGCCCCTTTCATCCCCGCGGGGCAATGCCAAGGCACACAGCTGGACATTCATTACAAAAACGGAAGCACTCGTACAGTGACAGAAGATAAATGGACCTGCACCAGTACGTGTGCCTCTCTCTCTCTCTCTCTCTCTCTCTCTCTCACTCTCTCTGTCCAATTCTCAATGTGTCTGTGTGCGGTTTTTATTTAGTCGCTTGCTTTATCTCAGCATCTAAAAAATCTTTGATGCTGCAAAATGAAAACAGCTTATACCTAGGAATGTATTGTATGTACATCCAAGTATGTACATGTATATATATATATATATATATATGGTATGTGGTATGGCATACCTACTCCAACTATTTTCATTTACGTATTTATTTTTGTGCTCTTTTTGTTCAGATTTTTAATCTGTGCAGCTCTTTTTCTTGTCTTTGTTTTATCAACAAAAACAATAATCATAGCAAATAGAAAATAGAAAATACCCAACAGCGTTTCATATTCGTTTGGGTTTTTATTTGTCTATTTGTCGCTGTCATATTTGCATGAAGCTCGCCAGGATTTCGTTTTTCTCTATTGTCGTTTTTGATTGAGATATGTATTTATTACGTACATTTGTTTTTCTTTTGTTTTTTTGTGTTTTTTTATCAACTGAAAAACGCTGACGACGCTATACTTTTGCAGTGCCGTTGCCTTTTGTCCCAATTTCAATTTCAAACTTTAACCATTTGTTTTTTGGCGCACAAATTTATCAGCTATTTGAACGATATTTTTCTGTTACTTTTTTTTTGCATTTTATTTTATTTTTTTTTGGTTAACTTGGTAACGTTACATTCATCAAAAAATTGTTTTCTAGCGCCCTTCTAACTTGGTGGTTTTTTATAAGCTCACTTTATGTCAAAACCACTGGGGCAATAACACACGAGAAAAACTGCCCTGCACTAAAAAGGAATGCGGAAAATTTCGGTCGCTCAACGCGTGAACTATCTACAAAAGACAAAGGCTAAACCCAAACCAGAAACTAGCATCAACAATCTGAAAAAATACAAAAAATAAACAAACTGCAAACAAACTGTCAAGCAAGTGAAATAAATTAACAAAATGGCACCATAAAGCAAACATATGAGCGAGTACTTGATTTTCCCAGCACTTTCAGCTTCTTGAATTTTTTTTTTCTTTCATTTTTGTGCTAAAATTTTTACAAGTTTCCTAGACTTTCTTGACACTGGCTGAGTTCTTGTGGTTTTTTTTTGTGTCGAAATAAGTCTTCAATTATTTAGAAATAAGTGCACATGACAGCCAGAAAATAAAACAAAATAACCGCAAAATATATTAAAAAAATAAAATACGCTTATTTTACGACTGTAGAAATACCCTTTAGTTTTTAAAATATTAAATAATATTTATTGAAAATCTTCAACTGATCCTTGTGATTACTATGTTAAGTTGGTTTGAAGAAAGTTACCACAAATTTGCCCAATTGGATTAGTTTTTTTCTTCACATAATTCAGATAGCTGCGCATCAAAATCAGAAGCTATTTAGATACCCTACTTTTTAATTGTTGTTTAAGTTTGGCCCATGGCACATGGAAAGAACATATGAGTCACAGCTAACAACATGTCAGCAAACTGTTGGAGAAACAACAACAAATGATTTCAATTTCGCTGATTGCAACGCTGCTGCTGCTGCGTTTGGGTGCTAGACGTGTAAATGGTTACCATGGCTCGATCCGGCTTATAGTATGTGCTGGGCTGGATTCCAAAGTATGCCCAAATACCCCTTTTAAAACATTGTTTTGGTGACGGGTTTTTTTCTTTTGTTTTTGTAGCAACGCATTGCCAGCGAGCCAAGCCGAAGTCTGAATGTTAACTGGCAGCTGGCACTACGCTACGCGTTTGTCCAATGGGCCCAAACCAAACAGAGGCCAATGCCAAACAGATAAGAGCGCATATTTTATTTGCATACTTTTAGGCTGACTGTGGAGCGCGCAACGTTTGGAAAGCCATTTGCCAGCACAGTTGTCATGAGGATGTGAACAAAAAAAAAATCAAGCAAAATAAAAAAAAAAAATCTTTTGAAAAACTACACACACACACACATGCACACATAGAGAGAGCACATTGCAGGCCGCTTAACAAACGCAAATCAAAACAAAGGCTACAGCCGAGAGGAAATATGCGAAATGCGAACTTTTATAAAGATTGACAAGTGGCGACTGCCCCGTTTAAAATGTCAAATTCGTACAATGTTGCAGAGACTTTTCATGCAAACAGCAGCAGGCAGCCAGCGTTGGCGGAGAGTGCGGTGATTGGTTTAAGTCAGCTACGTGCTGTTGGCTTTTTATTTTTTGCCAAAAAAAAAAAAAAAATTTAACTGTATTTTTGTTGTTGTTGTTCTTTTTGTTCTGTTGATGTTTTGATTTGTGCGTGCGTGCAAATGTTTGCACTCAGAGCATTTGTTTTTCTGGGCTGTGGTATTTTTTTTGTTGTTTTCTAGCCACCCAAAGTGGCATACCCACAATTGCTCCATGAGTGATACATAAGGTGAATGTACATATTTATATATATATATATATATACATATATATGTTTTTATTTTTATTTATTTTTTCGCGCTGTCAAAATTTCTTGTTCGCCAGTCGGTATTTTTTTTTGGTGTATTTGTTGGGTTGGCTATTTCCGTCTGCCAGCAAGCTGTGCTCATCAAAATGGAAACTGTGCAACATGCAGTAAGTGTGACTGATAGTGTGGTGAGTTAGTTGATTCTTTTTTCCTGGCCGCAGTCACAGTTGCACAGTTGCAATCGCCGTCGCCGTCGCCGTCCCCGCCGCCGGCATTGGTGTTTGTGTTGAAGCCGCAGCCCCTCAACCAACTGACAGTTGCAAATCATCAGAAATTTAAATTGACTTAAATTGTTTATTTTTTTTTTGTAAAGCGCCCGAACGTCATTGTTTTTGCAGCTGCACTGATTTTGGCAGACGGAAGTGCCATGAACATGACCGCAGCGAAGCTTTGCTCTGTTATTTATGAAAATAATAGAAATGCAAATTAATTTGTTGGCTTTTGTTGTGCTCCGTTGTTTTTCGATAACCAAAAAAAAATGTCCATTGATAAAACCAGCAATTAGTGTGCACCATAAATACGCTTGCCCATTTAAATATAAATTTAGAGATTGCCCTCAGAGAGACGCACGAACGACCGTGCACCATAATTTAAACTGCCAATTAGCTGTCCCAAATGATATGCTACACACACACACACAAACACACACACACACACTTACAGACATTGTGGAAAAGTCTTCATTTGTCGATTTTCTATGTCTTTATCAATAGCTCAGGTCCGGGGAGCTTGCACGCTCGATTGCCTGGCTGCTCACATGTGCGTTTCCCTGCACTTGCGTGTCTCTTTATTGGCTTGTCCCTTCTGCCACTTTTTATTGCATGGACATACAGATACACAGATACACACAGAGACGCAGACGGTTCTGTGATTCCATTGTTTTGCCACGATTCCTTTTATGTTCTTGTTGAGGGTATTAGTATTTATTCACGTTATGTGTAACGCACTGAGTGTGGCAACCTCAACTTAATTGGCCGTATCCGTACTCCTGAAAAGAATGTCGAAGTATGTTAAAATACTACCAACTTTACTCGAATTATATAGTTTCCACAGAAATAATTGTCCTTAAATGGTTGTCTGTTCTGTCATTTTTAATAATTTTCTTTTTTCTTTAAGATTTTGGCCGTTTGCCTCTCACCAAAAAGCGTATCTAGTCTTCCGTTAAGCACAGATTTTTTTATGTTTGTTCGTGTCTTTTTTTTCATATACTTTGATTTTGGGCAAATAATAAAATATACAATTGTACTAGAAATATGTCAGTAAAATTCACAAAAATTCACGTTTCGGCATATCCTGCTGTGGTTGGTTCACAGAGCTATTTTCTCCCAGTCTGCTCGTCTGCTTATACTTGTGCAACTGTGTGTGTGATTTTTATTTTTGTGGCTTTTACGCGTTCGCTTTTTGTTTTCATGTATAAATCATTTATTGTTTTTATGTATGACGTTTCGAGCTGCTTCGATGGCTAGCTGGATGGCTGGTTGGCTGGTTGGCTGGTTGGGTGGGCTGGCTGGCTGGCTGGCTGGGTGTCTGGCAGATATGAGTGCCTGTGTCTGACATTAATTGGCAGTGATTGAGGGATTTTTGTGCTCTGCGTATGGATGTGTGTGTGTGTGTGTGTGAGACGGAAACGTGCTCCTTTATGAAATATTAATTGGGCTTTCATATGGCTATGTGAAATGCCGGGGCACTGGCAGACGTGCTTCATAATCTGCACAATGTCAGCGGAAGAAAAAACCAACTAACTTCGCCGCAATCATTAAAGGCATGGAAATTTAAGCAGCCAACAATTAAACAGACTATTGTCTGAATACTAAAAGAATACAACTTAAATGCACTTCTAACGATCCAATCTGAATTTATTGATATATATTTCAGGACTTCCATTACTTTACTTTTGTACCTTACTCTATGTTATATTTGTATCTAAATTGTTGTATGATGAAATCGATTTCGCTGCGTTGATGAGCCAAATTAATTTTACTGTTCCCCGTTACTTCTGTTCACTCTCTCTTAAGTACGGCTAATTATTCTTTGCATGAACCGTGTTGATTACTCTGCAATGATTACGGCGGACTTTATTACGTAATCAATTTAGAGCCCTTACCTTTATCACTCAAACTCAATTTTAAATGTCTTGTCTCGTGCTGAAGTTTTCATACTAAGTGGATTTTTCTGGGTTTTACCTAATCTATGCAAGAAATGGTTCAATCTTGTAATTAAATATTATATAAATTAAATATTAAAGAAATTATTTTGAATTTAATTATGTTTTTTGTTGCCTTCAGGTAAAGTGTTTTATTTTATTTACCGAATAGAAATACTGTCAGTGAAAAATAAATTAAATTATTAAACAGATTTCAAAAAACAAATAAATGTATTTTTGATTTAATTAAATTTATTTTTTTCCTTGTCGTTGAGTTTAAATAAATAAATAAAATTTTATTATTCCAAAATTACATTTAACTTGTGAACGAAATTACAAAAAAGTTCTTGTTCAAAATTGTTTATCCATTTATCGTGAGGTCAGGTGAAATTGTAGAAATTGTTTTTATTAATGGTTTTGTGTGTTTGCTTCAGAAGTAAAGATTGACTATCAAGCAATTTAATTTTCTAAAAATAAACATTTATAATTTATGCAATGGGAATCTTGATACTAAATGGTCTTTATTAGACCGTAAATACAATGCATGTACATTGAAATTGTGGTGGTCTTCATAATTTTACAAAATACAGTTCAAGACTCGCAGCGTGCGACAGAGTCAACGCCTTAACCTTGAGGCAGTTGCGGCAATTTGCAGCTAGCGCTGTGTGGCATGCCACAGTTGCTGATGGGGCGCGTTGCGTGCTGCTGTTGCCAAAGGGATTTGCGTTTAATTAAAAAAATATATAAATTTGTGTGGGTGTGTGTGTGTGTGTGTGTGTGTGTGAGCTGTAGCTAGCATGCAATAGAAATGCTGGTTGGTTATTGCTTTTGCTGTTGTTTGTTGTTGTGGCTCTTGTTGTGTCGTGTTAGATTGGGTTGTTGTGGCTGTGGAACGCGCGCGCGTGTATGTGTGTATGTATGTGTGCAACTGATTTCTCGAAGTCTATGCGGCGGGTGGGCGCACAGACGAAATTCCTAGCCAAGTCCTAGAAATGGAGCACAGCTTTTATGCTGAATTGAATCTTATATTAAGATGTTGCAAGGCGTCGTCGCCAGCGACGACCGCAGTGGAAGCATTGTTGTGCACCGAAATAATAACAGCAATTCTAACAAAGGCGCACACAATAACCACGGCAACAGCTGCAGCGCTGAGGCCCACTCGACCAGCAACAATCAGCAAACTGCGCTGTGTAGGTATTGTTGTTGTTGTTGTTGTTGTTGTTGTTGTTGCTGTTGTTGTTGCTCGTGTTGTTGTCGGTGTTTGAAGCGGAAACTCAAAGCGCGTAAACCGGAAACTGGTGTTTAATGGCACTGCGGCGCATGCAATGCGAACAGGGCTCAGTCGTCATCCAGCAGCCAGGCAGCCAGCCAGGCAGCTAGCCAGGCAGCCAGGCAGCCCAGCGAGAGCGAGTGAACGGGAAATGAAATTTAATTTATAGAAAACAGCAATCTGCAATGTGCTAAAAATGTAATTACAATTTTCCATTTCCATTCGTTCAACCTTTTGCGGCGATGCATAATAGCCGTATTATAATTATTTAACTACTGCTGACTGCTGTTGGCCATTGTGCGCCACTTTCTAATTAAAGTGATAGATTTACCAAAGCTACAGTGTGCGGTGGGTAGGATGGGGGGGGGGGGCGGTTTGCGATTTGATTTAATTTGTTAATGCCAGTTGAAGGTCATTTTGCAGGCGCTGTAACGAAAGTAGGCCTCGCTTCTTGGTCGATAGATAAGCAAATGCCTGAAGGCTTAAATGCAAAAAGGCTCTGGCTAAACGTTATCTATTGCTGACAAACATTGGCAATACAGCGGCTGCCACGCCCACGCCCACGCCCATGCCCACGCCCACAGCCTTTAGCTGTGCTTGTCAATTGACGGCGGCGAGCTTAGTTGTCGAAAATGCAAGCGTTAGCATATTTGATTGCCATTACTGCTTGTCAAGGATTATGTGTCTTAATTTCGTGTTAAAGGATTTGCGCATTCGCCCAGCTGCTCTTTCCCTCTGCTATCCCTCAGCTTTCCGCACTGCTTTCCCCACTGCTTTCCCCACTGCTTTCCCTATCGCTTACCCAAACATTTTCTCATTTTCGTTTGCTTCAGTTTTTGTCAGCTTAATGCCCAACGCTTATCAAAGCAGCAAAGCAGCAAAGCAGCCAATCATCAATGTTGTGTCGGGCGTGGCTAATAAACAGGAGTCGGAGGGAGGTGGTTGGTGGTCGGCGTCTACTTTAATGTGCTGAAGTGAGTGTAAAGCAATATTGCTGTTCAGTCCATCAGTCCATCAGTTCATCCGTCTCTCAACTGTACAGCTGTCCATCCATTCTGCTCCATTCAGCTTAATGCACATTGCGAAAAGTTGTTTTGGTTTCAGTGCTGACCATTGCGAATCTCACATTAATATTTCAAGCTCTAACAAGCGAACAGTAACTGGAACAGTAATAGATCAAGAGACAGCATTTTGGCCAACTACCTTCGCTTCTTTTTTGAATGTTCTAAGCAGCACTTTGTCGTGTTCATGTAGAAGCCGTCTAGGTTAAAGTACCACAAATCCATGACAAATGAAAATGCATAGAACACAGAAATCAACTCAAACAAAAACCGAGTGCCTCAGCCGGTGGAGACCGACTAGCAGATGTCCAGGACCGTATGGAGGTACTTTGCAAAAGCGCTGGTAGAATAAATCTTCTGGCTGTGTCTCAGGGATCAGAGACATGATTATATTGACTATTGATACTGCTCGATATCATTTATAATCGGCATTGAATGATTTTTTGTTAAATTGTTAACACAATAAAATGAATTTGTGTTGGCGAATCTCAGAAAACAATTTGTGGCAAAAGCTTTTCACATTATTAAATTATATTCAGCATAAAAATAGATGAACTGAAGGCGAAGCATTTGGAAAATACATATTCTATTTGGCAGATGAAAATGCATATTTGATAACACTAATATTTAAATTATTTACTCTTGTTTATATTTTTTCTTAATTATTATATATATATATATATATATATATATATATTATATTTTTCATAATCTAGCATACAAAATAAATATTATATTTTCTCTGTCTAGGCAAGGTGAGCAATTAAAATTACATTTTCTTAGAAAACAATTTAAATTTTAATTGATTTTATGAGTTTTTGTATGTTTTACTAGAAATTTGCATTGCAGCATATAGAATGAGACGTCTCCGACATCATAGTATATATATATATATATTTTTCGAATTACGATTTAGCATGATAACGCCGGTCTGCAAGGGTATGTAATGTTCGGCATTGTCCTAATATAAAGCTTTTCTTTGCATAGAGATATTTTGGCTAAAGCATTTTATGTTGATTTTTAAATTTTATTGAGTGATGAATACTGTTTGGTTTGGCATTCGGTTTATGTTAGTCGTTTTAATTGAAATTGTATTAGAAATGGAAATATAGAACTTCTGAGAGTGCACAGAACAGACATGGGGGGGAAAGGAGGAAATTTTCTGTAAAATAATAGTTGATAGCACGCTCAAGTATTGATAATCAATGAGTGACAGTATGAGTGTGTCTGTGTGTGTGTGTGTGTGTGTGTGTGTGTCTGTGTGTGTGTGTGCTTTTGAATGGATATTAGAGAAGTCGGCATCAGATCATGCTGTGTTGCCCTTTGTGGCTTCGGTTTATCGCTTATTCTTACATTGTCATTCAGCCTTTTGGCACAGAGAATTGCGGTCGAATAGTTGTATGTTGTATGTTGTATGTTGTATGTTGCTGTCATTTCCTTTCATTTGAATTGTGTATATTCAGTTTAAAATTTTGATTTGTCTGCAAACGGAAATCCACAAAACACACTGCAAGCATATTTGCATTGAATGGCTTCTGCATTCTGCTTAAATCTACTAATTCACCCAAAATATTTTCGCAAACACGCACAATGTGTGCGTGTGCGTGTGTGCGTGTGTGTGTGTGTAAAACTGACTTTCATTGCAGCCAAACATCAGATGAGCTTAAAGTTGGACGCAGGCAGAGCATGTTATACAAGGCATTGGATAATCCTTCAATCTGTCAATATACGTACTGGTTGCACACATGATTACACTTATTTACACCCATGCACATTTGCTCAAACACACACACACACACACACGCACACATATACAAAGAACGGAGCAGTCGGCCTGACAGATATGCGACTTTTGCAAAGTGCATGGACTGCAAAATCGACAATTTTCCCCTATGTTTGACCTCTCATCCTTGACGGGTGGCCCTAACCCGCATTATGGCAGATAGCATTGAGCATATAGTATTTGTATTTGTATTTGTTCCTAGATACAAGTCATAATTATTATTATGGGTACGTGTATGTGCTCTATATATATGTTAACGGGTTTATGTAAACATGCAATATTATTATCATTGCGCATCACATTTAATATATATAAAATTGCAAAACGCTTTCCTGTAGCCAAAAGCGTGTTTTCGACTTCAGACTTCGACTTACAATGATTTTGTTGTTGTTGTTGTTGGAAGGAACTGTGCAAATTGCTGGGTAATGTGACAAACTTGTCGAATATTCTAAGTTGTGGGTATTTTCATTTGACTTCATTTGTAGCACCCACTCGTAGCTCGTATTCAAGTTAAACACTTGTGCTGTGAGCAGCTCCGTCGGGTTTTGAGAGCAACTTCGTATTGAAATTGAGCAGTTTTTGAGCATAGCTAATTAAATTCGAGTGGTGCACTTTATGTGCACCGATTTTGTTTTATAACTTTTTTTGAGTGGAGTTTTCCAGTTGCACACTGAAGGAGTCTTACGTTTAAATATGTATATATATATATATAATTGGATTTTGCATATTATTCATTGAGACAGGTAGGCCTACTTAAATTCCTACTGTTTTTTTATGACAGTCTGAAATTGTCTATCGTTTTGCCATAGATACAAAACGAAGGCACGTAATTTCCCAGGACATGAAAATAAATTATGTATAAAATTTGTAGCATACATTTATGCGGCACAAAATATGTCAATGTCAAAACTAGAGTATACCCGACTTTGGCCCACAATTCATCATTAAACCCCCAACCCCACACGGAGGGCGGCAGTTCCCACAGCAACCTTTGACATTATCTTGCTCGCCCATTGGTCAAAGGCCAGCAAGCAAGCAAAGCCTCAAAATTGTCTTAAAATTAAGGTGCGGCCCCCCCATTCTCCCGCCCCCCCATCGAGTCCTGTCTCTGAAAGCTGTCTGAAGCATGTTTGGCCTTTTACCCGGCCCGAGCAAAGAAATCGCTTGTGTAGCTAGTTAAATATGTGCCGATGGCCATTCCACAAAAAACTTTCACTTCACAACGTGTCCTCCACTTCTGGGGGCTCCTTACAACTTTAAGGGTACTCAAAGCCTCGCTGGAGTTTATAAGGAACTGCCGATTTTGGTCACCTTTAAAGTGAGAAAAGCAACTCATCGCATATGGGGCATGTGAAGTATTTGTTGTAGTTGTTGCTGCTATTTTTTGCAAGACATAGCTAAGTGGTGGTTAGTTCGTCAGTGTGTGTGTGTGTGTGTGTGTGTAGGTGTGTGTATTTTGTACCTGCGTGTATTGTAATGGCTTTTGTATTAGTGTCAAAACACGTAAATTGTTGCGTGTCGCTTTACTGTGGTTCCTCGATATATATATATGTGTATGTGTGTGTGTGTGTGTGTGTGTGTGTTTTTGTGTGGTTGTTTGTGTGACAGAAATGTGGCGGCATGAGCTGTGTGTGTGTGTGTGTGTGTGCCTGGGTGCGGCCGTGCGAATATGTTGTTCATTATAATCTGCTCATGTTGCTATTTTAGCTGTTGCTGTTATTGCTTATGTCCTCGTTGGCTGCCCTCAGCAATTGTTGTTGTTGCTGTTTTTGCTATTGCCGTTGTGGTTATTTTCATTGCTTTGCATTATTGTTGTTTTGCTATGTTCGATTGTTGTTGCTGTTGTGTGTGTGTGTGTGTGTGTGTTTTCAACAAATACATAATTTTGTGGACATAAAATTGTCACATGTCGTTGAATTTTGATTTGATTTTATGCGTTGTACAAATTTATGCAGGCGCTTACGCCCATTTGTACAGTGTGTGGTGAGATTGTGGGCGTGGCCGGGCATATAGTATGCTATGTTTGCTTTGTAGCACACACACGCACACGCACACGCACACACACATAAAAGGTCTGCCTGATTGTTTGCACGCTTTTTATGACTTTTTAAGCCACATGAACATACACACCCACACAGAAAACACACCAACACACACACATACACACACACACACACACACACAGACACAACATTCACATGCTTGTTTGGATTGTGTCTTGCATTGCATTGCAGTTTTGTGTTGTTTGGTTTTCATGACAATTGTTGTAAATTTGCACAATGATTTATGTTTGATATTTTAATTGCTGTTGTTTATTGTGTCATTATTCGAACACTTCCGATTGCGGTTGATTAAATTTATTTGGGTTTAGATAAATTTCTATTGCTCATTCAGACGGTAAACCGCATCGATAGGCAGCAGCTTAACGCATAATTTATGCATCAACACAAAGACCATGAGTACAACAACAACAACAACAATCATAAACAACAACAACAATCATAAACAGCAACAACAACAACAATCATAAGCAGCAACAACAACTAACACTGAGCTATTAAAGATAACATCAAAATACGATTCGCAATGATTTCCAAAAATATATTCCCCGAATTATGTTTAAAATGTAATTTATTAGATATCAAAATACTATCATTTGTAATTGAAAATTAAATATTATTAAGTAATGTGCAAAATTGGTAGTGACAATTATTGAAAATTTGTTAAAATGCAAATTTGGTTATAATTTTATTTGCCTTATTTGTTGTTGTGTGCAAAAACTTTCTTCAGTGTGTTTTTTGAATGTGGATAATGCTGATTATTTGACTTTGACAATCACCGACTTTGGCTTTTAGTCGGCTTATGTTGTCATCGTTCAGCGTCGCCGTCGGCTTTGGGTGGCCTAACATTACGTATACGCCATCATGCCACATCGCACCAAAGATTTATCGATTCATCTCAGGGGCAATCAGCCGCATAAGCACGTCTATATGCCATTTTTTTTGGCGCTTTAGCATTTTATTGGCTCAATTCGACTAAAGCCAAAAATTAAATCGCACAAATTATTTAAAATGCGCAACATAAAAATTGAATTCGCATTTCGAATGCGCTCGAATAGTAACGCCTACGCACCCGCCCACTCCCGCCCCACTTCCACTTCCACTTCCACTACCAATTTTCATGCCCAAGCCATTTGCCTTAGTTAAAAATCAACAATAAAGGGTTGCCAGCAAAAAACAAGACAATTTCACAGTTGCTTGGCAAAAAGGTAAGTCTAACAGCGGCCGTCTTATGTAAGCCTTTTTACGGGCCAAACTCGTGCCATTGACCATATGGTGAAGGTGAGCGCAATTCCTGCAGGATTTGAGGATGAGCCGGGCAACTGGCGGGCCTAGATGAGCACTCGGCATTCGGCTTCAACAGCCGTGGCCAACAGTTTTCTACAGTTTTTGTTATTGTCCATAATAAATTCAGCCATATAAAAGTGGCACCAGCTGCCTGCCGAACGAATGGCCAAAAGGCCAACAAATAAAAAAGCTGCAAGGAAACTGTTCTAACAAATACAGAAACAACACATTGTATCTAGGAGCAAAGGCAAGAGAAAAAGCTGGGAAAATTCACAAAATTCAATTAAAGTTAAACTAAACAAGCTTCGAACAAATGCGTTTAGCTTTGGCCGGCCAGAGCAGCAGGCACAGCCAGAGACGATGGGCAACGGGCAACGGGCAGAGGACAGAATTTGGGAGAGCAACAGCTGAGGGAAACAGGGAACAGGGCACAGGGAACTGGGAACAGGACGCCTTGGCGTTTCGTCAAAGAGTGGTGACTGAACGTTCTCTACAATAGATGGATAGGATGGATTGGATGGTTAGTTGGGTGATTTTAGATGGATGGCCGTGCGTATGTTTAGTTGTTGTTGGTTAGTTTGCTCCTTATGTGGATAGATGGATTGAATGCGTTGTCCGTGCTGCTGCTGTTGCTCCCATCGATGATGCTGGGCAACGGACAGGAAACGGAAGCTGCTAAAACAAACGTAGTGTTTAGTTTGACCAGCGTCCTGCAGCGTTCCATTTTTTTTTCCTTTTTTTTTTTTTTTTTGTTGGATTTGTATTTATTTTTGTTGATGTTGATGTTGATGTTGCCATTGCTGCTACGCGTTTTTGTCTGCCTGCCACTTGCGCAGTTGTTGGCTGTTATTTTAGGCAAGAAATTCGATTTACTAGCTGATTGTTGTTAGCGAAACAGCGAAACAGCGAAGCACACAAAAAATAAAGCCAGTGAATGAGAAAAGAGCACATCTATTGAACTTAACTTGGCTAAAGTGCGTAAATTTAAGAGACAACGTCAAATGGGATGCTTCATTGATTTAAAGGGCGCATCGCAAATAAATAAAATGCCAGAAAAGATGGCTGAGAAGCAACAAATAATAAATACACAAAGGAAAAGCAAAAAAAAAAATTAAATAAGCAAAATAAATAAATAGATATAAAATAATGTAAGAAAATGTGACGCTGTTGGCCAATAGCTGCTGGCAGCAGACAATTAAATGTGTACAAATTGAGTGTAGAAATGTGGAAGGCAAACGCAGAACAACAGCAACACTAACAACAACAACAACAACCAGCAATAATTTTAATAGACAGAAATGATGGCAACAGATAGCAATTTTTTTATGGCAATTTAAAGCACTTCAAATAGGAAATGAACTCAGAGAGAGTCCGTGGACCGGCGACAGAGAGTCTTGGCCCAATAGCAAATGATGCGCCCATTACGTGCCTGCTCGCAAAATAGTTAATTTTATTGGCCGTTGGAGTAGAAATATAAATGTACTCCTTGGCCCTACTACCTACTACCTACTCGTACTCGTACTCGAACTGGTCCGGCTACTGAGTTTGACTTGATGGTTATGAACCAACAAGCCACATCAAATAATATGGCTTGGCCGAGACTTACGCTCAATAAAGTAGCCGATTTGGAAAACTAACTTTATTGTATTGACCGAGCGTCGAGCGGTTACGGCCAAGTTCAATTGAGAGAGACTCGTCGAACCTCGCTTTTTGCTGTTTATATATGTATGTAAGTGTGTGTGTGTGTGTGTGTGTGTGTGTCTGTTTGCGAATGCAACCAACTGTAGAGGAGCGCTCATCCGTTCATTTATTCATTCATTCAGTCATTCATTTGGAGCCGTTCATTGGTTAGTCAGTCAGTATGGCGAGAAAGGCAATCATTCAGCCAGTGCCAGGCAGTTCGTCCTGTCCACGTCCACGTCCTTGGCCGCGTCAGCATCCGCGTCCCCTGCAACATGCTACATCTTGTAGCGTCCAGAGCAGTCAGCATTTTCAATAGCCGTTGCTAGGTTGCACACACACACACACACACACACACACACACACACACATACAAAAGCAGTCCCCAGTTAGCAATAGCGTTCGTCACTCGTTAACAGAATCGTGTTTGCCTTTCATTTCCATCCAGCCAACCAGCCAGAATGCTCCACCACTGCTCCTGCTGCTCTGGCTCCATCTCTAATTCAGTTTCAGTTCCAGTTCCAGTTTCAGCGTTCGGCGTTCAGCGTTCAGCGTTCAGCGTTCAGCGTTCAACGTTCAGCGTTTTTCCTTTTCCTTTCTTTTTATTGTATATTGTTTCTTATGCGCTGTTTTATTTGCAACATTGTGTGCGGATGCCGGCGACGTCGCTGGGAGAGCTGGCTCTGAGCGGCATGTGAATTGGAATTTTTTCGATGCTTTTGCTTTTGTGCACGCGCTCGTTTTGGCCCACTCAAACCGTTACGTTTTCAATTCATTTCTAGCATATTTTCATTCCAAATTCATATTTTCTTAACAAAAGTTTTTGCATTTTGTGCGAGACTTTTGCCTTTTTTTCGGTAGGTGTGTGTGTGTGTGTGTGTGTGTGGCGGGGATGGCGATGCAAGAAAACTTTTCATTCTCTGCATCAAATGAGGCGGAAAAAAAATGTATACAAAGGCAACCGTCAAGTTTGAATCACTCAAACGTAACGGACGAGAAATGAAAACGGAAGTTGCAACAAATGTTTAAATAAATATTAAAAAAAAGCAGCTTGGCAACGAAAAAGGTAAAACTTTCCCGTCCCCCGTCAATGCCCACAAGCAAAAGTCGGCATCCGAATCGAAGAAAACGTTACGCAATGAGGCTAATGAAATAAATCATATGGAAATATGCATAAATCAAATTTGGCCAGGCAAAGGCAAAGGCAAAGGCAAAGGCGAAAGCAAAAGCAGCTCAACTTTTGTTGTGCCCGGTGCATTGTGTGTTTGCGTGTGTGTGTGGGTGAGCATATAATGGCAATGAGGGAAATGAACGGTTAAAATAACAACGCATATCGATTTCCACACAATTGCAACGAATGGCGGCGTCGACGACAATTGCGAATAAATTGCTTGATTTGCCCAAATAAGCAAATAACCAAGCGCATCATCATGCGGTAAAATTGCCATAATAACGGCACAATTCAACGGAACGGAGTCGTCCTTGCCGTCCTTGCCGTCCTTGTTCCGGTGTGTCCCGCGCACCCCGGGCCATGTGAATACATACATTGCGAGTACATTCAAACGTGCCCGACAATTCATAAGAATTGCCTGCCACAAATATTCATACATGGCCCAACAACACGCATATGACCAATAAAAATTGTGGTGCACGTTACCCTATATACCCCCCCCCCCCCTCCCCCACCAACAAGGCCGGAACCCAATGAGCGGCATACAATTGCACGGAAGTGTCGTCGCCAAGTGTCGTCAAGGCAATTGGTGTAATATCAGGCAGACACCCAGACAGACAGACACCCAGACAGACAGCCACCCAGACAGACAGGCAGTGTGACATTCAGAGGAACACTCAAATATTCAGTTAGTCACTCAATCAGCCAGCGTTGAGGCTTGCTCGCAACAATTTTTAACATTGCCACATCAAAAATTTAATGCACAGCAGAGACAAGGCCTAAATTGAGGCAATTACGTTGAAACAGAAGCGTGAATATTAAATATGCACCGTCATCGTGGCTATATTTGTTTTGTTTTTTTGTACAATGTACTCATCAAAGATTGATTATATTGAAAATTGTGACAGAACAAAAATAAGTGAGAACATCTGCGAAATAATCTGATAACAATAAGTCATCCCATTTATTCCAGGGAATAGCAAGTTCCTGGAAATTCCTAGGGCTTAGTTCTGGGAACGGCGGATGTGTGTGTTTTTTTTTTTTTTTAATTTGTATATGCTAATCTTTGTGGAAGGTTACCAGCAAGCCACATTCCTCTGAAGACGCATTAAAATTGTCGATTTACACATTCAGATATATATCGCTTTTGGCGATTATGGAGCGAAGTGTAAGCGAGAATTGATTCTATCGATTTCATAGCGATTATGTTACCAGTTTCAAGTCTCTAGTTTCAACATTTGGATGAGCTGGCATCACGATGGACACAACCCAATATACCCTCTATCCCATTGGAGCATAATCAGCAGTTGGAGTCGCATTTTCAATAACAATAAACTAATTGATTGGCATTTACTTTCTGGCAATCAACGCGATTATTGTGAAAACTAAATTTATATGCGGCAAATAATATGTTTTTTTTTTGGTACAAACCGATTACCATTTGTAGATACAAATCGTGGAGTTGAGATTCTAATTCAGCCAACTAATTATGTATGAGGCAAAGTGCTAAATGTGGTTTTGCATTTTATTAAAATTGTGTGTGGTATTTTTAGGCAATTTGTGTAAACCAGACGACGACCTATGTATATATATCGATTATGTACATTGTAAATAAATATTGAAGTATATATAAATATATCAATAAATTTTGTTATTGGGTTTTATCGGAAAAATTCTGAACGCGTAAGTAGCAGAAGGCATACATCATTATATATGTTGTGTGGCGCGTCTGCGGATGGTGTCCTTGAACGTGTCGGTAGCCTTTTTGGATTTTCTATAAACCCTGAAGCTGGCGCTGCTTCCATTGACGAGTCCTCGTGCGAGTCCTGGCAGTCAGCTTAGCGCCCACAGTAATGCCGCAAAGCGACAGCCGCACAGTTGGCTCCGGTTGTGTCTCTGTGTGTGTGTGTGTGTGTGTGTGGCATGATTTTAATATTGCAATTGGATTTGGCTGGGAATAAAAGGGGCACATTGGCAAACGGAGCCAGCAAACAATTGGAATTTCATACATATAACTTTGAAATTCGCAGTCGTCACCTCGCTGGGGTCGGCATTTTTTTTTTTTTTTTTTAAGTGTAAGCCAAAATGTCTGACATACAATGACGTATTGTCAACCCATGACTGGATAGGCTTGCCAATTTATATATATATATTTATCGTTGCCGCTGGTGGCTAGCAGCAGACGGCAAAAGGACGCTTAACATGGCTAAAAGGTTCATATCACCTTGAGTGTTTTGTATTTTGAGACTTGACTGACTGTCACATGGTTAGACGCTATGAGCCGGCTGACTGGCTGGCTGGCTGCTTGCCGCGCTTAAATGTGGATATGACATAGCGAGCTCACCCACTCCCAGCCAACGCTCTCCAACCTTACCACTAAGTCGTCTAGGAGGCATCAACCGACTTGTGGCCACATGTAGTAGCTTTCGATAGACGCACCCAATCTCCAAACATACTTGTATAAAGGTACGTGCTGTGGGTGTGTGTGTGTGTTTTGAGATTTAAATATTTGTGTGTGTGTGTGTGTGCTGTGGTGTTATTGGTGTGCGTCAGGCCAAAAACGTTTCTTGATTTATTACGGCATGTGGCGTAGATTTCGCTTGTGATAAATATGCTTTCAAATTAATAACGTTCGCCACATGAATAATTGGAGGCAAGTCCGCGCGTGACATTTGTTTAAGCAGATGTACACCAGCAGCAACAACAACAACAACAACAACAACAATAATGGCAGTCAAATATTGAATGCCCAACAATGCCATCATGTATTAAATTGGTCGCTCGTGCGGTGCTGTTGGTGTTATTTGTTGTTTGTGTTTGTGTGTTTGTGTGCGTGGACAGGTGTATGCGGCTTACTTAGCCTAAATCCAGCTATGCACACATGACAACAAACACAGTCATACACACACACACACAGAGTCCGGGGCCACAACAAACATTTTTGCGCTGACTGTAAATAAACAAAGGCCAAAAAGTACAATAGCGGGAAATCCTGATGTGAATGTTCGAATATGGCAAACAACAACCGGGACGATCCACAACAGTTAGCGGGCAACGAAGAGAGTGAGAGAGAGAGAGAGGTAACAGCAGCCAGCACCAGCCCCCCCCCACAGCCCCTCAGCCAGCCAGCCAGTCAGTCAACCCAGCCAGCGAGCAGACTCTGCCTGCAACATGCCTACTGGCAGCAGCAACACAAACAACAACAACTGCAACGCCAGGAACAGCAGCAGTCACCACTGGTATCCTTGTCCTGGTCGTAGGCCATGTTGGTGCCCCATACTGTGCCGCATTATTTATGCATTTCCATGGTCAACATATGTAGCTGTGTGCGCTAGCCGTTAGGTAGTTATAGCAACCAAGTAGTTAGCTATAGCTGCAGCTTTAGCTGTTGTTGTTGTTGTTGCTGTTGTTGTTGCTGTTGTTGTTGCTGTTGTTGTTGTTGTTGTAGTTGTAGCTGCAACTGTACATTGCTGCGGCGACTGCTGCTGTTGCTGTTGGTTGTTGGCTGCGTCTAACATTTGTTGTAACTATCGGGGCATGGCATTGTTAGCGGTAAATTGCACTCATCCATACCTATGCACCTTTGCATATATGTGTGTATGTACGTATGTATGTATGTATGTATGGGAGAGGGTGCGAGGTCGAGCATGTATGATTGGACTGCACTACACAGAACACATGGCCAATGGCACTCTCGACATATCACTGGAATAATAGCAAATAGTGCGCATTGAGCATGCGGCACTGTCAGCCACAGCCAGAGCAACTGCAGCAGCAGCAGCAGCAGTGGCAGCAGTGGCAGCAGTGGCAGCAGCATCACCAGACGCAATTCATTTTGTTACCTGGGAAAAATAGCATGGAATTCGTTGCCAAACCATGCGGCTAGTGACTGTCGCTTGGCGACTGGGCAACTACCAACTGCCAACTGCCAACTGGCGACTGGCGACTGGCGACTGGGAGTTAACTGGGCCTCTAAGCTGGCGTACGTGTGCACAATATGTGATTTTTGTTGCTAGCTAGGCAGTTGGGCATATGCCTGTGGCCACACGTTCTAGATACTATGTATGGGGGCCAAAGTTAGGTCAAGTCAAATTCTGGGCTGCAATCACAGCAATTTTAGGGCCCCTGGCAATCATTGCACACAATAAACAAACCAAATGACGAGCATTTAACTAACTGCCCAAGTACATCGACGGGCAGACGGACAGATGGACAGACGAACAGATGGACAGACGAAGAGATGGACGGAATGAGGATTGGACTGATGGACAAGCAACTTGCGACCACATTCTGGCCATGACAGTAGTGGCTCAAAACACCCACACCTCAAGCAGATCTCTTGGAGAACTTGCCACACATATATGGTAAATGTGCGTCTGAAAACAGAAAATTAAGCGTTGCCCTTATTAATTAGCAGTTGGGCTGCATCCTTTAGGTACGCCAATTTAATGTGTCACCCAAGGACTTGAGCTACACAAGGACAATCAAAATGGCTACCACAGACAACATTGGAACTTTGATATGCTGCAAATTGCAAACACATTCGCCCAACTTCAAATGCAGTTGAACCGTTGTGGCATGTGATTTGCTTGTCTGGCTTGTTGTACGTTCCATGCTCAGTATTCGGTCGTTCATGCAACTTCCACTAGCTGCCAACTGAGCAGCAACTGAGCGGCTGTCTAGTACCTGTGCGCTGTCCAGAAACTTGTACAAAGCTGCGTATGAGCAATGTGCCGCAGTTCACCCTGTGCCTTTGCATGCCCTGCATTTCTGTGTGTGTGTGTGTGTGTGTGTCTGTTGCTGCAACTTCTGCTGTTCATTTTGTTGCACGCTCGTTGCCCGAAGGCCCAACGAGTTGTTTGGCACGAGCTTCACTGCATCGGACCGACACGCCCCGCGCCCTCCTCCAACACCCTTCTGTAGGCAACCAAAAAATCACACAACACAAAGCCAAAACTACAAAACTAAACACACGAAAAACACACACTTTAACACACGCTTTGGGAGCCTAACAGAGATGCCAAAATGTATTTATAATATTTCAGACCAAATTCTGACTTGACTTTTCTAATTCATGAATATTCGTGTTATTCTCTTTTTTCGATTTAAACTTGATTTAAACACTAGTTTAACATTTTCCCAATATTTTCCCAAACGATTAAATTTATCGTCAATTTTGTTTATATTTTTCTGCCAATCCAAAGTTCAATCAGTATAAGTGAAAAGTGTTTTTTTCGATGTAGCTGTAGCTAATCAAATGGTTTACTAGTTGATGGGTATACATATATATATATATATATACAGTTACTTTGTGTACTTGTGGAATAAGTCCATTTTTGGTTTTGGAGCTGTCATCTCTATTCGCCTGCTGTTGGCAGCAACTTCAAAGCAAGTTGTTCTGCTGTCTCATGTCTAGTCTCAAACGTGAGCTCAAGCTGCATTTTACGAAATTTGGCCATTCAATTGCCAACTCCACAGCAATAAACAAAAACAAAAAACAAGAAGAAGTGAAGAACCCAAAATCAGAGAAGGGAAATACACAAGACAAAAACTAACACAAACAAAAAAACAAAAAAAACCAAAAAAAAACAGAGATAAAAAAATGGTTTCCAATCGTATGTATGGGCTCGGCAATACGCCCTGAATGTGCACGCCCCAGCCACGCCTCCCATTTTCAAATGCAATAACAAAATTTTTGCTCGTTTTTGGGTTTGAATGCTTTTTGTGCTTTTTTGTTGTTTTTTGTGTTTTTTTTTGGTTTTTTGTGTGCCAGTCGATGCCGTAGTGCTGACTCCTTTAGTTTTATGCACAACGGTTGCACGTATTGGCAGCTTGTCTATTTGAATGTCACTCAAACAGCACTGTGTGTGTGTGTATATATGTGTGTGTGTGTGTGTTTGTATGTATAAGTTGTTGTTTGTAGCCTAAGCCTTTTAAGAAAAGTGTCATTTAAACGTAAATACAGACATTTGATAGAGAGCAATTTCGCAAGTGAGACAAAGATAGCTACGAGGGGTGGTGGAAGGGGGGAAGGGTTGGAGGGAGGAGGAGTGACTGCTATTCAAATTTATGTATAACCATTTGCCAGTTGTGTTGATTGAGTGTTCCAATGAAATTATCAATTGAGTCAATTTGCTTACTCATTCAGATATGCGTGGGTTTTGCATATGAGAAGATTGATGGCCCTCTGCCTGGAAAACTGTTTAAATGGCCGCAACGAAATAATTATCATTTTACGTAATTCTAGTCAATAATTTCAACTCGACGTACTTAAAATATATATAATGCAAATATATATATATATATAAATGCACATAAGCCAAAGCTGTTTAGACCGCATTAACGAGCCAATCGAGCTGTAATTAGTTGATTCTATTTCATTATAAAATTGCCTATGCATTTAAAAAAATATAAATTTTCCATCAGTGTGGAAAATTATAATTATGAAATAAAGTGCATTAATGCATAAGAGCCGGCCAAATGGCAAACAAAAAAAAAAAATGCTTAAAATTATAAAATCGCGTTGCCATAAATGCACTTAAATATAAATCAGATAAAATGCGTTGATATCGCAGATGCATCGCATTAACATTAAAGTGCACACCTTAACTCGTTTTTCCGCATTGCAATGGGTTATTTACGCACTTGTATCCCAATATATATATATATATATATATATAGATATACATGGGAGTGTTTATTTACCTACATGGTCATTTGCACATACTTACATTTAACGTTTATTTTTATGACACTGCATTCAGGCGAAATACATTCATTATGAATCCCGTTGATCAGTGTTGCAATTTTGCCAATTTATGCATAGACCACGTGCAAAATTGGTTGGCAGCATGAGGCAATAAATGACGTTTAAACCATGCCTGCCACCTTGAAATTTGATATTCATACGAGAACATTAAAGATAAAAACAACATTTAAAAATTTCTCACTTGTTATTCCTTTTTTTTTTTGTCCCAAATTAAATACACTTTAGAACATTATTATTTATTAATTGAAATCGGAAAGCGATTATCAGCAATTACAAAATGTTCCCAATTATTCGGATATGCAGTCATTAGATGAATACAGCTTTAATTTGATAATGACCAGCAGAACATTATTATAAAATAATTTGGATTGGAAGGCGATTATCACCAATTAAAAATAGTACCAGGTCCTTAACATATCTGTCGTATTTGTTGTATTTTCAAGTGCTCCCTCCACATTGACAATGATTCACTTCATCCAGCTTGGCAGTTATCGTATATATATATATACATATATATATGATGATAACCCAAGTACATTTACAAGCTCAAGTCAATGGGTGTCTTTGTTTTTCCGGCAATAAATCATGCTGTATGCTGTTGTGTGGGAGTGTCCCCAACGAGTAGCAGCTTATTGGCTTTCAAAGCATCCAATCCAATTGACGTTGACGTATATCACATTATCATAGCAGGAAGCCATGACAATAAATGTTGAGTGTTTGCCCTTTCGAAGGACTTTAAAGCAAATGCTCGTAGCGCAATACTTATCTATCTATTTTGAGGCAACTCACTTACACATGTACATACCAAAAGCACTAGATGAAAATGTGACATTACATCCCAGCATCAGAGCAACATCCCAGCAACATCCCAGCAACATCCCAGCATCACAGCATTCCCAGCAACTAATGCAAATCGACAATATTCTGCTTAGCTGCATATTTAAATGGATGTCGTGCTCAGCTGTCGCTCCATGGGGCACCGATGCTCGGCGGACTACTCTTTTGTCGCCCAGTGCTCATTTGACATTCACTTGCTGCTAATCGTAAGCCCAATTAGCTAACCAACAGCCATTAAAATGACATTCGAACGGTCGCCACATGTCCTTAAAATATGCAAAGCATAATGTGTCATCGTCACCTGGGTAATTTTGCCATCACTTGCCAACTTGCCACTTGCCAACTTGCCAACTTGCCACTTGCCACACTGCCGGAATTGATTGGAAATCATGTAGGTATTGGCACTGAGCTGTCATCCGAATGACTGGTCTGGTAGATGAGTTATTTAATTTTAATATATAAGCTGTGAAAGGTGTTTCCACTTTGCCTGCTCTTCTTAATGAGTTCGTTTAATTGCAGCTTAATGAAATAATTTTTTATGCCAATTACACTGGTCCTTAACGTTATGGAAACACTACAAAGAATAGACCTCTAACATGTGGCAACGTGTTGCAAGCATAATAATTAATGTATTAATTAATAAGTAGCAACAATTATGGTTTAAATTTCCACAGTTTATTTGAGTCTTTGGTAAATGGGTTTGAGTTTTGTGGCATAGTGTAATGCGATGGTTTGCTGAAATGATTTTTCTTTATTCATGAAGGCTTTTCCAATGTGACACTGTCGTTGCTTAAATCAGGCAAATGGTCTTCTCAACCCCCCCATAAAATATTTACACATATAAGTAAATTGTGGATTGTATGATAAATGTGGAGCCATGCAGCACTAAGGAAAACAATAACAATAACAATAATAATAACAATAACAAAGATGCAATTTTAACCGTACGAATGCATTGTGAAAAATTAATGCACCGGCTTACGTAATAAATAAAATAAGTAGTAATTGCGGCTGGCGGAATGAAAGAGGGATGTGTGGTGGGGATGGGAGGATAGTGCCTTGCACAAAAAGTTATGAAAATTGCATTTTAATCTGAAAACGAATTGTTTATTATTTCGCTGAGGTTTAAATTTGTTGAAATAATTGCATGTAGGGGGGGACATGTGAAAGGAGGAAATAGCAATCGCAGTCAGCAATGCCGAGAAACGGCTGGAACGGGAGAAACGGGAGAAACGGGAGTGGCAGAGTCGACCACAGGAACATATAACAATATATGGCTCACACACATTGATATATATATATCAGCGTATTCATACACAAATATCAATACACATGCAGATGCGGGCATTGTGGGACAAGTGCTGCGGCCATGTCCTGGCACTGCCAGTGGTACTTGTCCTGCTCCTGGTACTGCTCCTGGTACTGGTACTGGTCGTGGCACTGGTACTGGTAACGCTGGAACAAAGAATGAGGCAACATTGTACATATAATCAGTTACAAGTATTATGTGCTTCAGGGTGTTATGCAAGAGAGCTATTTCGTGCCCTCCCCCCTCCCAACCCCTCGCCAACTGCATGTCATCTGAGAAGTATGCAACGTCGCGACGTTGTCGTTGTCGTTGTCGTTGCCACTGTCGTCGTTACTGTTGCCGTTGCCG
Source organism: Drosophila demipolita (assembly GCA_035042405.1). Taxonomy (NCBI): domain Eukaryota; kingdom Metazoa; phylum Arthropoda; class Insecta; order Diptera; family Drosophilidae; genus Drosophila; species Drosophila demipolita. The sequence goes on along the minus strand of JAWNLI010000489.1, from coordinate 887,720 downwards.
TTGCCGTTGCCACCGTCGTATATGCCACTTTGTTGCTGTTGCTTTATTTCGCCGCCTTGCCAGTTTATTTTTTTTTTGCGTTTCTGTTTCATGTGCAAAAATTGATTTTTATGCACTTTCCGCACACACACACACACGCGCATATGAATTATTGTTCATAAAGTAAATTTTATGAAAGCAACGACTCACAGCAAATTATAAGGTATTAAGTGCTCACGGCGTGGGCACCTCATAGCCCACACACCCAGCTGATACATACTCTCATATACAACACACAAAAAAGTGTACACTTTCTCACAAAAAAAAAAAAAAAAAAACATTTTAAAAAAGTGTCCATGCATACTAGATGTGTATGCCAGGATATATAAGGAATAAGGAGCGCGTGCCCAAATGGGTGTCGCTGCTGCATATTATAATAATTGCAAATTTGTGTTGAGAAAATGATTTCGCCTTAAGTCGCCTGGCAAATTGAGTAGTTACTCACACACACACACACACACACACATACACACACTTATGGCTAATGAAGGCGCTAAGCAAACTGCAATCGCGGCTAGTTCTTTACTGAAAGCACGACTAGAGCCAATTAGGAGGGCGCAGTTCTCGGGCTCGTTACGCAATGTGCTAAAAATCAAAACTCCATGAAATAAACCAATTTAAAAAGTTCAAAAACTAATTTTGCGCTTAGTTTGTCTGATAAAAGAAGACGATGCTCGCAAAGCAAAGCAAAGCAAAGCAAAGCATTTCTCAACAGCAAAAAAAGATCCAAGGAAGTAAAAAAATCCGTTTCGCTGCGTGTTCGTGTGAGTATGTGCTATGATTTTGCTGTTCCGTGCTCGTACCTCAATGGATGTGGCAGTGGCAGTGGCAGTGGCGGTGGCAGTAGCAGTGGGAGAGGCGATGGCAGTAGCTGATGCTGAAGTTGTCAGGGCAGCAGTTTGGTTTTTGGTTTAACACAGACACCAAAACATGTAAAACTTTAAGCAGAGCAGAGCCAAGCAGATCCAAGCAGATCCAACCAGAGCAGAGCCAAGCAGCGGTGACAGCAGCTGCTGTCGTTGTTGGAGCCGCTGCTGGCAGGCAGCAGCATATTTAAATATTTAAATGGCAGCACGTGTGAGAACATTTTGATTGTGTTTGCTTTGGATTTAGATTTGAATTTGCGACTTCAACTCATCATGGAAAGTGGCAACTCAATTTCTAATGCTGCATCAGAGCAACGCACACTTTTCACTTAATTAATTGCGCAACTTTGCAATTGTTTTTGCTGTCACTTTAGTTTTATCGCACGCGCACTTTATTTGTGTGTACGTGTACGTGTATGTATGTGTATGTGTATGTGTTTGTTTGTGTGTGTTTGTGTGAAATGTCAGCTTCAAGTTGCCAACTGCAATAATTTTTGCGACTTCAGCGATTTTTTTGCCACTTGAGCGCGTAGCAGGGCAGACAGAAAGTCAGGAGCAAGTGCGCCGGCAAAGACAAAACCCTCCAAACATTTTCAGCAGCCACTCAAGGTACGCTCTCGCTCAGCAGCGAGTGCCCTGTAATATTGTAACATTTGTCTTTAGTGGAAATCTCTTTTTGAGTGTGTCTCGCAATAGCAGCGGAAGCAGCAGGAGCAGCAGGAGCAGCAGTAGCAGCAGCAGTTGCTGTGGCAACGGCGGGACTCCTGCGATCCATTTGCATATAAATGTTTGAAAGTATAAGGGGAAAGGGGAGGGAATGGAGTGTGGAAGGGGTCCTTAGAATTTGCATGTGAAAACAATTGTAGCAGCTCACTGTGTGTGTGTTGTATGTGTGTGCAATAAAATAAATAGCTAAAATGATAATAAGTTTACGCATAGACGAAAAAGTTGAAGCCAAGTGAAAAAGTGCAGCGGATTTGGGTGCAAATCTTAAGCAGTTGTGAAAAATGTGTGTGGCATACTTTTAGGCTGCACGCAAAAAAAAGTCAAATAAAAATAAACAAATTTGATTTGATTACTTGTTGTCGGAGATGGAGTTGAAGTCGTTCTTCTTATTTGTTTTTTTTTTAGCTTTTTATGTTGTCAGTATTTTAATGGCTTAATGCGTCCAAATAAATATAAAACAATTCACATACAACTTGGCTAAGAACCGAAGAGACAAAGAAAGCGTTTCAAATTGGCAGCTAATTTCAGTTTATGTGTGTCATATATCTTTTTATGGGCACAAGTGAAATGAAATGTGTGTGCCCCGAACACAAACACACAAAGGTAAACCCGCATGACCCACACCAGCATCGAATCTCGCAACTGGCAACTGAAGTGTTGCCTCGCCCAGGGCGCTATTAACATTTAACCAAATTGATCAGCACATTTAAATGCGATCACGATGGTGAACCGCTGGGTCCAATTAGTGGCATGCCGTAGCTCTGCATTTGGAATGCAATGGGCACGACGTGCATTGAATATTTGCATATACATTTTCTGTACACATAAATTGAGGTCCAGCGAGACGTCAAACACACACATATATAAATATATATATAGATATATGCCCACTTCCAAATATCAGCTGCTAGATCTGTGGGCATAATTTTGTGTGTGTTTGCTATTTTGGGATCTGGAACTGGCCGTGAATTTTTTTGGCGTTGGTGGCGACGGATGGCCAAACATATTGGATATAAATTCAAGCGAACGTGACACAACTTAAGTCATAACCTAAATAAATATCACGCAATAATGAGACACATTTGCTACAAAATCAGAAACTCAACACGAGCAACAAAAATATTAAAAAAAAAAATATATATATATAATATATAATACAAATAGCGACAACGCGTCGGCTTAATGCTTGAATCATTTTGTTTGGCAATTTATTTGATTGGTTGTTGCATTTTAAACCAAAAATTCGACGGCGCCTTTGCTACGTGCGCCTCTCGAATTGTTTGTTTGTTTGTTTTATTTTTGATAGGAAATCATTTTTGCATTTAACAACATGCTAGTAAACAACGTGCTTCAGTCAGCATCCCAATCACAACAACTTCAGAGCCAGCTGCTCCTCGAACTGAGAGTGTGAGAGGTGCTTACTTAGACAGCCAGTCAGTCAGTCAGTCAGTCAGTCTGCCAGTTAGTGAGTCGATTATTTGGGCCAGCCAAAAGTTCAAATTCCATCGCACGCACTGCCAGCCCAACTTATAAATATATAGATTCATTTCGATTGTGTGCCACAGGCAGCTGCACCTGTCATTGCTGAAATAAACGATAAACAGAGTTGGACCCGCGGCAATGGAGCCGCTGCAGCACACCATGGATGAGGATTGGCTGTTTGGCGGACAGAAGTTCTGTAACCTTTTGAACTGTGTGCCTCTTCTGATTGTGAAATAATACTTTAATGGCCTGATTTATTGTACCATTGAGTGGAGCACGTATTCAATCATTTGCTAATGTCTATCGACAGCTAAATTTATTTCACTGCACACTTTAATTTCAATTTAAATAATTTACAATTAATGAAAATTCATTGTATTATTAATATGCTGTCGAAAATTGTTCGATCGCTTGTCCATCATAATAATAATCATAATACGTTTACTGGATTATATAATAAAAATAAGAAACTGTTAGAAATATTATGAATCTCATATTAGAGCCATTTATGATTTTATTTTGCATTTTTATTTATTTACCTAATTTAGTTGTTTGATAATTAGCTGATTAAAATTATATTAGGTATATATATATAAATATCAGAATGGAATTAGCTTAAATAAAATATATATGTGAAGTTTGGTGTGTGCTTTCTTGATTTTTCCCCACTGTGCATTGCTGCAGCAAATGTTGTGGAAAAAGTACGTTCGGCTTATGAAGCAAGAAAATCATTTTATTTCGTATGTCGTTTGCGATGCACATAATTCCAGAAAATGACAGAAACATGTGTACAAATTTTGTATCTATGGCGCCAAAGCGCCAAAGAGTGCTCCCATTCCAACTATGCAACTATGCAACTATGAAGTTGCAGTTGGCCATAAACAAATTTAAATTCAATCCAGGCTAAGCTGCTTGCCTCAGGCTGGCGCTGAACTTGCACATGAGTGGATCGCTTTGCAGTTGCTTGCACTTCTCTATTTGGATGCCAACGTCAGTCGAGTCTTAAATAAACCGAAACTAAGCTCAATTTACAGTACGAAAAGCATTTGATTGTTGGCAGATGTGTTTATTTGATTTTAAACATAGCTCTTAAATATTTTGGGCTGCTTCATAAAGACCAGCATTTATTCGAGCCGTATGGTGTGGGCCGTAACTCAAGTGGATGTTGGCCATAATGTATTATGAGCTTTTCTTATGAGCTATTTTTATATTGATAAGCGGCTTACACGCCTCCTCAGTGCACTGAATAAGTCTTTGACAGCTAACAAATGATTACAAACAGTGCAACAAATTGTTAAAAATAAATTATAATTCTTTTATTATTTAAATGTCAAGCGGATGCAGTGTGTGTGAATAGCTGCCCCAAACACCGTCTGGTCTGCACTTTTAAAGAGCAACGGCAACAATATTTTCTGGACCTAAAAATCTAACGCTGCGCACTTTTTCACTGCAACATCAGGCAATGGTAAACGAGTGTGTATGTGTGTGTGTGTGTGTGAGAGAGGTTGTGTGTCGCCTGAAACTACAAAAGACCGCATTGTGTGTGATTTATACACCTTAAGCTCCGATGAACGCTATTACACCAACAGTTCGCAGCGACGACGGCGACGCTTAGGTTTTTTTTCTTATTTTATTTTTTTTATTTTTTTTATATGTGGCAAGTTGGCGCATAGCCACCAGACAAAGCGGCAGACGACATCGATGTTTGGCGGCAATGAAGCCATAGCCATGAAATGGAAATGCATTCGAGTGTGTTTAAGCCGGCGTTACGCTGCGACGGCCTCAGCCGGAGTGGAGTGTCTCAGCCTCCGCTGTCATGGGCCAAATACGTATGCGACTACAGATAAGACGTGCTCGATAGAGTCCAAAGAAAAAGGCGAATTCATTTTACGCCTGCATTTCCCTTTTGTGTACACATGTGTGTGTATTGGTGTGTGTGCTGCCGGTTGACGTTAACAAGCAAAGCGTACGATAGATAGAATTGAAAAAAAAAATTGTAGGAAGAAGTTTATCAAGTCAATTGAGAGCTGCGACAAAAGACCAAAGCGCAGCAGCAGCAGCAACAACAATTTGGTCTTAAGCAGCAGAATGAGCTTTGGATGCAATGTCTGAATCATCAGCGTTTCGTTGCTTTGTCGTCGGTGTTTTTATCAGCTGGCCCGCAGCAACTCCAGCAGCAGCATGAGCAGCATCAGCAGCAGCGGCAGCATTTGTCGCAGAGAAGTAGAACGTTGCAGCTGCAACGACAATGGCATCATCATATAAAAGGCAACGTGTATATTTTTTTAAATTGCAGCACAAAGCGAGTCGTCTCAGGTCATGGGTTGTAAGTACGAGAGATTCGAGAGAGGAATCTAATTTGCATGCAATACGATTTTTGATAAAAGCTTTTACCCGAACATCAAATAAAACGACAATGCAACACAGCCATCCAAGTCTGATTGTGCGACTCAGAGTCGCTGCAACACTTTGGTATTCATAAGAAAAACAGCCAAAGACAGATAAGAGCAGCCCAAGGCAATCAAAAAGTGCATTTGCTGTGTGAGCCCCCAGCTGAGCAGTCAGTTGAGTGTCTTCATCTGCTTGTGTCGCCGGTTTGCAAGTGTTGGTTGCCTCTTGGTATCGGATGCTGCAGTTGTAGCTGTAGCTGTTGCAGGTAACTGCCATCTGGTTACTAGTTGCTGTTGCACTTACTGCTGACACTGATACTTCTGCTGCTGATGTTGCTTTTACTTCTGCTGCTGCTGTTGTTGCTGCTGTGGATGTTGCTGCTGTTGTTGCTGCTACTGCTGCTGCTGCTAGAGCAAGTGCAAGTCACAATTTGACACATGATCCATGGCACTGTCGTGTCTGACACGCGTTTTATCTATCTGTGATGGCATTGTGAGGGCGCACCGAAAGGGAGGGGGGGGGGGAGGGGTGCCCGTGGGTGTTGTGCACATGATGTGCATGCATGCGTTTTCTAAATGATTTCTAAAGAATTTTTATTGGGAAAAACGAAGAAAGCGAAAACGCACGCCACAACAACAACAAGAATACCAACAGCAACGGCAACACCAACAACCAAAACAACAACAACAACAACAGAATTGACGTCGAGCTGCTTTTGAAACTTTATTGACGTCTTCAAATTGTCAACTTGAAGTTTCGAAGTGTTTTATTTTATGCTTTGTTTCTCATATTTTGCTAAGCCCTTTGTGCCGCTCGTCGTTTTATCGCCCCATCTGTAAAAGGGCTGTGGCCATAGCAATGGATCTGTGCAACAAAAGGGGGCAGGCAGGCAGACACATGGGTCTATGTCTCTGATGATGATGACTTTTTATTATGCGCATTTCGGTTTTTATGCTTCGGTTCCGGCATGTTTTGTACACATATCTAAATATCGTACTTAAACGTTTACATATGTGAATTGAATAGGGAAAGGGAAAGGGAAAGGCATTGGGCATGGCTCGGATGATCTGAGCAGCTCGTCTGCCACATTGCCCAGTTAGCCATGGTAGACTGACACTTTAGAGGGGGGGGCAGCCGGGAACTGGGGTTTTAATGATGTGCGGGTTTTATGAGCAAACAATGCGACTTTCAACACTTTGCTATATTTGGCAATGAACACGATAATGTTTCGATGTACATTAAAATCAGTCATCATTTCCTCAACATGTACGCAAGTGTTTATATTAGAGAGCTATGGGCTCTCAAAAATGGGTGCTAAAATCTAGTTAAGGAATAAAAAACAAAAACCGTTTTAGAATAAATAATTATTAATATTTATGTGTCACTTTTGTTTTTCTTTACATTTTATGCATGTCAAAATCGATGGAAAAAACATAAAACAAAATGATGAAAAATGATGTAAGAAATGTCGCAAACTTTTTGCAACAGTGCAAATGTAGATCATTTAGTAGACACTGTGTTTATATTCGAAGCTTCCCAGTGACACAGTTGTTGAAGTCTGAAAACTTTTGGTAACTTAAGGGAGCAAAACTTGAAGCTAACCAATAATAACGGAAGCAATACAGCCAAAACTTCTAGCACACCTTTTTGAGTGCCTTGAAAATTGCACAGTTTTCCATATCTGCCGTCAACTTCATAACGAGCAATATCATTTTATTGGCTTTGCATGTGCCAGAAACCCCTTAGGCTACTTCACAAAAAAATTTGCATTTTTATTAAAATTTTACCAGCTAAACTACCTATACACGCACACTACACACACTCACACACACATGCATTTAAATGTATGCGTTTGCTGGAATTGAATTTGATACTGATTTTGGGCATTGTCTTCATTTAGGCCGGCAGAAAAGCAATAGTCATAATTGGAATACACTAACTATAATGAAACATTCAGTTTTTCAGTTGCAGCATTTAACGTTTCTGCAGCTGCAGCACTTATGAAGAGGTGCGTAAAAAAGCGCAAGCTGTTCTTTAATGGGGCAAGCAAACATGTTGCACACACACACACTTCTGCCACACTTTTGCCACACTTCTGTCAATTTTCGTTGCCTATGCTCATTTAAATTGTGGAGTAAAACACTTAGTTAAAATGCTCCAAGTTGATGCCTGATGTTGTTGTTTTAGGTAATAGCTTGCTACACTTGCTGAGCAAATACTCCGCGTCAAGAGATTGGTGGCAAAAGGCGGCGGCGGCGGCGGCATAGAAGGCAATTCTCAGCACAGCTGCTACTTTCCACACGCTTTGAATTCATTTTCAACTTTGCAATAAATCTACATAGATGTATAATAAATTTCCATTTGCGTCGCCCGTCACCCGTCACCCGTCGCACCGATCCAAAGGGAACCCACCAGAATGTGCCTAACCCGCAGCCGAACTTTGGCTCAATCTGGTTTGAGGCGCCCTAAACATGTGTTTATGAATGCCGCATCTATGAAGCAATACATCCACTTATGTGTATAGTTAATTTTTAGCTATGTGTGTATGTGTGTGTGTGTGTGTGTGTGTTGTTTACATACTTTTTTTTGTCTCTTGTTTTGCACATCGCTGATAAGCGCTGCTCCCCCCCTCTCTTTCGCTCTCGTGGCAGACTCCGCTTGCTTATCAAAAGTTGCCCCAGCGACCAAGCTGTTGACTTGAGCAACAATCTGTTGCCCAGCCTCGGTTCTCGGTGCTCGGAGCAGCCTTTGCTGGGGCAGGCAGGCAGCTTAAAGTGTATAAGACTTTAATGCGACTTTAATATATCATCAGCAGCGCTGTCGGCGGTTGGTCTTTGCGAATTTTGAAATTCAAAATGCGGTTCACTTTTCGATTGATTTTCTTTTTGTGCTACAACTGCTGCTGCCTGCTCTTCATCTTGTTGCCAACTTTGTGCCACACACGTAAGCTAACCATTGATTATGGCTTAGACACACACACACACACACACACACGCACACACACACTAATATATGTATATATGTATAATCTACATTTATGCGGCATCTGCTGGGGCAGAACCGAGCTGCCAGACACCCGACAAAAACGTTGGCCAATGTGTGCACTTTAGCAACTGCCGTTTTGTACTGCGGCAATATGCGATGTATAAGGAACACATGCCGCATGCCATAATGCGTTTTCTGCAAAGATCGCGCTGCAGGCCCAAAGTTGATGGTGTAAGTTGCAAGTAGCTATTTGCCAGACAGCCGCCTCATCATTCGTGGTGATATAAAACTGTCTGGCAACAATAACGAACCTATCACACTCATACTAATCAAATGTTTATATACTTATGGTACTTATCTACTTTCAACCTCATCAACAACAACAACAACAACAACAATCGACCACGAACGACAACAAAGTTTCACTTGTGCTGCCTGCTGAAAGATGTGATTCCTGCGAATGCCAACTCAAAGCTGAAATGAATCTTATTCGAGGAGCAGAACAACTTCAAAGCACATCTGTGTAAAATATTGCTTGACTTTAATATGTATCCACCTATGTACTTGCCACATACCATATACCACATGTGTGTGATTGTGTCTTGTGTGTGTTCTTTTGTATGCGCACACTTTGATCTGCATCATTTTAGCTGTCTGCCGTTTTTAAAAGCATGCCCCAAAAAGTTTATGTGGCACCCACAACGCCTGTAATTATAATGTATTATGTGCTATGTGTGGCAAGTTTGCTGCCTAGTCAGCCAACAGCTGTCAGGGCAAACCGAAAAGATGTAAATAAATTGTTATGCTTCAAAACACAAAACACACAAACCAAATGCAAAACAAAAATAATAATCATAATCGTAAATAAAGTTTAACCTGCTCTTTACTAGCTGTTTGGCATCCGTTTAAATTACTTTACATTTTGACGAACTTTTTGAATTTGTCATATTTTATATATTTACTAAATATATATATATATATATGTATATATATATATATATATATATGTATACATAAACCTTTCTAACGAGCATTGCAACATTTGCCACATTTGCCTGCATTTAATTGAATATTTATCAAAGTTATACAAATGTTTATTCAATTGTTAACATTTCACATTTGCTGTGTTTAGTTTTGTAAATATTTTGAATTTTTTTTTAAATTTTTTTCTGGTTCTGGTTCTGAGTCTGGTTGTGCGGCCTGTCGTCTGCTGTGCTTTTAATGTGTCAGATTTTAAGTGACATTCAGCGGCCTCTAAATGACCGAGTAAAAATCACGCAACATTAAAATGATTTATGCTGAATAATTTCAGTGTAAATGAAGGAAAAGCCAAGCTGGCCAGCCGTCTGCTGACTGCCTGCCTGCTGCCTGCAACATTAGCCGCTTGTCCAGGTTTCATTTTAGACCATGGGTGGGGGGTCTCAATGTCTCCACCGGAGACTGGAGACTGGAGTCTGGAGTCTGGGGCGTTGAAAAGCAGACACCTTGTGCGCGCACGTCGCTCGAATTTCATGCTTACGATGTGGCAGAGGCACAAGACACGCCGCTGCAGAGGCAGAGGTAGAACCACGCGCTGCTGTTGTTGTTGCAGCAGCAACACGAACGCCGCCCAGTCGCTGAAATTGCAGACAGCCGCCAGATGATAAATGGGATAGTAGCACATTTGAGTCGCTGTTGCTGCTGCTGCTGCTGCTGCTGCTGCTGCTCCTGCTGCTGCTGCTGTTGCTGATCTATTAGACAAACTCACGCCCAAGGCGGCTGCTCACACACATATCTGTTGCATAGCCTGAACTGGGTTTTTGCTATTTATGGAAAGTTTACCATGAGATAAAGTTGAACAACATGCCAGCTAAATACAAAAGCAACGGCAATTTTTATGATTATTTTTGTCGCCTTTTAACTAAGTCAAGCAAAAAAAAAAAAAAAATAAGAATATATATAAAAAATAAAAACAAGAATAAAAGCACAAATAGAAAAATGTTGCTGTCAGAAATTAAATGGAAAGCAGCTTCTAAAAGCCTGCACTCTAAAAAGTTGCTGATGTCTTGTAAACATGTTTAGTCTAATGCATGGCTGGGTCTCACAGCATATTGCTGTTGTCTCTTGTCTTTTGTCTGTTGTCTGTTTGCTGTTGTTTGTTGTTTTGTGCGAGCTGTTGGTGCGGTGCAACAAATGTTGTTAACAAGCATATTTTGACAGCTCAACAAGATGTTGCCAGATGCGCGAACAGCAACAACAACAGCAACAACAACAGCAACAACAATTACTGCATTTGGCTCCATATCTGCATATGTTGCAGGCTAACAGTGCATAACTAAAGTAAACCAAAAACGACCAACTAAACCGGAGGAGACTGCAGTCGGAGTCGCTATCTGAGAGTATCTATCTCAATGGGTGGTTGTGGCCAGCTGCATGGCAATATCTATAGTAATTGGTCGGCCAATGAGGCGCAGAGTCAATTACTTCCCATATATGTGTGTGTGTGTGTGTGTGTGTGTGTGTGTTTGTGTGTGTGTGTTTGTGTGTGCAGCAGCTGTGCCATAAACATGACAGCAACAAAGTGCTGAACCGACCTCTGCATTGTTTTTTTATAAAATGTATTTCATTTCATTTTAATAAACATTGCAGCGCAATTTAATGAAAGTTTGGAAAGTGAGGAGCACATTCAGAGTGTGGTTTCCACACTGTGGTCCCAGTAAGATCACATCAGCTTCTACTGGCCACATCCATTTTCTAATTGCATTTCGCTGTTGCAAGGCTGACATGCTGCATGCTACATGTCCTCTCTGAATGTGCTTGTGTTAGTTCGTGGCCACACACGCGCACCTTTTGTGCACCCATTGTGCCGTGGCTGTGGTGGCGCCACCCCTCTTCCACAAATACTTACATATATATGTATGGTATGCTGTGCTTGCAACAATCACCTGCACTCTCATCTCATCTCATCTCGTGTCTAGATGCTAATGTTGCCCTTTCTGTTCTTTTGTGCTGCTCTGCTCTGAATGTCATCGTCTCTGACTTGGCTCTGAAATGCAATTAACGTGTGCTATCAAAACTGCCATGGCAAAGAAATGTAAATGTAAAATGAAAGACTGTCATGCCAAAAAATTTGATCGTATTTTTCCACCCTCTTTCCATAAAATTCCTTGAAATAGCCTGTGATAAGAATCAAGTTTTTGTTACTTTTAACAGATTTTTATGCATTCTCCTTTCAGACTCTAATATAATTTGGGGAAAATTTAAGGAGATTTTGCAGAAACATGCTTAAAGCTCGGAGAATATAGAAACACATTTTTTTCGAAAATATTCAAGCGAACAAAGTTGCAAATAATAAAAATTAGAATGTTTTTTAACTATTCAAATTTGTTGCTTTTGGAGCTGCCATTTAGTTTTGTGCCAAAAATATTCAGTCAATTGAAAATTGTGTCTCTAAATGATTTCGAATAAAAAATTGAATTCGAGTTTTGTTTTCTATTAGAACTCAATGATTTTTAATCCCAGCTGAAAAGGCTGAATGAGGAAGAGGAAGAGTAATAACCGTTCTGTTATGGCCAGACTGAAACCACACAAATTCAATATAATTTGAAAAGCAATTAATAACTGATTGACAAGTATTTATCTGGGGTAAAATGGCAGAAAGGAATTTAGCAGAAAAACGGAAAAAACAAAACTGCAAAATGCTGCTGTGTTCGTAACCTGAAACTGGAAACCGAAAACCGTCGGTTGAGCGAGAAGCGTTCATCATAAATGGATCCGGTTGAAGGAGCCGTAATAGAAGCAAAAATGAATGAGGTAGAAGCCAAAATGCTGGTAACTTGGCATCCCAGTGGAGGAGGTGAGGTGGTCGGAAATTCAAAACCCAAAGTCAAATGGAACGCAGCAACATAACGCAGCGAATTGACAGAGACGAGATAAAAGAACAATCAACAATATGCCAACAATAACAACAAAAACGACAACAACAAATACAACAGCAACAAAAACAAGAATAAACAAGGAGCGTATCCGGGCCAAGCCGGGCAGAAGTTGTAGCATAAAATGTAGTGAAAACTTTGGAGAAATCATTAATAACGCTGCGAAAGCGCATCGGCAATGGGAAAGGACAAACGCAAGGACATGCAACGGCCGCAACAGCAGCAGAAACAACAGCAACAACTGCAAAAATAACAACAATAACAACAACAACAACAACAACAACAACAGCAAAGCATCAGCTCAGCGCAGCTCCGTCAATCAAAGCGCAAACAGAAACAAAATGAATGGGCAAACAGTAAAGCATCGGGGATAAGGATGAGCATGGGCATGGGCATGAGGATGAGGATGTGCAAGAGGGTGACCATGAGGTTGGCAATGTCCAGCGCAACCCTGTCGTCGCCATATCCAGCGGATGCCCATTGAAAAGGGGTCACTAGTCAGGCGGCTGGCTAAGCGACTGTTTAGCTGTTCGTTTGACTGTGGTCGGAACGGCTAGTTTGGAACAGGACAGAACGAGAATTGAGCAGAACAAGCCAAGTCAGGCCAGGCCAGGACAGTACAGGACAGGACAGGAGGCGACTGGACAGGATGGGGCTGGCGAGTCTCATGCGGATGCGAATGCGAATGATGATGATGGCAATGGCACTGATGATGATACTGAAAATGTTGACGACGACGATGATGATGAGGATGAGGATGAGGATGAGGATGAGCTCAATGATGAGCTTGACAACGGCGTAGCGAATGAGCAACGAGGCTGACGACAACTGGGACGATGACGACGACGACGACAACGAAGATGATGATAATGTTGATGATGATGATGATGAGACATTGAGCGAGCGATGTGGAACGGATGAGCAGTTGTTGTGGTCGGAATGGGAGCCTGTTGGCATTGGGGATGTAACTGGAACTGAGACTCGGACGGAGACGGGGCTGGCTGCACTGTCGGCAAAGAAAGCACAATTATTCATTTGCACAATGTCAGAAAAGTGTCAGGCTGACGCCAAAGGACCAAAGGATTCTCCTCCATATCTGTTTAGCTGCGGGCAGAAGCGACGACGCCAGCGCCAGCGCCAGCTCCTCTGCCAGCTTAAAACAAAAGCGATAATGATGTGGACGACACTTTGCCAGAGTTTTGATCAGAAGGACGAACGATGGAGATAAGGGATTCCAGGGATACCAGGGATAGAAGGGATAATAGAGATGGTGGTGGTGAAATAAGTAAAAGTCTTGGAAGAAGTCTAAGGACAAGGCACCTCTAAAACTAAGATGGATAACTCGAGTCCTGCCGGTGACTTTTGCTCCCTTGTTCCGGTTTGCCACTGCTCCTGCTCCTCTGCTCCTGCTGCTGCTCCTGATCCTTCGCTGAGCTGCTTAGAGGCAGCAACTCAACAGCATTCATATAATTAAGTGAACTGTAATGGGAACTTGTGTCCAGTGGGAGGAAGCTGGAATCTTAACGTGCAGCGTGTGGCAAGCGGCTACGCCAGAATGCATTAAAATTAATGCATTAGCAAGTGCAACATTGTTATCAGCATGTACACATGAGCACACACACTGCCTGCCACACACAGAGGGCATACACCGTGCTGCTTGATGCTGCCTGCTGGTGGCAATGACAGTGGCAGTGGCAGTGGCACTGCCATTGTGATTGTAGAGAGATGGCAACAACGCCTCCAACGCCTCCAACGACTTTCACGTGGTCACACACGAGCGAGCAGACCAGCCACTATGTCCAAGACCCCCCCCCCCACATGACCATGCCCCGTTGTTCATGCCCCATGCCCAATTCCTATACCAAATTCAAATTGCAGCTGCAGTTTAAGCTTCAGTTTAAGCTACAACAGCAGAAGCATTCACAATGTATTTCTGTATATGTATGTGTGTGTGTATATTTATAGGCATGCATGAACACATTCGCCAGCAGACACACACACAAATGCACACACACACGTATTACACTCACATATTACTTGTAGTAATTTCTCACGGAAATTCATAACCTTCCGCAACTATTCAACATTTGTGTGGCATACTATGCCGCGCTGCTTATCTCCCTCTCTCTCTCGCTCTTTCGCGCTCTCTCTCACTCTCACTCACTCGCTTGCTCTCTCTTCCGCTCTCGCTATTCCTCTGTTGTTTTTGCCGTTGTAGTCCTTTGCTTAGCTCGTGTAGTTGTAGTCGTCGTCGACTACCCATTGGCCTACATCTACATCCGCGATTTTCGCACATGCCGACACACGAGCCCCTCATAACACACACACACATACACACTCGCAAATGCACGGCGCATACCGACACATAAACATACATTTTCGTTCGTGACTTTCGAACATAATGACAACAACGACGATGTTGACGATAACAGAGCAGCAGCAGCAGCAGCAGCAGCAACGACAACAACAACAACAACAACTCCCACGCCGTCTCCACAGCATTTTCGAACTCGCTCTCTTGACGCGCTCTCTTAAACTTGGCATGCTCTTAAGCCTGCAGCAGCCGTTAACAGTTCGAAACGTACGATATTCGCTCTGCCAACACTTGCAAAGAGCGTCGACTTCGAAACGGCCAACAGTGGGCGGCTGGCTGGCAATTTAGTTGTGGTTATTGTTGCGGTGCGCTTGTTGTTTGCCACATTGTTGTTGCTGTTGTTGCTGGCAGTTTTGGGTTCCGATGGCACCCAGTCCACCAACCCGACAGATGAGGCGCTCCACAATGTTTTGAAAACATTTGCCATTGATTAGGCCAGCGTTTGCCAAGTTAACTGCGGTGACCTGCCCATTTGGCTTACATAATTTTCTCATACTGGTCAAACTGGAATAGAATAATATTTTCAAAATTTTGATTTATTTCTATCACCAAATTTATTATGTTTTCTATTATTATTTTTTTCTTCAAATAATCGATTGACTTCGAGTATTTACTCATATAAAAACCATTTCAATTAATTAACAATAACTAAAAAAAGATAAACCATTCGCCTTTGCTTGAGAGATACAAATATATATCATGAATTTCCTAATCGTTTGGCATTAGGCTACCGACATTTCCCTAATGGCCACAGCACAGCAAGGGGAAATTCAGAAAACAACAAACCGAACCTGTTTTGCTTTTTTCCAATTTCCAATTTCAATTTCAAATGTTGCACGCTGCCGACTCGAATACTGTGTCGATTTGGGAAAAGTCAATGCGTACGCCCACTAAATTAAGTGGCACTTAATAATCAAAATTACGCGACGCATAGATAAGCCGCAGATGAAGTTGAGGCAGTCATAAAAACCCAGAGTAGGTCAATTCCCTACGATTGGATAGATAAATGTATGTTTTTGTTGTTGTTGTTGTTGTTTTATTTCTCTTTGATGCCACGCGTATTGTATTGGCGGCGCTTGCAACAATCTGTGGGATTATCGCTCTGTCGAACTGACATTAATAAATTAAAATGCGCATCAGTGCCAAAGCGGCTTTCGCTTAGCTTGTTCAGTTTTTGGCTTAAACGTTTATGGCAAGAGTAGTTGGAGCAGTTGGCAGAGATCTGCCTATTGATTTTTACTTTGTGCTGTAATTAATATGTGGCATCGTTGGCGGCGCTTCAACTGAATGCTGCATGCATCATACTTCAAGCGGGAGTCGCATGTGCAATTCATGAATTTCAATTAATTAATTAGGGCACAGAAAACTGAGTGTGGAACAGGCACACACACACACACACACACACACACCCACACAATCGACGCTGCACATCGAATTGCATCTGGAGTCCTGATTGTTCTCGCTGCAACTGCAACTGCAACTGCAACTGAAATTGCAATTGCAATTGCCAATTGCGATGGGTGGTGGCAGTTATTGTAGCAGCTGCCGCTTGACAAAGTAGCTGTGAGATTGCATCGCATTTTGCTAGTTGGTCTCCGCCTACAACACCCCCCCCCCCCCACACCCCACACCACTTACCCCCCACCAGGCAAATCGCCTACATTTCCATGTAGTTTACATGCAACAGTTCGCTGCTTTTTCCCATACAAGTGACCCAATTACCGGTTGGGGTGGTGGGTTGGAGGCGCCACCACGATGGGGACTTATCCTTCGTTACGGCTTGTTGATTTATGCAATTTAGATTGGATTTTGCGGTGAGAAATTAATGCCTTGCAGATTAATGAGTGGCCAAGAAGGTTGCTGCTGCTGCTGCTGCTTAGGGCTCATAACGGACCCAAACATGGCCAAAAAACACAAAAGCCTTTTAACCTTTTTTTTTAAGAAGAAGAAGAATTCTTTGAACAACAACAACAACAGTAATATTAAAATAAAAAACCAGCACAAGTCCCCAAATTGCCATTAAGTACACACCTACATTAAGCATGTGTGTGAAAGTTGTTGTTGTTGCTGTTGTTGTTGCTGTTATTGTTGTCGTGTTGTGTGAGCCTATTTTAATCTCATTAAAAATGTAACAGCAAAGAAATGGGCTTTTCTTTGTTGTTGTTGTTGTTGCTGTTGTTGTTGTTGCTGTTGTTGTTGTTTCTGCTCTGGTTAGCTATGTGGCTTAAAGTTGTCTGTAAATTTGACTGAAAACGAAAATCAGTGTAAACGCTTCGGCGAGCATCCAAAGGACGAGGCCAAAAACGGCGCAAGGAGCGCCATTTTGCCAAGCACGTGGCACACACACACACACTCACACACATGTGTGTGGCACTGTTCTGCTTGTGTGTGTGTCTGTGCGGTTTCCTGTTTTGTGGGCTTCCACTTTATTTCGCGTTTATTATTTTACGCCTTCTTGGCGACTTTCAAAATATAAGACTAAGACGAAAGCCGCACCCCGCACACCCCTTCACACACCTAACAACACACACTTTAACCAAAAAGTTAAGCACAGTTGGGCTCCACATGGTTGCTGTTGTTGTTGTTGTTGTTGTTATTATGATTATTATTATTATTATTATTATTGGCGGTGGTTTTTGCATTGCATTGTTTTGCAGCTGCTCGCTGCTATCTGCGAGTTTGTTATAAAATTTATGAAAAGAAAGCAAAATCAAAATTATAATAAAATCAGATTACAGCCTTTTTTCGAGTTGAAGGCAACAAAAAAAAAAGTTGAGTTTTTTCTTATCGTTGTTGCTGTTTTTTGTTGTTGCTGCTGCTGTTGTTGCTGCTGAGTTGTTGTTTATGTTTTTATTATGGTTTTCAGTCAAAAAATGTTTGCGCTTCATTTTATGAAAACATAAGCAATTTTTGGCGTTGTTGTTGCTGTTGTTGTTGTTGTTGCTGTTGTTGCTTTTGTCGCTTCCGCTTTTAGACACCGACATCGACACCAAACAACTTTGGCCTGCCTTCGCCGTCTTCAGCTCAATTCGGTTCACATCATTCCACTTTTAAGCCATACCTACAGCACCTCCCCCCCCCCACACCCACATCCCCAACAAGGACACAGAGCAACGCACATCTCATTCCCCATGGTGCGTTTAACAGCGTTCCATTTTTATGTGGCAGACATGTGAAAGCTCTTCATTTTGGGGCGCCACGATAAGGCTGGTACGGTGACTCCAGCACAGCTCCAGCAAACCAGCAACCAGCCTGCTGCTGGCTGACTTACCTCGTCGTCAAGGCTCTCATCTTTATCCTGGAGGAGACAGTGAGTGCCTTTGGCTGGCGCTGGCGCTGATTTTTATGGCATATTTACTTGGCAGCGAGCTGACGGGGCGAGTAACTTTATAAAATATGTACTTCAGGTAGTCTATTTTATTGCAATTACTTAAGGTTTAACTGTTTGCGTTAATTGGGCATTGGATCTCTCCATTTCTCCATGTCTCCATGTCTCCATGTCTCCATTTCTCTGTGTGAGTCGCCGATTTGCCTTGAGCCGGTTTGCTAATTGCATTGTTTATGTGAGTTGCAGCTTTGATTCAACATTAATTGATATGTAATTGGCCGATGACTATATGCAAACAAAAGAACATTTAATTACATTTTAGGCAGCACACCACCTCCCCCCGCAGACACCAAGCTTGGCATATGAATCATTGGAAGTGTTTGACAATCTGCTTTGATGTGGCCCTCAATTTTGCGCTTAACGCAAATCAAATATTTACCTACCCCCCATCCACTAATACACATGCAAAACAATGCACACACACACACACACATACACACGCATGTACACACATAAAGAGATAGGTTGGTCGGGGGGGGGGGGGGGGAAGGGCAGACTTGTCCATGCAAAGGGCCAATGTATAATTATGTACATAAGTGCTTACGCAAGTACACACACACACAAATGAGTGTGTGCGTGCGTGTGTGTGTGTTTGCGTGTGTGCACAAACAAAACAAAAATAATTGTAAATTCAATTTCATTATTAAATTTTCTTGTTGAAATCTGTGTGTGTGTGTGTGTTGTGTGTACAGCGCCAGTTTGTCTATCTTCTCAAATATATGCGACTGACTCACTGACGTTTCGCTGTTGTCACACACACACAAACACACACACACACCATAAAAAAAAACATGCCCTTTGTGCATGTGTGTGAGTGTGTGTGTTTGCTTGTGTGCGGGCTTGTTTACCGTTAGTTGTTGTTGTTCCCTTGTATATTTAAACTAATGCGGTTAATGTTCATATTTCATTAAAATCTGGCCTGCGGACATTGCCAAGCACCGTCCAAGTTAATAAGCATTTAGTGCGCCAATTTGCACATTTTCGATAATATATATATATATATATATATATCTATGTATTTATATATATGCGCAAATAGAGAGGCACACACACACACACACAGTCACACGCACAACCATTTATTTGCACTTGCTTCAGTTTGTCAAAAACAAACTTGGCCAAATAGAAACCACCGCCGCATAAAATGATTGTAAAATTTTACAACTGGCAGCCAATTACCATGGCCCTTAATTTAATATTACACGGTTTAGCTTATTGTTTACAGGCCAACCGCTACACCCACCAAATGCTGTTGCCGTTGCTGAAATGGATGTTGTAAAAAAACAAAGGAACAACAACGAGCTGAGGCACGCCGAACAAAATATACCCTTCCAGACCTGCTTCACTAGAAGCACCGATAGATTGAATCTACAGATCTGTATGATATATAGTACTCGATTCCATAATTAGTCCATGATTTGTATCAAAATATGAGTAGCAAGCTTAACAAGCAATAATTAGATAAGTCTCCTTCAGCATTTCGATGTTTTTTTGTATGTTTTATTATTTACTTTATGATGAAAAAGTATAAAATTAGCTGCAATATTTGTTAAGTCACTCTATTTCATTTATGTTTAATATTTTGTTTCCTCAAAGAATATTATTTATTTTATCTTAAGGAAGAATAATATAAGAAGAAAAATTAATAAAATAAAAATAAAGACGAATAATTTGAAATATTTGTTAACTAACTCTATTTAAATTGTTTTTAATATTTTGTTTTCTTATATATCCTCAAAGAATATTAACGAAATGGTGATATGATCCGGTTAAGTGCCAAATATTATACAGACGATATGCCAAATATGATCAATCCATCTTTAAATTTGAGAAATTCGTTCGCATAAAAATTGCAGACAGATGGAATCGATATATTCATCGATTCAGCTACTGATGCTAATATCGAATGTATATCCTATATAATATAGGTTGCTACAAACTTCACTACAAAATGAAAATACCTAAAGAAAGGGTATAAAAAGTTAATTAAACTAAATGTGTAAAATACGAGCAGATATGTTGAAACAATTCGCCGATTATCAAACTATGCAAACATTGCTTGTGGTTATTGTTTGGCAGTAATCCCTCATTTATACTGTTTCCTTACATGGAATCAGAGTATATAAGTTTCAATTAATATTTTGCTGTGTCACCGTTAAACAGAAACATTGTTATTTCATTAAATTATGATTGAGAAAATGTACTTTATTAAATTTCAATTTGTATTGTGTGTTTGCAGTGCTTTAAAGGCGGACAATAAATGAATTTATCTTTGGATACGTTTAAAAAAAATAATAATACAAATATTTAACATATATTTTTTACCGGGGTGTGACTATGATGAATGTATGATCGAACCCGTATTTACCCCAGAAACGTTTGAACTTTAATGGTTTTGTGCGCTTTATTGATTTCAGCGGCTTTCTGCGGCCAGCAAAGCATGCGAATTGGCCAGAATTGGTGGGATGTACTCAACTAAGAGTTACCCTAACCCAAATATTTATAACATATATATAACATATATATAACATATAGCATATGTCTATTAAATACCAATAAATGTAATTATATATGGTGTAAAGATGTGCATAGTATTCAGATTTTTAAGAACAGAATTTTATTTCGTGTTTCCATACAGAACTTAATAAAATGTTTACAATTTATCGATTTAATGTCAAGTTATAAATTTAAAATAATATTATTCAATTTGTACTTACGAAATAAACTTGACAATTCATGCTTAGCGTAAATAAAAACATCTTTTTGGTGGAGTAGCAACAACTTCAAGAAAAATACATCCATCCAATTTGTGCCTTGCAACGAATTGGACGCTGCAATTATAATAGTTGCACAAATGTGCAGCAATTTGTCATTGGTTTTTATTGTTTTTCTAATCTTATAAATGTTTTTTTCTGATCCCATAGGATTAGCATCAACTGATGAGTCGATACAATCTTATTTGGGAAGTGTAAAATCGATTTTATTGAAACTGAGTATATTTCAAATACAAATTTAAGTTTTTAAATAAATAAAAATGTACCAAAATATACGATTTGTAATTTATGTTAGGTATACCTATTCTTTGGAGTTCCCAATATAATCGTTCTATCTGAGTTTTTTTTTTAGTTTGTTTATTGGCTGTTTGCCGCATGATGCAAAATCAATTAATAATTATTTTGCCTGAAAACATTGATTTAGCGAGCGATGCGCAGAAAACGTCAAAAACCGAACGCAACTGCAGTGAATTTCATTTAAATACCACAAATATATATACTTATATTTATATATGTAACTATATATATATATATACAGTGGTTATATTTATATATATAAATGCTGATTTTCTACGCGCACATCCTGCATGCAAATAGAAATGCGAATATTTAGAGCTGAAAATGAGTTCGATGACAGATTTCAAAAATAAATACATAAACTAATTGTTTTCGTTGCCGCTGTTGCTGTTGCTGATGCTGATGTTGCAGGCAGCGTTGCTTATATCCGGCTTGCCGCTCGTTTCCGGTTGCCATTTACCTCCGCTGTTTCACAGTTTTGAAATTTTAAGCCCCACAGCACGGCAAAAAAAAAAATGTTCTTGGCTGTTGTGCACTTGGAATCGTCAGCCAAACAATTAACCCCCCTCTCCACCCACCCCCCACCTATCGCACACCCAAAAAGCTCTGCAATTCTATGGTTAAGTATTATTTCTAATATTTTGTGTGACAACCGTGCGACACTTTGGCATTTTATACTCTGGGTGCTATGCTCTGTGCTCTGTGCTCTGTGCTGTGCTGTGTTTATATCTCACTCAAGAGTTTTGCCTGACTAGCCGCCCCCCTCTTCCCCTTTTGCAACCCTGACAGAGACAGAGACAGGGACAGAGACGGCAGCAACAATGCTGGCGAAAACTTTTTAAGTGAAAATAGTCATTCAAATTTAATTAGTCCAAAACAAAGCCAAAATGTAATGAGCTTACGTTTAGGCCGGGAGAGGTGTGGTAGGGAGTATGGGAGGGGTGGTAATGGTGGGGTAGTGAGATGCGATTGGGGGGCGTCGCCGGGGCACCTTTGCCAAGCTCCGTATAAAATTGTGGTTATTGCTGGCATTGTACCACCCACTCGATGCTGTGCTGGCCCTTGCTTGCGTCAAAAGGGTGCCACACACAAGAAACTGTAGCTGGGACACATTCACGGTGTTATGTGCCACACAATTACGACAAAAGGTGCAGGGGCGGAGTTGGCAACGCTTTGCTGTCACATGCCACATGGCCGCAATCCCAAGACCGCTGCCACGCCCCCATAGACAACACACACTCCCACAGACACAAACACACACACACACACACACATATGTGTGTGTAGACAACACACATGGCTGCAGCGCTGGCAGCAGTTTCAAAATATTTTACGTAATATCATTGTTTGGAGCTCGTAACTAACTTTTGCCCAGCATCCCAAACAGGTATCTATGTGTTAGTGTGTAGATATATGCACACTCACACACACACACACACACATGTATATATTCAAAAGCAACAAAGGTTCTTTCGTATCTCTCATATTCGCCAACTATTTAGCGAACGTTGGAGTTGCACGCACGGGTCGCTTCTTTAATTACGTTAGTTGCACTTGCAACAAACAGGTGAAAGTTCACATGTTCAATCAGACACTGGTCACGCTGGCCCGCTCTACAGTAATATGCTTTAGGTAACCCTCGTGTGTCTCTGTGTGTGTGTGTGTGTGTGTGTGTGGGCGGATTACCAACTATGTAGCTATGCCAGTGTGTCGCCTGCATGCTCTGCGTTTTTGGCGCTGCCGCATATGATTCGTATCAGTGACATTTCTGCTCCAATGGTACAGTTAGTTTGCATGCGACGTGCTTGTTAATGCCAGAATGTCGGTTACTCGTATTTGTTACCAGCACGTGTTACACTCCATCCTCTATGTGTGTGTGTGTGTGTGTGTGTGTCCATGTTAATACAAACGCATAATAGCATTTTTAGCTGTGAAATAGTTTGCGCTCCTCCGTCCTCCGGCTGTGGCCATGTGTCCATGTGGCATTGTCGCCGGTTTTTGCTGTTGTTGCTACCTCTAAATTAATACATCCCGGGCACACCGAAATATCGAAGGTATAGCTAGCATATAGAATGCTTAATTATGCCTGGCAGCTATTGTTTTGGGTCGTGCTTAATGAGAGTATTTTAATTATATCATAGTTGGGTGCATTTCGATGCGATTCGACACGGATACGATACGGTAATGTAAGGTCAGGGATCGTGGACATTTCACCGGATCAACAGTTTGCACGACTTTTGGACTGATGCTGCTGCTGCTGTTTTTTTTTTTTTTTGGTGTCAAACTGGAGTGACGGGGTAACCAATCGAAGTCGGGGTAATTCCGTTGAAATGCGAACCCCTCGAAATGCAGTCACTTTGTTAATCGACTTTCCGAATTGGTCATTAAAGCCAACAATTTGGCTTGGATAAACATTTTAGCATTTTCGTTTGCTTTCCACCTGTTCGTTGACAGTTGGGGAAACTATCGCGCGGACGAACTTCAAAGTTGGACTGGACTGGGACTGGGACTGGCACTGGCACTGGGACTGGGAGCGGTGTGGATCCATTGTACTTTGAATGTGATGGATTGTTTACTTTTTATTTGACTTTTCATTCGAAAGAACAGAGCACTTTCAATTCCAATTGTCACGATTAGCTGTGTGAGTTGCGAGAAAAGTGCAATTAATGAACATTTACTTCTGCACTAAATAAAAAATAAATAAATAAATAAATAAAAAAAACATCTGATTGAGTCATTAATTCGCTTGTATACAAAAAAACACATTTATTAAAAATAAACAAATTGCCAGACGGCCCATAAAATTTGATTAAATTGCGTATAAAAATGTTTAATTGATTTTGGTAAGCAGCAATTCGCTTTATCATTCAATTGCCATGGGATTAATTTGTCTTTTTTATGCCAAGAGTATTAAATCTTCGGCGCACAATTGCTGCCCATTTTCTAAGGCTACTGCGAATCCCAAATGTACTTTTCTTAAAGACTATAACCACAATAGTTTTATGGCTCATCGCTGAAGGTCCAGTCCTAATCCCACCGAAACCAGAACTTAACCAAAGCAAATCCAATCATCTCGAGCCAGTTCAATGCTCCACTTTTTTTGGTGTAGGGGTCGGCTTGACCCAATGCACACAACTCCACAACCCGAACCAGAGTCCAGACTGTTCAGGCTCGGGTTCCGGCTACATTTGTTGTTGTCGACAGCTCAATTTGTTGTTTTTATTGTTATTATTGCTGTTGTTGTTGTTGTTGCTGTTGTGTTTTTTTTATGTGTGGACTATTTACTTGTTCATCACTTACACGCCAAAGTAATTTAAAACAAATGCCCCACCAAATCGCATTTGGCTTTGGCTCCACTAGTTTTTATTGCTCCGCTCGCATATGCAGCCTCAAATTTGTTCATCCACAACAATTTGGCATGCCATTTGTATTGGCTCATGTTAATACTGGCACAAAATCCCCAACACGGCAAACGGCGGCATGCTGAGCCTGGGTCTGGGTCTGGGTCTGGGCCTAGTGTTGATTCTGGTGCTGGTGCTGGTGCTGGTGCTTGTCCTGGTCCTGCTTCTGCTCCTGCTACACGTTCGAGCCATGTAGTTGATCGAATTGCAGCCGGCGGCTTTTTAGTTGTTGTTGCATCTGTTGTGTTTTTTAATAGACACATTAAAAAATAATTTAACGGACAAACAGCCAACTCCGATACTCACACACACAAACAGCCTCGTCATTGCATTGAATAAATCATAAATCATTCAGCGTTTTTTGCCATACAATAAAAATAAACACATCGCGATGAGCGCACCATAAATAATATAAAAAGAAAATGAAATGCCCAGAAAACATGTGACGTCGGGCATCGGTTGATGATGGTTGTTGTTGTTGTTGCCATTGCCACGTTGCTATTAAACGTTCCACAGCTACACTGCCACACTGCCACAGTGTTGCACATATGATGCGCAGGTTGCGCCAATTTGCTGCCCATTCTCAGTCTCAGCCTCGGCGCTCACGTCCACGCCCACCAGCAGCAGAGCACACACACGCTACACACACACGCTACACACACACACACACACACGGATTGTATGCTGTGTGTTCGCTTTTTACACATCATAATTTTTTATGCTAGTTGACTTTTAGCCGCTCTTGTTGGCACCTTTTTTTTTAAACCTTTTTGTGCCGTCATTCATTTTGAAGCGAGCGCCAGGACAACACCGAAAAGTTGTTGCCATGTACAAATTAATAAACGAGTAACTGACAAAAAGGTAATTTATTATTTTATACATATTTGACAAATTAATTTAATGACGCGACGCCTCGCTTCACACACACAAACGCACACACACAAACGCACACACACTGTTACACTGATACATATATAAATGCGCACGTCCCGCTGGGACCCCCATTTGCCTGGCCGACCCCATCTCAGTCCAGTTTCGCTTTTGGCTCTGCCGCCACACATAATAATTTCTCATTTAATTTTTCAATTTTAAGCGTCATTTACACATGCCATGCCATGACAAAGCTTGGTCCAGATCCCAGTTACCCAATGCGTCCGCCACTTCGTTTCTGCGGGCGCTTGGCTTGCTTGCTCTGCTTGGCTCTGTTCTGGTTTTTACCTTTTTTTTCTCTTATATATATATGTGTGTGTGTGTACATGTATGTATATATTTGGCATTAAAAGGTAATCATCGACAAAAAGGCGCAGGCATGCAGTTTTCACGCCGTTGTTTCTGTATTTTTGTATTTTTGTATTTTGTGTGCCTGTCATTAAGTCGTCAGCGCGCACAACAAGAGTGAGAAATGAGAAACGAATGGCGAGAACCTGAACCCTAACCAGGATTCAGAATCCGAATCAGAACGCGAGCCAGATACAGCAGCGGCAGCAACAAGGGCAACATGCTGCGCGTAGCCTGAGGATGCAATCAGTGGCCCACTCAGCCGGTGACGCATCTGGAAAAATGAGTCCGTTTGCTGACTGTTAGGTGTGTGGCGGGTGGTGGGGGGGGGGGTGGTAGGCTAAGGGCCTTGGTCGGTGGCGTTGCACTTGAACGTGTTGCCATTGGTCTGAAGAGCTCGTACGTTAATGGCACTAGAATCAGTTTTCATTAACGATATTCCGCGCTCGTGCCCCCAACTTGGACTCGCTCGTGGCAAGGTAAAAAAAAAAATACAAAAATATACAATAAATAAAAAAAAAAAAAGCCACATGCGTGCATTGCTGGAATATTTCTCGCAATGGCTGCTGCGGCGTCAGCGGCTGTTGTGGCAACATCAGCCAGCAACGGCAACCGGCATTGGCAACGGCTATGGCTCTGGCAATTAATAAAACACACACCTTCTGTGATACTCACATGGCCATCTCTTTGGCCTCCTTACCCCCCACCTTACCACCTGCACAGTGGTCTAAAGCACTTATTTACGCGACAGTGATGTGTTGGCTGCCCCGCGGCAGTGGCAGTGGCAGTGGCAGTGGCAGTGGCAGCATTATTTGCTCTGGCTCTGGCTTTAGCATTCGGTGCTGGGAAATTGAATTTATAAATCTCAAAATATTTCGCACGCATATATTTGTACACAGTTGGCGGGGCTGTTGCTGAGATTTTCATATAAATCACATTTACCAACGAAAAATATAATAAATAATACATGTACATATGAAAGCGTATGTGCAACCACCGCAAACACATACATAAATCTTTCAGTTTGGATTTTCACTTTGGTGGCATAAATTGACACTGGTATACTGCGTACAAAGTCTCAGTTACCGTCGCCGTCACCGTCGCCGTCACCGTCACCGTCGCCGTCATCATCATGGTCACATCACCACCGCCATAGCCAGCAGCCAGCAGCCACAGTTGGAAACCACGCTTGAAAGCATGATGCGAAAATAGTCCGGATTCAGCATCAGCTTGAATGCAACACAGTTCGCTGACAGTAAAAACTCATTTACGAGAAATTAAATTAAAAGTTAATTAACGCTGTCAATGTGCAAAGCACTCCACTTAGGCAGCAGGCAGGCAGGCAGGCAGGCAGGCAGGCAGGCAGGCAGGCAGACAAGCCGGCAACCAGGCAACCAGGCAACACGACGAGCCGGCAAACCGGCAAACAGTCAACTATGAACAAACTACCTGAAACTTTGCTGACCAAGTTAAAAAATCGCTGTAAGTTAAGTTAAGCATATGAACGCAGAAATTGATGAGAACTGGTTTTAAATATCTGCTTGACAATTTAAGTTGCAAGGCCAGCTGTGAAGCTGGTTGTCCGCCAGTCCGCCTGTCCGCCCGTCCGCCCGTCCGCCTCTCCGTCTCCGTCTCCGCCTCCGTCTGTCACGACTGCACGTCTGGTTGGCGTTGCTCTTAATGCGGCATTGCCTCCAGTTATGCGCACTGCACACAGTGCGTATGGTTAATGTGACATGACCAAGCTGCCAGCCAAACTGTTTGTGGCTGCATGGTCGTTTGTCAGCCGTCTGTCTGGCAAAGTCAACAACAAGATGCAACATGCTGATAATTAATTTGTGTATACGTTGCATTCAATTGGTCTTAACCAAATTTGAATAACGTCTCCAAACTGTAATGAGAGACTCTTTTTTTTTGCTGTCCGAAGAATATACTTGTAATTTCTTTAACCTGTTTTGCTGACAAACATATCAAATATATGTGAGAGAAATGCCAGAAGAGTTACTTTTAAATTACAAATTGTCAGAGCTAAATGTTTTTATTTAAATTGATTAAAGACTAGGTAAGAGAAACACCAAAAATGAGACTGATTTTGAAAACAAATAAACAAAATTTTTAGTTTGTTTTTTGCTGTCAATCAAATATATATTCAAGCAATGCCTAAAGAGTTACTTATTTAATACAAATTGCCAGAGCGAAAATTTTTGATTTAAATTGGTTAAAGACATAAATAAATAAAAGAGAATATTTTGATGCTTGCTGTTTTAGTTTTAATTCTGTAATTTTAAATTTTTTCCCGGAAATAAACATTTATGACTCAAATTCAGAAAAGAAAATTTTTTGACTTGCGGGAATCTTAGTTAACACCTTTGAGAACATCAATGGGCGATGTGTAACTTTTTACCAGATGAGCTGCTCAAGTTTCGGTTAATCCAAAAAAGTCGAAATTTTTGTAACTTTACTAAGTTTTTCTTTGAGTGTACTTATTCCAAAAATGGAGACTCTTGCAGCTGGGAAGCTATATGAGTTTAAATGTTCCAGAAAACATAAGAGAACATTTCAAACTGCAAGTGAAATTTCCTAGTAATTCCTAGTAAAATTCCCATCCAAGTAACATAGTAACGGTAACTCTTAAATAACGGAAAATATGGGCTTTTGTGAAAAGTCGTCTTTGTATAACCTGAAGCTTAAAAATGTATTTTGTTTAATTTACAGCTTATGCAATTAATTGCATTAATGTTTATATATAAATAAAAATGTATAAAAATTTATGTTCATTTCAATTTTTGTCTGTAATTATTATTTCCAGTCGAAGGGAACATAATGTACATAAATTAAATTACATTTGTAATAATTCTATGATGGAAAATTTAACGAGTTGTGGCATTTAGTGGGCTGGCAGTCTCACATAATGACAGCTCTTATTGAGCCCAAGGGATGTTGTAATACAAAAAAAAAAAAATAAATAAATATTAATATACTTGTAGATTGGCAATTGGAAATGCACTCTCACGACCAATTTCGTAACGTTTCGAAAATTAAAGATAACATAAATGCGCCTGTGCTGACATGGAATACGGCACGCCAAGCTGCCAGCTCCAATTGCTGTCTGAGTCCCAGTTGCAGTTTTATTTGCTGTTGCTGGTGCTGTTGCTGGTGCTGTTGGAGTCCGGCGGATGCCGTGCCGGCACATCAATGTCGTCGCTATAGCATGCTATTTGAATTGAACAAGTGTCAGCGTCAGGGGAAATCGGTGCCGGAGTCGGGGATCTCTCCCTGTGCCCTTTTCCATGGGGAGTGCTCGAGCTGCTGTTGTGCCAGTATGGTATTTGCATGCGCTGCCTTTGCCGGGGAACGACAGTGCTCTCAAAACTCAAAATATTAACACTTTAACGCCAAGTTTTTTATCCGGCTGCCGGAAGCAGACAACACAACACCCAAACGCCCACGAATCCACACAGGAACACACCCATACACCCATATATTCGTACAGCTGTACAGACACACTAACACACACACACACACACACAGCCATAAACTGTAGCGGTCGTTACGGTGGCAAAACGCCATGTTGGATTATTCAAGTCGACGCCATTTCGCGTCACAATGCGCGCTGTGCGCCGCCATCATTGCACTCGACAGCAAACGGGAAGAGCAAAAGCAAAAGCAACGGTACCCGATGCGACGGCACATGCCGCCAACGTTTGCAACGGCGGCGGATGAAGTTGCAATTCAAAGTCATAAACACGTGCAGCGTGGGCGCAAAGTCGCAGCTAAGCTGCAAAGCAGGCGCTGCCACTGACAGTTCCAATAGCAACAACAACAGCACAACGCCACTTCCTGCCCAGTTAGTTGGGGATGAAGAGAAAGTGTGTACGTGTGTGTGTGTGTGTGTGTGTGTGTGTGTGAGAGAGAGAGAGAGTTTTACACGGAGTAAAAGAGACGTCGAGTGATCCCCACAAAGCCGGGAAATGCTGCCCTTTTGTTTCCAAGCCATTTTGTTGCCGACGCGTTCGTTTTTCATTTGCATGCAAAATTCAAACATCAGCATAAAAATGCAATTTTTATTGCTCAACATTTCTCAACGCCCGCTGCAAATATTTTCGCGGGTTTTTATTATTACCATTATTTTTTTCTGTTGTTGTAGTTTTTATGTTGTACTTTCCTTTTTTTTTTTTTTGCTGCCATTGTTGTTTGTTTGATTCTTGCTTGTTATTGTTGTTTTTGTTGCTGCTACTGCAACTGCTGACTGCTGCTTCATATTTATTTTGAGTTTTTATTTTGGCCCCGTGGCGTGCACACCGTTGCCGGCTTTACTACCTCTGGCCCAACCATCTACGCCGCCGCCTCCACCGCCCTTATGAGCTGCACTTTATGAAAATGCAGTTGCCAGTCCACGTTCCTCGCCGCCATCGTCACCATCCTTGTCAGAGTTACCATGGCTATGGCGATGCGCGTTGCTTCGAGTACATTGCAAATATTTTATTATTGCAAAATTCTGCCAACTTATCCTGTGCGCATGTGAATCTTAGTGGGGCCCGGTTTGGGTTTGGGTTTGGGTTTGGGGATCCGCCTGTTGACCGCCGCAAGGCAGCAGCAGCAGCAGCAGCAGGAAGGATGCAGCAAGCTAAAAATAATATTTCGTTGCATTTGCAGTTGTATTGCCTTGTTTGTGTTTTTGTTTGTTTTGATATATATATATATATATAAATTTTTTCCCTTTTGTATTTTTTATTTTTGTTTGTCGGTTCGTTTAGTTGAAATTACGTTTTGTGTGCCACTGAATTTCATAGCAGCAGCAGCAGCAGAGGCAACACCAGCAACACAAGCTATAATAGCAACAACAACAGCAACATCAACTTGAGCCAAAAAACTTGCTTCGGTTGTTATTATTCTTGAGTTTACTCCCGGCAAATTTGCCGTGTGCCGCCTTGCCTCTGTGTTGTTGTTGTTGTTCTGCATGTTGTTGTTGTTGTTACAGACACCACCACAAGTTAGGAGCAGGAGGTGTAGCAGCTCCGCTCCGTCCGCTGGCGCTGCATTTCGTTACGGCACGAGTCTCGAGTCTCAGCTGTGGCAGCAGCTCCTGCCTGTGTTTTTGGTTGGGATTATTTTTTTCATGCTGCTTTTCCAACATTTTAACTTCCGCTCAATTTACCTTTAGGCCAAGTAATTTAAAAGCTGACGTGTTTGTACAACTACAATTTCGACTCATGTAACAGTTGCTGTTGTTGTTGTTGTTGGCATTGCCTGTGTATAGCACTTCCTGGTGTAGATTTTTGCTGGGTTTGCCGCTTGTTCTGCTCCTTGCTTGGCTTTTTATTTTGTTGTTACTGTTATTGTTGATTTTTATTTTTTTGGTTTTTTTTTTTGCGAAATTATTTAATGGAAGCAAACGAAACTTGCTAACGTATATTTTGTTTATTTGCATTTGACTGCCACTTCTGATAGCCACGATTTTTGATGTGTCCGGGCCAAAAGCTAAGACAGCCAAAGCTGTTAGAACTGTTTGCCTTGGTTAATAGTTTGTAAAGCAGCAAAGCTATACAAATGTAAATATTAATTAAAGT
Source organism: Drosophila demipolita (assembly GCA_035042405.1). Lineage (NCBI taxonomy): Eukaryota > Metazoa > Arthropoda > Insecta > Diptera > Drosophilidae > Drosophila > Drosophila demipolita. Next base: position 856,235 of record JAWNLI010000489.1, on the reverse strand, counting down.
CGATAGTAAATGGCCAAAAACGATTTTATCGTTTGTTTTTCTTTGGCAGCAGTCTTGGGCATGGTCCTGCTCCTGCTCCCCCTACTCCTCCTGCTGTTGCCTCTGTTTGACATGTGAGCACGCAATTTCCGTGATTGGCCACCTATAGTGATTGAAGGCGCGCGCTAAGCTTCCGAACTCGAAGGATATGTATAACACATAAGGAAGCGTAGCATACTATTTTGGGCATTCTATATATGCATATATATATATATATATATATATATATAACATTCATGTGTGTGTAAGAAAAGTTAACGCCATTGTTTGCGTTCAGTCTGGGTCAGCCAGCATCCAGGCATTGCCACACCATTCCACTGGCCCGCAGACCGCCTGACAGGCAAGCCAACGAGTCTGTTAGCCAGCCCGCAGTAGCCACAGGCAGGAGCATAACCAGTAGCCACAACTTCAGTTTCACCATCAACAGCAGCAGCAGCAGCAACAGCAACATCAGCAGCAACATCAGCAACAGCAGCAACAGCAACAACGGTGCCAGCCAGCCATGTGCCGTTTCTGGAGCTGCATTAAGTGAAGTATTGTTTCTGCTAGATTAATCCTGTTTTAATTAAATATACACGCTGCCAGCACAAAACCAACAAGACTGTTGGCTCTGCTGCTTCCTGCAAAAAAATTACGGCTGGGAAATATTGCAGGCCGCACACACCAACACACACCAGCACACACCAGCACACACCGCCACTCGACTTCTGACGTCATGCATATGTGTAAGCATGCTCCGACTACAGCTACAGCATGAGCTGCAACTGGAGCTGCTCCTGCTGCTCCACTCGAATTGACAAAGTGACTTGACTGACTGAGCCGGTGCGTGAGTACAGCCGGAGCAGCAGCAGCAACAACAACAACAACAACAACAACAACAACAAAAAAGAAGAAGAAGAAAAGAACATCAACAGAGGCGGCAAACTCAGATGACGGCTGCGCACATGAATCCGTGCACTCGACCTCGGTTTATTTATTTATATTTTCATGTTTTCCCAGCACTCTTGTTATGCATTGTTTTATGCAAAAGAAAAATAAATAATGATTATAATAATTTCTCTCACGCAGTCCGTTCCCACCCTGCCCCCTCCCTTCCACCACCTGCCTGCTGTTTGTGTAGTAAATTAAAAATGTAGCGGTTTGTTTTTTTGATAAGTGCTCGACGTAGGTAAGTACAAAATATCTGTGATGCTGTGCCGCATGTGGCATGTGGCATGTGGCATTGTGTGCATTGTGCCACGCCTTGCGTTGGAAACGACCCGATTAAGCTGAGCGCAGTTGAAGGTGCTGCTTTGCATTTTGTCGTCAATCTTGTGATCAAACTTAAGTGCATCTTAAATGTTCAAGTTAATGAGTTAGAAATTGCAAGGCCCCAAGTAACGCATTCATTAAAATGCAAAATTTAATATGAGAATGTTTCCAATAGCGATAATATGCACTTTATCGATTACAGTCAAAATCTGGTTTCAGTGTATTTTAAATATTTAAAACATGCAGTATAATCTTTTCAATTTTAACAGTTTTTTTTTAATAAATTTAAATTGAAAACTGGAGCCAAAATTACAAGTTAAACGATGTACAATTAAAATTTACGAGCTAAAAGTAACAGGCGAAGAATTTTAAATAAGTCATTTAATAAATCTTGGGTTATAAAATGTTAAATTGTTCAACTTACATTTGGAGGAATTAAGTCCGAAATAAATCATTGAATGGTTAACTTACCTCATAATCTTTTAACAAACATTACTTAGGAAGTATTAGGAAATAAGTATTAAATTTAGCTTAATTTTATTTGTGAACAACTTTTGCTTCGACTTCGAATTGGGCCTTCCCCAAATTCTGCTCGTAAAGTTGTCGCTTGCAATTTTGCATTGAGTCCTTGACAACAAAAAAGTGGTTAAGTAAACAGGCCTACAACATGCAGGTAAGTGTGTTCTCCAGTCCCATTTAGTTTGGTTTTTAATTTCATCATCACCACACTAAATAAATATATATTTTTTCGTCAATTTATTTGAATATAAATTTATCATATTTGCTGCATGTTTACAATTTGAATTTTTGTGCAATTGACTCTAAATCTAAAATCACTTTCAATAAATTTTACTTGCAAAGCAAGTGTAAATTCTATTTGCCCATTTAAGGTGGATCTTAAAAATATAAAATGAATTTGTTTATTGTATATTTATGAACACATAGTGCTGCCACACATTGAGTTAGGCAGATAAAAATTTGAATTTGTATGGAATATATATATATACATATATTTATATGATACATATATTGCAGAAATATACTGTTGATTTGACCATTTCTGTAATTGTGTAATTCTGTGCGTCACTTTGCCCGTATATTGCCGTCATAATATGTGTGAGTGCATCTATTTGTATATTCCATTTATTAGTTCAATTTGCTATACATAAAATATATGTGCTCAGCCACAATAAAAATCAAAAGCACAAATCCACACATCGGAAATGAATAATAAAAAAATAAATAATAAAATAAAAAACAGTAAAGGATGCTCAAAATACTATTGTATATTTTTCAGCTGCTAAGTTCAGTTGCGAATTATTGAAAATGGTGAAAACTCAGTTTTATTATTCGCGCTTTTTTGTATGCAAGCATTTTATTTTATTTTCAATGTATGTTCTCATAAAAATATTAAAATCATAAATATTTTATTTGCTAATTTTTTTCTCTTGCACGCTTCTTTCTGTGTAAATATTACTTTTAAGCTACATCTTTTTAAATAAACTCTACAACACCTAGGGGCATAAATTGAATAAAATGATGATAAAAAAAAACAAAATACTTTTTTGTTAGCCCCACATAAAACACATACTCAAAACTAAAATGGGTGCGTAAAATGTCTAATTTTTAAACGTCAAAAAAATCGGTGTGTAAATTGGCAGTGCTTTGGCAATGTAATAACCAAAATTGATAACAATCAATATGGCAATGGACATGTGCAGGTGTTGTCGTTGTAGTTGTCGTTGTCGTTGTCGTTGTCGTTGTCGGCTGTAGAGCAGAACTGTCACAAACATGGGGCACGCAACAATGTGCACCACACAACTTGTTGTCAGCGCTTAACCTGTCATTGTCAGTTTGGCCTCCTTCCTCCTCCTGCCTGCCTGCCTGAATGCCCATAAACGTAAAGTGCACGCATTGAATTCTGATTGCCTCATACACACACACGCACACACACACACATAGATGGGTATGCATACTTGCACATGTTTTGCAGGTTTGAGCTTAGTTTAGTTCAGAAAGCACTTAAAATTTAATTTAAATGTAAATTTGTGCAACGAAATGTGTTGTGTCGAAAAAATGTTTATGTAAACAGTGTAAGTGAACAGCAACAACAACAACAACACCAATACTAGCAGCAATTGTTGTAGTTGTAGTAGTAGTGGTAGCAGCAGTAGTAGAATAAGTAGTTCCACCGACAATGGCAATAGAAAAAAAATGAACGTGAAATAGAATGCAAATGCAAATATTGGCTACAGCGCCAAAAAAAAAAAAAAAATGTGTGTAAGCCGTTGCCTGGCTGGGTGCTGGGAAAAATAAGAGGAATTTATATGCAGATGTGCAAACATTTTGCACCCTATTCGCGTCGACATCCAGCAACAGCAACAGTCATCGTCACTCAGTCAGCCAGCCAGTCAGTCAGTCAGTCAGGGAGGGAGGGGGTGTCCGTGGAACGTTGAAGGGGCACTGCCAACCAGCATGTGCATTCATTTTCAGGTTTGGCGGGGCGCGTAGCATGCGTGAAATTTAATAAAGCTCAAGATTGCCGGAGTTGCCTTAGTCGTTCCCTAAGAAAAACGCACACCAAGATATAAAAACGACTTCACAGTTGCTGTTGATGTTTATTAAATTTCATTAAATTACGCAATTCTTGAACTAAAGTCGCCCAGCAGCAACAGCAGCAGCCCCAGCAACATTTCCAAATGCAATTCGGAACAACTTAAAAAGTCAGCGTGCCGCAATAAAAATGTCTGCTGTGGCGCCCCATCATCTGTTTCCGATATTGCAGTAGTTGCAGCAATGCCAATTGCTGTATAATTGTGTGTGTGTGTTTGTGTGTGTGTGTGTGTATGAGCATTATTTGGTTGCATGTCGTGCACCCCTACAGCGCTGTTTTCGCATTGTTGCTTCACACTAATCTTCTGTCAATGCAACACTAGGACGAAAGCGACAACAGCTTGCAAAGAGCTATACATGCCGCTCTTGTTGTTGCCACTGCTGTTGTTGTTGCCACTGCTGTTGTTGTTGCCATTGTTGTTACTACTGTTGCCGAGTCGCCCACGCGGCTATAGCAAGAAGAGGCACATGGAGTCACACAGTGGCACATAGTCACCCAAAATACAGTTGCACAACTTCAAAGTCCAAAAAGTGCAAACCGCAGCCGCAAACGTTTCAGTGCAGGATAGCATTTTGGTATTGGGCCACGTTAGTGGGGCTAAAAGATTTTTGGCCCCCCCAAACCTCAACATGCACAGGGACCAAGTTGTTTTCTGGCTGAATCTCTGGTTTTGTCTTTAAGTGTAAAAACATTTTACTTTTGGGAAAGCAAGCAATTCCCCTGCTGTAGCTGCAGCGGCAGCTGCTGACTGTGGCAACATGTTGTCGCCGTTGCAATGCATTGTGGAAGCGTGTCGTCAGCTTTTGCTCTGAACTCTCTGCAGTCAAGTGTTTGAGAGCTACTTATGTGTGTGTGTGTGTGTGTGTTTGTGTGTGTATTGGTTACGAGCTAGTTGCTTGTTGTGATGTCACTGCGGCGAATGCTTTTGCTTTTGGCCAACATGAACTTGAACGAACGGACAGTTCTCTTAACTGGACTACTCGAGCCAAACTAATGCAATATTTTCATTATTTGGTTTTGTATTGTTTGCGCAAACTGTTTGCATTATTTTGCTTTGTTTTATTTAATTTGGGCTTAATGTTGTTGCATCTCTGGCTTTAACTTGACTCTTATTCTGGCCAAGTCACAGCCTTTGTATAACACATATTTTGTTTGGTTTATTGGCTCAACATGCAGCTGCTGCTGCTGCTGTTGCTGCTGCAACAATTTGTCTTGCCCGGGATATGCGTGTATATTTTTTTTGCTCGCATTTTGTTTATTTGTCTGCTTTACACTTTGCTTTTATTATTGTTTTATTTAACGTAATTGTTTCTTTAGTTGTTCGTGGCCGAGAACATGGACACGGACACGGACACGGACTCGGGCTCGGAGTCAGCCAGGCCACATGGCGGCTGGCGAAGGGCAACAACAAGCAGGCAACAACAAATTTCGTTTGCTCTTTTTTGTATTTTTTTTTAATATTTCAGCAGCAGACGTCATTTGTCTTGGCCGCAAAGTGGACAAGCGACTTGGCAGGCTTCCTGGCAGCAGGGCAGCAAGCAAGCTGCCTGACTCGACCAAATTAATTTCGTATTAGCGCACTTTGACAAATTAAAACCGCAGAGTCAACAGCCAGTCCGGACTGTTGGCATATTTAAATATGCAGCTTGCTCCAATCAATGGCAGTTAGCGAGGGCCACAAATTATATGCAAAGTAACAACTAATAAATATTCAATGCCTGTCACATTAATCTTTAAAGAGTGCGAAAGGCCGGCCCCGACTAGCTTCGGGGCCAGTCGTAAAAAAAATCATTGCTAATGCCAATCTCTTAGCTGGGCAAGGACGTGGCTGGGATTGGGTCGGACTGGTTAGCATTTTCGCTTTTGCGAGTATATTTTATTTTATAAATTTAACAAATAGTCGACTGAGTCGACTGAGTAAGAGGGGGCTTGGCTGGCAAGGGCCATAAACAAGCTGGCACCAGGGCCAGGACCAGGGCCAGGGCCACGTCGAGGAAGAACGACAATACCTGACCGTTCTGACCCGCTTCACCTTTATGCTCGCATAGCTACATTGACCACGTTGACCGTTCGGTGACGTTCTAGCTGCTCGGCAAAACCCTCAGGCACTTTTTAATCTAACAAAATCCAAAGAAACCGCACGTCGCATAAATAATGAGACTGATGAGGGTCCATTATAGGCACGTAAACAGGAGTTTGAGAGCGGCGCACGCTAACGCCTCTTTCCATTCACCACCACAGCCCCCCCTCTCCCTCCCTCTCTTCCAGCTATCGTCAGTCAGGGGTGCCAACAGTCAATGTTTGAGCAACGTGTTTGGAAAAGCGCTAGGTGTGATAACAGTTGTGGTCTACTTAGAGCTTGTGCGGGTGGGGGGGGGGGGTATGTATGGATGAGGGATTCGATGGTATGGGTTGGGTTGGGAGAAGGGCAGCTCAGAAGCATGACAATGACAGCATAATTGATTTTCGAACAAAAGGCACAGCAATATAAGCGGCAGCAGCAACAACAACAACAACAACAAAAAGAGAAGCAATTTATGAACTGACTAGCTATGAAATGTACATACACACACTCACATACATACACATACATTCATATCACACACACAGACTTCTGCAAACATATTTTTCTGTATAAGTGGGCAAACACAGTTGGGCCACAAAGTTTGCGGACAACAAAACAACACGCAAAACTACTTACGTTTTGGATAGCACAATGTAAACTTTGTGAACACTTTAATAAGCTTACGATTATAATTTTTTTATTGTGATTTATAAAAATTTGTATTTATAAGATTTATATAAATGCCAGTTTTTTTTAAGTTTATCTGTTATCCGATTTATCAGACTGGGCTGAAAGTTTTAAATTAGATTGAAGTTTTTTATTGTTATGATTTTAAATGTATTTATATTAATATGAAACATTTTTTTAATCCAACTAAGCAAATAAATTTTTAATTACTTTTAGCTTTGCTGTATTTTTTCTACTCCTTAAATCGATTATGTCGAACTATACTTAGTTTGGTAAAATGTTGAAGAAAACCCTTCAAGTGCACAATGTCCCTTTATTAGAAAAGGTCATGTGTGATAGGTCAAAGTGTCATTTACATGCTGTCGTGCATAAACTTAATTGGGCGAGTGTTGTGTAGCGTAACATTTGCAGTAGTCCAATGGCCGGCCGGTGCCACCCGCTGGTCGTGCTTTATTTAGAATTTATTTAAATGAGCTTGAACGTATAAATACCGCCACTTTAGATGCAATCAATGGCTTAAGCATTTCAACACAAGGCTGAAGCCAAAGATATTAGCAAAGAGAGCGAGTCCAAGACGATGACGATGACTATGGAATTGGAACGGGAGAGGGAGAGGCACTCTTACATGCTTCAACAAATTCAAACAGATAAAATATGCAAAAATTAATTAAATACTTGCGCTTTGCATGTTCCTTGAAAACAATTTGCCAGACACCAAGGCTCATGTTGAAAGGTGGCCAAGTGTGCGAGCCGGAAGCGAGCCAACGTACGGGTGTTGAGTTGTAGGTTGTACTCGTGGCCTGGAACGGCAACGGCAACGGCAACGGGGACGTCCATGTCGACGTCGACGTCAAAGCCGGCCTGTCCAGGTGAGGAAAGTGTGCTATATAATTTGCAGCATGCTAGCAGGCAAATACAAAAACAAAAACAAAAGAAACGAAACAAAAAAACAAAAAAAAACAAAAGAGAAGAGAAGAAGGTAATAGAAAGCAGAGTGTGTGTTGGAGAGTGTAAAAGAAAACAAGAACAACAACAACATGCCATACTAGCACCAGCCAACAACAACAGCAACAACATCGATTGCAATTTACTGCCTGATGCACTTAAGAAAATTTATGCAAATACCCAAAAATACTTACTTTACTTTACCGGTCGCCAAGGGTTTTGGCCCAGGCAGACGCCGCAGCAAGGACAAACGGGTATTTCAGCATAAATTTTATAGTGCAGCGCCAGGTCTATGAACCTCAGCTGAGCGACAGAATGAGAAAATTGTACCAGCAGCAGCAGCGGGAAAGAGAGCAAGAAGCAGGGCTATCATCATATATACATACATACATACATACATATATATATATATATATGTATGTGCATGTAAGTGTGCAAGTGTAAATACTTACGTAGCAGGTACAGCGCTGTGGCATACTTAATGAAGCAGCACCCACAAAACTGCAAGCGTTTGCTTCATTACTTAAGGGGGGGCGTCGCAATTTTTTTTTCTTTTCTTTTCTTTTCTTTTTTTTTTGAAGGAATAGTTAAGAACTGAACTGCAAGAAAAATGAAGAACAAGACAGGGGAAAAAAAGCGTCGACGATGATGCCGCTGCATTGCGGGCTGCGGTTATATATGGCAAATTGAGTAACTTGGCCGCTGAGAAGCTGGCAATACCCTCGAGTCGTGAGCGAGTCGGCCGCGTTGTGAGTTATGTAACTTGGCATGGAAACTGGCCAAAACAGCAAGAAAAAAAAAAACAATTGGAGGCTGAGACGTTGGCCAGACATTGTGCGACGGCTTCCACAACGGCTGCTACGTGCCACATAAATCAGCGGCCAGCTCAGGCTACAAACTGACAGCAGACAAATTTCGAATGCCGCTTGACGCTGCACTAATTTGCCAAGACATTCGCTCATCCTCAGCCCGGTGATCTCTCTCGCTGACTGAGCTGAAGTGAGCCAGATTGATGCGCCTGCAGCTGTAGCATGCAAACAAAAAAAAAAATCAAAAAAAAAACACCAAAAACTATAAGCAGAAACAACTAAGCAGTAACACGGACACAAATCAGAGGCGGCAAGATATTTCGTGTTAACCAAATGTTAAAATGTTGAAGCCAAGTGTTTGGGTGTTGCTATTGGCCCTTAGGGGCAACGGGTTCAGGTTCAGGTCGCTGTGCTGTCCGGGTCCAGCACAAAATCGGTTCACCGGCTTGTTTTCTTTTCGTGCTGGCAACTTGTATGATGAAGTGCAGCCAGCCCAGCTGCCAGGCAGGCGGCGGCGTAGTGCCACCCGCGCGTCATAACAAGCTGGCCGCATTGGGTTGCCTCCTGGTCTGCTGCTTGAGTAACTGGCAGCAGGTGTTTTTTTACACATTTCTTAGCTTGTCTCGCGACGTGAAAGAAGACAGCTGCATTGGCTGCTGCTCCGACCTTCGCTGTGCTACCAGAAAACCTACAAAACTAGCAAATACACATGTGTGTGCGTGTGTGTGTGTGTGTGTAAGTGTGTACATAACTTAAGATCTACTAGGATTTGAGGTTGTTTAGTGCCATGTACAATGCAGCCGTGCGGATGCTCAGGTTAGCTGGGTTTTTTTTTCTGTTTTTTTTTTCTGTGCACTATGTTTTTTGTGGGTGATGTGTTGTGTGGCCCGCACTTAAGGTAATTTGCATTGCAGAATTTGCAGAGCTTGGCCAAGGCAACGCCGTAGTCACTGTCGTTGTCGTAGTCGTCGGCAACTGCAACCAACGTGCCGGGCATGAATGAAGCAAAGTGCTACAAAGGATTATGCAAATTAATTATTTTTCGCAAGCCAACACCGCCGTAGCGTACTCGAAAAAAACAAAAAAAAAAAAAAAAAAACCAGCTAGCTAGAAAGTGTAACGACAAAAATGTGCGCACCATGCGCCTCCGGCGTCTGCCAACAATGGCCAAACAGAACCTGCACGCCCCCACCCCCCTTGTGCAACATCCACCCCCAACTAAACTGCCTGCAAAAGTTGTTTAGTTTTTAGGAGCTTCGTCGTCGTCGTTATTTTATTTTACTGTTTTTTTTTTTAAGTTTGGTAGTTTTTAGATGTTGGTTGAATGCATTTTAATAACCAAGTGCTCAAGGTTGGCACTTTTGATGGAATTTTCGTGAGTGTGTGTGCGTCCGTGCCTGTGTGGGTGTGTGGGTGTGTGTGTGTGTGTGTGGATGTGGTTGTGCGTAATGCAAGGGGATGCAGCGATGTCCTCAACTGTCCACGGCCGGGCGTCCTTCTTGCCACAGGTTGTAACTAACTACCATGAAGCGTATTACAGCTTTAGGTATAGCTATTAAATTCTCGACTCCCCTCAGCCAGTTTTGCTGGCTGCTGTTGCTGTTTTTGTGGATGAAGTTTCGTTTAATGAAATGCGGCAAAAAAAAATCACATCCATATCAACAACAAGAACAACAACAAAAAACAAGCCAAATAACCATTTAAGGGAAAAGTTTTGCTATTAAAATACTACGTAATTTTTAATTGCTCCCACTTTTTTTTATTTCGCCACGTTGTTCTGTAAACAGTGAATTTTAGTCAATTTATGACCGCAGAACACGTAGTAGCTCCATCTGTATATGATATGCTTACCAAAAACAGCCATTACATTAAGCAAATTTATTTATATTCCCATTGATTAGTCAAACGCACAGCCAGACATATATAAAATACATGTGCATATTGAACATTTTTCCCTTGTTCCGTGTAATTCAATTATTTTAATGCAATTTGTATGTTTGTGCTCTAGTTTTGGTGTGGATTAATTAATGTATAAACAGGCTCCTGTGCAGCAAACACACACAAAGAAATGTGCGGTCGAAACCAATCCATATAATTTTACTTTACTTTAAATGTTTATTTAAAATAGACACTCTGGCAGCTATATGTCTGGAATATCAATAGTGACTATTGCATTAAAATTCTACAAACAAGTGAAATTTAATCGAAAAATAATTTAATTAGACTTGACGCCAAACATGAGCTTGAATTCTAATTTAGATGGGGCCCAATTATTCCATTTTTAATTACAGCGAAATGCAATGACATTCATATAAGCAGATACACACACCCACACACATACACTCACACACACACATATATCCTGAAATATAAACCGTGCTCTAAAATTGCATGTTTGGGCCAATCAAATTGATGTGCGCTATGCAAATACAAAAACCTATTTAAGCTTTAGTTGGCCCTGTTAAATCAAATTACCTTTTCGCCAACGCTTTGTTGGCTGGGACAATATGCACGAAACTGAATACTTTCGCTAATTGAATATTCCAGGCGGAAAACTACGACCAAATGTTGAAGCGAAATGCGAAAAGCGAAATTCCCCACGCATAATGCCCAATGACTTCATAAATTCAATAAATTAATAAACTTTTGGAATACGCTGAGGTCATTGAGCGGGTTGGGTTGGTGCCACCAGTTTGCGTCGGTTGCCATTACGAGCAATACGCTGAGCAGAGATCCACGTTTTCATAATGGCCATAGCCATTCTAATTCTGGTCTCCAACCCATTCGCAGCGCGCCCACTTCAACAACTCCACCAACGCACATTAATCATTGAATTTTTGGTGGCCAACTCCCCAGAGACCCCGATGCGAGGTGCTTGCCGCTCGAAGGGACCAGTTCACCACCGCCCACAGTGTGGCTCGAATAAAACGCAAACAAAATTGACTTATTGCCGGTCAAACACCTTTTCAAAATGTGTGTATACACAGTGGGTTGCCGTCCGCACATAAAATACTTATAAAAAATAAAAAACTTTCCGGCAGGCAAAACCCACATAAATGCGCAAAACCACCAAACTTATTTAAATTGCAGCCAGATGATAACTGTAGCTTTAAGTATTTTTCCATCAGAGCAGAGGTTGGGAGGACAAAACCTTATAATTTGTTATGTTTTTTTCGTAGAGGGTATAATAACTGTAAAGCAGGGTTTGCCTGCTTGCAAGACACATAATCGAATCATATGATTAAGTTAAGAAATTTATCCGAAAACAAAATACTATTTTCGTGGCAGTTTCAGTAGTTCACAAAATGGTCATATCTACGGGAAATAAGGGCAAACTTTTCAGAAGTTGCAAGTACTTTTTGTATTTTTCAGGGACATTCGAAGAGCGGTGTTGATTTTGATGAATTGTCGGGTGCACGTAGCAAGGGGCAACGTTGAGTGGCATGTAATGAAAATTTGTGCAACTGTAGCGTAACTTAAATTAGACATTTTATTTTTCCGTATTTTAATGTCGGACGCACGTCTGTGCGGAAGAAACATTTTTGGTGAGGTCAGCAGTAGCTTGTTTACCTTATCACAAAATTCATAAATTTCAAGTTACTTTAACGCGCATTCAACTTGGCCTGTTTGTCTTGGCCGGCGAGTCCTTCGCTCTTCGCCCTTCGCCCCTCGCCCTTTGTCTACCCCGCCTGCGAGCACAATAATACTTCAGCTTGTGCTATAAATTTGTTTATTTGTTCTTGTTTCTCCTTGCGCCCTTTTTGAATTTGTTTTTTTGTGCTCTGTTTTTCTCAGGCTAAACATATTTTTGTGCGGGGAATGTCACACGCTGAAACCCAAAGCCGAAAACGGGAGAGCTGGAACGCTTCTATGCTGCGTCCCAAACGCCATTCACCATTCGCCCATCGACCGGCGTCCTGCGTCCTGCACTGTTCCGTTCTGTTGTGTCCTGTCCTGCGGTTGTTGCGCCTAAAAGTAGTCAAATTGTGCGGACTAATAAATTTTGTTGGCTGTTGTTGTGGCACTTGTTTCGCTCACTTCTCGCCCGCTGCCAGTCTCCGCCAGCCACTCAATTTGCGCTGATGCTGTGGCTGCTGCCCAGCGGCAATTGCTTGTTGTTGGCTTTGTTGTTGTTGTTGTTGTTGTTATTATTGCTTTTGTTGCTGCTATTCATACGGCAAGCATCGCACATCCTGTCTGTGCACTGCTACACCTTGTTGCTCGAGCAGCACGTTTATCCTTCCTCCAGCTCTGCTGAGCCACCCACACTTTCATAGACACACACACACACACACACCTACCGCATGCCACAAGCTTTTACCTTTTTGAAATGACATTCATTGGCTTTTACGTGTTTATTTGGAATTTCATTAAAAATGATTAGAAGCTGTTTTGTTTTTTGGTGGGTTTTGTGGGCCAACTTTCTTTCATGTAGCCAAATACAGTCAGAGTGAGCAAGACACACATACAAAACGGACAGAGAGAGAGCAAGAGAGTGAAAGAGAAGGAGCTCTCAAAACTGTGTCTGTATGTCGTTCTGTCTGTCTGTATGTATGTATGTATAATGGCGCTTTCATGCTTGTGAATTTTATTTGAAAATTTTCTTGCGTTTGGTTTTTGGGCTGTTGTCGCTATCGTTGCCGTTGCCGTTGCCATTGCCGTAGTCATAGAGTTTTTTTTTTTTTTTATTTTAAATGTTGTTGTTTTTTTTTTTTTGTTTTTTGGCAGCATTGTAAATTGGTGCATACTTGTTGGCTTTTGTTTGTCTGCAGGCGCGCCTTTTCGGTGGCATGTCGGTTTGTCTGGCTATAAATTTTTAATAGATAATATGCGGCAGGCATGTAAATTGGCCTACGCTGCACTCGTAAAGCTTTTAATCGTCGCTTATTGTTATGTATATTGTTCTACTAATACCGTTGCCTGTCCTGGGTGACCCGACTGCAGCTGTTAGCTGCCATTGGCACTGCGCATAATAGCTATCTGAATGGGTTTGTATAAGTGTGTGTGTGTGTGAAGCGCTTTTGATCGACCCTATTTATAACTGTAATGCATAAATTAGACCAGACGAAGTCAAAGGCGATAACGAGCCTAGATTAAGTTCTTTGAATTTGAATTTTCATATTTCTATGGTGATGCGTGGGCGTTGTGCGTTTTCAGCATTTGGGTTTGTCTCTTTGGATGTTTCTGTTGCTGTCAGTGTTTGTGCGCTTTAAGGGCAACAGTCGCCTCATTAAGGAGTTGCATAAGCATGGCTCTAAAGTATGCTACAGTGTTGAGCGCAATTCATGCGCCCACCTAACGCATCTGTTCAGCAAATTTTCGATTGTTGAGTCGGCACTTCATATGCAAAACTGCATATATAGTCTGGCTGTTATGGTTGCTGTTGCAACCAACAACTGTGATGTTGAAAATCTGGTATTTGTTGCTTTTTGACTTTTTAGCTGCGCTGGCAGCGTTTGCAAAGTTTTGAAGCGCACTTGGCAAGACATGAATGCGTAATAACCAAAAGCGGAAGCAAACAACCATAAAGCCAAGGCAGCCGCCACGCACTCACTGGGATAGTGAGGAGTCGAGTAGCATCAGGGCCAGAGTCGGAGGCAGAGCCAAAAGCAGAGACAGAGCCAGAGCCGGAGCCGGAGCCAGCGCCAGAGACAGAGCCAGAGACAGAGCCGGAGCCAGAGATGAAATGAGAGTGAGAACGAAACAAGACCATTGGTGGCAGCACATATGCATCAAAAGAGCTAGAAAAACAACGACAAACAATGCAAATGTATTTAGCATAATGAGACAGGAGAAATGTGCAAAAATGCAAACATTTGCGGGCATTGGATGGGAATGGCCGTGGCAACAACAGACGAGGCACCACTAGTCGTCTCACAGTTGCAGGATCTGTGCGAGTGTTTCTTGCAAATGGCAACAGCATTTCTCTTTTCCCTTCCATCTCTGTGTGTATGTGTCTGTGTGTGTGCGTTTGTTTTCAAAATGAAAGTCATATGCCAACTCATAACTCAACTTGTTGTTGCTGCCACATTTCACATAGCCGTGCCCAGGCGCAAGTTATTTCATTTGGTATTTCAAGTTTGTTGGCATTTGAATGAAGTCATTATGAAGGCGGTGGCAGCCAACCTGCCTCTGCCCCTGCCTCTGCCACTGCATGCAGTCAGTGGCAACAACTAAATTCACTTCTTTTTTCATGCTTGCTCTCAGGTATTTGCTGGTTTTTGTGCTCATTATTGCTTGCGTCGAAGCAAGCGCCAGTAAATAAGCATTGACGCACACACACACACACGCACACACACACACCCACACACATATATATATATGTATGTGTATACACATGCAGAGGCATAAACACATACACATGCACACACGTTAACACTCCTGAAACAGAATGTAATTAAAGTTGAGTTGCAAACTTTTGCTTTTATTTTTATTAACTTTACTTATTTATTTATTTTTTGACTCCTCAGTGCGTGTGCGTGTGCGTATGTGTGTGTGTGTGTGTGTGTGTGGGTGTCTGAGAGAGCGGGTAGGCGACTTTAAAAGCACTTTCAACGGCTTGAACTTGGCACAGGAACAGGCTTACGCACAAACCCATTAAAGCAGCTTAAGAACTTTATTTTTTTCACACGCGAAACCTGAAAAGTATGCAATGGAAATAGGGATTCTGGATTCTGGTGCTGGTGCTGGGCGATGCCTGTGCTCCTTTCTTGTACTTGCCTACATGTAAGAAAAGTTTTACCACAGAGCCAGACAAACAGACAAACAGACAACGTGCTGCTTACAAAATGCTGATGTGTGTGGACGGAGTGATGTTGAAAGGGAGCCTCTGCCTGTGCCGTTAACTGAGGAGCTGGGAGCTGGTAGCTGAGAGCTGGAAGCTGGTAGTTGGGTGGGTTCCTGGTGGTTCCTGGGTGCGACATTAAGCTCCGTGCGTGCAAATACCATGAATCTGTGGGCATGTAAAACACTTTTGTTACGCCCAAAGCCAGTAGGAAGATGAAAAAGAAAACAAAAAAAAATAAATTTGTTGCAGCAATTTGTCAGACAGTTTGTTCAGTATATTTTTTCTCATTTTCAGTTCAGTTCTATATTTTGTTTTGCCTCCGTATTAAGTCGCATTTGAAAGTTCGTGAAAGTCATGCGTGTGGGGTAAAAAGTAATTGTGCTTATTTGTAGTGCAATTATACAAATTAAAACTGGAATTAAATCGAAACAAATACTGCAAAAATACCATAAACAGAAGCCAGAATTAATAAAATATATTCATTGGATCACTGCAATACAGTCAAAACTATTAAAGCCATGGACCACGTTTCAGTATTCATTTAATTTATGCAGTGTATTGAAATTTATCACTCGGCGAGCATCTTAATGGTTCATTAAATTCATTATTCGGACGACTGTAAAAAAAGAAAGATCTCGTAAAAAATAATAAAAAAAAAGCAAACATTCGACAAACAAATGGAATAAAATAATGCACATGTGTGAGTGTGTGTGTGTGTGTGTGTGCGTGTGTGTGCGTGTGTGCACATGTGTGTGTGTGCACGTTTTTCTTTGCGTCTGCCGCATTTTAATGAGCTTTTGCTTTACGTTAATTTATTTTCATTTGAATTCTTTTATAAAATGGCTTCAAGGCGCGCACAAAATTGCAATTATGCATTCATTAAAGAAATTAATTGCAAACAATGTGCAGCAATTCGCATGCGTGGCAATCGTGGCAATCGTGGCATTATTCGAGAATTCGACAAATTGTAAACTGAAACCTAAAAGCAAAGCAACAAGCTGACTATATATTTGACTCGGTCTCCCTGTTCCTGTACCTGTACCTGTCCCCTGCCACTGCCACTGCCATTGCCTCTGCCCTGTCCATGACCCCGTTTGCAAGCAGCCAGCAGCCAGCAGCCTTGTTGCGTCGTAAGTAGAACATTACCAAGGCTTTTATCGTAAATGCCAACATCTCTTGCTTGTAATTTTCTGTTACGTTCGCAACATTCACATTCACATTCACATTCCCATTCAAATAATAATGGCTGCCTTTTAGGTAGTTGTGCAATGATTACGTGATGCTTGCACAAAAGCACACATATCACACATATCCCCATTAGATGTAAGACTTCAGTTGTTTCTGCTGGTTGCCCTCTTGCCTCATATTCTACTAACTTGATGCGCTTGCTTGATGTTTGGCTTTAACTTCAATGTCATACAATTTTTCACACAAACCCAAACACGCTCACCAATCACTCCTAAAGATTCTATGCACATTTTCTACTTTATAGCAATGCAATGCTCTTTATTAAGGATCTTATATTTGGATTTATACCCTGTAACCATAAAATTGCTAATGGGAGTATAACAATGACTCATTTCTGAGCTAGATGAAGTGCCAGAGTGGTTCATCTACATTAAAAACATATCAAATACTTTTATATATGAAAACCCACCAGTTTCAACTGATGTATCAATATCAAAAAATTGAGTGTTGTTATTGAAGAAAATTGAGAAGTTTTTACTTTCTTACAATATGTATCAGACTTTCAATTTGTTCGCAAAACTTGTGTAAGTTTTAATCATTTTAAGGGATAATTGAATTTAACCTGCCTGATAATCTTATCTTTAAGCAACATTGTTCATCAAAAATTCAAAATTCATCCGTTGGGGTTTTTCATTAGTAAATGGACAGAGAATTTTCGTAGCCCTCTAATAATCGAATCAATTTATCAAAGAGGGTATGCGGATACAGAGACTGAAGTAGTTTCTCAATCTGAGTATCAAAGTTTCCTATATGTGTGTAAGTGTGTGTGTGTGTGTTGTTCTACGTATTTTGTTAGTATCATATTTTTACGAAACATTCAGCATTAGTCGTGCATTAGTCAGCTGTATGATTGTGTCTGAGCGAGCGTTGCCGCCACTCTTCATGCAACTGCTGCTATGAAAAACAATGCAATGTGCCACCGACTGTCACTGCCAGAATTGCAGTTGTATACCGATGATAATACCATAGCCAGAGCACATTATGTTGCTGCTGCTGCAGCTGCTGTTGCTGCTGCTGCAGTTGCTGCTGCTGTTGCTGCTGCTGACGGTGATGAGTTTTGAATGCGTAACAGCAACTGCAGCTAAAGCATTTGCCGTATGAGCTTTCTTGTTTCTTGTTAGTGAAGCAGACATCACACATAACCCAAATTACACACACGCACACACACAGGCACACACACACACACACGCACACAGACAAACATTTTGGTTTAGCCATCGTCTTTGTTCAGCGCTGAGGGGCATCTTTAGCCGCTTTGCTGGTTCGTTCAACGCATTTCTCATTTTCGTGTCCATTTCAGCAAATCTATGCTAGTCACATTCATTTGAATGTATTGTCAACGGCATTGCAGCAGCAACAACAACAACCAGAAACAGCAGCAACAGCAGCAACAGCAGCAGCAGTAACGAGCATGATAAAGCAAGCAACCAAATTAAAAACACAACAAAACATGAATGCCTTGGCTGAGTGTACCCTGTTAACGTGTTAAAACATGGCCTCTACTCTGACATAACCAAAATAAGATTTATGTATAGATTTATCCTTAGACAATCAGGTAAAACTTGCCTTATTTTAGTTTAGACGGTTGTTTGCCAATAAATGCAACCCGTTTTGCTAACGTATTCTTTTTGTAGTCAACACAACAATGTTATACCCTGTTTTAGCCAACTAATAGGGGGAATCAAAAGTGTACATGCTGCACAAATATCTTAAGGGTATACTTAGGGCTTCATTTTTGTAGTCCCGCTGCCTTTTGTCTCTGTTTGGCGACCGACAAGCTGCGCTTAAGTGGACAACAATCTCCGCTATGGGGTGTGGGGGAGGGGGGGGGGAGGAAGTGTGGGTGTGAATGTGTGTTGTCTGTTTTGTGTGTGTTTTGTGTGGCAGGGCTCGCAGCTGTGTGCGGCAGCTTTTGGCTTTTGAAGTTGCAGCTAGTCCGGGCATCCATATGATATAACATGCCAGTTGCCGCGGCACACAAAACTGCAGTTGCGTTGGGCGAATTGTTGTTTTTTTTGTGTTATTAGTCATATTTTTTTTAAGTATTCCAACTGTTATTGTTGTTGTACCTATTATTGTAGTTGTCTCGGTTAGGCGCTGCTGTTGCTGTTGCATTTGTGCGAGAGCATAATAGTTTAGTAAGCTCTCTTTGGGGCATTCAACTGCATGAGATGACGTCTTTATTTCCCCAGGCAATCTTTTGCTACGAGTGCTTATACACTTGTGATCGTTTGTGTGCGTGTGTGTGTGTGTGTGTATTTGTGTGTGTTTGGTCGTATTTGTGCAACTGAGAACAAAAGTTTCGTTGGCTTTGCAGCGGCAACAAACAAACACAACTTTGCCAGCAACCCTGGCCCGCCAGCTAAGCCCTCTGCGTTGCTAACAGGACTGAAAACAACAGAAGTATGCGCCGACAATGCTGCAAGTTGTTGATTTTGGTACTCAAATTCAAAACTTTTGAAAGAATGTTGCAGCATGTAAACCAAAAGCAAAAAAAAAAAAAAAAAAAAAAAACGATGGAGCAGCAGAAGAGCTTTGCATGTTGCAACGTCGTTAGGAAAACGCAACATAACATAACAAATTCCGCTGCAAAAATTGAATTCACCTCGGAGTCAAAATGTGGCACTTAAATACCAATTACACTAGATATTTAAAGCATCAAATCATGCAATTGAATAAATCTGTATGTGGATAGAATCATGGAATCATAATATAAGAGGATTGAGCGGATTTAGTAGAATAATTGCAAATTTCCAGAAAATAACATGATTAAATCTGGTTAAGCTGATTACTGATAATAATTCGTTTTTTTATTTGATTTGTTAAATTGATGAATACATATAAATATATGTATATATAAATTCAGTTGATTATACAGCTAAACTGCACTTTATAGAGCTGTTAAACGCTGCACAGTCTCCACGATTTGTGGCAACTGTGGCAACTGGTCTATGTTCAAATTTTTGTTTTCTGCTTTGGCCTGATTGTTTATCTTTAAACTTGACTTGTTTGGCTCTCTAGACTTTTAACGCTCAAGCTTGTTCCCCAGCGAGCGACTTGAGGCTGAACGTTAACTTTTCAGTGAGGAGCAGGAGGAGGAGCAGGAGCAGGAGCTGGAGCAGGAGCGGGAGTTGGAGCAGGAGCGGGAGCTGGAGCAGGAGCGGGAGCAGGAGCAGCTGACTCCCCTTTCGTTATTGTTGGCCGTTGGTTGTTTAAGTAGCTGCAATGGCATTGTAAAGCGTGCTACTTCACAGCAACTTTTATGGTCATCCAAAAAGTATGACAACTCAGGCTATTGCTCTTGTTACTCCGATGCCACGCAGAGCAGAATGAACCGTCGTGCACAGATATACATATGTATATATACACATGTACACATGTGACATAATATGTACAAGTATGAACTGCTTCTCATAGTGCCGTACTTATTTATATACTTATAGTTTACGGCGCTGCGGGACATATTGTCCTCGAATATATATTTTTGTTCTAATGAAAAAGTTATGACCATCAAATAAAGTATGCTGCTTGCTGCTTGCTGTTTGCTGTTTGCTGTTTGCCGCTTTCTGCTTGCCCCCGAAACAACCCAAAAAAGCAAAAAAAAAAATAACACAGCTCAAAAGTGAAGCAGCAGCAACAGCTACGCCATTAAGTGACCGACCGTAAGACCTGCAATCGTCGTTGCCGTAGTTGTTGTTGTTGTTGTAGCTGTCGTTGTTTGTTGGTGACCTCGTCGAATGTTGACTCTATTGTGCTTCCTGTTTATGCTGTTGTTGTGACTGCTGCTGCTGCTGCTGCTGCTACTGCTGCTACTGCTGCTGCTGCTGCTTTTTGTCTTCTGGTGACTGTTTGATATTGTTGTTGTTTTTGTTGTTGTTATTATTATCTTTTGCCTTACGCTGGCTATTGCTTTTGTTGGTCTCATTGCCCGGCTATTGTTGAGACTGCTTGCTTGCTCTTGTTTTTGTGGTCGTCGTTGTTGTTGTTGTTGCTGTTATTATGGTCCCATTCGTAGTTCGTTTAATTCAGTTTTCATATATATATGTTTATATATATTCACATGCTTGTGTGTGCATATGGAAGTACGGAGGCGAAACCTTTTGCCCACTGGGCGTATACTTTATCATACAATATTGTTTCGTTTTTATTACATGTCACTCATACGCGAGCGTCTCTCTGTGTATTTCTTTACTCATGTGTATGTGTGTGTGTGTGTGTGTTTGTGTGTGTGTGTGTGTTTGACGAAGCGTGTAAAGTGCGTTCTTTGGTTTTATATGAATTTTTTAGAGTCTTTTATGCACTCAGCACGAAAATTTGTACGCCAAGAGTTTCACCACAACAACAAAAGCAACAAATTTCGTTTGCCACGTGCGTCGGTTGCTGAGCTAAAAAGCTTCATAGATGCTTCTAACGTTCTAATTTGGTTTTAGGAAACACACACACACACACACACATTCACAGATAGCAGCTTCTCAAACACACACACACACAAATACAAAATACTTTCCTCTGCTTGTTTATATACCGCTATTCATATATTTTTTAACGAGTATTACCATAAAATTACATATGCAAATATACATATTCTAAACTCGAGGAGAGCAGCAAACGGGGTGTAATCAGGATGTTAGGCAGCCTGGCAAATAGGTAAAGATTTAGCTATTTGTCTGCTCTATATGTACAAAATCTTCAGGCTGAGCACGTAATACGTGACAATTACTACATTTTAGGTAAACATGCTCATTAAATCATTTGAGCTTAATTCTCTGGCAAGGTAAAGGCTAAGCCAAGCCCAAAGCCAAACGCAACAGAAGCCGCTGCAACAACTACAACAACAACAACAAGAGAAATAGTAAAATGCAAAGTCTGCGAAGACTAACTCGACAAGCTATTGTTTTGTTTCGGCCACTATCCTGGCAACAATGACGTTGGTGATGGGTTCTAGTTCTTCTTGGATAAGCTACCTGAGAGCATGTGAAACTCAAAGTATTTGTCTGCAGTAGGCTAAGCCCAGACGGAGCAGGCCAACGGCAGGTCTTGGCTCACACACACATGCGAGTCGAGTAAGTAGTATATATATATATAAACAATGGTGAGCTTGTGGTGGGCTGCAGGCAGATAACAATATATATATATATATATATAGCATACTCTGTTAAAGGATTTAACGAGACGTGCTGACGAGGCCGAGAACAACGGCTCTGATGAGTGCGCTGACGGGAACCAACAGGAGTGCGGCAAACTAAACGTAGCAACTATGGAATTTAGACCAACAAAGCCAACGTGCTGGTTGACTGTCTGTCTGTCTGACAGGCTGGCTGACTGTCTTGCTGGCTGGCTGGCTGGCTGGCAAATGAACAGCCACACAGTTTTAGGAAGTGTAACATCAGCGACAGCATCCTGTGTAGTGTCCTTTTGGCGCACTTTGCTTGACGTTTAGCTGGTCCAAGTGCGGCGGCAGGCACACTACCTTTTGCAACTGCCACGTCCCGCCCTGGAGCACGTGCTGCTCACTTCAAAAGCGTTGCCTACCTACATTACTTATTATGATTATTATTATTTAATGCAACAATAGCATAGACACAGACAACACCATAGTCGGCTCTCAGCAACAGTTTCCAACATAAGCACCTCCAGTGTTGAGCACGTGACTCACGATAGTTTCCCACTTTGATGATCTTATGCAGATCTTTGGCTTTACTTTGATTGTACTATTTAAAATCAGATTTTAAGATTTATTTAATTAAACAAATAATCAAAACGATATGTCTGTTTGGTGGCATTGTCATTTATTTAACCCACACAAAAACGTGTGCACCATTGGCAGCTGTGTTTTGATAGTGGCAGAGTCCTCTCAGCCTGGTTTTGCAGCAGTTTTGTCCAGGTCGAGTCGTTTGCATTGTTTTGTCCCCTTTGTCTGGTTCAGCTAGGTGACTGGCTCTTGTGGACCCTCCTTGTCTGGGTTGGCTTGGCTTGTTATTCTTTTGTTGCATGCACTTTTCGCAGTATTTCGTAATATTTGTTAAGTATGCTTTTGAAATTGTGGTCTTCCACCATTATGTCATTCATTCAAGTCGAGCGACAACAACGTCGGACAACAAAAGCGCAGCAACAATAACCAAGTTGATGACCGAATCGCAGAGTTCTACTTCCAGTTATAGTTGTAGTTGTCGTTGTTGTAGTTGTCGTTGTTGTAGTTGCTGCTGTAGTTGTTGTTGTAGTTGTTGTTACTGCCTCGATTCTTATTGTTGCTGATGTCGTTAGACTCGTTATTGAAAGAGATAAAGAGCGGTTACTTAGGCGCACGCCAGTTTTATTGTTGTGGCTGCTGATGCGGCTTCTCCTGCTGCTGCTGCTGCTGTTCCTCTTATTTGTAGTTGCCGTCACTGTAATAATATTACATAAATATTACTAATTTCATGAATTTACTTAACTGTAGTTAAATTTAGTGCACTTGAGCACTGTGCACTGCAATGCGCATACGGCGTGCTGAGCAGGCACAGCCCACAGCCCGAGGAGCGCTGACAGCCAGCATGTGCGGACAGAGGGGACAGACAGGACAGATCGGACAGACAGCGAGACAAAGACAAAGTCCATCTAGCCAAACGGCCAGGCCTGCTGGCAAATTTGTACTTGGCTACTTCTAAATTTGAGAAGCTGCAGCTGGCGCTGGAGCTGTAGTTGGAGCAGGAGTTGGAGTCGGCGCTGGCGTTATAGTTGGAGAACCATTGCATGTCGGCCAACGTCCGCAGCCGTTGGCCTGACGTTGTTTAAACGCACACCATTTAGGCTTAAGTTGCGGTCGCTTTGGCGTATTCCCATGAATTTTACTCTTCATCTATCTCACTGTTTCACTGTCTCACTGCATCTCCATTTCCCCGTTTCTCTGTTTCTCTGTTTTAGCCTTGGCGTGCGTGTGCTGGTGGGCGTGTCATTAGACAGCGTCGAGCTAAAAGAGATAAATGGCTACAACGACAGTCGTTGAACTTTTTGCTTTGTACGTTGTTTATGCAATTCAAATGAGTGGCGAGCGTAGAGGAGCGTAGTGGAGATCTGGGTAATATATTTTATTTGCAATCTTAACCCTAATTTAGTTTTGCGAAACTGTAGTGGTCTGTCTGACAGTTATCCAAAGCGCTACAGGGAAAGCAACTGTCGTCTCAATGAAATGAAAATGCACACCATCAGCAATAGTAGCAAAAAGCGCATCTATTAACATTCACACACACACACAGAGAGACACACACAGTGTGTGGCACGCAATGTGGCAGTGGCGCAAATTTCATTTGCTCAAAGAAATGCAAGAGGCAACCAAAAAGCTGTACAAGAAGCAGCCAACGAAATGAGAGAAGGGCACTTGTACTTTTGCGCCAAAGGCCAATGAAAATGACTAATTTAGAGTTTAATTAAAATGCGCTAACGATTTGGCGCACAAAACAGCAAATAAAACAACAGCAGCAGCAGCAGCAGCAACAACAGCAGCAGCAACAACAGCAGCAGCAACAACAACAACAACAACAACATAATCAGCAGCAGCGAATTTTCGAGACTTGAGTTACGTTTTAAGCTTTGGCTGTCGCTCAACAAAATAACTGTTAAATAAATAAAGCGACGAGCCGTTAAACGCAATGGAAAAACAGTCAGCGCTGAATTGTATCTTAAGTAATTGCAAATGCAATGATGTGGGTGGGGCGAGTGGGGGCTTAAAGCTTACCACCTATTGTACGGGCCAAATATTGTCTGCGTTTCGTACAAATTATTAAAAAAAAAAAAAGCGAGTAGAAGAATTTTCATCAGCATTTATTTTGAATGGATATTTTCATTTTCGTTAAATGTGTTTTCAAAGTGTTGTAAAGCAGCATATGGCAGCCAGGCAACGCGCAAATCCCTAAAGCCAAGTGGCAAGAGGCAAGTGGCAAGCGGCAAGCGGCATTTAGTCTCCAACCTCCAATAATGACTTGAAATGATGCTGGCAAAATGCGAAATTAAGCGATGTTAAATTGACAGCGCAATAAACCCGGCCCGGCAATTTTAATACACTTGAATACATATTTTGGGCAACACCAGCAACAGAAAAATCAGCAGCAGCACCAGCGGCGCCAGCAACAACAACAGTTGTAAATTGCTATGATGTTGTTGTTGTTGTTGTCGGCGTGTCGGTTAGTGCCGTCAGTCGGCGTTATTAATCGCCAGGCATTCATAATTGTGGTCGCCATTATAATTGTCATTATGTGCAATACATAGATAGATAGTTGTCCCTGTCAAAATGTCGCTAGATGTCTTAACGCGTTGCGAAGGCCACGCGATTCTTGTTGTGCGGTTACTGGCGAGACTGTTGTGTGTGTATTGTGTGTATTGTGTGTGTGTGCTTGGATGAGCGTGTGTCTGTGTTGGTGTCGCTGCGGCAATGTAATTGACTGTGAATAATAACCGCTATAATAATTTTCAGCCACAATACCAAGGATAGTAGATCCAGGCCCAAAGAGCGACGACGACGACGGCAATGACAATGTTGTTGATGATGATGACAATGCGACGACACAGGGCAATGGCGTCAGCGATTGGTTGCTTGGGTGACTGCTAGACGCACAAAGAACCAGGCACAATTTGCGATTGACAATCCTATTAATAACAACAGCAGCATCATCAGGAGCAGCAGCAGCACAAGCAGCAGCAGCACTAACATACATTAGTAATATATATATATATATATATATATATATATATGAATAAGAGGTTATGCTGGCCTCATAACCCAGGACACACTGCCAGCCAAGTGGCAGCACAATCACAAATGACATTGCTCAATTGCATTTGATTAAGTTAATTGTTTTTGGGCTTACGGCCGGGCGATTAACAATAAAGCTGCGCACAATTTTGACACGAAGTCAACAGCAATGTTGCTGCTGCTGCTGCTCCAGCTCCAGCTCCAGCTCCAGCTGCTGTTGTTGTCATTAAGGTAGCTAATAGTGTAGGGCTAGAAAAGGGTGGGGGAAAGGGGAGGTTGGTGATTCTGTGTGTGGTAAATGGCAGCAGCGTTGGCATTTCTGTATTGAATTATTGACATAATTTACAAAATCTGTGCCTGATGGGCCATTTGAAGTGGGCTTGGAGTGGGCAACTATGCTGTATAAATGCCTCAATGTATGTGTGCGTGTGTGTGTGTGCATTTAAGGATGAACTGGTGTGTCATGTGTGCATGTCATAACTAAACTTGTGTGTGTGGGCTCTGCTCGATTGTGAACAACAACAGGTTAATTTATGCTGCCCTCAGTTTTATTGAATTATTATGGCTCATTAACGACACTGCTCCGGAATGCGATTAGGGCTAAAAGCATACACCTAAAGCTATAATTGGTAAGTGTAAACTGCATTGACCTGCATCTCTTTGAAGTTTTGCTGATTGAAATTTGCATGTTTTGTCCAATTGTTTTGCAGTTGCGATAAATTTTTATTTTTCATATGTTGTGACGGGGACTCTGAATGTGCCCATGTGTATTGTCCAATGTTGCCGGTTACACCGCCAATTGACGACCGCAAGTGTCAATACCAACGGCCAATATAAGCCACAGCAAACAGGCAACAGGCAAACAGGCAACAGGGTAACCAAGGGCAATGTGTACAATGTAAACCATAAAACTAATCTTATTTGACAGATGAATTAATTAAAATCAGTGAAACGCATCTAGGTGACAACGCTGTCTGGTGTCCAGTGGTGTCCAGTGGTGTCCAGTGGTGTCCACTGCCTTTGGTCTGATGAATAGTCTATGGCCAGATTCGCCCTAAGCATTTGGCTTAGTTTGTGCATTTGAATTTACCTTGGTCAGCCCATGGTAAATGCAAATGGAAATGGTAGTGGATGTGGAGTAGTGGCGAGCTGGAGTAGGAGTCGGAGTTGGAGTTGGAGTTGCAGCTGGAACTGTTGAATGTATTTTCAAATTAATTTAACACTGTCAATTTGTTGTCCAGCTTACAACGGTGACAGGCGACAGGCAGCCGCTGAGAAGCCTGGATAGTTGTTATTGCTGTATTTGGTTGGTAAACGTTAACTAATTCCATGGAATTCCTGCTCCTGCTGCTGCTGCCGCTGCTCCCCCGGCTGCTCCTGCTGCTGCTGCTCTTGCTCCTGCTGCTGCTGCTGTTGCTGTTGCCATTTGCATTTGCCAACAGACGCAGATGGAAGGATGGAAGGCGGAACAATTCAGAGTGGTACAGCTTACAGCCGGCAGCCATTGGTGGAGCTGGAGCTGGAGCTGGAGCTGGCGTAACTCTGACTGACAGTAACAGTCAGTGACATTTAGCATGATTTAATGACAATGCTGCGGGGGCCCGCTATGTGTCCGAATCCGAATCCGATGCAAAAGCTGGCGCAGCATTGTAAGATGCAAATCACAATGCGCATGGCTAAAATGTTATTTGGATTTGGATGGCAGCGAAAAAGCGAATTGCATTGCATCCATCCATTAAAAGCATTATCATGTTTGCTGCAGTGTGGCGACACTGGCGACACTCGGGGACAATAGCAAATGACTTTGTCTTGTTAACGATTGCTAAGTTTGCCCTAATAATTAAGTGTAACCATTTTCGCTCGTAAAACTAAAACTAAAACTAAAACTAAAACTAATTAAGCAACTTACTTTTGTCAAGCAGCAGCACAAAAAATGTGACTTGTCTACAGGCGCCGACGTCGACGTCCAGTTTGTGGCACCACCCGCTGAGCGGTGTGGGGCGGGGGAGGGCAAATAATTAATGAACTGCACCAGGAATCGCCCCCCCTCCCACTCCAGTGGCAAGTGCCACACATGACGCAAACAAGTACTACGGATACAGTTCCGCCATTGTAAGTCAACAATACTGACCAGCTCGAATTGATAACCCACTTTCAGGAGTGGAAGCGTGGCAACAGCATGACTATTTTATGGCCCTTCTTTATTGCTGGAGGATGTTAACTATATTACATTTATAGATACTGACATACTTATTAAACGACAACCAACGGAGCACATTTTATATATATTCGTGGAATGTCAATAAATAAATATTTAGTTGGTTTCTGCAGAAAAGTGCTCAAAATGGCTGTACAAATTTCAGTTGAAGTATTTAACGAGTTTTCCATTTATAAGCCAAAAGCAATAATCTGTGACTGATGGGCATTATCGATAAATAAAGTTTGAAATTATAAAAAAAAAATAAAGTAAAATTAAAAATAGTAAAAAAGTTAAAAGTAAAAAATATAAAAATTAAAGTAAAATTAGACACAACTCAAAATAAATGGTCTGTATTGTAAAGTGAATTTCTCAAAATTTGCTCTATTTATTAAAATAAAATACAGGGTATCTGCTCGTCGCATATGCTGTGTCTGTGACTGTTTGTTATTTTGTGTAATTATTTCATAATATTTACTGATCAACCCTCGACGGCTTGTTTATGTACAAACATACATACATACATACATACATACATATGTAGAAGTGACGGAAGGCGTCAGTTAGACAAGCGTTTGAAAACTATTAAACATGGCCCAAAAGTTCACATAAGCCAAGCGGAAAACATGGGCGGAAGGCGCGCGCTGTTGCCTGTCAGAGTTGAGCTGGTCCTGGCCAAGTGGTGTTTGTTGTTGTTGTTGTTGTTATTGTTATTGTGACGTTGGCCCCATGGAAAACAAACTATGCATGCTTTTAAGCATTTGTGTAACATTAATTAAATTTATATTCAAACGGCGAGCGACTTAATTTCTAATTTCCGTCTCAGCTTGTGACCTGAGAACGGTGAAGTTAAATTAGGTATGTGGGGTGAAGGGGGGGGGGGGGGGCTGGGCAGGGATGGCATGCTACTGCTACTGCTACTGCTGCTTTCTGTGGCTATGACTGTGGTTGCCTGCGGCCTGCTACGGCCTTTGAGTGACTGGCACTTAAAGCCACCTTTCTGGGCGTCATTAACTTTAATGCGGCGCTTTATTTCACAGCAAACAAATGTCATAACAACAACCATCCGCCCCCTACCCACTCCCCTCCCCCACCCACAACCCCAACCATTTCAAGCTACATAATAAACTTGCGAGCAGCGAGACCATCGCAGGATCTCGACCAGGACGAACCAGTCCCACCAGCAGCCATCGGCACAAAACAAGTGCGAAATTTATGCCAGGCAATACTTTTGTCATAATTGTGACTCGGTTGGACTTGTAGTATTTTTGTGCAGAGCCTGAAAAGTGTTGACGGCTTTGAAATATGAGGCACATGCAAAAGGTAACAACCCCTGGCGGTGCCAACAACATAATCAGCAGCACAACGTAGGAGGCTAAGCCCCAACCCCAGCTCCAGTCACCGTCCCAGTCAGAGTCACCGACCAGGTTAGCACTCCAGCACACTCCCAGGAGTGCGTCAGTGCGGCACACACGTTGACAATATCTGCTGTCGGCTTATTTGCCAGCTCAGCTGCCACGTGAATGTGAGTGCTCAAGTGCCATTGTCGCCCACAATCCGATCCGTACACACCGGGCACACTAGCTCGCTCTGACATTAGCACTCCACGTCCACGTCCACGTCCACTGGCATCCTCAGTTCTCATTTCTCAGTTCTCATTTCTCAGTTCTCATTTCTGTTCAGCTTACTAACTTCTTGGCCTGCTTCATTTTATGCTTGTTGAGTTAATAGTTGGCTGCCACCTCTATGTTAGTGCGTACTTCGACTTGTGCCCACTCCCATACCCAACCCCCAACCCCAAACCCCCTCACCACCCCTACTTTCGTTGTTGTTGGTGTTCCTGCTGCCCGTGCTAACTGCAAGAGCCGTAATTTGTAATTTCAGGCAAATGAATTTTTGGCTTTTTGGGTTGCCGGGTTTGCTGGGTCTCTTCCCTATCCTGGCCTGTCGTGCCTTGCCGTGCCGTGCTGGTAATCGTTTTGACAGGTTTACTAGCTGCTTCTCCACACCAATTGCAGGTAGTATAGTGTTCAATTGACAAATGTTGGTGACTGGCTTGGCTTGGCCTGGCCTGTCCTGTCCTGGCTTCTTTATCGCTCCATTGGCAGCCCCCCTGCCCTGCAGCGGACTTTTAAATAAACCATAAAACAAGACTATTCACTTCAGTTGCGTTGTGGCCATGGTTACATTTTTGGGACTGTGGCAATGTCACCGCTATTAAAGCGTTTTATCTCGTTTTTATCGCTTCCTCAGTCCTGGCCCATCCTCGTGCCTCGGCAATGAGCCGTTTGGCTGACTGCCTCCCTGCCACTGCCTGGTTATGATTAGTGCCACTCAATTTCAATTTCATAGGGTTTTTTTTCCTGCTTTTTTTAATTTTTTTATTTATTTTTTTTAGCAGTTTATGTTCTCCTTCCCTTGAGGTCGGTCCACTTTTGTGACTTCAATCATTCAACTGTCGCAAAAGCCATAAAACATACAGACAAGTAAAATTGGCAGCTCTTGACAATTGGCCAAAAATATCCGGCCTAACTTACAGTTCCAGTCAGATACAAGTGCTCCCTATAATTATCATTAATTTTATAGTTTACCTTTTGGCTCAGCTAAGACAGCTTTTAAGGGCAAATCCATTGGCATTGCTGCTGGTGCTCCATCTTGGGCGTCCTCATTGCCTGATGTCTGTCAAGAGTTTCGTTTTCAAACGCCCTTAAATTTGACAGCACTGGTCAGGGGACGGGGGGTGGTAAGTAAACCGTGGGGATGCTGTACTGTTCCAAAATTCAATGACAGCGTCAGCCAGGTCAAAAGCAGTCAACAGTCGCTGGCACAGTGGACAAATTTAGATTTAAACATTTCAACATTTTAATCAATAAAAACTTTGTGCAAAAGTTAATTTTTGTAATTTAATATGAGATTTGTAAGTGAAGCTAATTTAGCTTTAAATAAAATATTTTACTCCCAGCAAAGTTACATTATCTCGCGACCTGTAAATAAGTTAATTTTATATTCATGTCGAGTTGCGAGTTGATTCCGGATTTGATTCCATAGTGCCGAGGCTTGGCCTGCATCCTCCCATCGTAAAACTTTTAAGTGTTTGCCAGACATTTTCTCGTTAGTTGTTTGGACATTGTCCATGTCCACCTCCATGTCCATGTCCTACTCATAGGCAGCCTGTTACTTTCCACTTTCCCGAATGAATCAGCCCAAGAATTCTCTCTCGTTAAAATCAAAAAAAAATTAGCTATAAACTTTCAGCGCCCAACTCCAAAATGTGACATTTGTTTAAGTTGCTGTCATTGGTGTTGTGGCTGCTGTCCTTGGTTTTTTTTTTTTGTGGAGTGTTTTCTGGTTTTTATTTTTTTTTCTTATCCTGTTTGTTTGCTGTGGCTGTGGCTAGCCTAATTTTCAAATTAAACTTTAAGTAGCCGCCCAACGCCCACCGCCCAACGCCTACTCCCAGTGGATGGTCTGGGTCTGGGCCCATCAACAAATTGACCACTTCCTAATGCGGCTTAGCCAAAGGAGCGAAACCTTCAATATGCTCTGCTCCGCCCAAGGAAGCCAAGGATATGCATCTGAAGTGTCAGAGCGTTGCCAAAGCCATTCAATAAATACCACAATATTCCATCATGTACTCGGAGTATATATTGGCTCACCATTGACATTGTCATGCTCATCGAGTATTTTCATTTTATTTTCAATATATACTTTCCATTTTGTTTCTTTTGGGGTTTTTTTCCTCTTTCTTTTTTTTTTATTATTTGACATATATATTTCTTTTACGACTATGACAAATAAAATGTGCATGATTTTATGATCTGTTGATATTCCATTACAATTTTGTAAATATTTTGCTGCCAATGCTAAGGCTGAGGCTGAGCTGCTGCCAGTGCTGCCTTTACAACACACACACACACACACACACACTTACACACTTACACACACTCTCCGACAAGAGACTTACAAATACATGTAAACTTGTACAATTTAAAAAGGATGTTTGCAGCTCTGATGGGCATTTGGCACAATGGCTGAGCAAGTTTCTATGGGTATATATATATATATATATATATATATATATATGTGTGTGTGTGTGAGTGTGTCTGTGTGTGTTTGCAGCAGTAGCAGTCTTGGTCTTGGCTGCCGTCTGATTGCTTTTACTGCCTGCCAGAGAATATCGAAATATTTTTGTATTTTAAGCTTATTTTTATCCAATATGCACAATGATGCTTATAAAATATATTGCTCATGAATATACACACATTGACATATGTATGCGTATGTGCCACCCCCCCCCCCCCTTCAATGCGTGTTACTGTGTATATTTTCGATTATTGCATATTATAAGCTTTGCAGCTCTTCATCTTTTGGACCAAAAAAAATGCACATTGCTCGAGGAGACAATATTTAAGACAATTGTGCTTAAATTTTTAACAAGCAAAATTTGTAAAGAAATTTCTATAGAATTTTTGATATGAACACAAATAGCAAAAGCAACTTGCATAAATGATTTATTGCCACAAAAAGAAATGGCTGCTGTGGTTGTGGCTGCCACTTCAGCTGCCATTTCTAGTTAAGCATCAAAATTGGCGCCGTGACCAAATACAGGCCCAGGACAAATACGTCTGGTAGAACCAACAGCAGCTACAACCAATGTCAACGGCATCGTCAACGCTTGGAGAGAGAGAGAGAGAGAGCAAACAGAAAGCAGAGCAGAACCACTCGAGACAAGAGTGGTCCGTCGTCGCCCAGGCACACGCTCGTAAAATTTTATATCCAATTTTACGATTCCTGACGCAAAAAGTGAAACTAACCATTTCGACATTAGACATGAACACATCTCGGCCATGGGTCGCCAGCAGCAGCAGCAGCGGGCAGAGGAGCGACGCAGGAGAGAGGAGCAGGCCGGAGGGCTGGAGCTGGCCATTCTATTGGACTTGCTCGGGCGTCAACGAGCGAACAAACGTCAAGGATGCTGTGCATATATTTCTTCAGTCCCTCCACTGTCTCCCCAGCCTCCCCTCATTCGATTCTTTTTTTCTATTTTTTTTGGCCTTTTTTTATTTGCTTTGTTTTTTCCGATTTTCGGTGATGACAGCCAGAGCGACATTAAATGCCCCGCTTCGGCTGTTTGTGCCTGTGGTGGAGGCCAAGTGCTCGTCTGACCATTGCCAGCTGCTCTATGCACATTCGTCTCATATTGATGGTCATGGAGACAACGTTGCCACACACCTCCCCCCCCCACCCAAAAAAAATGTCGTCATCAACAGCAACAGCAACAGCGGCTGTGGCATTTTTATGGTCCATGCGAGTGTCGCTCGATGAGTTGAAGAACTAATCAAATGTCTGACCACATACGATGCTGCAAGTGTATGTGTCCATGCAACAACCCTCGCGACACAAGGCTTGTGTCCTTTGACTGAACGCCGTCGTCAACTGTTCTCCCTGCGGCTCTGTTGACTCAACATAGTCCAAGCCCAAGTGCCACGATGCTCTGCTTGAGTCGTTCGCTCGTCCCAGTCCCAGTCCCAGTCCCAGTTCTCGCATGTATTTGGCAAATCAATGGCTGGCCGGGTGTCATTAAACGTTTGATCGTTTAATGTCCCAACTCTGCTATCCCTCCCGCACCATGCCCCTGCTCCTGTTCCACATGCAGCAGCTGCTACTTGCTCCTGCTCCCGCTGCTGCTCCTCCTGCTACTGCTGCTCCTCCTGCTGCTGTTGAAGTATGTGCTGGGACTACAGTTGTTGCCTTTGCGACTCTCCTCTCGTTGCTGTTTATCGTTTCGCACTTCCGTTGGTCAACTTCCTGTTGCGATTGGCAAGGCAACAACAAGGGGCCAAAATCAATTGGAAATTAATTTCATGCTTTGATTACCGGTTCTGTCGCACGTTTTATGACCTTGAATACGACACATTTGTGTCGTCACCATCACAGCCCTGTTGTCCTGCCTGTTGTCCTCCTGTTGTCCTGTTGTCCTGTTGTCCTCCTGTTGTCCTGTTGTCCTATTGCCCTATGTGGCCCTCGTGGCTGTGTCCATTTCCTCACTAAATTAGCCAGGCAATGGCATGAATTGAAACGAATCGACCAGCAATACAGAGCCACAGGCTAAAACCGTCTATATTAGTCGTCTTGACGCTTTGTTGTTGGCTCAATTTATCAAATGCTGCGGCTCATTCGTCCTGGATGCCTTGCCTTGTCAGGTGGCTAAGGAACTGTACGTGTGGGCTGAGTGAAACAGACCAGGGGGATTGAGCCAGTCTTGGTGCTACGTGTGCACAAACGTTAATTGAAATGTTTATATGACTTTTTATGGGCTGCCCAAAAAGGCTCATTACATTTACGGCATTTAAATGCCAACATTTTCGCCTCATTCGACAACTGATTAAACCAATTCGCACCAATAACTCTGGAGTAGAAAACTTGGCCCAAACTGGGCCAATCAAATACTTTTATGCGCAAACCATTAATTTATCGGCATTAGTATTTATATTTATATATACATATATATACTATATATATTTTATATATGTATATTGTGTACTAAATAGAGTTTGGCCGAGTTGTGTAACGGGCTGCAGCTGTCCTCCCTCCCCCCCTCCCCCACGCTGCGTCTTGCACCTTTTTTGCATCTTTTGTGTCAGCAAAAGTTTTCTGCACGTTTGTGCAAATCCATTCAATATGGCTGCCTTTGCCGCTGTCGTTGCACAGGATACTTTGAGGAGCCACTCCTGCTACACCTTGGCAGCATTCTTGGATTGCCGCCTGCCTGCCTCGCCTCACCTCCGCCTTGCAGCAGCATGCCCTTCGCCCTCGTCGGCTCATTCGTTTATTCAATGCTTTTCTTCGATTTCGCAGCACTGTTGGATTTTCCCTTTTATCAGGGGCAAGAACGCGGCGACGGTGGCATTGGTGGCATTGGTGGTGTGGCATGGGTGGCATGGGACGAGCAAACGCATTTGAGGATAACCAAAAGGTGCTTTTATATGCTTAATGGAAAATCTAATTTATGACCTATGGCTTTTCTGTTCGTTGCGTTTTCTTGCCACGTCGTCGTCGTCGTCGTCCATCGATGCCGCAGACATTTGTGCTTTAGATTTGTATTTGTCCTTTTGCAGCTGGAGCTGAAGCAGAAGAAGAAGAAGCAGCAGCAGCAGTGGAACCAGTAGAACCAGTCTATTCTGAAACAAATGAAGATTAATGCGAATCGAATGTGCTGCCTGTGTAAATGT
Source organism: Drosophila demipolita (assembly GCA_035042405.1). Lineage (NCBI taxonomy): Eukaryota > Metazoa > Arthropoda > Insecta > Diptera > Drosophilidae > Drosophila > Drosophila demipolita. Next base: position 821,633 of record JAWNLI010000489.1, on the reverse strand, counting down.
GGCCGTCAAGCTGTGTGTGTGTGTGTGTGTGTGTGTGGCAAGGAGTGCATGCAAGTCCTTACTGCTGCTGCTGCTGTTTGCCACACCATTCAAAAATTAAACATTCCGAATGCATTTATAATTTAAATGAATAACCCAAGAACCATTTTTTTTCACTTGTTTTTTTTTTGTGTGCCAAATCAAATTGCGGGCGATTTTTATACTTCAAATGAGCGGAAATTTTAGCGCATAAATTTGAATGTGGGAAATGTGGCTCCCAAGTCGTTTTCTCAATGCCTAACTGATGACGATGATGACGCTAGTACTCATCATAATGATGAGCAAGTGGCGGGGAGAGGGGCAGCGAGTAGAGATTAAGCCGCCCACATAAGGCACGCTATAAATTGGCCAAAAATTATGTTTTACAAAAGTTGGCGCAAATTGCACAATTCGGCAAAAAAGGCAGAGCCAACACGGCAACAACAACAACAACAACAGCAACAACAACAACTGCAATGCAACATCGCAATTGACGTCGATTATCGCGGCGCGAAATAGTTAGTTTTGTTTGTTCAACGCTTTTTGCTTTTCGCCGGGTCTATTGCCATTTTAAACGTTATCGAAAACTAACCGAAAATTCTAAAACTATCGAGCCCTGGTAAGCTCATACGAGCATGTGTGTGCTCTGTGTGTGCTCTGTGTGTGTGTGTGAGTGGGTGTGGTTGTGGCAACTCAAACAGTTATAAGCCCCTCTCTCTGTGTGGGTGTGTGTGTTGGTCTGTTGCTGTTTATACGTCTACTGTGTGTGTGTGGTTGTGTGTGTGTGTGTGTGTGTGTATGAGAATATATTGCGCCCAGTGCCTGCCAAAAGTTGCAGTTGCAATGGCGCTTTTTGCAGCCGGATCGATGCTTGGTCTGGCCTCCACTTGCCTTCTCTCTCCCCCCCGCCCCTCCTCCCCAGCGACTTCCGCAGGCAGTTCAATTCGCAGCAAAACGGAGCAATTAAGTGTAAAAATGCGAAACACATACGCTCAAAGTGCACACAGAACCAACTCCCAACACTCCTGTTATTTGTGGCCCTCGTACGGATTCCACAGCTGCTGCTGCTGCTGCTGCTGCTGCTGCTGCTGCTGCTGCTGCTGCTGCTGCTGCTGCTGCTGCGCTGCCATTGAGGTTGCTGCCACATATGCCACGCATGTTGCATGGCCATGTCACCTTCTAAACGAAATGAGCAGCAAATTGGCAGTAAATTTGTTTGCTATTTTTCTTCTGCTGTTTCTCGTTGATGTTGTTGTTGTTGCTGATGTTGCTGATGTTGCTGCTGCTGCTGCTGCTGCTATTGTTGCTGTACTGTTTTGCTGCCTCAGCCTCTAGAAATGCAACAGTTTTAGTTTTTGTTGCATTGCAAACGAGTTTGGCGTACACTGGCCAAATAGCCCGAGGGATGGGCCAAGGCGATGCCTGTGGGAGTTGCTGTCTGCTCTCGGCAGCTGCTGCTGTTGCTGCTGTTGCTGTTACTGCTGCTGCAGTTGTTCAGGGCAACAAATAAGCAGCAAAAAACGCGTCATTTCGCTCGCAACTCGAATTTGATGGCCACTTAAACTTGTTCTGTGCGCAAATTTAAGTTCCTTTTTTTTATTTCTTGTAGCTGTTTTGGCCAACTGAGATTCGGAGTGCATGTTGCAGGCAGCATTGATTGCTGTTGCATTTGCATCTGCATCTGCCTTGGTTGCTTGTTCAATATGGTTGGCAATAACTCGAAATCAAAGCGCAGCAGGCGGTCCGGGGCAGGCAGTCCGGGGCAGGCGGTCCGGGGCAGGCAGTCCGGGGCAGGCTGTCTGGGCACTCTGTCATACACTTGCTGCCAACACGCCCAGCGTTGACCCCGTTGCGACCTCAGCAGACGAGCCGGCGAGTCGCCGACCAACTGTGCCCGGCGGTGGTCTCGATGTGGACATCATTTACGGCTGCTGCTGACACACGCTCCAAACCTGCCCCATTGGGCATTGCGTTAGCCGGCAGCAACAAATTGCGCGACTCAAACCGTTTACTCTCCGTGTGAGAAGTGAGACAGGAGACGGGAGACGGGAGATGTGAGAGAGTCTCCCTCAAACTGAATGCTTTTAGCAATATCGTCGACTTGGCGTTATTGTTTAGAAAACCCCTGCTGGAATATAACCAAGCAATACGTACACCTCTGGACAGTTAAATAGGTGTGAATAGTTTAGTGGCAAATAACATGTATTAATTAATTGTTTATTAATTAACATTATTTAAATATTTATTTTATATTAATATTATTTTTTAATATTAACTTTTTATTAATCAATATAGAAATGTTTTCATTACGTTTCTATTTTATTCCTACCTTCTGACCCATGTTTGCCCTAACGAATCAATGCTAAGATTTTCCTCGTTTTGAAAAAAGCAATTTTTGTGAATATTTTACGAGTTAAAAACAATTCAATTTCGCATAAAATCGCATTTGATGTCTCAAAAGGGTGACTTTTAGACAATAAATCCAAATAAATATTTTTTACTGATATTTGTTTTAAATTTCATGTCTGTCATTGTTTTATATTTTTGTACTTAAAAACAATAGTTAATATTTACTGTTGATCTTGGATATTTTTTAAAACGCTTTCATCCTTCGCCCTATTTTGATGTTCTTGGCACAATTCATATTATTTCATCATGTTGAAATCTAACATTTTGCAAGCAAAATTCATTGATAGATAAGAGTAACAAAAAAAATTAATTTTAATTTAGTTCAAAATTGACTTTTAACCAAGAAATGCACCAATTTGATTATAATTTTTTTCTAACGATTTCTAATTTTCAGTAAGAAATATTTTATTTTGGAAATAATATTCAGAAAATGTACAGATTATTGTCTGCACACCTATTTCACTGACCAGATTTGTACGTGCCACACACATACAGAAGAATGTACTTCTGTGGCCATTGTGGCAGTGTCCGTTCGCAGTAGCCGCGCCATTAATTCGCCTTTCCAGCCATCTGTAACCCTACACTACCCTTCCCTCCATAAAAACCACTTCAGTGCTGGCCAAACGATTCGTCAGAAAAGTGAATTTGCGCACAAATCGATTGGCAAATTATTATGTATTGGCCCTTCGCAGATAGCCAGTTAGCCAGATAGCTAGATATAACTGGATAGCTTGGACCAGGTTGCATGTTGAATGAATGGCTAGCCCGAGGTGTTGTTCCGCAAATTGCAAAATACTGATGTGTCGGAATTCAAAAGGGGCGTTCTGAAACTTGATATTTAATAAATTATTATTCTTTTATCGTCGCACGATCAATTCTTGTCTTGTTAGCAGGGAAAACATTTTAACCAATTTAATTTGTACTTTTTGTAATGTTAAAAATGCTGATTGAATTATATTTATTTAATTATTATTTTATGGGAATTTAGTTTATGATTCAATTCAATATTAATTATTTTATTTATTTTGTTTGAATTTTATTTTAATATTTTACTAAGAAATAAACTCGAAGAAAACGGTAAAAATAAACAGCTACAAATTGGCCGTTACATTTTTACAGGTTGCCACATGCGCAAATTCTTTTAAAGTACTGCCAGATCTTTCAAATGAGCCACACAGCAGTGTGTTTTTGCTCATAGCTCTACGTAGCTACTTAAAGCTAATTGGTACAGCGGTTTACCATTGAGCGCCGTTTACAGGTACATACATAATACTGGTCTTTAGAACATACGATATTCAAGGGAAATTTAAGTGCACACAATGTTCAATGTATGGGAACGGTTTTTCGTTAAGTAAATACCACATAAAAAGGTGTGTGTCTTGACTAACAGCTTTTTGTAAAATGTTGCAGAAAGCTTCTTCGTTAAGTGAGCGATTGCATGTGTTTATATTTACTCCTCAATCAACGAATCACTTTAAATTTAACATAATTCGACAACTTAACAGTCATTGCTCCACACCTATGTATACAGAATGTTGAAATTGATTCTGGAAAATTATGTTAAGTCGAAAAATAATTTGGTCTTATCGCAAAGGCGAATTTTTCCATATTAATGATTGCCAGATGTTAAACCAAATATATATATTTTTTGTTTTTAATCAAGAAGGGGTGATTTGAAAAACACTCGAACCAGCTTTGAACCTTGCTGGACATATTGATTTCAGACACTTTTTAGCCACAAGTTGGCAATTTAATGTTAAACTTTCGCTGGTACTCGCTGCAAAAGTGTTCCTCAAAATTATAACGCATGCTGCTCTGCTCGTACGGCTTAAAGTTCTGTGTATAATTTAGAGATATTAATTAATAGAAATTTGAATAGTCTTGTTACTTATCAATTTTCGCTTACGTTGTCAAATACAATTGTGGGCACAAATGAAATGCCGAGATTCAATGTTTCCCTGCCATAAGGCAGCAGAATTTCAGGCGTCTTCCGCGTCCGTTTGCACTCCTTGGCCGCAGTCACATCCAGACTCAGCTGGTTTGCGCAGGCGTCAATGTTATTGTTGTATGAGCTCAGCATGCAGTAGATAAGATCGAAAGCTTTTCGCAATTCCATATTATCCAAAGCACATGCGTGCAGAGCATTCAGCTCGCACTCTTTATTACCATGCTGGCAAAAAAGTTCCAGCTCACCGATCTCCGTGTTGTTGTAGAACTAGTTTTTAGGAATATGAAAGCTATTTCACTCGAAAGCTTTAACGGATCTGTACAAACTTACTGCAGCCTTGCCAAATGGATAAAGTTTCAGTTCGGTGCGGGACCACCAATCGTTGTCGAGCAGTGCATCGTGCAGTCGACGCCGCACAAAGTAAATGCTGTCCGGACAGAGTGCTTCATAGTGTATGGCCAATGGCAGCTTTGGCAGCTTGAGCGCAGAGGCTGAGGAAGTGGCCGTTTCCACGGTTGATTCGTCTGTCAACTCGGATTGACTGGTGCTGCCATCTGTTGAAACCATCAACAGCGATAACGCTGCGAACATAATCCACATTGCCCGATCCATTGTTAGCGCCGACCGATTAGGTTCTTTCCAGCTCCACAAATAAAGTACAACTGTTTTGCTGCAAAACAGCAATGGCTCACAATCACTTGCTCTCCCCTAGGCAAATGTTGCCCATTTGCTTGTTTATTTATGGGTGTCATGTATGATAAAAGTGTCTGTATGTATTTGTCTCGTTTTAAAGAGTTCGTCAATCAACCCACTAGCAAGCAATAGCGACAGATAGAGAGAGAGAGAGGGGAGCTTAAAAAATAATCCATTTCAAGCCAGCATTGTGAAATTTAATAATATATGATTAAATTAATGGGAAACGTGCATTTAATAAAGTTAAGATTTAATGTCAATTATAGTTTTCGACAAAAATATATATAATAATACATTAAATTAAAAATAAAATTTCAAATTAAATTTAAATTAAGTGACAAGAAATATTTATAATATATATTGAGGAGTACTGAATGCATAAATTAATCAGAAAATATTCAATTATGTTTTTTGTTTTGGTTTTATTTTGCATATTAAGAAGAAATAAATTATTGCTTTTAATGAGTTTTTCATTTAATAAAAAAATAGTTTGAAGTTGGCAAAATGAGTTAATTCAATTTTTTGATTGTTTTATATTTTTTCAGAGTTGACAAATATATGAAATAATAAATAAATGAAAAAAAAAACGACAATCTATTCTTATAAACAGTTGGCAAGTTGGGAAAATAATTTAGTTCAAGTATATTTGGAATTGTTAGCGGCAATTGTGGGTTAAGTCTGTAGTTTTGGCAGAGTCCATGCGTATTAATGGCCAATTAAGTGTGTCCAGATTGCACCTTGTCGGTCAACATTAACAAGACGTAAACAATGAAGACTTGATGGGCGACAAGTTCAGTGCACTTTGGTGTCTCGCCGGCACTAATTGACAGACAACTCCATTTTCGAGGCAAAGGCCTGGGTAATGGTAACGGTATCTGCGGCATTTGGAAACCAGTTGGACTGCCTACACGCGTCGCTCAGTGTGGCACAAAAGGAGTAACTGTCATTGATCGTGTGGCATTGACCACGGCCTGAGCTTGGCCAATTTCAATTTCTAACTATTTTTCAATGGCTTTAATTGCCTCTGGAATTCTTCAAATGGCTGCCAGAAACATTTATGGTGCGTGTTTCATGGTCAAGGTTTGCGCGCAAGAATGCCGACCGGCTGGCCGGGGCTAATTGTGTTGCAACCAACAAGTGGCAGCCGAGAAACACTATCAACCAGCAGCCAATTCAACTTGGCAGCAAAAAGTGACAGTGTTTTATGAGGCGCGTTGGCGACTTCCGCACAATAATTGGCTGCTGCTGTCCAAGTGTAACTTCGATTCCGACTTCAGCAGCGAACTCGATCCGAATTCGATTCCGAATTCGAATCCGAGCCCAAATGCGTCACTGCTGCAATTAACCCAAATTGCGTTTGCCGACCAACTGGGCGGCACCAGAAACTGCACGCCCAGGCACAGCTCCGGGCATCCGCACGAATCTCGCTTTATCTTTCGCTGGTGTTGTCTGTGCCAGTTTCTGTGGTCGTTTCTCACTTTTCTACAGTTTCCATTACCAATTTGCATTGGTGCTCTTGCTGGATGTTGTTGTTGTCGTTGTTGTTGTTGCTGTTCTTCAATTTTTTTTTTTTTATTGTTGTAGTTGCAGTAGCTCTTGTTGCTGCTGTGACTTGTTTTAGTTGCATTTGTGTTGCTTGTCTACGTAGATTGAAGTGCTGCATTCTTTTTTTACCCTGTGCCATAAATGTAGAAATTGGGGAAGCAGAACTAAGAACCCGAAACTACACTTCGAAAATAGAAATGTATGAAAATCGAATGAAAAGCCATGTTTAACACAGCCGAAAAGTAAATTTTATATGTATTTGGAATATGTAAAATTACTCTGAAAATTAAATAATCTTCTTAAAATGAAAATCCAACTCTAAACTAGAAAGCCGTTTTTTTTATGAAGATTTAATATATACTACTATTTTGCGGAATTATAGGAAATGTTTCTTATTTAAAACAAAAAAAAATAATTCTGAAACTCTGAAAATAGTAATGAAAATTGCTTAAGATATTTTTATTTGGCATGTTCCAAGGTTAAATCACACCTTATTTATTTATATTTATATTTTATAAGAATATTTTATATATAAATCCCTATCCTTATACAGTTAAAAGCGTTCACTTATTATCAACTTGCAGTAAAAAAAAATTAAACAGGGGATCATTCTGACCACAATCTTCCGTTTTAAAAATATGCTTTCTGAATCATAAGGTTAAACCTAGAAAATACCATCAAATTTATTAAAATTATGTCAATTTTTCAAGGGTATTTGAGCTATGGGACAGCTGACAGGGTGTCATTTAGTCTATCACTGACATCTCCATTTTTATATAAACCTCTTGTTTCATTGGCCTATAGCCAACGCTGTTCTCATTGCAACATTTAACAGCCAGTTAACAATGGCAACATTTACAACATCGTGTTTTTGTTGTTGTTGTTGCTGTTGTTGCTGTTGTTGTTGATCTTGTTTACTTGCCGAAAAACGAGTAAGTCATGGACATTAACCCTTGTGTAATCGACTTGTATTTTAAGTAGAATATTGTATTGGACATGCGATGGGATTGCAAAAGACTAGCGCAGCAACTTGATGCAAAATACTTGAGGATATTTGATAAATTCACAACAAACAATTAAATAGAAAATAGAATTTAATTTTCAAACGAAAATATTTTCTACCAAGGGGTTAAGTCAAAACGAGTTTAGGCTTTGATTTTCGTACGTAATGTTCATAAAAATTCCGTTAAAGATTACGGTATTTTCTGTATTTTTTACGGAAGATTGTTTTGTCTTGATATTCTAGTTTTTTTATTGGGTCGTAACTGACTATTGAGTACACTGTAAAACAAAAGTATTTATAGAGCCTTAGACTTGTAATATTTTTACGAATACCATATTGGAGACTGGTAAATTTAAATACTTAAATACTAAGTTACGGAACAAGCATAATGATAATTTTAACTATATTGTTTTTGGTTTCGGTACAAGAAATATCAGTTCTGGCAGTTAAAGCAATTTCGATTCCAGTAGATTCGGTAGAGTTGCTGTTCCAATTCCAGTTTGACAACTCATTTTTACATATTGAACATTTGGTAACACACAAGTGGCTTAAATTGGGTTGTTTCCGACGATATGCGTGTGGCAAGTGTTAAAGCCAATGTTCAATGAGATTTCGCATGCGGATTTTTGTGGGTCACGGTGGACCAGTTTTCGCTTGCCAGGAAGATATTGTCTGTTTGTCACAGCGCACTTTCCCGCTTACAAGATATGTTTGTGTTTCGTGTTCTCTTTCACCGCAACCAATGCATTTTGGCCAACTGAAAATTGAGCTGATGGACAGTTTCACAAGTTGTTTGAATGGACAACCGTTAGGAACTGGAAGGGGTAGATGTACACGATCTTCTTATGCTAAGCTCCATGCGATGCGTTCGGTGCACGTCTGGAGTCGTGTTTGGGCATAATATATATGTATATATATATGTATGTATATATGTATCAATCGTGTGCGTCTCTAAGCCGATGTCTTATGCAAATGATGCTGGCTTTTCTAGCTGTTGGCTGTTGGCATTTTAAATGCCTAATTTCCGCTGCATTCAGCGGCATTGTCAATTTCTGATTCTCTATGCCAAGCGACTGTGAGTGCCGGCACTTATAAGTGACGGACTGACTGACTGACTGACTGACTGACACTCTGGCATAACTCAGCCATGCCTTGCCTCATCGCTATATTTCTTGGGTGTTACATGATGACTTGCGTCGACTTGCAGCGACTTGGCTGTATTTCGGTTTGCGTGCAAACCTCAAATAAAAACGAAGAGAATGCATTTTTTTTGGCAATCATCGACTGTTGAATGCGCTGCTAGCCCCACATCTAACATTTTTAGGGTATTCTCATAAAAATTTACTTAAGTATAAAATATTAAAAAAAATCATTAAACATTTGTAATTATAGTTATTAAATAATTTATACCCTAAATCTTAATATTTACATTTCTTACAATCATTAAAATCAACATTAATTTGGCGAATGTTAATTTACTAAATCGTGTTTATTTTCCCCAATATTTAATGAATTTTGAATCGATATTATAAACATTTTGTGGCAATATAAATGTCATAAACAGACAGCACAATTATACAGTTTGCGAAACTTTTTCATTTCGAAAGCATGTGTCTGCTATAATTTATGAATTATGTTATCAATATGAGTGCAACACTATCTGCAGCGTATTAATGGCAACAAAGTTGTGCCGCAAGCGACCGAAAGCAATGCCGAAACAATGAATCAACCAAATAATGCCTCAGTTACAGTCACAGCCACAGCCACAACCAAGGTGCATGTGGCATATGCAACTTATGCAGCGGCTCCAAAAAACAATTGCTTCTGAGGCTGGGCTCTGACTCAACTTTGACATTCAATGGGCTCGATGTGTGGAGCTGTCATAGTCAGATTTCGACAGTTTCTCCATTTCTCTGGCTCATTTCAGCAGTTGCACAAAAATATGCGAGTTCCATTTAAGTTCCATCTCAAGCCATCGACAGATCATCAGCACAAATCAGTTTCGCATTTGCAGACTGGTCTATAAACTGGTTCTCATATCTTTCACTTGCGGCTAAGTGCCATTTTGATCTCGGCCACGTTACGTGAAGCGAGCACTCTTTTTTTTATGGCACTTGTTACTGGATGGTGCAATCGCAGTGAAAACAGTTAGTTCCGATGCCAACAACCTCAATAGAGCAAACTTCAGTTCAGTTACTTTTTTCTGTGACTGGCAACACAATCATAAATCGGATCTGACTGGGCAGATAAGAGCAGTGCGTAATGCGACACCTACTTAACATGGCTGAAATAAAAAAAAAAAATTCCTCTTGAAAATGAATTTTTGTACTTCATTTCATTTCTTTGAACTAGAAAGTAAACTTCAAAATAGGAAAGTTGTGTCTATCTGAAGACGAGTGATTTTCTTTCCCATAGCCATGGTACAATTTCCTACAAAGTGAAGAATTATACATAATTTACATAGTGTTATTTTGTTTTATTTTATATTACTTATATTATTTTAAGATTTATAAATTAATTTGGCCGACAGCAGTCGAAAGAGCAAATTACTTATTCTAAATGAGAAATATTCTTTATTTTTATTTTTATTTAGATATATAGTCATTGAACATTTAATAATTATATCAAAAAACCATCCAAATATTTTTCATTTGCTAGTCGAAAATTTGTTGTAAGGAAAATTGGTATAATTTAGGGTTTTCATTTTTATTCTAAGTGTAGTAAAAGCGATACAAATTGCGCCCACTGACGAAAGATAAAGCGCCTCTGGGTGTAAGCCACCTATATATTATATTTAAAGATGTGTGTGTGTAGATGAGAGATAGGTGAAGACTTATTTATAATTGTCAGATAATTGCTGGGTTCTCTGCCTTGTGGCAAACATCGAAAATAGCAACTGACGCAAATTGGGAGCAGAGAACACTAATCGGTTGACGCTGACTGATACCGAGTTTAGTAGGGCATTGTTGTTCGATCGTTAGCAGTTGTTGTTGTTGCTGTTGTTGTTATTGTTGTTGTTTTATTTTTCTTAATTGGATTTTGAGGGCGCAACGCAAACAATGTTTGTTCTACTTGCTAAACATATGAAAGACCAAACACAAAGAGAGACATTTTTTTTATTAGCAATTTGCCATTTGCTTGGCGCTTTGCATACCCTAGCGAACTTAATTATAGTTATGTCTCTGATAAAATGACTAAATAGCATCATAATATAAATATGTCATTATTTAAATATGTCTATTAATTGTGGCTTTTTGATACAAATATTTTAAATTATATATTATCAATTAAAGCGAAAATTCTTCTTATGTCTTGTCTACAAGTAATTATCCCATGTCATTTTGGGACTGAAAATACTTAGTTTAAAGAGAAAACATATAATGTTTAATAACAATATTAATATTCATCTTATTTTTTACCAGTTCACATATGAATTGGCTTGAAATCTCCAACTAGCATCCTTCTTAAAGCTTATTCCTAATTTTATCAAAGTCGGAATTTACTAAAATGTTTTCTACATCAAAATATTTCTTCTGTTTTGAAATATAACCCAAAAATCAGTTTATGCTTAACATAATGAAATTTAAACTGAGTAAAACGAAAGTGAAAGCAAAAAATCTCTAATCTTTTGTTTGTTTGTCTAATTTCATTACTCAGCAGTAAGAATATAATGCTTGTATGTAGATATGTTGACATTTGTATTAGCCAGGTAAATAGCGGAAACGTCACGCAGAAATTTACGAGCATTGGCCGTTGGCTTCTTTTGGCAAGGGTGGCAAGGCTGACGGCGCTGAAGCGTTCAGCTACAAGTGGTCAAGTTGTGGACGCCAAGTTCTAATCACATTAGCACACTGACCAACAATGGGGTATTAGAACAAACGTTCACGACCCGGCCATTATTAAGCGACTGTTCAAATACATTATGTCCGAGCCAATCCATTGTTTGACTTGCCCCACACACACACCGAAGGTGTTCACATCAGGCAACAGACCGCAGATTTCAGCCCACGCCAATGAGCCGTTGCGCAAGATTTATAACGCCTCTGGCCGGCAGATCCGCAAATTGTATTGTGCATACTAACTTCAAACTATAAACAACAAACTAGTTGTGGCTTCCGTTAGAATCGGCAGTGTTGGTAACAAGATAGCAAATTGCTTCAAGTCAAATGCAAAAATGTGGGTCTAGGTCGCCGCACAGAGGTTGACTTCGCCTGCGGATATTTTCTGCTCTGGATGTGTGTGTGTGTGTCTGTGTGTGCAGCCAGCTGAGAAATTCTTTGACGTCTATTTCGGTTGCCATTTCAGTTTGGTGTGTGTGACACAAATTTTGGGGTCTTTGGTCGGCCCGGCGAAAAGCAAATTACAATTTGCTGCCAAGTGACGACTTTTGTGAATGTGACAGCCAAAATAGACTGTGATGGTGTCTTTGGATTGGGGGCAGAAATACCAAGCATGGGATAGCAATTTAGCGCCGCCTTTGGCACTGACAGCAGGGTCGCTTCTCCGTTTCTCCGCCTCCACTGGAAACTCGTTTCCGTCTACCTTGGCTTTGTTTTTGTTGATGTTGATTACAATTATTTTCAATTAAATGTGAGAGCATTCAAAAAGCTTTTTCACAGTCTGTTTACATTTTGTAGCAGGCCAAACAGCTGATTCCTTGAGCGTGAGAGCCACATAGAGAGCCGGAGAGTGCTAGCGCAAAAGAGAGTGTGCGCACGTGAGAGCGCTGTAAATGAAAAGCTGGGCCCCTACAAAACTTTTGTCAATTGATTGAGCGGCGGCCCCAACAACACCAACACAAATACAGCCAAGCAACCACAAATTACAACTACAACGACATGCAGAGGCATTACTTACCATGCACATCGCAAAGCACAGCACATCAAAGCACAGCACAGCACAGCACAGCAAAGCAAAGCCAACAAACAAAACTCACTAGTCTGCTGTTGTGCCGCAGTCAGTTGTTATCGGAGCTTGCTGCCGCTGTCATGTTCGAGACGTAGACTCGCACGGTTCGTTTGCTGGTGGGTTTTTTGCTGATTGGGTCGGGTCTGGTCTTGATTGCCTTACCTTTCTTCGTGTTCTTCTTGTTCGTTTAGTGTTCGGTTTAAGTTCGCGCGCGCTCTCCCTCTCACTCTCTGTCATCTTACATCTCCCACGCGCTCGCTCTCTGTCTCTCTCTCTCTGTCTGTCTCTTGACATCACACAAATAATACATTATATATTTGGTTATTATATTTGTTTGTGGCCACCGAAAATGTACTAAAATAACAATCATATAATATTTATAATTCTGTGCAGTGCTTAATCTTCTATATAGTACATAAAAATACCAGATATTTAGTTGTCTCAATTAAGTTGTCTAGTTGCGAATGCAAAATAATGCAAATTAATTTAATCTACCTGTGTGTCTGTATGTGTGTATAATGCTATTATACATAGCTACAAGCATAATAATAATAATCCATTCAAATTTATTGAGAGAACCCAAATCTCTCAAGTTCATGGCTTTTGGTTGTCAAAACAATATTTCATCGTGTGTACTTGCGCAAAGGTAAATTGAATGGGCGCTGTGAATTTTCTTATAGCTCAAAAATCAATGTATCTCTCTCGTCAGTCAGTCAGTCAGTCAGTTAGTCAGTTAGTCAGTCAGTCAGTCTGTCAATTATGGATATCGAAATCTAACACAATCTATCAGTTATACATACAAATGTGCATCTGTTCAAGTTTTTCTGCCGGTCTCTGTGTTTTTTTTTCGATATCGACTTTTTGTTTCTTATCAATTGAATCTTATCAATTGTTATTATGCAGTGTGATAAGAATGAATGAATGTGCATATCTATAAATATGTACATGTATGTATATATGGCAAGATATGTACATATGTACAATCGTGTATTACAAGCTGCTAGCATTGCTGTCGGTGTGTTGATTGCGTACTTGTTTAATTTGTATACAGATCTGTATTCCCATCTCAATCTCTATTTCTACCTCTATCTCTATTTTTGCTATGCTGATAACACAGTTAGCGGTTACTTTCTCCCATCTGTCTCGTATTGTCTCACTCTCCACAGCCTTATCTGACCCTAGCACCCTTTAAATACCTACTATGTATTAATTATAAATGTGTGTATGTGTGTGTGAAAATAATTTGTTTTCGCGTATGCAAAAGTCGCCAGTTTTCATTGTCGTCGCTTAGCAAATAGCAAAATTATAAAAATTTCTGCATTTGATTTAAGTTTGCGCATTTGTAAAAGTGATTACTGTATGTAAATGTAAATCGCGAGTGCAATAATAAATGAATACTGTATGTATTTTTAATTGCGTTTAGTTCAAAGCGGAAATACACACACACAGCTACAGTCACAAACAGCTACACAACAATAAGAGATTGTTGCAATAATAATAAGTATAATACAAAAAAAAAGATTATGTTGTGAATAGATATCAAATGCAATAAAGCGGAACAGCAAATATAAGAAAACAAATAATAAGACAAACGTTATAATAAAAGGTGCAACAGTATCCAGTAATCGACAGGTAAGTCCGATCACTAATTAGCTAATTAACTACTTATTTTTTGTGTGTGTTTTTTTTGCGATTCGTCGAACTGTACCGGTTAATTCCCGGAAATTAGCAGCCAAAAAGACACCCACCCACGCCAGCCGGCGGCAAACCCACAACAAAAAACCTAGAAAATCAATACAATTTGATAGCTGATGTTTGTCTGAGTGTCCCTCACCTGCCCTGCCCTGCCACTACCACTGCCACAGGTCTGCCCTTTGTCGACGCTTTTCATTAGCAACAGCTGATTGCACAAGTTACTGACAAAATGACCTCCTACATTATACCAATCCCACAAAAAAAATATCCTAGCCAGCAGACGTCCACCTTGGCACGCCTTGGCATTTTTTTTTTATCGTTTCTGTGTGCCTCGCTTGTTTTTGTGGCGCCTTATTAGTTTGTCCCCAGACGACGCGACGCTTGTTTGTCACGCATCAGATACTTTCGCTGGGAGAACCATATTCATTGACTTTGGTGTTTGGTGCTCTGGTTGGTTCTGCTTGTTGCCGTCATTTTGGTCGAGTGGCGACTTAGTGCTCTGAAGTGCTGCCTTTCCCAGCAGCGAATTAGTACACTAGTAATTACCGAATGCATTCTGTATGCACAATATGTAATGTTTTACTTGGTAATATACTCCTCTAAACAGAGTTGATTGCTGCAGCTTCTAATCATCAAGTTGAAGTAAAAAATCATTTAATAAAGTTAAGTTATTTGTTAATTATGTTTACAAATGTTTTATTTCGTAACCTTTTTTTATTTTGAATATTATTTGCACAAATATAAATATTTTTCGATGCAATTCCATTAAAATAGACTTTCTTGAAAAAGTTGTTTTATATTTCGATTACGAACCCTTTCACAAGGTTTGCGAGCCTAAAAGGCGCATAAGAAAGCTTTCGGCAATGCATATATATTGAATTTCAAAGTAATGCACCATGTAAAGTGAAAACACAATATGGCTTGCGGTATAGATTCGTGGCTACCGGCACGTACAAAGTATAGATTTGTAAGGGGGTCCTTTTGCTGCTGGGTTGCGACTACATCATGTCAATCAAAATGGTCGCTCACAGCTTACATTTCTTGTCTAATCAGGCCAACATTTGACAACAAACGCACATAAAAAAAAAACCGTGAACACAACAATAACAATGAGCTTTACATGTTTTGACATAATCAGCTTTTGCGCATAGCAAATCCTAGCTACATTGCTCTCTTATTCTCTGGGCTCTTGCGCTGTTGTACGCGCTCTCTCTCTCACTTTGCTTCTCTCTCAGCAGCAATCAAACACGTGATTTTCGCATGCCGTTGTTCCGCTGTCAGCTGCACTTTGACATTCGTTATTAAGCCGCAGCCCACAGAAAAGCTGACTCAAAGCTTTGTCCAGCCAGCGCCAAGAGCATCCTCGAAAGCTTTAAATGCTGCAATTGTATGTAACTGCATTTTTAACACTTGTTGATGGCATATTCGGCACATATTATTATTTTAAATGCGCACAAAGCATTTGTGGAAATCAACACACAGACTAGATTAACCCGATATTGGGCACAAATAAGCTATAAATAGATTAATGAGATCGTATTTGTCTCTTCGCTAATTGCTGTAGTTATTCGCCGAGCTATTATTCCCTTGGTCATTTGACTTAAGCTTGGTGCACTTTCACTCCTCGCTCTCGCATTCTAAAGTGAAAGGAGCTGCAGCTACTTATATACATAAATAAACTGTTGCTGTAGCTTTCTAAATGATAACCACTTACTATTGAACAACTTGAACAGAGCTCTTGGAAACCAAATGGTCATTCACAGTACTCACACACATACTCACAAAAACAAACACACACTCACATAACACACACAGACTCTCACACGCACGCACCCAAATAATTACGAATCGTTTATGAGTTCACAAAACACCCACATGATGCATAAACGATAAACGGTAAACAAGACTAAAAACAAAAAAATTACCAGCAACATTCTATTTCAATTAGTGTAACTGACCTATACCCATTATTGTTGTTGTGGCCCGATCATTAATCAGCACGTTTTCAGCACATTTATGTATGCCTTTGGCCTTTGCTTATGGCCACAAAAACTGGCCAAGCACATATTCAAACCATGCCAGTAAACGGAAAACATTTCAGTATCTAATGCCAAACCACAAAAACAACAACAACCAAAACAACAACAACCAAAAACAACAGCTGCAACAACAACAATAATAACAACATTAACTGTTACAATCGACTCCGAGCTTCACACGAATATGAAACCGTGTTGCTTTTTTGAGCACATTTCAATTTCACATTTGAAATTTGATTTTGGTTTGATTTTAGTGTTTTATTTCGTTTTTTTGGTTGATTTGCTTTTTTTTAATTGTTTGTAAAACGCCCCACAAACTAAAAACGAATTAGATATGTAGACAAATGAGATAAAAGTAGCCAAAATAAAAAAATCTAGACGAATGATGCATGCGTCTCTCAGCTGAATATGAATTTAATTCAATTTTAGTAACTTACATAATTTGTTCACAGTTAATTTGCAACAAGCACTGACTGGAAATTATTGTTAATGCCAATATTACGAAGTTCACTAGTAATTTCTCAATTTTGTGTGTCACGCAAAGACTCAATCATGCCGATTACTACCGACAATTTCCATTTTGATCAATCATGATCATCATAATGATATTTGAGAAAATTTCATTGCATTGCATTTGACGAGCTGTCCACTTTAGTCATACATACACACCTGGACAGTAATGTAGGTACGCAGACAATTTCATCTGATTTAAAAAAAAAAAAAAACATAAATATCACATTAATTTGTAAGTATTGTAATTGAGAACAATCTTATTGCTTGGCACATTTTTTTGTTAAAAGTCGACATTCAACTGGAATGTAATATTGCTGCTATATTGTGTTATTGCAAGTGAAATTTGGCTGTTGATGTAATATTTTACATATCCAGAGAAGATCCTCAAGTTAACATTTTTAAGATGGAAAAAAAATTTGGATTGATTTATTAAGATTGGCCGAGAGGAATGACTAACTTCGTTTTCAAATGATATTAAGTGATTCGAATTTGTCAGTGTCAGTTCTTTTAACAATATATTACATTTTTTACATAATTTATATATTTTATTTTAAAAATTCACACCTATTTCACTGTCCTATTGTGTATATATATATACTTAATTTTTTGCGTTAAACTTGTACAAAATTAAAAGAAAAAAGTGGACTTGCGTTCAGTTCAATAAATCAGTGGAAACTCATATGTAAAATATACATATGATTTGTGAAGATTTTTTTTCGACATTGACGTTTAATACCTGCCACGTCAGCTTTGTCGCTGCTGTCACAGTTAAATAATGAATGCCCCGGTAACTCGTAATACTGCGACTCGTAAATACTGCGACCATTGCCCCTCCCAATTGCCTCCCACTTGCGTGTGCATCATTCCGAAGGTGTTTGGATTCGATTGCGTTTCACTTTTCTCTCTTTGTTTCGGACTGTTTCGCTTTGACTAACTGTATGCATAACACAAAAAATGCAACTACGCAGAATCATAGGAAAATAAAAAATCACTTGAAATGCCACATAGCATACAAATTTATAGAAATCTTGTAAATTTTGTTTGCGATGAACGACTCAGGTTACAATTTTTCTCATTACGTTGCAATTTATTATGAATTTTCGTTTTTTTCGTGTTTTACTCATTCTCGAAAAAGCTTATCGCGAACTTTGCGAACAGTCCAAAGAAATGTCTCGCTTAGTTGTCAGGATTTTGTGTAGATGGCGTTGCCTGTAAGCTTTCAAAGGGCAACGCTTAGAATTAAAGCTTTGCATTGCAGAGCACTTGTTGCGCAACTTCATTTTGCAAAAGTGACTCCGTCTGCTTGTGCTTATCAGTTAATAACGGGAATATGGAGCAGCTGATAGGATTTTCAATGATAACAGACCTCAGTGCAGTGACCAACTGCAGGTGTCTCAACGTATGTATGTACATATGCACATGTGTACTGTGTGTACCTATATTGTTTGCCTCCCGTCAAATCGCGTGGGCTGTGAACGTGAGTGGAAACAGTAATAGCGCGGTAGTCTCAAAAATAATAATAATAATTACTGAAGCTGCAACGATTGCATGTGGAAGAAGCAAAGCAGCGGCCGCTTGGCATTGTAATGAGCAAATGTCACGTTTATGTAACAACACTATCCCGATTTTGAATTAGTGGATAAGGTTTTGGAAAATGAAAAATGGCCCCTTGATGTCTGCAAATTTCAACAGCAGTAAACCGACGATAGCAAATATTTGCCAGTTGCCGATGCTTAAAATTCGGTTTGCTGTGCAGCAGGAAATACAATATTACATGTGATATAAAATACAGCAAATCGAAGCAAACCAAACAAAAATTAAAATTGAAAAAGTGACATCAAAACAATAAACACTGCCAGCCAAATGTAAACCGCACAGAAACGTGCCAGCCGGTTTTGCATTGAATTTTAATGACTGAACAAACGAAAATAATAAAAACGAGAGAGAAAGATGTAGTCAAATATATTTATATATGCATATATATATAAAATAAAAGTCTGTTTATATTTAAAGAGAGAGACAGCAAGACTTAGGTTATCAATTCAAAGATGGATTTGAATTGATTAGTTCAGTTATGTTCCTAACCGGCCGATCCCTAACATATATCATAAAAAGTTCAGGGAACTTTTAACAATTAATTAAAAAAATAAGTAAATCGCAATGAGAACAAAAAACGATTTCATTGGCGTTTGTTTCTTTAAACCGGTTCAGTTTTTAGATATTTGTACCAATTCCAGTATGCACATAAATATTAAGCAAGCAACTCTGGCGTTCTACATAAATTTGCATATTTTTAAAGAAAGACAACGGCCAAGTTTTAGTAACTGTTAAAGACAAGCTGCCATAAAAAAAAAGTAAAAAATAAAGAAAAAAACGCATACTCATACACTCATACACAAAAAGTGTGTCAATGAAATTTTTGAGCAATAAATTGCAATGGGCGCACTGAAAACGCCACAACAAATACTATGTGGCATCTTTGGGCTGGCCAACTGTTGTGATACCCTGTCATGGGACCACATCAATTTGCAGTCCATAAGTCAGAGACTATTTTTGCATATTATACTAATTATTTAGCTGAATGCTTTTTTTGTAAATTGAAATTCATCAAATTGCTAAATTTAGCAAATTCTTTTTCTTTCTTTCTTTTTCTTTGCTTAAATCTTTTATATGTATTTAGTATGCTGAGCGGCTAATAAAAGCAAGCATTCAGTTATTATAACCTTTATGAGTCACAAACTTGTTTATTTTTTTTATTGGCGTCCTCCCAGTTTTGATGGGCCAACTCTCAGCGAGTATCAATGAGCAACTAACCAATTAGCTCGACGTATTTTCAAATATATATTTGTTAAAGCGAATTACGCTCAGGTATTTGAAATCCACTCAAAACTAGTTAGACTAGTCATCAATATCGTTATTTAATAATACAAAAAAAAAGATTGCGCATTGAGAAGAGTCGAGGGCCATTCTTTTACCATATTTGCTGTGTTGAGAGCGTTGTTAAATAACAAAAATGTGTCTGTTGTGTCTTCTATTAGTATGCAAAGAAGCGCATTGCACTCTAGAAACCAGGAAGCCGCAGCACATGCCAAGCGATCTGGGAGTCTAATGTAAATGGTTGCTTTGGTTGCTTGGGTTGCCTGGGTTGCCTGGGTTGCTTTATCTATTTTGTATGCTTTGGGTGTTGACTGGTTGGTTGCATTTGTTTAGTTGTATCATATCGCACTTGAGGTTTGTTTTGATTGCCGCTATTGTGATTGGCATGAGATTGGCTTTCTCTGCCCACTCGGATTATTATGATACGATACGATGATATAAGCTGCAGGGTTGAACACATTTCCGTTGCATTCAACGATATGCGCTTAATCGGTCAGTGGTCCCAATTAAAACCCTCAGTTGAGCTAACTACTTTCTCCCCCAGTTAACAGCATTAACCGTTAGGCTATCAACTACCGATTGCCAGCAAAGTCATTCCGGTAAAATTGTCGAGAGCAAAAACTTGTACACTATTGCAAGCCGGAGAGTATCATTAATATAATATATTTCTGATTTTCTAAGCAATTCCGGTATTTCTGTTGTACGTGGCCTGCAAAGAAAATTAAATGTTGCTGCTCTTAATATTATTGTTAAAGTGCATGATCAATCACAAATCTAATTAGAACGTTCGCTCGCAAAAATTACAAATCATTGTCAGTTTCTCAAATTGTCTCAATTGTTGATTTAGCCCTTTAGGTTTCTCAAGCTAATGAAGCGCATTAAGCGGAGCTCAAATGTGCTAAGCATCTTATAGAAACCTTTAATGTTGCTGTGTGCCACTGACACAGAAGCGAGACGCAACTCGAGCAAACATCACAACAAACACAAAAGCATTTACACACAGATACAAACATTGCCAGACGCACATTTCTCTGCATGCAAAAAAAAAAGAAGATGTTCAGCATTCTAGTCGACTACGATATACCCTAAACACAGTTTTTGATATTTTGTTATGGGTGAGCATGTGTTTTTTTATTGGCAAGCCCAAACTAATATCATTGACTTATGACAGTCGCATTTTGCATATATAAGTATATATATATATTTATATTATATATTTATACTTATGTATGTATGTATCTATCATAGAAAACGGATCGCATCAGAATACACACACTCGAGTCGATAAGCATGCCGTCTCTTTCTTACTTCAATTTGTCCAGTTGATCAGTAATATGTTTGAGTGTATTATGAATAAATTAGAATACTAAACCATTAAAGTTGTAGCGTTCATTACTAATCGAAATCGAGATGTATCGATATTCCCAAAACTGTGGCAGAAATCGATCAAATTGAACAAAACTGATCTGCAAGGAGTATACGAGAAATTATATTCAAAACCTAAAGTTTATAACTCTAAGATCGACATCTTCATACAGTCAGAAAGACGGTCATGTATTAATTGAGACGGTTGCTGATAATGATTGAGAATATATATACCTTATCGCAATTGCTTGCTGCTATCTGTTACATAGTTTTGCATAGAACCATTATACCTTGCATACCCTTCTTAAGTGGTAGAAGTGCATATAAAAAAGAAAGAGCAGATGTCGATGAGAAGTTTCTGGCTATTTGCTCTGGCTGAGGTTGCTTGGGAAGGTTAATGAGTTATAAAACTTATGCCACTCGCTCTGCTTACTGAATATGATACGCATTATTAAAATCGCTTTTCATGTATATGTATGTGTGTGTGTCTGTGTGTGAGCAATTTTCCTATGTCTGAGATAATTTTGCTTTACTCGACCCACTGAGAGATAGAGATATCTATACAATTTTCTTACTGTTTTTTGCTCTGCGGCTTTTGTTACGCTTTCCAGAACATGACTTGTAGATTTTGGGCATTGCTTTCATTTCGGTGGAAAAAAGATGTTCTTAAAATTTCACGCCAGCTATCGGGCTAAGCGAAACACATCTTAGCACAGAACTATAATAGCATTTATTTAAAGAGCCAAGCCAAAAACTAAATCTCGGCGGCAGCAGAAGCAACAGCAGAAAACGGCCCCAGAAACTGTGTCAAACATTTTACAAAAGTGCAAAGCTTATGAACAGAACAAAGCCAAATGGGAGACAGCAAAAGGGTCGTTGGAGAGGGGGGGGGGGGGGGCAGCGTTTAGGCAGTAAGAGCAGAAAATACAAAGCGTAACTGTATTTTGTTTGGCTCGTTCTTTTTTTCTAGCTAAGTTTTCTTTTCTTGCTTTGCTAAGGGCAGGTGAAAGAGGGCAACGTAATTAAATCTTATAGAATACGGGATACAAAAGTAAAGCAACCAAATTGTTGCGCTGTGTGTCTTGCAACACCATCAACAAAAACAATAACAACATCAACATTGGCCATGCTTGAGTTGGCTGCCAGAGCTCTGCGCTTACGGTTAATTTTTGGGCAATACAGTTTTGGATGTGAAATATATTTGCAGCTCGAAAAGGAAGCAGACGAACCGCAACCAAACGCTCAACGCTCAGCCTAAGCCCAACCTTAAAATACACGCTTGCCAGTGACAGTTGCAGCTAAATAGGGCGTGGCTTAACCCTTTTCCTCTGGCCATTTCAGATCTAAGTCTGTGGCAACATTAGCCACGGCTTTGGACTCGACCCATGCAACATTTCAGTCACATTTTATTTGCATTGCATCTGGAACATTTCTCAACGCTGACCGGCGATTTTTTTTTATATCTAATCTGAAATTTCAATACAATTCCATTTCAAGTTGTAGGCATATGCAAACATCCGTTGTGTCAATTGTTTTCAAGTTCTCTCAACGGAATAATTTTGTATTCATCCACGGTTCACATTTATTTGATCATTGATGTCGCATTGTGTTTAATTTGATGTACTGATGGCTTTACCTTCCGAGAAAATATACGCTCTGAATAAGAACTAGAACATTTACATATTCCACATATATATATCAAATTATTATTCAGAAGTTTTATATATCTAAGCCGGAAGGCTGTGTCTTTCTTTAGGTGTAGGGGATTTCTATTTATATTGTAGGTTAAAATTTAATACATTTTAAGATAAATATATTCATAGTTCAGGGTAGTTTTTCCTTGATGTAAACATTTAATATAGTTTTTAAATTTATTTAAGCAAATAATATTTCATGTAATAAATTTTAATAATATTTTACAGAGCCCTAACGCTTAGTTATATTTTTCTTACTGGCATTTGCTGGCTGTAAATTTGTATTTTAGCACAACAGTTAAAAAATAAACGTTTTAGTATTTTGCGAATATAAATTATAGATTATTGACTTTGGAAATCGACTTGGGTTAGTTCCGACAAACATTTGTAAATGCCAGCTTTTGGCGTCAGTTTTTGTTAGGCTGAATTTTCTACATATTTAAACATGCCAGCTTAGCATATATCGCTCTTTTGCATTGAAAATAATAAATACGAAAAGTCAATCCGCTAACATAACCCTGAACTATTTTTTACAGTTTGCGGTCATTTAACACCTTTAACAAACAAAAAAAAGCAAAAAACGAAAACAATTGTACAATGGGCTTTTAGCATTTTCACAAGGGCACATCAAAATTGATGGAACTGACGTGAGTCGTTAAAATCTAAGCAACTTAAACTGAACATATAATATATATATGAACGTTAAGATTAGTTAATGCCCTAATGTTTTTTTTTGAGATCACAGAGAATTAGCAAATGAATATTTTTACAAATTGCTTCTACTTTTATTATCTGTCGCTTTTGTAAGTTGAAAACAATTTAATATAATGAAAATAATATTGCATCTCTTAATTTAGTTGAGATACAAATAGCGTGCTCTTGTGAGGGTGAAACAAATACACAAATATATGAATAAATACAGACATATACCGCATTTAGTTGGCAGGAAAAGTCTGATTAAATAGCACATTTTAAACAAAATTGTAGAATTAAAAAAATATAGAAGCACGTTTGTAGAACTTATTATTTCTGCAATTCGAAATAAATAATGAATTAATTTATTAATTCATTTAAAGAAGCTAAAAAAAAGTCATGAAATTAAAACAACGAAAATCACAAAAAGAATAGGCAAATACGCATTGCAAAATATAATGCAAATTTCAATAGTCTTAATTTTTTTAAATTTGAAATTATATATATTCGACGTATATATACAAACTTAACTACCAAAAACCGTTTTCCACGGATTTTTAATTCTTTCCGGCATGTCATTCAGTTAAACAAATTTAACAAAGGCATACTTTAAGGTAAAAATTAATAAATTCATATCATATAAATATTTGAATATTGCATAACATTCATAGTGTATATACATGAATATAGATATCCCAAAATCATATGGTCTATTTCTTTAGCCTCACATTTTTACAATATTTACATATAAAGTTCGCTTTGCTCTTATTCTTAATGCATTTC
Source organism: Drosophila demipolita (assembly GCA_035042405.1). Classification (NCBI taxonomy): domain Eukaryota; kingdom Metazoa; phylum Arthropoda; class Insecta; order Diptera; family Drosophilidae; genus Drosophila; species Drosophila demipolita. The sequence goes on along the minus strand of JAWNLI010000489.1, from coordinate 797,450 downwards.
ATTTTAGTTCAGGGACTTTGTTTTTGTAAAGTGTGTAGGCCAATGTAATTGCTTAAATCAAATTTAGGCACTCACCCATTTAGCCATTCGTTCCGAGCTGTATAAAAATAGACACCTCTATTTATAATGCTCCAATTTGGTTGGCATGCTATATACTCGGTTGCTGCTGATGTATTCTGTTTTAGTTTCAAATTTAATGCGAATCTAATGTTTTCTACATTTAATTTCGAGTTTGGAAATTGTTTACTTTTAATTATGATACCGCAACGCGGGCTCTAAGCTCTATCAGCATAGATACACTGTTATTAAAGTGTAGCCGTTCTGCTGCCTCTGTTTATCAATTTACAATATTGACCTTTGCCATGCTCGCCTTTTTTTGTTTGTTTCCTTTTTTATTTAAGCTGAATTAAATACATGGTACACACAGAGGGCGTTGTTTGTTTTTGCCTCTGTTTTCGCACCTTTGGCCGATGGGGACAGCAAAAGTGTTGCTGCTGTTGTGGTTGTTGTTGGCTAGCTGGTGGCAGCTCCGACTTCTGCCTCAGGAGAGTCCGAGTGCCAGAGAGAGATAGAGGAAGATAGCGAGAGACAGTCGCAAATAATTATATATTGTGGCTGCTTAAGCCATCACTCGTTCTCTCTTTCTCCTCCACACAAGTAAAAAATTGGCACGCTCTCTGAAAGTTTCGCTGTCTCACAGCAAGAAATAGATTTGAGCACCGTATCAATTGAATTAGATGAACAAGTGCGCGACGATCTCTGTCTGAGGTAATTAATTTGAAGTGCATGCCAGAAGCAGTAACATTATTGATTAGTCGAAAGGCACAGGCTAAGGCAGAGGCAGAGGCAGAGGCAGAGGCACTGGCCAGCTGATAAGCGACAGCACACTCAACCCAAGTGGGTAGTTGGCCAAATGATGATAAAATAATTGCATTTCATTTAATTTGATTTCAATTGAATTGCGAAAGAGCGTAGAAGTTGAGCACAGAGCGAAACGCAACGCCGCTGCTTTTACTGTTCTTTAATTTCATTTTCAAGCAGCCCAGCTTAGATTTCTATGCTCTTTCTCCTCTCCTTTTCTCATTCTTACTCCTCCACTCTCCGTTCTGCTCTTACTTTCTAATGAGTCTTCAGCTTCAATGAAAGTTCAATTAGCGTTTGCTCAGAGCGAAAGTTTATGCAATATCAACGGAAAGAGGGAGGAAAGAGGAGAAACTATGCACGTTCACCTCAATAATCAGCTTATAATTCAAAGTGGCATATCTAATTACACTAAAAGCAGACAAGGTGCAAGCAGTTAAATCCAGATCTTGTGCATTGATTATTTCGAGCTATTAAAAATTGCATATCCCCTAAAAGAAATTCTCAATAAAAGAGCCCAACGTATTTGTCTATAGAGCAGGCGTATTGTTTTATTTTTTTAGTTTTTAGCTTTGACATTTTGTTGCAATATTGAAATATAGAGAATATATATATTTTTCAATTTTGTTGGACACATATATTTTTAGTTTTCTCTTTTTTCTTTTTATGAATATGTGTGTTGAAATTGTATCAATATTTGGAACTTGTTATTTAGAGATTTAATTGTTTAGCAAAACTTTATTATGCTGCCATGTGGACAAAATATTTGTTGGCAATAGTTGGATATTGACTTTATTATTAACACCATACAGAAATTGGGAACGATTGAAATTGGTTAAATTCAATTTTGCAAAAGTTAGTTAACGACGGAAGAAAACATTTCCATTCTTTAATGTAAATATATTTTAGATCAGCATTAAGTGCTGAATCTATCTAGTTATGTCTGCTGGTCTATGGGCTAACTTCATTAGAGCATTTTAACTTGTTTTCATTTTAAATGGATAATTTTAAGGATGTAAATATAAATTTCGAATATTAAATTTTCAACTTACTTAATACAAATTTCTCACCATTGAAAATAAATACAAATACGATACTGTGAAAGAATAAATTTTGTTTAACTTTACACAGGACTGCAGTAATGACATAAATCACAGACAATATTAAATTATAAATTAAATGAAAATGAAATGAATGTGGGAAATAATTAAAAATATCAATATAATGCCAGTTGTGCATAAAAAAAATTGGGGACTTATGAATCTCATTTGGACTTAATAGCAATGTTAAATTCAATGAAAATGCATACATTGTTTTTTACTGTTTTTATTGGAAGCAAACATTACACGAGATGTTTGTTTTAATTGAATGTTAAACATGAATGAACATTGTCGTCCGTTTGGCTATGTGATGAAAAACCATTAAGGGACTTTAAATTATCAGAGTTATTATTATTCATACAGCAATTTATTTTTAAATTCAATAATCTTTTTAAAGACTAATGGTATGTTATTTGGATTTAGCGTTGCTTGGCTTTATATAACTATAATTTAGGCCACAATAAATTTAAATGCCTCTATTCGAAAAAATACCTTTTATTCATTGTAGTCTTTTCTGTTTAATGTCATATTATTGTTTCCAGTTATTTGTACTAATGGCATTGTCGTAAATTATGGTAATTTTGACAGTTGTTTATTGTAGTGTTTTCCATGTTATCAGTTTTTGTTTGTGTCATTATACTAGTTGTTTGTTGCTTCTTGTTACTTTCATATATATTTCCCTTTTGCTTTAAATATGTCAAACGCATTGTTTTCGTACTGCTTGTATAAGATTACCAAACTAACCTTGGTCTAGTCTGAGGCAGCCTAATAAACATAAGCTCATTAAACGCAAGAGTCGCATGTCAAACACCATTTGAACTCTTGCACATTTAGGTTGGCACCAAGACCTCGGCTCCCAACAGGCTCATACTTCCGCCTAGACCCTCTAATTATTTTTATGGCATTTTAATGACTTAATTAAACAATTTACTTAAAGCTTCACGTTGCTTCAATTATGTAAGCAGCTGCAAGCGCAACAGCATCAGACCGAAACTGGATCCAAGTCGAGTCTGGTCCCCAGTCAAGATGCAACAATTAGGCGTTCATTAAAAACTAAGGCAAAAAGAATTGCACTCAAAGGGGCTGCCTCAAATCGAGTAAATGTTTTTTCACTTTACGGACATTCGCAGTGCCCACAACAAAGAATCTAATTGTATATCAAGTGCAACAGCTGTGTGGTAATTGCACTTGTGGGTGTGAGTATGAGTTTGTAATTGCATGAATTGGCTATATGCGCACTCAGGAAAAAATCCCATTTATTTTCAGAAAAGGTAATTCGCCTTATAGTCCGGAAAGCATTTTTGTAAAACGGATAATAATTGAAATTGTTCGATTCTTTATTATTTTTTCTATTTTTTTTTTAATATTTCCTGCATACACAAATTTTAAATAGTATATTGATTTAAATGTTTTAATTTGACAAAGAACAGCTGAAGTCGAAAAAAGCAGTTAAGAGAAGAATTTTTATTACTATTTTCTGAAATTCATAAAGTTTCTGATCTAAAATCGATGCAAGTCGTATTTTTATAAAAGAGCGTGTTTTATTATTTTAAGCTTCACTCTCTCTTTGAAAATGTATCTCGACAAGATTCGAAATATAGGAGAAAAAAAATAGCCTAGCCCGCAATAAACTTATTTTAAATTTTATAAAGATATCGCCAATCAAAAAGCAAGTAACTTTTTTCCTATATTTGGAAAATACTTTTTATTTCTAAAAACTAGAACATTTCTAGTTTTCTGAGTGATTCTCTCAATATCAGCGGGATTTTCATTCTGAGTGTATGGGAACGAATGCATTTTCTGCGCCAATAAGCAATCCGCAGACCCAAAGGCGAAAGCCTTGCCTCACTTGTAAACTAATTCAATTAACGACTAAGCAGCTTAACATTAAGTGCCTCCAGTGGTTGTGTACTCAAATGCGTATATACATATGTATATATATATATATATAAATATATATATAAGACTTTGAGGAGCTCAAAAGGTTGACCCACAACTCGCCTTTCAGCTGACAATATAAGCAGTGTCTTAATTAGTTAGGCGCACATATCATAATTCAAGGCATCTTGCGAATTTAAACATTTGCATATTTGGTTAAGCAATGGCTTTTAGGGTGATTTAACATTAGCCATAAGACTACGAGAGCCTGGTAAGTCGCGTATAACTCTTGCCACCATTATACACTGGCTGTTGACTTGTGTGTTGTCTTTGGCTTCTTGACAGCTTTGGTCAAATTGTATGCACATCTCAAGAGACATTTGAATGCCGCACACAGACTCGGACTCCAACTTTGGCCTGGCTATGGATGCGTATGGATGGGGGGGAAGGGGGTCTCAAACTGGCAGTGTATGTCACGTCAAGTGCATTAAGCTCGTTTTGCGGTTTTCAATTTTTTCTGGAGTATTTTGATTTTTTTTTGCTTTTGTTGGCGGAAGTGTGCGGGACTTTAAAAGTAAAACTAGGTTGAGCAGTTAATCAAATCGCCGGGAATTTACATGTTAATCAAGTTTGCTTTTGTGCTCTCTTTGCAGACAATCACCGCCCGACTGAAGTAAAGTGGGTAAGTAAAAAAAAAAAAAAAATGGAAAACCAAACAATGCTGCGAAAACTTTTCACACAGACAATTTTGCAACAGTTGTTTTACATACTGATTAAATAGAGTCAGCGAATTTACGTCAGATTTTTTTTTTGTACTATCATAATTCGCAATTTGTATATATTTCCCACAGACGTATATAGCTGGTTTTTGATATGATGCTGTAGTTCTCTCAATTGTGTAAAACTTATCTAACTTGTGATACGAGTGCGTATTTGCCTCTTGCCTTATTCTCTTTGTTAAATAATCAGCTAACTGCTAATTAGATAGCGACCAAAAATAGGCATACATTAATTCAAAGTTATTATTTACTATTTATTGGTCATGTGCTACTTTTGATTAGGATAATTGCCATAAAAGCCTTTTATCATTTAGCTGCTCTATTTTTTTGCCATTTGCCGTTTGCCGAGTACGGTTTGGGTTAAGGGGTCTGGGTCCGAGTGCGGGTCGCATGTAATCGCCGGGGCTTTATCGCGTATCAACGGAGGCATTAGCATGTCAGGGGCAGATAAAAAATTGCGCATGGACAATGGCATTTCTGCAACTGTGTTTGACAAATAAATACCAGAATAAGTTAGTTAAATATTTGCCAACATTAAATTTCTAGGTTTTTATCAGGTTGGTTCAATGCAAGATTTTTAAAGCCCCCAAATAAATTCTCAAACTGTGCAAATAAATAAAGATAACGACGACAATTTTCGCTAATCGATGTGTATAATTTGTGATATATGGTCGATTTATGAATGTTGAATAGACTACTCAACTGTTCGGTCTCATATTCTTAAAGAATTAGGAAATATTTCGTCGAATTTAGTGAACAACTCTGTTTATACAATTTAAAATTTATATATAGATATATATGTACAAAATATATGTGCTTTTAATGGGAATATCAGTTGATGGCATTAATCAAATGGCACAATTAAAACCGCTAATTAACCAACTTTCACTGGCATCAGCAAAGCTAAATTTAATTTCATTTAAAAGCAATTGCATTAATTACGGTATCGCAATTGCAAACTAATAGAAATCAATAGTAAACAAAGCCAAATCGATTGGTCGTCTATTTGCTCGTCATCGACAGCAGCGTCTGGCAGCTTAGGCAAATAGGTGGCTAAGTAAATATTTGTGCATATTTCCTCTGTTATACGATTATTGAATATACGCCATGTGGTCCCAGCAAAACAAATGCATAAAGTTGCGCCAAGTGCTTATGTGATTGCAAATGTGGTTAAAACACCTTTTTCTAACCAGGAATATTATAATTCCACACCGAATTTGTGTATCCAAATGTTTTGCCTAACTAATGACGCCTATTCAAATTTATTTAAAATTATTAAATTGCATGTAAAGCCTTTACGCAAATATGTGAATTTTGCATATGGTATAGTTTTCGAATGTTTGTTCTTTATTATTAATAACCACAATATGCACATGCATATTTCGGTGACTTTCAGAACTAAAGACGTCAATTTTGCAATACAATTTCTCGTATACTTGGAGCAAATGAAGCTTATCTTATGTGATAACTGTATGTGTTTCTCGGAATCCAATTTCAGAATATAGTCTTCAACAACCTTCGACAACAGATATGTGTGTACAAGTTTTAAAAATGATTTATGTCAACAGCTGTATTTGACTAGTGTATTCTTACTTGCTATAATTAGGGCACTTTAAGTAGTAATTATTTTTTCTTCCACTGCTGGATTTACATAATTTTCGTAATGTCAGCAAAAATAATGTCACCTATGTAACGTCAGTTTGCTCCTCAACAATTTTGATTTTTGCTTCTGCTAAACGTGTGGCAGAGACACTAATTTGATAGCAAATATCAAACAAAGTGCTTCGCATATAGCAGTTTTTTCGTTGTTGATGTTTTCAATGCTATAAGCTAATAGATTTTGTAATGTTTTATAAAAGTTTCACTGAGCTTTATGCACTTTGGTCCCAGTATGTTATTTGGAAATGGTGCAATTTTCTTTATGCAAATGCTACGTGGAAATTCAAACAGAAATTTCTGTAAATTCAGGCAGCGCAATTATGCAAATGCTCAAAATGGTTATGCCATGTCAAAAGGTCAACGAAAACAACAACAACTACAACAGCAACAACAACAACAACAACAACAACAACAAACAACGCAATTAAGTTGTTGGTGAGCCGCCCTCATGCAATTAGCAGTGAGTGTTTTTCCTTTTTTTCTGCTTTTTTTTCGTTTTCTGATTTTTTAGCCGCTCCCACAAAAGGTGTCAACATATTTAGCATGTTGAATTTTTTTCGAACATAAAAGTTACAAGAAGTGTAAAAATATGTAAATTTTATGCTTTGACATTGAAGTAGACCATAATTGAGCAAAGCAGCGCCAAATCTTCATCACCATCGGGATTGAAGACAACTGTCGGATCTTGTTCCCTAACCAGCGGTTAATTAGTGTGAGAATCGAGCTGAATTTCTTTCTATTGTTCTTGGGCAACATTTGTTAGAGCCTGTTCATTATCTTTAAGTTTATTTTCATTACTTTTAGACCGGACAGATCAACCAGATGTCTAAAGATTGTTAAAGTCCATAAAAGTGCAGTTAATTTAAGAAAATGTTTATCATAATTCTGATATATATTTATTTAAATTATATATATTTTTGGACAACTCATATATGTAATTATAAAAATGGGGGAAAAAATACAATTAAAAACTAATTTTTGTGCTATGTTTATACAATTGTAATTTAATGAAAGCAAATTTTTGTTGATGCTGCTCCAGTTTGTGTATTTATCCATTTGAAGCGCATTTACTGTCCTAAAGTAGCAATAATAGTCCTTGAGCCTATGTCGACAGGGATTTACAGAATTTTTATTGACTCGCTGAAAAAAGGCAAAAACACTCAAGCAGTCGATCCACTTTAGCGTCAGGCGCTGTCAACCACAATTGCAGACAATGGCTGTCGGCCCAATATAAGTCATCATCATAATCTGTTGGTCGGACAGTACGCCAGAATAATGGGCCATAAATGAACGCTGCCCCTGCACATTATTCGCACATTTTGCCAAATGGGCGTGACAGCTGGAAAAGCATCCCGGCCAGCTCCGTCTGTTGTTATTTGAACATATGCTTAATCATAATTTGGCTAGCCAGCCTAGCTACCAGCTACTCAAAGATTGCGATGTGTTGATTTTCACTGTTGGCGAAAATTATTTTTTAATTAAATTTTTACGACACACGCGCCCACAAAACAGCCACAACATCCACAAACATTCAACGGGCAATGGTCGTAAGTGAAGTTTATGGAATGTCCTTTTTGTTGCCACTAGAATATTACTTTTGCAGGGGCTGGGCCCCAGGACAAGGACAACGTTGTTGCCTTCAACGCTGACTGCTGACAGCTTTGCGTGTTTTCAACATTTCTCAAGTAAGAAATGATACAAGAAGGCAAAAAAAAAGAAATGAAAATATAAAAATAAATAAGGAAACGCAGAAACTGCAAATACATTTATGTATATACATTTCACCCTTTTCTTATTTATCTTTTAAATAAATTGGCTTGTGGGTGCACAGAATGAGCAAAGAGCACACACTCTTGGTAAAGTGTAACGAAAAAATAATTGATTTTATTTAGCTACTTTAATGCTCACAGAGAAAATTAAATAAAAAACCAATTTGCTGAAATATATTTCAGTTTGATTAACTTCATTGATTGACAATTTAAATACTTTTCGTCACAAAATAAAAAAATAAGCTAATTGAAAGTTTAATTATAGTTTTGATTTAATACTTGAAAAATTTTCAATACTGAATACTCTCCAATTAATTGAATGTTTAACTATTGTCTATAAGAGGGTATTCAAATTCTTTTTTTATTGTCTTATTTTTGTTGTTATATTTTGCTGTTTTTCTGTGTGTTTCTGCACCAAAAACGAAACGAATCGATGGAGGAATTTCATGACCAAGCTTTTTATTGTTTGATATTGTTCTACTTTCTGGTTTTAGTTCTATTCTATCGCAACCCGTGCTGCACATACGCATTTTATTGACATTTTATATGTTTTTGAGTTTTGGGTTAGTTTAGGGTCGAACTGTGCTTTCGTTTGCCAGTCTGTGCCACATACGGCAAACATGCAAATTTGAAGAAATGCTGGTCCTGTTCGTGCCACACCCACTGCCAATCCTTATTTTGCGTGTGTATTTCGTGTGCGTGCTCAACTCCATTGGAAAGGTCTTGTGCTGATCGAATTGAATGGGCTGAATGGTTTCTCCTTTGTCCACTTATAGTCCACTTTCAATGTCTCCAGTTCAATTCAATGGAAAATAATTGAATTTCATACATGCACATTACGTTGACATTTTGTAAATTATGCAAATTGAAATTCAATTGATTGGAAAATGCTACGTTATGCCCACCGCCCTAAAGGTTTACTATTGGTCAACAAGACCAACTTGCTTCTAACATTAACGGCCTCCGTATAGTGCAACCAATAATAAATTTTGTTTGTGACTCTCATTTCATATGTAATTTAATCATATGTCAATATGTGTATCGCTCAAATCTGTTTTACCGGCTTTGATTTTCGTTGATGGCTGCCATAAATGTATTGACCACGTTTAGTTTCGCAACCAGTCAACGCATTTAAATCAGCTACGCGGCTAACCTTTTCAAGGGTTCACTTGGCTCATTTGTTAAAAGCGGGATTTGCATTATTCACTCATTTTAATGAGCCAAATATTTGACCACACAAAACCCGTGTTTTAAATGGAATATTCTAACAAATCAGCAAATGAAATGTGTTATGTCTATTGACGGGATTGCGAACGGAATGCCTAATTTTTGTCAGAACGCCGAATGAAAATAAATTATTTTGGGTTTCAGTTGCTTCTGCAAATTTATTTTTAGAGCAGTCTGATAAATATCTATATTATTAAATAAAAATAAAGAGATTGATTTGAGTAAAATTATTTAACTACACATTTCTCTCATGAGCATTCATCATTCATAAAATATGTTACGAGATTAAAAACATAATTTTTCCAATTTTAAAAATTATTTATTATTCTTTGGATTGTGTGCAGAAAAGTGTTTATGGCCTAACTTGTATTTGAACTGATTGTTTCGTTAGACATTTCGCAAGGCTTATTAAAATAAGGCTATACATTTTATGTGATATTATGATTTTTCGAAAAACGTGTTTATTCGTTGTTATTCGGGTCAAATTCTAGCGGACAAAAGACATTAAAACTAATTATGCCAGTTCCACTAAACAATGGGTTTAATTTTCTCCAATTGAGCAGCGAAAAGGACCCCAACTGGATTCTTGCAAAACAATAGCCAACCGACCAGTCGATAATTTGTTTGCCAATGTAAGTTTAGTACAAAGGAAATCAGAAAACTATAAATGAACTCGATGCCGGACTACCCTGTTAGTATTACTAACGGGGAATAAGTTTGGACTATTTCTATTTACTTTGTTTTACTATCATAAGGAGTATAAAAGTATGCATTGAGTTGGGCAACCGTTCAAGCTTTTTTTTGCAGGGTATTTATTGCCGGCATCTTAGCCGTTGAATGCGTTAACTTTGCGCTGGCCAGCTCGCGTGGCCAATTACCTGGCAGAAAAAGCAGCTTAAACAAATAATTTGTTTACACAAGCGACAGGCGAACTTTTGAACTTTTCCGCAACTTGAGCCAGCGAGTGTCATTCAGGCAGTTCTTCAGTCTGACTGTCAGTCAGTCAGCTAGTCCCATGACAGACGTCAGTTGGGCTACTGCCTGCTCTGTTGGCTGTCTCGGTTTTTGGATCTGTTACTGCAATTTTGTTGCAAACAGCGAGTCACATTAAAACCCTTTTGTGTTTTGGCATGTTTACCTTTGCACCTGTCATTTTCACCCTCTCTTCCTTTGACAGCTGACAGTTGGGCTGCAGCGGGGCAACAATCAAATTGACAGATCAACTGACAATTGAATTCGATTGCACTTACTTTGGCAGCTAAACGACTTTATGTTGTGGACCATCAACTGTGGTACACTGTTTGTATTGCCCAAAATTCAGTGAACACAATTAAAATGCAGCTGCTCCAAATCCAAAGTCAATTACAAAAATACTGTCAGCCAAAAGCAAGAAAATTGCAAGCGCTCTCTAATATATATGGGGCTCCAAAATTTCTGGGTGGTATCACAGGAGTTGTGTGCGCCTCGGGCGTGTAAAGACGTTTTTACATTTTGTTTTCCTCGCCCTCCTCCTCGTGCTCTTCAGCTCAACAAATAACTATTTCAATTTTGTGAATCGCGTAAATTCAAATTTTGTGGCTACAGCCCCAAGGGCTGTCCAAATCAGCGTACAGTCAGTGCTAGATATTTTCACACGCGCCACGTTCGCTGAAAGTTTTGTGTTGTCTGCCTTTGGGCGCCCGCCCAGGCTGCTGCTGCTGCTGGTGCTGGTCGTAAAAGGCGAGCGCTGTGTCACAAAAACTAACAATAATGACAGCAAATCAATATCATCGAAATGGCCTGGGGTCTTCTCAAAGTAAAAGTTCCAATTGTAATTCAACGCAACGCGCACAAAACTGGCTGATTTGCATTCGTCGCCTGTAAACCATTTGAGATTGCCAGGGACGACAGTGCGGGTTTCAGTAGTTGTAGTTTTTATACGTTTGCTCATTTCAAACTATACACTCGTCTACACACACACACACACACACACACACACACACACTAGCCACTCACACATTCAGTCAACCAAGCATTCAGTCATTCAGCATTCATGCAGTGCAATAAAATGCACTCGAATTGCAGCAGAAGGAAACTTTGTGCATCCATTTGTTATCCATACGCCTGGATGCATAGTGGTCATCTGTCGCTCTCTCCATCAAGCAACAATGCGACAGGAGATGCAATTGATTGTAGTTGTAGTTTGTTTGTTTCTGATCGTTTACTGTAGACAAACATCTTTTTTTTTGCGATTTATCATAGGGAACATAATAAAATCTAGCAAATTGTAAAAACTCTAGAATCGAATGTACACACAAAAAAAAAAATGAAAAATTGCTCTGGTAACAAAGGTAATTTACGTTCTTTAGAAGGAATATTTCTAAAACAGAAGAATAAATATCTAAAAACAGGTATTTTTCGTTAATCAATTGAAGCGTCGATTTTTTTTCAAATATTTCTCAGATTAGTTTTTTATACACAGACCTCATCCATTGTTTTTTTTTTTTATTTTATTTTAGAAAGCTTACAAATTTTTTAATTTAATTAAAAAATAATCGACTTTGCAATTTGAATTATATCTCAATAGGCTATCTAATAAAGCAGTTGAAATAAAAAATTTCATTGATATTTCCCTATAAACTGGTTTGAAATGTTTACTATTATAAAGAAATATATGTATTTCAAGTACTTATAACAAAAAACTAAGAAAATTTTCTCAAGTATTTAAAAAAAAATTTCATAAAAGCCACCACAGTTTTTCTAGTTTTCTGAACTTAGTTTTACTTTTATTTTACCGCCATATTTTATCTGACAACACTACAAATACAATTATGTTGAGTGAAAACCAAAACTGTCAATAATTGAATTCCATTAAAGGTGAAATTCTTACCAGAAGTTTTTACTACTCGACAGTCAACATATTGTTTGTTCGATGTATCCAAGTTGTTAGAGAGATCTGTTTATTTTTTGTTGTTTTTTTTTTTTTTTTTAATATGCAGCACGTTGCAATGCTACCGGAGTCGTTGCCATTGCGATTGTTGCAGCTTTTGGCAACCTTTGTTGCTTATTTTAAGTGGACACACATGCAAGTCTCTTGCTCAACGCCGACGCTGGATTGTCTTACGACAAATACCCACACAGTCAAAAGTCAAATGTACATACATATGTATACCCATGTATATGTATGTGTTGCACAGGGCAACATGAGATCGTAGACTTACCAATGCGCTGTTGTTGTGTGTTGGGTGCAGCTGGTTTTGCCTCTGTCTTCGCGTTTTTAGTCGACAACGCATTGTTGTGACAACACTCATTGTTGTTGTTGTTGTTGTTGTTGTTGTCGGCGTTGCTGTTATGCCTTGTGTGTTCATCTGAGTGTGCTGCTAACTAAGTACGTCTCGCACATTAAGTCAACGCTAGAAAGTGAAATTTTCGCATGCATCTCTGCTTCCGGCTCGCAATGCTCAGCTGCTGAATTCATGAGGTTTGCGTCTAATGTTTACCTTTGCAATGATGCCACCAGGCAGCTGTCAGTGGCTGTGACGCAGTTGTCAGTCGTCAGTCGTCAGTCGCCGCCGGTCGCCACTCACCAAGTCAAGTTGCACGTGAAAAGTGAAATTGCTGGCATCGTGGAGTAGCAATTGCTTCTAATCACCACGGCTTTGAGCACTTGGTAGCTTGGAGGCATCGCAACTCCTGACATTTTGTGGCAGCGTTTAAATTAAACTCTGCTCAACGCTTAAGTGCAATGCAATTAAGTGATAAGCCCGCCAAATAGTTGAGCAGCGCACATTATAAATATGACAAATAATTCGAGGGATCCTTTGCGCCGTTTCGCCAATAAAAATAATGTAAATGTAAATTGGCATATTAACAGGATGAAAGGGGCCAAAGAAATGATCGAGATAAGCGTGCAGCTAACAAAAAAAAAATCACCATCAACAACAACACACACACACACACACAGATACAGTCTGTAGCATACTTGCTAAGCCCTCCGTGGAGAGCAATTACGCGGAGTGCATGGCGACAGAAATGGCCAAAAGCCGCCAGCCGTCCAGAGAAAGCGAACGTGTCCTTTTCGCAACGGAAATTCGCTGGTTGGCCAGCTTTATTTTCATTTAATGCTGCATTTCCGTATCTGCGTTGCGTTGCTTTGCGTATACGCAATATGTGTTTTAATAACTGCCGCCGGAGCCTGCCGTCAGTTGGCCTGTCAATTACATTTTAAATTCGTTGCTGTTAATTTTCGATGCCCCTCGCGCTATTAAACTGATTAAACACATTTTTCTCCGGCCGCGTTCTCCATGCTTGTTCATTTTCACCCGGGTTTTTTTGTTGTATTTTTTATCAGACGACTTCAACATTTCGCAACGGTCAACGTCATTAAATTTTACCTTTGTAAATGTCGCTCATTGGATTCTTCTACGAGGATTTTTTCTACCACCGCATACCGCGTCATACGCACTTTGTTGGACCAGCGGAGATCAGAGGTCTGTCCTGACTCCACAAACATTTCTCAACAGCTGGATTCATTTTGGTGGCAACCAGCAGCAGCTCCAATAACAAATGTCTGCATATACATAAATTTAAATTGGTTCGGTCCAAACTTGACTTGGAGCACCCTCTGCGCTGCTGACCCAGTCTGATTCAGGTGTAGCACCATCATCAGCAACATTTTTTTTATCAGCTGATTCGCTCAACTCCGGGCTGCTTTATTTACTTGTGCGATATATATATAAATTCTCTTTTTTTTGTGAGCTTTGGCTTCGTTTGTTAATTTGATTTTTATCTGCTGTTTATTTTTTACTGTCGCTGCTTGGCAGTCCGGCATCTCTTTTTCACATTGCGTATACGTCCTGCTGTCAGCCCTGTCGGTTTTATTGGGGTCCATTTTTTTAAAAAGAACTTGTCTGTGCTAACTTATCGCTATGAGTTGCCCAGTCGTGTTCACTAACTTCATTTCATTAACGTCACCCGCGTCTTAGTTGGCTTATTGGCCAACTCTCATCTCGTTTCCTTAGCCATAAAGGAATTTAACGGGCCCTGCTAAAAAGTTACCAATTATGTGCAGTGCTTTAATTACTTCCTGGCCGGTGCATCCGCTCCCAAGTACGATTTTTTATAATGATTCCGGATATTTGAGTAGTTTCGAGCAAAAGCTACCAGCTACCAGCTACCAAACGGCCAACATCCCACAGTCCACAGCTAACAAAAACTAGCAACAATAACAAATAATGCCTCTTGAGGCACATCTTTGCCTTTTATGTGTAGGGTAAGCACAATATCAGAGCCGAACAAAAGACCGTTGAATGCGACACAGTGGAAAGTGTACACAATGTATGCAATATGTTGTTCTTAGATTAGAGTTGCCATCTGGCCACCATTTTAAACGTTCCAAATTCTTAATCTTAATATTTTTACTATTTAAAACTGTAGTATTATAAATATTATTAAAAAGCTACGCTTGTAGACCGTTGGGAAAGCCGCAGGAAAAAACTCACTTAAACCAATTTGCATCATTTATTTTAAACTAATGTTAAAAAAATTAAATTAATTAAATAACATTTAATAAATAAAAATAATTATTAAAAATTAAATTAATATATTATATTGGTATGTTAAAAAGAAGTTAGAAATAGTCTCCATTATTCATTCGTATTTAATTATATTTATATTAAATAAATATTACGATAATTTTAATTGCTTTCAATACAAACGATTTTATGATATGTACTAATTTATTTCTTTTTGTAAGAAATTATGCTTAAATAATTTTGTACTTCGCTACCATCGTACATAAGATGGCTCAAAGCAATAGCAGAAGAAAAGCTGTAGCACTTCGGGTCATTTGTGCAGGGTCTAATGATTTCCGTTAGTTTCCGTTCGGCATCGTCAACATCTCCATTCCATGTCCGCTGCCAGCGTTGACAGCACTGCATATTCTCAACGCGTTTCCCAAATAATTGTTGTTTTTTTTTACCGAACTTGATTTTTGTCTGCTACTATTTTTATTAGTTTGTGTACTTTTGGCTGAGCTTGAAAATATTTGTATATAAAATATGTGTAGTTGTTTGCATGTTTATTATTCAACATATTAACTGGCGAGTCACACTATTTTTTTAACAAATTGTTTGCATCAGGAAATGGAGGCTTTTTTGGGGTTTGCGTACAAGTTTAACCAGTGTCAATTGATGCTAATGAAATTGTCGGACAAAACGCGTTGTGGTTAGCGTGTGTCTTGTAATGAAATTACATTTAATTGCTTATAATTTATTAATTTACAGTTGATAAAAATGCAGAAACCAAGCACTGCAGATAATTCTGTTGCCTAGCTTTTAAAAGCATTTAGAAAATGCGACTATAAGATACCCTGCATTATTAAATATTGTTTGGTAAAGAAGGAAAATCGCCAATAATTTTATAAAATAAAAATAAGTAACGGTTATTTTATTATTATTATTATTAAGTTTGTGAAACATTTTTCAACATTTATAAATCATTTTTATTATTTTAAATAGATTTGCTTCTTTTAGTTTAGTTGGATATACATCAAATATTGATAAATTAAAAATATACTTACATATTGCAGCTTACGTTTTTATTTAATTTTATTTCGATTATTTTGCCAATGGAGAAACTTATTAATTTTATAGAATTACTTATAGGGTAACACAATGTGCATACACTCAATTGTGCCTACGTTGCATCTACTATATGGAAACGATACAATATGCAACACCTAAATAACGACAACAATAAAAACAAGCAAAATCCTACTAGTTTTGAGAGGTTCCCATAATCAACGACGCCGACGCTGTGTCGTGTGAATTGTTCGGAAAGAGCTCCCACAACATTTTGGAAGATGTATTTTGTTGCCGCAATTGCAACTGCATTTAGCCGCCTAGTACAAAAATGAGTTGGCTGCTTACTGTTGGCTGTTGGCTGCTTACTGTTGACTGTGCATGGCTGCTATTTTCACAATATTTTACGGATACTTGGCCATCGCTTTTGTTGGTGTGGAAAAGCGCGCTCTGCCGTTAAATTGCGCACAATTTTACCTTTTGGCTTAACAAACTGAACGCTCAATTGTCGGTGCCGTTGTTAGCTGACGTTGAGCGCAGCATACCAGAAAATTATGAGCTAATGGATTTTGTTTAATTCACATACACTCAGAACAACAAAATAACATGCCATTTATACAAAAAAAATTGCAATATTTCAAATTTGCAGTAGATTTTTAACATTTTATTGAGCATTTTTGTGAGTGTACACATTTGCAGACGTGCTTTAATTGGCGATTGGCCCGATGTTAATAGTAATTTGCAAAAGCGTTAATATTGTTGACAAATAACATATACATTTGTCGTGCTTGTTGTTTCTTTCAATTGGCAGAGCATGAAAGTGTTGACAGGCAGCAAATACAATTAATTCTGCGAGCCAATTTATCAATTATCCGCAGTTTCAAGTTCAAAGTTACACAAGAGCAAATTGGTCTGCCAGTGGTATCAAAATCATCGTCCACAAACTATGTAATTAAATCGGAAGAAAAATTCAAGTTTGAATGCATTTGTTCGTTTGAAGTAATATTATTATTACTGTAATTATTTGGTATTTATTTGACTTGTGCGCGAACTCATTTAAATAATAAATGAGAGTGTTTTCTATTTATGTCACGCCTAATGCGCTCCAAATTTAATTATTGTAAAATATAGTGCAATAAATAAACATATATAAATTGAAAATTCAAGTTATCTTTGAATACGAGTAAATTACCACATAGATCATTCTCACTAAAGTTATTGGCTGGTTTAGAGCTCTTCGTTAATTTTCCATTAACAAACTAATTAATTATTTTACTTGCAAAAATGCATACCTTTGCTTAACTAAAATTTGTGTTCATTTAATGTACATTATTAAATGATTTGTTTGAAGTGGTTAAGTCTGAGTATTGTAAATTTAATTAAACAATTAATAAATATTGTTTTAACGAGTAAATCATCTACTCAAAAGTTGCTTATGAGTCTGGGGCTATTATCACATTGAGTGACCATTTAAAGTTTGTACGTGTTTGCAATGATGTATATATATAATATTTCTACGTCAAATTATTTAATACGTCGCTTAACTTGGCTAACCTTTGCTTATCCTCTCACCTTTTAAGGCGACAACACATATTCCTGATTGAAACAAGTTTCTTTAGTTTGTTTAGTGCTTCCTCGTTACTGTGGGTCTTCTGATGCTTTTGTGTGCTTTTATTTGGTTTTTTTTTTTTTCAAAAGCGAAATTGCATATTTGCTTTTATTATAATAAATGCCAATTTAGCTGACTGCAATTCAATTACGTGAGCACCGTGAAATTTCCCTTTTCGTTTTCGCTTGTTCGCTTTTTGCTGCACAAAACGTGCAGTTTGCCTGAGACTTTGCTGCCGAGCTCATAATCTAAGGCTCATGATCGCGTTGAGCAAAACGTGAGCTTCGTGAATCGGCGACTGAATCTTGGTTGGGAGGCACTCCATCTGTTACCTATTACCCCAGCATAATTAGGGGCAGCCATCGGCTATTGAAAGCGCGCATTTAAGCCATAAATTTGCTCTTATACAAAAATGCAGAGGCCTGATGACCGATGACGACAACAACAACAACAACAACAACAAACAAACAACAAACAACAACGACAACATCGATAACAATGCCACGTTTGAGTGAATTGGATAATTGTCCATTGCTTGCATTGGCCTGGATAGCCACTGGTGGCATGCTTCCTGCACTCGTAACTCGGAATTTACATTGTCTTATTGCCCCGACTATCTGATATCTTACGTGATATTGATTTTAGGAGGCAATGTTATGGTTATTTATCACGGCATCTCCATCATATATTATTAATTCACATCGATGAAAGGGCCAAACTATTTTTGTGCATTACTTCAATGTTCAGTCAAATATTTACTTTTGCTGTTGGCCAAAAACTGCAAAAGTTAATCGCAAATACAAATGTGTTTACTTCAAATATATTGCTAAATTAAAGTTGTCATTTCTAAATTACTAATTGACTGACTTATTGTAACATGACTTAACTGATAAATTCAGTTTGTTTGCAATTACATTCAGAACTTTTGCAAGAAAACACTTAGAGAACTCACAATTCCAATTGGGTTACAAGTTGACTTGTCCATGTGTCAATCAATGATGAAATAATCACAATATAAATAAACCTGAATTCTTAAAGGCTTTTTTGCTTTTTGCTTATATGCTGACATTTTTATTGTAGTTTTTACTTATTGCAAATATTTCCAAAGAAGACGAAACTTTATTTATAATTTAATTTTTAAAAAATTCTGAAAATGTTTGATAATAATATGCATAAAAAGGAATATTATATATATATAAGAAAAGCATCTCCTAAATTATATACTTCTTATTCAAATTTTGTTGTTGTAATCCCCGACTTACAGAATAGTACAATCTATTCTTTTTTTCGAAATATATATGTTTTCTACTCTACTTTTTTTAAGCACTAATAAAACTAATCTTAAAACTATTTGCAGTTTATAAATTGGGCTCTTTGTGGAAAACTGGGCTACTTCAGCTAACTGTCTGCTGGTGGACATTTTCTGGTAAGTGCTCGTTTGTTCGTTTTTTGTTTGCCTTGTTTCATTTGAGTTGTTATCACGAACTGTTAAAAATGTCAAACTCTGACCAAATATCACACATGCCGCCTCGCACCCGGGATTAGAATTTGTGTGATGTTTTTAACAGCGCACCAAGTGGCTGTCCGTGCGTCCAGTTTGAGGTTGTCATCAGCATGCAACATTTACACGGTCGACATTTTTGCATGTTAAATCCAGCGATAATACGTCGAAAGTGTGTGGGGGGGGGGGGGAGGAGACTAGTAACGGATGAGTGTGCAGAATATGCCATACAAAGTGTTGCATGTTGCATTTTAAATGAATATTTTATGGACGCTGGAAATGACATTGGTGGCAGCGGGGCTTGTTGCTGATTGTTTCAGTTGACTGCGTGCGCGGACGCCTTAAATTATGCAACGCAATTGCAATGCGTCGCATGCGTGTTGCATTTTAATGGGTGCTCACTGTCACACAACCCCCCCCCCCCACACACACACACCAACACTTTGCAGCACACATGCTATAAAATACACAATAAAATATGCACAGACTTCAAACTCTTTAAGAGTAGGGCGACTTAAAGCCACACACACAAACACACACACACACACTTCGATCATCGTGTCAAAAATGTTAATTCCTGAACCACGACAGTAGCTCAATGTGATTGGACAGTCACAGATGGATAGCGAGCAGGCAAATCTACTCTAGTCGAAATGAATGTCCGATCCGAGGAACAGCATTCATTTCTCGCAAAATTAATGACCAGCCCAAAATGTCGGGCATTCATCTCAATTTATCGTTAGCCGTGCAGATCGAACTATCTCCGCCGTATATCTCAGTTCTAGACACATGTTTGTAAGTGTTTACTTGCTGCTGCTGCTGATGCCTGCGCTTGCCTCGTTTCACTCCTGCTGCTGCTACCAACGCGCCTCTCTTGCCACAGAACGGATTTCACTTCTCATGCATTTTTGGGCTGCTCTAATTCTGTTTCTGCTATGTTCCTGCTACGTTCTGTGGAAGAAACAAACAGATGTTAGGTAACACCAGTTAGCCAGAGTGTGTGTGTGTGTGTGTGTGAGTGTGTGTGAGTGTATTTACATCTGTTGTTGCTTACCGAATTTGATTATTTTCTTGGAAAACAAAAACATAAATGAAAAGTACTCGAATTCCACATTCGGCACAAGCATTTGAAATATGCCAAATTCGAATATGCAGATATGTGTCTGGATGAAATGATGTCAAATTATTAGTTCGATGAATAAACTTTTCCCAAAAATATATATGTAATGGAGTCAGAAAGAGTTGGCAAGTGATGCGTAAGCAAAATCAACTTGTTTTATTGGCCTTGTAGTAATTAGTGTTATGTGGTGTTATTTATGCAATGCCTTTAAGCCTTTATCTGTTGGCCACTTGACAGCCTACACTTTGTACTTGCAACACACTTTGCATTTATCTCTGCAGCTGTTTTTGTTATTTGTTCGAGTAAACAAATAATGAGTTTGATGCCTCAAATTGCTGCAAATCGAGCTTGTTGTATTTATTATTGTTCTTGTTATTGCCTATTTTGTTGTTGTTATTGTTGTTGTTGCCATTGATAATATTACTGTTTTGTGTTGCCATTGTTGAGCGCTTTGCCACTCAACTTGCTTACTTAAAGGCGGCTTAGTCCTGCCCGAGAAGCAGCTGAAGCATAAGAATCCACTTGTGCGTCTTTCACATTTGTATTGATGTAACTTTGTCTCTTTGCCTCTTTGCCTCTTTGCCTCTTTGCCACTTTGTTGCTTTGATGCCGTTGTGCATTTGGGAATTGCTTAGCAAAAGAATCAGCCTCCGCATCAACATCAGCCTCCGCATCAACATCAGCCTCCGCATCAGCATTAGTACTGGTATCGGGCGACGGCATCAGTATAAGCACTTAAATGTTTCACACATGCTCCACACACCCAATATAAAGCTGGGAAGGCTCACATGCAGTTGCTGACTGTTGCCGTTGCGTTCTTAGTGTATTATCCGCTTATGCTAATCTCTCTTACGTTTCACATTTCCCATTTCCCATTTCTCTGGTGATTCTCGTTTCCCGTTTCCCGTTTATCGTTGTGTCTGCTCTTCCTAATTTTTCTCACATGATTGCTGTCTTTCACGGATGAAAAGATTGAGTCGACTTTGAGGCGAACGCAAAATTTCCATTTGATGACCCTCTGAACTGTGGCAACGTCCTTACATTTAGTTCAATGTCACTTGCGTCAAGGATATCTCTGGCCAGCACCGTAAGTACTTCCATTTCTGGCGTTGGCACGCTTCGTTTTTTATTCGTTCCGAAAAAATAACTCATCCGATTATAACATTTGCCCATTGAGTTGACCAAAGTTGCTAAACTTGCCTTATGTGTCTTCTTTTCCATTCTTAGTTTTGTTAACCAGTTTATAACAAAAGCTATCTTAACTTAATCGTTACCGTTATCGTTTACCGGTGTTGCCCAGCTGCGTCTTGAACTAACACAATTTTTGCTGCTCATTTTCCGTGCGCATGATTTGCCTGAGCGTCCGGATTTTCCCAGCACCAGTCCAATTAACAATGTTAAACGGCCACGAACAAAAGCCGAGTCCCGTCGAAAAAAGCAATGAAAATCCAATTGCAAACAATCTACAATTATTTAGGTTAAGCGGAGTAGCGAAGACGCCGGCAGCACCCATGAAATTAGCGCCACGGAACGCAATGCCAACATACGGAATCTGTTTGCACCATCTCCGGCCATGCTGGCGAAGCGCAAGGCGGAGCGACGGCGCAGCCAAAGCACGGTCTGCCTGGAGCGGGGACGTTCGGAACAGGAGGAGCTGCGGGCGGAGCGATTGGAGGGTCAGAGGCAAATTCAGCAGGGAAATGGCCTGTCGCAGAGCAGCCAAGCGCTGAGGAGCTCCATGGGACAAATTGCAAGCTACAATGGGTATAATAAAAACAATGGTGATTTCCACTCGAGCATCCACCAAGGGAGCGTTAACTCAGGCATAAATCACATGGCAATGGGTAGGAATCAATCAGCAATAAAACAATATGATGGCGTCAACAGGAATTCAATGGGCGGCAATAATCTTCAGAGCAATTCCAACGACGACGACTACGACAAGGAGGACGACATCTGCAATGAAACGAGCCACGCACTGGGCGGCTGGGCTAACAAAGAAAACAATGCTTGCCCTCAGAATGTGTTTCAATTGGATAAGGGGCAGTTGCAGCACCAGCAGCAGCAGCAGCACCACCAGCACCCAGCTGTCAACTCGCCTCGTCGTCCTTCGTTGCCGTGGCAGGAGCGAAAGATCTGGCAAGCAGCCAGTCAGCCAGAAAATGTTATTAACAGTAGCAGGCAAAAACAGGAGCAACAGCAGCAGCCATTGGAGCTTAAGTTGGCAGGAATCTGGAAGAACAACATTGTTGACTTTAGTAATGAAATAACCTGGGGCAACGCTACAGAGAAATCGCAGCCATTGAATCACCTGAGAATGCGGCAGGACTCCCTCTCGTTGGAGGCCAGCAAAATGGACTACCCTCATGATATATATTCGACTACCACAGCTCCCGCTTATGTGTACAATGAGGATATCGCAGATGAGTTGGTGGAGCATCTGCAGGAGCAGAACCAGGGCATGCAAGGCGTAAGGTAAATTGACGAAGCGCAAAGGCAAATCGCCAAGAATAAATAGATGTTTGTAATAACGATAAGCCCTGCCCCTATTTATATATATATATATATTTAAAGGAAACGTAAAAAGTTAAGACCAGAAATGAGAAATACCAAATCGATATTAATAATGGATTTGAGAACGCTACATATAAAATCGGCAATTTCAGAGTCAGTTTTGAATCGATTTTAAATAAAGTTTGATTTTTTAAGCTTAGACATTAAAAAACCTTAACATTAATTCATTCTATTTTGAGTTAGTTTGTGAATATACGCTGAAGATTAAGATTACGTTTGAATTTGGAAATCGCTTCCTTACAGGAATAAGTTTTCCAATTTTGTGGCATCCATTTAGCTAATCTGATCAGTTAAAGATTCCTGTCAAATCGAATACCGAAACTAACCCAGCCAATTCCCTAGTTTGTCAGTCATTTGCATATTGGATTGGTTTGATTGGTCGATTGTGCAAACTTGCAGTGTGGCTGCTGTTTTTGGCTGGCAACAATGATATTGAATCGATAAGCTGTTTGCCAGTCAATCTGGATGTGCTCTGTTCGGCTGGTCGACAAGAGCATAATGGACAACATTCTTCAAGCTCATTGATGCGTGGCAGGCAACAACAGTCTGCTCTTGCCGTCAGAGGAAGTAGGGGGGGGGGGGAAGTGCGAGAAACGTGCCACTGAATACATCATGCGTGTCATTTTTAGCAGTGGCTGTTGCTCAATCGCTGCTGATTTGATTTGATTTGAGTTTGCCGAGTTTGCATGTCAAGTTTGTGCGGGTTACGCGTTCCATGGCACTTACAACAACCAAAAATAGCTTTGAAAAGATTGCCAACTGGGTGGGGGGGGGGGGTGTCTGGGAATAGTTTCCGAAAATCAATCATGCGTATCGGCTGGCTTGAGTGGGTAGGGGGGGGGGGAGAAGACTTGAGTAGGGGGGGAAAATGCATAATCTTGTTGTCGGCGCTGGCAAGTTCAGTGACTGAAGCTAATTGAGCAGGAGAAAGGTAGCGGAAAGTAATTTGTCATCTGATTGAAAGTGATTTTGATTTAAACGTTAGGGTCGATAATGGGGCCACTCGATGAAATTGAAGCCAAAATAAAATATTCACATATTTTCTGTATACTCTTTTTTGCGATTGTACATATCGATATGACATTTAAGAGATTGCCTTTAATTAATTTATATCGGATATCGAATTTATATCTTTGTTTATTCTGCACTTTGCTCTATCTTATCACTAAGTGCATCGACTCTTTTGCACGTTCCATGGGTGTACATTGAACTCTTTTACCCTAAACTCTTTTTTGCAATTTTTTTTTTTTGCGTTTCTGTTTTCCGTTTTGTGTGATGTGATTAATAAAAACACAGCACAAATTGGAAGGGAAATTGCTGTCACTCACTTTGCCGACGCTTTTGCTGCATTCAGCATTCAGCGTTCAGCAGTAAATTTAACTAAGCTGTACCTCAACATTCAACACTACAGTTTTATGCCATCATTATTTCACCACTTCAGTTGAATTTATTGCAATGCTGCATATTTATCAAACATCAGCAGCAGCAACAACAACAACAATAAAATGCGGCGATAGCAATTGCTATTAACGCACCTCAAAACTTCTGCAACAATCCTGCTCATATTCAGATGTTTTGTTGTTATTGATGTGATGTGCTGCCTGCTGCTGTCGCTTATCACTCTCTGTCGATAAATGTGGTGGGTTTGCTGCCTGCTACCCGCTGACCCGTCCGCCGCCCACAAGCTTCTGTTTATGCAGTGCCAGTGCTTTTGCACTGCTGAAATTTGACTGGCAGTACAGCTGGGGTCTGGGGTCTGGGGTCTGGGGTCTGCTCTGGTCTGGTAGATGTCAGCAATTGATTTGATTGTTGCAAGCATTGCGCATACACGTATCTCAGATAACATGCCAGTCTATCTGCGTGTTGTTGCCCCTCCTTATCGCACTTAAGTACACCAAATGGCGCCATGCTGATCCGGTTATACGCTCTCCACTCTCTGGATGTGGCTGTCAAATCGTCTCGTCCTGATATGCAACTTTGATAAGCTGCCTTGCCAATTGGCACCACGACATTTGATTTGATTGACAAGGCGGCGGCGGCGGCGGCCCGCTTAAGTTGCTTGCAAAGTTCAGTTTACTATCTGACGACGCTTTTGTCATGTTATCTGTCATGAGGAGGCCCTAATCAGCAAAATTCTGCATTTGAGCCCTTGTTAAATTTCCATCCATGACGAGTGCGACTCTGTACATATATTTAAGGTTAGTACGTCACAAATGCAACTGTCTGAAATGCCAATTAATTTCCAATGCCTTCAATCCGCACATGCAGCTGTTATATAGCTGCCCTTACCATTATTTTTGTTAGCTGCATTTTGTTGTTTAAACAGGAACAACATTGGCCATAGCGTGTGCACAAACAACACATGTCAGCTCAGTTCAGCTCTCTCTAATGTTGGAGAGCAACAAGCTTTGTTATCTTTGACCTGGCTATCAACAATGAAAGCAACACGATATGCATTCTGTAAGCCTGGACAAGCCTGTTGTAGCCGTTGTAGTTTAAATCCTGATTGTCTGCCAGCCAACATGTACTCGAAACAAGGCAAAACAAAAGCTGGCGAAAAAAAATATGTCTCATGCTAAAAAAACATTAAAGTACAGCCAGCCAGACGACAATAGAAAACAACTAAAACTGCAAAGTTGGCGGCACAAAAAAATGGTTTCTGTCGCATTTCCGGCAGCAGTCAACATGGCGGATGGCGGATGGTCGTGACGCCGCTGTAGACACCACTAAAAAAATAAAAATCAAGCAACACTGAAACAGTAGCCGTGTCTGTTCATATTTTCGAAGTTCGTTCCCGTTGTTATGCCCTCAACTATGGAAGTTTAATAACATTTTTATAACGCTTGCAAGTCAAATAGAATAATAATAAATAAAAAACAACACGAAATTAAAAGAAGCAAAATAAAAATTCACTAAAAATGCCAATCTATATTTTCAAATTTGTGATAATCTGCAAGGAAATATTTATATATATTTCTGGCGCTGCTTCTATTTTTTAAAGAATCTTTTTGCTAATTCAGGATATAAATTCGTTTTGCTATTTACCTCCGATGGAAAGATAGATAACTAATAAAAGATCCTATGCTGTGGCTAGCCGAGCCTTGATTGGTTTATATATAAATTGACAGGGGCTATCCAGGAGTATCGTGGCGCAATAAATGTCCAACAATCTTCCATCATTTTTTGTTGCGTTTCGGCTCGTATAGCTGGTTTTATGGCCACGTGTGATTGCGTTTCACACAGCAGTCGTCTAGTTAGATATCTGACATATATCCCGATATGCCATTCTTATGACAAAAAAAAACTCTCCTCTGTTTTTACAGCTGCGCGCAGTCGGCGCCGCTAGCGGAACGCCTGCAGCGATTCCGGCAACGACAGCAGCGTTACAACAGCTCTGATATCGATGACACCGATTTATCAGCTGAGCAAATAATCGTTGCCAATTCGCATAATTACAACAACACCAGCAACAACAACAGCAACAGTTGCCAGCCCGCAGGACGACGCTCCAGCGCCAGTGTTGCAGTCGATGTTCCCCCGCGTTCCTCGACTGAAGGATTAGACGAGTCGGAGTACCATTTTGCGGCTCAGCAGAAGGAGCCTGTCAGCGACGAGGGAGCGCCACGACGACGTGTGCTCATCAAGCGGCGCATTGTCCGCTCGACTCGCGCCCGTAACGTGGCAGCACTCCAATCAACGGGCTCCCCTCACAGGCAGGCCGCCAGGACAGCGAAGTCTAAGGCAACGGTTTCAAATTCCGGCTGGCTATCAAAACTGCGCATTTTGGGTGGCACAACAGAGGGTGGCACAGCAACAGAACTAGCTCAAAGCCAAAAAGAGACCAGCAGCAGTCAAAAGAGCACGAATCCTTTTTCCATTATGGCCGTCCTGCGTACTATGAAGCTTAAGGAGCGCTTGGCTATTAGCCTAGGAGCGACGCTCGTCCTACTTACCCTGCTGCTAATTGTGGATGTGCAAATGGACTTTGGCGTTGCAAACCGCCATTTGCTGCAGCAGCAGCATCAAAAGCTGCGTCTTGGCAGCAACAATGATTACAACGAGGTGGGCACCGCTGCAGGCGGAGCCATGTTGCACGAGTTTAAGCGCAAGTTCCTGCAAAAGAGGTGAGTCCTAAAGAATATTAAATTTGATTGAAAAACATTCGCTGCCTTAGCTGGGATCTGCAAACACAACCGATGACAAATGAAAATTGTGATTTATTCAATTTTAACAGCAATTATTTCTAATAATACTGTGGAAAATTGAGTCTGGTCATAAATATAGCCCGGCTTACATTGCATTAATTTTTTATTATTTATGCATGTTGTTATAGTCAGTTTTGTAGTGAATAGAAAATGAGCTCAACTATAAAAAAAATATATATATATATATTCTGGTCATTTTATTGAGGAAAACCTACATAGTAATCACTAGCCGACCGTTGCACCCACATAGTCCTCGTGACGTGGACACAGGCACAACCACCCTGCGGGCCACATAATTCAATTTAGCAAAATGCAACAAAAGTTGCAATAAGACATGGTTGGCCAGACATTAAAACATAATTTGCTGCAACCAGGCGGCAGGTTCAAGACGTGGCACGACAAGAAAAGAACTTCTTGGAAACTACCAGCTCATGGAATGGCAACGGTAATGGCCGTAAGAACCAACTGTAACACGGCATGTTAATGCCGCTTCTCATGCTCAACGAATGAACGTATATATATACGCCTGTTTCTATGTGCATGTTCAGATATATATATATATATATATAAATTTATATATATATATATATATATCTGAACATGCACATAGAAACAGGCCTTTGGTCTTAGCACTTTTTACGAACAGATTGACTTGATGTTCCTTACAATTTGCTGCGTAATCGTACATGTGTATATATATATATACATCTATATATATATATATTTATATGTTGGTGGGTTTTTGTATAGCGTGTGCCGACATTTTCCTGCAGCTGACGGAAGTCCAGTAATAAAACATTAGAATGACGTAGCAAAACGCTGAGCACGCTTCCAGGACCACCCGCAACCAACAGAGCCATAATTCAGACCGCTCGCTTTCAGGTGCAGCAAGCGGGGCAACTCGATGTTGCCTCGCCTCGATTTCCAGTCAGCAAATATTTAATTAATTCATAACTTGATTTCCGTATTTTATGTTTTATTCTTCCAAAATATGTCAGAATTATGCAGACATTTCGCGTTGTTTTCGTCAACTTCGATTTGATAATTGTTTAATTATGAATAATTGCCATACAAATTTATCTGGCAACATGAAATATTTTGTTGTTATAATTTTTGCATATATTCATAGAGGCAATAATAAGCTTACAGCCAGCCAATAACAAATAGAATCAGCTTGGATTATTTATGAACCGATGTGGAAATGAAGTCTGTCTCAAGCACGTCACGTGAGAATCCACGTGACTTGTCAGCCACATTTACTTAATCCGTGTTGGTCACAAAATCAACTATATTCCATATTATGCATATTGCATAAATATTCGAGCGATGCTGCAACAGTTTTGCATATAGAAATTGATGGTAAAAACATACCAGCAATAAAATAAGCATTTAATTCTCATTGCCACATAAAATGGCGTTATGTCGCATGATTGTTTGTTGTTGTTGTTTTTTTTTATGCGTTGGCATTAACAGCGTTAAGTCGGCAGAGTCTCGTTATGATGTTTTCGTAATAAGTCCTGCGGCTCATGCAAAGACTTTGGTCGGAAAGGGTCCGACGACGCCCCGTTTGTGGCAGTAAAGTTTAAAGCTTGCCGGCAACAGTTAATTGAAAAAGTTTCTGATTCAACCTGACACTGCCACATGTGCGCACCTTTTAAATGACACGCCGAGGCAAGACCATAGCAGAGACATCTAACTTGGCTGAGCACCCGGGCAGGGGTAGCGGGTGGGCAACCGAAATTGTTGCACACCTTGAGTACAATTAAAAATTAAAGCGGCAATGCACAAAAGTTGTGTGGCTAAATCAAAGCAATTTGCAAGATCTGAATTGAGTCAACTTTTGGCATGTCAGCCCCAAAACCC
This sequence comes from Drosophila demipolita, assembly GCA_035042405.1. Lineage (NCBI taxonomy): Eukaryota > Metazoa > Arthropoda > Insecta > Diptera > Drosophilidae > Drosophila > Drosophila demipolita. The sequence continues at coordinate 768,745 of JAWNLI010000489.1, read as the reverse complement.
TAATGATGCAACATTTGGTTTTCTTCCTTGTGAGCAACTTGCCGTTTGTGTATTAAAAATGCATTTTAATGACGTAAGAGAGCTGCACTTAAATTACGAAAAGCACACGAGCAACTTCTTAATATTGTGATAACGAGAGGCTGCCACATGCTGCAGGCACAGCCTGGCCCAAGTTTAAGTTAAGCCAAAAAAATAAAAGAGAAAAATAAAATAGTTGACATTTGCAGCTTTTGTGAATAGGCGTTGCAGAAAGACCGCCAAAGCATTAAGCCAAATAAACTTAGCATACTGCATTGGCCAAAAGTGAATAATTTTTTATTTATTTGAATTTTGATTTGTGTGTGCAATTTAGTTTTTACATTCAAACCTTATTTATATAGCTGCCACTCAGTTAGCATTAGTTCAACTCAAAATTTTGTTTGCTTACAAATCAGTTATTTTGACCAGTTCTTATGTTTGCACAAGATTATGCAAGTCATGCCCACACAGGTTAAGGCACATCTTAACCCCTTTTTCACATTTGTAAAGCTGGCTATTGCAGTCAAGTTGCGATTGATGTACTTAGCTTATTGGCCATGTTTCCAACTGTGCAGTTGATTTCTGGCCACTTGCCTGCAGTTGGTCTCTCAAAGTCATTTTTAAATATTTCCTTTCAACACACTTTCTTGCAGCAACTCGTCGGGCTCCAAGGAGGCGTCCACTCAGGCCCAGGCCTCGGGCAGTCAGAGTGGCGCCACCACCAGCGGCCAGGAGTCGGTAGTCGCTGGCTCCACTCCATCCACGCGAAAACCAATGCCTCACGATCGCTATGTGGATCTGCAGAAGCTGCTGCTCAGCGAGGAGTACGGACATGTGCTAGTTGATAATGCGCCAGATGTGACAACCAACAATCCCACACTGGGCGAAATGCTGCACCGTCAAGTCGGGTGAGTAATATTGACTACTTAAATGTCCTTTTTAATGCTAGACAAACGGAAGCTCAAAGAAAAATGCAATTTCCAGAAAACGGAAGGAAGACGGTTCAATGTTTTACCTGAGAAAATACGTAGTTGATTTGCCAAGCCAGATTTCGGTTTCAGTTTCATTCACATTTGCCAGGCACGAGCAATGACTATCATAATTGTGGGGGCAGCCACCCCCTCCCAACCAGTGTGGCAAGTGCGACAGAAGCAGTCACAGTTGCTTTTGGCTTTGGTGAAATTGAAATGATTTTTATTGAAGTTTACGCTCCATTTACGTGATACTTTTACGTATTCGATATTTGCAATAACGTTAACGCTAACGTTTACGTTTCTATCTTCATATATACATACATATATATATATATATATATATATATATTTGTGCCCGACTTTTGGTTGACGCATCTTCTTCTGTTGTTGTTGAGAATGATTGCGAGGCTGATGCCATTTGCTGATAGGGGCTGGGATGTGGTCTTAACGCAATACTGCAGTGCTTGTCTCAACATTGCGTATACGTAATTTTATAAGGCAGCAATCAAATAAAAGTGCAATAAAGAAATCAATGTGGATTTCGTATTGGCAAACGTCTTATTTGGCAAAAATTCATTTGATTTCCTCGCACCGTAATCTGCTTACGGGTTTTCGCCAACGCTCTCGCACGGGATCTGGGATCGATTCCAGGTCTCGTTTCAGGCTTCAAGTTGGTAGCGTATATAAATAATGAAATCGAGTCGTCTGAGTAGTTTTATGTGTAGAAATAGTTGTTGGCTTACACTTTAGTCTGCACCACAAAAAAAGTACAAAAAAATAATAAGTGTTGAAGGCGAATGGGCTAAAATGCAAATTAGTAAAAAAAAAAAAAAACTTTTCATACGGAAGTATGTTGCGGCGCTGCCTGGGTGCGGTTTGTGGGCGTTGGTATTAGCATGAACTACTTGATTTTCTAATTTATCGCTCATCACCAAAACGGAGCCGAATGTTCTCTCTGCGCGCTGCATGTAGCACAAATGCAAATTTCATTAACTAGCGAAATTGCTTGCAGTAAACGTGCAAAAAATAGAACAAAAAAATTACAAAAATAAAACAAGGACAAATATTCCATCTCAGAGTGCTTGACTTGAAGACACCCTAGAATAGCCATACTCCAAACGAAAAGAGAGGGAATAAAATATAATAAAATGGAATTTCAAACGTGTGACTGACAAGCATTCTGGCCATATTGCATTGGTTATGAACTGTAATGGGATATAGCTGGGAAAGGATCAGTGCATAGCTTGTGGCTGTGCCAGCCTTTGCCAGAGAGATATCTCATTAAAATTCTGTCGTCTCGTTTTGTTGGCATTGTTAGCTGCCACAGCAGGCGCGTGCCACGCTCATGTGGCTTGGCCCCCATCCTTTGCCTTAGTTCTCAATTTTCTCGGTTGCGGGAATGTGTACGGACTCCGTTGTGGCAGCCAGTTAGCCCAGTCAGCAGTTTCCCAACTGTTTTGCATGCCATGACGCTCAGGTGGTGCTAGTTACAAAAAAGGAAGAAAAAAAAATGCAGCTTGGAAAAAATGCAAATGTGCCTACAAATTATAACATGATATATGACGAGCAATGTGACAACAAAGTTGGTAACCAAAGCGACTCGCCTTTTTTTCATTGCCACAAATATAATTAAAAGATTCTAACATGTTTTGATGTGGCACTGCTGCAAACAGTCAACGCCACTGATTAACCATAATCCTCAACAAACTGCTATTGGCGCAACTTTAAGCCATCATTTTTTCACCTTGTGTACGTTTAATTAGTATGACAAATTTTTAATTACTACGCAATTTTATTTTCGAGCAAATTACAACCGAATAACAAGAAAAAATACGCAAAATGCTAGCTAAGCAGCAACCAGCTAACAGCTGTTAGCCCGATTCGCATCGGACTGCGGACTGCGGATGGCGATGCGGTTTGCCCCAGACGCGTCGTAATAAAAGACTATACCCGATGTCGAGAGTGTAAAACTAATGTGCACTGACAATTTGCTGCCAGGGATGCCAGGGATGCCAGGGATGCTGGTTACTGTCCTACTCCTGATTCAGTTGGTGGCCCAGCTGCAGCTGGTTGGCAGTTAGCTCTCTCCTTTCGCGTCTGAAGTTTATCCTTGAAGCAAACGGGCAAACGCAACAATATAAGTTTAATTTTCCATTTTCGCAACTCTGTTCAAAGTGTGTTTCCGTCGCCGTTTGCCACTTGAATCTCAGCTGTGGTTGCATTGTTGGGCTGCTGCTCGTTGGTTGTCTTCTAGCCACAAATTTTGCACGCACAAAGTTTTACACTTTCCTCGCATATGGCGAAGCTATCAAAGTGTCTGTCTGTGACTGCGAACGGGCACAGCTGCAAAAACACAATCGACGATGGCCAACTTTATTGGCCATTTTCCCATGCTGAACCAATTATGAAACTGACTTGGGCTGAGCAAGACCTGGCAACGCCCCGGGACACACGCCAGTTGATAGCGGTACTTGGACCTATTTGAGGTAAATGCAAAATCGCTGATACAAACAAAAGTCGACATGAATACCTGAAGTTCAAGTTTTATCTATATTCTATACTCTTTAGCCGAATGGAGATGGTTAATAAGAAAGGTTAAGTCTAAACGGTATCAGCTCAAGGCATATCGATTAACTTAACTTAGTTTAGATAAGTTTTCATTCTGGTTAATTTAGCTCAATATTAATAAAAATAAAAAATTAAAATATATCATAAAATGTTAAAAAGTTATAATTGCTTAAATTATTTTCAAAAATTTTTAAAGTTTAAATAATTTTCGTTAAATTTACACAAAATAGTTTTGTCAATTAATGATGTTAGCGCCAGAAAAAAGTCAACAATCAGTTGGCCAATATAGAAATCTAATTTTAACGTCTGAAATTGGGTTAGTTAGTTTGGGCAACAAATGCTCTCGCTGTGGCATAGTTGTGAACTAATTCATTTGTTGTTGCAGACAGGTTTCAACTTTTGTTTTTGCGTAACTCAATTACAAAGGGATTTGATCAAGAGTGGCATATATAACCACCACAGAGGCAAAAGCTTTAAACCGTTGACAAACTACATTAACAAGCCGCCAAATCAACATATCGCATGCTGGACAGCATCTTGTTATTAGTCAATGTCTAAGCGAGCTGCTTCATCAATTACGCACCACCACCTCACTGACCCCCACCCCCCCCCCCCCCTCAACACCCCTGTGGCATTTGACAAATGAACATGCACGAAAATTGGTCTTGATGTTGGCTGGAATGAACTGTGGCTGCTGACGGTGAACCGCAGTTAACAGCTGCGTCTGTGACCCCAGCTTGAACCCTTGTCAATTTCTTGGGCATTTCATGACAATTGGCAGCTGCTGTCGAGAGAGGAGCAGCCGTTGAATGACTCCTTTTAATTGCAGCCCATTCAACCGCTTTAATAAGCCGCATGCAGCTCGCACATTTATCAGAGCCTTTCAACTGAACTCTCAGCACGTCCAGGTCCAGGGCCAGGCCGAGGTAGTCAGGAAGTTGTCGTCATTTCCATAAAATGTTAAAATATTGAAAGTCATTTTGTACCAGTCGTTGCACAAAGGGGTTGAGGGGTTGAGGGGTGGTTGAGATGTTAGACACTTGTTTCCTTCCTGCCACCTTCCTGCAAGGACCGACAAAAGGTACGCAAACAACGTACGGCAACGGCAAAGGAAGCAGCATTAAAGCATTGCCTGCGTATCACAGCCGTCATCAAGCAAATTATGAAAAGGATTCCAGCCGGAGCAAAAGCACTTAGTTGACTCTGGGCCGACAGCAGCCAGCCAGCCAGTTAACCAGTTAGCTAACCAACCGGCCAGACAGACATGAACAGCAATCATTGTAGTGGCAGTAACGGCAATGACAAAGATAAAGAGAAATAGAGGAGATTTTTGACACACGGCGAAAGAAACAGAGAGAGAGAGGGAGAGTGAGAGAGAGTGAGAGAGAGGGAGAGTAACGTGAGTGCAGTCAAGCAGGGAAGCTATGTGCTGGCTTGGATGGAGTTAGGCGGATTGTGGACTACTACATTATCTTGATAAACATTTGCCATTGCTCATGCTGTGAACTGACAGCCCTTTGGCGGGATTTGCAGCTGGCAACTTGACTGACCAGCAGCGGCAGCAGTGGCAGCAGTGGCAGCAGTGGCAGCAGTGGCAGCAGCATTTGCGAGGCAACTAATTTCAACAATTTAATTTGTCATTCGCTGGTTTTCAATTGTGTTTATATAATTCCCTATTCTGTCGCTGGTTTTCAATTGTGTTTATATAATTCCCTATACTGTTTACAATTTGTGCTAAGCATAGCATAGCAGTTACATCAAGTTACATCAGATAACATCAGCAGCCGGAAAGTATGCAACAGCTATTTCGGCTAAGCAGTTTGCGGCGCATTTAAGCTGCAGTTTGCAATCCCCGACTTAATGCTCAGTCGGCGAACTAAAGGAAAACTACCAAAAACTGCTTGAATAAACTGTTTCAAATACGTTTGCCCAAAGGGGGGGAAAAAAAAGGGAAAGCAGCAATGATGGGCAACGAAATTCAAGGCAATGGTTGCAAGCAAAGACTGTGCACATATGTGGCAGCAATGCAGTCTGTTCCACTTTTTTACTGTCCACCGCCAACTGAAATGGTAAAGCCGAGTAATGTGCTACAAAGAGAATGGTTCTTTTAAGGTTGCCAAGATTACAGCGAAAAATGCGTGTCTCTCTTCATTCTTTTTTTTTTTTTTGTCGATTTGTTGATGCAGTTAGAGGTGGGGAAGGAATGCATTTGAAACACACAAACTGACATGGCAACAATTCAGGGCATGAATGTGGAGAGATTTCCGGCAGCAGCTGCAGGCTGCAGGATGAAGGCGGCAGGCGGCAGGATGAAGGCTGGCGACTGCTTTGACAAATCAATGTGACAATCATGTCGGCAACTTGATACTAGTGTGTATTTGGCCAAAAGCATTCCCATTGCATACTTATGAACGCATCCGCTGTAATCCCCAAGTTGGCTGATTTTCTGCCTGTATGCTTATAGAAACGACAGCTGGCTAAACTTTCTTCTTTATTTTGCTGGTCTCGTTGCAGAGCAAATGCCAGCAATTTGGAGCGCTTCCAATTGCGCATTACAAAGAAGGAGCTTTACAGCGAGCAGGATACACTAGTCGATGCAGTGCTACGTGACATGATCAAGCTGCCAATACAGCATGTGGGTAAGTACAACTACAACAACAACAACAACAACTACAACTATATATCTACAAATGTGTGTATACACTTACTTCTTCAACTCAACACACAAATTCAGCCAAGTCAGCAGCAACTGAAGCCATTGTAAAGCCATAAATACTCGAGTAGTTGCCGTGCCAAGCATTTTTGGTTAAGACCTTTTTGTAAACTTATTCGCCCTTTTGGTTGGCTGCACATTTAACTTAATTATGCAAGGAAGCGGCACAAAACTTACCCGGATTATTGAGAGTCGCCAATGTGGCAAGGCAAAACTATTTTCATTTGAAAGTTTACTACGAGCCCAAATTTATTAATAACAAACTTTTTGCAACAGGAGCACAAAAAACAAGAAACAACATTAAAATGCAAAATCTGCAAGACAAATTGCAAAAACTCATCTACCCCCCATTCCCTCCCCCGTCAACAGCCACAACAATGTCTCTAATACGAGGTGAACAAAGTTTTATTACGCATTCTCTGCACAACAAAAGTGAACTTTGTCACATTTTATTTATTTCATTAAACTTGCTTTTTAGCCAATTAACAGTTTGAGCAATTAGTATTATTCATTTATATGCAGATATTTATATAATCAGTTTTCAACTCTAATGGTTTCAAACATTTACTTCCATTTATAAATATTTAAATTTATGTCATTACGAAACAAGAGGAGGAAAAGTTGCATGTATCATGACATTAATTTTCAATATATTTGTGGCACAGAAGAGTCGTTGTTGCATTGGTTGTGTCGACTGTTTCCACAACTCGGATACATTTATGGCCAGGAATATATGGTTTTGATGTGCTTCTAATTGTTTCCTTGACAGAAACAATAGGAAACTTTTGTTCTTTGCGGTCACTTTGTGAATGCGAAATATATTTTTAGGCAGTCATACACATTTCAATTATTAATTTAACAAAGTGTTATTTGTGCATGCACTTTCGTTAAATGTAATCTCAATAATTGCCACATCTGAGATAACCACTTGCTCCACTTGCCTCCTCTCCTCTTCTTGCGGTTGAAAATAACTTGAGCAACGAGGCGAAAATTTGTGCTCAGCATCCTTTTATGCCATAATTAAATTCAAGTATTCGAATTTTTGCTTCACTTAACTCATGTAATTATTTTTCCCTCTGCTCTTTTACTCATTTTCCACACAGTTCAAAAGGAGGGCGGCACCCAGTTGAAGCTGATTATTGACTATCCGAATGACATTAAGGCTTTAATGAAGCCCATGCGGTAAGTTCCACAGGCACAAAGAATTCCTTAACCGGTTGAGCAATGCGAAAATTAAAAATGATGAAATTCAGCACATTCGACGTGAGTAAATATAATTTACGAGCGCTGACTTTGCTGTAGCAAGCCGATGGGCGTTTCAATGAAATTCATGGACTGCAATGCTCATAAATTTGAGTGCATTTGGAGCTCAGTACCTGCCTGGGCAGCACTTGAGGCTGGTCGTAACTTGAAACATTTAAACGGCATTTTTGTAATGGGATTTAAGCGCAGCGCAGCGCTTGGTCCGATCCGGGCCCAGTTCACAAACCCACAGAAACGCTGCAGTTGACAAAGTAAAGTGTAAAGTGTCCTTTTAATGTTCTTCATTTGCAATTTAAATGAAACGTTTTTTGAATTACGCTGCGGTGTCGCAGTGTAAGTAATTAAGCTGGCACACAGCAATCAAGTAACCACGCGGGCCAACCGCCCACTTCCGCCCATCCATTCATTCATCCATACGTCCGGTGGTTCACCCCCTGCACTTGTACACTCCCCCCACCTCGCGTCGTCTCGCATTGCAAATACAAAATGCACTCAACTGGTCCACGCTCCTTAAATTCAATTCATTATTTTACGATCTCTTTTTTGTTTTTCTTTACATTTCTTTTTTTTTTTTGGTTTTTTTTGTATTTCTCAGGTTCCCAAGGGAGCAACAAACGTTGCCCAATCATTTCTACTTTACAGACTATGAGCGTCACAATGCCGAGATTGCTGCCTTCCATTTGGACAGGTGAGTTCAGACCACCAACCCACACCGCAGCTCACTGCGGATAAATGTCGTTTAAAATCGCCGTGAACTGCATAAAAATGCAGTTGAAATTTATGCAATAAAAATCATTGAATAGCTCGCATTTTTAACCAATATTTATTTAAAATTTCATTTTTAATTACATTTACCACGATGAATGTAAATATTTTTATATTATTATAATGCACGAATGATATGCAACGCTATATGCTGCATTTGCTAGCAATATTACATTCTTTAAATATTATTTACTTACATTTTTATTATCGAGCAGCAGCTATTTGAATGTTATGGTTTATACTTTTTCAAAGCCAGCCTGTTTCTGTCTGATTAAAAGCTTAAGCCAATTTGCATAGAATTGAAGGGGAACCCAAAAGCCAACTCTATTTAAGCCACTATTTATGATGGCCATGAAACATATCCTTTGCGAGGAGTAGAGTTGCTGTCGAATAAATCTTTAATATACACAAACTACCTAAAAATGATTAAATATGTTTGAACTAAATTAAAGGTAGATGGTCGTTGTATGCCACAGGATGCTGTAGATTGTTTTTGTATTGGCATTGCACTCAAATCAAGTGAATGTTTTGTGGGCTTTGAAGAGACAAAATTGTTGGTCAGACAGTAATTAAATTCGGTGCAACTTGAGGCATTTCACAGGTTATCTGAGGCGACATTTACCACTCACTAAATACATTTCATTTCGCCAAGCTATGCTTGCCGCCTACTTGTAAATACATTTATTATATGCTCTACTCCAGTAAACCTTAGTTTGAATTGTTTTGGAATTTGTGCAATTGAATAAAATAGAAGAAAATGTTTAAGCTGAGTCGAGACAAAAATAAAGAAGCAAATAATCTATGAAGAGTATTTCAGTGTCGACTCTTGTCAGCTGGATAATTTGTTTGCTCTGCTCACGCACTTTTACAATAAGTATTGTTTATGTTTTTATTTATTTATTTTTTTTTTTTGGCATTTTATTTACCGTTTATATGTCGGTGAGTGGCTAACGCTTATTTTATTTCTGTTTGCAGAGTCCTGGGTTTTCGTCGTGCGATGCCCGTGGCAGGGCGCACATTGAACATTACTACCGAAATTTATCAAATGGCCGACGAGAATTTATTGAAGACATTCTTCGTTTCACCATCGTTGAATTTATGTTTCCATGGCAAGTGCTCCTACTACTGTGACACCTCGCATGCTATTTGCGGCAATCCGGACATGCTGGAGGGCTCCTTCGCCGCCTTTCTGCCCAGCTTCGAGTCTTCCAATCGTAAGGTAGGTCAGCACATCCACAAAACTAAGCTCCACAATTAACACACGCACGCACACACACCCACACACATACCCCCTCTACTAAACACATATATGCCTATGGGGCTCATTTACGACACATGGAGCAAGTAGTGGGTCCTGTGGCTTGTGCGGCAGAGTGTTGATTGATGCATGGCAACTTTCAACTTGGCGCCAGATTATAATTTATTCTCGCCGCCCGCTCGAGTTTCCCGCTTTCATTACTAAAAATTCGTGCGCTTCGCCTAACTAACTTACAAATCACATCATTTACTAAGCATGTGCTTATATATGTATGTACGTATGTAGGTGTAACTAAGCTGGTGTGCAACAGGTTACCGAAAAATAAAGTCTATAAGCTCTGCTTTGCGCTAAATGACTCAATGGGCGAGCAGTTCAACCCGGGTACTAACTTGGCTAAGAGATAAATGGCAGAAATTAACTAGTTAGTTGCGTGGCTGCTTCATTACCAGCTCGCCTTTCATTTGCATAATATTTTATTATTTTTTTTTGTATTCTGTGTTTGCCTGGGCATTCAACAAAAATCCTGCATTCATTCAGTATGCCGCCTGCCACTTGAGAACAAAAATATTGTATCAGTTCTACAGTGCAAAATAAAATATAAATGCTGTACCCCAAACGGACGGTTATAAATTTCAGAGCACACTTTATCAAAAGGGTGGCTACCGACAGCGGATGGCAGGCGGCAACGGCAATGGCAACGGCAGAGGCAACGGCATTTAAACGCAAAAAATTTAAAGGAAAAAACGAAAAAAAAAAAAAGCCGAGCCCGTGACCAGCTTACCCTTAATATCAGCAGCTTGGTTAGGAAGGGTTTTATATCTCTTTGACCATGTCCCTTACCATTTTGCCAACAGATTTGCCGCAGCTGAAACATTTTTCTATTTTATTTTCGGCTTACGCCTCAAAGGAATAATTTTGTTTATTTTATTTTTACTTGTTTTTCCGCTTGCCTTCGTAACCGTTAACAAGTAGAAAATGTTTGAGTATATTCTTGAGATTTAGCGTTAGGCAAAACTGTAAATTATGCACAGGAGATCATTTTTCTTTAGTACCACTTTTACAGTAACAGTGTGCAGGGGTTCATATTATTGTTGCTCTTGCCGTTTTTTTTATTCACTTCTTTAATTTACGCTGTGGCACAAACCGTCTAAAGAAAATAACAAACAATTTTTTAACTGGGAAGATTTATAATTATGGCACAAATTTGATTTGCACGCTTGTTAATTACTTAAGGTGAATAAATGGCAGGACGGATAGGGGGGGATGACGTCGGAAAATGTTTACACAGTTTTTAACACCTTTAGATGTTAGCAGGATGCAATTAAAATATTAGTTAGCAATTTTTAAAAATGTTATCTTCAGATCATTTCATGTTTTTACAATTTTCGTAATTTATTTAAAATGCTGGAAAGAAAGTTGCACCAATGCAATGATATTTCATGCATTTCCCGAAAGCAATTAAGGTGCTGCAAGGCCAACAAAAATGCACAAAATGCTTGCTTTGTACTCATATTTGCCACATTCCGAACTCATTTTTTTTCAGCGCTTCTGCATGGCTCTTGTCTTTTTGTGGGAATTTAATTTCGCTTGATTTATGCAGTTTATGGGTTGGCCTGGCCTGCTTTATATGCAAACAATCCTTCGCCCATCGTAGTCATGTTGCCGTTAACTTACCTAACTTTTACGTGTTGGCTTTGTGTTTGCTCTTTGCTCCTGCTCCTGCTCCTGCTCCTGCTCCTGCTGCAGCATTTTTTGGTTTTATTTTTTCTGCTTTTTTGTGTTTTATTTTTTTGTGCTAGCTTGCTTGGTGCTTTTTGTTTGCCTCAACGGCGCCTACTGCATTTTGTGGTTCAAGCGCACTTCCGGTCATTACATAGAGTTGGCACGCCCATTTACGCCCCCCGCAACGGTGAAAGCGCACTGCTTTTATTATTATGATTTTTTCCTCAACCTATTTTTTTCTGTTATATTTTTTAATTTTTCTACATATATTTTTTGGTTACTGCGTTTTTGTTGTTACGTTGTTACGTCCCCGATCCTAAAATTCTTCGCTCTACGAAAATGTGCGCTTTGACATTGCCACTTGCATAGGGGCGAAAGGTAAGTTGCGGTTGTTGGGGGTCCGGACTGAATGCCGTCGAGAAGCCCCCACAAAAATCCTAGATAAAGTTTTATTACATTTCTTGGCTGCCTGGCAAATAATTTAATTTCGCTGCTAGTGCTGTGCACTGCAAATGAAAATGAGCAGATAAAGCGGAAAAAATTCGCGAAGAAGAAAATAAAATTCAAAAATAATATTGTCGTATTGCAAAATGAGAAATAAATGTTTTAAGCTGAAGCCCAGCCCAACCGCCGCCGCGCACCCGTGGCATATTAATGCTACTCAGCAGCTTTAGATTTTTTATACATTGTGCCACTCAAATTGATATTGATTTTGTATTTCGCTCTACCCATTTCCTCATCTACAGCTCTGGCGACATCCTTGGCGACGTTCCTATCACAAACGCAAGAAGGCTCAGTGGGAGACAGATGCCAATTATTGTGCTCTGGTAAGTAAACGAGTCGCCGAGCAGCAAGCCATCCAGCCACTTACTTACTTGGGGAAAGACAGTCAGTCGTCTTTTTCTTACCCCAATTTTGTGTGCTATTTTCCATTCCCGTTCCGATTGTGCTCGCAACGCTTTTGTCAGCAGCAGCTCCTTCCTGTTGCGGTTATTTAAACTTAATTTGCATTTTTCCTCGAGTGGAATGCAAATATTTTTATTTGTTACCATGGCTGAAACAATTGTGCTTCCAGTAATCGCCACTGACTTAATTAAGTCCACGTAGCCAGCAACAATTCTTGTATTTCTCATCGTCTTCGGCTCGACTTTAGTTTAAATTCGCATTTGATTTTTAACACAGGTTCGCGATATTCCGCCCTACGATGAAGGTCGCCGTCTGCTGGATCTTATGGATATGTCTGTCTTTGATTTCCTTACCGGCAACATGGATCGTCATCATTACGAGACTTTCAAGTGAGTATTGAATGGTCCACAGGCGACTGGGTGCATAAATCGAATTTTTGGCTAGCTGGATTGGATTATTTCTGCATAAATGGCGTTGTTGGCTGCATGCCTACCATGTGAGCTGCATGTGCAGCTTTAATGATGCACCTGCTGTGCTCCAAGCGCCTATATTTGGCAGCATTTGAAACGCTCAACGACAGCAGCAAATGTCTCGGAAAGATATTTTCATACAGGCTGCAAATGGCAAACCAAATCTGTCTGCTGTTCAAAAAATCAGACGACAAAAGACTCGCATCCACATGCCACAGCCATTGGCAGCCATGTGGCATGCCCCTTGAATATGGTGCTGCTATTCATATGAGCATTTGCGACGTAATTATTGGTATTGTGAGAGCACCAAGCCAATGCCAATCCTTGGTGTTAATCTCTAATCAGTTTTGCAGGCAATTATGCCTATGCTTATGGCCCATATGTGTCATTTCACAGTAAACCTTTTTCCCTTTCATTACAGAATCTATGGCAATGAGACCTTTCCACTTCACTTGGATCATGGACGTGGATTTGGGCGTCCCTTTCACGATGAGCTCTCCATATTGGCGCCAGTGCTGCAATGCTGCCTGATACGCAAAACGACGCTTATCAAGCTGCTAGAGTGAGTACATATATACATATATATATATATATATAAACAGAAACAAAATATATATTTTATATGTAACTTAATAATTGTTTATTGTTTTTATTGTGCTTTCTTGCTTTTTCGCAGATTTCACAATGGGCCGAAGCCACTTTCGCTGATAATGAGCGAAACACTGAGCGAGGATCCGGTGAATCCGGTGCTCTGGCAGCCGCATCTTGAGGCGCTTGATCGACGAGTTGGCGTCATTTTACAGAGCATACGGGATTGTATTAAACGAAATCCCCCCGGCGAACTTGATGGCTCCGAAATGGATGTTTCGTCATAGCGCTAAGCCCCCCAAAGCAGCAGAGTTAGAGTCTAAATTTAGTTACTAGTTTGCGTGTCTTGTGTACTGTTTAGCTGTAAGAGTTCAGATCGCGACAGGGACCTTTTTAAAAGGTCGTGCTGCCCAGCGGTATCCTTGCAGATTTCTCTGCACATACCAAAAAACAAAAACAAAACAAAAAACAAAACATTAACTAAGAGAAACAAAACAGAATAATGTACTATAAATCCCGTACATATTTTTCGTTAATTTTGTTTAGTAAGAACTATGTAAAGAGGTTAGCTGATAGATAGGTCTGATATAAAATCAACTACCTTCGATAGACAGCACCTAACCATACAAAACACACACACTTCCAGAGCAGCTAAATTACAATTACTACTATTATTATATAACTACCACAAAACCACAGTGGGTGCCAAAAAAAAACAAAAAGCAAACACCAAGTACGCAGTGCACAGTAAAGTGCAAAAGTACTTCAACTTAAATTGATACTAGGAGCAAAACTAAATTATACTTACATTGCGCAAGAGTGAAACTTCTTGAAAAGACTATAACAAAAACAAAAAAAAAGAAAACTATTTGCTAAATATTTATTTATAATTTTTTTCATAAATTTTACAATGACAAACATGTATATTTATGTACGTAAATTTTATGCAAGTGGTGAGTAGCCTGCTCCGTAAAAAGAAAAACAAACATTTGTTGGAAATTTAGTTAATAAGATTAAACAATAATATGATCGATATATCAGACGTAGCTTTATCAGACCACTGTTCCCCAACCTCCCAGCGAGGTCGTGTTGTGTTTTATATTTTATCCTATTGGTTAGTCGAATTAGTTTCCGAGTATGCAGATGCCCCTCAAGAGTTAGAAAACTATTGTTACAAAACTAATTACGATTATCGAGTATAGATATAGCCAATTTCGTTTGTTTTCAATGTGACAATTTAAAACGTACCTAATGTAGTTAAATGTGACACAGTTTGTTTGTTGGCCAATTCGGAAGAGTAAAAAGAAAAAACAAAATAGAAATAAAAGTGTTAGAAATAGCAAGAATTTTAGTGAAAATTTCTGAAATATTGAATAAAAAATACCAAAGAAACGTGAATAAATGTTGTTTTTTAATTATGGTGTTTAGTTTGGAGGTAAGTAGCCGAGTAACTGGTTGTTCATTAAATTTATTATCTTGCAAAAGGCTTGACAAATTTACTCATATCAATACCATTATTTAAACACATTAAAATAAAAATAAATTTAAAAATATAAAAGAATCGTTATTAATTGTTGATATATTTTTTAGGTAAGTTACGAATCAAGCAAACATATTCACTTACGATATGGTACTTCGAAATTATTCAATCAACACAGTTAATAATTGATTTGATTTTTAATCTATGCTAAAAATATTATAAATTAATCTTATAAAAGATGCCATTAATATAAAATAAACAATGTGATATCGGTTTCGTTCCGTTTAATGTACATTTAATAATACGATTTAAGTTTCTATTCGTTCAATATAGGTAAGCTTCACAGTGCGTTGCTCTGAGTGCCGATCATTCTCGAAAGTGCTCTATGCTCTTTTGGCTTTTGCATTGCTGGAGACTTGGAGAACATTAATTGAGCTGTAGCTATTTTTTGTGCTCAATTTGTTATACATGCTGACTGTTTGCCGGTCTCGCAAACCTGTGTTATCCCATTTCTACGCAATAATTTGGATATATTGATTGAAAAATTTAAATAATATTTTATTAATTATTGTTCATTAATTATGGTATTGTTTATTCAATATAAAAATTGCATTTCTGTAAAATAATAATAAATAAAATAATAAAAAATTAGGAAGAAAGTTATTTCGTTCCATTTAATGTGAAATTAATAATGCTATTTCAGTTTCGATCCGTTTAAAAGCGGAAAGTTTCACTGTGCGTTGCTCTGAGTGCGGATCACTCTCATTTGGTGTCTTACGCTCTTTGTACTTTTGCTCTGCTGGAGACTTGGAGAAGATTAATTGAGCCGTTGCCAACTATTCTGCTCATTTTATTCTGCATGTTGAGTGTGCTCTGGTCTCTCAAGCATTTCTTATTCTCTGGGAACTTTTGCTGTGCTCAGAGCGGAAGAGGAATCTAATTTCAAATTTGATAAGCTAATTGTTATTATTACATAAAAAATATAATTACTTCCTATAAGTTGAACAATTTATCAGTTTTATGACTGTATACCAAGTATTTTAAGAATTTAAAAAGTGTGACATGAGCCTGTTGAAACTTTTTTTTTTGCTTGTATATGTGTGGCGCTCAGGAAACAATAAATTTAATATGCCGATACAATAATACCTTGTTTTAGATTTTTATAGTACATTTTACGGGCTGTGATCACAATTAAGGCACCCCAATTTTTAAAAACTACAAGATTAAAAATTTAATTCGAATCTTCGACACATTTCCTTCGGGTCGCTGCTTCAGATCGCTCTTATCACCGTTCACTCTCAAGCGGTACTTATTTTCACTGGGACTGGAGAGATTTCTGTACACAGAGAACATTCCTTGGGATCTTGCCAGCTTTCGGCATTCAGTTTATTCCGCGTGCTGAAGAAAGCAAGTTCGGTTTGTTTATTGTTGCTCCGGATCCGGATCAATTTGCTCGTATTTCTTTTTAGTGAGTGGTTTGTTGTTTATTTCCTAGGTGATAATTTAATTTAATTCAATTATTAAGCTATTATGCAAATAATCTCATTGCTGTTATCAACGGAATATGCGAAACGTGTGTTTAATAAAACAAACACTTGATCTAAACAGACAATTGAGGAGTCAACAATCACACTTAATGGTGTATAAATATATATATATATATATATATATATATAAATAAGAGATTTCGATGACTAGTTGATTGTAATAGAACTAATAGATTATTTATGGGCAAGTGCTTGTCATGGCAACAAAGGCATGGAGACACTGCATTCAGACTTATCAATCGCAGTTTTCCATATAAAGAACAGGTCTGTCTGCCTTAAATGTTTTCCACTTACAGTCAACACAACATAAGTTGGAAAACAGAGCTTATGCAATCATGTCGCTTGTCTCTAACTATTTTGTATATTTATAAATATATAATGGCTAAATGGCGATTGTACTTCACAGTCATCAGTTGTTCGTTCTGGTCCGAGAAGATTAAAAAAAGTAACTATTTTTTTATGTTTATTCACATATTTAATTTCAGCAATCCATAAAAGTTTTTTAAAATGTCAAACAACATTGTTGACCTGCGCTCGGATACCGTTAGTCAGCCGACGCCGGAGATGCGGCAACGTATGGCAACCGCTGTCGTGGGCGACGATGTGTATGGCGAGGATCCCACTATCGATGAGCTGGAGGCCAAGATGGCGGGCATTTTTGGCAAGGAGGCTGGCCTATTTGTGCCCAGCGGCACCATGGGAAATCTACTGGCAAGTAAGAGACACATAAATAAAATTCAGCACAGAACATTTTAAGGTTTCCATCTTTAATATCCATTTTAGTATTTCACTTTAAAGTGCGTTTAAATTAGACGCCCAAAACAAAACGCCCTCTTTCACTGATGAATATTGGCCTAACGTATATATCAGTGTTATTATTTAGATGGCCAACAGCAATCTCAAAAAACGCTCATATCATGCATCAGGGCCATAATCGTAAAGGTTAAGGGCACGCCCATAAACATAACATTAATTTTTATGTACTCAAATGTTAGACGTGTGGCAGTGGCAGAGGCAGTGGCTCCATTGTGGAGCTAACTGCTTTGGCCGTTTGTGCCTCCACTCAAATTAATATTTCTAATGGAATATCCATTTTATTAAGAGCGGATGCACTATAAATTCCTTAGTTATTCCCATAAATTTATCTCTGCTTTTCAGTAATGGTTCATTGCAATCGTCGTGGCTCGGAGGCAATTGTGGGAGATTTGTCGCACACCTTCCTCTACGAACAAGGTAAGATGAGTCTGCGGATTAATTGTCCAACATTGTACAACGGAATCATTATGTCGGTTTAAGGTGGCGCTGCGTCCATTGCTGGAGTGCAATTAGCCACAATTAGTAACCAGCCGGACGGCACCTTTAGCTTGGCGGAGCTAAGCCAGAAAATACGGCAATATGAGGACTGTCATGAGCCAGTCACCGCTCTCGTTGTTGTGGAGAACACCCACAACATCTGTGGCGGCAAGGTGTTGCCACTCGCCTTCCTGGACGGAGTGGTAGCAGTGGTGCGTAGTCAGAACGAAGACATCGGTCGGATTGGCCTGCACATGGATGGCGCCCGGGTGTTCAATGCGGCAGCTGCTTTGGACGTCAGTGTTGAGCGCATCGCACGTGGCTTTGACTCGGTCAGCGTGTGCCTGAGCAAGGGCTTATCGGCGCCAGTGGGCTCCGTATTGGTTGGATCTAAGATTTTCATTAAAGAGTTTGTATTAAATGATGCAATTAATTTGTAACTTCACCTATCCACCTGATATTACCATTGTAGGGCGCACCGACTACGCAAAGCCTTGGGAGGTGGCATGCGGCAGGCTGGAATCTTAGCGGCGGCAGGTCTGGTCGCCCTGGAACAGGTTGTGCCGCTGCTTAAGAAAGACCATGAGCGCACCCTGCGCATTGCAGATGGTAAGCCATGTTTGCAATTTCTATATAATTTTATAATTCTAATTCGATTGAAATTTTAAAGCCATCGATAAGCTGCAAAGTCCCAATGTCACCGTAGATCTGTCAACTGTGGCAAGCAACATTTTGTTGGTGCAGATTAAGCAGCCCAAACTGACTGCTGACCAGTTTGCCAATCGTCTCGCTGCCATTGAGCCAGAGGAGCTCTCAGCTGGTATAACCGGACCGAATGGAGCCGGTATTGTGCTGAAGGCCAGTGCCCGTAATTGGGAATTTATGCGTATGGTGCTCTACCACCACGTGAACGATGATCAGCTGCAGCTGGCCATAAAGAAGATCGTCTACGTCATTAAGCAGTACGATGCACGCTGGCCCTGAGCCCATATTCTGTACAAAATCATATTTACTGATAAGAATAACTTCAAAAAGAGGCCGGTTGGAAACTAATTAGATTTGGTTTTTTTTGACTATTTAATTAAAAAAAAAACCAAAGGACAAACTGACAAAATTCGAATTAGTGCTTCTTGAGTGGGTCGATGGAGCGTTTACATTCACGCATGAATGCATCCAATCATAGGAGATGAAGCCGACGGTCGAGAATCCTGATGGACTCCTGGCTTGCCGTTGTTATTCCGCCGGTCTGCATGAATGCCCCCCCCCCCCCCCCCACCAATGAATGAAGCAATAAAATTATTTTTTAAAAATCATTGTCAATTTTGCAATGCTCATCGATGTCGATGTAAAGGCATGCGGGCCATTCCAGAGCCGGCCAAGTCGACCGGAGCCAGGCATCCTGCTCACCGGTTTGGACCCGTTTGTGATTTATAAGCGTACTTATCAATGTTATTTTGAGGATGGGGCAAATCGAGCAACATATAATAGATTTGAGTTTCTTGGCTGAATAAGTTCCATCAAAGAGGCAAGCAGTTATTGTGAGTGCCTTTTGTGCGGCCCCGCATTGAAATGTTATATTTTGAAGTTTTACCGAGATTAGATTAGATTAGACAGAATATAGCATTCGATAAATTGAAATTGAATGGACTGCGATTCAATCGAAAAGAATCGGAAAGTTTCAATAATTGTAAAAACTTTCGTGAATTGTTATTTGCCATACACATTACTTTAAAAACATATAATTAAATGTATATTAAGATAGACAAATTGGGAATTCATCCTAAAATTATATTTAATATTATACATGTAAAAACAATGTTAAAACATTAAAGTGCCAAAAAGTATGCAACGTTAAAGTTGAACTTATAACGAAAGCACACACGAAGCTTTCGAAACACGATTAGCGGAATGAGAACATGGCGAGTCTATAAATAGCCATCAGACATGCGACGCTGACGCTGACGCTGGGGCGAGAAAACGTATGTTTGCCTGTGCACTTATTTGCTTGCATGAGTTTATAGTGACAGTTATCGCCTTTAAAATAGGTTCAACTTCATGTTTACTTGTATTTGTTCTTATTACTCAATGAATTAGCTCGGTTTGGGAATGGAGCGTCTTCATGTCAGGATGGCCGAGCGGTCTAAGGCGCCAGACTCAAGATAGAAAAGTCTTGCCTTTCATAGAAAGGTCGATGAGCGTTCTGGTCCTCTCTGAGGGCGTGGGTTCGAATCCCACTTCTGACAAAGTTTTTTTTTCTCGTTTATTTTTGACGAAAATTCATTCAATAAAATGAATGTCTTTTTAACTTTCCATAATTAATTATACATGAATAATCCCAGTCGATATGATAAAATTCAAGTAATTCAATTATTATTTTACACGCCTGACATTTCCAATAAAATAACGTTTCTATTAACCAAGTTGGTCATATTTAATGTAAATTTCCCATTTTAATGGTCGTTAGCATGTTCATTATTGTCTCATTTATTTAAGAGGAGCTTCAGTTTTATTGACAATGGTGTTCGATGGCACGTGCCACGGCCTCACCGACTTAATGTATTTTATGGAAGAACAAATATGATGTATGGCCCATACCGAAAAGGCCCGTTTTCATAGCGATCTGAACTAAAAACGCAATTTCGTCATTATACCAACACTGGCGTGTTACACTTGTAATGACGAACAGTCATGAAATATAGTCGTAAACTATATTGCTAAATGGAGCTGGCTATCAGCTAAGGACGAATAAGACAAGAGTTCCTGGTGGCAAATAAATTGAAATTTGCATAAATTTTCGCGTCAAATGATGATTCAATAAGCGGAAATCAAAAGCGGGCTTCATCAGTTTTATATGTATAAAACGAATATTGAGCCTAATGATGTTTTGGTCCGCCCCTATCTTCGTTAATAATATGCATAGAATACAGCCAAGCTATTTAGTCACTGGCAAAGACATTGACTTAAATTGAATGAATGGATGAATGAGTCAGAGGTAGACACCACCCCCAAGAGGAGCGGACTGCAGGGGAGTAACAAATGGAGGGATACCTGTAAGTTATGCATACTCATTTTGAAAATTACACAAAGCAAAATGAGTAATGCATGGCTTAGAATGACTGAACGCCAGTGTATGTGTGTGGAGGTGTGTGGGTGTGTTTGATTGAAATAAACATAAATGCTGCTGATTGCTGCCAGTATCATAAAACAATCAACTTAGCTCTGAGCTCATGCTGAAGATGTGCAAAATCTGACTAGGACGATTAAAAAAATTTTTAATTAAAAATTACACATTATTTATTTGGTGAAAATTTTGGGGAGTGTTTTCATAAATCTTACAATCTCTTAGCATACATCATATCTTGGATGAAAAAGGTTTTTTTAGCGCATAATTACAATATTTAATTTGCATATATATTTTGTATTGTATATGTAAGTGGTATATAAAAAGTAAGTAAGGAAAAAATTAAATAAATTGAGTATGCAATCAGTGGAGTTATTAAACTGGCCAGCATAGTTGTTTCGGAAATGCAAGCACACTTTGGCTAATGTGCAAAAGCCAATCTTTGAATATATGTATTTACATACATACATACACGTGTACGCACATAAGTACATATGTTTGTAGCTATTCATATGGATGAACATTGGTAAACTAAGTAAGACATTAATTCTGTCGGTTGGGCTTCCGGTTGCTTCTGGGCCCGTATGCATCACTCAGCTGCACTCATTGCAAACACTTACAAAAAAAATCGATATGAAATTTAGAAAATAAGAAATCAAATTTAAAATATTTAACAAAGACATAACTGTTCTTTTACTATTTTTTATAAGCATGCTTCTTAAAGTAGAAACTAAAAAGGTTGCTTTTATGATATGATATGATATATGATTTTTTTCTGAGTGTAGCTACTGGGTTAGCGTGTTGTCTGTAAATTTAAGGCGCAGACTAAATGCAATTCACATGACTCACATCGATTCTCTGTTGTCGGGCAATGCCATAAAACACACGTGAGTTGCACAGCGCAAGTGGTTGCAATAAACGTCTCTTTGGTATAAAGCCAAATGCTGCCACACCAAATGCGATGGATCTGTGAATAAGAAATCGGAGAGACTGCCCCGCGCATACTTTATGGCAATTTACGGGCAACTTGCGGAGGCAACTTAATTAGCAATTGGCTACGACTTCGATTGCAACTGCCAGTGCCACAGCATTGCACCTGACATTTAATATTATTACGCGGCTCTCGCTGCAAGTGCAACGTAGACCAGGCCGAATATATTGCAATACTCGATTCGTGCAGCTGGCAGGTAGCAGGTGGCAGGTGGCAGCTATTATATACAGCAATAAACTTGTGCTTTAAAGTTCTGTTACTCGGTGTTGTGACGCGCTTGAGCGGCGTTAACCGTAATGTGCACAACACTGACGCCATTTGCAGTGGCGCACCCCAACTAAGGAGCCCCAGATCAGCGGGCCTAACGGCGCTACGGGAAACTAACTGGTGCCTCAAAAAGAAAAGAAAAAACGCCAAAAGAATTTGTGACTTTGCTGGGGCAAACTGTTTGCGTGTTTCATTGCATTTCCTTATGTTTGAAGACGCAAACAGAGAGAGAGAGAGAGAAAGAGAGATATGGAAAGAGTGAGCAGGAGCAGGAGACGAGACCAGTTGATGGGCGCAGCTGAATTACAATTCATGCGGTCTGAAACGGTTCACCCAAATCGCTTACAGAATTTAAGGTGTTGCTCTAATTCTAAAATCGGATAATGAATGGGACGACCCTTTGGCAGGCAACTGCTAAAAATAAAAAAAAAAACTTGAATGTTCTACTTCTACTAAATGTATTTTCATATATAAATGCTACTTTAATAAACTATTCCAATAAAATTGTACATTAATAAAAATAGCCAACCTACAAAGTAGCAAACCTTTTTTAGGGTACCTTTTTATACTTTGATACCAAAGGTCTCTCAGTATACTGGATTTGTGAAATGTCCGTCATTCGGCTATTAGCCCGTCTGTGTGAAGGCAACTTTTTCGACACCCATTGAGATATAGCCTTCGTCTGGGCCCGCGCCAAACAAAGTGTTAACATTGAATAATCAGGGAATCGGTTTTATCGATTTAATCGATTTCCGAGTTACTGTCCCTAATACAGCTCGTAAGTTGTTGGCGAAGTCGTTAAAATATATGCATATGCCGAGCCCACTCCAGAGGCCCATCCCCTAAAAAATTTAAATGGCTATATCTTCCGCAGCTTTTGAGTTTGAGTCGTTACATTTGGTAGGTAATTTGCTGGTAACTATAAACGCCAAGTCGATAATTTCGAAAGTGTAAATCGATAAATCCGCATATCTTTCACAAATTTGAACATAGAAATGTTTTAAATATAACTTGCTGGTAACCTTTTTCAAATCTCACCCAAATTCGCTGCATTCAGGAAATTTGGTTAATAAAATCTTCAAATAATTTTTATCAGTCATATCCATTCCCGCTGTTAAAAGTCACAATAGTCTATATATGCCGCAATTTAAAAGGAAGCTTGGACTATACTTTTTATTTTTCTACTTATTATCAGATAGTATTACTTATGGTACCAAAGTATTTCGCAGTCGGTTATAATTGACTCCAAAGATTTCCCTTTCTTTTTGCCTTCGTTGTCGATTACTTATTTGTTTTGCCTGGTTTGGGCCGTATAAATGTATAAAAGAACCTCTATATGCACATTTCGGTTTGTTATCGCATAAATCAAGGGATAAGCTTGCCTAAAAAGTTAGTGTACTGCGGATGGAATCCAACTCAGGTTGGGTAACCCTAGCATGTAAATTTGCACTTCTACCTGAACTAAGCGAACACTCAGTCGCCACATAAATTCATATGTACAATTTTTGGGATGCAGGCTTTTGCTGCACCATGAAATATATTTCGTCGACGGCAACAGTAACAACAGCAACAACAACAACAACAAACACAACAATAATAATAACAAGGACAAGAGCAAAGGCTATTGCAATAATATCGCAGGGAAGCGAAACTTTTTTAACCAATTCAAACTTGAACGTTGCATGCAACTGGAATATGAAAGGGTATGTGTATGTTGGGGTGGTTGCCGGGTTGCAGTTGTTGCATTGTTATTATATTTCAATGGCAAACTTCACCGGACATGCTTCATAGCTCTAATTATACATGCGCCTTCCTAGAAACGACTTCCTATGGGAGCTGCTCTAAGAGCAACAAAAACTATTCAGCTTGTTTTAGCTGTTATTCTTGTTGTTGCGACAATGTTTGCTTATATATGTGTGTGTGTGTGTGTATGTGTGTGTGTGTGTGTGTGTTGTTGTGTGATTCTTGCCTTACTCTGTGTTTGTATTTAGCAGGAACTTTGCAACACTGCCAGCGTCAGTTGGGGCAAGAACCAAAGGCAACGCGTCGTATGCGCAACTTCTCTTATTTTTATGCTTGACACAAACTGTGTGAGTGTGTGTGTGAGTGTATGTGTGAGTGTGTGTGTGTGTGTGAGTGTGTGAATGAGTTGTGTTTGCTTTGAACTCTTGAGTTGGCCGAAAAACTTTGCATGTCTGCCTTGTTATTCATGGATTCCTGCTCCTGTGATGCATGTGTATGTTTGTGTGTGTATGTGTGTGTGTGTGTGTCAATGTAGTGTGAGCTGTCCGCCTTTTGATTTGATTAGACCACAACCGACTGACCAGTAAATAAATTTATGTACATTTTGCAAGCATAAAATATGGCATTATAACTTAATGTGCCACACAGAGCACGCAAGAAAGAAAGAAAAAGGCTGCAGAAAAAGAACCCACAAAGTATTTGGGGCTGTGTATAAAGACATTACTAAAATTGAAAATACAGAGTAACTGGCCAAAATAACAGGCCGGCTAATATGCTGACCAGCCTTGTTGATTACGCGCCTGCCTCAGCTGAGTGCCACCGCGGCTAAGTGCCCCCAAATTAACATATTTTCCCCAACAGATACAAATCACTTTATTGGCATTTTTTATGAGGCGCCGAATTGTGGCTTTTTGTGCACAAAACATGTTTAGTCTGAAATGAATAATGTTTAGCCTGTCTGGGTATTTTGCCATGCCCACATTTCTCCAGCTACAGCTACAGATTGAGGCACTTACGTGCCAAAGAAACATTTGTCTTGCTTGCCGCATTTTGTATGTCTTAATTAGCGCCCACCCCCCACCCAAAATAAAGCCGCAAAAGTTTGAAGACGCGAGTCTAGGCAAGAATTTATGTATTCCAGATAAAGGCTAGCCGATAAGAGGGAGACGGCTCCATTGTCGATGCGAATGCTTGAGAGCATGCCTGCATTAGAATTTCTGTTGCTGCCACCGGGTGGAGTGGTGTGGGTGTTGGGTATGGTAATGAACTGCGTTGGGGCCAAAACAATGCCACGAAGCTGCTGCAAAGAAATGATAAAGTTTTTACAACAAACTTATCAGTTGCGTAGCACCTTCCGAACAATGGCCAAGAGTAAATCGAAGTTTTAAAAGGTTAATGAACAAAGTGTCTGAAACTTTTCCATATTCCTTTATTTTTTGTTCAATATGTTTGTTTCTGAAATAGACATTTGTGCAAATCCAATTTCCCATACCAACAAAAAAGCCGGCGTCATTGATACTTTCAGTTGCCTAACTGAATGAGTCATTAAATCTTAGTTCATTGAGGCATTCCCAAAGCAGAGGAGAATTTCTAAAAGCCAACTGAGCATATCACAGAATTTAATGGCATTCAAAGCGTTGAAATAGTCTCCTTTTTCGCATGCAGACAAATAAAAACTGGCAGAACACACTGGAAAATAGATGTTAGTTGCAGCAATGCCCCCGTGGCAAAAGTGATTTGGTTAATTGCGAGACTTCATTTGCCGCAAAATGGATTTAAAAAATCGTTCAACTAAGTGAATTACGGTGGCCATTCAGCAAAGTTGCACCACTTAATATCCGTGAAACGCGCTCTGCATTTTGGCTACTAAATTGGTCAGCTCTTGGCTTTTATTGCTACTCTGGTATTCATGGCGTTATGAGCCAGTTTCGCATACGAAATTCGCCCAAAATTCAGGCAACAGCCGTCCGTCAGTACTCTAACAATGCCATTATGTCAATGACAGAAGAGGTTAGCCATGCCGATGGGACTCCTGTTTCCAATTCACAGTCCGAGTACCCCAGATAGGCATGCAAAATGGTAATCTGAACGATTTTCGAGCCTAGCAGGGAACATCATTATGCGGCCACAGAAATAGCAGTCGCACAACTTCATTGGAAAAAACAGTTCGACAGACGTTTTTAATTTTCAAACTTATCGTTTTTGGGTGGAAATTTCAACTGCCGATGTGTGTTGGACCAATTATTTTTCTGTGTGCCAATGGATTGCCTTAAATTCAGGCAAACTTTTTGTAGAGACAATATGCAATCACTATCATCATTATATATCCCACAATTCATGTCATGCCCATAGCATATTCACTCCTCATCTGACAGTACGTGCTCGGCCATATCGAATTTATATTGAATAAATGTTGAGTAAATATAAATTGTTAAGGAAAAACAATCTGTCCATAAGTCAATATTTACTACTCCGCATACCTTTTGCTGCATTGCTACATATATTATTATTTTGTATTTTTATTATTTTACTTTATTTACACAATAGCAATCAGCGGGGAGATCTCGAAATGAAGTATAAATAAATAAATAAATATAGTTGCATAAGTTATGCTTATGAACGTTATACGACTATCTATAAAAATTAAAATAGTATCTCTTCACAAATATTAATTAAAATTATAAAACATTAATTTATTACTTACTATATATGATTTATTTATGTCCTTTCGATACCCGTCTAATCAGGTGTGGAGAATGTAACTAATTGTTGAAAGTATTATCAAGTTTTTTATTGCTGTGTTGCAGTATAATTTAATTAAATTCCCGTAGAATCTTATCCAAAGAAAACTTATCAAAATAAACTTTACATTTGCACGAAGCCGTCTGAATTTACAGGCAACTCATTAATCATAGCTGTTAAAAACTTATTTAATATAATTCG
This sequence comes from Drosophila demipolita, assembly GCA_035042405.1. Classification (NCBI taxonomy): domain Eukaryota; kingdom Metazoa; phylum Arthropoda; class Insecta; order Diptera; family Drosophilidae; genus Drosophila; species Drosophila demipolita. Next base: position 742,115 of record JAWNLI010000489.1, on the reverse strand, counting down.
CATGAAATGCATTTGCTTACGGCGATGGTGCAATTTAGTCAGCTACTTCCGTACACACACACACCCACACACACACACCCACACACACACACACGCGCGCGATTGACGGCGTCATAATTACCAACACCCAACATTTGGCAATCTTGTAGTGGGCCAGTCGCTTCCAGTTGTGGGCAAAAATAAATTTATCAGCTATGCAATCATTGGCAATAAATTTTTGCACACTTCCGGCCAGGCTTAGTAACTGCGTGGAAGCATTTAAATGGTGCCTCCTAGTGCAATGCAAGGCGCACATAAATCTTAGTCGAGCTGCTAAGGTGCAGGACCGGATTAGAGTGGACCCCGGCCGGAAGAGTTGTTCGTTGGCAACTAACATGGCCTACGCACGAACTTGGCCAGTGGCCAGTGGCCATTGGCCAGTATATTTTGACGCGTTTGCGTGTTGTTCACATTGTTCATATTCTTTTGGTATTTTTGTCGCAGTTCTTTGAAACATTGGCGTGCATTTCTATTTATGTGCATGCCATAAAGTTTACTATGCCATCAAATTGGGCAACCCGCAATGGCAATCCGCCCGTGCGGCAAATAAACGGGAGTTCAGTTTTTTTGTTGCTGTTGTTTTTAAGCGCGCGCCTAAAAGGATGCACGCAATTTTTTCCATTTGCACCGTTGTGGTTGCCACTCTGTACGTGCCACTGCCGCTTCGCATCGTGTGTGACTGCCGCGGATTGCGGCTTCGTTGGTGTACCTTTTGGGCTCTGCGTATACTTTTTGTATCTTTTATGATGTTGCAAAAGAAAATGTTGCGCAGCCAAGAGCTGTGTGGCAAAAAGTATATTGCGGTTTTACAGGTGCTAATGTTTTTTTTTTTGCATCCAGCGAGGCTGCGTGTCTGGTTTAGCTAAGGCTAAATGTGTGCAACATTGCTGAAATGAGAAACTAAGTAAAACACAATTTAAAGTTCGTTTGCACATTTATTTATCAAACACTCAGGAAAGAAAGATTCAGTTTACTTTAGGCCACATTAAATGTAGTTATATATATATCTGCCCCTTTTGGCAATATGATAGTTTAAATTTGTTTTTACTACAAACAAGTCAATTGATTTCTTATTTTCATTTGTTACACTGCAATAATTAATTGTACCCACTCAACTACAAATAAAACTGCTTAAATCCTAATTTAGTCATAACATATTTTTTCATTTATTATATCTTAATTAAATATATTTATTTATATACTTCTTAAGCCCCACAAATAATACTGGGAAACAATGGAAATTTAGTATTCCAATTTGATTTAATTCTTTTACATTTCAACGTTTCATAGTTTACCAATTCAAGTTAAAGACGAGCTCTTGAATCGGTAGTGTATATAAATTTCGACAATTTTTATAAATGCTTAGATCACCAGTCATTTAATCAAATAAACATTTTGCATCGACCAAAATACTTTTTGTCTCTGATTGAAAGACCATTCAGTTAACAAATGTATTTATACAAAAGTAAATTCTGCAAATGAAATATGTGAGGCTTACAATTATATGTGTACATGTATGTGTGTGGCTTGAATTTTGCTCTATGCTTTAGTTTCATTCAATTATTTACACAGATGCTGACTGATTCGCTCGACAATCCGTTAACTGTGTGTGGCTTAATTGGAATGCTGGTTTTGTCGAATTGAATTGAGTTTTAATTGGAAGCAAACATTTAATTTCTCTATTTTGCTTACTCGTCGTCTTGTTTAAAATTTCACTGTTTATGTTCGATATGAATTACTTTATGCTTTACGTATGTGAGTGAGCCACGTATTTGCACTAGATTTACCTCATTTGTAGCCTCGGTTTAATTGATGAGTGACTCTCTGTGTCTCTCTCTCTTTCTCTATCTCTCTCTCTCTCTCTCTCTCTCTCGCTCTCTCTCTCTCTCTCTCTCTCTAAGACATTGATATATTTCAATCGGTAATTTGTCATTCATTTGAGTGGTTGCCGGGGAAATTTCCTGTTATCGGTTATCGGTTATCGCTTAGAAACTAAAGATATTACACTTTAAGTATACAAAATCACCATTTATGCTCTGCAATTGCAATTGAATTGAATTGAAAATCATGCGTCTCTTGCGGACACCACTTCCAAATCACTCTAGGTAAGCTCGGGACTGAGCAGCCACTGACCAATGCGCGCCAGAATAATAGTGATGGTCAGCAGACGCTGTAGATTGCTCCGAGCTTGGCCAGCCGCACTGCGTACTACAATGTGAAGGGGGTGGTGGGGGAGGGAGGGAGTTGAAGTGTAATAAAAAGTCAATTAATAGAACTGGTTGACCAGTGTACTCACCAAGCAGCATGGTCTCGCGATTGTCAATAATGCCAGGTCGGCGCTGCAGTATGCTCTCCTTGCCACCCTTCCACAGCACCGGCGAGATGCTGGCCAGGCACTTGACGCGCATGTCGCCATCCTGGAAATGTTGCGGCTCCAGTTCCAGCTGCAAGCCCAGTATTGAGGTGATTAGTCCATGCTTGTGCACGACATCGGTGTATTTGTGCAGGTAGTGCTCGTCCAGTATCTGCAAGGGAAGACCGTAATTTGTTCATTGTTAGTTCATTTGCAGTAAACTGGTATTTATATTCCGCTCTTCCTCTCCCTCTTCCTCTATTAATTACACTAAAAATATTTATTTATTTATTTAGAAATAATTTCTAGATGTAGAAAGCAGAAAATTCTTAGCATTTGAGAAATGTTTTATTAATTTAAAAATATTTATAATACTTAAAAAATTGTGGAAGAAGTTTGGTTAATTTTCCGATGTATATATTTCATGCGGCGTATGAGTTGCATCAACAATGATGCACTGGGGCCTGCAACACGAGCCGTGTAAGCGCTTTTGCTTTTGGGAAGCTGGACCCATTGAGAGCAGTGTATGTTGTCCTATGGAATGTAATGTGTGTTAACCAATGGTAACAATTATCAGTTTAGACAGGCGCTTTAAAATGACTACCCTTAAGCGTGACTGCTGTCAGCAACTGGCAAGCTTCTTACCGTGTGTGTGTGTGTGTGTGTGTGGGGGGGGGGGGGTGTGGGTTGTCATGACGCACTTGTTAAAAAATGAAGCCATTTTGGCAGAGCATGGGGCCATAAATAAGAGAAATGCGGTGTGCAGATACAAAATGTGAAATGCTTAAATAAATAGCTTGAACTTTTTGCTGGTACATTGGATTTGGATTGAGTTTGTTGCGGGTAGGGGCGGGAGATGGTGGGTGGCCAGCACTTTGGCCCAGCACTTTGTGAGCGAAATTGTTGCCATTTGTTATGCGATTGGTTCGCCATTCTTTATGGCGTCCATAAAAGTTGCCCGGTTCTCGCATACCAAAGTTTAAAGCAGTTTTCAACTTTAAAGGCATAAATTAAACATGCTGCAAGGCAGGCAGAGTCCTGTCGCAATTGTGCTTGTGTCAGGGTGACATAACGAACATGCTGCAAATGCCAACTGATGTCTGTCCTCAGTCCCCTGTCCCCTGTCCGCTGTCCGCTGTCCGCTGTTCTGTAACAGAACGTACAACAAGCAGGAGCAACAAGGCAGGTCCAATAAAATAAGGGCATTTGAAATTCCCGCCGCATTCTTAGGCAAAGTCAGCAACATGAATGGGCTCTGCAACGGGGGGTAAATATATTTTTTTTTGTGGCCAGAATGGGAACAATGCAAGAATTATAAAAATTTTCGAAAATTGTAAATTATTCGTCCACCTTATTGGCATTTATTACTGGTTGCAGGACCTTAAACAAAGAAATATATATTCTACATTTAAAAAATCAGTGTTTTATTTACATGAAATACTTGGCAAAGAGAATTCAATAAACGAGTTTTTTTTGTTAGCTATTGTTGCAATGCAAATAAGCCGGGAAGCGTGCCTAATCGCAATTATTGATTTTTTCTTTTATTTCCACAAAGTGGTTGAAGGACAACGGCAAACGCCTCTCCTATGTTCGACAGCACCCGGCACCAGCACCAGCGCCAGCGCCAGCACCATGGTACAATGAACTAACTCGTACCTTAACGCCTGGATTCACACAATTTGAGTGGCATGTAGCATGTAGCCGTCGCCGCCGTCTATGAAGTGCAGTGAATGCCCAATTCTCCCTTATTTTCCCCCATGTTCCGCTCTGGAATCGGCAGCCGTTTTGAGTTCCGGTTAAGTTAAACGTGTAACGAGACCAACTCCACCCACAGAATACCAACAACAGGCCATAAACCAAGCCAAGGTACGGGTACGGGGCCGAGGACGAGGACGAGGACATGGACATAAGCAAAGCCAAAAGCCTGGATGTCTACATGATTTTTGCTCATGAAATAATTTCTGACACCTGCATCGCCAGCTCTGCCAGAGATTTTGTCACTGTTTTTGTGCCCACGGTTGGTCCGTGGTCCATTGTTTGCCATTGTTGGGGGGCTTTAATATTTACTGTATACATAAAATGCGCTGGGCCAACTCTGCCAGACAGCGCCAGCCTGATTAATGTAAGCACTTCTGGGTACAAAAATTCTAACAGCGTTCGTTGAGTCAGCTCGACTTCGAGATACCTTGATCCTTGAGCTATTCAAAATAAATATGATTACGTTAGCATCATGCTATTCCCTGCTCACAGAACGAGTAAGTACAGTAAAGAATACATTATGGACTATAACTTAGCTGCTTCCGATTCAAACTTAATCAAATTCAAGCAGTTCATCAATTGTTTTATTAATTCATTTGCGAATTTGAGAGGCATGAATAAAAAATTCTAGTAAAATCAAAATATATATATCGATATTTGCGATATTCATTCAGATGGATTTGCACATATCTACACGGCTGTTGGTGCTTATCAAAACCTATTTAGAGTCACAGATGTTTCCTTTAACCTTTTTTACACTTTTCCACATACCCATTATACCTTTTTTTTTAGCCATTTTTAATGCGATCAATATATAAAAATGTGGTTCAAGAATGTTGGATTGCGCTATAAGAAAAAAACTTACCGGCTTCTCGTTCACGAACCATTGCAGATGAGAGGCAGGATGTGATTTCCCCGATGTGCAATTTAGGCTTAAATATTCACCGATTTGATACTGATACTGCTGTCCCCTAATATGAGGGCCGTCACGCGGTAGAACTGTAAATAATAAGAAATATATGTATTTTTTTTAAGACAAAACTTAAATCCTCAACAATTGCGCTCAGTTCACAAATAAAATTATATATTTACAACAAAATTCATGTATTCAAGACCTCATTTATTGATGTAAAACAAAAACAAAAAATATTATTGACCAAAGCCCGGTTCAGCAAATAAATAAAAACACTGCAATCACGTCCATTCAGTGTGCGCGAAAACATTTGCCAGCTTTTTACAAAAGTGCGATATAAAAACCAACAGCTTAAATAAAAACTCGCATATTGTATACAAAGCGAATTAATGGAGGAGCAAGTGGAAGGGATTGATGGCAATCAAAAAACCCTAACACTGCACCACACTGCGGAAATATCCATTAAAATAACATTTCAACTTATAATTCGCTGAATGGGAGCCAGGGCTGACCGTTGCCAAGCCGAATATATATTGGCATATCCACATCCATATCGAATGGAACCAGCTTTACTTATTCCCTTTGTACCGGCAAATGTCCATATGGATTTAACAAAAACATGCATGCACGTGCATGCACAAACAGTAAGAGCACTGTTATGGTCGTGTCAGCTCGACTGCGAGATACCTCCACTTATTGGTATTTGAAACAAAGGATTCATATTGCCAGAAATAAATGAATATTCCCAAATTTAAGTCTCCAGCTAGGAGCAGCTTCCTCCAACTCAACTATATCTCCCTTACCAATTTCCAATGCGTTTAGCTCATATACAAATTTGGAAGATAAAAATGCAAATAAAAAACTTAATTTAAAGTTACTAAAAATTGCCGTCATATAACTAAAATTAAGAGATAACTCTGATAAAACGTAGAATAAACAGCTAAATTTCCTATTCAGCCAGAATAAACTGAATTGGAAAGGCAAATATAAACATAATGTTTACCAATAAATAAAGATATGATTTAATCTTTAATATGGAACACACAACAAATGCTGCACACACACCCACACACACAGATTTGATTTTACGCTCAAAGGTAAATAAACGAAATTGTTAGTTTAACAATATTTGTTTGTAATTGCAATATAAATTTTGGAGTAAATATTAACTTATGTTAACGTTGCAACGCTTCGCTTGATATTTGCATTTTTAGATGAAATGAAAAATTATGTTTTTTTTTTTACTTACAAACAATGTCCAGGCGACCCTCGCCTTGCACGGATGAAAAATTTGGCGCCTCGGCGGAGATTTCACAACGATAGAGACCCGTGGAGTTTAGGGTCAGGCCCCGGAGCAGCACGCGACTGGCATCGGACAGCTCCTCCTGTCGCGAAAAAGATAAAAGGGTTGTTCCCTGCTCTACTGAACAATGGCTGGGCGTATACTTACAATGACGCGAACGCCATCTACGCGGTAGCTGGTTTTGGGCGGACGAGCCTTTGGCACATAGCGATAGAATTCCTCGTTGTCTTTGTACCATTTGATGGCGTACAGCGACTCGCCGTCCTCGTGCGTCTCCTCATCCTCGTCCTCGCCCTCCTCGCTCTCGTTGAATTTATCGTCGCGCCCAAAGTCAGGCATGTACGAAATGGAACCGCTGGAGCTGCCGCCATTGCCCACACTCCCGCCTCCACCATTATTCACGCTGGCGCTCAGCCGTCCGCCCAGATATCCGGAAGCTGCGCTGCCCCGATATACGCTGTGACCGTAGGGCGACTGTGGAGGCGGCAGTGGAGGATTGTGTCCCTCCAACTGGCTCTGATACTGCCTTAGAGCCAACGGCTGATGCTGTTGCCGGCGTGGCTGGTGCTGCTGATATGGTCGCTGTCCCTGATGAGTGCGTCGATAGGATTGCCTCTCATTATCCGCATCCACGTAGTGAACATCGCCGGCGCCATGCGGAAAGCGATCGCGTTCCCGATGCCCATTGCTGAATATCTGTGGCCCGTGTGTCCGATTCAACTCATATTGGCATTCCATGAAGGCCGATTCACCACGCATTTTGAAGGCGGGTATGGAGACCTTGATCATGCGTACGCCCAACGCGAAACCTGCGGGTGACATAAATTTACACAGCTTATATTAAAGGTCAAAAGTTATAGCATCAATGTTAAATGGCTTCTGACATTTTTATACCCTGAACCCATTAAAAATGTGTAAAATGGGGTATATTGAAATTGCGCAAAGGTATGTAACCGATATAAGGAAAAATACCAGATTACATTAAGAGTAACAGTCGAGTCAATATAGCAATGTGTGTCCGTCTGTATAAATAAACTTAGAATCCCAAATCGATTTCCAATGGGCATAGATTATCATTAAGGGAAGCTTGATTCAGGGTAGATCCTAGTCGACTGCTCTGCTCTCTGGAGCAGTCTCATTTATTTGTGTTTTCTTTTCACTCTTTTTACCCAATTTTGTTATGCACCCAAATTTCCATGCGTATTTGCATAATTGATTTGTGTCCGCTGACAGCGGTGGTGAATTATTAAACGAGCTCCTGTCAGAAGATTTATGCAACAATCAGGTAAAATAAAAATTTCGTTATTTACGGGTGGCAATGTACAACAGCAACAACAAAAATAAATGTATAGAAATTAATGCTGCCAATCAGCCTCCACCCGTGTGTTAATGTCCTACTGGCCTGGGCTGCAACTCGTAAATATTCAAAAATGAGCGCGTAATCGTGCTTAATCCTTTGTGAAATTATGACGCCGGCTGCCACGCGGCTCATCTCTGCCACAAATTACAAATAGCCAACGAGCAGCAGGAGCAGCAGGAGCAGGATATTGGATCGCAACCTCGACGGGCATTGTTAATGTTATTGTTATTGTTGCTGTTGTTGCTGTTGTTGTTGCTGTTCTTGCTCATACAGCGTTAAATTGCAAAATCAGCTTAACGTTGTGTCCTTTTTGTCATAAATTATTTAATAGCTAACAAAACTGGACGGCTATTAAACATGGTCTTAATTTGGGGCAAATTCTTGACCAAAAATTGTACATTTTGAGGCAATTTTTAGCTACATCGAAATTTATTGCAGAGTCAAAATCATATTAGTTTGTTCAGGCAAAGCCGATTATCTCATATGAAATACTTCTATTATATTCTCGAAATTAATATTTTATTATATAAGAAAAATGCTGATTATAACAAATTAGATTGCACAATTCGGGATTGTTTTGTACTTATTTTATACTAATCGGACTAACGAAAAGCCGATCTGCCATTTGAATTTGGAACTCACTTGTGTTCGATTAAATAAATAAAATTATAATATTGACTATATTAATGTTATGTCAAACTAAATTGAATCTAACTGATATTAAATGATAACTTTGACAATTTTTTTTTTATTTTAAGAAGTCTGTTGAGTCTTACTCATTAATTTAAACAGAACATTATAATTTTAGTATCACTATTGGGGAGTAGAAGTTGTAGATTCGAGCATAAATAATGTTAAACCAGAACTGAAAAAATGCTTTATGCATCGAAAGTTGACAAATAATTAATTTTGTAGCAGCGAAATGTGCTCACAAAGTATGTAAATATTAATTAAAAGCAGAATACTCCAATACTACCAACACATCAGCAACCAAGAACAATAACAATAACCAAAACATAAGCGACGGAAATGCTACAAAGCCAACAAATAGACAAGAACGATGCCTGCAGCAACGAGAAGGATAATAAACTTGACTTACAAAAGGGTAAATACAGAAAGTCAGCTTAAAATGCACTGCAATAAAGAATTGATACAATAGTTTCAAATACTTTGTCATTTTTCTACACTCAGTCAAAAATAGTCGACAACATATTATAGAATAAATTGTTAAATAAATAAAATCAAATTCAAATAAATAGAAAATCTTCATCAATAGTTAAGTTAATGATGGAAATGATGTGTATATATAAGAAACGGCGAAAATAAAACTTTTTTTAAAATAAATTTTAATAAAATGTATTTATAATTTTTCTGCAGTTTCTACTCATAGTAAATCCGCACAATAACAAAATGATTTATTCCACTAAATAAATTTCTGCCATAAAATGTTAAAAGCATTCAAAAACTAGGTAAATTCCGTCATGGAATTTCGATGTTCAAAGCTTAAAGTACAAAAAGCTGCAACTTTTCCCAGGTCTTTTCATTTTAACTTATTTTTGTAATATTTAGGGAAATTACGCCTAATGCTGTGTAATTTAGTTGCATCAAATATGTATAAGGATCCGCAGCAGGGGCAAGAAATCAGTTTGCTTCGTAAAGTATGTATGATAATTTCTTTCATTAACGCATATTTAAATAAGATTTTCTTGAATACGCCCACTTTTATGTGAGTGGGGGGGGGGGGGTCAGTTTGCCCACAGCTACCCTCTTTTTTCTTGAATATTTTCCATAATTCAATGAGTTAGCAGGGACTAGAAAATCAAACACAAAATACAGGGGGGGGGGAGGTGTTGTACCACAGCAATAAGGGATGATATGAAAATCAGTGGACCCTATTAGTGAGGGTCAGCCGGAATCGCTTTATCAACTAGCGCATAATGAAGGCCGCCATTAGAGGATACAACACCCAAAAATTCTATCAAAGCGGCTTAGTTGTTGCAGTGAAAGGGGACAATCATTAAACCACTAATGAGTTCGGGGCATTTACGGCAATTATGGGGCCCACGACGAGATGGGATGGCAAAGTTTTATCTGACTTCAAATTCTTTCAGTTCCTGTGCCAACCTGTGCCACAGACAATGGCCTACTTGGCAGCCCCCTACAACTGGAAAACAACCAAACCAAACCAAACCTTTGAATTGTTAAAGGCACAATAACACACAAATAGCATCAGAGTCTGCTCTGTAAGCGATATTTAAATGACAATCAATTTAAGTCGCAGCTCATTGGGGCATCTTAAATTGCTCGTTGCTGTTTATTGTTGATTGTTGTTGCTTTGCTGTTCTGGTCTAGACTTCGTCAAAACGTACTTAATGATGCTTAAAAAACAATTAGTGCTAATGAAAAAAGGGAAGTGTGATGTAAACTTGTGCACGGTTCGCGTTTAGCCTTGTGCCAAATAGAAAAACTAGAAATCCAAGAGAAATTGTAATGAAAAAGCCTTTAGGTTATTTTGCATCAGTAAGCGTGCAACAACAAAGGAATCGCGGGAGACCACAAAAGGGCCACAGATGCGTGGGCGTCAGAGCAAGTATCATCAACATCAGCATCAGCAACAGCAACTGAAACGAGAGCGAGTGTAACAAAACAAAAAAAAAAAAAGTGTGCAACAGGCGTGCAGCTGGCTCAAAGGCATCATGCCGCACCACACCACACCACAGCACACCATCATTCAAGCGTTACTCATACGCCCCGTTGCAGCGCAATTGCGTATGTACTTTTGTTTAGAGCCACCACAAGCGGCAACAGCAACAGCAAAAGCAACAGCAACACCAAACTAGCAAGTATGTGTAAGCGCCTCTGATGTATTCAAGTTGACACAAATCCGGCGCAAATCCACAACACACACACACACACACACATAACAAAAATAAAACAACAACAACAAAGACTTCAAAAATGCAACTTTAAACGGATCTGACGTGACAAGCGATGCAAATGTGTGTGAAATTGTAAACGTACTTCACATATGAACAATACGGCTGAGTATTTTCCGTATACGGGTAACACTGAGCGAAGCAATTCCTTTGACGGTTAGTAAAACATTTATGAATTAAATATCAAGTGCGAAAGCAAAGAGCTGCAACAAGCGACTGACAAGCATTGTGAAATGAAATGCGAAACGAAATAACTAAAACGTTTGACGCTTTGTTTGGGTGAGTCTTCAATTAAGTTTATTACTCTTCTCATATTAAGAAGAAAATTTCTTTATTTTTATTTTAAGTTGCCACATAATTGACAACAAGGGTAACTCAACTTATTGGTATGCATGTGTAGCAGTATGTTTCTGGAATGAATAGTTAAGTCTTTTTAAAAACCTGGATTCGTCTCTCTTTAATTTAGGTATTTTAAATTTAGAAAATATATGTTTAGCTTCTAGCGAATTTTTTAAATGTGTACACAAAACTCGAGCTAAAGCTTTGCTGTTAATAATGTTATTATTAAACAATAGTATTTAAAGGTTGGACAATCACAAATAAAAATCAATTTTGGAATTTATACTTTTATGAAAGAGTGTTAAGAATCATATGTTTTTGAAAAATATACAAAAGTCTTTTTAGTTTTAAGACAATTTTATTATTATTTGCAAAATCTATCAAATATTTTTTGTAATTGTGGCGATTTTCAATATTTGTTAATATTTCGTTTTAGAAAGAGCTGTACATAAATTCGTGTTGCAGAGTAAAAATGAGTGGCATGATAATTACAGTAATTACAACATGCAATTTGAATTCTGTTTAAATAAAATATACGATTAATGTGCAATTCACATTCCGAGCATGAAGTTAATTCACACATAAATTGAACTGGGCACTGGAGACAGAGGTACAATCGATACACGTTCGCCAAACAATTTGCTGAGGCAGCTCGAAAAAGTTAAAGTTTTTGTTGCAAGCTTGACGATGGCAGCAGGATGACTGGTTGCCGCAGTGTCTGTCCCTTTGGCATGAACGATGCGCTTGGCATGTGCGCATTTTGAGGAGGATTACGATACGTATTTGCAAAATGAATTGGAATTTGTGTCAATGCAAATGCGACAGCAGCTGCAACACTCCCCGTTCATTTGTGAATGCATATGGCTGATTTCTTCTGGGATCTGCAACGGAACGCAATATGCCACATATGTCAACTACAGCGCATATACGTGCCACTGAGAGGCACCACGGTTGCCTGTACTTAATAGAATTAGGTATCCACTGAGCTGACTTCAAGCTTAAACCGTCATCGCGCTCAACAGGCGATCAAAATCAGTGCACAAATTCCATTAAATTAAAATTATAATGTCTTTTCTTTTTATAAATAAACCACATTGAAGACAGGTGGAATTGAGTTCCGGGCACCGAACGGGGCTTATTTGTATGCGCGCCACATGCGACACGCAGAAAAAAATGAGCAAGACGAGCAAATCGCTCCAGGAGGTGGAAGCCATTTGGGCTGTGCTGGGTGTACTGGGTGTGCCACAGAGGATGTGCTGCTCGGATTTAACGCATGCACGCAGAGAGTCAAAGAGTCAGGCAACGTTTCCTGTGTGTGTGTGTGTGTATCGAGGTGCTAAAATGCCACAAGCAACATTGTTCAGCAGTTACAATTTGCTTTTTATTGACTTGCAAGAAGCCCGCATTTCCCTCTGTACGTGAAAGACAATCGTCTTAAAATCTTCCATGAGAACTGAAAGTTTTCTAGCTTTTTGACATAGTTTCTAAAATTAGAAAGGTTTCTTTTCAGAAATATTTTTCTTAAATCAACCCTCTTTAAAATATACTTATTGAATTTTATGTTGAGTTTTGGTTGGCTCCCAAAAAGTACAGTGATTCACCCTATCTTGCCTCATGGTATTATCCACTTTTACTTAAAAACTGTTGCACTCACCTTGTAGCAAACAGCAAATGAGCAGCAGAATGATGCGTATATCGTTAGTGTTTTTCATATTTATAGCATAATAATTCCTTAAGCTGGGCTAATGATAGACTGTCCTTTTTTTGGGCTAGTTATGCAATGGGAATTTGGAGTTCACTTTTCTTACGGTTTTCTTCGTTTTGTTTTTCTTTGTAAGCTGTTTTCTTGCCGATTTAAGTGATTTTCTCTTCTCCTTCTTCTTGATAGTTATTCAGTTTAGTTTTTGCGCCTTTTGTTTGTGGCTTTTGTTTTTGTTTCGTTTTCTTTGCTGATTACTTTGAGCAAGTTTTCGCATAAATTTCGGCCTGTTGCTATTTACAGTTGCCTGCGTATTGAGTCTTCAGTTGCGGAAATCCAAGCTCCGAGTTTTGGCAATGCCACATTAAATGCGAGTCTGCAAAAACAAAAATACAAATGGATTTTTATAAGATTCATGCATTGGTAATTAGACTCTGTAACTTATGGAAATCAAATCAATGAAGATGGTACAATATTAATAGATAGAGGCAGCAATAGTTTCAAGAATATTAGATGTGTTTAAGCAAATAATTAAGCCTAAAACTTATATTTGGAAGCACGTTAAATTCATTTCTTACCACTAAAATAGCGTTATACTTATATGACAACTTTATCAGCAGGCGACTTACTATCCACCTTTTATTCACGACTAGTAACAACTAAGTAACGAGTAAATAGATTTTACTATAATTATAGTTTCGGTTTTTTGTGTTTCTCTTGTTAGCACAGTCTTGCTTCTTATCAATGATTTTATCAAAATTAATTTGATTCACGTTTATTTTTGGCGGCACTCTTAATCAAACAACACATGCCACAATAATACCGTAGCTGTCCGGTGGCACAGCTAACAAATCGCCATTATATAAAAACAACATGAAATTCCAAATAAATCCCTTGAGTTTGATTCTACTCCCCAAGTCACCAAAATCGGGAAGCACATGTTCTTAATAAAATACAAATCTGAAGTAATCAGGAATGAAACCGTAACGACGAAAAAAAAACTCGGAATTTAACGACGTAAAATTCAGCTTAGTTTTCGTTTCTTGCCTCATTCTTTTTACATTTGGCAAGTGAAACTTTTTGATACTTTTGTCCACAGACGCAGATGAATTTGTCTGTTCCCATTTCTATTCCTGCTCCTGCGGGATATTATGCGCAGTTTCCACAAAGTTTGTAGTGCCTTGTAAAGTTTATTCAGTCGCATTGCCTTTTTTGTTATCTGTGAGTAAAAAGTGCTTCGCCTGCGATTATGCAGTAAAAACTTTCCGTGGCCATTTTGCATTGCAAAGCATTGGCAATTAAAATTGAGTTGTGCGACAGGCGACACCGCGAAAGATTTCAAGATTGACGGAAGGAAACCATGTTTTTACTTATGCAAGTCCTGCAGTAATTTAGCCAACTAACTAACCTAATCCAGTTGCCATTTTCCAGGTGCTTAAATGTTGGGCACTGATTGAGCGACATAAGCACTTTGGGTTAAAAAATTGGATTGGATTAGTCTCTTTTTTTCCTTAAACTATTTTCTTCCATTAAGATTTATATCCAATCAAATGCTGAAATGACTAGTCATAATTTGGCTGGTATTTAAAAAAGATATAGTTCTATGTTTTTTTTAATAATAATAAATAATTGTAAAAGAGAAAAAGTTAGAGTGAAAATATAGTTTTTAAGCCAAATTCCTAGTTTTTATGTCTGATAATAATCATAAAATTTGCTCTCTTGACTTCTTTGTCAGAGTTTAGCATTCAAAACTACTTAAAAGCCATCGAGATGAGCTACCTAGACCTAGACCTACATAATATAATCCCAAATTCAAAGCGATATTTATTTTTCTGTGTGTAACCAGTAACTGTAACTTTTATTATTTTTATTTATTATGCTGCAACCCTACATCTGTCATTTGTTTGTCTGTCGTCATCTTTACCAACATATTTGTTGTGGTTGCTGCTGCTGCAAAAGTTATTAAAGCTGCAGCAACACTTTATTATTGTAAAACAAGTAGCAACAACAACAATCCAAAAAACTTGTCCCTTTGGCCTGACGTTCAGTTTTTGGTTGTTTATCTTTCAGATAGTTGTTTTAACTTTTTAGGGTCATGTTTTTGAGTGTGCGGTTGCTGATTTCAGTTATCGATTATGCCAAACTCCAAAAACTACAAAATTGCTCTTAATGCAAATAATCCCATTGCAGCTACTGTCAAAGATGTCAAGCTGCTGTTTATTTAAATATAATATTGATTTTCAGTTTGACAAACAACAAGGGACCTACACATGAAAATCGGTAATTGACACAATTTTGAATTTCTCTATATATATTTATATGTGTGTGTATATATTTATATAACTGTATTAAGTGGCACTAAATGTTCAATTTGATTATAGGGCTATACTAATGAACAGTAAATATGTATACCAATTGTTCAACGTTTTGTTGCCGAGGGGCTTCACTTCTGACACTTTGTGGTTGCATTACCAAAAATCACATTAAAATTCAACGATGCAAATTGCTGTTGCTGTTGCCACACGTCTAAATGCTTGACATTTAATACAATTTAAAAATAATTTTCATATTTGCTTGTGCAGCCAAATTATAAACATAGTCAATATTTTAGCATCACTTTATTTCATGTTATGCATTTATAAAAAAGAAACACACACATTATTAAATTATTTCTCTTTTTTTCTTACGTGATAAATTATAAATTATAATAATTAATTAGCAGTTAGCGGTATGGTGGCCATTTCCTTATTATGTAATATATGCAAAATAAATCAAGTAATAAAATAAAAACAAATACTTTACAAAGTGCACTCCCACAAGCAACTTCCGAATGTCCTTTTTACTCCTTGTTAGTAAGTGAGCAATGGACGCAGCTGATGGTATTGAAAAGTCGTCAAATTTGTTATATTGATGTGTGATCGACATTTCAAATACATCGCATAATATTACACATTGCCATATATTTATTTTTATAGATTGCGGACGAAATGTCTTTGGAAGCCCTAAAACTTAAGAGCCATTAAATATAGTGGTAAGCTCATAAAATACACACGCACTCAGATGTGTGCCACGGCGTACATATTCTGACATTCGAGTGGATAAGTACTCAGCTTTCAAAAATAAAACCAGTTTATGAGCCACATATAAAAAAAACTTCTTTTTAAGCCAGTCCCAAAATGTGTGCGCAAAGTGCTTCTGGTGTTTTCATGATGCGTCAATGCCGGAAACTTTCTTATCCTAAACTAACCATAAAATTAATAAAATATCATTACTTATGTGCAGGTAAACGTTAAGGCTAATAATGTCGCATTTAGGAACGCAAACAGTCATCATTTTTAATGACACTGTTTACCTCTTTAAAATTATATAGTTTATCGTCTTACAAAAATGGTTTCCACTGACATAAAATAAATAATGGTAAAAGCGCACTAAAAATGTTCAGCACAACATAAGCAAACATTAAGTCAAATTAAATATGAAATACATATGTATGTTAAGACTGGAATGGAATTAGTCAACAATATAGTGAAACAAAAGAACTTTAATTTTTAATGCCGACGCCATCGTAGAAGTTCCATCTGCCGTTTCACAGGCAAAGGATACATCAAATAAAAATCAACTCACAGCAAAATATATAAAACAAGTGGTTGCAACTGCAAAATCACAGTTTGCTATGAATAGTTGAAGAAGAAAAATTCTGAGACTTTCCACAGTTGTGTGGTCGTATAGGAAAGTGTGGGTTATAAACTACTAGTTTTTTAATTCGTTTCGTAAGCTGCTCATCTTAAGTCTCACAAGGTATAATGCCATTAAATGTCAAGAGTTTTCCAACAGCTTAAGAAAAATGAAAAATAAAAATACATTTCGATTGCATGACTTTTAGTAGGTCAGGACTGCAACTATATTTGAGTGATGTGGTATGTATTAAGAACTTCTAATTTCATCGAAGTAAATCATAAAGAAATTATACACAATAATCCAATCAGCTCAGAATGAGTAGCTGTGAGATAATAAAGCAAGAAACAATTCTTAAAATAACCATAAAACTGATGTCTATAAACACAACTGCCTTTATTGCAATTTCATTTTGTGGCTGCGGCGCTTAAGCTGTCTGACGTGGCAAAACTCTGTCTACTGTCTGCTGTGGCAACATCAGCGACACTTTGCTAGCAAAGCCATGGCTGCCACAATCAAACATGAGTGTCACGTCAAAATTAACTGTTATATGGAAGATTTGTGGGTTAGAAAATAAGTAAAATAAAATTATATATAAAAAAGCAAAGTTCTGGCAGCTTAAGCGAAATTGCTGTTTGCACCTTGAGTACCCACCCAAGGCGTACAAGTTATGGGCTCAATTTTTAATATTTTATTCTTACGACAAGCGCTAAGTAAATTTCATATAAAACATATATAAGTTAGTCTTGGGGATTTCCAACAGAAAATTAAAAGCAAACAGTTGATTGTGGTTTATTTTTTCATCTCAGCGAATTTACGTGGAAAATTAAATTTTAATGAAAAATACTAAGTACAGTATAAGTGACAGCTTGTCAGCGGCAAAACAAACTTCTGAGCCGGAAATTGAACGCATCGTCAAAGGAAATCTACCTTAATGTACTTAGTTAAAATTAAATGCTTGAGTTTAGCATACATCTTAAAGATATCAACATCTTCAAAATAAATACATAAATCAAATGATGAATTTATTTGAATTGGTGAATTATAAAATACCTCACTAAATGCGATATGACCAACAAAAAAACACTTAAACAACACAACATTTAACAACCATTTCAAAGGAGTCATTCCAAATTATGCTAATAAATATATTTTGTTATATATTTTTACTTGTTTACTTTTTGCATTTACACCTTATTTAAATTATGGCCTGCAAATTATTTTAGGCTTTCTGGTCGAGAAAACTCATTCCATGATGCACATTTACTCTTTTCTCGCCTGATAAAATCGTTAAGAAAGTTATTTTTACGAGGCTTCAAACATATGGTCATGTCTGCATAATTTTATACGATAAAAACTTTTATCAAAAAGAAAAAATTTGTATAAGGATAAAAGAAACGTTACAGTTGAAGTAAAATTTTACAGACGTGAAATCTCGTGGAAAGAAATGACACATAATTTGAAAAGTTTCGGCAAGGAAAGTGTAAAAAAATATTTAAGTTGTGCTTCAGACTGACATGAACTTTATTGTGAGTGTGAGCGAGAGAGAGGGAGAGATAGGGAAAGATAGAGAGAGATAGAGAGAGAGCCGACAAATGTGGGACACCACAAGATTAAATATTTATGGAATTCGAAATATGTCAATTACGCGGATACAATGAACTTTTTTAAATGACAGCAGCTCAACAATCCGAAAAAAAGCAAAGCTTGTTATTTTCCGAGGAAAGTACTTATAGATATTGTATCGATCAATAAATATGTATATTTAATTATATTCTTTGACTGACTGTTTTTTTTTTTTTGTTTGCTTTACATGCTCACATTACATGGTGTAAATGTGTAACTCCGAACAGTCCATCATTCCATCGTTTATGCCAATTTGCATATATTTTCGACTGAATTTTAATTGAATTTATGGCGTCTGCCTTCCATTGTTTATCTTTGGTTGGTTTGAGTGCCTATTGTGAGAGGAGTAATCAAATAATTTGCCCACTGGAATATACATTATTTATGGGGACAGCAACTCACCTCCCCTGGGAGTAGTTGAGGTTTGGGCTTGTAACAATGATGTTTTTGTTATGTAATGTGTAGTGTTAGTATATTTCAAAATTTAAATATGCATTTATTTAAATATTTATCAGACTTTTTTCGTTTACAAGCAACCAACTATTTTGCATAATTGGCTATCCATTTCTAATTAGTTTATGTACTTACATATTTTAGTTTACAAAATGTATCCTTTAATAGAATAGTCTTCTTAGTCATTACTCCATATGCAAATCCACATGCCTAAAAATGTGTATTTTTCGGCTTTCAATTTGTTAGCCATTGTTGTTGTTGCTGTTGGTGTTGTTGATTTTATGGTTGTCACCCAATTCCGTTGTTAATCGGTGTAATTGTGTTTGCTTTAAACAGACAATACAGTTAAACTTTATAGAATTTTCACGCAGAGTTTCATGTCATGTAACAACCGTGACATGCAATTTAGGTTCTGACTTGCATCAGGCAACCATCAGGCGTCCATCAGGCAACAACCATCAGGCGTCACTCGTCAGCGAGGCTGAAACTTTAATTGCCCGCGCACTTCCAGAACAATTTCTCACAAGTAATTTTCATTCAGCAGTTGCCTTTCTTAACACACACAAACATACACACGAACGCACGCAATAAAGTGGCCAAGCAATAGGTGGGTTTTGCAATGGTCATTAAACACGAGCACGTCGAAGTAACGTTACGTATTAGACAGTTAATTCTATAACCGCATATTAAATTTACACACGTTATCCGTTAGTTTCATGCCATCGTTGATGTCTTTTGGTAAACCGCTGTCACGTCCGTACCGAACACCCAACCGATTTTGACTGAACGGTCCCAGGAATGGACACAATTTTCAACTTGTTCATAGCAGTGTGTCCAATTGTCTAGTGTCCGGCAACTGTAGCAACTTCGTTCACACTCGCATCCCTTTTCAGCGTGCTCGTGCTCGCCTACCAGCTTCGTCTGTGCGTTCGGTTCGGTCTCTCTGAGCTTTTTTAGTACAAAGAGAAAAAAGAGAGAGCACGCTGCTTAACCAACAGCAGAGAGCAGAAAGAGAGAAATAAGAGATAATAAAGAAAGAATACTGAAAGCAAATTCGACAAATGCGACCTTTACGATAAAACTTAACCAAAAAACTCATTAACAAAGTGTGCCATGCTCTCAACTCAGACCTGAAATCTGTTTTCTTTTTTTACATTATTCAATTTAAGGTCTCCATGTACATATTTATACATCTATTAATTGATTGAAATTAAATATAAAAAAAAATTGTTCAATGGTAAATTCAACTGGGTAAACGTTCTCTGATGTTATAGCCAAGCAGCCCAACGGAATAAGGAACAGCAAACTGCAGACCGACACTTTAACACAGCTCACCCCCAACTATTAGAACTGTATTTCTATTTCTATGTGAATGTGGCTGGTCGCCTTAAACATTGCGGTTTCACTGGATTCGAGAGAGAGAGAACAAAAAAAATTGTGAAAAAGGCTGAAGTCAAACACACCGAAAGTGGGGAGCAAAAGCTTAAATTGTTAACCTTTTGGGAATATCAAGCATTTAAGATTCACAGCCAGCCAGCCAGGCTGCAGCAACATTTAGGTTGTTTTTTGTCAGGACGAAATAAAGTTTTGCCATACGGATTTCGCCGCCCACAAAAGCAACAGCAGGACCACAGCAGAAGGCGTCTGTCAGCCGCAAGTGCGCGCTGTGGCCCCAAAAGACGCCAGAAGAGTTTAAGCATTGTTTTTGTTTTTCTTTTTTGTTGGTTTTTTCACTTTTTTTTGTGTGCTGGTAAGCTTGTGTATCCTTTTCAATTTGATTTCAGCCTAAGTACTTTTGCAGGAATTAAGCTGAGGCTCAGCAGCAGCAAACATTCAATCGTTCTGGCACAGGTGACACTCAAAAGTTTTGGCGGATGACACAGTCTAGACGTGTGCGAAATTATTTCCGCAGCAATTAAATACAAATCAAATATGATGAATGCCAGCTGGTTCAGGGAACGATGTGAGCCTCGATTTCAAATTGATTTGCATTTAATTGAACTATTTTTGATCCTTTTTGAAATGCCAACTCACACCTGTACACAGACACAGTGAGCCAAAAGAACAGACAAAAAGGGCAAGCGACGAACACATCGCCGCATGATGGCCATCCTCATGCCAGTTTTAGACCTAATCATATCAGTGAAGCTGCCCAAACTGGTCAACTGGCAGCATTTAATGGCGTTGCAGGCGTTGATGAAGTAAATGCGGCAAAGCGTCAACAGTGGCATGTTGCACTCTCCAAGCTGGAGAAGAAGCGCATGAAATGGGTGCACAAACAATGCCGCGTGCTTCCTTGGTTAAAGTACGAGAGGTCAGCAGCAAGTGTTGAGGCCACAACCGATTTGGAGGAAGCTGATAATGATGAAAAGAATTTCCAGGATGATATCAAACTTTTAACCTTGGACATACTGAGCGTAGATGAAAATAAGACTGAAACCGAAAAATTTGCACGTACCGGAAAATCGGTGCCAAATTGTTCAAGAATCGAGGAAATTCGTTTTAAGCTGAAGGAGATACGTAAAAAACAGGGCGATCAAATGCCTACACCACGGTCAAGGGAAATTCAACTTTACCGCGAAAATACGTTTGATATTATTCGAAAAGTGACGATTGAGGCACCTCCACGTGGCGCCACCAAAAGCAAACTGCCTATATCCCAATCACGTGCTAGTGAATCACATATCTGCTCGTACAAAAGAAACACTTCAATTTAATTAGTAGCTGTTAACTGGGCCAGCAGGTTACGTCTGTCCAAAAAGTCTGAGATCACCCATATTTTCTACAATTAAATTGTTAATTTCTAATTCATGTATGATATTTATTCATATTTGATAAGTTCCAAATAATTATTCGATAGATAAATTTCTAATTAAACGTGTTTGCAACTACAGAATTATTATTTATAAAAAGGACTTCAAATTGTTGAAAGAAATGCGAAACTCAGTAAATTATTGCCGAAGATTTGACAGTTTGAATTTGAAACAAGATATGGAGAAATGAACGCTTTATATTTTTTGTTTTCACTTCAAACTCTCATATCTTCGGCAACAATTTCCTTAGATCTGCATTTCTTTCAACAGTTTGAAGTCCTTCTTATGCATATTAATTCTGCATCAAAAGTTAAAAATGTGAAAATGAAATTTTCATCAATTGAAAAAATGGAAGTTTCAGTGGTTTTTTTTTTAAATTGAGAATAAACTCTTTTGTTTTTTGTTTCAATCTGAAATTGTCCTATCTTCGGCAATAATATTTAATAAATTTCACAACCAGCCATTTACAACAAAAAGTATTTCTAATTTATCTATTTATTTGTGAAGAACACAAAAATGGATTTATTGTCTTCAAGGATAAATGAAAAATTAAAAAATATAATTCTTTGCAAACTCCATAAGGAGAACTATTTAAATTATTTATTTTCCCCACAGCAAAACTTTAAATCACAAAAATATTTCTTTCTCTTTGGTTATATCAAGAGTTGTTGAAAAGATTTTTGGATTCCGTATTCCACCAAGATACTACCAAGATACCTCGAAACTTTCCCTGTGCTTCAGCACATTTTTTGCAATTCTAATTATTCTTAGCATAAGCCTTTTCCAGTATTCTAAAATGATATCTATAGTCAAACTAGCATAGACCAATAATCAATTCAGAGTCCGCTTTTACTATTATAAATAACTCAATTTTAATCTTGCTATTTTTATTTTCTGTTTCTTTTTTCTGCGTTTTTCTATATAGCTTAAGATTAGTCGAAATTAACTTAATAATTTTTTTTAATTATTTATTTCTTATTTTATCAAAATTAACAAAATCATTTTTTAAATTATTTTATTCTTATTTTTAAAATTCAACATTCAATCGATAAATTATTTTTAGTAGTATTCGATTTTTAATAACTTTTATCAAATAGATTTTCTTGCGTTCTGTCTTAACTTGTTAAGAATTCACACTAATCCAATAAGATTTGTTGAGTCAACATTTTTGCCCAACTACTTAACAATACTCGCAAGTTGGCTTTCTAAAGTGAGTAAAATAAACGAAACTTTATCCAAGTCTCTCTGTGACTTCGGGGCTCACACATTGTGTTGCCTAATTGCTGTGCACACTTCACCTGCCACGCACTTGTCGCACTTTCATTGCTCATTTCCTAGGCCGCCTCGTGAGCGAGGGGTGGGATACGAGGTGCACGGAGGTGTAGCTCATTTGGCAACGTTTGCATAATTGTGGCAAAAGTGCCTGAAACTTTTCTCTGTTCCATTTTGCTTGTGCTCGATTTAAAGTGCACTTGAAGCCGACCATTTCGACCATTTCAAACATAGCACATCATTGCAGCTCCATGCTCTGCCGGGGCCTGCATCAAGCTCTTGTCATATTTGGCCAAAATTCAGTCAAGTGCTTGGCATGTCTGCTGTTGCTATTTCCCTGATGACCCAGGACTCTTAGTTTATCAGAACAAATCCTTTTTTGGCATTTCTCATCGGGCTACAATTGAAGGATTAACATCTACTCGAAAATCTCAATGTCGAGACAAAACTTTCAATTAGTTTTAATTAATTTAGGAAGCAAAAAAAAATGTTCATTGGCGCTTTGTCAATGAGTTTGGCCAACAAATTTATATTAAAAGCAGCTAATAAATTAAGGCCAACGATCCTAAGGGAGCTGGTTGTTATAAAATCCACTCAAAAAGCGGACAACATTTGCAAATAATTTCACAAATTTTTTTTTTTTACATTTAATTATATACTGCGACGAATCGGGAAAATGCGGAGCAAAAAAACACCAGAATATCAACTGTTCCTTCTGTCACATTGTAGACACAGGGCCGCGAGTAGTGCGTTGGACAGTTGGCGTTAAATAAAATTTGCAATTAGATTTGGGAAAAGCAGCCACAGCAGTCGAGAGATGCTGCAACCAAAATCCCCCCAACCCAGTTTTTTTGTGGCCAGTTGGTTGGCTCCTTTTTTAATGCAGAAACTTTAATCGAGCCACGACGACAGCGGCGAATTTCCGGCGTTTGTTGGTTTTTAGACTGCATTTCCTGGAGCAACAAGAGCGTTGGACAGCAGCAGCAGCAGCAGCAGGAGCAGCAGCAGCAGGAGCAGCAGGAGCAGCTTATATATGAAAGCACTGCGGCCAGCATTATCAAATTTGCTGCTTAGCGTTTTCCATGGACACAGGCCACAAAACCCGCAGCGTTGTGTCCCAGCGACAACTTTACCAAATATACTACACTGAAGGCTTAATTGCGGACAAAGTGGGTTGAGGAGGGGTTATTTCAGTTTGATCCCAACTGGAACTCATTGCACTTTTACACGAGGTCGCTGTTAGTGCTCCAGAAATTATATAAATGTTTGATTAGCTAATTTTGTATTTATTTTTTATGCGAACTATTGCTGGCTTCTTCGGCTTAGTGCAAATTTTTAACTTTTTGCGTACACAGGAATTACATATTTTTCTTTAATCACAAAAATATTATAAATTTATTGTTCATTTAAGTTCTTGTCGATTTTAGAGGTTTGCATATCTTAATTGTTTTTGCTTTTACAAAAAATTAGAATTTATATGCCTTTTTGAAGGATATTATAATTTTTACATGAAATGGCTGAGGCATTGAAGATTTGGTTTTTTACGGTTTAGAGTTATCCTTATGAATGGATAAATTTAGGCTTTGCCCCTTTTGAACATGCCACTATATTATACAACTGCCTTGGTTATTATCGGTGAAAAGATTTAAATTGTAAGATAAAGATATGATTCATCTTTTCTAATATAATATGACTACCGAAATTTTGTAAATTTATTTTACAGCAAAAAAAACAATTCGAATTTAAATCAAACCCTGTTAAAATAATATTATTTGTTCAAAGGACCTAAAAAACAAGTACGGAAATATTGGACTCGCCGGTATACAAGAGGATAAAATCTTCGGCTTGCCAAAGAGCAGAACGATTATTTTTTTGCTTAACTACAAAACAAAAATTCATCCAATTAGAATGCAGAATATTAACTACACATAATTTGGCCCGTACTCCGGCTTCAGGCCTAACAAAGTGGCAAAGTCAGAATTAAATTGAAAGTCGCCTGCCTGGTGGGATTTTGGATATTTGGTTGGTTGCTGGTTGATAATGCCGCCACTGGGTGTATTTGATTAATTTATAAATAATTGTATCTAATAATTACATAAAAATAGCAATTAAAAGATAAACAATAAAATTATAATTAAATTTAAATTATATAAACTCTTAACGTAAATAACGCCAAATAAACTTTTATTGCAATTTTGCTAATTTTTATTTTCTTGAAAATTTTATTTTTTATAGACATTTAAAGTTATTCTAATTGTAATCGTTTACAACTATTCAAATTTGTTATTATAAGTCAGATAATTTAATTAGATTTTGGATGGTTTTGACTCTAATTGTAAAATTGAATTGTGTGGTTTTGGTGTGCAAAAGAGTTCAATGCTCTATTTATATATATCCATTGAATGTATGCGTTAATGCAATTTTCAAAATTAAAAAGGTTTTTTTTCTTTTTTTTTTTTTGCTTTGCATGTATATATTTATCTGCACGTAATGGTCCACTGATTAGCGAGTACAAAGTATGGGCGAAGCAAATACATCATGTAGATGAGTGTGTGTGTACTTGTGTGTGTGTGTGTGTGTGTATGTGTGTGTGTGTGTGTGTGTGTGTGTGTGTGTGTGTGTGTGTTTGTGACAGCGAGATTATTACAATTTATTATCATTGCGATAGTACAACTAGCTGGCAAAACAAACACACAAAACACCTCGCATATCTATGGCGCAAGTCACATGTATTTATGTAGCCGACACTAAACCAACAGGGAGAACATATCAAAATGAAGTAAAATTCATTTTACAACACACACACACACACACACCAAAGTCAAAGCGAAATTGCAATGCTGCAGAACTGCCTTGAGATCCAACAGCAGGAAAACGGAAGTTCGACGCCCAAGTGGCAGCTGCGATAATAGTGCTCAGCATGTGTGCTAAAGTATTAGCATATAAACATACACACACACACACACACACAGGATGTATGTGTGTGTGTGTGTGTATGTGGCAAGTGTGAGCGAAAAACTTTTGACTGCTATGGCGCTATCTAGAGACACATAAATATGAAAATGCAGGCGGGACTCAAGAGTGTAGCCAGCTGCATGACGACCACAAGGAGGGGGAGGAGAGCGAGGAGTGTGAGCAGCATAGCCAGGCGAAAAGTGAGTACCTAGGCGCTGACTACTCGGTTGATAAGCGTCAAAGCACGCCCCATTGGCAGCGCCCACACACACACACACACACACACACAGCGAACAAAAACCAAGTGCAACACTGTCGACAGAGCCATGTTGCTGTTGCCGTGCATTTGAATATTATTGTCGCGCACACACACGCAGACACACGGGACAGACCACGACCACGACCCAGAGACGACAACAACAATAAACCCATTAGGTGCTCCACTTCGTATTTAATGGAGTTTGTGCGAAATAATAGCCCACTGCGACTCCGGGCAGCAGCAGCAGAAGCAGCAGGAGCAGAAGCAGCAGCAGCACAAGCAGCAGCAGCAGGAGCAACAGCAGCAGCAGTGCCAGCCGCTGCTCCTGGCGCCGTAAATTCAAATTAAGTCGCCCAAGTTGCTGACAGTTAAAATCTTCGTAACAAAAATGGGCAGCGCAGCCAGAAAGCCGAGGGCCTCGCTCCAGGAGTTGGAGCTGGAGCTGGAGTTGGAGCTGGAGCAAAACCAGCTGCAGTAAAAGATCAGCTGCAGCAGCTGCCCAGTACCCAGTACCCAGAACAGTTTGTCACCATACCTATTTGTTGGTGGATACATATATGTTCTCTGCGTTAGTTTGAAGTAGCTGGCCTGAAGAGGGAAAAAAGTTGTTTTTGAATTTATTGCCCTAAAGTGCATCAGCAAAATGCAGATGGATTAAGTACGATTTCGAAGGGAAAAATATAGCTATGAGGAGCGTGCTTTACTTCGTGTTAATTAAATACAGTCACCCCAATAATTATGCTTACACTCTTCATTTCATATTTTAACAATTTTTTTATTTTAAGCGTTGCTTAAATTGATTGAATGTGTTTCCATGCACGAAATAATAATAAAATTCGAACACTTAAAAAATGTGAAGTAACTTTAAGGGTTCAAAATCTATTTTGGTGCTTTACTAATAAAAATATCAAATATTATTCAAGTACGTTTTTTTTTTAAGAATTCACGCCATCAACAATAAGGCAGTTTTATATTAAATTGCATTTATTTTTCTTATTGACATTTCAGATGGCCTGATTCAGACGGAAACTCGAAGCCAATTAAGAATGCAGGAAACAGGAGGAATAAAAAATACGAGCAGAACACAAATTGACAGCTGAGTGAATGAACCAAACTCCAGACCAGAGTACGACAGCGATACTGACATCAGAGGCGCCGCCGAGTGGGTTGCAAACAATAAATCGTGCAACTAAACGAGGCGTTGTATGAGAAGGCACCGGAAAAGTGTACACAAGAAACGCCACTTTACATACCAAATCGTAAATATTTTGTCATAAAACAGAAGTCGCCTTTTTTTTTTGTGCCCGAATGGCAGGCGGTCTGGCAAAAGTGTCAGCCGCTCGCAAGGACGACGCCGTCCCTGGAAACGCATCGAGTGTGAATGAAGTGAGCACTTGGACGTTTTTGCAGCGTTTTGATACCAACACAACAAACGTAACAAAAAAAAAAAAAAAAGGCTGTAGTCGTGTGAGTGCGACTAACAAATGCCCTCAACCCAATTAAATAAATCTATTAATTCCCTGAGGCTTGCTCACCCAAATGTAGGCAATTTTTGTCTATCTACTGATCAATATAAGAATATGTTATCGACTAAAACTTAGACTTTATTGAAATCGGATATGCATATTAATTTATGTATATATATTTTTAAATATTCCGTTCACAATAACTCGAAATAAGTACTGAGGTATTACTAGATCGACTGGCTTATTCATCTTGCTCAAGTAGACATATACCCTAAGAGCTCAAAGATGCTTCCTTCTGCTACATACATTCGCACAATTCCAGTATACCCTTCCTGCCATTTACCTATTTTTAATGTGTGGCTTACACCCATATATAAAAAATAAAAAAACGAATGTCACTTGAAATGTTTTTCACAGCGACTTTGTGGCGATCATTTGATGGTCGTCTGGCTGTGTGGCGTGCTGCAGTTGCAGTTGCAGGTGCAGTGGCTGGTGCAGTTGCAGCTGCAGTTGCAGTTGCATGTGCTGTGTCAGGGCTCCTGTTGCCTAATGGTAAACTTATAATTACGTTATGCCGTTTTTAGCAGCTAAATGCGGAGTTTGGCTGCTCATGTTGTGATTGTTGTTGTTGTTGTCGATGCAGGGTTCGTTAACGGTGAAGCGCAGGTGGATGCCACAAACTGTTCAAGGCAAAGGGAAGCACTTTGGCCGCAGCTGCAAACTTAAAGTGCTGCCTGTTGTTACTGTGGTGCTTTACCAAAGCCGCTTCAGCTTCAGTTTCAGGCTTTGGCGCATTAAAAGCATTACTCGCCGGCAAGTTGGCTGAAGTGCTGAAGGGCACTTGTATTGCGGTGACATTAAA
Organism: Drosophila demipolita; assembly: GCA_035042405.1. Classification (NCBI taxonomy): domain Eukaryota; kingdom Metazoa; phylum Arthropoda; class Insecta; order Diptera; family Drosophilidae; genus Drosophila; species Drosophila demipolita. The sequence continues at coordinate 714,034 of JAWNLI010000489.1, read as the reverse complement.
AGCCATTTCTCTCTATTTTAGTTCATGTTGCAGTTTTCTTAACTTTTTCGAATTTTAAATTCGTCTAACGCCCTTCGACTCCTAAGGTCATGTCGATAGTTTGTACCTCAAAGGCATTCGTGGCCTATTTTTAAAATTTAGTGAAAAAATGCAATAAAAAAAAAAACTTAAATTGTATATGCCACACGTCTGATATGTAATAAATTCTGAAATGCAGCCAATTGCAACAGCAAATAAACAAATCATTTTAGGATGCCGCTAAGAAACTCACAATATAATATTAAGTATACACCAAGTGGCCAAGCTGCTGGCTTCGACTCTGACTTTGCTTCTGGTTCTGGTTCTGGCTTACTTAAACTTCTCAATGTTTTTTAGTACACCTTTTTCTGTGTTGCTCATAATCAATTTAGATGCTGCCCAACCAACAACAAGGGCCACAACAGCAACCAACACAGCCACAATCCTGCTTACAATTATGTGAAGTGAATGTAGGGTGCACAATTCGCCATCCTTCTGGACGCAACAATAGCACCGAGTAAGTCTGGAACAAAGAGCATTCCAGACTGCATCTTGGGTCTGGCCTGCTTGACTGGCCGGATATACTTTTGCTCGACTTGCTCGCTGGTCGCCCCCTTTCATGTTGTTCACTTTTGACGTAAACATTATGATGCATTCGGTTCAGTAATTTTTATTGTATTTTTCTCGTTTTTCTTGGCCTGGCCTGGCCTGCTCGCTGGCCAGTTGCCTTCCATCCCGTCTAAAACTGAGCACTGTTTACTTGGCCCGCTGCTTTAATATTGCATGCATCCTGAGCAGAGCTCCTTAACATCCTCAATGGTTTTAAGTCGTTTTGCTGTTCATTTAGTATTATTAAAAATTCAATCTCTAACTTTCAGTCTATTCACACATTCATTTGCCCACACACTGCATATTTTTATATTGCTTGGATTTTATTATGTAGTTTCTTATTAAGTACCAGACTTTTTTGCCACACAATTTATTATTACAATTACCATCAACTTTACACACAAACATACTTACATACATACTTGTACATCATTTTAGGTATCTTCTAGTCTACTTAAATTAAGTGATGAAATACAATTTTACACTATTATGTTTGCTAGTAGATAGTTAGTAGAGGGCCGTCCTCTTACACTCGTAAAGAAAATAATCTTATATTTTATAAAATCACCCACAAAGTTATTGCTTCATAAGAAAGAATAATTTATAAAGCTATAAAATCTTATTTTCTGAAGAAGACTGTATAGTGTAGGACGACTATCCCCTATATATCCTTTTTGTGTAAATATTCATTTGTGTTCGTATTTGTGTTTTGTGGTTTGCTAAAAATATTATTTCATTTCAACTACAATTGAAGTTTTCAGCTTATTTTTATTTGTGTTGAGTATGCAAATCCCAATTGCTTTACACATCATCTTACTTCCTGCTCCACTGCAATCCTAAGACAACATAAGTGCATTAGTCAATCATGCAATTTTTTTTTTGGGATCCACTTCAATGGACTCACCCTTGGGTAAAGTATCAATTGCTTTTATTGATTTTGTGTTGAGTGCTTCCATTTTTCATAAACCAAGTGCCACTTAAAATAAGAATTTACAATTTTTCGCAGTACCTTGGGAAATACATTGATTGATTTTTACTTATAATTAATGCTGGGACAAGTGCTCAAACTATTGTTCTGAGTCAACTTACAGCTCCCCTGGCATATGCAACTGAGAGTAATGAGAATGAAACAAAAAAATAACGGGCACACGAAATGTGGCATAAAATCGTCGATGCCACAATACGAGTTATTTAATATGTAATGTTTTCTGACAGAAAACAAGAGTTATCCACACCATCTATACAAGAATATTCTTGTCCAAACACACTCCGTCACTCAAGCATCCATCGACTATGCGGAGTTGCCTCATTGAAGCAAGTTGAACAGCTAATTACATAAATGTCTTTATGTTTGTGTGTGTGTGTGTGTGAATGAATGTGTGTGTGTGTGTGTGTGTGCGTTTGTTCACAACTCTTTGATGTCTTTACACAATGTATCCATTAAAATCGTGTTAAATGGGTATAATGGTTATGTGCAAATGTAAGTAACAGATAAATGAAAGCATCTCTGAACCCATAAGTTGTATATATTCTGATCAGACTTCAAATTTGGAATATAAATGATCGTTATTTTATTTAATCGATAATTTTAATGGTTTGCGAATAATAAAACAAATACCAACAAGAGCAACAATTATTGATTTATAGCCCGCCGATTTATATATAATATACCTCGACAGAAAGAAACATCCATGAAAGAGTTTGGAAAATATTCCCATATTGATTATTATAATTAAGCATTTTGTATATAATAATAATGTGTGGACAAATATCTGATTTCAAGTCTAAGATTTAATTTCTGGCTTGTAAATAAAAAAGCAAATTATGCCTTACTTTTATTTTACTATTCCGTACATCATCCGGCATAGGAAACGAGGCACTTTCCCACCTACTTACATATCATGAGAAACCCAGAGTATCTCTTAGTCGTGCTTATTCGAATACATCATTGCTACTTGTTATTAATGGATTAATTTCAACTTGTTTGTGTACAGAACAGAAGTTCGCTTTATACGCATCTCTTAATTAAATTAAATCAGTTAATAGAGTCTTTTATTTGATAAAAAAAAAAAAAAATCTTAGCTTACTCACAACACACACAAATTGAGATGCAGGTGTGGCACGAAACATGCAATTCCAATCAGCTTCATTAGCTTTGATACCCAATATTGTCATAGATCCAAAGCATAGTAATGCTATGCCAAGCATTCACATGCAACAATAAGCTGATGGAATCTCTGTGCCACACAAGCGAATTTGTTTGAGAGTCACCAAATAGCATAACTTAGGATGCTTCTCAAACGCTTACCACCTGCACGCAGTGCCACATCGCTGATGTGGCATGTGAATAGTCCATGTCTGATTATCATGTTTGCTTTTGTCAACCTGCATGTGTGTGTGTGTGTGTGTGCCTGTGAATTATTGTATGTTCTGTTCCTTTATGGTTGTTTATATTATATTTGGGCTTGTGCTTGGCTCTGCCAGATACTATCGAACACAAGCCGAGACTGCAAGTGAGTCTTGCCATCTACCATTTTAAATAAATTAATAAAGCGCATTTGCAAATTTATATTTTTTGTACATGTGCAAAATATGCAATAAGTAAATACCCTAAACTAAATAGCTGTGATAGCTGTTTATTTTATTATAATATTTATTTCCAAATTTCCTCATAAAATCTTTGCACACTCAAAATTAAATTGGTATTGAGGGATATTCACTTCTGATGATTGGAAATGCAAATACCTACATATTAATAAATTGATTATTTATGTTTTTTATACAGTTATTTATAAAATTTATACAGTTTATCAATTATATATCAAGATATATTATATATTTACATTATTTAATTAAGTTTATTTTATTGCCATTGGAAATCAAAATGTTTCAACATTTATCGATCAAATAAAATAAACCTTAAATGCGCGGAGTCGAGAAATAACAAATTAAATTCAGAGTCCTCAACTTGTATATTCTCTGAGACCCACAGACAGATAAGGACGCAGTCGTGGTTATGTGAACAAGCCTGTTAATCCTGGATAAGTACATATAAGCATAATGGATCTGAGCTAATTGCTTCTGCCTGTAATTTTGCACAACTCTTTTTTAACCTTTTTAACCTTTTTACACATTTGTAATGCTTTGATGAGAGAAAACAAATTTATATTCTGCCATACCAAATATTCATATTCGCATGACCTGATTTTTATGGGAACAGAGTATACCTGGCTAATTATATCTCATTTTTTATTTTTCCAATTAACATACATTTATAATTAAAATCAGAATGTGTGTGAATAAAGCCAGAAAGTGGCATATTCAACTGGGCAAGAATTCCGGGCATACTGCAACTAATTGCCGGACGGAGTCTGTTTGTGGCTCACCAAAGCTATTAAGAATTCGTTGCTTTGCGATAGTCCCATGGAGCAGCTGGCACCTGGCAAAGTTTCGCCTCAACAAATTGAATCATTCAAAAACTTGGAAAAACTTGCCGAAATTGTTTTTATAATGCGAAACTTTTTGCTAACAGAGCGTTAAAAAAGAAAACATTCAAACCATTTTCAGTTTTCGCCGTTTTGCAAATTAAATTTATGCCTTACGTTTAAGCTAGAAAATATTTCAACTGCTGCTGCTGCTTGCGACAGTATCAGCCTGAATCTGAACCTGACTGAGCCGCCTGCTCCGCCCGCCGAGGAGGTGTCGAGGATGGATGCCGGCAACCGCAAATATATCCAAAAGCAGGCAAAAGGTCGATTTCTTTTTTTTATATTATTTTTGCCTCCTCAGATTGCAATTAAATCAACTTTCAAAAATCAAACAGATTTATTTTTGGAAACACCTAAATATTTGATAAAACTTTCTTTATATTTGAAATGTTTGTTTTATTTATTTTTGGTTCTATTAAATATGTTTCTAATAAATATAAAGTATTTCTCGAAAACAAAATCAATTATGAAATGTATTGCTCTCTTGACTGCTGTGTAAAATCAAAACTTTTTTAAATCAATGTTGCAAATAACTTAACAAAATGCTTGATGCAATTAAGAAAAAAAAACTACAGTTTTTAGAAGGAGCAAACATTCGTGTTTATAGAAATACTTTCAGAGCAATAAAATATGGTCTGGTAAAAGTTTACAGCCAAAAGTATTTTTCTCAGTGCATGCATTTAAATTGCCAGAATATGTTAGCAACATTAGTTAATAATAAAGGATATCGTGCCTCAATGTGTGCCCTGTTGAACCGCAATGCGAACATCAACATTTGGAAAATCCAAATTTCTCGTTCTTCTTGTTGTTTTTGGTTTGGAAACTTGTGAATGCAATTATTGCAATGATTTGCTAGATATGTGTTTGCCCAGACATTTTGTGGAAATTATAATTGCAAGCTCATTTTGCTGACTCCGTCACATCAATTTGGGATTTATTATTGAAATTAGTTTTGGTAGCAAAACGGATATTACTTGCTCAGCAAATAGCCATTAGATAGGCTCTGCAATTTCCTTGCCGCAATGCAATTTAATTTGTAATATTGAAATATTAATATTTCACAAGAGATACGTATTTATACATTCCGCACTTAATTTGCTATACTTATGAGCACTTAAAATTTGATATTTATGTAGACCAAATGAGAGCCCAAAATATTCTAATAAATCTCGGTTGCTTTAAACTGCAGCAAATGGCATTTGCATTTGCATCCATCAGGCAGACACAATAGTTTTTTTTCTTGGCTCAGTGGCAGAGGCAGTTGCAGGCACTCAGCTAAATGAAAACGTGCACGATGTGCCCAAATAGTTGTGAGCCATGATGGGGCACGCGCACCCCTGCCGCATAACCTTAGCCTGACTAAAGCAGCTTGTCTCTCCTTGCAGCAGCAGCAGCAGCAGCAGAGGCAGAAGCAAAAGTGCAAGACATGCAACGCATATAAAGCGGAGACGGGCATACTTTGTGTGGTAGCTGGTTGCCCATATGCCATGAGGAGAAAGTGTGTACGTAATAATGATGCAGCGTCAAGACAAAGCCGTGCAACACAAGCTGCACAATATGCCATTCAACGTTGCCCGAGGCTGCCATATCAGCAAAGCAGCGCTGTCTTTGTGGTGCGTCTGGCCCCCGATGTTGCAACATATATTTGCGCTTGTTTGTGTATACGTAAATAAGTCGCCGTTTCTGTAGCCAAATTTGATCATTTATCAAGTGTAAAATACATGAGCTGGCAGCGGAGCAAACGGAGCTCCGCTCCACTGCCACCACTGGCACTAAATCAAAAGGGAAGCCCCTGCCCCCCCCCCCCACCAACCCCCCGTCGACTGACAAATCTAAACAGGCATGTAATTATTTTGGCTGAGGTCTTAATACCAACCAACCCCGTCACTGTCAATACTCCCAACCAGTTATTTACAAAGGCAAATGAGCTCCTTTCACTGTCTCCAGCTGCATCTGCATCTCGGTGCAAATTTCTGCTGCGAATTTCCGCTATTTGCACTCCACGAACTGAGCGCAATTTGTTATAATTTATATTAAATAACCAAGTTAAGTAATATTTATTAAAATGTAAACCTAGTTGATGAGTGACATTTACATGGCTTAAATAAGTAAATCCAGCAGAAAATCAATGCGAAACTTGGAAAACCCTTCTGAAATATAAAACAATTTTTGATTTCCAGAAATAATTTTGCACTTCTTAATTCCTTTTGAGAAATCTATTTCATAATAACAGCAAATATTTCAAAAAATTAAAACCTATCTTTAAAATGAATTTTAAGTAAGAAAAAAATAAAAATTATAGAATATTTTGAACAAGAAAGAATGGTTAAATTGGGCACACAAAAAGTTGCCCCGCTGACATCTGCAATTTTATTCGAAATTCGAAATAATATAAAAAATTTAGAGTGATATTTAAACTGAATGCAAAATATTAGACAAGTGTTAAGTGAAGTATTTTAGCCAATATTATGAATGGTTGCAGCTACCACAGTTTAGTCACTTGGTCACTTTTACTTTCCATTTGCACTCATTGCTGGCACTTAACTGCCGTTGCCCCTCCTTCGTCTGACCCATCGAAGCGTGCCACAGCGCGTTAACATAACATTTTGCGCTTTATAAATATTTGAGCGCTTAAAAGCTGCAGTGGCAAGCTGAAGACAGGACTCTGGTGCACAATTTGCTCTCGTTTTAGTTGTGGATGTGGCACGGCTGTTAGCTACTTAAAAGAGCAACGCCGATTATCGCATCAGGTTGCAACATTCAACTGGTTTATGGGGTTAGAAGCAAAACACAGCTCGACAAGAACAGAGACTTTCCTTTCAGCCATCACTCTCCATCTCTCCCCGTCTCTCCATCTCTGTGCCTTTCAGTTTAATAATTTTGAGCTTACTTACTTGTTTTAGCCAAATTGGAAATTTCCAAATTTTAATGCTGCTAATTTAAACTTTACCCTTGTTTTTGCAATTATTTGCTTTCCAACAAAAACCACATATATAACACCAGACCCATTAGAGATCACATCTGCATTTGTCCAGCAAGCCTAATGTCCAACAACAGCCGCAGACCAATGCTTTGAATTCTGATTCTGATGCTGATTCTGATGCTGATTCTGATTCTGGTTCCAAACCAGCTGCCTTCCTGTGGCGAATTTTGCATTAGTTTGCCTTATCCTTGTTGTGATATTGTTCGTTTTTAGTATTTTTGTGTATAATAAGGCAGAAATTTAGTTTCTACCCTCATGAATCTAACCTCAGGCAACTATTTGCTCTGTTTATATCTGACATACATTTTACATTTGCAGCAACTGTTTCTGCTATCCGCACAGCAAGTGTTTCTACTATTGAAGAAGACAGTAAATGATAATAAAAAAAATATATGCAACAAGATTTCAAATCCTCTTAAAGCAATGCTAAAATTGACATTATTGTGTATCTGCTTAAATGTTGATTTTTATTCATAAAATTGTGGTGTATGGCAAAACATTCTATACATTCAACATTTGTTATGTTAGAAATTCGACACGAGTCGAGAATATTGAATTTCGTATTGGTATTTTGAAAAGTTTGGCAATTTGATATTGTCACATTTCATGAAAATATTATGAAAAGTTTGGCAAAAACCTTGTCACCAACTGGTGATACTCTCTCTTTCAAAAATACAATTATAATTTTGAGACATATATTTTTACTTATATTATATTTTTAATATGGAAATTTTGGAAAATGAGCCTGATTTAAATATTTTGGGAATAGTTGAAACACTCTTTAACGCAACATAAACCTAATCCTCAAGCTAATCCATTTGTTAACTATTTTAATTAATATTTTATTTTAAATTTATAAATCGACAATGGGTAATAAATATGATGTGTATGTGAGGAAATGGCACATTTTACATATTGAGGCTGACTTTTTTCTTGGGCCTTTGTGGTTTGCTCTGTGCTCAATCATTGTCTTGAATTGGCAGTTCGTGCGCATCCTGAGGTGTCACATATCCCCAGGCAGGAGGCAACTGCGGCTTTTATTGTTTCCGCTGTTGACATTATCAGGCTGCCGACACCTGACGGCTCGAGTTGGCAAGCGTTTTATTGTTTCGGCTTTAATGCAATGTGACAGCTCCTCACACAATACCACCCGTAATCGCACCCGACCCCTTCACCTCCACACCTCACCTGCCGCCCCAGAGGCAGCCACATTTAACAACTGTTTCGAAGTCAATGGGTGCCACATGCGGTTTTGCCACATCAAGATAATTAAAAGCATCTTCAGCCAACTCTGCAGACTTGCACAATTTTGTAAAGGATTATGCAATAAATATGTAATTTAGTTGGAGATGGAAATAAATCTACGAGCATTTAAATAATTGGGCATTAGCAATATAAAATTCATGAACGAATTAAGTTTTTGAATTGTATATTTTATTGTTACAATGCCAATTATAAAATCAATACAAAAATAAATAAAACAAAATAAAATTAAAATGTATGTTTTCTATGTTTCACAAAAATTAAGTTTTTGGATTGTATATTTTATTGTTACAATGCCAATTATAAACTCAGTAAATATAAAAAAAACAAATAGAATTAATAAGTCTGTTTTCTATGTTTCGAAAATATTTTTACTAAAAATGTAATAAAGTAGAAATGAAACGCAGTTTTTTAAAAAAGTATCCTATCTGAAATTCAGAAAATAATAACGAAATTTTATTTATATAGCGAATATATGCTGCAATCTGTCAACATTTCTTTTTTAATTCTAATATTTAATAATAATATAAGTAAGAAAAAACGATAAGGCTGATTATAAGTCCTAATTATTTTTTAATTAGAAAAATGGAATTGAGTGTTTTTCTTCACTCGGTTTTTAAAAATATACAGTACTTAATTCTATAAATTTATTTTTTTTTTTAGTGTATATATACTCTTATTTGTTCTGTATACTTAATCAGCTGGCAATTGACGCAAATAGACTTAAAACCAATCGCAATCTGATTAATAATAAAATACCTGTGTCAGTATCCCTTATCCCTATCCCCTTAATTAAGGCGTTCATCTGAACTTTGACAGACATTTTAAATGTTTGTTTAAGCGATTCCATTCAGTGGCCAATTGCGGTTATTACTCAATCATACACAGTGCATACAACAGAGATCAATGATTGTGTTCCATGAATGCGGCTGGACTGGCGTTAAAAAATAAATGCGAATTGTGTCCCACAATTTGATAACAAAGAATGACAGCAGATTGTTGGGGTGGGCGTGGCAGATTGCTGTCTGTGAGAGGGGTGCCGCTGGTGGGAAAGGGGGTGTATGTTGCATATCAAAAAATGTTGCGTCTATCAAGTTGGCAATGCAAACGTGCGCATTTTATGAAACTCGTTTATTTGAAATTTAACTCTCTGACGAACTGCAATCCAAGTTACCGCTATTATTTCACTATCGGTTTCGGTGGAAAAAAACCAGGCAGGAAAAACAAAACACAAAGCAAGCGTTTTAACTGTTTTTTTATGCAACGCTTTTGCGGTCGCTGTTAACCCTGATTTATGAGTGTTAAGTTAATTTGAGCTGCCAGCGCAGCTTCAACTCCTCCTCCGAAATTTCGGCACAGTTTATGCTGCTCCTGTAGATCTCACACACACACAACACACTAATGAATAAACTGTGAGGACAAGTGGGAAAGGGGAATCCCATTAAACCGCTGTGAACATTGAGTTATAGCCAAAATATATTATAAAACGCACAGTTTCACTTATGCTTTGCATATGCGGTGCATGAGAATTAATTAAATAATGCACTTGGAAATAATTATCCCTTCAAAAGACAGTAAAAAGGAATGCATACATTTGTGTGCTCATTTTGAGAAAACAAGTGAAGGTTATTAGTGCAGTTTAGATAGTTATTAAAAGTAAAAGAACTTAAAATGTACATTTTGACAATAGGGTTTTTCAATTATAAAACAACAACAACAAATGTATCCTAAGATTACTATCCTAATTAAAAAAGTAAAAACTATAAAATAAAATCAATTAAGTATGTTATAACAATATAGTATGACAGTAGCAAATGATATTTTCGAGATGTGTGCTACGGTTTGTGCATCGGAATTGTATCACAATTTAAATTAAATTGTCCTTTTTGTGAAATACTTCGAAATTTCCATTTAAAGTATTCCCTTATCATATATTTCCATTTCAAGTATTCCCTTATGATATATTTCCCTATCAAATATTTCCATATCATATATTTCCCAATCAAATATTCGTATATTCATATAAGCAAATTACCCTCTGTAAGAAAGTCCTTTAAAAAAGGACTACTTTAACAGATGTAGCCATTAAATGGTGCTTTGTCAGCAACTTAGAGGGCGATAAAAAATTGTGAAACTCTCCACAGATGTCGCCATAATATTCTGAAAATCATCCAACGTTGAGGAAATATGTGTGTACCCTTAAAAATGTAAAAATGCTTTAAACATTCCTTTCTACAACCTGCAATTACATCAAATTTCCCACACGAATGCCCCAATTTAGTTTATGAAGGGCAATTTATTCAATGAAGCAACCATTGCATGTGCACGTGCGACAACATAATTTCCAAATATCCCACGCCAATGCTCAAGCCAGTTTGCCATTGTAGACAATTTGATATGTTTGTACAGTAAGCCATTAATGGTAATTTACACAATGCTGCAACCATATTAGTGTCAGAGGTGCGTGTAGATGATAAAAAGGAAATTTCAATATTTCCCACGGGACTCCAAAAAATACATTCCCTGAGTTCGACAAAGAGGTATTGCCGAATAAGAATTCATTAGAATTTAATTCACATAATTAAGGGCAATTCAGCCAATGCAGCAACCTTATTCGTTTCAATGGTGCGTGCACAGACTGTCATACACAGCAATATGAACCCGACAAAAGAATAAGACTTTCGACATTTTTACGGACAAGTTTTATTTTGTTTTATTTTGTATTGAGTATGTTTTGCTTAACAAAGCAACATTATACATATGTTTGTCACATTCATTATTCTGTATACATTGCAAAGCGCTGGAAACATTTAAACAAAATATTAAATTTCGATTCTGAGCTGATTTTTTGATTTTGGTTAGTCTGCAAATTTAGACAAGTTTAGACAGTTGATAAGGACAATGAGTGCGGAGCCGTTCAATAAAACTGCCTTCCTCGAGGGTTATCTGCTGAAGCATCGGGAGCTGGGCAAGCGACAGAGGGAGTACAAGAAATTGCTCTCCTGCAAGTTGAAGACACGCAATGAGACGATCATCGATGCAAGCTATGAGAATACTATAGATCGTCTCCAGGAGGAGAAGAACGATTTGCGGGCTCAAATTTGGGTGGCGGCCGGAGAGACACATATGAAAAAGGACAAACGCTATCTAAACCAAATACGGTGTCATGTGGAATGCCAGGAGAATCTGGCCACGGACATTAACCAACTGAAATCATCCATCCACAATGTGGAGCGTGAGATCAGCCGTGTGAGCAAACAAATCTACAATCTCAATCGGTTAACGGTGCCGGAGCAACAGCATCAGGCCCATGTGGCCGGGGTGCGCAAGAGGATGGTCATTCTGGAGAATTCACTGGAGGTTGGCGTTCGCCAGGAGTGCGGATTTACGTCTGCCAATGCGGAATTGCGTGAGCAACTAATCCGGATACTCAATCATCGCACCTTCTTCAACGATTCGTATACGAAAATGGTGCAGAAACTGAACAGTGACAAGAAGTATCTGATAGATCTGATTGAATATGCGCTGAACACTTTCGATGGCTGCATCGATGTCTACGAGAAGATCGACAAGATCACCAAGCGTGAGTCCAAGGATCGCGAAATGCGTCGCATCGAGCTGCAGAGCATCATGCGGAAAGTGGCTGCCGACGCGGACAACTCGGCCTTCGTGGAGTGCAAGGGCAGGGAGCGGGTGCTGGCCGATCTGCCGGCCAAGGAATATAAGCGACGCGATGAGTTCCGTCGCAAGCACAACAAGAAGATCAATCTGTATAATTCGGTGCTCAAGAAGATACTCGACTATACCAGCTCTAGCAATGTGGAGGAGGTGATTGAGAAGTTCCAGCAGCAGGAGAGTCTCTACTACTCCTTCTTCAACTATGCCAACGAGATGAGCTATCACATAACGCTGCTCAACAACTCGGTGAACCGGCTCTTCGAGGACATCATCAATGTGAAGCGGGACAATTCCAATACGCTGCAAGATCAACTTGATCTGATCGAATCGCTGGAGGAGCAGGCGCGCAATAAGCAGGAATCCAACGTGGAGCTTTACAAGACGCGCGAAGCAAATGATGCTCGCTTGGAGGCGCTGTTGCAGGGCATTGAAATGCTCTGCGATATGTGCTCGGTGGACACATCGCCATTGAGCGAACTCCTTGGCGATCATACGCACGTGAATCTGGTGAATGTGGAACGCTTTCTGCGGCTGCTGGAGACACGCATCCAGGATATCGTCGCCAGTGTGTATGTGTTTGAGCGACAGGACGAGGGCAACGTTAACTATGTGGTCAAGCAGATCGAGAAGATCTGTGAGCTGCCCACCGATCTCAATGACATCGTGATCACCCAACAGTGTCCCGAGTGCGCCGAAGGCGAGGCCTTCAACATGGACGATGGCGGCGAAGGTGTCGCCATTCTCACCGTCAAGGAGGCCAAACAGAAGCTCTACGAGAAGATCACCCAGCCAGAGATGCAATATCGCCTACACAGCATCAGCCAGTGCCGCCTACCCCGCTCCCGAATGCTGGCAGCCAAGCGGAATGTCTAAATAACCCAAGTGCCCCACAATGTTGCACATTTCTTACGTAATTCTCTTTTCATGTCATGGCAACTTAAAAAAAATTTAACAAATGGAATTAAGTTTTCTATTTACAAATAAACGGAACTTATCCTATTTTAAGTTGATTAGCATCTAAAATTGATTACAACAAAACTAATCTTTTTTTTACCGGAAAGTCGAACCGAAAAAATGTTAGGTTTCTATTTTGACTCGTAAAGTAGAAAAATTGAATCAAGTATTCAAATGTTCTTATATATAAATATATATATATATATATAAATTGGGGTTTCTGCACTCCATCCTATTAGATCTATTGTACCCCCTTCCGAGCCTTTAGTTTCTCTATCAACCCCAGAATCTTTGTTAGGTTGGAGGCTTCTATGTCATTGACACCCATAATCTGCATCCCTAGGATGCTGCATCTTTTCCTAGATAACAAAATGCTGTTAGGATGTGAGTTGACGCCTCCTCCTCATTTTACAAAACCTACACTGATTGTTACCATAGATACCCAATTTGGTTAGAGGCTTTTCAGTCTACAGTTTCCTGTCAGCAGACCGACAAGTATCCTAAGCCTATTCCTACCCATGTATATTACTTGTTTAAATTGTTTATGATCATAGCCGGAGTTGTGCTATCTCTTCCCAGTTCCGTAGTCTTCTTCTTGAGCTGCAGCCGTATTGTGTTCCGGCCCTTTAAGGGGCCTCCCTGCACCCATTCTAGCCTGCTCATCCGCAGCTTCTTCCCTGAAAATAAGAAACATATTTTCATAATATTCGCTATTACTCATTCGAGCCTTATTTACCCCAGTAATCTGTAACGACTACAATAGAGTATATCTAATCCATTTAGATTCTCCTATTTCCAAAACTGAATGGCATTTCATCTCATTGATTTTTAACAATATTTGTTGTTTTTCTTGCTTTTTCCAATCCATACAACACATGTTGAACCATTTTGCATTTAAGTACCCCAGAAATGTTTAAATATTGTCTATATGTTATTATTAAAATTAATTTATAGTTTAGCCAACTTGTTGTTTACTAGAATTTCATAGTTCTTAGACACTACAATTGTACATTCTGTTGATCTTTTCCACATCCAAATCAGAAAATCCAAAACGCTGTCCCATTCGATAATTATTATCCCCTGTCTGGAATTCAAATAACAATGATTAGTATATTATACAAAGCTATACATTTTATATATATATTTAGATGTTATATATTTCCAATTCAATATAAATTAAAATTTAAAAATATGTATTTTATATTTATACTTCAATACATTATATTTTTCTAAATAAATATAATATAATTGAGAATTGTTTTTCTTACATGAAAAACATATGACAAACAAATGACTAAAATATCTCACTAAACATTCGATTATTATTTTTTAATTATACATATCCGTATATAAATCGGGGCATATATCTGGATTCAACTTACCTTAGCTTCTATAGTCGGTTCGCCGTTGAGGGAGAAGGCTCTTGCCGAGTAGTGCATGACACTGTCGTAATCGTATTTCACTCCAAATGCCTCCGTTCTGTTATACCTTCGGAAGTTCCTTAGATGTTTTGGGCTTATGTTTTCTGTCTTGATTTTCACATAGTAGTCGCGATCCTTGCGGCTCTGCTCGTGCAGAAAACCGACTACATGCATCAGCTCGTGGATCATTGTGCCTGATTGATAAAAGCAGCTAGGTGTCTGCATATTCACAATCTGTTCGCCACCCTTCCGACCCACTGCCGACCAACAGCCGGAGTGGTCATTACTAATGATTATATAGTCTGCCTCATTGTTGTGCGGCACAAATCGGATGCAGGTGAACAGATCGTAGTCATCCATGGCATCCCTTATGGTTGTCAATTCAGTTGCATTGAAACTGCCTCGTATCTCGTATGGGATTACACCGTTGTGCCAACGTCGCGTTTGCTTGGTCACTCCGTTTCTCATGCTGATCTGAGGTATTAGTATGTCTCCTTCGAGGTAGCTGCCCAACTCTTCGGGATTAACTTTGTCTTTGTCGGCACTAAAATTGCTAACCCGCTCGCCAGTTAGTCCTCGATCCGGTAAACCATACAAGGCTGCGCCATAGTGACTCAAGTCTATGATGTCCCCATTGGGCACTGATAGCTCTTCCATATCCTCTCCGGCCAATTCTCGACTGGTTAATGGCACGCCCTGAATGAGTGCTCCGCCCAAAACTAAGAGGCAGATAATTCTGTTCATTTTGTGCCGCTTGACTGCTAATTTTTATTAAACTAAATTTAACGCTAGCCGGCAACGGTCTTTTATACCTTAATCTCTGAAGGGTTATCAGGGTTATCAGGTTTTATCACCGGTCTATCGGTTATATCTATTCAAAGGGATAATAAGGAAAATAATTGTTGTTTTCGAGCTGCGTTCATCTCCTCTCGATGAAGCACTCCACAGACATTTTACATAATAGCTTAACAAGAATCAAGGCCTTCCTTCCCCACCTGTTCCAAGATGTAAATGAATCGTTTGCTTAAGGATTTAAATCTGTCTAGTTTGTCGCCCCCAAACTACCTTAACCGATAAGCAATATCATTCCGACCTTTCGGCATTACGTAGCATGAGGAACAAGACGAGAACGGACACACTTGCCTTTAATTTACAATCAGATAATTTCAATTATTACGCTCCATTAAAAACTAACAAACTAACAACCCCGAAAAGTATTTCAGTTCAACGCACTTGGATCATAAAAATAGAGTTAATTCTTGTTTATGTGAGTTTTTTTACAAGTCGACAAAGAGATATCAGCATCATAATTATGATCCTACATAAATTATCAAAATAACAAATCTTGGAAAAAAAAACATTTAAGTTGCAGAACAGACCCGACTACTTCTGGCTTTTGGTGCGTATTCATCGATCATCTTTAAATTAACATTAAACATTCCAAATATAAAGACATTCCCGATGTTTTGGAATGGGTGATCATGTCCAGGAAGTACTCTAACTGATGATATTCCTACCTTATCAGTTTGGCATAATTAGCTCAAAAATTGCATAAGATTCTGGGAAAGAAAAGTGCGCGTTGCCTAATCATTTGTGTTATCTTTTGGATGTTAATGGTAATATATTTATTTAAAGTTGACGACTATGTTTGAGATATATGTTTGTATCGAGATATACCATTAAATATATCGCCAAAAAAATTAATGCAAAATATTAATGACTGTAGCTTAAAACTAATGACTGTAGCTTTGGAAGGGGCAGGATATCGAAGAGATTTGAAGGACTTTACCAGCAATATGCGATCCAAGTAAGTCCAGCTTTAATATTATAGCAGATATGTAAATAATATTTCAAGAAATAATAAAAATGAAAGGCATAAATTTTGATTTAAATTTTGCTAGTTTATTTCCTATATACTTTGATCAGGCAGAGATTCGTGATAAATAATTATATACTATATAGATATGTGAGATGTATTAAATATTTGCTCGGAGTTGTGATCGCATGATGTGGTAGATGCTATGTCATAGCTTTTGGAGGTAATTCCAGTCTAGTTGCTAGTTTCGTGCTCGCCATCACCCAGACCTAAGCCGCTAATGAGGCCGCTGAGAAAACTATCAACGATGGGGTTACCACCGGGAGCCATCGGAGCTGGTGCTG
Organism: Drosophila demipolita; assembly: GCA_035042405.1. Classification (NCBI taxonomy): domain Eukaryota; kingdom Metazoa; phylum Arthropoda; class Insecta; order Diptera; family Drosophilidae; genus Drosophila; species Drosophila demipolita. Next base: position 697,460 of record JAWNLI010000489.1, on the reverse strand, counting down.
GTGCTGGTGCAGGTGCTGGTGCTGGTGCTGGTGCTGGAGCTGGAGCACCTGCTGCACCACCAGCTGAACCACCCAAATAGCCGCAATTGTACATGCCATTCAGCTTTGCCACATCAGAATTGGAGAAACCATTGCGTTGTCCCATCTGCGAGGCGCCATTCGATTGCTGACAAAGAGGGATTTGTATTTGAATATAGGATTAATGAGAAACTAGCCAATCTTTTGTCTTACCGTCGGTATGATGGTCGGCTGTCCGTTGGTGGAGAAGGCGTTGGCAGAGTAGTGCATAACACTGCCATAATCATAGGGTACACCAAAAGCATTGGTACTGGAGGCCTTCTCGAAGTTGGTCATAGCCGCCGATTGAATATTTCTGTATTGGATGGCCACAAACTGATCCCGTTCCATGCGATTCTGTTCGTGCAGAAAACCAAGGGCGTGCATCAGCTCATGGATGGCAGTGCCAGGTTTGCTGAGGCAGCCAGGCGATTGCAGATTCACCTCCTGCTTGCCGCCAACACGACCCACCGATGACCAACAGCCCGAATTGCCGCTCACAATGGAAATGTAATCCGACTCAGTTCTGCGTGGCACAAATCGGATGCAGGTGCGCTTGTGGTACTCAGCAATTGCACCTTGAATGGTGGCCATGTCGCGGGCATTGAAGTTGCCTCGTATCTCGAAGGGTACCACACCGTTTGGCCAGCGCGAACTTTGCGTGGTCAGGCCATTTTTCATGAAGATCTCTCGCGGCACAAGGATATCGCCCTCAAGGTAGCTGCCCAGCTCTTCGGGATTCACACTGTTGCTGTCGGCGCTATAGTTGCCCACCAGGGCGGCAGTTAACTCCTCATCTGGCTTGCCATACATAGCCTCGGCATAGGCACTCAGATCGATAATGTCCTTGTTTGGTTCTGGCGGCAGCTCAATGCCATTTCCGGGCAACTCAATGATCTCAGTGTCATCTATGTCATCGTAGGACACCAGTGGCCCTGCCTGTGCCCATGCTAGGCCCAAAATAATTAGCAAAGTTAGCCGGAACATTTTAGTTAGTTGTTAGATGTGTTTTGCTGTCTGAAGTTTGACTGTGCCGTGGTCTGCAGAGAATTGGATTTATATACTCAAGTCTGCATAATATAATCAGACCTGCCCGTTTTTTATCAGGCGGCGGCAACGGTCTTTTATATGCATAAACATATTTTTACCGGTAGACCTTCAGACGGGCCGTCGTCATTACTGTTATCGTCATCGTCTCTCGGCTTGTCACACACTTTTATTGTTGGGCAAATATTTGGGCAACGCTCACATAAAGCAACCAAGTCGTCTGGGTAATTGTAAATATCTTTTTTTTTGTAGGTGAAATTATTGTATCAGTAGTTTATTTGCATGCACACTAAAGTTTAACGACACTTTCTTAATGTAATTTTGTAGTTTTTCGCATAGAACAATAACCGATAAGCCATATCATGTTGACCTCTTCCACAAGATAGATTTATAGGCACAGTAATTTGTGCGAATATGTCTTTTTTTAAGTACGCTGGGATTTGGAGTGGAGGTATCATCATATAAGCCCAGTTATCTGATATGCTCAAGAGAATTGTAATCTGAACATATCCTTGAGTTAAGCCTTGAGTCGGTTGTGGTCATTGAACTAAACTGCACTCTCGATTCACGACTTAAGTACATACAAAATTTAAATCGAAATTAATTTCAATTACACAGCAATATAAATTTATCGGTATGGATTACTGTAATCGTTTTTTGATTTACTCTCTAGTTAATAGAACTTACGAAATTTATAATTTAAGGTGAATTTAATGTCAGCAAAGAACACAATGATCATAATAAGAACAATTCGCAGAATTAAATAAATAATACAAAGCACACAAAATACAACACGGCGGCAACTTCAAATAGCAATGGAAAAAACATTCTCAAAAATCCCAAACTCTATTTTGGTTTTGGCTCATTAGGCAGAACAGCTGTGCAAGCCGTGTGCATGAATTGGGTTCAAGTGCAGATGGCACACGCAACAGCTTGCAGCATGTTTGATGAGTTTTAATGAGTCATAAACAGAAAATGTGGGAAAAACTCAATTTGCCAGTCAATTCTTGTTGAGAATGTGTGCATGCCTAATTGGGTTTTTATCAAAGTTGTCTACGTATCGAAGCTCATTTCTACAACCATATTTGAATCCGAATTGGAGAGCTGCTCCTCTTCAACGAATTCGAGATTCATTTTGATGCCGCTCAATTTAACTGCATTTAGAACACGCTGGCTTCTCGACGTTATTGATTTAGTGACATCCCTTAATGCCTTGTTGCAAATCTCATCGATGGTGTCTGTGTCATCCATCATATCCTCGATACAATTCTTCAGTATGGTGGAGGTGACAATGCAGTCACGATTAAGCGCCAGGCTCTTGTGGAAATACTCAATGGCCTTGTCCAAATTGCCAAGTAGAGCATGTATAAAGCCAATCGCAGTATATGTTGTCCCACTTTGCGGTTTCAGCAATAGGGCCTGCATAACATGAATACTCAATTAGGAAAATATAAACCAATATTAAATTATGCATAGCACTTACAAATTGAAAATTATACAGTGCCTCCTCGTATTTTTGGATTTTGCGACAGGAGTGTCCAAGATTTATAAATAGAGGCTCCCAGCGTGCGGAAACCTCCTCATTGTTGGTCTTGGCGCGCTGCTTAATAATGTCCACTGTACACTGAAAGATTGTGGCAGCCCCATCAAAATACTCATATTCGTACTTGATGACGCCCAATTCGTGCAGGACATAAACATCCATTGGAGCGATTGTCATCGCTTGCAGGAAGAACTTCTCGGCCAACTCCAAATTTTTGGTAAGTCCACACTCTACACCAATATAAAGCAGTGGCAAATGACAGCCGCGCATCAGCTGCGTTGCTTTGAAGTAGGCGGCCATGGCCTGTTCATGCTCGTTCTCATTGGCGAAAGAATGGCCATAGGCCAGCCAAGCGGGTCCATAGAAACGGTCCAGCGACGTAGCCTTTGATAAGTAACGGCGTGCCGGATCGCTCTTGCCAATCATGTCGTAGTAGCAGCCAACGGCATACCACGAAATCGCCTTGTCCGGATATCGATCGACCAATTTGTGAGCCACATAGAAGAGTCTATTAAAGTCACCATTCTCCACAAGGCATGCAATTTGTATGGTCAGCGCATTGTTGTGAAATGGATCAACCTTTAGCAAGCTGAAAGCAGAACACGCATAAGTAACAACTATGGAAATTCATTTATATATATAAATATAAATAAATTGATAATTACTTAGTTAAGATTTTTAGGCATTGCTTGTAGTCGCAATCGTAGAAACATTTCTCAGCTTCCGACGACAGAAGATCTGTGCTACGCTGCACACGTAGCAAGCAATCGTTAAGGGTCATCAAAGTGTCCGCCTGGGGTTCACGCGAACACCGATGATGGGAGGCATCGAAAATCGAACGCGCCGTGGAGTCAATCATGGAGGAGGCGCGTGACAGGCTCGTCTGCAACGAAAACGACGGAGCTTTCAGATCCTCAAGCACTCTGAAAATAAAGAGATTACTATATGTTCAATTAGGACAATCTCAACTCACTTTTGTGCGGGCGACATAAATTGCCTTGGCGTCAATGGTATTTTTGACTCTGTCGGCTTGGGCAGGATTCCGTCCGATGAACAAGTTAGCTGCACACGCACCGTAAACTCTTTAATATACTTTAAAACATCTGGATTGACAATGGGTGAGATTTCCTCGGCGTTGCGCGCTGATATTAACTCATAGTACTTTTTCAATCGCGACTCGTACAGCTTCAAAATGAACTTGGCGTCTGAATCACTGGACTGTTGGGCCAATGGCAAATGATGCATTAGCTCAAACTCTTCAAATTTATAATAAAAAGAAAAATTTCGAAAAATTTCAATGGGAGAGTTAACTTATGTTATTCAGATAGGCAACTTACCTTCCCAGGCCATTAGCATTTCATGCTGAACCAACGCATCGAGAGCCTCAAAGCAATATATAGATTTGTGAAGAGCCTGCACATAAAAATCCATGGCCATGCCACGATTATCTAATGCCTCGTACACCTTGCCCTTCATCAGGAAGACGGAGGCCAGCAACTCGTTGCGATTGTTCTCTTCGCCGCCAAAAATGCTGTTTGTCTCCAGGCAGCAGCCGCTGCCTATATCTGGCGGCTGATTGAGCAGGGATGAGGTCATAGTCTCCACCTCAACGGTTTGTATTATGTTTGCTGCATTGTTGTACTCTTTGGCCGCGTAAAGGCTTTCCAGCAATAAATTGAAGCAGGGCAGCGAAGTCTTCTCCAGCTTGCAATGCTGGATGGTGTGCGCCGCACGATGGAACTCGCCCAGGAGGAACATGCACTGCGCTTGGTAGTAGACATCGCGCGGCTCCTGGCCACTCAGCACGGCTACCTTTTCGGCCCAAAACAATGCAGTCGAATATCGACGCTGCAATAAATAAAAACATAAATTCATTTACACAATTAATTATTGGTTTCGTTTTTATTTACCATGTCTATGAACTGCCTGACTAATTTGCGATAGAGCGTCAGATCAATGTTCTCAGTTGTGCTTTCGGCATTGCTGTTTTCCGTATTTCCAGCCATTTTATCAAATATAAACAAATGCCTGGCAATTTGTTAATTTGCAGATGCCGGCAAACGTATGTAATCTGGCAACGCCATTGAGTACAGCTGTTTTTGCCATTCACACCTATCATATTCACACACTGTGAAAAAACTCGCACACTGCATTTTTTAACATAACAAAATACAAACATATAATTTTACTGAAATATTAATTTGAATACTATTATGAATTTTTATATTTTTTATTTTTATTACTCATAATATTTGAACATTTAAACACAACCACTGTATTCTTGCAACACATCCATTATAAATTCTTGTGGCTTCTTGCAACTTGTCTGTTGTCCTGGTCCTGATATGGGGGTTGAGTTTTGGGGTTTGGGCATTGGGGCAACAGCCAACATGCATAGAGATTTCCTTTGCGCTCTCTCAGCATCTGTCGTCGCCAGGCCTCAGTGTATTTCAATTGCTCGTTAGGTGAGGTTATTGCATTCCCGACTTAAACGGCAGTCACAAAAAAAAGTTGGACACAGCGGCAATGCACATAAAAACACACTTCTTTTTCGTTGCTGTTTTCAAATAAAATATTAAAATTAAACTGAACATATATACAACGCCTTCGTCTTGTAGCTTATTTTTATTAGTGTAAAGCAAGAGACTGCCAGCTAAAACAGCAGCACAACAGTAACATAGTAAAATTAGCGAAAAGGAGTGCAAAGCGCACACAACACAACATAAAGTAACGGATCAAAGACGAATAGAACAACGTGAGAAAAAAATGTGCTTTGCACGCGACAAAAACTGAATACGAGTGCAAAACTGAAATTAAATATAAAGAAATTTATGTGAGTGACGCGTGCGACAAACCAAAAAATCTGCAATTTTCGGGTATGTAAATACAACCATTTCATTCATACATACATACAAAGTGGTGAAATTGTATTGTTCATATGTATTTTAAAAAGAAGGTAAATAGGACCGGCATAGGAAATCGTTGGCATATAAAAATATGTGCATGCTAGTCGAAGTCGATGCAAAAATTTCTAGTCTCAGATGCAGTTATGCTCTCATCGAGTGCAACTTCAATGCGTACTGATTTCGTCTTACTTTTGTTGTCGTCGTTACTGTCTTGTATATATATATATATTATTTTTTTGTTTTACTACTTTCCGTTGTTCTATGTGAGTATTTTACGTCAAGCACGCCTTGCCAGACTCACGTCATTTGCCCAGCAGCTCCTCAGCAAGAAGAGCAACAACAACAAATACTACTCCATACTAGTCGACCACTTTTTACAACTACGAATACGCACAGAGAGGACCACGGGTAATAACAACAACAACCATAACAGCAGCATCAGAACTAACAGTAAGAATGGAACAAAAACTACCCAAGCTCTGTTAGCGCTCACTCATTGTAGCTGTTGTTGTTGTTGTTGGTTTTGCTGGGTTCTGAGGCGTTCTGCTCATTTCATGCTGATTTATGGTTCTAATAATAGCTTCGTTTCCTCTTTCTCAAAAGGATTACAGCCGCTGGCACACGCACACTGCCTAGTCTCATGCATACATACACAGATATTAACACGTCCCCAGGAACGTCATTTGTCCATTCTGAGACCATCTCCACTTTTAGCTACATAACAAATAAAAATTAAAATAATTACTGGGAACGGAAAAATTATGGAGCAGTCGCTCGCACGAAAGCACTTTCCAAACGATTTGTCGTTGGCTGCGAAAAGGGAGGCATGGCGGAAATTGGTTAATTACAGTTATGTTTGCGGGGATACGCCTTGATCGATTTCAACTGTTTAACGCTTAAGTGAGCTCATTTAAACAGTTTGAACAATGTGAGTGCGTGTGTGATTCTATGCGTAAATTTGAGTCTTAAATGGTTCTCACTATAAATTTAGAATGGGAGACTTCTATTTGAATTCATATTATATTCTATATTAATAAATAATACGCATTTACTGTGGAGCAATTAGTTAAAAACTATTTAATTCTACTTTTCCATCCTAAACAAAGTATTTTCCCTTTCGTATTTGCTTTGGTTTGATATTTATTTGATATTTTTTATAAACTAAAAAAAATACACAATAAATTCTTAATTTCTTATTTATTTTTGTATAATTAATTTGAGATTATCTTAGTAACTCAGTCATTTGTTGAACACATGGTCAAAAACGATGACCGGGCATTAATAAAGTTAATGCAATTAAAAAAATAAAATATTTTTCATCTTATTTCTTTAAAAACTGTTTAGTGGCCTTTTTATTTATTAAGTAACCGATTTTTGAATATTTTGAGTTGCCTTTTGATATTAATTATGTGTGTAACAACGTCGAGTCTTTGCTTGCAAGAATGGAGTTTATTTCAATTTTAAAAAAAATTTATCGCACGAAATCAATCAATTTTACCACTCTAATGGTAATAGTCGGTTTCTACTGTTTCTAATCACTATCCTTAACTGTTACAGGATTTTCATCATTGACGGCGAATAATGAATCGATGACTATTTGCATTAGCTGATACGGCCGCCTCAACTGTCTGATGTCTGCGTGGTGAAGTGTCGAGTGGTGCCAAATTCTTAGCAACAGCAACAACAATAGCAAAAACAGCAACAACTCGACTAGCGCTAAACAAAGTACTTTGGCCAGCAAACATGTTTGTCTGAGGAAGAGGCCAGCCAACATTTTTGGGCAGCCGCATCATCAGATCGAACCTTAGCTCAGATTACAAAAAAAAAAGAAATACGGAAAAAAGGACTCGCTGCGCAGCACGAACCGTTGAGCGTATGCCCAGAGAGAGGCCGAAAGTGAGAGAGAGAGAGGTTGAGAGCCAGTGAGTGAGATTGAGTTGGTTTGTGGCGCTGTGTGTTGTGCTGTGTTGTGTTGGCCAGCATAAGACCAAAGGCAAAGAGGGGGCTAGCACACGGAAGTGGCGACATCTGTTTTGCCGCTTTGTCAGCTTATCCGGCAGCCGATGCCATAGCCGACGATAGGCGACCACAACGACGACGACGACGGCGACGACGACGGCAAGGAGCGCGCACACGACAGAGGACTAACGGCAACGTGAAATACAAGTGTGGAAATTGGAATTTTTATTCAAAACAATGCCCCTGCTGCAACAGGTATGTAAATAATAATAAAACCCATTCGCACGCCCAGCCGAACGCTGTGGCGTCAGACGTAACTGAGCCGCTCACGTACGAATCCCAGATGAGCAAGAGAACCAGAGCGCATCAGCTGGTTCCACGCCCTGCGAAACCAATGCAGCACCACCCTTGCCACCAAGCACCTCCCTTGCACCTTGATACATATCATTGTGTGTATTTATGACTGCGTTGCGGTTTAGCTTTTGATTGTCTGTGTGTGGGCGTGTGTTGCATGTGGCAGTAACAGTAGTAGTAATTGTAGTTGTAGTACCAGTGCCTGGATGATCCTAATAAGATTAGTGCTTAACTTTATACGCGTCACGGTGATGCCGCGGTAGGTTAGTTACCCCCTGACGAAGAACTCCACTTAACTCGACTCAATGAAATCGGGTGCACGCTGCGACTCTTGTTGTCTGTTGCACATTATGAGTGGTTAAATTCGATTATACTTGCGGCATTTGTTCAGGCCGTCACTAGCTCCTAGACAGTGCAACGCCTCCTTTCTAGCTGTCGTGTCTATTTTAATGTCAGTGACTGTGTCTGTGCAAGTCGGAGTCTGTGTGTGTGTGTGCCTTCTGCTGGTGTGTGGATGAGTGTACTCGTGGCAGGCGTTTAATTGTACTCTTTGTTGTGCAAAATAGTTGCGTGATTTAATTTGTCGGGCCTTTATATATTTTTAATTCATTTAAATACAATGATTTGATTAGACAACAAGGACATGCTGATAGCTTAGACTTCTGCGTATAAGCCTCTGCCCAGTGCTCTTTTATGTTTATGGCTAATGTAAGTAATATTATAGACCGCATGAAAATCAAACCACTAAGGTAGCAAATTGAGTTTCGCCTCTTGTAAGCTTATTACGATAATGATAGCAGACAACTTATTATATAATAAGATATGTCATTTCATTTTATTACGTTTTCGCTCGCTGTTTGCATTTAATGCTGTTTAAGAAGATTACCTTCCCATACTGACTTATGTCTGCTCTCCAAACATTATGATGCCAGATGTCAATTCTGATTCATTAGAATGATAAATGATCTGTGTTTAGTTACAACTAACAATTAAAATGCCAGCTTTGAGGGCATGTTAAAAATGTGACAGACAAGCGACAAGTGAATGTTGTGATGTCAGTTAAGTCAATTTCTACAAAGTCCATGCCCAAATTGTCACTTGTCTGGTTAGCTTCCGCCTCCGTCTCCACCCAGTTGTTTCGTAGCTCATCCCTCGTCTGTGCTTAGTCAAGTGACACACATGTAATCATTATAATAGACTAGTAGCTGTGGCGGGGCTTACGCACATGTTCCCGTTGCTGTCATGCTTAAACGATCCCAAAGTCCTGTCAATATCTGAATGTGTTTGTGTGTGTGTGTGTGTGCTGGTACTGTAAGACGCCTTCGTCCACCCTCCACTTGCATTTCCATTGTTGCATGCGTAAGCGTCTCATCGTAGTCTCTGTCTCTGTCTCACTGCCACTCGGTGTATACCTAGATGTGACTGTGTTGCATCCTCGTCTGTCATTCAGTCGAAAGCCAAGCTACAAAGTTACTCATTGTCGACTGTAACGGGACCGTCTATTGCTCATCATTCAGCCATTTGGGTAGGCGGAGTGGAGACTACGTCAATGGGGCTGCACGCTCTGACAATGGAGGCTGTGCATTTGTTACAATGTTTACACAAATATTTAAGGATAATCCGACGATTTCAAAGGGGTTATTATGCAATTTTTCTTCTCATTTTATTGTGGCGGCGGCAAAACAAAAAAAAAAAAATGTGGATAGTAAAAATAAGTAAATGCAAAATGTCAATTTTGTCGTGTAAGCTGCATTCACATTGATGGGCGTGAGCACGACCAAAGGGGCTTAGGGACGGGTGTATAACAAGCCATTGTTGTTGTCGTCTTATAAAAAAATACATATTTTTACGTATGTATATATGCATTAAAATGTGCATATGTATTTATTCATATTTATATGCAAAAAAACATGTTTAAAAAAAAAATAAAACAAAATGTGACTCCTTTATGCAGTAATGTTTCCTGCGGCTGTGTGGCGTATACTTTATATTATTTCGTTTCCTTTACCCGTCGTTTTATTTATATGTATTATGTAATATATTTTATTTATGTTCTGCTGGCCTGCTGTTAAAAATGCCTATAAATAAAGAACATTTGTCGTTTATACAACATTTTATTTGCAAAACTTCATTTTGCTATCTCTTCACTCTCTCTCTCTGTTTTTCTGTTCATCAAACCCCGCTGTGACACAGTTTATTCCACCAGCATTGCAAATGACCAGAACCGTCTTTATTGTACCAAAATGTTGTCTGTATACAAAAGTTGGCAAACTTAAGCCCAATTGTTGTTAACTAAAACTGTGTATTTGCACCTTTTTTTATGGCATCAATGATCCAAATTGATTTTAAAATTATCTCAACTTAACAATCCGCGTTCGTCGCCAAATCAATTTGTTTTTGATATTTATATCCAAATTTGTGACCTGCAATTGCCATTTATTAGCTTTTTGGCTTGATTTCTCAATGATTGTTATTGACAAATAAAAAAATCAAAATGAAATGAATAAAGAATCATTTCAAAAAGCTGAAACAGCAAATCAATGTGCTGAGCACTTGCCAGTTTTATACATACACTCAGAAAAAATCGACATAATTTTTTATATATAATACAAAATTTAAAATACAATTTTAGCTCACGTTATTATTTGCAAGTGAGTTTTATATACTTTCTTTCTTTCTGGGTTTCAAAAAGCCCAAAAAAAAGCCTTTCTGTTAAGATCATTTGTATAGTTTTCATAGAGACGTTTTTTCTGAGTGTATATACAGTACTATATATGCAAAAATTTGTATGTGTATACCTATTTATATACTACATTTTTTTTAACAAAAGACAGCCAGCCTGACAGCTTGGCGACTACGTCGATGGCCAACGGAATGTCTTGGAATGCTTTGCACTAGTCACTGCCATCTTCGAAATGGCGAATGCTGCAAGACGGCCGTTGCATAGTCGTAGTCGGAGTTCTCACAATGCCGGCGAAAGCGCCCCGAGGCACATCATTAAAATGTCGATACCAAGCAAATCACACGCCCGCCGCCAGCCAGAGGGATATAAAAAAAGGCGACGCGTTTTCCGGTGGGGGCGACTGAAGTTGCGTTCCCTGTCCTCCCGCCTGCCTGCTTAGAGTATAGGCATGTTGGTGTAGAGGGGTTGCGGCTTTGACTGGGCGTAGCCCCGTGCAATATGAAACGCACTGGCATTAAAAATTGCAAGAATCCAATTGAATTTACTTTAGCCAGACATCGTCGCACTCACCAACTAACTACGCGCATTTAATGCATCAGGCCATTCGTGGGCGTGGCGGCAACAACAACAATGCTCGGTGCGTGTTATCATTAAAAAAAAAAAAATGCGAACAAAAGTTCTGCTAAAGAACAGCAAATGTACAAAAACAATAAACGCAACCACAAAAGGCCACCAGCCAAAGCGGAGTTTGTTGCTTTTTAAATAGGCATGAAAAAGTTTTGCTACTCAAAATCACACAAACCAAAGTAAAAATTCAGTTGAAAGCAAATGCTCGACAGGGATACGCCATATGTATGGCATATCAAATATAAATATAATAAACTATAATAGAGTAAATTACGATACAAATCTTTTGAATAATGATTTAATAGCAATTATCTAAAATTTAAAGCTCACTTATATGAACAATTAGATCGTTGACCGTAGAAATTATGGAAACAATATATAATTTCTTTTTTTTTTACGTTCACGATTCTACTACAAATTTATACAAAAAAAGTAGCTTTTACTGATTGTTTTAATGTATAACATTTTCTTTAAAATAATGTCAACATTATCAAATTTTGAAACATTTTCTGCCGTATATGCCATTTTGTGCAACACCTTTATAGGGTATATAAAAATGTATCATACGCCCTGTTGTGTGCTATCCAATGCAGCTCAACTCGCAGAGATATAATGCTGTGCGCAAAAAGCGCGTGTTTTATTTCCACTTATCACTCACACACGCACACACACACACACATACACACACACACACACACACACACACACACACACACACACACACACACACACACACACACATAGACACACAAACGCACACCCATTTATAAACCCTAACATACACACACACGCCCACACACACACAGACATATTGAATGCCTGTTGACGGCTGTTTAAAAAATTGTCTTCTTTTCTCTGGCACTGCCACAGATGCTGCTGCTGCTGTTGCTGCTGTCTCTGTCTCTTCCTCTGTATCTCACTCGCAGCTAGCTGAAACAATAACAAAAACAACGGCAACAAAAGCGCACAGGCATCGGAAATGTTGCCGTTGAAACTGAAATGTCGCACCGCAGGCCCCTCGTTCGTATGTCGTCCTTCTTGTCCTGGTCGAACCTACGTCTATGTGAAGGGAAGGCTGCTCTGTCAGAGAAGTTGCTTGAATTACGATATTGTTATTATTAAATGGATGCATGACGCAGGAGCAGTGCAGCCTTTGCTGCATCAGTTTGATAGTTCATTCAAAGCATCATTTAACGCTTTGCATTCAAACTGTGAGTGTTTATATGTTTATTATTATGTATATGTATATGTGTACTACTACACACTTCCAATAGTATATATACATATTAGTTGACAGCGTGTCAAGGCACAAATCAAGTGCTCCTGATGAAATGACATTTAACATGCAACTCAATTTAATTTGCCCCGATGAAAAGCACAACATAGCACAGCCGTTGCAGTTATATGTAGACGTTGTTGCTGCAACTGTCTGCTGGTGTGTGGCGGCGTGTTGCATACTTGTTGGCACACTGCAATTACGTGCCACTGCTGCCTGGCACTGTTGTCGTCGTCGTCGTCGTCGTCGTATGACCTGCAGGCATTTGCATACCATCCAATCGATTGGGCCCACGCCCATCATGGAAGCCACGTAGCGATACCTGCTGAGCAAGACGTAGAATTATGTACCTTGTGCTCTAAAAGTAGGTGTGTTTGTGTGTGTTTATGTACTGTTGTGCTTTTTAATTTGCAATATTAAACGCTCAATTGTTGGCCCAAAAGGAAATCAGAGATAAGCGACAAATCTGCTTCAGAGACTTTTTTGTGAGTTTGTCAAGCACATGTAATTGCAAGACAACTTCAAGTCATCAAATATCAAATATTATAAAAGGTGCACTGCAGCAACACAATTGCGAGCGCTTTCCACTTACGTTAATTAAAGGGCAAACTACAATGAATACAAGTAAATAGAACTTGATTCTATGGTTAGCTTTTCTTATACGCCCAAAAAATATCGCTCTTAATTTTAAACAATTAACTTTAGGGCGTCATGTAAAACATTATTATTCAGAAAAAATATTTATAGAACTGTTAGGTCTTTTCCAAGACTGAGATTATTCTTTAAAAAAAATATGTGTAATTTCCAACCTGTATTTAATATGTGTGTACTTTAACTCCATACGCCAGCTTTTTTGTTACTTATATTATTATTAATTCGTTCATATTTACAAGTACATTTTTAAAAGAAGGAAATAACACATTTCCTTCATATATAGAAATTATTTCTTAAAACCAGAATATTTTTCAGGGCAATTTCTTTTTCTTTTTGCATTCAAAAGAATTGTTTAATCAGAGTTTTATATATTATACACACCTCACTTGTTCTTACTTCCTCTTAATTACTTATATTTTTTTTTGCACACAAAAAGTAAGTAAAGATTTGAGATATACAAAAATATTCTTGAAAAACTTACGATTTTGTGCTGATTCGATTTCGATAATTTACATTCTCGGGAGAGTGCCTTTCCACCGAGTGAATGCATTTTAATGTCTACTGTTTAGAAATATTTTCTATTAATAACTAAAAAATAGATAAAAAGAACATTTCCCATTTTAAAAAATTGTATTTTCTTATATTAAGAAATGATTTTTACAAACCAGAAAAACTGCATATTTCTCAACGCGATTGTTTTTAAATTTCAGGACGATTTATCTTTCGATGTATAGGCTAAACTTTCCGAGCCATGTAGCCATTATCACTTACTTAAGAGTTTCACTTTGAGCACTTCACGTAACATGGCATCGATGTATAAGCAAAAGTAAATTCAAATGTATTTGCCAATAACTTTTATTCTTTATGGTCTGCCTCTGTTCCCAAGTTTGCAACATGTAATCGGCCATAAAAAATTACAACTGTGCATTAACCTTTGGCGCTTGGCTGGCCACTGGTGGGGGGAAGGGTGAAGTGGCTCAGATCGCAGGGCATCGCATCGTATTGAATCGAATTGCATTGAACAGCGACGACAACAAGGACGCCATCGTGAACGGGCGCTTATCACTACATGCCATCAAATTTTAATGTCAAACCCTTTTGGCCAGGACAGCGGGCAGCAGCAACAGAAACAGCAGCAGCAAATGCAGCAAGGGGCAGTGGCAGCGGCAGTTAGTGGCCAGCAGCAACATCTAATAAGTGTTGTAAACGATGCAAACATAATAATTTGTAAGACTTCTGAAAGCGGAAACTTGTAATTTTTTCAAACAGCCAACAGAGACCCAGCCCAGACCTGCTTTTGGTCCTAGTTCCCAGCGTATGTGTGGTATGTGCTGCACATATGTACTTGTATGCAGCCCAGAACGTTCCGAGCGCAGTCAAGCGGCTGCCAAAAAAAGAAGAAAAAAAACAAAAAAGACTAGAAAAGAAGATGAAACCGGCAAGCAAATGTACAGCAGCCAAATCGAATGGACACTGGATAAATAACTACTGAGTTATAGTGCTGACTCGATGGCTGCCACTTGGCGTACTCTGTACCCTCGAATTCCGAGAGATTTCGAATATCTTCGTGGGGCAATCAGAATCAGAATCAGCAGGCAAACTTCAGCGTAGAGTCAAGCTCTGGCCACCAACCACAAACAACAAACACAACAACAGAAACACCATTGAATGAAATTTAGAAAATCCTTGACGTCAAAGACAAACAAAGGGCAATAGCAATGTGGTTGAACGGGATGTCCTGTGGACTGCCGTCAATTTTCAGACACGAAGTGTTCGAATCGAATATGTATGTGGCAAGTGGTTAAGATTTTTTGTCGTTTTCTATTTCCTAGTTTTGCGATTTTATTGAGAACGTGAGGGTACTTTGACTTCCTCGAAATGTTTGTGATAAAGAAAAATATTACTTAAAGAATATTTTGCTTTTTTTTTTTAAGAAATTTAAACTTTTGCTTATACACTCAAAACGTCTATAACTATGCCACGTATTAAAGGCATCAAATTTTGATTTATCATATTTTTGATTTTCAAAGTCAAAGTCTACACCCAAATAATAATACCCATAATAACATGACCTGCAAATTTAAATGATGCGATGAAGCCTTGTCTCAACAGCTATTAAGAGATCTAAAAATTATTTTGATTATATGTTCAATTGTTGGCTATCTTTTTAACCGATACAGTTTTCATTTAATAAGCGTCAATATGTTTTCTTAAGTTAGAATGCTTTGATTATTGTGATTCGCCTTCTCTAAGAGAGCATTTATTATTCGTTATGATCCATAGAAAACGCATAAGTCAGCCTAACTAGTTTCTTTTTGGGCTTTTCTTTTTCCGGCAGCGAAAGCCGCTCAGGCTTTTTCCGCTCGTGTTGCGGATGTGGACGAAATCTTGGCCTCGACATTACAAAATATCTTGAAGACTATTTGTAATTTGCATTCATTGACGCCGTTTTTATCGCTGGCTGGGAACAAACAGTGAAATCTCCCTATATGCGCTATGTTAAATGTGTCACCAGACAGCAGACAATGCCGCTTTTCAGCCGGCTGTCCAGTTGCCACGTCGACTTACATTGCCTCTAAATGTGTGACTTGTCTTGTGTGTGTGAGTGTGCGGGCTTCCTGTCTGCTTGTGCGTGTGTGTGTGTGGGTGTGTGGGTGTGGGTGTGCGTGGGATGCTCATGCCATTTCCGACTTTTCACGTACCTTCATCAAGTTGTCATTCAATTTTTAAGTCCATAGCAAGTCTTGTACTTAACATAGTTGTGACAAGTTGACAAAAAGTGGGTATGCATAAGTTGGCTGACTTCCATTTAAAACTTGACACATTGATTTAACTGCTCCAACATACGCATATATGTATGGCAGCTCCTTGTAGTTCCATAAACTTTAGATAACAACTCTATTGCATGCAGATTTATTTATTGCGCATTTAAAGTTTTAATTTAATTATTTAATTTTATTGTATATCAGTTTATTTATAATTTAAATTTTGAACTAAGCATATTTAATTTTTGAACTTTACCGCTTTTAGTTAACATTAAATAAATATATAATTTAATGTCATGTTAAATTGTAAATTTAATTTAAATTAAATATGTCCTTTATTTTGTTCACATTAACTGAATACATTATTGGGCTTTTTATAGTTTTGTTTTCTATTTTAACCTTTTATTAATTATTCATTTTAATTTGAACATACATTTTTTTATTACATTTAATAATAAAACAAGGAGCACTAACGGCTGCAGCCTCCTCTTTCAGACAGTAAACTAACGTTAAAATAACATACAAGCTTGGTAGTCGAACCCAGATTCATGTACATGCACACTTTTTGAGTGACAATCACATAGCTGGAGTTATTAAGTGTTTCTGTCAATCAGAGCACATACAAGAACCACATCATTCACTTTTATGGCTTATTCCACTCGCTGTGTTAGGATTTGGTGAGCAATTGTCGGTGCTCGGTCTGTCTTGTCCTGTCCTGCATTAATCCCCAAGTAATGAGTTGTACGCCATTTTGCGCTAAATTGTTTGGTGAGTGCCTGATAACAATATTTGCACTAATTTGGCATTTTTAAGTGTACTCCACTGACACTTGATGCGCTTTTAATTGCGCCAAATGCTCGAGTGTACTTTTGTCGAGCCAGAGAGCATGTCTCTGTGTGGTGTTGCTGCTGTGCTGATGTTGGTGCTGCTTCTGTTGCTGGTGCTGCTAGTGGAGGTGAAAGTAGTGTGACGTTGTTTGTATAACTGTGCCTGCGACTGTGGTTGTATTTGGGAGGGTGTGTGTTGGCTTGCGGGGGATGATGGTTCCACTTCTTTTGGTTGCTAGTTGCTGGTTGACTTGTGGGTGTCCCCGTGCGGTTGTCTTGCCAACTTGGCTACGTTGTTGCCGTCATGTGGCAAGAAATGCAAAGATAAACGATTCATTAGATGCCACAATATTTGACTGACTTTAATAGGCAGATGCGTGCACATGTGTGGTATACCCTATATATGTATATATTTCAATTTAAAACAATTTAATAGTTGCCGCAGGATGCAACATATGGCACATAAATTTGATTGGCGCCCGCTTTTATTACATTTCAAATCTCTTCTTTTACTTGCAGTACGAGACTCCTGATTGCAACGCTGCCGGCGGTAGTATGCGTGCCTTGAGTGGTGCCACAGCCAGCGATTTACTGCAGAAGCATTCGATTAGCTCAATACTGGAACAGCATCAACATCAGCAGCAGGATCTGCTGGGCAGACGTAGCGATGCCAGTGATGGACTTATATCATTCATAAATGGTTCGTTGATTTATATAATAATTAAAATTTGTCCTGCTTCGCAATTTGTCTCTTAAAAATTTTAGTACAGTTTTTAGTTGTTTTTGGAATAGTTGTCATGAGGAGAACTAGTTTTCAGGTTTAATATACAAACTTAGATCTACACAAAACAGACGTACAAATTTCAATCTTATTTTATTTTTTGAAGTCGGCACACAAATATTCTTCGATATACATTGAAATTATTATTATTCGTTATTTTGTTTTCAAGTAGATTAACAGAGCGGTATCAAGTTCCTTGTGTAAATTGCAACAAAAGTGTATACGCAAAATTTGTAATTTTAAAAGGAAGCGCAGAAAAATTTTCAATTAAGTTATAAAACAATTTTAAAATTTCTAATTACAAAATTCTTGTGTATGGTGTATACGCGACGCGCGTAATAAAGCATTTGATCATTTGGGCATTCCAGACCATCAGAACACGACCATGTTGGGAATCGGGGAACTGTATATGAGAAAGATGCCAAGTGCTCTGCCAAGTGGGTCGCCCACGCAGGAGACATTTGAATTTGGCATCAACTATGACGGCAGAGCCATCGGCAGTAGCACCAATAGCGGCACCAGCAATAGCAACGGCAAATCTTTCAGTATTACCATTGACGAGAACCTTGGCACGATGGCAGCTGGTGATGGCAATGGCGATGGCATACAGAACTTGGCATACGACAATAATGCCAGCAACAACAACATCACCGCAGGCCAATGCAATTTCAGTAAGTTGCTGGCCCATTTTGGGCAGGCAGTGCCAAAAAGACCTCCTTGGGCTTTGCCTCGTACTCTTGTTATTCCTGGGGTTTGGGTTGGGTTGCGACATCTCTTAGCATATTTACGCCTAATTTATTAGCGGCATTTTGAATATTTGCGAAGCGCTTGAAAGCAGCCCCAAAAATGCCACTGGTCAAAAGTTGTATTTGTATTCGCAGTCGCCTTAGTCGTAGTGTAGTTACTGTAGGTCCATGTTTGATTTATTGATGGCTGCGGCAAGTCGACGATAACTGTTGACATTCCATTCAAATATATATATATATATATATTGCTTAAGTGTTTGTACTAAATTGTGCACATTTTTTTGCAGATCCAATCACACTGAACGATCTGCTTGACTTCTGTGGCGGCAGCGGCCCGACAACTGCAGTCCAGGCAACAACAACAGCAGCACCAGGTCCAGCAAAAGTAGTAACAACAGCAGCAGGCATTGCAAGCGGCGCCGGAGGTAACGGCAGCAGCAGCAGCAGCAGCGGCGTTAATAACTTGCTACTTGGCAATTCGGCGACTGTTGCAGCTGCCGCTGCCGCTGCCCCTGACGATTGCGGTCAATTGACGGCGACTGCAGTTACTTATGCACCACTGACACCGAGCTCAACCCAGTCCTCGGCCTCGCCAGGCACCAAGTCAAGTTTTGATTACTTTCAGGTAAGTTTGCGATGCACAGTGCGTGCCATGCCTGGTAATACATACAAACCATATTGTAATTGCACCGAATTTGCACCAACTATGTACTATCTAACTTTTTATGCTTGTGTCTCTTGCGTCTCTCTCCTCTCTCTCTTGTGTGTGTACTCTGTACTCGTACTTAACCAACGCTCGTGGATTGTATACTAAACTTCTTATGATTTTGATTGATTCCTATGTTGTATCTATCTATCTATATATATATATATATATATATATATATATATTTATATATGTATATTTCTGTCTCTTAAACTTTGTATTTATGTGTGCAATTTGTTTTAATTTATTTTGTTCTTTTCTTTCTTTTTTGGGTGAATTGGCGAACTTAGTTTGAAAATGTTGCACAAAGTAACCCACTTAAGGCTTTCCAAAGATCAAACATCAGCTTCGATTGCTCTGCACCTTTATCGCCAAGTACGCCTTCATCTATTTACAATCGATCCTTTCATAGTTCACCTTTAATCAGGTAACGATATTGCGGCACCTATTTTATAAATGCGAACTATCCATCTCACACATCTCCCTTCCCACCATTTGCAGTGATAGCAGCAATTCCTCTAGTGCCAATGGCCTGTCGCTGGATTCGATTAACATGCTATATCAGCAGCAGAATTACGGCAACTTGGGCAGCAGTAACAGCGGCAATCTCGGACTAAATCTGCAGAATGCATCCACACGCTCCAATTCACCGGAGAGCCAGAACAGCAATCAGTCCTTCAACGAGCCAAATCTGTTGGACATGATTGTGAGTAACGTTTAACGTCAACGACAAGGATACAAAAATTAATCAAAACCCTTTTTGCAGAACTTGCTTTCTGTGAATAGCAATAAGCTGGCTTCCTTGCAGCAACAGCAGCAGCGACAACAATTTCAACAGCAGCAGCAACAGTTGCAGCATCAAAAACAGCTGCAGGAAAAGCAGCTACAACAGCAGCTACAACAGCAGCAGCAGCAGCAGCAGTTGCAACAACAACAACAGCAGCAGCAAGCTCACCTACAGCAGCAACAACAGCAGCAACAACAGCAGCAGCAATTTAACAACACAAGTCGAAACTTTGAATCACAACTGTTAAGCGGATCGCAGCAAAATTTTGATATGAGCAGCAACGATTGTCTAAACCAATGTAGTTTAGAAAATTTTTCCCTTATGGACATGGAACTGGTCAAACTACAGAATTTGCAGCGTCTCAACACGCTTAAGTTGCTGCAGTCTCAGTCGCAGCAAATGCCGTTGCTTAATCAGTTGCTGCAAAGCTTTACAACAAATTTTCCCACTGCCGGCAGCTCAGGCAATATTAACAACACTTCAACGGCCGGTTTTGGCACTCTTAACGGCGGCAGCACCGGCGGCTCGGTGGGCGCGGCAGCTGGCTCTAATAACAGTGGCAATGATTGGCATTGGGACCGTGTTGCCAAGTTCTATAAGAACTCGGCGGCAATTAGTGAGGCAACATGTACTTGGAGTGGCCAATTGCCACCACGCTCGCATCGTATGTTGAACTATTCTCCTAAGGTTTTTCTGGGTGGTATTCCATGGGATATCAGCGAGCAATCATTAATACAGATCTTTAAACCATTTGGATCCATTAAGTAAGTATTTCACCTGCTAATAAAAAAAAGTCGATACGAACCCATCACTTCCAATTAACTTGCAGAGTGGAATGGCCCGGAAAGGAGCAGCAAGCGGCACAGCCGAAGGGCTATGTCTACATCATATTCGAATCGGATAAGCAGGTTAAAGCATTGCTCTCTGCTTGTGTGCTGCAAGTTGATGATTCGCATAGCGGTAGTAACTATTTCTTCAAGATCTCCTCTCGTCGCATTAAGTCAAAGGATGTAAGTCCAAAACAAAGGCGTTCATTACATCGGTAAATTAACCCAAAATTCATGCTTCATTCAGGTTGAAGTAATTCCGTGGATTATAGCTGATTCGAACTATGTGCGCTCCAGTTCGCAGAAGCTGGATCCCACAAAAACAGTTTTTGTGGGCGGCTTGCATGGCAAGCTTACAGCTGAAGGCTTGGCTACAATTATGGAGGATCTATTTGATGGTGTGCTCTATGCTGGCATTGACACGGACAAGTACAAATACCCAATTGGCTCCGGGCGTGTTACCTTTAGCAACTTTCGGTCTTACATGAAGGCTGTTTCGGCCGCCTTCATCGAAATACGGACTGCGAAATTTACAAAAAAAGTACAAGTCGATCCGTATTTGGAAGATGCTTTATGTTCGATTTGCGGCGTCCAACATGGACCCTACTATTGCCGCGAATTGTCGTGCTTTCGGTATGTATGAAATTTCAAAAGTTACTAATTGAAGTTGATCAACCATTTGAAACTAATTGTGTTGCAGTTACTTTTGCCGCAGCTGTTGGCAGTGGCAGCACAGCTGTGAAATTATTAAAAATCACAAGCCTTTGACACGTAGCTCAAAAACGCAAACATTGGTTGGCATTGGACCGTCGGCATCCTCCTCGACGATTTCGTTGGCATCCTCGAGCAATCGCTTGAACATGGATCAGAAACTGCAGCAGCACATTCATAATCATCAACAGCACCAGCAGCAACAACTGCAACAGCATCAGCAGCAGCAACAACTGCAACAGCATCAGCAGCAGCAACAACTGCAACAGCAGCAGCAGCTGCAGCATCAAAAACGTATACAGCAACATGCCAATCAGCAGCCAAGCAATTTGAACCTCTTGTCAAATGCCGGCGCCACCAACGCTGCGGCCAATTCTTTGTACAAATATCAGCAGCAACAGTCGACGATTTAAACGATTTAAATGCAGTTTTGGCGCTCCGTTTTAACATAATTCCATATTTATGTTCAGCTTGGGATGTTTATTTTGTTTTTTTAATTTTAAGCGATGCCAAATTTTCACAGTTTTAGAAGAAGCTTTCATTTTTCGAATGGCCAGATTTGGACGAAAATTATGTGTGTTGCAGAGTTAAACACTATGAAAGTTGTACAATTACATTAATGTATTCAATGTATGAGTTTGCTTAAACTTTGCGATATTAAGTATACGTACATATATTTCTTTTAGGCAAAAGCCAAGCATTTCTCAAATAATCAATTCGTATTCCTAACATTTTTTGATAATCATGCTTACATATCAGCATTTGAAGCTGGCATTCGAATGCTAAACGAACCCCGCAGCACCTAGCACTGGGCCATTTCAATTATTATTCCCTATTTTTGCTAAGAAAGCTGTCTATACTTTGCATTCCCAATTAATCTAAGTTAAGACAAAGCCATTCTGGAAACAGCACAAGTTTTTTTTTGTGTAGTAAATATTATTTTTTTTTTGTTTAAGATTTAAATATTTTGTTATTGTGCTATTAATCAGAAATTTTATAACTTCTTTTTTATTAGCCAAGGCAGAAGTATTTTTTTGGACTTGTCCCTTAAGCGTTTAACACAAATTGCAATTTTTAAATACAATTTAAAAATTGTGAATTTTGTCACACTGAAATTGTTATGAGTTGGTTAAGTTTAGTTTCGTTTAGTTTATGTTTTTCTTAGATTTTAAGCATTATACACTTGTTTATGTGAAACTTTGTTTTTCTTTCTTGGCCCTCATGGATGAACTAGTTTTAAAACTTAAAACTTCGTTTCTATTATTTATGCTTACATTATTTTTCATGTATTTTGAGAACGGATCTCGATGCTTTGTATGTAATAACAAATCATTACATATTGTACTTAAAACAACGCTTTAATTTAATACCAAAACATTATTTTTTGTACACCCGTTTAAAGCGCATACTATTTCAAACAAATATATACATACAACAAAATCATTAATTTACAAAATTCAACAAGTTTTTTCTTTGAATACTTAACCTAATGCTTAAGCAACACTTACCCTGCGCTTCCCATGCTGATACTTGCCAGTTAGTCGTGTATATCAAATATTAAATTCAAACGAATTTAAGCATAAATACAATCAAATTTAAAAATATTTTACCATGCAACATAAATACTCATATTATAAACAAAATATAAATTGCAAACACGCAAACTGAAGTGTTTGAAATCAACAAACTATATATATATATAGAAAAATGGTATTTATCAATCGACTAACGGTTATTAAATGAATGGTGAAGAACGCTACTAAGGCATAAATTAAATTTATGCATTTTTTTTTTGTTTGCCGATATAATAATATGAAAATGTAATGGACGTAAGAATGTAAGAGAATACATAAATGCTCACACATTAAGAACCTACAGGGATTTTATGGTAGTCTTTGAATAGCGCATAACCCAAATGTTAAAATAGCTGCCAATGCAACTAGTTGAATTTGTTTAGTTACTAATCGACATACACAACAATAAGCAATTTTTAATTGATACAAATCTGAAAGAAACGCGGGTCTTAGGATAAAGTTGAATGCCTCTTAGTATAACGGTTTCTGTTGTAGCGCCTAGCTTAGTTTCTTTTGCCTAGAAACTTGATGAGTTGGACAATATGATTTGAATGGCGATAACTACATTTAGTTGATGTAAGTGAATAAGTAGCTATTAAATATTTAAAATGCTAGACAATTACCATGCAAAGTTATTAAATACATAAATACCTATAATATACATAAAATATTTATAACCTTTACAAGCCTCTACATACATAGTTAATGCCTTCAGTAAAAATCAATAAATAATAAACAAAAGCAAGTCACCCACTCAAAATGAATGAAATCGCTTTAACGACAACCACAAATCAAAATGCTTATACATGCATACAAATATTTATTAAATCATATACATTCATACATACATACATACGTGCATACCAATAATTATCTATTAAATTTTATGTATGTTTAATAAGAACAAAATCAGGTGTCATCACAAAGAATATACATAAATGGAGAAGAATGGAATATGAGCAGATAAGCAGGTTAAGTTCGAAATGCATATATTTACCAATCCTATGAATATTTCATAATAATCAAATCTTTAATGAAAGCGAATGAACATATACATATATACACACGTATACATATAAAGAACATATACCTTTAACTAGATAATAAATTGTATATATTGAAAGATATTTATACATAAAATGGTGCTTTAGCTGAATTATAATATAATTATATGTAATTCTAAGACTTATATACCCAACAACAACAAAAACCAAAAACAATTTAAGAACAAGATATCTTGCTTCTCTTAAAATGATTTCTTACCAACAAATCGAAAACGAGTGCTGTGGCAGGCAGCACGATTTTATTATAGCAAGAACGAACAACAAATATTTAATTGTAAACGATCTGAAGAAAAATGTTTTTAACAGCTAAATCGACAAATACTCAAGCAATGCAAAAAAAAACATTTTCGATTATGTAAAACACACAGTCATAGAAATATCGACCCTTACACTAGGACATACAGACATGCTTAACTTTTAAATAACTAAAATTTATATACTTTTACTAACTACATTAAAATGAAAACCAAATACTTTTAAATGAAGTTTTTAAGGCTATTCAAAAGGGAATCACCCAGCCCCAAAATTGGTATTTAACCTTAAAAATCGTAAATATATTTTTACTTTAATGTTTTTAACGCTTTTACGAGCAAACTGAATCGCGTTTTTAAATATCAAAACAGTTACAGAAGTTTTAAACATTTTCCATAATGCTTTTTCGTATTATCATTTCAAATATATTTTTTAAAACAATACAAACTCAGACAAAAATATAAACAGCAGACAAAAAAAAAACAAAAACAATTTAAGAAGTTGAATGTATCAATGAATTGAATAAAACGAAATGTAATGGAACCAAAATCGAACGCTTCCCACGCAAAACCGATAATATTAAATTTTAGCTAAGTAAATAAAAAAGTATGCAACGTTCTACAAAACAGCGCACTAGATACTTATTAACATTTGAAAACACAATATATGTATGTACTTTACAAACTAATTAAATCATATGTTAATCTTCATTAACTCTTAGGCGTTTTCATACCATACTCGTCAGAAAAAGTCATATTTTTAAACTCAGCTAAGGTGAAAAGATATACACAAACAATTTACCTACTCCTATACACAATATCTATACATTCGCCGATATCTTTACCACGCATTAACAACTAAACTATGCTAACTATACACATACATATATTTCTAGCTATATTTACGAAGAATATTTTTATTAAGCATAATATTAAATACAACATTGAGCAACACAAGCGACATGTGAGACACATTTTGGGGGAACATTAGCAAAAAAAACCATTTGCAAATTGAATTTTAAACTAACAATACTTGCACGGCAAAATGTTAAAGATAAAGTTTAAGAAAAAAAAAACAGCAAAAAAGCTATAAAATAAAACAGAACAGAAACAAAATAAACGTAATATGAACGGTTTTTAAAAAGACTATTATACACACATATATATATACACGGAAACGAATAATAATGATGAACATTACTAAGCTTTTAATGCAATAATCAAGTACCATATATTTTAATAATGGATAACTTAACGGATAACTGAAGGAGCAAATAAACTTACACATACACTTACCTAACTTGTATGCGTTATTGCAAATTCTTATTGTTAAAGTATAGCGCGATTTGAAGAAGTACTTGGAATAGTACTAGGGGTATTCAAGCTTCGTCTGACATTGGCTTAACAATACAATAAGTATATGTGTCAACCAGGGAAGCGTTCTCACCCAAATTCTAATTGATTTTCCCACCTTATATAGGAATATAAACAAAATTACTGCAGTGCCATTTTAAATAGCTTCCAATAAGTACATTATAAATATACATACATATACACATATTATATAAATAAATATAAAAAGAAAAAACAAAATATATATATATATATATATATATATATATATACATACATATACATGCAACCAATACATGAAATACGTACATACCTAGTATATGCATACATACATACCTATTTATGTATTTAATATATTGTTATGAGCTAATGTTCAAATTGCATTACGGTTATATTATGTAAACAAATAAAGCAAATGGAACAAAGTTGAACATATTTTGAATGCAGAAATTTTTGAACTTTTTGATGCTTTTTTGTACAGCATTTTCAAAATGCATAAAAACAACCAGAAAGCAAATATATATGTATGTATATGTTTATCCCATTATTACTTAAAATACATGCATACATTTACATACATATGTTTGTATGGGAATCCTGTAATCAAAACAGAAAAACTATTAACAAAAAAAATTATAATAATAATATTAAAGTAATAACAAAAATAGTTAGGCATATTAACTAATTAACAAAATCCCAATATCTATGAATATCAACTAACAAGTTTTTAAATGATAAAACAAATACATATGCGCTTAATTAAGTTATAAATAATAACATAAATAAGCAAACTAAGAGCTAAAAGATATATAAAAAATAAATACGACGCTATACTACACACTATAAATTAAAACAAATTTTATCTACAAACATACATTGTATATGTGAATTCATACATACTTATTAAAGAGCTTATTGGAGGCAGCAAAGTAAAACAAATCAAAAAAAAAACCCAATTATTATTATTATTGTTAATCTGTATTTACATGCCTTTATAGCAACCAATTTTCTTCTGTACAATAGAAGCATTATATAACATATAATGTTATTTTCACAAAACACAAAACATAATTTAACGAATTGCCCGAAAACAATAACAATAACAAGCGAAACAAACGACACAATCAGGTGTGAAAGTATCTGTACAGCTACAGAACTTACAAAAGTGTCGGTATTTACACAAAACAATAATATGCATGGCGAATGCCTTACATAATTAAATGCAAGTCATGAAAACCATAATTTATATAAACAATAATCCTGACTGCTAACTAAACTGAAAAATAGTGCATACCAAGAAAAATATGATAAACACGATATACCCTTAAAGAGTCGACAATATATGAGCCTGTAAATTAATTGAGTATGCAAACTAAAGGTGTATTGTATATCAACATGAACAAAGATGGAACAGATAATAAAGGACACACAGACCAAATTACAAACAGTTTATTTATTGCAAAGTGTTCAAAAATACTCAACCAACAATATCATCGATTATACACATATATCTTATGTTTTCAATTTATATTTCTTTGTGCTTACATATTTAATAATTTAACTATTGCGAGTGCGTACACAAGTTTCTTTCCCTGTAATTCACCACACACATAAGGACTAGTTAACAACAAGTATTGCCATGCTTTGCCATGAACTATTTATTCAGTCTTCTCTTGGCAAAGATTTGGTAGATTCCCACGCAAGCCGAAAGAGTGCCAATAGTGCCCACCTGGAATGTAGATAGTTTGCCGCCCCAAAGATAGCCCTTAGGTAAAGTGCTCACAGCATGCACAAAATCTAGTGATATTCGGAATATGGACATCAATTCCTGTCGATGTTTTGCCATTGATTTTTGATCAATTTGGGTTGCACTAAAAAAAGAAGTGGAACTGGTGAGTGAGTTTAAGTTTTAGAGATTTGGCAACTCACTTGCAAAGCTGGTGACTACTATTAAGTTTTTCCTGATTTATCCAAAAGTTTCGTAGAGTTCTAGAATGGATTTAGAAAATAAATTATCTTGCCTACTGTCTTTTTTATGAGTCAGACTAACCGCATTAAATTTAAGTAAACCGAAAGCACCCAGAATATTGAATTGGCATTGTCCCAATTGTCGGCATGCTTCACATCGACAATCTTATGTTCGGATAGCCAGCAAATCTTCTCAATCGGATAATACAGTAAGTCCACAATATTGGCAGTCACGCCCAGCATGGCCATAATGCGATCCGGTTCATTCTCCCCCAGTCCATACTCTAAAGCGTATTGTATCATGGGTATATCATCGATGAGACGCAATGTTGCTCTTGCTCCCGATATCTTAGAGCTGGCTATCGCATAACGTTTGGCCAAATCCGGATTACGCTTCATATGATAACCGGCCACGAGCTTGGCGCTGTAGCACAGTGCTTTCATCACCTGCAAAAACAACATATATATTTATTTGTGAACAGCAAATATATTGCGAATCTTAACGAGACATATTTATGGACAGCAGTTGTGAATCTTAACAAGATTAATTTATTTATTTACTTATTTATCTAGTACTCGCTATACACTCTTCATCAATTTGTTAAATTGCTCTGTGGCAATAAAGAGATAAAAAATTATCAGTGATAAAAAGAACACAACGAATGCCATAAACATCTTGATAGCTGTTTTCCCACTGGAGTGCTTTCAGCGACGCAATAGGGAATTCATTTTTGTGGCTCCTTCATTTCATTGGTCGCGTTTTATGTTTACTTAATCAATTAATAAAACTGTCAGGTATTTGTCTTTGCTCGTTTACATTGAAAGCAATCAATAACTATTATTTTAATATAATTAAAACGTATGAAAGCGGAACAGTCCCATGCAGGGAATATTAATGTTATTTGTTGTGTTTGTATCAGAGGACACTAACTAACCTTTCGTTGGCAGCTTATTATCTTTTTTATTTCACACCGGGTTAACGATCGACCATTTTCCGTAATCTGCAGCATTATCTTGCCTTAACTATAGACGAGCGTCTCCCAAGCACTATTGATTAAACTCAAGCTGATTAAATTGTAAAACATTTGCAGAATTCATATAAAGTCCGCAACAAGAAGTAAGGCAAGGTTCAACAATGCCGCTTCCGAATATGCTCAAGGTGACAAACGGCAAGCAGCATTCGACGTGTGCAACAACAGCAACTGAAACCTGTTAGATCGCTGACCAAGCCCCCAAAAGCCACACAAAACAACACAAAAATATGTAGCCACGCAATATGTTATTTTAAAAAAACAACTAATTAATGAATAATTTAATTTGTTCGTATATTTTAAATTGCTTACCTTATCTCGACCGCCATAGGAATCAATAATATTACAGAACTCGGCAACAAACTTTGTTGAGTTGCTCATTTTTATATATTTTTAATATTGAGTCTCTTAAAATGCAATTATTGTGCAACAATACGGAAAAAGAAAACGCAGTATAGCCAACCGCGCAAGCGACTGAAAGACAACACGATACAAAATTGCTTTTCAAACAGCTGTGATTCGTTCGTGTCGCTGCGTTTGCCACTTATCGATAGTTGTTGTGGCTATCGTGTGCAATACTACCGCACATTTAACTGCTGACCAGCACTACTCAGACACACACACATAGCACGGATGTTTCAACGAGTTGCAGGACGGGATTAGGATTCGTTGAAGGACCACGAGCTGAAAATATGAGTTTGCCGAATGTGAACAACAATAACCATGCATCATCGCCCATCTACAGCAATAAGTCCATCATAAAGAAGAGTTCCAAAGGGGATCTAATGAGGGCCGCCGTCGGTTTGCTGCTGAAGCAAAAGAATTATGTGGTAAGTAAATGTACCAAGCAAATTGAAAGGAAATTAAACTTGGTGTGATTGCAACAACTTTATAGGGCAACGAAAAGTTTCGCCGATCGGATTTCCTCTTGTTGCAAAACAAAAGTCAATTTGCTGTCAACAAAATGCTGGACGCCGATCTCCATGGCGGTAACAGCTTCACATACTCCAACGTCCAAGTGATGACAAACAATCAACACATGGTCGACCAGCAGTTTGCACGCTTCTCGCAGTTTGTGGAGGCGCAGCCGGAACCATTACGTGTCGAAATGAAACGCTTCTTTGCACCGATGCTGTGTCATTTGTATATGGAGCTGTTGAAGGCGCGGGAATCCAAGGGTGCTGTCGAGTTCCTCAAGAAGTATGCACATCTGGTGGCGCCGGTCGACCTATACGATGCACCATTGCCCACAAAGATCAATGGTTGCTCGGTGACAAATGAAGCGCAGCTCGTAACTGCTTCCGACTGCCACATACGTTTCGCCAGTGAGGCGCAAAACACTGGCGATGTGGAACTGGATTATTTTATGAAATTAGTACAAATTCTGTCCGGTTGCACGAAGCTGGAAACTGCCGAATCGGATCCGACTGTTGCGCATTTTCGCGGCTCCAAATACGAGTTGCACACAACGGCCCAGGTGGTGGACAAAATTGGTGCTTTTCTGCAGGGACGCGGCCATGTGTTGATCATGAATCTACTCTACACCTGGCTGCACATTCACATTGTCGACAACGATCAGCGTCTCTTCACGGAGGATCATCTGCTGGGCATCACCGACGAACTCGATGTGATAGAAGGCCTTGAGGCGGACGAGATGAGCTCCTCATCTAGTGCAACTTGCAACAATCGAAACAAGTCTAATATCAATAAGCGTGCTGCCGAGGAGACAATCATTAAGCTTGAGTCGGATATTAAAAGTGAATATGGCATTGAAGACGAAGCGACAATTGGTGATAGAAACAGAAGCCACATCGAGGCCTGCCTGAGTGTACTGAAATCATCGTCAGCACAGATATTAAAAGGTCAAGCCGATCTACCATGTTTTTATAAAATCAGCGAACGATCTCGAGGTCTGACCTCGGCTCATGTGGACAACAATGAATGCCACATGCTGGCGGGCTTTGATAACTCGTCCATTCAGCTGTGGCAGCTGAATCAGCATAGTTGTAAAAGCAAAAATTTCTATAGACGTGCTCCACACTCACAATGCGAATGGGAATTGAACAATTGTGCTTACGAGGAGCAAGAGGAACTGGACAGCGATGAGGAGACAATGAAATGCAGTGCCGAGGAACGATTCAAACGGAGCAAAGCGTTACGCGACAAATATGCGGATAACTCCTTGTATGTTGTAATTAAACAATTTACTTACTCAATTCCAAATTAATATATATTTATATTTATATCATTCAATCGCTGCAGCAACGAGTTTGGCGGATTGCAGATGCGTGGTCATACCAAAGGTGTGACCAATGTGAGATTTTCTGCCCACTATCCGCTATTTTATAGTGTTTCCAAGGATTGCACGTTGCGCTGCTGGCGTTCGCACAATTTGCAATGTGCGTCCATCTACAGAAGCCACAATTATCCCATTTGGTGTGTGGATGAGAGTCCAGTGGGTCAATATGTGGTCACCGGCTCCAAGGATTTGAGCGCGCGTCTGTGGTCCCTGGAGCGTGAACACGCGCTTATCATTTATGCTGGCCATACGCAAGACGTAGAGGTGAGCGCCAAATTAAGTGTAACTCCCAAATTAAGAAAATATTTATTTATTGCTTATTCCTTAATAGTGCGTCGCCTTTCATCCCAATGGCAATTACTTGGCCACTGGATCAGCGGATCATTCGGTGCGCTTATGGTGTGCCACTAGTGGCAAGCTTATGCGCGTCTTTGCCGACTGTCGCCAGGCGGTGACCAGTCTGGCCTTCAGTGATGACGGAAAAATGCTGGCCGTCGCCGGTGATGAATCGAAAGTGCGCATTTTTGATTTGGCTGCTGGTGCTCAGCTGAGCGAACTGAAGGATCATCCGACTAGCGTTAGTTCCCTCGCCTGGGGTGAACACAATCAGCAGCTGGTCACTGGCTGCATCGATGGCAGCCTGAGACTATGGGACATCAAAAAGCTAACGCCCATGAGGTAAGCCTAATGAAATTCAAGATTGTGACTATTTTAATTTTTATAATTGTAATTGCGCAGTGAAAGCAGCAGCACCTTCTCATCGTCGTATTCATCATCAGCGGCCTCGTCGTCAGCTGTAGCGAATCGTCTCCTAACTGTGAATAGTTCCTGCCATCGTCTGGTCGATGTATTTTATGGACGCAGTAAAACGCTCTACTGCATAGGCACATAAAACAACTGCCAGCTTAATTGAGCATAGTTTTGTTTGCATTAAAATAATTTATTTGTAATAAGTCTGTATAATAAGTATTACTGTTACTATCAAGTGGAACAAAGTGTGTTTTTTTTCTTGCCTTTTTTTAACAATTTAGCAATAGCATTCCTTTCATAATAATTCGTGATGCTTCTAAACTCCAAAAAACACTATTGATATATTTGTAAATATGTAACTATATGTTTACACCATAGATAATCATCATCATTCATCGAGTTATTGTTATTATTGAACTGTCAGCTTAATAGCAACCATATATGCATAAACTATTGCATTTAATTCACTTAATAAAATGAAGAAACTCATAAACTGACAATTCGTATTACATATGAATATTTTTATGTGTGGATGTATTATGTACATTTATATAATGTAAATGTACTCACAATGATTTTGGACACTCGCACAGCCCATTGGAACAGAACTTGGTTTAACTTAAATTATATCAATTTTATGGTTATACAATCAATTATTTTACAATTTTAATGCACAATCAACGCAGCGATAACTTAATCAATAGGAGAAAGAAAATATTTTTATTTAAAACACGATTAATTCGAATGATACTTTTTAATTTTTTCCTTTCTTTTTCTTTTTTTCTACCAAAACTCTCTCTAGACTATTCGACTTTTAAGTGTAAGCACTAAATTTATGTATAGCATATAAATATAGGCGCAGAACATGAATAAATAAATTGGTATGTAGTACATATAGTTATGTCCCAGTCGAGACTTTGAATAGTGACCTTACTGCCACACTATCTGATCAAAGTCCGGGGTTATATTTAACAAATGAGTATAATTTGCAACTGATTGTTATTGTTTCCTTTAGCGCTTATGGCGTCCGCGTATCAATTGCAATGCTTTTGCCATCAGTGGCGCCTTCTTGTTGCGCATCGGAGAAGCAGCTGTGGTGCGGAACAAGATATAGTCAGCATTAAGTATGTGTGTATAAAAGATTAGCAGATCAGATATAACTAACCAACTTGCGCCGAGTCACGGGCTGCATTAAGTACACGCAGCCGAGCATCGCCCACCTTGGCCGCATTCGGTGTGACGCTAGACAATGCTGCCACGCGTGCCGCCGGCGTGGCAATTAACTTGCCCTTGGTTCCATATTGTTCCTGCTTGCGCTGCACACTGCGCGGCGGCTTCACCATCGAGTCAACGAATGCCAATTGGGTTTTGCGCACAGGCGCCTCGCTAATCTTTTGTGATGCTTTTATACTTTCGGAAATGACGCTCAGCTTGCGTTCCTTTTCTTCCTCGCATCGCTGCAATTGAATTGCGTTAGAATTATAATTTGGAACTAGACTTCAAATAGCTTACCAAAAACATTTCACGCCACGTTTCCATTTCCTCCCTGCGCTGACTACGACAATGCCGCTGCACATGCAGTTGCCACAGCACTTCGCTGTCCTCCATTAGATACGGATTGTATTCCTCAAAATTCAGCAATTGATGCGGCGTGGCACGCTCTAGCACTGGACGCAGCACGTCAAACGGCACACCACCCGTATATTCCAGAGCTTTTACATGCAAATATAATACAAATAATATTAATTAGAGTGTTTTATGAAGTTTTCACAATAGGATTCTTTAAATACCGTCAATATTCTTTTGCAGCACACGCGTGCATAGATCAAACAATGAAGGCACTTGTAATATTTGTCCTGTTCGAACACCTGAGTAAATTTTTGTTCTGCGCAAATAAATAATTTAGTGAATGGGATAAAGATATGATGCCGATCAAGAACGAACCGCATTGTCTTTGATGAAATGCCAGCTGCCAAAGCTTCCGACTCATTAAAGTTCCTTGACGCCCTGGGCGCCGTGTTGCCCAGCCCATGATTGAAGACGACATCCATCACTGTTTGGTTCAGCGGCATGGGCTTGTAATTATTTGATATTGTGGGCAGTTCTAGAGCAATACTGGGATCCAGCGGCTCCAGTTTAGCTGATGATGCAAGCAGTTCAGGTTTCTTAAATTAAAAGGAAACAAATTATTCTGAATATAACAGAAATCAAATTCAAATTAAAGATTAATATTAAATAAATTAAATTATCATAATAAAGCCATGATCTTGCTACCTTTGTTGTTGTTAGCCTGCTGCTGCTGTGATGGTTGTTGTTCTGTATAGTTGTTGCTACTGTACGCTTGGATGTACTTGAGCTTGAGGTAGGTGATACAGTTTTTGTTGTCGGCGGCGGCTTGTTTGGAGACTTGATCTTGCCGACAACCTTTTTACCACTCATGGGCATGTTGAGCATGCCAAGAACATCGTCAAAATTGGCTCCCATGCTTGAGTCAAATTCATCGGCAGCTTCTTCTGCCTTTTCATCGACAGGCTCGTCCTTTGCTTTTGTTTTCGACATCTTGGATATGGGCGAATCCTCTTCAGGTCGCGCTGGACTGCGTGCTCGCTTGGATGACGATGACTTGGCTGACGATGAAGAAGATTTGTGTTTGTCCGATTTCTCTTTGCCCATCACCTTTTGTTCGCTGTTCTGCGATTTGTCCTGTTGCTGCGGCGGGGGGAAATATATTTTTCAAAATTTTATAATATAATTTTTTTAACGTTTTAGTAGTCACCTCTTTGCTCTTATCATGCCTAGATTTGCTGTGCTCACTTTTGTTGTGGCTGCTACTGCTGCTGCTGTGATGCCGTTGCTTACTGCTGCTCTTGTGATTGCTGCTGGACTTTGTTGTTGAGGGTTCGGACTTCGGTTTGCGGTGATCTCCGCTGCTGTTATTGCTGCTAGTTTTTTGTTGATGCTCCTTTCGATGCCTATCGCCGGCACCGTCCCTGCTCCTGTCCTTGTCATGGTTGCTGCTTTTGTGTCGCCTTTCGCCGTCTGTTCGTCTCCTTGAGTGACTTTTGCTTTTGCTTGAGGTGCTTTTGTGCTCGCCGCCGCTATCCTTGGAACGTTCGTCGTGCCTCGTCGATTTGTGTTTGTGTCGGGCGTCTTCGCCGCCAGATGAATTACCACCCTTGTTTTCTTGATCCTGATCCTCATCGCTGGAGCGTCGACCATTCGATCTGGCTGAGTCCTCCTCATTGCTGTTGCCGCCGCTGTGCACGGCGGAGGGCTCCTCCTCGGCAGCGACCATAGCCTTCCATTTTGTGACTAGAGTTTTGGCAGCAACGCCGACCTCACCATTAATCTTGCGCAGCGCATTTACCGTTTTTCCAATGCCCGTTTCCTGCAGGTGCTCGAACGTGATGGGCAGGTTAAACAGTTTTGTAATGCAGTGCAGCAGCTGCGGAACGTTTCACACGATTTGTTAGGAATAATAGAGTGATTGAAAAGAGCTGCTTATGTACGCAAAATAAGGGATGTAAAATGAAAAATTTAAACATTATGTGATCTAAAAAATGTTGTACATAAATACATGCATAGATTACTTGGGGTGGGTCAATTCTTTTCATATTTTGCACTGCATTTCTTGATAAAGTTTTTATATAAGCCTATATATAAAAACAACGTGGCTAATATCAATTCAGTGTAATTTGGTGAATGCCAGCTTAAAAATGTTGTATATATATGTATATGTTATATATAAATTTGTATATATAAATATATAAGTTCTGTCTGCCGGGTTATTAGGTTTACTGCATCCCAAAAAGAAAAATGCTAATACCTGTTTTGTACTTTTGTTTGGTAAATATATACACAGAGCAACGTCGGCTCTGGCAACTGTGTAAATATATATCTCCAAATACATGAATATATGTATATATATATTGTATATATATGCATGTATGTAAGCATTGCGTGTCTACATCAACGTGCCATTGACCTGGGATTTATCAATGCATTTGTATCTAAGCTTATTTTAATCATTTGCGTAGCTGTTGATTTTTCAATTGTTGAGTTGGGAAACCCAGACTGCTGGTATAGGAGGTGGGCGATGGGGAAAACTTACGCGTGTCTCATCCTCGCCGTGACGTTCGATGCTGCGCTGATAGTGTCGCACAACATCTGCCAGATTGCTAGTGGACGTCATCAAGCTGGTGGCAGACGCCGTAGTCTCTGTAATATAGTTGTAAGTTGTATTTTTGGGGTTTGGGGTTTGGAAGAATGGCACGCAAGCAACCTCGGGTCGCTGCTCTTTCGAGTGAGTTGCATAAAAACAGAATGAAACGAGGGGAAGAGTAACACAACAACACAACAACACAACAACACAAAAGTATCTCTCCAACGGAGGAGATCTGTAGTTTCTTTATTATCTGTAGTACATAGCTGCACGAATTTTTATAATTCTCTTTAATAATTTCATCAACTGTGTGACTTTTCACTTTGAATTGTTCGTTATACAACACTGGCGAAACAGCCAGCTGACGGCTGCGCATCTTGGAGTCATGTTATGTTGGCTGCGAGCTCAGCTGATTTTTTGACGTTTGCTGGCAAGCTATCGATACATGAGTGAATCGATAGTGCATCAAAAACACTACATGTCTTGCAGTGTTGGCAACACTGTGCCCATTTTGTTGTGAATTATTGTTAATTTTTTAATTTAATTTGTACAAATCGTGCATACGCGTGCAACGGCCGACCAGCAACCACAGGCCAACTGCAGCATGCGCCAGTTTCTTTAAACGGCAGCAAGAAACCAATCAAGCATACGAAAGTGCCCAAATCGAAACGTGTTAAAACATGACCATGGGCGAGCGTGAGCCAACTTCGTCTCTCGTTCTGCCCGTTATACTGAGGCCTATTTTCACACAGGTAAGTTGCCACACAAAAAACAAGAGAAAAGTGCAAAGCAATGTTATTGCGGGGCGTTGTTCTCTGTCCCAAATAAATGCAATGTTGCGTAAACGTAAATTGTTTACAGCTCGAGCGACGCGACGTTGGCGCGGCACAATCACTGCGCTCAGCCATACTCAAATCGGAGCAGAACAATCCGGGCTTCTGCTATGACCTCGTTGCGTCGATCGTGCGACGAGCTGATCTAAATGTCAACCTAAATGAGGCCGTCTTGCGTTTGCAGGGCAATATCACCGAGGCAGATCGTAAGTTCTCACGTGTGTGTTGGTTTGTGTGTCTTTATTTCTACTACTGTTTTTTTTGGTTTTTCATGCACCAATTTGCGGCGTAGTTAATGAATATCGCCTAACACGCACCGAGGAGCCATTCCAGGAGCTCAATCGCAAGTCCGTCGCACTGAAAGTGATACTCAGTCGCATACCCGACGAGATCAACGATCGCAAGACGTTCCTCGAGACCATCAAGTAAGTGATGATAGTGATGATGACGATGCCATCTAACAAAATCTATGTATATACCCATAAACATATATAATCATGGACTTAATTACAGGGAAATCGCTAGCGCCATAAAAAAACTGCTCGATGTGGTCAATGAGATTGGGTCGTTTATACCGGGCGTCACTGGCAAGCAGGCTGTCGAGCAGCGGAAGAAGGAGTTCGTCAAATATTCAAAGAAGTTCAGCACAACGCTGAAGGAATACTTCAAAGAAGGACAGTAAGTTGATGGTCATCATTTGTTATCATTAATATAAACAACGACAAAAAATGAACGGAATTCCATATTCACCTTATATCAGCCGGTTTATTTAATCGCCTCGTATCTGGTTTTCTTATCTAACTTAACCGTGCCTTGGCCGAGCTCAATGACAATGATGTCATTCCATTATGGCGTTACGAATTCGATTTTATATTATCAATGTCCGGAATTTTGACAGTTTCTTTCTTTTACGCATTTTGGAATGGACATCAAATTTAAACTATCATGATAATTTATATTTACTTGCAATTTGTTTCAATGATTGCTAATTGGGTTTTCTTATTTCTTTTAATTTCAGACCGAATGCAGTATTCATAAGTGCACTTTTTTTAATAAGGCAAACGAATCAAATAATGCTGACAGTTAAGAGTAAATGCGAGTAGAAAATTAAATGTTTTAATTAATGCAAAACTTAGTGGCATTTTAATTTAATGTTTTTACAACACACTACTAACTAATGAGAAACAACAAATATACAAAAAATGAAAAACACAAGCAAGGAACACAATTTGCAATAGCAATCAACTGACGCATACCAGAGCCTATTGTAATTAAAACTAAACCGATAAAATAGGCCTAGTGTATTTAAATAATTGTAAAATTTAACGAAAATTCCATAAACAAGAACATTAACTAATTGAAAGCTAAAATGTTTAGTAACTTGCACTTGCAAATTATTTTTTTTCGTATTTAGTCAATTGTGCGCGTGTCTTTTTTAATTGTTTTTTATTTTGTTTACAAGTTTATTGTAAATAATTCATTCGTTTTCTGTTAACCACAACATAAACATTTTGTTTTAAATTAGAAAATGCGAACACAAATAAAATTAATGTTAGCAAAAAGCCAACAAAAACGAGACACAGGAATATACTATGAGAAAACAAAACAAAAACAAAAAAGAAAACAATTGAATTTTTAACTGTTTTTAATTGTTAGTGTTTGAAATTTAAACCTATACATATAAATAATACACTTACTTAATGATATGTTCTATTTGAAAACGGGAAAGACAGTAGCTGAGATCGCTAGCAAACCAGACGAGAAAAAAATTATTTTATTTTTAATAAATGTTATATGAAATAAAGAAGAAATAAAAAAGAGACACAAAACTCATATTGTAGAAATAGGAAAAGAAACGACAAATAAATGTATTTATATTCAAAAATTGCATTTCCTTCCACACTCTTTTTCGACGAGCGCCCAACTGTTACGCTACGACTAAGAGTAACATTTACAGAGCATTAACATTTGCAACCCCGAAAGAGCGAAAGGCACGCGCCAATGCAAAGCGAACTAGCGTCGAATTGAGAATATTTCCCATTTTTCAGTGTCATTTGACAGAAAAATCGATTCGTTTTCACACTGGGCCATTCTGGGCAGGCTGGCAGTTGGATAGAAATCAGAGTACAAACCAGCCGAGCAGCGCGACCGAGATGACCCACTTTTCGGTTTTCGCATTCAAATCCAACTGCTGTACAAAATAAAATTTCAATTTTTTTCTATGATTAGCATTTAGTTGAAAAACGCGTTGTATATTATGTAAAAACGTATCAATATCGTTTAACTAGTGTAAACTCTATGCATTTATGTAAATTCTCTAACGATAACGTGGATGTGGAAAAAGGCGACTTGAAAATTCATCAGTCCCAGCACCAATCAAGAAGCAGCACCAAAAAGGTTCGCAAAATCTTCGAGTTTTTGTTCAAATAAGTATACAAAACAAAAAGAGGAAAACGATTAAATCACCTATAATAAACGCATTGTGTTGTTAAATAATTGAAAACAATAAAATAAATTTGGTCAAACAAATCCTCGAATTCAGGGCGAGCAGTGGAAAACGAAGGCAATAGCCAGGCGAGCGAACGGGCTGCTCACGAAAAATTTCGCTGTACACCAAATGGGGAAAATGGTTTTCCCAGCAGCAGACGTCAAACTTGCTCCGCGAATTTTTGCATTGTTTCCATGAATAAAGAGGATTTTCCAAAAGATAAAAAAAGAAAAGAGAAAAAAATCATTGCCTATAAAAAAGAACAACTGTGTGTGTGTAGAGAATATAACAATTAATTGAAAGTGTTCCATCATGCAAACTCCAGTGTAAAATTCTGCATTTTCAAAATAATATATAGTAAAGAAAATAATTGTATATATATTTATATATATATACATATTTGTGAAGGGTGATGTGAAAAGTAAAAGTGTAAAAGCGATACCCACTGAGACTTCGGTAGTGGCATATCGATGAAACGATAAAAAAAAGCTAGCAAGCCAACGTAAAATTACACACACACACAGATAGCGAGCCAAGCGCATGCATGGATGAGTACAAACTCACACACATGCATAAGCGCGCGCACGCAAAGCCAACAACACACACACACACAATGAGCGAATATTGAATGAAAACGAATCGTATGTTAATGTTATGTAGTTGTGTGTAATACCATCTAAAAATGTTATAAAAAATGCATCAAATAAGTGAGTTACAAATGACAAACAAAGTGCATTATTTGGTGTAAAAAGGCGCGCGCGCACAATACACATAAACATTAATAACGTCAAATAGCCCAGAGGAAATGTAAGTGGAAGTGGAACACAGAAAAAGAAGCAGCAGCACCAGTTTTGCGGCTCATAGAACTGTATATATATTTTTATGTTTATGTGTGTATGTAAGTTTATATTCATAGCCGCAGTAACAGCCGCAGCCGCTGTAGCCATGATAGCAGCAGCGGCAAAAGATAAATGAAAAGTGCCACATTTTGCTTTCGGGGCGGTTTTGACACTTGGCTCGCAGCAACAGCAACAACAACAACAACAACAGCTCTCCCGCGTGGGAGGCGTAAAAGTTGTTTGCTGCTGCGTGCGTAACAGAAAGCACACACACACACAAGCACAGATGAGTACATACAGAATAAGAGTGAGAGCGAAGTGTGGTGGTGGGCAGGTGTTTACCATGCGGTTGTCTTGTGTCACTCGCCTTATCTGTGTGTGTGTGTATGTGTATGTAAACAGTAACAGTAGTGACGACAATAACAGCGCTGCTTTGTAACAACTATTTTTGGATTTATTTGCCAATTGCCCGTTTCGGTTTTTATTTATTATGTTATGCGGAAATGCTATGTTTATTTATGAAATGCTTTCTTTTGCAAATGCAACGAGCTAATGTCACGCGTTGACAAATAGAAAGTCATTGGAGTAAAAACAAAAGGCGTTTCTTTGAGTGTGTATGTGTGTGTTTGACAGGATTAATCGTCGTTTTGACATGTGACAATCATTCAAAGGCACATTTCTGTCTGTGAGT
Source organism: Drosophila demipolita (assembly GCA_035042405.1). Taxonomy (NCBI): domain Eukaryota; kingdom Metazoa; phylum Arthropoda; class Insecta; order Diptera; family Drosophilidae; genus Drosophila; species Drosophila demipolita. The sequence continues at coordinate 656,901 of JAWNLI010000489.1, read as the reverse complement.
GTGTGTGTGCATCGCGTTAACTTTGCCGAAAAAAAGGAAAATGAAAACACAAAGCAATTCGCCCGATTCCCACAAAAAACTATGCTAAGTTTTGTGTAAGTGTGTGTGTGTGTGTGGTTATAAATAGGCAAGATAGTTTTTGTGCTCGTTTTCTTGTTTGGCTCTACAATCTTTTCTTTCCTTCTTTCATTTTTTTGTTGGCACTATTGAGGTCAAACTGTCAGCAGGATAGTGAACTATTCAAAAATTTTGCTTCTAAAATTGGATGACTTTAAAGTGACTTTTTACACACACAAGTTGCTGGCAAGAAAGCGGCTTTGTAAACATGTGGAAAATAAAGTTTTGTTGCATAGTTGAAGGCTGAATATATTCAATATTTAATATATGTATACAATAATTTAGTAGCGGATACAATCATTATAGATCTTATGTCCTTGCCTCATATTAACAATTTTATTAAAATAGTTTTAAAAGTTTTCGAGGTTTAAACAATTCGTTTCTACTGATATGGTTGCTGAGTTTATACCGGAGATAGTTTGGTGGTCTTCCTGTTGATATAAATACAAGTATAATATTATTTATTCATTTATTTATTAAACTTATTATATGTACATAATTACAGTGGGTTATATAGACTGATTTTTACGGTTTCGCCTGAGCGTTTTCTCAAATACTCCAAATATTTATTAAAAACAACATGAATAAAAAATAGAATTGTTGCCACTATCTACACTCAGTCAACTAACAGAAGAAGCCGCTTCTTACCATTTTATTTTGTTAGCACTCGAAGAAAGAATCTTGACGCATATGCAAATTAATTGTACTTTTCACCACATCCAGATGCTTATAGGAGGTATTGTGGAGAGACTTTTTGAAACAATTTGTAACCTCAACATGCTGTTTCTTTTTTACAATTTGTCAAAAGTTAAAGTGCGCTCTAAAAGAAATGGCAAAAGTTTTTTAATTACTTTCAAAGTTGGCAATAGTTGAAAGTTGAATGACCCGCATTTTTTTTTTTGCCATACTTAACTTGACTGTGGTAATTAGCACGATTTTCACAATATATTAAGATTTCTTATCAGCGAATTGCGAACAAAATGCATGCCAATTTTCCATTTAATTTACTCGGTTGGCATTTGCCTCAAAAATTGGGTTAATAGAGTGTAAAGTAGCGTTAGGCCGCAACCTACATTCGATTGGGTTTGTGGCATGCGGGGGGTTAACCAGAGAGAGAGAGAGAAAGAGATAGAGTGAGATGTCTTGTGTGCAAGTCCTCGGCCTAATCCTCACCCGCAGAAGTCATTAAAATTTAAAGCAGCTGATGCTGTAGTTCTCTGTTGTCTGACTAAATGTTTAATTGTTTGACACAACTCTCATTCTTGCTTATAATCGTTGACTGACCTTTCAAGTGTGCGTGGACTGGATAAAATGAATGAAAGTTATAAGCAGCGTGAGCGTGGCTAAGCAGACGTATATCATATGTATTTAAGGAAACGTGTAGGCTCGCTAACATTTTTAAAGCCACCCACTTTAAAATTATGAAAGCAGCAAGTGCAAAGCAAAGAAATGCACCCACACACGCACACCCAAAAGCCACCCACAAGTGCTATTTAACGCCCACTTCATAAATATAATTAAAAAATTCTCCGACCAACGCACTTAAGGACCAAACAGCGCTCTGTTAACCCATTTACAGGTCGACTGACTGTTAACATGACGTTAACATTGCGTCTGCGCAAGATTTGTAAATTGCAATCTCTTGCAGGGGATATTTTACTCACGCACACATAAACGCTCTGAGAGAGCTGGAGAGCAACTTTCGCTCTCACACATGTACACGAGGTAAATGCTGTCATCTTGGTCGCACATTCAATTTTGCTGCGCATACTTTTGCATTTAAAGCGAAGGCAGTAAACGATATTGTTGCTGTTGTTGCTTTTGCAGTTCAACACACACGCAAGAGCGCCAGAGGCAGAGGCAGAGGCAGAGGCAGAGACAGTGGAAGAGCAAGAGCGCTATGCATAACAGCAACTAGTGGCCGTAATGAGACCTTGCTGCTGTTGCGCTTCGCATTTAACTGCGCTGCGCTGTGCTGCACACACGTCTAATTAAATCGCTATCACCGAGGCATACACACACACACACATATATATATCTATATATGTATATACATATACACCAACATCTTTGCAAAGTAGTGAAAAATCGAGTAAAAATAACTGAACTTTTTGCTCAATTAATTGTGCTGATTTGGTTTTGGAAACTATGATTTTAAGTGCTAAACAAAAATTGTTAAAATTTCGATTTACTAACTGGACAGCGATTGCTTCAATATGAGGTAGGCTGTATACTTTTTTTTTTTTATTGTTGACATTTTGCTGTCATTACCGCATGGGAGTGAAGTAAATGTCAAAGCCCACCTGCCGGATGCTGTCAAATACGCCTACATATGGGCGGGGCATCCATCCACGACGGCATCGGGATAAACCCAGTCATTGCTGTTAAATGTCAAGGGGACACGACGGGCGGGAACAGGACATACAGCAACCAACGCCAACGCCAACGCCATCAACATCGACAAATGAATGTGAAAGAAGCTTTTGCCCACATAGTGTATCCAAATACAATTCGATTATATTCCAAATTTCCCATGGCCAGCAAAGTGAATCAGTTTAAATTTATGCTGCGCTTTCATGATTGAATTTACAAGCTTGAATTGCAGCGCTAAAAGCCACTAAATGACGGCAAATCTAATACAAAAATGCAATTTGTGCCATCATGTACTCTGTCCAATCCTGTCAGTTATAGCGACTTGGCATTTTTACATTTAATCGCAACTTTTATTTTAGCTCTCTTCAGCAGTTACAAACATCTTGTGGCGGTCTAGACAAACTGGCGCCTCTCCTATACCCTGTAGTTCTTCTTGTTAAGAGACTGTATCTTCTTTCATTTTCATATTCTAAAAAGATACAATATATACACTCTTCGCCTGTCACCTTCAAACAAAGGAAAAAATCCGTTTATAATTTAGAAAATAGCCCTAAAAGATAAAACAGTAGTTTGGTTTATAGAAACAATTTCTAAATAAAAAAAAAGGTTGATGAAAAATGAGTAAAAAAAGATAAAGCCTGGCACTAAGAGAGAACCAATATACCCTTTTAGGAGTATAAATTTTGAATACTATGGTGAGTTAACCTTGACGCCAAGATAAAGCTCCATTTTTCTGAGTGTATTTGCTACTCATATCAGAGCTGTTTTTAACACTGTCACGCGATTTACATGTTGTATGAGTAATACAGTTTACTGTACAAAGTATGAGTGTGCGTCTGCGTGTGTGTAAATGTGTGTGCTTGTAATAGCAGACTGTAAAATTAAAGGGTTAGAGTGCAGTGAAAGTTTTCGTAGCTCGAAAGCGAAAACGTTTAACATAACTGTAGTATACGGCTATGTGGCGTATAAGTAATATTGGAAGTAAGAGTGCGAGCTATTTAAACACATTCTTAATTGCGAGGCACGACCATTTTGGTTAGAATTTTATAATGAACGTGACTTAAAGGCTGAGTGCGGCTCCGAAAGGCGGTCACAACTGCAATTAACCCATAGTTCAAAGTTCAAAGAGCACACACGTTTGCCAAGTTGAAAGTGTGTCCCCAAACCATTTATAGCCAAGTAAAGTAGTTGACCCATTTTTATACATTTTACGCATAAATATATAAAAGACCAAAACGAGCCATAGCCCTTTTGGGGCCGCCACCCTCGATGTGATTTATAGCCCAAGATGGGAGCCCGAGATTGAATGCCATATTCTTATTGTTGTTGTTGTACATTGTCCTTGCAGTCGTCAGTGCAGTCAGGGCAGCCACAGCATGCCGTACGAGTCGATGCACCATCATCAGTCGGCGGCCGCTGCCGTGGCCGCCGGCGTAGCGCCAAATAGCATGCTGGATGCGCTCAGCTTGCAGCTGCGGGATGCGGAAATGCGTCGCACCGAAATAGAGCGGGCGCATCAGGTGAGTCATTGGCACATGGCAAAGCAGATTTTGCAAGAAACTATACCAAATTACTTTTGTCCACAGGAAACTCTCGCCCAAATCCGCAATTTAAGCGGCAACGCTCGTCCGGACACCGAGGCCGTTGAGAATCTGCAGTCGCGTGCCCGAGAGCTGGAAAAGAAGGTGCGTTTAACTGTTATATGTTGCACGGGAAATACTCAAACTCTGTTCTAGGTGGCGCTGGAGAACGTGCACTGCGAGGAGCTGCAAATTGAGCTGACTTCTGCGCTAAAGGCCAAGGCTCAAAGGCCAACTCACCAGCATCCTTCGACATCGGTCTCTGCCTCAACATCGACGGCATATGGCGCATCCGCTAATATACCAACATCGGCCAGCAGCTCCACCGTCACTTGGGCACCGACAATCAGTCACCAGGACCAAGGAACCGAGATTGATATAATAATGGCAAAGATCGAGCAGGTAAATGCGAGACACCGCTTGACTAATACACACCTAAACTATCGATATAATATTGGCAAGAAGTTTTCTTTCCCACGTTCAATCTATGTTTGAAAATCGGGAAAAGTTATATCTCCCGAAATTAAAATTTTAATGTACCAGAAATATCTGCTTGCCATTTGCGTCGGATAGTCTCTTAGAGAGTTTTTAGAAGGAAACTGCCTGTATTTTTCGTCCTACTTTCAAATCAAACATATGCTTTAAATTCTCGTATTTCCAACTCTATAATTTATTTTTTTTTTTTGAGTTTTATTAGATTTTGATTCATTCAACCCCCTTAAGATGTGTAACTTTTGTTTTGTATCATTGTGTTGCAGTTTGTTATTGAAGACAAAGTGTTGTTGGTTGATTCCGTGCATTTCAAACTTCTACTCCGAGTCATGTTCACTAAAGGTCAAGTCATCTGTTGAGTTGAACTCAATGGCGGATGAATATGAATTCACAACACTACCAATGCTATCCATGCTCATTGCATCAGAGTCCTCGATTAAAGTGTCAGCCAGATTAATTTGTGTGCTGGACTCGCTGCTTGTCGGCAAGGCCTGTTGAAAGTAATCCTTTTCACTGCTTATCTGCAGTTGTCGACGCATCTCCTCGTTCTCCTGGATCAGCTGTTGAATTGTGGGCTGATTGTCTATGCCGTTGTCCTCTTGTAGGCTCGCAGTGAATAGCATGACTAGCGTCATCTCGCCGATCTGCTTCTCCAGGCTGTTGACAACCTCTTCAAGTTTGGCAACGTACTTTTCCTTCAAATCGTGCGTCTTGTTTAGTATGTTCCCCTTACAGTGGGACCTGTACTTGTCCATAATAACATCAACGCCTGCCTTGTACTCCTCCACAGTTATCTGCAGCTCGGCGTTCTCGAGTAGCTGATGGACCCGCTCCTTATCGCCGCAATGCCTCACAAGATATTTTAGCAATTGATTATCCTGAGCTCCGCAGCATTCGATTATATTCTGCTCCACTTTTTGACTTTCCTCCAAAAGAAACGTTGCCTTTTGAAGGTCCTCATTAAAATCACAGCTTAGCTTTTGTGCCTTTATAATTAGGCTAGTCACGGAAATCGGAAAGTTTGACATTTTGTTATTGTTCTCGTTTTTTGGGTTTTGTTTAACGTTTAATTTGATTTTTTTTAATAATAGTTGTGCTCTTTTTTGCTTTCAGCGACAATATAAAAGCAAATGCAACTGCCAACTGGTTTAGAGTAAATAATTTTTTTTAAAGATAAAACACCCAGACTGCTGTGTTCATATATATATATATATGTTTTTGGGAGAAATTATCAATAGAAATTAATTTATATAAAATAATCCATTGGAGATGCAAAGTTAAAACTAGAACAAGAATCCCCTATGGGAATTATGGAAATTATTTCACTTTTGAAATCAATTTGCACATTTTACAATATCCAACACATAAAAAATATTAAACAATTAATATTGATTCAATATATATCCGTAAACCTTTTAAACACGGTGATTGGTTTTTTCTTCCACTTAAAACTTATTTATAAGTTACGTAAACTAACGAATCTAATAAGAACATCTTTAAAAAATCATTTCTTGTGAATATATAAATAAATATATGTAAACTCCTGGTGGATGCGTCTTTAAACCAATTTTGTTAACTAAATGTGATTGCAGGATAATCGCGTATTGGCCGAGCTGGAACAGCCGCGAACATCTGCCAGTGCCAGCATGTCAGCCTTGCCACCCAGTTGCATGATGAACGCAGGAAATAGCGAATTTAGAACCATATCAAAGAGTGGTAAGCCGGAATTGAATTGGAATGCAAATGCCAATTGGAGACGAGAATGACTTGTGTGTTTTGTTTGGTTTATTTGCAGAACTCGAAGAAGAACTGAATCGATATAAACGAGCCGTTTTGGGCGGCGCCTCGGGCGGCGGTATATCTGCTATGTCGTCCGGCTACTCGAGTCTGCCGCAATCGCTGGCCTCAACGATGGCGAATGGGGCCACAAATAGCTTGAGCGGCACCAGCGTTGGCTCGCAGAGCATGGGTGCCGCTGGCACCGCCGGTGGCGGTCTTACATCCATATCGGCCCATATGGTGCCCAACTCAATCAGTGGCATATCCTCGAGTCTGAGCAGCCATGCCATACAATCACTGAACGCGTCTGCCTATGGAGCTGGCCAGAGTTCCGTTGAAAAGCTGCTGAGTGGAACTAGTGGAATATCTGGCATTCCACCATTGCCGGTAAATATTCACACGATGAAGGCTATGCCAACGGCATTAAGTCAGGTAAACCAACTATTTTCAATTGCAATGAACTACAAGCAACAAAAAGCAAAAGCAACAAAAAAAAAATAACATTACAATCAACAATTCAATTAGTTACTAACAATCAATCAATCAATCGCTTTGAAGCCTGGCATACGAAATGGCTTTTGGCTCCCCTTTTTGATGATCATTTAACTGCTTTAAGTAGTTTTCGTGTTTGTTCATTTGTTGATCATCAGTGCTGAATATAAAAAGAGCCTCTGCGATTGCCGTTCATCGTGTAAAAAAAAATCACATTTTGTGCTTCGTTGTAGTTTCATTATTGAAAATATTTACATAGCCACATATACATACATAGATCAACACACAGACATTCACACATCGCAGACATATACATATATACATCTATAAAGACATGTATACATACATAAATACATACTAACGAATGTACATAGCCGTTAACTTTTCATGTAGTATAAATTTTCGTTTTTTTCTTTGTCAAAATAATATTTTTTAATTTGTTTACGAACTACAAATAAAATGTAGACTATTTTATGTGTATTCTGGCTGCTCACCAATTATGTAGCCTACTTTTTTGGGCAGATTTTTATTTGTTTTGTATTTTGAACTGCATGATATTTGCTCAGCACATTTTAAAAACTTATAAATCATATTATTTGGCATTTGTTACAAATTATATAAAAAAACTTTTCTCTACATTTTTTGTTTGTTTTTAATATGCTGACAACCAATATTTTTTCCCTCAATACTAAGCTCCACATTCTAATTAAAATTAGAGCGTATCTTTCATAGCAAAAATTTTGAATGCATTAACTTCCATTTATTATACATAAATATGCATACATAAGAACACCTAATTATCTATAAGCCATATATAAAAGTGTAAATTTCAACGCGTTCAGTTTCGATGTTTAACTACTAATCCATTGCTGATAGAATATTGTTCATGTCGATTTGCTTGGAAACTTGGCTTCAGTTCACATAGCAACTAATATAGATATACTCATATATACATATATATCTATATATATATATGTTACCAACTTTCGTCTTCGTCGTTATTCACCAACATGTTCAAAAAAAAAGATTTCAAATATGTTCTCATAGCTATTATAATGCTGTTTCTAGCTGGCTTCATGTTATATATTGACCAATAAACGTATACTCTGTGATCTCTTTTCCCGTTTTATGTGCTCTCTCTTGTCTCTCTCTCTCTCTCTTTCTCTGTTCTCTTTCTCTCTCTCTCTTTTGTACAATAACCCGTTCTTCGATTCGTTGTCTTCCCTGCCTCTGCTGCAAATACATTTTGCGGTTTGCCCCGCAATCTAACCAAATCCTCTACAAAATCCATGTATTTTATATGTCTGTGTGTGTCTATACAATAACTATCTATATGTGTGTGTATCTATATAACGTCCACTTTACTAATACTACACTAACCGAAACAACCACAACAACAATAACAATCAAAACACATTGTAAAAACCAAAAATCAAAACCAAAAAAAAAAAACTTGTCAAAACGCACCTGAAATTGAAATTGAATTTGAAATTGAAAACAAGAAGCGCGGAACAATACAACTGTACAATTTACAGAGCACAACCATGCCCCTCCTGTCACTCAACTCGCATAATCTGCCGCCCGGCGGCTCCACAAGCTACTCGGCCCTCGGCCTGAGCGGCGGCAGCGGCGTTGTCGGCACCTCGCTGACCCATCCCACCATGAGCAACATCAACATGCTCGACACGAGCGCCCTGCTTGGCCTGGGACCAGTCGGTAGTGGCATAACTGGCGCCACCTCGTTATATGGCCTCAGTGCTGGTGCCGGCGGCGCCTTGGGCAGCTCCTATGGGCCACCGTTTATGGACGCCGCCTCGAGCGCCTCGTATCCGTTCACATCGGCGGCGTTGCGTCAGGCGTCGAAGATGAAGATGCTGGACGAGATCGATATACCGCTGACGCGTTATGGTAATCGCAGCTCGCCATGCTCACCCATTCCCATGCCACACAGCAGCTGGGGCCTGGACGAGTTCACTGATGGCCTCAGCGCTTCCATGATGCACAATCGCAGCGGGCTGGCGCTGGGCGCCCTCGATCTCGACAGTGAGTATAATTGCCGTTTGCAAGTTTAACCAGAAGTCCTAAAGCATCCTTGCTTCCAGCTCGTAACCACGCAATGAACGGTGCCAGTGAACCGCAGGTGGATATGTTGGATATACCGGGCAAGGGACGCTGCTGTGTCTTTATAGCGCGATTTCCCTACGATCCGCCAGAGTAAGTATTCTGTGCTTATAGCACAGTAATTGAAGTATATAATGCCTTCAAGGGATATTTCCAATCCCAGTCAGCTTTTATTGCTAATCAACACCCTAATTGACCTTATTGAAACTATAAATATATTCATCATATTTTATTCTCTAAACTTTAAAAAGTTTTCCTTGTTTTTGAAAATAGTTTATGAATTTAAATTCCCAAATTAAGAAAGTAATTTTTCTTTTGTTCTAAAATATATTTATGTAATTATTATTATAATAATAATAGAGAATAAATTAATGATTTCGTGCTTAAATTTAAATTTAAATTGCCGAATATTGTTACCTGGATTTAAGCACAGAAATTCCTGGTTTTTACCTCCAATTGTTCAGAGGATGGAAAATAAACAAGTCTTTATTTAAATTTATAATTAAGAAAATTAATTTAGACTCGAATTTAACAATAATTTCTTGTGCAATAACAGGGAGGCCGAAGGTGAGCTATCGCTATGCGCCGGAGACTATTTGCTGGTGTGGACCAGCGGCGAGCCGCAGGGTGGCTATCTGGATGCCGAACTATTGGATGGACGTCGGGGCCTAGTGCCCGCCTCATTTGTGCAGCGACTTGTGGGTGAGTATAAACTATTTAAACGTAATCCAAATGTGAGTAAAACTTGACTTGATTTGCATAGGCGACGATTTGCTGGAGTTCCATCAGGCAGTGCTATCAACGCTACGCGACGCCGAAGATGGCTCCATGCAGTGCGACACAACGTCGCTGCCTTCCTTGCCGTCGCACAACCCATTGCTCACACACACGCACGAGGATCTGGCACGTTTGAGTGAGACGCACACCGATCTGGAGCACGATCAGGATGACATAAGCGATAATGGTAACTACCCTCCTAACTAACATCATCCATATACAATTTAATACTTTTTATTTGGTTTTTGTGCGTCGCCTGCCATGCCAAATGTGAGCATACAATTTTTTTCAATCAATTACATTTAATGTAGAGACGCACTGGATTAGGCTAGATTTTTTGATAAATATTAACTGTTGAATGTTGCATGTTGAATGTATACTAATTGAATTATTTTCGGCACAGTTCCAGCTCCAAAGCACTTGACGCTGGAACGGCAGCTGAATAAGAGCGTGCTCATTGGCTGGTCACCACCGGAGCCGGTGGGCTACAATCTGATCGACAGCTATCACGTCTATGTCGATGGTGTGCTCAAGGTCACGGTGAAGGCCAACGAACGCACACGCGCTCTAATCGAGGGCGTCGACTCCACGCGGGTAGGTCAAACAACTGGATTCCCAAATTGCAATTGAAATATATTGAGAAATTTCTTTATTTCTTTAGCCGCATCGCATTAGCGTGCGGAGCGTTACGCAAAACCGTCAGACGTCCAGGGACGCCGCCTGCACAATGATCATTGGGCGAGATACTTCGCATTTGGGCCCCTCGGCGGTGCGCGCCTCGCACATAACGTGTTCCTCGGCGGTTATCTCGTGGCTGCCGGCCAATTCCAACCACCAGCATGTGGTGTGTGTGAACAATGTGGAGGTGCGCACCGTCAAGCCGGGCATGTATAGGCACACAATAACGGGTCTAGCGCCCAGCACCCAATACCGGGTGACTGTGCGTGCCAAGCATTTGCGTGCCGTTGGCCAGCACACGCAACAGACACCGGGCAGACCTGGGCAGGATGAGGCACCCGGCGCGTACGCCGATTTTCGCACACTGACCAAAGGTCTGCCCGATCCGCCGCAAGATATCCAACTTGAGGCTGGCCCTCAGGATGGTACCATTCTGGTGACATGGCAGCCGGTTAACAGACCCACGTCCACGGGGCCTGTAACCGGCTATGCTGTGTATGCCGATGGTAAAAAGGTGACGGACATCAATTCACCAACGGGCGATCACGCACTCATCGACATCGGCAAGCTGGGCGTTTTCAATCCCCGTGCCGTTACCATACGCACCAAATCTCGCGATTCACAGTCGGCGGACAGTGCGCCCATTTTGATACCAAGTAACTACCAATTCTGATCTCACAAATCTCAAACAGCAATTCAAATTGATGCATCTTTATAGACACCGTGCGCAATGCTGTCGCTCGCCGGGGACCAAATCAAATGGGCATGGGTCCGCAGCTGCCGCAGCATGGCATGTCCACGCAGCAGCAGCAGCAGATGGGCATGCCTGGGCAGCCGGGTCAGATGCAGTCGAATATGATGGGCGGCCAGCAGGATCACACGCAATATGATCCCAATCAGATGCAGCAGCAACAGCAGCAGGGAATGCAGCCAGGCCAGCAGCCGGGGCAGACCCAGCCGGGTCATCAGGTTAGTGTGTGTGCCCAGCAATTAAGTGCCAGTTCCTGATCCACGGATCAGTTGACGCTGCCACTCACTGTATATATATATATATACTTGTTTACTTACATACATATCAATAACGTTCTGTAAACTCGTTTTTCCGTTTTTTTTTTGTTTTTTTTATCATTTCGATGCAATTGGTTGTGAATTTTCTAAATTTCAACTTAAACATCCATCCATTCCCGAGATTGTACAGCTGGTTCCACAAATGTGGCTGCCAATCGTACTCTTTCACAAAACTATCCATTTACAACTCCAAATCTGAATGCTAAAGCCCTACAAAATCTTTATAATTTGTATATACACAAAACACGTATACAATCTGCACCATTAACGAAAATGGAATGGAAAATTGAAAAAGAAAAAGAAAAAAACAACACACATACATATATAAATATTAACCCACTTGTGTTCAGTTCAGTTTTTGTGTTCACTCGAAAGTTAATCGACATATCATTTTTGGTTGAATTCTACATCAACTAGATTCAGGGTTCATAATGAATATTTTGAAAAGGACAAGTATTCAATCAGCTACTTTCTATATCTTTGCCGCTCTATTCAAGATCTATTTTGAATTGCCTCTTCTACTACTTACTTACTCTTCTTCTAAAACCCTTTACCTATTTTCTATCGATTCTTTTGCAAAGTATAACCACATTATATACATACACTCTATATATATCAAATTTTAGACAATCGCACAAAAATTCACACACAAAATTTGTAAAAAATTATATATGAAATGAACTGTTTGCCGAGAACTGTGAGAAAGTAATAATAATAACTACGATTACAATTATAAGAACCAAATGCAATTGAATTGAGACCAATAACTAAATCCCACCACCAAAAAAAAGAAAGCAAACCCAAAGAATTTGAATGTATGTAAAGTTATTATTTACTTAGTTGATATTTTATATATATATTTTTTTTTTGTGTTCCTGTGCAGAGAGTATGCCAATTTTTTGCTAGTGTTTGTTTGTTTGTAATTCGTTTTTGGGTTCATGATGATTTTTAAAGTAAAGTTCACAATAGCATGTACCAAATTGCTGCAAAAATGCAATATCAATTTATTAACTTCATTGAGTTACTGAGATTAAAATAGAACATTTTACGTACTTAAACAATAAGTATTGATTGACTGGATTGATTTGCCAACAAATTGTATTAAGGAAAACGCAATGCAACGAAAAAACAATTTTAAACAATACAAGTTACATATTCATTTTCATTATATGAAACCAATACTGAAACGATACCGTTAAACCCGTTACCGTACCGTACCGTAACGTACCGAAAACAGCCCGACGGAAGCTCCGGCTTGTTAGGTGGCCTGCTCGGTGGCCTCTTCTCGAAACCCACACAGACTCAAGTGAACCAGAATGTAAGTTATACCCACAACATCTCTCACCATACTCATTCGTATTATTCAAACACACAACCACACACACACACACACACACACACACACACACACACACACATACAAACACACAGCTATATAAACAGCTAATTTATAAGCTCAACTGTAACACATTTGCCTAGAGTAATACTCGCGTTAAGAGTTCTATGCATTTTTAGTAATTAATTATGTCAAGTTTCAATAGCTTAATTATCGTATCTATATTTAAATACAATGTAGACATATATGCTTTTTCTTAAGCTTGATAATACGAATACAATGCTAAGTGCGAATACCTATATACATATATACATATATATTTTTCATTTGAATATTTGTTGAGCTCATATTTTTCAATTATTTCATTTAGCAATTTTGATATTATTTCTATAAATGTTTGCCCCAGGTAAACGCATTTAGGGGAGTCTTAAGAGATGTTGCATGGTTGGGCAAGGTGTAATTTATATATGCCTTTAAGTATGTAATTAACTTCGTTTGTAACCAAATTGACATGATTTAAATTTGAATCAAATCAACATTTAACATTATTTAGCTGAGGGGTATTCAAGTAGGAATGCTAATTATTAATATTGCATATGAATGGTAAATAATTCGGCGTCTTCTAAACCCAAGTTAAGTAAAAGATGATGTGGCTTCTACTAGATAATAACATATAATAAAACCCTATTTAATTATGCTTATGTAAGTATTCGTTTGGTACTAGTATCCAGTAGGTTTAACCAATCGCAGTTCATTTTAGAGACATTTGTATAAGTACAACCATGACACACATATATATATATATATATATTTAACAAACCGAAAACAACATAACAACATCTGCATAAATATGTAGATATTTATACTCAAACTGTGCTTTCTTATTTCCAAAAACAACATTTAATATTTAACAAACTTAGCTTCGTATTTGCCTCTGACCTACTATCAGCCATGGACTTATGATTTCCCTGTTGTTTGTATTTAGCTCCTACTTAATGTGCCTCAACACACACACACACACACACTCACATATATTCAGACATATATATATACTCACACGCATACCAGTATATACACATAACCTCTTTAGTTGTGTCGAGCTTAAACGCTATTCGCAGACGCCCGCACATTGCTAAAGAAACTCCTCTCTAGAGACAATTGTGAATGAAAAACAGAGTACTAATTAAGAACAATCTTTGCGAGAATCGAAAAGAAGTAACGCTAACAAAATTTCAAATTCATTTAAATTAATTCAAAATCATGCGCGTGCAATCTTCGATCGATAATTTATCGATAACCAGGGCTACCAGCCGGGCGCCACGCAGCGCGGCATGGTGCCAGGACGACCCCAGGGACCACAACAGATGCAGCAGCAACAGCCGTACGGGGCTCAGAACCCAATGGGCGGACCGCGCTTTCGTGGACCGGTGCCCGGACAGACTGCCATGCAGAACCAGATGACTGGTCAAATGCAGGGCCAGATGTCGGGACAGATGCAGGGTCAGATGCCCGGTCAAATGCCAGGTCAAATGCCCGGACAGATGCCTGGGCAGATGCCTGGTCAAATGGCCGGGCAAATGCCTGGTCAAATGCCCGGTCAAATACAGGGTCAAATGATGGGTCAGGTGCCAGGCCCCATGGGTCCACGCGGTCCCCTCACCCAACAGCAGCAGCAACAGCAACAACAACAACAACAGCAGCAAGGTCAAATGATGCCTGGCCAACAAACGGCTCAACAGCAGCAGCAGGCACAGAAGAAGCCCCGCTACTTTGTGGCAATGTTCGACTACGATCCATCCACAATGAGTCCCAATCCGGATGGATGCGACGAAGAACTGCCATTCCAAGAGGGTGATACGATCAAGGTAAGCTCCCTCTTATTTTGCCGATACACAGAACCACCAAAAACACTTTGCAGCCGCAGCAGTTGTTAATTAATTTAGGCGCCGGAACTTGCAGTTCTTCTCTACAACGATGACAATGGTAATGATCATATCAGCAAATCTGTAATCAGCAAACCGTAATCAGCATCAGTTAATCTGGAAATCAGCGCTTGCTCAGAATTGGATGCAGAATTGGAACGATGCCAAAAGAAATTGGCAGCGCTTGCCGCTAATTGAATGAACTTGAATCAGTGCATGTTTTTCCTTCGCCCGACCCTTACCATCCATTCAGTTGAGATTGTTTCTTAAAACACTAAGTTACATAATAATAATAATAATAATCCCTATCAATACAATACAACTAACTCTATGTATTTAACATAATATACCTATACCTATTACCAACACTAAGTAGACGTTGTTCTCTTATCTAATAGTTCCATAAATAACCGTTAAGTTAGCAATATGCACTCAACATATACACTACCAACTAGCATTATGAATGTATCCCATGATCACCCAGACTGATTTTAAATACTTACCACCACTCCCCCCCCCTTCGCATTTCATTGCCGCTTCGCGCGAAACAGATCTATGGTGATAAGGACGCCGACGGGTTCTACTGGGGCGAGCTGCGTGGCCGTCGTGGCTATGTGCCGCACAACATGGTCAGCGAGGTGGAGGACACCACCGCCCAAATCACTGGCGGACAAATGCAAATGGGTGGCGCCATGCAGCCGACAACTACGCCCGGCACCGCACAAGTAATGCCCGGCCAGACAGTTCCACAACAGAGCATGCGCAATGTGAGCCGCGATCGTTGGGGCGACATCTATGCGAATATGCCGGTGAAGCGGATGATAGCCCTCTATGACTATGATCCCCAAGAATTGAGTCCGAATGTGGATGCCGAGGTGAGTAGCGCCGATAAATTTTCAATCGAAGAGTTCACTGACAATGAAATACAATAAATCTGTTAAAAATGGTTGGAAGGTGTATGAAAGTTATATAGAAAAGTATATAACAGAACGAAGCATCTCGGATCCGTAAAATATATATTATTTGATCGTCAACACATATCGAGTCGATCTTGGCATGTCCGTTCGTTCGTGTAAGCCGTGCAAATAAAATGTTTTTAATTTTCTCGGCAATTCCCACAGTTTCGTTTATATCGATACATATCGATTTCCGATAGAAATAAAAGCTACACTTTTTAAAATATAGCCTCTCCAATTATAAATAATATGCATTAACATATTAATGGTCAAATGTAAAAGTTTTAACTAGAATAATTTATTTAAAAGCTGTGGGTATCTCATAGTATGGGAAATATTATGCAGGTAAATATTTTACCCTAAGAACAAAAGGATGAAGAAATGAAGACTTTACTCCACAAATTATTCAAAAATTTGTATCTTTAATTATATTAACTATTTGCTTTTCTTTTGCGCATGCTTAGCAAGTGGAATTATGTTTTAAGACGGGTGAAATCATACTCGTTTATGGTGATATGGATGAAGATGGTTTCTACATGGGCGAACTAGATGGTGTTAGAGGCTTGGTGCCGTCAAACTTTCTGGCGGACGCGCCCGACCAATACAACAATCAGATGGGACCTGGCGGCGTCGCTGGGCGTGGCAGCTTAAGTCAGCGGGGCAGGGGCCAGGGGCCGGGCGCAAGGGGACCACCGCCGCCGCCTCGAGATAACATGATGCCCGGCGTGGCTGGGCAACGTGGTCCACAAGGCAAAAGTAAGTGAGCTTTGTGCAGATCATCATTTGATCAATTTATTTTTGCATTTTTAGTTTGTGTTTTAATTAATTTTCATTGATTTGTATACAATTTTTACCAAATATGATACTAAAACTTATTCGAAAAGCAATTCCAGGCTTACTATATTTTCATTTCCATTTTTATTTATGTTAAATAAAATTTTTTTTAAAAAATCTCAAAGCAATTCTCTACAAAACATTATACACTTTATAAGATAATTAAATATGCAGGTTTTTCAGACTACACAAACAAGCAGGATGATATACATATATAGCAACTGTTCTTATGTACCAAGTACAAGACTCTGTTGGTTTTTATTTTACTTCTATCAATATATATAAATATATATACATATATCATATTTGGAATCAGCGAAAATGAAACACTTATGAACATTACGATCACTCCTCCAAAAATGAAACAAACAAATTTCGTGACGACACAGAAAATCTTTCACTTTTCTCTCTATCTGTCTAACTCTATCGCAAAATTTTAAAATATTACAAACAGTTACAGATGAACCTGTTTTCTGAACGCCGCTAATTTAAAATATATATTTTTTTTTGTTATGATTCCGCAAAACTTTTGTAAAATCTTATACCATTTCTTTATATATTTATATAAATATATATTTCAACATTTTCTTTGTAAAATATTTAATTATTTCAGCACCAGTCAGTTCAATAATCCTATTATATATTTTTTTTTTTTGTTTTTCTTTGTTTGGGTTAAGATCGAATTATGCAATCCTTCAAATACAATATATAGATAAATAGTTGTTGTTCTTGTTGTTGTATACACAGTCTTTGAATATTTTTCGTCTCTCTCTGTCTCTTTCTCTATATTCTGTGTACAATATTTCCATTTTCATCATATTCTTACAATTGGCTAACAAATAAAAATTAATACAAAATTATATTCATATCCAAATCGAATGAATTGAATATTGATAAAGGGTTTTCAATTCGAAATCCTATTCTCATGCTCATTAAATGTCAATTAACCTATAATATGACTTTGATTTACATTAATTAAACTACGACTTTTTATTGTCTATATACACTATATATTTTTAATTAAAAAATTGTAACTCCTTTCGTTTCGTGTCTTGCGTGACTTTTCCATAGCCTTGCAAATTTCTAGATGGTCTCTCTTGCATGTAAATTAATCCAAGTAAACTTAAATGTATTTTAATTTGTTTGTTTATTATTTAATGGTTACTTGTTAGAAATTTTTTTTTTTTGGTTAACTTTATCATTTTATTTGCATAATACAGAGACTAGTTTCTTGCACCTGATTGCCGAATGAACTGTAAATCCTTAGTTGCTCACCGATTAATTTAGAGTCAATCAATAACAATCTTACTAAATCGGATAACGCTTATATACAGCTCACCTTGTATATGTTATTAAATGAATCAATTTAATTCCGGGATGCTGTAAATATTACTCGAAATTTGGACTTAGCCCAGAGGATGAAATTACAATGTATTCGAGTATAAGACATGAATCTGTATCTCTCTTTCTCTCTCTCTGTCTCTTCTCTGTATATATGAGTATTAATGTATGCTCTTAAGACAATATCTCTCCGTCATACAAATGTATCTCCCTTGAATTGAGTATTCTATTTGCCCTGTTTCTGGTTTCAGTTTCCCATGTAAATGACCAGTTTTTGCGCTGCTTGTTCAAGAATAATTTGTATAATTTTTTGTGTTCATGAATTGATTAATCGTTATCTACTTTGAATGTTGCTCTTGTTTCTTTGCTATTTAGCCTATTTGGATATTACTTTTATTATGTTCTTTAGAGATATAACAACAAAAACAACAACACCGCAGGGGCTAAAAGCACATATCAAAATGAATTTCAAATAAATATGAGCAATCTTCATGTAATTTATGTAAATTTTCCAAATGTAAAATACTAACGTTTTTAAAGTTTTTACTTACTTACTATTACCATATATAAATATATTCAAATTCATGAGTGCTATTTAAGTGGCCATGCAAAACTTATATTGTCTATCGCCCATGTATAATTAATTTACTCGTAATACCTAAGACGCTGCTCCGAGCAGTTTATTAGGGAGTTTTTCGTAAGACCAGACGCCAAGCGCAAAAGGTAATATTTATGCTATTTACATACATACATGATATTCATAACGTTTGATCAATAAATATATATATATATATTTACATAATGTACAATAACTTTAATCGAATTATGAAAACAAAACCAAAACAAAAAAAATCAAATATGAATACGATTTTGACTCTTGCTAACAATCCTATCGGTTCATTATTTTTGGCGCCTTTTTCTGCGTTTTGTATTGTGTTATCGACAAATCGTTTTGCAAGCAACCAAATTTCAATTTCAATGCCCCCGTAAATGATTTAAAAAATGTGATTTGAATTGATTTGTAATTGGTTAATACTTTCATTTGAAATATCTGACTTATATATTTGTGATTTTACTTTTTAACTGCGGTGAATTATGTATAACAAAAAAAACAACGAAAACTCGTTTTTGGACCCATGCGCTAACGATTACTCAATAAGTAACAGAAATCCCTACCAGGCAGCAGCTGTAACTCAAAACTCTTGTGAAAATCTTTGAGACTACATTCAATTAGTTCTTCTTCTTTTTTTGTATTTCTTCATTTGAATATTTTGTTTGTTACATTTTACTTACTACTACAACTTCTTTCAAATAATTTTTTGTAATGGTCTGCTGTGGTAAATGTGAAGTCTTTATGTTATATTCGTTGCTATAGATGCTCGCCCTGCTTCCCCTACACTGTTAGACAACACGGGCCACCCTGCCCCCGATCACCAAACGCAGGTAAATACTCTTTCTCTTTTGGTTTCTTTTGTTTCAAATAAATACTAAAAGAATACAAGACAAATTCTTCTTTGTTTTGAAAATAAAAGCTTAAAAAAAATGACTTAAAGAAAAAGTTAAGAAACCGTAATAAACAAAATATATAACCACACCTCATACGCTGCAAAGGCTACAAATACTATTATTAACTATACTTATACTACTACTACTACAACTACAGCTAAAGCTAACTTGCTATCTCTGTCGCTCATTTGATTTCTCGGTTCTCTTTCTCAAAACAAACAATTGTGATATACGAAATCATTCATTCATCCATTCACATAACCACTCACAATGCCACATTAAGTTCTCACCCACAATTCATACGATCAAACGAATACAATACAATACAATCTGGACAACAATAAACATAAACTGCAATGTTGATAAATGCTCACAATTCTCAAATAAACATCGACAACAGTTTCTAATACTAATAAACAAGTTCAGTTTTCACACACTTCTCATTATTGTATTTGTCTATTTTGTCATTCATGAATTTTGATCGACCATTGTTTCGTTTTACGACTCTTTTCGTACTATCTTACTCTGTCTATATATATCTGCTCATACATATGTAATTCCCTGTTCTTTTAAATACCTATGTATGTCTGTGCGTATAATCAATGCTCTTAAAATAACAAAAAAAAAAAAAACCATCTTAAACGCTTACAGTACATGATACCAAATTTTGCTTATTAAATCAAAGCGATATACATATGAAAACTATGTATGTATAGCTAGCAACATGTTTATAGAACCTCGCAAAGTTTGCAAAAAACATTAAAAAAATAAATCTATTTACTATAAATTTATTGCAAAACAAATCAAATCAGCATCAATTAATAAATCAAGCGATTCGTCCGTGTACATTTTCCCACATAAGTTTGATCGTTATACAAACACTTAGTACATAACTAACCGCACTTAGTGTAATTTGTATGTATGTATGTATATACAGCTCTACAATTGTGCTACTAAATAAATTAATAAATGTGTGTATAGTCTGTAAATGGCATTTTGAATTGCAGCAATAGCAAAAACTTAGCTTCAGACAGTTTCTAACGACACCAAATCATTCATATTACTTACTTTCTCCTATGTTACTCAATTTATTCAGTTATCGCAACATAATTTTATTTGCTTATTATTTTTATAAATTCTGCTTTTTTTTATTAATTAGTTCATTGAACTGCTTAATACGTGCTTTCAAATTTGAATACAGTATTCACAAACCTGATAGCAGCTTGAGCTCTCTTCAATTGCTCTCAACCGATTTTGCTGAGCATTAGGAATATATACTCAAAAAATAACTGATATTGTATATTGGTTAAAATTGCAATTTAAATTTTTTATTTGCGCTTTTAGATTTATTTTGAAATTATATACGAATCAAGTGCAGGTCTTAGGTTAATTATGGAGTTACACTTGAAGAAAAAACACTTAACTTAACTAAATACCAGATAGGAAATACACATTGCTGTTAAGATGTGATAACCTGTATACATAATACTAACGTACTCGTACATAAATACATCTAAAACATCTAATTATATTTTTGTTTTCCTTAATGCGTATACGCTGCTAATTACATACGTATATATATATTAATTGCTACTATTACTATATGAAATATTGGATGTAATGTGTATAAATTTCTATGTAATTCACTGTATTTGTAAACAATTCGATTTTTATTTGAAATCATATTGTTTTAACCTTTTTCCGTTCCGTTGTTGGTTCTTTTGTATGCCTTACTTTTGATATTTTGCTTTACCCTCCATAGCCATAAATGATTTAACTGTTTCACTAAATTTCACACAATTATTTTCTCGTTTTGCGTTAGGCTACTTTTGGTTTAACAAATACGTAAAAAAAAAATATAAAAAAATAAACTTCAAGTACGAAGCAAAAGTTGAACTAAATAACTTTCAAAAACTCGTACTTAACGCTGATTGCATATCAACGTGTGTAAGATAAAATCAAGTATCTTCGTTGAAGAGTTGAGAACGACATTTTAAATGCATTAACTACACACATAAATATATATTTAAAAATAGAATGGTATATACTCTATATATGTATTTATTAAGGTAGTGTAAATACATAGACTTTGCAGTCAACATTTTTAAATAGCTTTTTTGTTTTCCCCAGAACGCGTTTTCATATTATTTATATTGATTTATCCAATACATATATATACATATGTTCAGTTTCGTCTTTGATTTTTTATTACTGCAAGTGTATGCGAGTTTATTTCAGTGTAGTTTTAGGCATAAATTCTTGCGTTTACAATCAGTTAAGAAACGTTGCTAGTTCTACATAATTACCACGTTTCGATCAAATGATTCATCTATCACAAATGTTGACAAACTTGTACTGTCAATCGTTTTTTGATTGATTGAAGGAAATCCTAAAATACTCTGATATGGATGACGCTCTAAGCCACAGTTGTCAAAATTGACTTTGTTTTGAATACTGTCAAATGGCGGTTCCAAACAAAGTTCGTTGAAATATTTACCCTAAAGACTTGGAGCAAAATCCGAAATTTGAGATTATCCAATTCCTCTCGTCACTTAAATCCTTTTTGGCAATATAGTTTTTTATATATATATATATATATATATTGGCATATGACTAAACTATATAATAGTATTTACAATATATATTTGCCTAGTAGTTGAACGTAGCTGCAATTACTTAATTACTTACTAACCAATCCAATCAAATCCCATTATTCAAACTAACATGCAAAATTGGTAGGCGCAGCAGCTACTACTAAATATATATATATCTAATTTGATAAAAAAATAGTTCTATTACGATTACGCTAAAACTAATGCCAATTTTTAAAAGAACGTTCGAATACCAAACTATTACTATTACCATTACGAATATAATGCGAAAAATGACCCATAAAATAAAATTATTTAAATGATTAGTTGCCGTTTATTTAAAAAGTTTTTCGATCGTCTGGAATCAACCCAACTAATTCGCTATATTTTGGTATATATTCGATAAACGCCAACCTTGCAGATGATCGGTCGCGTTGGTAATGTTGGCATGCAGCAGCAGCAGCAACTCCAGCAGCAACAGCAACCGTATGGTCAGCAACAGACGCAAATGGGACAGCAACAACAACAACAGCAGCAGCAACAACAACAGCAACAACAACAACAGCAATTGGGCATGGGACAAACTGGAATGATGGGCATGGGCCAACAGCCGATGGGCCAACAGCAGATGGGTCAGCAGCAAATGGGTCAGCAGCAGATGGGTCAGCCAATGGGCGGCATGGGACAAATGGGCATGGGTCAGCAGCAACAGCAGGTGCCTGTAACGACGCAGGCGCCCACGGGCGGACTCTTCTCCGGCGCAACTAGCCTGCTCTCTGGTGCTACTTCGGCTGCCACCGGTGGTCTATTTGGTTCAAAGCCCAAGACGGATCCAATGCAACCACCTGGCGGTGTGCAGCCAACGCAGCAACAAGCAAACGCCTTTGGTGCCCAGCAAATGCAGCAGCCCGGCATGCAGCAGCAGCAGCCGGGTATGCAACCGCAGGGCATGCAACAGCCTGGCATGCAACAACCTGGCATGCAACAGCCGGGCATGCAACAGCCGGGCATGCAACAGCCTGGCATGCAACAACCGGGCATGCAACAACAACAACAAGTGCCACCCCAAGCTCAGCCGCCGCCACAGGGGCCGGGCGCCGGACTGCTCGGGGGCCTCAAGGGCATTGCAGCGGCGGCACCCGGCGGCGATGTACTCTCGAAAGGCAAAGATCTCTTTGGCAAATTTGGGTTCGGCTTTGGCAAATAACCCTGGTCATTCCATAGGGTCCTGTTATATTATTCGTAGATTAGACCTATTATTATGATTATGATTATAAATATGATTATGATTATTGCTATTAATTATGATTACTAAGCTAATATATACGTATACAAAAATTATACAAAGGTAAAGTTAAAAAAAGCAAATGCAAAAACCTAAAGGATAACAATGGAAGAATCCCCAGTTAACTGTGGGCCTATGTGAATGATGTTGTAATGTTGATATGATGAATGCAACTAATAGTACTAATGATAATATTTTTTATTAATACAATTGATAGAAATATTGATAATACTAAATGCTAACACACTGACACACAACAAACCACAAACGACATCACTACAAACTAAAGGAAAACCAAAAACACATAAATTGTTGTAAAATTGATTTAATAAATAACATTTTCCAGTTTAAGTAACTTGATAGCATATATAAATAAATCTAAATTGATGATAAACACATCTAACTAAATGATTATGAAATAGACAAATGAAGAGTGTAAAAAGTGAGATGCTGGATTGCAACTTCACACAGGCAAACATAAACACAACACAGACACACACACACACATACACATATATACAAAATATATATATATAAATAAATATATATATATATATATATATATACATTATATATACATTCATACAAGTAATAAGGCAAATGATAAAGGAGGGAGTAAAATACATATATTATATACATACATACATTATATTTACAATTATTTGTTAACGCACATTGTTAAATTTGCTACTGTTGCTGACCAGTTTATAAATAAATATGAGTAATAAAACAAAAAAAAAACAAAAACTAAAAGTGAAATCCAAAAACATACATATATTATATATATTTAAAATATATTGAAACCAAAAAAAAAAAAAACAAAAAACAAAATAAATAAAAATAAAAAAAATAAACATTTAAACTAAATTTATAAATCAAAACCTAAGTACACGAATGGAAAGTTGAGCAATATTAAAAGCGACGGACAAAGAGAACTATGCAAAAATACTTATACATTAAAAAGAAAAATGCTCGTATGATATACATATGATGCAAACATACAATATATACGCATATACTACATACATACATACATCAGTTCATACATACATATGATGACTTCGCATGCTTGTCAAATAACTTAATTCGACTTTCGCAACAGCCAAAAACTACCACAGATACCTTACTAAATTAATTAATTAATCAATAGTCTCCCTTCTCAACTAATTCGAAAGCTTCAATTTTATACGAAAGGCCAATAAAAATCGAAACGATCATAATACAAAATTATCAAAAAAAAAAAATAAATAATAAAAATTTAGGAAAACAAAGAGTAAACTGAATTTACTGAAAATCGTACATGTATTGAATACAAAATTCCAAAAATATAAAGCATTCACAAGTTATACAAGCAAAATATGAAGCTTGCTGGCAAATTCTTTAAACTTTTTCCTTTTTTTTACTACAAATCGAACCTTCCAACTATTTACTATTGACTATCCATTAACAAAGATATACACAAACATACATACATGCATACATACATACTTACGAAAACCAAAAAAAAAAAAAAAACAATGCCTATTTCAATGGTTGCTTTACTTAAATATTTAAATGCCATATGCGTACTACTTTCTTTTCCGTAATTGCTTTTTCCTGTCAACAAGATTGAAAGATGTTTCCTAATGTTTAATAATTGCTTTGCAACAAACACATAAAAACCTTTAATCAAAAAAAAAAAAAAAAAAACAAAGTCTACAAATTAATTGCGTGCATACAAACAAAATAAATAAATACAATGCGTACCTCTTGCTTTACGATAACAGAAAGTATAAAAAAACAAATACAAAATATAAAAAAGAAAAAAACCAAAACCTATAAAGTTATGAAATGTTTGTCAAGAGCGTATTACACAAGTACTATATTAGAAATGAGAGAATGAATTGTGAGCAACAAAAATTACTTTAATCAACAAAAATTTTTCAGCACTGGAATCCACCATAGACACACACACACACACACGCACACACACACACACAAACATAACAAAACGACCATTAAAATAAAGTACAGATATGAATGTTATGCGAAACTGAAATAATCGTAGATTCCAAAACTCAACTGTAAATTGTAAACTGGCAAATAGTTGCAGATACATCTTAGATAATTACTTATTTATGTACATCAGCAGAAATAGTTAAAAAAAAAATATGATTCCAGTCGATTGACGGCAAAAGTGTGTTAAATACATGCATAAATACATACATACTCAAATCTATATAATTAATGAAACAATCGTTAACTTTTCCCACGTAAATAATTTATACCTTACAATCAACAAATCATTGTATTATTTAGCCACAAAGCGGAATAGTGAAAAATTTAAAAAACTTAACTTACATATACACAAATCACAATATACACCGAACCGGTAATGACATCAATCTTCGGCATAACCGAGGCGTCTATACCCTTGCCAAAAACCAATTCTCACCTGCCTCACTCCACATCAAGTCCGTTGTCAGCCCTGGAGAAAATGCATTAAATATATATACTTATATATATATATGTATAGTTAATCCAGCTTCGTTGGGAGGTAATTAGGCAGGGTTATACATATGTCAACCTCAAAACAAACAATACACTCTACTTAGAACGATTTACTGGATGTACACAATTTATTTAAGACGGAACACACATACCAAACAGAACAAATAAAACCTGTTACACACAAATGAAGATAATAGCAATGAAAATGCTAAACTACGCAATATGAAAGATGATAAAAACAAAAACAAAATTACAACAACAACAACCAACTAAATTGTTATACGGTATTATTATACTTTTCTATAACTTATAATTTCCTTATTGAATACCAAAAAAAGAAAAACAAAAAGAAAACGAAAAAATAATAATTAAATAACAATTTAAAAAGAAATAAATCGCATATTGTTATTTTATTATTGGGCATCAAATTAATACAAGTTGAATTCTAATCTTTAGAGACGAAGACGAAATTTAAGTCTTTTTTTGTTATTTACTAGCTAATAGATTTTATTTATCGCCTAATTCGGAGAATCACCAATTACAAATTAATGGCTTATGCTCATGTAAAGTTGATAATTTGTAAGCAAAACATAACAATCAAATAATCTAATATTATTTGCAGTTAAATATAAATATTATTGTCGTATTGCTTTTAGTGCTAAAAACCCAAAACAAACAAAAAGATGGAACGCAAAATCTTTTCACGACATTTGTGTAGGTCTTATAAGATAAGCAAGTAAGGGTGGAAATAAATTTAAGATTTCGAATAGCAATTTATTTAGTTAGGTTGATTTAGAAAGCACTTAAGATACTATTAATACAAAGACTTCAACTTGACCCACTTTTGGAGAGCAATTTCGATGCTATTATTGCATAGAGTTGAATGCATCCTGTGACCCATTTAAAAAAAAAGCAATTCATTTATTTAATTAGCTTAAATGGCTATCTTTATTAACGTTTACTGTTTCGCAACTGACGTTCGTACTTAATGCTAAGCGTGGCAAATTTAAATCAAGAATAAAATGCAATTAAGTTTATATTTACAACATAGCTGCCGACGAATAAACACTAGGAGGTTGACTTAATATATCTAAATTGCTATATAGCGGACATATAATCGCTAACTTGTGATAAACACACTCGCACGCGATGGACAGACAGACGACAGCCGACGGAGGATGGACGATAAACGGGACAAGTTACCAGACAGATATCACTGACGTCAGGGCAATTAAATTGCCGCAAATTGTGGCGTGAGTCAACATGGGAATGAACAGATGTCTGGCTTCCATATCTTGTCCTCGTCGTAAATGCGCAATTTAAATTAGTAGTTTTTGGCTGGATAATGCTTGGCATCCAGCGGCGTCAGCTCCGGATCCTCGCCGCAGAAGCGCACATTGCTGGCAACGGGCAGGATCTGCTGCTGCTTCAGACTCATGTGCTGCAGCACAAGCAACACATTGTCCTTGGCCAGCTCCTTGGACACAGCCATCAGCATCTCCACAAACGTGGCATCGAATTGCATGAAGCGTCCACAGTTCAAAACAATTGGAAAATCATTACGGTAGAGCCGACAAGCCGCACGTATCTCCGAGCGGAGTGCATCGGCACCCGTGTAATAAATATCGGATTGTGGCACAACGTGCACGTAATAGTTGCCCTCGTGCTGCATGCAACAAAAAGAACGATTTATAAAGAGTTTAATAAACGCTGACAGAAATACGCACCTGTTTCAGATAGACCTCAATTTTGGGATTGCCCAGACGCAGCAATATGCAAATCATGCTGACCACAATGCCAAAAAGCAGACCCATCTCAACGCCGGCGACCAGGCACATAATAAGACTGCCCGTCCAGCTGAATAGGTCCTTTTTGTTCGTCTGCCACAGCTCCTTGATGGGTTTCAAGTCAATCTGTCCATAAAATAAATATTGTATTCGTATTATTCATGTGTGCATTTTATAAATTTAAAAATTTCTATAGAAGTTTCATCCATACACAACTACAAACAGATATCATACAATTAATGAAAACTATATACAATAAAATATATATGTTTATGACGAGTTGACTTTTGTTATACATACATATATATATATATATAGATATATATACGTTATGGTTTCCTTTGGAGTCCTATTTTATCAATAATTATCAATTCCTGAAAATTTCAAATTTATCTTTTACCTACCATAAAAACAACGGCTGCGATGAGTACAGCGGCAAGCGATGCTCTGGGTATATATTGAAAGTAGGGAGTCAATATTGATAGGGCGGAGAGCACAATGAGTCCGGTGTAAATGCCAGCCATGGGCGTACGCACACCTGACGCCTCACTCACAGCAGACCGGGTGAAGGCGCCGCAGGTGGGCATCGCACTGAAGAAGGAGCCGGCCAAATTGCACAGGCCAAGTGTGAGCATCTCCTGCGAAGCATCCAGTTTGCCATCCTTAACTGCAAACACAGACAGCTGAGATTGGCACCAGTTCAACCTGTATAATATTATGTATACGCACCAAAAGCCTTGGCAATAGCCACATTGGCCAATACGGCCACAATGGGTACCAGAAAAACGCCACTGCCCAATTCATGTAGAATATCGGTGAAGACATAGGTGCGATTATCGTGTTCGAAGGCGAAGGGCGGCAACTTGATGGTGACCAATGCCGAGGACACCTTCGTGGAGAGTGCAAATGGCACCGCTTCCATTGATCGCTTGTGCACCCAAATGTAGACCATGAGACCGCTGAAGAAGACAACCAAAGCATTGCGAGATATGCTGATGTACCAGAGCCCCTTCTTCACGCTTTGTGTCAGCGGCGTATTCTTCTTGAACTTCACTTGGGAGAGCATCTAAAGCGGCCAGCAGAAGGATTGCAATGAGTTTAGTAAGTAAAAATCTTGTACTTAATTTTTGTAAGTTAATTAAGAGAAAAACTATTCAGAAATTGTGGATCCTTCCGAAAGATTATCACTATCTAAAACAGTGACAAATTTATATAATTTATAGATATTATGATCAATCAATAATTCGATATTTCTTTAAAAAGACAAGAAAGATCGATTATCTTAAGCATAAAGAAGATTAGACGCTCTTTCAGCTAAGACTACGATTTTGATCTGAATTCGATTATATCTTTGAATATAATAATATTAATATGTAATAATATAATAATATAATGATAGTAATAATATAATAATAAAATAATATAATAATATAATACTGTACTAATAAATGAATATAATAATATAATAATAATAATAATGATATATAATTACTGTGATTACTTTATAAAACTATAATCTCCATTTTGACGGAAAAAATGGAACTAATCTTAGAGAAGATTCAACTTACCCGCAGTGCAAGCAGCAGGCAAAGGCAGATAATGCCCAATGCGGCATCTGTGGGGCTAATATTGGTGAAATAGTCGCTAATCGAGGGCAGATGCTTCAGTCGAATGCCGAGCAGACTCTTTACTTGGACTAACACCACAATCACCGCTGTGCCGGTTGTAAATGCTTTTGTGACGGGCGCTGGTATAAAGTTGACTATGAAGCCCAATTGGAAGATGCCCATTAACAGCTCGACGAGACCGGCGAGAAAGGCCAGCACGATGACCACTTGAACTGGCTTATCCGCACAAAACTGCAGCGTCATAATGGCCATTAAACTCGTCGGACCAATTGACACCTGCGGTATGGTGCCGAAAAACACATAGATGATGGATCCAATAAACGCCGAATACAATCCGTACTCCGAGGAGAGACCAGCGAGAGCGGCATAGGCAATACTCTGTGGAATGATGGTCAGGCCCAAAGTGATGCCAGCGATGAGATCGGCGAATGCCTGCGTTCGATCATAGTTGCCTATCCAGGTGAGTATATAGATGCGACGCAGCAGCCAATGTGCCTCCTTGGGTGGGCTATACTTGCCCTGCATGTCCATGTCTACAGTGTGCGTCTGCTCGTAGCAATCATCGCCATTTTTTTCCCTGTACTTCACATCCCCATCGCAAGTCGCTGCAAAGAATATGACGTAAGGTAATCGTTAGAGAGTGCTGCAAGTGGAGGTGATTCCCCGAGATCCTACGATCGTAAATAGTCGGCACTGTTGATTTGGGGCGATTGATAGCCAGGCCATTTCGGCTCTTGGCAATGCCAAACGTGCGCTTCCACGGCCAACGCATTTCAAACTAATTTTTGATTTTACAAATTGGCAAACTATAATCGGGTTTCGCTTTCAGCTCGGCCTGTTTTTTATTTACTTTCCGAACAAACCACACGGCTTGTTCGGCAGCTCAGCAAACAGAAACTGAGATTGAATCGATGTTTTTTATTTTTATACCCTAAGTCTAAAATAGGGTATAATGTAAATGTGCAAGGGTATGTAACAGACAAAATAAGGCATAAAGTGTATATATCCTTGATCAGAATCATCTAACGAATCGATCTAGACATAATTATCCATCATAAGATATATACAAAATAAGATCGCTAGAAAATTGTAATTTTGCTTGTAATTTTTTTCACTATATCAATAATATCGATAAATATCGATTTACGTGCCTGAATGTATCAAAGCCCATATATAAGTGTGCAAAATAAAGCAATAATTATATAATAATTTTACTATTTATTTATATTTAGGGCATCTTGTAGTCGAGCTACAAAATTCTCTTCTCTTTTTAAATTCTGAGAAATTATACTTAACGCCACAGACACTTGTAGCGTACTGTGAATATTTTTAAATAATACAAAATAACTGAGATTTTTTAGCACGCCCTGAAGCGTGAGGTACGTAGATTGCTGGAGTGTTAACATATGTATCGGAACCGATCTGAGTAACATTTAAAAACCTGTTTTTTACGGATGCCCATTTCATTGTTTGCATATCAAAACGCTCATTTGTATCGACTTCCGAGTAGATAGCCGGCTATTTTGGTTCAGTTTATTTTTTATCTGAAAGTTACATACTCCGAACATTATTCAAATAAGAACAATGTGATTAGTGTAACTGTGATGTACACACTAATTTCCAAATTATTTGAAAAATGTCTCTAATTTGGAAATATACGGAATATTTAAACTTTAGATTAACACTTTTTTTTCCTATTTGGTGATGTGCGCCTACAAATTAGGTGGCAATTTAAATGCGGTGGATGGTAATTTAAATGACTCATTCGATTTGATATGAAAGGTTATTGTAAAAATTCCACTGCATCTATGGTTTATATAATTTGTATATATGAATGTTAAACGCCACCTATATATTCTTTAATAACTTGCGACCTTTGATTATGTCAATTATATCTAATTTATGATTTCCGTTATACATTTTTTTTTAATTTGCTTAGCTCATGATTAACACGTAAATTACCGAAGTTTGCTATAATTACAATTTTTTTACATTCAAAGTGCGATATACAATTTTTCACATTTGCTTATACACAAAATAATAGATTAACATCATTTATTTTAAAAATAATGTTTACAAAAAAATAATCACTATTTATTAAAGTTTCGTCACATTCTTTTATATAATAAATTTAAAAAAAAAACTATAAGCAAAAAATTGGTAATTTTGCACAAATAAAATTGACCTAAAATTAAAAACAGCATTAAAATAATTAAACTGTTCTTGTGTTTAGACATAATTTCTAAATATACAAATGAAAATTACATAAAATTAAAAATGTTTCTAAATATTTGAAATGATAACCGTTATTTTAAGTGAAAAATCATTTTTAAAATCTGAAAGTACAAATTCCGCGAATACAAAATTGTCGCATACTGGAAATGAAACATATTCTTAGAAAATGTGCCCTAGAATTAAGGTCGGAAAAATCTTCTAAAAGATAAGAAAAGCTACACTTCGTACCAAAACTATGGAACATTTATTAAATTAAGTATATTGTTCTGATGGTAAACTAAAGCAAATAATTAGTTTTATTTAATAATAACCAAAAAGAAAATATAATTGAAATGACTTTTTTGAATTGGTACAGAAATCTAAATAACATATATTATATGTTTATCTCTAAAACATACATATTTGATTGCTATAATAAATAAAAAAATTTATTAGTGCTAGTCACTGAACAAATTAATTAATGCCTATTTCGCGATTCACAAATAAATTATAGTTTCTCAGTGGATCAACAAAAGTGACAAAAATAACTAACCGAATTGTACTTTAATTTATTATTATTGTCACAAGTTGATAAAGCATAGCTTTTTATTGCATACTTTAAATAGTTAAATAATAATAATTGCATATTTTATGGGATTTATTGGGTATATAATTCAATCGAAATCCACAAATGATTATAAAATGTTGCCAAAAAACTGTTTAAATAAAACGGTTTGAAGTAAAATTGCATAGATTACAAAATATAAGTGAATCACTTTGTTATTTTTTTATATTAATTAACAGACATTTTATGAAGATGCACTGTTTTCTGAGCAAGTATTAAGCACGTACCATCAAAGGATAATTTATTTTGAAATTTATCGGAGTTCGGAGCAGAATCCATAATGTCCGTTTACGTTATGTCCGTAATATAAAGCTAGGATTTCGGCTACTTTATAATTTAGCGACGCGTTCACTCAAGTGTAATGCTCGGCAATCAAAAGAAAACTGCCGAATAAGTGAATTTTGAGATGATAAATAAGTGAGCACGGGCAGATTTGTCTGATAAACATCTAAAATGAAAAGAGTAAAGAAGGCGACAACTTATGCCCCAATGGCGACAACAATGAGACACTTAGTGCGCATTCGGTAGGCAAATGGCTATGTAACTTTCCGGCTACAGAGGGGGAATGTGTACAGTAAATATATATGTATGAATGGGATGACCGCCTAGCAGAGAGGGTATAACTGGATATGTCACCAAGAAACCAATTACTTTGATAAGGGAAAATTTGCGAGAGCGAATACGATAATAATATATGTACATCGATTTGGCGAATCTTTGAATGATAAGCGAGAGTATCTTATCCAAAAATGAGGCAGCGTCTCGCCGATCGCCTGTGGATGCCAAGTAATTTTCCGTCTGTGGCCATCAAGTGATCGATCAGTCATCACAAAATGATAATCGAAAATTGCCAAAACAATATTTGATCTAAAATTAAGATTAATAGACACATAACTCAGATCATAATAAGGTGCTAATCAATGAAACCGCCACGCGAATTGTGGTTGATTCTTAATTTTTGGCTAGCTCTTACAATTACAGCATTTTACATATGCAAAATCTTGTTAACCTTGTAACGAGGCCGTGGTCAGATAATCTCTGAATGTGATGTAAAACTTTATCTTATCTATATTAAACATACTTATATTTTGTAGCCTCTAACCGCATTTGTGGAAATCTTCAATAACATTATTTCTCTATAAATAGAATATGTATGTACTTAGTTGGTAAAGTTGACATTTCAATGTATATTATCATCTGCGTTTTTATGTGATGGACAATTGGTCGCCTTTTGGTGTTTATCTCAATAATGTAAATATAACATGTTGCAGTATATCGCAAAATTAAATATATTTTCGTTCCAACAGTAAAGATAAGAAATAGTTTAGAATGTGAATAAATAAGATCTTCAAGATAGTAAACAATTTTACAACCAATATTTTAAGTCGAACAGTTGTTTTAGTCACTAAATTAAAAATACGCGCCTAATTTCAGTGCTGTGAACAGTTTAGTGTTGTGCAACGTGCTGCACTTAAGCGATAGCTTGATTATAAATTCTATTGCTTATATATCGATAGTTTATTGGAATACTTTTGAAATGAGTAGGTCTGTACAACGTGTATCGATATACGGTCATAATAGTTGAATTAAATATGCAGTTCACCAACTTTTGTGCAACCTTGTTCGTTTATCGCAGCGAATAAAAATATAATTAGGAACAGAAATATATTTATCTGACGTTAAACGACTTAAGCGCCGTCGCTATTGCTCGTTTTTTTTGCATAAAAAAGCTAGCCAGTGAGAAGCGCAAAAATAAGAGGCGAGGCAATCATTGAATGAAAGCAAAAATTCGCAAAATTCGAGTAGCGAGTGCGAGTGAAAAAGAGCAAAGGCAGCAGCAGCACCAGAAGAAGAAGCAGAAAAAGAAGGAGGAGGAGGAGGTAAAGCAGAGGCAAAGCAGAGGCAAAGCAGAAAACGACCAGCCACAAAGCACGAAAGGCTAACCCCCAAACAAAAAGAAGTGCGTGAATATTTAGAAAAATTAACGCCAGACCGCCATTAGTGTTTTTGTTATCGTCGTCGTCGTTGTCAACGTCTTGTCTTGTTTTGTTGTTGCATACATAAACGGTGTTGAATGCTGGCCCCGGAAAAGGCGACGAAGAAGATCGGGCGACAACTACTCCATTAAGCGAGCATATTGTCGACATCGTTCCGTCTCTTTACCCGCCCCATCCGTCTCTTCCCTCGAATCTGCGTTTCCATTGTGCATCGTGACGTCGCCAAGCGAAATTCAGATTCAGCCACCCAGCCAAAAGCAAAGCCAGTGCGAGAGAAGACGAGATAAAAAGCAAATGAGCCAATAGAGACAGAAACAGCAACACAAAGCAAAAGTATTCAAACAAAATTAAAATTAAATATAAAAAAAAACAAAAGAAAAACTAGACGAAACCGAAGATACGCATATAAATAAAATTGAAATCAGAAATAAGTTCAACTGAAAAAAAAAGTTCCGTGCGTTCGTCGACTTTTGGTTTGGTGCTCTGGCAATTGGCAATTGGCTTGCCCATCTTCTTCTATTATGAACAACAATAGCAAGCGGAAAAGTCGACCCACTGGCGGAGGTGGCGGCGCTGCCAGCGGCGGCATCTCAAGGTAAGAAGAAGCAGCCGCAGCTTGCTTTTGCTGTGCTGCAGTTTAAAAAGTACGAAGCGAATGCAAAAGCAAACGCACCAAGAAAAACACGGGCAAGTTGTTCGCAGTAACGAAAAAATACTGCAAATACAAAATAAAACGCTCCAGGTTCCGCTGCTGTAAAAGGTGAAAGCGCGCACATCGGTTTATTATTATAATTATTAATATATATAGTTTTCTTCAATATTCTTGAGTGTTTGCAGTGCAATGGAATTTAAAATGTAATTGTTGAAATTGAATCAGAAGAAAAAAGAAAGGGGCGCAAGCAATCAGGGAAAATTGCAATTACTTATATAATACGACAGTCGCTTTGTGCAGCTGTTGTGTGTGTGTGTGTGTGTGCTGACAATGCATATGCAAATGTGTGTGTGTTTGTGTGTGTGTGTGTGTATGGTGCCGTTTTGTCATATTTTGAACTTTGTTTACATTTCCCTTTCACAAGCCAACCCCAATGCAAACAGAAACAGAAACAGAAACAAATCGACATATAAAAACGACATGTAGAAAAAATACAATGAATAATTTGTTTAAAGGCAACACGAATGATGCCCAGCGAAGCACCCCCACACGAGCAGCTCGTGTGTGTTTGTGTGTCCATGTGCGTGTGCGAGCCCCTCCAGCCCTTTAAAATTCTCAATTGAAATATGACTGCTATGATGCATACATTTAAATAAATGTTTCATATCTGTACTTGTAAGTCTGAGTGTATGTTTATAAATCAAAGTACGCACAGTGGGACCACCGGCCGACATTCAACTCGGGTTTTTAGCTATTTGCGATGCACTGTTGACGCGCTAGTATCTTATTATTATTTTTTCCCCCTTTTTATGCTTGGTCTCTTTTTTTACTTTGTCGTATGCAATTTTTCTTGCATTGTCAGCAGTTTTGCAGTGTGCTGCCGGTGCTTGCGTCGCTGCTTGCATCGCTGCTTCGACATGTGCCTTGGCACACTTCGCCTCCCGCCGGGCACACAAAATTTGGGTCACTTTACAATTTGCTGACCGAACCAACATTTGGTATCGCATCACTCTTGTCCCCTTCTTGCTTCTTACACCTCCTTGCCACGTTCTTTCTTCATTTGTTCGGTATTCGAGCTTTGCATATTTAAGCCTCGTGTGTTAATACACACACACATACATATATTAACGACCTGTATATTTAGTTTGATTCTATCATGCAGTGTCTAATTCTTAAGGCTTGTTCCTTGATTATCAATGACCATATTATCAATGAGCCTCTCTTGTTTGCGGTAATACGCATAAGTCAATTTAAAACGAACATAATTCTTTTTTTGCGCATTATCCACACGCTGTGAATCACCACCAATGTGCCCCCATCCCCACCTATTTTTCTTGCTACACATGTCCAGCTTCATGCCAGCCAGAGACAATATTCTTGATATTTATATTATTTTTCTCGTTTTTGTTGTTGCAGTTGTTTTACATTTCGTTGTTATGTGCGTGTCTGAGTTCATTGTGCGTTGCAAGTTACGCGTTGCGAGTAGCGAGTTGGCCATTTCACGGTCGTCGATCCTGCACGCTATTAAAAACAACCCCAAAAAGCGTTCGCCCAGAAACTGAAGTAGTTTGAAAGTTTGAGAGTATTTCAAAAATACACACATTCATCTATTGTTTAGCTTATGAATATACACTACAGTTACTTTATTAGTAAGAAACTCAACCTTTTCCCAGCTTAGATTGAACTCCCGTTAAAATGATTATTTACTTAATTAGATCATTTTGTTCTTCAACTCGACAACTATTTTTTTTTAAGTAAAAAAAATGAATGAATTAAAACTCATTTAAGGATATTTACATAAAATCCGAAAATCGCTTTTCAAAACTGCTGATCAGC
This sequence comes from Drosophila demipolita, assembly GCA_035042405.1. Taxonomy (NCBI): domain Eukaryota; kingdom Metazoa; phylum Arthropoda; class Insecta; order Diptera; family Drosophilidae; genus Drosophila; species Drosophila demipolita. The sequence goes on along the minus strand of JAWNLI010000489.1, from coordinate 620,424 downwards.
AATTAATACTAAAAAAATGCAGCACACGCGCAGAAGACACACCCATGAATGAAAACTGAAAAGTCCCAGGTGAATATGTTGCATACAAACAAATGTCTTAGTTCATTAACAGGGAAGAGTTTTCAAAAATGAGTTCACTGGACTGAACCTGAACCAAAACACAACACAACTCACACACACCACCTACATTCGCATATGATATGAGCTGCCCATATTTACTTTCAAGCGTAGATGCAGGGCGTGGTTATTGAGGGTTAAAGGGGCTAACAACAACAATAGAAATGCCGAATCGATATTGTAGCGCAGCGCATCGCAACAGCAGCAGCAGTGCAGGCGGCGGCAGCGACGTCGACCCTGAGCAGCGTTCGTTCGGGCTCGATTGCTGATTTGCTCGTTTTCTGGGTGTGTGTGTGTGTGTGAGTGTGAGTGTGCTTTTGTTTGTCTGCGCTGATTCACTTACTCTCACAGTCGAAGTTGTGTTGCCAATTTTTTTCTTTTGGTTTTTTTTGGGATCTAGCAAATTCTACTAATTGACTCTCTGCTCTTCTTTAGATATAACGCCAATAACGACAACAACAGTCTACGGACAGCAAATAACAAGACGGGCTCCGGTGCAGGTGGTGGTGGCAACGGCAGCGCCGGCAGTGTAGGAGGACTAGGAGGCGGCGGAGCAGGCGGAATTGGACGTTCGGTGGCGCAAGGCGTCTATAACAACACTTTCTTCATGCACTCGGCAACGGCACTAGTCGGCAGCATGGTGCAGGTGCGCCTGCGTTCGGGTAACGTTTATGAGGGCGTTTTCCGCACATTCTCGGGCAATTTCGACATTGCTCTAGAGCTGCCGGCATGCATTAAGGCCAAAAATCAGCCCGACGAGGTCAAAACAGTGCCCAAACACATCATATTTCCGGCGGACACTGTGGTCAACGTAGTCGCAAAGAATTTCGATTCGCAATACGCGATCACAGGTGCTTTCCAGACCGATGGCGCCATATCCGATAAGTGCAATGGTAATGCTATAATCTATATTTCTACATATATATCTATATCCATATACCTAATCATATATTGTCTATATTATTTGGATAGGCACGCGCTTCGGTGAAAAAGAGCTGGAACCGTGGGATTCTGGCGCCAATGGGGACGTTGAGATACAATTGGATAGCGCTGCCAACGGTTGGGATGCCAACGAAATGTTCCGCGAGATTGAGAATCAGTTTGGTGTCACCTCCACATTCGATGATTCGCTATCATCATATACGGTGGCCCTCGATAAGGGCGATTCGCTGGAGTTTAAGGAGGCCGAGGCCAAGGCTGAGAAATTGGCAGCTGAGATTGAGAACAATCCCACATGCCGGGAGCGCTTGGATCTTGAGAACGGTGATGAAGAGGCTCTATTCGCAGCCGTTGAGAGGCCACCGCCGGATCACGAAATGGAGCGCGAACGCGAGCGAAATGAACGCGAAAGGGAACGCGAGCGAGAGCGTGAGGAGCGTGAACGTGAGCGGGAACGTGACAGAGATCGTGGCAACAAACCCCGTGGCAGCGGCGGGGGCTCCAGTGACTACCAGCTGCGTGAGACGATGAGCAGCGATCGTTACATCACCAAACAGACACGAAGCAATAATGGACCGCCTGCCTCGCATGCGGGCTTGTCCTCGCAACAATCATCATCGATGGCGGGGTCACGCGATCGTGACAATCGCGAACCAGTGATGATGGGACAGCATGGAATGGGTCCAGGCGGAACACAGTCGCAGGCCGTGCTTATGCTCGCTGGCGCCTTAAAAAACACGGGTCAACCCGTATCATCCGTCAATACAATGATGAAACCAAAGCCCGTGCCACAAGGCGGCAAAATAATGCGCGGGGGCGGCAATTTGCCCAGCAATGTCGGTGGCAGCGGCAAAATTATGCGCGGCGGCAATCCGCCCAGCAATGTCGGCGCCGCCGGCGGCAACACATCCAATGTGGCGCAGAGTAACAGCGCCAATAGCATTGGAGGCAAGAGTAGTGGCTATCAGTCCTCAATGGGCATACAAAGTCAGTACTCCTACCAGGGCAACTCACAGATCATTCACGGGTAAGCAAATCCTTGCTCTAACTGGCATTTCCACAGCATAAACAAGAATTCTGCAATTCTAATGTTAAATAATTAAATTTGAGTAATTTCTAAAAAAAAAAACTGTTAATGAAAAGTTTCATAATAATTTTAGCTGTCTAACGCATTTTAATTTAACTTTATGATTTTCCAGGAATCACTGCAACAATCCCACTCCGTACCGTAATCAGGGTCATTTGGGTGGCGCATCCAAACTTAACGGCGGCGATTCTGGCGCAAATTCCGGCAAGCCGCTGCCACAGCGCCAGATGCGTCAATACCAGGGCTCTCAAAGTAACTCCTCGCTCAATTACGGCGGAGACACACAGCCGCTGGGCAAAACCATGCACAGTGGTCACGTTCATGGTGGCCATAATAGTAACTCTCCGCCGCTGCAAACCGGCGGCAACCAACAGCAGCAACAACAGCAACAACAACAGCAGCAGCAACAGCAGCAACAACAGCAGCAGCAACAACAGCAGCAACAACAACAGCAGCAACAACAGCAACATCAGAGCCAGCCGCAGCAGCAGCGTCAAGTGCGTCCACGAGACAATCAGGTAATGCAGGATCTGCGTCAGTTTAATCAGAACTTTGAGCTGGCGCCTAGCAACACCTCGCCGCCACAGCAACAACCACAACAACAGCAACAGCAACATTCACTGCAGCGTGGTGGCTTGCAGCAATCGACATCGCCGCCGCAGCAACAACCACAGCAGCCGCAACTTGTGGCCATGCAGCAACATCATGTGCCGCCGCCGCATCATCACCAGCAGCAGTTGCCACCACCGCAACACTATGTGCCTCAGCAGCAACAGCAGCAGCAACCGCCGCCGCAACAACAGCAGCAACAGCATGTGCCGCATATGCAACAAAAGGCTCCACCGCCGCAACAACAACAGCAGCAGCAACCACAACAACAACTGGTTGTGGACAGTCAACATCAGCTGGTACCCAAGCAACAACAGCAGCAGCATCAGGGCCAGCCTCAGCCACCGCCCACACAACAGCAGCAACAGCAACAGTTGCCGGTGCAAGTGCAAGTGCAGCAGCAGCAGTCGGTGCAACTGGTGCAGCAAGATGTGAACAGCCAGCAGCAGCCGCAGCCCATGTATCATGTGCTGACAGCGCCGCCGGTTAGCGTACAGCAGCCGCAAACTTCGCCCGTGGTGATCAGCTCACCAGTTATACTGGAGCAGCAGGCGCCGCCGCCGTTGCAGGCCACACCCAAGCCGGACGCATCGCCAGCGCCCAATATTGGTGTTGGGGTTGGCAATGCCACGGTCACTGGCATTGCTAGCACACCCATATCCTCTGCAACTGGCGGAAACGGCAACGGATCCGATAAATCTACACCCGTGACGAGTGGTGTTTCAAGTGGCGTCACACCGACTGGCGCTGGCGTCACTGGCAGCAGCACCAACAGTACCGCAACCAGCGGCACTACGCCTGTGGTAAAGAAACCGCATGTCCTGAATCCATCAGCCAAGCCATTCACACCTCGGGGTCCGAGCACACCGAATCCATCGCGTCCACATACGCCACAGACGCCGGTGCCTATGCAGGCTATCCACACCACAACTGGCGCCCATATACCGGCTGCAAATCAACCGATCTACATGGTGCCGAGTCCACATGCATTCCTGGCACCCACACACCCAGGCGGCCAGGCGCCGCGCATGCGTCGTAATAACTATGGTAAGTATCCGATATTTGTATATATACATAAATATATATATATATGTATATATCAATCTATACATATCCATTCATTCTAGGTCAAATGGGTAACACGCAAATGCATGTGTCTGCCACAACAGCGACAGGGCAGCCGTTGATGGCAACGGCACCGATTCAACAATTCATACAGTACCAGCACTCACCGCATCCAACACATTTCCAGCCACAGTATGGGCCGGTGCCGATGCGCATGTATCAGGATCAGCCGCCGCAATTACAGTTTTTGACACAGACAACGCCATCGACGACGCCATCGCCTGGACAGCCGCATCAGAGTTTCCATCCGCCACCTCAGCCCTCCCCTGCCGGCGGGGGACCGCAACCCGCAGCATTCACAACCCAAGCACAGCCGCAGGCATACCAGCTGATGTGTGTTCATCCACATATCATGCCCCAATACTTCCAGGCGTCAACGCCGCAGCATCCGCCACAGAATCCACCCTATCCAATTTTAATGCAGCCGCATACCACGCAGTAGTCATCTGCGCATTCTAACCGGAAACATTCGCGGCTGCCGTCATAATGGAATCAACACCAGCGTCTAAATCTCATAGCAACCCAAATTTCCCCCTCCTCCTCCACAAGCATCTATCATGCACTACAACACTACACGCAACATTCAGATATAAACACACACAACACACGTCTATAGATACATCTCTGCATTGCCGGCACACATAATCAACACTGAAAATATTTGTTGAGGATTGCCGCCTGGTCAAATTGAGCAGCAAGCTGTATTCTGGCTTGAAGCCATTCTTACCTTAATTGTGAGGTGCGATAGTGCGCGCCTCATCCAGCAGAAAGCATAATACTTATACATATAAAAATTGCAAGCGCGAAACACCAACACAGACACACACACACACACCAACACCAACAACCACTAGGAAATTATAAAATATTACTAAAACAGAAAAAAAAACAAAAAAAAAATGATGGAAGGGAAACTAGAGAATTTGTCAAATTGCAAGACGTCTACAGCGTTTATGAACCAACAAACAGCCAAAATAATCAGCAGAATATGAACAGCAAATAAAGCTGATATTTAGGAAGAGCATAAAAGTCGATATCAATGGTATTACTTATTTATGTATATCAAATCTACAAATATGACTGTTTTGTGAATCGAGTTTCCTGTGCACCGCACCCAAAATTGAAATTGTGCTGTAAGAAAAAAAAACAACAACAAAAAAGAAAAAATATAAATTTCAAATTGAACTGAAGGCAAAAACGTGAAAAAGCCCAACTAAAAAAGAAAAAAAAAAAACAACAAATTAATATGAATTTTTGTAAAATTGCTTAAAGCGTAACTCTTTAATTCACTTCGGTTCTACTGCTATCTAAACATATATATATATATAAAAATATATGTATATATATATAATATAATTTTTGAGCTTTTTCGTGCTTTAGATCAAAGATACACACAGACACATTCACACAAGCACACACACATACACACAGACAAACACAGAGAATCAACTGTAGATGAACCCACGAAGCTCTCACAAACAATCAGAAGCAATGAGTGACACCCAAATACATCAAAATCCAAAAGTCATCATTCCAAATTTAAAATAAACATGCTTTCCTCAATTCAAGCCAAGTTTTTAAAAGCAATGTAATAACAATTATTATGTATTTTGTGTATTCAATCTGGAATTCGTTTAGAATACGTACAAGTTGCTCTTAAAAAGAAATCCCAATCTAAATCATCTATCATCATCTCCCCACAACACATCAGCTTTGCTCGTTTTGAGGATATAAATAGCGACGAATGTGAATTGAAGAGTCGATTGATTATTTTAAATATTGTTATAAAAACTGATTGATTTTGTTGAAACTTAATATTGTTTTCACTTCTACATTCTCATCCCAAATTCTCGAAAAAAAAAAATTCGAAAGAACGTTAGTTAGTTTGAATATCAATTTTTTATTTTATTATTTCTTTCTTTTTCAACTTATTTTTGCAATATTGAGCAACATTTGTAAGAGCGCGAGTCTGAGTCGGGTTTTTGGGTTTTAGTGCCTCCGTTGTCCATCAGAGAAAACGTCTTAATCCTTTGCCAGTCATCAATCAGTTCGATTCTATTCAGTATGATCAATATATGCATCTGTTGTGGTCCTGTTTTGTTTTGTAAAGTTTCCTTAAATGAAAATGAAAAGAAAAAATAATAATTATTAATAAAATAAAAAAATATAAAAAAAAACAAAAACTCAAAAAAAAAAAAACAAAAACAAAACATCTAAATAAATTTTGTGTATTTATTACCATTCATCAAGAGGGAAAAATGTTCTTTTGCAGAGTCCCAAGGATCTATAATTGATTGAAATTTACATTTGTATTTGCATTTCTGTCTCTGTTGCATTCTGTTGACATTTCTTTACCCAAACTCGTCAAAATGGCTGTGATATGATATAAAGTACACAAAGTCACAAGCATTTTAACGACATGGTATAAGAAAGAAAGGGACAAAGGAGGCGGAAGCGACTCTACGGCGGCGGCGGCGGCGACTCCACGAACCGGCCCCGGCGCAGGACAATGATCACTGTGATGAAAGCAATTCGCACGAAACTCATCAAAATGGCTGTGATATGACTTGATAATAACCACATTTCACAACCCCTTGAAGAGTTACGCAAGAATTGGGTGGGTTTGGTGGCACACAATAGGATGTACACAAGAATTAATATAATGAGATACAAACACTTGTTGTAATATTGTTAGAGAATTATTATTAGTCAGTTTGCTACTTTGCCCTTTGCAATGCCCATCAAAGCTGGCTGTGATACGATTCAATTGCAGATATATCATTCTCAGCCCTTTTTGATGACATTGAAAGTAAGACATGTACACACACACACACACACACACACGCACACATTCACACAAACACACACACATACAGAGAGAAGCAAACACACTCATGTAAACGAACTCTAATACAATTCACGTAACAAAGACGGTAACCGGTAACAGTGCTGACGACGTAAACGTTATGGGCGTAGCATTAAGTAACGTAACACTTTAATAGATTTTAATTCGCGTATCTGACTGTGCACGTATCTGTGTGTGTGTGTGTGTGTGTGTGTTTGAGCATCTCTTTCGTTACGTTTTGTTAATTAATTCGTGTAATTTCAGCTTTTACGATGCCGTTCCTATTGCGTTACTTTCTTTATGTTCTGTAGGTTAAGTAGCCCAAAATCTGCTGCATGTTGCATGCGTACGAACTTTGCTTACGCGGGTGTGTTTGTGTGTGTGTGTATTGCTTGGCAGTAAAATGGCAACGTCAACGCCGACAGCGACAGAGACCACCGCCCTCTGCCGCTGCTTAAATGTCTGCCAGTCAGTCTAACTGTGAGCTGCCGTCTGCACCATTTACGTATGTACGCATGTGTGAGTTGCGTATGAGTGTGTGTGTGTGTGTGTGTTTATACACCCTTAGAGCGCGCCCTTTCTAGTATTAAGCGGCAGCCGCAACAACAAATACAACCACCATTCGCATTTAATTCCTGTTTTAGGTAGCGTTACGAAAGATTTGGTCGAATTTTGAAAATTTGAATGGTTTGCAATTAAATGAATTTAATGATTTATTTAAAGATATTTGTTTGATTAACACTTTTAAGTGCATATTATTTGTAACGTGGTAATTATGTGTGTGATTGTGTGTGTGTTTGTAGGGTGTTGCCCAGTCGGCTTATTGATTTGTGTGTTAACTGTTGTTGCTGCCGCCGATGCTGCCGCTATTGCACTCCATGCAACCGAATTGAACAATACACATTAATATGTATGTCTGTATGCGTGTGTGTATGTGTGTGTGCGTGTGTGTATGTGTGTGTAGATACTAAAGTACACATGAGTAGCGAAAAACCAAACGAAATGAAGGATCATCCCTTATTCGGCACATACCCGGCGCGCTCTCTCTCTCTCTCTCTCTCTCTCTTTTTATCTCCCTCGCTTTCTCTCTCTGGCTGTGTTTGCACTCTTTCTGTACTCACCAGCTGCCCTACGTGTATGTGTGTGTGTGTGTGTGTGTGTGTGTATGCTTGGTGTATGTGTGCTGTGTGTATGGGTTTTACTACTGTCGCAGACGGTCTTGCCACCCACCCTATTTCCAGAAGTAACAAGAGCAACAACAACAACAACAACAGCAGCAACAACAACATCATCATTATCGTCGTCGTCGTTGTTGTAGTCGGCGTTTGTCGTGTGTATACCGAAATACGTAAAATTCATTTATGGCTCGTATCCTTTTTATGTTGTTGTTGTTGCCGCTGCTGCTCCTGCTGCTTTGTTCCTGTTTCGGGGCGACGGCCGCGGCGTTTTCGTCCTCGTACTGGTCGTTGTCTCTGTCTCAGCTAGTAACATTGCCCACAATTTGTGTTCCACCCAATGCCGCTGCGTATTTCAAGTCGCGTACGGAGTACTCTGCGTACCCAGCGTACCCAGCATACTTGTGCGCCTTCAGTTGCTGTGGGAGTCCTTGAAAATCCAAGATACTAAGGCGATTATAGATGAGTGTGCATCCGCTGGCAGGGTGCTTCTCTGGCCAGTGGAGAGTTACTGCACGCTATTTGGTGGTACTCCATCTATTGGCTGTACAAGCACAGCCTTTCATCTAATCCAAGCTGCTGGCCAAAATGTTGTGTGTACATATCGCGTTGATGTTTGTATGTCTATACTAGAAAATGTTTTTTGCGCAGTTTCGAAATGGCCGCAAAGACTGAAGAACGAAAGGAATGAAAAAAAAAATGAACGCAACAAACGCCATGTTCAGCAAAAATTTTCATCGTTTTCTTTCACTTTGGTTTTTCACTAGCTTAATCATTTGAAATGTTACTTTTAATGCACAACTCGTATGCTGGTGGATTGTTTTCGATTTTTAATAATATTTATATATTTATTTATTGTGTATTTTCCATTGAATTGGCAATAATTTATTAACCGGTTTTTCTCGTGACGTTTTTCGCCTTTTTACAACCACACACAGAGAACAGAACGGACGACCAACTTCTGTCTGTTAGCTGCCACTGTTAGAGTCCTTTCGATTCGTTTCGCTCGTTTTCTTTGCCGTACAGTGTGTACACACTGTGTGCATGTGTGTGTGTGTGTGTCCGCCGGCTGGGCGCACGACTTCGTGTTTGCTTCGGTTGGTCCACTCGGGCACACTTACCCTCTCTTCGTGTTTTAGTATAGTTTTCAGTTACATGCGTTGGATGCGCGCGCGAAAAAAGGGCAAAAAAGGCGCGCCCCCATCCGTCAACCACCGAAGATACACAAAATGTATTCCGTGTTTGATTTCTTCAAATGCGTACGTACGCTCGCGAGAGGGACGCACTCCCTCTCTCGCTCATCATGGTTACATGAAAGGCTCTCTCCCAACATCCTGCCAGTGTTGCTGTAAACGAATATGTTAAGCAAAATTTTCCATTTGGAACACCCTGTTTGTACATAGCTCATTTGGTTTAAATGTGGCAGTTGCTTTGTTTAATTTAAAGAAATGAAGTGATAGAGAGAGAGAGAGAGAGCAAAAGAGAAATGAGCGACAAAGAAAGTGAGAGGAAACTGTCACTGTAAGCGAGTATTTTAAACAAAATATATTGTATTTGGTTCACCCTGTTTTACACCTAAGCGTTGTAAAAAAATATAATTGCAAAAATTTAAAATATATATATATTTATATATGTAATTTTATTATGTTATGTTTAATGTATGTACCATTACTGAATATTGATAATAATATTATATTTGCAAGGTTATGAGTGAACTAGATCCTGTTTTCAGTTCGCCGGTGTGCCCTAAAAGTATTGTTTTTTTCAGTCTGATGGAATCTTAGCTAATACAACAACCTGTAAAGAGACAACAATATTTCCCATAGCAATTGCTCGCAGTAATTTCAGATCCTTGCTTGATCTGAGCCGGACACTTTATTATATACAAGACTTTTAGTTTCTGAGAAGAAAAAGATACTCCGCCAAGTATTGCAAGTTCTTAGGTTCTTATATGACAACATACTCCTCCGCTGATAAGGCACTATGTTCATCGTGCCTTTAAAGGTATTTTTTAGTTTTTTTTTTTATTTTATGGGAAATTTAGCCAGTGCTTGAACCTAATTTGTGTCACAGGTGAAAATCCATACATTAATTTGCGTAAAATGATGATTTTATATATGAATAAACTATTTTTGGTACACGAAGTGTTTTGTTTATTTGTAACTGGATATGTGTACAACTTGCTTTATTGCTTAAGTAATAATCTTTAATACAAACTTATGCTATTATATCATTATTAAAAATTCATAAGTTAGTGATACAAAATTTCCCAGATGTCATCCAAGCCCTCAAACCTGAAATTCTACAAAATACTGAAAGAAAAATTGTACTCGTTATAAATGTGAACAATGTGTAACGGAAATATACAAAACGATATTGAATTTAGATGTGTCAGTTTCTTTATTTCAATCATCCGTCTACACAAAAAATGATGGTTCAACAGCTTGAAATAGTAATAAATATTGTAAGAATTACACTGTAATAATAACAAATTTTGCGATGTGATTTTTTTGTTTTTTTTCAGAGTGTATGTTTTAGCTTTATAATCGGGTGGTTTGTCTTGCAGATTTTAGGTTAGGGTCCAGCCGCATCAGCATGTAAAACAATTAACAATTTCCGGAACCATTTGAGGGTTACGAGAAGCATCGAAGCAGCTGAACAGCATGCATCAATCGAAGGGTGTGGCAAGTTAAAACTAAAAACGAGATGCATATATATCTACTGTTTGTTCGTGGCATGATTGAACAATGCCGAATATCGTAACTATATAGATGTAGGTATGTAATGTATTGTATGTATGTATGAATGCAAGTTCATAGCATGCATATGAATGCGTATGTATGTATGTATGTATGTATGTGTTTTGTATGCATGATTGGTGTTGAGATACATTTTTGTAATCATAAAAATACATATATATATTGCATAAGTTATTGGCAATTCATGAAAAGGTATTTATTCCTTCCATTTTCGATATAAACCCGCGTTCATTGACATTATTTATTTGTTGGTTGCATATGAAATAAAATAATGTTTTATTAGAGCTTAAAATGTATTGCAACAGGGCCAATTTCCAAATGCTAATATTAAATTTGAAATTCATTAATTTAGTGAATAATTGTTAGTACATGTTTTGTATGTAGAGAAAATATATATATATAGAAATACATATATATATATATATTTTTCTGATACGATATGTGCACGAAAAGTGTTATATGAGTCTTACCAACTAGGGGGATCTTGATCTTGATCTTGAGTAGAGTGAAGAAATGCTACGCCTACCAACTAACCAAATGAAGTGGGAGTCTTGGCTCCTATTTATGTATATAAATGTGTGTGTGTGTGTGTGTGTGTGTGTGCGTGTGTGTGTGTTGGTCCGGTAATTAAAATTATATTAACGATATTAAAAGGTATAATAAATAACTATAAATAGCATACATAGATGATTCGCTATATGTACTATATATGTATGTATATCCACTCTAATTTAATCAAATGCAATTATGTTCATTTATATATTTATGCCCCCCGCCCAAATGTCACCCCGTTCGCAGCCTCAGTCAGCATTCTTTATCTCGCTCAGACTGCGACAGGCGTCTCTCTCTCGCTCCCTCTCACGCTCCCGCTCGCGCTGCTCCTCCTCCAGCTTGAGCACCTTGCTCTTCAGACCACACAAAATCTCCGCTGTGGCTATATTCTTAATGGTGCTCAAGTCCAGATGCTGGCTATAATTGTTGTTGTTATTGTTGTTGTTGTCATTGTTGTCATCGTTGTCGTGCTCGCCATTGCTGCTATTGTTGTTGTTGCTGCTGCCGCCATGTTCCGTAGCATCTTCCCGTTCCCGTTCCCGTTCCCGATCACGTTCACGTTCCCGTTCCCGTTCAGCAAGATGTTGCTGCTCCAGTTCCAGATTACGATTGATTGCACTTAAGAGTTTGTGCTTGCCAAGTGCCAGGGCCAATCCATCTTCGACTCCATTGTTGTTGGTCTCCGTGTTGGTTTTGTGGCTGCTGCTGCTGTTGTTGTTGTTCGAATCGGTTTCCATATCCAAGCCGCGATTGTTGTTGTTGTCATCATATTTTCGCTCATAGGCAACGAGATCTTCATCATGCCCATTGTTGTTGTTGTTGTTGGGTGCGGCCTCACCTGGTGATGCCTCCAGCTCAACTTCACGCTTGACCAGCTGTATATTCGGCGGAGGCGTTGGCGTTTCTGGGCGTGCTCGATTGCCATTGACATTGGGCGTTTGTACAAGATTCAAGGCTTCCTCATCATCATGCTGATTGCTGCTGGAGTTCTTGCCACAACTGCTGCTGCTGCTGTTGTTGTTGTTGTTGTTGTTGTTGTTGCTGTTGGTCAAATGATGATTCTCCACAAGGCGTATCTTAAAATTGTTATTATGCGTAGATGGTGGCGGCTGTGGTTCGGGTGTCCTTGGCACAATCGTTGTGATTGGCTCCATAATATCCTGGCTGTGGGCATAGGCATGGTTGTTGTTCAGGGCATCGTCGTGCTGCTCGGCGCTTGGATAGCGATCCCGCTCCATCTCCTTCAAGCGCTTCTCGCCGCCCAGCTCGGTGTTGTAGTGCATCAAGATCTTGCGTTTGGCCAGATATTTGTGCTGCTTGCGTGCCGAGTCGAGCATCTTCTTGCTGTTTGCCTGCAGGATCGCAAAGGAGTTGCTCTCCCCGTTGGCCACGTTCGGATTTCTTGCGTTGTTGTTGTTGTTGTTGTTATTATTGTCGTTGCTGTTGTAGTTGTTGTTGTTGGGGCTGTTGCTGTTGTTATTGTTGCGATTGAGATTCTTCATAAAGCTCTCGGCCAGTGTGGCCTTCGACTTGATGTGCTCCCGAAAGCCAGCATAGGCCGGACTCTGTTGAGCCTGAGCCTGACCCGCGCCCGGGCTGGCCAGCGATAAGGGCGTGCCACAACGATTGGGGCCATTAAGAGAAGACTGTTCCAGAGCTGTGGCTCCATAGCCGGCGGCATGTCCACTGGTTATATTGACGCTGTGCGTTCCACGCTCATAGCGGCACTCGGTGCCATCGCTTTCCAGCGGCGAACTGATGTCGCTGGCATCGCTGTCCAAGTTTTTCTGTAAGCAAATCCAAATAAATTCCATATGTAGATTCCAGTTGGAGTTACTCTTCAGACTTTGGCCATACCTCTGTGTGTAGTCCCTTGATTTTCATGGCCTCGGCGACCTTCAGAAAAATGGGCAGATCTTCGTACTTGACGTTCACCTGACCGCTGTACATGAAGTCCAGCAAGCCGGCCATGTGGCTGGCCTCAACGTCTGCCATCAGCAGTATGGGATGACTGGATGGATTCTCGAGGAAGATCTGCTGGAAGTATGGACTGCAGACGGACAGCACCTGCAATAGAGATAGAGAGGGAAGAAGCAGAGGGGGAAGAGAATTGTTAAAGGAATCATTCCGTCAAGTGAGCTTTTAGTTTACCAGTTTGTGTGCCTTAAAAATCTTGCCGCCTGCTGCGATGGTCACGTCCACCATCTTCTCGTCCTTCTGCAGGGAGTGAAAGCCACGGCACATGTTGCCATGAAAGTTGTTCCACGACAATAGGTACTGATCTATGGTGTTGGGATCGGTGTAGGGCTGTTGCTGCTGCTGCTGTTGCTGTTGCTGCTTGTGTTGCTGCTGCTGTTGCTGCTGCAGCTGCTGTTGGGCTGCCTGGTGCTGTGTGGCCGTAATGTGGATCTGCTGAGCTGTGGTGGGTGGTGAACTGGGCCGCGGAGTGGCTGTCTGATGTGGGTGTGTGATCTGGTGATGATGCTGCTGCTGTTGCTGCTGTGCCTGCTGTAGCTGCTGCTGCGCCTGTTGCTGCTGCTGTTGCAGCTGCTGCTGCAGATGCTGCTGTTGCTGTTGCAAAATGTGCTGCTGCTGCTGCAGCGCATGCTGCAAGCCCGGCGGTGTCGACGATGTGGACATACGATGCGGATGCGGCGAAAGTGACGGCTGCTGGCTCATAAAACGCTGCTGTTGCTGCTGTTGGGCCTGATGATGTTGCTGCTGCTGCTGCTGTTGTTGCTGCTGCTGCTGCTGCTGTTGCTGCTGCTGGCGAGCGTGCTGTTTGATCTTAACCATATTCTCCTGCTGCTCCTGCTCGCGCTGACGCATCAGCTCCTGCTTGATCTTGTACTGCTGCATGGACAAATCGTCGACGCTCTTTGAGAGCTTCACCATCTCGTTGCTGTTGAACTTGTTGCTGCTGTTGTTGCCCAGCATTGGCTTCAAATCGTATTTGTAGTCGCCAGTGGCGCCACTGGCCGCAGCGGCCAGCTTACGCTCGGCAGCCAAAGCTGCGCGTTCCTTCTGCCGCCTGATTAGCTCATCGATCTCCATGTAGGCGCCACTGGTGGCTGCCGCAATGGCGGACGCAATAATTGGATCATCCTCAAACACACTGTCGTCGAGTGTCTCCTTTAGCGTCTTGGTGGAGGAGAAGAGGCGCAACGAGGGATCGTTCACCTGATCGCTGAAGTACACATCCATCAATGTAAAGAATGGCCATTCGCGACGCTTCGGCTCCTCGGACATTTTGATGGCCTTGTACTCCTGCAGCAGATTGTTCCATTTCTTGATGATCTTCGACAGTGGCAGCGGCACATTAAGCTCTCGTTCCACAACCCTGGAAACGAAAGTGAGATGAGAGTGATGTGGTTGCGATATTATCGCAGATTAGGCCTTGTTGTTACCAGTTGTGCTGACTGTTTTTTTTTTTGTTTTTTTTTTTAATTATTATTGTTTGAGTATTTGCTACTTACGCCCAGGCATATTTGGAGGCGTTTCTTTTGCCCGTGAAGAGTGGTGAGAGTTCAGCGCGTAATCTGATCAATGATTTGACTTTTTCAGCTTCCCCTGCAAAAGCGAAATAAACAATAATAAATGAGTTTGAAATTAAACAATTGCGCACATTATGCAATCGGTTGGGTAATGTCCATAAGTTGAGGGATTGTTATTTGTGATGTAGACACTTATGGCTCAAAGCGAAACCAAATGAATCTCAAATGCTATTACTGCCAAAAAGCGCGTTTTGACGAGATTGGGAACGCACAAAGAGAGAAATGGATGAAGATGGAAATATTTGAGACTAACGAGTTGTTTATTATTGTAATTTACGAATTCGAATACGAATTCCTGAAACCAAAAAAAAAAAATGTCTAATTCCATTTTAGTGATTTACACGGGGCATTGATCTGACTAGCTAAATGGCTGGCAGCAACTTTCCACTTGCAACTTGCAACTGCAATTCAAGTTTAAGCCGCATTGCCGATAAAGACCTCTAGCAATAACAGCAATGTTTCAATGAACCCGCTAAAAACAATTCGCATTGCTCGAGCCGACTAAATCATTGCAATCTAAAGATTGGCTCGGAATCGATGCCTGCGCTCGGCTGGCCTGCGGCCTGTTTGATTGGTATTGGTATTGGCATACGGTATTTGGTATTTGGTATTCGAATTCGCATTCGCATTCGAATTCGACTGCTGGTTAATTGCTATAACGAATCTAGCAACTTTTACCAGTTAAGACCATAAGCGAGACCAAAAGCAAAAGCCAAAATCGAAACCGAAACCAAAGCCAAATGCAAGATCAGCTTAAGCAAAGCCGCATCTTAGCAGTGTATCTTGTCAATGTGTAACTGTGTATGTGTGTGTGTGTGTGTGTGTGTGTGTGTATGCTCATCAAGTATACGCCATGAGCAACAACAACAGAAAAAACACTCCACTGGCGTCCATAATGACTGAAAACTATTCAACGTTGAAGAATTCATTAGCAGATTTCACTTTCGCTTATGACGACGTTCGCTCATTTCTTTTTACCGTCTTTCTTTATTTATTTACCGTAATTTCTACTCGTTCACTTTTTTTTTATGCTTCTCCTCCACCTCTTTGTTCGCCTCGTCGCCACTGTAGATATGTGGATGGTATTTTTATTTCAGGTTTCATATCTTTCTCTTCGCTTCTTGCCCGTTTCTTGGCTCTTGTTGCGGCGGTTTGCTTGTTGATTTCTTGTTGGTTTCGAGCCTGGCCAAGAAGCCAGCGACATGCTGCGCGCCTGCTACCTCACTCGGGAGTTTTTGGTTGATTATTTTTTACACAAGAGAAAATGACTCGGCACAGTCAATGCAAAGCCGGATCTAAGCACTGCAGGAGTCGGCGAAGGCTGTGCAGGCTGCAGGCTGCCTGCATTCTAGCTGGGCGATCTTTTACTTTCCAAACTTGACTTAAATTGGGTTATTAATTTATACATAAATCAGCAAATGGGCTGACATTTGAAGGTGCATCTACAAAACTAAAACATAAAACTACAAATATTTATGGTTCATGATGCATCTGCTCAGGGCAGGGCAAGGTAGTTGGTCCGATTTTAATCAGTGGACAGTTTGACAACTTGCAAGCCTCCGTTGTGATTCATTTAAGTTTTAAGTTTTTAACCTAGCCCAACCCAAAAAACCCGCGCTCACTAAACAAAAATCATGCAAAAAAATACCCAAAAAATATTCAAATAAATATATATATATATATTTTTATGTATATGAAGATAAGCAAAGATTTGCAAACCGCAATGGCAACAACAGCTAACTCTGGCAAGGCTTGTAAGACAACCTCAACCTTCTGTTCGTGACATGTTGAGGTTCCACGTTCCCCATTCACCGAGATGCCAACGAAGACCCACCAAGACACGCACACATCGAGAGTACCAAGTGTGGTGCGGGAGAGGGGATGGGTAGGCCACAAGCAGAAGTGGCTCAAATTGTTGCCCGGGGGAGCGGCTCAGCAAAAGTTTCACTTTCTTTGCAACAAGTTTTGTGCGTCTGTGCGTTCGCTCAAGAGTGCGCGTCTGTACATATATATATATCTTATATATATATATATTTTACATATAGCCAACTCACAGATATATGTATGTGGAGAGTCGTCTTCTGGTTTCTACTTTCCGTTTGCGCCCTTTTATGTAACCCAAATCATCTGCTGCTTGTGATGCTGCTGCTCTGCACACAATCCGAAAGGTCTGTCTTAGCAGCAACAAAAAATACAGCAACAACAGCAGCAACAACAACAGCAACAAAACAGCAACAACAACAGCAACAACAACAACAACATAGTAGCAGCCGGGGCGGCATCAGCGTTTACCGTTAGTTTCTCTTTTGACCTATATTTGACCAAAGACGCGTCGTTGTTATTGCTATTATTGTAGTTGTTTTTGTTGTTGTTGTTGTTGTTGTTGTTTTCTCACTGCACGCCATTGGTTCTTTATCTGTTTCTCGGCTTCATCTTCATTTCTCTTGTTGTCGTTTGCTGAGCTCCTCTTTGTGCTCAATGTTCGCTTCCGTTTCAAGCACTTTCGTAGCTGAGCAGAACCGGTTCTATGCCTTAGGAACTGCACACTTTACACCCATCAATCAACATTTGCATTTCGCTCTTTCTGTGCTTCTCTTTCTTGCGTTCTCCCTCTCCCTCCCTCTCTCTCACTGCCTCTCTCTCAGCTGTTTTTTTTTTTACGCATAATTGACTTTAGAATTTCATGACCAACAATTTGCTGGGCTTCCTTTAGCTACGGCCCCTTTCTTTCGTTGGTTTTAGCCACGCTTATTGCGCCCCCCCCCCCTCGCTCCTACGCTCGCACTTTTTTCTTCTGCACGCTTTGTTTTGGTTGCTTCTTTCCTTTGATTGTTTGTTTATTTGATGAAATGTGAAATTGTTAGCCGTGACGTTTCGCTTTTTCACAGATTTTTTTTCATTTCTTCTTTTTCTTTTCTTTTTGGTCTTTCTTTTTTTCTCTATACGTTCTTTGCGTGAGAATTTCTAATTGGGTCATTGGGGATTTCAGTGTGTTGCATTGCATAGGAAATGAGCTGTAGCCAATGAAGCATTTCTGATGCCCTACTCTCAATATTCGCATGCGAAAGTGATACGTGGGCGTGGCTGGGGGAGGCTATACTTACGCAGAATAAAATTAAATAAAACAAATATGTTTAAGTAAGTTTTACTCCTTCATTTTTTTTAGCAATATATTTAATTCATAATACATCAGCGAAATAATTATGAAAACCTTAAGATTGTCTAAAATGAAAAAGTGATGAGAATACAGTATATTTACTAGAATGTCTTTAAAAAAAATATTTTTAGAGAAATGCCCTAATACTAAAAACTCAAAACTCTCATAAAAGTTTAGAAAATATACTTTTTCTCTGGATTTCCAATAGAACATAATTATGTATAATTTCTTTGCTGGCTCGGCATTTAAAATAGGTTTATAGCTTTGGTGCAAACATTCTTAGCCATTGAACTTTGCCCTTTCTAAATAATTCACAAACACCACGAAGGCATGACCGGGCTGTCAGTGCATAAAGTTGAAAAATCTCCTTTCTACTGAGGCTGTTGATCGTGAATACAATGTGAAACTTTTGTACGATTGCAATGCAATGCAATGCAATGCCAAGGCGAATGCAAGAATTCGACAGCGTTGGGTGCAACAGTAACAACAACAACAAGCCTGGCAACCAGACTCCAATGAAATACGAGACGCAGATGCGGCTTTCCAACGACAACGGCTTGTTGCAGCTATCTAGCTATATAGTTGCAGTCAGTTTTCTACTTGTGTTGCATTTCTTGAGAGTTTTCTCCGCACGCCACAGCCACAGTCGCAGCCACAACAAAGCTCAGACAATGCGCATACGCCCCGTGCGCCGGCTCATCAGCGCTTTCCGTGTAAGTCATCGACCAGCCAGCCATACACAACCAGCCAAGCAGCCAACCAGCCAAGCAGTCAGCCAGCCACAAATGCCCAGCAATAACAGCAGCTTCAGCCACAGCCGCCAGGCTGATATTTAATTCTCGGCTTTTACTTTCTCCCAAATGATGCAGAAATGAGTTGTGTGTGTGTGTTTTTTTTGTTGTTGTATTTGTGTCCATAATCTGAAGCGTCAGCGAATGTGATTCGCATCGCAGCGACTAATTTATTTGTTATACATTTTCCAACGAAAATTTAGAAGAAAGGTAATGCCAACATAGATAAAAGTCAAATGTTGCTAATTAACTGACATTTCAGACCAAACCAAGCAAGTTGCTGGCGCGTTTTCAACTACCTGTGGACTTTTCTCTTTACAATTTCCATTTTGCAGTTGAATGTACGCTAACCGACTGTGGAAATTCCGCACTACTTATAATCATGAACCAGACAACAGGCAAACCGAGCAGCGTGCACCGTCCACCGTGCAACATTCAACATTCAACATTCAGCGTTCAACATCATCAACAAAATCAGCATTATTATCATCCATCCATCATGATTATATATTTTTGTAATCATTGACGTTGTCAGAAGTAATTTAGGAAATATGTACATTTATTTATATATATATATACATAAACTTTATATATTTTTTTATTTATAGCTTATGCGCTCGCTCTGTAAAAATTTCTCTGTTGCTTTGGGAAACTTATTGCTTTTCATGTTGCTGTAGAAGTTGAAACCTGTTGTTGTTGCTGCTGCTGTTGTTGTTGTTGTTAAATCGCCTGTTGCATTTGTTATTGCCGCCATCTCGTTAGTCGCTTTTGTTTGAAAGAAGGTATATGAACTTTAACAAAGATTTTCTTTCTTTCTTTATTTCTGCCCGCTGTTTAACATGCACTTGAGCCGCTGCTAGGTTTTTCGAAAGTGCAACGCGGCGTATGAGCAACCTCTGCACCGGATAAGTGGATGGCTCAAGTGTGCATGTGTGTGCCTGTTTGTTTTCATTTAATGTTTGTCTTTTCTAATTGTTGTTATGATTGTCTTCATTTGCATACTCAAAGCCGAAGCTAAAATCACTTTTAATTTCTACTCAATTAATATTCTAATCAATTGCTAACTGCAAACATTTTGTAAATGAGCATAATGATGCATATATATATATATCTTAAAGAGCTCGCACAATGCGTCAGCTTAGCTTAACACAGCTAAGCTTGCCTCAGCACATACACACACACACACACACAGCACACAACTTTCACTTTGCGCTGTCAGAAGCAGCAGCAGCAGCAGAAACAGCAGCAACAACACAAAAGTAAAGCTCTAATGTTAATGTAAATAGCGGTAAGAGTGAGGGTACACACACACACATTCACACACACACTCACGCACACACACACGCACATAGTTAAGTGCCATAGATGCATAGATGTAGATACAGATAGACAAAAGTTTAAATGACTTTGGCGAGTCTCACAAAATTGCAAAATAGAAATAAACAAAATTTAATAAAATAAATTTAAACCGAATCATTCATTAAAAATATTGTAAATATTTTTTTGCCAGTTATGCATTCACGAAAAATAAAAAAAAAAACAAAAAAGAAACGCCAAACAATAAGACAAAAAATCAAATCAAATTGTGGCATCTTACATAAAAAAAAAAAACTTAACCTTCGTCGCATGAAAGCCAAAATTGTTTCTTTTTTTAGTTTTTAAAATATACTTTTTTTTCTATGTTTTTATTTATTTGTATTGTGCATTCGCCATTACCCACTTGGCTGTCAAAATCATCTTTTATAAAACGGTGTTAAGACTTTGAGTAAATATCGGGTTGTAGTTGACATAGTTAACAAAATATAAACGCTTCAATCTTGGCCAATATATATGATGTACATTCTGAACTATTTCTATTGGCTATTATACAATTTGTGTAAAGGGTGTAAAAAGTAAAAGAAAATATAAACGCATTTGTGGCGTGTGAAGAGCCGCAATCGAGCCCCCACTTGAGGCGGGCCTAAAGTGAAAGTTCTAATAAGCCAGCAACGGCAACAGTAGTGGAGTAACGGCAAAAACCAAAAGTACTCACAATCAGCCATGCGGGCAGACGCCAAATTGTGGCCAAAATGCTGGCACAGCCGGCGGTCGTTGCGAACCACTGTTGTCGTAGTCCGCCGTAGACCATCATCCGCACAAATACGTTGTGTGTGTGTATGTGTGTGTGTGTGGGAAAGAAAGGCAAACGAAATGTATAGTAATATAACTTAGTGATATATTGCTGACTGTTTGAATAGCTACTTCAATGGTACAAAATTAAACATTTCTTTTTGTACTCCCGCAATTGTATTCAACTCATTTTTATTTATTACTCTGCAGTTAACAATCATTGCAAAGCCATCAAGCATTTTTGATTAAAACAATTACTGAACATATTGTGAGATATAGCTATGCATTTGAACATTTATTTAGATTTACAAATAATCATATTTTGGGTTTTGATATTTTATTTCTTTTCTGTTGTCTATTCCTATTGGAGATTATATAAAATGGGGTTTTGCGTAACTGTCGCGCTCTTGGCAGCTCCACTCTTTGCTCACGTTTGATGGCCAATTAAATGTTGTGCAGCATTAAACGCATTAAGAAAGCAAATATCTAATGAAATATAGACCAGCCGTAGTAGAATTAATAATCATTGCATAATGTGGCTTGCTACGTGTGTGGATTAACAACATGTACGAAAATATTTTTCGACTAGGAAGCAAATGGGCAAATGAGTTTCAAATAGAAAATGTGTAAAACTCACGCTACATGTTTTTGGCCAGCGGATTATCGTAGTTAGAAAGCAAGACCGTTAACAAGCTGAGATTAAAATCTCGTTAATTGGCAACTAACTTAACAAATGAGCTGAGGCCAATTCAGTAAAGTATTCAATTCCTTTTGTAAATATATATCCATCACAGATGAATATTTGGACAAAAATTTCTCTTTTAGACAAGTTAAGAGGGTGCCTAATAACATGACACTCATTAGATGCTACAACGAAGCGCTGAATGTGCCTTTGCTTGGCCAACATTCGGAGGTAGATGACAAGAAATAAGCGCAGGTTGCATAACCACATTCGAAGCGAAAATAGAAAACTGTAAAAACGCCAAGCGACAAAACAACACAGAAAAAACACTTAAACTTATTGATGTATGGATGTATGGATGTATTGATGTATTGATGCATTGATGCTTGCGAGCAATATAATTTGAAGCGGGCTATCAAGCAACGGTATTATTGAGCAACGTCCACTCGAAATGACTCCAACACTCGCCAGCAGCGCCAACATTTAAACTATTTTCTTGTTATGCACTTCAAAAAGCACAACGCGTAATAAGAAAAACAAAATAGCTGAGAAACAAATCGCACACACAATTTTGGCAGCACAATTTTGATTTGGCCAACAGAAAACCCGATGAGTCATTCTAAATAATTGCGCGTGCAAAAGTGCCCGCAATAATATTTATAAAACTAAATATCAATGCATAGAAATCAAAAATGAATATCGACATCGAAAACCAAATCAAAATCGAAAGCCAAACCAGAAATTGACAGAAAATTATTGCGCATACGCCGTGGGTTCCAGAGAGATCCACACGCGTCGCCAGGAGCTTTTGCAATCCAAGTCTGTATATATTATGTGTGTGTGTGTGTGTGTGTGTGTGTGTGTTTATAGACCCCAAACAGCAACAAGTTGGGACATTGAACTCGAAAAAGCGAACCTGCAAACACGACGACTGCAACAACAGCAGCAGCAAATTTGTAAACAAAACTCGATTATGTAAGAGCTTAATTACAATGAAAATGGAAATGCCAAAGCGACAAAGCGACAGAGCCAAGATACATAAAAACAAGCGTGTCTTCAGAGCACTAATTTGTTTTGCTGCTGCTGCTGCTGTAAACAACAACAATTTTGAAGGCTACGTATTACGAGAATTAATATTGAAAAAACAACAGGAAATTTTCGCCTTGGTAATGCATAAACATCAAGCTGTAAAAATGGGTCAGGATTAAGACACATACAGCAATCACCTGACAGCAAATTGCCAACTAAAAAAACAAGTTTAATACACTCAATGCGAGAAATTGTTTGAAAATACAGAAAGGAAACACACGACAAAAAAAAAAAAAAAAAGGAAACATAAATCGCACAACTAGCAAGGGTCTCTGCTGCTGCAGCCAACGATAAAAAAGCTAAAAAGTTAAAAGAAAAAAAAAAACAGAAAAACAGAAAAAGAAAAAAAATCCAAGCAACAACTTTCACCTATTAATATTCGAGTCGTACAAGCGGCAGAAGCGAGCGAGTTGCCAAAGCCAGCAGAGACGCCGAGCGCCGCAGCAAGCAGCAAGCTGAAAGCAGCAAGCAGCAAGCAGCGCGTCAGTAGAAGCAGAAGAAACGAGCTTGGAGCTTGGCGCAGTTGCGGCCGATGCTTAACATGGGCAACAACGTTGACGGCTGGCTGGGTGATTGTTTGAGCTTGGAGCAGCTGCAGCTGAGACGTTGCCTAAACACTGACAAAGAGTGCGATCTCTTCTAAAAACTTTCTACAAGCGTTCATTTTTTGGCTATTTCTTTTAGACTAATTTTAGACATTTTTTTTTCTTGCTTAGATGTGGGTGTGTGCGCTGGGTGTGTTTGTGTGTGTGTGGGTGGGTGGGTGTATGGGTGGTCTGCAGCCAATGTATGTTATTAGTTAAGGCAAAGAAAAAAAAACCAAAAAAAACGTTTCCTCTGTTTGTTAATAATGTGTGGCCAACTTACAGCAATATCTGGTCGAGTATTGACAGTTAGCGTTGACTGTTGGTGCCATAATCTCGTTGACAGCCATATCCAATTTTAAAATGTTGTTTTCGCTTTCGGGGCTTGTTTGTATCCTTTAGTTGTTGTTTAATTAATTGTTGTCGTTGTTGTTTTTGTTTATGGTAATCCAGTATTTTTAAAAATTACACACACACACGCGCACTTGAAAAGGGCGCAACAATTGTTTTGGTTTGATAGTTTCTCTTTGATTAGTGCTGCTTATTTGGTAGTTTGCCTTGTTTCCATTGTAAGATATTTGGAATTCAAGAGACACTCTGTACACTGAGCACCCAAAAAACCAGCAGCAAAGCAATGATCAAGCTGAAGCCGCAAGCACACCGATAAAAAACACTTTCACTTTTCGCTTGATATGCAGAGAACACACAAAACAGTTTTATGCGACTTTTTTTTGCTTCTTTTTTATTCCTTTTTGGTGCTGTGGTTAAATTAAGTTAATTTTTCGTTTTTTTTTTTTAAATTTTTGCTTTGCCAAGTGAAATTACATGCCAGGCGCACTAATGTCAAGAATAGTCAACATTTTGAGAGAATACGTTATGCGGACTTGCTATATGCACATATCGATAATAATAATAATTTTTATTATAAACACTTGCAGCTGAAATTGAAGCTGATATTTTGGTTGTTCCTTGGACTGGCTTTGCTGGCTATAAAAGTTTTGCCGAGTTCTTCGCGCAGCCACTTTTTGTTGCTTTTTGTTTATAGTTTTGTAGTTATTGGTGGCAATTCTTGCGCGTCGACCGTTTGAACGTAACGTCTGCCTCGAACCACAGTAGACGTCTGTGCGGCAGCGCGCAGTGAAACCAACGCTTATCCTCAAAGATCGCTAAGAAATTTCATGCCATTCCATTTTGTTTCATTGGCGCAGCGACGCTTTCGCTTAACCAACACACAAACACACACACACACACACACAAACAAGCTCTCACACACACTCAAGTTGAAGCTCAGCTTTGGTTCTGTCTGCTGTTAGCATTTCCATTTCTTTCTCAGCACACACACACACACTCACACACATACATACTCGCCAGCCAACTTGCTGCTGAGCGCGCTCAGTACAAGTTTGGTTCTTCGTTGAAGTCTTTTGTTTTGGTCTGCATTTTGGCTTTGCCATGTGCTCGAGCTTTTCGCTTTGTCTGCGCTGTGGTGCTTTCAGTAAGAGTTTTGCCTTGGGAGCGCACACACATGCATACAAAGCGGCAGCGCTTAATTATTTACAGTTTATGGCCGTTCCGTTTCCACCACGTTTCAGCGCCGCTTTTGCTTCAAATGGACTTTTATAACTTTAACTTTCTTCGCTATCGAAACGAATGCCGTTTTGCTGCCAACTGCCTTCTAAGCGTGCTTCGGCTTTTTTTCTTTTTCTATTTTTTTCTCTTATTTTTCTATTTTTTTTCTTTTTTTGTTTAGTTTATTTTTTAAGTCTTTTGTATCTTTCAGTCGTTTTTCGCTGCGTATCGCTGTTGCTTAGCTGCAAATTACAACTTTCGTCTGTTATCGTCAAGATTTTTTTTTAATTATATAATTTAAACTTTTTTCTTTTGTGCATTTTGTTGATGTTGTTGTTGTTGTTGTTGTTGTTGTAAGTGTTGCTTTGTTTTCGCTATAACTTCTACGCAAGTAATTTGTTTGGTTGCCGTTGCCATTGTTATTGTTGCCTCAGTTTTACTTTTATTTGCATAAAGCCAAGCTCACGGCTAATTACGCACAAGAAGAGTGAAATTTCCAATGGATTCTTAATTATAATTTAATTACGAACCAGAGACCAAACACCCGAGTAACAGACCAAATCTATCTCTTTCTATTTTGCGTGTGAGTGTGTGTGTGTGTGTGTGTGTATCTGTGTGCTACAGTTAGTTGCATTTGGTTAAGTCTTTTCAGTTGCATGCGGCGTTGCTGTTGTGGTCTGCGCATCGAGTGTTTCAAGATCGAGGCTCGACCAGTCTCTCAGTCTCCGACTTGGCTAAAAGTATCTCAATGTTTAGGCACTTTTTGTTGGCTGCTCTGCACTTACAGTTGCTTCTTTTGTGTCCGCCGAATGTTACTATCTTTCTTGCTGCTGCTGCTGCTGCTGTTGCTGTTGCTGTTGTTGTTGCTGTTGTTGTAGAAAACTTTCTAATGTAGAAGCCGTCTGCTGTTTCATTGCTTACATTTTCCCCCACTCAATCTCTTTCTCCCCCTATCTCGCTCTCCCTCTCTCTCTCACTTTCCGTCTCACTTGCTACAATTGAATTGCTCCGCTGCTCACACAGTAGTTGATAGGCCTTTTTTTTATTTTTCTTTCTGTTGGTTTTCTGGCTGCTTTTTCTTTCTTTTGAGATTTTTTCCCAAGCATGTGAAATCGTTGGAGAATTTCAAATCAAGTAAAACTATTGTGAAAGATTGTGAAAAAAAAAAATATATATATAAAAATAAAAAACCTCACACATTTTCAATTCTATGCACATATAAATTTGTCTGTCTGCAGATATGTAATGCACCTGCAGGTGAGTTCACATAAGTACTTGGTAATCTCGTTTGTGGAGGTCTGTGATGCATCTTCAATCCCATTATGATGGTGGTCAGAGTCATCCGTTGGACCGATTGATTATAATACCGATGCCGTTATTCCGCGCTTACTGCTATTTGGGTGAAAGTTGTTTCTTAAAATTCACTCGCAGACCATTCGATATACCTGTGTATGTGCGAGTGTAAGTCATCTTCTTCATATTGCATTCGCAATTAAAGTTAAGAATTGTATTTCCTCTATGAAAATCAATATTATTTATTTGTAGTTATGCGATGGCATCTCTCTTAACTGGAGCAAAATAGTTCATTAGGAACTGCTGCCTTTCATTATATAAACGAGTGTCAGAAGCAATACTGATAGACTGAAATTCGAGACCTACAATCGCAAGTATGAAATGTATTTTCACTTTTTAATAATTAACATAAAATTATTAGCCAGCAGCGCAAAGAAAGAGAAATGGGTAAGAACCAACGAAAACAGACACAAGACACCAAAAAAAAAAAAACCAAAAACCACAAACCACAAACAAAAACAATGCCAATCGCATTAAGTCAGCGCCAAAAGAGCAGCACCAGACGAATGTAAGAAATAAGCCATGAAAGTTGTAAATTCAATGGAATAAGATTTCGGATTTCGTAAAGTCGCGTAAAGAACAGAGAGACCACAGCACATCGTCATCAGTGGAAGCGAATGACTAAAAGACTTAAAATAAGGAATCATTAAGACCAAAAGAATTTTAAGTGGAATGAATTTGAAAGCCTTTCCCGTCGTGTCTTGACCCAATTACCCATTTTGGCCCATACCCCAAAATTGATGTGGTAGCTCCGAAATAACCAAACAGAACGAGAAGATATGAGCGTGACAGAGTAACAGTTATGTGACGAACAGAGTCAGACAATCGAAAGTTTATGTCATGCAACAGCAGCAGCTTAAATTTGAAGCAACGCACAGTGGGTCAAAATTGACACAGCTTTAGCCATAATAATTCGTAGAGACATAATATGACGGAGATGATCATTTGATTGGATCAGGGTATTGCAACCAAATAAAACTAAAAACTAATAATAACAACAATAGAATTGTGCATAAATGCATTTCATTGCGTTTTTTATTGTATATTTAAAGAAATAATTTGTTTACAGCCAATGTCACATAAAATATATAGAATATGGCATCTGTAAGAGAGATGTCTTTACAATTGACAGTTGGATCGTGATGAGTCAGAAAAACTTAAAAACTTAAGAACATCTATTTATATTCGAAAGTAATTGACACAATATATATGTAAAAGAAAAGACAAATATATTTAAAAGCAGTTGTGTAAGTGAAATTCTATAGACATATGCAGTAAATGTGTGTTTGTAACTTTGTAGGTAAGTAAAAATACAACAATATTTGGAAAGTCTTGTCATGAAATTATTCTTGTGTAGATGTGCTTGTTCCGACGCATGTATCTTTCATAGGCCTAACAAACAGCGTGAACAATTGAGAGCAGCCAAAACGCAGGAAAAGAAAAAGTAACTTCACACCAACACACACACACACACACACACACACACACACACACACATGCAAAGATACACAGATGCGCAGCTCGATCAATGTCTGCCGCTGAGCTGGCCAGCAAATCGAAAAGATACATACACAAAACGAACACTATACAAAAAATAAAATAATAAAATCGAAACATAAAACATTCTGAATGTAAGAGTGTGGAAGTAGGTCAGCGTCGCTGCTGCCGCTGATACCTCACCGCTGGCGTTGCCTTTGCCTTCGTCTTTGCGATCGTCTTTGCCGTCGCCGTCGGCGTCGCCGTCGTCGTCGTCATCGCTCTCGAACTTGGCTTTGGTTTCGACTGCCGCAACACCAGCGTCAGCTCAGACACCAAAGCCAAAAACCAAACAGCTCAAATAAGAAGAATCAGAAACGCACACACACACACACACACACTAGCACACACGCACGCAGATGGAATACTTAAGCATCCGCGTCCACTTGCACTTTCTTTTTCAAGCGCTGCCGCCTCGCTGCTGGCGTCGACGCCGCTGTCACAAAACTTGATTTGCCTTTTCGTCTTTCGAACTTAGCTCTGACTCTGGCTCATTCTACTTCTGCTCAGCTCCCAGTTCCAGTCCCAAAGCGCAGGTTCGTGGCTTAAGTCTTTCGTTTGGCTCTGGCGCACGTTCGCCTCGCGCAGCTTTCGCTTTGCTAAGGGGGGGCTCCATTGTTTTGGGTACCCTGCTGCTGCTGCTGTCCAAATATTCTCTTGCTCTTCCGAATCTTGCGTTATGCTTCATTTGTTATAGACCCAAATTTCACCCGCTTGTATAACCAATTCAAATTGTATAAGTTATCAAAATGATTAATATACCTTTTTTATTTATTACTAAAATCGTTCGCATCGTAAATGCAGATATATAGAGTATTTTACAGTTATATTAAATACCTTACCGATGCTCTATAATGCATTACTTCAGGCATTATTTGTGATTTTTTAAAAATGTTAAGCATGAGCATTTTATGGCAAAGACCAAACTGTTGTATAATATCATAGTTAATAATATTATAAAATATATAAATAATATAATTTATAGCAGGAACTTGGTCCAGCTTGTTCTACAGGTATAAAAAATTATATGTATATCGCAAAACAGTTTAAAACTTTTAGCATTCTCCCGTTCGATGCATTCGATTATCTCCACTTGAAAGACTAAACGATCTAAAATTAGTTTTTGTGTTCTAAAAACCGATTATATTGCATAAGTTTATAGGTTTATTAGAAATGGCAGCATACTTTTAGGTGTACAGTATAATTAAGATGCAGAATATGTATCTACAGGACAACCAAAAAGCCATAAACATAATTCAAAAAAAAATAAAAAAGATTGAATAGATTTAAAAAATAAATTTACAAATTATATTAATATACATTAATTATTTCAATAGTCAGATTGTTTTTCAAATCGATGAAGCTATATATATATATATGATATATATGTACCAATAATAATATAATGAAACGAAATCTTATTATTATTAACTTATAGCACACACGGAAGAGCATTTAATGACCACAGCTGAGCATAAATAGCAATGTACGCACGAAAACCCAAATGAAGTGAAAAATGTTAGGAATTTCATTTAATCACATCCGATTAATTGATTATTTTTAGTTGAACCAAATCTATATTTACCTGCATTATGTATAATTTATATATAAATTGCAAAGTAACAAATAAAACAAATACCGAAATCGGCATAAAAGGATAAATTCAGAAATGCATGAGTAAAGTAAAAGAAAACCAAAATAAATCAATGAAAAATAAAAATACCTAGACAATTGGCTGGCAATCCGAATAAATGCTCAATTGCAATTGCTCAATTGCATCTCTCAGCGATGTGGCTGATTTTGGTAGATTGGCGTGTAAAATGGGCGCCACGGCAATTTCGCAAAATTTCTCAGTTTCGCAACTTCGCGACTGCAGAGGCGACAGCGGGCATGGCCGATGCTTCCTCGATATGCTCGCGGATACCAACCTTGATGTTGATTTATAGGTGTCGCTAGCTTGTGGTATTAGCGGCGTCTATTTTCGTGTCTGCCTTATGCTGCGTGCCTGCATCCCTGACTATCTCCCTCTCGCTCCCACTCTCATTCGCACTATTTCTTACCCGGTCTGGTCTGTCGCTGTCTGCTCAGAGTCCATGGGCTGCCAATTGTCTTGCGGCATCTCTCAGTCCTTCTAAGGTTCGTTTCTATTTTCTGAATTGGCAACGAGGCGAAGTAGATATGCTCATATCTTGCTGCAATCGGCCAAGCAATTAAACTGCTCTCTTCGCCATGCATGCTAAGCTTATCAGTCATTCAGATAGCTGGCATACTCCCCAAATTGCCCTGCATCATCCGACACCGATCTCTGGATCTCTCTCATTAAATAACTAACTTGGTTTTCCCTTGAAATGAATACCAAACCTAATTAAATTAGACTTGATTGTGATAATTATAATAACTACTATTTCAATTAATGTGTATTAACTATTTATATTTGCATTTTGTGAAGCGTTCTTAAATGTCGTCTATACCTTGATTTGGTTGCTGCGACAATTAGGAAAACGGCTTATATGGATCGATTCAAGTTAAATGCGTGGCACTACTTTCGCTCTACTCAGTTTCTTTGTCTCTGCCAACTAATTGAGTTCTTATCTCAATTTAAAATTCCCTTGCCTGGCCGAGAGAGCCTTCGATATAAAGACGACACTTGGCGATCCGCGTGCCATTTGTTGTTGAGTCTAGGAGCCGACAAGAATCAAACGTGCGATTTTATTTTCATCCCTTCGTTGGCCTTAAAGGTGTGTGAGTGTGTGTGTGTATTTCGATTTTGGATTAACAAGGAACAAGGGACTATTTTCGAAGACCAATTCTTCTGCTACACAAAATCTTTATGGAATACGGGATTGATTTTAAATGTTGATAAAACTTACTTAAATTTGGATTTTATAGTGAATCATTTTTTTAAATACAAAAATGTCCTGAGTTAAATCGAACAAAATATTGAAATTTGAAAAGTTTCCTGTTTAGGTTCATTCAATTTTTATATTACAAAAATCAAATCAGATAGATATATATCATTTACCCAGCAACAAATTCGAAATGAGTTCTACAAAAATCACATCTATTATTTTAGATAAACAACTGTCAAAATGTGTGACGATGATGCGGGTGCATTAGTTATCGACAATGGTTCGGGCATGTGCAAAGCCGGCTTTGCTGGTGATGACGCCCCCCGTGCTGTGTTCCCCTCCATTGTGGGTCGTCCACGCCACCAGGGTGTGATGGTGGGTATGGGTCAAAAGGATTCGTATGTCGGTGATGAGGCTCAGAGCAAACGTGGTATCCTGACTCTGAAATATCCCATTGAGCATGGCATTATCACCAACTGGGATGATATGGAGAAGATCTGGCATCACACCTTCTACAATGAGTTGCGTGTGGCCCCCGAGGAACATCCAGTATTATTGACAGAGGCCCCACTTAACCCCAAGGCCAATCGCGAGAAGATGACTCAGATCATGTTTGAAACCTTCAACTCGCCAGCCATGTATGTTGCAATCCAGGCTGTGCTCTCGCTATACGCCTCCGGCCGTACCACTGGTATTGTGTTGGACTCCGGTGATGGTGTCTCCCACACTGTGCCCATCTATGAGGGTTTCGCCCTGCCCCATGCCATCCTGCGTCTGGACTTGGCTGGTCGCGACTTGACCGATTATCTGATGAAGATCCTCACTGAGCGTGGCTACTCTTTCACCACCACCGCTGAGCGTGAGATTGTGCGTGACATCAAGGAGAAGCTGTGCTATGTCGCTCTGGACTTCGAGCAGGAAATGGCAACCGCTGCCGCCTCCACCTCGCTGGAGAAGTCGTACGAGTTGCCCGATGGTCAGGTTATTACCATTGGCAATGAGCGTTTCCGTTGCCCTGAAGCTCTGTTCCAGCCCTCGTTCTTGGGCATGGAGTCCTCCGGTATTCACGAGACTGTCTACAACTCCATCATGAAGTGCGATGTGGATATCCGTAAGGATCTGTATGCCAACTCTGTGCTGTCCGGCGGTACCACCATGTATCCAGGTAACTAACGCATATCCTTAACCGATATAAAATATTAAATGTGTTCCGCATGTTATATTTTAGGTATTGCTGATCGTATGCAAAAGGAGATCACTGCCCTGGCCCCATCGACCATTAAGATCAAGATCATTGCACCACCTGAGAGAAAGTACTCCGTATGGATTGGTGGCTCCATCTTGGCTTCGCTGTCCACCTTCCAACAGATGTGGATCTCCAAGCAGGAATACGATGAGTCTGGTCCCGGCATTGTGCACCGCAAGTGCTTTTAAATCTTTCCCTCGTCGCGAAAGATCAACAAAGACAACCACCGCCTTAGCAAAGTCACAAACCACTCACAACCACCTCGGCGAGCTTCACTCGCCTCACATTAAACCAAATCAGCAAAGAAGAAGTGGATAACAACAACAACAACAACCAGCCTTTGCACAACAATCATTAAAGTCACAATAACAATTAGAGGCTAATCACTCTGTTGGCCTAAATCTTTAAAATGTCACCAATACCAAAGACACCGGCGATTTTCATAGTCAACAACTGTATGTGAAATTCGTCGCAGTGTAAAATAATTAAATATTTTATAAACTGTATATTTTAATCGTAGTCGGAGAAATAAAAGCCAAATATATCTTCCATTAAAAAATGTAAACATTTTTAATAAAGACATTTTTTTTTATTACATATTTTCGTTACTGTTAACAATTTCAATATTATTTAATAATTTTTTAGTTTGTCAATATATTTTTTTATTTCTTATGTTATGTTTGTGGAAGTGCTTACAATAATTTATTAATATATAATACCAAAATACGTTAACATTTAAATAGAGTCAGTGAAAAAACAAGTGAGAACGTTGCAGTCGGGCGTAACCGAATGCCAAATTCTCTGATACCAATAAGTAATATCAGCTGATAACAGTTGCCACAGAATAGTGGCAATGGATGTAGCCAAGAAAAAAACGATCTTTAAAGAAGTTTTCTAGTAATCTAACTTCCCAGACTGGGAACTTTAGTTTTAAATTTTTCGGAAGACATAGTCTTTAAAAATTTGGTGACTCTAGCTTACAAAATGAGGCTTTCGATTTTCGATTTTTAGGGCCGGAGGGGAAGGCGATGTGAGCGGGGTCTAAAAGTGTATATGAGGTTTTTTTTTGTTTTAGGAAAGTTTTGGTTTCTCTTCGGACAGACAGACAGCATGACGCAACTTGAACAAAGCCAATATACTCCTGTATTTTCGGTATCAGAGTATAAAAACGTTACAATTTCTTAGATGTATGATATATGTAGGTTTGAATATATATATGTATGCATGTATTTTCTATATATTGACTTGATAACATTAAGAACACACATTTGGTGTAAAATGAATGGTTTGGCAGTGATATCTTCTGTTACATTAGTAATTTATAATTAACATTATCGGCTTCAGTATTAAAAGATTGGATTTTGTTTTGGCTTCTTGGGATTGGTGGAGATTCACCTAAACATGAGTATTCTTGTTTTAGTTAACGTACACATACATAAGTAATTCTAAAAATAGGTATACAAATATTGTATAGACCGGCATTGCACGCATTATAGTAAATATGAGTGTCGAGGCTACACTTAAACTTATGAAGAATATTTAAAATATTTTCTTTTTTATATGTGCTTAGAATCATAAATATTTATGCAGCTAACTATTAGTTTGATTAACAAGCTCCTTAAATTAATTGACTTGTTACTTCATTACACTAGGAAATAGTATTTGTTGTCCAGGACTGTCACCAAACATTTCCAATTTGAACTGACTGTTCTGGACAGGACAAATTTCTGTAGCCAACTGTTAACTATTTACAATTCTTCTTACAATCTATGAATGGCTTTGAAATTATTTTTTTTTCACATTTATGCATTATTTTGTTGGCAGTTTTTCTTGGGTTTGAAATTGCCCGTGTTTCGAAAATACTTTTTAACAATCGTTGATAATTTTTCTAGTTAACTTCACATTGCCTGTACTTGCTTTTGATTTGTGTATATACTATTTATATATAAAAAATAATATAACTTTTCTTTATTTCTAAAAAACAAAAAATACATATTTACTCGTGCATTTGTCTGCTTTTTAGAAAATGAAAATGTTCGAAAGACGAAGTGTGGGACTTGAAGCTTTGTTACCCACTAAAACCTTCCTGCATACAAATTTCCTCTTCCAGTACCAACGAAAACTTCTCGAGGCATGTGTGTGTGTGTGTGAGTGTTTGTTTGTGTATGTGTAAATCGTTGTAATACTATTAAATTTGTATATTTTGTGCAATTGACGCGACGCCCTACATATATATTTGAGATATCTTATGGAGATGGCAGCAGTTTTCCGGGATTGGCAGTGAAGGTAAGCAAAACTGTTTAAATGCACAAAAGCCAAGCGACCAGAAAATTATTGCGCAAAATAATAGCACCAAGGATTCATCAAGCCCATTTGCAATGAACACCAGCAGACTGAACGGATCACACAACTTCCAGATAGAGTCCTGACGTCGGCGATATGGAGCAGTGCCCGCAATAGCCACCACAAAAAGCGCGCCGCGACGACGCCAATGTGTCGAACTGAAAATCAGAATTGGGTTTAGCTGGCAGATAACAAAATTCGATATCTGATAACCTACATCGCTGACCCGCTGCATGACCGCATGATCGCCGTATGTTTTCCAAACGGTCGTCGGCCGCATCAGGAATCCCGTTCCGACCAGACTGATGGAGAAGTCACCCTGCGGGCAATTCATTCGGCGGTTATAGCAATCACCTGCCGATCCCAGCGCCTGCCGCTGTCCCCTCGACTCGGCAAACTCGTAATCGTTCTCAATAATGCGCAGATCGCTGATATTGAGCCGCAACTTGCTGAAATGCGTACGCCCCGAGTTCTGATCGTAGGCGTACTCATGGTTCCGCGACATGGGCGGACAGTGGTCGTAGTACCGCGTCTTGTACTCATAGTAGATGGAGTAGTTCTCCTGTGGCTTCACAGTGATATACTCTCTCGGCGTCGCACTGTTCATTCGGTGGCAGTAGATGCGCCTCTGGCGTCCCCGCACCAGCAACGTGTACTCACCATCCATGTACACCCGGTGAATGCGCTGAAAGTCGGCACATGTATGTGCCTCTCTGCTTTCATCACTGATGGGACTTCTCTTCTTGCAACTGGGTGGCGGAGTGCATTTGATGGTATCGAATTTCGGCCTGCTGGCGACCCGTTGCATATGTGAGTCGTAATACAGGATGCGTCGCCTCTGGTAGCCGGAGCAGTCACACTGTTAACAAAGATTCAAAGTTAAACTGTGCTTCACAAGCTGAATGTGGCGACAGGGGCTTCACTTACGGGTGAGATCAGTTTGTATTGCCGTTTCATGCAGTTACTGCATATTTTTTTACGAGTTGGCCGCTTGGCCACATCACAATGCTGTTCGTTGACGCTCTTGCCCAGCCAGGAATCGCAGCGCACGTTGCGCGATTGGTAGTCCACATTGCAGTCCCTGGAGCATTGCGTCCATTCCGAGGTGACCCACCTGCAATTGATTTTGCACAATTTTGTGGTCTTGCGCAGCTTGGGTTTGCGCACCTTCAGCGCCTTGCAGTAGGATTCGTCAACATTCTCCTTGCGCTTGGGCGTGCCAGGCACCTCAGGCTTGTAGACCCGCGTACAACTCTGCTCCTTTCGCTTCACGCCCGTGCCACATTCCACAGAGCACTGAAAACAATTGAATTGATTAGTTGGCAACACTTGAATCTAATTTCTGATAGTTCGTCCTTTAAATTAATTCCTATTTTCCATGCATTTCAAATGTATGTGGAACTTATGGCTATCGATATTTGTGAAAGGTGGGCGGTTATCGATAAGAATGTACGAGACAACATTCTATTCCAAATTTGAAATCTTTAGTTTTTCTAGTTTCTGAATGTGCCAACAGATCAAATCGGTCTGTTTAGGAACATATTTAAAATATATTATATTTTTGCATAACCTTTTTTATTTAATTTGTAATTGGTTCAGTGTTGAGTAACAATCAAAGTTTGAACAACGTCAAATTTTGACAATAAGATATGTCGAAATATGAGTAGTGTGAATGATTTCCATAATATAATAATAAAATAAAAGTATGATAATAGTAATGTAAAATAATAACATCTCTTACCGGTAGCCACTCGCTGGTGTACTTGATGTGGCAGCAATTACGCACTTTCTTGGGCTTGTCCGGGTCATCAGGTGGACAGAAGTTGCCATACGGAATGCTGCAGGTGACAGTCCTGTTCATCTTGCACCAATCGCTGCACTCACCCCACTCTCCCGTCTCCCAATAGTTCCCAGTGAGTGGGTTAATCTGAATCAGTTGGATGGAAATTAGTAAGCTAAGTCGCAGCTGTGGCATTTTGGAATGCTTACTTTTGGATAATATTGGCAGGGTTCTGAACGGCATTGCTCGTGGCTTGATATCTCGAATTTGAGTCGGCAAAAGGACATATCAACGATATTCGATCTGTGAATATCGGGGAATGTCTGTATGCAATCAAAGGTCTTCTCTCGGGTGCCCAGCTCCCCACAAGTGGCGGAGCATTCCGAAATGCTGGTCGTGTTCAATCTGTATTCGAGAATGATTATATTCAGAACACTAATAACTCATTATTAATCACAACTAACGTTAGGATGCAGTCCGTGTTGCAGTTGCGATGCTCCGGCTTTGGCACCGTCGACTCATCGCAGTATTGTGGAGCTACTTTGAGACCCTGAGTTGTGCTTATACAGGCCGCCTGGCGATACATTGTGCCCTCGCACAGTGAGTCGCAATTGCTCCACGCCTGCATCTGCCACCGATAGATCTCCACCTGCGTTTCTGCAATGATTGGCTTGTCCGCTGTGTACGTATAGGTCATCAGTATGGAATCCTGGTTCTGGGCCGCATTCAAGTCTACCGATATGATCTGGAATATATACAAATATGGTTATTTAGGCCGCGACCAGAAGAACCTATCCCGATTTACCTTAACGATTAGATCACGTGTCAGCTTCCATGAAACAGTGGTGTTTACGCGCTCAATTGTGCTATTGGAGCCAGTGTAATCCATTGTGACACCCGCATAGGAAAACCTCTTGGGAAATGGTGTTACCACTGTGCCCAAATTCAATATGGGATGTTGCTGGTCATCGGTGAGTATAATGTAGTTCTGTTCGGGATAGCCAGGCTGTGTAATAACTATGTTAGAGGCACCTGCATGGATTAAAAAGAAGCAGTCATTAGTGTTCTCCATGTAATGCATGGAAAATAGTTTGGTGCAAGTGAAACTTTCTTTTTTGATCAAAAGTTTTGAGTTTTAATGCAGAATTAATATAAATTAAAAGTCTTGAATTTGATTTAATCTCTGTATACGCTCATATTGGATAGCAATCGATAAGTATCGAATTTGATTCCATCTCTGTATGTGATCATTTTCGATACCAATAATTCCAAAGAAAATTATTCAGGGACGATGTTTACAAGCATCGATACATTGATACATCGATAGCAGATTGAGTACTTCCGTACCAGGATCATACAAATGCAGTTTTCGGTTTCACTTATTTCTGGATAAGTGAAATCACATTTAATTAAATTGACTGTGTTGATTCATTCATTTTGGTAGTTGCGTAAATAAAATTGCAACTGTGAATGATGACAATTATTGCTAGTGCAGTGCAACACCTATTTGTGTGTATAGTGTGTGTGTGTGTGTGTGTGTGTGGTGTGCATACGATTAAGATGATAATGAGTAAGCAGAGTTTGCAATTTGATTTGATTACTGTGCACTCGTTGGCGACCTCTGACGTGTGATGTGGCGCCATTGGCCGTCGGTCGATTACGGAATCGTCTGGCAATCAGTACGTACGTGCGGCGCCTAACTGCATTTGGATTGGAATTGCCTTTAGCTGATGTATTGACAGATCACACAGCTGGAAAACCACCACTCACGTGGCACACAGCAATTACCTAATATGCAAACCGGGTATGTATGTAAAAGTATGTGGCATGTCTGAATATATGTATGTACACTGATAATTATGAATGGCGAGGGTTGGGCTCAAGATGACTCTATTGGGCAACGAAGTCGTTAAAACTCTTTAATAGACACATTAAGTTACGAAACGTATAAAAATTTAACAATTAGCATTCAATCATTAAATCATTAGCAAAATTGAGTTATTTTCATTAGCTATTTTAGGCAAACACACCTTTTGGTATCGTCGTGACGTAGTAGATGTTTTGATAGGGCTTTACCCTGCCCAGTAGATCGGAGACGTACACATTGCTGGTGCGCTTTTCGCACGTATCGTTGTTCCCCTCGCACACCCCGCACTCATCTGCAATTGCAATTGAAAAGCAAACAAAATTAATGTTAAATTTGTTGTTTATCCATTTTTTGTGTGTGACTAATTACCGAGTTTGGCAATGGAGTTGAGTTCGTTATCACAGCCAGCTGGGCGACAGATGCCGTTGACACACTTGTCAAAGCTGTCCACGTTGCAGGTGGTGCCATCCCTGACTTTCGGCTGCAGGATAAAGTAGGCGGTGTCATACTCCACGCGGCAATACAACGTGCACTGGTTCGCTAATTTTACTGTTACAAATATCGGGATTCGGGATTAGTTAAGTTAACTGGTCACTGGTGTGAATTGTGTTAATTGTTTTCACTCACATCCGTATTTGGGTACCCATTTGACGTCCGGTCCAATTCCCTTTATATTCAGGTGACGACCATTCTGGTCATAGCACTGCTGCTCGCGGGGCTCTATGGTGCCCGGTGGGCAGAAGTGTGTGTTGCACGATCGATACTTCTTCCGACTGCCCTCACAGTACTTACCACCGTTTTCGGGCACCGGATTATTGCACTCGCGTTTCGATTCCTGAACACCGCCTCCACATGTTAGGCTGCACGGCGTAAACGGAGTCCACGAACCCCAACCGCCGTGCACCGGATTGAGGGAGTAGCCAGTCTGTGGCACACAGTGGCCCTTTTGGCACCAATACCTGTTGTTGTTGCACAGCGTGCCATCCGCCCAGGGCAGATTGCTGGAGCGGCAATTTTCATTTGGATGGGAGGTCGCCCTGCAGAATAGCCTCCGGCAATCCGCCTCGATGAGGCAGTGGGTGCTCTCGTTGCCATGTATCAGCTGGCACTGGTGATCCAGAGTGTAGATCTGGCCGGGCAGTTTCGTATTCATGTTGTCTATGGCCGAGGATTGAGTTTCCTCCAGGCACGATTTGTCCATTTTTCTAAAATCGCATTAGTCAATTATTAGGAATTATTTCACTTTTCTGATTGGTAGTTTGAGTACTTACTCGAGAAACTCGGAGACATAGTGGCGGGAGCACTTAGACCAAGACCATGGATGTATGTGATCTCCCATAACGCTCGACATGATGTGCAACGTAAGATTATTGCCCTGCTGCATGTTGAACGGCTTGCAACGATCGTCCTGATCATGCGGCATGCTCAGGCTAAAAACAAACTGGTTAAGAACAGGGTCAGAATAAAGTCAACTCTTTCCTCTTACATGTGGCCCAGTTCGTGTGCTATCGTAAAGGCTGCTGACAGGCCATTGTCCTGCACAATGGAGCAGGCGCTAGCCTTGCAAGCTGTTCCCAGTTCGGCGAGGCCGAGGGTTCTGCAGCGCTCCTCCCGCTGATTCGAACAAATCTGATCACTATGGGTCGAAAATGTTGGCCTTAAAGTGCCTTGGATAAAGTTTAGCCGGAAAGTAATGGACTTACCGGGTTATTAGCATAGCCGTATCGTAGGGATAGCCTCTTTTTTTTAGGAACGAACAGAATCGTTTTAGTTTCTCGGACGTCCCTGATCGATGGCCGTACCGATCGTTGATATCCTTGAGCTCGATCAGTTTGACCAACGATATGCGTATCGAGTTACCAATGCTGGCATCCGCAAAGATGGTCGATACGATCGATAGTAGTGTGAGAATGTAGGATTTGAGATCTTTCTTGTGGAACTCCACCATGGTGTGGTCGACGGCGATGAGCACTTCCAAAGTGTATACCTGGTTGCCCTGAAAGTGTCGTTTGCGGCGCGTTAAGTGCGTTGGCTCACTTTCCGTCAGCTCGAGCGCCTCCATCACCAGTTCCAGATCGGAGACAGCCTGTCTGGGATTGCGTTGCGAGTGCCGCCAGACGCGATGCAAGATCTCGTCGCTGTCCGTCTCGTTGACCGGCTGAATGAGCATCGTGCCGAAACTAGTTTTGATATAACCAGTCTGTGCAACAAGAGTAAGTAGGAGGGCGGAGCAGGGCAGGAGTTGAATACACAAGCTTATTAGTAGTCGTACTCAGCGATAAATTCATAATAATTATAATTTGCGAAATGTTAATTCAATGCAAATGGCTTTTTTGTGAAGGTCTCGGCCCCATGATCTGATCCACACCAGAGCACCACCTGCTGCTGGTGTAGTTTTTTTTTGATTTTTTTTTGTTAAGTGTGTGGTTTTTTTTTTTATTAACATTTTTTAGCCTTACCATGCCGCCGCAGAGGGAGACGGCGACCGCCGATTGATTGTCGCCTTCGACGTAACCTATATAGTAGCAGCCCAAGTAGTGCTCCTCGTTATGGGACTCCTCGGTGCGATTATTAAGTATCCGTATGACCCGAAACGTGCTAGATGGTATGAACGAGGTATCCTGATGCAGTATCAGATGCAGCTGTTGTCCAAACACATTTAGCAAGTACTCCGGATGGGGATCCCAAATCTGACTAGTCTTGGTGCGGAATGTGCCCGTCATGCTGAACGCAGAAGTCACATCTGCATTAAGCGCATATATATTAAATGATGCATGGCTATTGGATGTGGTGTTCTTGGTGTTTCCCACTTACCCTTGTGGCTGATATTGCCAGAGCTATGCCTTTTCGATTCGTATAGCCAGTCCTCGGCATTGAGAGTAAAATTGTGAATTTTTATGGGTGTGACAAAGGTGCTAAGATTGTCATCGGCAATGTGTTTGTTGTCCCCAAAATCGTGTTCGCTTTTCATGTCGGTGTCATCACTCCAGTCGACAACATCCGTATCGTTAATAAACTTCCTCGTCTCATGCACCTCGAAGAATTGATGTCGGTTGCTATTGCTATTGCTGATGCTATCGCTGGGCCTACTGCTATTCAGAAAAATATATAATCCGATCAGTCCAAGCACTATGGTCACGGGGATGAGTAAGCAGGCGTGCTGCCGCAGCTGAGCAGACATGTTTTGGATATATTTGTTCTTGTAGAACCACCATTCGCAAGTCTTCTTCAGCACGAGCTGCAATTAAACGTAAAAACCAAAAACACTATTATGAAAAGAAAGTCATTGATGATGTATTAATAACTATGGAGCAGAAAGTTGAGAGTGCCACAATCCCAATTACAAGCTCCCTCAAGTGAACACAATCAACGGAAAACGGGTGGGAGGTAACTGATTTGA
Source organism: Drosophila demipolita (assembly GCA_035042405.1). Lineage (NCBI taxonomy): Eukaryota > Metazoa > Arthropoda > Insecta > Diptera > Drosophilidae > Drosophila > Drosophila demipolita. The sequence continues at coordinate 579,307 of JAWNLI010000489.1, read as the reverse complement.
TCGATTAACCCTATGAAAGAATTATTAAATTGATCAATTGTGAGGCGTCAACACCTGCCTTGACCACCTGTGAGTGCCCGCGTAGACCCCGGCCTCATTTGCCGTTTACCTATTTGCACATCTATCGAACTGTTGAAAACACTTCCTCACCTCGCCAATATTTCGCACTTTTTTATTTTTTCTTTAATTGTTTAAAATGAAATGCTTAAGCGCATAGGTGTAAAGTGTGCCAACGGCAATTTCTGTTTGCTTGCCAGCAAAACAAAAAAAAATACAAAAAATAAATAGCAAAAAAAAGAAAGAAAAAAAATACAATAGCACCGAAATGCGAAACAAATAAAGAGTTAAAATAGTTAGATTCCCCCGCGAGCGCAAAAATTTATGTGGCTTTTATTTTGTTAATTTGTCTGAGGTGCAATTTCTTTGCACCTCTTTGCAAACATTTGAAATGTGTGCATCTGGCGTATCGTGATCAATGTGGTATTTATTGTGGTGCCAAAAGATTAGTTGAAATTCATCAAAAACAAAACAAAAAGAAATCACGAAATTAGTTGCCAAATTTTACATAATTTGACGGCAGCTCTGTGTGAACTCTGCGACCGGCGCCGCATTTGTTATGCGACTAAATTGTCACATCGATCGTATTTTTTGACTTTGATATATCTATGACATCCATCCAAACTGGATGCCAAGTCATAGACTGTGTTCGGATTTCCGTTGAGATTTCCGTCTTCAAATTTAAAATAACACTCAATTTTCGAATCGCTTTTGACCTTTTATGTTCGTTACCATTATTGAAAATAGCTCAAATTGATGGGTCATTAAGCGTTTTTTTTTCCAAAATCATTCACTGCATGGTCCAATTGACATAGCTTAAGGTTGATCCCACGACCATCTATGAATATTGAATAAATTGTTTTGAGTGTGTACCTCTTCAATAAACTGCCAATCCAATATTTTTCAGATTTATATTTGCATACTTTTTGGGGTCAGCATACGAAATGTAGACCAAGTCAAGTTTTATGAGTTTATAAGTTAAAATGGAAACTTATATTTTCATTTTTCATTTCTGAAGTGAATATTGAAATAAATTTGCTCACAATACGCAATTTAAAAAAAAACATTTTCACTTTAGATTATGCATAGAATAACTGGTTTCATTTTATATATTTTTTTGATAATTTTTTGCATTGCAAATCAATCGAATATCATTCATAATTTAAAAGTTGTATTGCCACGATGAGCTACCGATTGCAACTAAGAACGCTTTTAATATTAATATATAATTTTGAATTGCTGGAATTTTATATTCTATGTACTTATATACATTGTATATATGTACATATAATATATAATACAAATTTAACACACTCCAGCAATGCAAAAAATATTTATAAAATACATATGTATTTCATTAATCAATATTCGTTGCACAAATGTTTATGATGTCAGAAAATTAATCAATGCTTCAATCTGTAAACAATGGGCACATAGTCAGGGTTATCACTGTCAATGTCTGGCCAGATCTTTCCCGCCAAGCTTTCTCGCTTTTCGTTCAAGAATTTCTATTGAAAATCGAAATATATTAATACGCAATATGGCATCTGAAGCTGCTATATTATTGGTGTGAGGATTATTATAAATTTTTAGCTAATGCTTCGATAGCCGTTTTTGCGATTTGCAATGCAAATCCTTGGGTCTTTATGTATTTAATTAGAGGGCCATTCTGATGATCTGAGTGTTTACCTCGGCGCCGATAGCTATGCATGTGTTTTGGGGAGCTATTTATTAACTTGTTTCCAAAACAACCTCATAAATATGTAAATGCAATGCGTGTGTTCTGCTTTTATCAGCGACGAGTTATACCCGTGCCGATGCTTGGAACTTAAGTTTTTTTTTTCTGTTGGTCGGTTTCATTTCCAATTAATAAGTGTATAATTCATTTTATTTATTGTTAAGTCAAAGTGGTTCCTAGGCTCTGACTAATTGACCAAACCAATGAGGCGGCACCTCAAAAAAAAGAAAAAAAAGAGAAATAGTTAAAAAAGTCTAAACCAAAACAGAAAACAGCAAAACAGAAAACCAACAAAAACAATAGAATACCAAAGAGACATCCAATGCGAGATAAAAACCAGTTTACACTTGCCCAGCGTTGAAAATAGTCAAGAAAGAAGCGATTTGTGTGTCAGTCTATTACTTTATTTCTATTTACCGAATGCCATAATTTATGCCAATGGCTACATTTGTGGCCGACACTCTGTCTGCGGAGCAGTCGTGGAGCATCGACGCCGCACAGTCTGTCCTCTCAAGCGGCATGAAGGTCGTTGCCGCCGCAGCTTCGCAGTAGGCTGACACTCGACGGCAATACGGGCTTCATGGACAATAAACATATTTGGTTTGGTGGTGTGAACCACATACTTTGGCACTGGCACATGGATTGAGGTGTTGGTGCTAAGTGAACGCCCAGCGGCAAGCAATTGAAACACGCGTCTCGCGCAACGCTGCGTATGCGCAATGTGTTCAATTAATTACACGGCTAGTGTGTTTTTGCGCTTAATTTGTTTTTAATGACTTAATTGCGAGTGTCGCTCTGTAGCCAGACGAGAAATCTAGTTGAATTCCGTAAATGCATTGTGACAATAGTAAAAAATTTGGAGCGTTGCATGCGAAACGTCAACAGTAAATTAGCAAATTAACAGCTTCATTGTGATATACAGTTAAATCAAATTGTTTACATACATTTTTGGTTGGTCTGACGGTTTAAGATTTCAGCACATTCTGCTGGCCATTAGCTCACGCTTAATTATAGTCATGCATTTGGCTAAGATCTGACATGCAGTAGAAGGCAAATCCGGCCCGATTATATTTATAGCGGCTGCATGTGAATGATAAATAAATAAACTTGTTGAATTTATTGGCGTGTGTTTTATGGCTTTATGCTCTCGACGCGTGACCGCGTGCAACAATATCAAAATCGAAAATTCTGTTGGCTTAAATACAAAACGCTTGGCCAAAAAAACATAATCAAACCATATTCCGGATTACTGTTAATGCCAAAAGTATGTGTAAATATTTTATTCATTTCACTTGAGCGTTTCCTGGGAAATGTTTTGCCAATGTACAAGTTCAGAGAACTGAATTCAAAGCTAGAAAGTCCGTGGGAAGCATTGTCGATAAACCAAAATCAAAACAAAAACTTGTCTAATCAATTGAGGGAAAATAATAAAAACAATTCATAAAATGTATTCGCAGGTTTCCCAAGAAAATCGCTGAGCCACAAGCCAAATACAGAAAATCTGTCAATATTGGCTGATCTGGGTAAGTCCCCCACAAACAATTCCAAATAAAGAATGATCGTATTGATCAGCGTATAAATATTTATGTGTATTTATTGAATAAATGTACAAAAAAGATGCATTTGCATGCAGTTTGGCATTGTGTATCTAAATTGAAATCAGCATTGAACTGAAGTGCATTGATAACTTCACAATTTATAATTCACAATTGAAAATTGAAAGCCATCAGCACCAAACCCAAATCAATTAACCTTGAAAAAAATGCGTTTGGCAAAAACTTAATTGAAAATGGGCAACAAAGTGCATTCAACAAAATTGACTTTAATGCCATTTGGTCTAACGAGCTGGCCAGCAAATCGACTCGCCGTCTGCCCAGCTGCCCAGCTGGCTGGCTGGCTGGCTGGCTGATTGAATTGAATTTGCTATATGTCTGCCATATCATTAGACTAGTCACCATCATAGACATCATCAGTTGATTATTATTAGAGCAGCATCATCACTGCTGGCTCACTCTCTGTGTGTGCCACGCATATGGCGCCGGAGGTAGACCCCCAAAAGTAATTTCGGCCAGTTAATTATTGCGTGTTTTACCTTGAATTTTTTTTATATATATATTGCGATCGTTCTAAAACTGTAAAATAATCAACAATGTTTAGCTTTCGTTTAATAAAATGTTCACAAAATAAACTAAATAAGGCACATCGAAAGAAAGGAAAAAAAAATTAAAAAAAAAAAAATTCATAACAATATAAAACCTGCCATGCGTCCAACAAATGTTTAGCTTTGATATTTGAATTTGCAAAATAATACAAATCAAAATACTGTTTCGATATCGTGTGGTGCATGACTAATGCCAAGAATCTTGGATCTCATATTGCAAATCTGAACACTTATGCACTTGTCTGTAAAGTGTCGTTAAATTTTTAACTGCACTTCTGAGACTGGCAAAGCTAAACCCGTAAAAGTATTGCAGTTAATTTGTGTATTTATTCAGGTTTTATTTAATACTTTATTTAATGGGCTGCCTTTTTTGATTTATTTGGCACACTTTTGAGCAAACAGCATGAAATAACACACTCAAACACTGGTAATTTTGAATGTTTGGTCACACTCGGCGTATGCGTTATATGGCATTGTCTACATCACCGTTGCAATTGCCATTGAATGATAGGGTTTTTAATAGACTTGATAAATAATTTAGTTGATATTAGGCAAACATATAATCATATATTTATTTATTCCTTTATATATAATTATGCGAATCTTTTTGATTTGGCAATGTATTTTAATTGGGGCACAGCTTGAAGATATAATTTAATCGATGTAATCGATCATTATAATCGATATTCACATTGAGCCTTCTAAATTTGGTTTATCAACATTTCTGTATGGGAGTAGTGCATTTAACATTCTCCAGTGCCGCACATTCTCACGTTCGGTTAATTTACATATTTTTATGCATTTGTATCTACAGTTGGATTGCCACATCGTAAATTACAAAAATATTTATTTGCTTTTTGGACGCATACAAAGTGTGCGTGTTTATTTGGACAGTCGACAAGTCGATGCCAAAGGCGTTGGCCTTATGAGTTGAGGTAAACTGAACGACCACCTGGCCAATTTTAAATTGAAATTGGTACTCGAATCCGAGCGGTGTTCTCTAAAAAAAATGACAAGCAAAATGACAAGTAAAGTTCGTTGTCCTTGTGGTGCACCAATTTAAATCTACATTGTGATTTTAAGCGAAATGAAGAGAAAGTACTCGAATTAGGTTAGGCTTTATAGGTTTTAATTAAACTTAAGAAAATCGAATTAAAATTAAAAGTCCACATGAATTTTTATCTAATTGTATCCTGCCTGATCTAGCCGGATCCAAAATTTCTAGAGAGTTTGTAGGAAAACACAACCAAACTTAGTACTTCGATTCACAAGTTTCGGTGTCTTGTCAGTCGTAAAATTCTGAATTCGGAAAATTTCAAAAACTTTTTATATGATGATAATGATTTGGAATTTCAAATGGGAGAAGAACTTAAAAGGAATTTTTTAGTGAACGGTGGGTGGTGTAAAATGAACATATGGCTCGTTAAAACGGCAAGTTATTTATGGTAATCACAGCAATTTGGCTAAGAGCTTGTTTATACTTGTTAAGTTTGCATAAATGTGTTAATAAGCACACGAGGTTAATTGCTTAACGTGTCTGACCCGGCAACACGTTGCCCAAATCATTTCTTTTATTGTTTATTTTTGATGTGGTTCACTCAGGTTTCACATAAAAAAATAAATATAACAGCTCTATTAACAAAATTATTCACTGTGCTAAGTGTAAACAAATAAAAAATATGATTTTGGTATGCCAAAAATGTTCATAAATAAAACAAACCACATTGAACTTATACCTTTCTGTATTTGTTTTAAATATTTGAGCCACGCGAATATTGAAAATTGAAAAATGGAAACGCGGAGCAACGTTTAAGCTCAAACGGAACGCGAGGCGAGACTAATAACGCGATGGATTCGAACTTCTCCTGGCAATGTCAATGACAAGCCTGCATTTTTAAATAAATTCACCTGCATTATGTGTTATTCACAAAGAGGAAACATCAACGCATAAAACCACGTAGGGGTGTCACACAAAGAAGCGGATGCGGACGCGCAATCCCGGAATACAAATGCAAAAGCAATTTTAAGACAAGATTGAAAGCAACTTCGATGTACAATGTAGAATGACTTGTTATTCACTTGTTATTTAAAATTTGTTATATTAGAAAAGTTATATAAAAAACGAACTTCTACATTACGTGATAATTCATCCCTATAGACATAACCCCTGAGATTTATATTCACTGGTTGAGTAATTCAGAAATTGTGTTGTTCTGGTGTCTAACTTATTCGAGACTTATTTGCACTGTCCCGGCGGACTGGCGGACTGACGGACTGACTAATGTGGCAGCCATGTGCTGTGCGATGCCACATCAAGCAAGCAAATAAACAAAAAGCAAAGAGCAGAACACCAAGATGAATCGATCCTTGGCAGAGCATAACAGATAAATAAATATACATTCATTTTAGGCTTTCTTTTCCCGTTTTGTGTTAAACGTTTTTCGTTTTGTAAGGAAGTGTGTAAATGCGAATATACTTATTAATGACAGCGCCATGCAAAAAAACGTGTAAGAATACTATAGTCAAGTCAGCTCGACTACGAAATACCTTCTACATAACTGCGCACACTCAAATTGTTGGCAAATAGCTATCATTTATTAAGCTAACTAATTTGGTTGCACAAACAGATTTTTGGGGCTCTACCAAAGACAAGCATTTTTAATGAACGCTTCAATTATAATAATATTATATTTATATATACAGTAAGGGAATGTTTACTCATTCTGCCTATTTTATAATTTTTCACAAACCCAAAATACCCTTTTTATACGAAATTAATGAATCCATTATTAGCATTGCTTTTTCTATTGTTGATGTTGTTGTTTGTGTTGCGGTTGTTGCCTTTGCTGTTGATTCTTCTTCTTGTGTCTGTTGGTGTTGTTGTCGTTTGTTGTTTGTTGTTGTTGTTGTTGTGTGCCATTGTGAGTGCGATTTTTAATTGGTTTTGATAATGCGCTTGAATTATGGCTGCAACGCCTCTGACATTTCAATTTAGCTATCTGCTGTCATCGTCAACCCAAAAGGCATGTAAGCATTGTGTTTTTTTTTTATTGTTATTGTTATTATTATTATTGTTGCTGTTGCTGTTGCAGTTATTTAATGTATTTGGTAGTTGACAATGCACCCGGCGTTTTGGTTGGCATCCCTCAAAAGACATCAAATTGCTGGCTGTGACAGTCGTCGCAATAAATGTATTCAATTGAATGAACGATTGATTTGATTGATTGCATTCCCCAGCAGCAGGGGCTTCCAGATGTTAAATGTCCGATTACAAGCCAGTATGCATTCCTTATGAATCCCATTAAATTGATGGTGTTTAATTTGTTTTATGACGACTCATCAACCAAATAGTGTGAGCCATAGGTATAAATATTTGCTAAGGAATATATATTTGTATTATAAATAAACATTAACTCATTCACCCACCTTTGGGCCATTTTTGAGGCATTTAAATAAAAATAGTCGGACAATTTTTTATTTTCGACCTGATGCGAAGTATATATGATATATACAAATTGGAATTTTAAGCGCAGCATCCAACATTAAATAGTTTTTAGTGAAAAATGTTCTCGGCTAATTAAGACTTTCAGCTGTATAAGCAAAGTACCAGTACATATTCAGGTGAGGATTATTAATTTGATGTGCTCACTAGGCGAGAAGGAGTCCAACTATAATGGCACATAATTAACATAAAATCGAAAGCTAAAGTGGAATGGTTGTTCTACAATTGCTAAAAACCATTTGGCTCACGTTTAATAATTTATTTAGTTTTTTCGAACATAAACAAATCGAAGCATCAATGGGTTTGGAATTTTATTTAAATTCTTTGGGATGCTTGTTTTTTGTCTGGCCAAAAGGAGGCATAATTAATTGGGTATCGATAGCATCAATGCCCAAGCTAGCCATCCATTATTTAAGATCATGAAAATTATCAGCAAGATCATGATTTGCCGCGGCAGCTGTCCGCGCCACACTTTTTGGCACCCCAGGCAAAGGGTGAAGGAGGGGTATTCCAACATGTTATAGCGGCTGTCGCTGTCACTTGGCATTAAGAGATTCTCAATATCATTCCAAATCCCAGACAGTGAATTTTAAAACGTTGTTAATGGCGTCTAAGGAATTTTAGTTGTGGCTTTCAGGGGCGCCACATCAATCATCGCATTAAAGGCAAAGTCGGAGTTAAAAGTATCTTTTTGCTATCAGAATAAGGCCCGCACTTGAGTGAATAATTTCTATGGAATATGCATCACTGTGGGAAATGATTCAACCCAAACAAAAAATTACCATCTGATTTCTTTGAAAAAAATATGAATTTATGCATTTCTTTAAATTATACTGATTCATTAACCACAACATTTGTGTTAAATTCGTTTCCGGCGAAGCGAGCGTTTCAATTGGATTGTAAAAGAAGATGCAAAAAAGTCTTGTGAAATTTGAACTCCACCTGGGTCAGCTTATTATAGAAGCAGCCCATGTGCTGCATCTTCTGCATCTACTGCATCTGCTGCATCTCTCATTCGATCTGTCGCTAATCTGACAAAGTGCATAGAGTATACATTTTGCTGCGAATATATAAGTATAACAGGCATGCGGAAAAGCATTTGCCAGGCCAGACCTTCACATGGTTTTATTTATTCTAATAATTGTCTTTTATTTTTTATTTGCAACATTTATATCCGCGCACATTCGGTCTGGGCACATAACTGGTCTGGGTGAGACAGGCAGTCTGTCAATTAACCTCAAAGCTTTGCGTTGATAATATAATTTATGTCTTTTTAATCGCTAAAAATTTGCATGAGCATTTGTCCAGTGTGTTTTGGTGTGTGTGTGTGTGTGTGTGTGCCTGTGTGTATTGCACTCGAATTTGTGCTCGTATTTCACTCTGTCTGTCGCCGTCATTAGCCAGGCCTCTTGTCAGAGCGGTATTAGCAAAGAGAGTGTAGAGAGGGGAGAGTGGTGAGTGGAGAGTCGAGAAGCAGTTTTGCGGTTGTTGTCCGTGACTCAAAGTACAAGTTGAAGTTGAAGTTAAATTTGAAATGGATGGAAGTCGATGCCTCTTGCAAATTTCATTCAGAAAATAAAACGGCAGAGCAGACGAGTCTGGGTGCTGGGTGCTGGTTGCTGTATAAATAATTCATTAGGGCGAGACGCGTTCATTTTGTATCTGTCAGATACGTCAAGCACAATTGGCTGTTGTAGCATTGCACGTCAGTGACCCCCAACAATTGCAGTTGGCGTTATAAATTTTGAGAATTTGATTTTTGTCTCTGTCGTCGAACGTTTTGCGTTTCAACCACTGCCCGCGCAACCCGACTACTCCGGCTACTCCACCGAACCCTTCAACGGGACACTTGAATCGGCCAGACTTATATATATATATATATATATATATATATATATGTATACTCATAATACTCGTGCACAAGCACTTTTCAATACACGTATGTTTTTTGTTTTTTGGGCACATGTAGAAGTATATCAAAATTTTGGCAGGTCAGTGCACTTTGCGCAACGCGACAATTATTTATTGAAATTGGGATTAAGGTTGGAATAAACAAACTGTTTCGCAGTATTTGGCGCATAATTAGACAAAAGCAGCAATAAAAACGAGCTTTAATCATATTAACCACGGCTCATTTGGGTCACCGTATGCGATAAGGTGTAAGTCTTGGAGATCAGGCTCGTGTGCTATTTGGTATTTGCATAGGCAACGTCGTCTTGAGATCAATTAATTATGTTTGTTATCTGTGTTTTGTTGGTGCCGTTGCCACCCAGAACGGCCAGCATCATTAATCTTAATGATACGAAAGTTGCGACTGATTAATTTGTTCGATAATTAAAATTGATCGGACAACGGCAAACTGGAGAAAACAGTGCGCACACTGGACAATGGCAGGCGTCGACGATATACACAGTCTCGTTTATAACAAATGATCTTCAACAAGCACAACAACAAAATAACAACAACAACGACATAACAAAAAACGGAAGCAACAATGGCCAGGAAAGGAAGCTCAAGCTCGATCTATGTGAGTGCTCCGCATTGGCACAAAAGCAAACAAAACAACTACAAATATAAAAAAAAAAAACTGCACGAACCAAAATTGAAGGTTGTCTAACACCCCACAATTTGCATACCCTACTAAAATAATTCAAGTGACAATAAATTATTTTGTGCTATTCTGCGGAATTTTGTGCCATTCCTCGCGGAGTTCAGCATGAACTTAAATAAATCAAAATATTCTAGAAAACTCAGGTTAAACGTATGTTGTTTTTTTTTTCAAATAATTTAAAGCAAGCAAGCAAGCAACAAATGATAAGAAACATAATTAATATTATTAAAAAAAAAGTCGGATTACCCATAAAAAAAAGTGAGTCAACTTATATATCTGTTATCTTCATGTTGACTTTGTAGGAAGACATAAGGTAAACTTTTGCATGTTAGGTAAACTTTTACCTGTTCCAAACTTAATAGCATAGTCAAAGTAAACTTTGCCAAGATGATAACAGAAGATTTAAACATGAAACGTTCAGCCAAATTGAGTTATATAAATGTTTAGAGTGAGCTATGAGAATTTTCAACGTGCTTAGTTGTCAAGCAATTTCCGGCACGTTTTGTTTTTGCATATATGAAAACAAAAGCAATGACAACAATAACGACAAAAAGATATCATGTATTTCTGACAAGTCTATTAACATTCTTCCGTTGCTAATATTCACAGCCTAAAGTAGCTAATTATATATATATATATATTAAAGCTAGCCAGTAAAAGTATTCCTTAAAATATTTAAATGCATGTGTTAATCGTTTTTTAACACCGCTTTTTGGTTTTGAAATGTGTTTTTATTTACGTACGAAAGATTTGTCAGAATTAACATTATTATTTTGAGTTGTCTATTTTGTATACACTGCAGACGGTGTTATTATTGTCACAAAGCAGACATAACACACATCAGACTATTTACATATACAACAGTTGTGATTAGATCTGAAATTGTATGCAATATTTGACTTGTCAAAGTTGCCTTTTCAGTCTTGTTATTTAAATTATTTGCCACAGGCTGGTTTTTATATTCCAAAAGCCACACAATTATGTCACTCTGAAAATGCGTCAAAACAGCTCGCATAACGAATGTAGAATGTAGAATTCTAGACAATATATCTAAAGTTGAATTTAGCGTGTCTAGTAGCGGCTAATAAATCTTCCAGACTCACATTTCGAGCAGAGTGAAACACTCCGCCAAAAATTATTGTTTTAATGCGGTCTGAATTTATTTTTATTTGTATTTCTTATATATTAAAAGTTACTTGAACAATAAATGTGTGTGTAGTTGTTGTTGTTATTGCTTAAATTTTTGCCAAATTATAATTTTTTGTATTATTCTTTGTTTATGTCTAGCATATATCACAGAATTTTATTGCAATTTTGACTTTTTTGCTGATGGTGCTTTTGCTTGGTTTCTTTTTACACCCTGACCCCATTGAAATTGACTAAGACTTTAATGGTTTTAGACTATGTAACAGGCAGAAGGAGTAACTTAAAGTATATATTCTTATTCCTCATGTATACGCATATTATTGTTATATATATATATATTTATTCCGAAACGACTTCACTTGCACTTCTGCTCACATTTGGGTGTGCAAAAACTAGTATAGATAAATTCGCAAATTAAACTTTAATATGTACAACAGCTGGTTTCAGGGTATATCGTAGTCGAGCTTACTCGACTTAAGCCTTCTTATTTGGTCTGTTTGTATTAATTAAAGCATTTTTATCGTTTCCTTGTTGTTGTTACTTTTTATTATATAATGCCACATTTTATGGACTCACTGAGACCGGCGATCGTTCAACTCTATGCACATTATGATGTTATCATGATAATTTCAAACAAATATATCAAAATTCTGACACGCTTCGATCTGTTCCCAAACATAAGCAGAAACACTGGCAAGGTAAAGTAAATAATTAAATTGCCAAAATTAAAATAAAACGGACATGTGCTATTTTTGTACCAACGCCAATTCGATTGCTCTCGTTTCTATGCCATTCAAATTATTCATCTTCTAAATTTTTTTTTAGACATAAGCATCAATATGGAAATTTTTATATATTTTTATATTTTGCCATAAATTTAACCTCAAAGCTTTTTCACTCATCATTTGTCTAAATTTTTTTAGAACTAAGACTTTTTTGTTGTACTTTGTTTATTTTGCCGATTTGTTTGGCTTTGCGGCCGCTTCTGCAGCGTGTGTAAATATACATAGAATCTAATTTTTCCCTGTCTGCACAAATTTGTATATATATGTATATATACAAATATCATTTTTTGCAACCACTATAAGGATTCTACTATTTTTAGCAAAGGGCGTTTATAGTTTATTTTTGCATCAATCGTTTTTGATATTCCATTTAAAGCAACGATGGCGTTTGATTGCATAAAATTTGTGATAAACATTGAACCAGTTTAGTTTTAATCAAAAATATTTTTTGAATTTTAATTCAATTACAATTTTGAATTTGGCTGTTAAGAATTGAAATTAAATGGTTGCAATTTAGTACTCTATAAGAAGTACTACATATTTAAAGGGAACATAATTAAAGGTTTTCATTCCGATCTGTCGGGCATTATAATCATACATATTTCCGTATGCAAATTTGTTTAAAAATAAAAGAGTTCCTTTAAGTTTAAGTAATAAGGTACCCTCAATTTTTAATATTATACCTTTTAGGTATTAGCTCGATAATCCCGTTGGCGCGAAAATTGACTTTTCTTTGCGAAACTTTTCGTTGGGTCGTTTGCGGAAGAATTATAATTTAACTTGTCGGTATTTAAATTGAAATGACATTTCGGCACCGAAACGAATTTATGCAATTATTAGAACTATTCTGTATGCATTTCACATTTCCGTAGCACAGTTTTAGAATTAGACCACGTCTTGTTTCACCGATCTACGATATTTTTATGTTTTCGCAAAGCTCTCGAAATATATAAAATTCGTGTGGGTATTAAGAAAATGTTTTAAAACTTTTACCGCGTAGTCTGATCATGTGCAAAATTCGAAAACAGACTGGGGCATTTTCAGTGAAAAGATAAAGTTTTCCTGTATATTTTTCAACTATTAGCGAGAATCTAAAAAGCTCTCAGCACACAATTCATATAAACAAAATTCAACGACCAGTTTCCTAAATGATGTGCGGTGAAATTGTTTTCCAGAAAAACTTTTACTTTCTAACCGAATCCGTGAACTTATTTCAAAATTTTTGGAGCGATAAGTTGGTTCTTCCGGCAATTTCATGAACACAGAATAAAATCATTTTAAATTTTTGAAGCTTAGTTAAATACATGAAATGTGCCTTAATTTCACAAAATTGGTTTTGGATAAGCTTTTATAACAGGGTGTCGAAAACAGTGTATCAGAAACTTAAGAGCATTTTCCGAAGTATTTCGCTCATTTCTAAAAGAACATTCGGTTTTCGCTGAACGCCCCGAAATTAAATATAGAATTTATTTTTGTGTGTGTGCGTAAGGATGTGTGTTAATTTAGGCGATCATGTTAATAATACCGAACACTTAATATTAATACTAAACTAGAGGGTATATTCAGTTGCTAGAAATGTAACTGATAGAAATAATTTTTAAGGCAGCTGGCAAAAAAAAAAAAACAAAAAGTAAAAATTTGATTAAGTTCACTAATAATAATCAAAATAAAATGTAAGTGTGTAATACCAATTTATCTTATTTTAATTTAATATTTTTAGTGCCAGAAAAAGCTTTTTAAATTAATGCCTTCCCATATATATCCCATGTATATCATCTTCTTTGGAGCTTATTTATGTATATATATATATACATAAATTATAATATATTACAGACAACTGCAAATTACAAAATAAAATGCCGTAAAAAATAAGAAATTAAGTTCTTAGTATATGGCGCCAAGGGCACAGCGATCTTGACCATAGACGAGACGCAGAACCATTTTTTATATTGCTTATCTTGGAGAGGCATTGACATCCGCAGTTTTCTCAAAATAGGCCAACAGCTTTAAGTCCGTACCGTGACATAATTCATGTGTACATGTGTTCCTGAGCCGGCCTGGAAATGGAGCGTGGCAATTCCGACTGGAAAGGAGGGTGTGACACTCCGGCGTCTTGGCTCATTGGACGCTGCGCATCAGCGAATACTTCCCATGAATTTATTATCCCATAAAAACGGAACGCCTGCCCAAATGGGCGGGCATCTTTTGGCGTATTTCCCAAATGCTGTTGACGTATAATTTGTGGTTGTTGTTTTTTTTTTTTTTTTGTTTTTCTTTGGCGCTAATTGTCGAACGTCGGTGACAAGTATCGTGCCGCGCCCTTGCCTCACCGGCACACCCCCACAACGATCTTGCCGCTATTGACATGAAAGAATAACTGCCAAAGTCCCAAATGTGATGTGGGTGCGTTGATCTCACTATTCATTTGAGAATCTGTGAGTTCATATAGATGTTCTAGGAAGTAATAATCGCATATGCAATTTATTATGCGTACTGCTTCACCATTAGATCAGCTTTAATTAATTCCAATTTATATGATTTTCTATTTTAATTGTGTCGTTGATGTGACTTTTTAATTTATAGGTTATCACGAGCAAAACCCGATATTTTTTTTGTTTGTTTCATAAGAATTATTAATGATTTAATCCATTTTTTTTAACATCTAGAATCAAAGCAACCAAAATTTACTTGACATTTGAATGTGCTTAGGAATTATCGTTAAGCGAAACTGGTCCCTCCCAACTGATTAACAAATATATTGATTTAATCAGATATTAGAAGCTTATAATAAAAATATACAATTTACTTAGCAATCTTTTGTGCTTAAGTAAAATATTTCATGCCCAACGAATTAACCTTTCAATTAAGATTTCAGTATACAAGAGTATAAAACATTAATTTATTTTAATGATTGCCTAATTACAAGCATAATAAAACCATAACTAAACCACAAAAAACAAGTTGATCTAATGGCAAACCACTTCTAAACAATTCGAAAACAAAACAATAATTTTATGCTGAGCACTTGGAAGCATTAATTTTATAGTAAGAACTTAAAATTTAATGGTTAGCAAATTTTATAGCACAAGAATTGAGTTCACCATAAGAGAAAGAAGAATCGAACATGTTGCTAAGATATGGCCATTTTCCATTAACTTCGTGTATTTGTATGTATGTATATATGTATTTAATATGTCTATTGGCTAGTCATCGAATTTAGTCGCTTACAGAAAATACTTTATATGGAGTGCACTTTAGTTACCTGAACAAACACTGAAATTTTAAAATTTGGCTTTTTAGCCTTTTGTTTCGAGCGAGTTGCTGACATCTTAACTCTCACCGATCATTGATCACTTATATGAATGTTTATATGTTGTTTGCGAACTGTTTTGTTTTGTTTGTTATTCACACTGCATGCTTAACTGCAATCTATGGCAATGACTATGATTAAACACTCGATAACTGCGCAGACGCAACGCCAACATGAAATCGGCGCTTGGTAGACATAAATAAAAACAGGGCCTAAAGCCAACACGGCACAGCAACGCACGCAACACGTCGCTGAGTCACAAGAAATTTTTAATACTGTGCCTGAACCCGGCGATAAGTTCACTAAACTGATCCACTGATACCAGACTTGGGAACTCTTTTGCTCTTTTGATTTTTTTTGCGGGCCAAGCCTCGTTGCAATACGAATTAAATTAAATGCAGAGGTATCCTTTTTTATTTACATACACACAAGTGTGTGTGTGTGTGTGATTGTCGCGTTGCCCGTTTATAGGAAGAGGCAAATATGTTTGGCTCTGCATCCCGCGAGCAACTGAAATATAACTTGATAATTCCCTTATGGTAAATGCTTATGGATGCTGCTGCTGCTGCTGCTGCTGCTGCTGCTGCTGCTGCGCTGCTGCTGCTGCTGCTGCTGAGTCAACGCTAGCGCAGATAACTCCGTCGACTTCGTCGGCAGTGCCAACGCCAAGCCCAAGAGCAAGAAGCAAACATTTGTGCCATACGACAATACAGAGCAAACAAGTTGCAAATGTTGCTGTTGATGTTGCTGTTGTGTTACTGCAACACCAAAACAAAGCAAAGGACGGCCGCAGTCGCTGCTATTCTGCTCTTGATCTGAGTCGGCGTTGGCGTTAACTGCAGAAGGCAAATAAATTATCTGTCGCGCAGTCGACGTCGTTAAATCTACCGCTGCCGCTGTCGCTGCCTCTGCTGCTGCTGCTGCTTTGACTGAACATCTGACGCCTGTCGCGCCTGCTTTGGCACTCATCAGCAAAGCCCATCGAATTTAATGTGTAAAAAGAAAATTTCCTAATGAATTATTATTACAATTTAATGAAAAATGAGATGTGGCAACTGTGGATACGACTATGTCTTTCATCGGATTGGGCAACTCTCGTAAACAAACCTCGAAAAATAATGGACGCTGGTTTTTTTTTTTTTTTTTTGGTGATCTTAAATCCAACAAATGGTACACACATGATTGAGATACATCAATAAAGTAACTAAATGCCTATACCCTATGAAACAATTGGCTTGTCAACTCTGCAATAGGGCATTCTTGATCATTGTTGAACTAATGGATTTGTGATGCATATCAAACGAGCTATTTAGTGCCACCTTAAACCCTTCTTATGAAAAGGGCCCATATGGATACTTATTAACGCTTCATTAAACTCTCTTAGTGCCCACCAACAATATTAAAGTGACAGCCAAGCCGTGGTAGAAGAGGAAGAAGCAAATATTCTGCGTATCGTGTGTAAAAACTGGTTTTTGTCTTCAGTTTATTTTTAAGGTCCAACGATCTTTGAGAGCACAAACTGACCAGCAATCACACTGCACGATAAGATCTAAGTTAATTGAGCCAGCCAAGTGCCCTACACGAAATTATTTTGGATATTTATGAGCCGGAACTGCTTGAGTAAAAACCCCGTCTTGGTTTAATTCGTATAAATAATTAGACTCACAATTGGTACATTAAATTTAAGTTGTGAAATCATCGGATAAGCATAATTTGGCAATTACGCGTCCATTTAATAACACATAATTGTTAATCCACAATTTAAGAAGCGCCCACAATAAGATTTGTCTTCTCTAAAGACGTTATTTAACAAACAGTTTGATTGTGTAGGGTATCTCGAAACTTACATTAAAGTATCTGTAAGAAAAACAAAAGTGCTGATGAATATCTCTGCAGCGTCTCTCATGATTGAGGCCCAAAAGAAATCAACAACATTATAAACCATAAAAATTAATAAATTTTTCGTATTCGCAACAAAAACAACAACAAAAAGTGAAATAAAATAATATAAAAAGCAGATACAAAAACAATGCCAATACCCCGCACACGTACACCTCCCCGCACCCGCACCCCAACCCGAACCCGAACACGTTTCCCCCACCCCACTGCACAGAAAATATAAATTAAATGAAATGAAACGAAACAAAAACAAAGTTCATGGCAATGGCAGTGGCTCATACAAAGCCGAGTCCAAGTCCAAGTCCAAGTTTGAGTTTGACTCTTGGGCTGGTCTGGTCGGTCGGTCGGTCGGTCGCCCGGGCACTGTTCAATCCATCAAAAGAGATTATATTCACAAACTAGGAAGGCAACCAGCAACAAGAGTCGAGTGTGCGAAATCAAGGTCCGAATCAGGCCCGGGCTGGGATTGGGACTGCGAATAGGATTGGGACACAGGGCCATTTTTTTTTTATAGCGTTGCTGCTGGAATTTCTTAATTTTTTTGACAGTTCTCATCAAAATGTGTTGAAATTACTATTATTTATATATATATTGTTTTTGTTGTTGCTCCCATTGTTACTATGAGCAAATTTACACGAATCATCTAGCAGATCGCATCTAGTGGCAGCATGACGTACCACAATTCCAAATGTTTAAGATCTGTGAACTCTATTAAAAAACCGTTTCATTTCTTGGAGAACTTGACGCCATCAACATTTATTTGTCTACACCCAATTACTTTAAGCATTACCCAACATGTGTCAAAGTCTTGAACGCTTCTACGCACTTGACAATAGATATAAATATGATTGGGGAGACGCTCATCGCTGTCCTTGTAATGATATATATATATAGATTTATATCATTTAAATAATGTGTATATAAGTATTTACATATTTTTTTTGTATGGTTTTTTTTTCCTCTTCTGCGTTTTAGTACACAGATTCCAACAGCTGTTGAAAGTTCTCAAGAATTAATTTCTTCATTACTGTGACATGTTTACATAAAAGACCAAATAATATTGGCCAACTTGCAAACCAGCTGTTTTATGTCATTGATTGGTTCAAAAACGAAAGTGAACGAGAAACATGTTTTTAAATACAGCACATTGACCAAAAATTGCTTATAGCTTCCGGGGCCAAGTCACGATAATGTAACTGACTGATGTATTTTATTTTTAATAAAAAAAAAACGAATTAATTAATTTTAATTGCTAAATGCTCAGCACCAATAAGGAGCGAACTCTGCTCTTCATGGAAATTGAACAAATTCGACTAGCCAACTGCTTTGAGCTCATCTACAGATTCGTCTTTATCCGCATTACCATTTCTGTCAATTGGCAAGTGGGTTAACCTCTGCATTAATAGACATTCTTACGACCCTGTCTGTTGCCATTTAAGCAACAAAAAAGGTATTTATATGTATTTTAATATTTTATTTTTTAATTTAATTATTCAGCACCTTTTGCGGCTAGATGCACACACAAAACCAATCGATTAAAACTTGTTCTATAAATGCTTCAGCATTTCCTTAGTGGGTAGCTTGAAGCTGCAGCATGTGACAACCAGCTGCGATATTCAACTTGGCCAAATCAAGGTGTGATCCGTTAATGCAACCAAAGCTAAACAGTCCAGCACAATCGTAAGATTTAACATCAAAATCAATCTCAATTTTCTATATTTCTTATCTACGCATTTGTCGAAATCAGATAATCTCACTAAGTTAAGTTTTAAAGTTCAAAACTATTGTTTTAATATCTTCAACTTTTTTTTAAATGCTCTAATGACATTTTAGATAATCTTGCATAAGTTTTTTATTTATAGGGAAACTTAGAAAATTGATTTTCATTTTTATTGTAGAATAAATAAATTTGCTTGTTCTTTTATGTGCACTAATAAAGTATTTACACACGACCCATAAATTAAGGTTATCCAATTTCTTTTGTAACAAATTTATTTTATTATATTTTGGACATGACCTTTTAAGAACTTTATTTACTAGTATAAATTAAGAATAACATAAAACTCCATAATAGGGTACACATTGATTCATGAGAAATGAGAAAATATGAATTTATCTCTGTCAAAAGGCTTTCTTAAACATTAATAACTTCTTCAAACTTCCAAATTAAAAAGAAAAAAACTTGTGTGGTAAAATTATTAGAAGATGACAATAGTGGCTAATTAATTACATTACACTAATATAAAACACCATTTGGCAAGATGCTTTTTTTTCTTAGAATACCAGTGATACTAGGAATTAAATAAATTCCAGTTATTAGCATAGGTACGTGCTTGGCTGGGTAATCAGTCCAGTTGTTTATTGCTGAATTGAGCTTTCGGCTATAAATCGATCATTTTATTGATATGCGAAGTATACAAACATGCGGGGAAATCAATCGGTATAACTTCTATCCAATATGCATAAATGTTTTTCATTATCGATCTGATTTGCGGATTTGCCGATTTGCATTATTTTGCTGGTTTTACTGCGTTCATTAACCGCTGGATTTTATGACCCCCAAAACCAGTGTTTACCACGTTCTTATTCTAATTTATTGTATATATATATATGTGCACAATCATGCTAACAATCTGTGTACTTAGCATTACTCGTTCGATTCGATTGGGCATTTATAATTTTTCATAGTTCGGCGATATTGTTCTTTGGCCAGGTGGCATGACAAATCCAATGAGGGTCCACCTGTGGGTGGATATCAATGAGTATTGTCACTCCGGTCTAATCGAAACGAGTTTTTCGCAACTCACAACTTTTGTGAGTGTGTCCGATTCTTTTTCGCCAAACGAAATGACCCAATTTCCTTGACACATGCCTGGCAGGTTTTCAAGCCCAAAACTGTTACGGTTAACAATCAATTCTACTGAGCGTAGTGTGTTGGCGAGGGGGGTACTGCCAGCACTCATTACTTAGCTGTTTCTCTAAACTTTTTCTCTCATTTTTATGCTCTGATATCGAAGGTAAATGAGTTTATTTGCCCCTCATGTTGTATGTTCTTCCGCGTTTATGTCTTAGTTGAAGATTTCAAATTTGTATGCTATGTCCATTAGCAAGTCAGAAAACCGATCAAATTTATCATCGGAAATCGATAAAGAAACATATCTACCACAACTATATATGAGCATGCCCATAAAATAAATTGCTATATCTCAGGAAGTTCTTGAGTAAGAGCCATAGAAGTAAAATTTATGGTAACCGGCTTATTTCTCTGAATCAATAAACAATATTCATATAACCCGTAATTTTAAAGATATGGCCAACACACTTGGAAGTAATATTATTGGCAATTTCAGATGCCCTAAAGGATCTAAAATGAGCAAAAATGTGTATTATATAGTATCAGAGTGTTTTGCAGTCGGTTAAGCCTGTAAAGTTCTAATTTGTTTTTTTGTTTGTTGGTCGTTTTTGCAGATTTCATTAGTCAATAATTGGGTTTGCCTGTCTGGTTTGTCAGTGAACCCGTAAACACGAACTGCGCCCCGGGGCGACGAAAAACCCGACCAGACCAGCCAGAGCCGAAGCCAAAGTGTTAAATGCAAAAAGCATTCATTCAGAACCTGAACAGAGAAGTTCCCACGCTTGAAATTCTTCACGCATACCTCTTGAGGCGTGCAATTTGAGGCAACCTTAGACTTTCGCCTTCTGTTATTGTGGGCGTTGTTATTGCTAATGCGAATTGGCCGCCAGCCGGTTCTAAACAATATATATTTCGTAATATTTATGTAGAACAGATGCGTTGATTTCTCACATGTAGATAGAGAGCAGCCCACAGGCATGGCATTAACATAATCGAAATCATAATAAACAAGTCCACGCAACAACAGTCTCATTCCAGCACCCCCCAATCCCAAACCCAGCCACAGTGGCAGTCGCAGCCTGAGTAGCACGTGTGTAAGTTTGGGGCCGATGTTGCTGTTGCTTGGTAATGACCCAAATTTCATAGTTGTGCGCTAAATACGCCTAATGGTCGTTTAATTATACGACAGATAGCAACGACAGCAGCCGTTGAAAACATAAATAAAACTAATTGTATAATAACAAGGCGTTCTCCGCAATTTATTATATATATACATATATTTCACATATATATATATATATTTATATTTGAGTGTGTGTGTGTGTGTAAACAAATGAATTTTTTTAAATATTCGTACATAATTCAGGCTGGAGGTTTCAACTTTAATTTGGCTGCATGTGACAATAACACAAAAAACGCCATCTAGCGGCAAATCCCACACTTGAGGCAGACGCAGTCGCAGCTGTTTTCATTGATCTGCCGTCAGTTTTCGAGTTATATTAACTTTGTCATCTTGTTTGCAACAGCGATGTTTAACTGTACACAAGAGGAGGAGTAATTCTTAAAAAATGAAGAGAACAATTTTGCACTTGAATTAATTTTAGTATAAGTTATATAAATAATATGTTTACTACTAAAACTCCATTTATTTCATCAGCAAGGGTGTGTAAGCACCATTGTGATGAATCGAAAACAACGTTTCAAAATATAAAATCATTTATGTAATGTAAGTCATTAATGAATTTTTTAATATATTAACCATTGTGTACAAAGTAAATCGCATGTTTACGAAGGGTATGTAAACATATTTGTGATGAATTGACGAAAACATTTACTTTAGCGTATGAGGTTGACTGCGAATCATCAACCCTTCTGCAGTTTTGACAAATTTGCGCATGTCTCGTGATAAGTTGAGTTAACAAATTTATTATTAGTTGAGCTCTGCGCATGTTACAGCGGCTACTTCTGTTGCTGACGGCAACAGTTGGTGATGCTGTTATTGTTTTCATTGTTATTGTTGTTGCTTTGGAGCAGCGTAATTTGTTTACATTGTTGAGCAATTGACACGCCTGCTTTACCTAAACAAAATTGCCACAATTGTTTGAAGTGCTAAAATTAATAAAAGTTTTTTGGTTTTTTAAACTCTGTTTTTTTTTTTGTTAGGCCTTTGACATATTTCGTCGCGCTCTTCACGCTCTCTAATATTTCATGTTTTTGCTGGTGCTGTTGGCTGGCCGCTATGGCTGTTATCTGTACTTGAAGGCAATAACTTTGTTCAGCATGTGGTCCGCAAATTGCGAATATTTTTGTTTTTATATTTAATTGGAGAGACTGTGCCCAAAAAGCTAGTTATAATCAGCATCAAATTTTACGCACTCAGTACATAATTTCATACTATTTTTAATTACATTTATACACATAAATGAATGTTTTTTTAGAGGTTTTTGTATTTGTCGTATAGTTGGCTTATCGCTCTACAATTTAATGTTTTATTCTATTTAAAGAATACAATATAATCTTGCAAATGGTATTCTAAGTTTGTTTCCAATTTTGTCAATCAATGCCCGTTAAATTACATTGTGTAAAACTCACAGTCATGGGAACGATTGGAAAATTTTGACCTCGCTTGGTCTTACCAAAATATAGAGTATTTTTAAACAAACACATTGAACGATTTATTATCCTGATGAAAAATATAATTTTTGCCTTTCGCTTTTCCATTTGCGTAAATAAAATTTCATGTTCATTTAATAAATGCATTTTTATGAATTTTCAATATACTGGCAAATACTAAATAAAATGAAAAATATATTTTTAAAAATGTATACATCTATATGCAGCAAGTAAATTAAGTATATCAAACTTGATCGTACATGCACTTGTCCAAATAATAAATAGAACAAGCAGCGCATACAAATATGCACAAGTTTTGAAAAATTCAACATTTGTATGTATGTATTCACATATGCATATAATTCCATCAAATATAGCTGGAAAAGAGAGTGCAATTAAAAATGGTACATAGTCCCATTATTGAAAGTTTTCACAGATTAAAAAAAATTAATAATTATTAATAAATAATAATTAATTTTAAAAAAATGTACTTAAAACGACCAATTGAAATTCATTTTCATAAGAGATCTTCTTATTGAGGCATTATTAAACAAGCCAAAGCATACGTGCCGTGGCACAGATACTCCCCAAACTATGTGCTGATAAGAAAGCTCATAGTTCGACTGAGGATGGCACTATCAGCATCAGCATCAGCATCAGCATCAGTCGATGCTATCTCTATGGGAGCGCCAAGTGCCAATTCGAGAGGCAGACAAGTGGTCATTGTTGGTCTCTCGGCTGACGTTAGCATCAAAATGTACACACTGGCGTATGCTTAATCTATTCATACGCCCTGTTGGCTAGCGATAGTGTAGAACACTGTGTGCTCATATGTAGCTAAACATTTGTGTAAATATTACCTCTGGCATCAGCGAGTGACGTGCCTCATATTTGCCCCATAAATTAACATCGATAACCTACCGGTATATACATTTGTAATTGAGGTACCTTACATGCTATGATCGCTGAATATTAATATGGAACTTTTTGCTGGGTGGTTTCTGTTTTGACTGGCTGTGTGTGGTCCTCGACCTTAATGCGGCTTTTTGCGCTGCGGCAGTGGCAAAGACAACTAAGCGATAACAAATACGGAAATATTTGTCTAAGCTATGACTGAACTGTTTGGCCAACGAAATGCAAATAAATAATAATAAATAAAACTGGTCAATTTAATTATGACAATTAATTGAATGTGTATGCAAATTATAATCGCTTGGTTGGCTACAGGCCCTCAACGGAAACAGCTAATAGATGGCTTTGGCCATTTCCACCTGAAAGGGTGTGCTATAATGCGATTATCCATAAATATATTCAAAGAATTATAGACTTATTTTATATTTTCTACAAATCCTTTCCAGAAGTCAATATTCAAATGTTGAACATTATGATTATGAGTTAAGCCAAAGTAAACTAATAAGATAAAAGATTAGAAAGGTTTGATCACATTTGAGAAATGCATGACGCGAAAAGAACTAAAAGGCGTCATTCGACTCACTTGGCTCGAATCATAAATTCAGAAATCATGGCAACGAAATGTATGAATAACGCTGCGGCGACCACAAATAGATTGCAGCCTGAAACCGCAATATCTCTTCCAATTCTTTGGAATCGAAACAAAGGCTTCTTATACCGTACGAACCAAGGGATTCATTGAATTATTAATAAAACAAAAAATATGTATATAAAGAAACGTGTTATTAAACAATCTCCTTATTTTTCAACTTAAATTTGTTAGATTTTGAGCTCAGCTCGTGTTCGGCTTATGGCACCGCTGCACCCATTCGCATATAATGATAAAGTGATGCTGCCTCGAGCATCGAAATATTGTTTTTAAATAGATAAAAAGAGATGAAGGCAGGCTAAGCCACTTTGACTTCTGGATTCAGGCAAAAGAGTTTAACATATGAATAAAATCAGTGCGATGCGCATTGGCTGCTGAGTCTCTGACACATTTCCACTTTAAATTCAAAGCGATAATACCAGATCTGTAGATTTATATGTTGCCAAACTGGTGTCGATGATCCAGCTGTGATGATGCCACCAGAGCGAGACATTCTTGCTATGATGAAAAAATTTATTTTGAAATAATTAAATAGATGTCATAAAATTAATATAAAAATAAATTCATTTTAAAGTTATGATACACACTCCATCTGCAAATAGTCAAAGGCGCGATAAGGCCACAACAAAAGAAATGACAGCAAATAAATAAAAAATCATTAGGAGCTATTTCTTCCGAGTCTCAAATAGCCCATTATGGATGCGGCGGCCTAAACACCAAATAAAGCATCGTATCAACTGGCAACCTTAGAGAGCATTAAGCCACAAACTAGAATTAGCTAATAGGCGGTTCTGGCTTTTGATGTAAGCCAGCAAATCTGTTAAACAAATTATTGTTTACCAAATTTCAAATATATGCCTAATAACACTAAAATCGATTTGCTAAAAAAATTCATTCACAACTTGTGTTTGGTCATCAAAAAAAATAAAAACAATACATAACAAGTATCTAATGCTATATTCAGATGACATCGACTAGTAGATGCCGTATAAGTGCTGTTCATTTACTTTTTACCAAAAATAAAAAAATACAAATTTTTATGTAAACAGATAAGATAAGATTAAGTTTAAGAAAAAATTATTGTTAATATCTTTTCTTTGCCTATGAATTCTTTCTCTCCGATACACAGAAAGATAGACTTATATTAAAAAGTTGGCTGTAATATATATAAATTGTTCATTAATAAAGTGACAAATTGAATATACCACTTTGTATCCGGCTAGGGTATAGAAAAATTAGACACACTATTATTAGAGGTTTTTTTTGCCTTGGACTGCCTTGGATGGATGGACATTGGTAAGCAATTATGCTAATGCCTTGCTTAAAATGGCCGGCTAAAATTCGTATTAGTATAATGAATAGACAAAAATCCGCAACGAAATTAATCAAGACACAAAGCTCGATATCCGAAATCAGTTTCGAATCAAACTTCATCTTTCCACTAGTCGAAAATGTTAATCATCATTCTTGACTGATAAATTAAAAATGAATTAATTAACATAGACGAACACTTGTCTTCTCACATTTCTGCGGCGCCGTTATTGTTATTAAATTTCGTTTTATTTTAATTTTTTAATCACTTTAACAGCTTTTGTTGAATGTGAAATTGTTTGAGAAATATGTAGTTTATTTAATTCTTCTTTTTTTTTTTGCAGCAATGTTTTATGCACGAGCGTGGGTTTCTTAATGCGGGAAGGGTGGGTTCTGCTGTCATTTGTTAGCATACAGAGCACGTAAATACATTGTTCATAATAATATTTAAAATTCAAAACTCAAAGCCATCAACTGAAGCTGAAATTGCCACCAACAGTCTAAAGTCACGCCCCGCAAAAACACTTGAATTTACGAGCATTTGAGTTTATTTTAAACCTTTTTTTTTCCGACTTTTTATTATTTTCTTGCTCTTATGTGATCATTACAATATTGAAAAATCGCTAGGTATATTTCAAAGGGTGTTGGCTGCACCCTCACAAATATATTAATTACAGGTAACTTATGGGTACAAGAGTTGAGCAGCATAATGAGAGATGATTCAGAGACATATATTTAGCTGGTGATACTTTTGTATAAGTGCCAGAAATAATGTACATCGATTCATGTTTGAGTTTTTGTATTTAGATTGACAGACAAATCTACAATTTCTGTCAATTGTTTTTCTTTTTGCTGTCGTCTTTTTAAATGTCAATGAACGCTACAATTTTTCATTTATAACAAGTAGACAAAATAAATAATGGGAATATAAGCAAAATACAAAAAAAAAGGCGAATAAGAAACTCAATACATATTCAAATTCAACAGAATTTACGAATTTAATTATTTGAAAAAAAATTGAGCGGCACAAGCAAAAACAATTAAAAATATTCATAGCGCCACATAATAAATTATAGAAATGTATTTCTTAGAAAGACACAACAAACCAACTAAATCAAATGCGCAAAAAACTAAAACAAATCAAGTCTAATTATTCGAAAAACATGCTCTCTCCAACTTCTGGGTGGCAAAATATATAATTAGATGTCAGTGGCAATGTCAGCCTTATCAGTCAGTACAATTATGTATTGCATGTGTTGTTTATATATGCATACATTTATGCCTAACGTATTAAACATGTGTAGGATCAGGGGCTGACAAGTGTAACCACTTCCTATTACGCACCCAACATTATTTATTATTTTTTTAATTTACATATTCCCCGTACTTGACTCATGTACAAATGATATTGTTTTCGTGTTGTTGGAAAAATGTACACAGTTCATTGGCTCAGTTACCAGCAGTCATCGTCCTTGGCTAATTTTTTTTTATTTATATGTATTTATGTAAATTTGGACAGTAAAATAAGATTCAATACACTTGCAAAATCATATCCAAAATACAATATCATAATTTGCAAGTTTGGCGCATTGTTGCCAATAATAATATAACTTAATCTCGTCAACTTGACAACTCTCAAATATTGCACAAAAAAATGCTTAATTGCATTTATATATTTGCAGACGTTGACGCAAATAAATCTTCAGATGCAGCTGCTGAAAAATCTGGTTTGTACAAAAAATCTCATTCATGCCAAGATTATAATTCTGTGTAAAATTTCCAAAAAAAAATTCTGTTACGGTATTTATTATTGTAATTAATATGTAATTTGCATTTGCATATTAAACTTTTTGATTATTGCTAAATTTGTTTTAAAAATCTTTTTTTCTTTCTAGTGTTAAAAACACTTTAGATGAAGAAAATAAGTTTGGTATTAATAAGAAAAAAAATGTTATTTCTCATGTGCTTATGTAAATAAAGCTTTTTATTTTTTATAATACTAGAAATGAGATAAACCCGTATTTAGCGGAAGCACATGTTAGATAGAATAGCGTAGCTCTAATCTTACTATCAATATTATTCATTCTATTATCACGCATCTTACTGCGTACAGTGTGAATGAATTCGTTTGAAATTTTGGATTTGCGTACGTAAAAGGCAGAAATTTTTGCGTAACAACAGCTTTGGGGAGGAGAACATTAGATGTTTGTTCTCAAATTCGTAATATAGTTTATACGTTTTTATTTGTTTATCTCTGTTGTTTATTCAAATAACACGTTAGCGTGACTCCATGTGTGCTTTTTCAACAGTTATAGGTTATTTTAACGGTTCCCTGGGGAACTAAAGCCCGCTTTCGCTCTCCAGTCTTATTTCTGCCCTCTATCTATCTTTTCCATTTTGATTTTGTGCAACAATAACATTTTATACAATTTAATCGTTTGCTTGTGCCGGCTTGCAATGAAATTGAAATTTTATTTTATTTTATTTTGTTTTGTTTTATTGTGTTATTTTATTTTTACAGTCTGTGCAGCGAAGCGTGTATATTCAAATGCGATGGTCATAGCAACGACGCTTTCTTTGTGTCTCTTTGAGCTTTAGTTAAAAAGTAAATAAAATACAAAAAAGAAAAAACACAGCAAAAACAATCCAAAAGTAAAAAAGAAAATCAAAAAGAGCGAAGCATGCGAAAAAATAGCGACAAATCAACCGAATTTATAAAAGAAATGAAAGAACTCGACAAATCGATGCGAAATCGAGGCAATAAATTAAGTTGAATTTCGATTTCGGTACGCCGTCGAAAAAGAGGTATAAACCAAAAATCCAAAAACTAACACGCCATGAAACTTGAAACGCAGGACGAACCCATCGCTCCCCATGTTAGAGTTGTACGTACATACCCGATTATCGACCAGCGAACTGGTGTAGATGAAATCCTTCTTTTTCGAATAGACCTCCGGCTGTGTTCCTTTGAACGAGTAGTACGGGACATTGGTGGACGCATCAAAGCTATCCGGCCGATCGGGCTCTTTCCAATTGGCAAATTGATCCGAATCGCTCTTTGGCTGATTGCAGGGCGATTCTTCGCTCCATCTGTAATCGTCATGCAGGCAGGGCGCAGTGTCTGAGTCGGGCATAGATTCGATCTGCACCACGGCCTTGCGGTGCAACAGATGAACCTCTGGTTGCAACTTCGTTCGTATATACGCCTCATCAGCCATGGCGGCCAGTCAATCACTCGACAAAAGAGGCACGTGCAGAAATGTGAACGAATTTTTATTTATTCCTCGCTTTTTCTCACTTTCGTATATTGGCTTGTGACCAACTAACGGCGGATGGTGGCTCACTTCGGGTTCGGCTCGGCACTGTAAATTATGTATCTATTATGTTGATATTGCCTGGCTTTGCTTATTTAGTTAATTGAAATTCGGCAGTCGCTGTTGCGGCAGCAAATGCTGCCGTTGCCCTTGCCGTTGCCGCTGTCTTTTGTCGTTGCCGTTGTTGTTGCCGTTGCTGTTGCTGTTGCTGTTGCTGTTGTCACACGCAATTGCTTGACTGCTTTCGGGTGCTTGACTCCTGATTCTAATTGTATAGCTACATTAGCTATATTAGTGCACTAGTTATGGCCAGGTTAATGAAATAAAACGATTTAAGAAAAATAGTAACAGAGAGCGGATAAGATAAGTTCTTATATAAAAATAGATATCTTATCATATAGTTTATAATGGACAGGCATTAGGCATGTTTTACATTTTTACTAATACACTGAACACAGATTTGCTGCAAAGATTTTGGCGCCATATCCAAAGTAGTGTTAAATTTTTTCACATTTCTTGTTCATAAATTTATATATGCATTTCATATTTTAGTTTTGTTGTATTTTATGCTGCATGTTAAACTTAACTTTAATAAGCTTGCAAATTTTTCTGAATTTTATTTTTATCATTTTTTTTGTCATGTTTTTTATTTAAGCTACTTTTTCTTATCGTCGCATCGTTGGCAACATATAGAGAAGGTTCTCAAGACTGCGAGTCAAAGTTGACCACACAAGCATTATACATTCACACACACACACACACACATTCACACACAAGAACACAATAGTATGCCACCACACACACAACAGACACAGGCACACAGACAGAGCCAGGTATGCGCAGACGCAGGCGGATGCGCAGGCGCATGCGCAGTCACATTTTTATTTATATCCATATCCATATTTTATAATGATCATACCGTTAGGAGCAAAAAATGTCACGTCGCGCAGCGGAAACATGTAAGCCGAGCATTTTAATTATTTGTTTTCTGTTATCAAGAATCGGAATTGGAACTTGGATCATTGGACGATCAAATCACTGCGCGCGCAAAATAAAAAGACGAAAAAATGTGGGAAATAACAGAAAACAAAACCCGACAATAAATTTTAAAATCGTTTCGCGCGTTATCGTTTCGCTCGCTTGAGCTCCCTCTTCTGACTGCTTATGCTTATGTTTGCGCTGCGGCCGGAGCAGTCAACATTCAGCGGCAACGCAAGCAGCAACAGCAGACAAACTCTCACACAAACACAATACGTACACATATACACACACACACACACACACACGCACGCACATACATACACTTACAAAAACGTAGACACTGTGCTTTCAAGTATTTTAGCCAAAGCTAGCAAAGATCGGCAGTCGGTAACCAGAGGCCACGCTGCATGGTTTTGTCTGTGTGCGCTGGCTTCAATTCAAGCAATGCTTGAATGCTTGAATGGCTTAACACCGCACTTGCCTGCACACAGCGCTTTTCAATCGTATTGCAGCACATATGCTATTCGAAACGTTTAACTTATGGAGCAGCACACAAACACATACACAGACACGCTCGCAAGCGAATTACACACATACTCATTCGCACAGAAGAAAAAGCTTGAATGAGCTTTGCAAGACTCTCTTAAACTGATTGCACTGAGTATATGCGAGACCTGCTTTTTACTCAACGACTCTTCAAATCAAGCTTTGCTCTTTGTGCTTACTTTTTTATATAACTTCAGATTTCTTATTGGTATATTTATGAAAAACTGATTTCGTTTTTAAAGATCTTCATTAAAAGATGAAAATTTATTATATTTCTAAAATATTTATTCTACGACAAAATGGTAAATATTTTTAAAACATAATTTGCTCTCAACATATATTTTATGTAGACAACAGTGGATTCCACTGTTTTAATCATTTATATAAATCATTTTTAGAACTATTGTGTATACCAAGTTATCTTTTCTTTCATTACTAATAATTTCAGCTAACAAAGTACAACCGATTCTGATTCGCGTTATTTAATTTTACCTCTTGCACAAATTATCTACCAAAGTCTGTAAAGTCGAAAATATAAATTCAAAAATAATTTTAACAAATTTATATCTTTTTATATGAGTGTATTTGGGCATCGAAACTCTCTGACCACATCAGTAGTCGAAAATAGCTCAGCCTCGGCTCCATCAATATTATATCTTACTCAGAATACATTGTTTGCTATGGCAAATTACCATATGTAGCAATTGACCTCTTTGCATATAAAAATATTTTCTTTAATCAAACGCAACCACCCAAGAATTAATCAATTAAAAAACGACTGATTGTTAGCCACATTAAAATATAGTTGAAAATTACAATCCATTTCGCAAATGTGGCTTTGCATAGATGGCATAGGGCGTGGGGGAAAATTAGGGATTGGATGTTAGTAATCCTTCTTCCAAGTTTGTTAACCTTAGCTCCTACATGCGGAATATATATACCAACCATATTTGGCGACTATAGTCTTAAAAATTTTGGAGATATGTGGCTTTATCAATATTCGATAATACATTTTATCGCATTTCTATCCACCGGATGCAGCGCTCCAATAAGTTGACGCAGACACAGACCAGTATAAGTTTCAAATCATTGCACAAATCCAATATGCTATGATACCTTTGGTGTCAGAGTATACAAATTGGGGAAGCTTAAAGCGCTAATGAATAACAGAACAGCGTAAAAATATCAGTTTTGTAATTAACAACAGTCAAATTCGAATTACATGCACAAAATTAAAAACAACATAAAACAGAAGCCAGCAGCAAATGTCATCAATCTGGAAAAGTCTCTTGTATATATGCCTGCCTTATACTCTTAAAATGTAACAGAACGGCTAAAGATTTTTTTTAGCTAAAAAAAAATATATAAAATTTAAAAGAAAAAATCATAAAAAAAGATAGCAAATACTGTGGAGAATAAACTATAAATTTTATGAGTAGTTCAAAGCTTTTAATATTTAATTAAACTGAATACAGAGTATTTTTAATCGATAACAGAAGGCATTATGCAACTATATAGGAGAATTATCATAAGCATTTTTGTCTTACAATTAAGCCGAAGAAATAATAGCTTAAAAAAATATTTGAATACTACTTTAATATTTATTTATTTTCAGCTCAATATACTCAAACTGACTTGGGATGATTTAGTAACCTTCCAGCTATTATGATCATGGGGCGCTTGAACATCATCATGCAGTACTGGCAACACACACAGATGTTAACAATCAAACGCACTTGAGACACCGAAGACAGCAGAGTATCAAAGGCGAACCCAACTGATGCTGATGCTGATGCTGATGCTGACCAAAGCACCGCCAGACGGCAGCCCACACCCAGCACTCAGCAGCCACCAGACGCAATGCCTTAATGTATGCGAGGCAGCAGCTCGCAACAATTTGTATTTCTATCTATTTATCTATCTATCTATCTATCTATCTATCTTAATCATTTCGAAGTGCAGGCAGCACAGCACGCGTATTAAATGCCAAAATAGCTCTAAACCATGCCGAATATGTTACGCATGCAGATGCAGTCAAAGAGTTCGCTGAATGATCTTCCTCTCGCCCTTCATCCCACTCTTCGATTGATTGGCAAGCCCAAATATAGATTTTTCTGTATATGCATGTGGTTCTAATATGGTTCTACATCTAAGCTGTCAGACAGTGTGTCTGTTTATCCGACTGTCCACGCGCCTGTGAGTGTGCGTGAGTGTGCGTGTGTGTGTGTGTGTAAGTAGTGCATGCGTTGCTTTGTTTATAAATTTTTTGATCTTTTTTGCTCACTCTCTTCGTTTTTTGTTTTGTAATTTTTTTTTTTTTTGTATATTTTTTCTCAGCACGCTTGATTAATAAATATTGATCCTGATTGAATGATGGAAAGCTTACAAAAACTTAAGTGACCATGTGGGATGCGAGCCGAGAGCTGAGGAGCTGTGAGCAGCTATAAAGGCCATTTAAAGCAAGCAAACTTTTATTATTAAGAGTTCAGGTTTTAAAGTTCGTTTGACAGCTGCTCAATCAAATCTCACATATGTATATTTGGGCTAACTAAACATAAACCTTTTTGACATTCACCACCCCACCCCCCTCGCAGTCACGGTGTGTTGTCGAAGATGTTGCGCTCTGATGTCTAAATTCGCGAAATTTGCAAAAATCAAAATCAATTACGTTGGCTGTCAATCAGCAGAAAGGAACTTCAAAATCGGACAAAGACATGCGTAAGAGCATTTTTTAGTGCGCAAACTGCTGCGTGGCATATGTATCCCAAAGATACATTTAGCTTAAGTGTATGCCATACATGATCCATACAACTACAATAGAACATTTTTTTCATTTATGTTTTTTTTTTTGTTTTTTAAATAGATTTATTGCACGCGTTCGACAGCAGCCTATATAGAATCATAACCAGATGTGCGTTGACCCTGAGACAAGCGCCCTCGCAAAGCGAAAGTATAAACTAATGTATATCCATAGAACCGACACTATATACATATTTATAGAATACATATAGCCATTTGTAGTGGCTCAGGAAAAGAAAGGAAGCGTGTGTCTGTGTTGGCTATGCAAAATAGAAGAACAAACTTGCGAATAATACTAGGAACAAGATGGCAAATACTTCCAATAGAACACTTGATGACTCGACTTTTGATATATCCCATTAATTCGTTGCCAGCCACAACAAGCTGCTGTTTTTACAATGAACTCATCTTATCAGATGCCATTCATGAGTTAATTACGATCAATAAAATACTGTTTGAAGACTCTATCCAAACTGTCTTGGCTGTCCATCACAAGTTTCACATAAAACTAATGTGCTAATTTGGATCCCACGGATATTATCTATAGAAACCCGAATTACGATGAGAACAGCACCGCTGTATCGTTAAATATGAGTGGTCGCTGAAAGGCAGCATCATACAAATTTACTTCAATACAATAGATATAATATTTCCTGCAAATCGTCAAGGTTGCCAACGCTTTGAACTGTCCGGCGGGTGTTAAAAGACATTTAGACATTAAACCACAATTCGATGAATGTCGCTGCATAGGAATACAAATTATAGCAACTCTGATGTCAAGCTCTAAATTAAAACAATAATATCAAATAATAAGTCATTTTCAACCTAATTACATATCGTTAGTACATTTGTAACTGAACTCTGATCTGAAGTATTTAAGTGTCTGAGATCAGAATGCGTTGCTTTACTCTGCATTTAATTCGAATTGCGGCTTTGTCTTTTGGAATTCATATGATGTTTTTGTATTGACAATTTGTAAAGTGTGAAGCTAGAGTTAAGGACCAGGCTCAAATGTCCAGGTTCAAATGTCAGAAACCTGTTAATGTATACACATGTATTGAAGTGTGAGTTCTTGCAAAGCACTTCAATTGAAACATTCATTTATTTTTCAATGAATCAAGTGAGACATGCATGCAAATATTATTTAATGTAAAAACTTCATATGAGAAGCCCACCGAACGGGTTTCAAAAAAAAAAGAAAAAAGTTCTATGCAATTCTTATTAAATTGTTGGTTCATTGATTCCAACAAACGAAATTGAATGCAATTACATACATGCATATAAGTGTAAATGTATATATATATGGTCATATATAAAATTATGAATATGCATAAATACCAAGGCGTATTAGAAACATAAGACCAACCGCAAATGCTCAAAAGTACTGAAGTAATGCACAACATTTACTTATGTCTCCGCTGCGTCAGCAGCACGAGTCGCATTTACCAGCTAAGGAAAATAAAAAACAAATAAAACCAAAAAAAAAAGGAAAGAAAAAAAACTGATGTGAGCCATTATGGCTTATGTTTTATATTGCTTAAGCCTAAGCTCTTGTTGCATTAAAATGGGCTTATTCCATAGAATTGCACATGGTACTCGATCAGCAACACTATGGCGTCAATTGCAACACCACACAGCTCGAAGACGGAGGCTTCAATTGATCCTCGATTGTGATAGGTGCAGCTGTGTCTTGGCTGCAGCTGCACAGATGCTTCGACGAGGTGCTCATTTGCGTAGCTTTGCTGCGACTCGAAATCCGCCAAAAGGCAACCAGATATTATTCCATTGCAGTGCTAACTTACACCTTCAGTTGCCTTGAACTATTGGCTTTACACATTTGACGCGCATTTTAATTACGTGGCAAGCTTTGTGTTGCACAACGCCAGCGGGGAATAGGCGGTTGCAAGAGGCGTCATTTCTCGTTACGGTAGCCCCAACCAACTGTAATGATGATTAATAAACACAAGCGACCAAGTAAAAATGTTCATTATATAAGTACCGACTATTAGATGTTCAATAATTTATATACTCAAGTCTCTATTAATCATAAAATCGGTTCTTGTTGCCTTAATGTAAGCATATACCCCATTTTTAGCTTTGATGGAGGGTATAATTAATTTTGCTTGCTGCTGAAGAGCCTAAGCCATATTTATAAGTTATTAGCTGCTCGCCAGCGATTGCTGTCGCTATTAGCTATAAAATTTATGTACCTACCATGATATATAGAAAAACATACATATATCATCCATAATTGACCTTTGTCACAGCTGACCAGCAACACAATAGCTACGTCTAGATATTAGACCCCAGCCCCAGCCCCAGCCCCAGGCACACACCCAGACCCAGACTGAGACCCCAGAGAAGTGAGCTAAAGTCTTGTAAATTTTCATGAACAAAATTATTAATTGATCTCGGATAAACGTCATGTGGCAAACAAAGATAGAATAAAAAACATGTATGTAATAGCTACAAGAATTAAATTACATTTAAAAGACACTTAAGCCTGGCGCCATTCAGAAACTATATAATATATTTGTTGAATTGCATTGCACAATTTATTGTACTCTCTTTAAGTACTTAAATATTTAAATGATGCTTTTGTGAATAAAAATGCTATGCAGATTTTGTTTACAATTTACTTACACGTTTTCTTGATTTACAGATTTATTTTAAATACCAGATACAAAACTAATGATTTATCTTGCGGTATATTCAGACATGGCATAATCCAACGACGTAGAAAGTCTGAAATTTCTCAAAATGTCATCATTCTCATTATATTTTTTATTATTATGTATTAATGATTTTTTCTCATTTAATATTTGGTTTTTAATTACTTCCTTTTAATTTTATATAATATAATTTGTAACCTTAATTTTAAATTTGCTCTAAAATTAATTTTTTTAAATTATGAAGCAAAACAAAGCGAAACAAATGCAGAAAGAAAAAATTATAGTTAAACAGCTATTTTTCTCGATTCTGGGTTATCTTAAGATTAAAACATTAGTTTACAACTATACTAACTATACAACTAATTTGACTTTTACATTAACCTGTTCAAAAAACAGTAACGTTTTGCTTACTAAAAGAGAAAACTTTAACTTTTGTCAGTGTTGCAAATAGCCTCAAATTGATTGGGTCTTTTTCAACACTATCTCATGACAGTCGAACCACAAGCAAGGGAAATTTTCAAGTTAATAATATCCAGTTTGAAATGAAAACACCCTCAAGCAGGACGCAAACCATGGACGATGGCGAGGAAACAAGTTACCCTGACAACGAGGACAGCAACAAAGGGTCAAGCAAACAAAAATCGAGAAGAGCCCGAAAAACATCGAGTGTACAGAATGAAGATGAGGAACTGGAAACCAAATGCACTGTCAGCTATTTTACTCTATGCATTTCTGGCCAACTAGTGTCGGCGACATTCCCGCTGGGTCCCGACAGAGAGTTCATATTCTGCCGCTTCGAGCTGATCGCCGGTCCCGACTGGCAATTGGTATCTGGATTGCAGCACGGCCTCACGCAGATGGCAACCAACAAGGCGGGGCACTTTAATGACAAAATTGCCTTAACCATGCCCATTGATGTCACCTACAAGAGCACCAGTCCCTTTGGATGTAAGTTTAGTTTATTCTCAACACGTTTCAGTTAGTAATGCTCCAACAAACTCATTGCAGGGCCACAAATTCTGGTTAGCGTTTTTGGCCAAAACGGACGTGGTGCAGAAACGTTATTGGGCTATGCACACGTCCATCTGCCCATCTTTGGCAATTGCAGGCAGGAGGAACAGCTGTCCTCTCTAAGTGAAGTTCCTATTTTGATGCCAAAAACCCCAGGCATGTTGGCCGATGTGACCAGCTGGCTGCTGCGACGCCAGCCGGAGCTCAAGGATCCCAAAGTTCTTCTTGACAATCTGCAGTGCAAGGGTATGTTAACGTAACTATTAAATATATGGTTATAGTGGAAAATCAGATAGACATTATAATTGTTTACAATTAAAAGTATAATTTTAAATTTTAAAAAAAATTAAACAAATTTTACCGATATATTTCCAATAGCCAGCGAATATTACATCAAATGGTTCCTCTGCCTTATTATAGTTGCCAAATATGTTCGTTTTCAGGTCTATCGATGGAATCCTATGGCACGTTGGAGTTCCAGCTGCATACGATAATGAGAGGAGCACGTAAGCTGGGTTACAACTGGCACGCCTGAGCTGGGATACCGAATAAGTTTACTGTAATAAAACGTGAATTTCCAGTGCTGATTGCAGTGAAGCGAAAAAAAACGTTTGTCTTAATCTAATTGGCCCTAGGAGGAGGGTTGGGGAATTGCCCTGCCATAAACTTGACCATGGCTTGTATTGACTGCGGGAAGGGGGGGAAATGACGCGTTTCGCTGCTCGTTAACGCTAATCCGACGCAACAAATTTGCTGCAATTGTGAAAGGAATTGAAAATTTAGCGACTTTGGATTGACCACATAATTGGATTAGGTGGCAATTAGTGTAAGACTGGCTACACTGAAGTGTTCTTCTTTTTTTCTTTTTTTGTTTGCCTCAAGAACCTCCACATATAAAGGCAGCATTAATTTTTGGCCGAGGGCAGTCACATCCAGGCTAGCGCCAAGAGTGGTCTTGAAAATCTCTTCCTCTGCTATGGACAGCAGATATTAGGCAGTTGTGCGGAGTAACCAGAGTATCCAGCCAAGTGCAAGCAAAGTTTTTTGTTAACGCTTTAGTCTTTGCCGAAAATACAACCATGATAAGTCTGAATCAACCAAGTTATGCTCATCTTCGTGATGGCAACAATCTCAGCCTGGCGGAGAGTGTGCCTGCGGAGATCATGCACATGGTGGATCCATACTGGTACCAGTGGCCACCAATGGAGCCGATGTGGTTTGGCATTATTGGCTTTGTCATTACCATATTGGGGTAACACATTAATTTCCGTTAATCATATTTATCCATTTTAGTTGACTTTCTATCTAATTGAAATAGTGTGATGTCTTTGACTGGCAATTTTATTGTGATGTACGTTTTTACATCGTCGAAGGGTTTGCGAACACCGTCCAACATGTTTGTGGTTAATCTGGCCTTCTCCGATTTCATGATGATGTTCACCATGTTTCCGCCGGTCGTTCTGAACGGTTTCTATGGCACCTGGATTATGGGTCCGTTTTTGTGCGAGCTCTATGGCCTGTTTGGTTCCCTGTTCGGCTGTGTATCCATCTGGTCCATGACCCTGATTGCCTATGATCGTTACTGCGTCATTGTTAAGGGTATGGCCCGTAAGCCTCTGACGGTCACATCGGCTGTTCTCCGACTTTTAGTTGTGTGGACAATTTGCGGCGCTTGGGCTATAACTCCGCTGTTCGGCTGGAATCGATATGTGCCTGAGGGTAATATGACGGCCTGTGGCACAGACTACTTTGCCAAGGATTGGTTCAATCGCTCCTACATCATAGTCTACTCATTTTGGGTCTACCTAACACCACTTTCGACCATCATCTTCTCATATTATCATATCTTAAAAGTAAGTATCAGTAACTGAGTTCTACATTCCATTGGAGCTCCAACTTATTGCATCCACTTTAAAGGCTGTTGCTGCCCACGAGAAGGCAATGCGAGAGCAGGCAAAGAAGATGAATGTCGCCTCACTGCGCCAAACTGAGGCAGATAAGAGCAAGGCCATCGAAATCAAGCTGGCCAAGGTGGCATTGACTACAATTTCGCTTTGGTTCTTTGCTTGGACACCCTATACAATTATCAATTATGCGGGAATCTTTGAATCGATGCACCTGTCGCCACTTTCCACAATTTGCGGATCGGTTTTTGCCAAAGCAAACGCCGTTTGCAATCCAATTGTCTATGGCCTGAGGTGAGTATTAAATTAGGCAATTAAAAATAATAAATTAATTATAATCGCTTCACTTCTTGCCAGCCATCCCAAGTACAAGCAGGTGCTCAAGGAGAAAATACCGTGCCTGGCATGTGGCAAGGACGAAGTCGCTGCCGATTCCAGGACGATGGCCACAGCAGAGATTAGCGAATCTCAGGCTTAAATCAAAATATCGACGACTGCAGCAGACGACAAGGGAGATGACGACTTGTGATTTTTGAACACAGGAACTGACAGCTTTACAGAAATTACATTAACAAACGAATTAACTTAGTTTTAGTAAATAAATGTTGTAAAACCTTTGCATACAAACAAAAAAAAAAAAGAAAAAAAGGAAGCATTCAAAAAAGTAAAAAAAAAATGGAACGCAATTTAAGGAAATAAACTGCAATTGATACAAAATCAAAGAAAAATTATATAGTTTGTCTTAAAAATGGTATTAAGATATTAACTGCTTTATAAAGCACTTTGCCCAAAGAGTTTTAAGCCTTTTATTGAAAAATTAACATTTCAAACAGTCCCATATTCCATTAATGTAGTTGCCATTATCAATTTCGATTTTCAATTATAATAGTTGGTTATGTCCAGTTCATTGAGGGTGCCATTGTTGCGGCGTTCGCGCAACTCCTGCGTGAAGAGAGCGTGTCCTTGCAACAATATAAAGTCTATGAGTCGCTTATCTGAGCTAAGACGCAGTGCCTCCGGATCGCTGCGTTTGCGTAGGTAGTTAAAGCAGCAGGTTCTGTACAAGACAAGGCAGTCGTCTAAGACTTGATCTGAACATTATGTTGGGATACACTTACCGAAAATGTTTCGTTCCGCATGCACTGGCACACTCCTTGCCACAGGAGTCGCATGGTATGGCATTGGAGCAAGTAAAACACATAAAGCACATGCCTGCAAATATTATAATAAATTAAAAGAACAACAAAACCAAACTTAGCTGGAACATTGTCTACTCACATATCAAAATTAGTTGCAGATTCATTGCGACGCAGTTGTCTGAAGAAGAAGAAGGAAATTCAGTTTTTACTGAAACTCATAGGGATTCTTTGGTGGATTGGTCTGTCCCGTGTAATATAGCAGCAGCAACTGAAAGGACTGAGCTATTTGTCTATCTGCTTTTATACACTTCTAAAGATGCAGCACACCCACACACATACACACACACACATAAAGTCACCGCAGTGGACGTTAAATTCAAAGTGGCCATTGAAGCATGCCGCATGGACTGTAAAGAGATTCATCCAAGTATACATGTAGACATGTGTCGCATAATAAATTAACGCACAATTGCAGCTTGCGCAACAAGTTGCCGTAGCATACTTTTCAAGATGGGTTCTGCTTGTGGGGGATGACCGCAATCAAAACAGTTGGTAACAGGTAATAAAAGTTTGTCAACTGGTAAGCTTTGCATACAAATCAAGTCTTTATGGGAATGGTATTTTAAGACAATTATTAGAATATAACGATTGGTATTAACATTTGGGATCAAGTCTTAGACTTACAGAAATTTATGACATAATTAAAGCAATCCCTGTAGCAGTCATCTACTGCCCTCCTAAATTAAATTCCTAATAATTAAGCAAATCCACAATTACATTATTTTTGACACCTGCAACGGCTTTTCTTGCAAGAGGCTGCAGATAGTTTTACTTCTGAATTTAATGAATTTTTTGTGCTTTTTGACGTTTCTACATAACAAATTGCATGAATTCGCCTATTTTTCATTTTGTTAATTTTATTCCATTGCAATATTATGAATATTATGCGTATATTAAGAAAAATTACGAAGATGCAAACAAATTAATTAAAAAATTATTGTTCTACATTGTTTCAGATTCTTACGATATATGTTAGAATATTCATTCGTTCTGATAAGCAAGTGTTGCTACTAATGCACCTGCTGATTTTTGAGTAATACTACTAATATAATTAAAGAACATGTTTTATATTCAAATATTAGAAAGGAAAAATAATTAAAATTTCCCCTTTCTAAGTTTGGTCACACTTATCCAGATACGATACGATATTCTTGTGAAATGAAAACGATGTGGCAACGGCGACTCACAAAAGCAACAGCTGTGAAGAACAGCTGCTACAATAAATAAACCTAAATTTGATTGAAGAGTTTGAAAATTTTCCTCCAAATAAATCGCAAAATTACTAACTGACAATGTGGGAGCCGCCTCGACTAAGTGCATCGTTACGAGCCAAAACGGAACTCGAATCGAAAAAACATCGCTACAGCGAACTGAAGAATGCTCGAACGAAATCAGCTGCATCGTCCACGCCGACAAATTTGACAGAGTGAGCCGATTTATTTTTACAACTGGTGAAATACCTTTGACTCAAAATAAATAAATTTAAAAACTGTATGCAATTCTTGACACTAGGAAATCAGAACAGACCATTGGGCAATTGCTGGCGCAGTTGCCGGCTAATAAGCAGCCGGTGTGCAAGGTGCAGCTGCAAAAGCTACGCAATCTGGTCCAGGAGAGTATGGGCTACGACGAGCAGCCAAAGGTTGTGGAGCATGCGGCACTGTATCTGTTCTGGCTGATGCTTGGTCAGCCTGTGCTGCTGGTGGCCTCCACCAATCGGCTGCACACAATGTTCGGCAACACATTCGATCGGAATTGCACGCAAATCCACAAATCTGTGATGGCTGTGGCCTCTGAACTAAAGGAGGACGAACTACAGGCCCTGAAGCGCTGGAGGCACTCGCAGGGAAGGACGTCATCGCAGCGCCCGCTCTGGGGCGACCATTTCCGCCTCAGCTGCACCCCAGCTGAATGGTTGGACGTTAGTTTTCTGACGGACCTTTCGCCAGATGCGTTGCTCAACAATAGCACCGTCAACAAGTTTTCCATGGAGTTCAAGACCGACGGCGAAGAAGAATCAGCAACAAGACTGCCAGCTATAGACGGCTTTAAGCTAAGTGCGCA
The DNA here is from genome assembly GCA_035042405.1 of Drosophila demipolita. Lineage (NCBI taxonomy): Eukaryota > Metazoa > Arthropoda > Insecta > Diptera > Drosophilidae > Drosophila > Drosophila demipolita. The sequence goes on along the minus strand of JAWNLI010000489.1, from coordinate 537,269 downwards.
GTTGGAGTCGCTGCTTAGGCTGTCAGAGAAATTGGAAGATGACGATCTGCTGACTCGGGTGGGCGACATGCTCAGCTCCAGGCGCAGCAGTGAGATCCTGCAGAACGAGCTAATGGAACTGCTGGGCTTTGAGCACTTCGAGCTGGTTGGCCAGTTGCTGATGGGTCGCACAACGATTGCCCAGCAGTTGGAGCAATACGCAACACGAACGCGTCGTCTCAAACAGGTGAAGCAGAAGCGTCTGCAGGCCACAGCCGGCAGCGAAAAGCGTCCGACGGTGGCTAGCGCAGTTGTGGTGCAGTCGGCGGAGGAGCGGGAGTTGGGTAAGCAGCAGCGGCGCGAGGAGAAAAAACTGCATCGCATCATGCGCAACACCAAGGACAACGACAGGGAGGATGACGAGGCAACCGGCGCTGTGGCCATCTCAGCCCAACATCTACGCATGCAGTACCAGCGGAAACTTTTGGAGGCAGCCCAGCGAGAACCTCTGCTGCTCAACACCAAGGCAATCAAAGCGGAGCAGTCCACGTACACTGCACCCATACACTATCCCTATGTCTTCGATAGCCAACGGGAGGCCAAACAGCATGCAGGATTTATAGGTGGCAGTCGCATCACGTTGCCTGACAATGCTGCACGCATCGACAACAAGCAGTGGGAGGAGGTCAAGATACCAGCCAGCGAGCCACCGCCTCTGACCGTGGGCAATAAGCGCATCCAAATCGGAGAGCTGGACGATATTGGTCAGATGGCGTTTGCCAACTGCAAGGAGCTAAATCGCATACAATCTGTGGTTTATCCCGTGGCCTATCACAGCAACGAGAATATGTTAGTCTGTGCTCCAACTGGAGCCGGCAAGACGAATGTCGCGATGTTGAGCATTGTGCACACCATTCGCTGTCATCTAGAGCAGGGGGTGATCAATCGGGATCAGTTCAAGATTGTCTACATTGCGCCCATGAAGGCGCTGGCCGCCGAAATGGTCGAGAATTTCTCCAAGCGTTTGAAATCGCTGCAGATCAGCGTTCGCGAGCTGACCGGCGACATGCAGCTAACTAAGGCTGAGATGGCCGCCACCCAGATACTGGTAACAACGCCAGAGAAGTGGGATGTGGTAACCAGAAAGGGTAATTCTAAATATTAATATATATAGCCAAACAAAATAGATTTACCTATTCGTGCATTCTCCATCCACAGGCAGTGGCGATGTGGCGCTGGTCAGTCTCGTCCACCTGCTCATTATTGACGAAGTGCATCTGCTTCACGGCGAACGTGGACCCGTTGTGGAGGCGCTAGTGGCTCGCACCTTGCGTCTGGTGGAGTCCTCGCAGTCTATGATCCGCATCGTGGGCTTATCAGCAACGCTGCCCAACTATATTGATGTCGCCCACTTTCTGCGCGTGAATCCGATGAAGGGTCTGTTCTACTTTGACTCTCGTTTCCGACCTGTGCCCTTGGATACCAACTTTGTTGGCATCAAATCGGTGAAGCCGCTGCAGCAAATCGCCGACATGGATCAGTGCTGCTATCAGAAGTGCGTCGCGATGGTACAGCAGGGTCATCAGGTGATGGTCTTTGTGCACGCCCGCAACGCCACCGTGCGAACGGCCAATGTGCTGCGCGAGCTGGCGCAGCAGAATAACACGAGCGCTCTGTTCTTGCCAAAGGATACCAATGCATTTGGCCTAGCTAACCGTTCCATACAGAAGAGCCGAAATAAGCAGCTGGTTGATTTGTTCTCCTGCGGCTTGGCAATGCATCATGCCGGCATGTTGCGCGCCGATCGCCAAATGGTAGAGAAATATTTCGTGGATGGTCACATCTCGGTGCTGGTCTGCACAGCGACGCTCGCCTGGGGCGTCAATTTGCCAGCGCATGCGGTCATCATACGCGGCACGGACATCTACGATGCGAAGCAAGGCAACTTTGTGGATCTGGGTATACTGGATGTACTCCAGATCTTTGGTCGAGCGGGTCGTCCGCAGTTCGATAAAAGCGGCGTGGGTACCATCATCACCAGCTACGACAAACTTAATCATTATCTTTCGCTGCTCACCAATCAATTTCCCATCGAATCCAACTTTGTGCAATGCTTGGCTGACAATCTGAATGCCGAAATTGGATTGGGCACAATTAGCAATGTGGAGGAGGCCATCGAGTGGCTTAGCTACACGTAAGTCGCATTATAAAGACATTTATCAATTGATAAAGATATTATTTTTATTTATAGCTACCTTTTTGTCCGCATGCGCATTAATCCACACGTCTATGGCATCGAGTACACGGAACTGCAGCAGGATCCAACGCTGGAGGCACGTCGTCGTGCACTAATCATGTCCGCATCGATGAGCTTGGATAAGGCCAAGATGATGCGTTTCAATCAGCGAACGATGGACATGAATATCACCGACTTGGGTCGCACTGCGTCGCATTTCTATATCAAATATGACACGGTTGAAACTTTCAATGAACTGATGAAGCCGTTCATGAACGAATCAGAGTTGCTGGCCATGATGTCGCAGGCACAGGAGTTTCAACAGCTCAAGGTGCGCGATGACGAGCTCGAGGAGTTGGATGAACTGCGAGAATACTACTGCAAACTGAAGGCATTCGGTGGCAGCGAGAATGTTTGCGGCAAGGTAAGCTACTAATATATGAAAATATATTTTGCGAAATCATTTTCATCCCTTCCATTTTATCCAGGTGAACATTCTAATACAAACATATCTGTCCAATGGTTATGTCAAGTCCTTTTCATTAATCTCCGACATGTCGTATATAACTCAAAATATTGGCAGGATTGCACGCGCCTTGTTCTCGATAGTGTTGAGGCAGAACAATGCCATTTTGACTGGTCGAATGCTGGAACTGTGCAAGATGTTCGAGCGCAGGCAGTGGGAATTTGAGAGCCATTTGCGCCAGTTTCCAGCCATCAATGCGGAGACTATTGATAAACTTGAGCGGCGTGGTCTGAGCATCTATCGCCTGCGGGACATGGAACAGCGCGAGCTGAAGGAATGGCTGCGCAGCGATCGCTATGCGGAGCTGGTCATACGCTCGGCACAGGAGTTGCCCTTGCTTGAGGTGGAAGCCACCCTGCAGCCGATTACACGTACCGTGCTGCGCATCTCAATAACCATTTGGCCCGATTTCACTTGGAACGATCGTGTGCATGGCAAGACCAGCCAAGGCTTCTGGCTGTGGATCGAGGATCCGGAGTCCAACTACATTTACCACTCGGAACTTTTGCAGCTGACTCGCAAGACCGTTTTTAGCGGAAAGTCGCAAGAGCTCGTAATGACCATTCCATTGAAGGAGCCACTGCCGCCACAGTATTATATACGCGTGACCAGCGATACTTGGCTGGGCAGCACCAGCTGTGTGCCGCTCTCCTTCCAACATCTCGTCCTGCCCGAACATCATCCACCGCTGACGGAGCTGCTCCCACTCCGACCGCTGCCTGTGACCAGTCTGGAAAATGAGATCTATGAATCGCTGTACAAGTTCACACATTATAATCCCATACAGACACAAATCTTTCACTGCCTCTATCACACGGACAACAATGTGCTGCTTGGTGCACCGACGGGCAGTGGCAAAACAATTGTCGCGGAAATGGCCATTTTCCGTGCACTGAACCAGGACCCCAAATGCAAAGTGGTGTATATAGCGCCGTTGAAGGCGCTCGTTAAAGAACGAATTGCGGATTGGAAGCATCGTTTCGAGCAATCCGAGTTGGGTCTTAAAGTAGTTGAGCTAACTGGTGATGTTACGCCGGACATTAGAGCCATACGGGAATCGCAGCTGATTGTGACGACGCCGGAGAAATGGGACGGCATCAGTCGCTCATGGCAGACACGTGACTATGTGCAGCATGTGGCATTGATTGTCATCGATGAGATTCATCTGCTGGGTGAGGATCGAGGTCCCGTCATCGAGGTCATTGTTTCCCGCACCAATTTCATTAGCTCGCACACTGGCCGCTCCATACGCATTGTGGGCTTGTCAACGGCACTGGCCAATGCGCAGGACTTGGCCAACTGGCTGGGCATTGAGCGCATGGGTCTCTACAATTTCAAGCCATCGGTGCGACCGGTGCCACTGCAGGTGCACATCAATGGCTTCCCCGGCAAGCATTACTGTCCGCGCATGGCCACAATGAATCGACCCACCTTCCAGGCCATCCGCACGTATTCGCCTTGCGAGCCGACAATTGTGTTTGTCTCCTCGCGTCGGCAGACGCGTCTCACGGCCTTGGATTTGATAACCTTTGTGGCTGGCGATGAGAATCCCAAACAGTTTTTGCACATTGCCGAGCACGAAATGGAGCAGATATTGCATAGCATTCGCGATCAGAACTTGAAGTTTTGTCTGGCCTTTGGTATTGGATTGCATCATGCCGGTTTGCAGGAGCCGGATCGCAAGTGTGTCGAAGAGCTGTTCCTGAATCGCAAGATACAGATTCTAGTGGCCACCGCTACGCTGGCCTGGGGTGTCAATCTGCCCGCCCATCTGGTGGTCATCAAGGGCACCGAATATTTCGATGGCAAGGTAAAGAAATATGTGGACATGCCCATCACAGATGTGCTGCAGATGATGGGACGCGCTGGTCGGCCGCAGTTTGATAACGAGGGCGTTGCTGTCGTTCTGGTGCACGACGAGAAGAAAAACTTTTACAAGAAGTTCCTCTACGATCCGTTCCCGGTTGAGTCCAGTCTGCTGGGCGTTTTGCCGGAGCACATCAATGCTGAGATCGTGGCGGGCACTGTGCAGACCAAACAGGCGGCACTGGATTACCTCACCTGGACCTATTTCTTCCGACGACTGTTCCGCAATCCATCCTACTATCAACTGGAGGACATTGAGCCGGAGACTATCAACGCCTTCCTGTCCAGCCTGGTGGAACGTACCGTCTTCGATCTAGAGAGCGCTGCCTGCGTCGTTGAGCGCGAGGGGCAACTGGTGCCCACGTTTCTGGGCCGCATCAGCTCCTACTACTATTTGTCGTACCGCACAATGCAGCATTTCCTTGAGGACCTCCAGCCGGGCATGGCCACCAAGGAGGTGCTACTGGCCATATGTGATTCCTATGAGTTTGATCAGCAGCCCGTGCGTCACAACGAGGATAAGCATAACGAAGAGCTAGCCGAGACGACTCGCTACCGACCCCCGTCGGCCAGCTGGGATTCGCCCTACACGAAAACATTCCTGCTGCTCCAGGCGCATTTCTCACGTCTGCCACTGCCCAACTCGGACTATCTGACCGATACCAAGTCGGCGCTGGACAACGCCACACGCGTCATGCAAGCCATGGTGGACTACACGGCGGAACGGGGCTGGCTATCGACCAGTTTGGTCATTCAACATCTGATGCAGTGCGTCATCCAGGCACGCTGGTTCGATGCATGCGAGTTTCTCACACTGCCCGCTGTCAATGATGACAACGTAGATGTCTTTCTCAACATATTACACGATACACACGACTACCTCACGCTGCCAGTGCTTAAGGAGCTATGCAGTAAGGACTACGAAGTGCTGGCAGCGCCCCTTCGTGATGCATTCGAGGAGCATGAGATCGAGCAGATGTACAGGGTAAAATGCTCAAACATATTCCGAATAGTATTGGATATAATATAAATTCTCTTTTATTTAGGTTATTCAAGATCTACCCGAAATCTCTGTGAGAATCACTGTAGAAGGTCGTTACATGGAGCAAGAGTATGCTAAGCGACCGCTATCAATTGATGATAGTTCCGTGGTGTGGACACCGCTGCATGCCAACGAGGACTATGTTTTGAACGTTGATCTGCACCGTCTAAACACCGCTGGACATCGTAAAGGTGGCGGTCAGTGGAACACCATACACTGTCCGAAGTACCCAAAGCCCAAGACAGAGGCTTGGTTCTTAACCCTCGGCTCGCAATCCAATGACGAGCTGCTGGCCATGAAGAGACTGACGCTGCGTGGGACACGATCCTCCAACCACATTGCCTTCCAAGCAACACCCCGCCGCGGGCGATTGCTGCTAACGTTATACCTTATGTCCGATTGTCTGATTGGTTTCGATCAGCAATACGAATTACACTTTGAAATTATTGATGCAAAGGCATAAACCATGCAAGAGTTAGATGAATACTTGCATCAATTTACCACGCTCGAAACCACTCTTCCAATTGGAGTATTTTTGAGTCATATTTATGGAAAAATAGTTAAACCAGCAGTGCTGATTATTCATGAAATTGTGGTTTAACTTACATTAATACTTCATATGTGATCTGCCAGCCTAAATACAAATGTTAAGCATTTTTATATTGCTGTAGAATCCTGTGTTAAGTTTCATGTTAACAACCACTTGTATTAAAGAAAACTGTGTAATAGTTGAATTTAATTGGTAAATATGATTTATTCCATGGCCAGTGATAAAACACACAACGCAATTTATACATGAAGACGAATCACATTAATTGCTGCTCTCGTTAATCAAGATATAGTCAAAAATATATTCTTATATTAATCCTTTCTATCGGCAACATTAAGCATTTTCTTTGTACATCAATATGCGAGCACATGTGTGAAAAAGGGATGGCATGATACTCGACGCGAGCGTAAACATGTGTGCGTGTATTCTACAAAGTGCAATCTCAACGATTGCCTGTACGTATATATGTATGTATGCAATTGTGTGTATGCATATGTTTGTAGCCAACCTGTTAGCCTCAGGTAATTAATTATAATTAATTTCAATATACAAACTATTTTTAGAAACATTCTTCCAACAACTATTGACTGAATAACGATAACGACTTTTAAGTACTATAAATTAAATTTAACCTACCCCAATAACAGCTGATTTCAAATGCTTATCGCTGAGAATTAATGCTTGTCTCCAATCTGATTGTTATTGTTGATAACTCTACAGTTGGATTTGAAAATGAGCTAACAGCAAAAAGTGACGAACAACTTTGCGAATGTTATGAAATCTGAGAGTGTATAAATTACACAGTCAATTTGCCAATAGCAGTCAGAAGCGTTTTGTATTTGGTCGCGTTGCGTTCATATTATAACTCAATTTTAAAATGTTATCGCTGTATTTGTTGTTGCTCACCCTGTTGTTGTTGGGCTGGCTTTATCTGAAGCACATTTATTCATATTGGGAGCGTCGTGGCTTTCCATATGATAAGGATGCAGGTATACCATTTGGATGCCTGGCAAGCGTTTGGAGATTAGAGTCGGGCATGGGCTTGGCCATATATGATGTGTACAAGAAGAGTAAGGAGCGTTTTCTGGGCACCTATTTGCTCTTTCGGCCAGCACTGTTAGTTCGCGATGCAGAACTGGCTCGTCGTGTCCTAGCTCAGGATTTTGCGAGCTTTCACGATCGCGGCATTTACGTTGATGAGGAAAAGAATCCGCTGTCGGCGTCCCTCTTTGCGCTGCGTGGGCAGAGCTGGCGTGCCATGCGGCACAAGCTTTCGCCCTGTTTTACTTCTGGCAAGCTGAAAGGCATGTACAGCACTTCAGAGGATATTGGCGACAAAATGTTGGCTCACTTGCAGAAAGAGCTGCCCGAACAGGGTGCCAAGGAGATCAACTTATTGGCGGTGACGCAAACCTATGCCATAGACATTATTGCCTCTGTTATATTTGGTCTGGACGTCAACAGTTTTGAGCAGCCGGACAATAAATTCAAGAAAATCGTTACCCTCCTTCGAAGAAATAACCGTTTTACGGCTATTATAGGCATGATGATATTCCTCATTCCATCGTAAGTAATTTTTGGTTTTAAGATTACTTCAATATTTCAATTAATCATTTTTTTACAGCCTTGCAAAGTTCTTGTTTGGTTTAGGATTAAGTAATCCAGTGGGATTGGCTTTATTGGCCATTGTCAAAGACACTATCGAGTATCGCGAAAAGCATGGCATTGTTCGAAAGGACATGTTGCAGTTGCTCATGCAGCTAAGAAACAAGGGAAGCATCGATGATGACGACAACAAAAACTCGAACATTGAAACCTCCGAAGATGGTAAATAATAATTAGAAATGTTTGAAGCCAATCATTAATGATTTCTTACATTCACAGGTGAAATAAAGAGCATATCCTTGGAGACAATTACCGCCCAGGCTTTTATCTTTTACGTTGCTGGACAGGAGACAACTGGTGCTTCGACAGCATTAACAATCTTTGAACTGGCAGATAATCCAGAACATCTAAAACGATTGCAAGCCGAGGTGGATGAGACACTCAAGCAGAACAATGGAATTATCACCTACGAAGCGCTGAATAAGATGGAATTCATGGAGTTGTGTCTGCAGGAAACGTTGCGCAAATATCCCGGATTACCGATGCTGAATCGTGAATGCACAGAGGACTACACAATTCCCGACACCAATCATGTCGTCAAGAAAGGTACTCCTGTGGTCATTTCACTGCATGGTATACACCGAGACCCAGAGTATTTCCCCGATCCCGACAAATACGATCCGTATCGTTTCGCTGAAGAAACCATGAACTACAATCCCATTGCATATATGCCTTTTGGTGAGGGACCCAGGATCTGCATTGCCCAGCGCATGGGTCGAGTGAATGTCAAGCTGGCCATTGCCAAGATTCTACAAAACTTCAACATCGAATCATGCCAACACGTCCTGGAATTCGATAATTCCACCATTGCTTTGACGCCAAAGAACGGTGTCAAAGTGCGCCTCTCCAAGCGAGTGCTGAACTGAACTAAATGCCAGATTGCGATAAAATGTGAAATTAAATACACAATGAAGATAGTGATTGCAATAATTGATTACAATAAATGCAACTTATCAGTGGCTAAAAATGTATTTTTCCTGATTATTATTATTTGTACTTGTATCTTTTAGATAGGCAAGTACATGCATGAATGCATAGATTATTATTAGTTATAATTGAGGTACATATTTACAGGAACGCTTGTATTTAGTTAGTTGCCACTCATTTGATCGGTATATTTAGCACCTTTGGGTTTTGTCAGTTTAATTGTTATCGCCCTGATCCAGCTGCTGGTCTTGTTGCTGTTGTTGGTGTTGACTCTCGAGCAATTTCTGCTTGTTCTTTTGCCTAAAGATTTCCTTGCTTGCCTCCTTTATAGCCTCAAAGATTTTTGCCTGCGACATTATTTGCTTTTGTACATTCTCAACAGCTGGCTCCGCATTAATATCAATCAGATCGCTTAATCCCTCCGAAAGGTATTCATTATTATAGGGTTTTTCCTCAATCTCGTTGCGCTTAAACAATGAAAAGGGCGGATATGAAGGATACGAGGTGCGCTTACGTCCACAGCCTGCGAATATGTAGATAAATTTAGAATTTTTTCATTAATTCTTTAAAAAAAATAAACCATAAAAAGCTTAAATCACCTGTGAAAGCATTGCAAAAGGGTCGTTTCTCGAATTTCCATTGTATAACTCCGCTGAGCTTGTGCTTTAAGAGTAGACAAAATATTTAAATTAATCTGGGACCACTAAACGATAATAATATCATATAAGCAAACAATTTTATATCAAATATTAAGTGCTTTTTTATTTTCTACTTCAAACACAATTGATAAACATTTTACACTTTTATTACCTCAAGTAAAACAATATTTAACTGCAATTCACTTAATATTTGAGATACATTCCTTTCTTATTATTGCACATTTACTTACATTCACTTCATTGTTTTCTGTCTCTAGAGAAGCATCTGCAGAATAAGCACAAATAAAAATCGCAGCAAGGCATAAGAAAATCTCCAGAGTGGTTCTCATTTTGATATTAAAATTGAGTTTATTTTGCTGGTTCGCTTTAAGTGGGATTAACCGTTAACCGCCTGCACTGTTTAACGCTTCAGCAGCAATTGATGGAAATTCGCGTTTGCGGACCTTGGTCAACATGTCGGGTACGCAATGTGAGACTTGTTCCTTTCAGGAGCTGACAGGACTGCCCGCTGCGCAGGGAATGTATTTTGGTGGCCACTTAATGGCATTTTCTGTTTTACCCGACCTTTCCGTGGCACCACCCATTTACCCTCCCACATGCAGTGACTTTTGTTGTTTGTCCTTTAATATGAGTTAAATATTACAAAATGCCATAACTTTAAGTTGCGAGTAGAAATAGAATTGAGTAGATTTGATAATATTGAAATCACATGAATACCAAATATTTTGAGCAGTGTAACTGCAACGCCATCAAATTCTCGTGAGAGCCGCGAGAAGCTTTTCTATTTATAAAGACCCGAATCAAAAACCCACTCGCAGATATACATATATATATATACATATATATATATATATATATATATATATATAAATGAACATGTATAATCACCGGTTCTTCGTTCCTATGTATGCCTATGCATTTCGGAAAGTTTTCGTCGCGCTTCTCAATACGTTTTCGGCAAAAACAGTGGGCAATTTCGAAACGTTTCTCAGTGGAAGCGGAACGTAGACAGCTCCCGTCGGAATTTCAAAAATAATTCAGAATTACATATACAGAAATTTGCAGCAATAGAAAACAGAAATCAGATAGACGGCCAACAAATAAACAATTTGTGCAATTTATATAAACAACAGCCAAATAAAAGATACAATAAAAGCAGCATAAATATTTGTGGCACGTTTTTATTTATCCATTAAATTCGTGTGGGAAAAAGCAAGAATTTCTGTGTCATTTATACTAAAATAGCATGTGAGTAAAAATAATCTATAATTTATAAAATTTAATTGCAAAAAGCAAACAATAATAAATTTGAAGAATAGCAACCGGAAAATGTGTGTTTCTCTTATGAGACACATTTGAGATACCTGCATTGCATATAACTTGTTCCTATTCTTTCTATACTTATTCATTTTATATATATTTTTTTCCTTTTTTTGTCTACGCAAAGTGAAACACTAAAAATACATCAGCTATTTTCAGTTTCCGTCAGTATTACTGCCGCAGATTGGTTTGACAAGTATCCAGTCCTGTTTTCCCTTTCACTCGCCAGTTGCCCCCAATTCTTCGGCATCTTTGTTTATAAAAAAAAAATAAAATGCGAAAAATGCTTATGTCGAAATTATAAACATTTCGGACAGAGTACTCATTAACGATCAAATTAAATAAAAATTACGGCATATATGTACGTATATATTTATATATATATATATATATATGTATAAAAATACTATATGTGATCGTTTAAGAATAATTTGGTATAAAAAGAAAGAAAAATGCTTTATAGGAAGACAAGAGGAAAATATGCAAAATGACGTTTAATATTGCATTTTCGATGTTGTTGTGGCGTCGTCTTTTTATTTATAAATATGAAAAATTAATTTAATTTAATTTTCTTTCACTACTATTTTTAGACGGATATGTCAGAGTCCACAGCCGAGCAACAGCAGCCGCAGAATGGCAAGGAACGTTCCACGTCAACTGAGGAGAAAGAAATACCACGCGAACCGGCGCTGGTTTGCAAAGACATCAATGTAAGAACTTATGGATAGAACAGACTACTAGAATATGCCATATATACCATATAATTATTCAACGAGAATGGAATTGTTAGTAAAAATATATTTGTATTGATTGCAGATTAAGACTGAACTAGAGTGCCTAGTGAAATTGCTTGATGGAAAAATTTCCAAAGAGGAGGAAGTGGCAATGGAGGAGCTGCATCAGTATTTGATTGAGGACGATGGCTCCTGGGCTCTAGGTGATAATTTCCTGGTATTTGTGCAGCGTGTCCTCCGAGACGCTCACGCCTTCTCGCCGGACACACGGATACATATGCTGCGAACGCTGGCCTTTGCGGCGTTGAAGGATGATGTGATCATAATTTTGCATCAGGATCGTAGAGATCACACGCTGATGAATTTCGCCCAGGATATTGACAAGCATACACCCGAGGAGCAACAGGCTTGGGCAATGTTTGTAAGTTCAAAAAGTGCGCATTTCAAACATGACAAATTAAATTCATTTTGTATTTCTTTCTCACTGCCAGACGTGCAATCTCTTTGAGAATTTGGGCCCATCAGAATGGTTGCTGTATATTTCGGAATGGGATTACAATGGACAGACTATTTCAAATATTCGTGTGACCACAAAGGTGGCAGTACATTGCATACTCTCCAATTGTCCGCAGCTGAAGAATATTGGCTCAATGATCTTGTACAACATTGCAATCAAAGAAGTGAAAACTGTGGTAGGCATTACTAGGGAAACATAATCTCGACGTCTCTCAGCTCATATTAACTATATATATACGCTCTTTAGGTATTTGATGACATTGCCGTAGAGCTGGCAATGGCCATACTACAGTTCTTCCAAAGCAGTCCCAACGAAGATCAAATCTTTCGCACGCTGAAGGCGCTAGCACGTTTTCTAGAGGTATTGACCCATATTCGCAGTACGCCATTCAAAACTGACATATGTCAAAATTGTTTTCTCATCATTTGTCTTAGGTATCGGCCGACGTACAGATGATTATTCAAATGATTGGACCGCATCCAAAACAATTTGCTGGCAAGAGCGAGCGCTGCGACGAGCTGATAAAGATAATCAGTCGCAAAGTGCCTGCCTAGGGGCACCTAGGGGCAGAAATGAATAACTCTTAAGATCATTACTTTAGGCACGCCTTACTTTATACACAACAATGTACTTAGATCTTTCAAATATTTTGTATAGCATTTTGCGCGACACAATAAACATTTCTATTGTTTACATGAGGGCGTCGCCACAGCATAGCTTCAGCAGGGGGAATCCATTGCCGCCACTTGCGCGCAACTGGAGCCAGTGCTTCTGATTGGAGACAAACATCTCCGATGGCAGCTGTGTGTCCTGGCCACTTGCATCCTCTGTCAAATGGAATACAATCAGATTACATATATCATGATGGGGCACACAACTCACGTGTCTTCTTGTCAAATCGTGGCGACTGGGTAATGGAAATGATGTCTTCTGGCTTGCGAAGCAATATCTTGCCCACACCCTTGCACATACGCAGCACCTCATGGTTGCTCAGCTTGTCCAGCTGTTGTTCGTCCAGCAGTGTACAGGCCAGTATCCACTCGCGCACATCATCAAAATCGTTGAGCAGCCGGACAGCTCCATTGACACTGAAGCGTATGCGCTTCTGGTAGATAAAATCCAGCCAGGCCTCACATATCAGTTTCAGCACAAGCTTGAGTATGACTATATCGTTGGTGGCACGTATGGTGGGCAAAAATATCTCATCCAGCACATAGCCAACATACAAGCTCTTATTCTCATTGTTGTAGACGCTGCGCTGCCAGTGGCTGGCTGCGGGGAAGCACAGCGAAAAATTGGCCAAGCTGAGAACGCGGCAGACCGCGGACAATATCTGAACACATTCATCGGTTGTTTTCTGGAAAATAGCTAAGCAATTGTTGGATTTAATATATATATTTTGTTGGCTTACCTTAAGCAAATCTATATTATTTGTGGACTCAGTGATGAGCTTTGTGCGCAGCGCAACGCACACCAGCATTAATATGTCACTCAAATCGGCAGTGAGTTTGGGCAGTTTAAATGTGGTGAAGACATTCAGGCATAGTTTCACATCGTAATCCAGAATTTGAAAGAATCGATCCATTTTCCACTCGCAGCAGAGCAGCTTCGCCTGCTCGGTGACCCACAACCTCATCGTATGAACCGAGTGATCTTCAAAAAAAGATAGCAATGTTCGCTCAAAAATCTTAAGTAAATATATTATTTTTGAAGAAATTCTAATTTGTGAAAGTTCCAGTTTTCTAGCACTTTAAACATACCCATCCTATGTAGTATTGGTATTTGTTCGGCGACTGGCAGTAAACTGGAATTATTGTGTGCCTCTGTGTTGGCAAAATACTGATTACTCAGGTTAACTAAATTGGAGAAGACGCTGATCCAGACAGTGCCCGTTGGTGTGCCATGTTCCTATTGCAAAACGAAGTAGAATTTTTATATGCAGTTTAATCTTTGAGAGCAACTTACATTCTTTGGAGAATCGCGATATTGTTCAACAGCTTGTTGGACCAAACGCTTTGGATTACTAGAAGTGATGAGGGCCAAACGAAAGAGCTGATCCCAAATGTTGTTGCATATAAAACCGGTTAGAATCTCTCCAATTCCACGTAGTGTGGAATAAACCGGTTCAGGTATATCTTTAAGTAATGTTCATTTGAAAATTTGACATATTGTTAAACTTTCCATTCTATCCATACCATTCACGTTCTGATGATAAAGCCAGCAGCGTATGGAATCAATGTGGTTGAGATTGTAGCATGACATGGGCGTATCTATCCACCAGAGCAGGATATGATCCAAAATGATGCCGACATATGACCAGAGCAATCGCAATCCCCGCACAATATATGCGTTAACGTCCACATCTCCTGCCTTGCGGCTATCTGTGCGTGATTGGAATGGATCATTGGCTGAGGATATATATATATTTTTTGGACATACCAAATATAGTTGGACAAATTTCAGTTGCCTTGGATATCAACTGTGCTATAAAACTGCGCTCCTTCTGCAGAAAAATCTCGGTGTGCTTGCAGCGCAAACTCTGGTGATCTTGACCCTTTGCTTGCTCCTCTTGCACTTTTGCCTCTGTCAGCTGCATGGACTTGTAATCCTGTGCAGAATCAGAATACGGCTGATAATCGCCAGCAGCAAATGAAATATTTAAAGTACGCAATATTTCGAGACTGGATGATGTGGATTCGTTGTTCTGCTCCTGATGCTCCCGCCATGCATCCTGTTCACCCATGTTGAAGAGGCCAAAGACCAGGTCCAGTGCGTTCTGCTCCATACGCGTTTGGGCCACATACTGATAGGACCACATATTAATGGGAACCTGAAGTAAAGGTCTGGCTTATTTACCTGCAGCACAAAACCGAAGTCAATGTTTTTCAGGGACATTAAAAGAGCCGGATACATGTTGCTGCAAACATTGGCATGCATCTCCTCCTTGCACTTTCCACTCAGCTTTGGCTCCTTCTCATCCTCCGGCTGGGCATCCTGCTCCGACTGCGGCGGCACTGGAATCTGAGTTTCCGACTTGTTCACATTACGGCACTTGTTATAGAGCTGGGTGATGTGCAGTGCCCAGTTTAGCCACATCTCTGACTGCATCGACTTGCGCAGCAGTAGGGTCAGCTGCAAGGGTATTGAAGGAATCGGTAAATGGCAAACTGATTCACATACAAACACCAAAACACCCACCGTCCGCTTAAGCACAAAGGTCAATTGGCAGAACCGTCTATCGTTCAGCTCCATGATCAGATTGAACTTGCGCATGAGCAGCGCATTGTATGGGCTACGCTTGATCTTCTTAGAGAGCGACTGAAAGTCGGCATTTTTCGTCTCGTCCTTTAGGCTCCAGTACTGCTCCACCACATGCTCGCACTCATCCAAAATGGTATCCTAAATCGCGTGCACAATTAAATACAATCAATCAAACACATTTGCTGACCAATGGAACTCACATGCTCGCTAAATATGGACGAGTTCACATCGATCACAATGCGCTTTGTGATGCGTCGCAGCTCCAGGCCCAGATTGCCGATTTCCGCGAACGTGTGCATTGGCTGCGATTTGTTGCGGCAGTACCATTTTGGTGTCGTGCTCATTTTCAGACCCTGGCACGCACACACACTACATACACACTCACTCACACTCCTTAGCCAATCACCTACCCCGCTCTCTAAATAGCTTTTTAATTATTGTGTCTCCCAGGCACGCATTCGATGGGCCCTCCTTATTCCAGCGTCTAACCCGACTTATCAAATTCAAATTTTCTGCGAATGTTTAATCGATGGCAGGACGCGAGGTCGCATCACCTGGCAACGCACGCATATGAAATGCTATCATTTCTGGGTGACTAAAAACTTACAACATTCACGCCAATCCATTATGTAGTCATTGAATAACATTCCCAAGCAGACATTTGTCAGTCTGCACTACATGAAAGTGAAAGGAATTATAGGTGCACAGGTAAAAGGAACAGCTAGAAAGGGAATTAACTTTACCTTAGTAAATTGCACTTAAATTCGATATCTTTTTGGAATTAAGTTTTACACATTTTTAGCATAACTACCAGAACAGCAACAACATGTGCGTACTGAAATCTAAATTGTATTTGTGCAGCATAGTAAAATCAAGAAGCCCATATCTCTTGGGAGTAGTGTATACAAGTATGCGCAGTACCATATCAAGTTAAGCCCAGCAGGAGTTGCTAAACAGACCTGAATCAAGAAACCCATATCTTTTGGGAGTAGTGTATGCACAGTACCGTATCAAGTTAAACCCAGCAGGAGTTGCTAAACAGACGTTAATATAATACAATAATCACGGCAAGTTTATTGATATATGTGTGGTTATAGATAAGTTTGATTTTATATTTTGTTGTTTTACTTGAATAAACGAGCTGTAAATATTCAACACATTCTTTTGCTTGGTTTTTGTAAGTTTTTTTTTTTCGTTATCAACTATGCTTATTTTCTCATCTATACACATCAACATCTGGTTTTGTTTTGCTATCACATTGAATTGTTACATTTATAGTAGTAGTTGCTGCATTGTTGCCTGCTTAAAATCTTTAAAACATGTGTTAAATTTCATCTGAAACATATAGGTATACATGTGTATCTGTGGGCTGTGTATGGATTGTGTTATTTTGTGTTGCGTGTTTTTCATGTTGCATGTATCGTTGAATGTTGCATGTTGCAGTGTTTGTATCTGTGGGTCTCCGATGTACACAGGGGTGTCATTACATAGTGTCACAAGTTTAGCAACACGCAACACACATTTCATTTGTAAACATTTGCTGAACATTATAAGAACTTCTCTTAATCTCAAATTATCGTCATAATAATAATCGCGCGTTTTGTTTATACAAATTAAATCTTAAAATTGCTTGCACTCTTTCAACTATACACTATTTTAGTGGCTGTTTCTTAGTTCCTTGTTCTCTCTCTAACTGTCCAATATTTCTCATTTATCTTTATCTTTTTTAGATTTTTCTCATTTTGTTTACAATATATAATTAATTTTAAAATGTATAGAAATAATATGTGTATATATACTTCATCTGTTTCACGTGTTGTAAAATATATGTATAACGTATTTATATATATATATATGTATATATCTATATATATATGTATATATCTATATATATATGTTTATATAGATTTTTTATGCACTTCGGCTATGTCTATTTTTAAGCCTAACCACGCTTTGCTTAATTCTCTGTAGTAGTAGTAGTTGTAGTAGTAGTAGTATCCTGCAGCTCTTCGAGAGTTGGAATATCGTCTTGTAGTTTCAGCACTTGCAACCTTGGGTTATAGTGCCCGGCTAAATAATATGTATCATTGTTATCATATATGGTTTGATATTGCTTCGAATCGGTGCCAAACTTGTCTTGGTAGTTAACAAGCTGAAGCACCTCGCACCGATGCGAAATTGTCTGCACATCGTTCTCATCCTCATGTGGCGATTCAAATAGAGCACCCTGTTAGAATAAGAATGTTTAAATATAATTTAATGTTTAAAAGGACAAAGATTTGTGAAAGGTTAAAGCACTTACCGGATATTTTAATTTTGGACAACCCGTAGTTTCCTCCGGATGGTAGAACCATGCCACGCGCACCACTCTATTGCCAGCGGTCGTCTCCCACATGGACTCGATGCGCCCAATATAGGGACGATCCGGTCTGCCCGTGGATAAAAATACTGCACAGTCTCCGACCTACGATAATACACATTATATATAAATTATGTTGAAGTTTAAATTCTTTTGTGAGGTGTTACCGTTATAGTTTCTTTGCCCCTTTTGATTGTTTTGTAGAATTGCTTTCTGGCGCGTCCCTTGACGCCCGCCTTGCGGTAGGCTGTGCCAAACCAACCCCATAACTGCCGTTCTGGCAGAAAAGCTGCCATTTTGCTGCTGCCTTTGGAGTTGTTTTGCTCAACCAGTTCGTCGCCCTTGACCTGGAACATACATATTGCAATTAGTAACTATGTGACGTATATAATATTAGAATTTACCTCATCGGACACTTCAGACATTAGGTTGGACGTAGTCTCTTCCTCCATGTCCAGCTGCTCCGCCTTTACTTTAACCTCTGCCTTAACGCGATCCGCTGCCGGCGCAGCAATTCCAGACTCGTCTGCTGCTGTTGGTATAGTTTCAGGATGAAGCTCTTGATCCGCCGACTCAGCCTCTTCGTTGGCATTCTTGCGATGGTGCTTCTTATGCTTCTTACGCTTCTTGTGCTTATGATGCTTGCGGCTGCCGTCATCCAGGGTTGAGCCGCCATCACCAGCCGCACCCAACTCGCCGCCGCCATTCTGATAGCCATTTGACTGAGCAATACCATTTTGAGCTTTCGTCAACTTCTTTAAGCTCTTCTTGAGGCGCTTCTTCTCACTGCGCTGTGTAAACAGTTCCATTGTAGCGGCCAGCGAGGTTGTGTTATCGCTGCTCATGCTGAGCCCATGTTGACTGTGCGATTCCTCGCCACTCGGTGCGCCCGCATGCTCCATTGGGACTGCTGCTGTTGAGCCGCCACTGTCGCCGCTGCGAAGCGCTCCACGCTTCTGTTTGCCTACAGAGTAAAGGGGATTATCGTTGTACTCTGTACCATGGACGATGGGCAGGAACGGGGAGCGCAAACGAATCAAGGCAAAACGATAAAAAAAAAAAACAACATAGTAAATTATAAAGTCATAAACAGAGAAGACACAAAATAGGATGGTAGGTGAAAAATGAAACCACAAACGCAACATTTGCTCCAGTTCTCAGTAGGCTGATCACTTAATATGCACATTAATTTTTTTAAACTAACTTAAAAGGGTTTACAAATTGTAGTTTCATTCCACAATAAGAAATAAAGCCTGCAAAGCGCACCTGCAATGGGATAGTGACTGAGTAGTAAACGGATGTTTTTCAAGCGGATCCTGCCGCTGTCGCCGTCGTCAAACTCCACGCTGACAAAGTCCTGTTGTGTCGTAGGCACCGCTGACGTCATTGCCGAAGCTGCATCCTCGACTGGCTCCGACTCGATGGCACGACCTGGATACAGGCAACGATACTGCTGACTCCAGTAGGCGCACAATCGCGTACCAACTGGCACACTGTCCACGCTCTTGGGTGCCACCTCGAGTATCTGTGAGTAAACTTATCGAATTAGTTGCAATGGTTTACGTCAGATTACATGCTACTCACCGTATCCTTAAGTATATCCTCGCGAGACATAACATGTGACTTGTTGCCACGTTCGCCATCGAGTGTAATGGCATAAACATCTGGTGGACGCAGCGGCTTCATGACGCCCGCATAGAAAAGGCCGCCCATGTCGGTTAACACGCGTGTCTCGTCACGATACAAATGTTCACTGGTCAGCTGCAGTTCAACATCTGCGGCGCTGAGTCGCCGCTTGGCTTCCGTCGCCAACTGTGCTTCGGCCGCACTCGCTTTCAGCTTGCGCTCTTTTCGCGCCGCTGATTTTGTGCTGCTGGTGTGCGAATGTTTGTGCGAGGAGCTGGAAGAACTAGAGGAGGTAATTGGGGCTGCAGCGAGAGCAGCATCAAGAGCACTGGGCTCCAGACGCACAAACGACGATGTGCTCGGCGAACTGCTGATCGGCAAGGTACTGGGCTCAGTTTGTGGCTGCTGCAACAGCGGCGGTGGCGGTGGAAACGAGTGCGTCTTCTCGGGAAAACGCGTAAATGTCGACGCTTGTAGATTTCCGCTCGAGAACTGCGGGAATTTGTATTCGCGCATTGGTGAAGCAGTCCTAGTAAATGGAAAGTTTACAGCAATTAATTTGTTGCACATTTAATCACAAAAGCATACTTGGAACTTTCTATATGGTAAATATTTGCTATATTTTTATATTTTGAAACTGTTATGTTAGTTTACATATTCTTAATACAGATGTAAGATGTGAACTTACCCCAGGACGCTGGAAAGCATCAACTGCGGCTGATGTAGTTGCTGCTGGAGTGGCTGAGCCGCTTGTTGCTGTTGTTGTTGTTGCTGCTGCTGCTTGGAGCACTTCTTTTTTTTTTTGTGCTTAGATATCTCGTCGAGCTTGCGTTTCTTTTTGCGATATTGTCGAGTAATCTCGACCAGACGCGAACGCATATTGCTGTCCATCATGCTGAACACCTGCTGACCAATCTGTTGAGCGTAACTGGGATCAATAGTGTGCAGAGCACTGCGCAACTCCGATTGCATTTCCTCGCCCTGCAGTTCCGCATCCTCTTCAACAAACAGTATCTGCTGTTGCTGCTGCTGTCGACTGATGCTGTGGCGACGCTTCTTTTTGCTCTTCTTGCTGCAGCGCGAGGATTTGCGACTGTCACCGGACACAGAATTCGACTTGGAATGTTTGTGCTTCTTGCGCTTGGCGGGCGTCAGTTCGCCGGCTGATGCCGCTGCGCTGGACGTGGTTGGCAGCTCAATGCCCTGCATTGAGGGAAACGTTGATGAGCCCAGCGTATTCTGCTGTAGCGGACAGAATACCGACTCTGATGCAGCCGGTGGCACACAGCCAAACGAATTGTTTGATTCGATGATGGGCGGAGTCGCTGGTCGAGGCGATGGTGTCCGCGACGTGGGTGTGGCAAAAAGACTACTGCCCTGCACCACCTCCTCCTGTATGCGTTGCTCGGCCAAAGCGCAGAGAAGATTTAAGCCGCCCAGTGGCTCTGATTGAGTTCTGTCCACCTCCATCAAGGGCTGCAGCGTCGCCGGTTCCACTAGCGGCACCGGCAAAACCGCTGGCACTGCTTCACTGTGCTCCACAGGTTCTTGTTTGACACGCAACAGCGGCGTGCTATTTGTGCTGATGTTAGAGAGCAGCAACAGGCCGGTTAGATCCTCGGGCGCCGTCTGCTGTTGACTTCGTCTATGGTCCTCGATGGGCGCCTCAATCTGCTCGCTGACACTGGCATTGTTGATTTCACTGGGATTCGTTTGGGTATGGCACTCTATTGGTTGATTGGCATTGGATTCACTGGGTTTTTGGGTCAGCTCGAGAGGCAGATGTGATTCATTTGCCTCTTGTGCTGCTTTTAGCGGACACGAAGAGTTCTCATCTTCGCTGCATACGGGCGTGTCCGTTTGTATATTGACGTCCTGCATTTGTGGCAACAACATCGCTGGGCCCACACGAGGCGGCGTTTGGGGCGTTAATGGCGCATGCAACTTAAAATTGAGTGCGGCCTCGTCACAACCGTTGGGTATGGTGTCGGCAACAATTCCAGCGCCTCCACCTGCTCCATGCATGGACAAATTTAGTAGCGCCGGCGTTGACGTAGTTGGGGCCGACTGAAAGAGAATCTGATGCGACAGTGGCGTGGCCATTGGTTCAATGGTCGCTGATGTTGGCGGCGTTGGCAGACGCATCAGATTGAGTGCCTGTTGCTCGTTATCTCGCGCTATTTCAGGCATTGGCAACGGCTGCGCAGCTATTGGATACTCCTCCAGCTTCAGGGCAGTCGGCGGCAGCAGCAACGAGCTCATGGACAACGGTTTAGGTGCCAACGACGGTGGTTGTGCGGTAAGGCTAAGAAATCGTGAGCTGCTAGTGGAGGAGCTAAGGCTGCTGAGGCTACTGCTGCTGCTGTTCGTCACACCGGCAGCGGCAGCACCAAGACTCAGATTTATGGTGGAATTGGTTGTGGTGGTGCTACTGCTCTGCTGATTGCTATGCTGGCACAGCGTTGAGCTGCCCGCTGCAGCCAAATACAACTGCAACGTGGAGGCATAGGAAGGCGGAGCGCCCAACGTAGAGTGGGCGCCCATCGAGGGGAAGATAAAGTTGGGCGATGGCTGCAGTGCAGCTGCAGCGGCGGCAGCTGCCCCACCACCAGCCGTTGCCTGTGGTATATAAGCCGAGGGCCACACAAAGGCCGCTGCTGCCTGCTGGAACGGATCTGTGGGCGTTAAGAGGGGAAAATTTGATATGCCTGCTGTGCATAGTCGAGTTTTTGGTTTATATTTTTTTATTCGATATCAGTAAGTTGTTTTTTTTTTATATGGATTTGGAGTTGGAGTTGTTGTTGGGGGAGGAATGGAAGAAAAGCGGAGTTATAAAAGCATGAATTAGTTTTGTTTCGAAATCAAGTTAACCTAGCTTGGAATCGGCAAGGCAAGCATTAGTTGCTAATCTTACAAGCGTGACTTATTGTGAGTTATCAACGTGTACACAAAAATATAAATATACATAAATACATATAAATACAAGGTTTTGAAGAGTGACAGCAAAATGTTTAAACTTTTCATCAGATGACATTTGCAAGATAAATGATTAATACTTGCAATTTAAGTTAATTTTTAATAATCCTTTTTTATATCCATTTTGGATTACTAAGCAATAAATTTAATTTGACCTGGTTTTCCTGTCAAATTGACACTTGTAAATATATGCATGTATATATTTCTATATGGGCATTGTGTGTGTGGTTTATGGATAAAGCGTCGAAATGTTACATAGTTGATGAGTAGGAGACTTACCAAGCGCTGCTGGAGCGGCTGGCAGCAGCACCACCTGGCCGCGGCTGGCCTCGCGTGAGTATTGTAAGCCCACCGTGGCAGGTGACATGGAAATCACTGAATCAATGGGCAATGCATCTACAAACGCAAAAGGAAAAAAAGTACGCCAATAATAAATAAATAAGTATCGAGGTGGGCGGAAAGTTGTGTAGTGCAACAGGGGGGAAGCGGGGCGGCCAACTAGAAAAGGCTTAAAAGAAAAAAAATGATTTGTCCAAACTCACTTGGATATTGCCAGAAGGTGGATGGCGCACGGTTAACACCAGCGGCGCTCAGTGCCAGTTCCTCGGCGGTTGTTGTGCCCGTTGTCATCAGATCACCGTTTCCAGTAAAATACAGATTGCCGCAACTGGTGGCGCCTGCAGTTGCAAGTTGAACAACAATCAAAATTATAAATAAAGCTCAAGTTATTTCTATATTTTTTATTAGTTTGTTCTAATTAAGTTCGACGTAAACAGAATTTTCTCACTTTTGCAACTTTGCAACTCAACGTTCAATTATTTAATAAACTTTTTGTTTTGCGCCACAGCAGCTTTTCATGCAACTGACAAACATGTGTGTGCTTGTGTGTGTGTGTGTAACAGAGATATACACAGAGAGAGAGAGAGAGAGAGAAAGAGAGAAAGAACTGTGTGTGTATACGTAGAATATTGCAACGTCCTTGAACTATGCATTTTCGACCTACCTACTTGCCCTCCACAATCTGACACGACCCACCAACCAACCAAGCCACCAACCCATTTAGCTGTTGAGCCACTGAACCACACCACCCACCCTCAGACAGCAGCTGGATAATTTAACAGAAATTCGATTAAAGCGTACACGACAATGTAATTGCATTACATTAAGGGGCTATTATGGACCTCAGATTGATGTGAGACCTAACAAATAGCAAAAGGAAAAAAAAAAACCGGAGCTGCCTCAAAATGCAATTAGTGCGACAATTTTTTCTTGGTTCAACTACTTACTGAGATATACTATATATGTATGTATATAAATAAATATATACTTACAAGCATATTTAAAAATAGAATCTGCCCAGCCGATGAGGGCGACTTTACCATATGGTCACATACCCAAACCATTGACGCTTCTCATGTTGCCCTAGCAATGGTCCTGCCTGATAGAGACGCTCAGCATGAGCATCCCTTATTGCTGCTGCTGTCGAAGCAACCACATACCCTTCACTATCAACCGTCAGTACTGCTGCCAGCCAACGCACCACCTTCAGGTTGTGTACTTGCAGTAACAACTCGACATCAACCACCCACAACAAGTAAAAAATATGCACATATATATATATATATATATACCTATGAGTAATCTGCCTTCTAGATAAACGCATTTTCCGCTCATACCGTGGTGGCTTGGAAAAAATAATTTCTTTTGAATATAAATATTTAGAAATGCAAACTTCCTCTTTAGAGTTTTTAAGAATTCATATAAAATTCACATTTAAAGGAAATACTTGTAAATTCCGAAAATTAAATAAATTCTACAGACCAATATCAAATGACTTTCGACTATACGATTTTATATTTAAAAAATTATGAAAAAATCGTAAGCAATTTTTGTTGATAAACACCATAAATTAAAATACTTCAACAGATAAAAATCAAATGATGTCCGATAATAAATTATTGATTTAAAAATTGATGGTAAAAATTTTATGTTTGACTATAAATCACGAAAAATAAATAAAACCACTGGTTGCTTGGAAAATATAATTTTATGTCTTCACATCAAATTTAAAAATCCCAAAAATGCCTTTAAGTCCCAAGTTTATTTTAATTAACGTTTTTTTTTATAGAATGTAAATTAGATACCAAATTACCCAAATCTAATTAAATGACTTTTACAAACTAATATCTAAGGGTTTCCAACTAGTAAAATTATAATTACAATTTTTAACCAGAAATTCGAATATTGAGCAACCACTGTGCGATGTTTTACCTTTACTTTGGCAACCTAATAGATACTCTTTTCATTTATTTCCTCTTGATAAGTTTTATTCAGTATGTCCCTTTTTTCTTATTTTAAGGACCACTCATGCTAGCATACAAAGCACTCGTCGCACAGCGGGGAGTTGCCTCAGGCAGGGCACACAAGTCAGGGGCTGTCATAACAACAACGACAGCTACCCTGTAGCCTTCAGCCTTCAGCCGCAATCGTATCCGCTGTCGTCACACATCATATGATTTCTGCCCTTTTCAATATTATCGGGGTGGTCTGCCTTTGTAAGTGTAAAACACAAACACACACCCCCAACTCACTAAAGGAATTTTATAATGTTTGCTGAAATCCTATTAGTGCCACAACGAAGCGCCGTCCACATTGCCAACTACCCAGCCAGCCAGCCCACTGACATCAAGTCACACGCTCCACGTCCGAGCTGCATAATTATGCCCGATAACGATGCCTCTGGGGACAAGCGCTGAGTGGCTTAGCCAAGCGTTCATTATCGTGCACAAATCTGCGCTACGAAATTCAATTAGATTCTGCTTCCACTCAAATTATGAATCTTAAATCTTTCACTTTATATATATTATTAAAGGAATATAATACAAAATATTACTCATATACTTAAAACCATATCAAATACAAAAAACCATATTACTATAATTTGTATGCAATTTACGCTACACTCTAATAAGATCTTGTTAACGATAAAATAAACATATCGCCCATCTGTTATTAATTTTTGCCTCTCTGTATGTTTTGTTTTTATATATAAATTCAAATCTTGGTTGTCTGTTTGAAGATTAGACCTTTTTAATTTTCTTTGTGTCGCTCGGCTTTGGTAATAACCTAGACCTAGATAATAGATTTGTTTTAAAATTTTAAAGATAAAATTCAACGATGTTGCTCAAACTAAAAAATGTAAAAATTGTAAATTATGTTTAGTTTGTACATATTTCGAACTGTTAATAAAATTCATACATTTAAAATTCTTGAGATTAAGGGAGTGGCAAATTCCCGTGTCCATACTTGATTACGCTCATAAAAACCGTACAACAACAGAGATCATCAAAGTACAAAATATGACTGTGATTAATTAGCTCAACAGTTGAAAGAACTTACCCAAATCAGCGACGCGTATGCCGAAACAGTTTAAATCCTTGTTGAGTGGCTGCTGTAGCGGTAAAGTAGATCCGCCGCTCAGCGTTGCACTGCTGGCCTCCTGTGGACGTTTGCGGGCGACGGCAATGCCAATTGGCACCGAGTTGACTGTGAAAGAGATTTATACATATATTAGTATTAATGTTCAATTAAATCAAAATCACAGCAAATGTTAAGTGGACACTTACTTGTGCTGGAGGTGGATTTTTCTAGATCGGACACCTTTGGCGAGGCGGCTTCAATTTTGACCAGCGTGGTGAGCGTGGATGCAGACATGGTCTTCGAGGTGGCCGATGCCGTCACCGATGACGAAGTAACGCTGCCCAGGCCAAGTGAGGTGGAAGCTGTCTGCAGATGATGCTGCTGATGATGGTGCTGCTGCTGGTGGTGTTGTTGTTGCTGATGCTGCTGCTGCTGCTGATGGCAATTGTTGGAGCTAATCTCAGAGACTTGACATGGCTCGCGCTTGATCTGCACAAACGTATACGAGGACGAGTTGGTCTGTTGGTGGTGATGATGATGCTGCTGCTGATGGTGTTGCAGAGGCAAAGGCAACGACAGCGGCAGCGGACCACCAGCTCCAGCGGCGTTAATATATTGTGTATGGGCTGGCATTGCAGCAAACGGTTCCAGATGTAACGGATGTGCCGCTATTGAGCCCAATGTTGCCGCTGTTGTCGTTGTCGTTGTGGAGGGCACCAGAAATGCTGAGGAACTCAATACATCTGCGCTGCTGTTGCTTGTTGCATTTGTTACATTGAATGTTGCCATTTGTTGTTATTTGTTGTTGTTTTTGTTGTTATGGAACGTTGTATGGTGTGGTATATAAACACTTTACTATATATCTGCTACTGGGGTTGAGCTAATGCTGATGCCATCGGACATCGCAATGGCCCCCAGGGACGACGACGACGACTGGCGACTGGTTGTGGCCCAGATGCTTCGCATACATGCACATGTATCGACGTATATATATTTATATATATATATTTTAATATATTTACAAAGCTACTACTAAACATCCATTATCTGCTGCTGCTGCTGCGGCACACACTCTCACACACGCATGCACAGTCTACATTTTTACGTGTTTATTTTTCCTCACTCTTTGGTGCAACACTCAGCGGGAAATTTGTTAGCATATTGTCGGACACTTTGATGCTTTATATTATAAGTAAATGACATAATCCACGCGCCACATACGTATGCAACTTGCAATATCTATCAATATATATATAGATATATACATATATGTATATATGTTTGTACAAACTGGACCTGTGCTAGGTTCACATCGACAACGGCGGCGGCGACGGAGGTGTGCGAAGTGAAGACGACCGATCCCCACTAACTCGAAGCGTTTCGGACCTTTGTGTAGCACACTTAAGATTTTTGCAAAGCGTTCCGCCTATCAAAATAGCAAGCAGTAAACCGCGCGTTTTTTTCACGAATTAGTAATCCCTGGAAAAAAGTCCACGGGAGACAAAAAAAAGCAACTTTTCAAGTTTTCACTATGTTTGGCAAGTGACAATCGTGTCCGATTAACTCTAACATCGTTGTGGTGATATTTATTCAATGCGATGTTTCTTTTCGATAAGCATTGTCAACTATTGACGCACTACTATTAATCGATGTAGTACAGGTATCGATTAGGTATCGCCTAATATACCGCCAAATCAACTGTCATTTTAAACACACAATTTGCAAATAACAAAATTTCGAATAATGCTTTAATTGTTTATTGTAAGTTACATAATGCTTATTGTTATGTCACGTATGATAATCATAGCTGCTGTATAAGTAATACGTAATGATTGTAAAACTAAAACTATAAAATTGAACTGAATATTAATAATCGCGTCTTGTCCCGCCAAGACCAAAAAAAAAGTTCAAAATTAAGATTAAACAAAATTTTCGAACATATTATTCAAAGTTCTATGAATATGGTTATAAGGTAAACACAATTTTACCTTAGTTACAAAAGATGGAAACTCTGTAATTATATTGTTCCCTTAAATAAAAATACACATAAAATAATAATTACAAAAGCGCTATCTGTGTTCGTATTTCGAACGACTACTGCAGTTGCCGTCCATTATAGGTAAATGCGTCTTAAATCTTTTGGGGTTGTTATGGAATTGCATTGGGGGCACAGCTTGCGGGCGCCAAGCGTCTGCAGCCAACACTGCTCGCAGTGGACATGCCAGCAGGACACGGAAATGGCGGGATTCTTGTAGTCATCGATGCATATCAGGCACTTTAGCTTGCTCTGCGCCTGCTTTTCGTACAGACGCAGTCGCGCCTTCAGCGATTCAATGATCTGCTGTTGCGTCTGCGCCAATTTGCTCGCCTGCTTCGATGTGGATGGCTCCAGGCTGACGGCGTCCGTCCCATTTAATTGTTCAGTCGTTGTTTGCTCGCTGGAATGATTGGCGGTGCTGGTGCTTCCGCTGCTACCACTCGGCTTGGGCGTTGTCTCGTTGGAGGAGATAAGGCGGCGAACATAGCTGGTGACATCCGCCTCGGCGATGGCGCCTTCCTCGGCATCGTCACTGGCAAGCGGTATGACATCCGCCTCGCCATATTGTGTTGGACCATAGATGTGAGTATCGTCCTCGTCGACATTTACATCGTCCTCATCCTCCGTCGTCAGTTGCCCGCCATTGTACTTGATGGTCTGGCCCAGATTCAGTGCTCCATACCCGCCCTGGACGAGCGTCGAGACACGTATTCGCTTCTGTCCCGCCCACTCGTACTCCTCGTACTCATCGCTTTCCTCGTCGTCTTCGCTGGACTGACGCTCGTTCCCCTCCATGCGACTCGTACGCAGACATTGATTGATGTGCTCATAAATCTCTGTCTGCGGTAAGTTCTTGTTGCACAGCGGGCAGCTGTAGTTGACTTCAGCGGCAGCCGCAGCAGTTGCAGCTGGTGGTGGTGCTGGTGGTGGCATTGTGGCGAGTACGGGTGGTACTGGCGGTGGTGCTGCCGGCGGCGGTGGTGTTGGTCTTTTGCGTGTCCGTTGCCGCTGGCGGGATTGCCGATTACGTTGCACACGCTGAAAAACGCTCCATGGCCGACGCTGAGTTCCCTCGGCCACAGCTGGAGACGAAACGGAGGCGGTGGCTGTAGCTGTTGTGGGTGATGTTGAAGACGAGGATCGCAGCTGCATGCTGTGCAAACGTTCCATCTCCATTTGACAGTGATCGGCGACCTGGCTGCGCTTAATTTTTGCATCGCAGGTGGGACAAATAACATCCTCGTCGCCGTTGGCGATTTTGTAGTTTTCGGTGTTGGGCACCGTCTCCGTTGCCATTGTTTGTGCCAGAAAATAACAGTGGGCAGCCTGCCGCAGATACTGTGTGCCACTATATCTCTTATTTACCTATTATTTTTGGCTTGGATTTCGTTTAGAGATTCAGATTTAAACTTGGGTTTTTTTTCGCCGAGTGAAACTAAATAAAAAACAACAAACGCGACGCCGAACTAGTGATGTGTCCCATATCGCTATCGATATAATATTGACTTATCGAACTGCTGGCGGTGCCACCTGTCAGCAGTCGGGGATGTGCTAGAAAATACCAAGAAATCAGCACTTCCATTTTAGTGATTGTCAACCCCTCTGCAAATAATTATTTTATTATTTTGTTTATGTTTAATGTAGAAACGATACAAAAAATTCGATGAAATGTGTTATTAAAAATGTGAAAGGCGAGCGCTAAGCATGAGCAATAGCAATAGCGTAAGTGAGAGTTAATTCCAAAAATACACAACGATTGTAAATACAACAACGCCATTTTCACAGCAGACGAAAGTGAAAAGCTGGGAAAACAGAATAGAGAAAATAGCAGTGCATTATTTTTCACCAAATCTGTGTCACAATTGAGGTTTCCTTTAACAAGCGTGTCAGTGTTTGTGTTCGTGTTTTGATATTATAACGTTATTAGCAAGATGTCGGAAAAACTTCTAACTAAACAACAAAATCCACAACAACAACAGCAGTCACAGCAAGGCAACATTGGCATCTTGAATAATAATATGAACGTCATACCAAATTACACCTTGAGCGGAATGAGCAACTTTGATGCCGAATCTCTGCCAGATTATTCAGAATTTGATTCCGAATCGGTAACTTTGGACTATTACAAGGAAAGGTATTTAGCAAACGACGAACATGACAACAACAAAAACAAATCGTATTTTGTCTGATATTTGTTTTGGTTCCGTTTCACCCTTAAAGTTCAGTTGCTGCAGCTTTGTAGTTGTTATTGTCGATTTTCTGCCCTCATTTTGTTCGCTTGTGCGTGTTATATTTTTCTTTTCTCTAATTTTGCTACTGATCCTGTTGCCATCCGCCCTACACACATGCTCATCATTTAAGCAACATGCGAATTATTTGAGTTTCACTCATTGTTTCTGCTAAAAATAGTGCAGACATCTCAGCTGTCTGGCCTCCGTCTGTGTAATAGAATTTGCTTTTTTCGTCTCTCGCCACTCGAACCCCTCCTTCCGTATTTCCTCAAATGTCTGTTGACATTTGTTCGTAAATACTTATACATGATGTATTTATGTATTTATAAATATATGAATACTTGCCATTTACTTATGCATAATTTGTTTGTGCACTGAGTGCATTGTTTGCAGTTCTACGGCTGCTTCGACACTCCCAAAACACCCCTCTATCATCAATCATAAAATGGTTTCAATGGATTCTCTTTTTGCTGTGTTTTTGTATTTGCCCTGACTAGTCAATATTATAGTTAAGTCATTAAGTTTGTAACGCATTTTTGGCTGTCAATAGTTGATATTTTAAATGTAATCATAATCATATTCGATTTTCATAATTATTTGAAGAAATTTTTAAAATTTTAATTTTTTTAATGCGAAATTTTCCAAAAAAAAAATTATAATTTCTTTATTAAATATATAAAATATTTTTATGATGTACAATGTATAGCAAATGCTATACTATTATTTTCCGGGTATACGATAGAAATAATTTATTAAATTTAAAGTTTAATTTAATTCATAAAATTTCAGTGGTTTTAGTTTATCAAAATTTAAAGTTGATAATCTTTGTTTTGTTTGTCTGGAGCCAAAGTTCTAATGCAATTAAAAATAAACCACAGATTTCCTGACAAGTGTCGTTAGGCGTTTGACTATCAAAATTATTGAAGCGATACAAAAAGCATCGCGATATTCAGTTAGTTATATACGCATTTTGTTGTTTTCGTCCCATTTGTAGACAATCAGCTTTTGTTAACAAGATAGGCGTCATAAATTAGAAAAATCTACAATTTGTTATTTGCATGTTGCTGCTATTTTATTTTCTCAGCTTAATTTGGTCTGCGATCGTATGCTTTTGTTTAAGATTATGTGTATGTTTTAAGCCTCATGCCTATCAGCTACTAATCGAATGTTACCAATTCTATTTCTTCCCAATGCAATCTGATTTAACCAAACAAACAAACAGATGTTAAAAACGCTGCCGCCAATATTTTGAAAAGAAACGCAAAATTATATAGCAGCTGTGCGCTAAGTATTAAGCAATAAAACGCCAATTGAATCATTAAATCGTTGTATTCCCAGCCAGAGTTATTGTTACTCCCCAATAAACATATATACCATATACATCTAGCCAACTAACCAAATAAAAAAACGCATTTGAAACGCATTCCAATTTAGTATATTGTGCAGGCAAACGTTTTGCCTGATTAGACTATAAGGTAAGTTTTGAGCAACAGTTGCAATTGCACAAGTATTCCATTGCAACTTTCTAAGGTGAAATCTATTTTTAATATAATACACAGCGTATTGCGCCCCGAACCGGACAAAATGGCGCCGACTACGACAATTGAAACCATAACAATCACAAGACCGCTCAAGGTGCGTACCCACGATAAATTCTCGTTTCGAGGAACTGCTGCTTAATTAATCCCACTTTATCTGACCTGCAGGTGATTGCATTTATTTGTGGTGTCATCGTTGTAATACTGATGATTATGGCACTGGCCTCCACAGACTGGCTGATGGCTGACGATTGGCGTCAGGGTCTATTTGTGCACTGTATTGAAGAGGAGTCTTCGCAGCCACTGCCGTTCAATATACAAGACCCACCCGGCTGCTATTGGACCCGTGATATCGGTATTTCGAATATAAAAGTATAACATATCATTTTCAATTAATACTAAAAAATATTTCATTGTTGTCCAGGGTACATCAAGGCGACCGCAGCGCTTTGCATTATCACATTGATAACGGATGTCATTGCCACAGTGCTCACTGGACTCGGCTTAAAGACGCAGAATCACAATCTCAAATATAAGTTTTATCGAATAGCAGTTCTAGTAATGCTTGTCTCATGTATGTGTTTTACTTACCCCAAGCAACATACACCAGCATACACGAAAGATGTTTAAAATTGTTTTTCATTGCAGTATTGGCCGTGCTATCCGCTCTAATTGTATATCCAGTGTGTTTTGCAGGCGAACTCACAATCGGTAACTGTAATTAACTGTTTTTGTATAGGTGTAATTAATGTATAATTAATTTAATTTATAGCGAACCGACGAGTTTGGGAGTTTGGTTGGGCCTATGGAGTGGGCTGGGGAGCAGCCATTTTCTTGTTTGGCGCCGTTGTCCTTTTACTCTGTGACAAGGAATCTGAGGAGATCTACTATAAGGAAAGGAAAATTGTACATGAAAACCAAATGCGCGCCTAGGCAAGGCCGCACGACCTGCCTGACGTCGTTCTTTAGACATAAGCATCTAGCAACCAATACACAAACACACACACAGACACTCACAGACGTGTATAAATATTGATTTGACTCAGTCTCAAGAACAAGTAACTAAATCAAAACAATAATTTTCAGAAAACAAATTTGTTAAATTCCCTTAAAGTATATCATACCATGTTAAACCAAAACGACAACAAACTCAAAAATCCGTAACGACTTCCTTATCCCTATATTAGTTTTGACGCAATATGTTTGGTTTATGTTATTTGTATTAAGTTGAAAGATTATCTCCAAAAACAGCTATTCATACAAACACTACGCCTTTCATTGCATCCCACATATAATCGAATATAATCTTGAAATCGTGTCCAACCTATGACCTACCTACCTACCTATATAAATACATATTTAGAAAACATGCATAATCTCAACGTTTGTCAGTCAATTTTTAGTCTGCTCCTGGCTGAAATGTGACAAAAGCAAAACAAAATTGTACTTTACGTACATATAAACATATATACGAGATCAAACTATTCAGATGCATACAAGTCGTATAGCTAGAAAATTAGCATATAAATTCATAGCTGTTTACCCATGTAATCGTACCAGATATGTATGTATATAACCTTACTATAATCCATCATTCAATGCCCTACCCTAAAACAAAACGAACTTTTGACGATATTATAAAAAACACACATTTTTGTTGATAAAACTTGAATAATATTGATATATAACAGTCATATATATTTTCCAAAATTCTTAAATGAGTTGCTTAAAATTACCGAATTCGGTATACAATATAAAATTTTCAATTCCTTCTCGATTTGTACCAAAATGAGATTGTCAACTTTATTTTTTTTGTGTTGTGTGGCAGCTCTACCCTTATACTCAATGTAATCGAAATAATATGTATTTTAGCTACACACCTTTTGTATAAAACTTAAACCGTCCCGTTTATTATTCAGTTCACATTTAATACTATTAAGTTAATTGCAATATTTTGAGCTCTCTCTTAAGTTAAGCACAATTGTAACATCAGTTTAATTTATTAATACATTTTATTTTAATGTTGTACATTTGCCTTGAGTTTAATGCTTTTATCTTGGATACATATCACATATATTAAAATAAATAAACAAGTTTCTGACCTTTTTTTTTAAATTGTATTATTAAAATATTTATTTAAACAATAAACACCTCACACATATTAAATAAATACATATAGTTAATTTATGTTCTCATTTATATCTATTTTTTTTTAAGAAGATGTATCAGTTATTGTTTTCATTCATTCAGTGGAACATAACCTCAATATACGTTTTTAAATCAGTTTTTATGTGCTTTAGTTTCCCTTTGCAATATAATGACAATTGGTAAAAAAAAATTAAGAAATGATTAAACAGAGTTTTAGATGAATAAAACAATAAAGTTGAACGCGACGTAAATTACAACAAACACAAAGAAAAATACACATGCATTAACATTCATTAATAAAGAAGACATTGAACAAATCGTAGGCAGGAACGTGCGGTGAAAAAGAAAAGGAAAAACGAAGTGAAAAGAAAAACAAGAACAATTAATAACGAGTATGAAATTAACAATTATACCAAACATTTTTAATTAAATAAACTATATTTAAGTAAGGTTAAAGTATGCAACTATTATTAAAAACACAAACATTCAACATATGTAACTAACAAAACAATTATATAGTATACTCAAATGTGAACTTTTATGAAACGTTACAATTTTTTATTGCGAAACAAATGCAAAATTAGCAATTAAATAACACACTCACACACACCAAAAATAAAATTTATTAATTTTTCATAAACATATTATTAACAAATTAAAAGATTGAAAGCATTACAATTTTTATAATTAATTAAATTATTTTATATTGCAAAAAACGAGATAACTTATCCAACGTAAAATGCTAGTGATCTTATATTCAATAATATTCACTTAGCCACATACCATTTATATAAAAATTATGAATAATGAATATGAATTTATGTATTACAGCTATCAAATATGTATTTAACACTACGAATATTTAGGAATTTGATACACCCATATTACCATTATCTACTCGGTTTTATTGTAAATATTTCGGTCAAATATTTCAGTTCGCATCTAATCAATTCAACGAAACGATTGTTAGCCATTAATTATCACATCCCAAAATACATACAGGCCATATATGGAAACTAGATTTACTTTGTCATTTCATAATCCAAATCTATTCACAATTGTACCAACAAAATACATAACTTAATAATTTATAGGACATTAACAAATTCTATTCGTTGAATTTTATTATATTTGGGTAATGAAGGTTTTATTTTATTTTATTATATTAAATTCATTCTTGGAGAAGACTTACCTTTATTTATTCAAGTAACTTCGACGCTCAAAAGCATCCATTGTGTTGCATGATGAAGTATTGGGTAAGAAAAAGAGCCTGATCGTTTCTTGGTTAATATTATGATTTTAATTTTAAAATACTACATAATATGTCGATGTGGAAAAAATCATGAACATTGGAGCACTTATGCCGTACATACATACATGTAGCTACTACAACTATAAACATTCACAAAATGGCACAACGCCGAATCTTTAGTCTTTTTTGGCAATTAAGCCCTGCTTCTTAAGCTGTCGCAGAGCACACTTGGCCGCTGTGCACTTGGCTATGCGGTAGTTTCGTCCAATGCCACGGAACGTGCCCTTGCAGAAGACGTCCACAGTGACGCGTACGCGGCGACCGTCAGCCAACTTCTCGGGCTTGCCGAACTTGGCGGTTTCTGGTTCGAGCTCGAGCAGCTCACGAATGGGTGACTTTGGAACAGAATTGCTAAATTGCTCTATCTCCGGCTTCATCATGTTGCTGTACACCCGCCACACCACATCCAGCGACAAATTGGAGTCAAGAAATATGGCGCCGGCAATCGATTCGAATACATCTCCCAATGCCTTGGGCACCTCAACATCCTCGGCATCATCACATTCCTCCTCCGACAGCAAATAATACTGAAAAATATTTAAGGATTATGGTTTAACAAACAAAATCAATTTACATATTCAATTTCTTACCTCTTCACTTATACTGTGACCATTTTCCTGTTGAATGCGCACAAAGCGATCGATAACATCGTTCAGGCCAGGCGACAGGTGACGGAAGTACTTGTGAAAACCATGTCGGACGGCCAATGATGCAAAGATGGTGTTATTCACTAACGCCGATCGCAGATCTGTAAGTGCGCCTGGGGAGTGCTGCCTTGGATCCTCGTACAAGTGTCGGGTTATCAGATAGTCCAATACGGCATCGCCCAAAAATTCGAGTCGCTGATAACAATCCGTTAGACGATTGGGTGTGTAGCTGGCATGCGTCATGGCCTGCAGTAAATAGGAACGATCTCTAAATTTGTAGCCCAAGCTCGCCTCGAACTCCTCAAAGCCACTCAGCAAGTGCTCCAGTTCAACCGTGGCATTCGGCGCGAAATGCAAGAGCGGACTGCGTGGCGTTGGCCAAGCACCATATATGGTGACCATGTTCTTGGCGTTCGGTTTACTGGTACCTGGCGCTCGGGGTTCACCTTCTGCTGCTGTCACCAATTTGTAGGGCAGAACACGCACACCTAGCCAAGCCATGAAAAGTAGCGCACCACGTGGACCACACTCGATGAGATATGCACCGATCAGGGCCTCCACGCAGTCGGCAATCGATTTGTCTGGTATGCTGTGCTGTGAGACCAGATTATATGGAATGAAGCAACTGAAATCGTTTGTCTCATTGGAATCGTCCAGATTGGCATTTGGTGCCATCTGTTGGGCAACTGGAGGTTGTTCTGTGCCGGCGGCTAATCCCAATGCCACGGCCTTTTCACGCACCAGCTCGCAGATTTCCACGCTGTTTAAGTTCTTAATGTCCAGCAGATCGGCCAGCTTCCAGTGATGCGTCGGTATCTTTGCCTCAATAAGCGCCTTCTCCAGCTCCTTGGGCACATAGTAGCACGGCGGCAGCCAATTGTCATGCGGCTCAAATTTGGTAGCTATCATATACTCGCCCAGCCGCTTGCGTCGCCCCAGGCGATACAGATTGAGATTGGCCACCTGCTTGGAACGCAGATGACTCAGCTTGCCCTCGTGCACATTCTCATACGTCATGTACAGGTATGTGGTGATGGCATACTTAAGGAACGAATCACCAATTGTTTCTAGGCGCTCCAGATTGATGCCATCATTGGCATTCGACATGGTTAGCGCTTGCAGTATGATACTGGGACTGGGTCCGGGATGTCCCACCAACTCTGGCTGATAATCAAAGTTGAAGTCGCCAATGCTCGGGCTTGGTGATGTCTTCTCTGTTTCGGTAATAGCAGGAGCTGCATGCCTTGCTACCTCTTCCTGGAATTGCAGGCTGACCTGCTTGTTGTCCAAATTCAGATGGTGATGGTCGTTATAGTTATCAAAGCTATCGCCACAGCCCAATACGGTGTAGCTTTCAGTCTTGTTTGGCTGCAACCACTGTGCGTTCAGCTCCACCAAGTCAGCAAGATGCAAAGATCCTTTGCTATCCAGTTTACCCAAAATTTGTGACTCACCCAAGTAGGGAAAAAGCTCCTTGAACAGTTCCATTTGCAATAATACCTCATCCTTGGCAATGTTCGGTACGTTGCGCTGTAGCGCAAGCTCCTCACTGTACGGCACCAGCATTCCACAGGTCTCGATTTCCGCCTTGAAACGCACAATGGATTGCTCATAGTTGGCGCTTGGCTTATGCGGCGCATGCTCAAAGTTGTAACCAATGAGCAGATTCTTTGTCTCTTGATACTGGCGCTCGTTGGCGTTTGTCGCTTGTATAATTGACAACTGCTTCTGGCGCTTCTCCACTTCTTGCGCTGTTTCGATGGTTTCCGCCTCGTTCTTTGATGTGAACTCAATGCGACCGGCGATAATGTCATCCGGATCATCATCGCCCGAGCTGTAACGGTGACAAGGCCCAACATGATCGTCATCATCATAGCTGGAGCTTAACGAGTTGTCCGAATCGTAGTAGTTATAGTTGGTCTTGTTCTCTGCTTTTGTTGCATTCCCCTTGGCAGAGCCAACTTTTGGCTTACTAGTTCGCTGATTTGCTGGCGCTGGTTGCTTAAAGGCGCTACTGTTGCTCACATCCCAGAAAGTGGGCGAACCATAACGCATCTGCTGATCGCCTGTAAATGAAGTTGAGACCTTGATTAACAAGCTGAAGAAGGACAGAAAGTATTGTCAACTAACAACGATGCGCAATTGAAAAAAAAATAAAATTATTATGAGTTTTAAACATACAGAATTTCACATTGGCGGGCAGTACAGGTAGGTAGTCCTCGTCATCCTCATCATCCTCGTCATAGCTTTCAATGTCGTCAGCCATGTCATTCGACCAAGTGCCAATCTCGATAAAGTCATCTGCTTTATTCAGTTGCTCTTCGCCTTCAATAACCAGCTCATTCGCGCTCTTTTCGGTCTGCTCAATATGCGTCTCCTTCGTCGCCATCTCTGGATCGGGATAAGTGTCGGCATTGACGACTGTCTCTTTGCTGCACTGCTTCTGCTTGGATTCGCGTGATTTCTTTAACACCTCCGACAGACTCCAGCCAAAGTCGAGCATGGGCCACTCGAACTGCTCATCGTCGATTTGTTGCCGACCCAAGGCAAGATCGGCTGAAACCTGCTTGCGTATGTCGTCGGCGAGGAGCAGACCATTGATGCGATACAGAATGCAAGGCAGGCAGACGGCTGTGCGCCAAAGGGATGCAGGAAACGGATGCACTGTGCACAGCTCAGGGACTAGAATCTGTTTCTGTTCGAGATTTTCTCGTTTGGCTCTTTTCGTTTCTTCCGAACTGGTGGGCAGTGCCACACCCTTACGATTCACATATCGTGGGGTGAGAAAATTTAATCGCGCACTTGTATGATCCACGTCCAGCAGAGGCTGTGCCGTATTCTGTATGGTAAGATTGTATTTAACCTGATAGTAATGCTTAAAGGTGCGATAATTGTCGCCGGGGAAACAACTGAGTGGCGACAGATGCGGACAGATTTCGGCAACATAAAAGTACTGTGGCTGGTCCTGATTGCGATACCAGGGCATAACGACAGCGTCCTGGAAACGTTGAGCTTCAAACGACTGCTCTTGTCGATCTTCGTCTGGCACCGGCTGAGGCATCATGTTCCCGGTGGCCTGTATGAGCTCCAGAAATTTCCAATCGATGAGCCGATCGTCCCGTTCGGCTCTCACCGTTGGCACAATGAACACACAGTTTTCTGTTGAGTCCGGATCGAAGAGCATAAGAAACTTTTGCAGACGCAGCACATTCGTAAACGTATAATTTAGGAAGACATTGATGCAGTCGATCTGTGCGCTAGTGAGTACCACACGCTCACGAGCCAGCTCCAGCGATACCTTCACTTCACCGGATCGCGTAAATATTGAGAAGGCGCTGAGCTTAGGTATTCGCTTCAGTGTCAGTATACCGAAGCCCTGCTGCGCCTCCTCCGGCGGATAGATCTTGCGACCACGTGTGTTTTGCTCCTCTGGAATTGGGCACTGCAACGTTAGCTGAATGAAATACAGATAGCAGGGCACATCGGGCACTGGACGGCAGTCACAGAACTCGGACGCAATGCGCTTGTAATAGTATTGACGTCGCTTGGTAGTGCCTGGTCGAGGCTCATCATTTT
This sequence comes from Drosophila demipolita, assembly GCA_035042405.1. NCBI lineage: Eukaryota > Metazoa > Arthropoda > Insecta > Diptera > Drosophilidae > Drosophila > Drosophila demipolita. The sequence continues at coordinate 498,116 of JAWNLI010000489.1, read as the reverse complement.
GTTGCACTATCTGCTCATCCTCTGGCTCCAGATCGAAGCACTCCCAGTCTGGTTCCAGCGCCCGGAAGCCCTCCTTGCCAATTGGCTGCAATTGATCATCCAGTTCACCGATTTTATGCAACTCCACGCAGGCCTGGAAAGCGGCCAAACGTCGCGCCAGAGTTTGAGTGGGCATGGGAAGACCCTTAAAAAATAAAATTAATAAGCAACATTGGTAAAGGGTGAAGCAAGGGGCGGATAACCGGAAGTTTTTGTTGGCTTACGTACGGCAATATCATACTTTAACGGCGAGTTAATGGGCAGGCGTAGAGTATATTGGTATAGTTTAACGCCCTGTCGTTCAGAGACCGCACAGCGCCACAGAGCAGTCAACTTGGTGAAGGTGTCACTGGGCAGACGGGCGCAATACTTGTTGACCAGCGCAATAGCTGTGCTCAGATCAACAGAGGCACCCCTTGACAGCTCCGGCCTGGGCTGATAGGCGGCCAAGCAACACGTGAAGCGCTCAGCTTGTCGCTGCTCAGCTTCAGTTGGCTCCGTGTTGGCGCATTTGGAAAGCAACATCTGTTGTTCAAGTTATTATTAGAGTTACACAATTACAATTAATAAAATTTTATTTGTGGTACCTGCTCTATTTCGCGGTACTGCGCCATTTGATGCACCAGCGCTTGTGTAGTAGATACCAGACTGTCAGCCGACGCGGAGACAGTGGCAGCGATGGGTGTATCTGCATCTGGTAGTGCGGCAAGCTCGCACTCGAATTGCTGTTTTGGCCTGCGTTCGGCGCTTCTATCACTGGGCGTTGTGTTTGTTAAGCTGATGGCATCGTCACTGGAGTTACCGTTTTCCATTAATGTGGGCAACTCATCCTGAATCTCTTGCAACTTGATATCGCACGCGGTTGGTGGTTGATTGCTGAAGATCTCCGGATTAAGTATTTTTACCGTCCCACGAGCAGTACCAAAGGTGTAGGGATCCGAGTGCAGTGAATTGGGCAACGCCGAGTCATCCGAGTCACTATCCACTTCCAATTGTCCATCATTGCTTGGCACTGCACAAATAAACCGATGCGATTGCTCATTTAGCTCCACGGAGCCACTGGGAACCACTGCAATGGGCTCGTAGCTAGGCGCCACCAGCATTATGTGGTAGGCTGGTGCGGCACGTGCACGTCCCTTGCACTGAACATAGCTGCGATATGTGGTGGGCGGATCCCAGCGCACCACCAGATTACACTTGGGCACATCAATTCCCTCCTCCAGCACCGAAGTGCCGATTAGTAAATTACAATCGTGCATGCGAAAACGCTTCAGCACCTCCTCTTGCCGCCTGTGCTCCTGCTCCGCCTCCTTGGGCTCTGTGGCAGGATTGGCGATGCGATCTGTCGTAAACTGGCAGCGCAGGAATTTGAGATCAGGATCACGTTTACTCATCTCTGCCAATAATTCGAACAATACGCGCGCCGTATGGTTCTGATTGCAGTATATGAGCGCACACAGCGTCTCGCTGGAGTCGTGCTGGTAACGATTATGGCGACGCTGATGGACACGCCTTCGCCCATGCGTCTGTGCTGTGTTGGACTTGGATTTGGTTGAGGGCGGTGTTTGAGACACTGCTGGAGCAGCCTTTGCTTCGGTGTCCTTCTGCAGCGTCTTCACTTTCTCCTCCTTGTCTGTCATTGGCAGCAGCTGCTCCAGATTGCGAACTATCGAGCGCGTTTCCGCATGCGTCTCATCCAGTTGATCAACCAACTGGCACTTGGATTTCAACGCCTGAGATAGCCTATTGAAATCAGTCTGCTCCACTTGATGGCGCATCTTGCGCATGCCATCCGATTGACCATGCACCTCAGCCGGCTTAAAGCGCCTCAGTACCTTTAGCAGGCGATGCACCTTGGGACTAGAATAACGCTCGACAGTGCAAAGTGGCTCCTCGCTCATGTGCTTTTGGAATGTTTGATCGCAGAGTGCATTGACCTTAACCAGCGCTGTGTTCACCAGGCAGAAGAGCAAATAGTGGCGCTCGTGGGGCGTCTTCACCTTGAGCTTCTCGTTGCGCTGATAGAAATGATGAGCGGCTCGCTGCGCACACCATGGCCCCATTTCAAGGAGCACAGCAAGTAAAGCGTCCAGCACATTTAGCGGGTCTAACTTCGGATCAGGAATATCTGAAAACGTGAATATGTTATATAATTCTCTTTTTTCTGACAGTAGTTAGAGCTCGAGAACACAATAAATTAAACTGATCACGCACCCTTTAGATCCTCCATGAACTGATCGGTGCCGTAGATTTCGAACGGATCGTATCGGTGGTCATTTAGGAACGATTTGTGTGTAGTCAGTATATCGACTAAAACGCTGGACAACTGATCCAATTCGAAGGGCGCACACTGCACAATGTATTCCAGTGGCTTGGCGCAGTAGCGTAGCACGGTGACAATATCGCTGGCCGTCTCAATGCGACACAACATGTGCTGTTCCAGGGTATCGAGCATGGCGTTGAGTTCCTCCAGCTCGCAGCCAGCGCTGTGCAGTGGTCCTGCCAGTCCCAGTATACGAGGTCTATCACATGGCTTCGCAGGCTGTACGAATTCTTTAAAAATGGGCAGAACACTGCGATAGAAGTCGCTATCGTGACAGTCCTCCAGGACGATGAGCTGAACGCTACTAAGCAGTAATTCTCTGAACTTCAGCAAGTTTAGAAAGCTTTTCGGTTTATGTATGCTGACATGGTAGTCAGTCCAGCAGTGAGCAAAGGGTACTTGTTGATCTGGCTGCTCCTGCCACACTTTGAGATCAGTGAGATGCGTGAGCATCGTGTAGATGGATGAGGCTTTAGCATCAATTTGTGAGCTTAGGTACACACTCACTTTCCCGTTGCGACGTCCACGCCTGGAAAACTCTTGCAGCAGTTTCAGAGCAATAAACTCCTTAGAACTTTTGTGGCCTAAGCAAATGATTGTGTTGCGCTCGAAAGCTGAGGCCAGTAGCTCCACTTGGAAGTCGCGGGGCGTGAACACCGTCGTGTGCAGGTTGTTGTCGCACCAATGAAACGCCATGCTGACAATCGTATGCAACAGGCTGGAGTCGAATGCTGTTCAACTGCAACTGGAATTGATGTGTAATCCACAATGTGGAAATGCCGGCTCGGATGGTTTTTTGTACATAAACGATGAATCGATTGCAAATGCGATGAATTCCCGATTGCTTATCGAATCAGTGTTGCCGCTTTGGCTTTTATCGGTTTTTGATTCTAATGCTTTCAACAATGGCAGCGACCACAAAAGGCATCTATCAATAATGAAGTATTCATACAAAAACATTCGTTGTTATAAAACACCCTATCTCTTGTCCAAAAATCGAAGGTTGAGTTGCACCCATTGGCCCTGATAAATAGTTTCTAGAAATTTGTTTTAGCTCTTAACCACAAGAGTATTATATAAATGATATAGAGTATGACGAAAACTATATAAAATATTTATTAGAAATTAATTGGGGGCCCAATCACCCAGAAGTCTTATTTCAAAATTCAGCCAATATTCTCTCCGATAATTAATTGCACGACGTTGAACATGAGAAAAGATATATTAGATAAATATTGTTATGTTATCTAGCAGCTGTTGTCATTTTAGTGCTAATTTCAAACGTGCAATAATAAAAACGTGAAATGATAAAAATAACAACCAATGGCAGTTTTCCCGGGGGCGCACTGTTAATTACTTTTAGCCAATGTTAAAGTTTTTGGGTGCCCACATCTGTATGGTTCTTACTCGTGCCAGTGTTGGATAAAACAAGATAGCGAAAAGCAACCACTCATCAAACCGGCGTTAGCACTGAAAAAGCGACATTTATTCGCCTAAGCTAAAAACCAAGTTTTTGTAGAGTAGCCAACGCATGCAAGAATGACGCGCACAAACACAAATTGCATCCTTGCTCTTCTCGGCGCTCTCTTCGCCCTGGAGATGGTGACGAGCTCAGAAAACAATGAATACATGAAGCGGGAACATAGCCTGGTGCGTCCATTTCAAGGTAAGACGACGATGATAAGAAGGGCGATGATGCATATTTTACATTATACGTGGACCATTTACTACAATTTTTACATTGATGCGAGCATTGCTTTACAGGCGTTGGCGTTATACTCCCTCATTGGGACTTTTTGGGAAATACAATGGTCACCAGCAGCTACATAAGACTGACACCGGATTTGCAATCAAAAAGCGGTGCACTGTGGAACTATTCGGTATGCTGGCATATCTATTTATTTTATTAAATAATTGCTTCCACTGCAACTGCTACTTTCACAGCCTGTCATGGGACGCAATTGGGAGGTTCACGTTGGGTTCAAAGTGCATGGCAAGGGTCATGAACTCTTTGGCGATGGCTTTGCCATTTGGTATACAAAGGATCGAATGCAAACGGGTCCAGTTTTTGGCAGCAAAGATCATTTTTCTGGATTGGCCATCATACTGGACACTTACAGCAATCACAATGGCCCGCATAATGTAAGTAACGTTGGTCGACAAATATAAAACTATTGTCACTAAGTCCTTCTGCGTTTTTTGGTTTTCAGCACCAGCATCCGTATTTGAGTGCGATGGTGAACAACGGCACTTGGAGCTATGATCATGATCGAGACGGCACCCACACACAGCTGGCAGGGTGCGAAGTGCGCTTCCGTAATGTCGACTATGATACCTTTATTAGCATACGTTATGAGAACGATGTGCTCTCAGTTTCGACGGATCTCGAGAATCGAAACGAGTGGAAAAACTGCTTTGTGGTTAACAATGTTGAATTGCCAACGGGCTATTACTTTGGCCTATCGGCAACAACGGGCGATTTATCCGATGCTCACGACATAAACGCCTTCAAGTTTTTCGACATTGACACAAGAATCTCTGTAAGTACAAATACAATAATTAGAATATGGTTTTCTTATGAAGGTTATTTGATTTTATGCAGCAAGAGGAGATTATACAACGTAGCAGCATTATTCCAAATGCCAAAACCTTTGAGGCTCCGCGCGAGCACAAGGAAGATCCGAAGCCGGGAATGTCAAATGCCAAAATTTTCTTCATACTTTTGTTGGCAGTGCTGGTGACGGCGGGCGTGGCTATATTTGCCATATCATATTTCAAAGATCGCAACGCGCGAAAACGTTTCTACTGATAAATGAAACAAGAGCATCAACAACAGCAACCAAACCTAGGCATAGTCAATTCAAAAAGTATCATGTTCCAAACCGAACAGCAACTGACCAGTTGTCAATGTCCTTTTTAACAGTTAATTTATATATTGAATGTACTCATTACGATATTTGTTCATAAGTTATCTAGATTATCCTGTTTCTGTTAGGTGTTCTGTTTAATCTTTTTTTACTGCAAAAAATGTGAGCATAGCAACTCCATATGTAAAGTAACAACAACGACGCAAAGGAAAATGGGCAATTGTTAAATTTAAGTGGAACATTTTTAATTGCAAGATATAGACAAATTGAGACAGTAAGATTATTATTGCAGTGTGTACATTACATTAGATGAAGGATTAAAGAAAATAAATGAAGAGAATCGACCAACAAACTGCAAACATTCTCTATTTAATTTGGCTAGACCCAGTGATGATGCTGACGACTGCCGGATGTGGAGCGTGCCGGTGACGGTCGAACCGTGGCCAACATGGACTCAATCTGGCGCACTTGATTGCTCACGAAGCGATCGCTGGTCGGCTCATTTCGATCGTTCTCCAAATTATCATTGGATTTGTGCATGCCACTCAATATGCACTGCTCAAATAATGACTTAGACTGGCCATCGTCCAGTGAATCGTCGGAGCTGTAATCTGTTTTGGCACCAACACTTGTATGTCGTCGGTTTCCGTTTGATTTTGGTAGTGTGTTTGTGAGACTGGAGCTGGTGCTGGCACTGGCGCCACTTGGTTGCTGTCTGCAGCTGCCCGCAGCAATGGCCTACAAGGTATAAAATGTATCACTGTCTGACCAACTTACTGTGCACGGCAACACTTACCTGACTCAGTAGATTGCAGTCATCATCCGAATCTATTGACAGGGAGCTGAGCGAATCACTGCGCTTGGGCAGCAGCTGTGGCTCGGCCTCCACATGAGCAGCACTTCGTCGTGGCGGCAACTTTGGTGCCATTTCAGCATTTCGGGGGAGCAGATGTGGCGGTTTCAGTGGCACACGCACTGGACCCACCTGCGCTGAGCCCACCGTCAAGTTGGATAGTCCCGAGAGCACCGAGAAATTGCAGGGACTATCCTCAACGTAGTACTTGTTCATCTCATCCGTAACAGGCAAATAACTAGGCAGAGCGCTGCCCCCGCAACGCATCTTCGAAATGGCATCCTCACTTGGTTCTAGAGCTTGTGGAATTGGTCGTGGCACCTCATTGGCATTCTGATCATTAGCAGTGGACGCAATGGATAAAACTGAAAGATTACTATTGCTGCCAGCCTTGGAAAGTAGCGCCGGAGTGTCCTCCGTGCAGTAATTTCGCTGTTCATCGTTGCCATTTAGGTCATTTATATTTGAGTTCATAATTGGGGTCTGTTCTTGTTGTTGCTGATGTCGCTGTTTAATCTTGTGATCGCGACGTGGGGATTGTGGCATGCTCTGTGTGGGTGAATCGGGCAGCTCGGAGGGCGAGATGACCCCACTCTGCATGCGACTATATTCACTGATAACAGAGCCATTGTCATCGCAACCGATCGTCTCATCGTTCACCAATGAATCCATGGAGCTGCGTCTGGAGAACATCAGCGGTGTCTCCAATGCGGAATCAATATTCTGGCAAGCTGCAGTGCTTTGGGCGTTGTTGTTGTTGCTGCTGTTGTTGCTGTTGATAGGAAGAAGTGGAGCAGATGCTTCAATTATATTAGGTGTGTGCTTGGGCTTGGACACCGCTGATGGCTTCTCCTGCTTCGCGGCTGATGCATCCATGAGGCTGGTGAGCGAATCGAAACGACTGAAGCAGCCCGGTGTACCCTCCTCGCAATAGTTGATCGGCCGCTCGCCGGGCTCCGGTTCGGGTGTGTGCACGCAGCCATCGGTGCGCTTATCAATTGCCAAATTTTCCAGTGCATTGCTACGCAAATTGAGTGTCTTGGGACGATCCACTTGATCGCTGCTTAAATCACAAGCTGATGCGGATTTGGCCAGCGTTGGAACTCTTGGCGATAAGCTGTTGCCCGTTTCATCCAATATAAGCAATATTTCGCTGCTGTCCTCCGTCGTTGCTGAATGTGTCTGTGCCGCTTGAGCGGATCGTCTTTCCTTGTAGCGCACACTGAAATCAGTCGGTTGATCCAAGTCAATGGAGTTATCGAAACTGGGCTTAGCCGGCTTGTGCTCGCTGTAGCTGCTGTACTTCATGGAATAGTCAATGGGCTGTTCTTCTGTGGGCGTATCATAATGAGATTTGGCAGGAGCAGAGCTCAGTTTGCGCTGCTCGAAGGCGCTCTCGGATTTGGTGGAGTATTTTGTGGAATCCGAATCGGATTTGCCAGAATAGATGGACTCGCGACTCTCACATTTACGGGGCAATGTGTTGCTGCTGCTGCTGCTTGCAGTTTCAGGGCGCATCTTCTTCAGGGAGCCCGTTGGATTGCTGCTTAGCCGCATGGAACTGTAACGTCGTGGCAGTGTTCCCCCGTGACCGTTGCTCAGCTCCTTTGCTGGCAACTCGCCACACGCGGCCAGCTCCAATGCCGTACGATAGTTGACCAAATTTTTCAGTGCCGAGGCGCTGCCTTCAGCGACCATGGAATGCTTTGAGCTGACGAGCGCGCGCAGTAATGGAATGGCATTGTGATCAATGAGAAACTGTTGATCCTCGGGACAACGTGCGGACAGATTCCAGAGTGTGCCACATGAATTGCTGACAACCGTCTGATTTTCCGACTTCAACTGCACCAACAAAATGGCCAAACAGTTATGCTGCCGCAGGATCTGGCGATACGACTCACAGACAGCAATGTGACTGGACACATTGCGCAATATGCCGCCAGCATTTTCGACAATTTTCAGCGTTTTACTAGGTCCCTCGTAGCTGAGCATCTGCACCAGAAATGCCAGCGCCCCGTCTACGGCACAAAACTCGGCCTTGTTCGTGCTACAGTGTGCTGAGAGATTCCACAGGGCAGAGAGTATGGCCTTTAATGTGTTTTCACTCCTGTTGTGCATGGCAGCTAATGCCAAGGCCGTCACTGTGCCTAGCTCATTGAAGATGGTCTTCAGATGTTTATCTGCGCGCCAGGACAGATTACGTAGAACACTGGCAGTTGCTTGTAGCAAATCATCAATATCCGTCGCGGTTGAGTCAAGCTGGGCAACCAGCGCTTCCATGAACTGCTTCTGGCCGCAGAGCAGCGATTTGTTGTTCTCCTCGCCGCAGGTGAGATTGGTCAGCGTCATAAGAGCGTAGCGTCGTAATAAATTACATTGTTCTCTGCCCGATGCCGGACCGTGGACGGCATGATCGAGATGTATAAGATTTGGTATCGCCTTTAAAGCGCCCAGATCACACATCGTCTGGCGATGCTCCTCATCGAAGCTGGCCTTCATCAGTAGCTTCATCGCTGCAAGAGGATGGCGTTCCTCATCGTCGGCAATCGATTCGCCCCCGCTCTGCAATTGCGTCCGCAAAAAATTGCAACTGTAATCATGTATTTGATCAAGCAGGCGCAGTACTTTCACCTCCCGTTGATTGCCATCGACAATGTTGTGCAGCGCTTGGCTGGCGTTTTTGCGTGCAGCTCCCCCCGCACCATCATCGTTGGCATGCAGAATTTTGACCAGAAGCTGGATGCAGTCCGAGCTTCGTAACGCTGCACAGGTGTCGGTATTTTTCGATAGCTCCAGGAAATTGCGCGTCAGTTCCAGCTGTTTCTGAGCGTCGCTCTCGTTCAGCGTCATCTTTACAAATGAATCCGCTTTTATTAAAGTTTCTTTGCTTAACGCTTGACGCTGGCTAGATGGCTTAGTACCTAAGTGAATTACAGGTACTTCAAAATGTGATTGATGGCCTGTTTTGCAAGGCTCGGTGTTAGCAAGCAGGTATGCGATATTTATGCTATTCCATTATTTATTTTCCTACAAAAGTCCCACAGCGCAGAAGCAACTGCCTTTGTTTGGACTGTTTGCTGTTACGTGCTATCGGTTTTGAATATCAACAGGTAATCGATATATGTTCGTGCGGCTGTAAAACTGTGAATTGTTAGGGCTGCACAATCATTTTACAATTTACAATAACTTAAATAATTTACAAATAAAAAACATTACGTTAAAATTTGCTTATTTATATATGAGGAATTATTTGTATCATACACAGATTAAGTTTTTCTTTAAAATAACTTACTGCTGACGTCAGGAGTTCTCAGTTATTACGTGTCGTAAGGCTACCTTGTACATTAATTTACGTCGTCAATATCTACCAGCGCTAATAAACTTACGTTACGTCACGAATAACAGCTGATAAACGCAGCTGCTGCCGCCGCTGAGTTCAGTTTACCAGACAAAATGATGAATATTTTAAAAAAGGTATATTAAACCATTATAAAAACGGAGGTAATAAATATGCTTGCTATTTTAGGTGTTGCCAAAAGCGGAGACTCAGCTCAGTCTGGCGAACAAATCGGCATTACACACGAGTGCAGTCTGTTGTCGCGTGCAATCTGGACGTTATCGCATAACCACAAAAAGGGACAGGCCGCTGACCTACGAAATGGCGAATCCGCCTCATTTCATTGGGCATCGCAAGACCTGGAACTCGTGGAACACATGTAAGTTTATTTATTTTTTATTTGTATTGCGTATAAAATAAATCATAATCATACTTTGTAGCCACGCTGAAGGATGCTCTACGTCCATCGCAAACCGCAATTGAAGATGTTTTTATTCGCAAATTTATCACTGGCACCTGGCATGCGCTGGTCTGCTCCGAGATCATTGTTAAGCGGCAACATAACACGATACGCATTGCTGCAATCATACGACAGGCAATAACTCCACGTAAGATGTACTTCCTGATTGGATATACGGAAGAGTTGCTGTCATACTGGATGCAATGCCCAGTCACGTTGGAGTTTCAGACGGTGGCCGATAAGAAGGACGTGGTTTTCAAATACATTTAGTTCATATCCCATTTTACTTTTTCCTTATATACAACTATATTAATTCAAACATTTCATCGCTGTTTCTTCTCAATGAGCGTATTCGATTTCACTGTTATTACTTTGCCAAGATTTTATGGCTTTGTTTACGATGACCCCATCTAGATCCTTGACCTGTGCGACAAGGACATTGAGAAACCTAACAATATGAAGTGTATAGAGTTCTTACCGTTTCGACCAGGGTCTTCAGCTCCTCCTGTGTGCTCAGATCAAATATCAGCGACTTAATGTCTTTCACCAGCTCCAGAAAGAGAAAAACTACAATCTTCTTGGCGCCTCCGCACACTTTGTCCCACACTTTGACCAGGACAGTTTCACAAATTACCCCAGCAAAGCAGGTAGTGTACCAGTTATCCAGTAGCTTTGAGTTGGCATCAAACAGCTCCAGCTTGTCCAAGCGACTGCAATCACAATACAGACAATATAACAATGATATTGATATATTATTTCACTGTTGAGCACCTACTGAAATAAGGCAATATCCTCGCGCTTAAGAAATATTTGGGTGAGTTCCTTCAGCTTAGCACACTCCTTTTTGAACTCTCGCGTGTACTGGTAGAATTCCTTGGCTATCCAGTATGTTTCCATTTCATCGTCAAATATCTTAAGCAGAGTACGCATAATTTCCACAAAGTGATTGTCATCCTGTGCCTCAGCTCCGATCCGAACATTGCTATGCAACAGTCGATTGTTTTCCAGCAACCACATTTTGTGCAGCACCAAATCTCTGGTCTTACATGTATCCGCATCGACGCAACGCATTACGGTCACAGCGCGCAGCAAATCCTCGTAAACCTGTCGACGCTGCTCTCGCACATAATCCGTATTGCTTTTGTGCAGTGGCATTATTCCCATTATGAGGCACCAGAGCAAACTACGCTCCTGGGCTGGAACTGTATATGTGTACACGAAATGCTTTAACTTGGCCAGATTGCGTATATCATCCTGCAGTAGTTTATTGAGTGATTTTTTCTCCTCAACGCTAAAGCATCCAACTTTTTCATAGTAACTCGATCTAAAATTACGCTCATCTGTTGTCATTTTTTATATTTATTTACGTTTAATTTACTGGGAGAGTTGATAGCAGTTTTGCAGTAGTAGCGTTAACATAAATAAATATTGTGTTGGTAATTTTTAAAGTAATGCTTTCGTCACTCTTTAAGCTAATTGGCGCTATATATGACAATCTGTTGAAGTGACTTATAAGAAGATTTATAAAAATATTATCTGATAGTTTCCGTCCTAAAAATGACCAGCTAAAAACAATTAGTATCAGCTGTCTTATAATGTAATGTAAACAAATGCAAGTAAAGATTCATTTTATGTTTGCTCTTTTTTGCGTTAACAGTTTTACTCCGTTTAGCATTACTTGGCTGTATGCGTTTACGTTGCTGGATTTGCCATTACGTTGGTACGTTAGTGTCGTTGTGCATTGCATTTCGTTACAAAATGCCTAAATATTGTCTGAAAAGGTAAACAAAGGGTTTTTGGTTTCAAAATATGTCAAATAAAAAGTTATTACTGTGCTGGATGATAGGCAACAAAGATAATACAAAAGTGAAATGAATTTCGGTTCAAGTTATCAAATCGAAATGCCTATCTACATAGATGTATTACACACTGTTGCTGCTCTCGCAGAGGCTGAAAATTAAAATCAATAATTCAATCAGAAAATCAAAACACGGATTTGCCCAAATGCATGCACGATGGTTATGGTAATTTATGCAACTATGCCACAATTTTTACGTTCCGTTTTGTTGTCGTTTCAGTTTTAGTTGATAAATTCAAATGTTATGCTCTGCATTTGCATTTTATGTTGTTACTGCCGTACACGTTGTGAGCGCTTGGCAAAATGGAACTGGAGATTGGCACCTGGGACTCAGTTCTGCTGGAAAACCTGTCCGAGGATAGCTTCATAAATAACCTACACCAGCGTTACAAACGCGATCACATATATGTAACTATATATTATACACTATGAAAACATATTTTTTTTAAATATATGACTTTCTTAGACCTACATTGGAACTTCTGTTGTGGCTTTGAATCCATATCATCACATATCTGACCATTCTTTGGAAAATATACGCAACTATGGCAATAAAGGCATTTTTCAGCTGCCACCACACATGTAGGTGCCTCATCGACAAAGCTTCCTACTACTGTTAATATAAGCTACTTTTTATAATCCCTTACAGCTATGGTCTTACAAATTTGGCTTATCAGTCTCTCAAAGATCAGAGCGAGGATCAATGCGTGCTGCTCACAGGGGAAGGTGGCGCTGGCAAAACGGAGACCTTCAAAATGATTGTAAATTTTCTCACACACATACAGGATCGAACACTCGGTAGTGTCGCTCCGAATGCATTACGCAAACAGTCCTCCAGTAGCTCCGCGAGCGGCATGGGCATGCATATCCATAGGCGCGCCTCTAGTAGCTGCTCAGGCACTGCCAACTTTATAATATGCAAGAATAATGCCGCACCCAGCCAAGGAAGCACTTGCGATTCACGTCGCCAGTCGCCGTCACCGGGTCCGGGGCCGACGCAACGATCGCGTACGCGTGCCGAGAGCATTGAGCGCCAGGCTAGGCGCAATATGCGTGAAAAAATTGTTGACTTTGATTTCTCGCATCACAAAAGCACCGAGAATATCAGCACGCTTTTGGAATCGGCTGCAGCAATTGCTCACTTGCATCCAGCGAAATCTTGCTTTAAGCACCAACAGACACAAGTAAACACCTGCACTGCCACATACGGGCCACTGGTCAATACGCCCACTAAAATGTGCGTCAGCACATCGCCGAAGTACATGCACGGCGGCGGCTGTCGTCAGTGTGGCCACAGCAAATGTACTCGTGCCCAGAGCCTGGAGAAGGAGGAACGGGATGCCGCTCTACTAATGCTGCGAGGAAGCAACACTCGCCTGTCAAAAGCCCACCAAACGCAACCTCAGCGCGGTAGTTGCTCGAATCTGGTGCGACAGCACTCAACCGAAAGCCAAGCAGATCGACAATTGTCCATTGCCTCTACGCAACGTATATCGCTGTACGATGCACACAAGCTGAACAAAGTGCTGGGCAGCACCACCTCTGTGTCGCCCACACCATCTGTCAGCTCTTCGCTGCATCGACGTCATAGGTCGCCGAGTCAGCGGTTGCGGGAGTGCGTCACATGCGCTGATGTTTTTCTGGAGGCTATGGGCAACGCCTGCACTCTAAAAAACAACAACTCCAGCAGATATGTATGTGGTTGAAACCATAGTTGATGTCCATTTGCTGAAACTTTAATCTTCTGCTTTTAGGGAAAACTGTTTGACATTGAAATTAATTTTAAAGGTGATCCAATGGGCGTCCACATAACACACTGTAAGTACCTAAGATCGTTCTATTATATTAAACTACCTGTATTTTAGACAACCAAAACTCTACTATAATCTGTAGTTTTGTAATTGAGAGACAGCTTCTTATAAATTATAAAATTGTTTACATGTCTGATTCACAAAAGATATGCTGGAAAAGGTTTGAATAGCTTTATAAATCCACTATAAATTCGATATTAACTTAATAGTTTTAATTCTGCATATTTGCAATTCACAGACTCGTATAACAAACACCACGGTTGGAGAACGTAATTTTCATATTTTCTATCAATTGCTGGTGGGTGCTGATCTCCAGTTGCTGAGTAAGTATATCTTTAGTTTATCATCTTTCTCAACATTTCTAATATATTCTATAATTGAAGAATCACTGAAGCTCTTTCGTAATGTAGAAAAATATGAGCTGTTGCGCAACACGACCGCCATGGAAGAAGATCGTGCCAATTTTCATTACACAAAGGTAAATAGTCTGGAAATATTATTAGTATTATATTAAAGCTTATTAATATATATATAAATATATATTCCATATGCAGCGCTCTCTGGACGTGATGGGCCTGAGCTGTGATGAGACTAACTCAATTTTTCGTGTTATCGCCGTCGTGTTGAAGATGGGTAACTTTATATTTGTTCCCGTGACCAACATTGATGGCACCGAGGGCTGTCAGGTTTCAAATATCTACGGTAAGATGTTAATAGAAAATATACAATAATTCTTGTTAAAAAAAAAACGTTTCATATTTATAGAGGTACAAGAAACGGCACAGCTGCTCAATTTGGAAGCTCAAATTTTAATAAATTGCCTGACGAGAGCGAATAGCACTAGCAGCGCGCAAGAGGATGTGGGCTGTGAAATGGACGCCAGGCAGGCAGCCAGCAATCGGAACACGCTCTGTCGTACCCTCTACGGCCGTCTGTTCACCTGGCTGGTCAACAAGATCAATGAAACTATGAAGTCCACGCAGCGGGAGAAAAATCTTGCTTTGCTTGACTTCTATGGCTTTGAGGTGCTGGATTATAATTCTTTTGAACAATTCGCCATCAACTACAGTGCCGAGAAAATTCATCATGCAAGTCAAAGTTGTGTCCAAATCCATTGGTTACTAAACTAATTGAAAATATCTTATTTTGCAGAATTTTGTGTTCAATGTTTTACGTTCAGAACAAGAGCTGTATTTGCGCGAAGGCTTGGAATGGTCGCGCATCGATTACTTTGATAACGAGTCCATATGTGAGCTGATTGATAAGCCAAGCTATGGCATTTTAAGTTTAATCAACGAAGCCCATCTGAGCAACAATGAGGCACTTCTGCTGCGCGTCCAGCAATGCTGCGCAGGTCATCCAAATTTCATGACAAGTGGAAGCAATTCCATGTGCTTTCAGTGAGTGTATTCCTGTGCAGCACGAGGATGTTAATAATATGTATTTGTCAATTCACAGAATTCGTCATTTCGCCAGCGTTGTTAACTATTCGATGCATAGATTTTTAGAGAAAAATTCGGACATACTGCCCAGATATATAAGCGCTGCCTTTTACCAGAGTAAACTGACTCTGGTGCAGAGCCTGTTTCCGGAGGGTAATCCACGTAGGCAGGCATGTAAAAAGCCAACAACACTAAGCACCAATATACGCACGCAGCTGCAGACGTTGCTGTCCATTGTGAAGCATCGTCGCGCCCATTATGTATTCTGCATCCGGCCCAACGAGTGCAAGCAGTCGCATCAGTTTGATCTGGCGTTGGTGCAGCATCAGGTGCGCTACATGTCGCTGATGCCGCTGGTGCACCTGTGCCGCACCGGACACTGTTACCACCTGCCACATGCGAAGTTCTTTCATCGCTATAAGCTGCTCAATAGCCTTACTTGGCCCCACTTTCAGGGTGGCAGTCAAGTTGAAGGCATTGCTCTGATCATACGAAACTTGCCATTGCCTTCGGCTGAGTTTACGCTAGGCACCAAAAATGTGTTTGTGCGCAGTCCACGGACCGTTTACGAGTTGGAACAGTTTCGTCGCCTGCGCATCTCCGAGCTTGCCGTGCTCATACAAAAGATGTTTCGTATGTATTATGCTAGGAAGCGTTTTAGGCGTATGCGCCACAGTCAAATGGTCATCTCCAGTGCGTGGCGCACGTGGCGAGTAAGTAGCAGCTGCATTGCATTGCAGCATTTGCATGCCTTATAATCTTTTATCTCATGTACATATTTTATATATTATTTTAATTGTTTCTGTAGGAGTGCCGTTTCGGCATTCCCTTCACGGGCCGTAGGCATTTGTGGAGTTTATATCGTGCTGTAAGCATTGCATGTTGTTCTTACTTAAAAAAATCTTTACCACTAACCTATTATATACCGAAATACTGAATTAACGTATGAACTATTTGACAGGCACGTGAGGAGTATCGTTCGTTGAAGTACAAGCGCCAAGTGAAATGGGCCGTTGATGTTATTGCGCGTTATTATCATCAGTGGAAGATAAGACAGTATTTGCTTACGATTCCACTGCGACTGCCACCCAACACACTGAGTCCTCTCTCGTCGGAGTGGCCAGCGGCGCCTGGTTTTCTAGCGGATGCGTCTCGTCTGTTGCGCTCAATCTATCATCGCTGGAAGTGCTATATATATCGCAATTCTTTTGATCAAACCGCACGTAATCGTATGAGAGAAAAGGTTACGGCCAGCATTATATTCAAGGATCGCAAGGCTTCCTATGCGCGCAGGTAAGCACAAATTCTTCCAAAACCAATAATAGTAATTGCTAATTATGAAATTGCGTTGCTCCTTGCAGTGTGGGCCATCCTTTTGTCGGCGACTATGTGCGTCTGCGCCACAATCAGCAGTGGAAAAAGATTTGTGCTGAGACCAATGATCAGTATGTGGTATTTGCAGACATTATCAACAAGATAGCTCGCTCCAGCGGCAAGGTATTTTCTAATACGAATTACTATCTTTCTTTCTATATCTATATAGGATGATCATGTTTATAATTGCAGTTTGTACCCATATTGCTGGTGTTGTCAACATCGTCATTGCTGCTTTTGGATCAGCGCACTTTGCAAATAAAATATAGAGTGCCCGCCTCGGAGATTTATCGCATGTCTCTGAGCCCCTATCTCGATGACATTGCCGTGTTTCATGTGAAAGCGGTAAATGTGATAACAGTTCTTTTGAATTTTGATTTATCTAATTTAATTTCCGTTTCTGTTTCAGTCCGAATTCGGTCGGAAAAAAGGCGATTTTGTTTTTCAAACGGGACATGTCATTGAAATTGTTACCAAAATGTTTCTGGTCATACAAAATGCATCCGGCAAACCGCCAGAGATACACATAAGCACAGAGTTTGTATTTAAATTTATGGTAATTTTTGTGTTACAAATTAAATTCCTTTTTTTATCAACAGATTTGAAGCAAATTTTGGCCAACAAACAGTCATCTTCTCGTTTAAATATGGGGGCTTGTCGGATTTGGCACAAGGGCCGCCAAAAGTCACGCGCAAGGCAAATCGCATGGAGATCATTGTTTGAACATTAAGTTTTATGCGCCTGTGCCATAATCAGGGTCCAGTCATCTACGAACGCAGTTTTTTCTACAATTGATATTTGTTTGCAACACAAGCGCATGCAATTGTTTGGTCCCTTGACTTGGTCCTGGCGACCAAAATACAAGTTTTTAACATTATTTACATGCATGCATACAAACACTCACACATACACGGACACAATTAATAATGCAATTTGCTCACATCTGACAATCAGTCTTTAAAAATCGATGTCAAAATTGTGCCAAAAAAAAAACAAGACAAAAAAGGAAAAACAAACCACAACATAAGGTGGGAAATGAAATAATAACTAATTTTAAAATGCACCATTTCTTTCATATATTTAAGTACTAACTAACGAAATGAACAACTGAATTTATTTAACTAATTTCTCGAGCTAGGTTTAATTGTAAGTCAAGCACCAAGTCGATTAGCATTGCAAACAACTACGTTAGAAACGTGGCGTTAGACATTTTACACAAAATACTTACGATATTTCCGTTATAGAAACCAAGGCATTTCTCTTACATTTAAGGTTTCATACACAATAATTAGTGAACTAATGCTAGAGAACTCAGACAAGCATATATAGCTTTTAATATTTACCAAACACAATATGTAAGCAATTTCTGCGCCTCAAAAAACCAGTGAGAAACATAGAAAAATATATAAACAATACAAAACCCATGTGAAACTTTTTCCCAAATGTTAATTAAGCAACTATTTACAAGACAGAACATGTAGTTAAATATATAAAACAAATCTATATACATACATATACATATTTAATGGATAACACACTGATAAATAAATACATATACAGATGGGACAAAATGCAACCGGAACGGATACAATATGAAACCAACCACAAAAATTATACAAATGTTTGTTAAAACTGTTGATCCTACAGTTATATACATATATGTGTTGGATGATATATGTATGTACGTACATGTACGAAGTTGTTTATATAAGTAACTTGTTATTGATAGTTCTGACAGACTATAGTTGAATTTCTCGAATTGCATGTTGTCATTAGAACAGATCGATATATGTGTGTATTACCGAATCATTAGTGGGAAGTAACACTATGCCGATAAATATATGTGTATGTATAGGAATAGTTTTTATTTAGATTTACATTGCATAGAATACATTGAAAAAGCCAAATACAGACAAGTATATAAATATATATATTTAATAACAATCCAACCAGTTGGTAGTTTATAAAACGAAAAGAACAAAGTTTAGTAATAATAAAGCGTACGTATGATAAACTTAAACTAAACTGTTTGGTACAAATTGATACGAACCAAATGTTCACTGGGTAAGCTTAGTTGGTTTACAATTTGGATTTCTGCTTCTTAAGCATATCGCGTAGTACACGACGCAGTATTTTGCCACTGGGGTTTTTAGGTATCTCTTCCACGAAGTTAACGCCACCACGCAAACGTTTGGCTGGAGACGCATGATCGTGCACGAAACTTATCACATCCTCCGTGGTGAGCTCAACATTCACCTGCTTGACCACAAAGGCCATCGGCAGTTCGCCAGCCTCCTCATCTGGTTTACCAATAACGGCAACATCCTTAATTTTCTCGTGTGTTAATAACAGAGCCTCTATTTCTGCCGGAGGCACCTGGAAGCCCTTGTACTTGATGAGCTCCTTGATGCGATCCACAATAAAGAACTCGAATGTATCATCATAGTAGCCAATATCACCGGTATGCAACCATCCATCTTTAATGGCAGACTGGGTGGACTTCATGTCGCCAATATAGCCCTTCATAATGCCATCGCCCTTGAAACATAGTTCGCCACGTTGGTTCGCTCCCAAGATCTTGCCGGTGTCGGGGTCAATTACCTTGGCATAGATGCCAACCTTGAGCGCGCCAACGCTGCCCGGTTTGCAATAGTCATCCGTCTGCACCAGTAAACTCAGCGTCGACTCGCTAAGACCGTATCCTTGGCGAATGAATGGGACTCCAATACGCTCCTTGATTTGATCTTCGGTCTCACGACTTAGTGGTGCAGCTCCGCACAGAAGAACCATCAGGGAGGACAGGTCGTACTTATCCACAATTGGATGCTTAGCCAGGAAGACCATTAGTGGTGGAACCATGAAAGCCATCATCACACGGTATTTCTACAAAAATGGGTAAAGTCAAAAGGGTGATGACTTTATTTATTATAAGATTACAATGAAACCTTACCTCAATGGCCGAAAGGAACAGATTCTCCTCAAATTTGGGCAGATAAATTAGACGTGTCCCCACGGTTGCCGTTGTGATCAATGTGAGGCAGCCAAAGACATGGAACCATGGAATAACTGTTAGCAACGTTGCCTCTGAAAAGGGTACCATGGTGGGCTGGCTGTTCGTGAAAGGTAAACAAATGAATAATTAGAATTTTATGTGAATAACAAATGTAAACTTACATTTGAGAATCGAGTGTGGCCAATATATTGGACTGTGTCAGCTGGACGCCCTTGGGTAGACCGGTGGTGCCGGAGGAGCAAACAATTAACGCCACATCCTCGGCTTTGTTCGCTTTGGGAGATGTGAAATCGAGTTTCGTCTTGTACTTGTCATTGTTCATTAAGTCCACAAGAGAATGCACGTTGCGAAGATTGCTGGAGAAGCCACTAATCGCAATGATGCCCTTGACAAATTTATTCTTTTTTGCCACTCTGACAATAGAATCCAACGTGATCTTTGATGCAAATATAATCTTTGGACGCGATAGATTGATGGCATGATCCACTTCACGATCGGAGTAGGTGACATTAAATGGAGCAACGGTTGCACCCACTGCAAATCCAGCAAAAATGGCAATAGCAAAGTTAATGCTATTCTCGCTGGATAAGCCGATGACATCGTTCTGCTTAACACCCAGTTTCTGGAGTATGTGAGCCAATCTCACAATCGAGTCGTACATAAACCTTGCACTATATTCTGTGCCCGTGACTGCATCAATCATAACAGTTTTATCCCCGAAACTTTTGTATTTGTCCAGAATATATTGTCCCAAGGAGCGATAGTCCTGCGCCTCTCTCACGGTGATGGGGCCACCATAAACAATATTACCGGGCAACAATGTTGAAGTCATGATGATCTGCAATAAAAAAGGCCAAAACATTTACATATACACAAATGCACACAAATACGCCTGTCTTAATAGGGTGGTTTCCGTATGTACCATGCCACCCTTGAGAAAATAGCAGAGAAAGTTTTTCCTTTTTTCATAAAATATACTTTCAGCCTTAGGCTAATCTTATCGTGTCTAAAAAACAATGTCGCTTTGAGATTGTACTCATTATCTTGTATCAGGTTAAAAGCCGCTCCAAAGTTCAGCCCGCTTCGAGACATTTTTACTAAGTGACATTTTAGCTCTTGTCGTTATCATTTTCACTAATGCAAAACGGTTTTTCTTAGCCTTTCAATATTATTATATGTTTATATTGTTTTTATTTAATGTTACTAACATACTTTAATCAACTTTATAGATTACAATTGAAAAGAGAATTGTCAAACTCCGTTCCGCTGCAGCTTTGACAACCAACTGGTCAGAAAAAGAAAATGTTCAATAGCTTCGCTTTTATGCCGCGACTAGATGAGTGCTTCTGATAAGCTTAAAGTACAATGCGCATGCGCTTTAGATACCTTATTTATGATGTAGTATTAGATTATAAATATATATATATATATATATATACATACACGATAAACCCAACCCACTTTACAAATATTATATCTGAGAGCATGAGCTCGCTGAGATAAGTTTGTTGTACCGTTTTCGTGCGTGTTTACACTTATGTCAGCTGTTTGAATTTGGCACAAGGGCCGCCAAAAGTCACGCGCAAGGCAAATCGCATGGAGATCATTGTTTTAACATTAAGTTTTATGCGCCTGTGCCATAATCAGGGTCCAGTCATCTACGAACGCAGTTTTTTCTACAATTGATATTTGTTTGCAACACAAGCGCATGCAATTGTTTGGTCCCTTGACTTGGTCCTGGCGACCAAAATACAAGTTTTTAACATTATTTACATGCATGCATACAAACACTCACACATACACGGACACAATTAATAATGCAATTTGCTCACATCTGACAATCAGTCTTTAAAAATTGTTGCCAAAATTGTGCCAAAAAGAAAACAAGACAAAAAAGGAAAAACAAACCACAACATAAAGTGGGAAAAGAAATAATAACTAATTTTAAAATTCAGCATTTCTTTCATATATTTAAGTACTAACTAACGAAATGAACAACTGAATTTATTTAACTAATTTCTCGAGCTAGGTTTAATTGTAAGTCAAGCACCAAGTCGATTAGCATTGCAAACAACTACGTTAGAAACGTGGCGTTAGACATTTTACACAAAATACTTACGATATTTCCGTTATAGAAACCAAGGCATTTTTCTTACATTTAAGGTTTCATACACAATAATTAGTGAACTAATGCTAGAGAACTCAGACAAGCATATATAGCTTTTAATATTTACCAAACACAATATGTAGGCAATTTCTGCGCCTCAAAAAACCAGTGAGAAACATAGAAAAATATATAAACAATACAAAATCCATGTGAAACTTTTTCCCAAATGTTAATTAAGCAACTATTTACAAGACAGAACATGTAGTTAAATATATAAAACAAATCTATATACATACATATACATATTTAATGGATAACACACTGATAAATAAATGCATATACAGATGGGACAAAATGCAACCGAAACGGATACAATATGAAACCAACCACAAAAATTATACGAATGTTTGTTAAAACTGTTGATCCTACAGTTATATATACATATATGTGTTGGATGATATATGTATGTACGTACATGTACGAAGTTGTTTATATAAGTAACTTGTTATTGATAGTTCTGACAGACTATAGTTGAATTTCTCGAATTGCATGTTGTCATTAGAACAGATCGATATATGTGTGTATTACCGAATCATTAGTGGGAAGTAACACTATGCCGATAAATATATGTGTATGTATAGGAATAGTTTTTATTTAGATTTACATTGCATAGAATACATTGAAAAAGCCAAATACAGACAAGTATATAAATATATATATTTAATAACAATCCAACCAGTTGGTAGTTTATAAAACGAAAAGAACAAAGTTTAGTAATAATAAAGCGTACGTATGATAAACTTAAACTAAACTGTTTGGTACAAATTGATACGAACCAAATGTTCACTGGGTAAGCTTAGTTGGTTTACAATTTGGATTTCTGCTTCTTAATCATTTCGCGTAGTACACGACGTAGTATTTTGCCACTGGGGTTTTTAGGTATCTCTTCCACGAAGTTAACGCCACCACGCAAACGTTTGGCTGGAGACGCATGATCGTGCACGAAACTTATCACATCCTCCGTGGTGAGCTCAACATTCACCTGCTTGACCACAAAGGCCATCGGCAGTTCGCCAGCCTCCTCATCTGGTTTACCAATAACGGCAACATCCTTAATTTTCTCGTGTGTTAATAACAGAGCCTCTATTTCTGCCGGAGGCACCTGGAAGCCCTTGTACTTGATGAGCTCCTTGATGCGATCCACAATAAAGAACTCGAATGTATCATCATAGTAGCCAATATCACCGGTATGCAACCATCCATCTTTAATGGCAGTCTGGGTGGACTTCACGTCGCCAATATAGCCCTTCATAATGCCATCGCTCTTGAAACATAGTTCGCCACGTTGGTTCGCTCCCAAGATCTTGCCGGTGTCGGGGTCAATTACCTTGGCATAGATGCCAACCTTGAGCGCGCCAACGCTGCCCGGTTTGCAATAGTCATCCGTCTGCGACAGTACACCCATCGTCGACTCGCTAAGACCGTATGCTTGGCGAATGAATGGGACTCCAATACGCTCCTTGATTTGATCTTCGGTCTCACGACTTAGTGGTGCAGCTCCGCACAGAAGAATCATCAGGGAGGACAGGTCGTACTTATCCACAATTGGATGCTTAGCCAGGAAGACCATTAGTGGTGGAACCATGAAAGCCATCATCACACGGTATTTCTACAAAAATGGGTAAAGTCAAAAGGGTGATGACATTATTTATTATAAGATTACAATGAAACCTTACCTCAATGGCCGAAAGGAACAGATTCTCCTCAAATTTGGGCAGATAAATTAGACGTGTCCCTATGGTTGCCGCTGTGATCAATGTGAGGCAGCCAAAGACATGGAACCATGGAATAACTGTTAGCAACGTTGCCTCTGAAAGGGTTACCATGGTGAGCTGGCTGTTCGTGAAAAGTAAATGAATAATTAGAATTTTATGTGAATAACAAATGTAAACTTGCGTTTGCGAATCGAGTGTGACCAATACATTGGACTGTGTCAGCTGGACGCCCTTGGGTAGACCGGTGGTGCCGGAGGAGCAAACAATTAACGCCACATCCTCGGCTTTGTTCGCTTTGGGAGATGTGAAATCGAGTTTCGTCTTGTACTTGTCATTGTTCATTAAGTCCACAAGAGAATGCACGTTGCGAAGATTGCTGGAGAAGCCACTAATCGCAATGATGCCCTTGACAAATTTATTCTTTTTTGCCACTCTGACAATAGAATCCAACGTGATCTTTGATGCAAATATAATCTTTGGACGCGATAGATTGATGGCATGATCCACTTCACGATCGGAGTAGGTGACATTAAATGGAGCAACGGTTGCACCAACTGCAAATCCAGCAAAAATGGCAATAGCAAAGTTAATGCTATTCT
This sequence comes from Drosophila demipolita, assembly GCA_035042405.1. Classification (NCBI taxonomy): domain Eukaryota; kingdom Metazoa; phylum Arthropoda; class Insecta; order Diptera; family Drosophilidae; genus Drosophila; species Drosophila demipolita. The sequence continues at coordinate 474,258 of JAWNLI010000489.1, read as the reverse complement.
CGCTGGATAAGCCGATGACATCGTTCTGCTTAACACCCAGTTTCTGGAGTATATGAGCCAATCTCACAATCGAGTCGTACATAAACCTTGCACTATATTCTGTGCCCGTGACTGCATCAATCATAACAGTTTTATCCCCGAAACTTTTGTATTTGTCCAGAATATATTGTCCCAAGGAGCGATAGTCCTGCGCCACTCTCACGGTGATGGGCCCACCATAAACAATATTACCGGGCAACAATGTTGAAGTCATGATGATCTGCAATAAAAAAGGCCAAAACATTTACATATACACAAATGCACACAAATACGCCTGTCTTAATAGGGTGGTTTCCGTATGTACCATGCCACCCTTGAGAAAATAGCAGAGAAAGTTTTTCCTTTTTTCATAAAATATACTTTCAGCCTTAGGCTAATCTTATCGTGTCTAAAAAACAATGTCGCTTTGAGATTGTACTCATTATCTTGTATCAGGTTAAAAGCCGCTCCAAAGTTCAGCCCACTTCGAGACATTTTTGCTAAGTGACATTTTAGCTCTTGTCGTTATCACTTTCACTAATGCAAAACGGTTTTTCTTAGCCTTTCAATATTATTATGTTTTTAAATTGTTTTTATTTAATGTTACTAACATACTTTAATCAACTTTATAGATTACAAATTGAAAAGAGAATTGGCAAACTCCGTTCCGCTGCAGCTTTGACAACCAACTGGTCTTGTCAGAAAAAGAAAATGTTCAATAGCTTCGCTTTTATGCCGCGACTAGATGAGTGCTTCTGATAAGCTTAAAGTACAATGCGCATGTAGCGCATGTATGATGTAGTATTAAATCATAAATATATATATATATATATATATATATATATATATAGCGAGCTGAGATAGCATACCCTTATCTATATAACACACTGTAGAATTCATATAATCACATATTTGAAAACAAACGGAACTATGGCAATGAAGCCATTTTCAACTGCCATCACAGAAGGCCTGCAAGGAAGCAAGACTCGCCTGTCCACAGCCCACCAAATGCAAATGCAACAATTGTCCCTTGGCTTTACGCAACGTATGTCGCTTTACAATGCATACGAGTGCTGAACAGCACCATAGGTGATTCAATGTTTATCCATATAACAATTTTTTTGAGCCAGAATTATATTCAAGGATCGCAAGGATTCCTATGCGCGCAGGTAAGCACAAATTCTTCCAAAACCAATAATAGTAATTGCTAATTATGAAATTGCGTTGCTCCTTGCAGTGTGGGCCATCCTTTTGTCGGCGACTATGTGCGTTGCGCCACAATCAGCAGTGGAAAAAGATTTGTGCTGAGACCAATGATCAGTATGTGGTATTTGCAGACATTATCAACAAGATAGCTCGCTCCAGCGGCAAGGTATTTTCTAATACGAATTACTATCTTTCTTTCTATATCTATATAGGATGATCATGTTTATAATTGCAGTGACATTTGCCGTGTTTCATGTGAAAGCGGTAAATATGATAACAGTTCTTCCGAATTTTGATTTATCTTATTTAATTTCCGTTTTCGTTTCAGTCCGAGTTCGGTCGAAAAAAGGCGATTTTGTTTTCCAAACGGGACATGTCATTGAAATTGTTACCAAAATGTTTCTGGTCATACAAAATGCATCCGGCAAACCGCCGGATATACACATAAGCACAGAGTTTGTATTTAAATATTATGGTAATTTTTGTGTTACTAATTGAATTCCTTTTTTACCAACAGATTTGAAGCAAATTTTGGCCAACAAACAGTCATCTTCTCGTTTAAATATGGGGGCTTGTCGGATTTGGCACAAGGGCCGCCAAAAGTCACGCGCAAGGCAAATCGCATGGAGATCATTGTTTGAACATTAAGTTTTATGCGCCTGTGCCATAATCAGGGTCCAGTCATCTACGAACGCAGTTTTTTCTACAATTGATATTTGTTTGCAACACAAGCGCATGCAATTGTTTGGTCCCTTGACTTGGTCCTGGCGACCAAAATACAAGTTTTTAACATTATTTACATGCATGCATACAAACACTCACACATACACGGACACAATTAATAATGCAATTTGCTCACATCTGACAATCAGTCTTTAAAAATCGATGTCAAAATTGTGCCAAAAAAAAAACAAGACAAAAAAGGAAAAACAAACCACAACATAAGGTGGGAAATGAAATAATAACTAATTTTAAAATGCACCATTTCTTTCATATATTTAAGTACTAACTAACGAAATGAACAACTGAATTTATTTAACCAATTTCTCGAGCTAGGTTTAATTGTAAGTCAAGCACCAAGTCGATTAGCATTGCAAACAACTACGTTAGAAACGTGGCGTTAGACATTTTACACAAAATACTTACGATATTTCCGTTATAGAAACCAAGGCATTTCTCTTACATTTAAGGTTTCATACACAATAATTAGTGAACTAATGCTAGAGAACTCAGACAAGCATATATAGCTTTTAATATTTACCAAACACAATATGTAAGCAATTTCTGCGCCTCAAAAAACCAGTGAGAAACATAGAAAAATATATAAACAATACAAAACCCATGTGAAACTTTTTCCCAAATGTTAATTAAGCAACTATTTACAAGACAGAACATGTAGTTAAATATATAAAACAAATCTATATACATACATATACATATTTAATGGATAACACACTGATAAATAAATGCATATACAGATGGGACAAAATGCAACCGAAACGGATACAATATGAAACCAACCACAAAAATTATACGAATGTTTGTTAAAACTGTTGATCCTACAGTTATATATACATATATGTGTTGGATGATATATGTATGTACGTACATGTACGAAGTTGTTTATATAAGTAACTTGTTATTGATAGTTCTGACAGACTATAGTTGAATTTCTCGAATTGCATGTTGTCATTAGAACAGATCGATATATGTGTGTATTACCGAATCATTAGTGGGAAGTAACACTATGCCGATAAATATATGTGTATGTATAGGAATAGTTTTTATTTAGATTTACATTGCATAGAATACATTGAAAAAGCCAATTGCAGATAAGTATATAAACATATATATAAACACAATCCAACCAGTTGGTAGTATATAGAACGAAGTGAAATGAAATGAAACGATAAGAACAAAGTTTAGTGAAAATAAAGATTACGTATGGTTAACCTTTCCTCATTGGTACAAATTGATTTACTTGGAATCGCCTCCAATGTTCCACTAGGTCTAATTTGGTTTACAATTTAGATTTCTGCTTCTTAAGCATATCGCGTAGTACACGACGCAGTATTTTGCCACTGGGGTTTTTAGGTATCTCTTCCACGAAGATAACGCCACCGCGCAAACGTTTGGCTGGAGACGCATGATCGTGCACGAAACTTATCACATCCTCCGTGGTGAGCTCAACATTCACCTGCTTGACCACAAAGGCCATCGGCAGTTCGCCAGCCTCCTCATCTGGTTTACCAATAACGGCAACATCCTTAATTTTCTCGTGTGTTAATAACAGAGCCTCTATTTCTGCCGGAGGCACCTGGAAGCCCTTGTACTTGATGAGCTCCTTGATGCGATCCACAATAAAGAACTCGAATGTATCATCATAGTAGCCAATATCACCGGTATGCAACCATCCATCTTTAATGGCAGTCTGGGTGGACTTCACGTCGCCAATATAGCCCTTCATAATGCCATCGCCCTTGAAACATAGTTCGCCACGTTGGTTCGCTCCCAAGATCTTACCGGTGTCGGGGTCAATTACCTTGGCATAGATGCCAACCTTGAGCGCGCCAACGCTGCCCGGTTTGCAATAGTCATCTGTCTGCACCAGTACACTCAGCGTCGACTCGCTAAGACCGTATCCTTGGCGAATGAATGGGACTCCAATACGCTCCTTGATTTGATCTTCGGTCTCACGACTTAGTGGTGCAGCTCCGCACAGAAGAATCATCAGGGAAGACAGGTCGTACTTATCCACAATTGGATGCTTAGCCAGGAAGACCATTAGTGGTGGAACCATGAAAGCCATCATCACACGGTATTTCTACAAAAATGGGTAAAGTCAAAAGGGTGATGACATTATTTATTATATTACAATGAAACCTTACCTCAATGGCCGAAAGGAACAGATTCTCCTCAAATTTGGGAAGATAAATTAGACGTGTCCCCATGGATGCCGTTGTGATCAATGTGAGGCAGCCAAAGGCATGGAACCATGGAATAACTGTTAGCAGCGTAACCTCTGAAAGGGGTACCATGGTGGGCTGGCTGTTCGTGAAAGGTAAACAAATGAATAACTAGAATTTTATGTGAATAACAAATGTAAACTTACATTTGAGAATCGAGTGTGGCCAATAGATTGGACTGTGTCAGCTGGACGCCCTTGGGTAGACCGGTGGTGCCGGAGGAGCAAACAATTAACGCCACATCCTCGGCTTTGTTCGCTTTGGGAGATGTGAAATCGAGTTTCGTCTTGTACTTGTCATTGTTCATTAAGTCCACAAGAGAATGCACGTTGCGAAGATTGCTGGAGAAGCCACTAATCGCAATGATGCCCTTGACAAATTTATTCTTTTTTGCCACTCTGACAATAGAATCCAACGTGATCTTTGATGCAAATATAATCTTTGGACGCGATAGATTGATGGCATGATCCACTTCACGATCGGAGTAGGTGACATTAAATGGAGCAACGGTTGCACCAACTGCAAATCCAGCAAAAATGGCAATAGCAAAGTTAATGCTATTCTCGCTGGATAAGCCGATGACATCGTTCTGCTTAACACCCAGTTTCTGAAGTATGTGAGCCAATCTCACAATCGAGTCGTACATAAACTTTGCACTATATTCTGTGCCCGTGACTGCATCAATCATAACAGTTTGATCCCCGAAACTTTTGTATTTGTCCAGAATATATTGTCCCAAGGAGCGATAGTCCTGCGCCACTCTCACGGTGATGGGCCCACCATAAACAATATTACCGGGCAACAATGTTGAAGTCATGATGATCTGCAATAAAAAAGGCCAAAACATTTACATATACACAAATGCACACAAATACGCCTGTCTTAATAGGGTGGTTTCCGTATGTACCATGCCACCCTTGACAAAATAGCAGAGAAAGTTTTTCCTTTTTTCATAAAATATACTTTGAGCCTTAGGCTAATCTTATCGTGTCTAAAAATCATGTCGATTTAAGATTGTACTCATTATCTTGGAATCTATAAGAGCAAATATGCAGTTCAGGTTAAAAGTCGCTCCAAAGGTAAGCCCACTTCGAGACCTTTTTACTAAGTGACATTTTAGCTCTTGTCGTTGTCACTTTCGCTAATGCAAAACGGTTTTTCGTAGCCTTTCAATATTATTATATGTTTATATTGTTTTTATTTAATGTTACTAACATACTTTAAACAACTTTATAGATTACAAATTGAAAAGAGAATTGGCAAACTCCGTTCCGCTGCAGCTTTGACAACCAACTGGTCAGAAAAAGAAAATGTTCAATAGCTTCGCTTTTATGCCGCGACTAGATGAGTGCTTCTGATAAGCTTAAAGTACAATGCGCATGCGCTTTAGATACCTTATTTATGATTTAGTATTAGATCATAAATATATATATATATATATACATACACGATAAACCCAACCCACTTTACAAATATTATATCAGAGAGCATGAGCTCGCTGAGATACGTTTGCTGTACCATTTTTGTGTGTTTACACTTATGTCAGCTGTTTGAATTTTTATTGCGGTATGGCAACTCCATCTCAATTTGCTACACCTATCGAAATTTTTAAACGATATATCGATTTTCTATTATTATTGTTTTGGCAATGAAATCATTTTGCCATAACGAATCAATTACGCGCTGTATTTTTTAGTTGCAATATCGTAATTTTGATTGGATTTTTTTTTTAATAATATTATTATGCTTATAATTCAGAATTAATAAATGTTGTATATATAAGAAAAATCATGCTTTTATAAGCCAATATTTGTCAATAGCGCATTCCCAATTCGGCGCAGTTTGGTTAATTATACGTACACCCAACAATTCAGTAGAAACAATGGACTTTCAGTGTCAAGCTTTTGCTGTTGATGTTGTTGTTTTTACACTGAATGAAACCCTAAGATAAACCTAATCAGTAAGTTTATTAGTCGTATTAAATAAGTGGTGCTGAATTTCACAAATCATTAAATTCTGTCAAACGGATAAAATGAGTGCGTGTAAAATACGAAAGTTTTACAAATTGGACATTAAACGAACTGAATGGGAGGTGCCTGAGATATACGAACAGCTGAAGCCAGTCGGCTCTGGTGCATACGGACAGGTGTGCAAGGCAAAGGTGCGCGGCACCAACACAGATGTCGCTATCAAGAAGTTATCCCGACCCTTCCAGTCGATAGTGCACGCCAAGCGGACATATCGCGAACTAATGCTGTTGAAGCATATGGATCACGAGAATGTTATCGGTCTACTTGATATTTTTCATCCGCATCCGCCAGAAACGGCTCTAGAGGATTTTCAGCATGTATATCTAGTGACTCATTTGATGGGCGCCGACTTGAACAATATATTAAAGATGCAGAACTTATCCGATGATCATGTCCAGTTCCTGGTCTATCAAATATTGCGCGGGCTTAAGTACATTCACAGCGCTGGCGTTATTCATCGGGATCTGAAGCCGTGCAACATTGCTGTAAATGAGGATTGCGAGCTGCGTATTCTGGATTTTGGTCTAGCGCGGCCACAGGAATTCGAAATGACCGGCTATGTTGCGACGCGCTGGTATCGTGCACCTGAAATCATGCTTAACTGGATGCATTACAGCCAGACAGTGGATATTTGGTCGGTGGGCTGCATCATGGCAGAGTTGATTACGCGTCGAACTCTCTTTCCGGGCACCGATCACATCCATCAGCTGAATCTGATCATGGAAATGCTGGGCACGCCGCCCGATGATTTCATGAAGAAGATCTCTTCGGAAAACGCACGCAACTACATCAAATCACTGCCATTAATGAAGCGAAAGGATTTCAAGGTAATGTTTGAGAATGCTAATCCTCTGTCGGTTGACCTACTGGAGAAGATGTTGGAACTGGACGCTGATAAGCGCATTACGGCAGAAGAGGCACTGGCTCATCCATACATGCAGAAATATGCCGAGCCAAGTGATGAACGCACATCGCCTTTTTATGATCAAAGTTTTGAGGACGAGACTTTCTCTTTAGAGAAATGGAAGGAGCTCGTCTACAGGGAAGTCGTAAGCTTCAAGCCGCCTGCATCGTTTGCTGAAATCCTGGAAAACATCAAGTGATACCTTATAACGGACCAATGACAACAAAGTATTGCTCACAAACTTATTACACTAAACAATCTGTACAAATTTCACAATGAATTTTTTTCAAATATTGCCTTATATACTCAAAAAATATTCCAATAGGTATTCATGTTAATATTAATGTATATATGTATTGGTATGTTTTGTTTTGTAATTTTTTTATATACCGTTATTACATAACGATCGTTTATTAAATGAAGTTTTTTAACAATTCTGTGTTTTATTATTTTTCAAGAATTAGGGAAAAACACGAAAAAATATTTTACAGGTCTATGATGCTTTAATAAGTATCCGCTAGAGCGCGCCAGATGTTTGTTAACAGCAGCTGTAAGCAACAGCTGATTCACACAGCTGAGTGCGCATATAACAGTTATAAGATTTTTGGCAACAAAAGCACTTCTCCATTTTTTCCGAACCATAAGCAAAAAAAAAAACAAGTCCTTATGCTTAAGGTGGGCGGTGTGTTGAGGAAATCCTTTTTCCTGAAGCGACACATATCAGCACTTTATATAACTGGCGACAAGGCGAACGAGCACTATGTAACGATTCAGCCGTTTCTGGATTTTGCCGGCACATTCCGCAATAAAGCGGCTTTGGAGTATAGCATTTCCAGCCGAGGCTTAAACATCAATTTGGAAACAGTGCTCAGCAAATACAATAACTATCAGACACATCATGAACAGCTGCTCAGACTAGAAATGGAACGAGATTCGATTACCAATGAATTAAAAGTATTATCGAAATCTGGCGGTTCATCAGAGCAACTGAATGCATTGCGCGAAGGTGGGAAAGTTTTGCGCATCAATGCAAAAGAGTTAAAACAAAAACTGTATCCGATTGAGGATGATTTTATACATGAGTTTTTGCTTTTACCCAATTCCGTGCACTCGCAGTGTCCCGCCTCGGATGTGGAAAAGCTTATCTATCTACATAAGCAGCCACCTTCGGGAAGTAGCACATCCCATTTGGAACGCAAGGATCTGGTGCATTTTGTGAACAATAATCGCTATTATCTGATGGAACAGGCGGCTCATTTTGATGTGAGAGCCATGCAGTCCCTGGCAAACTATTTTGTCACACGCGGCGATTTTGTCCAGACCTCCAATCCTGACTTTGTGCGCTGTGTGCTTCTGGAGGCGAATGCCACACCATTGACGCATTACCATCTAGTCCAGGAAGAGCATTTGCAGAACAAGTTGAATACCGCTTACCTGACAGGTTGCGGGTCGTTCGAGAGCTTTCTAGGCGCCATGACCAAACTCAGTGTATATCCTTCGGTACTGCCGTTACGCTTTGTGGCCTGCGGTCGTAGCTATAACCGCGAGGAAGCACTGCTCTATGGACCCACTCAGAGCCTTTACACTGCAACACAAACGAATGCTGTGCAAAGTTTTGTTGCCACACAAACCGCTGACGAGGCCGACACGGAACGGGAGCGCGTCCTCAATCTGGCTGTGGACTTCTACAAGTCACTCGATGTACCTTTTCGCGTTGTGTACACACCAGCGGCGAGCCTAACGCCCTCGGAGAGCTTGCGTGCTAGCATTGAAGTCTATGCGCCATCGCTGGAGCGCTACGTTTGTGTCGGTCGGATCAGCAACTATGGCGACTACGTGTCCAAGCGGATACTGTTTAGTGCGCGACGAGAGAAGCACTTTGATTTTCTGCATTTGGTTGGTGGTCCTGTCTTGTACGCCACCCGTCTTATAGCCGCACTCATTGAGCTGGGCGTAGAACTGCCATTGGGCAATTTGCCCGGCGCCAAGATACCTGAGCCCAGCGTTGAGGCGATGACGCAACATCAGCGCGACTTGCAGGAGTTTAAAGATCTTTTTAAATAAACCGAGATTCCATTCAAAAAGTTCAGTGTGTTATCTATTATACTTAAAGTTAACAATAAGTAAAAAAAAATTTAAGTCGTTACATACAATTATTTACAAGCTAGTATAATCTCATGGTCGGTAAGTAATCGGAAACTGGATGCTGGCGCAATAATCCTTACAATCTTAACACCAACATTTCCAGCTCGAATTTAAGTTAAATAATTATACCAAGAGTTAATCAATGCTGCATCTGATTTGCATTTTGGGAAATCGTTTGCGAAAGTTTTCACACTTGGGCGTTGTGAATGTGAATGCATTCCTGGTGGTGTCATCCATCACTGAATTTGAACTGGGCCGTAATGCCTTCAGCACGTATGTTGTATTATATTTTAATTTACTAAACTCCAGTGAATCTTTCTGCAATAAAACATGGATTAATGCGCATGAGATAGAATCTTTAAATAGGCATATTTTATATTGGAGTACCAATCATGGTTAACATAAATATAAGTACGGGTTTTGAATTGAAGAAATGCCAACGTCAAAATAAAAGTTCCAATAATTAAATAAAGAATACATAAATGTAAATAAAGTGGTGACACGAGAACTCATCCTGACAAAATTATTAAAAATGTATTCGTACACATTTCATAAAAGGATACTCTGTGTACCATCTATCAAGTGGAGCTTAAAGTGCTCTATTTTATTCAAAAGTTGTTTTCGTGCATTACAAAATTTCTTAAGGAATGCGTTAAGTTCCTGTTCTGATCTTTTCGATCCACCCAGTGTTGGGAAAACGGAGTAGAATTCGGATACAGTAGGAGAGCGGGACAATTATGGCCATAGTTACTTGGCTTTCTTTTGATCACAGAGTAATTTAAAATATTTTTGAGAAATGAGATTTGTATAAATTGTTGGAGCACGACTCGCGAGTGCAGCACCTCAAATATCTCAAACAGTCAGTGCACATACATGTGTGTGTGGGCTGTTTGGCTCTGTGGTGGTTCCCAACACGTCATTGGCCCATTGTAATTGGCTTTTGCGCAGCGATTGCAGCGAACCACGAACGTGGCGCCCGCCCTAAAACGTGTTTCACGTGTCAAACGTTGCAAACAAAATGAAACCGAAACCGGATACCCAATTGACCAAATGACAAATGATTTGTGTGAAATGTAATGTAATGATTGGACCGGCACGAACCCAGCTCGTGGCAAAGACCCCATTGTTGTACTTACTTTGACGCGAATTGCGCTAAACTCGCGCTGCTCACAATTTGTTTCTTGGGGGCACAATTCGTACACTCTGCAATGTAATATTAAATTTACACTTATATTATATGTATTTGTTTATAAACAATCGAATAACATGAATAACAACATGTGTAACACAGCGGATTGTGCGCCTCACTTACTTCTCCTTGTGTGGCTGAAATCCAAAAATTTGCACAATCATGCCAAATTTCCTGTTCAAACGGAAACGTACTTCATAGGAGGCGCTGCCCAGCTCCACGGGTGTCGTCGTATGCGCCACCTCATTAATGTATATAGCCGGCGTGGAGCTGATCTCTGCTGGGGTGATGCTGTGATGATACTTATGCCGCATATGGTGTGCTCGACAATCGAGTGGTGTATATGGCTCAAGGGACTGCATCGTTGTATTATACAGCAGAGGCTTCTTGTCCGACTTCAGTCGACGCGAACCGCTTATTGACATGGCCTGCACTTGTATGTAGTACGAGGAGTTGGGCAGCAGTTTCTTAATATCGAACTGATGCGCCTGCAATAATATTTAGTATACTTATTAATTAGCGGTACCTCACTCAAAACGGAGTCATCGGCTGATATCTACATTTGTGTTCAAAATATGGGTAGAAATTCTTATCTTTTGTTCCTATGGGGTCGGAACTGTCTTTTAAAAGAGTTGAAAATTTAAGTTCAAGACCAAAATATTCTCTAAAAGGGTGTGAGTATTAAGCTTCATTAAATTCGAAAAGAGATTAAAGAAATAATATGCATTGTATAAAATAAATTGCTCAAAATTAATATATATATTTTTGATTGTCTTACATAGGCTGTAGATTTATTCAGACTTTCATACAGTTTAAAAGAGGATGTTGAAAAGACATCGCGTCTTTAGTTTATATAGGCTTAAAACATTACTCGTAAGGGTAGAAAGTATATAGGTAAAATCGTACTTCTATCAACCTATATGGTTTCTCATGTCGCATTTCAAAATATATATTTTTTTTTTGGCCTGTAATTTTATAATTCTGGCATACTTACGTCCTTGACATAGGCCTCGTGTGTGATAAGAGATCCCTCCTTGCTGATCACATAGAGCGACCAAATAATTTTATATTTCTCAACAGGCAGATTCGATTTGGACGGACACCAAACCAATTTAATGGTCATATAACGCCGTCCATCGTAGTGCTTGGAAACGATTTTCAAATCGTTGGGCGCCTTTGGCGGCTTAGGATCTGCAATCATTAACGGCTTAGGCTAATTGCCACAAAAGGGTCACAAAGCGAACAACTCACTGCTGGAGAGGGTAAAGGCATGCGAGGGCTGCGAGTAGCCGCGAAAACCAAATGCATTCACAGCCGCCACTCGCACCTGATACCAGCGACCAGGTCGTATGTTGAAAAAGATGTCCATGCTGTGGGCAAAAGCGGTATTAAACGATTGTTAATTTAATTTGCCTAAATTAAACACTTATGCGTAAAGTTTATATATATATATATATATTAATTAAATTAAATATTAAACTTAAAATTTAATGTATAAACCTTTCCATGCTCATGTATTGATTATAATAGATCAGAGTACTTAATTTCTATCATTAAGAAGTCAAGTTTATCATATAAGTTAATTTTGTTGTCTCTTTAGGGGAAAGTCCACAAAATTCGTGCAACAAATGGTGGACTAATGCACTTTATGAAGTACCCCCAGAAATTGGACAAAATCGTTCTTATTTTTTAACGCAAACTTCAAAATTATATTTTATTTGGTTTTAAAATTAAATAAATAATATTTTACCTTGTTTTGTGTAGACTGATGTTAGTAAACACTAAATAAATAATATATTAAGTGATTTTAAATAAATATTAATAATAAAAAATTATTATAAGATGCTTAACTAAACAGGTAAAAACATAGTGCAAAACTCGTCTAATATGTTTTCCCCTGTATGTTAAAATTAAAATACTATCAGTAGGATTATGGGGAAACAGAAAATGGTTTATTATTTTTGATGTTTAATTGCTTTATTGTTAAATTTGTTCTTTTTTTTTTAGTGGTGGAGTTCAGGTGAAAAACTCTTTTTCTCGGAAAAGTTTGAGGTTCTTGACCACATACCAGATTCTTAAGAATAGATTATGAGCTATGAATCGGTTAGGGGAATTAGTCAGCAGTCAATAAAAAATTAAAAAAATAAAAATTAAATTAAACTTAAGCTAATTTAGCATCAAATGGAATGAAATCGAAACCAAATACAGTTTAGGTGTGCATGGAGTGAGTACCTACAATTTGCTGTGTCCGTCCGTCGTCTCCAGTATCTTTTCGACCTGCTGTGACTGCCACATGCCCAGTTTACGGGGCGCAAAGAGTCGTCCTATGTGGGAGCGCACCTCCACATGAAAATAGTAGGGCAGCAGCGATGACTCAATGGTCAGCTCCACCTTGTGGCTGCGCGGCAGCTTGTAGCGCAAGATCTTTGGTATGGGCGGCAGGTGAGTTGAATTACGCACGCCCTGCGGATCCAGGCAGATGGGTCCACATGCGGATGCGCAGCATTTGTGCACCTCGGTGCAGTCGTGATCATAGACACAATTATCCAGGCACGACAGTCGGGCCTGTCGGGCATTGGCGAGCAGAATGCCACTGCCACTGCTGCTGCTGGGGCAGCTGCCTGCTCTGGGTGCACGCAACATATCCAATTTGCACTGATCGACACAGCGTTGCGGCTGGGTGCTGTTCTCGCAGTGCGCCAGGCACTGCAGCTCGATGATCTTCTCCTTGATGTCGGTGCTGTCGCGCTGGCGTTGCTGCATTGAGATGGTTGCATTCACGGCACGGCTGCCCACCAGGACCAGTGCCAGTGCCAACATGATCAGCATCTTGATCTCTGTGTGGTGGGTCGATCTTTCTGATGACTATCTGCAATAAATATTAACCAGATGATCATCTTGCTCTTCAGACTTTTGGAGTCTCATTTCCTCTCTCCCTCTTTCCCTTTCTCTTTCTCTCTCTCTCTCGACGCATTCCTCGCATTCATAATTAACAGAATGTGTGTATGTTGATTATGATGATGAAGGATCGATCTAACCGGTTTATTCCATTTTGCATGACCATCTAACTAATCATTCTTTGCATTTGTGCGCCGCTTGGCGTCTGCCAAGTGGAAGCAGGCAATGAAAATGCAAAAATACATAAATGCTCCTCAAGTGCTTGACAGGACTTCAAAGCGCGCATCAAAGTGCGTGCCACGAAGTCATCGGACAGATAGACAAACGGTGAGATTATCTCAAATCTTGCCCTGTGCCGAATGCAGTAATACCCTATATTGGAAAACAGCGTTAATTGAGACAATTTTTAAGCAATTTATGGTTAAGGTAAATATACTACTATGCGTTTAAAATGTTATTTTTTTAAATTATTATTCATAGAGTGCTTTTACCTATTTAGTAATAAATGGTTGTTTTTTTTTTAATTTTGGGAATGCAATATTTTTTTATTGCAGAATGTTTTTTTTATAATTAATGTAATATAATAATATTTATTTTCTCACTCACTCTTTATCTCTCTGTTTAGCTTTCTATGTGGTCATTTTCCTATTACTAAGCTGATATCTAAGTTATTACAAGTTTTAGTATGATTGTGATTTTTCTGGATTTTTACAATTTTTGCAATAAATGTTTTACATATTCAGATTTATTATTCAACTTTATATTTTCGATTTAAGTACTCCTTTTTAATTGTTTTTAAATTTTATCAAACATTAAAACACTAACTAAACATATTGTTTTTCATTTCCAGCAATCATCTCTTGTGTTTTTTTTAGTACATAGCTTTGTTCTACGTAGAGAAGATCGTTATAAGTAACGCTGTTGGTTAAATTACACTTAAGAGCTGCCAGCAAAGGAGTGTTCCTCGCATTCCTTGGGCTAAACACCATTCCTTAGCGAACTGTCATTTGTCAATTTGGTCGGAATTGTCAGCTGGGCGAACCTTTTTAAATTGGCATGCAGCAGCCAATACACAAAGAGTATTTAGCACGCAAATGGGAAACTAATGTATTATGGTCCGTTTGTGTGTGCGAGTGTGTGTGTGTGTGTTGTTGCGTGTGAATGTGCAGCCATAGAATATAAAAAAAATTAAAAGAATCATGAAAACTGCGGCTACGATAAATGTGAGCATGCAAGTGGATGTCACCAGATTCACAAGCACACACACACACACACACACATACATACACACACTGTGCACAAACACAGAGAGATCTCATCACAGAAGCCCAGTCAGCCAGTCAGCCAGCCAGCCAGCCAGTCAGCCAGCCAGCCAGTCAGCCAGCAGCAGATGCCGCACATGCCAAGATGATACAGATACAGACACTCTGGGAGCAACAGCATCATCCGTACAGGAGCAGGGGTATCCGGGTAGAGGGGCGCCACCCGAGTGAAGCGGCAAAGAAACGCAACAGAAAAAAAAACGAAGATGTTGATCGGACAGAGCGGAGGGGTGAGGCGTAACTTAGCCGCAACTGAGGGACATTAAGCGACAAATGAATGTGCGACGATCGACGGCAGCAGCAGCAACAACAATAACAACAACCACAACGCTGATGACAACAAGATGAAATGCACCAAGTTCCGCGGAACGTAAAATTTGCAACAAAATTGGGCAGTAAAGCTGGCAAAAGCAGCAGCAGAAGCAGCAGCAGAAGCAGCAGCAGAAGAACGGGGCAGCCAGTTGCTGATGAGGCAGCCAGGCAGACAGCCAGTCGCTGTTCCCAGCCAGGATGGCTGCTTTTCTGCTGCCTGCTTGGCTGACTCGAGTTGGCTGCCTGCCGTTGTCTTGTAGCAATTAATTGCGTTTAACGATTCAAAAATTCAAAATTATCTTTCTTATGCTGCACAAACACACACACACACACACACGCATATTGCATACACATACACATTGCTGCTGGAGCATGTATGGGGCAGGATGGAGGTGGGGTGGTAGGGACTATGAGAGATCCGGATCGATTACGTTGGCGTCGCTGCTGCTCCTGTTGCTGCTGCTGCTGCTATGATAAATCGTTGGTGGTAGTTGGATCGGCTCTGTTGTGGCTTTTGTTTTGTGCTCGCAGTCGGCTTCGTCTGCGCTCATCGAAGCTTAGCACAAAAGCAGCTCCCGCCAGAGACAGAGACGGAGACAGAGCCAGTGGCAGAGACAGAGACATTCACTGCAACTGCGGCTGCGGCTGTGACTGCGACTGTGGCGACAATGGCCAGGCAGCGAAGCATCAACAGCAGTGTGTAATATGATGCAAATCGTTTAACACTTTGACCAAACAACCAGCAACAGCAACAACAACAACCACATTCTCAACACACAACTGCAACCCAGCAACTGCAACACAGCAACAGCAACAACGACACCGTCATCGTCATCGCTTTGTTGCTGCTCCTCAAGTGCAGTCAGTGGCAGAGTCGTATATTTACCACATACACATATATGAAAAGTGTTTACGTTCAAGTAAACGCAAGAAGAGCAAAGCAAACTACCAAACGGGGAGGCTTAAATCAACAATCTGGGGATCACTCGAAGATCTGATGCTCTACAACACTTCAAATCAAGAAGCTTTTACTCACCAGCAAGGAGCTATATATTAAAGTACAACTACAAATTTTTGAAATGTAGTTACGCTCTTAGCCTCAATAATAAAATATATATATAATTTCGCTCAATAGTTATTTGTCATCGTATTTTTACCATCAAGTTTTTAATGATTATGTTTGCTTTTGGAGAAGAACATATAAAACATTAAATGCTCTTGATAATGAACATGTTTAGAAACTGCCTTACAAACATAGAATTCTCATAAAAAAAATAAATACCCAAAAATACCCAATATGCGCCACATTCAAAATTTAAAAATTGTTGTATACCCCGCCGAATTAAGAAAACATTAATTTATTTTTAAAAACATACAAAAATTCGATTTACAAACAACAGTACATTTATTAAGGGTTCAATTTATTACGATCTTTCAGACTTTGCCATTAACAGTTTCTTTTTCGTTTTTTTTGTTGACTTTTTCTCACATTGTGTCATCATTGCTATTGGACACTTAGTGTGATCCGTGCATGGGGCTTAAATGCTCAGCTGAGCATGTGCACAATCCGGTGCCGAATGACAAAAGAGGGTTTCGTGTTCTAGGTTAATGTATGCAATGTCGATGGCAAGGTTCGGGTTCAAATACAAGGCATTGGATACGATAATGGTGCTCCATTACCTCTATCGATGCGAAGGGTATGACGCTTACGGCTTTTACACTGCGCCACATATATCAGAGTTGGACACTCTCAGCTCGTAAGTATTGTGGATATGTTTGTAGTATGGTATGGGTATGGGCAATGTGGCGTTGCATGTCACCAGAGCATCCCCATTTCCCATTCACCATTGCCCATTCCACATATCCGAACCTCGCCCCACATACTTCCCCCAGCGATTGCCGCAATTAGCACGAAGGCAATCTCATTTTACGCCGACCAAATTGCGCAAATGGCAAGCAAACGAACCGAGCCAAGCATTTTGTTTTTGCTTTTGTTTTTGTAGTACTTACACTTGCCGCACAATGAGTGACGAAATGCCTCTGGCACCCACCAGAATGTCGCCACTTGGATGGCTCCAAGCAGCAAGCACCACCCAAAAACTCCAAGAACACTGCCACGGACACTTTTGGCTGTGTGAAATCGATCGTTGCGCGTGAATTATTATTTAATTAAGTCTCGGTTTGATCTGCTCGATTTGCGCTGCTGCGGCTGCAATTGAGGAGGCGGAGACGGCTGCTCCTTTTGTTTGCTCACTCGCGTGACCGACGCGTTGCACCCACAAAGACTGACTGACACACTGAACGGACAACCAATTGCATTGCATCTGGATGCTGAAGAGCCGAACACAGTTTCGCGCTTGTTCGGCAGCTCGTTCGGCTCATTCGGCTCGAGTTCGTTTCGATTTGGCTCTCCCGGCGCTCGCGAAATTGTGCGAATGGCGCTCATGCTCCAATTGTATCGTTTCTCCGTGTATCGCCGCTAGCAACGCACCACCAAAAAAAAAAAAAAAGATCGCGTTATATATGTTTCGCTCAGCTCCTTCGCTTATGTCTTTCTCGTCTCGTCTGTCTGCACTGCTCCCCATTTCATTCACATTTTCATTAAAGGACGCTTGTGTGTGCGTAAGTGTGAATGTGTGTGTTTGTGTGTTTATGTCTGTTGTTGCCCCACTAATGACTCGATTGCTATTGTTTTTGCATGCACCAATTATTTTATTGTTTTTTTTTACAAAAGTAGCATAAATATGCATATACAAATTGCACTGTACTTACACATGTCTGTTTGTACATATGCATGTATACATGTGTGTTTGTATATGTATATATATATATATATATATATATATATGTGTGTTTACAGCGTAATTACAACAGGCACCTCAAAGCATATGAGATTTCTATTGTGTTCATCCTTGGCCTCCCAGAGCATACTGCCCCTCATCTGCAAGAAAGTCGCTCAATTATAAACAGCAGCAATCCATGTGGCCTATTGCCAAGGATCTTGCACTTACCACTGGCAGTGTTGGATTCACATAGATATTGGCCCAATAGCTTTTACTATCATTCACGTTCAGTAAGCAGTTGTGGTCGCCATCGCAGGGATCGGGAGATATGGCCGCATCGGTCTTAACATAGGTGAACACCCATCTGACCACGTGCTTAAGAAACGAAACTCCGTTGCCTGCAGTCGAAAAAATGTTGCAAAAATTCAAAGATTACTTCTGCAGAAAATGTATAAGAGTATAAAATTAATTTTCCAGCTGATGGTGTTTGATCACAAATAATCTCAGCGCTGTGTAAGCCCTTTTTTTTAAAGTAATTTCACAGTAACTAATAACTGCAAATTAGGGTTGGTCGCAAGCAAATAATCTAAGCTAAGCAGGACAGGGCAAGGCAACAAAAAAAATAAAATAATTCTTGCCTATTTAGTTGTTGCTGAAGCGGATGTACAATTTATTATTTAGAATATGTCAAATAAATTCGATTCGTAATCTACACCTTGTTGGCGTTATATTCTTGAATCCATCCTATACGTTTCCATACATAAAGCTTTTTTATACCAAAATTGTTTATTCTATTTCAGTTGCATTACACCGCCAAATACGTAAGTATAAGAGCTAGGTGTAGATATATATAAAAATATAGAATGTTTACAAATGACTTAATTGAAAGTATATAACAAAATTAAATATAAACATAACAACACATTTTATTTTTAGCTACACCAATTGCATTGCTGATAATAAAAAAAAGTACTTAACGTCGCATCTGTCCTGTTCAGAATTAAAAAAGCTACACCAGCGTATTAATTAAATGGGATGGTAAACAAGATTAGAAACCAATACACCCAAGAAATATCTAAGAAGACATTGGCCCATTGAGTATTTTAATACAATCGACTTTTTGTATGGTACTTTAGATCGCAATACAAAGTAAAACACTTCAGCATTTATCAGCTTCCTTTGAAACGGGTGTGCAATAAATTAATTAACAACTAATACAAGCTTTTCTTTTGGTATATTTATATATTCAAAATAAACGCTATCGCTAAAATGAATTGCATTTAAGAACGCTCAAATTGCCAACTGGCCAGTTAAAAGCATCCATGCTGATATTTGCAAAACCAATTAAAATAAAATTATCTGTGTATGTATGTGGTTTATTAACAGTACTAAGTGCACGACATTAATGAGACCATATAATCTAAAATTGGTGGTATTCATTTGATTTACAAGCCCATTCCATCAATTATTTTTATGACATATTTAACAACACATTATCGCCGATGGCTTTAATTGTTCACACGATGGCTTCCCTTATTCCCCAACAGCATTGCTCATTGTTAATTACTTCCTCCTCACAACGCAAACACCACCCCCGTCAACTATCCACAGACAGCCATTGATCGAGATCGGCATCGCTGTAGCTCAGAGTAATAGCTCATTACCGTTTTCGAGTGCTACTGTCTACTGTGTGGCGGATTTGTACGACGCCGATTATCAGTAGACACTTAAGTATATATGTATGCATATTTACCGTTATCATCGAAGAGCACCGTAACCTTAACAGTGGAACCGCGTGTCATGGAGCAAGGCACTTTCGTACAGCTGTCAATGTTTAGATAGTTCACTCTATAAAGTGAACCTGCAAAATTCACAAGATTAAACATATTAACAAATGCATTTCTTATAATTATAAATCAATGAACAAATATTTGCATTTATTTATACTCATATATATAGATTTTCAAATTAATTTTATTGTGATTTTTTAATGAAATTATAAACCTAAATTTATTAAAACTAAATCAAGATTTAATAACTTTTTGGTAAATCCTATTGATTAATACGGCAATTGTATTAAGAAACTTAATATTTGCGTGAATATTTTGTCTTCCATCCCAAAAAGAAAACATCGATTTTTGCAATTTCATAACCTCATAAAAGCATTCATTACGTTGATCTCGAAAATGTACCTCCAAAGAAGTGAAATAAAAATTTGGAACTTAATTCTAATGTGTATAATTATTGTGTTCGTCATGCATAACTGTGAAAAGTGTGCAGAAATTATGACACCATTAATCACTGCTAGTGGTTTATTTTTATTTTTGTCTCCCACTGCAAATTGATTAATTCAGCTTTTATTTGATTACTATCAATAATAATCTAAACAAGTAAGAAAGCTGTAGTCGAGTGAGCTCAACTACTATATACCCTAAGCCCAGCTTTTAAATATATTTTTGTTTTATTGACAAATTTCGCTTTAACAAGTTTTGCACCAAAATGTGAACAGGTCTGCAAGTGCTTATTGCTTAGTAGACGGATATGACTATGTCGACTCGGGGGCCGTAGATGATTCATTTTGCCTGTTACACAGATTTGCACAAAACCATCATACTCTTTTTGCCTATTTTTAATTTTTAATAAAATTTGACACTGATTAATGACATAATTTGTGTATATCAGCATTGGCGACATCGACTTAGCCCAAGTTATTTAACATGACTGGTCTATAAATTAATGACTTAATATTGGGGACTTTTAATTAGTGTACCTAGATTAGTTGTAATACCTGGTGAATAATATGAGTAATATATATACAGATGGTCAGCTTCTTAACAATAAATATTTAGCTAGTGATTAAGTCAGAAATCTAATCAATACATTTTTTTAAGTATTGATTTTATATTTGCACATTGTTTATTGATAGGTTTTTCCTATATAATTTACATATACTATATATTTAGCACACATTTTTTTTGATCAATACTTACTATTTATGTCTGTTTCAATAGAATAGAACATTTATTGGCAAGACGTTAAAAAAACACATATTATGTATGTGTAAAAATGGGTATGGTAAAATGAGAGTAAACGAATATCTTAATAATATGCGGTATTTTTTGCTAACAAGAGTAAATTAGAATTTTGCTTCTTATATAATTACTCACTATCACAAATCTATTATTATAATCTATGCTGATATGTATATGAAAAATAAATTTACCCAGAAAAAAAATATTTTGTGATTATTTTTATTAAATTAAAAAAAAATATGGTCTAAAACTGTGTTTTCCCTAAGGAAGATTTAATTTTGATGGAAACCTTATAAATATGATCAATCCACCGACTCACCGCAGTCCTCAAATGGTAGCGAGCGCAGCAATAGTAACCTTTTGTATGCATTATTCCCGGTTGACTTGATAGAAATTGAAGTCAAATCGTGAATAACACAAATTAGCAAAAGTATTTTCAAGTAATAAACAAAATAGCCGCGCATGGCTTATTCAATGCTCGTACAAGATCGCGACGATTAAAATATCTAGCACAATATTTGGCTAGGTTTGCAAAAAAATAATAGAAAATAATCCGATTAAAACAATAACAAAGGCGGCACTCAAGTTGCAAGAGTTTGATACGTTTGGTTTCACGTATAGCGGATGACTGACAAAATAGCTTAGGCTACCTAAAAGTGGCCAGAAGGCGTTTAACTAGCGGTATCTGGAATTGATAGAGCGCACTCTTAATTTAATTCAAACGAAAACAAATAATTAGTGTATTGTAGTTATAAATTTTGATTTATTGCCTGTGAACGAACTGGAGCCAACTGATTGGGAAAAAGAGTAGTCAGCGAATGGAAGGTTCTACGGACTGTTGAAACCCGATCGAGCAATATCAAGATCTTCAGGTATTCTATTTATGGTACGAAGATACCTGGTCGTAATTGAAACGATAGTTGATGTGTCGATAAAAAATGCAACCACTTGACTTTAATTGAAATGCTTCAACAAATCAAAAATATGTGTATATTGGTTTTTGTTCATGATTACGTTCATATAAATAAATACACAAAGAGTAACGCAATAATATTGGGAATGTGACTCAGCAAGGGATCGGCTTGGCCTCTGGTTACGTTTACTACTCGATGATTCCCTTCAGATAATTGGTATTTTTAATAATACGAAAATCGGTTCGCAGTTGGATGAATTGACGCACCACAGACTTGTCTAGATAGTTCTGAAATGTGAACAGCCATTAGTTTGATATTAAAATACGCGCATAACAAATATCAGACACCTACCAAAGTGTCGCCAGTGCAAACCTCTTGAAGGTTTTGCGGTTTTACTAGCAGCAAGTTGCATAGAGCGTGCAGTATATCAAAGAGTTGCGTCACCAATGGACTGTCTAGCTCACGTATACACTTTCTATACTCGTTGACATCGCAAATGGCACACATGGCGCCCGCCGTATTGAATTGCATTGTCTGAAAGTGATCGTAGATGATTCGATGGAGTCGAGTTCCAAACTCTGTCAGCACATTTTGCAGATTTTCGCCATCCACACACTTTTTTATCTGCACAATAACAGGCTGCAGACTCTGCACCACTTGAAGGCAAGCCTGTCAAAGAATAAATCATTATAATTATAAAAAAAAAAGAAGTAAAATGAATTGAAAGCTATTTCTTACAGCCGATGAGATTGTATCCACATCCGTTTCGGGCTTATAATCCGTTTTCTTCTGTTCGTACTGCAGATAGACCTTAACCCAGCCAATCACTGCGCTTATAGAGCGATCAAGACCCTGATCCAGTTTCGTTTCAATTTGATCCATTAATGTGCGCTTCTTAAACACATAATCTGAGTATTTTGGTGTGTTACTGGAAATTCGAGAATGCCATTTACTATTCGTTTTAATTTTATTATGTTTCTTCAGCTTACCTAACGCAGGGTATAACCGATGTGTTGCACAATTTGTCTAGCAAATGCACAATGATATTCGTCTTTTGGACCACATCAAAGAAATACAATTGTGGAAATACTTTACCCTCCGCCAATGGCACCGCTTGCAGGCCCAACTCCAATGCATAGTCAACATGCTCGTGCATGAGGAAACGTTGCAAAATACCATTTAGCTTGATGGCGTTCCCAGGCAGCTCCACCTCGCTCGAAAGCAGCCTGCAGCGCTTGAAGGAGGCTTTAGCCTCTTGCAGCATATTGATTGCCAGTTCCTCCGATAGAAATGTTTCGCCACCATAATCCTCAATGGCTGCTATGTTAATGTTAGCCCGTGTCGCAATCAGCACCTCCATGTTGCGTCGAAAACCTTTTGTCGTTTGTGTTTTCTGATGTTTCTTGCTGGCATAGAATTTCTCCAGCTCTGACGAGCACTTAGCAGTCAGGCACCTGATCTCAATTTCAGGATAGACGGCCAGATTTTTCATGAAAATTTGTTGGGTGAGCTTTTGCAGCAGATCATCATCGATGGCGGACATGTAAACCTGAAGATCGCTGGATAGCTTCAAAGTACTAAAAATAATTGAAATTACTTACAATTAGAATGGTTATAAATAATTCTTATTTACGATACTATTGAAAAGGGTCGGTAATCAAACTATTTTATTTTCCTTTAACTTACCGTGAATAGAGTTCGTAGAGGGTTCGCAGATACTTCTCCTCATCCTTTTTGTCATCCAGCTTGGTCATGGCATACTGATGCAGTTTCAACTGATAGATGTTAAGTATGAACTTGGACATGACCTGCTGTGGGTTGGCAAACACCTTCTTAATGATCTCATAGTGATGCTTGCACATGGGAACTATTCCAATGAATATATCCTTGCCGCTACATGGCTGCATTTGGCTCTGCTCGATATACGCATCCACACACTGTGTGTATCCTTTGAATTGGGACAGGATTTGTGCCAGGGACTTCATACGCTCAATATCCTCGCTCTTTTGGGCCGCTGCGAACTCCTCGATGAGTCGTCTCTCCACCTCATCGTATTTCTTTTCAATTTTACGCTTAGATTCGGCAAAATTGCCAGGCGGTAAATCTTGTGAAATTGCGTACAGCTTTTGTATGACATCCGCAGCTTCATGGAGGCGTAGAGGATCACTGAATATGTCATTGACTATGACGGGTCCGGCCATCAAAAATTCGGACATGTAACTGAGCAGTTTTTGTGCCTCAACCGAGCGACTACGTGGAGTATTCACATTCTCCAGCTGCTCACCCAGATGCATTATCTTGCCAGCCACTGAATTGATCTTCTCATCCAACTGGCCAAACCAGTCAATCGCGGTTTGGTGACGCTCCTGCAGCTTGACGATTTTCTTGGCATGCGAATCCTGCTCCTGTCGCAATGATTCCTCCAAACGTTCGCACCTGCTCTGCTGCTTCTCCTGCAATATCTTCAGATCCTTGATCGTCTGTATGAACGTGTTATGGAGAGCCTCCGGATTGAAATCCTCGCTATTCTGCAGCTCATTGTTAGTGCGCCAGGTAAGACGTTCAATAAACTCGCCTACCTCGAAAGGCTCCTGGAATGGCAATGTATTGCATGTGGGGACTACATGTTAATGTATTTGTTTTGGAGTCTATAAATACCTGTTCAAACTCCTCCATATATTGGGACATCATATTTATCAGTTTCCTATTTTTTCGTTTTCTATTTGAGGCGTTTTCTGATGGTTCTTGTGTCTTCTTCTTGCAAAGTTGTTCACAGCTGTTGGCAGCGCTGCCAGCTGTTTCACTTTCGTTACGTTGGCAATGCCTGACAACTGTTGCGCTCTGTTTGAATTTGGCGCCAAGCCGGTCAGAGCTGCCAGCTGCCCGTATCAAATAATTATTTTGTGCTAATAAGGCTGTTGCTCTCAAGAAGTGTTTGAAGTGCGCGCCAATAGCAGTGGCAGCTGTTATAAAACGAAAATAAACAAATTTATTAAGACAAAAACAAAGAACAAAAATAGCTTTTCAAAAGCGTATAAATTGCATGCTTGATCGTTTATTATAAAGTCAATATGCGCTTGAATTATTTTCATTTAAATGTTTTATCATATCAAAACCTATTTTCGTTTTATTTTTTTTTGTTTTGTTTCTTTTTTTACAATTTGTATACGACAAAACACATTGCAATGTGCCAACAAGTTAAAATTTCAAACGTTTATAATCGTTATGTATAATTATTGCGCGGAGTTTGCGGTTTATTAAACATTAGTGTACAGTTTTAAACTGAATGCGAGAAAACCCTGAACAGTTCGTTTTGAAAATCCGACATCAATTATTTTTTGGTAGTGAAGACAAAAAATACAAAAAAAAAAAATCGTATTTACGTATGTATGTATATATATAGAAGAGATATTTGCAATTTTTTTTTTCTTTTTTGATACATGTTTAATCTTTTAGTTGATGCTTGCCCCCGTTCCAAAGGATCATTATTTTTTGTTTTTATAATTGACAGCCTTGTGTACTTTCTATTTAGTGCAAACGTGTTCGTTTGCTGCAGTTTCCTACTGCTGACTGTGCGCTGGCTGCTGTTGCTGCTCCTGCTGTTGCAAGTGTAAATGTGGGTGGAAGGGTATGTGGGTGAATGTGTGATTAGATGTCGTCGGCAGGTCGATTTCTTGCGGCAGTGCTGCTGTTGCTGTCGCTGTCGTCTGCATTATGTTTATAGCGGTCGCAGTGCCCGCCGATGAGGCCAAATCGATGGCAGGCAAGCGAGCACTGTCCTCGTAGAGGACACTAGTGCCCGTTGCGGAGCCTGTGCCGCTGGCCATGCTGCACAGTACTTCGGGAATCGATGGAGCATCGAGCAATTGTTGCAAATTTTTAAGCTCCGTCGAGCGTAGGCTGGCCGAGAGGCTCTCACTCGATGCCAGCGACGTGGAGAGCGGTGAATTGCGTTCCATGGATGATGCAATGTCTGCAAAAATCAAACCATATTTGCTCATTAAAAAGGTGACTGTAATATTGGCCACATCAGCAGCAATCTCACCAGTTCGGTCAGTGTCCGGCGAACACGTGGTGTGACCCACAGCGCCCTGTGGCTGCTGCAACGACATCATCAGCTTCTCCTCCATTTGCACAATGATCTTCTTTTGAATATCGTACTTTTTGTTCACCGACTGCAAGAAGAGCACAATCAGTTACCATTTACTATTTATATATATATATAATTGCTATTTACCTTAAACATTTCATCATACTCGTCCTTGACGGTGCGCAGCAAACGCTTCTGCTCCGTTATGACCTTCTCGCTGTTGGCCAATTGCGACTGCTGTTCACTCAGTTTGTACCTGGTCGCTTCGAGTTGAGATGTCTTCTCATCTTGGTTGTGCTTGAGCTCTGTAATTTCCACAATGAGCTACATATATTCTCTCAATGTTTATATACTAACTCACCCTTTAATTCGGCATTATAGCTCTCTTGCAGCAATTGCAGTTCTTCGTCGCGTGCCCGATAATTGTCAACCTCAACGAGTCGATCCCTACAACGGACCTGAACCTCGCCCATGATAATGAACTCGGC
This sequence comes from Drosophila demipolita, assembly GCA_035042405.1. NCBI lineage: Eukaryota > Metazoa > Arthropoda > Insecta > Diptera > Drosophilidae > Drosophila > Drosophila demipolita. The sequence continues at coordinate 447,961 of JAWNLI010000489.1, read as the reverse complement.
TTCGAGCCGCGCGAGTTCCTCTTTGCACTGCTGGCCGAGATCGGCCTGCTGTTGGGCACGCTGCAGTTCGGTGCTCATAGTGAAGATCTGGCCACGCAACGATTCCACATCGTAGTTGATCTCCTTGCGCTGCTGCATCTCGTCACACAGACGTGTCTGCAAATCATCGTTTGCCTGCCGCAGACACTTATTCTGCTCCACTTCGTGCTGATATTTGGACTTCAGGATGGCGAGCTCCTCGTTGTAGCTGTTTTGTCGCTCATTCGACTGCCGAATTGTCTCGTCAACCATGGTGGCGAGATCACGATTCTTCGCATAAAAGTTCTTCAGCTGCTCACTCAAACGATCTCGTTCCATTTCCAAGCTGCGCTTATCCCGACTGCGTCCCATTAAACGGCGATTGCGTTCGGCATGGATGCCGCGTCGATAGCTTTCGTATTGCAATTGCAAGCACATCAGTTGGCATTGCTCCTGCAGGGATGAGATGCTAAGATTGTTGCCGCCGCCGGCATCCAAGCCATCCTTGGCATGTATGCAGCGCATTATGTACTGATCGAGTATATCCTGCGGATACAATTGACTACGCTCGTACTTATTGCGCTGCTCCTTGCACTCAAACAGCAGCTCGAACAACCAATCCTCGTAGTGTGTCGGCAGCGTCTGTGTGCACGCGTTGGCGCACTTGGGCGCTGCCATGGCCAGAATGCGTTCGCTACGCTGCAATCTAACAGCCTGCAGCTGCACAGTCTTTTGTGGGCGGATGTCGCATGCAACATGCATTCCATTGCCATTCTTAAGTTGCAACGCGGTAAGGCCATCGGCCTCGTCATCCTGATCCTCGTTCTGGTGCGCGATCTGTACAGCCGAACACGACTTGCTGCGTCGCATCTGATGCTGCGCTTGGGCACTATTCCAGTTTGCCAACTTGGGAGCTGTGCCGCTGCTGCTGCCGGGACAGAAAATGGTCTCGTTGCAGCAATAGCTAAACATGCGATCGCGTCGCTTTACCTTAGCCAGCTGCTTCACTGAGCGGCTGGTGGGCATATGGAGGCCTCCATCGCTACAGAAGTTCCGATCGGTTTCATTACATTCGCCGCAAACGGTGCTCCTCAGCTCCTTGGTCTCCCAGGTGAGCACCGTATTCGGACCCATACTGCACACCGTGGCCGTTAGCAGTGCCTCCGGATGCAGCTCGGGCAGCTCTGCCTGCGGGTTCTGCCTGTCCAGTTGCAGTCGGCGAGCATAATTGTTTAGGGATTCATTCCCAGCTGCGTTGCTACTAATGTCCGGAAAATTGAATTGGTTTTGCTGATCCTTGCGTTGCGGCGACGAAGGCTGGCTGCTGCCAAAGATGGAGCGCACAGCATGTGAGTTGGGTAGCTGCTGTTGCTTTTGTTGGTGTTGTTTAAAGTCGCGCAAATCTTTTAGTGGAGTCGTCTCTGGCGTGGCCTCAACAGCCGCCTCCGGTGGCGACGAACCAGTCGCACCAAGTAGCTGAGCATTGTTGCTGGACGGCTGCAATGGCAATATGAACGGCGCCGTCGGCGTTACCGGTATTGCTGTGCTGCCGGTTGCAGTTATTTCATTCAGGGGACTCCAGATCGGCGTGTTGCTGGTCTCGGATGCTGCAGGCTCAAATCGTTTGACGGGTGCGTCCGATTGAGGCAGTTTCCTTAGCGAATAGCTACTAATGGTCTGCGTATCGCTGTTCGAATTGACCGATACCATGCGACTGCAGCTGGGCGTGCCGTAGCTGTAAGCGGAGCTGATTTCCTCATTGGTCGAATCGTGATGCAGCACGGGCAGCGACAAATGTGCGCATTCTAGGACCACATCATGCGGTTCCATTTCCTTCCATCGTGCATTGTTCACCTCCGTTTCGGTGGTGGCCGTTAACAACATGGGGTGCACGCGCACAGTGTCTAGCAATGGTTTAATCGTATGCTGAAAGATACTACCGCCTGCCTTGTCCTTCTTGATGAACTCCGACAAATAGCCCACGAAATTGCACGGATACATGCCGTATAGGCGATGAAACAGCATTGTCAGGCCAAGCTGCAGATGCAGCACCTTCTCCTCCGGCAGCCTATTAACGATTTGCAGCTTCCACGATGCCAAATGGCCAAACACCTCGAACAAATCGTTCAAAAAGTTTGGCACCGAATTCGGTATTATGGGTAGCAGCGTTATAATGCTCAACAGAGCACTCATCAACTGAACAATATCCTTTTCGTGCTGCAATAATTTAACAGAGTACAAACGTATTTATTTAAATATAATCTAATCTGAATTTAAGACTCTTAAATGTTAACTATGTGATTTATGAACCTTTCGTAACATATTGCGATTACTCTAATAAAATCATTAAATACAAGAAAATAAATTTAAAAAAACCAATATAAAATCTCACCATTAGCAGTTTAAATATGCTCTTAATGAGGCGATGTTTCTCGATTTTGTGCAACCAGGTGGGATGACGCCGCACAACAAAACAGAACACATTCAAGGCCTGGACGCGGTACTGTTGCTGCTTGAGCCAATCGTCCAGGCGATCGAATATATAGGCATCGTGAGGCGGCTGAGCTTTGACCAGCACCTCCATGATGCGCGTGGAACCAGTTTTGATGAAGTAGTCCATCATATAGCGTACGGGCCATTGTTCCTTAGCTATTTCGAAATATATATATAGTCATAAATATGTGTGTAGATATTAAATATGTTAGAGCAATTACACTATATATATTTTTCTAGCTTACTCTGTGTGAAAAGTTCAACAAGTTTTTGCTTTGCCTCCTCCGTATCGTGTGTTTGATTTGATTCCAAATCTATGAAGATCTTCTCGATGTCCATTTTGGTATGTGTTTAGTCAATTTTGGACAGCATGTGGTTGTATTTTCGATTGATTTTTCAGCATGGGCTGGCTCCTCTCTTACTGCACATGCACCTCCCACTTCCACTCCCACTCTCAGTCCCAGTAGCACTGCCTACCCTCCTTTAGATTAGCTACAACAACTTCAGCTGCAGCTGCATACGTTTGCTGGCGCTCTGGCAGTGGTCACCACTCCAAGAACTTTGTAGCCGTCGTTGTTGTCGTCGAAGTTGTCGTGGTCTCTTGGTCGTGTTTTTTGTGTTTGCTGCGCTGCGTGTGCTTTTTGCTCTCTTCTTCGTCGTTGTCAACTGTTTTACAAAATTTGCATCACATTTTTTTGACGAGTTTGTCCACTTTACGTACTGCAGCGGTCAGCGCAAATCGTTTACTTACCACTGCTAGTTTCATCTTTTTGACATGTTTTCTTAAAAGGATTTTTCGCGTTTTTCTACAATAGATTAGCAGTAATGTTCATCTTCTTCATGTTCTTCCAGTGGAGCCCACTTTGACTTCGTGATATTTTGATTTATCGTCAGTAACAGAAGTATCGAAACTAAATGTTAAATATCGATACCAAACGTCTGTTTCATGAAACGACTACTAAAATCAGCTGTTGTTAACAGACAAATGTGCTCTTTGGGAATATTCGTTCTATAGATGTTAATTCCAATTAAATAATTTGTTTAGTGTAATTTTGACTAAAATACTCGTAACAATCTGTGATTCGCGGAAAAAAGGTAGATTTCTGAAATCATTATCTAAATCCTACTTAATTTATTCCCTAAAATTAGACATACTTCCTCGGTTATCAGCTGTTCGATTGTTGTTATCGGTCTTGTCTGTTCATGATCGAATCAGAATTGGTAATGCGCCTATTGGCAGGGAACGCGGCTGATTCTCAGCTGTTGTGGTTATCAAATCGCAACCCGTAAGAAAATTTTTGTAATGGGAAGTTATATTATAGTTCGTCGACTGGCAACGCATCCCAAATTGGCCAAGGCCCCCAAACGGTAGTATACAAATTATTTATTTGTTATAATTAATAAATAAATTGTAAATTATTCTGTAGCAAATGGAAAAGCGTCGTTGGCTTGGAGGTGCATGCGCAAATTGCATCAGCGTCCAAATTGTTTTCGGGCAGTGGAACTGCCTTTGGAGCACCTCTAAACACAGCAGTTGCCTATTTTGATGCCTCCATACCAGGCACTTTGCCAGTGAGTTGGCTACAATTTGTTAAGCTCATAAAAGATAATAACCTTAATTACTCAATCTCTAAGGTGCTTAATCGTAAATGCGTCGAGTCTGGAGTAAAGACTGCTCTGGCGCTTGGCTGTCGGGTGAACGAGGTGTCCATGTTTGATCGCAAGCATTACTTTTATGCCGACTTGCCAGTGAGAATTCACACACCTGACGACATATACAAAGTAAACGTTTTGAATACTTGTAGAATGGTTACCAAATTACACAACAACGTGCGGCGCTGGCGAACAACGGCCTGATGACATTTCCTGTCATTACGCCCGGCAAAAAGGTTTACTATAAATCTGTCAACCTGTTGCAATTACAACTGGAGCAGGACAGTGGCAAATCGTTGCACGACGAGCACCTGAAAAGAAGTTTAGTTGATCTCAATCGCGCTGGGCTGCCTTTAATGGAACTTGTATTTGCACCAGATTTAGAAACTGGCGAAGAGGCTGCGTCGCTGGTGAAAGAACTGATGCTTATACTGAGGCGACTACAAACCTGCAGCTGTAAAATGGAAGGCAAGTTACCAATAATATGTTCTGTGTTTGATCTATAATTGTATATTTATTTGCAGAGGGTGCAATGCGTGTGGATGCCAATATATCGATACATCAGGAAGGGGATCCATTCGGCGTGCGCACCGAAGTTAAAAACATTGGCTCTGTTCGAAGCATTTCGCAGGCAATTTCCTTTGAAATCAATCGCCAGCTTGAGCTTGTGGCTGAGGGCGGTGTGGTAACAAATGAAACACGCTCCTGGGATGCAGAGAACAGGCGGACTATCGCAATGCGCGACAAAGAAGTGCTGCAAGATTATCGCTTTATGCCAGAACCCAATTTGCCGCCCTTGCATTTGAATCTTAAGCCAGGCTCCCGCTCCACCAAGGATTTTATATCGGTAGCTGAGTTAAGTGAAGAAATACCGGAGTTACCAGAGCATACCCGCCAGCGTCTAATAGAACATTACAAACTAAATGCAGAGACAGCCATCATTTTGGTGGTAAGACCCGTTTACCTATAAAATTGGACAAGTTGATATTATACGCATTACAACCAACCTTCTGCAGAATGAACCCGTCTTGCTGGATCACTTTGTAAATATTACTAAGTGTCTAGTTGGTGTACCGACCAAATTAGTTACCAACTTTCTTATTAACGATCTGTTGACCTACTGCAACAAGCTTAACTTGGACATCGAGGATTGGTAACTAAATTACACGTTAAGTCCAAACTGTGCATTAATATTTACCATTTATTAGTGCTATAGACGCCAGCGCTTTGAAGGATATCCTCAAATCGTTACATGCAGAACAAATTAATTTGCAAGCAGCGCGACAACTTATTCAGCTCTTACACAATAATCCCACGGCTGATGTGGGCCAAGTAAGTATTTTTGTTAATACCATAATGCTGTTATAAAATTAATTATTAACTTTCACCATACAGCTGATTGAGGAGCACAATCTGAAACAGATTTGCGATGTGAGCACCATTGAGGCCTTTTGCCAACAGGCAATGGGAAATCAACCCAAGGCTGTGCAGCAATACCAGAAGGGGAAATCAAAAGCCATCTTTGCCATAGTCGGTGAGGTGGCCAAGCTATCGGGTCAAAAGGCGAATATGAAAATAGTTGTAGATTGTTTGGAAAGGCTGCTGAAGCCCCAAAAATAAAAGCACTTATTGTATGTGTGTTGTTGGACGTGTTTATTTTTGTATAATTTATAAAATATGCAGTAAGTTTTTGAACACAAAGTTTACTTCGAGTTAATATATATTATTAGTTGAATGTGTTGTTGTGCCGACTATGTGTTTATTTTGTTATGTAAATTTATAGCTCATATATGATAAATATATAGTTCTGTGCTCTCTCCTACCTGTCGAGGAGAAGCGGAACTTGTGACCCTTTAATGGTTTATATATGTATGTGTTGAAAGTATGAATGTCCAATTCGAGATAAACGATTTGTATGCGAAATAATGGAGCGCACTATATTCAATTGTCTACCAAAGCAGACAATGAACAGCTAAAATCGTACTTGAAGCCCTTCAAGTGTTTATGAACTAAATTGTGCGATTAATCATAATTATGTTGTCGTATTTTTTTTTTAAATATCGTATTTCGTAGTCTAAAGCGTTTAGCCTCAAAATAAATGCATGTGGTTTGCCTTGCGCTGGCAGTTAACGTTACGTCTTGGCGGGATCAAGTTACCAGATGACAACGCGATTGCACAATGCTCTAATCACGATCATAGTCACGACACGTCGACGGCGGCAGGCTCATTGAAACTGCAGAGTCCAAGCTGCAAAGGTCAAATGGTTAGTAAAATCATATATTCTAAATAGATTTAAGTTATTTTATAAGGTATATATTATTGTTCTTCTATGTCAGAGTCTTTAAGAACCAAATACTGAAATTTTGAGCTTAGGTAAAAACTCTATAAATATCCTCGTTACTTTCAAAAATTTCCCATAACTTTGTCCAAAGCGAATCGATTTTTATGATTTAACCATGGTTCAAAATATATAAAAAAAAATGCAGGAATTTCGTTACCCACCGTCTGCTTTCGCTTTCCAACAGATGAGCATCCACTGGATGTTGGGAGACGTTTCGCAGAGAATCGCCCAAAGTGCTGCGCAGATGTTGCATCTCCCGATTGGCCTTGGAGCTGCGCAAGACATATTGTTGTCGTCGCTTGGCCTCCTGAGCCAATTGCTCTCGCAGCATGGAAATCTGTAATGATTGTAACGATCAGCAAAAATGTTGAAATCAAATTGTGTCTCTTGATTCACCTGATTCTCGAGGCGCAGCACCTGCTGCTTGTGAGACTGCTCGCGAGCATCTAGCAGCTTCTCGGCATGCACTTGGGCGTTGCGATATCGATCCGCGTCCATGCCATCCGTGCACTTGGTGCTGTCATGCATGCGCGCCTTGCAACGCGCCAGCTCAGATTCCTTCTCCGCCAGCAGCGTCTCCAGGCGACGCACTTTTAGGCGCAGATCGCGTGTCTCCTGCTCGATAACGCTGTGATCCAGGCCGCAGCTGTAGGAACCACCGTTGCCCACATCATAGCGATTCGAATCATATTCGCCCGCATCTCTTTCGCCTCCATAGTAGGAACTGGTCTTCTCGGCCCGATCGTAGGCATTGCCACTAGCAAATTTACTCTTTCGATCGCACTCCAGCTGCTTTACCTTATCCTGTAGCGTTTGCAGTTTGCTGCGCAGCTCGGATTTCTCGCGCTGGGAGGATTTCAGCTGGCGACTGAGCTCCTCTTCTTCGCGAGTGCCTCCACCGCCTCCGCCATTGCCATTCGTGTTGACCTTGTCGCCATTCTCCTGGTTCCACTTGGCAATGCGCAACTGAGACTCCAGCGCTGAGCGTTGCACCTCCAGATCGGTGACCTGCTCCTGCAGCCGCTGATTGCCATCGAGCTGTGCCTGCTGGCTGCGTCGCAGCTCATTGAGATTGGTCTGGGCGCTCTCGAGGCGTTCAGTCACAATGCGCTTCTCATTGTCCGACGTCTGTAGCGACTTCTGTAGCAGCTTCACCTTGTCCTCGTTGGCCTGCGAGCAGTGACCCTGCTCGGAGAGCTCCTTCTGCAGCGTCTTGATCTCACCGCGCAACTGCGTCTCACTGACGGCGCCCTTTTGTATGCGCTCCTTGAGCTGATCCACCGTCGACTTGAGAGAGCTGCAGCGATCCTCCAGTTGGGTCATGGCACGATTCTGATTATCCAAGCGCTCCGACACCTGCCTAATGTTGCAGTCTTTCTCCTGCAGAGCCATCTGCAGACGCGTTAGATCCCCCTCCATTGCGACACGTTGCAAGTCGAGTTTGCTGGCGCGTCCCTCGACCTTGGCCAGTTCTTCCTGAAGCGCATGTTTCTCGTTATCCAGCTTGCCGCACATCTGACGACACTTCTCCAGACGCTCCTCATTCTGACCATTCTCCTCGGACGTGGCAGCCAGCTGCATCTCGGTTTGGGCCAGACGCTCACGCAACATTTGGCACTCATCGGAGCGCTGCTTGAGCTTCTCCTCGAGCGCTTGCAGTGCAGAAATCTTCATTTTGCGATCCGTCTCCAGATTGCTCTTCTCCTCCTGCAGATTGCGCAGCATCGCCTGCAACTTGCCCATCTTGGCGTCACAGCGCAACTGCTGATCGGCGGCATCCTGCAGCTGTTTCTTAGCAGCACCCAACTGCGATTTGTAGTCATCTTTCTCGCGCTCCAGCTGGGCCACCTGATGCATCAGATTGCGGACACCCTTGCGCACCAGATCCGGATCGACATCGACGGGCGCATCGGGACATTGCGATGTGCTTCGCGTATCGTAGTCTCCGACGCTGCGCGATGGACTAAAGCGTCGCGATGGACTGACCAGGCGATGCGAAAGATTGACACTGCCATCCACCTGGATGCCAGCGATGCGACGCAGTGTGTGCACCACGGAGCTCAACTTGTGCTCCGTGTCGCGCTTGTGCAGCTCCACGCAGGCCAGTTGCTCATCCAATGCCCTGATGCGACCCTCGGCGCCGCCCAGACGTGCCTTCAGCTCCTGGATCTGCTGTGTGGCATCTGCCAGACACACCTCCAGATTGTGCTTCTGATCCTCAAGGCGTTTCTCGCGACCGCGCGCCTCCTCCATTCGGGTGGCCAGCTCCTGTTCACGGGTATGGTAGCGATGCTCCTCCTGATTGTTGTGGCAACGGGCACGGCCCAATTCTTGGCGTGTGGCGCATAGATTCGCCTCCAGATCGGACAACTGCTTCTTGATCTGGCAGAGCTCTTGCTGGGCACGCTCCTTCAGCTCGGTCTCAGCGGCCAACTTGCTCTGCAGCTCCTTGCCACCCTCGTCCTTTTGGGCAAACTCCATTTGGGTCTTGTGCAGCGCCGACTTTGTTGCATTCAGCTCCTGCGTGGTCTTTGTGAAATTATTCTCCGTCTCCTTGAGTATGGTGCTCAGACGCGTCCGATCAATTTCCATTGAGTTTCTGGTCTCTTCCAGATTGTTGATCTTTTGCAACGCCTCTTCGATGGCACGCGCTTGCTCCCGCTTGGCGCTCTCCACGCGCTTCACATGATCGCGCAGCTCCTTGTTGCTGGTGGAATACTTGTCACGCTCAATGTTGCTATCCGCCAACTGCCGACGGCTGTCGGTGAGCTCCTTGCGCAGGCTATCGATGTAGCCCTCGCCTGGTTCCAAATGGAAAAAGAAACGATATTTTTGTGTTGGTTAAATTGGAATCTCTTCAGCAACAATTCACCAATTTTCTAAGCAAATCTCACCTTCTTTGGACTTGCGCAGCGCATCCTGCAGCTCATTATTGGTGGCCTCCATTTTATCCTCCTTTAGGCGAATTTCCATCTTGAACTCCTCGCTCAGACGGCAGAGAGTGTCGCGCTCCTCCCGCATGCTGTTTAACTGCAGCTCCTGCTTGCGGATGCACTCCTCCAGTTTAATTCTGACAAGTAAACAAAGGATTAGACCATAAATGGAATACTCTGGTGTGACTTACTTGTGCTCCTCCTCCCTGGTGCGCATGTGCACAATCTCATCCTTGAGCTGGGCAATGGCGCCGCGTTGCTTTTCATCTCGGGCATTGGCCTCCCGCTTGCTCCGATCGAGCAACTCCTGTTCGGTCTTCAGATCACGAGACACAGCTTCGAGTCGCTCGGCAACGGCCTGCTTATCACGATGGGCCATCAGCAGTGCCTGCTGCTTCTCGTTCTCCGCCCGGATCAGTGTCTCCTCGTGCTGCTGCACGAGACTCTCGATGTGCGCCTGCAAAGCGGCGAGGCGCTCCTGCAGCTTCTCGATCTCATCGTCCTTGGCTGTTTGCAGTGCCTGTAATGCCTGCTGCATGCGCTTCTCCAGTGCGTTGCGCAGCTGCAACACTTCGTCACCATGCCGCTTGGAGGCATCCTCGGCGGCTGCCTGTAGGCTGGCGATCTTCTGGTTAAAATCGCTTTCGGCGGCGCGGGCTGCGTTCAGAAGTTGTGTCTTCGTCTCCTGCGACTTGCGCTGGCACAGCTCCAGATCTTTTTGCAGTCGGGCCACATGATTCTTTAGGGATTCCTCGCGCACCAATGTCTCCTGCAGATCCCGTTCCAGCTGGCTGCGCTTCTCCTCGACGGCCTCCAAAGTTGTATTTGTATCGAAGAGCACCGTTTCCAGGGATTCCTTTTCGGAGCGCAATGCGGCAAGCAGTTCATTCAGTCGATGCGTATCCTTCTCGTGCAGATCAATGACCACCTGTTTCTCCTCCACATCCTTGACCATCTCCTCAATGTTGCGATTGAGGCGACTATTCGTCTCCGTCGTCTGCTCCAGGCGCTGCCGGGTGCGCATCAGCTCCTCGTTGAGCGCCTCCTTTTTGCGGCACATGGCTGTCAGCTGGTTGTGAATATCGCACTTCTCGCGTGTCATGCACGCCAGATCCTGCAGGATCTTCTCCTTCTCCAGCTGCAGGCACTTCAGCTTTTCACTGTAGGATAGATTATCGGTTTCCAGCTCGAGCCGTGCCTTATCCAGCACGGCCAGCTCCTTCTTGAGCTCACCAATTTCGTTGGCCTGGTCCGCGGACTGCAGGCGCAGTTTCTTGCGCTCCTCCTGGGCCTCCATCAGGCAGTTCTGCACGGACTTTAGCTCATCACTGGTTGAGCAGTTGTTGTTGGACAATTTCTCGTGTTTCTCCTGCAGATCACATTTCTCCAGCAACAGCTTGTCCAAGTCGTACTCCAGATCGCACTTTTGCTTCTCCAGCAGGCATATCAAATTTTCCGATTCAATGCGCTGCTGTTCCAAAAGATCCCGATTCAGACTAACTCGATTCAGCTCCTCACGCAACGATATCGTTTCCTCACGCAGTCGGCTGCTGCGATCTTCCTCGGATCTGTGTGGGAGAAACCATGTAAATTAATCATCTTCCCGAAGATGATGATAGTTGTACCTTAAATTTAATTCGGTTATATTCTTATCCTTGAGGATGCGCTGTATCTCCAGTTCCACAGCCTTCTTATCCTCCTCCATGGAATCGATGCGCTTCTGCAGTTTGCCACAATTCAGCTGCAGCTTTTCAAAATCACCGCTCAAACCATCGAACTAAAAAAATGATATAATAATTATAAGTTATAAAATAATAAAGATTAATTTAAATAGTTTAGGATTGATTTATGAATAATCTATTAATTATCTATAATATAATATACAACTTTATTAAATATTTTTAAATTGAATCGCCAAGTCTGGGATTCGAACCCGGATCCTAATTGTTTCGTTGCCATATTGTCTCGGTCATTTAATAACTCATCTACCGGCAATGGAAAAATAAACAAAATATAATATGTAAATTTAATGGATTTTTGTCGAGACGGCGAAGCGACTAATCTAATCGGATCAGCCGGCTGGACTCTACTCGGCAGATTATCTTTTGCAAATCCAACAAAAAACAAAAAAATGGTAAAAATAACACGACTTCTATAAATATGCACTAAAAATGCTGATTTTTAAACTAGCTCATTTTTAAGGAGAACATAGTAAAAAATTTCGAAATTGACTTTAATTAAATTGCACAGAAAATATTTAACTTTGCTAAGAGAATATTTGTAATACTAATTGAGTATATATAAAAATATATAAATAAAATAAAAAAGATAAAAATAAGTTTCAATAATAATTGAATATATGTAAAAATATATAAATAAAATAAAAAAAAAGTAAAAATAAAACGACTTCTATAAATATTCACTAAATACGCTGCTTTCGAAACTAGCCAATTTGTATGCAAAACATGTTTCAAACCTGACTTTAATAATAATTTCATAGTATTTATTATACTTAATTAATTATTACTTTAAGAGGCAGTTGCAATATTAATTATTTATTTTTTAGGAATTTTTAAGTAAACATTTTCACATATAGGCTTGTAGCCGAGTTTAACCTACGAGTAATCAGTCGGACAGGTTTGCAATTTTTTTTTGAACCAGTCAAGCGAATCGTCTAGCCAAAGATTATCTGTGCCGTTCTTATCTGTAGCTATTATCACCTCTGCCACCCACTCACCGCATTGTTCAGATCGGCACGACCCATTTCCGATTGCTGTTTCTGGGTCCTCACATCGTCCAGAGTTTTCTGCAGACTCTCGCGCTCCTGCAGCAGCTCGGATAGCTTTGAGTTGCTGGAATCCAGTTTCTCGGTCAGCTGTTGCATTTTAGTTGTCAGTAGCTGTTTGGTGCCCTCGCTGGTGTCCAGTTGGGTTCTGGTGCTGCGCAACGTTTCGCTGCTATGCTGGAACTTCACCTGCATATCGTGAAGTGCCAGTTGATACTTGTGCAGGGCTGCCTGCACCGCCGAAATGGTGCCCTCAGCAAAGGCCTGCGAGGCGCGTGTCGAATTGCGTCGCGGGGATTTACCGCCGCCGCCGCTGCCAGCACCAACACCACCCGCAACAGAGGCAGAATCACGTGATAGATGCATGTGCTGCATGGCCGGATTGACCTCAGCGTCTGCTTCGCGATCGGCGATCTCGGCATCTTGAACCACAGCTTGAGCAATCTCGCGCATTGAATTGTTCAGGCGCTCGATTTCGTCATTGTAGCGATTAGCCAATGCAGCCTGAGATTCGGCTTGAGCGCAGCGATCTTCAAGCTTTTTCAGCTGATTCATGAGTTCGAGTAGTCGCTGATCTCGCTCCATGACCTCGTGCCGTGCACTCTCGTACTGCACCTTAAGCGTGGCCAGCTGCGATTGCAGTTCATCGCTGATGCGATGCGATTGCTTTAGTTCCTCGTCGGCGGCCCGTTTGGCCTGTTGCTGGGCGAAGGCCACTGTGGAGTTGGAGCCATTGATGTCCTTGTTGACGCTATTGATTTCCTGACCCATCTTCGCCACTTCCGCTTTCATCACACTCTGCATGTCCTTGAATGCCCGCTTCACGGCGACCACCTCGCGCCACATCTTCAGCAGGCGATTGTGCTCGCTGTTGTAGTAGTCCTTGAAGGCCTGCTCCTCATCCTTGAACTCATCCTCCTTGATGAGCAGCTCATCGCGCATGCTCGCCCAATCATTGGTCAGCTTCTGCAAGTCATTGGTCAGCGCCTCGTTGGTGCGATTCGATTCCTCCAGCTGCTGGCGCAGCGCATTGTTCTGCGCCACAATCTGCTCGCAGCGATTGTGCTCCTCCTCCAACTTACGGCACAGCTCACTGCTGGCATCATCATGCAGGTAATCTCGTCCACAACTTGGCGGTGGCGAATCTAAAGATGAGCTGCATGGCAAACTGCTCTGGCCCAAGGTTAGCGAGGTCGAGCACTATTTTTGTTTAAGAAAGATAATCGGTTTATATTTATTTTTTAATTATTTATATTTGAAACTCTGCGTTCAAAAGTAAAGCGGATATATATATATATATATATATACAAAAGTACTGATTGCAAATTGATTTTAAGCTGCTTTTAATTTATTTTTTTTGTAAATTGCATATTGGAAAATATTACATAAATTCAAATTTATATTATTTGCCACAATCGCTTTGAAGAGTTTACTTTGTGGCTGAACCGAATTTATATGTATTTTGTCTAGACATACATCTATAATTACATTGTATGCATTAATGTTATTATTATTATGTATTAATCAATTAATTAATAAATTGAATGCACAAGTACAAGGTTCAGCATCCCAAGAGATAATCAACGGATATGTGTGCAATCCATGTGAGCTATAAATATTTTGGAGCGCTGCGATTACAAATTTTATTCTTCCATTTTTATGTGGTGACTTTTAAACTCTCCACACTTTCATATGGTAATAATAAATTATAATTATTACTTCGCCAATTATTGTCAGCTTATCGTTATTATTATAATTTGTTGTATTTAAGTTTTACTCACCAGCACCTGGCTTGTAGTTGGTCCCGTCGTTAGCTTTGGAGCCGGCTTTGGCTTAATGGTTTCGTGCATGCGATCCTCGAGATCGCTGCAGCGCTGCCTGTACTGCTGAATCTTGGACTGCAGACGACTGACGAGATTGGCCTGGTTGTGCTGCGCCTGCTTGTATGTGTCCAGTCGACGACGATAGCTATGCGACTCATCCGCCAAACGTTGGCGCAACTCCTGATTCTGGCGAAGCAGCGCATTGGCAGAGCAGTCCGCTGGCCCAGTTGGCGGTGCTGGTGAGGGGCTCATCATTCTCGGCGTGATGGCACCCGAGCCGTGGCTAATATTGCTATTGTTAATGTTGTTGTTGTTGCTCGTCGGTTCGCCACGCCCACGATTGCGTGAGAAGGGCAGTCGGTTGGAGGATGTTGACGCTGGCGCCGCTGGCAGGTCGACGGCCGTTGGGCAAGGCGTTTGCTTGAAGTTATCGCGATACGCTTGCATCTGTGGGCAGGAGTGGGGAACGGGTTAAGGGATAACGTTAGTTTTCGAAAATTGCTTGCGGTTTGCTTTGCGTGTGTGGCAACTTTCGTAAAAGTTTGCCGCCTACGCCTAAATGCTCGATAACTTTGTCCAAATTGATTTATTAACTCTGGTCGGGCGACTATTTCCATATCCGGTCGCCATGACAGCTAAATGAGGCGCAAATTCTTTTTTTTTATGCTTAGGCCTCATAAATAAACAAGCTCCCCTTTTTATAACATCTAGTCAATGATATTTCTATGCAAAACATCGCCCACTTGACGATACAATTCCCTGGGCTGACACCGTTTGTCACCAGGACAGCAACTTTGTCTGTTTACCAGGCCAGGCCAGGTCTTCGTATCCCATTCCCCATTGCAGTTTCCCCTTCAGCAACAACATTCTTTATAATTTCGTTGTCCTCGTATTTATATTAATAAACAAAATTTGTTTTTTTTTTTTGTCAAGCAGTGTATAGTTGTTGAAACTTTTTTTTGTCACGAATCAAGTCTTGTTCTTTGGGTCGTCTTCTAATTTTGAGCTCCTTATGCTTTGTGTCACCTGCTGGAAATTTATTTCCGCCTCATTTATAGAGACCATAACAACAATTTAATAGTTTTCCGCATTATCTCGAATATGCTTTAGCATGCAATCTATCCTAGAGTTTTGGCTATGTAGACTTGCTTCGACTTCTACTTTATATTTTAGTATACCTGGCTTAATGGCAATGCTGACTACTGCTTCGGTTCCATTCGGATTGAGGTCGACATTAAAACTTAATCATAAATCTATCATTAATAAGCTGTTTTTATGTTTTAGTCAACTTATAGAAATATGCGTGTTATCAGAAAAGGAATCATCTAACAAAAATGATGATAAAATGATACCAAATGTTCTGTGACTCGGTCGAATATATCTTCGTCACAAAAATAGCATGTGATAAAGTGACAATTTGCACAACTATAACTAATGGCAATGTCAGCTTTTAGTGAACGAGGGGTGCGGGTTTCTAAGACATCCCCATTCTCTTACCGGCGTACACCCTTGGCTATGTAAAAACTGGACGGGTTTCGAAAAAAGAATTATTTTGTTCACGGTTTGACCTGCAGCCAAAAAAATGACCTTTACAGATGGTCTAAGTTTTCCATACGAATATCCTTTTCACAAATAATCCCTTATACAACACAGAAATCACTGTGTAAATTTCAAATCTCATGTCAGAAACTAGAGCATTTCCAAAACGTAATCGTCTTGAAGATTTTCGGACTAAGCTTACTAGATTCGATATAATCCTAGTGTGATTGCAACAAATAATATTATTGAACCAAAATATTAAACAGCTTGCATAGCAACAATCGGTCGGTTTTTTAAACTTATAAGGAATGCTAAAGAAAATGGTGCGCGAATATTAATTAATATATTTAAACAAAATATTCTCATTTTATTTAAATTTGTTTAAAAATATATTTAAAATTTTGCTTATAATGCATTAGCATTACTTTTTATCTTTAATTTAATTCAATTTATTTATTATGTTATTTATTGTATTTTTTTGTGCCGACTGATATTAGTCAACATTCAATAGATAAATACCATATTTCGTTGGAACAGAGTATCAGAGAAATACATTAACACTTACTTCGTTTGATATTTATCCAATTATAGGTAGCACAAATCGGAAATATTAGATTCAGAAGCGCACAAAATGAAAATGTTGTTGTTTACTGATTGAGCTTCAATTGAATTCTCATCAACTAATCCTGTTTTTTACTTGAACACACCACGGGTAACGGGTAAATGATAACACACCACGCCCGTAACGGTAACTAAAAGCCACACCCACTTCCACTTCACAGTTGGCGCCGTTTGGGGCAATTGACACAAATTTGCAAAAATGCGGAAATACGCAACTAATGTTTCTCGCATGCGGCAGTTTTAGTTGTGAATGTGAACTAATCAGGATGTGGGCAACTAACGAGGCTGCGTCCTTCTGAACTGCCGGGGTCCGTGGAACACAAACGACTGAGCGCCAATCGCTGTGCGGGGCCATTTACATAAGGACGCCAGAGTCGACGACTCGAACGGATTCGCTTTCGAACTAAGGACAGTCCACCCGATCGGCGGCAACTTGGCGCTGTTTGCATTGAGCCAACATTTTTTTTTTTGTTTTTGCCTGGCTCTTTGGGGTTTTTAGGGTGAAGTAAAATAAACATTGAATTAACAAATTCCTCGTTACCACGAGCAACCGGAATTGATTGCGATTGCGAGTCATCGAAGGCAGGAAGAAGTCACAATTATGTTTGCCGTGCCAGCGGGCAACAAATGCAAATCGTGGCTCAAAAACATATTTCCAAAATGGTAGCCGGCCTACCGTCTCTTTCTCTGTGTGTGTGAATGGTATGTGCGAGTGTGTGTGTGTGTGTGTGTGTGTTTATAAATGGTAAAGCATCTCCACAATATTGGTCGCAATATTCATAACTGCGTTGAATAAATCAAATAGTGCAGGGCAATAAATACTGAGCTATGTCAATGTGGCTTCTTACCCCTTTCTTGTTAACGCATTTTGCATTTGTTCCGCCGAATCATCGTATTTATAAAGTCAATTTAACCACCACATTATGCTAATCACTTGTGAGTCAAGTTAGTAGAGGAAAAGAAACATGAATACAAAAATAGTACATTGAAATAATATATTAAAAGAAAGAGTTTAACATAAAGGAAAATTGCATTAAATAAATGCGAGAAAGTATTTTAACTAGTTCACTAAATCAGTTAAACTAATAAAAGTAAAGTAGTATTTTCAGTTATTGAAAACAAATCTGCCCGAATTTTAGATATTCTTCATGATATAGATGTCAGGGTAGTTCCAGCATTATTTTTTTTAACCATTCTCAAAATAATATACCTAGTTTGCATTTTTTTTTTTGATTTATATGTACAGAGCATGAAAGTTTTTATTTATTTTACTTATATTATATATATTATATTTTTTTTATATATATATTGAGAGGCAGGTACACTGCTTAGCCAGTAATTAGTCTGTTCATCAAGATATTGAAGGCAATTTCAGAACTGATGAGTTAACAAGGAAAGGAAATTTACTACCCCTCCTCACGGATAAGGAAGGTATATGAACGTAGCTACCTTAAATCTGAAAACCAACGAAGAAACTAGACAATCTTCCCACGATATCAATATAAATATGAAACAGATAGCTGCGTAATCTCAGTCGCACAAGATGCTCTGAAATAATCCGTGCTACAACAGGACACTTCGCCAACAGATCCCAGGTGCCTTATTCTGACTTCAGCAGATGCTGTAGAGAGGAGAAAGAAGAATCTTCGAAACATTTCTGCTGCTTCCTCCCTGCATTTGCAATTTGGAAGCAACTTGCCACATTGGGAAGTAACTTTCTACATAGTCTATCAAAGCAATTTATAATTCTACTTGAAAAACCAAACCTAACCTAATTTTATATATGATAAATTAGTCGAGTGCATTTAGAGATAGCAAAAATTGAGAACATTAAATCGAATAACAATCAGTTAACGAAAGAAGATCCGTGATGGAAGTTGAGCTTGTAATTAAAAAATATGTCATATTCTTGTAATCTTGGTATTCAAGATATGTTTTAAACGCACTTTGCACCTAACTTGCACTGATTGTCAGTCGTTATACTTGCTATATATATATATATATATATATATATGTATATATATATGTATGTATATGTATATATATATATGCAATCTGACAATTTTTCAATCAGAAATTGTGGCCGATATCATAATATTTCCATACATATTAAGTTGATATACAAAAATAAATGTTTACGTTTTTTTTTTTGTTTGTTTAAACATCTATTGCGACTAAGTAGATTTAATGCCAATGCCAATGATAGGCACGAGCTTTGAAGGTTATCAATATTCATAGGTGATGATCAGTGCCTACGCCACCTCTCCGCCAACACAATGCATATCAGGAATATTGCACACACACACATCCACACAACATGATGAAAGGTGCGTGCTTCTTTCTTTCCGTTTTGCCCAACAACCAAATAACAATAATGATATGGCAAAATAAAAAAGAATTATATAAATAAAATATTACGAAAAATGTTTGAAATATATAATTATTTCTTATCAATATGCAACGATGATGCTTTCAAGAATAATTTGTGGCTTATTTATTTATTTTTATTTATTTTTTCTAGCCACATTTAACCTGTGCACAGATATCAAGGTGCAAGTCTGACTGTAAAATTAGAATATAACTATAAAAACAACAGGTGAACACGAGCTAAGCAGTTTAAAGTCCGAATTGGCAAGGTTAAAACATTATTCACTAACCGTTCTTAATCACGCACAGACAGAGTATTTTGAATGCTCATCATTTAATGAGAGATTTTTGAATACATAACTATTTAGTGTTGTAGGTGTGTGATTATTTTCATGCTGTCAGTGCAAACTATTAGTTATTCAATTCTGTCTTGTCGTTGTACATTGTTCTTGTTGTTGTTGTTGTTGTGGTTGTTGTTGTTGTTGTTGTTGCTATTGTTGTTGTTCTGTGACTTGCTTAATGGGGTGTTGGGTTCATAGTCAGCGTGTTATCAGCTCTAGTCACTGTCGCAGTCGGAACCAGTCGTTATGCCGCAATTTGCGGATTGTAATGGGATTGAGTACCTATTTGTTTATATATATATACATACACGCTTAGTAATTTCCACGACATGATCAAAGTACACACACAACCCAAAACTATACACGTTTTGGTAGGGATATGCCAAGCACAGTTGCAGTTCTAAAAGTACCATGTGGCCAAAGTGTCGCTGGCAACAGTGTCAAAGAAAGACCAATGCTCAACGCAATGTGGATGATTTATATTTATTGACAAACGCAAATGCACTGAGAAAAATCAGTTGTCTATTGAAAAGCAAAAACTAGGCAAGAGTAATTAGCATAAATTTCAAACCACAAATAACAATTTGATTTAATTTACTTGTGAATAAAAATTTGATTCCCTGATGTAATTTCTTTGAAAAATTGGTTATAATAAAATAATAAATAATAATTAAAATGTTATTCACAAATTTAATGTATCTTCAAAGTTTTGCCAAATTAAATGAGAAAATATTCCATTACACATTTAATCAGACAATTTATATGTTTTAAATCACGTAATAAAATTGGTGCTTTTAAACTTTAAAACTTTTTAAAATATGTGATAAAATGTTGCATACGTTCTTAAATATTATGTTATGTGAAACATTTCTAACAAAATAATTCTGAACCCATAAGAAACAGATTAAAAATAATTGCAACTAAATAAAATTATTAATTTTGTATTTTCTATCTGCAAATATAAACGTCCATCATTTTTTATTAATTTGTTCAACGACTTTCTTGCACTTTAAACAATTATTTTTCCCAGTGTTGATACAATGCAAAATCCGACAGACTGGCGACAGACAAAAAAATGAGAATATGAAAAAAAAAAATAAATAAATAATATCAAGAATAAGAAGTAAAGCAAATCCGTATGCATATGTCATACCTACTATATGGAAATAGCGTATAGGTATTGCCGTATCTGTTGATGTGTCTCAGGCGTTATCGCCGTGAATCTTGCGGCTGTTGCAGAGCCCAAACAGACAAACATCGTAGGTTTTAAGTAGAACTCCTGTCTAAGCGGCGCCTTAGTCCGATTTCGAATTTCGCCAGCTTTGCACGGCATAGGGAAGAGCGCTAAAGATTACAAGAAAACGGACGGAATCCGAACAATATCAGTTGTCGTGTAAATATTTACATGACTCTGTCAGTGTTAGTGAAATATATAAATAAATAGAGAGAGAAAGGCAGAGACATAGGCAGAGACAGAGACGGAGAGAGAGAAGATGTCGCAGACACTGGATGATCTGCTGCAGCAACAGGAGCAAGCCCGCCAGCTGCGTCTAGCCACCCGTAATCCCAAATTTCGTCGCTTCAATTCACTGGATCGCATCCCCGAGCATCCTGGCCAAGATGAGTCCGAGAATGTGGATAATACGCCACATCGTCATTTTATAACACTACGTCGTCAACGGACCGCAGATGGAAACCTTCTACGTGGTGACCACGTCCAAAAGTTAAATCAATCCACGTACCAAACCATTCTGTGGTTTATACCGCAGCTGGTGATGCGTCTACTGTTGAACCTATTGCGTTATGTGCTCTATATTCCACTGTCGATAGCAGCGCCCAGCTTCTGGCTATCAGCAGTACTCTGGATCTTCTGGAAGCTGTTGCGCGTACCCATCGGTATCATCAAGTGGTTGCTTACCAGCGAGGATGAGCAACCCGGTGCACCGCAGCGACAAAGGCAACGAACCGTGCTCCTCAGCAGTGGAAGCACCATCCAAACCCTACATCTGGCCCGTAATTTTTACGGTTCGGGTGCTCGAGTTGTGGTCTTTGAGTTTGAGGGTCTGTTTGGATTGGCCCGTTTCTCGACGAGCGTGGATAAGTTTTATGTGGTGCCAAGGCCCACCAGTAACAATGTGGATCAGTACATAGCGGCACTGAGCCACATTGTGCGCAAGGAACGACCAACTGTCTATGTGCCCGTCTGTGCCACCAGTCCGGCTTACTACGATGCGCTGGCCAAGCCGCACTTGGAGCTCTTGGGCTGCGCGAGTTTTGTGCCCGGTGTACGAGAGACAAAACAGTTGGACGATTGCCTGGAGCTGTTCCAGCGCTGTGAAGCGCAACAGATACCATTGCCGCCGCATACGGTGATCACGGCACAGGAGCAACTGCATCAGCTGTACGAGCATGGATTAGTATCTGGCTATCGGAATATATTTATGGCATGCGGAATGCAGGGTGTCATGGAACGACACAAGTACATATTGCCCAACAGACGAGTGGAGCTGCTAAAGTTCAATCAGCATGAGATCAGTGAACGGCAGCCTTGGCTGGTGGTGCGTGATCAGCCCGGCTATCATCATTTTGTCACGTGCACAACGGTCAAGGATTCGAGGGTCGTTGCCAATGTTAGCTGCCGTGTGGAGCACCATACGAAGAATCTGATACCGGTGCAGCGGGATGATGAGGCACAGATTGAGCTCTGGCTGTGCAGTTTCTTTGCCAAGGTGCGATTTCAGCGTAGTATCAATGGTCACATCAGCTTCCGGCTGGTCAAGTCACCGGCGCACGGTGGCCAATTTGTGCCGCTCGGGGTGAGATTGGGCGTGGCCCTGCCCTACATCTGTCACAATCGTTCGCATGCTCAGCTGCTGTGTCGGGCGATCAAGTGCATGTGCATACACCGGCGGAGTGGCGGTGCGACAACGGAGGAGGCCAACTGGAGCTGGAGCTGGTCAACGTTGGAGCGCAACACATCCAAGGTGGCGCTGGATAAACGAGAGGCACTGTTCGCCTATTGGGACCCGTTGCCCTATTGCGCCTACTATCACTTTCAGCTGCCGCTTGAATCCGTCAAGCTATTTTTGCAGCGACGGAATCGCAGCGAGACCAAAAGTTTATCGCCGCGCATCACGGCGCCGGTTCATTGAACGACGCAGTGCAGCAATTGCCGGCCGGGGTAGCTAGAAACAGCAACAACAACACCAGCGCTGGCAACAGCGAGCAGCGAGAGAGATTGCACAGACTGAACAAAATATCAATAACAATTGTGTACATACCGTACCACATATACATATACATACATATATATATATATATATATATATATATATATATATTTATAAATTTAAACATATATATACTTATATGTCTAAATATGCATATATTTATATGCAAATACGTAGTAATTTTTTTTATTTTATTTTCCTTATACCCACAAATCACAAAAGACACACACACACATCCAATGGGGTCCATACATCTATCTAAGAAGATTAGGCTATAGCCTGCCTTACACATAACCATAATACACTTTTGTATATATTTGGTTGTTTATGTAGATCTGGCACAATCATGGGCACATACATGCATAAGTTTGTTGACTTTGCATAATAAAGTCTATACACAGAAATATGTATTTACTATTTATTAAAATTGGAATTATGAATTATTACCCATTTTGTTTGTATTTATTTTTTCATTTCACATTATACATTTGTTTCTATTAGGTGAACGAACTGCAGCACAAACTGAACTAAACTAAATTGACCACCACTGCCAACCATACTCTAAGCGTATATCCTTGTTGTTTTTGGTGGTGGTTTTGGCCACGTTTAGGTTTCGTTTTCGTTGGCGTTGCCGGGCAACGACTCTAGGTCAGTTTAATTGCGGTTAGCTCTGGCGGTAACTGAGTCATTTGCATTATCCTTATCAGACTTAGCCACCCTCACAAAGGGAGTAAGGGGTGTAAAACCCGCAAGGCCCAAAGTGCAAGGTGCGAAAACATTAAATTGTTAAATGGGCCGTACCAAAAAAAATAGTAGTTTATACAAATTTGCAAATATGTTTGCAGCAACCTTACAATATTCTTAATGATAGTAATTTTTTAATTGGGATCATCGCATCTATTGAATTTAAATTGTATTTTTTGCGCTCAGACATCTGTTTAATTGGCAGTAGGCTGCAACTCTGTTTTGCGTTGACATGTGAATGGCTACGTTGACGCTTAACTAAAACATTCGACTCGCGTATGCACAAAACTAAAGCACGTATTTTGCAAAGCAAGTAAGTTGAATCATAAGCCACGCAATGCACAACGGGCCAAACGATGCAGCTTCATTGCACAGGGGTCGTGGCGCTGTTCAACCAGACAGGAGCGCCCCGCCTGGCGTCGCCATAAACATTGAGAGCGACAACGACGGTGACGACAATGAGTCAACGACAGCTGAAAATGATTACCTGCTACCTGCGCCGACGCCGGCGCCGCCCTTGTCGCCGGCGACCTCGGCCCAGCCAACAATTGGGCCTAGCACAAGCACCACCATTAATTTGGAGTATGTACCACAACCACAGGCAACAGCGCGCAGCAGCAGTCTCACTGGCACTAGCCGTCACACCGGCGGCAACATACTTTCCTCACTGCTGGCCCGCCAGCGTTCCTTTACGCCCGTGAGCAGCACACCGGTGCGTGTGACCACACAGATGAACCGTCGTCTGCAGCAGTCGCGCAGTGTTGGCGGCAACAGCGGTAGCATGGAGGAGCCGCCGATGCCCGCTGGCGTCACCTCTCCAGCTAACATTCGCCAATTGGGCTTTTGGCGTGCCAATCTAAATGAGATGTTCTCGCTGTCCACGGCACCGTCCACTGAAGCATTGCGCTCCTTTATTGCACATTCCAACTTTCGGTATCAGCCAGCAGCAACAGCTGCAGCTGGCAATATTGCCCCACAAACGTCAGCAGCTTCTGGAGCCACTGAGTCCGTTGACAATACGCACATATTGCTGAACCAGCCACAGTTGCCGTTGGGCGAACCAGAAGCACCTCTGGCCAGCACAAGTGCGTCCTTTTCGCCGCGCATGGGCGCCTACAACAGCGGCATGGGCCGAAGCATATCCCTGCGCGAAGGTGAAATGCAGCAACAACAACAGCAACAAGCATCGCATCAGGCACGTCACAGTCTAAATGGTCGTCATAATGCAAGCGACATTAATCTGACAACGCCAGCATCAGCGGCGACGAGCGACATCATCAACCAACCCGGCTATGATCCAACACATTCCGATGGCACTGCTGATGGCGGCGGAGTCGTCTCTGAGGGTGGTCCGGGCACACCCAATGGTGCCAATGGTGTTGCTGTGCCACAGGATACACACGAGAACAATGCCGATGAAGATAATATCATTACGGATGTGGTGGTGCAGGTACTAAGTCACTTTGTGCGCTATTTGCCCATAATTTGCATACTTCTGATCAAGTTCATGCACGATCATCTGATGGGCATAATTGATCTGCTGCTGCTCCAGACCATCATGTACAATGTGAATCGGTCAGTGCGGCATCAGGTCTCGCGACTGGCCCAAAAGAATTACGCCGTACTGTTCCGTGATGCATGCTTCATCATTGTGACGGTCACAGTGCGTCTGTATTTGGCCACAACTCCGCCAGATCCTTTGGGTTTGATTGTGCCGCCACCAAAGGTCTATCAGACCATTGATGTATCCACATCTCACTACAAAACGGACAACGGCATAGATCTTGGGATCCTTGATAGTCCGACAACAACGTTCCATTCGAACCTCGATGCGCTCAAGGATTCGTCGAATGAGACTGTTGTACCAAAAATCATTCCGTTGGGTATGCTCCTCTACTATGTGGCCGTCAGCGAACTGCTGCTCAAGCTGCTCACCATTCTCATCAAGATCGGCGTCACCCTACTGCCCATCCATGTGATACGACTGAAAGTGCGAGTAAGTAGAATACCTAAGAAATTGGCACTTTTCAAAATTAGATGTTGCAACTTAAATTCTGATTTTTTTGGAATTTGCATAAATTGAAAACCATTTATAGAAATCGGTTAACTTTAAATATATAATCATACTCAAATTTATATTGCTTGTTATCCGATTTTAAAGATGTTTGATTATGAATAACCTGAAAATCGGCCAACTTAAAATATGTAATTAAATTTATATATTTATTGGTTGTGATCAGTTTTTATAGATGTTTGACCTGAAAATCATTTTATTATTTATTATCATTTTGTTATTATACCTGAAAGTCAATTATAAATTATTTGCTAGTTATGTTCCAACTTTATAATATACATTTCATCATATATCTATTTCTATATCTTTCAGGCACGTCTTTACGTTCTAGTAGAGTACATATCGCAGTTCTATTGCGCTCTTGTCCCAATCTCTCAGTGGTTCATATATCTGTACGAGTCGTACTCGGGATTAGAGGTCATCTCGGGTGGACTCTTTGCATCCTTGTATATCGGTGCTAAGATCTTTGAGCTGAGCGAGCGTGGAAAATCGCTGAAGAAAGC
The DNA here is from genome assembly GCA_035042405.1 of Drosophila demipolita. NCBI lineage: Eukaryota > Metazoa > Arthropoda > Insecta > Diptera > Drosophilidae > Drosophila > Drosophila demipolita. Next base: position 422,495 of record JAWNLI010000489.1, on the reverse strand, counting down.
GATTACAACATTTAGGCGCAATATTGTAAGTTATTAGAAAGAACTCCTCACCAATTTTTGGACAGTTTAATGATCGATTTTTAACAGGACTCAGAGCGGCCACCCACAAAGGACGAACTGGATGCAGCTGGCTCTGTGTGCCCCATTTGCCATGATTCGTACACCTCACCCATTTTATTGGAGTGCGGACATATATTCTGTGATGAGTGCGTCCAGACGTGGTTCAAGCGCGAACAAACGTGTCCAATGTGCCGGGCCAAGGTAAGCGATGATCCGGCCTGGCAGGACGGCAGCACAACCTTCTTCCATCAGCTCTACTAGGCCAGCCAACTGGAAATAACAGTGCCTAGGAATTTATCTATCCTATCTATATATGCCTCTCCAAATCTTTCAAATCATTTATATATATATATATATATGTGTGTATATAGCTTATAAGTGGACATTCCTTCCGAATGCTTGCAAATTTGTTTATTTAGATTAACAGTTATTAAATATTAACTAGACCTATTATTGTTGTATTTAATGAGAACAAAATGTCTACTTTGGCTTGCTGCGACGCTTGCTAGCTGCGGCATTTGCAAAGGATTGCGCCTCAAAATATTCGCCATCGCCGCTAGTTGCCTTTCGATTGATATCGCCATGTCGCTGTTTACTCACAATTTCCTCCAATATTTCGCTGTCGCCCTTGATAAGTCGCGTACGACCCGTAACCGGATCAACTTCACGTCGAATTTGGCTTTGGCGTCGCTGATACTCCTCCGGCGTTTCGGGAGCGTGCGATTTGCTGTTCATCAACGCTTAAATGTGTTTGTGTGCAAATAGTGCGAATATGTGAATAAAGGGCGCAAGAGTTAGCTGTGATTATTACCGACCTATTGGTATAGCGAAATCTTCCTCGCTGCCACTGTCCGCAGTTGCAGTTTGACCTGGTGGATCCGGAGGAGTAGGAATTGCAGGCGACATTTCATCTTTTGCTGCTGACGGCGATTCTTTGGGTTTCTTAGCTTTCTCATGTTTCCTTGATTTCTTGACTTTATCTTTGTGCTTCTCCTTGCGCTGCTTACGCTCGCTCTTATGCTTTTTCTTCGCCTTTTTATCGCTTTTTCCCATTGCGCCTGAATAAACAGAAAAATCAACAAATCGAGATTGAGTTTTTTATTGACTAAAACATTCGCCAGGAAAACGGAACTTTTACTAACGTGTTGTTAACACTAGTTAATGACTGCAAAATCAGCTGTTTCTGCGTAATGTTTTGATTTACAAATTTCAATTTTATTCAACCAACTGAAGACCAACGACAAAAGCAAGTAAATAATTATAATTACAATCATAACAGAATCACTGTTATTTAACATTAAGAACCGTCAACTAAAATCTTTTACATCCCTTTAGAAGAACGGTTTAGGTGTGGTGAAAAATGTTGATTCCTTCGAAATCTAGAATTGATGGTACCCAACTTTGCATATAATTATTTTGAAAATGTGTTCTTAACCTTAGTACACTATTTTAAATAAAAAAAACCAAAAAAAGGATGGATCTTGGCGCTATATATTTCAGGGCAATAACACCAAATCGATGGGCTATCGAAGCATAAGGGAAATGCTTTTTTGTTTGGAGATCATCTGGTCACACTGGTTGTGTGTTTTGATTTTGTATGGATCAGCTGATTGCCTATCGATAATTTAGGCAAAATAAGAAAAAAAAATCATATTGAGAAAGCAAATCAAATGAAATGCTGAATTAAAAAGTGATCGGTGTGTGTATTTTAATAAATTGTATTTTACACAAGTAATTGCCGTTGTAATAAGAGCCATTCGCCCCGAAAAGTGTTGAGGTGTTGCAAAACGACGGGTGATTATGCGAAATTGTACAGCACTGACTTATTTACGTAGCACGCCGATAAAAACCATTAAAATCAAAAAAGAGCCAAACATCTTGTCAACAGTTTACCACCTGGACGCATTCAACTACAATAACACTCCACAGGACTGAGAACGCAATCCAGACGCTCCAACGGCGGCCAATTAGCCAAACGCGATAATATCGTGGTGTGGAAATCACACACACAAACACATCTATTCACATACACAAACACACACACGCACACCCACAAACAAACAACGACACGCAAGAAGCAAGGAGCTGAATTTAAAAGTACTACAACAACAAAAATTTACGATTTGGCAACTAGACACATAGTACAACAACAAGCCACACACACAAATAAACTCATTCTGCAACGTGCACGCCAACAACAAAAGTACAACAACGACAACAACAATAAGAAGAAACCACACATAAACCAAAAGACCAGGCCAGCGGATTCATCAGCCTCCAACAAGAAGAGAACATCAGAACGCGGCTAAAGGCTAACAAAAGGAACAGCAAAAACAACAAACAATAATAACCATAAATTAGCCGCACAATATTTTGTCGCACGGAATAGCCGGAGATCAAGAAATCACTATGAGCATGGAGAAGGTGGCAAGCAAACAATATGAATCGTAAGTGGATATCAATTTAGGGCAACATATCTCTGCCCCACAACCATCTCCCTTTGCCCACTCCCCAACCCTTCCTGCCCTTCCTATAGTTTAGTTTGTTAGGTTATGTTTCTAATATCGCAAAACCAAAAAACTGGCCAAAAATCGTTGTCCGAAAATTTAAACTTTCCACTTTTTTGAATCACATATTCATAAATATACACAGGGTGAACATCTGATAAGGAAAAATATTATAATAATATTTATCTATCATTTTTGAATACTGACTGTTAAACTTATATGCAAACTTTTGTTTTGGGCAGTTCTTGGTTTATTTTTTTTGTCTAGGATTTAAAATTTAAATCTTGAATTAGAGATTCTTATTTTTGATAAAGATTTTTTTGTAGTATTATACGTTTAATTATCATAATTTTTTAGAATTCACTAAAATTTATTTTCGGAAAATTGTTTTTATTATATAAAAAAAATGTTCAAAATTAAGATTTCTGCAAATAGAACTTAATTCTAGATACAAAGATAAAAATTATGATAAATATTCCACATCACATGTATATTTAAGAATGTCAAGTTCTAAAATACTCAAGTAGTTCGCATTTTACAATTTTCGCAGTTTGACCCATCCACTCTCTGCTAGAAATATTTTAGGTATTCTGCTTGCCAGACTAGTTATCCTCCTCGTCTGTGTTGTGAAAGAGGAAATCAGCAGTGAGCTCCTCGTTCTTGTCGCATGCCAGATAGATGGGCACAACTATATCCCGCTCGAATCCCAACGCCATTAGACGCTCCACGGCCGCCTCATCATCGCTGCTTAGTTCGGCTCCTATCGACTGATTGAGCATATTGGCAAACTCCTCCTGATTGTTGCGTATGGCCTCGAAGCCCTCTGGATCCGTATCCCTCAAATGTGTCAGCACCAGCTCCATCAGGTGTGGATTCTGGCGCACCATATCGCGGACATGCGCATAGCGCGGATCAGTGGCCAAATAGTTAAGACGCTCGGCAGCATCGCTGACCTCAGTTCCATCGTGACTTGCAGATGTTGTTTGCTGCTGACCAGTCTGATTGGGAATCCCTGTGATCAAATATTCGATGGCACGCTCCGGATGATTGAAGCTGGCACGCAATGCGGCACGCACATCCTGCTCCTCATAGCCCATCAGTATGAGATCATGCACACGCTGCTCATCGGGCGTTATTGATGGGCGTTCCACTTCAGCGGAAGTAACAGTGGAAACTGGAGGAGCAGGCGGCTCCATTGCATTCGGCTTTAGTTGATGCTGCTGCTGCTGGTTGTTCTGCTCTTGTTCTTGCACCGTTTTGGTCATCAGCACTATAAACTTATCTTCCATTATGTTGTAATCGATCAGTTTGTGATCATCCAGCATAATGCGCCCGCCATAGATCAATTGCAGATTCTCCACCGGCTGTGAGATCTCTGGCAAGGCCACCAAACGTTGCTTCAACTGCAGCACCTTCTCGCTGTCATCCTTCAGCTCAAAGGTGAAAATCTTCTGGTCCAGTGTGCGTATGGATAGCTTCATTTTAATATTGCGATACAAATTAGTATATATTTATCCGAGTTTTGAAAAATGTATAGCTCAGATTTGCTTAGGCAGTTTAGAAAGATCTGTTATGTTTTTAGGGATCTTATGTGTGTGGTTTGAAAAGTTGAAAAACTTTCGATTTGAAGTATGAATCCAAACTAAATAAATTAATATGTCTTGCAGGAAAATCTGGCCGGATCTTGTCGACAGCGATGACAGCGATGTGGAGAACGAGATAGATGTGGACAAATTGCCGCCACTGGATGTGGGGCCGAACGAGAACCGCCTGCAGCACACATATTGCCTGTGGTTCTCGCGCAAGGGAACGCAGCGGGCTGCCAGTGATTATAGTAAATCGCTGCACGTGGTTGGGCGTTGTGCCAGTGTGCAGCAGTGGTGGTCACTCTATTCGCATCTCATTAGACCAACGGCGCTGAAGCCCTATCGGGAGTTGAGTCTCTTCAAACAGGGCATCAAGCCAATGTGGGAGGATCCGGCGAATAGTAAAGGCGGACAATGGGTAATACGATTGCGAAAGAATAAAATCGAAAGGGCCTGGGAGAACGTTTGCATGGCAATGCTCGGTGAGCAGTTTCTTGTTGGCGATGAAATCTGCGGTATTGTGCTGCAAACAAAGTTTCCGGTAAGTCCATTAAATCCAATATATATATTATTTAATAAGGGAAAATATTAAAATTGCCTGAAAGCCATATCCAAGGTGCCAAGTGTCAAATTTTGGCGCCTTCGCCAGTGCTATGCAACGGCATAGTGTGCATATCGATTGGTTATCGATAGACAACCGTGCCGTTTATTTACATGCATTGACGTTTGTTTATATTTATATATGTAACTTTATCTATTGTCGGTTCTGCCAAGTGCGAATTGCATTTGAAATATTTCCACATGTAATAGTTCTCTTTTAGCTGCAGATATTTAATCGTATTAATTGCATGTACCGGCATCCATTCATAAAACAGCGCATGCCGTTCATTTACGAATGAGAGTGCGAGGCGTGCAGTGCAAAAATTATGTTCCACAAACAAACCGAATTGCTGCTCACTGTTGTTGTTGTTGCTGCTGTTGTCATGAGCGGCATATGAGCACTGACGTAATGCAAGTGCTTTCGGTATTATTGTGTGCATTTCTGCCAGGCGTTTTTGGTATTTTTTTTGTTATAGGCGTCGTGTCGCAACAAAAGTGAAAACAAGAAAAAGAGTAGCAAAAGAAATCGCCAAAAAAAGCTCAAAATTATAAAATTTCGCAATGGTCTAATAATTGTGCAATCAGCGTTTTGCAACAAAAACAATTTAAATTTTGATGGAAAGTGATCGCCAAGAAATAAAATCGAAATGAAAGCAATAAATTCTTTGTCGCGTCTGCGTCTTCCTCTCGCATTTGTGCGTCTGTAAATGAGAGAGATCGGGCGATGAGCGAATTGCTATAAATCAAAAGCAAAAAAGGTTAACGAAAGGAGAACGGAGCAGCGCAATCGCACTCGACACATATTCCACACACACTCAAGCGCAGCCAGAGCAGTTTCTCGGGTTTAGCAGCGCCGGAAGGCTACGCGTGTTTCAGATTGACGAGAGCCAGCAACGCGTCGAGTGTGCTTTTTAGCGACGTGCGCGTAAAACAATAGGCGACATACATAACTAAAATCCAAGCCACACAAACGTCAGCCAGAGAGAACAAACGAGCTTTCTTGCGGGAGAGCGAGATAGAGAAATAGAGTGAGTGAATGGATGTTTGCCACCCACAGTACTAGCGGCGAGAAGACCAAAGCAAATGCAAATGTGTGAAGTGCCCGCCGACTAAAACTCTCTCACACAAAACACACGCACACAAACATCACACACAAATACACATACAAAGCAGACGACACGCAAAATAACGAAAATAAAACAACAAAACGGAACGCAAAGAGAAAAACGCCCACCGTACAAATCGTACCCCCCGCCCCGCCCCCTTTGTCGTTCGCGCGCGTGTTGCCGTTGCCAAAAGCAACCATAACGTCACAGTGACCCCTCCATTCTCCCGCAAAATACGGTAAAGAAGAAGAGAGCTGCCATTTGGAGCCCTGCGCAGAAATCGATTTTTTTTGCCCATTTTAATACGTGTTTCGCGTACGAAGGAAGTCAACCTCAACCGAAATTATTTTGCATGGGCAAACGACGAGGAGAGCAGATGCAAACGCATTGCTGTGAGAATTAACTGATGACAATTTAACTGCAACGTGAATCGCTCACGGCAAAACCGATGCCAAAAAACGACGCCCGCTGCCGCTGCTGTTGCTGTTGCCCCACCCACCACTCGCGCGCTTTGACAGTGGAAATGTGAATGCGTGTTGGTAAACGGTAAAGAAACGTCGATCGGTTTAGTCAGCGATTAAACGACTTAGTGCAAAAAAAACGAATGAAAAAAAGTGTGCTGAAAAGCTTGTTATGCACAAAAAATCCTACGCATTGTTTAAATTTATCTGTGCATCTGAAGTTAATATATATGGTTATATGTATGTATGTGCGGGCTATTTAAACGCTATTTCTTGTTGCTATCGTCGTGAGTCATAATTTAACGTTTTTGTTGTTGCGGCTGCTCACTACTCGACTCAACTTGACTTGACTTGCTGCTGCTCGCTCTGGCTGCCTGGCATTGAGGTGTTTGTGCTTGCTACTTGCTGGTGCTAATGTCGTCGTCGCCGTCGTCGTAGTCGTCGCTCTCTTTGGCGGCGCCCGCTCTCTTGAGCAAAAAACACGAAAAAAAGAAAAACGACAGCCCAAGAATTAAATATATATGTATATATATATATAACTATATATGTAGTGTGTTTGCATATATTATTATTACCAAGCAAAAATTAAATAGGTGCGTGAAGCAAAAATAATAAGAAAATAATACTATACAAGTCCAGACAGAAGAAAACAACGTAGCAAACAATAAAACGAATCGAAACCAAACGTAACGAAAAGGGCAAGTGAAAAGTATTTATTTAGGCCACGCGCTGCATGCGAAAAACCATTTAGCGGCCACAAAAATCTACGAAAAATCAATAGTTACTTTGTGAGAGCAGCATACGAAGAACAAGATAAAGAAGGAGAAGAAATAACAAAAAGTTCAAAAGCAAGTTGAGCAACAAACAAAACGCTTCAAAAAAACTTGACAAATAACTCTGCTAAACAAAACGAAATAACAACAATAACAACACTCAACAAAAGCTTACGTAAAAAGCTCGCCGCGTAAACCAGTAAATGTGCAACTGCAATTTTAAACTAATAGAAAGTTAACAAATCGTCAGCAGAAGCAACAAATATCTAAACACGCTTAAAAAAAACGTAAACAAGAAAATTCTAATAGCGTGATCAGCACCCCGTTTGCTTCCTGCTTCAACAATAAAAACAACGACACTGTCAACGCAAAATGACGAAAGACAGATTAGCCGCCCTGCATGCCGCCCAGTCGGACGATGAGGAATCGGAGGAGGTGGCCGTCAATGTGGATGGCCATGATTCGTATATGGATGATTTCTTTGCCCAGGTGGAAGAGATACGGGGCATGATCGATAAGGTGCAGGACAACGTTGAGGAGGTGAAAAAGAAGCATTCGGCCATATTGTCCGCACCGCAATCGGATGAGAAGACCAAACAGGAGCTGGAGGACCTAATGGCCGACATCAAGAAGAACGCGAATCGTGTTCGCGGCAAACTCAAGGGCATCGAGCAGAACATCGAACAGGAGGAGCAACAGAATAAATCATCGGCCGATTTGCGTATACGCAAAACTCAACATTCGACGTTGTCGCGTAAATTTGTCGAAGTGATGACCGAATATAATCGCACCCAGACCGATTATCGGGAGCGTTGCAAGGGTAGAATACAGCGTCAACTAGAGATTACGGGTCGTGCCACCACCAATGAGGAGCTCGAGGATATGTTGGAGCAGGGCAATCCGGCCGTGTTCACGCAGGGCATCATCATGGAAACACAGCAGGCAAAACAAACGTTAGCCGATATCGAGGCACGGCATGCGGATATTATGAAATTGGAGACATCGATCAAGGAGCTGCACGACATGTTCATGGACATGGCAATGCTGGTGGAGTCGCAGGGCGAGATGATCGATCGCATTGAGTATCATGTGGAGCACGCTATGGACTATGTGCAGACAGCAACTCAGGATACCAAAAAGGCGCTCAAATATCAAAGCAAAGCGCGACGAAAGAAGATCATGATACTGATATGCTTGACTGTGTTGGGTATCTTAGCGGCTGCATATGTTAGCAGTTATTTCATGTAAATTGATGCAATTACTTAACACACATTTATACACACAAGCATACACAAAAATACACATACTCACACACAAACATACACACACACACACAGATAAACATACACATTCGATATCTGTTTAGGATGTTGTGCAACCCACCCAGAAATGATTCAAAAAAATATATGTGTAATACCTAAAAGCGCATTAAAAAGTTAAGAAAGCGGCCCTTGCCAGTGAGCTAATATATATATATGTATATATATATATATATATATATATATATATATATATATATGTACACAAACACCTACACACACTCACAATACACACTTGATACTTTAGGCTCTATATATATATATTACAAATGCATTATATAGCTAATTTGTATAATTAGTTTAGAAACCTTGAGAGTCTAGCGGCAAAGTGCTAATATTTGTTGTTATTTATGCAGACAGTCGCCTGGGCACAGGATATGCTTATCCCCATGCTCAACTCACACACATATGAACACATACACATACAGTTTATATATATATATATATACATATATATATATATATAAACAATTAGCCAGCCACAAAGTAAAGCCAGGTTAAAAAGAAAGAAAAAAGCAGAACCGAACAAACCGAAACAAAAGGCACATAATTATAGTCTAAAAACCATATTAGACATTAACACACACACACATATATATATATATGATCAAAGTGGCTCTTGAAACTCTATAACACACATACATATATAGCTAAAAAGTAATAAAAATAATATTAAACTACAAAATCAAAAATAAAAAAACCAAAAAGAACAAAAACAAAATCGAAACAAAAGTAATTGCAAAAGAATCATGAAATTTTATTGATTATTGTTATAATGCGAAGCAAACTTCAAATGCGACATCAGAAAAATAAGAGAAACAAATTTTTTAGTAGATTTTCTTTGCATACATATTTAAAAAAAAAAACACATATTCTTTATTCTTTGTTATTCGATTCGGTTACTCGCATTATGCCTATAAAATTCTTGCTAAATCTCAATGCTTTTATTTGTAGAACCCCACACATACACATACACATGCACACACACACACACACACACACACACACACACACACACACAAAACAATCTCTCAGTACGCAAATCTCATGCAAATGCTATGTATTTTAAAATCTAGTTAACTTGAATATTTATTAAATGATTATTATTATTATTATGAGATATACACATGCATATATATATATATAATAACTATAGTGACTATTTACTAAACTCTAATTACCCAATCGTGTTCACATTTATGGAATGCACATTAAATTAATTAAACAAAAAAGAAACACAGATTTTTTAGCTAATGCGACACAAGTTACAAAAAAAGACACTCGTATAAAACCTGCTCTATATATATATATATTTATATATGTCGATTGAGGAAGCTATTTGCCCATAAAGATATATGTATGTAATATATAATACTACATAAAAACCCTCAAGCGAATGCCAGACGCAAACTAATCGTTTAACTGTAATTTTGGAGTTGATAAATATAATAGTTTGTTGCGCAAACAAATGCGCAACATTTATCTCCATTTAAACGGGTTTTATTTTTTGTTTTTTTGTTGCATTTCCGTTGTTTTTTTTTAATGAGTTTATCTGCACTGCAATACAAAAAATTGCTGGCAATAAAATCAACTTGTTGGACTTGTTTTAATTTGTGCTCAAGAACTTTTGGAAAAAAAACCATTTGCTGATAGCGCTCAACAATTTGTCATTTAGTTTGAAGATTACTCACTCAAAACCACAACTAACACACTGACACACACGCAATCACACTCACTCACACACACACACACAATAAATTCTCCTTTCAATATTAACTCACTTATTTATTTTTTATATTTTTTTTTGCTTTCCATTTCCCCCACCCAATGACTAACCACGCCACCAACAAACGCAATTTGGATTCTTTGCTTAAAACTCAACTGCATGCCAAAATATTATTTTTAATAATCTATTTAATTTGCGAACAAAAAAAAAAACCTAAACCTATAACAATAATAGTATCAAAGCATCCAAGTAGCATGCCTAAGCATAACAAGCCATTTTTGTAGTGGCTTAAAATGAAATCTTAACTTAACAACACATGAAATGTTTTGCAACTAATTATACACAATAAAACTAATCAATGAAATCAACGAGAGCAATGCTAATGCCTAAGTAGGAACTGCACTTTTTAAGCACAGTAAAACAGAAGCAAAAAACAAAAACCAACAACAACAAAAAAACAGTCAAACAAAACACAACAACGAGCAGAGCAATAAATATCTAGTCCACTGCGAATGCAACTGCAACTGCAACTGCAAGAAGCACGCGTGCACGTTTCTTTAATTTCTTAATTTTTAAACGAGAGAGTATGCGATATGCAACAACTGCCACCCAATAACAACAAACCAGCAACAGCAACAACAACAACCAGCACAACAACAACAACCAGCACGCTAATAAACACAAGCATCGTCGATTGTTGCGCAAACGAGTCGAATCGAAATCAACTTCGTATTATGGCAGTTAATCATGCTGCTTAAATTCATTGTGTTTTATCAAGCCCTCTATAACATCTAAAAATAAAAAATAAGTAAAAGAAATAACATAAACGCGACTCCGCCGTCCAGCCTCGCCAACAACAACAACAACAACCAATCAAACAAATACGAAAAAAATATAATAGAAAACACGTATAAATCCCAAAGTGAACCAGAGATTTCTGCCTCAACGCTACTCCACATGCAGCTGCCAAGCGTCATTCCCCCAACTAAGGTGAGTAATACTATATCATTTTTTTCTAGTCACTTAAGTATATATATTTGTATATATATAGAAAAAATGAACAACCTCGACAAATGCCTCGTTTTCTCCTCTGCCTCGGATTTGAAATTTTGCTCATGAATGCTGTCACATTGTGTTTGCACATATGTATTTCTTTCTTTATGTTGTGAGCTGGCGAAATTATCGCTTAGTTTCGCCAAATGCGCACTTTAAGCGTTATAATAATCTATAAAATATTCTAATCACATTGATATTATGGGTGCTATCGAGTGTGGAGCACTATGTTAATTGGGTTCGTGAGAGTTAATGTGCCAATCATTGAATTGCTCGGAAATTGAGCTGAGCAATCGAGATGGGAAAAGTTTATAATAGAAAACAATAAATACAAATTAATGTTAATGTTGCTTATGAATAATCAAATTGAGTAATTAAGTTGAGCTAAAGCATGTCTGAAATGAAACAATTAATTTATATATGTGGTAAATATAGTCAAGATATAACATATAATTATTATATACTTAAACTTGTGATTTTGCCTTTAAGCTGCAAAAAAGCATTATCAATATACAAAGAGAAAGAAGAACGAAAAAAGGTATATAAACAATATATAATCGAGTAGTAGTCAAAAATAAGAATGGTTGTTGATAACCTCTTGTCCAATATTTTTAATCAGTTTTGGTTTACAAAAAATTAAGTATATAAACTGAAAGTAGCTCGGATTCGAGTATTATTTTTTCCGTACTCATCACAACATTTTCAAGTGTTATTAATGAATTTCTCATACGCTAAAGTTCGTCCCACACTCAACAATAACAAACACAATTTGCACATTTTGTTCTACCTTTTTTAAATTTGTACATATACAAGTTTGATATTATTCGCTAAAAGAATCTGTTTGAAGAGATGATCTCATACTGACGAGTCATATTTTGGGTCTTGCTCTTCAGAGTTTGAGTAACTGACTGACGTTCACTTCGTATTTATAGATCTTGAAGTCAGTTTTTGTTGAGTAATATTACAAAAGTCTCACTAAGATGCCCTTTTTTTATAAAGACTCATTTTAATCAGTAATAATTCATTAATCCATAAACCTCATTCCAACATGTATCATTTTCTCGGACATCCTGTCGCCTCTCTAATAAATATATATATATTTACTGACAGACCCTAATGGGACTTAGACATGCACCTCCCACATTTACGAGTGTTTCGATTATAATTGCTGAGTCATCAATTTGACCAAGTTGCCTATCACAATCAACATAGGAAACTATTTTTATTTTATATTAATTAATTATTAAAAGCTCATTGTTGATATATATATATATGTGAAAACCAAACTTATGAATCATGCGATAAAAAAACACAGCAATTTTGATAAGAGTTTAGCAAAGTTTTTGTTGTTTTATTATTAGCGAAATTCAACTTTTTTTGCGATAAGGAGAATGAAAACAAAGAATTAACCATTGACATTTGTGGGCTTTTAATTCTCTAATTCTTTTACCAGTTTGCATAGTTATTAAAGTTAAACCTTTTTGCGGGATACTTATCGACAACTGTCTCTTTTTTTTCTTTCTCCCTCTCTCTCTTTTCACAAGTTCTTCTTGCTCATCGTTTACTTTGTGTGTATCTTTACCTTGTTGCTCATCGTTTGTTGCATGTTTTTTTGTTTGTTTGCTGTCTATTGAATTTTTATACTCTAGAAACCAGAACGAGTTGTAAGGTTTTTTAGACTGCTCGTAACTTTTAGATGATAAATAGCGTATTTGTTAAATATTTAATATTTTAAATTAATTAAACTTTTTTAAAATATAATTGTTAAAACGAAATGCTCAATATTTTATTTATTCTTATGCTAAACACCCAAAAATAAGCAGACAACAGCAGCAGCAATATCAAAATATCAAAACTATTAGGTAAATAAATAGAATATTTGTTGTTTAGCTTTTGTTTCTGGCCTTCACACTTGAGTTTAATGACTGCTGCATTGCAACACATTGGCTGCCCTTCGACCCCCATCGACCCCTATTCCTGAGCTAAATACACACTCGTTAGTTGCCTGGCACATCACCTGCCCCTATTTGTAGCAACGAGTCATGAAATCAATTTATATAGGTATTTAGCTTTTGTTGTTGTTTTTGTTTATTTCCTTTTTTTTTTTTGCTTCTTTATATTACAATTGCCTTTGTCCATGTGGCCGTTTAGTAGATTGCGTCTATGTTTGTTGGCCAGGCCAAGAAACGATGGCAAAGCGATTTTCTGCCATTTCACTGGGTACTCAGTCTCCCTCTTTCTGTCTGGCTATTTCTGTTTGCCATTTGGCTCTGTGACGTTGGGAATTTTATTTTATTTTTCACACGCCGCCTCTCCTATCATGACTCATAATGAACTCTTCAAATGCTGACTGATGTTTGCGCTTTTTTATTTTTATACAAATGGCTTACAATGTGTTGACCTTTTTTGTTGCCAAAATATCTCATTCTATCCCTTTTTGTTTGCTGTACTATCAGTGAAAGTATTTTTTTTTATTAAAGGATCGAAATCTATTTATTGAGTTGAGAAACTTGACATAAATAAATTTGTTCGTTCTCGACAAAAGTTTAAGTTGACCAGTTAAAGAAAGTGCACGTCTGGAAGGGAATATGCTGGAACAAGCTTTTGGACAAGGTTTCATGTTTGTTATTCATTTGTGCGAACAAATACAAAGTGTGCATGTATTCAGCAAAAAAAAAAAATTGAATGAAAAACACTTCAATTTATTGCGGAAGGTGCGGTTTCTATTTAGTTTCCTCTATTCAACTGCGCTTGTTGTTTTTGGCCAAGCCAAAACTTCATTTGAGTTACTTGCTCAATCAGTGCGCAGGTGTTCCTTGGCTTGTGGAAATATGTATACATGTTTGCTCAGGTTAATTGAAATCAAATTTACAGAGCAGCGTCGAGGCAGGTCATGAGGAAGTCCATAACATGACCTAGGATGCAATCGATTGGGAAACACTCATAAATACACACACACACATGTGTGTGTTTGCCTTAAATAGAAAAAGTTGGCAAAACTATTTAATTTGATACAAATATTTTGAATAAAATATTCAAATCATAAAACAAGAATAAAATTTAATGTTTCGGAATCTTGTTAAAAATAAATATTCTTTTTATTTTAAATTTGTTGGCAAAGTATTTTTTTATTTTTGAGTTTTAAACTGTTGATGTCAAGATTTTATTTAATTCGAATAAAACAACACAATTTATATTTTATTATTCAATAGAATGAACGCATCAAAATTGAAAAAAAATGTTAATAGGGGACAAGACCAGCTTTCTACCAAGTCAATATCAACATACTCAAACACACACAAAACACACACACACACACACAAGCGAGAGCAATTGACCCTTTTTTCGACAATGGAGTTCATTCGCCTGAGCCTTTGACTGTCTGCCCACCTGGGCGCGGTCCTTGGTAAAGTATATGTATGTATATAGAGGCATGTGTATTTAGTTGTTGTTGCAACACGAGTTCCTCGGCTCTTAACGAGCAGCACATTTAAAATAGCAACGAGGTCCGCAAAGCCTGTTTCTCATATCGGTTTAAAGTTGGTCAACAGTTTTGTGTGTGTATGTGTGTGTGTGTGTGTGTGTGTGTGTGTGTGTGTGTGTGTGTGTGTGTGTGTGTGTTTTTATGTTTGGCTGGTTGCAAATTTTCACCAGTTGAGGTGGAGCGTGTAATAGTCTTTGTTGTTACTTTCGCTCTGCTGAAGTCATCTAGGTAAGAGTTAGCGAGGCGAGCACAGCAATTTCCACAATTTGGCAGTTCACATTTTTACATTTAAATTCCATTTGCTTTCCCAACATCAACATCAGCATCAACTTCAATTTTCTGTCTTTATTGTTTTGGGGCCATGAACATTTTTGTTAATTTTTACAGGCATTTATACAGCATAGGCAAATATAAAAAAGAGAAAGCAAAAACTAAAGAAAACTGTGTGCGGGCGAAAGAAAGGGTTAAAGTTTTCGTTTAACTTTAAAAAAAACCCAAAAGCATTTCGTAGAAATTCGAGTTGCCGAGTTAATCGTAAAAAGGGATTGTATGATGCCATGCGTCATGCCAACTTTGACAATTTTTGTTTATGTTTTTGTGAATTTTGCACGCCCCATTCTGACGCCTTAATTAAAGCGAGCAAAGCTCCCGCAAAGCTGCACGAACTGCAAGCTCATTTGCATCAGGGCCCAAACTTGGCCTTCCCAGCAGGCTGGCAAGCAAGCAGGCCAACAGCAACAGCGCAATCAACGAAAAAGCGCTGACTAATTACAGTTAGCTGCCGCGAAATGGTAGATAAAACAGAGGACCTTGCGGCTACAGTAATCAGCAGAGTTTGGTTGTGTCGGGGATCTAAAACACCCAGTCCAAAATTGTGGTAAAGTGGGTGTCGCAAGAAATTTCGCCAGACTGCAGCAAAAGCAATAGCAAATATACTTATACACATATAAATATATATTTATTTTTTGTATGTAGGGATACATATATGTATAAGGAGACAGAAGAGTCCTTTGGCGTAGGAATACGCCTCGGGGCTGGCTCTGTCAATGAACTATCTTACTTGGACTCTGCGAATACCGACAAAATGAGTATGGGGCGAGTCGCGGGGTTATCGGTCTCAGACAGAGACCATAAGAGAGTGAGTTTGTATGACTCGCAGATAAAAATATGTCAAGTCATTTCATGCTTAATAAACAGCATATCACGATTTTAATATTTATAACAAATGGACTTGTAACCATGTACGCACAAGATAACGCTAGAAATCCAGACAGACTATAGGACAAGATTTAGAACGTCTTACTTAAACTCTTAACCTGTTCAGTATCATTTTTGTTTACAGGCAACAATTGCTGACTTGTTTATTTTTTATTTTAGCTCAAATTGTAATTACAACTGTTATTTGAAGAACACAAATTTTATTAAAATGTATTTCTATATTTTTTATTTATCCAAATCTTACAACTACTTTTCAGAAAGGACTAAATTTAGTTTATTTTCTGTTACCTAACCTGATATTTCGCATATACAGTTTAAAATTCTTTAAAAAAAACATTTATTTTAGCATTTGTTTGATTTTACTTGCTTAGAGCGATGATTTGGCTTAGTCAAAACTTAAATAACGCATTTACTGCATGAAATTTACAACCTAAATTTCACTGGTTTATTATTAAGATTTATTTCCAAATTTATGCTTATTAATTTTGTAATGATTTTCTAAAGCTCTCAGTTAAGTAGGAGGTTTATTTCAGTTTAGTGAGTGTAACTCGGCAAATCTTTAGCTCACTCAAACTGTAGCATTTATAATATTAAATTGTCCCAATAGGGACAGGGACACGCAGACTTCATTAGCATTGCATACGCCAAGGCGCGTGCGTAATAACATTTCTCGCATTATGCAGGAATTCAACGTTGAGCTATGAGCTATAATCGCCAAAGCGGCATCTACTAACATAATTTCATCTGGCTAATCTCTTTGCTCTCTCTCTCTCTCTCAATCTTAATCCTGCTCATTCTCTATCTCACTCACACAGTGGCAGAGAGACAAAGTCAGTCACGTTATTAATTTACTTGTCCGTTGAATGTTTTACTGCCTGCGGCGCATTTAATTTTCAACTTTTCTTTTCGCCGAATGCGATGCAGCGGTTATCAGTTCTGCCATTTTTTCCGGTTGTTTTTTATTGCATTGTTGGCAGCGCGCGTCAGCTTTTATTGTTTCAACGGAAAGTGTCAAATGTTGTGGCAGCTGCGCTTTTTACAAAAAATATGTTTACATCAAGTTTTATGCAGTTTCTCTTATAGACGTGTAACAACTACAAAACAGTTTTTCGTTTCGAGTAGCATCTACAAAAAGGTTTTCATTTTGTGTATTTTTTTAATGGGAGAAATGTGTAGATTGCTATGCCGTGCCCTTCAAGTATTGCACATGCAAAATGCCAGCAGGATTTGTTGGGTTGACAAGACTGCAAATCCTTTTTAAAAAAAAAGGTGTCCGACCGAGTGAATCTTATCTTTGAGTTTAAAATTCTGTTTAAGCAATATTAGTATACTTCTGCATATGTAAGAAAGGACAGAAAATAAATTTAAGTTTAAAAAAATACGAATATTTATTCTTTAAGTCAAAAATATCTGTTGTTAAAAAATATCTTGTTCTTAGGTATCTTGAAGTCGAGCAAACCCAACTTGTGACACTTGCTTGTTTTTTGCCGTTGCTCCACTTCGCTATTTGCAGCCTGACACTTGAAATTATATTCCCTTTGAGTAATTTCAGGTTGTTTTATTCACTTTCGCTCTGACGCTGGAATGCTAAGATTAATTGCATGCTTCTAGTGGGTTTACTTTGCTTATAGCATTGTGATCACGGTACCATCCTTATAATGATAACCACGCCGTATTTTTATCCAGATAATCTGCCATGCTCTGGCGATATGGAGGTAAAAATGCGCTCATTAATTTTACAAAAGCCGTAATATTTTGTGCGTAAAGCTTCAACACATTTTATACACAGCAAATATATCACATTTTTTGTAAAGTTATTTTGTTGTTATTTACAGCGCTTTTGTCGCTTACGGGGCTTCTTGTCTCTTGTCCCTTGCATTTGGGCCAAATTTGTACAGTGCGCTTCCTAAAAGGACGGCCATTTTCTGCGTTAAGTAAAACTTAAACAGCAGCGACAACAAGGGAAGCAACAGCAACATATTTTTTATTATACACACACACATGTACTTATATAATTGTGTGTGTGTTCGTGTTTGTGTAGGTTGAAGGTCTTCAGCTGTGGACTGACTAAGAAAAACTTCAGTTTATCTGACATCATATTTATTTTATTGCTGCTCAACTGTTATAGCTCTTGCCAACCACCATATTTGCCAATATCAATGGTCGAACACAAAGTTATTTTTTCTTTCTTTCTTTTCCTATTCTTTTTGCTGTAAAATTCATTCAACAATTCAACGGCGAAAAGCACAGCAGCGAACGTGTGAGAAACCTGTCACACATATAAGCAGTGTCAGCAGTAGCAGAGTAGTCGCCACACAGCAGGGCAGTAAGCAGCGAGGGGCCCACGTCCTCGTCTCCTCGTACTACTTGACGTTTTCGTTGTGGTTGTGTCGGTCACAATGTCAAACATAGAACTGTAAACAGCTCAACACAATGAAGGGACGCCTCAATCTACGTACGCATACCAAGTCACACGGACACACCCACAAACACACTCGCATTCAAGCACAGTGGCAAAATGGAGTAGACATGCGCCTACAAATGAAACAATAACCTGCTCTGCTCGGCTCGCTGTCAGCCACTAATCCATTTCGCTAGCTATTTTTAACATGCGCAATAACAACAACAAGAGGAAATCAAAAACTAAACTCACTCACACGTGTTAAAAAGCATAGCGTCGCTCTTTTAATGCTGCTGGCTGAGCCCAAGGCACCCCTCGAAGTAAGAGATTACTGCTCGGCTCGGTTCTCTCTTTTACTTATGTTGCTCTCCCAATTGTTAAGCTGTGTTTTTGAATTGTCATTGCTGCTTGTGGCTGGCTGCGCATTGTGCTTCGTAGATTTTGTTTATGTATAAATTGTTTTTTGTTTTGCCTGACAAGTGATGTTGCAATATTTTAGTTAAAAATAATTAATTAATTATATTTATTATCCCATATAAAAGTTTAAATTTATTGTCATTAAGAGAATGACTTTGCCTGGTTTAAACAAAAGCAAACCACTGTGCAACGTTACTGTAGCTGTTATTTGGTAATCTTGTTGTGGTGGTTTGCTGTGTGCGACTTGTACATGTAAATTATATATATATATATATACATACTATGTGTATATGTACAGTTCTGAGTGCAACTGCTTTAATTTTCACAGAACCCAGCACGCTCAAAACCGAGAACGTGAAAATAAAATTTAAAAAAAAATAGAGGAACAAACCAGAGGAGAAGCAAAACACACCACAGCACAACTATTTTGTCGCCGCTGGTAGCCATGACGTAGTTGTAGGTCCTTCCTGTTTCATTGCTGTTACCCAACATTTTTGCAAAGCCCTTCCCGATGTTGGCGTGGTTGTTGTTTTTTGTTGTTGCCGCCGCCGCCACTGCCTGGTTGTGTCGCGTGCTAGTTTTGCGTGTGCATTGTATTTTTGTTACTCATTTTGTTAGTTTTTTTTGGCTATCACATACATGCTGCTAGATCCGATGTTGGTGCTGCTACCCTTTTGTGTTGCTGCTTTAGCTGTTCTTTTCATGTGCATGTTCAACGTACACATAAATATAAATATTATGTGTGTGTGTGTGTGGGGTTGTGTGAGTTAAATTGCTGTGCTCAGAAGTAGGCTACAATTTTTAGCGTCAATTTGACAGCCTAAGACCACCGAAGCCAAGTGAGATTTATGGCAAACACATACAATCAGCTACCAGCTACCAGCTAATCAGATTTAACCTGGTCAGCAGCAGCAAGTAGGCAAAGAATCGAGAGCAACGCGCTTGCCACTTGCGGCTACAATCGCATTATCCTCACTAATGGGAGCATTTGGTTAAATGGGCGTGGTCCCTTTAGCCAACACTTGTATTTTTCGTATCACGCTGCTAGCTGTTGCAGTAATGTGGCTTCAGTCTAACACCAACAACCAACAACAGCAACATTAACAAAAACTACGACTACAACAAAAAACACAGTAAATGTTTTGTCTTATCGCCATGGGCATATCATTTAATTTCCACATTATTTGTCACACAATGAGCGAAAGTTTTGCTGGTTGTTAAGGGGGCGGCGTTGGCGGGGGCGGTGAACTAATCTGGCCGCCAGGCAGACAAACATAAAATGTGATATTAATTAGGTTTTCCGATGCTGCCCAAAATGCCGCAGAACATCAACAAAAGCGCACAGAAACTTTTATTTTGCTTTACCAAACATAAAATTCAGCAAGCAGAGGACAACAAGGACAAATCGAGAGCGAGATAGAGCAACTGACAGTGTGAGCGAGATAGAGACAGACAAGTACAGGCAACGCACAAAATATCGAGAGAAATTAGAAATTGTTGTACAATTTGTTTTCGTTATCCTTTTATCCCATTTTTGCTATCTGTGCACATGACTCGTAATTGTTGTTTCTATCGATATACTCCCATTGGTGCTATTTTGGATGCCATTAAGTTTGACACTAAATTGCTTGGCAAAAGTGAAATTAATCATACGCCATGTTGGCACACGCAAAATTCTTCAACAATTACTCATTGCACTGTTTACTTACACATATACGCACATCCAGCTAGTTAGGGTGAGTCAGCCACGCCCCAGGTGAGGCAGCTTCTAATAGCTAAAAGACGGATCGATTGATTGATTACTGAACGGCAGGATTGGTTTCATTTGGTTTCCGTTACGGTTTATTGAATTTCCCCATGCAGTTCAGTCAGTCCAGGCCAGCACGTAAAAGATATCCATCTTTAGGTTGGCCAAATCGCGAGAGTCATGTGGATGGGGCTAACAAATAAGAGTTGTATGTGGCTGCTTATCGGTTACGGCCAATTTGCATACGCTTCAAGTTCTTAACTTAAAGCTCTCGTCATATTTAAATAGACCCGGTTTGCGTTTTATTCGAGTTGGCCAGTTCATTGCACGTTCAAGTTTCACGAGCGGTTATCACATGATTTTCTATATATAGTAACCAGCTGTTTATAACTATTAGATTAACAAAAAGAGTTAAATTTTTTTTTAGTTTACTTTTGTCGACTTGTAATACATAATTCGCTTTGTTGAAATTCAGTTCGGTTTTGATGTCAAGGGCAGCGCATATCAAATTGCTTAACGACTTTTGTGTTTTGCTTTGGCTTTTTCTTGTTTAGCTGTTGTTTTTTTTTTATATTTTATTTGTTATTATTTTTGTGACTCTCCGCTTTTTGTCACCTTGTTGATTGTGCGGTTGGCATTGAATTGCTTGACAGCTGGAGTCTTTTATCAGCTTTCGTCGGCTTTCATTTGCCCCTCACTCGCCCGCTCGCTCGCTCAAACTATGTCTCTCTTTGTACATATATTTATATTTTTATCTGCAACTCAATGTCTCGCTTTTTCTATTATATTTCTTTTTTACTTTTGTGGCAAGTGAGTGTCAAACGATTTTCAGTTGTCAGCGGCCTGCGGCAAACACAAATTGCCCCCGCAACGACCTTTGGCCAAAAAATTTGCTCTGTGTGTTCCACATTTCGTCATATACTTTATATGTATAAATTATCATATATGGCATTTTCAATTTTAGCTAGCAACTAATGAGTCTTTTCTCCTTGGATGTTGCGTTGCCAAGTTTATTTACTGTCTCGGTTGTCATTTTTGGCTGTCACCAGAGATTTGGGCATCCAACTGGGGTTACTAACCAGATTACTCGCACTTGCCGTCGTTATTTTTGTGTACCAACTTAATGGAATTGTGAAAGTCAGTCAGCACTGGAAACATTTCGGTTCTTTATGCCAACCAACCATTTGCATATGGCGAGCAAATTAAATTCTGCTGCTCTGAAGTATATTCCACAAGCAGCAGACCAAACCCACAAAGAGAAGAGATGGATGCAGCCTGGGCAAGCAGGTCCCCGGGCCAGGGGCTGATGAGGCATCATTTACAATAATCGCGCCGTCGTCGACATCATTATGGCATGGCCCCATTTATCCATTGCTGATGCTGCCAGCAGCATCATTAAAAGCACATGCTGTGACTGCGACTTTTTGCCACTTAATGCTCCAAAGATTGTCATTTAATGTGCACAAACTATGCTTCAAATATATATATATATATATCAACATTATAGTAGTGCCACTCTTTACAATTTTTAATCTTTCATATCTTTGATTAAAAATTGCTAGTCGTTGCACAAATGAGTTACGACAAAGGTTCACAAACACTTTAGTTATCCAAAAATATAGAAAAAAAGTCATTAAAAGCAAAGAACACTTCTATTGTAAAATGGTCCATGAATAGATAGATTCAAGGATCCCATCTCCTGTACACCTATATATTGTTGGAGTTTATGATACCATATCCTAACGATGAAATCCAACTGTTTTTTGTCTCAAGAGTAGACATATCCAAAGCAAACGTAGTTGTTAACAGATGCGAATCTTTTTAATAATCTGTGATATCAAAAACAAAAAACGACCAAATATAGCAAACTTTAAAAATCCTAAACAATGTACTAAAAATAGTTAAATATCCTATTAGCGAAATATTTTGAACAATTTTAATAAATAAAAGTAAATGAATAAATTACTACTTTTATTTTTATCTTAATTCAAATAACCTCTTAGAGAGACTATATATTTAATGAAAAAAAAAGACCCAGCAAGGAAGAGCTCATACATTTTATTGTGTTTGCATCGTTTAAATGCCAACTTTATATTATACAACATCCTTTAAATATATATAATAAAAAACCGTAATACAAAGTTAACAGTTTATTTGGGTCAAATGTCAAAAGTTCGCATTTATTATTTAAGTCAGTCTCTTTTACAATTTCCTTTACAAGTTGGCAGTACTATTTGATTCAAAGTTTATTTTAAATTTATTCGCCTTTTTATACTTTACAGCAAACTTTGTAATTGCATTTCCTTCAACTTTCTAACGCTGCAATTTAGCAGTTTTAGTCAATACTCACTGTAGTTGAGGGCAACAACTAATGAACTCTATTTTATGATGTTTTCCCGTCAATACTCTCGAATTTATAAAATTAAGTCTAGCTGACAACTTCAAGTTCAATTAATTATGCAACGAATTCATTGTTTATTTTAATTCTGCCTAATTTGATATTTAACAAATAAATGAAATTAAATTGATGTGCATACAAATTGCTCGGTCTCTCCAGCTAGTCTTTAATTTAATTTGCATTCGTTATAAGACAAGACTAGCACAAGTTTAACATAGGCGCAGCCGTCGTCAATCATCGTTATCATCATAGTCGCAGCCGTCAATCATCGTTATCATCATCAACATCATCAGCCAGATTATATTTTGTCTTTGAGCCTGACCGCCGATTTGTTCTAATTTAGACTAAATCCAGAAAATAAAGGCAGCGAAAAAATATGAAAAATGTTGAGCAACTGCACACTTTCGATTCGTTGCACGAAACCTTTTTCTTCCACACCCCCCCCCCCCCCCTCAACCCTGCATCCCACCCCTGCCTAGGGGGCTAATGTAAGTGGCTGAATTAAAGTTTGTGTTCCTGTTTCAGCTTTCCTTATCAACATTTGTTTGCTTTGCATTCGCTGTTTGGGCTCGTCCTTTGCCGTTGCCTTTGGCAATCTGAAAAGCCGCAAGTACGTGGCGTTTGTAATTTGCTTTTTGGCCATTTGTCGTTGTTCCTTGGCCTGACCTGACGCACTCGCACTCGCACTCGCCTCCTCCTCGCCCCAATCTGCTGTATTTATTATGTCGTCTCGCATCCTGCTGCTGACAACGCCACTTTCAGTATTGGAGCAATAAAACGTTTGTTATTTTTTTTTTTCGCTGCTCCTGTTTGTGTGACCCAAAGGCATTTTATGTTATGGCAAGCACACGCAGCACTCACATTACTCACATTCCTGAAAATGGAGCTCCACATGGACTCCTCATTCACCCTGATTCTTTAACAGTTATCTTTGTTTTTGTGTATAGACAATTGTGTTCATTTGCATACAATTAAAAAGAGTTTTATTTTTGTCCTGTGAAAATGTGGCGGATTTAATATTTAAATGTAATTAAAAAAAAAAACCCAAATCCATTACTTTGTAAAGCTAATCCGATTAACACAAGCCAACTCCTTTTATTTTCATAATGCATATGCGTTATTAATATTTATATAAAATTAATTTTGATGTGAGTTAATATCCATTTTGCTGGCCATTGTTCAACGAAATTCTGGCAAACACATAAAAAAAGACCTTAAAATCATAGATGGAGAGACTAAATTATTAGCTCCAATTTAATAGGCTTATTATTATTATGTCCGGCGTATAAATACTCTCTTGGCAATATAGCAGCTGGCCACAGGCGGCAAAGAATATAATTGTGGGTGTTCCAAGATTTGAATGGGCGTGGTCAGTGCCGAACTTTCAAGAAGTTGGCCAAAATGATACAAACCAAATGTTAGCGACTTTAGATTTATAATCTTACAGGAAGTTTTTATGAAATTGCATTTATCGATTGGATAAACTCCAAGTTTCAAGTAACTATCCTTAATGGGTATTAAATATACTTCTTTACCTTAGGGTAGATATCAGACTATAAAATATATATATTTTAAAATGGCTGATGCAAAAGGCAAAATTAATATCTTCTACTCGATGGGGAGTTAAATCTCTACAATTTTAATCTATACTTACTTTATTGCGAAATTTTGTAAATAACAAGATTTATAGCAAACAAAAATACAGCAATTCAGTTCAGTTTGACATATGCCGCATCTTAAATACTCTTCCAAAATATTACGTCTCCGATGATAGTAGTTAAATCTGTATCGTTCGCATACGCGACATAAAAATGGGCATTTGTGCCAATTTTAATTAATGAAGTCTTAAATTTGGGAACAATGGCCATTAGGGTCTGCGCTTGTCGAAATACTGAAGAATTTATATAGATACGTGTATACCTATAATGGGCTCGAAAATGTCTTTGAGAATGCGTTACGCAATTCGCGACATGTAATTATTATTTATAATACCCGCTGCAAGGGTATATATATATGTTTTCTGGGGAACATCTGGGCGCCACAAAAGCTCAACTCCTTGCTGCCCGTCCTTTCCACTTGCTGTTGTTGTTGCTTGTTGTTGTTGACTTGTGCGTGTCATAAAACCTACAGCCCAATAGACGACGACCTTGCCACGACAACAACATCCCGCTGCGAATTTTGCTATTGCGATTGCGATTGCGATTACGATTCCCACCCGCTGGCAGACATTCGACATTTTTTTTTTTTTATTTACTCCTATTTAGATTGTATTGGCCTTCAAGGCGAAACTCAATTTGCATTACATTTGCTACGCGCTCGCATAATATTTGATGTAAACAAATAGATATTACATTTATGAGGCTGCACTGGATATCTCTAGGGAGTGAAAATCAGTCAAGGTTTGATGTGTTAGCTGCTTGAAAAAAACAGATTGAGACATATATTTGAGTATAGTTTGGTGGCTTTAGTTTGGTAGTAAATATAAAGCTGAACACACATGCCAAAGCAGCACTTTCCTTGAACACCTACAAAATCAAGAAATTTACGATTTTGTTTATTACAAACTTGGCTGTGTGTGTGTTGGGTTTCTCAATTTAACAAACCTATGTCCAAATCGCGTCCGGCACGAACCGAACTCTTCTTGATTAGCTGCTGTCAATTCTCATATGCAGACCGTCTCCGTTTTTCCCAATGGTTGAGGCATTTGTTTTGTTTCCAAGCAAAAACAAATACTAAAGGCGAAATAAATAAAACAATCGCATGAAATGCTTCGTGGCTGATTGACCCATCGTAAATATCGCAGCGGGGACCACACGGCGTATAAATTTTTTTTCTCTGCTTCGACGCACAGTCGCAGAAAAAGGCGAAAATTGTAGCATGCTTTTAAGGGCTACGCGAAGGGGGCGGCCGCTGCGTCTATTAAATCGACTGCCTGACCTTTGACTTGGCTATTCTAGTACATACTCATACAATCACACATTTATACACATATTTATATATATAAATATGTATATGTGTGTCTGTGTGTGTGTATGTATTGGGCAACTCGTTACGTTTGCAGCTGTTGGCCCGAGGCACTTGTAACTTTGCACATAAATTAACTGTCAAAAGGGCTGCCTCTTCCTGGCTGCCAGAAATTTCTTGCTTGTAAATTTATCTGGTAATTACATAGCGCACCGTTGTTCTTAGAGTTGTTTTCGTTATTGTTGTTAATTACAACCACGTAATTAATCAACAAATTTTGAAAGAAGTTACTTAGTTATTTTTGGCGACATTTTTATTTTCTCTTCCATTTTAATCTGCACACTCATGTTTAGATTGGGGATTCATTAAACTCACATCAATCAATAAAATTGATATCTTGTTGGAAAATTATATAAATATAGCATTGAACTCACAGATTACTTTTTGTGTCAATTAGTGCTTTTTATATATTTCATCTGATACCAGCAAACAGTTAGCTATTAAGTCGGTTCTTTGGGGAATTTGTATTGCCAAGTTGGTTGAATCCATGCTGTCGATGCCAACAAAATAATTTATTAACCTTTGGGACACAGTTTTCTACCAAGTCGCCACTCCACACGTATTGACCTATTTATGCGAAAACAATTACAAATGTCCTGCATAAATTCATCAAATGTCAAAGAAAAGCCGAAAGGCGACAAAATAATGATATCATAAAAATACGTGTGCAAATGTAAATATATTTATGTACATTTATTTGTATATATATGTATAAAGCAAATATATGCACATATGTAAAAAAAAAAAAAGGTGCACGACAGTTGAAGCAGCCAGAGGTGGCTGACTTTCAGCAGACGAAGAGCCTTGACTTACCCCTTGACCCACATAACTACTCGTAATATAAATCAAGATAAAAGCATAAATTTTTTTATACCTATACATATGTATTTATATATATATAAGTTTATAGTTGTACATAACTCTTGCGTAAACATAATTAATGCCTACATGTACACTGAATGAATTTATTTATTTTTTCATTAAAAATCTATTAAATTGAAATATGACATTAAAACTTTAACTTTATTTTAATAGTTAGGTAAGAAATTAATTTGTATCGATTTGGTTTTGCATTACCAAACAGGTGAACTCTTCTGTCTATAGTATATATAAGCACGTACGTTTAATCAAATATTGAATAAAATAAATTATTTCCAATGAGATAAGATAATGAAATCAAAACATCGAAAGTCTCTTTATCAATGGTTTTTTTTTTAGCAGTAATTCGTGCAATTTTCAGTGTTCCATTGAGTACATTAAACTTATACTGACTTAGTCAGAGTAGCTACTTCAAATGAGTCTGTTTGCTCAGCTCTTAAGCAGACAAATAGTTAGCTAATGACAAATACACTGAATGGAATTAATGAGCTTGCACAATTTTCAGGGCAATTTTCTCACGTCTCTCTTTTGTGCTATTCGCCAACGTTTTCGCTTGCTATTTGATAAAAATGACTTAATGAAAAGTCGTAAATTTTACGATTTTATCTCGTTTAGCGCCGTTCACTTTTCTTGGAACTCGCCCAAGCTTAATGTGAGTCCAATTTATAGGCAATTTCTCTGAGTCATACAGAACATTTATGTTTGTGATTTTTCTTCTTTCGTTTTTTTTTTTGTTATGGCCCAGTACGGCCACGCCCACAGTCAGACTCATGCGCCCGCATCTTACACGATGAACTTGCAAAAAAAAACTTTGCGTGTCTTTTTCCTCGCTTTGCTCGACGAATTTCACATTTGTCATATCAGCATTTACTTTTCCCCTTGGCCCAACTTTGATTTATGCCTGGTTCCCACAAGTGGGCGTGGTTGTGTGTGTGTGTGTGTGTGTCTATTTTTTAACCATGTGTATAAAACAGAAAATTATTTGAGCGTGTTTCACTTGCAGGCAAATATGATTTAAGCCACTCAAAACTTTATGCCAGCTGGCATTTGCCAGCTAATCTTTATTGTATTGTTTGATACTCTTACCTGTCAAACTGATAAGCTGAGAACCCTCTAGTTGATAAAAATCTCAGTTTACGCTGACTAACTGCATATATATATATAAAGGCAATTTGGATTCAATTTATGAATGCTCACTTTAAACACATTTTGTAACTGCCACATAAGCGAAACCGTTTTCAGTTTATTTATATGTAGTTTTTACGCTCACAATAACAATTTTACGGTCAGTGACAAATTATAAAGCAACAAATTGTGTGAAAAACAGATTTAAAGCCATACAGAAACTCAGATATAGTGTGGGAAACACACATTTGCATCTGTCAGTAATTGAAATTGAAAAAGCTGAAATATTATGATGCAAGGTGCTCGTTTGAATTGAGGCACATCCCGTGTTATATACATAAACGAACAGTTTTCAAACTAAGTGTTCCAGCTAAAATATGCAATATATGCTAAAAGTGATTTTCACTTCAAATGCATAGCTCTGTTTGCCACAGCTGCCACGGGCAGTGAGTGCACATTATCAATGGTTAAGGCATCTTCCAATGATGCAACACATTGATTTTGTGTTTGGTGATGACGGGCAGTGGCAGTGGCAACAGCAGCAGCAGCAGCAAACACAAATACAAAACGGCAAACCCGAAACCAAAACCAGAATGCCTATGGCCTTAACCGAGAAATGTTATTTTAAGGCAACCACTGAAACTGATTTGGACAAAGCATAGCGTTAATTTAAAAACCACGCAACACAAAACACGAATAAATTTTATTTCCATTTAATAGTTGAGGTGTGTGTATTTTAATAAACAAATTGAGTGTGTGTAATTTTAAATATTTGCTTTGATTAAAGACCCTTCAAAAACATTTTCGCTTGTCTGTGAGCTGCTGCCTGTGCTCAATGTCCTTTCTGAGAATCCAAAATATATTTGTTCTTTATTTTTTTTTTTAGTGGAATATAATATTAGACCATTGCTGATTTAATTCCACAAATTCAATGGTTTTGGTAGTGCATTGATGACAGCAAGGAGGCAACCACATTTTATGTAATTTGTCGGTAATTAATTTGAACATGACAATGGCTGCAAAATTCGTCCTTTCAGTTCAACTATTGTCATTAATTTTCGTAAGCTGTGTGACTTTGCAGCATGTCGTGTTTGAAATCAATTAATAATCAGCATGTTTTCCACATGTGCAACATGTGACCAATTGGCGCGTGTCTGCGTGCCTGGGGCAAGCAAGCTGTCAATGACGAATGAAGGCATAGCTGCAGATGGAGCCGTGTCGCTGCCACACTTCCTCTGTGCCTAGTCGTTTCCCATTCCAAAATGGCCTAGTTTTATTACAAATGGAAGGAGCAACAAGAGCTACAACAATTGCTGTGTGCGACTGTTGCACATGCTGAATTTATAAGAAGGCTCTGGAAAGAAATTTCCCATGGAACCGAATGTAAATTACAATGCATTGCAACATTTCTGGGTTGACAATTCAGATTGTCATATTCCTCAAATGGGTTATACTTACTGCAACAACGACAGTTCTGTGTACACAAATATAACAGTTTATCATATAACAGTTTTTTGCGAACATTGAACTGTGAATTTGTGGTTTTCATATAAAGCGAAGGAAAAAACTGCATTTTAACAGCATAAATCCTTTAAAGATTTTTAAGCCTTGTTACCTTAGTTGTATGTGTTATGTTAGTACGAAAAAGGGAGAAGAAAGCATCGTACACCCCATAAAGTATATATATTCCTGATCAATAGCAAAGTTCTTCTAGTCATGTGTGTCTGTCTGTCTGTAAAACTAGCGAGTCTTAGAGACGACAAAGCTAAGGATTTTAAAGTCCTTATTTTTTACAACGGACAAATAAATCTGCTTTAATCAATTGATTTCTGATTAGCAATAATAGTCAAGATTTTAAAGATATAGGCTAAGTTGACATGCTGATGAACTGTAAATTCAGAAACAGATATTAATAAAACGTATTCTCATTTTGACTTTAATATTAAATCACAGGAATCTGTATTTTGTATCGATTTAATTTATTTACAAGCTGCGTTTTGACTTAGTTTATCTCGCACATTCTTGTTTCGCATATTCGAGGCATTTTTAATAATCACTTAAATTTAGTTAGTTGATATTTTACTACTTGTTTAATATGTGACAATGGCAAAGTTTTCCACAGTTGCTAACTAGCTCAAATGAATCATCCCAATTTACTTTACTTATCTAAAAACGAAACAGAATTTCCTGTTTGTATAAGTAACGTTGACTATGATTAAATATATGTTTCAATTTGCAACTTGGCACATTGTTGGTCACTGTATTTATTTCACATGTATTACATTCATTTTAAACTGTTCTTCTTTCTTTTTAAATTTCATTATGTGTCCACAAGAAGAACTGCAGCTGCCAAAATGTAATGCAATCCTAATAAATTTCGCAATAAACCCATAAGGCAGAGGGTGACAAGCAAACACACGATTGCAATGTGTAAGGCACATACAAAGAGAGAGAAAGAGAGAGAGAGTAAGCAGGATAAGAGACATATAAAGAGAGGGCGATTGGCAGAGAGTGTGGGGCAAAGAGCATTAGTTGGAAGAGAGCAACACTGTTGATATTGGATATACCCACTCAAAATCAATAGCTGCATTTTCTCAGAAGCTGTTGCCAACGCTGTCCACAATTTTTTTTGCTGCCCTTCTGCGTCCTGTTGCGAGTTGTATCCGGCTTGCTGCTTCGCATTGCACCACAATGCAGTCCTTGTACTTGCCCTTGTCGTTGTCGTTGGCGTTGTCGTCGTCAGTGTGTCCTTGCCTTAAGTTGCAATTTGTGCGTGACATTCGCATGGTTCTCATTGAATTTGCACCCATCGCTCGCTCAGTTCATCAGCAAGGACATCCGTTGAATTATGCTTAATTGTTATTTTTAGACGGCATCAAGTAGCTTCATTAGTGGCTAAGCGAAGCAGCAAACAACAATAACAACAACAACAAGAACAAGAACAGCCAAGTAGCCAAACAACACTCTGCTTGCATTGTTGTTGACAATTTATTGTTTGCTTCCCTCCTTCAAGCATAATGAATTTTGCACTCAACTCCAAGGCCAAGTCACTTAAATTATATTGAAATTCATTTCATAAATTGCGACACTAATTTGACTAATTATTTAAATGTATTTATGAGTTGTTGGAAATTTCCGCTAAAATCGAACAAAACATGGGCCTGCCTCCCATGCACCGGGATAACTTCCCAGAACTCTCCCTCATCTCATTTGCTACCTGTGTGCGTGTGATATACCCTGTGAGAAGTTGATGAAATGGGAGCTGATGAAATGGAAGTGTAACACAAATTGTATTAAAAATCCAAATTGTAGACAAAATAGTTGAGACAGCTTTCAATGCTTAAAATGTTTTACAGGGTATCGAATTGTCGTGCACATTTTTTTATTGCCTATTTTTGCTGCCAGGCACATCCTGTCTGTTTGCAAATTAGCCTTTGATATTGGCACACACAAACACACACACACACATATATATATATATATATATATATAGGATAGCAGTTGGCGCTTATAAGTAGGCAACGACAGCAGCACACATCATCATCGTCATCATCATCATCGTCAATAACATTATGATCATCATCATTATCATGGGTATATTCAATATAAATTGCCGCTTAAGCAGCACTAAAGTTTTCAATTTGTGTCCCGCATTCGTCTGATTTCTTTTTGTTCCGTTTCGATTCGTTTCTTCGACTTTGGCTGACATTTACTTAACGTTTCCGTTACATTCTGCTCACGACATTTGTTGCTGATAAGAGTTGCAAGAACCGATTCCACATTTAATTTGATTTG
Source organism: Drosophila demipolita (assembly GCA_035042405.1). Classification (NCBI taxonomy): domain Eukaryota; kingdom Metazoa; phylum Arthropoda; class Insecta; order Diptera; family Drosophilidae; genus Drosophila; species Drosophila demipolita. The sequence goes on along the minus strand of JAWNLI010000489.1, from coordinate 390,816 downwards.
GTTCCACGTCTACTGCAAATATATGTCATTTATATTGTTGACTCGGCTAGAGTAAAAGTAAGAATTTTATGCGTCTCACGTAAATAGCAATTTATAGCTTGGCAAAATTTGACAATTTTAATGCATTTACAATATGTTGCACAGTCTGAGCGAATCGTGTTTGGTTTCCCGCATATACATTGTATGTGTCCTAATTGCAGTTGGTTGTCCTTATCAACCAACATTTGCATTTGTTGCAAGACAGCTTCATTAAACGCCACAAGGCTGCAAGAACAGAACAATAACCACAATAAGCAATTAAAGCTTGATTCATTGTATTTGTTGCAGTTATGTAATACATTTATTTTCAAAACATCTTCCATCTACAATCTACCATCTTTTATCATAATTGGCTATTTGAATCATTGTACATTTATTTATTGACACGAAATAAATTTAAGAATTCAATAATAAATAAACGCAATTTGAACAACAAGCTTTTAGCTTTATATTTATATAAATTATTATAAGTCAATTATAAAATATGATGTTGGTTTCTCTATAGTTGGAAAAACAATTCACTCTTTCAAAAATTGAAATTATTATAATAAATAGCGAAATTATTACTCAATTTCAAAAAACATGTTATTGGTATTTTCATAACATAAAATAGTTTGAAAACACTGCATAACCCTTATTAATAAATAATGGGAGGCTTTCATTAATCGATATATATATCTGCTACTGCAATTCCTTACGTAAGTCACATGCACATGGCATATTCAGTACACACACACACCCACACACATCCACACAGAGTCGTATGCAAATAACTGTTCGTGACTTTAATTTATATGTGCCTGCAGAGGCCTATGAATATTGCAGCTCCTCATCTGCCCCTCATATCTACTCTTCTAGCAGCTGCGATGCGATACACAGGCCTGAAATAATATTCGATGTTGCATACATTTATACAGGACGCAATAGTTCATACACTCGAAAAACAATCGAACTGAGAAATAAAAACTTGAGTCCGGATTTTTTAAATCAATATATATTATTTATATTATAATAATTTATAATACTTTAATATAGAAATACAAAAAAACTGCTTTTAAAAATTACGACAAGAAAAATCCTGGTTTTAAGAAAGAGATTTGCTTATCTTTCTGGGTAATTTTTTGTGAGTGTATGAAAAACATACGCTTAACGGTTTACATTTTGATACAAAACGGTTCATTAATTATCGCTTAAGCATTTAACTCCGGATTTGACACCCAGAGGGCGGCAGTTGTGCAACACTCCGATTTCGCAATGATCTATATTGTGATGGATTATCCCACGGCTCGGTTTTGCTGAAATTGTAAATACTGTTGCGTAATAGTTTTGGAATTTATAACAAAGCAAATCCCTGCCTACCTCTACTTGATATTGTTTAAATGGGCTTTGCGCCACAAAATCTAAAAATTTGTTTCACGGTGTTCAAAATGTTTATTGATTAGTGCAAGCTGCACATAATGGGAGCAGATTTATGTTTGTTTGTGTGCGTTTTCCTGTTAAACTGTTTGGCCGACACCTGATTTTAATTATGCACATTCTGACGTCACATTGCAATTTCGATGATGCATTGTTATGCGATGCAATCAAATAGTTCTATAAAGGAAACGATAACGCAGAAAAATAACTAGAAAATACATTTCATATGTGTAAATTTAAAGTGGTCTATCGCAATTCGATGGAAAAAGAGAAAAATAACTAGAAAATACATTTCATATGTATGGCAAAAAGTATACATATTTTCGAACACATAATTTGTATTGAATGCATTTTGTTAAATTAAGCATTTTCCATACTTACGCTTATAGGTATATATAAATATATGTGAGTAATTCCCTCATGTATTGAGTTTATATTATTCACTCTTGCTATGCGAATTGCCGTCTTCCGGTGAATCATTACATGGAGCACTGACAGCTCTAACCAGGCAATTTACTGAGGCAATTGATTTTAACTCGATGCGGTTTTTACATTGTTGTATTTGTCGAAAAATTTCCCAGCACACAATAGTCAAAGTGTTAGTGCCAACAAATTTAATAAAAATACACACAAAGTCAATTACAATGTGAGTTCGCAGCAAAACGTAGATTGTGTCCATTTTGCATTTCTAAAAAATAATTTTGATTACACAAAGTTAATGAAAGAATGAATTCTGGGAATTATAATTATGGCTGCTCCAAAACGCTTCTGTTTACTGTTTTTCAGTGGTCCTGGGCAGATGTTGTAATTGAATTATGAGCCTGAATGCCAAATAGAGTTAAAACACTTATAAAAGTAGGATTTTTTTTTGCTACAAATTAAAACTATTTGCTCCAATTAGTCTGTGTTTATTTATATTTATTTGGACAATCAAACATGAATCAACATTGTGGTAAGCCCGCAGTTTTTTTTTCTTCTTATGTATACAGTAAACAGAAATAAAACAAGCAACGGTTTAATAGCCACATTTACAGTTTGATTAGTGAAAGGTCATTTTGTCATCAATTGTAGAATTCTAATTTCACCATATGCACAGCTCAATTGCCTACTGGGAGCTATTAAATGTAATTTCTCGAAACAAGTCTTGTCACGTTATATTTAGAATCTGTTGTGAATTTGTCATTTGACTGACATGCGAACATGTTTTCTAAAGTGCAAAAAAATATATATTTTATGACGTTCACTGATGATGATGACGATGGCGATGATGATGATGATGATGATGATGACTACTGCGACATTGCGAAATGACGCTGAACAGAACTAATGAAATGCAAATTGAGATAAATACACACACACACACATATGCATGCATACACACGTGTTGTGTCAATAAATACGATCTGCCATCATTTACACTATTTACAGTTCACACAACAAGGATTTAAGTTAATAATTGAAATTGAATGTTTAAATGTTTGTGTTTATGACATTATTATTCACACAGTATTGGTCAATTTTCCATGCTCAAGTGCCACATGCCGTGCTTGTGGCAACAACCCTGGGAACCACACCAGTTTCGTAACCCATTTTCTCTTCACTTTCCAAATAACGCACTTTTAGTTGAATTTCAATTTGCAGCTGCAACGAATATTGCATTTTTTTTTCCCGCACACCATTTTTGGTTGTTGCTATTCTTGTTTTGTGTTAACACGCCTTAAACACTACAACGATTTCAGTGCTGACCTCGCCCATTTTATTAAATAAGTCAATCGACTGGCTCTGCAAAAAAAGAGCACATCCAAATAAATAAAACAAAGCGAAGAACCCGAACCCCCCACTGAATGCATATATATAATGCTATATTCGAGAAAACATTTTCTATGGGGTGAAAAAGTTTAATTTTCGTTTTAAACTTTACCAGAGCAATAGTAGAAAACTAATTTTGCAGAGCAAAAGAGCATTTATTTCAATTTATTGCTGTTGATGCCATTTTCGTTTAGAGCAAGTATCAAAAGCAGCGCATTTATTTTATTGGCTTTGCTGTTTCAAAATAATTAATTCAAACACTGGTTTTGAGTCTCTGTGAGTTGAGCTTGTAGTTGTTTATACTTAAATTTTTGGAAGAAATTTATTAAACTAATAAAATAAATGTTAAAAAGTCTTGTATACATTTTTTTTGTGTGAGATATATTAATTTATTATTCATAAATATATATATATATATATGTATTTATACCTTAAACTTTTGAATTCACACAATTTTATTCTATACTTTTTACTCCCTTGAACCACCCCCCTCACACTTCTATAGCCTGCATTCATGTGCAAGCTCTGTTTGCACTACGTGACGCCGTTTGCAACAGTTTGGTAAAAACTCTGAGCAACAGTGCCTATGAAAAGTTTTGGACAAGTACGTGCTGCACAGACACTCATATAGATATGCATACTAGTACATAAGTAAATATGTGTGTTCTAACATGTACATGTGAATCTTTTCAGCAGAGGGATTTGAAAGTGGGCCAAAGTTCAAGTTCTGCCTAATGAATACATTTTGCCGGTGTTTTTAATTGGCATCACTTGACAGATGAGTAACTAATATATATATATATATATATATACATTTATATATCTAACTATATATATATATCTATATATATAAAACTTGTAAACTCTGTGCAGTAATTGGCTTTTGCTAAACGCTTATGGTGTTACTCAAAGAGCTCCACAAAGTCCTCTATTTCTATTAGCCATTGAGTTGCTACGTTCGGTGCTCCAAGTAACAGGCATTGTCTGCCATGTTGCAACAATGCCGCACACAAATCCACAACGTGCTTAGATTTCAGCCCATAGAAATTCATTTCTTACTGCTCCGGCTTCTTTTGCTCTGGGAATAGTGGGGCATGCCTTTAGAGCTTAGGTCGGTCATTCATCATGGCCAGTGCTCAATTCAATTATTTTAATTAAATTTGCAACTTTTGCAACTTTCTTCAGCATCTTTTGCAATGTTGCATATTGATTTTTATACGCATTTGCATACATTTTTAACGACTATTAAATGCAATTTCTGTTTGTGTTTACATTTGTATCCACACATCAATCTAGGGATATCTTTGTCAACTTTGACATTTCAAAACATTCAGTATCGCCTGCCGCAGTAAATGATTTAATTCGTCAAAAGCACACCCACTCATTCACACACACACACACACACATGCTTGGAAAGGTTTACTTGACAAAGCACTGGAAATTGTGTATTTTCTACGCTGCAAAGGTGCAAAAAATGATTAATTAGTTGGATACGCTTCAATGAACGACATCGTTAACCTTTACTTACTATGTTGTAGATACATATCGAGTCGCTATGATACCACTTGAACCTAGACTCATGGTAATTGACGAACGGGCGGTGTGGGGCGGTAGATCGAGGCAATGGTATGTGCACATGGCGTATACTTAATGCTTTTCTGTCTTCCGTTCTTCGCTTAAGATTTCATGATTTACGATCCATATGCGATGGCGTCACGTTCTTATGCCTTTTTGTCTTGGCCATAAAAGCAAATGCCAGAAAATCTACTTATCGATAGCGGCTGCCAGTTCTTACCCGAATTTGAGCAACTGGCACAACAAACTTTGTTGCCCCCTCGATAATTTTCTCATACAAGTGGTGTACTTTTGTATATAAACCATATTTGTATAAAATATAAATTGTTCAAATATTTGTTCATAGCGTTGTCCTTCGCTCCACATCGAAAGGTCAAAACTCTTAAGTTAATAATGCTTGATTTCTCAAATTTAACAAACATTCTATTTTTATCAGCGCAAGAAATTAAATTACGTTCAATTTATGGATAATATTTTTTGGTATCATTCTTTCGTTTTCATTTACATTAAATCATTGGACAGTGTAATCAGATTACAATTAAGAATTATTGATGTTTAATTTTAAAAGTGTCGGCACGCATAGTAAAATCTATATCATTAAAATATGTGTTTATATCAAGGCGTCAAAATAATGAGAAGCCCACAATTTCGAGTTCATTCTTTTGAAATCATATCGTTTCTAACTCATATTTGAGCAAACTCACTCAAACATTATTTTTTCTTCCCTTTTTTTTTTTGTTGCTTTGCCCGTCTTTAATGTTTCTTTTATAGCTATTAACCTAAAGATTGCCTCGTCGCTTCCTGGGCGCCATTGTTAGGTTTTCTTTGGCTTTTATTTTTATCGGAAACTTGCATTTAACACGCACATGACAACGACGGGGCAAATGAGACTCCTTCTTCCTGCAAAATGGCTGCTCGTGGCTGTTAATGTGCATCTGTGTGTGCTTGGGCGTGTGTGTGTGTGTGCGTTTGTGTGTATGAATAAGTATATAGTGTGTGCAGAGACGTGCTATATTTGGAAATGAAATTTAAGAAAATGAAGCCCAATTCGAGTAAGCGAAGACAAAATTAAAATTGTGCGACAAGCATCGAGGAGCAGTTGACGTCAGCGGCGACATTGGCTGCCAGTGAATTAACAACCTGCCAGCCTTTGTTGCTGTTGCCCTTTGTCGCCAAAAGAATGCCACACCCACTCTTTCGCACACCCACACACACACACGTACACTCATTCTGGTAAATTTAAATTCAAAAAAGCATGTCGCACTTTTTGTGTCATAATTTATGCAATATCTTTGCATAAATATCGCATCATCGCCACGCCACGCCCCGTTCCGTCGCACAGGCGCAGGACTTGAAAGTCAATTTAAAAGCCCGCAGACGAAATTGATTTAATGCAGAGCAGGCAGCTTAAAGTAAATCGCATAAGTTGGCAACTTTTAATGAAAGCGCTGTCGCCCAAACGCCAAACAGATACAGAGAAAGAGAGCGTGCGGTGTGGAGTGGAGTGGAGTGCAGAGAATTGAAGTGGCAGCCAATACTTCTCTTGTTGAGACAAGTTCTGCCGCAACCCATTCCTTCAACAGGCGGGCGAAATCCTTAACTATAGCCGAGTTAAGATGCTGCCGGTTTAATCCCACAGTGGAGAGTGCTCCAGAGACTAAGACCCAATATATTTATGGCAGTCGTAGGTTTAGACAACAAGCTGCAACTTTTCTTTTTTCTTCTTCTTCTTCACCCACTTCCTATGTATTTTTTTTTTTTCTTCCGCTTCGCAATCCGCATTCCATTTTACATAGCTGGAATACTAAAAACCCATCCAGCTAGAAACCCCAACTGCCAGTTGGCTTGTGTCTATTTTTAAGGCCCCACTGTGCGCACTGAGGGTGAAGCTGTTGGAGTTTGCCTCGCTTGTGGGGGCAAGCCATTGCCGACCTCGAGTCATAAATTCGGCACTGTGGCAGCATAACAATAAGTCACAGAAACAACACAACAAAAACACAGGACAACAGCATATCTCTCTTATGGAACACTGTTGCTGTCTCTGTTATACACACAAATCATCTTAGCTAAAGTGCTGCAGTGTCGAAATGTGGGGTACTCAGTGATTAGATATTAATATCGCGCATAATTTCAATGTTAGCTGGCAATCAGGGTTCATATAATGGAGTGACAATAGTGGAAATAGGGAATAATAATTGGCAAGAGAACAAAAATTGCTCCCAATTGAAAAATAAATATTCACTAATGCTGAAAATAAGCTTGCAATCATTATAAAAAAAATGATAAAAAATATGTTTACTGTATTTCGAATGATTCTGATAATTGGCAACTGGCAATCAGGCGATAAATTGCAGTATTTAAGTTTATAGGGTATTGCTAGGAAGGACACGAATAAGCCACATTCCGCTTTCAGTTTGTAAGTGTGTGTGAGTATTTGTTTTGGGGGAAGGCACATGGTCCGAGAAGCGGACGTTATTTGTGCAAACATAAAAGCATTGTAAACAAACATGGCAGAGCATAATATCCACATACACTCAAACTAAAACACACACACACACGCACACTTACGCATCATCATCCAAATTGTTGGTGAAGGGGGGAGTGTTCTGGGTTTGTGCTGAGCTGAAAACCCAAGCAAAAAGTTAAACCGTTAAAATTGGTTTACGTATACACTGGGGACACTGAAATTGCCAGGGGCAGACCACTGCCAGGCGGAAAGAGCGAGAGCGAGAGCGACAGCGACGGAATGAATATGTTGCCGACAGGGAGAAACTATTGTTGTCCTGTTTGTGCTAATAGTGTTCGCTACTAATGCTGTAACACACAGTGTGTGTAACACTCTTGATTGTTCTTATCTGCACTACTAGTTCTGCTATTTAGTTTCGCCGTCAGTTTGCTTGTCTCTCGTCTCGAATTGGATTCTGACCAACCACCAACCACCCACCCACTCAGCTTCTTGGCAAAGCTCAACTTGATTCAATTTCATCAGCTTTGCAATTTTATTACTTTGTCTTGTGATGTCATGTATGTTGTGGCCAAGAACTCTTAGCCAAAATCATTAGAGCGCTGCCTGCTTTGATTTGTTCTTGTATTTTTTAAATAAGACAATGAGATCAATGAAATTTAAATTCTTTATTTAATTTGGGTTTGGCTAAAAAGTTTAATTAAGCACTTAATGAGTATCTCAACTAGTATTTGACTGGTCATTGTTGCCTTTTATAAGGTCAAGAGAGGGATTAAGTATATATATAAATACATCTAAAAGAATTAATGCGTTTTATGGAATTTTTTGAATGGGATATCATATGATATGATATATAGTAGGATATCTTTATATTTATTTTATATAACAAGCAAAACTATATTAGTTGCATTTAATTTGAAATCGGAAGAATAAATCACTCTGAGGAGATAGCTAAATCCTGGCTTATGTATATATTTTTTTTATTAAGCAGTACTTTTTATACTATTTTTATATATATTACTACAGGGTGTGCTTGTAGTATGGCATGTCCTTGCCAAAAAAAAAAGTTGTTCGAATTTATTTCAATTCCCGCCGGATAACGAATTGTAAATCGCAGGAATTGCAGACGACTGAATTAATTGCGCGTTGCGCGAGATTCCAACTGACAAATACATCGACATTGACTGCATTGACCTGGTTGTGAAATGGGCGTTTCCTATCGATAATCCATAGATACTCAATTGGAAGCAAATGCAGCTGTTGTTGCACGTGTATTTTAAAGACATATACAAATGGATGCATATCGCAATGGAACGCTCAGCACTTTCTGCTAATTTGCATATGTGAACAGCAACCACAGGACACATTTGTTTGCCAATTTATGCAGGTGTACATGTGTCCGTGTGTGTGTGTGTGTGAGTGTGCGAATGTGTGTGTGGTTTGTGCTGCTATTGTTCCACATTCGACACAATTTTCCATCGAGCAATTTCCTTGATTCCTGCACGCATCACTCATATTTTTCCATTTATTCGCTTGTCACGATGTGTGTGGGTGTGAGTGTGTGTGTGTGTTTGGATGTGTGGCTAAGTGGTTGAGTGCTCTCATTATCAGTCCTCACTCTAATTAAGTTATATGTGCTGCAAAGCTCAAAATGCATACTGGCCATTGACCACCACAATTGGAGATGCATGCACAGAGAGCAGCTCGACAGCAGTGGGTGCAACCTTTTGGCCGCACAAATTGTGATGCAAAGCCAGGCAAACACACACCCACACACACACACACGCACACACGCAAAGTGACATCGTAGAAAGGGGTTGGAGTTTGTTGGGTGTGTGCCACCAGCAGCCCTGCTCAACCGCAAATCCCTAGCACGCGCCAAGGGTTGAGCGGGCGAACAGCAGACTTAGTTCAGATTGAGCTGGAATTGTAACGGTTCATGCACACAGGAGGGGAGGTGTGTGTCTGTGGGTGTGCAGACTATTTACCTGTTTCACCCACTGCCCAGTCAAAAGGTAATTGCTGGCCTAGAAGCCCTTTCACTTCGTCAAGCAACAGCTTTGCATATTCACATTTACTCTTTGTAAACCTGAGCAGCTCAATAAATACACGCACATACACACGCACATACACACACACATACACACACACACATACACATACATACATACAGTGCTGCTTGATTGTTTGCGCACAGTCACAATAAATTAAACCATTTAAAGCAAATCGAGCTGCTCTAAGATCCGCAAGTGGCATGTGGCAAGTGGCTGTGCTGTGCTGTTGTTCGCCAGAAAAAAGTCATAAATTTTAAATTCCGCCAACAGCATCGCAAGCATTAACTGTAAATACAATTTCCCGTTTTTGCTACAAATCAAACTAATTTACATGTTTGCCAGCGACATCGAATTGGCAACATCAATGCCAGATTCGCAGTCGGAACAAGTCGAGTGCTCCACGGATCTACCCCAATTTAACTGTCATGTCAAAGTCAGCGTCCTTCAATGCTCCCACTGATGGGCGGTCTCCTGCAGCGTTGGCCTTGTCAACATCAGTTTATCTCAATCGGTCCTTCACAATTTTTATTCCAATTTTTTGCGTAAAAGAAAATTGCAGCTCTTTAATGCCGCATCTTTGTGAAAGTATTTAGGAAAATTAAAATTTTTTCTAATTCGTAGCAAAGTATATTTATTTTATTAATGTAATATTAACTTGGTTAATAATCCCTTTTTAGTACCGAATTCATTTTGGCATCGTATTATTCATAACTTGATTACAAGCCAACAACCCACATAACTTATAATTTAAAAGAGTTCAAGTTTTAAATAAATAATAAAACATTTCAAAACATTATAATTGCTCTTGGGTAACAATGGGCCTAAAAGTGTTATTACACATTATTAAGGGCTTTCTTAAGTAATATTACAAAATTATATATTTAATATGTAATTTGCTTTAAATTAATACGTTAGTCCTTAACCATTCCATATATAAATTATAAATAGATCTGATGTTTGTTGGACTTAAAATCTAATTAGATATGCGGCAGAATGCATTTCAGTTGTTGTCTAGCTGCTGAAGTGTGTGGTTGTGATTGTGGGTGTGGCTAGTGGTTGTGCGTGGTGAGTGCTAATGTGGGTGGTGGGTGTGTGAGTGGGAGTGTGTCTATTACTGGAATTCCCAAGCAAAATTGATATTGTCGACGCGACTGCAGACATCGTCGTCGTCGTTGTCGTCTGATGACGCAAATGAGGCGCATAGCAACAGCTGATGTCATTTCTTCCATGTCTGCGTTGCGCTTGAGGCAGCCACCAAATTAAATAATAAATTTAATCGGAAAATTCGCAAAAGCCACATTGATGAAAATTCCTGCGCGCGCGTGTGTGTGTCTGTGGGTGTGTGTGTGGGAAACATAAGAGTGTCGTAATGGCAGAAACTATGAGATAATCGTTGCATTATGCAATCCATTTGAAGAATCAACATTTAATTCCTGAAAATTCATATTTATTTGCTACACAATCAGCTAGAAACTCCTGCGAGTCAGCAAGTTCGATTTTATATTATTGTTAAATTGATTTATGGAATTCTAAATAGCAATTCTTGGATTGCAAATAAACCTTTTTAAAGAACTTGTTATTTATGGACACATTTAAAAAATCGTTGACTTTTTTATCCTATTTCTCTACAACATCAATTCAAAGGTAAACAAGTAAATAAATCTTCTTGAAATAATTTTTGCTTATAAACGAATATAAAAAAAAATATATTTATCTACAATCGTCCAACAGAAACTCAATCTTGCATTTAATGCTATTTTTATCGTATTTTTCTTTGATATCAATTCGAAGAAAAATAAGAAAATAAGTATGCAACAAAACTCAATTTCAAATGAAATTTATTTAACTTAGATTTTTGACTAGAAGCGAAAGATTTATCTTTTTGTCGTTTGCATCAATTTCTGTGCTCAATGCATTTTAGAGTAGGCGAGCAATAAAGCATGACAATGTCATGGCTGTTGGTACACACACACACACACACACACACACACACACCCACACACACACACACACACCCACACACACACCCACTCACACCCACAAATGCACACAAAACACCACAACTGTAGCAAGTCCAGAGAAAAAAGTGTGGGTGTAGATTAGAGGCATGTGTCATATCCTGTTGCTTGACCTATTTGAAATATCTACACACTCCCACACACAACACTCCCACACATGACACGTCGACACAGAAATGGCCACATTGATAATTCCGTTTCCGTAGCTTGTTTGTCGCATTGCCTGCTTTTAGGCGTCCAGCGTAGCCACATTTCTACGTGTTAGCTGCGACTTATGGCCCGCAGTTAGTTTTGTGGCTTATTCTGCGGATTATGTGCATTACATTGAGATGGAGAGAGAGAGGGAGGGGGAGAGAGAGGAGAGAGGAGAAACCCGAGGCAACTTTTGCAACCAATTGTAAATTCAACTCATTCAATTTATTCATATTTCCCTTGCAGATGTGAGAACCAAGTTAAAAGCAACAAAGCCAGATGAGTGGAGACGGCCACGTAGCACCAGCAGCAACGCCAGGATGCAGAGCGTCAGGTTCGCCAGGACAAAGCCAATGACGATTGTTCGCTGACTAATTAACGCAACCGTTGCGACTTGTCTGGCAAAAATTAAAACAGATACCAGACTCTCAGCCAGAAACCCAGTTTCAAGCAAAATCTATTGGCTGAAAATGAACGCGCAGCACTTGGAAAATATGTTGGCAACTTACTAAATGCGAACAGAGAGACCCAAAGAGGGCAGAAGGGTAATTTAATTTCGGGGCAGCGAGATGGGGAGATGGTTTAATGGTCGTGGCACGTGTTTCCATTTCTTGTTGAGTGTTGCAGGGTGCTAGATCTAATAATTTGCGTGCTACATATACATAATTATTATGTGTTGAATTTGTCGCCAGCAATTTCTAACATTTACCTATGTATTATTTCTAATTGTCTAGATGTAAATAGTCAATATAATTATTATATGAAATCTGTGTACCAATAACAACAACAACAAGAACAACAACAGCAACTGCAGCAGCTACAGTTCTCAACAACAAAATTATACGTTTTTGAAAATTTAATAAACAAATATTTATTACGACATTTAGTATTTGTGCATTAACTACATTTATAATGAATAAAGCAAAATTAAAAAAAAAAAAACACACAAAAACAAAAAATACCAAAAGAAAAGCAAAAAATAAAACTATTAACTAGTAATTATTATAATGTGATGTTATACATATAATATACATATATACAAATATAAAATTAAAAAGAAAATAAAAAAAAAAACTATATATGTATATATACATACATATATATAAAGATAGAAGAAACCACTTTAAACAGAATGTTAACCAACAAAACGATTAAAACATAAAACAAAACAAAACATTTTATTAAGTAGATTTTTGAATTACAATTTAATAATACGTACATAAACACATAAATAAATGATAATTAAAACAATTGGAATGCTAATTATTTGCGCAAGCAAAGCAAATGCGTTTTTCTACTTCAGATCCGATTATTAACTATTAACTCGTCGAAATCCGAAACTAGAATTGTACATTTTTCAAATTAGCTTGCTATTAAATTAAATGTAAATGTTGTGCGAAAATAAACAATTAGGTAACATACAATTGAAGTGGAAATTGAAAATTATAAGCAAACAAAAAATAATTATATATATATATATATATATAAATAAATTACTTTGTGTAACAAGCAAAAAATAAAAATTAGCGACAAATTTGTCATTACAAAATATATATTTGCAATTGAATGTCATTGATGATTTAGTTCTTGTGTGTATTTACTAAGCGTGCTAAGTACAATTTCCTAATCTATAAGATCGGCTCGCAATCTGAGCAAGAAGATATTGATTCAGTGTCAGTTATATAGTCTAAGATATAACCAGCCTTGTTGTTCATATTCAATTTCCAATTGCACGTTTTCTTCTCCAATAACTACAACTCTTGTACATTATAACGAAATAATAAGAAATTATATATATATAAATATTATACAGAATGAATTATGATACATAATATATATGTATGTACTTATACTGTTAACGGCTTACATACATATATATATATATTTACTTTAGTTTTCTACATAAATCGCATTTCTTCCACTTTCACTTAACACTTAAAAACAGCAAATCAAGAATAGAAAAAAATCAAAAACAGTAATCATTCATTTAACAAATTAATTTTTATACTTATATTTTTTGTGAATTTGCGTTTCTTCTGCCACGCTCAAAATTATGGCGAGCCTAATAATTTAACTCGATATAAACATTAGTTTCTATTAGTTTTTGTTATTTATATTGTTAAATAAATATAAGTTTCGATTCGCAATAAATCTATAGTTACAAATTTAAAATATACATAAGAATATATTTTCAATATTTTCGTTTTTCTTATAGTAACAATAATATTTTTATTTCTTCATCAACTTGTCCCAGCAAATAATTTGTACAAAATTGATAAATATTTAACCTAATTCCTTCACAGACACAAATCACACATGGAGCAAAACAAAAGAAAAAATTAAAAAATAAAATAAATTAATAAAAAACAATTTAAGCGCAGAAGTTCAATTAATAAACATTAGAATTTTAATATAATTAACTAGTTACATAATTTTCAATATTTATATGCATAAATATTTAAAAATAAATTAATACAAAAACAAAACAAAAAATTAATTAATAAAATCGAAAAAAAAGAAAATTATATTAAAATGCATAGAAAGTGAGTTTCATAAAACGCAAAAAACAATTTGTTTCAGACTCGAAAAAATGGTGTACTTTAAAATTGAATAAAATTCAACAAAGTTCTCTAAAGAGAAAAGGCAAAATGAAACAATAGATTGGAAAAACTGCTTTCATGTCGAGAGCTAAAGTCACGACACATTTTATTTTGTGAATATGCAACTCTCAGCTTGCAACCAGCTTTTGCGGCACAATTCCAATTCCTTTAAGCTGCACACACAACAATACACACAAACCGTATGCATTATGATAATGAAGTTTATTTCGATCATGATGATAATGATCATGATGATGTGTTCGCCCAATGTAATGCGATTGCATTGGGAACAGTACTTACCAAACAATAATTCCAGGCATATCGAAGCATTTCAAACACTTAGACAGCAATCAGTAAAACGGCAAAAAGAAAAAAAAACAAAAAAAAAACATGAATAAAATATAAATAATAAAAATCAAACGACGGCAATAAAAGAACAAATTTAGCACTTAAAAACATTCAAAGAATTTCTCCAACGACAACTAAAATGAGAAATGTTCTAAAGGACAAAAACACACTAACACAATCATACACACAGAAACACATGCACACAGACACACAATAATTAATAAATAACAAAGTGAAGTATGATGAAGTATGAAGTATGATGTATATTCAAAAAGCAATAATATTGAAAACATGATTAACAAGTGAACACAGTCAGAAGAAAAGTAAACAATTAACATGAACATAAATGAATATTTATATATATTTTATTTAAAGTTACATATATACATATATATACATGAAAAATATATATATATATATATCTATATATATATAAATGTATTTAGTCCAAATCAATGAATTAGCAAGCAAAAAGCAGTGAATTGAAATTGCTAACCCAAAAGTTTAATATTTACAAAATATTGAAGTATCAATGTGCAATTGAAAAGCGTTTTAAACAATACGCAAAATAAAAGCCTATACACGCCTCCAGTTATATAAATACATACATACACACCAAACATAACTATAAAATACATACATATATTAAATTAAATTGTATACATACTATAATATTAAAATCTGAGAAAGGTAAAAACTCAAAAAAGCGAAAGAAAATCATTTAGAGTTGCGTGCACACCAAGTAAAAAATTAAACAATTTAAATATATACATATAGCATACACAAACAAACACGCCACACACAACACACACACACACCACCTATAACATTAAAATCAAAAATTAACAAGAAACTTAAAACTGTACTTATTATAAATTATTATATAACAAAACAAAAAAAAAACCAAATAAAAAAATGCAACAGCAAAAACAAATACGGTTCAACTCAAGTTTTTGAGCAAATACTCATAATTGTTAAAAATGTTTAAATACTAAAATACATAATACAACAAAAAAAAATATATACAACCAAAAAACTATATATTAAAATAATAAAAAAATAAATAAATTGAAAAGAGCCGTGTAAACATTCATATTTAAACATACTTACATCTCTATATATTTTTTCCTCTTTAGACAATTTAGTTAATTATTGAAAGTAACAAATAAACCTTACAATTAAGTGTTAGTCTTATATACATACATAATTATAATTAATAAAAAGAAGAAATTAACAAAAAAAGGAAAAACGTGAAATGTGAGTAGCGAGAAAAGGTAAAAGAGTCAACAAATTTCAAGTGCGATAACCAAAACCACAAAAAAAGAAACTGAAAACGAAAAAAAAAAACAAAAATCAGCAAAAAGCATTTTAAATTAAGATGATTGTTTCACCATTTGTGTTAGAATCAAATTTGTTGTGTTGTTTCATTTCTCATTTTCAATTGGTCAGACATCAAATGATTTACTTACATTGATTGAAGAATAAAAATTATTAAACAAAAACAAACAAAAAAAAAAAAAACATTCTTTTATATATACGCAAAAATATATTTTCCATTTATGGTTTGCACACTTTGGCTTTCAGGCTGTTAGGATCGAAATATTTTGTGCTGCCAACATTTAAATAATATCCATATTAATGAATTCATTTACCCAATGCAGGAGGATATCTTATCAGTATGGAATCGGACTGCCACTGATATGACCAGTACAACACGTATCCGTGATACGTTACGCAGGATATTAAATATACCTCTAACAACTGCAATGGAGTATAAGATACACTGTGATAGCCTTAAATACGTTTCAATGTAAGTATCCAAATGCATTTGCTCCAATCCTCGTGCAGCAATCATAATGCTCAACAAAGTAAAATAATTACCAAATGCCACAGGCGTTCCAGATTTTCAAAGAAAACTTATAAAAATTGAAATTGGGAAATTAAATCCTTACGACGCTTAATTGGCAGCGGAATCAAACTCATACGCAACAAATGAATTGTTAAACTAATCAAATGAATTATTCCTCTTTTATTTTGCAGTAATAAAGGCGCATTGAAAAGCTGAAATTCAGTGAATAACTACAAACACAAAACAAAAACAATAAGAAAAAAACAAACAGATGATTTAGACACTAGTAAAGGGAGCAACAATATTGCGACAACACACACAACAACATCAGCAATAGCTACAACTACAACTACAACAGCAACAACAACATCAGCAACAACATCTACAACATCAACAACATCAACAACAACAACAACAACAACGATAACATTAGCAGACACATAAGTGCGACAGGCACAAACAACACAAGGACAACAGTCCCTGATGATAAATACTATATTGCTGATCAAAATGAGATTGATGATATGATCAAGTACCATATAATGACTACCCAAACTTCCTAAGCCCAGAGCCCAGCAACTAGCAAACCCAACATTTAAACGCTACTAATACAAATCTTTGTATTATCATTAAATTTTACAAAGTCAGTTGTATATATGATGAAACGCCATAAATACTTTAGTTTGTATGTATAAAGTTTTTACATTCAGTCATTCCCAATAAAACTGCCTAAGCCAAACTGAATCAAAATTCTAAGCTGCAAATTTTAGGAAATCATTGGCAATAAATAAAACGATGTAATATAGAATTACTTTCTAGACACCAGCAAACCCCCTCCCCACCCAAGAAATCCTTGCCGACCCATCAATTGTATTAGTAAGAATAGTTGCAGCTTATAAACGCCGTAGCAGCCTTTTCAAAACTATACTCTTTGCCAACAAATGTATATATTTATATATATATATAAAGTGGATGAATAACACACACAAAAGTCAGCCCCAGTTAGTGGTTACTATCTTTATCTGTTTGAAATGATTATTTTAAAATTATTATAAAAAGAAAACTGAATAATCAAATTGTTTGTTTTTGTTCATCAAGAAATAGTTTTTTACATGAAGAAAAAAAAAAAAGAAAAAGTAAATATTGAAACAAAAAATAAAACCCAGTTGTTTACATTTATATATGATGATGTACATATATACTCACCTAGCATGTATACACATACATACACGCACACAAATTTTCTCCACAAACTAACAGTACAGTACAACCAACCTAGAAACAGAAGTCTAATAAAGGATACTATTAAAGTTGCAGAAACTATTTTAAAATAAAAAATACGTGTTCTCACTAATCTCTAATATAATGTCTAGATGGGATCACGTCGCAACTAACTTGCCGCTCAACCGATCCGAATATTTGGATATAAGCATCTCAAGGCATACTCTTAATCTGATCAACAAAATCTGCTCACGACTAAATCAAAAGATTTTTTTCAGTTAAATACCTTTAACTTTAATAAAAGTACAAAGAATCCTAATAGCTTGGATACTGCTAGAGCGATTTGGATGCCGTTAAGCCCTAATTCAATCGATTGCAATAATACAGATGATATATGATATCGTCTCTATGTAATAAAAAAGCCCTTTATTCTTGGATCTTTCAACGTCTTTTCTCCTTTTAAATGTATATTTCCATATTGTAGCACGTCGAAAATTAAACTATTTTCCACAGATTATTAAAGAACATGGTGTTCTAGAATTATAATGACGAGCGCCATCAAGCTGATATTTAATTACCATCAATAAATGTTTTATTAATTGGAAAATATGGCTGCAACGCCACAATTATAAATTACAATTTATGATTAATTTCGTCAAAAGTCTCCAGCTCATTTGTCCTCATAGCAGGTCAAATCAATTATATAGACATTTGATATGAGACAATCGCCCTCCTGCAAAGCAATTGAAGGTTTGTATTATTTGATTAAAGGAAGCTAATAGGTGATACAACATACCGCTGGAGTTATGCCGACCAGCGCATCAGCATGGCCATAGAACTCTTCCTTGAGAGAAATGACAATTGTCTGCAAGTTGGTCGTGTGATCTCTTATATATGAAGCGACTTTGCCAATATTTGTGTTATCCAAGGCTGCGTCAATCTCGTCAAGCACAAAGAACGGCGCTGGATGATAGCTAAAGCAAGAAATCATAGACAAGTGTTAGAAAACTATGCATATATATATATATATCTCGATCTGGCTCACCTGTGAGTAGAGAAGAGCAGAGCAAGTGCGGCAATGGTTTTTTCACCGCCACTCAAATTGCTCATTGGCTGGAAACGTTTACCAGGTGCCACACAATTGTAATTGATGCCATCCAGGTAGGGTTCCTCGGGATTATCGGGTCCAATGTACGCCTGGGCAGCTTCGTTGCGTGCCAGTTTCTTGTAAATGCCATCGATGGCATCAGATATATGCTGACAGCATTGCACAAAACGTGAGGATCGCTCGTTCTTAACCTTTTCAAATGCAGCCTTCGCCTTCTTAGCTTTGCGTCGCGCATTCTCGAACTCTTCATTTGTGGACTGCACTTTCTCTGTGACAAGATCCAGTTTTTGCATTGCCTTCATATTTGGCGTTTGTATGCGCTCGAGCACATCCAGCTTGCCCTGCAGATCCTTCAGCAGCTGCTCATTGGTTTTCTTAAAGGCGGAGTCATCTTTAAGTTTACACAGTTCGCGTGGAAGCGATCGATAGTCTACCTCAATGCTGATTATAATAAAATTCAAATTGTTAGCTGATTAGAACTTCAAATCTACAGCAGTAGCTGTGACTCACAGATTGTCGTTCATTATGGACGTTGATGGCTCCAAACTATCTACATCACTTTGGCGCACAGCATCGTCCAGAGAGCCTTTGAGTAACGGGACCACAATACAATCGGTCTTCATGGAAATAAAGTTGGTGAAAACCAGAACACATTTATTTTGTTTTTCATACGTACTTTCGCCTGCAATAATATGTTTTGTCTCTCATTTTTCTTCGCCTCAATTTTGGACTCCGCTGATGACATCTGGCTGCCAACATTGTGTATTTCTTTTGCCAAGTTTGCAACATCTCGACGGGCTTTCGAAATGTCCTCTTCCATATCATCTACAGCCTGCTTTTTGGCTTGCTTCTCCTGCTTGAATTTCTCCATTTTCTCCTTTTCCTCATCCATTTCCTTCAAATACCGTGTCTCTGCCGTTTTCAATCCTTCCAATGCATCCTCTTCATCCTGTACGCTGCGTTCCCAGCGACCAACGTTCTCTAAAATCGCAATTTTAAATTATTAATATTTTTGAGAAATTATTTTTGATAATACAGCACTCACTTCGCGTGTCCTTTTGCTTCTCAAAGTCCAGCTGATTGTTAATACCATCGATTTGCTGCTCGAATTCGGCACGTTTGTGTGCCCGTTCCTGTTGCATGACCAGCTCACGCTCCTCGTATTGGCGTATGTTCTTCAAACCCAGCCGATTGCAGAAGGCGGCAAATACTTTGTCATCCACATTATTCATGTTCTCCTTGATCTCCTGTATATGTTCCTCGCGGTCCTGCATACGACGCTCGATTTCGCTGATCTTGGGCTGCGCATGCAATAAAATGGAATTAGAATTTATTTTATTTGTTTCGATAATTTAATCCGAACTTACCCCAAACTCATCGAGCTGGCTCTGCACTTGCTGCAACTGATTATCATATTGGCTAATCGACTTTTTCGATGATTCCAAGTCCACCATGCTATACTTGAGTCGATTCTCGAGACCCTTTATCTGTGACTCAACGGTTGCCAGTTCGCTCTGTTTGCGAGACTTTTTGACCAGCTCCTTGAGCTCCTCGTTGAGGCGCTCCTTCTGCATCTTCAACTGCGCCATGTGCTTCTCATCCCACCGTTTGGCTTTGCGTGCCAAATCGTGACTTCCACCAGAGATCAGGCCGGACTTTTGATAAAATGTGCCATCCAAAGCAAGGGCATCAAAACGCGATCGATCGATTTCATAGGCTACCTTCATTGCATCCTCTGGAGTCTCGCAAACCAGTGCGTTGCCAGTGGCGAACAGAACGGCACGTTCAATCTCCTGCGGCTCGAACTTCAGCACATCGAAGACCAAACGCACATTCCGCGGCTCACTGATGTTGCGCAGCCGTTCCTTCAATGGCTTCACTTGCAAGTAGTCCAATGGCAGAAAGGTCTCAACCTCCAACATTTGCTCTTTCAAGATCTGCAAATGCGTAGAGAATAAACACATAATTATAATAACTACTGATGATTATCAAGACTGTATCAACTTTATGTGGTCGTAGACGTCTCCTTCACGACAGAATGATAATAATCTTTAAGAAAGAGCTCCAAGAGATTTAGATATACAACTTTACCACGCACCTGAATGCAATGCCGAGCAGTTTTTTCAGTGTCCACAATGATGGCTTCCATAAACTTGCCCAGCACCTTGGTGACGGCCACGTTGTAGCGCTTGTGCGTGGGCTGACACATGTTGATCATGCGGTCGTAGACGCCGGGCACCTGTTTCTTAAACAGTTCAACTACCTCCTGTTTTTTCTTGCGACGGGCATCCTCGTGCTTGTCACTCTTCGCATCGCCCAACTGATCCCGAACATTCTCCAGTTCATGTTGCTTTTCGGCAATTTTCTCCTTGGAACTGCCCACATCACGTCGTAGCTCGTCCTTGATGCGATTTTGTTCCTCGAGTGCCGCTTGAGATGATTTAATGTGATCCATAAGCTTGTCCCGCCGCTTGACAGCTTCTTCGCGCTGTAAGGATAACTTCTTGTAGGACTCTTCGACGGACGCCATGCGATTCGTTTCGCCATCAAGCATATCTTGTTCAGATTTCTGCTCACGATTGACCGAGTCCAACTCGGAGCGGTATTGTGTGGCGGTTGCTTCGGCTTCCTGTTTGAGTCGATCATACTCCTGTTGAAGTCCCTCCTCCATGTTGACACTTTTGCCACGTCGTTGTGACTCGTTCTCTATCTCATCCTCGAACCGCTTCTTCAACAGCTCCACTTCGCTCAATTGCTTCTCCAGCTTTTGTATGTCAAGCTGGTGTGCATTGTCCGCCTCGCGTGCTGTCTCCAACGTCTTCTGCAAGGACACAAGCTTCTTCTTGCAATGCGCAACCTTTTCCTTTGCTTTTATGTATAGTGGACGACGTTTGTTTAGTTGCGTCTCGAATTCACGTATCTCCTGATCAATTCTAGCCAAATCTCGCGTTATTTTGCCCGCATCTTTCTTCTTTTCACGAAGCACCTCGTCAGCTGCCTCCTTGCGTAATTCAACAGCTTTTAATTCCTGCTGCTTCACCTCCAAATCAGCGTTATACTTTTGAACGTCCTTTTCAACGTGAAACAATCGAAACAATTGATACTCAACTTGTTTTTCGTTCTGAAAAAAAATAAATGTTCATCAATGCAAGACAAGTTGGAATGCGCTTAAAAGTCATACATATTCATCCTGTAAACGTGTATAGCGTTCGGCTTCCATTTTCTCATGTTTGGCTTCCTTGCGCTCGGCAGCGATGCCCTTTTTCTTCTGGTACGTAAACTGTGTCTCCTCCTCAGCGACAATCATTTCCTGCTTGAGACGATTGTAGTCATCCTTCAGAAGACCCGATCTAGCAATTAAACACACTATTTGTGTAATAAATAAAACCATCTGTGAATTCTTGGCGGCTCACCCGCTAATTTCTTCAAAAAGCGCTGTGCGTTCCTTGGGCGTTTTCATCGCTATGTTTTCCACAGCGCCTTGGAACACTAGAAAATTCTTTGCCTTCACATTGATGCCCAGTTTTTCCAACTTGTTCAGATAAGTATTGCTCGAGACACTCTGAAAACGTACAGTTATTAATGGGAGATAAATACACGAAAGCAGGGCATACCTCGCCATTGATGCGATACTCCGACGAGCCGCTAATTACTGCGCGTTGAAAATCCATATGCTTCTCGCCATCCAAAATAAATTTGGCCGTCACATAGCAACTGCGCGCCACAGGCTTGCCGATGGATGAGCCATGGATTAGATCGTTTAAGCGCTTCACACGCAGACTTGAGGTCTTTTCACCCATTACAAAACTGATCGCGTCCATGAAGTTTGATTTACCAGATCCATTGGGTCCAATAACGGCATTGAATTGCTTCAAGGGCCCAACAACAATGTGGCCGCGATACGATTTGAAGTTTTCCATTTCGATGAATTGAAGAAAAGCAGTTTCTTCGTCTAGCTTGCGGGCAGCTGGCGCCATTACTCTGTGGCCGATATCCTCATCGTCTTCAGCCATTGTACTAGATTACACGATTAAAATCCCACAAAAAACAATAATATTCAACAAATTTGCCAAATTCTCGTCCACCAAGAAGCTTCTCTTTTGTTTTGCCATTCACATCGAACTGCCACAAGTGTTGCAAATTACAAACAGAAAATGAAAAACATTAATCGAACCAACGTGAATCTATCGATACAGTGAATCAGCGAGTTTCGATTGTACAGAAACGATTCGTTAGTAAAATAACGTTTGATTAAATCAAAATCACATATCTCAAGAAGCTTGTTTTTCAATCGAAAATTTTACTCTTTCTTACTGGAGAAATCAATCATAATCAACGAAAAGTCGATAATTAAAAAATAGCATTAATTAAACTATAAATATTTCTATTAAGTGTCAATTTTATTTATTCTGCTTTTATTTTCCTTGCTTAACGAATTATATTGTTTTTGAAATCTAAATAATATTAAAATACAATAAATCGTTTATACTAGTTATCAGCTAAAATATTTGGCCAAATGGATGCTTTGTTTTAGTCGACCTCCTCGACTGTGGGTCCCTTGTGGCTTCCTGCTTGCTGACCGCAATTGGGGGTTTGGGGATTACCGCCGCCGGCTCCAGATGCTTGCTGGTGCATCTTCGTCATGACTGGACTACAGAATTTAGTGAGCTCCTCCAGCTTATGTTCGTACTCCTCCTTCTCGGCTGTTGTGTTGCCATCGAGCCAACTGATGGTCTCAGAGCACTTATTGAGCACACTGCTGCGGTCTGACTGGGTCAGCCTGTCGCCACCCTGCTCGGCAGCCTCTTTAACGCCAAAGACATAGCTCTCCAGCTGGTTGCGAGCAGCAATTCTTTGGCGATGTTTTTCATCCTCCTCGGCGAAAGTTTCGGCCTCGCTCACCATGCGATCAATGTCGGCCTGCGATAGACGACCCTTATCATTCTTGATGGTAATGTTCTTGGCATTGCCTGTGCCCATCTCTTTGGCAGTCACATTCAGAATGCCATTGGCGTCCAGGTCGAAGGTCACCTCCACCTTGGGCACACCGCGGGGCGCTGGTGGAATGCCGGTCAGGTTAAAGGTTCCCAGCACATTGTTGTCCTTTGTCAAGACGCGCTCTCCCTCAAACACTTGGATAGTCACGGCGGGCTGGTTGTCCGTGTAAGTGGTGAAAGTCTTCGACTGCTTGCAGGGAATGCGGCTGTTCCGCTCAATTAGCTTCGTCATGACTCCACCTGCTGTCTCTATTCCCAGTGAGAGTGGTGCCACGTCAACCAGTAGCACATCCTTGATGGTGCTGCTCTCGTCTCCAGATAGAATAGCAGCCTGGATGGCTGCACCGTAGGCCACCGCCTCGTCTGGATTTATGGACAGATTGAGGCTCTTTCCACAGAAGAAGTTTTGCAGCAGGTTTTGAACCTTGGGAATGCGTGTTGAGCCGCCAACCAGGACGATATCGTGGATTTGATTCTTGTCCATCTTGGCATCGTTGAGCGCCTTCTCCACCGGCTGCAGTGTGTTGCGGAACAGATCGCCACATAGCTCCTCAAAGCGCGCTCTACTAACCTTTGTGTAAAAGTCGTGACCCTCGAACACGGCATCGATCTCAATGGAGGCTTCGGTGCTTGAGGACAAGGTGCGCTTGGCTCGCTCTGCTGCCGTCCGCAGGCGACGAAGCGCTCTCGGATTGGAGCGCAAATCCTTCTTGAACTTGCACTTGAACTCGTCCGCCAAATGGCTAACCAGCCTGTTGTCAAAATCCTCGCCACCTAGATGTGTATCTCCAGCAGTGGCTCGCACTTCAAACAGCGAGCCCTCGTCGATGGTCAGAATGGACACATCAAAAGTGCCGCCTCCCAAATCGAATATCAGCACATTGCGCTCGCCCTTAAGATTCTTTTCCAGGCCATATGCCAAGGCGGCTGCAGTTGGCTCATTTATAATGCGAAGTACGTTCAGCCCGGCAATGGCGCCGGCGTCTTTGGTGGCCTGGCGCTGTGAATCATTGAAGTACGCCGGAACAGTGATGACGGCGTTCTTAATAGTAGTACCCAAGTAGGCTTCGGCTGTCTCCTTCATCTTGACAAGCACCATCGAGCTAATCTCCTCGGGGGCAAAGCACTTGTCTTCGCCCTTGAACTCCACGCTCATCTTTGGCTTGCCGCAGTCGCTGACCACCTTGAAAGGCCAATGCTTTATATCTTCTTGAATCCTCGAGTCATCGAACTTGCGTCCAATCAGACGCTTGGCGTCAAAGACTGTGTTCTTAGGATTCATGGCCACTTGGTTCTTGGCCGCATCTCCGATCAGCCTTTCAGAGTCTGTAAACGCCACATAGCTGGGTGTGGTCCGGTTGCCCTGGTCGTTGGCTATTATCTCCACCTTTCCGTGCTGGAAAACTCCAACGCACGAGTAAGTGGTGCCCAAGTCAATACCAATAGCTGGCATTCTGTAGTTTATTTGATTCTCTTCTCTGTTGATCGACTTTATCCGTTTTAAGCTACTTGCGGTTGAAAGCACTTTTATGTGTTTTACTATTTTTAATAAATATTTATAATGCTGTTGACGGTATTTTTTTTAAATGTGTTAGCTTTTTCAGCTTCTCTTTAACAGTTCACTTTTTCTGTATTCTCGCTGATTGCTTGCTTGCAACTGTGGCGTGGTGGAAATTTGCTCTGCTATTTATACTCGGATACCCAGTGGTAAAAATTTCGCGAGAGTGCAGAATAATCGAGACTCTTCAGGAAAGTGCGAGAGCGAGATACATGCAATTGTATAAAATATACATTCATTTATTCATAAACATAAGGATTATTTTACTATCGTCAGCATAAAAATAAAAATACAATATATAAATAGAAATAAAAATTTAATCTAAAATAGAAATTCTATTTTTGATTTCTTACAAATTTCTGCGCCATGTCGTGGGTGAAAATCATATTTTTCGTGGTCACCAATTAGTCTGCTGAGGACCATTAGCAATCGAATTTTAGTGAAGCTTCGATGTTTAGTTTATAAAAAATAAAGATAACGACACCAAAGATATCCGCAAGGGTATACACTCTTCGTAGCACCTTATCGTTATAAATGATGGCAAGTGAGGGCTGAAACAGCAGCTAAATAACATAAACAAATAAGAAATAACTGTTTGGAATATTTTGCTCGTCTAACAAGATATTTGAGATATTCAACTGCAAACAAGATTCCATTTCAAATAGCATTAAATATTGAGCTGGTCAGTTTTTCAAAATAAACATTCTCCCCTACCACAAGCAAACGAAAACACTCTACGTGTCTCTCTCGCACTTTCCTGAAGCGTATCGAACATTCTGCACTCTTTTTCTTCAAGTATAAATAGCAGAGCAAATTTCCACCACGCTATAGATACAAATAAGCAATCAGCGTAAAAACACAAAAAATGAACTGGCTTACAGAAGCTATAAACCTAACACATTTATATAAAAAAGACCGTCAATAGCATTATAAATATTTATTAAAAATAGTAAAACACATAAAAGTGCTTTCAACAGCAAGTAGTTTAAAACGGATAAAGTCAATCAACAGAGAAGAGAATCAAATAAACTACAGAATGCCAGCTATTGGTATTGACTTGGGCACCACTTACTCGTGCGTTGGAGTTTTCCAGCACGGAAAGGTGGAGATAATAGCCAACGACCAGGGCAACCGGACCACACCCAGCTATGTGGCGTTTACAGACTCTGAAAGGCTGATCGGAGATGCGGCCAAGAACCAAGTGGCCATGAATCCTAAGAACACAGTCTTTGACGCCAAGCGTCTGATTGGACGCAAGTTCGATGACTCGAGGATTCAAGAAGATATAAAGCATTGGCCTTTCAAGGTGGTCAGCGACTGCGGCAAGCCAAAGATGAGCGTGGAGTTCAAGGGCGAAGACAAGTGCTTTGCCCCCGAGGAGATTAGCTCGATGGTGCTTGTCAAGATGAAGGAGACAGCCGAAGCCTACTTGGGTACTACTATTAAGAACGCCGTCATCACTGTTCCGGCGTACTTCAATGATTCACAGCGCCAGGCCACCAAAGACGCCGGCGCCATTGCCGGGCTGAACGTACTTCGCATTATAAATGAGCCAACTGCAGCCGCCTTGGCATATGGCCTGGAAAAGAATCTTAAGGGCGAGCGCAATGTGCTGATATTCGATTTGGGAGGCGGCACTTTTGATGTGTCCATTCTGACCATCGACGAGGGCTCGCTGTTTGAAGTGCGAGCCACTGCTGGAGATACACATCTAGGTGGCGAGGATTTTGACAACAGGCTGGTTAGCCATTTGGCGGACGAGTTCAAGTGCAAGTTCAAGAAGGATTTGCGCTCCAATCCGAGAGCGCTTCGTCGCCTGCGGACGGCAGCAGAGCGAGCCAAGCGCACCTTGTCATCAAGCACCGAAGCCTCCATTGAGATCGATGCCGTGTTCGAGGGTCACGACTTTTACACAAAGGTTAGTAGAGCGCGCTTTGAGGAGCTATGTGGCGATCTGTTCCGCAACACACTGCAGCCGGTGGAGAAGGCGCTCAACGATGCCAAGATGGACAAGAATCAAATCCACGATATCGTCCTGGTTGGCGGGTCAACACGCATTCCCAAGGTTCAAAGCCTGCTGCAAAACTTCTTCTGTGGAAAGAGCCTCAATCTGTCCATAAATCCAGACGAGGCGGTGGCCTACGGTGCAGCCATCCAGGCTGCTATTCTATCTGGAGACGAGAGCAGCACCATCAAGGATGTGCTACTGGTCGACGTGGCACCACTCTCACTGGGGATAGAGACAGCAGGTGGAGTGATGACGAAGCTAATTGAGCGGAACAGTCGCATTCCATGCAAGCAGTCGAAGGATTTCACCA
Source organism: Drosophila demipolita (assembly GCA_035042405.1). NCBI lineage: Eukaryota > Metazoa > Arthropoda > Insecta > Diptera > Drosophilidae > Drosophila > Drosophila demipolita. Next base: position 363,250 of record JAWNLI010000489.1, on the reverse strand, counting down.
CTAACACGGACAACCAGCCCGCCGTGACTATCCGAGTGTTTGAGGGAGAGCGCGCCTTGACGAAGGACAACAACGTTCTGGGAACCTTTAACCTGACCGGCATTCCACCAGCGCCCCGCGGTGTGCCCAAGGTGGAGGTGACCTTCGACCTGGACGCCAATGGCATTCTGAATGTGACTGCCAAAGAGATGGGCACAGGCAATGCCAAGAACATTACCATCAAGAATGATAAGGGTCGTCTATCGCAGGCCGACATTGATCGCATGGTGAGCGAGGCCGAAACTTACGCCGAGGAGGATGAAAAACATCGCCAAAGAATTGCTGCTCGCAACCAGCTGGAGAGCTATGTCTTTGGCGTTAAAGAGGCTGCCGAGCAGGGTGGCGACAGGCTTACCCAGTCAGACCGCAGCAGTGTGCTCGATAAGTGCTCTGAGACCATCAGTTGGCTCGATGGCAACACAACAGCCGAGAAGGAGGAGTACGGACTTAAGCTGGAGGAGCTCACTAAATTCTGTAGTCCAGTCATGATGAAAATGTACCAGCAAGCATCTGGAGACGGCGGCGGTAATCCTCAAATCCCCAATTGGGGTCAGCAAGCAGGTGGCTTCGGCGGGGGTAGTTACAAGGGGCCCACAGTCGAGGAGGTCGACTAAATTATAGAAGCTATTCAGAATTTAAAATGATAAATAGTATTATTTATTTATTGTATTGCAATGATTTGATCTCATTTATTAGTTTATGTTGAATTATATTTAATAAAATAATAGTTTTAAAGATATATAACTATTTTGAGTTTGCCTCTTTCTTTGAGTATCTACTTGGGTAATCCTTCACGCTCTGCCCAATCCAGCCACGAACCTTCATAGGATTTTACATCTGTAAAGCCTAAGGCGACGGCTGCTTCTGCTGCCTTTAAGCTGCGAACGCCACTTCTGCAGTGGAATATGAGTTCTGTATCTTGATTTGGCTTTTTGCATCCATATTTTGATTTGAAGAGCTGTTCACTGGCAGCTAGATCCTGACTGACAATGCCCAATGGAATGTTGATGCTGGATGGAATTTGACCAGTTTCTTTTAGCTCCTTTGGCTCGCGCACATCGATGAGCAGTTTCTGTTGCTCCTTTGACAGATTCTTGACGACGGCATAGTCCACAATTCCAATCACACTTTTGTTGCTGCAGAATCGTTTTGAGGCGCCGAGATAAGTTTCATGGAGAATGCTCGATTTGGACTGGAGATTATAAGTAGTATCAGTAACTAGGTGTCGCACCGCAAAGCAGGTTGCTCTGACTGCAACTTGAGTATATTTCAAGAACATTTTAGTCTTTGTAAAAATATGTTAAACAACAAATGTTATATAAAATTCAGAATTTGTGGCAACAATAATAAATACCGTGCCGGCAGTCAGCTGTTTAAAGCACAGCGTTGCCAGACAACAATTTTCAGCATAATATTGTTAATATAAACAATTGCTTATAAAAACATGAGTTCTAAAGTAAATAAATATAAACTTTGTTACTAACTGATTGCATGATCATACGAAGAGTGTGTGTCAAGGCAAAGCTCAGTCAAGTTCACGTGTTTTATAGAGTGAATACCCATTCGTTTCTTTGTGTGCACACACACACAATATATAAGTTAGTTGTGTGTATGGCCTGATTTGTTCAGTTAGTCAATTAATAAACTTCTGATCCCGGACTGAATGAATTATTCAACACATTTATAAAGAAAAAACAAATTTTTTCCCATAAAACTGATAAGCAATAAAATGCTTACACTGTTTTTTAGTTATTGCATGATTTAAGATATGAAATAAAATGATTATTTCTTATTTATAAATGTACATAAGTAAAGTCACGATCCCGGACTCAAATAAACATTTGTATGTACATCGTACATACAAATTGTATATATTGAGAAGGCCAAAGAACATTTATTACATCGAACTGATAGACGAAGAAATGTTACATACCCTCATACATTGCATGTTTAAAGATATGAAATTAAATACATTTTATTTATAAATGTATATAAGTAAAGTCACGATCCCGGACTCAATTAAACCTTTGTGTGTACAAAAATCCGAAGAACACTTATCATTGAACTGATAAGCGAAGAAAGTCTTACACTTTTCCAGTTATTGAATGACTTATATGAGATGAAATACTTCTTATGTATTATGTTTTTTTTTATTTATTTTATAGCGTTTAACGAATTTATCTTTGAAGTTTTTTTTCTTGCTTCCCAAAATTTCAGTCTGGAGACTTTTAATCAGATATTAATCAGATATTTTAATATTAATCTGATAATGAACTTTTTGTTCCGTTAACACAGTTATCACGGATAACACTTTAAAAGTACCTCAAAATAACATCAGGTCAACGACTTTGTTAATGAGATTTTCTTTAGAAAATTATTGAATCCGGTTGCGGTGGGAATAATCAAAATAATAGTATAAGAACGATTATACAAAATAATGTTTGTTGTTGTAAAACAAAGATTATAAACGACAAAAACTAGTCATGTTTTATCCGATTTTTTTTATTGTTGTTTTGTTTTTGTGCTTTTTATTCATCAAAAAATATGTAAACATTTATGTTTCTTACTACTAATGAAATCGCAGTACAACTAGCTATGAAATTATGCTGGGAAAAACAGCACAATCATTGGCAACTAAATACAAATAGGTACAATGCTACCTCTTATATAGCTTATACAAAGTATAATATAATATATATAAAAGACAGCATAGTTTCGAATACAAAACACTAACCAATCGCATCTATTAGGATAAGTCTACTATGATAGACATTTAGTCATATTCAGTTATGGCCTCTTCAGGAACTTCATTGTTAATTGCGATTCGCAGCAATGTGTCCCAGGGATTCGCCCACTTTTATTGTTTGTCCAGCGGAAATGTCGAACTGAAAGTTCTTTGGCGCTTCAAACAGCAGGACAATGGTGCTGCCCATGTTGAACTGGCCCACTAGATCACCCTTTTCAAACTTTTGTTGCGATTGCTTCCCGTGCTGTTTGGCATTTAACGACAGTTCGTCATATTCGTAGGTGCTTGGCGGATGTGCGCCGACCGTGAAGCCTGTCCAACGATTTGTTTTTAGCTCAGAGTCCATGTAGATTTCTACAGAGCCCACATTGGTGGCACCCACAGCTGTGTAGCTGAAGAACCCATGCTTCCAGTTGCCCATGTAGAGCACACGCTCATTAAGGCAGAAGAGTCCCGGCAGCCACCCGGCCACCTTAGGACTCACCGAGAGCAGCTCACCGGAGAAATGTCGTCGCACTGTCGGCTCCCAAGCGGTGGGTGAATGAAAGCGATGGTAATCGCCCGGCGCCAAATAGATTACGCATTGATAAAGCTCCGTGGAGCCATCGCGCTTTTGCTTGAGGGCCTGTGCATAGCTGATCGCCTCTTTTGATTGCTCCACGGTCTGCAGCGGTCCCAAGAAATCCTCGATGCTATAACTGACGCCCTTCACCTGTTCTATGAGTGAGTCGCTAGCGCTGCCGAAATGCAGAACTTTTCCATCGGCAGGTGAAACCAGTGGTGATTTACCATTAATAACGCGTACGCCCTCTTTCAGGGGACGCGTAAAAAACTCAGCCATGCTCTTATAGTGATGATAATCCGAATACAGAGCCTCCTCGATGTTAACCTTAAACATGTTCGAGTACCAGCCGTAGACATACGGACGCAACGGGCTGGGCATGTAACAAGCAGCCAGCCAGCCCCAGCAGCGACTCATGATGCGCAGCGGAAGCGAGCAATAGACGCGCGACTGGAACTCGGAAGCGGTGCGTGGTGCATCATCCCGAACGGAACGGAATTTATGAAACTGCCATTCGATGGCGCCAAAAACGCACAGACCCATGGGTGCCCAGCGCAACAGAAAGCCGGTCCATCGTGAAATGGCATTGCGGCGCACCAGCTGGGTCTGCTGTTTGCCGATTGGTTGTTGATTCTGCATGCTTTCCAGCTTGTTTGTCTCATTTTTGGGCAATTGTCGAAAGTGTCGCACGAGGGGTAAATTGCTATTTATTTGCGTATACTTCGGCTGCAGCTGTTGCTGTTGATCCTGGATGGCCTTGCGCAGATTGCCAGACTTAAGCAGAAAACGGGCGCGCGGCACAAAATATGAAACCATTTTTCAATTTTCTTGACTTTTCCCACAGTTGTTGGAGGTGTTGTTGTTGCGACCACGCCGCCGCAGTCGCCACTGATTACGTATTACCTGTTAATACTTGTGAGCATGCGTTGCTCTCTAATCAGCAGATTGAGTACGAGTTATTCGTACTTCTGTTATGCGTTAAAGTTAACTAAATGAACAGATACTTATCTCAGTCTGTATACATGTGCATATGACTGCAGCTGGTCAAGCGTTTAAGTCAGAAAACGGCTGATTTTATTCAATGCAATGAGAAGTGCGAAGGTGCAAAAGACTTCCGTATTGCAGCACTGCCTGTCGACAACTGAAACATTGAAACGAACGCACAAGCGTCGAAGAGATTGAGATGGTTATTTGTGAGTTGAAGGCTCCAATACGACTACGTCGCAAGTTACTTTTTGTGCGTTTCGCTTTGCTCACTCACCCAAAACAAAAGCAATGCTCTGCGAGAGAGCGTTTACTTATCGGTAGTAGATGTGGGTGACTTGTAATAACAACAACAGCAATCTTTTTCAAGGTTGATTTGGCGCACGCCTAATTTTGTTAGTGGACCAAACAACAAACAAACAGAAACAGGTTTCAGTTTTCACTATTTTTTGTGCTTATTTTTCCAAGCTTTGCACGCATTTGTTTTGGTGTCTTTTGTAATACGTATGTAACTGCGCCACAGCTATGTTGATGAAGGGTGGCAACTCTGCAATGAGCAATGCAAACAGCTGATTGATGATTGAGTTTTACATTTTGATGCAAAAACCGCAAAATTGTATGCTGGAAAAACTTTGACACGGTGGAATCATGAGTGAGGCAGACAAGCACCCAGTCTCCTTTGCCTGCCAGCGTTGCCTGCATCCCATTGTGCTGGACGAGCATCTGGAGACGATTAGCGAGCATGCAATGGCTGAGCTTTCATGTAGGCAACAACAAAGAATTGATCTAACAAAAATATTTACAATTGGTCCTTTGCTTACAGTGCCAATCTACGGCGGCAATGTGAACACAATTGATCCACAGGATGGCACCAACTTTGACCACTTTGTGCCGCCTTTCAGGCTGACTGATTCAATCAACGGCACTGGCTTTACTATGGTGTCAGATGGATTTTATAACAAAAAACTCAGTGCCGAATTCAAGCTAAAAGCAGAGCTGTTTGATTGTTTGTCTTCAAACTCGGAGATTGATCATCCGCTGTGCGAGGAGTGCGCCGATTCCATGCTGGAGATCATGGACCGAGAGCTGCGCATTGCGAAAAATGAGTGGCATGTCTACCAAACGTATCTCAATGAGCTGGAACACCAGCAGGAGGGCCCCAACGTGAATGCCCTTGACAAAGAACTGGAGGAGCTGAAGCAAAGCGAACAACAATTACTTGCGGAATTGGCTGGTCTAAAGGCCGAGGAGAAAGTGTTGAATGCTGCCATTGAGCAGGAGGAACTGGAAAAGGAAAAGCTGCATGAGCAGGAGGAAATCTACTGGCGCGAGTACACCAAGCATCGGCGCGAGCTAATGCTGACGGAGGACGACAAACGAAGTCTCGAGTGCCAGATTGCCTACTCCAAACAGCAGCTTGACAAGTTGCGTGAAACGAACATCTTTAATATAACATTTCACATTTGGCATGCCGGACATTTCGGCACAATCAACAACTTTCGATTGGGCCGCCTGCCATCCGTCTCCGTTGACTGGCCAGAGATTAATGCCGCCTGGGGACAGACAGTCCTGTTGCTGTCAGCGCTGGCCCGTAAAATTGGTCTAAAATTTGAAAGATATCGCGTCGTTCCGTTTGGCAATCATTCCTATGTTGAGGTGCTGGGTGACAATCGAGAGCTGCCGCTCTACGGCAGCGGTGGCTTCAAGTTCTTTTGGGACACAAAATTCGATGAGGCCATGGTCGCGTTTCTTGACTGCCTGACGCAGTTCCAAAAGGAGGTGGAGAAGCGCGATACAAACTTTCTGTTGCCCTATAAAATGGAGAAGGGAAAAATAATTGATCCTTCAACGGGAAATACGTATCCCATCAAGTGAGTAACTAAAGTCAACTAAAATCGCTTGTAAAATTTTTAAACTACTCTTCTTGCAGAATACAATTCAATTCGGAGGAACATTGGACGAAAGCTTTAAAGTTCATGCTAACAAATCTGAAATGGGGACTGGCCTGGGTCTCGTCCCAGTTCGTAACGCAATGAGTTATGCCCTCGCTTAACTGTCATTTTATTTAACTATATAATATAATTAGTGCTACACAAACTATAAATAAATCCTTTAACATTTAACTGCTTTTTTGTTTGTGTCAGCTGCCTCGGCATCGCTGTCATCGGTGTCGGAATCAGTGCCAGAAATCTCATCGTCCATCCAAAGTGCTCCTTTTTTCTTCTTTATGAGCTTCGTGTTTGAGTCGTTGACATTGGCTTTGCGCTTGCTGCCACTTGTTGTACTTGTGCTGGATGTGGCTTTGGATGCATCGCTGGCCACTGGGTCTGTTAGCTGTTTGAGGCCCTCCTCGAATGCATCGTTCACCTTCTCCGTCAATTTGGAGCGTGCCTCCTCGTACTCGTCGTCCTTGAATTCATGTTTTGGCACCGAAAGCAGCTTCTCAATTTTGCGCTTTTTACGCTCCTCCGCTTCGCGTTCACGCTCTCCCTGCTTCTCCAGCCAAGCTCGAACGCGCTTCTCCTCGTTTATGTCGCGCAGGCGACGGCCACTCAAATCGCGGCATGCCTCACGGTTTGTGGTCTTCTCGATTTGGGCGCCAATCGCACGCAGCATAGAACCAAATCCGCCCTTGCCGCCCAACTGGCGAAGCATACAATGGATAGTCTGCATTTCATTTTGCATAGAAATATTTGCATTTAAACGTTTGCCATTGCTGAGAAGGTAATAATCGTCGGATTGCAGATGCTATGGAAAATGTTGTCATTAATTTTTAGATTACATGAGATATTTTAATTATTTACTGTTGCCTCTTCGATGCGTGTGCATATTTGTTGAATGTCATTGGTATTGACAGTAATTAACTGCTTATTGTTTATTAAAATATTTATCACCATTTTATGAATTTTCGTTTATTCTTTTGTACTTCTTGTCTATTCCGTTTTGTGCAGCTCCAACTGCCGTTTTAGCGTGCGTTAGAAAGAGAAAGCGGTGATGCAAGCGTTTATCAGGTCGGATAGCGTTGCCATATTATCCAATGTTTATTTAAATGTTGAAAAATGTATATAAACTATGTTGATTTAATGTGGAAAACCATTGCGATTACTACAAATAATAATATATGAAGCTATTAGGACGGAAACAATAGTAATTTTATTGTTTTTTGTACATTTGCCGAGTTGCCGCCATTGAAACAATGCATTTGAACCGAGTTGGCAGCACTCACTCTCACACACAAAGTGCTCATTTAATTAGTTCGCATTTTAGACGACGAAAGGTAAAATTTTGGCGACGCGTTTATAAAACTATTTCCACAATTTAACATAACGGAAGAAATTGAAGCTGAACCAAATCCGGTAGCGACAGTAATTTACTAACGATTGATATGTGTGAAAAAAGCTAAGCGAAAGTGAAATGCGGTAAATTTACAGTCGCAGCCACGTCACAGAGCGCAATAAAATTAAGTGAATTTTGGGGAACGAAATCAGAAGTTCTAAGCTGAAAGCGATGCCAGCCACGAACAATGGACAGTGTACGGACATTGGCAGCAGCAGCGGTGGTAGTTGTGTTAATGATAATTCTAGCATTCTGCATCAGTTTCAAGAAGGAGGAGGAGGGGTAAAACGGCGAATCGAACAACGCTTAGCATAAAAGATGGCAGCAGAAAAGTGAACAAGAAGAAGAACATACATATGTACACACACATATACATATATGCATTTGTATATTGTACATTAAAACTTATATATATAAATATATATACATATATCTATATATATATTTATTTCTTAATGCTTGTGCAAAATATAGAAATTATAAAAAAAAACTGCGAATTTTTAAAAAGAAATTAGTTGCTTTAGCAAAAAAATAAGAAAAAAACCTATGTAAAATCTGCAGTTAATTTTCATTGAAATTATTAATTTCAATGTTCAATTACCAAAAGCAAAAAAGCGAAATAAGTGGCAACTCATGTGAGCAGCATGACCAGCCACCAAAGATATGCAAACAAAAAGACAATCGCGACGCCTTCTGGCTTTTCCGCCCGTGTTACCGCCGTTCATTTTATTTTGTTTTGCTCATGAAATCAAGCTTATGCTGAATTAAATTGAAAATTAAATTTGGGATTTTAAAATAATTTTGCTATTCTACCATCAAGTCGATTACTTATTTACTACTGATATTCAACTAATGCACCCGTACGTGTTTTTTTCGGCCGGTTTCGGTTTTTGCAATTTTCCTCTATCTCTCTGTTCTCTTCCATTGTGTATTTTGTTATCGACGGTCATTCATCTCCTAGTTGATTTTCGTTCTTTCTTTCTCCCTCTTTTTCTATGCGCTCGCGTGTATTTGTTGTGTGAATTTTTTAACGCTCTATAATTACTTTTGCTAAAAATATTATTAAATTAAATCGAGGAAATTGCATGTATTTTATTTATTAAATACAACGCCAGTTACTGACCGCCTGCTGCTTTTATTCGATGAGAGAGAAATAAATACGAATAACTGAGACTGCCGCGGCCCTTGTTTTACATTCTGTTTCCGAGAGAGCGCTCGCGTGCGGGTGTGTGTGTGTGTGTATGCATATATATGTATGCGTGTGTGTGTTTGCAATGCTTTTGTGTTACCCGCTGCCTTTGTTTCATATATTCGCACTCGGAACTCGTACAACATTATCCCCATATCAAATGCTCGGACTAGTTCCTTAAAGCAATAATTCCGATCATGTGCTGCTGCTGCCGCTGCCTGGCTGCTTGCTTGTAATATTTTGTGGATTTTGGGTTGATTGTGGACGGGTTGTGTTAGTAATTCTCACACAATTATATATAATTAAATATTTAGCAGTCACAGAAAACGAACATTCTTTTTCTCCCTCCTATTATTTTCATCATTAATTTTATTCGTCTTCATCTTCTTCTTGTTGCAGTGATTCCAGTCTTCAACTTCGAATCCAAATCATAATCGTGCGAACTTTCACTTGAAACAAACGTTTATATAATAATTCATAAGATTTTTGTACCACAAATGATCAGAAAGTCAGTTGATTTATATACAACCTAGAGAGCTAACATTTTTCTACAAAAACAACAAGAACAACTATTGGTATATAGTTAGAACGAAAGATTTTAAATTTAGTAAAAAACTCTCATGGAATATGTACAACCAGACAACAACAACAAAAACAACAACAACTGGAGTCAAATAAGCTAGAGAAGAGCACATCAATATATTCCAAAACACTCCATTAGCGCATAGTTAGAGTATATATTAATGAAATTTATAGAGAACTAATTAGGCAGAACAGAAAAAAAAAACTGTAGTAATACGAAAAATAACATATACAACAACAGCGACAGCGAAAGCAATAAACGACGAACCTCAGCGTTAAGCAAAAAGATTTACTATTACCTTATTTATTTAGATCTATCTACACAAAAATATTAATATATATATTAGCTGTAAAGTCAAACATTTGGAAGTTTTCAAAAAGTGTTTGCAAGAGCGAACAAGAGTGTTTTAGTAAAGTTTTTTGTTGCTAGGTATTAACTAAAGTCTTTAGTTGTTCCAAGTTAAATAAGAAATATATATGATATATATATATATATATATATATATATAAATAGGTTTTGTATATGATTGTGAGTGTGCGTGCATTTTTTATTACAAAAACAAAATAGTTAGGAATTGCAGGCGTCTAGTTCTTTTGCTAATAACAGTGTTTTGTATTGATGTGGACATTAGATATATAGAGAGTAGTTGATATTCTAACACATCCAGTGGATACTTGTAGCAGAACCGATAAGCAATAATCTGAGCCACACAACAGGCAGACAGTTAACAGTTAAAGAAACAACAACAAAACAATAACAATGGACGAGTCACAACCAAAAACGTTGTATGTGGGCAATCTGGATGGCTCGGTATCCGAGGAACTGCTCATTGCGCTTTTTGGCAAAATGGGCCCAGTTAAAAGCTGTAAAATCATCAGAGAACCAGGCAATGATCCCTATGCCTTCATCGAATATTCCAACTATCAGGCGGCCAGCACCGCCCTGACCGCCATGAACAAACGTGTCTTTCTCGACAAAGAGATCAAGGTGGGTGTTATTTCTTTATCCTATATATATATATATATATATATTTAAATAATATATGAATGTGTGCTTTCCTGCTGCACAGGTCAACTGGGCCACTAGTCCGGGCAACACGCCCAAGACAGATATCAGTTCGCACCATCACATATTCGTTGGTGATCTCAGTCCAGAGATTGAGACAGAGACGCTGCGCGAGGCATTCGCACCATTTGGTGAGATATCAAACTGTCGAATTGTCCGCGATCCACAGACTATGAAGTCCAAGGGCTATGCCTTTGTCTCGTTTGTGAAGAAGGCTGAAGCCGAAAATGCAATTCAGACAATGAATGGCCAATGGATTGGATCGCGTTCGATACGCACGAATTGGTCGACACGTAAGCTGCCACCACCGCGGGAATCGTCCAAGTCGGGTGGCCAAGGTGGCGGTATGGGTGGCATGGGCGGCGGCGGTGGCGGTGCCGGCAATGGCATCAAGAACAACCAGCGACACACTTTCGAGGAGGTGTACAGTCAATCGAGTCCCACAAACACCACCGTTTACTGTGGCGGCTTTCTGCCCAATGTCATCAGCGATGAGCTGATGCATAAACATTTTATGCAATTTGGCTCCATTCAAGATGTGCGTGTCTTCAAGGACAAGGGCTTCGCGTTCATCAAATTCGTTGCGAAAGAAGCGGCGGCACGCGCCATCGAGCATACGCACAACACCGAGGTGCACGGCAATCATGTCAAGTGCTTCTGGGGCAAGGAGAATGGTGGCGATAATTCCGCCAACAATGTTAATGCCGCTGTTGCGGCAGCTGCCTCGGCTAATGTAGCCGCGGTTGCGGCTGCCAATGCAGCTGCCGCTGCCGGTGCTGCTGGCATGCAAGGCCAAATGATGACGCAGCAACAGCTTGCTGCTGCCACAGGCGCTGCTCTGCCCGGCCAAATGATAACACCCCAACAACAGATCGCAGCTGCTGCGGCGGCGGCGCAGTATCCCTATGCGGCAGCATACCAACAAATGGGCTACTGGTATCCACCGGCGGTGAGTAGCATGCAACATCTTAAATAAAATCGAATCGACTGTTCACTAACCAACTTTATAACTCCTTAAGCAGAGCTACCCGGCCCAGATGCAAACGCAATACATGCAACAGGGCTACTATCCTTATGCCTACACCACCAGTGCTCAACAGGCAGGAGGCGTGCGTACGTATCCATTAGCCGATTAGTTTGCGATCTATTGTGTATATGCTGTACAATGAAGCAGAAGTTGCCTCTTTGTGTTATGCTTCTGTTTCTAGTCAACTTTAGACTGTAGTTGGTAGATTGGTGCACATTGCATTTGGACTTCCACTTAAGACCACAAAGCAAAAAGCAACAAATTTCATGTCTAAATTTTTAATCCGTTATCACGAAACTACATCCAAAATAATTTAATTTAAAATGTTTCTAATTCATTTTAAATGTTTGCATTTCATTTTGTTTGCTCTTGCAGATGCCGGGTACCGTGTGATGCCCCCAAATATGGCATGGGGTGTTCCCGGTACCACAGTGGTGCCCGGTGTGAGTGCCGCTGCTAGTGCGGCTGCAGCCGCGAACGGTTCGCTTGCCCCGCAGATGATGTACAGCGCTGCGATGCCACAATATCAAACCCAATGAGCTGAGATGTGACGCCTGCTTCGACGCCATCTGCTTAATCCAAACAGCCAACAACGCTGCAGCAGCCAACGAACGCATCCGCATCAGCGACCGCCACCACACCACTTAGTACATCAGTCGAAGATCGTTTCCGAATCATTAACCACCATCATCATCGATGCCAACAACAACGGCGGCAACAGCAACGACAACGACAACAACAAAAGGCAGATAAATTTACCTTAAAATGTTTCAGTTCCAATCGTTTCTTGCGTTGCGTTCAGTTTATAAGTGCGTTTGCTTTTGCGTTGTGTTGCGTTACGTTACAAGCGATAACATTCTGATTGATAGTTTATCGCTGTGATCAATCACAGTTTGTCATGCAGATTTTGAGTGCGTTTTAGCAACAAACAAAAAAAGAGAAAAAATAAGATTAAAGTAAAAAAAGCAGAATTAGTCGAAGCAAAGCGTTGAACTACAAGTTGAATCGCATGCAGCATCAGCGGCAGCAGCAGCAGCGCTTTAAAGCTCTGGCGACGAACGACGGGCGGGTAGCTGTAACAATCTAATCCAATCTAAGTACATGTTAAAATAATTTAATGATTTGTAATTTAAGGCAGATATAGGCGTATACAAAAGAAACGGAAACAAAAAACAAAAAAAAAAAACTAAACTTTAAACAACAACATCAGCAATTGAATAAAACAAAACAAAAATAAAAGAATAAAACAAAACAATCGACAAGTGACAAAGCAAATTGTTGATTTGCAATTTAGACCGGCGTTGATGAATATGTGTGTCAACAGAGAGAATGCTAAGAAATGCAGAGTAAACAACAGGCCGAAAGTAAAAGCATAAACAAATTTAGTTAATAAGCTATTGTAAATGAGAACACATATTCATATTTGCGATGTGTGAAATATGTATGTAAAATGTAAAATAAAGAAACAAAAAAATATATAAAAAAAAACAAAATCAAAACTGATTTTCAATTAAAAAAAATTTAGTTTTGATTTCTCCCGCATAGAAAAAAGTGCATTAAAAATGTTGGTATGTTGAAATCGTTTTTATTTTCCGCTTTAGCTTATATATGTTTTAGTTAGTTAAACCATATAAATTGTTGTCGGCGCGTCAATAAGCTGTAAATTAGCATCGTAAGCAATGTGTGTGTGTGTGTGTTTGTGTGTGTTTCTAGGTACAATATAATTTGGTAACGATTCTATTTAAATGATAATAGTAGGCAGCGCTTAATTGGAATTGGCCGACAAAAGATGTGGACAACAGCAACTATTGTACATTAATGGAGCAACCTAAAAATCTAGTTAATGTTTGAGAGCTGCTTGCTTAGATCGGTACTCGTGAAATGTATCTAATTTATTCAACGTGGCGCAGTTTTTATCTTAGGGCTATGCTTATATCTAGGATTAGGTGTAAATATTTATTTATTTAGTTTTTGGACTGATGTGATGTTGATCCTAAAACTGTTTGTTATATGACTATGGTTGATGTTGTTTGTGGCATAAACTGTACAACTGAATCGCCTTCAATTTAATAATAGTAACATAATATTTTGTATTCAATTGGAAGTAGTACAGCTATGGAAGTAGTAATTAGCAAACAATTCATGAGTGTTACGGAATAATGCTTAAGCCTTTTAGTTTTAAACGATGTTTAGCTAAGTACATGGAATGTTTACACATAGTTAATTAACACGATGGAAACGAGTGAAAGACATTACTACATTTTCCAAAAAAATACGTTGAGAGAAACAGTTCTTAAATAAAATATAGTTAAACACAGACATAATAAATGAGTTTAATTGCATTAATATGTTTAACACAATTTTCTTAAATATTTCTAAATGTTTCGTAAGAACTACAAAAATGATGTTCTGCGCACTCTTCAAATATAGCACTAAAAATACATAGAATGCAGAATTTCATACAATGTTAATCTTATAGATAGATCCTAACACACTGTACTGGGGGGAAAGAAACACAAATTAACCTAAATTGAAAATTCATAACAAAACTTGTGAAACAATTAAGGCTACAAAGAAGATAAAATCTAAATACTTAAAGAACGCTCTATAAATTTATTAAAAATAAGAGTCAATGATGAAAAAACTAATGCTGTGGCAAGTTGCAAGCTGCATGCGGCATGTGGTATGTCGCATGTCGCGACTGCAATAACAGCACGAACAACAAAAAGTAAATTCCATAACTCACATCACATACGGTTGCGTCGACTTGGACAAGTGGGCGTTGTTTGGCCTAGATTTGGGCCTAGATTGTGCTTAGCCTTGGATTTCGCCTTGGACTGGGCACAAAACCAATCAGCTGCATTTGAAGTGGCTTGGGTGGGTGGTGTTGACAACGAAAAATATGTGTATATATATATATAAACTAAAGTTTGGGGAAATTGTGGCATAAGAAACACTACCAAACTAAATGGTGATGTCGCCATAATCCTGTGACCATTTCTCGTACGAGTTGAGACTTTGCGGCGCCACCGAACGGCGAATGCGCTTCAGGGAATTGTGAAAATCCTTCTCGGTGATTGGACGCATGGCGCTGATGTCCAGATTTTTCACCTGCTCCACATTTAGCTCACGTATCGGTTCCAGGGCGGCATCTTTGGCCAGCGCTGTCAAATCTGATCCCGAGTAGCCTTCGGTGATTTTGGCTAAGCGACCCAGGGCATCCGTATCCAGCGGACTGCCCTGTTTCTGCAGCAGACGGTCTAGTAGCAGTTCGCGTGTCTGTACGTCAGGAAGCGACACATAGACGCGCTTGGTAAAACGACGCAACGCGGCCTCGTCCAGCTCTTGCGGCCTATTGGTGGCAGCCAGCACAACAATGCGATCCCCATCCGGATTCCCCGGTAGCCCATCGAATTCAACCAGGAATTCAGTTTTAAGGCGGCGAGACGCCTCATGCTCGTTGCTGCTGCGCTCCGAGAGCAGCGAGTCGACCTCATCGATGAAGATGATCGATGGCTGCATGTGGCGTGCCACGGCGAACAGAGCACGGACCAGTTTCTCGCCATCGCCCACATACTTGCTGGTCAGCGAGGCGGCCGAGATATTTAGGAACGTGGCACTGCATTCGGTGGCAACGGCGCGAGCCAATAGCGTTTTCCCATTACCGGGTGGACCAAAAAGCAGCAGACCCTTGGCGGGTGCGCGCAGCCCTAAACAGCAGAAATATTCCCATTTATAATATATAAATAATATATTAGATTAAATCGCAACGCACCCGTAAATAGCTCGGGACGCACGGACGGCAAAATTACCATCTCCTGCAGCGCCTGTTTGGCCACGTCCTGGCCAGCAATGTCAGTCCACTCGACTTTGGCGCCGCCCTCGACAATCTCATCGAGTATGAGCTGCACCAGCTTCTGTTCCACACCCTTCACACTGACCATAGGTGTACTGGAGCCGCTGCCACTGCCCCCGGCAGCATTGTTGTTAATTGGCGTGCGCGAACGCTGAGGCGGTGTATTGCGTCCAGATGACTATAAATACAAATGCATATTTAATATATAAATAAGCCCGGTTCGATGCGGCTTACAAATTGACGACGCACGGCCGGCGGAGTCGCTGCTGTTTTGCCTGGCTGGCGTTGCAAGGCGGCACCCACGGTTGTGGAACTGGTCTTTGAGCCCAGATTGCGCGGCAGCGTTTGTGATTTGTTAACAACGGGAAGATTGCCGGGACGCTTGTTGCCAATAGTCAGCTTACGGCCAGAGGCTGCATGCGAAAGAAATTTCAATTTAAAAACGCTGAATTCTGCAAGAATCTATTCATTTTGGTTTAGGACTAAATCAAATGCTAAATTAAATGAAAAATAAGAAATACATGCAGTGCGCTATGTGGAAATGCGAGGCAGAGATTGAGATTGAGATTGAGTGAAAATGTGAGGGAAACGCTGATTGATCGCTTGCAGAGTCGTGGCTTCTTGTTGTTGTCGCTCATTGCTGGACGGCGTGCATTAGCTTTTTTTGTTTTGCTGTTGCAGTTGCAGATGCTGACGTATTAAATGTTACGGCACTTACCCGCTGGCACAGCTCTGGATATGTTTGTGATGGTTGCCTTCGGTCCATAGCCACTGCTGCGTATCGGAACTTTTGAGGAGCCACTGCCTTCACTACTATTCGTTTGACCAACCAACATGGGTTGTTTGTATTTGTATTGCTGCTGCTGTGGTAGCTGCTGCGGCGACTTCTTTTTCTGCTGCTGCTCCTTGAGGGACAAGCGTTGCATTCGCAAATCTTCCTCACGCAAAGCTGTCTCGTCGTTCGGCGGGGATTTATGGGGAAATGGACGCGAATGGAGGCGCAAATCAAGAACGTGTGCAAGACACAGTGAAAAACAAAAGGTGCACAACAAAATGAATATCAAAAGAACAAAATAAACAAACAAATAACAAGAGACAACTGTTAACTACGCGTGTGCCGAAGTTTAAATACTCTGGCAGGCATATTTAAATATGATATAATGCAATGTAATCTTAGGCAATATATATAGTGTTAATATATATAATTTATCTATTATTTAATCGTGCACTGCTGGGGTACATAAACTTAAGCTGTCTCTCTGTCAGCAACTTACCGAGAAAGTGTAGACGATCTCTGGCCATGGAGAGATTGGTCTGCATTTTGTCATGCAGTCGCTGGGCACGGTCCCAGACATCGCCGCGTCCACTCCAGCAGTCAACGGCAATGCCATCCTCCAGCTCCTTGATACCCTTGCGATACAGTTCAATGGCCAGCTCCTTGTGGCCTGCACAGACAAACAAAAAAACATAGAAAAAAGGACAATTTTAATTCAAGAGTCCAGAGAGAGCACGACTTGAAAATATCCTCTATGCATTTCAAGAGTTAAGAGGAAACATTCTAAAAAGGAAGGTAATGGTTCACCTGCATGCAATAAAAATTCACATTTTAAAGAGACAGATCAGAAAAATATATGCTATATCAGTTTGAACAACTTTATGAATGTTGGTTTGTCAATTGCCATTGGCACTATGGAATTTGCACATGTGTGCAGCTATTGATTCTCACAGTACAGAAAAGCAAGACAAGAGTTATAAAATGTGACACCAACAATAGCAGCTGGCTGCGCTTGTGTGTGTGCGTGTTGATGACTCATCGAGCACCACTCCAGCAGCCTTTGGAAAAGCAACCCCAATAACCAAAACACAGAACTTGTATTTACCTTCGTTCTCCTCATCAATTTTCAGCGCCTTGGAAATGTACTCGAAGGCACGACGATGATGATGCTTCTGTTTGGCCAGCAGCGGATCACCCGGACCAGGAGAATAATTACCACCCGCACGATTGCCAGCCATTTCAAGCGGTTGAATTGCGCGTTGTCGCTGGGGCAGTGATTGTGCTAATGTCTGCTCAATGCCCGAAATGTTACCTCTGCCCTCCAATGGACAATGTATGTTTGCCTGCTGGTGCTGCTGCTGTTGCTCCTTGGAGTTTTGGACGACAATTTCGATGTTGCAGTCGCGACGATTGCGACTGCGATAGATCACCTTTGTGCTCGCGCCGTACAAGTAGCGAAAAATGCAAAACAGCTGATAAATCAGAGAGCGCAATACGTTGAACAGAAATATAATGGGAAATGAAACAACGTAAAGATTTTGCTTGTGCACCGACGAGTTGCCACCTCTTGGCGCGATTCCACTGGTCGGCGTCAGATCCGCATCGGTGGTGGTGGTGTCGTCGTCGTCGTTATCCGGTGAGCTGCCCGGTGTTGTTGTTATTGCTGTTGTGTTGTTGTTTGTCGTTGTGCGTTGACGATTATTGGACGTGAGCTTTGAATTTGATTTGCTGTTGCCGTCATCGATTAGTGCATCGCTGCAGCTGCGACTGCGATTTGCGGTGCCTCCACTGATCTTGACGGGCGATTTGGTGCTACTGCTGGCGCTGGACGAAGATGATTGGTTTTTAGTGCGAACCATCGATATCGATTAGGGCGACGCAGCACGCGCTCACAATTTTCAAATGCGATTCTCTTTCCTTCTCTCGCTCCTCATCCACCTACCTCCACCCTCACCACTCCAGCTCGACACCTACACACACAAAAAAAAACGTTGGAATAGAAGTTTTCCTTTTTTTCACTCCTTTTTTTTAAATGATTCTACTAGACACAAAGAACAAGTAATGAAAAACGCGTACACGATTAAATGATGAGTGGAACTGAACAAATAAACTGAAATGGAACACACACTCGACGCGCGCTATTTGTTAATTTTTGTTGCTCATTTTCTCAAAAATAGCTGTGTGTGTATTTTCATAAGCGCCGTTTTTTATTGTGTGCCGTTTCAATTCACACACAAAACAAATTTTCTCTGTCCCTGCGCCGTTGATGTCGTTGCCAGACATTTCTTACAATTTGAATGTCAACTTGCAGAGTGGGGCAAGAAACGTTTTTATTTTTTCCCCGGTTACTTAGGTAGACAAAATCATTGTTGTTTTTTTAAAGATTAACAAAAGCCTCGAACATTTTGAATATTTTTATTTTTCAAATTGCCAGTCGGTCCGGCAGCTCCACATGGACTGTTCTAGGGTTGTAGCCACATTGCAAATTTAGATATTATAAAGTATCGATACCAGTGTGTTAATAAATCAGCTGCCATTTCGGGTGTATCTGCGGTTTTTGCATAACAAAATTGATCAAAATTAACTGCAAATCCGCCAGACATATTCATTAAGATTGTGGGAAAGGCAAACATAAACTGATAACGCACTGCAAACAAAAAAGTCAGTAACAATGGGTCAATATACCGCATCGAATCGAAGAAATGTGCGTATTTTGCTTATCGGCGATGTTGGCGTTGGGAAAACATCATTGATCCTATCACTGGTCAGCGAGGAATATCCGGAGGAGGTGCCCCCACGCGCCGAGGAGATCACAATACCGGCGAATGTAACGCCCGAACAGGTGCCCACCAACATCGTTGACTTCTCCAGCGTGGAACAATCGGATGAAGCTCTGGCCGCCGAGATAAACAAAGCGCATGTCGTCTGCATTGTGTATGCCGTGGACAATGATGACTCGTTGGATCGGATAACGTCACATTGGCTACCACTTGTGCGAAGCATATGCAGCAGTGCCGATGGGGAACCGGATGAGGCACGCAAGCCAATTGTATTGGTCGGAAATAAAATCGATTTGATCGAGTATTCAACAATTGACAGTGTTTTGGCCATTATGGAGGATTACCCAGAGATCGAGAGCTGTGTTGAATGCTCGGCCAAAACGTTGCAGAACATTTCCGAAACGTTCTACTACGCCCAAAAGGCAGTGCTGCATCCCACATCACCTCTCTACATTATGGAAGACCAAGATGTAAGTTTGCAGAGTGTCTTTCTTCTCTAGTTGCTAATTCATAGCTTTATATTCTTAGCTTACGCCAGCCTGCAAGAAGTCGTTGGTGCGCATATTCAAGATATGCGATATTGATAGCGACAATCTTTTAAATGATTACGAGCTAAACCTGTTCCAGAGGCGCTGCTTTAACACACCGCTGCAGCCACAAATACTGGACGAGGTGAAGTCCGTGATACAGAAGAATGTGCCGGATGGCATATATAACGATGCTGTCACGCTGAAAGGTTTCCTCTTCCTGCACTGCCTGTTTATACAGCGGGGTCGCAACGAGACGACGTGGGCAGTTCTGCGTCGCTTCGGGTACAACGATCAGTTGGAGATGTCAAAGGATTATTTGCGTCCCCCACTGAAAATACCGCCGGGCAGCAGTACGGAACTCTCGCATCGTGGCCAACAATTTCTAATTGCGGTCTTTGAGCGTTATGATCGTGATGGCGATGGCGCCTTATCGCCCGACGAGCACAAAATGCTATTCAGCACTTGCCCATCGGCACCGTGGTCATATTCGACGGATATACGCAAATCGTGTCCGACAAATGAGGCCGGCTGGGTGACGCTACATGGCTGGCTGTGCCGTTGGACCCTGATGACGCTGGTGGATGTTGTCAAGACCCTGGAGTATTTGGCCTATTTGGGTTTCAATGTGCACGAGAACGACAGTCAACTGGTGGCCATCCATGTGACCCGCGAGCGTCGCATTGATCTGGCCAAGCGGCAGAGCAGCCGTTCCGTGTACAAGTGCCATGTGATCGGACCGAAAGGTTCGGGCAAGACGGGCCTGTGTCGTGGCTTCCTTATCGATGACATGAGCAAGCTGCTGGGGAAGGAGTTCAAGACCAATGTTGTTCACTGCATCAACTCGGTGCAGGTCTATGGCCAGGAGAAGCATTTAATAATGCGCGACATCGATGTGCGGCACGTCCTTGATCCGCTCCAGCCACAGGAGGTTAACTGTGATGTCGCCTGCCTCGTTTACGATGCTTCCAATCCGCGCTCCTTTGAGTATATCGCCCGCATCTACATTAAATACTATGCGGAAAGCAAAATACCCGTCATGATTGTGGGCACCAAGTGTGATCTCGACGAGCGACGCCAGGATTATCTGATGCAGCCATCGGAATTCTGTGAGAAATACAAATTGCTGCCGCCGCATCTGTTCAGCCTGAAGACCAACAAAAAGGAGCTATACACAAAGCTTGCCACAATGGCAGCGTTTCCGTGAGTATTCCATAATAATGCTTTCTCATCTCGGACTCGGTGCACTTAACAAGCATTGCGATTTGGGTTTTGGACATCATAATGGTCACTTTCATGGTCATCTGCTTGAGTTTCCTACCGCATCTTTCATAGAGTTTGGCGCCTGTCGAGTATCGCGAATTCGAATTGCACGCTTGAAAATATACAATTTTATTTTTTAATTGTTGTTTATTTGATACTTTTTGCTTTATTTCGTATTGAAATTTATTTTTCGTGTCACGAACGAGAGCACGACACGCGCCCAACTCGAGTCTAACATATATTGGCTTAATGGATCTATATATATATATATATTTTATCTTATTTCCCATTTACCCCTTCTACGTCTTTGTGTTGGGTGTTCTTGTTTGTATTGGTTTTGATGTATTGTGCTTCCTTTGAATACTTTGGATTCTGGATTGCTGGATTTTGGGGATTGTAGGCGCTTTCAAGCCGCCTGGATACTATTCTACAAGCACAGGTTGGTACAGCTCTGGGAAACGGCGTAAGTGTTACATAATCAAATTCAACTCTTACTAATATTGTCTGGTTTGTTGTCTATATCTTTCACATGCGTTGCTCGAGTACAAAA
This sequence comes from Drosophila demipolita, assembly GCA_035042405.1. Classification (NCBI taxonomy): domain Eukaryota; kingdom Metazoa; phylum Arthropoda; class Insecta; order Diptera; family Drosophilidae; genus Drosophila; species Drosophila demipolita. The sequence continues at coordinate 341,968 of JAWNLI010000489.1, read as the reverse complement.
AATCATTAACTACTCTCACATACATATTTATAACTAATATCACAAACACACAAATGTGATTAGCAATAAATGTATTTGCAGTTCCAGGAATAAACAAATATTTCTAGGCTCAATATACAAATTGCTTAATTACACCACCAAATATTGCAGTTGATGATTTTTGACTAATGCACAATTTGTCTCAAACATTTCATAGGTATTTGCGGCAATTTGGACTTATGACCGAGGATACGCATGTGTGGTTAAAAGCCGGCTTAGGCGTTGCCGCTGCCACAGTGTTGGGCTTCATAGTGCTAAAGGCGATAAGTGCAACTGGACCGCATGGACGTTAGATAAGTGAAAAACTCTGGACACCAAATTAAAAAAACTGCGCATAAAACCAAAACAAAAAAACCCAATAACGTTGATAAATTCATGTTATTTTTTCTCGTTTGTTTTGATCGTTGCCATCAAAATTTATTGTTAACAAAAAATACTACAAGGATGTTAAAAAAAAGAGTTGTGTTCTTCATTCTCCAAAAAGCATCTTCATGTACATAAATAATTACTTACAGACAATGGATATACAGACAGGGACAGCAAAAAGTTTCTTCTTACATTTAGTCAAGCACACTTTGCATTTCTTCAAATATATATCTATATATATAAACAGATATAACATATATATTCTTTACTTTTTGATAAGTCTTATTTACGTTTACGTTTATGTCATTCTTGTGCCCATTGAGTACTCAGACATACATTAATATATATATGAATATATACTTCTAGCGATCACCCATAAAATGTTGTGATTGTAGAGCTGCTCTATATTCTAAAATACATACTTTAGTTACACACACATATTTGCATATTCATTTAGCGTCAATACTTGTAAATACGCGCAAATCCCAATGAACAATAAATCTATTTAAATATTTACTTTAATCTTATCTCATATGTAGAATATTATTTGAATTGGTTTAGTTTTGAATTGCATTCGCTGCGGCCACAGTGGGTGACATGCAATTTCCATCGGGATATCGCTTTTGGAACTGTGTGATTAACTCGGGATCGACAAGTCTGATGCCGTCCAGCTGATTGCCCAGCGTTATCCAGTTGGGTTGGATATTGTGCGGTCGGCCGAAGAGCTCAATTTTGCGTGTTCCCGGACTGAGGCGTTCAATGATGCCATAGATCTCGTCGGGCTTATGGCTGGTGGCGCGCACCTCCGCCACGATGACATCGCAGTCAAGGCCACGATTCAGGTTTGTCGGATTGCCCTTCATCCCAACGAGACAATGCTCCTTGCCGTGGTTCAGCCAATGGCCGGTGCGACCTGTGCGTATGATACGCTGTAGCTGATTCGTTTTCACCCAGATTAGCTCATCGACCCGCTCGTACCCCCAAAGTTTGAGGCAATCGCGTCCCAACTCCATGGCCCGCCCCGTTACCCACAGAAATATAAGGCCCTCCTCCTGCAAAGCTGGAATGCCCAAGGCACGCATCTCATCGTCGGACATAGTGCCATACGGCAGCTCCATGTGTATATCCCATGGAGGATCGGCCATGACTACAGCGAATTTTCCGAGAACAGTCATGTCGAGGAAACGCAGATCGCACTGTATCCACTGGGGCGGATACAAAGTGCAGCTGGGATCAACGCTACGCTTCAGACTGAGTTTCGTCTTCACGTCCGTCGGCTTGTTGGTATTGATGTGGGGCAGCGTGTCCACCTCATAGTGGACGTACTTACAGGTGGCCATGTGGAAGCAGGTGTTGAGGAAACTACAATCGCCCAACGATTCGTCTGTGTGGGATTGGATGATTTTCTTAAAGTGCAGCTTTGTGCATTTATCCGAATCGCCAGAGGATTCGCTGTCATCTGACGACTCCTGAGATTCACCATCATTGATGTTCTCCACAATGATTTCACCATCTTCGGTATCCTCGACACTCATCTTGATTATTTTACTGTTCTTGGCCTCGGCCACTTTGCGCAACTCTTTCTCCTCGCGACGCTCCTGCTTCTTTTTGGCCGCCATTTCGTTGGCCACCTGCTGTGCCTTAAGGCATTCGACTTTGGTACCGTGCGAGCAAAACTCCATGACCTGAGCGCCCCCATGCGATTTGAACTTCTCGGCCACTGAACGCTCCTTGGCAGTTGGCTTTGTAAGTAGCTCCAATATCTCCTCGCCGACCTGTTTGCTCTGCTTCTCGCGAGTCGAGGGCAGTGAGAGCAACCTCATGATGTCCTCGGAGGCATCCAGACTGGTCGACACTTTGCGTCCGCTGCTTGAATCAGTTTTCAGTATTTTACGTTTGAGTCGATCAACATCGCTAACATCATCTTTGTCCTCTTCCGCTGTTGGGAAATATATACAAATATACTTTTGGGTATGCTTTCACATGCCTGACTTACATTTATGCTTGGCATCCGTTTCCTCCTGTTGCTGGCAGCTATCGTTGATATCATCGAAGATCTCCAACAGATCCTTGGTCTGCACCGAGATGACCTCACAGCCGGCTTCTGTGCCAATTGTTACATTCCTGATGATAATGGCGCCCTGATTGGCCAGCTTGCCGAGTATGAAGTTGACCATTTCCATGGTTGGCGCCTTCTCCATAACGCTAGCCACTTTGTCCACTAGCTGCGTGGAAACAATGGGCAATAGCAGCGTGCTAGCGCTGAGCGACTGCAGCACTGCCTTCTGCACCTCAACATCGGCCTCAACTGGAAAAGATGGTTTGATATATCTTCATCTACTACTTGTTGCCTGTTAACCGGTTCTTTCTCTTACCCAGCTCCTTTTTGGGATTTGTCTGATCCTCCTGCTTGTCTGAGAGTATTTCGAAACGTTCCTTTTTTCGCTTTTCCAGTTTTTCGCGCAACGTGTTGCGCTTCGTCTTTAGCGACTTTATGTCCCACGCGTCTGCCATATTTTTATTGTTTTCCTATTTGTTGCCGGAAAATTGTCTTTTGTTTACATCAAAAAATCTGAAGAGGAATAATTCTGCAGCCCTGGCGATAAGCTATCGATGCTATTTAGTGTTAGCAGTGCAGCCAGAGTTGGTTAATGTTTTTAACACTTTTATGGTGTATTTTTGGTGTTTTTTTACGATGTAGATTCAAACACGCACTCTATTTGTGGCTTTTCTGCCAGACTAGTCGGTGGCTAGAATAATTGATAATAACTTATGACTCTATCGCACCAATTTACCTTATTAAATGTAATATTTTGTTGATGTGCGGTATAAAGTCTAACCATAGACTGTTAATAACATTGCAGCAAACTGTTAGTTTTTTGTTGTTGTCAGTGTGCCCGAATGCTGCTGTTAGTATGTGTTTATATGAACGAACGGCGGACGTTGTTAATATCTCCGCGATTTTTTGCTCAATAAAACGTGATAAAATTTATAAATAATACATAAAAGAGTTTGAAGCTTTAAACATTGAAGCGGTGCAATCGAAATCAAACCAAAATTGTGAACGTTGTTGTTACTGTTGCTTTGCTTTAAATACAATTGTAGGTATATGCAGACACACACACACACACACACACACATATACACGTATGTGCATCCACTTTGTGGGCCTTTTGTTACTTTTTGTTTATGCGCGCGTAGGAGAGCATAAAATGCGCGAATAAACACACACGGATAGAAAATTCGCAAATAGAACCAACGTTGTTATGCTTGAAAGAGTGTGTATGCGTAAACGTGTGTTCTGTGTGTATGTGTGTGTGGGGGAGTGCGTTCGTACATTATTATTATTGCCGCTTGTGCGCTCTTGACGCGCCCCAGCAACCAATTTGCTTGCTGCTCACTGAATTTCGCTCTCTCTCACGTTCTCGCTCTCTCTGGCTTCAGCATGCGAAATTGAGTGGCTGTGAGAAATTTATAACGCGACATTTCCACGGCTACTTTGGAGCATGACGGTCGTTTCGGGATTTGCATCGCTTTGATCTAGTCTGATCCAATAGATGTAGACACAGCTCGTACGTGCTGCAAAATCAGTGAAAATTCAGTAACAGATTCAAATTGGAGGTTTGCGCAAAGTCGTGTTATTGATTTGATGTGTGTGTGTGGGATTTTGTGTGAATTTTGCAGTTGCAACAACGTTTTCATTTCCTCTCGTTTGCACGCCTGCTCGGATTCGGTTTTGGATGCGTCGTGATTCTGTGTATACCATAACGACTTACATTTCTGTGCGTTAAGGGCAGACAGCAAAGCAGCAGCCACTCAATCGGTGCATCGCAGGAAAAAAAAACAGATTGGACCAGATACTCCATACAATATATGTACGCATATGTATAAGTGAGGAAAAAAAGTTTGCCACGCTCCAAACGTTACTTTGGAAAAAAATGAGAAATTCACTTAACACCTTTACGATAAATTAAATGGAATTCAACTGCACTCCACATTTTGCTAGATTCATAATGTGCAGCAGAAAATAGCAAGAAACAACACACTTACAACACTAACTAAATAAATCCATCATCAGCAACAAGAGAAACAACAATAGCGATAACAACAACAACAACATATATCAACCATGAAGATGGTGGACAAATCGTCCAAATTGATGGATAAATTTGTCTCAAGTGGCAGCGGTGGTAGTGGCTCAGCCTCTGCCTCAGCGGGCAACCCTGCATCAGCCACATCGGCGGGATTAGGCATCGGTGGCATCGGGGGCATTGGGGCAGCCAGCGGCAGCAATGTGACGACAACAAACAATGGACAGAAGCCGGTGCCCATGAAACTGTTTGCCGCCTGGGAAGTCGATCGTACGCCGCCCAATTGTATACCAAGGTGAGTGCAACAAGAGCAACATTTGCCTAATTTTCAATTGATAAAGATACAGCAAGTGCAATAGAGAGAGAGAGAGAGAGAGAGAGAGAGACAGATGAAGAGGTATATATAGATATAGGTAAAATATAAATATGCTTTCGCTGTTTCTTTTTGTTACGTTTAGTTGTCTACAGTTTTTTTTCTCCTATACCCTTCTAAGAATTGTTGTTTAGTTTTCCCTAAAGGCGATATTTATTTAAATATGATATGTATCGTTTACCGATAGCGATAAATGACAAACTTGTAAATTGATATATATTATACATTGAAATTAAGGTAATCAGGATTGCTTAAGAAATGCAGATAAGAAAACACAAAATATTGCCTTATCATGAATTAATAATAACCTGATATCAGCAAGCCCGCCCTGTATTTAAGTCCAGTCGAGCTCTCTCGACTAGCGCATTTTAATTTGCTTATATGGTAGAGTATTTTAAACCCGCCATCATGCAAATCTAAAAAATACGCTTTTTGAATTATTTTTGCATTTCTTTCTATTGTTAGCAGCAACAACAAACACAACAATAATTGCATAACAATTGTACTGTCTGTTGTTATTGTTTACTTGTATTATTGTTGACATTGTGAGACAATTAATTGGCCTTTTGGCTTTTCTTCTGACTTGACATTAATGTTTGCTGGTTTTTATTTAACAATATTTCTTGGCTCACATCTTGTTTGTTGGGTCCTGCGCTAGTGACCCCAAAAAATGTATATAAGTGAGGTTTAATATAAAAATTGTCTGTTTGCTAACACGAATGAGTCACATCCAGCTAGAATATACAAGTTTTATTACTTTGTCGCATATTTACACAAAGATAAAATTTAACCACTCTCCTTTCAAAGTTCAATGCGCGTTTGTTGCGAATCGCAATCCCAAAAAAATCGATAAACATAAATATTGAATAATTAAGTACGGGGCACATTTGATGGCCAATCTTTTTAAACTTGAAGTCGTAACCTTTTCGCATCTTGTCTATGCCATTTTAACTTATCTCTACTTTGTTGGTCTTAACGGAAAAAGGTCATGCATCGCTGAGACCAAAACTGAAGCTGAATCTTTATCTTTTGGGCCATGCTCGAGTTTCTTTACTGCCTGGCATTGTTTGTTTATAATTATGCGTTCGCTCGAACCCCCGACTATAATTATAAACGGAGGCCATTTAGACAATGTTTTTGTCTTCTTGATTTTATCAGCTTCAAGTTGACATTTCGCAAAGCGCGCAGAGAAAAATTTGCCGTTAAGGCCAATTTGTGTTTAAAAGTGAGATTTTTCCTTTCACTTTAAATTAAACACAAATATATATTTTATATGTATATATACATATATTTTTTAATTTTTTGACAGTTACTATGCTAGCTGGGTATATTCAATAAGCAAATTGTATTTTTATGTGAATGGGATTGTATTTGCGCTTCGATTTGAATGTGGCACGTACGGCATTACGGTCTGATATTGGGGCATGCGGCATTAACGCAACAAAACATTGCTTTTGCTTTGGTTGACCAAATGTACGTGCTAGAGCCCAAAGCAAGGGTCGGGTCGGTCCGCGTTTAGTGCTCGACTAGCCCAAAACTCACTCAACCCGTCACTGCCATCAAATTGAAATCAAATGTTTAACCACCACCGATTTTTAGAGATAGACATTTGCTCGTCACATGCACGGAGGGGGAGTTGTTAGTTGGAATCGATACACACTTAAATTTAAGTTGAAAACAGCATATGGAAGCATGATATATATGTTTTTTTATACCCTTGCAGATAGGATATTTTAATATTGTTGTAAAATTTTAAAAGCTTTGATGAAAACCCCATTAGCAATGCTTGATCAGAACTGGCAAACCAGAAAAAAAAGACAGACTAAGGCCATTCTACAAGTGTATGCCTTTGATAAACTTTATTTCCTGGTAATATATCCATAATCAATATAAGTATTTTTGCTTTCTTATGTGTTAACAAAGCTATAAAATTATCGAGCCAATAATACGGTATCGTAAAAAAATCTTTATTGTATAGTGGCCATCGAACTTTGTATATCTTTGCGGATGCATAGTTCAGGCTTCGTTCGATTTGTAGACGCCGATCTGGATGTGTATCCAAAATTTTATCTTATCTTCACAAATATGTATAGCCAATATATGTTTACAATTTGTGTGGCTATAAACCAAATGTTTTCGAGCACATGACAGATCATAGTGTGTAAGATTATATATATACCTAGGCATATATACAAACCAAATGCTTATATTGCTCTTAGCCATATTTTCATTTGATTTATAAATAGAACGCTTGGCGACAACAATTTGATAAACTCGAGGCACCAGCTTTTTTGGCCAATGTTAATTTGTAAACATCGGCTATGTTTTTACTATAAATTAATTGAAAGCCAACAACAAGCAAGTACAATTAGCAGTGACATATATATACTATATACAGCTACATTTTCTTTTTGTATGTATCTGCATCTGCAGCTGTATCTATATCAAGCAAAGTTTTAAACGTGACAAGCAGCAGCTGTTGGTGTTAATCTAAGTACACTTAAATTAAGTGGCTATTTGAGCTAATTGTAGTTGTTGGTAACATATAAACGTTTTCTTGATTATCCTAATGAAATCTGGTTATACTGTCATCAATGTATAATTATCTTATCTTAGATTATTTATTGACAAGTTTATTTCTTCAGCGCTCTTGACCTGTAAAAAGATGCTTTACACTCAAAAAAAAGTAGCCCTTCAAATTGCAGAGATAATATTTTGCATTTCTGTGTTTTAGATCTGTTTTGTGTTATTAAGAAATTGATTTATGGAAAAATTAATAATTTTAACATTCTACACTATTTTAAGGTGTACAAACATAAGTTATGTTATAGGTGAACTATACATTTAAAGGTTTCGTCAAATTTAAATTATGTTTTTGCAAATATTTTCAACATTTTGTGTAATGGCGCTGTTGTTGGGCAACCAAATTGTAGCCTTGAACTTTTTATTGTGCAGAAAAGCCAGAACAACAACAAGCACAGCATACCAAGTGAAAAACTGTGTGTGTATGTATGTATAAGTATATACCTATACATCATATATATGTATCTGTGCACCATTTGACAAATCGAATCGAGTAGATATTTACAGTGCAGCCTCATCGCTTTGCTGTTTTTGTTGCTCTTCGTTATACAAACAAAAAGCTTTTCAAATGCATACCAATTACCAATTGCGTTGTAATTTTTTAAAGTTGTTGCTGCTTATAATAGGCAAGTAACTGAAATTTGTGTAAAATTGATTTTATTCGCTTTTTAATGCAATTTACATGCTGATGATTCAGTTGCCTGCAAAGGGGCTTGGCATTCAAACAGCTTAAATGAAGAACGTCAGCATTATCTGATTGCGTGATACTCTAACCCCAAATGTAATTATAATTTATATAGTGTTAAAGTGGGCGAGGCAATAATATGTATACCCTTGTAGTGAAAGTAGATGTCTTTATCTATATATACTATATTTTAGACCTGCTTCACTAAACGAGTTTCAATTGGTGAAACTTTGGGTACTTTAGCACATGTTCGATCGGAGCAGAGCACTAAATTACATAGCTACCGCAGCAACATCGATTAACAGTTAAGTTCCAGCTAGGTTTCAAACAGTCTGCGGCAAAAAACTTTGCAATTTATTTATTTATGGGCAGTTCTAAGTGCAAGAACGTGTTCTTAGAAAGTTTAAAAAGAAATCAAACTGTAAAAAAATAAAATTGTTTTTTTTATTACGTTTTGACAATAATCTGTTAGCTACTTTAAAGTAATTTTAGAATTCTAATGCAAGTGATATTCAGGTCAAATTTCTGATAATAATAACTGTTAAGAGATGCAATAACATTTATATATTGTCTGAGAAAAGTGTATTAAAAATATAATTGTTCCATAAAAAACAGGCATTAAAGTAAATGTTTATAGAATGGCAAGAAAGTTGCCAAAATTCTTGTAGTTATTTTCAAACGATACAATTCTAAAGCCCATTGATTTACCAACGATTGCAACGATGACCTAAATACCACAAATGCTGCAAGCTCAACTAATTTGAGCCCAGCTTGGCTTACATTTCTCCCCAGCAAGCGGGAAGAGGTCAACGGGATTGGGAATGGAAACGGTCTCTAAGCGCATTAGCCGCGTCCTCTGCGGCTGAGTATAAGTTGGCGTTGGTTTAGCGCTAATGCATTTTCACCGACCAGCTGGAAAATCTCTGTGGTCATTAGGGCCGACAGCTTGAAAATGGGCAAGAGTTGGAGAGAAAGGTGGAGCGACAGGGGGACAGAGACAGAGAGAGGGGGAGAGATCGGAGTCAATTATAGCAAATGCACGGCAGCTGGTCAATGTCTACATAAAAAGAGACAGAGACAAAGAGCAGAGAGAGTGGGAGTGAGAGGGAGAGAAAGAGAAGGAGAAAAGAGGTAGTCTAAACAACAATGAACAAAGCAAAAAAAAAAGAAGCTTGCCAATGCAACGGATGAACGGTGAGTGACAGTGGCAGCAACAGGAGCTTCAAAAAACAACAAAGGCAACACAATCGGTAGTTTGTGAGTCAGCCAACAAGGAGCTGTGGCATGGCTTTTGTGTTTGCACAGCCCTCGACAAAAGATATATAGATAGAGTGGAGATACAAAGGGAGCAGATGAGACGGCCAATGGGGAAAGGCAAGTGGCTTGGTTGGCTGACTGGCTGGCTGCCTGGCTTGGCTGTAGCGTCAACAAAATGCAATGTCAACGTTAAGTTTGTTGACTTCTTGTACACCAACCTGTGCCAAAGTGGAGCTGCCAGCAGTAAAACGAACGCCAACAGCAACAAACAACAATAACAATAACAATAACGACAGCACGGAACGGGTATGGGGACTGGGATTGGGAGTGGGACCTAAGACTAGTCGAAGGAAGCTTCCGCTTCGACGACCAGCCAATCGAGCAACGGATGTCAGCTGCATAAATCGTTGCTTGTCTGTCGCTCACAACTGCATACACACACACACACAAGCACACCCAAACACACACATGTACAAGTTCAGACCATAAAACTGCAATTTATTAGCATGTAAAGTGCGCTCCGCAACTCTTGGCCAGGCCGAAACAGTTGAATGCCGCACTGGTTTTACTTTGGGCCCCATGACTTTTATGAAGTAGCCCAAAAAACTGAAAAAGACAAAAAAAAAAGAAGAAAAAAAAGAAAAAAAAAAAAGAAAACGAAAACAAGCAAAAAGAAAAGTAAACATTAAAAAAAAATTTAAGCCTGTACACATGCAGTTTCTGCTGCTTCGCTTTTTCCAGAGGCCAACGACAACTGCATTTCCTATTTGGCCTCCTGCATTGGCCATAAAAATGCAATCAAAACTGGGATGCAACGACTCTCATGTGCATACAATTTGGCATTTAATTTTGCTTTTGCCCAAAAAGACTGTGTTCATTTTATACAATTTATGTGTGATTTTAAAAATGCAGAGCGTGTTTTCTTTTTGCCATGGAACATTTATTTTTATCACCGAAGTGTGTATAACACAAACATAATTAAATTAAAATTGTGCATAGTTTATTTGTATATGTTAATGGGTTCTCTACTTGTTGAATAACATTGTGCCGTAATAAAATATATATATAGATTTCGATTCTACCTTGATAAGTTTGATTTTTATATAGGTTTTGAGCAAGTACATTAGAAATTTTTAAAATTGCACTAATGCAAATGCTTGCAAATTAATTAAAATAAAATAATAATTAATACGGTTTATTTTTAAAGTTACGCTTAAGTTATCTTATATTAACTAGCATAAGAGAGGCTTTAAACTGAAATTATAAATTAAAAGTAACATTTATTAACATAATATAATAAGTAGTTCTGAATAAATATTCGGCTTAAATATTAGAAAACTATAAAACTTTTGGCCGCAAGGGTAACTCGACTTATTTGGCTTGAAAGTATATTTATAAAATGGAAATTTCTGTCTTTCTAACATATCCCAGTGAGTAATGTTTTCTCTGCTCAAGTTCAGCATTCACTAAGCATTAATTGAATTTAGCACATGAGGCATGATTAATGCATTCTCTATAAAAAGTGTCTCTATGATTATGATGACGTCGTTTGCTGATGATGACAAATGCTCGTGTCTCGGGCATGCAACGGAGACTGGAATTGTCGATTGCCGCAGCCATTTGATAAACAAACAAATGTAAACGGAAACTTGTTTACACAAACACATACTAAACAAAGTGATTAAGCAAATAAGATAATACTAAGAAATACAAAAGTCTTCGGTATGTCAAATCCGTAATGCTCTTGCATTTTGTACAGAATGTTGTCAAGAAAACATAGCCGATAAAATACGTACTAAAATAATACATGCAAATATAAATATAAATTGGTATAAATTATAAATAGAGATAAATAAATAAATAACTGGATAGAGTATTTATAATAAAATATGCGATTAGCTCCTCGTGATACTTAAATTATGGATAAAGTTGATCTCTCGACTGTTGTATTATTTTTAGAGTTTAAAATGTGATCTCTATTTATTTATTTATATTAATTCCCAGATGGTTACCTAAAAACTCTATGTACAAAGCACGACTTATATATATATATTTTTTTTTTTTGCTTTAGAAAAATGTAGTTTGAAATTGAAAAAAGAGAAACACTAGTTTTTAGAAAGACATAAATTTCTTTTTTTTGACATTTGCTTGCCGAATAAGTGGATTTGACATTGGCCCCAAAATAGTGGAGATTTTTTTTTAATTAAGGTAGATTTTTATTCTTATTTGTTCAACGTTGCATTAGCAACAAAATTCAATTACTCGCCGCAGTTAGTGAATCAAATCTGTGAATTGATCAAGTAGCGATTGGTGAATGAAACTCTCGCAGCTGCTGAATCATCTCGCAGTGTTTAAAATTTTTTTTATTGTGAGTTTTTATTTGTGGCTTTTTTGGTCTCGTGCCGCAGTCAAGTGGCAAAAGTTGAATTGAAGCGAATGCCGCCACATGTGAGTGGTACGCTCAGTGGCAGCTCGGCAAAAATAAAAATAATAATAAATAGAAAGTGAAAGGCGGCCGAAAATCGCAACAACGTTTACATGTGCTCCACAAAGAAAATACACAACCTAACTTGGCTCAATATAAGCCAGTGCAGAGGAGACCAGAGATCTACTGCCCATAATGGCGTTAAAATGTTAATGATTTGTAGCGGCGGTAATTATGAAATGGCGGCCAAGTTGTTGGCCCAGAAACCACTCTTTGGCCAAAGCTGAAAGACGCTGCTTGACATCAATTCTCACTTCTTCAAAGATTATTCATACACACACATGAATTTTTAATATTCATTTGAATAACTATACAAAAAAAAGTTATTTTACATATTTTTCATACATAACGCAAGTTTGAAAGGGGAAAGGTTTAAACTTTGCCACTGCCACTGTGCCACTGTGGCACTTGGCACAGTTATCCAGAGAATCGCTTTGAACAGGCTGCGAGGCTGGCAACAAATCTAACAATGGTTTTAATGGCAACAACTCGAGCCACTTCCAATGTCCATATAGAAAACTTTCTGAGCATGAGGGGGCGAGAGAGTTTTAGCTTTACTTCTATTGACACAAAGTTTGCCAGCACTTTGTGTGCTCTAATTGTATATTTTTGTTTTGTTATTTTTTGCACTTAACTTAACTTGAGAAATGTTAAGGTTTTTGTGTTTTTCTTTCTCTATTAAAATTCAGTTCTTTTGACCAGCTATTTGCTGCTTTAGTTATTCTGATTTAACTGATAAAAGCGAACGGAGACGAATGCAAATTTGTATTACTCATCATATTGTCTATTTATACAAAATATTTAAATTTTTCCGCATCTATCTCAGCAACTGCTTTGCATACTTCAACGAAAAATCGATAAAATTCCTTTGACTAAAGCAATTTGGTTTTCTTCAAAAAAAAAAAAAAAAAAAAAAACTGAAAACATTTTCAATGAAAATGTAAACAAAGTCGCTTATTGTCTATGTGGCATGCCACAATATGTATATATAGATATGCTTTTGTATACAAAAGCAGCGCATTCATGCGTTTGAATCTTTCGCTAAGAGATCAAAATGTTTGGTATGATATAAATTTAGAAAACGTGTGGAATTGGTATCGAAAAGCATCTTTGACACAAACAATAAATCAAAACCAATGTAAACATGTGATTAAATTTAAGTAAAATTAAACAATGAATAATTGGGATTTTATATGTATATAGAATACAATAAGGGAATAATCGGATTGAAATTCTATTTTAGTCTGGGTGTTATTCTGTTGACCATGTATTGAAAATAAACCAGCTCATAAGCAATATTCATAAGCTGTCACCCCGTTAGAATATTAATCGATAAAATACAACAACAAACAAAACAATATTTATAATTTTATTTGGCATTCGTTATATTTGCATAGCGCCAATTGCCAATCCCCACATTTGTTGAGTTGTGGGAAGTGTTCAAATGATATCAATTAAAATGAAGAATTGCTTGACCAGCGACTTTTAAGGCGTTGGCAACCCTGCTGAGTTGGCAATCCTGCTGAGCTGGCCAACCGCTGTGTTCAGTGGCATTGTCAGTCACACCTATACAACTACTCACAGACACACACATGCACACATACATACATACATACATACATATAAATATATGTTGTAAGGCGATTAATTCAAGTTGTTGTTTCGCAAAACAAGCACTTTAAAGCCAAAGTGTCTGCTACTAGTTAATTTGAGGAGACTCCCCAACATCCTCTCCTGCAGCGCCGGTTTGTGGCCTTCATTTGGGGCGTGTTTCCCCATTAACGCGACGTGGCGCCAACGTCCGTTGTGAAATGGTCTTTAAACCGCTTTGTCTTGCCACTCCTCGAGGACCAGTTTATGTGTGACTTAGGTTTCAAAATTTTGTTTTCCTGTTTGCTTTCTTATTTTAACAGATTTGTATCTGTTTTTTGGCTACTGTTCGATTTGGCCGTTGCTATGTGCGGCATTTATAACACATCAGTTGTCCAATTTGATGTATTTATACAGATTCTTCTATATATTATTTATTTATGTTATGAAATACGCTTGTTGTGGTCCATTTTATTTATATGAATTTCATGCGGACGCAGCGCGTCAGCAACATTCAACGGAATTGCGTCACAATATTGAGTAGAAACAATAAATAAACATAAATGATACATATGAAGACTATATATATATGTGAATATATCTGATATAAGTACTCGTATGCGGTTTAGACCCTGACATAAATAATCGCCAAATGCTTGTTGCTTTTATATTCCAATTTGTCTAATTTGTGGCTAAAAATACGTTTACGCTTGAGAATAACTATATTATATCTATATATACATATATGTTTATGGGGCATACATTTAGTGACCCTTCATGAACTAATTAGCTGTACGTTTAATGTGCAAAATAAAAATTTAGAAAAACTCGCAACACGCAATCGGCAACAGCTCCCAAATATAAACATCAGAAAGAGAATATATTTTATTTTGCTCCTGGAAATATCAACTTTAGTGAGAGAACATTTTTTTATTAGGAAGTAGAGTTTTGATGAATGTGTTAATTATATATTTTGAATTCTCACTGATATACATTTTAAAATTATAACGTTGTACAGCCAATAATATAACCTTTTATTTAAATGATAACTTATAAAATTATATATAATATAATAAATTATATTCATCCATGCCGAAGATTATAAACCCTTCTAGACGGAAATTAAGCTACTTAATTAGAAATATTGTTTATAAAAATGAGTGTTATGGCTATAAGGTCTTATATAAATACTTTATGGTTTCAGATACAACATTTGAAACAGTAGATTATTACTTCATCACAGACTTATATGGAGACTGTATTACTGTTTTTTTCTGACTAATATTGAATCAGCTTTGTTGTTTAGACAAATTTTTGTTTGTTGTTATTTATTTTAAAACCAGTCATCTGTGGTGTCTTTGGTTCGTTTCACTTAAGTGACCCCCTCCCCCCCCATTCATCAGTTAATCCGCCATCGATGCTACGCCCCCGTCCACATGACGTATAAGTAATCGGTTGACAGATTCATGCGGCATTCGTTATTAGTTATTGCTTATACACACACAATCCGTATGTATTTCATATCCAAGCCGTTGAACAATTTGTTAATGACCCATATATCATATGACCCTACGTATAACCACGCCTCCTACCCACCTTTCCGCCTACCCGTCTAACAGTCTAACCGTCTAACTACCAGCGCTAAGCGACCATCGCTCTTTATTAAGCATTCTTGGGGCTTCAGGTTAGTTCGAGCGTTCTTCGCTTCATTTTTCGCCGATTGTTACAAAAGCAATTTGCCAGTGTCATTTTATTGATTGCATTTCGCCTTCATTCTACAAACACACACACACACACACACACATCCGTACACACAGATGCCAACTGGTAACTGTTAAGCTGTCATCATCGCTCAGTGCTTCAATTAATCCATCAAAGAATTTGCAGACTGTGAAGTTTTCTATATTTTGTGAGGTGCTTGCTGTGCATCCCTTGTGGCCAAGAACAATGCGATAGGAGAAAACTTAAGCTGTGCATCGTTGATATTACTGAAATATTATTGATTAATTATTAATTGATATTTATTAATTTATTTTTACCCTTGACACGATCAGCTATTGTAACTGTCTGTCTTCTGCACAATATAGCTAATCTTATCGATCTCTGCAAAATGCTGCCATCCTTTCTTAAAAATAATTGTTTCCTGTCTCTTTGGTTCTGTTCATATTTAATGGGCATTTCAACTGAATTCCTTTAAATTGTCCAATGCATGTTTATTTTTATAACTTTTGCCCACAGACCACTTTTGCAATTCGTAATTGTTGGTTGCCGTTTGCAAATGGCAGAATTTTAAATTATATTTGTTAATAATTGATAAGCGCTGTCTGTTGCTTGTGGGCGATGAGGCATGAACTTGCTGCACTGCCGGTCATTGAACCGTTGCAACCTTTGGCAACCACTGATTACCCCCCCTGTGCTAAGTGTATAGTAACGAATGTTAATTGTGTTTTACTTTGTTGTCATGTTGGCAACACGTACTGCAATTTAACTGCCAATTATGGCAATTTGTAGATGTTAATGATTGATACGTAATTTAGTGTTCAGCTCTAAAGTGTATCGCTTAAAATTTGATTAGAAACTATAGTGATTTTAGCTAATTTCTCTTGTCTTTGGAATCTGTTAATATTTAAATACTTAGCTCTATATTTAAGTATAGAGATCTAATGACCGCTATTTGGAATATTTGAGTGAGCGCTTAAGTTGTTTTTGCCACATTCGCTAGTGTCCGAGTCCGAGTCTTAGTCCGAGTTGGAGCTGGGGCTGTAGCCCATTCCCATGCCCCATTGTTAAGAGTGACTGCCATTTCCGGGCTTGCGTAATTGTCGAATAAATTGAATGGGCGCACAGGGTGACGACTGCCGAGCCGTGAGTTTGGGGCATGCATAAGTGAAACACGTCAATTTAATGAATACGTAATGCATTTGATCAATAATGCAATGACCCAATCCGTCAGCAGAGCTGGCGTGGTGAGGGGGCGTGCCAAGTTTTGGGCACCCGACTGGCGACGTCGCCTAACTTATGATTAGGCTGCAGTGTTTTTTGTTGTTGTTATTTTGCTAGCATTGGTGGTACCTGCCCCTTGTTGCGCCCACTTGCGAATATGTAAAACCGTTTTGCGTGCCGCAAATGCATTAAAAATTTAAGGACAAACCTGACCGCACTTTGCCTGGCCGCAAGCCTTTTTTAAACGGGTTTAAAAATGTATGAGTCATGCTTTAGTCTGGAGAATTGGACTCCTTTCTTTATGACTTTTGGGTAAGCCGATATGATTCCATTTCCAAACTAATCAGCTGTCAGCGTTACACACACGCCATGACCCCTACACACATAAATCAAGCCCTAAATATGGCCCTTAAGTCGCGACATCGCATAAGCCAAGAGTAATTAGGGTTGGTTATTCTCCAATTTTGGCAACTTGACGTCTGGCTAACATGACCTATGGCGTTGATTGGCTCTTGTTGTTGTTGTTGTTGTAATGTGGCGATTTGCTGTGCAACAACACTTAAATTCTATTTGCCTGTCTGTCAGTAGGCTTGTTTTTAAGACCCGTTCTGTTTGTTGTTGTCCTTGAATCCGCCACATTGAACTGCTCTTTGTCATATCGTCTGCGAGTGTTCAACAATGATATGTTTATATAAGTGGGTAGCATGTGAAGTTATAACAAAGTTTGAGTTGCTTATTTTATATTATATTATTATTATTATTAACTGAGCGTAACTTGTTTACTTACTTATTTACTATCAATAAATTTAATTTAAATAATATTTAAATTTACATTACCAATAACAATTTAAGCTGTATATAAAAGATTGCCTTATTGAAATGCTGCTCGGGCAACCCTCGCTCAGCCGCTGACTGAACGTAGGCAGTTCTTTGTCGTCGCTGCTTGGCACTTGTCACTACAGGAAATGCAAATGGTAGTTAAGTAAAGCCGCCACGTTGGCTTCGTTGGTTCGTGACTCATACATTCATAAGTCGTCAGACATTTTCGATGGCACGCAAATGAAACGTTAACTGCTGAAGTATTTGCCAAGTGAGATACAACAAACTGCAAATTAACATGTTAACAAAATTGCCAGTTATCTCACTCGCTGTCGAGTCAATGTCTGACCAGCAGTATTAGTAACTTCAACAATTGTGGATCATCAGTATACACATTCATATGTATTTTTGCGAGGCAATGTAACACGCAACAATACAATGTTTTTTGTAAAAAATAACGTGTTGTCTAAATAATGCCAAAAGGTGCTGATAACCCGATTGACACGTCAAGAAACAGTAATTTCTGCTGCTAAGCGATGCTGGAATACGCTAAATGCATGATCAATTGTCAATATTGCAGATATTGTGAAGTAAATGTTACATTGTTAAACATTCCCATGGAATGTCATTTTATAACTCATTCTTATCTGCTCCACTTTTAGGTTAACAGTAATGATTCATGTTCAGCATAATAGTGCATAGTTGCATGAATATAGTTTACAGGCAAAAGAATTGCTGTTAGTTTCACAAATAAGATTTATTTTACCTTAACAGTGTGCAATTCTGCATACTTCCTTTACATATAGCTTACGGAGCAAAGCAGTTGCTAAGGAATCATTCAAAGATTAATGTGAAGCTTAACAGTGCATAACATAAAACGGATATGTAAAATAACATTTGCTTAGTGCTTTTGTATTGCTTCATAGTTTTCTATTCGTTGAGTAAACAAATAACAACTAGTAGATTAGCTCTCATTTTAAATTTAATATTTGCTATGCGCATTCGTCACTGGGCTATCAACTTTAGTGGGTATGCTTGCTTGCCCTCACCTAAAATGATGATGCTAACAGCGTTTTCCATTTACAGTACGACGGATGCTTATCATGGCGGGGCATGATGGGTCGCGTCCGGGTCTGAATACGGGTGCAGGCAACACGCCAGTGACACAGTTTTCCGCTTAGTCGAACTAACAGGGAGGGGTGGTGGATAATGGGGGGATGCGTCTGTGTCTATGTCTTTCATTTGATTGACGCTCTCGCGGTTCCAATTTATTTATGCGCAGCATTTCATTTCATTTTTTTCCCTTGTCAGTTTTTACTAAAAAAAACCACTAATCGGTTTCAATTTGTTGCGCACAGTTTTTCGCTGTGGCCTTTTTAACATTTTCGCATATCAGATAGGGTGCTGATAATGAATCCTATTTATAGTCGCTGATTGAGCAATTAATACCCGACGAGATGTTAAGAGAGCGTTTTACTAACGATTGAACAAGTTGCGATTAGTTGGCTGGTTGTAATTGGTAATACGATAACTTACAGTCATCTAATCATTGAACGAGATGCTGAAAGCCAATTTAGATTATTAGATTAACTCTAATTGCTTTGTGGCTTTATCACATTGTTCGGCCAGTCCCAATCAATATGTCAATCGTTTCTGTTCGATATCACAGACAGATTTCCATTAATGAGTGAGTGGCACAAATAGAAAAAATTGTGATTGAGACTTGGTTGAATATGCTTATTCCGGGTACAATGAACTTTTTTACCGAACTGAATCTGTTAACGAATGAAAGTACAAAAGGAATACGTAAGGAAAATTCCTTCCGGCAACATTTCGACGTGTGTCATTCATTCACAAAACAAAATAAATAAAATACAATTGAACAAAAAATTTACATTGACAATGCTTAAGAAAAATTAAGAAAAAAAAACCGAAATGCTGATAAAGAAAAGACCAAATAACAACAACAATGTCACAACAATAGTCATTTTGCAAAAACAAAATCATTAACATTTGACACAACAAAAAACAGACAATGCAAGGGGGTTGTGTTGCTTAAATGTTTCCCTAAATAAACATCAGCCAGCAAAACAAATGACAAGTTGTTTTGTTTTTATAAAGCCAACATGCAACCGAAACTGTCGCATGCCACAACAGCGGCAACTGCATGCAAGCTAGCCACTAAATGGTCTAAACCAATTGAATAATTATGCATCGAAATATCAATATATCTGTCAAATTCCGTCAACTATCTCATTCGGCATATCTATTTGACATTCAGCTAACTGAATGGCAAGTGAAATTTAAAGACAATACCAGCACGTTGTGGGAATATTGATCAATCTTTTTTTTGTATATAATATATATAAATCTGTGTGTAGTTGGGTATACAGAATTAAAGTCGTACTATATAAGTACTCACTTATAATAGAAATACTCCAGAAATAACCTGTAACTATTTAAACTTTCAACTTTACTTCATTTATTCGCTTTACGCAAAAGTCATGATTTATCTTAAAGCTATTTATTGGGGTGATTAACTTGACAATCATTTGGCAAGTCGTTCGGACAATGAATTGTCTAATTTGACCATTCATTCACTTGACCAAAGTAAGTTAATTGCATTTAAATATGAATCAGTTCAACCTGCTTTGCCTAATGTTCATTAAAATTTAAGTGCATCCGTCATGAATTATGCAAAGTAAATTTTAAATTTTCAGAAATTTTTTAGATTGTTATTTTGGAAAGTACATTTTGACAATAGTCACTTTCGCTGCCAACAATTTTTTTTTTTTTTTTTTTTTTGCATATTTTCACGTGTTTACCATTTGAATTCACAGTTTTTACTTATCAATAATGCAGATAGAAGTTAGAATATTCGAGTATATTTATGCAAATGGAAGCGATACTATTTTGAAGAGACTTGGACTGTTGTCTGATGATATATGATAAATGTTGTTTTTATTTGTCTAATAGCACAGTGTGAAAATTGACTGGCGTATGCCCTTGAAATGCTTACTTTATGGGAAGAAGGGAGCTTTGTAAACAGAACTTTGTATATGGAATGACAAACTGACGCCTTCGTCTAGATATCAGTCTGGACATGCCATTTGGAACGCTGTGAGCAGGGTGACCATTTGAATTTATAATTAAGTACACTCAGAAAATATAAGAATTAATTTTAGAAAATTGTCATACAAACTCACTTTTTTATTAAGAAATTATAATTTTTTTTTTTTATGCTTATTTTTAGAAATTGTATAAATATTTTTCTATTATACTTTTTAACAGTTATATTCTAAATTTGCATAAAGCTTTTTTCTGAGTGTAATTAATTGTGTGACAGCTCCGAGCTTGGTCCCAAATGGCATTCCAGGCCACGCGCTTTCATTAAAGCACTTGCAAAGAATTCAGTTACCATAGAATTCAAGAGCGTTTTTTCTAGTGTTATTTGTGCGACCAACAATAATTCATCTTTTTTTCTCTCGATGCCCATTTGCATTTCCAGCCGGATATGAGTATTATAGCTTTCTGATATCGCATGACCCATATGAGTGTTGACCTCATCTGAACTCTTGTTTTTTTCATTTTCATTTTCCATTTTTTTGTTGTTGTTGAACGCACAACAAAAGCACAAAAGCTTATTATAAAGTGTATAATCTTTAAACTTGTTGTATATTTCTTTCTTTGTGCTGCATTACGGGGCATAATTAATCAGGAAATAAAGATATTGTGTATACATATTTATATATAATGCACAATCAACTGTCCTGACCATCATCATCATCATCATCATGGTCTGAACTAATCTTCCTGCTCTTTTGACGTTTGTTTGAGCTGTCAAGCGATTCAGGTTTGCCTTTGTTTTTTTTTTGTTTTCGGCAATGTAAAAACCAATTTCCTTTTGTAATAATTTTATGGCCAACTAGTGCGTTGAGCGTTTTATGTATTTCTGCTATATACATCTAAATTTTTTTATCGCTTGCTCTTTCCGGAAAGAGTTTTCTGCCTTAAGGTTCGTAAACTCAGGCGAATATTTTGTTAATGTTTGTTTTTCATTTTGCTCTTGGCTTTTCATTTCGCGATGCCTCGGGCATTTTCATATCCATTTTACTTTATTTATTTTACCCTAATATCCTGTAGTCATAAAAACATAAAGAAACTATTTTACTCAGCAGCCGAATCAGTTCGGCTAACTAAGTAGGATATCTTCTAGTCGACCTGCTTTTGTCTATACAAATTTAATATTGTTGGCTTTTGTTTAAACTTATTGTAAATCTAGAAGCTGCACACTACAAAAATTAAAATAAATAAAAATATTGTTATTTAGTATTGTTGTATTTTGTTTATTGGTACTTATTTTATATTTATTTTTTCAGTGTGCAGCTTCTAGATTTACAATAAGCTTAAAATGTTTATTAATAG
Source organism: Drosophila demipolita (assembly GCA_035042405.1). Classification (NCBI taxonomy): domain Eukaryota; kingdom Metazoa; phylum Arthropoda; class Insecta; order Diptera; family Drosophilidae; genus Drosophila; species Drosophila demipolita. The sequence goes on along the minus strand of JAWNLI010000489.1, from coordinate 320,312 downwards.
TCGACAATGAAATTTCTTGTTCTATTGAAATGAAAATGAAAGCCACTCAATCGCAACAAAGAGTCTGACCATTTGTTTTTGGGTCATGTGAAAATGAAAATAATGAATTTAGTTGTCTTCAGACTACTTTGAACTTTTGAGCTTATGAGTCGATGCTGTTTAAGATATTTTGAATATTTCAAACGTGCCCTGTCAAACTTTCATTTGTTTGCCGGTTTTCAAGAAACTAATTTCTATATAGCACACAGCTAAAGATAAACAATTTACAATCATTAGCTCTGTCTAAAAATTACAAATGTTTTGCTAGAAATGTTAATAATATAATATTTTGACTTAAGTAAAGTTCAAATGTTAAAAACGCGAATTCAGCTGATATTAAATATTTAAGCAATGCAATTTATAATAAGTAAGAAATTTGTAGTTGGACTTCAAGGACTTCAAGAGCAGCGAGGCCAAGGAATTTATTTGTCTACATTATTTGAAGGTTTCTAACAAGTTGCTATCCGAATTTTGTAATTTAAACTGCGGGGCAGCTGTTCACGCAGGAAACTGTTAGTAATCCACTTTCAAAGTTTAATAGCTTTAATTTTAATTCTTACATCACTGAAGGTCGTTGCCAAAAAAAGACTAATCAAATTTGGCAACTTGAAATTGCGGAACTTTTGTAGTAATCGATTTCTTAGCTCATTTATATAAATATCTGTATAAATTGTAATTTAAACTTTCTTGAATTAGAAGTTAAAAAGAATAGTAATTTAACTTACGCTAATAATATTGTGCATCCTTGCAGACTCTGCTCGTTGACAATAACGCGTCTGTCCATCCTGACACCGTTGCCGGGAGACACCACATCGCTGTCGCTGGCCGTCAAAATGCAGAGCTCGAAGCGAACGCTGCGCAGCCACGAGATACCCATCAATGGAAGTGCGCTGACATCTGTGGCATCCAGTCGCGAGAGCTCATCGTTGCAGGGCAACTCACCGCTGGCCAATGTGATCGGTGGCTCGGGAATGATTGGCACGCCGGGCAATGTGGGTAATGCGGGCATTGGAACTGGCGTTGTGCCGCTGACCGAAACGGAACTGGACTTGAACTTTAGTCTGCAGTATCCGCACTTCATCAAGAGAGATGGCAATAGGTGAGTTCAGGCCACAACTGAGTTGAGAACCCACCCACTCACACACTCACCCACAATTGTTTTTTTTTTTTTTTATAGACTGGTGATTTTGTTGCAACGCCGCAAGAAATATAAATCGCGTACAATTCTAGGCTATAAGACACTCGCCGAGGGCATTATACGAATGGATGCAGTGCTTCAGAAATCAATGGACATGATCATTGAGCTGACCGCATCTGGCAAGAACGGTCGACCAGGCACTGTGGTTGCCTGCCTGCGCGCCGAGCGCGTCTCTTCCATTCCAGTTGACCATGACAATAAGAATAACAACAGCGTGCTGCTGGCAGGTGAGTCACCCAACCCAACCCATCTAAATCCAACACTCAACCGCTTCACACAGCTTGGCAACTTATTGCCAAATCCATAAAGCAGCACATAAATAATCAGCCATCCCAGAGTTAAGAACTGAGGCGTTAATGACGCAAAGCGGCCACTTAATTGCCTTCGACGGAGAGAAGTGTTAAATGGGAAGCGTGTCCAAATAATACATATCCAGTCAGCCAGCCTTCCATGTCTTGCGCTGGATGCCATGATGCATGTGATGCTGCCACTGCTGTTTTCGTTGTTGTTGCTGTTGTTATTATTGTTGTATTATATCTATGACGAACACAATTAAAGTTTATGTTTATGGTAATTGCTTGTGAAACATTTCCCAAGCGACGAGCGATTCATGACGTCAGCATTGTGTCCGCATATTTCAAATATATATATATATATGTTTCTTCTACTTACCATTGCTTCCTCTTGCAATCAGCATTCCACGAGTTTCCCCCATTGGAATTTTCATCTGGGTTACAGCAGCAGCCGGCGGCTGGCAACTGCATAAGTGACGCAGAATTTCTTTGGCTCTATTTCAAATATAAATTCTATGCTATATATTTATACCATTACCTAAATTACTATAATTTTTTTTTTACACTGAATGTGAAGTACATATATATTCACTACTCTTAACCATGTTCAGCTATGCGAATATTCTTCTTCTTTGTTTAAGTTATTCTGATGATCTTTGATAGAATGAAAATTTAATTGTTGCAGCTAAAAATGTAAAAAAAATGCACCTGCAATAATTTTAAATCGATTTCCTTATGTTATAGAATTATATTACCAGAAGAATGTCTTAATAATATATTTTATATTAATATATTTGCTGTCAGCAAACCGAAAACAATACGTTAATTGGTGCACGTCTTAAACTATAAACTTTAACTATTATGTTTATTTTATTATATTTTTCATGGTGTCAATGAGTTTCGTATATTTCGAAAAGGGTATTTCAACTTCGGCATAGTTTACTCTTGCAGCTTTGCCCACAAGCAGCGAGGAATTGTGAGAAAACACTATTATGAAAATAGCGCGGAAAATGTGCATTTGGCATGCGGCTTTTTACAGCTGCAACTTGCTGCAAATAATGCGGCAGAACTGTTGAACTTCGGTGGCACACAACACAAAACAACCTATGTAATTTGCGGGCCAAACTTGGCCAATGCCAACTAATGCATATACAAAATGCACATATATTTGTAAATGGCCAAGGTAATGGGCAATACGAGCGGCTCTTGACTCGATAAATGTGTTGGGCACAGATTGGGGACATGTTGCAGCAATGTCCTTGCAATTGCATTTGCTCATTGTGCTTGTCGACGATTCGGTTGACGGTCAGAACTTGTCGCTTTTCACTGTTGGCATCCGGCCCAAAACATGTTGGCCCTTTGGGAATACGTTGAGCAGAAAGCACTTGACCCCGGTTAGGTCGTCGGGTAGTTCTCAGCGACAGCGGTGACAGACCCTAAATTACTTTTGGGGCTCAGCATTCTAATTTGCAAAATAAGTTTGGAATATGTACGGGCGGGTGGGTCACCCCCCGCAAAACCTTTTTGCCTCAACCTATTTAGACTATTGATTTTGTTTTTGTCCACCTTTTTCTTTTTTGTACGGCCTACAATTGAAGCAACAAAAACCGTAGGCCATTGCACAGTCAGCTTGTTGAATGCCACACCCTGACCTGAGATTCGGCCGTGGATCCGGTGGACAGAGAAACATCCCCTTAAGGAACGTGGTGCCATTTGTTGGGCACTCCTTTCGCTGGCTTCCCCATTTGACATATTGCATGAATTTTCCATAACGTTCAATGAGTTTGCTTCCAGGCCTGCTACTCTCGAACCCTGACTGGGCAAACCCTTAGCCCGAATCTAACCTGAAAAGTTTGCCAATGAAACCTAATCAGCATATTAAAGAATAATGACATTATTCATTTTTTAGCATAAATCAGTCGAAAGTAAAACTCTTCTATGAAAAACTTTTTTGATACATCAAATATACATTTTGATTGTTATTGTTATTGTTTGTTGCAAGTCAAAAATTAAAGTACATACTAGATTTCTTTTTTAATTAGTGGTGAGAAAATAATATGAAAATGAAATAATTTAATATATATGTAAATTCCCCTACTTGATTTCAAAATTAGTAATAACTTTAAGTTTTTTATAGCGCATGTCTAAAAAGGGCATTCATGAAAATAGTCACTAAAACTTATCAATCAATATGGTAATAACAGCTTAGGTAGCCGTTAGTAATTTCGGCAGCAGTAACTCCGAGCAAATAGCAAGACAGATATGCGATTGCGATAGCAATAACACAATCTTTACAGTTCGGTTGCCATATTCTTTCGTCGGTTTTCGTTCTATTTGCTACAACCACAGACAACACAATAGATGTTTTTTACTTTTGCTAATGCTACTGCAAATAACAGAGCAGAACAAAGCGAAGTTCATTTATTTCAGTTTTTCTGTTATTGGCAATAATGTTGCTCTGTTAAAGTTTCTGCGCTGTCCAAGCTGATTTTAAAATTGGCGAATATATATATTAAAAGTTAATTTATTATTGTCTGCTGTTTAATAAAACCAAATGGATAGATCTAATTTTAGAAGGAATGACTAAAACATAAGTGAGTCAGCATAGAAGCTATTAAGTAAAATGAAAAATGTATAAATTAAATTTGGATTCGGACAAATAAAGAATGAAACGAAATGTCTAAAAATATTTAACAAGAGACAAACTTGTTGGGCTACTGAATAATGTAACAAATATGCAACGGGTCTAAGCACACTTGAGGGTGTTTAATAAAGTTTAAAAAAAAGAAAAAAAATGGTATACAATAATCGTTGTGAAATGGCCTTTGAAGAAGCATCCTTGAGAGACTATTGCGCACTAACCGTTGCTGCCTGCATTGCCATTTGTCGTCACTGCTGCTTCTGCTGCTGCTGCTACTGTTGGCAATGACAGGAATTAAGTCATTTGTCCCTGTGCGCCCGAGATAAGCACAACTGGAAAAAAAAAGAGCAGAGGCGAGGAGAAGTATGTGAATGTGGCAGGTAGCCGGATGAGTAGACCAACCCCACCTCCAGCTATATACAATATATATTTATCGTTGAGTGTTTAATGGCAAAATGCGTAAATTATGTCAAGCGTTGCTAGGGCGGCGCGTCATTGTTCACTTTCAGAGCTGCTTCGTAATGTGCCACCCATCCCCCTCCATATGCCCACCCCCTAATTCGACATCTCGACTGTCTTCTAATGGCAACGTCCGCTGCCTCTGTTGCGTGTGCTGTTTCTGCCGCAGCTCGTCGTATTTGTTGGCCAAGGTCAAAGTAATATAGTACTTTTTCGTGTGCTACTTTTCTTTTTATATTTGTTTTTTTTTTCCTTTGGATCTTGTTTATCTCTTGGATGGCAGCCACAGTCGCCACAGTCATGGAAAGTCCCGAAACCACAACAACAAGAACATTGCTATTTATATATAAACATTAAATCAATGTTGCTCGTGGCATTTCAATACGTTTTTCATAACTTATACGCCACGTTTAACCCGCGGCATGGACAGACACATGTAAATGATGTGAGCGTGTGCGTTCCGTCTGATTTGCCCATGATACGTCTGCGGCCACAAGGCCGCCAAGTAAATTGCCAGACTCATCACCCTGGCAACCCTTTGTCTGTCAAATTCTGATTGTTGCCATTTCATTAATTTATGAAGCACAGTTCGCAGAAAAGTACATAAAGTGAATTCAACTGAACGATGCAAATGGAAATTAGTGTGAAGTACATCATACGAATTTGGGGCGAAATATTCAAGCATTTTTAATTACGGCAAGTAATAATTCATTGCCCATTGGCTATAAGTTAATCAGTGTGAATTTAAAATAGGAAAACCTTTCGACTGCTATTTAATCTAAAAAGATGGATATCTTATTCGAATCTATGACATTTCAGAATAACACTCAGCTCACATATCGACACAGTAAGATTCCTTTAAAAACACTTCAGCTAATTTGCAGAGCATTTTGAAGTATTTTCCATTCTTTGGAATGAAAGGGGAAATAAGTGAAGACGCATTATCTTCACATTACGATAAACTTACAATTGCCATTGCGATATATATGTATATACAATATAATTGCGGTGCAGATGTTGTTGTTGCTGCCATCAAAAGATTCAGTCCCCCAGTCACCACTTGTGCTGCTGCTGCTGCTCCACTTCACATGCCAGCCACTTCACAGTGGAGTCGTCTACTTGTTGTTGTTATTGTTGTTTGATCGTTGACACGCCATTCGTTGCAGATAACAATATAAACAAGGAGTTACAGTCAGTTGTAGAGCGTCGTTCTGGGTCGACGCGTAGTTTTGTTCGAGATGCTTGATTTCTAATCACCTGGTTTTCTAATCAGCTAACTGTTTATTTAATGCTGTCAAAAGTAACACTTATTCACGCACAAAACACAACTGCACACTCTCTCACACACACACAGATACAGACGATCATTTGTACAAGAAAAATATAGGCCCTGAAAATGTTTTCTATTTTCGCTTCGCACGCTTGTTGCTTGTTTGTGCACGCGATGGTTCAATATACAAATAAATATTTATAAACATGTATGTGGTATGTTTGGATACATATGTATGTAAGGAGTTGCCGGCCGGTAAAAGGTTTAAATGATAACGGCAGCGAAACATGCAAGCAAAAAATAAACACAAGGCAATCAAAAAAAAATAAAGCAAAGAAAGAAAACAAACCAGCAGATAGACAAACAAAAACACAGATCAACAAATTACTCGCAGACAGTTAAGTAACAGCAGACGGACGACGATGACAACGACAGAAATGTAATCAGGCTTTTGCTGCTGCCATTTTCTTTTTCACTCAATCGGCTCAAGCTTATAGAAAGACATACGACAGAAAGAGAGGGAGAGAGAAAGAGAGAGTGAGAGTCAAAATGAGTGCAGCGCACTGGCAAGTGTTTTTGCGTACTCATAGCAGCGGTACTTCATAAAGTATATAACTGCGCACATACATACATATTATGCATATACATACACACATACATATAAGCTCTTCGATGACTTTTTGGTAAGTTAATTTAATCGATGCGTAAAAATAACTTTAATAAGCTCTTTCCATGCCCTCACACAACCCACCGCTGAGCTGTCGTATACCTGCTTAGCTCTTTCGAACAGTGATACATTTTATATGACATGCACGGTCTCCCATCTGCGAGGGTTGTAAGAGATAAGCGTTGCTAAGTATTTAAATTTCACTTGCGATCTCTTTACTTTTCCCAGGCAGATTTCGTCGTGCAAAAATTTTAAATATTAATATGACTCACTATAGTGCATTGCAATTCTAAATGTTTCATACTCGTATGTCTCATTCTTCACGCCAGAAATCTATAAATACACTTTTAAGTTATAACTTAAATACTGACCCTCTTGTATACCTATGCAATGCCTGACAATTTCTCGCAATGATTTCAACAACTTCCCCCATTGCGCGGTCAGCTCATCGCTCATTGCCAATGAGCTGCTGCTCCCCTCGATGCTCGACGCTTAGGTGAGAAAGTGACGCTCTTTGCCGTGAGCTCTTTGCTGCCGTCAGCGCTGTCACTATCGCTGCCGGCGCCGCCAACACAAAACGTGCGAAGCGTCAGTACATCGCATTCATTTGTCTGGCGAGCGTGCAGCAAGGCAGACGGCAAACAAAACGAACTCAGTGTTATCGAAGTGAAAGAGATGTGCCGATAACTTAAGGCTAATATCTTGTGATTAATTTATTTACGTACTCAAAGGCAAAAACAAACAACAAAACGACCGAGTGGTTTTTTTTTTTGCTTTTATACTGTTTTCTCGCCTTTGTGGTGTGGTATAGTACGCAGTACCGCGTTCAGTATAATAATTATAAAGCAAACTACAGAAACTGCTAAACAAACGGGGCACAAATAACAACGCAAAAAGAAGCTGCCGGCAGCGTCGTCACGTCTTACAACAACATAAAGTCAAGCAACTCGCATCCAAATACATACACACATACATACATACGAAAGTACGTACAATAATACGTGCTAGCTGAAAGTGAAGCATAATTTTATTGCTAAAAATTGTACTTATTATTGCACATTTATGTTTGGATATTCAACAGATCGCGTTGCTGAGTACTCGGACGAGGACGAGGAGGCTGAATTCAGTTCTGGTGAATTTAACGACGAGTCCAACGAACTGGCCATAACGGGCTACGATCAAAAGCGTGACTATAATCCGGCCAAGCATGATATGCGCAAGTATCGCAACAAGCTGCAACGATCGGGCATTGAGGATATCGCAATAGTTGGCCATCATCAGCATCAGCATCATCATCCCGTCGACAGTGACAGCGAGTTCGAGATGAAGGACAAGAGCTCATCCCGTGCCAAGTTCAGTCGGGTGAGTCAGCCGCCATATAATTATAATACTCCACACTACATACATACTACTACTACAACATATGTTTTACATATGTACTTATGCATAAAACAAGCATATGCAAATCGTGTGAGCAGCCGCAGCACTTGTGGCCTAATTTGTCCAACTGCTTATTTAAAATAATTGCTTTAGCCGTTTAACATGGCCACAGTCAAGGGCGTTTCCTATGGTGCATGATTCAAACTTTCATATTTCCCATTATTTTATCGAAAACAAATTACCTTTTCAGTTATCTGACAGATAGATTAAAGGCTTTTGTATATTTTTGATTACTGTAAAATACACTTGGCAACAAAACAACAGTTTATATTAAGATATAAATTGAATTGGTATTACTAAAGTTGTTTAGTACTTTTTGTATTCTGTTATACAAAAGAATTTTCCAAAAAACCGAAAAATTTAAACAACTCTTTCATAATTTATTTTATAACCTTTTTTTCATACTTATGGTTTTATTATAAAATTAATCAGATCGTGTACATAATAAAAAAAATTTCTTTATACATGCATAATTGTTAACAACAGTTTTCAGGTGCATAAGTTGTTGTTATGATCACTTATTTCACACGACTGCAATTATTAAAGGCTTTGGGCTGTGACAAGCTGCGCCAGCCGCTTTTCATTTGTACAGATAAATGTATAAATATATTGTTAAATTATTTAGTTTTTATTGTTTTGTTTTTTTGCTGTCTCTGCTGTTTTCGAAATTGTAGTTTGATGACGCAACAATCGACCACATAGCCTGCAATTATTTCCGTAAACCAAAGACCAAAACATTTTCGGCATTCACTTGCACAATACCAATACGCTGTACTTGGCCCAAAAGCAACGCAGACTCGTTTAGTATATGCTATATATACTATGAACTGGCTAAACTAGCGCATGGCTAAGAATTTGCTATCAAATTTGTTGACAATTGTTTCTGCTTCTGGCCTTGGCCATTGGCATACCTGTGTACACATGCACAATATATGCATGTCGAGTTCAAAGAGGTCTATGCAATGCACAAGGCTTTGCCACTGTTTGAGTGCCAGACTCGGAATTAGAACTAGAATTCCAAGAGCTGTTCAATTACCAGGCACCAGACAGACACTCTGAAATCCATCAACTCAGCCAACACTTTCAGCTAAGTCTGCATCAAGTCGTTGATGACACCTCCACCATAAATACATTTATATGTATATTTATATATATACATCCATATATATTTATATATATTATCAGCACATACGCCTTGCTATATGCAATGGATTTGCATTCACTTCACCTCGAATCGAATGCCATTAACCAGAAATAGCAGCTGTGCAAGTGCAGCCGTGCCGAGTGAATAGATAAACGATTGTCTGACTGACTGAATGGGAATTGCATTGCATAAATGTCAGAGAGTGAGCATTTAACAAAAGGAAAGCTCCAACTGAAATTTGTTCTGTATATATTAAATCAAAGAAATTGCATAGTACAGAATTTATTAAACTTAATCCAATTCGAGCACTTTACAATATTACAACAGCGAATGAATACATATTCAATACTTGCTAATGTTTTTAATGTAATTAATTGTTTGTAATTAATGTTTTATAGTTTAAAAAATTAATAATATTCATAATGTAAGAAACTCTTAGATTCAAATCGTGTTTTGTTTGTTTTTTTTTAGTCGTAGAAAATAAATTGCTAGAGTACCTGATTTAAACTTTATCAGAGCTATAATAGAGCCAATTATAGATAAATTTACTTTAAGCACACGCTGGGAAGAAAAGATCAAATACATGTTTATTTTGATTTTTTTTTTGCTCTGGGAGATAATACCATAACTGCTCCCTAAGCATTAGCACACAATATTTATAATATATAATAATTTTCAAACACTACTTCCAAAATATATGCGTCTTGACGTAAATTCATTATAAATTTGATTGATTTTATTGCGCACTTTATTTAGTCTTTTTAAGCTTAAACTCAATCAGTTCCAGGCACGAAAATTCATTTGGAGCATAAATACACATAAATATTCCATAAAAGTAAAATGAATCGCATTTAATCAAATGTGTTAAATTTATTAATAAGCTTTTAATTTCGTATAAAATAGGAAAGTTGGAGAAATGTAAAAAAAATCAGCATTTTGGGTATAATTAGAAAATCAATGTTCATATATTCGTGTGTTTGTTTTGGGGCAACCCAACCACCTCTCCCCAGGGGAAAAGACAGCTCGACATATTTTGAAATAGTTTTCCTAAGAACTCATAGAAATATTGGACAACAAACACAGAACATAGCCAATTATAAGCTACATCAGATCGAAAGAACAGACAGGCTGACATGTTTTCAGAGTGTGGCGTGCTTTCTTGAGTTTACCACCTCTTCCATCCACTGCCCGCCCCTCTCCGTTCCATTTGCCCCTACAACCAGTTGTGGACACATAGTGCTGTCTTTGACACGCCCCCTTTTGTCCGCCTGTCCTCCGCACAGGTGTAATATTAGCCTGCGGCCATTGTTTTCATTGCTCTCCATATTATTATTGCTGTTATTGTTGATGTTGTTGCTGTTGTTGTTGTTGTCAGGACCATTTAAATATCTGTCGTAAATAAAATAGTCATAATGACAGACAGAAAGCCAACAGCGCAATTAAAAATGTATGTTTATTCAAACAACACAGTTGCATAATTTAAGCTCTAAGTTCCTTGGGAACAGCCTTGCTTTAACAGCCTGTATTAGTTTCCACTTATTTTTTATTGCTTATCCCATTAACCCTTTAAAAACTGGTAAAATGAAGCTGTGCAAAATTATGTAGCAGGCAGAAGGTAGAAACTAATTTGCAAATATATTTTCTGAATCACCATCAAAGTCCAAATAAATTTCGACTTCGCTCGCGTGTCTCGGATAATTAAGACAGCTAATTTGCAAACTTATTTCTTTTATATATTTTTGGAGCTCATTTAATCTTATCGATAATTTTCCCCGGAAGTCAATAAAATGTATACATTCTGTCATTAATTTTATCATGTGCAAATGATTCATTAATATTGGTTAATATGCACAAAATTATTAGGAAATGTTAACCATTCAGTGCTTAGACGTGATTTTTTGAAGTCCCCTGAATAAAAAAAAAACGAAACGGAAACTTTTATACAAATAAGCGAAAAATAAACTTGGGCCGCTTGAATGCGCTATTGGGGATTGGATGGTTAATATTTGAGGGAGTACTAAGTAGCAATCACAATTATTTTGAGTGCACATCAGTAAACACATTCGTATATGCGAATGTGTTCAGGGTGTCTCCAAGTCGACTTCTCTCTATTGTACTTGTTATTTTATTACTTTTTTGGCGAATATAAATAATAATATTTTGCACAGCAGTCAAATGTTTATAATAATAATTTTTATTGCGCAATGTTTATCATTTGTGTATGCGAATTTTAACCAATCTACTGATTAATTGGTTAATTGGTTTTTTGTTTTAATTGGTCACAGTAGAAAAGCTGCCCCAAACAATTACAATTAATAATATGCACATTATCTGTAAAACAATAGAGGCAAAACGACCCTTTTTCAAAATCTTTTCCGTTTTCGCAAATTGGAGCGAGACAGAATATTTTTACTTTTGCAGTAAATTGTGCTTTTAGACTAAACTAACTCTTTTCCCTAGATTAAATTTTTGCAGTGCACCTTTCAATCTCTTGTCAGACTTTAATTGTGATTTTAACTTAATTGTTTATTACTTGTGTTTAGCTAATTGCAATTATTTTTTTCTTCGTTTTTCCAGACAATTTCACTGCAGCAACGCAACTTTAAGCAGAAAATTGTCGCGCTGCTAAAGCGATTCAAGGCCAGCGAGGAGCTGGAGAATGAGACACACAGTGGCACTGCAGCGCTGAGAGGCGAGCGCGATTTGGATGCACTTTTTCAGGAGCTGGAGTCGCTCTCGTGCTGCGAGGGCGATGATTCTGGGCCGGATATGGACAGCATATCGATTGGATCGACGCCAAAGCCGTCGCTGCGTCCGTTCTTCACCAACTCGCGGATCATGCTGCACGACAGCCTCGCCGGCAGTGGCACTCCAGGCAGCGGCATCGGTGGTGCAACGGGTAAGTTGTTGTTGCTTTTGCGGCTACTGCTGTTGTTTTGTTGTTGTATTTCTTAAGTTGTTTGTTTGACAAGCTACCAAATTGATGATATTCTTGTTGCTTTATGGCGTTACACATTAAATACGTTGCCGGCCAGAAATGGCATCCATTTCCGACTCTGATTCCGTTTGTCTTTTTGGGTCCATAACCATAAACAATAAGAAAATGTTTCAGCCCAAAAGCAGGCTACACTTTTTGGCCACATACAAATATTTTTGTTTGTTTATTTTTTCGTTTCGTTTTGCCTGTTTTCGGTCAAGGCTGCTCCGTTAAATGCGAGTTACTGTCGCTTTTATTATACACACACACAGCCAAAGACACGCAGATACACACACACACCCACATATATAGACACAGCCACAGCCGCACACAATTGCAAGGCCACGTCTCGGCAAAAAAGGGAAAGAGAGGCATGATGAGTGTCAGATATCCTTCAGTAAATTCCGTTGACCATTTGTCCAGTTGTGCGACAGACACATGCAAAGATACATTTTTTTGTATGTGTGTGTTCTACCACCAGAGTAGTCATTTGGAATTTAGAACTGATTCAAATATGTAAATATTTTGAAAACTTATATATTACAATTTTAAAAACTAGAATTTCTAATTTACAAGCGATTTATTTATTATTTTTGTTTAAGTTACATTCAATTAGGTTTGCGTTTGGTTAGCTTTTGGAGTACATCAACTTCATAGTTGTAACCAATATTATATTATTATTTTTATATACTTTATACTATTTACATACACACAAAAAAAAAAACAATTACAAAACAAAAACAGAAACAACAAACATTTTGCATGGCTTGAACAAAATTTCTTTTGCAGGAAACTCTGAGCGCCGATCATCGGATAAGAGCGACCAATTGACCAATTCATCTTACAATATTGAAAATAACAAAAACCAAAAATGCATTCATTTAACAAACAATAACAATTCGGCTACAACACCAGGTCTGTGTAAATTACAGCAACCAAAACAAACCAAATCCACACTCAATACTTGCAAATAATTTAGAACACCAGCCCCATCCTAGAACAAGCTATAAGATTTTTTTTAATCCCACATCCTACTAAAAAAAACATAAGTACAAGGGGCGCGTACCAGTATTTGTATGTAATGGCCAAATATTGGATAATCCTTGTCAGTTAAATTTTTGGGCAGTCGTCAGCATATCCAACGTGCACTGCACTTGCAGTATAACAGCTAAAGTTCAATTACACAATATTTTGCGGTTCGATTTGTTTATTTTTAAATTTCTAAGCCTTGGCCTGTCTTACCAACACGCACGCTCCATACGTATGTGAATACATACACACACACACACTCATATACATATAAACAAACTCAACTTAACTCAACTCATACACGCACACGAGCATACACGAGCTTACCGTTGCACACGCGATTGCAGAGCTTCCTTTGCAGTGTGACCATGCCGCTGTTATTGCATTGGTTAGTAGCGCTGTTACTTCTTGTGACGTCATACGAACACGAATTGGGCGGGCAAATTGAACTTTGAATTCTGCTACAAACAAAATTAAATCCACTTCATGTGTTTATTTCGAGCAACATACTTTTGATCAATTAATAACACCCTTATCATAAAAACCCTCAAAACACACACCCTTAATGACAGTCTCAATTTAATTATACACTTCTAATTTTTGTGAACAATTGCATGTTGTGCTGTACTTTCTATTTTTTGATTAATGCGACATTCATTGCCAAGAATACTCAAGTGAAGCACGCTAAACACATAAAAATAGAGTGATTGACGACATAAATATTTATACATGCATACCATATGTATAATCACATACTTATATACTATACTTAACGTACTTCTTCCTATAATTAGACTGTAAAAAGTTTTAACACTAATCACGTACGTCGCATTTATTATTTAATTACAATCAAATGTCGTCACAAACGCACTGAAAGCACTTTGGAATGAATTCTATTTGGGGCAGGACCTTTTATTTGGAGTGGGCGGGTTGGTAGACAGTTGAGTGCTTCCAAAACTAGTTTAGTTTCCGCCTGCATGTCCTTTCAATAGTCTAATTCCTTTCGACCATGAACGATTTTTAGTGCACCTTTCACCAAAACTCAGTTATTCCTTGTAAATCCGTCCTTAGATCCCAATTTGGATAAATACAACCCACTCATACAGCCCCTCGTTGTTCTATGTTCCATTCACAGATCGCACTGGCAATGACAGTTCCGGTAACGAGGATGGCTCCGATCCGCAGAATAGTCCGCCACGAGACAGGGACTATCTGCGCCAGCAACAATATCAACATTTGACACCAGTTAGCTCCGTCACCGGCAACATGAGCAGCACCGGGTTAACTCCGACGCAGGCACCTACCGAGAAGCGTTCACGTCTCTTTCGCACCTCGAGCAATACGCCAGCCATGGGCAGCGCTGGCTCCGGCGGCGGCAACTTGGCGAACAACAGCAATGCGTCGGGTAAGAGGAAGCATACGCTCAGCCTGAGCAATGAGCCGCGGTCGGCCCTGGAGGCGTGTCTATCGCCCACAAATGTGGAGCCGCGCAAGTTGCTGCTCGATCAGCTGAGTCGCGTGTTCGCCGGCGACGACAATGTCATACCCGAGGTACTGACCATCATTAGTCCGCCAGAGGCGTTGGGCGGCAGCACACTGCTGCCCAAGCTTGTCAACCTGTTTGCCAACTCCTTCAAGCCGGCGTTTGTGCCGCAGAACACGGCCGAGGTGAAGGCTGTGCTCCAGGCGCTCATGGCCAAGATACAGAAATAGTGAGTATTGAAATATAAAAATTATCAGAATCCTCGGCTTCAACCTAATCTTCCTTCATTTGCATCCATCAGCTGCAATTCGAATGCCAAACCTCCGCACACGGTCAAGGTGCTCCTCATTGGCGGCGACTGGCTGCAGGGCGCAACGTTGCGACATTATGTGGAGCTATTGGGAGTTCGTCCGCCCGACTGGTTGAATCATTTGCGCTTCTATCTGGTACCCATTGGCGGTGGCAGCAGCAACGGCAGCGTGGCACGTCATCTGAGCCAAATGGATCAGGCCTATGCCGCCATGTTCGGCTCGGACAACTGGTCGCAGCTGTGCGAACGCTCGGCAGCCACAGCGGCTGCAGTTAGCGCCGTGACCACCGTAAATGCCACAGCTCTAACGGCCAATCTGGCCGATGCGGCGTCTGTGTCCAAGTCGGATATTGCGGAGTTAGTGCAACGCATTCAGCGCTATCTGCATACGGCCGGTCCCTGCACACAGATACCCATTGCCGAGGCGATGGTCAACTATAAGGACGAGGACTCATGCCAGATTTTTGTGCCGTTTGTCAGCGTAAGTGCAACCTCCATTATTATTACAAAAAAAAAACAACCTGTATAATGACATTTTTCCTATCCTTGGTAGGACGTGCGCATTGGTTATTTGGATGGTGCACAGGCATCGCTGGATCTAGAGGAAAACTACGCGTCTAATGTAACTGGCAACTCGGGCAGCGGAGGCTCAGCCAACGCATCCAGCCAGCCCATACCTATTGGCAGCCAGAGCACACCGAATGTGTATGGCGTCTTGTCGGGTTCGCCGCCACAGCAGCAACAGCAAATGGGCCAGGGGCAGGGTCAGAGCATGGGACGCATATCACCGCCGCTGCAGACGCCACCTTCGTCGGGCTCATCGCATCGCGAGCGTGGCGCCAGTGATGCCCTGAATACACCCTTGAATCTGCAGGCGCAAACATTCAGTGGAGCACTGTCTGCTGCTGAGGCTGTTGAACTGCAGGTGGACTACTGGCCGCTGGTGCGGCCCGGTGAGGCACATCTCAAAGATTCAAAGGGCGGCATGTCGCGCGGCGGCGACTCTGGCGGCGGCAAGAATAGCATTAAGAGTACGTTTAGGAATCTGCAGGTGTGGCGCCTGCCACAGCATGCACAGCAAATGGGTGATATGTCCAATGGACTGACTGTTAGCTTCGCCACCAAGGAGAAGAAGCAAAAGCAAAGTAAGTGGCATATTTTATACACAATACAAGAATGCGTTCTATTGTAAGTATTCCCCTTACAGTTATGCGCTTGGGCAAGAAGAAGGACAAGGAGCGTGATCTCGAAAAGGAGCAGTGTGTCGAGGGTGTGGCACGACTCATTTGCTCACCCAAACAGTCGCATCCAGTACCGCTGCGTGGTTAGTTAACAAATCATCCCGATTTATCGAATACTTAATGAAATTTTTTTTATTATTCACAAACAGTTTATATCGATGGCACCGAGTGGACTGGCGTCAAATTCTTCCAACTATCGTCGCAGTGGCAAACGCATGTGAAGAACTTTCCAATTGCGCTCATTGGCTGCACACCCATGTCGTGTGCTGAATTAACCTAGTCATTCAATAAATATGTTCGTTCAATGCCCATTCTCATTTAAACTCGCACACGCAGAGCCATTGAGACACCAAGGGAGACGTGTAAGCATGCGCGTCTACTCATTAATATGAGCTAAGAAGAATGATAATTTATTTTATAATTAATAATTGTACATTTTTAGTTAATAAAACGTTTAGCTTATAATTTTCATTTAAGTCTTCAAAACGCGAATTGTGAATTAATCAAAGATTTTCGAGCCACAAGCATCACACACGCTCACAATAAGTAATATTAATGACATAAATATTGAATATATAATGAAGCAAAACAAATGCAGAACGTTTAACACTTGTTCAAAATAACGCGTATCAAATATCCTGTACAGGAAAACTATGTAGTTACAGTTTCAAAAGTTTATTGTAAACAATTTTCGTAAATTCCGTTTGTTAACCGTTGCCACTAACTGTTACCAAATGGTTTCCAAGCGGTTACAAACTGTTAAATTAGCATGTTGATACTTTATTTATTTGTGGGAGCACTGCCAGAAGGTTTCGGATGACCCAGATGATCTCAACCACTGCTCCCAATTGCGACAATGACGTAATATACTCTGGCATTATATACTAAACTATCGTATCTATACTATATACTCTAACTATAACTGCTTAGCGAATGTGAATGCATATTTAACCAGCCCGTCGTCTATATACTACCTAAATTCAGACATTATCTATGTGCAACTAAATATACATACATATAAATATACTTATACATATATTAACACATGCCTATGTCTAATCTATATATAACTGACATATGTATGTACTACTCTAATTGTTGTGATTTTTGAAATTTCATAGTGTGAACAGCCGTTGCAAAGATTGTATAAGTAAATTACACACGTTTACATAAAGCGAAAGATGAAAAGAAAATGAATGTAGTTTGAATTTAACGAATGTAACGAAGCAGTTTCAAGCAATATACAAGTTGGGTGCAAAGCTATTCCCCATTTGGAAGTGAAGGAGCGTTGAGAACGAGTGTGAACTAAAATATTATAAGGTGTGTAGTGTATAATTGTATTATTAAATATATAACATTTAAAGACAGCAAATTCGTGTTATATATATATTTTAATATTGCGCAAATTTCAGCATCATCGCACATTAATGATCTGATATGGCAGTCCGGTGACTATAATAGAGCGTTCCCTGAGACCAAGTGTCCCGTCTATCCCACCGGGTGGTAACAGAAAGGTGCAGCTAGGATAGCCCTTTGGCTGTGCAAACTCCTTCAGATTGGCATTGCTCTCGCTGAGGGCCAGAAGCGACCAGATAGCCAAGTTACGTGTCTTGCCATGTCTCGCCAGAACATAGAACTGTCAATTGTGGCAATTAGGTTAAAAATTTTTTAATAAACTTATGCTCTGCACTCACCTTGTCCTCATCATCAACCAGATATCCGACAATAAGGGCCCAATGAGCACGGTGGCCGGACTTCTGGCAGGGCGCGTGATTGACGTCGGCATCATAACTGTTTGTTTGGATTAAGCGTCGAATTTAAGGTCAACCAAATTTGTGGCAATAACTACATTGGACTTGAAAATTTGTCGCACTTTATTTATAGAAATTCTTATGCAAGTGGTTTATTTTACAATAGCTGAAGTTGATCACTTCTTGATTAGTGTCTTTTAGCCCACCCTCATCGGAGGCGAAACCAGTATAACGCCATCTCCTCGCACAAAGAGCATGGGTATTGTGCGCTTTGTCGTCTTGTACACCTCCTCGTAAGTTTCCTCGTCAATTTCAACGATCGTTTGTGTTTCTTCGGCATCGCCCAGGACCATGTTTAAATGCTGATCGAAGGCGTGTAATCGCCCCCTCAATTCTCGCTCATTTCGCATCTTTACGTACACCTTTTCGTCCAAGCTCAGACGTATTAGGTCTAGGGGCTCCTTTACCGGCAATATTACCTGGCTGAGCTGCAGTTACGAAGGTGAGCATAATGCTTGCATATTTTACAGTTATTCATACCTGTTCCTCCTCAGTTGCCATAATATATTTACTCAAAATCTTTTGGTTTGCAATAAAATTATTAAATGCCAAATCTTATTTTGTTTTTTGTCTGATTTTTTTGCACTAAATAACACCAAAAATTAATCGCTAAGTGGTCACAGTACACGCGGCACCAGTGCTGCCCATCTGTGACATTTAAAAATATCGGGTTCACATCTTTTAAAAGTACCAAACTTATTTCAAATATATTGTATAAAAAGGATACGGAACAAATAAACAGGCACCAGCGAACAGCAGTTCCTTGATCTTGGCACAATTTAGAATGCCTTCGTGAAATTGGCAAGCACCCTTACCGTTTACATGCTTTTGTGTCAACTCGTATAGATACTGAGCACTGAATATTTCGCCATTTATGGAATATTTTTGTGCAAACGCATCTGCAAGCAATTCCGCCGATGTAGGCTGCCCATTGAGCAACATGCTTAGCGCTGTCAGGCCACAAGTGGGTCCCACCTAATCGAAAAAAATTAATAAATACGATAAGCACATATTTAATTAAGCTCACTTGTAAAATACTAGCGATGTCATAATATTGGCAGCTCTTGGGCTCTGCATGTTGGCATACGCGATTGAGAAAGCAGCCCTTCTGAACATCCGGATGTTTTGTTGCCCAGCTGCATTCATCGTAGGGTATTTGTATTATGGGAACAGCAATTTCATCTTTTTTTAAAGTAATACCACAGCTCTTTAAGCTAGGTGGAATCGGCGGTGGAGGTGGCGCGGGTTGCGACATTGGGATATTGCGACTGGGTATCAGAAACCAAAATGAAAACAAATAGTAAAACAGCTGATTTTTAGTGTTTGGCTGCACTTCTTCGCCAAAATCATGCCAACTTACTAAAAAGATTTATGTTAAGATTACCAGTATATATACATGAGAGTTCTTTAATTTGAGTATTTCTTATTTTGTCGAATGAGAAATATGATATCTCTTTGCAGGATAATATTAACTCTACCTAGTACATGAACCAGTAATTCAAATTGGGTTGGTCTTGGCTAGATATTTGCGGCACATCCTTTTAGCTAATTAAGAATCTGTAATTTTGACTTTGACTTATTGGTCAAATCATCATCTAGTCTCTGAGCTCGTAGAGTGACCTGTATGAAGATCTTCTTGGTCCTGATACATTGTAGACAAGAACAGCAATCTGTACCACGACAATAGGCATTACCGAGTGATTAGAAATGCTCATGACTGGTATGTCCCAAATCTATACTGCTATCAAGAATCATGAATAGTCTATTATATGCAAATTTGAGTGTTCGCTTACCTGCAAAAATTCCACGCAATGGCCGACAACATTTTTCGTGACAAAAATTGCGATCGTTGTTTTTAAAAAATTGGTAAAAATGATTGTTCACATATCGGCTAATATATACACAATAAAATCAGTCACCGTTCGTAATCACCATAACCACATTGATGATGCACAATTTGTATATATACGCATAAATGCAAGGATAGATTTAAAAAAACCAACTTTTTTTTAAGAAAATGTACATGTTAATAATCACAAGGTTTGTGGTCTGTGACTGAGAATATATAAATGTTTTTTTTTTTATTTAAATATATATATTATATTTGTATATTTATATATATTTAGTTTTCCCAGAGCGCGTCATAAAGAAACTAACATAAATGTATCCCAAAATTTATTGCAGTTAACTTTCTGTTTTAAGTTGATTCGGTTTTGATAGTTTTTGATTTTGCATTGTTTATTATACAAATTAAACCAAAGCTGGAAAATGTCAAAATAAAAATATGTGAAAATTACATTTTACAAGTTATACACAAACTATGTGTGTATGTATTACCAAAAGGAATTATTTGTTAATAATTCCCTACGACTAAAAAAACTAATTATTCAAATTAGGGCTCAAATTGATTAAAATATATTTCTGTTTAAGGTGGTGGTAACTGATCTGAGCCGATAAACTGCCAATCTCTTTGAATATGAATGAGTATATTTAAAATTAATTACAATAAAAATTTATATTTTTTTTTTATTAAATTTACAATCACAAGAATTGGTTGGTTTTTTTCTTTTTTTTTCCTTTTTTTAACGTAGATAATTTTTTGCAGTGGATTCTGATGTTGTGGCAACAGTTGTCTGTTGCGTGTAATAATTTTACTAAAGGCAAAATATTTCTAGGAGGGCATGCACAATATGTAGAAATATGTGTAAACAGACCATAAATAGTAATAACGGGAAACGTTTACGTTACAAATCTGCTGAAGTTTGTCTGAATTTAGCATCCTATCATTACACCTATGCTGTGGCTGAAATTGTTTTACTTAAACTTATAACCTTGTTCTCGTTCATCGTGTTTGCCTTTATACTCATATGCTGTAATGTATTTTATTTATAATATAGATTGTGTAATTATGCACTTCGCGTTGTATTCTGTTTTGCTGCATCTGTTGCCTGTATTATTGTAACTTCATTAGCATTGACAATTGTCAGAGTTGCCCGGACGATTAGTTTCAGGGTTCAAGCTTATTGGACCGGGAAAATGGTTGACAAGTTCAGCCTGTAAGCACACAAAAAAAAAGTTGATAAGCATTCATTGTGCACGTATGCGTGTAATAAATATTACATCCGTCTCCTGTTCCAGCGCATTCTTTGCAATGGTTTGAAACGCCATCTCAACGTTGAGGCCGTCCTTTGCTGACGTCTCATAATAGGGTATTTTGTTTTTGCTGTGGCACCATTGCTGTGCTACTCGTGTCGATACCTGGAATAATAAAGTGAAAATTTTACTGTTGAAACTCCATGTTTTACTACCTACTTGACGATTATCTAAGTCGACTTTATTGCCCAGGAGGACAAAGGGGAAATGTTCGGGATCCCGTGGACTGGCTTGAATTAAAAACTCATCTCGCCACGAATCAAGATTTTTAAATGAGTTGGGTGCCGCCACATCGTAGACGAGCACACAGCAATCAGCGCCACGATAGAAGGCAACTCCGAGTGATTGGAAGCGCTCCTGGCCAGCCGTGTCCCAAAGCTACACGCCAATGAAAAAGATTATTAAATCATTTTAACGGTTTAAGTTTCATATTTGCTCACCTGCATTGTGACGACGCGATCGTTGACAACAACTTCTTTTGTGCAGAAGTCCGCTCCGATCGTGGCTTTGTACTGATTGGAGAAGCGTTTGTTTACATATTGATTCATAAGTGATGTCTTGCCTACACTGCTGTCACCAAGAATGATGACTTTGAACAAAGATTTCTTTCTATTTGCCATATCGATATAAATATATATATATATATATGTATATATATATATATTTAGGTATATACTTTTCTCCAATTGGCTGTTTTAGGTTTTCTAGCTTCCTTAAGCTGGTTGTTGCTGTTGCTGTGTGGAATAGACAAAAACATATCGACTATAGCTATAAATACATTTGCACTTTTAACACGTATTAGGAATAATTTAATTACACTTTTATCTTATACGCCTCGGATTATCAGTATTGCACAGCAACACAGACGCTTGGCTATGTTCTTGATTATTATAAGCATGGTTGAATGATAAATTCAGATTGTACAATATGAGGCACATGACTCATGTCACAAATTAATAATGACAATGACTGACCATTGAACGGAAAAAGAGAGGGGAGGAACGGGAGCCCGCAGCAAAGCGATAATAAAATTAATGATAGCCAGCAGCAGCGGTTATGGCGGAGAAAGTTACGATAGCAAACAACAGGAGATTTGTAGATGTATATTTATGACAAAGATACCCGCACAAGATGTTATAAAGATTTAAAGAAAATCAATTTTACTTTATTCCAGCGAAACGAAAACGCCCATATTTATATATTTAGTAAAAGTAATCCGAACTAAATTAACAGTATTGCAAACACAACACCAAACTAGATTATGCGAGAGCAGCTAATTTTGCAACCTTCGGGGGCCCACAAATGACTTGTTTTTGCACACCACTACAATAACACGCATCTGCAGTATGCACACACACTCATATACAAACATACATACAAGCGTATGTTTTCAGTGTCTTGAGCTCCACTGGCTTTTTCCATACTGTTTTTACTGCTGCGTAACCCAATTTTTCATTAAGTCTTTGTTTCGAATAGTGTCTCCGCATTACAATACAAGCGTTTTTTCACAAAACTTACGTTTTTGACGAATGGTATTTGTTGTTTGAACGCTCTTTATTTATACTTAACTACGCAGTTAATTCTTTTTGTTTTCTACAAATTCTAGGTAACATCAACTAATTAATCGATATTAAATAAGATTGACAATCGCTATTCGATAAGTCACTTCCGCTAGACAACATATCACTCCACACATAACGATGTGCTCCACATTTAACAAACTTCTTCAGTTAACAGAATTAATCCGCATTTAACAGGTCGATTCTCTGAATATCTTTTGAAATAGGCATAAATTACATACAAAAAAGGAGATAAATTTGCTGAAATGGTTGTTTGAAGAACAAGTTGCAAATTAGTGTATAATTGAATTGGGAATTATAAGAAATATAATTTTAATTTTTATTTATTGATTCATAAAACTCGATGAAAATGGAATGTTACTCTGTTAAAATAATATTGTTTGAGTTTAATAATAATAAACTTGTTGCATTTGAGCAAATATCGATAGGCGCTTCCGTCTCTGCATTCTGCTACCAGTGGAACCAGTTGGCAGACCTGATTTTAAGTTGACCGCGATTATCACAAGGTGGCGCTGGTATCGTTAAACATGCAGAAAATAAAAATTAAACCATGGAAGGGCGTAGTGTTAGCCAAAAAATGTAAAGATACGCTGATTATTAAAATCATCAGCGCGAAATATGATTCTCATCCAACAACACCTCGTGTTCTGGCCAATCAGACTTATCAACATAATTCGATATGCAGTCAATCTGTTTGCGGTTAGGATAATGTCAATTAAAGTTAATGTAAAAAACTATTCTAAGATATCAGATTGCTTGGGGTACGATATAATTTCTGTAGGGTATAATTAATACATCGACAAAGATTGAAGATGTTCCGTTAATTTGCTATATATCATACTGCTTTACCAATTGCAATATGCCATAAATGAAAGAAAACAAAAGGTTGGATTTTAAACATTTAAAGCTATTATTTCATCAGTTAAATACATACACAATTAAATACACATATATGTAGTATAGCATGTATACGTATATATATTCACATAATGTTGATTCTAGACATGTATATAAGCACATTCAGTATATGTATGTAGATGTAACATTTTACAACAGTTTTATAGATAGACAGCTCTGGATTTTTGTTTGGTTGTTTTTCATAGATTTGTAAATTAACATCAATTCAAACTTTTTGTTTTTTTTTTTTGTTTTGTTTTAATAGAGTTTGGCCAAATTCAACAATTAATAGATTGTTGTATAGTAATTTAATTTAGATTCCATATTTTAATTTGTTTAACAATTTTTGGAAACAACTTGCGAGTTGCAATATGCATATATATGTATATTTTATGTATGTATATGCTTAAGATTAAATAAATAAATACTTATACATATATATTTCCATAGACATAATTAAATATATATTCATGTATATCCAATTACCAATTGAATATAAAATATTTGTTTGATATATGTGTATATATATATATTTCAAATTCTATTTCGATTTTATCTGATTTGTATTTTTTTTTTTGGTCCGATTGCCCAGATTATTTAAAAACATTGAAGGATTGGTTCGTTTTTGTTTGTTCGAATATTTTTAAACTCATTTTCAGTGGTAAATGTCAACTTTAGTTTTAAGATAAACGTATTTTAGCTAAGAATTTGTTAAGTATCTGTTTAACTGACATTCAATTTTAAGAACAGTTTGATTTAGAGTTAGGGTTTTTATTTGTTGCCCAAATATTTTATATATGTATATAAATAAACACATATACATTCACACATATTTATATATATATATATTTATTTCGATTAAGTTTGTTTTTATGAGTGAATTTAGTTTAGATTATTTTCATTATTTATTTGTTTATTTTAAACTATTAGTCCTTCTGTATAAACTCGTTCTTTTATAAATATAAATATAACAAACAATTTTCTCAAATATAAAATATAATACAGATTATAAAGCTTACAAATTGTTAATGTAGAAAAAGGAACACAGGTTCTTATAAAAGGGGATATGAAAAGTTCGTGATAATTGAGACATAGATCATTTAATTGAATACTGCACTGCACTCAAAATGCCTACGGTTCAATTAAATATGCTGTTTAATTATTCAGAAAATAATCAAAGCAAAGCCATTAAGCATCCTAAGGAATTTAAAGATGAATTCGACTGCTGGACTAGTTTCACACACAAATGCATATTTTATTATACGCCATTTAGCTTGCGAGTTGAAATTTTATGTTTTTATATGTATATTTTAAAAGCGCAATCGATATGCGAAAAGGCAAGTGGAAAGCATACAGCTAAAACATGCAACATGGTCTGTTTATTGACAGCGAGGCAAGGCCAGAAGAACACAACACACAAGAACCTTCATGAAATTGCTGCCGTTTGATATGTGAGAGTGTGTTGTGTTGTGTGTATGTATAGTGGGTGTGTATGGGAGAGTGGTTGTGTTTGATTAGGTGTAGCTGCGTGCATGTACGGCAATAAAAACTGAGCATAATTCTGAACAAAAAGGAAAACAAAAAGAATGCGGCAGCTGCTCCTTCAGCAGCATCGGTCTTTTCATGCCTTCTGTGCGTCTGAGCTAAAGATAACAAATGTCTTTAATTTTTCTGTTGATAAATTAGTGCACTCAAAAAAAAAAATCATACCAAATTAAAGTGGATCTCAGGAAGCATTTAGTAAGTATAACCGGGTTATAAGGAGCAGTCAGGGTGTTTGGAGGCAATTTTATTAGTGACCTCAACAAGGCTATAAATCTTAGTAAATTACTATTATATTTTTAAAGAAATTTACGTGAATTGGGTATACTTTGGAAGATAGAATATTTCAATTTTTAGTTAAGCATAAAAATAAATTGATATAATTTTGAGCGAACATTAAACACACTCGGTGAGGGAATTTTTTTTGAAGTATTCATTTTAATGAGGCAATAGAAGAAAACTTAAATTAACAGTCGATAAAATGTAATCGGTTATTAGAAATAAAAAAAGATTAAAGAAATCAAATTAACAATTTTAAGCAACAGACGGAAGACAAATTGAAAATTCATTCTCATCTTTAAGCCTAATTCGAATAAGCAGAAATAAGCATTTGATAATATTTGATACTTATGGTTCTATACGAACATGAACTGAAAATAAGAAGATAAATTTTATACGTAGCTCCAAATACCAGACACAGTTGCAAATAACAATTCAAAAGCAAAACTTGCTTTCAAGCATATGAAAATTACTTCCTTATGAGCGATAATTCGCTCGAAACATATTTCGAGTGCTTCCTCCTGAATGGGTCTATACTAATAACATGTACATGTTTGTGGATTTGTGTGCTGTACGTGGCAACGCAATAAAACCTAATTTGATGTACACACACAACTGTCTCTCACACACACACACTCACACACAAAAGAGTTGTTAAACAGCTGCGAATGGAGCGCACCAAAAATAAAAAGAAAACATTGCCTAGTTTGGGGCTGAAACAAAAACTGCAAATGTGGCCGGAAGTGGTGTCGGCTTTGGACCTGACGCCGCCGCACACGCCACAACCAAGGAACAGTTAAGGCAGGTAGATTAGGCGGCAAAGCCGTAGATAAAAGGCGCCAGCGACCGAACATGCAATAAACATGTACACAGAAAAAAAGATGAGGCAAGAGGCAACAGTCCCAAAAGGCAACTGACACGCTGCTCGCTGCCCCTGCTGCCGTCTTTGGCGGTTACCGCTTTGTACTGTACATACATATATATATATATATATATACGATGAGTATTTTATGTTGTGGTCCTTGGTTTTGCAGGCGATGCTTTAATTAGTTTTTCTTGTTGGCTATTTGGCTGTTTTTCATTTTGGTTGGATTCCTTTTTTGTTTCGTTATTTTTGCCAATTAAATTTTAATATGCCACTGTCAGCTGTCGGAACTTCAGCTTGTATTGCAGTGTATTCAAAACTGACCTTTAGACGCCACTTGACCTGCTTGAGCCAGACAAGCGTCAAGGCATTAAGTATACGCCACCATAAATTTCAACAGCCAAGGACGTTGGGCTGGCCCCATTGTTGTTGGTGTTGTTGTTAGGGTTGTTGGTGTTGTTGTTGCTATTGCTATGAAGGGCTTGTAAATCAATTGTCGCAATGCCTGCAACTGACAGCCACCAGGGCCAGCCAGCAAATTGCAGTTTCATGAAGACCCCGCACAATGTGTGTGTGTACGTGTGTGTGTGAGTGCCTGAATGCGTCCAATTAGTGGGTGGGCGGACACGCGAAGCATTGGCGCCACAAGCCGCACAGGAGTACAGGCAAGAGCATAATGCAAAGTGATTATTGATGATCTCAGATTCGGCGTACTGCACCACCGTTCGTATACTTTATAATGCCACATAAGCGTGGAGCCAGCGAACGGTAATAATGATTAAAGAAGAAGAAACGAACCAGGTACTTCGACACGTCGAAGAATGCATACCCTTGCAAAAAGCAAGAGCCACAATTAAACCATGAATTGGCTAAGTTTGATAAGAGAGTAAATAATTTGTTAGGCCAACTTATTTTTCTATATAATAAAGTGAAATGTCAACAGCAAACTAACATATATATATATATATATATATATATATATATATATATACAGACAGATATCTATATTTAATCGATGCTTTACACACTTAACGGCATAATGTTAATGCCCGTTGTAATCAAGAAGACAGAGAGCTATTTGAATTAAATGCGAATGACATCATATTTCAAAACAGCTAACAATGAATGAGAGAGAGTAAAGTAAATATTCAGTAACAACAAACAAAATATAAAAACACAACAAAGACAAGAACAAAACATGCTTTTAGCGAAACATCATCATCAATTATGGTGCGGCGTCCAACTGGGGCGCGACCATAAATAGATACGATATTAACCATAAATAGTATAGAGATAACTACAACTTATAGGTACTAAATATGCAAATGGACTTGGCGATATAACCTGCTCCTCAATATTTGCGGCCAAAGCTTGGCGTGCCCGGATTGAGGACGCGACAATAATTCGAACTGGTCACGCAATAGTCCGTTGCTGCGGCGGTCTCCTCGTTGTCAGTCGTCGCTGCCAGTTGACGGTATTGTTGCTGCTGCTGCTGATGTTGTTGCTGCTGCTGTTGCTGCAGTTGCTGGCGGCGGCGCATCGACATTGGTCATTGTCGCTGCTCGGCGCCGATGATGAAGTCGCTATGCTTTTGAACCTGGAAAGAGCAACAAAAGCAGTCAGTTGGATTTGGCTTAACAACAATCACAAATACAAATACAAATTTAAATTCCAATACGAGTACGAATACGAATACTAACCACATCGGCTACGATGGGCTCCTCTATCTCCAGGCCCTGCAGCGCCTTATCGCGAGTCAAATGCAGCTCATAGGAATCTGTTGGCGTTACAAACACAACGCGATGTTTGCGTGTCTGCAGCACGTTGGCAATAACCAGCTAACGTGCAAAAAAACCAAAAATTAATGATGGTTAGAGGGGGGGGGAAAGGCTAGTTGAATGTGGCTTTGATTGGTGGTGCACTTACCTTATGCTTGTATTTGTTGAGGCTGTCGCGTGCCTTGACAATCAATAGATTCTCGTCCGTTTCGAGCTTAAAGGACACCACAAAGGCATGCGGCACCCACAGACTGGCGAGTGGTGCCAGCATTTTTGGCACCAATTGTAGTGAAATCGTTGGTGCCCCATCTCCCGATTGCATTTTGTGTGTTGGCTGCAAGAGCGAGAGGGAAAGCGTGTCAGTCGTTTCCAGTTACTGGTTTGGCATATTAATTAAAAGACGAGTCAACGATGCGTATGAGCCAAACGCGATGACATTGCAACCATCCACCCACTAACCCGCAGTGCTTATGTGTCCTTGCAGCAAAGCGATGTGTCGAAAGGCCAGGGTTACCACCCGCTTTGCCACATGCCACATGCCACATGCCACTTACCGCATACAGGCAAATGTATTACAACTAATTGAAAGCATAACTCAGTGGTAATAAGCGGACAGAGTCGTCGCCTCGTTGCACATACACAAAGCATAAATTAAAGCTACCCTTAAGCATTACACATATGACGCGTGGCCAGCTCATTCCATGCTGGCTACTTGTTGAACATTTTATATGAGCCCCAACAATGATTAGCTGCCCCGTCCACAAACCCCACTCTGAAAACTGCTGACCAGTTCCATTCATTCAGCACACAATGCGAGTGTGGCCAACTGGCAGGCAGAAGGACAAGCCTAAGTAACCAGGACTCTCTGGGCTCTGAAATAAATTGGAATGAAAAATATAGCTGCAGGCTTTAAGCTGACAACGAAGACGAACCAAAGCGTCGACATTGACAGTTGCGCAACGTCGCAGTCGCAGTCGACGTCGACATCGCCGGTGACGCTTCTGTTAATTCGAACTTTAAGCTTTCGAGGCACTAAGTTGCAATTCCCTATACTCGTACAAATGTTCCAAAAGGGTTGCCAAGTTCTGCCATTTCATATGAGTATAAGACATATACACAATATAAGACAAATACTAATACTAAGACAAGTATTAACAGCTTTGTCGGACTGTTTAACTGCCAGTTTCTAACACATTCTGTTTATTTGCATTACTATTTAACTGTCCTCAAAGTGTCGTAGCATAAAAAATGATATCTGAGATAGCATTTAATGAAGCATAACACAGGGCGATGTGAAGAAAACATTGTTTGACAAAAATAATTAAACATTTTTAAATATGGTTGTTTGGGTATTAAGAATGTTTCAAACAGCAAAATAAATAATGAAATTCCTATTAATATATGAAGGCTGTGCGTAAAAAAATGTATTTTTATACTGCGTACCGAAAATGTAGTATATAATGTTGTTTGAAAAATATAGGGTATCTAATTGGCTATCGCATAGTTTCTTCTAGTTAAGCACTCTTGACTAGACCAATTTTACTTGTTGTGCTTGGTTTTCAGAACTGCCAACAGCTGTTGACATTGAATTCAGTACCATATTTTCCTTCCCTCTCTGTCGCCTTTGCAGGCTCATTCACTCTCTGTGTCATTGTACCCGCTAACTATGTCTATGAACGCGCGTGTGTGTGTGTGTGTATGCGTGTGCGTCTGTGTAACTGTATTGGTCGCTGTCTCATTGTGTGCTTTCATGCGTGCTCTTATAAAATCTTTTGATTTGATTTGCAGATTTCAGCACGTCCTCTGTTTGCGTTTAGTCGCCGAGTGTCTTTGCCCTTTCCCTTTTCCTCTGCCACTGCTCTGTGCATTTCTTTTTTACGCTGTGTGCTCAGTTTACATTTGTAATTCTTGTTTGTTTTGGCTTATTAGAATTTACTTTAGCGACGGTGTTTGTCGCCACTAAATCCCTACAAAATGTCAAGATGTTTGCCGCATTTGCATAAATGTAGTCAAAGCTAAATTGAATTTCTTGACATTCTTGCCTTGAATATAAACGTGCTTGTTAAATGAGAACAGAATTGTGTAGATTTACCAAAATGTAAAAGTTACTTAAGGCGTGATGCTTTCTTTTATTTAAATTGTTTGAATTTAACAGCAATGAATATTAGTTGCCGTTGGGTCTCATTTAAATAAGCATAACTGCATGCACAGAACAGTGGATGCCCTTGTGCATTATGCATGCCAGAATATGTAGAATAGTCTGTAAAACCTAGAAAGAAGAAACTTATCGCTGAATATGTGCATAAATTTCAATGTATGCACATCAACAGGCAATTTTCATCATTGCGATATGAATGGCGCAAACTAAGGATGTGCTACAACATCCAACAATTCAATAAAACGAACGATTTGTGGCTAACGCCCCAAACAAGCAACAACCGACAACCAGCTACCACAGAGACACTCGGGCAAAACGCCTTAAGCGTGAAGCCGAGCGGAAATGCACGAGCTAAACGGAAATAGAGCAGTGAAAATGCTAGCACGAAGCCAAGAGGCTGAAAGGTAGGCGACAAGTGGAAAACTTTCTGTTTACCTGTCCAACAGTTTTCCCTATAGTCACGTGTGTGTGTGTGTATGTATACATTAATGACTGTGTGTGGATGTGTGTACGTATATGTATGCATTCATACAGTGATGATTTTTTAACAAGCACAATTCTATTTATTTAAGATCCATTTTTCTTTGTAAACAATTCAGAATTAATCTTTTATCAAATAAAAAAATATATAAATATTTAAGCTACTTGAAGAAATTTCGAATTTCAAAAAGCAGTCAGCATATCAGAAACTGAATTTATGAAAATTAATTTAAATGTTCTGTTAGAAGAGTAAAAAACCACATAAAATACAAAGAAGATTACTGCAATACTATATGCAATATTCACCCAATGTTTAAAAAAGTATAAGTTAGCGAGTAAGCACTGTATGAAGTCAATGTGCAAATTGCAGGCAGCCAAAGCCGAGACAACGAACGCCTCCAGCAATGATCGTTTGTTGCATTTACTTGAAAGTGTTTTTTGGGGCGGCAAACTAAAGCAATGTACATGTGTATGTCTTAATATATGTACGTGTGTGTGAGAGTGTGCCTTAAAGTCAGATGAAAAGCGACAAGCGACTGGACTGAGGTGGAGTCTTGTAAACCTGACAAGCTGAGGATGCAACCAACCAAAGCTGCACAAGCATGTAAGTGAGTGTAAAAGTGAAATGCTAAATAAGTGAGAAATATTTGTTGAATCAACTTGACCACGCTATACCCTGAACGTAGCTGTTAAATATAATAGGCTAGTGTCATCGCCATTACCCGTCAAAAAAGCTTTTCCCACTCCCATTTCGGACGGACACAGCTACCTCAAGTCGATTGTTTTTTACTTTTGCCTAAATTGATTATACCCATCTTTGATTTGCATCAGGGTATAATGAAATGTGGCCGAGTAAAATGCTCTGGTCTGCCTGGCTTGCTGGCTGGCTGACTGACTGGCCAGCAGAGGGAACTAGGCCGCAAGGCGCATTGGCACATTGGCACATGGACATAACAGGCGACATGGTGCAAATCAAATTAAAGACATGATGACAAAGTTAAGGATGCTGCTGCGACAAGGTCGCTGACAGAGATGTGTGTATGCATGTACAGTGGTGCCTCGACGGTTAGAACGATTCTCTTTAATAGCCGTGTTTTAATCGCAGAAAAGTAAAGAAAAGTTGAATTTAATCAAGAAATCATTAAAATTATATATAAATTATAAATGCAAAACTGCAGAGAACTAAAGAACTTTGTAATAAAAATGATTTTATATTTAAGATAACTTTTTGTTGTGGCAGTTCACTATTTAAGTATAAGTTATAAAGATGAAATTGTAATTATATTGTGGCATTTAATGTGGGAATATATAAAAGACTAAAAAAATCACATTAAATGCGTCAGAATTAAGTGATAATAAAAATATATTTAATATCATTACTTTTTTGACTCAAACTTTTACCATCCTAACATCGTTACTTTAGCTTTAAACTTGAATTTTTCAGTGAAATTAGGCTAAGGAAAATAGTTCATATAAAGCACTATTCATAAGCTGGTACATATGTATATAGAGATATATATATACATACGACATTTACAGTCAGTGCTGCTGACAGGCGCTTGATATAGAAACAAGAAAACAGCTTGTCAGGAGGAATAGTTGACTTTAAGCTGCTGTCGACTACTTTTGCTCTTGCTCCTTTAACTGCTGCTGCTGCTGATGCTCCCTCTGCTGGTGGGACTGACGTCAAGTGGGATGTGTGGGGTAAATGTGTCAAAGGCAAAGCCGATGGCAAACGCAGGCCATCCATCCGCAATACTACATTGCAAATCGATAAAAGCAATTTGCAGGCGACGAAGCCCGTCATTGAGTGACGAGTGCAATCAATTACAAGATTTCCCACAAGATTTCAGCATTGTGTATCTAAGGGGCCAGGGGCCATGGACACACTTAGTCGTTTAGTGGTAGTAGAAATCTGACTCACCATCATGTCCTCGGGGATGTAGAAATCGGAGACGGCCGCTGCCAAATATAAGATGGCACGCTCCTCAAAAGCAGCGAGCCATTCGCAGGCGGCACGCAGCAGCCACATGTAGTCGACGACGCTGGTGAAATTCACATAGAGTATCATTTGGGTCTCGCGGGCAATTTTGTATTTGGCCAGCACGGGTGCAAACACATCAACCGAGTCCGGCTTGATGGCTATTGTGGAGTTTTGACCGTCCGCAATATCGGCAATGTCCAGCATATCAAAGAACTGCTGACCGGTAAAATGGCGCGTGAATGGCTCCAGTGACTTGTGGCGATGCATAAATATGACAGCATAATCATGATCCAGAAAATACTCAGCGCTCGCCGAGCCGCGAGTGCCGGCGCTAAAGTTATCCACAAAGCGCACCGTATTATGCTCCAGGGGGACTGTGGTGCCGCCCGACTATTTGTGCAGACCGAGATGAAGACACATTATTTATTATTATAAAGTATGGTCGCCTCATTAACAAGAAAATTGAAAGAGAGATACAGAGAGAGAGAGAGAGAGAGAATGAGAAATTATGTGTTTACCGTAACGAGTACAATGCGGTTCTGCAGTTTGTTGTGGCGCTCGCAGAACTCCTTTAGCAGCGAGCGATTATCCTCGAAGTCGGCGGGTGGCAGATGTGTGTTGTAAAAGTCCTCCCAGTGCGTCATATTGTTGTTTTTTTTATTCTTTGTTGGCCTGGTCCAAAAACGAAAAGCTAAGGAAGCGCGCAAGGAAGCACAAAAACAATGGCGCCGGAAACGATGCTTTGCTTTTACCGTTAATTGATATATTAAAGACACCCACGCGCACGCACACAGATACACACACTTAGCTACAAAGCGAGCGGCAAACTTGAACCAATCAAAGCGACAACAACAGCAGCAGCAACAGCAACAAAATTAAGCCACGCAACTAAATTAATTACACTACCAACAAAGTCGTGTGCTGCATGCGGCGTCTACAATAACAACAACAGCAACTGCTGCAACAAAACCTCCGCACTATTTAAATTCAATCTATGTACTTTCGTTTTCTTCTCTTTTCGTTTTGCACTGTGCTCTTGCGCCGAGCTGCCTGCAACGACGGCAACGGACAATTGTATACTGACAGCAGCAGAGCAGCGTTCGTCTTGTTGCCGAGACTTTCACTTGTTTTCTTATCAATGAAAACGCTTGCGACAACACTGCGCATTCGCATTCGTATTCTAACGAAAGCAAAAGCCATTTGGGGATATACATACATAAATGCATGTATAGAGAGCTCGAATTTCTCTCGTGTCTATTTGAATTTGGAAGCAGAGAATTCGTTGTGCATTTTTTGAACAGTGTTCAAAGACAAGTGTAGCTTGAATGAGCGAACATCTTCAAGCTGTTTGCTAACAGTAACAGTATGACCAAAGAGAACACACACATGCACACGTAGTTGTTGTCGCCAGATAGAATGAACGTTGTTGCCTCTGTTGCCGGTTGCACTTTGATATATGCTTACCTTGTGACAAAAGAGAGCGCGTACCTTATTATGTCTGCTGTTGAATTGATGCAGAGAGTATCGGATGCAAAAGTAGGACAAACACCACCGGATTCAAGTGTGTGACACGCGCACTCAACTTTGGCACAGTTTAGCAAAACAAGTACAAGTTCAAAGTGCAAATTTATTAACAAAATCAGCTGTTGCGCGTCTCTGTTAAATGTGGAGCAGTTACGTTATTGAGGAGTAAATATGTAAAATGGCAAACTTGTAGTCGCTTATTACATTGCATTTTATGATTTTTCACTATGCATGTAGAGCAGTTCTGTTCATAGATCTAACGTATTTACAATTAGTTAATGAAGTTATTAGATGTAGTGTTATTCTGTTAGATAGCTTTAATGCGCTTAGCGACCTGAGTTTGTTTTCCAACACTGTTCTCTCTTCCCATGTGCATGCGACTTTCATAAATCTGTTAACACAAAAAGAGCAAATTAAACTAGGCGCTTTTTTTAAATGTCAAATGTCACGCTAAAGAAAATACATTCAGAGGAGACAAAAGTATGTTTTGATTTCGTTTAATGCAGTTGCTTTGTTTACAAAATATTTTATTGTTTAGCTTTACGAATTGGGTTAGTTGTCAAGAGTCGCTAGAGCAAAATATCACAGAAACTTAAAATTAATTGGCATGTCAACTGCATATTCTAAAATGACCTTTGATATATTATTATTTGTAGTTGTTGTTTTTGTTGTTGTGGGTAGGTATGTAGTTAATTGAGACGGCTCATGAAAGGCACCCATCCACACACACACTGGTATGTGAGTGAGCGTAAATTTATGGCATTCATTATATGAACTCCCTTCTCCCAATTCATGTGACCAATTAACAATGATGTCAAATGCAATTTGAAATTAACTTAAACGCAATTGAATCTCATCCTGCACAAAAACAAATAAAATTAAAACCAAAACAGACATTGCACTACGAACGCGTCGTAGCCGTCGTTGTGGTCGGCGCATATGGGCTGAGAGTGTGAGGATATGTCACATGATAGTCCGTCTCGTCAACGCACTCCTCATCCACATCCCGATTGACCAGTATCTCCCGCATGCCATATCGCTGCCTGAGAGGAAATCACGAATTAGCGCATACTACCAATTAGCGATCATTTTGCTACTCACTCTAAATGCGAACGCCACATGACCAGTCCCTTATAAAGGCACACAGAAATCAGGACAACAACAACCAGCATAATGCTGAACAGCGGAAGGCCTTCGCTGATCGAACTAGACCCCAAATTCACCGGTGTCCACTCGATGTTCTCGGCTACGAAACTGTCTGTGTCCGTATTGTAAATGCCGTGTCCATTGAAGCGCTCCTCCAGCTCATCGCTGTTGCTGCCCCGATCTGAATCCGCATTGTCGCCAGATTCTAGTATTTCCACGTCGTCTTTATAGTTCTCGCCCAGCACAAAATTTGTCGCTTTGTTCAGCTAAAAAGAAAAGAGGATTGAACCGTTTGACAAGCTAATTGACATACATATATAAATATATCCATACTCATAAATTTCCATATAAATGTGTATATAGCAATGCACGACAATTAAATTTCTTTTGGCACGTGATTAAATGTCGATTTCTAACATTTTGATAAAACGAGACAGTTTAGTTTTCATGCATGACAAATTGCGTGCATTGAACGAAAAAAGAAGGCATGTGAACATTTATCACATCTTTAAAACTGATATAAGATATGATTGAATGAATTTTAAACTGTAGCTCTTAATTAGATCTGAAAATCTTCATTAATATAATTTATTATACCATAAAACCGTTATGAATGGGAACAAATTGTTTTATTAATTTGTGAGTTTTAAGTATTTTTTAGTTTTAACGTATGAAATTTATAAGAATAAAAAATTATTCTCATATTAATCTGTTTTATATAGAAAAGTATGTTTTTAATTAAATAAAATCATACTCAAATTATAATTTATTTATTCTAGCATTGAACTATTCCAAATATTGGGTGAACATAAAAAATCAAGTATTTTACTGTTATTACAACATTCAGAAGTATTTACATAATCTGTTTGTTATAGAAAGTTGAGATTTCTAGTGATTAAAAAAAATTCACAAATTATAATTTATTAATTCTGGCACTCAAGTAATTAATTTTTCCAGTGAAAACAAAAAAAAATTCTTAAGCAATTATTCAGAGATCTTACGACATTTAAAGATATTTACTTAGAGCTTTATTGGCCTTAAACTGTAGCATTACGCTTAATCAAGAGTCATTGGCTCTTTAAAACCCGAGACGACAATAAGGCAAGCAAGGTCTGATAACTGTTATTAGAGACTCGTTGCACTTGCTGCAAGCTCTGATTACACAAGCCATATTCAAAGCTTTCCATTGACCCAAGGGTCGTAAACTAAGGCGAGCAGATCAGGTCTCCGCTGTAATTTAATAAAGTCGAGTAATCCATTTCGCTGCTACTACGCGACTTATCATTTTGTCTCTCTGTCTTTCTCTCTCTCTCTCTCCCTGTCTTTTTCTCGCCTCAGGTTTCAATTTGAACAAGCAGCGATAACAAACAGAATTGTACATCTAATAAAAGTGCATAGGTTTAAACAGCCAGGCGGCAATTGAAGGAAAATCATATTTTCTTTGAGTGTTCAGTGTTGAAATCGCGTGCGAGTCGCGCTTAGAACGCGTTAAATATTGACATTGAAACGTCATCAGGAAATAACGTTCAGAACTTGGCTTGAAAGTTGAGCGGATGAGTCATAGCCGTGACGTTTGATGTTAGAGTTCGGTGGTTGTCAGGTGTTACAGAGTTGGGGTAACCACTACCACCACATCCACCAGTAGCACCAGTTAAAAAACCAGACGACTCGTTTAGTGCTGTCTTTTTTTGATTATAAGTAAATTTTTATGGAATTTCATGACTAAGACGCTAAAAACCCTCATTGACGAGACTTCTTCTGCTTCTTTCTCAGTTGGAGCTTAATTTTATGCAAAATGTGACCACACTGGAAATTATCACTGCTTGCATTTTGAGCCTTATAAGGCAAACAACACGCGTGTCTTTCTTGCGGTTTTTTCATTTAATCGAAGTGAAAATAAATAATCATATACATATACATATATATATATAGGGATATAACTGTATACAAAAATATCTTTAAGCGGCAAATTTCCGGTTCTGTATAAAAATAAAGCGACCGAGCTCACATTTCATTTCTGATTTTTGTTTTTTTTTTACGATTTATCGAAATAACTTGGGTGCGTCAGAGCCGGTCGGCTCTTTTGTCCGCTGGCCCAATTCCTCTCGGCTTGGGGCCAGTGATTAGCTTACCTCCTCGCCTGCGCTGACAGCTGTGTTATTTTTGGGTGCCTGTCCACTCGAATCACTTTGTGGAGCAGTATCAGCTTTCCTCGTTGCGTCGTCTTCAACGGGTTTACCATGGCCTGTTGTAATAACAAAAAACAGGCAATTAAGCAGAAAAGATTAATTAAAATGTTTTAAAGGGTATAATAATTAAAAAATACGGTTATCTTTACACATTTGCTCAACTGTTGTTTATTGGATTGTTTATATTGCCACAAATTTACTGGGGAAAACATAATCATTATATAGCGTAGAAGCTGACATAATTCTTAATGGAATGCGTATCGAAAAAAATGTTAATTTAGATTTTGCGAATAATTTCACAAAAGGTTGACCCAAAAATATTTTGGGATTTAAAATAGTGTTTGGCATAGCCAAAAACCCGATTCTGTTGCTAAGTATTGCAAATATGAAAACGCATGAATCAATCTCTTATCAAATGACAGCAACTGTTATCAAAATTATACTCATAATTGCTAACAATATTTTATCAGTTTTTAAGGAAGCGAATAAATGGGCATTATAAATTTAAATAAACACTTTTTTACGCATCCCTTATTTTGTTGTATAATAAAAGGCCTTGATGTAATTTTCAAGGCTAGAGTTAGCAATATTAAAAAAGATATTTATGTGCCATAAACTTGGCTCTTGACGCTAACCAAGATAGGCAAAGGGTAATAACGTATCCAAGAGTGTATTTGGCCTCCGTTCTGTCTTCCAGCTGCATTGGAAACTAGTTTCCATTTAATGTAAGAGTAG
The DNA here is from genome assembly GCA_035042405.1 of Drosophila demipolita. Classification (NCBI taxonomy): domain Eukaryota; kingdom Metazoa; phylum Arthropoda; class Insecta; order Diptera; family Drosophilidae; genus Drosophila; species Drosophila demipolita. The sequence continues at coordinate 282,000 of JAWNLI010000489.1, read as the reverse complement.
ATAAATAAATATTGAGACGCCGCGTGGATTTTTGTAGTGTGCCTTGGCTATATGTTGGTCTATGTGTTAATGCATGTGTGTGTAGCTGTTGTGTGTGTGTGTATACACACAGATGTACTACTTACAGAAACCCGTCAGAAGCAACACCAGCACCAGCAAGAGATTGCAGAATTTTAACCCGTTGCTGTTGGCACGCATTTTCGCTTTATTTTGTTGTTGTTTTTCTTTTATATTACTTATTAATGAGTTCGCTTATCACTTGTGCGTTAATTAAAAATTGGTTTAGCACAGTGCGTCAGCTGATATTTTAAGTAAGGTGAGTAAGGTATCATACAAACTTAAAAACACTTAATTCGTACGATCTCGCGGTATTTCCGCGCGTGCGTTCGCGCCGAGCTCTGCTTAAAGACTGAGCGCAAACTTTACAAACGAGTGGCGTCAAAGCTTTCAAAGGGCGAGAGAGAGCGATAGAAAGAGCTTGTGACAAGTTCAAAGTTAACGGCCAGATCAGAGCGAATGACAAAGAGAATTTTAATTGTTCGTGCGAAGCTTAAACCATAAACCAGTTCGAAATCATTGTGTGCTGATTTATATCAGTGCTGCCCAAACAGGATTCATAGACTATTAAAAAAAGCCAAAACAGAGGACAAAACAAATTAAGAACGGTACATATTTGTTTTATGACGTCATTAAAATAAATGTGAACAAGTATTTCGTACATATCATATAATCAATTAATTTAATAAAATCAGGATTAAATGTTATCCGCTGAATCTGAGATTTAAATGAAGAGAGTGGTTCTATCTATATAATTATACTTCTGTATTATCAATTGGAACACAACTTTTTTGATTGGCATAAAAATGTTAGGTGAGTTAATAAATAAATGCCATAATAAGGTATAGGCAGGTATTAACATTAACATACTGCATAAAAAACAGACAATATTGTCTGCATAGTGATAAAAGTCATCTTTCTACACAATTGAATCACGAGGGGAACCAGTGGATTCAAATGAACCAAGCTATCAATGCAATTGATAAACAAATATTTAATTTTTAGGTACAATTTAATTTTTATTATTATTTTCTAGACTTTGAATGTGAAGCGTCTGGGTTGATCTAACTTTTATCGAGTTTCAGCTATTCGTATTGTCTACAGTGAATTTTTTACATATGTCAAAAGCAACACGGGCCCTAATACGTAATAAATCTTCTTCTAAATAATCAACAATTTAACTTTAGAATTACTAATTGCTTACACTTTTAGCTTCAACATTAAAATTTGGGGGGCGGGGGTGGAAAGTTGCCAAAAACACTCGGCCACCGGGCGCCGACGGTCAAGCAGCACTCTGAGCACTCAAGCCCACTGGTTCATATACAGCTTACAAGATAAGTTAAAATATACAACATATATAGCGCCGGCCGACTGGGCGATCAGGGTGGAGCATGTCCGTCGATGTTCGGTGGTCAGCCAGTGTCGCATTCCAGTGGGTGAACGAACAGCCGTGCCAGCGATCTGCCGCATCACAGATAAGGAAAAGGAAACCGACCAGCAGCTCCGGCACGGAAGAGATTACACGCACGGGTCCGCGACACGTATATATAAGAATGAAACTTCTGGCACACATTTAAAACCTACAACTGCTTTGTAGGAAGTCATTGTGTCTGTCAATGGTTGACTGATGGCTGATGGATGATGATAAGTGTAACTTAATCTGCTTAGAGGTAAATCGTGTGCAGTTTTTGGTGTCGTTTAAACAAATTGCTCCTGACTGTTGGCCGACAGCTCCATCAGGCGCCAGGCAGCCTTTGGATTGAGCTCGTTGCGATCACGGCAGAGCACCCACACATAATGGACACGCATCACCTTGTCGGGATCACCCTCGACGACTTGGGCCTTCTGGTCGCGCACGCACATTATTTGCTGCGCCTGGAACGTGATAATCAGCACTGGGCCATGTTCCATGACCTTGCCCATGGCGAGCTCGATGTTTTCAATGTCCAGTATTTTGGAGTCCAGATATAGTCCGGACTTTTTCGCTTGCGTAATGGGTGTGGCAATAATGTTGTATGTACCCTCGAAGCACCAGTCCTTCAGAATCTCTAGATCGCCACGCACAATTGCCTCCAGTACATTTGGGATAATATCCTTTTCGCAGTCGTGCAAAAACTCCTTCTGATCGAAATTGGGATCGATTTTCACGAGTTCCGTCATCGTCTCGGATAGCTCTGTCTTGGAAAAGAGACCACCCATCACATCAGATACTTTATCGGTCAGCAGACGGGATGCTCTGATGACTGGATTTTCCGATTCATCATATTTCACTTTCCAGTCGAAAACTTTATTTACATAGGTATTGTTGTTCTTGAAATTCTCCCAAGATTGATAAAACTTCGAGTCCTTGTGCAGCTCCAGGCCTGCAAGAAAGAAAAATGATCAATTATCTGGCTTATTGCAAAGTGAAACATTTCACTCACCTGTTGCTTCAGTATTTGCCTCCACGACGCGGGAGCTATCGGACAAATCGACCTGGACACGCTTGCGTAGCTTGACCGGTGAGCAATACACACGATTGTCTATGCTCGTCGCATTCATTTCCTTTTTGATCATTGTTGTCGTATCGGAGATGGCCTTGAAGGCGCCAGATTGACCAATTTTGTCGCTTGTGTCTGTTATCGTATCGCTGACGCCTTTCGCTTTCTTCGACAATTCTTCGGAAACCTTTTTGGCCAGGTCTGATTTAGAGGCGTCGTCAATAACATCGCCAACTTTCTCCTTGATGGCACCCAGCTGCTCTTTCAATATGCTCGACGACTTTTGTGCCTCTGATTCAACAATGTTAAACTTCTGCCGCGCCGACTTCAATGCATCCGATTGTTCCAGTTTTTGGGCCTCTTCACGAAACTTCTTTATGCTATCCTTCATCTCCTTGTTCTTATCCATTTCACTGCGCACATTCTCGACGAATTGTGAAAAGAAACCAGGTCGGCGTCCGGGCGCGCTATACCAACGTTGCTATGAAATAAATAAACAAACAAGATCTCGATAAAAATCTGTTTTTTATAATTGCAAGCGTTTTCAACTCACCGGCTGTTGTTGCAGGTTGGTGCTGGCTAACTGATAGGTGATGAAGCAGGCGCGCTCCCGCGCTACGGCCGCCAATTTGTACTGGAATTGGAAAAGGAATCAGGTATATTTATATATGTATGTGCTGATTAGCACTCGGTGCACTCTGGGCAAGTTTAACCTCGAAACGGTCACATGTGAATAGATGGGTTTCGATGCCTGGCGCCTGCCTAAAATGTATGAACCTACCATGGTTACTGATTCTGCTGGTAAGCCGAGATTTGGCCGGACTTTCGCTGGGTGAGCAAAAGCTTGGAGAGTTTACGTCAATTGTACGAAATTTATGTAATTCGCACCCGGAGACACGCACGTATCACAATCTAAGCAGCAGCTGTTTTTTGTGAGTAGTGTTGGTAAGTTAAATGTTAAGTGCTGAGTAAGGTAAGTGTCCACCGCGTGATTTGAATTGTGAAAAACGTTTTGTTAGGATGTATATGTTAATGTTTATTAGTGGCGGTTAGTAGTCGCCGCTACTCTACTGTTGTTATGTACTATATAATAATTTGATTAGTATATACTGCTTGCTATGCTGAATTATTCTGTTATGTTTTAATCATTTGACTGTAGAACTAGGTGGCAACGCTTTAACTGATCATTTTAGGCTTCCGTTGAACCGTTATTTGAGTGAGCTTGTCCAGCTTAACTGTAAATACATATATGCGTGAGTTAGTCATTCGAGTGAATTCGTAGCCTGCACCAGTCGCAACTCCTTGGGTTTTTTTTTTCATTCTTTTGTTGTTATTTCCGTGTCAGTTTTACACGGTGAATTTAAGTTAGCTTCAAATTTAAATTTTTTTATAAGTAAGAAGTAACGCTAAACTACTTCAAATAAAAAAAAATTAATAATTAACTTAATTCGAACGCAAAGTTAACGACACTTGGCACTTGTCATGTTTCGCAGCAGCAGCGGCAGCAGCAACAGCCTGGAAGGCAATACACCAATGGTAAGTTGCCGCCATTGCAAATTTTTGGAGACGATAATATTTACACACACATATATACAAGTGAATGTTTATATGTATATTGTATATATATTAGGACAATATATCAGCATTTCATGCGTTAGGCGGCCTTAATATGTACATGGACACCAGTTCACAGCACAACATAAACAATATGTCGCCGCCTATGTCCGTCTCGGCCCCTCTGAGTCCGCCGACAACCCCGCTGACACCGGAGCACTCCACAATGTCGTCAACTCAGTTTCCCTTGCTGACGGACAACGAGCAATTGCACACGGCCAATGCATTGCTGCTGCAGCGACAGTATAAATACCATCTGCTGATCCAACATCATCAGCAGCAACTTGCCTTGGCGCAGCATCAGTTGGCTTTAACCGCTTCAGCAGCTCAAGGGAATCATCACCAAAAGGATGAGATAGCGCATTCTCTGAAAATGTTTGCCCTTTTTACGGCCGGCAATGCAGGTAGGTGTGAGCGGGATGGATAGAGTGGACAACAATACAGTTTTCAGTGATACTTTCCAGTGAATAGAAATAGCTTTTAGAATGCATGGCTTTTTGTAACGCAATTTAAAGTGTGACTCTAAAACTGTACCGATATGTTCGGTTTAATATTTGATTTATTTTGTATAGATATATGAAATTTAACTTTAATCCTTTGCACAGATAACGGCAGTGGAAGCTCACCGAATGCCTGGCAAGACTTTGCAGCCAATGGCTATGTGAGCGATGACTTTAATCGTTGTGCAACACCCCAGCCACAGCAGCTGCAGTCGCAGCAGCAATTCCTAAGCCAGCAGCTTCCCAGTGCAACAACAGTTGCTGGCAATTTAGTGAATGCAGCAGGAGTTCAGCCGACTTCACTGGCCGCTACGCAGTTCATGAATCTCAACAATTATCGAGAGCATCTGAATATTGGTTGGCGAAGCATGGCCTACATGCCGAATAACATGGCGATGAACGCAAGCATTGCAGTGACATCTGCAAGCCAAAAGAATACCCAAACCCCCGTTGGTTTGGCTATGCCGCCAGATCATGTTCGTAAAGTGTCCAATGTGAAGATTACCAATAACAACAACAATAACAATAAACAACAAAAGCGTTACAACAATCAGAAACCCAAGGAACAGGTGAGTAGCTAAAATGTGTTCTTTGATCATTTTTAATTGAATCCTTCAAAAATGGACAGGTGCAAAGACACTGTGTTTTCTGTGAAAACAATAATGAACCCGAGGCTGTTATCAACAGCCATTCCGTGCGCGACAATTTCGGACGCGTTTTATGTCCCAAATTGCGCACCTATGTGTGCCCCATATGTGGAGCATCGGGCGATTCGGCGCACACCATTAAGTATTGTCCCAAGAAACCCATAGTCACAATGGAGGATGCCATAAATGCCGAATCATTCCGACTGGCCAAAAGCAATTATTACAAGCAGCAGATGAAGGTTTAAGAGTAGATGAAACTCTGGCAGTTTCTCAAGAATGTATATTTAATATATATATATATATATATATATATATATATATACATCCACTTGTAAACTATCATCAATTAAGAGCTGCAAACATATTGCGCCAGGCGCGATCGATTTTATTATTATATATTTTAATATATAAATATCTAATTTTTTTAAACTTCAGTTTACTTAGTGTTACCACTAGGTAAGCACACGCAGTAAATTTAAAATAATTGTTTCTTACTTACAATCTCGTAATATTTGTTAAGTCGCAGCGACCGATAAAAAGGTCTCCAAACTGGCTTCTTGATAATTGCCAGCATTTTTGTAACCGCCATCAAATCTCAGTGATTCGATAATCGGCAATAATGTTCTGATATATGATATATCTATCTGTGAACTGAAGACTTTGAATTTTGAACTACCAATCGCTTAATTTAAATATTTACTCAAGAAAAAGAGTAACGATTATTTTCGATGGCAGTCTTTTCACAGTATATGTTTTTAAAATTTGACATTAATATTGATAAACAACCCCATTTTTAATACATGTTTATATTCATTATTTTTTTGCTGAACTCTAATTTTCAATATATATTTAAATTATATATTTAGAAATTGTTTTCAAAGCGTACAAATCATAGTGTATTAATATACACAATCATATCATTTTTTTATATAAAAATTCAAAGAATAGTTTTTAATGATCGAATTAAGTATATAAACTCTGTAAGCCAAAGTTGAATTTAATGGCTAAATCGAATAAACTGTTTAGTTAACCTATATATGTATATGTTTTTAAAATTTGACATTAATATTGATAAGCAATCCAATTTTTCATACATGTTTATTTTTATTTTTTTTTCTGAACTCTAATTTCCAATATATATTTAAATTATATATTTAGTAAATTGTTTTCAAATCATAGTGTATAAATATACACAACCATATCATTTTTTCATATAAAAATTCAAAGAATAGTTTTAATGATCGAATTAAGTATATAAACTCTGTAAGCCAAAGTTGAATTTACTGGCTAAATCGAATAAACTGTTTAGTTAACCTATATATGTATATGTCTTTAAAATTTGACATTAATATTGATAAGCAACCCAATTTTTCATACATGTTTATTTTCATTTTTTTTCTGAACTCTAATTTCCAATATATATTTAAATTATATATTTAGTAAATTGTTTTCAAATCATAGTGTATAAATATGCACAACCGTATCTTTTTTTCATATACAAATTCAAAGAATAGTTTTAATGATCGAATTAAGTATATAAACTCTGTAAGCCAAAGTTGAATTTACTGGCTAAATCGAATAAACTGTTTAGTTAATCTATATATGTATATGTTTTTAAAATTTGACATTAATATTGATAAGCAACCCAATTTTTCATACATGTTTATTTTCATTTTGTTTTTCTGAACTCTAATTTCCAATATATATTTAAATTATGTATTTAGTAAATTGTTTTCAAATCATAGTGTATAAATATGCACAACCATATCTTTTTTTCATATAAAAATTCAAAGAATAGTTTTAATGATCGAATTAAGTATATAAACTCTGTAAGCCAAAGTTGAATTTACTGGCTAAATCGAATAAACTGTTTAGTTAACCTATATATGTATGTTTTTAAAATTTGATATTAATATTGATAAGCAACCCAATTTTTCATTCATGTTTATTTTCATTTTTTTTTTCTGAACTCTAATTTCCAATATATTATTAAATTATATATTTAGTAAATTGTTTTCAAATCATAGTGTATAAATATACACAATCATATCTTTTTTTTCATATAAAAATTCAAAGAATAGTTTTAATGATCGAATTAAGTATACAAACTCTGTAAGCCAAAGTTGAATTTACTGGCTAAATCGAATAAACTGTTTAGTTAACCTATATATGTATGTTTTTAAAATTTGACATTAATATTGATAAACAACCCAATTTTTAATACATGTTTATTTTCATTTTTTTTGCTGAACTCTAATTTCCAATATATTATTAAATTATATATTTAGTAAATTGTTTTCAAATCATAGTGTATAAATATACACAATCATATCTTTTTTTTCATATAAAAATTCAAAGAATAGTTTTAATGATCGAATTAAGTATACAAACTCTGTAAGCCAAAGTTGAATTTACTGGCTAAATCGAATAAACTGTTTAGTTAACCTATATATGTATGTTTTTAAAATTTGACATTAATATTGATAAACAACCCAATTTTTAATACATGTTTATTTTCATTTTTTTTGCTGAACTCTAATATTCAATATATATTTAGTAAATTTTTTTCAAAGCGTACAAATCATACTGTATTTTTATACACAAACATATCATTTTTTTTATATAAAAATTGAAAGAATAGTTTTAATAATCGAATTAAGTATATAAACTCTGTAAGCCAAAGTTGAATTTACTGGCTAAATCAAATAAACTATTTAGTTAACCTAAATTACGACAGAGTATCAGACTCTGCCATCATTAATCAGCATCGTTTTCCGGACGTTTCTCGAACAGCGCCAAAAAGATGCCATCGGTAAGATCCTCATCCGGCAGACAGTACAAAACGTTTTTGCCAATTTGAACGTATTCCTTGTCGCCGACATTCTGCCACTTGTTGCGCAGCGCCTTCTTGCCACTGAGCAGCTTGAATGATGGATTCAGCTGCAGGCATCGCTGGACCACTTGCTCATTCTCCTCCTTCCACAGCGAGCAGGTGCAGTAGACAATGCGTTTGACATCGGGAAAAGCGCTCATGGCATGCGACAGAATCTTGATTTGTAGCCCAGCCAGTTTATATAGACGCTTGTCATCCTTTTGCTCATCGCAAACGCTGATTCGACTTTGCATGCCATTGCCCGAGCAACTGGGATCCACCAAAATATACTCTACATCAGGACATTTCTCTGCATCTATGATAAAAAAGTATTTAGCACTGATCGGTTTAAGTGAATTTGTGTGACTTACTCATGGTGAGTGCATCGCCCAGAATAGGCGTGACTATCTCACAGCCAGCTTCGTTGGTAATGTTACACAGCGCCATGTAGCGCTCCTTGGACTGCTCGACGGCATAGATGCGACCCTTGTTCTGCATAACATTGCACATATGCAAAGTTTTCATGCCAGGAGCGGCGCACATGTCCAGCACAGTTGATCCAGCAGGCGGCGCCAACAGCTCGGCAGCCAGGCAAGTGGCCTTGTTTTGCAATATGAACTTTTTGCTGTGGACAAAGTCATGGGATGCCCAATAGTGGCTCCACTTGTGATGAAATATCAACACACCCTCCACATGCATGTCTATCATGAACTCATCCTCCTCCAGGGCGCGTATGGCATTAAGGAAGTCTGTGTATGTGGCGTCTGCTTCCAGCTGCTTCCGTCGCCACTCCTCGCCATACAAATAGTCCAAGGCATCGGCAATGCTGAGCAGATTGGTATTGATGCGCACATAGCGTGGATTGGGGTCTGCGTATTTAAATAAAAAATTGGTTGTTGTGATATAAAATTGGTTTTTATTAAGAAGGCTGTTCTTAAAATTACTGCTCTTTCTTATCTTCCTCTCGTCTAGCTGTTAAAGGGGGATCCTTTTCACGGAGCGCCTTCATCACATACATGGCCACAATGGCATTGACTACCAGCACAGCGGTCAGCACTGAGTAGGCGTTCACTGTAAATAAGCTCATTTCTGGAAATGATTCGTTCAGCCAGGAGCGTACACCATAGAAGCCCAGGAATGGCAGCGTGAACATAAGCACACTGTACGCCAGTAGCCAGAGAAACACCTCAAGGCTTCTATCCAGCGATTGTTCCATCGGTGCCTCAAGTTCCTCACTGGATTCAGCTTGTAAAACTATTGGTTCCATGGCAGACTGGGAAACTGGTTTCACGGCAAGCGTAGATTGCTTTTTCGACTTTTTGCCCATTGTGTGCTTGAATACTCAACCGAAGGCTACTGCTAATACTGTTGGAACTAAAGCTACGGCAATGTAAGAGCACCTGCCTTTCTTTCGAATGTTTGCACCGCCTATCGCTTGCTGCAATCGCTCCTGATACGTTCGCACCGTTTGCACTGGCTTGCTATCTCCGTTAAGTTGCCCGCGTCCGAAAATCAGTTCTGTGACAAGCACCTTTGCTAGTGCCGAGTCTAAATTGGGATTGTCTTTCAGCAAGCCCGTCTCCTCGATGGCGTTGTCTACAGCACCCCTGTTGTCGCTGTAATGTTTCAGCACCGCTTGCAAGCTGCGAACACGCTGTTGTTGGTGAAAAAGACACAATAGTTGACATTAGCTGCTTGTTAATTGTGGTTTGTTGTGTTTGGCGTACCGCATGCTTTTCCTCAAATATCAGGGTTTTAATTGATTTTTGTTTTTCGATCGCCGTTTTCAATATTTTAGCTGTTGCTTTATATTGGGTGGGCACTTTTATTGAATGTGTAAATTGGCTCATGATGTATCACGTGTAAAATTCTATCGAATCAATCGGACTATGTTCGTTTGAGCGACAAAAAATGAATCGTTTCCCTCAGTGTCGTTCATTTAGTTCGATATTTCAGTTCATTGTTCACTGTTGTTAACAGCGCCCAAAGGTTACAGTTACAGTGGTTCTGACTAGCGCCAAATTTAAAAAAAATATTATAAGAACTTTGGGTCATTTTTTGTAACATAAACGGGGAAAATAAAGTAAACAACCGAACCACAACAAATCACCTCTTCTATTTAACATTTCTACATAATTGTTATCGATAAATATTTGTCCATTTGGCAGCGAAGTTAAAATAGTTACTTTAATTCGCGATTTTTACGGCGTACTTGCATTAAAAGACATTTTAAATTGCGCGCACTTTTTAAAAAGTACTATTTTGAAGTAAACGCTGATGATTTAAAAAGTTTTAAAGTATATGTTTTTATTTCATAGACAACGACTAAAATGCATTTTAAACATAGATTTTAGCTAAGCTAATTGTGTATGGAATATTCTTGCGTTTGGTTAAAATTAAGAGCATCATATTAATTAAATACACATGCACATATATATGTATGCATGTACATATGTGATAAAAGGTGGCTACAGCTAATACGGGATTTTAAATGGTATATGGTAAATGGTAATGAATACAAATTCACTTTGTCAGTATTAACCTGCTTGCAGTTGTAAATGCTTAATTATTCAATGAATTATACTATTGCACACCTGTTTGTGTGTGTGTGTGTGTGTGGCCAATTTTCTACGTGCTATTTTTGTTGATGTCAGGCTGGAGCAAGTGCAACTTTGTTGAAATGGGTCGCAATGACGTTGTTAGTGATGGCGATGAGTGCGATGAGTACGATGATTGGAGAGTACTGCCAAAGCCAGGAATTGTCGAGGTGCTGCTGCTGCTGCTACCGCGAGAACTAAATGGCACTGGACTCGAATGATCCGTCACTGTCGACAACCCGGACTGGGACTGGGTGGTTGCCAGAAAGTCCTCGGGCAGCTCGCCACGATAAATGCCAAACTGTGGAGTGGTGCGTATAAGGTTCTGCAATGGTGTTAGACCGTAGTGTTGGTGTCGAGGGTGTCCAGTGTCGCGTGCATCCAATTTGGGTGGCAAGACCAGGGTGCTATCGACAACGGATTTGCCATCGAAGGTATAAAGAGCACCGCTTGGTATGCTGGCATGTGGAATCTTGCGATTATCTGGCGGTAGATAATAGGTATCAACACGTTCGGCTGCTTGAGCCACCTTGTCATCGGGGTCCGTCTCCAAATCGTCGGCGAAGGCGATTTGTTTTTCCTCATCCTCCACTGACTCGAACAGGTTCGATACGTCATCATAATCGGGATCATCCTCCTCCGGAGAGCTATGTTTTTTTTCAACTATACTTGGCTGATTTGTGGCCGTTAGCCGTTCCTCTTTCGTCTCGGGTTCTCTAGGCGCCTCGTCTTCGTCCACGTCTGCTTCACCATCACCACTGAACAATTCCTCGAGAGACGGCTTACGCAGCTCAGCCGCCGCTGGAAGCGTATGTTTCAGTGCCGCCGAGGGTAATCTCAGCGGGGATGCGGATGGCAGGGATGTCCCGGACTTCACATTGTCATCTTTTGTCGCCTTCAATGCCAACATTGACGCATTGGTGCTATCCAGCGGAGACGGTATGAACATCGGCTCAAAGCTTTGCGTCTCGCTACCACCCTGCTGGGCGGTGAGGAAAAGGGTATCTGTTTCCATGACCTCATCGATTTCCGTACCGGGATCCTCGCGTCGATGAGCCACCTGCTCGATTAGCTCCGGTGGCAGCTGTACTCCATTGCCATCGTTTCGCATGATTGGACGGAATCCGCTCTCAACGACCACGGAGTCTGGCTTGAATCCTTGATTGATTGCTGGACGCATGCTGGCAATTTGTTGCGGTGATGGCTCCTCGGGTAGCGGACGTTTGACAAGTGGTATCATTGTGGATGTTGTTGTAGTCAGCACGTGTTTTTGCTCCATTTTGGCATTTACATTAAAGTAGGAAGCTGCCTTAAGCGATGCTTGAGGTTCCACGTCCACATACGGCACAGGGAGTGAAATAATAGGCTTGGATTTGATTTTGGTACGGTCTGCGCCATCTCCGGTCTTTCGCTGTCCGGGTCCGCCGAGTTCCGTGGGCTGACCCAAGAGCAGCACTGAGGCGGCTATTGGTTGTATGGGAAAATGTTTCTCCTTAAGGAAGGGTTTCAGCAGGCTGGGCACCGGCTTGCGATAGTGATTAACAATCAGCGAAGATTGAGGCAGTATGCCGCCCAGTGGTGGATGCTGTTGTGGTAGTACCGGTCTGGAGGCGGGCACTTTTTTAATGGGACCGGGGTACGGTCGACGGCCGGGCAGCTTGACAGGATGGAAGAGTGGTGCATTCTGCGGTGGACGCAGAAATTCAGAGAGGCTAATTGTTTTCTGCGCCAGCGCTGGAAGATTACTAGTTAGATTGTGATGGTGCAGTGCTGAGTGAGTTTGAACGTGAGCATGATGATGATGCGGATGCGGATGCTTATGCGGATGGTGGTGAGGATGGGGATGGGGATGGGGATGGGGCTGGGGGAATGGGTAGTGTGCGTTGTGCAAATGCGGATATTGTAAACGCTGCTGATGCAAATGAGTGTTAACAATTACAGATTGCGGTGATTGTGGTGCTGCGAAAATGGGCAGTTTCGGATGAACCGGTGATGACGATGAAGACGCTGAGGAAGAGGAGGAGGATAATTGCGATGATGATTTTAATAGATGAGTTTCGCCATGTAAAATCTCTGGTCTGGCTGATGCCAGCAATGGTTTCGTTGGTATTCGAGAGCCGTTAATGTCATTGTTGTTGTTGCTGTTGTTGTTGTTGTTGGATTCTCGTAAGTGTGTCGGTGGTGCGGCTAGGATCGACTGGTTCCTTAGTAGACTCTCCTCGAGAGCCTCTGCAGCGCGGATGCCATCTGAAATCAATTTGGTTATTTCCGAAGATTTCGTTATTTCAAAACTCAGTTTAGGCGGTGTTCCATTCATATTGTGATTCTTAATCAAATCGGTTTGGTGCTTCAATAAAAAATTATCGTTGGGGCTGACCTTGGTTTCGTGGCGTATCGATGACTCGGCGGCATAGTCTTCCCGCACCCGCACCGGCACCGGTTCGTGCAACTCATGCCGATCGGAGGCGGCGCCAATGCCATCGCCGAAGCCATCGCACGAGTCGTGCACGTGGATCTTCCAGCCCAGATAACGATGCGTGAAACAGTGATAGTAAACGGTGTCCGGCGTATTCCTATCCGGCTTCCAGCTGATCACACCCGGCTCGCCGGCATCACACTTGAGTGTCAGTGTGCGTTGGTACGCCCCAAAGGATTGATAATCATCCGCCGGTGGTCCATCCACATCGGGCGTCCAGTTGCACAAACGGCCCACACCCGTTGGCGTCACTTGACCAGACCTGGATCGGTGAACACCAGCAAAGATGCGTACAGCCTGGATATAGAATCGGGACCTATAGTTTCAGCTATTACAACAATTCCCTTCTGTTGCCTTACCTTCTTCTCCTCCTCGCGCTTGTGCTCATAGCCACCGACGGGATCGTCGCTAATATAGAAGGGATGATACTTGGCGGGTATGTCCGGATTGTTGCCGCCCTCAACCACAAAAGTGTATGTCCTGCCCCGCACCACATGAAGCTCGGGAATAAGCAATCCATTGATGTACCAGGAGATGCCCCAACCCACATGACCTGCAAATGATAAATGATGATTTCAAAGGGAATAAAATGGGGTGTGTAAAATATATATATTTTCAGAAATACCCACCGGTTATAGCTGGATAACCATGCTTGCCACCAGTCGGTCCCATTTGGGCATAGAAGACACCATCCTCCGGCTCGTGACATTGTATGGCAGGAATGTCCCAGGCACCGTTGCTGTTGATAGGCTTTGGAGTAGGCACTGGACGACGTTGGGTGAGTGTCACGGCGGTCTCTTGGCGGCGTATTGGGCCATGCGCCGTGGTGGTGCGTTGCAGGGCCTGTGCGCGATTCTCATAGAATTCCTCATCGGGTTCAATGTTGGGACGGCCTGCAGGTGGATAGCCCGCACCGCCCGTGGAGCTAATTTGTGTGACTTCCTCTTCCTGTTCGGCGGAGCTGTTGCTGCCTGGCTTGGCACCCTCCGGCAGTGGGCAATTCCATTTCGGCTGGCGTCCAAACTCAATCTGCTGCAAATGCTTATTATAGTATGTGTGGAAGGAAACCTCCCGGAAGTCATTCAAGGGCCCAATGGCCCACACAACGGACTCCACATCACTGATTGAGATGGGTAAGTCCAGACGATCGGTGGCTGAGAGCGATCGCTGATAGGTGACAATGGAGTAACCATTGACCATGGCAGCATTCAGCAGTCGTATGGAGTTGGTGTTTGGCTGTATCTTCACATCTGGACAGGCGCCGCGACTGCCCGAACATTGCGCCTTGCCCTCCAGGAGATAATCCTGGGCAAAACCATTACCAGTTTCAGGATCCACCCAGGCAACGGCGACATCAGCTCCAATCATTTGGCTAATGTTCTTGTTGGGCGAGATGCCAAAGGACATGTAATTGTTGGGTTCTGTGAAGAATTGAGAAGCGGGGAGTGGTATTTTTTTTTTTAGAAGTTCATTGCTATTGGGAACGCAATCAACGAAAGTTGCTCGCCCCATTTCTGTGGGCTACAACACAATAACAACAACATAAATGGGTGCCTAACCAGGCAACCAAGCAACCGGTTGCCACGTTCCAGGTGAACAAATTCCAGTTGGCATTCTTAGCGGTTCCAAATAGCACTCGCCAAGAGCATAGAGCTCAAGCCTCAAGACTCAAGATTCAAGACCAGTAGCCTCCAGAAAAACGCGTGCCACACAAAAATGCACTCGTAGATGGTCATGCTCCAAGACAGTAGTCTGTGCAGATGCAGTGGCGAGCCATCGTAAACATTGTCAGCATCCACCACAGCATCGATGGTCATTAATTACCCCGTGCTCCGTGCTCCGTGCTCCGTGCTTTGGTTGCGCAATAAACCAGTCGTCATTTATTTTGCAACTTGTTATTCTACTAACGTTGCTGCCGCTGATCGGTCAATTTGGCTGCTAACTGGATTTTTGTGTTGTTTCATCTTCAGTGTGTGTGTGTGTGTGTGTGTGTGTGTGTGTTGAGACTCCTTTATTAACTGTACTCGGTAAAATGTCAAAGCATCATAAATCGCCTAAGTTTGCGTATTCTCCACTGATCAGCTATTCAAGCGGGAAAAGGGCTTTGTTTGTAAATCAAGAAATGACAAATCAACTCCAAAATATTCCTCTGGCAGACACTACAAATTTTTTTAATGACCGATTATTTTATTGACAGATTTTTTTCGACTTGTTCAATTAAAACAACTGGAAGAATTTAAACGAGTTTGGTTTCAACTACTTTAAATGAACAGAAGAAGTTTGAGATATTTGTGGTTATTTTAGATATTAAATGTGGAATCGGAATAGCAAGTACGATATCATCATAATGCTTGGAGTATATATCTGTCCTTATGCTACAGAGCTATGAATTGCATCACTATGTCATTTATCTTCCACTGTTACAATTGCTCCTAAGTTGAGTGCTTGTAAAAATCAACTTTTTTGCTTATCATTAGTTGTATGTAATTTGGGGGAAGAAACATATATCTTCTTGGAAACAATAATTTCGGTTTCCTAATTCCAAATTGAATAAAAATTATACATTTGCTAGGGTATGTAAAATTCGGCATGGCTTCATAAATTCTACTACTCTTTTTTTATGGATATTTTGGACATACTTACAAATGACATAAAATGTTGAATAGCAGGTCTATTAGCATGACCATAATAACGTATTTTTTATAGAGTTTAGTCAATTATGTTTAACATCGTATTAGAGCCTCTCGAAAGTGTGAGTTTGTCAATCAATCTTAATTTACCTGTCACTTTGTTTAATGCTTTGATTGAAGCCGCTAAACAATCGATTTGTGGCCAAATTGTGGCCAGTTTTTTGGCGGCTTGGGTTTTAAATTGTTTTGCTAATTTTTTTTGGCGTGTGTCAAGATCGAGTTAAGGGGTAATTATAAATGTTTCCGCTTTGAAACTTACCCAATTTGGCGACCAATTGTATAACGATGCTCTCACCGGCCACGGCCCAGCGAACTTCGAATGCCAGATCATCGTAGAGCACCTCGCAGTTGAGCTTGGACTAGAAGAGAATTATTTGGGCTTTTGTATTTGTCGATAATTTGGAATTTGGAATTGGAGCAGCATGAAATGAGTGCGCATGGGATTAGGACAACATGATGGGGATAAGGATTTGGTTGATGATGATTATGCTTATGTGATGGGCTGATAATCAGCGGTTGCCAAAATCGAAATTTGTTTATCCAAATGTTAGTCTTTTCAGTTTTTGCTGCATTCAAAAATTTTGCTTTTTAATAAAAAGTATCACAATTTAAATTTACTGATTACATCGATTTATGAAGCACATACAAAATGAAAATGTTTTATTGGCGGGGTAAGGAAAGTTGCTTACAAAAGAAATCAAAGAGTATAAAAAGAAGGGTTAAGTTAGTATGTATATAGTATATATATATATATATATGTCTGTATATGTGGTATATGAAGGTGGTGTATATGTGTGTTTTTGTTGGGTGGGCGGTAACGGTAACTGTAAAGGTAAGGATTGTTGGGACTAGGGGGGGAATAACTTGACTGGGCGAACCCAAAAGAATTTATTTCATTGCACACATTTCATTTTGTATTGGCGCTCAATTTAAGCAAAAAAACAGCAACAAATAAAGCAAAAGTTTTTCAAGACAACAAAACACAGAATATGACCAATTGTGTATATAAATGTGCTGCACATATATTTTATACATCAGATTCAACAAATTCGGTTATTCAAATTCAAATACGTAATAATAATAAAGAAATGCACACTTAAAGGCTAATAATTTCAAGGCAACTCGAATGTTATTGATAAATATGTTGCATACAAATAAATACGAGTATTAATTAATGTATTTAAATAGATTCCACGCTTGGCAAGTGCCTATGTTAATGGCGATCAGGTCTGCAGCTCGCTTAGTATTAGATTTAACGGCTTCTTTACCTGTGGACTGATGCCCAGCATTTTCAGCGAGGGCGGCACATTGAGGCCCTCCGGCAGACGGACGTGACCAAAGTCAACGGTGAATGCCTCACACCAGACACCAAAGTGTCCAATATCAAAGATGGTCAAATCATCGGGCAGCGTCAACACAATCGTCTTCCTATCGTAGCGACGCAGTGGAATCTCCTTGCCATTCTCGTCCGGTATGCGGAGGCCATCGGGCGTCGGACGCTGTCCACGACCCACCCAGAATTTGGCATCTGTAATTTGAAATCAGTATCCATCGCCACGATGGTTACGGCATGATACTCACCTGGTGCCTCGCCATCATAACTAAAATTGGGCACCAGCAGCGTTTGGGCATCCACAATGACAATGTTATCGGAGGAGACGCCATGCACACCCCTCAGCGCATTAATCTTCTGGGGTCGGGGAAAATCCAAACTGCTCGGAATGGCCACATCACCGAAATTGACAGCAAACTCATCGCACCACACAGAGAACCACTTGACATCGCGCAGGGTCTTGCCCTCTGGCAACGACAGAGTGATATCCTTGTTGCGATAGCGACGAGTTAGCGAAGTGGTGCCACCGCGCTCATCACGGAGGCGGGCGGCGCCCTCGTTGCTGGGCCGGGCTGTGTTGCCCACATAGAAGTAGGCGGCGGGTGCTTCGCCATCATAGTTGAATTTCTTGATAAATATCGTGCGGGAATCCACGGCATAGACGTCACCGGAAACGCCATGGTGCAGTCGTGTTAGTGAGCCGATCTTGGTGCCATAATATGGGTAGGCCGCATCACAGCAGGGCTGAAATGCTGTCCAAACAACAACAACAAAAAACCGCATGTGTTAGGTAAACTAAAACAAAAGACTTAGGCAACGAACTTGAGTCGGCAACTCACGCGAAAAAAAAATACAAATAATAAGGTAATAAATAAACAATTCTCCGGCACCAATTAACAGCTACTTAATTATTCGCATGAAATTTACATATTAACAGCATTTTGAGTTCTGCAACAACAACAACAACAACAACAATAATCACGTAATATTCTTGGCTGGCTGAACAAAGTTGACCGGGCCACAAAATAAAAACCAGAGAAAAAATTTGTTTATTTTCGGCTTATTCTTTTAAGCTGTTAGACTTTGCCTTTTATGTTGATAACAAAACAAAAAGCAGTCGTAGATGTTGCGCAAATAATATTAGTCATAAACTTAATGGCGTATGCGATGATTGTCAAATAAAAAAACCAAAAACCAAAAACAAAAACAATGGAGTTTTAGCCACAACAGAGTTTCTGATGCGTGTAACACAGAA
This sequence comes from Drosophila demipolita, assembly GCA_035042405.1. Classification (NCBI taxonomy): domain Eukaryota; kingdom Metazoa; phylum Arthropoda; class Insecta; order Diptera; family Drosophilidae; genus Drosophila; species Drosophila demipolita. The sequence goes on along the minus strand of JAWNLI010000489.1, from coordinate 263,479 downwards.
ATGTTATTTGTTTAAACAAAACAGAGCAAAACGCGGCATATTTCAAAGAGATTCTCCAATCTGCCAAATATCAATAAGCTAATTTGATAAAAAAAAGCAACATGAAAACGACGCCAAAAAAAGATTTACGTCGTTTTTATGGTCGCTTTGTTGTACTTAAATTTTAAGCAAATTCTGTTTTTCTTTTATTTATGTGAATCTTTTGCAACTCATTTGCAAATTGTTTGTGCTATTTTTATAATTAATTTTCAACTTCAAACTTTACCTTCACAGGCGTTTGCCCAAACTTGGACAAACAAAGCGATCGTTGTTGTTAAAATTCAATTAAATTATTTATGATTATTTTTTTTGATTTTGGTTTGCTGTGGCTATAAACACGTTTGGGTCTTGCTGACCAACTGCTATGGGCGGCCTCCATGGCCTGCAGTTTTTCGACGCGACTAGATTTGGTTATGGGGTTTGGATATTAGTTGTTGCTGTTGTTGTTGTTGTTGTTGTAGTTGCTGTGCCCACGATCGATTCGTGGCCATGGCAGTTGCTGCTCCAAATATGCAAGTTTGCCGACAAGTCTTTCCTGTCTGCACTCAGCAAGTTAAGAATCTCGGCTTCTGTTTCACACTTGACTGAATGAAAGTGCCGGCATTGGAAAATACGTGAAAATTATATTATTAAACACAGCAGTTTGTAGCGCAAAAATGTCGTTGAGCTTTCAAGTGTCAGTTAGTAGCTGTTAGTAGCTAGCCCAAAAGCAAACACGATTGCAATCTACGTCTCGAAGCACATGCAAAATGCCAAAGGTGTAATTAAAAGTTAAATAAAAGCAAACAGCAAACAGCAAAAACTGCCGACGAGTTTATCTAATTAATGATGCTCGGGCCGCAGTTAGACAGTGCTATTAGGCAGCCTATCGAGTTGCCAGGTGATCAGCAAGCGACTAACCAAATAAAACCAAAACAAATCCAAACCCAACTGGAACTGGTTGCGGCAATCGCCAATCATTTGCAATAGGAGCAGCAGCAGCAGTAGCAGCAGCACGGCCAGCACAGCAGCATTTGGCTAATCAATAGATATACATATATACATATATATATATATATATATATATACTATATACATATATATTTATATACATATTCGCGAAAACCCAACAAGCAATCTTCAACCTAGAGACCTACTTTCACGTTGCATACAAAATTCCGAAAAGAAGATGATGATGGCGACGAAGAAAAAAAAAAACAAGATAAGACGACGGCATTTTCATTGAGGCAATCGGAGGCCTGATCGGAGGTCTTTCGAATTGTATCAAGGAAACGCATACACATAAATTTATGCAAGTCCGTCAGGCAATGCTAATGCAGTCGGCTTACTGTCAGTCGGTTGGTCATTCAGTTGGTCACTCAGTCAGTTGGCCAGTTCAACGGTCAACGCTACTCATAAAAACGTGGACAGACGGACGACTGCGATGACGACGGCGACGGCGACGGCGACTGCGTCTGTTGAATATTCATTTGGCTTACTTTGCATTCGGCCACATACAAAAGATGATATATTTGCGCCATGTCATATGGCGCATTGTCTGGCCGCCCTCCAGCTATTAAAAGATACACACACACACACGCACACACTCACACATCCATACATTTGTACACCTAATCTAGTTTTATTTTACTTATTATTATTATTTTTAATATGTTTTTTTTTTTTTTGGCTAGTAAGCCTCATTTGCATCACAATGCGAGTTGGTCACTCATAAATCACAGCTTAATCTACTTACAACTCAATGCGGCCAATAGGCCAACAAGCAGCAGCAGCCACGGTTTATCCTTCACTGCTGACATGGCTGTCCAACTGGAACTCCAAATTGGAGCAATGTTTAAATTCTGTTTTGGTTTATATATTCTCTTTTGTTTTTTTTTTTTTGAGGACAACCCAGATCCTGACAATTGAGAGACACTGTTTTACACACACATAAACACACGCACGCACAGAGGCAAGCTTTTGGGCGACTTGCTGTTTTTATTAGGGGGTGGACTGTGGTGGGTGCTTTCCGACTGCTGCACAAACACGACCAGACGCTACGAACTCCAAAACCGCACTGATCGACGTTGCGTCTGCGCTGTGCTTGTGAAGAGGTGAACACTTTGGCAATGCTGAAGTTGCTGTCGACGGCGGCAGCGGGCTGGTTTCTGCTGTTGTTGTTGTTGCTGTTGCTGCTGCTTACAAGTGCTTAGTTGTTGTTATTGCTCTAGCGTCAGCAGCAGCAGCAGCAGCAGCAGCAGTTGTTGTTGATGATGTTGTTATTGTTATTGTTGTCCCCTTCCCACGTCCCATCAGCGTCGCCAATAATTATCACAGCCAAAGCCCCAACGCTTTGCTCATTTTATTTTGCACATCTTTTTGTGACGTTTTATGATTTTTTGCATTTTTGTTTCATTTATTGTTTTTTTTTTTGCTAATTTTTATGTTTATATTCAAATAATATTTTGCGCTATGAACTTGTTTCGCTATAAATGCAATTTTTAATGTTTGCGGCCATAACAAAGAAGAAAAATAGCATTTATGTTGCTCAACTATTTATTTATTTTTTAGAAACTCCGTTTTATTTACATATGTAAATGCAAAAAGTTTGAACAATAAATAATTTTATTTGGAACATTGGTAATTCCAATTTAGGCACTTTGAGGATTGCGTTGATTGTTCAGTTTTTAGATTACGAATAAGATAATGAGGGCGGAGACTATCAATTTCAGTTGATAGATGAGGTGAAAGACAGCAGGCCGCAACTCGTGATTTACCGTCTCCAAGTTCACTGCTGGTGGTCGCCTCAATTGCCTCAGTTGCCCCGATCGCCTCGTGCTTGGCTGGTTGGCTGCCCAGCGGCTGCTTTGCACAACTTTCTCGTGCAAGGGGTTCGCGAAAGGTCAGCAAAATGTTTGGAGCTATCATTGGTGGCCTGTAACCTGTTGGCTTAGTCGCTTACATAATTCAATTAACATGAAAGTTATTATTACGATCAGTTCCACAACATCTCTCTCTCTCTCTCTCTCCCCAATCTGATCTCTCTTTAGGTTCGACTTGGATTCGTTTTTAATTAACATAACCATATTACAATTGAAAATTAATAAAAAATGTGTAGTGTAATGTGTAATATATATTTTTCATCAGCTATCAACGTTTAGGAACAGTCCATGGCTGTTCGTCGGAGTGTGTAATAAAAAGCAGTCAATATTTCAGTGATTATCTTGAGACTTTTCCTTATCTGCCACAACATTTCGTAGGACACCCTTAGTGCAACCAATAAGTATGGGGTTTTCATTCAAGTTGTCCCATTTGTTTTTATTAATTTTGAATACAAATATATCAACGATTTAATACATTTATATATATAAGCAAAAAACAAAAACAGTCCAGGGTACCTCTTGGTAGAGTTCTATTGTGGAAGGCATTGTCACTTGATTGGTAACCATTGCCATTGTTTATAATCCTTTCCTTTTTACTATGCATAGAATGGCATTTCAATCATTATGAAATTGTCATTATTTGCGCATTTAATTTCGACACATTTTGCGCATTTAAATAAATTAATTCAGTAATGTGAGACAACCAATCTCAGCTCATCAGAGAAGCTACAGATTTAATGGTATATTTTTAGTTGTCATGCTTAAAAATGAGCATAAGTATTTGATAATATAAACAAATTTGTGTGATGATTTCCGCGATCTTTTACACTCCAATTCATAATCATAATATTGAAGCATTGAAAAAACCCCACTTAAAATATTGTTCATATATTTTTGAGCAGCGATAAACTTTGGCTCGACTAAAATATGTATATGAGAATTTGATTAATTGAACACTCTACACAAAAAAATATAGTATATAAAAATAAGTATGTTATTTAGAGGATGTTTGTAAACAAATTGTTTATCAATAACATCAAAGTGGGAATGGTTCAACACTCCCCTTAAAATTTATGTACATATATATATATATATATATATATATAATCCGGTGTTTCATATAAATTATGGGAAGTCATCATAATTCATCTTGTTTGAATTTTTTCTTTTACTTTCAGCTTTATTGAAGACATCAAAATGCGATGTATATTTTTTGAAATGTTTTCGTAATCAACGTATGGGGTTATATGGGGGAAGTTGGAGAGACGTTGAGCGCCAAAACAACGGGTTTTCATTGCGTGAGCTCCTCTTATGATTATCTGGCAGTAAAGCACACAATCTCAGTGCGTGCCTTCTCCCATGAGCATGTATAATTTGAATCGCAACAAATTAGTTTTGAATTTCTTAACTGACATTGAAGTTCAAACAAGCGATGACCAACTTGCAACTAAAACCAACAACTGACCGCCCCAGTAGCAATTAACATTCAAAATTAAGACGTAAGGCTACCACATTTGGTTGTTCGGTTGCCAGCTGGCCGGCTCTTGTCTGGCCTGCTCAGGCCTGGTCTGGGCACTTTCGCATATACATAGTCACACCTATACCTTATACACACACACACACACACACAAACACACATCGCTGGCAACTTGCTGGTTGTTAGATTTATTTATTTATCTTCGAATGCTAATGCTTTTCTGTCTCTTTAATAATATGTATGTCGGTAAGTTTTCAAATAAAGTCATCTAAGACTGACCGTAATTAGCCATTGTTATTTCAAACATAATTTTTTGTGATATTTGTGATAGATTAAAGATTTACATAATAAGGGCAGAGTGTTATTGAATATTTATGTACACAGCGCTTTTAATAATTAACTCATAAAAATGTAAATAAGATCAAATATGTTAGTATTTTTAAATGAAATAATTATTGATGTGCTAATATTTTATAATCAAACAAATTAATGAAGTTATACAAGTCTATGTAACATCTGCAACATTATGCCAACATATTTTTTTTTATCAAAATCAAAAGAGCTGAGATTTGGAATTAAATTTATAAATGTATTGCAATCATTTGTTAGTTAATTTTGCTAATTATTTATAAAGGATATCATACACCAAAAACACGATTTTCGATTTTCTTTATAAATAAAAGTCACAATTTACATGTCGTAGCCTTTAAAATGATTTATACTATTCTTCATGAAAATTGTATAAGAAAAAACTAAAGTCATAATCAAAATCTTATTGATCTCTTTAATGTCAATATATGTACATATATGAAGGGCAAAAATGATAGTAGGATAAAGTCTAAATATTTGTGAATGTTTTCTACAATGATAAAACTAAAATATATTATATACCAGCTGTTTTCTGGATATCTCGTATTAGACCTGACTCAACTATAACAGCAGAATTGGCTTGTTCAACAGAGATAATATGCAAATTAATAGGATCCCGTCACTTTCAGCCAAGTGGTACTTCTTTTGCAAATTTAATTCAAATAAATTATTGCGTTTATATTTGTTTTAACTTATAACTATTACAATCACATCGTGTCTGATCACTTGGAATCATTTCCTTTTCCTGTCTGAAACATTCACAAACACTACAAATGCGATTAGTTTTCTTCCTCTCACCGGGTGTTTGCATTCACGACTCAGAGTTAGTAGTATAATATTTGTAGATCCGTATGCATATCAGGTTGGCATCGCGTGGGTCGCTGTTGCAGCAAAATTGAAACTTTCGAAACTGTTTTCGATGGTTGGCAAACAGCTCACACATTCAGCGCGCTAAGGTCAATCAAATTGCATAATTCTCGAGGGGGGCGCGTCTAAAAAGTGGCAAAAAAAAACAAACAACAAAAAACACCTAATCAAAATTATACAAACACGAAATAGAGATCAGTTTAACACGTCAAAGTGAAATAGTAAAAGATTTTCGAGTCCCAGTTACCCTATAGTTTATGTAAGTAATCCAAATATTGTGCAACTCTCCTCAAAAACCACAAAAAGTCATTTTGAATAGCAATTGCAACAAGTCAAGATAAAATGTCTAAAAATTTCGTTTAGCCTTAACTTAGGCAGATATATCTCAAAATAAAATAAATTTAATGTTGCTTAATCGGAGCTTTTACATATTTGTTTTATATTTATGAATTACGTTTAAATATACACAATGCGCATATTAAAGAGGGTATTCAAATTGGAAAGGCAGCATATTATATTTTATGGCTGATATGACTCGACATTTTCTAATCAGAGTAGCAGCTAGGAGCCATCATTATTAGCGTCAGCGGTACCAGCAGCTAAGCATAAATTCAAATTTTGTCGAAAAACAAAAAAACATCTCTGAATATTATCAAATTGTTGATTCCAAGTAAATCGCGTGCCTTCAATTTTTAATTGACTTAATTAGCCACACAAAAGAGCTTAGCTTAGATCTGTGCACAAAGCTCCCGCAGACAAGAAGAACCAAAAGCTCTTTGACCTTGAGTAGCCAATCTCATTGTGGTTTCTTTTGATGTTTTGTTATTGCTGTTGCTGTTGCTGTTGCTGTTGGTGCTGCTGTTGGTGTATTTGCAAGCGTGTTGGAGGGGCGTCTATTGGCCTCTTGGGACCTTTCGGCTGCACATTGTTTATGACTTGATTGTTCAGCTGCCGCCGCTTCTTCGGCTAGAGCTGAAGCCAGCGTCTTCTACAATTCAAGGGCACGGGAGCTAACACGGTCATTATGTATTTCTATGTATGCTGATCTGCTGCTGCTGCTGCTGCTGCTGGCACATTTGATCAAATTGAATGGTTTACGTTGGCTGCCCGACGTTGTCCGCAATGATTTCTAATTTGAATTTTTACTACCATGCATTTGCAAATAATGCTACGACTCTTGACTGTCGACTGTCGACGGTCGACGGTTGTGTGCCGTGATTGTTTGGCTTATTTATGGCCAGCGCTCGTGTAATTAATCTTCTGTAAAGTTGTGATACTAACTGCATACACATACACCTGTAAACACATGTATGCTATGTACATATCTGAGTGCTGCATGCTAGCCAGGCCAGTCTCAGTGCCACATTATTAGCCACATGCCATTAGTTTTCGCCGCCTCGCATAAATTTACAATTTGCCTTTTGCATGCATTTCTAATGCGACTCTTTATGACGTTTGAATGGGGACGGAGGAGGACAGGGCGTGGGCATATAGTTTTGGATGACTGGAGCTGGGTGTTAAGTCCAAAGCATACACTAGTATTACAAATTCTACACTTAAGTAAAGCTCAAATCCACTGAATCATAGAAACTTATACATAAACATTACACACACACAAATTAACAGTTTTACAAAGTTTGAATTGCACGAATACTGTGTGATGTCACTGTTAACTAATTTTTTGAAAATGCACCGCTACTTACAGAAATAACAATAACAATAGATTTTCGCATTTTTGTTTTTTCATAAAAGCATATTGTGGATGACGAAATCACCGTTACAACAGCGAAGGCTTCTCGGCAAAACGACCCACGCATAGACAGCAATTAACTGGCAAATGACGAAACACTCCAAAAAGAAGACACAGCGCATTAGCTACACAATAAATACTCACACATTTATACAAATTTATGTACACATGCATATCAGCCGTCTGTACATATGCATGTATAATATGTATGTATGTAGCGGACCTTATTAATGAACACACGCAGCACACGTAACACACGAATGCTCATAATGTACATTGAGTAAAGCCTGGGAAGTTGCTAGAAAATTTTGGTATGTCAGGCTAAAGTTAAACTAATTTAATATAATTCACTAATATATCTGCATAATCAAATTAATACTGATAAAGAAACGTGTTGTCAGCTGCGAAAGCATAATAGGCTTTAATAAAGCTGCGCAATGTTTTGTAAAGATTAAATAAATATAAAATGAAATGACAGCTAAAAGTACTTTAAGCTTTAATATAAAAACATTTGAATTATAAAAATCCTAAAAATGTTCTAAATTATTCATATTTGGATGACCAGGTCCGATCTGTGATATTATGAGTGTTACATAAGAGTAATGTCTAAGATATTTGTACAATAATTGATAATACATACAAAAATTATATTGTATTATAGATACAACAGAAAAAGCTAAAACGCCATCACTGCCAGTAACGGAGAATAGAAAACAAACAGAGAGAGAGAGAGAGAAAGAGAGAGCGACGATCGCCAGCATATGCTAAGAATATACATATGTGTATAAAACTGTTAAGCACCCCATGTGGGAAGCGCATATCACTTGTAGTAGCTGCTTGTCGCTGAGCAGCTGAGTATAACAGAGTATTTTGAAAAAGCCAAACGAAACAGTTTTGAAACGGACGCGAAACAGAGCAAAACGTTTGCTGTCAATCGTGCAACGCGTTAAAGATTTCAAATCAAAAATAAAACTAAGACAAAATACATTTTGTTGATTAATTGAAACAAGAAGCAAATACACAAACAATCAAAAAACAATAACAAAATGCACAGCAAACTTTTGGATGAGGTACGTTTTCTTACTCAACAATTTTAAGTAATTTGCATTATTTGTCAAAAATTAAAATTGACTTCGGTTTTGCCGGTTTTTATTGGTTGTTTTTGTTGGCAAATGTTTTGCGTCCAATTCCCGATTGACGCCAACAGATCACGCAACTAGTTGTGTTAGTCTTAGTCATCCATCTATCCGGACACCCTACGCCGCAACGACTTGGTCGACTCTTTGTGTCTGTGTCATCCATTTATTTACATTTATCTGCATCATAAACATTGGCAGCCAGTGCGTCGCCATTGGTTTTTCACGGAAAAGCCAACTGCGGAAAAGCATGTATTTATTGCTTATTTGGAAACAAAGGCGAAGATGGCCAATTGAGGAAATATTGTAGCAGTGCTTACACCAAATGGCCAAGTCATTTTTTTTGTCATTTGGGGTACAGTACAAAATCTGAACAATTCAGCTGGAACATTCGGAGAGTAACACCAGCGAACGAGTCTTTATAATCTAAACGACGAGTTCCACTCGTTTGGCCTGGGCGCGTTCCATGGTCAGACTAGTTCAAATGCCACAAAAAAGTATAATGCTCGAGCAACTGGTTTTCCAGCTCTGATTAATCTGCATTTATGCATATTCATATTCATGCTAATTATTCAACACGATCACTTCAAACTCATTGCTTAGCTGGAGTTGTTTGTGTATGTAACTGTTACCATTATCGAATAGAACATTGATTCCTTGAATACAGTTCAACAAATGATGATCTAACAGTGAACAGAGCTTTATTACAAAACCAGCAACTCCCTTCCCTCCACCCCATGCAGTTGCCATTATCACATTCTGTGACATAAAAACACAGCTGCATAATCGTTTCATAGCATTCAAAAATTTGCTGACCCCAGCTGTAATTTTCCATAAGCTCGTGCACGGATTCGGTCAATTCCTTCTCTCCTATTCCCACCTACCCCTTCTTTCAATTGCTGACGGACGTTGTATTTCTGTATTTCTGCTTGGCGCATTCGTCGTCAAAAGGTGATTGTTGGTGGAGGGGGGTGGCTGACCCCTCCGCTGATCGGCGCAGGTGTGTATTGGTGTGTTTTGAATCACTGCGACTATTTTTACTCTCGCTTTTCATTTTGTTACTCAAGCCATTCGAAATACACTTATTCGATTCAACCAAACTAAGAGAGAACCCACAAGAAAACAAAACGAATTTTTCCCATTGGCATGCCGAAACTTAAATACTCTCATTTGATGAACATTTTTATTAATAACAATGATGATCAAATCATTAGTATTAACCAAGCCAATAAGAGAGGCAATCAAAAACAATGACAATGAGATACTTTAATTGTAATATTAAATTTTCTTTTTCTTTTTACAAACTGAAAATAGTTGAATTGAAACCAAATCTTGCCATTTTACAATATTATTAATTTTAACAAATATTTATTGTCCCTACTTATGAAAACAATTATAATCATAGCTTACAACAAGCACACACTTTATTTAATTAATAAATTTTGAAAAAATTATTATTTAATATTACAATAACAAAACAGATTAATTAAATAATATTTTAAACACAGTTTTCGAAGAGTTACAAAATGCACAAGAAAGTGTGAATATCTTTCAGATATTAGGAGATGTTTGAAGTATACGCTACCGAAGAAAATGTGTGAATTTTCAATTTCACGTTGAGTGATTTCGCCGAATGAGCACGAATTTAAATTTTTGCATATCAAATCGAGAGACTACTTTGGCATGTCAAGGAATTCGTTAATTAGCAGATACCACACCTGACAATGCATCACAAAGGAAACAGTTTTCGTGATTAGCGCATTACAACCAGGGGAGAGGCATACTTACACACACACACACACACTCACTTTTATATATATCAATATTATTTAACAAGCTTGTGCACGCTTGTGCCAATTACAATATTACTGTAGTCGGTCAGTCTGATAATGCTCGTAGATTGGGAGCGAGGGCTGCAGGAGCAGACCAGACGGCGCGGCGATAAGCGAGCGTCCAACAATGCTCAGCTCATGATTCACATAACACAGTCCTCGACTCTCAAAGTCTCAAACGTCAATTAGGGCAACTCATTCAAAAAGTGGTTTGATAAGTCTCCTTATACAAACCAAGCAACTAATAAGCATTTGGTCAATTAATATAAAATGTTATTGCTTAATACATCTTTTAAAGATATTTACTCTCTAAGTGTATGCTAATATACTCTAATGTATATATGCTGCAATTATATATATAAATAATATCTTGAGGAAATTTTCTACAAATTGATCTTTTGAATAAGCGATTTTAATTGAACTTTTGCACATATACCTTATCTTTAAGACTGTACAAGAATGTAATATCAACAAATTTTCCTTTAGCACTTTAGACAAAGTAAAATAAGTTAAATGCTCTTATCGAGAGAGCTCGACTAAGAGATACCCTTCTAAATTTATAAATTTTAAGTCTCTAGTTGTTTTATTCTGTGAAATCGGCTTTTTCATACTGACTGACATATGAAAGTTAATTTAATTTTAGTCCTAAGAAATACTTAATGGAATTAGAGATGTTTGTTTTCTGCCTGTTACATAATTTTCTACAACTATATTATACCTTTTTTCTTCATATTTTTAATGGGATTAGATTATAATAAATAATGACTAACGCCATAGAAAATGTGCCTGCTTTTATATAAAGGAATATTTTATTTATAGAAAAACAATTTCATCAAATTGTAGACACAATTTTTTTTGCAGATATATACAATTTATTTAAAATAAAATATGAGCAGATTAAAAAAATCATTTTTGTGCAAAATGTGTATTTGAAATAAATAAAAAAAAGAATAAGAATACTTTCTATGATAAGATAAAATGTTGTCTTCAATATGATTGTAGATTGCAGACAGAAAATTATTTCTTGTCTTCCGTTTTTAAAAGTCAAGCTTAATTATATAATTATAATTATTAATTATTATATAATTATTATATATATATTCCAATTGCAGCTCAACCAAAATGGTTACATTGTCATAGAGGACTTTTTAACACCCGAGGAGGTGGAGTCGATGTATCAGGCCGGGCGTACGTTCTGCATGGATGCACCACAGTCGAATCGGAAAACGTTTAGCACCATCAAGGCGGAGGATGCGCAAGGCAAGGAGCTGTACTTTATGGAGTCCGGCGATAAGGTGCGGTTCTTCTTCGAGGAGGGCGCCCTCGGCGATGAGGGCCAGTTGGTTGTGGATCCAATAATCGCACTGAACAAAGTGGGTCATGCTCTGCATGTGGAGCATCCCACTTTCAATGCGTTGACATTTAGCAATCGTGTGCGCGAGATTTGCTGGCAACTGAACTTCAATCGTCCCGCCGTCTGCCAGAGCATGTACATATTCAAGAATTCCGGCATTGGCGGTGAGGTGACGCCACACCAAGATTCCTGGTTCCTGCACACAGAGCCCAACTCGGCGGTGGGCTTCTGGTTTGCGCTCGAGGACTGCACTCTGCAGAACGGCTGCCTGCAGTTTATCAAGGGCTCGCACAAGAGTGGTGTACATCGACGCTATCTCCGCAATCCCGATCCAACGGCCAGCGAACTTATGGTCTATGATCGGGCAGCGCCCATCTATCCACAGTCCAGCTTCACGCCGCTCCAAGTGAGCAAAGGTAAGTGAAATGAATTTATTTATATATATGTATATTAATTATCCTTTTAATCTTTGTCAGGCACTTGCATCATCATCCATGGCAATGTGGTGCACAAAAGTGAGCCGAATCGCTCGCAGAAGAGTCGCCACGCCTACACCTTTCATGTGATTGAGACTGAGAACAATGTTAAGTATTCGGAGGAGAACTGGCTGCAGGCGCCGCAGGATAAGCCTTTTCCCTTGCTATTCGAACGCAAAGATTAGGAGGCCAATGTGAATTCGAAATCGTGATCTTTAATCGTGATCTTAATGGTGACTTTTTCCTTTTTGTTTGGTATTTTTGCTTATAAGATGTGAATGAGTTTTATTAATTAAACTTTTAGAGCCGTACATATATTTTAAGTTGTTGTGCATGTTGAATTTTATTGAAATTCCAATAAATACTAATATGTACATTATTTAATACCAACAATTCTAACATAGCAGAAACATCATCAATTAAAATTTACTACTCTGGTTTATGAACAGGCTATTCGATATTTAGTATACGATCAAAATGGTTCTTGGTTTCAATTAGCCCAGTTTCAATGAGTCGTATGACAAACCATATAGCTAGTGATCAAAAACATCGAAATTATCGAATATCGTGACGCGTTGCCAACGAACATGGTTGTATACACGGCTATGTAGCAAAGTCACAGCTCATTCGAGGCAGCCTAAAAGTAGGCACCATTTTTGCATACGTAGTACTATTCAGTATCCGACAGTAAAATTGATCGCGCCTCATAGTATGCTTCAATATTGTGAGAGCCGAAGTAAAGTCGCAATTGGTAGTTGTATTGGATAAAAATAATTTTTTAGTTATTTGGTTGTAAAAAATATGCAATGTATTTAATATATTTATGTATAAAATTATAAAAAGGTTAGTGTTTTAAATGAGATTTAAGATTTCGATATTTAGTTGCAAACAGTTGTAATTAATTAAGTTCTTAAACCAAAGCTTTAAGTTAACGCAAATTAAGATTTACTCTTTTAATTTGGATAGTTCTAAAATGAAAAGGCAACGTTTTGATTATTAAATCAATTCAATCATATCTATGCAAATATTTATATGTATTTTATAAAAAGTATATATATATATATATATTTATGTATTTTCATCGATTATAAAAAGCTTCATTATTAGTTACATTTTATCCAAAGTATATTTAAATTCAACAAATCTTTCATTTATTTGTCAGTCAAAAATGATTGCTTGAAAGCCGGAAATGGAATACTTGTAATTTAAATATGATTATTTTTTTGAATAAAACAAGTTTCAATCTAATTCATTAGAAAATATTTAGATGTTTATGGGAACTCCTTGGCACGAGATCAAATGACATTTGCGAATCACAGATATCCTTTGGGGGCTTCCAGTTTTTCTTGAATAAGATAGAATCGGGCAAGAAACCTTCACTTATAATTAATGTGACTAATTTGTGATAATCGACATGGGAATCTTGTTTATTAAACGTTTTGGCAAAAAACAAAAAAAAAACGAAATCAAAAAACCCGGGCAGCTTCCATGCAGCCTTTCGCAAGTTACACACACACATAAACACACGCACACACACACAGTGAGTGGACAGTTTGGGTTTTTGTTGCTGGAGCCTTTTGTTGTCGCTCTTGTTTCTGCTGGCTTCTTCTTATGTTTAAGTGTGTGTGTGTGTGCGTGAGTGTGTGTGTCAGTGTGTGTGTGTGTGTGATGCAATGTTCTTTCATGTTGCAAAACGATTTGTTGGGCGCAAGATTTATGAACTTGTTTTCACTGACAGCCGACAGTGGTTAAGGTAACACACACACACACACAACACACACACACACACATGTTCTATCTCGCTTTCTCTCGTTTGGGGCGTGTGTGTGTGCGTGAACATGCCGCTAATTAGAAGATTTTAATTATCTGTTTTCAATCAGCTTCCACACAGATAATGATAATATTGCCTTGTTCTCGTTTTTGTTTGTGTTTCTGCCTTGTTTTTGCTCTTTTTGCTTTTGGTAAACGGCTATTTAAGCCAATATGCTGTTGACATTTAAGCGACGATGTCGCTATTGACGGTCAGCAGAAAATTTTGGTAGGTGTTTTTGGTATCACGGCCACGCGAACGCTGCCAATAAGTGCTGTCAAAATGTCCTAAATCGATTAGAATTGATTTTGAGAAGCTCGCTGACAGGCTAAAACCCCATCTCATCACAGCCCAGCAACAACCCCGAATCCTCCTCCTGATCCTGTGTCCCCACATACACAATACCAATAGCGGATTACAGTTGTGTCTGTCGTGTTCTGTGGCCAGCAGCAGCAGCAGCCCAACAGTTGATTGTCGGCCTTTTTGCCGAGTTGGCTCGTTGCGAGTTGCGTGCTTAAAGGCCCAAAAGGAGGCGATGTCGCTGTCATTGACGATTTATGTCAACTGCCGCCGCGGCACAATATTCAAATTCTTTGCATTCACTCATCACTTGTCGCCATCGAGTCGTTGCCTTTGGGTTTTGGCAGGGATTGCGGGTAGGCGGATTGTGGATTTGGCATTGGGCATTGGGTATTGGGTATTGGGCATTGGGGGTTGCCAGTTAGGAGCTGGGAACGGCATCAGCTTTTGAAGCGCTGAGCTGCAAAATTATGTGTCCGGCATGAAATACCTGCCGAGGGTTGCTCAAACCCTTTTTAGCTTAATTATAACACATTAAAATACAAATTATGTTAAAATTCAGTTCATTTCTATATATAATAGCTTCAAACATCAAACAGATTATTTTCAGGATATATGTAGAGGATATTCAACTGGGACTCATCAGGATTGCCTAACTGATCAGATTGCAGCACAACTTTCTCCAACTGATCTTGATTTTTAAGGGAAAAGAAACTTGCAACTTCCCAATGAATCTCAAAGATTAATTTGTATTCCACAAATGTAACTTACCTATTACTTTATTTATTTAATTTCAATTTAAAGCAATTATTTTTAATTAAACTTTTTTGCAAGTTTGAAAATTATTGCTTTAAATTTGTGGACTGGATTACTAAAATAACAACTAATAAAAAAAATAAAATAATTTTAATCAACATTGGTTAAGCTATGAATAAAACAATTTTAGGCAATACATTTATTGCTCAATTATATAAAAAATAATATAGTAAAATAAATAAAATAAATAAAAACATAAAATAAATATTTATATTAATATTTAAAAGAAATCAAAGAAAATAGGAATGTTTGCTACTTATTCCAATGTTTGCTGCCAAAAGTGTAAATAGATATTAAAAGGAATTGAATTATAAATGATTAGATTTAAAATTGCATTATTAAAAATATTATGTGCCTTAAATTGTAGCACTTTGCAGGTTGTAAAATTTGTGAGGCCACCCACTGGCCGTGTGGCATATTTGTGCTTAGTTAACTCGCCACTTCGCTTAGCTTGCAACACACAAATTGAATTCAGAAAACAAAATTTATTTAACTCTAATGGATTTGGGCAGCCCGAGTGGTTCCCAAAGCCAAATCATTGCCATTGCCCACAGCTCGCCGCTCTCCACTCTCCGCCCTCCTCCGCCCCTCTCCTCTACGATTATCCATTAACCATTCTCCATTCTTATCTGCCGTTTCTCGCGCGCCGCATGCCACGCCAGGTTGAGCGCGTTGCGTTACTTTGATTTGACAGGATTCATTGTCTCCGCCACTTGAATGACTTCAAGCTTACGCGCCGCACTCCCAGTCCAAATCTCAGACTTGAACTCAGACTCAGACTCCATCTTCGTCTCCGTTTCAGTGCCAGACTATGGCCACATTATTGTCCGCATCGTGGAATCCATCGTCCACCGTCGTCGTCATCGTCATCGTCGTCGTCATCGTCGTCGTCTTCGTCCTCCTCGGACTGAAGTCAATGCGTATTGACATTTTAAATGCGTCCATCACTTTGGGTAGACTTTTGGCTTTGGTTTTGGTTTTGGCTTGCTGCTCGTTGACGGAATTGATTTAAATATATTTGGGCCCCAAGGGGCCACAAACCGCTTGTGTTTTAGTGGCCATGGGCAGTAAATTGGTAGGAAACTGCCGCCGCTGCCGCTGCTGCTGCTGTTGCTGCTGCTGTTGCTGCCACACCAATGGAACTTATAAGCGAGTCGCATTTTTGGACGCTTTGATTGACTTGTGTCACTTTGTCTCATTTGTCAGGCGAACGCCTTCATCCAGTTTGCTGGCGCTTAAGTGTCAGTTGTCTCATTGGGCACTCAATTGAAATGTTTTGTGGCCATCAATGCGGATGGATCTGTGCTGGATCTGGCACTCAAGGCTTTTGTCCGAGTCAGAATGACATGCGCCTGCATTCAAATGCCCATCAAATCATTATACAGACGGACGCACACACACTTACACACACACACACACACACTAGCACCAACTGTGTTGGGCGCATCCTTTTGGCAATATCCTGCCGCAAAATCCCCGCCGCAACAGCATACATGAGATTTATGACAGCTGGGTGTGAGTGTGTGTATATTGTGTATATTGGTATGGGTATGGGAATTGGGTATGGGGTATGGGGCATAGCCTGGTACAGGAAATGTCCTGCCTGTTAACCGGAGATATGTTTCATATCCTGCAACCAACCGGTCCACCAACTGCCGTGGGAGGTTCACATTCATTTCACAATTGAATGCCGCAACTCAGACAACTCTGACAGCCAAGATTTGTTTGCTTGCCACGCTCTTGCCACCCTCTTATCATGCAGGCTTAGTCCAGCTACTCCTAGCTGATTCGCAAAAGGGTTTTCCACTCTGCCAAATCGCGTCTCAACTTTGTTTGATGGAATGCAATTTGAACAGCGCTTAGTTCTGGCCATGGCAACATGACAGCGGTTTCCAGTTAAGTGCCTCGATAACGAATCAATTGCTTTTCATTAATAATAAATATTTTTAAAACTTCGATTTAAGTAGTAGGCTTTTAAGGCTATTTTAATATTTATAACTTATTCCACTGAAAATGGTATTTAAATATTTGTTTGAAGTCATTTATTGAGTTATCAAAGAAAACATGCAGATTCTTAGTGAATGACTCATAAAATGTAAAGTTTTTTAATTAAATTACTAAATATTCTCAAAAGTTGAGCTCCTTAGTGTAACTATTATTTTCATAACGTAATTTTGTATATATCCATATTAAAATTGTAAGAGATGAAATGATCAGAGTCAATATATTCAAGACCAAAGTTAGTCTCTTTCTATTTGGAGTCGGGCAACTTGAGTTATTCTAATATTATTGTGAATTTGTATAGACAAAGCAAAGGATAGAAAAAAAAAAAAACAGAGAATGATAGAGAAATAGAGACAATTTGAGAAATACGTCAGACGTACAGAGTTTATAGAAAAAAAAAATACTATATATATATTATTATAATTATACAACTTAAATTAATCTATTCCAAAATCAGAGATAAATATATTTTTGGTTTTTAGTTATAACTTTAAATATAATTCTAAAATAAATACTAAAAATATTTGTAGTAAGATATTTATGAAAACTTGAAGTTCAAGCCTATTTTAAATTTATAGCAATTTACTTACCAAATCAAAGAAATTTTTCAAAATTTTAGGAGGTGCAGGAAACTTAATTTCCGTTTACTATAAATAAAATGCTAAGCGATTTTTAGAAATTAAAATTCTAGAAAATATGGCAAGCTGGCAATAGTGTTAAGAGTTTAAAAATGTACCAATATAGTTGTTGCCCTAATTCTATAGGATTATTTTAGTTTATATATTTCAAGTCAGTTTACATTAAATTAAATTTAATGTCAGCTTTAAAACAATTACAATAATTAATACAATTAAATGGAATTTCCAGTTGATACAATTGTGTTAATTTATTGAATTACTCAAGTCACATTCAATTTCAGTATTTATGTCAAATAATTGATAGCTGCTCTCAGTTTTTTCTAAGCACAAAATTGAGTTTCTATTTGGCCAAAACGCCCTGAAGACTTTATCATTTGTCAATTAGCATAATCATAATTGTTGAAAGCGATGCAGCTCAATGGGATGCTCTGCCAAGACAGATAATATATTGCCAATGCCTTTGCAGAGGTGTTTCCATTCCTTTCTGCAATTGCAACTGCAACTGCAACTGAAACTGCAACTGCAACTGACTACTTGTTGCAATTATGATTTTGACCAAAAGTTTCTGCTTCGATGGGCAGCTGCAACGCCCAGAGGTGTAGCCAGCGCGATTGCAAATTGAAAGCCAAATGCGAAAGCCGCAGACGCCCCCGAGCAACACGCCCATGTGCCTGGAAGATTGCGGCTGCAGTTGGGTGTTGGAAGCAGGGAAATGTGAGCAGGGAACTGTGAGCTGGGAACTGTGAGCAGGGAACAGGGAGCTGAGAGGCCGGCTTGGCATTTGGCACAATTGCGAGGCACTTTGTAACTGTCGGCGGCTATTAAGAGCCTCATTTTTTCCACACTGCCGGTGCACTATGTATGCTGTGTGTGTTGTGTGTGTGTTGTGTGTATGTGTGTGTGTTGCATGTGTGTTGGCATGCAAATTCAGAGCCAGAGTTAAAGTTGCTACCGGCAGCTGTAAAGTGCTTGCGCCTTGTAACAATGTGGCCAAAAACAAGAGGTGATCTTTGCCACAGTTGCGTAATTTGCAAAAGCCAACAACAGTGTCGAGCAACAAGCAACAAGCAACAACAACAACAACAGCAACAGGCAACAATAACAAGCAACAACAACAGCAACAACAACAACAACAACAACAATAACAACTGCATATAGAATGGCTTTGGCGGCTGAGTTTTTGATTTCTTTCAAATTGGCAACCGCCGCGCAATCAACTCGACCAATCCAACAGAGTCAACTTCGCTTCCCCCATTTCCCATTTCCCCCCCCCCCACCCCACCGCGCGCTATGGAATTGGTGGCCAACGGCCTTTTGAATTGAATTCAAATTTCAATGCAATTTTGCATATCCAAGCGCATTATAGCCGCTTGCCAACTTACTCTTACTCTTATGCGACCGACACAAAGCCTATTGAACTGTGAGCCATTCCGAGCTTTTTGATCTGCCGCCGATGCAGTTGCCGCTGCCGGCGACGGGCGGACCGACCGCAGGCGAGATTGAGTCTGAGGTGGACTGATGGGCGCCATTTTGTGCGGCACTCAATGCCTGCAATGTGCTGCCATCTGCAATGTGCTGCAACTGAATTACGCAGGATCTGAGCCAAGCAACTAAGTTGAGCCTCTCTCCGGCAGGAGATGGACTGTGAATGTCGCCAGTTGAGACTTGGGTCAGACGCAGACAAAACGACAAGCACATCCACATCCACATCCACATCCACAACCACATCGACATTGGACATGGGAGTCATTGTCGACATCAGTTGGCTTACGATGCATTCGCATTCGCATTCGGATTCGGATTCGCATTCGACTTTTCGTGGAATCAGAATATTGACATTTTTGTACAGCAACAACAACATTTGCTACATTTCAGAAGCAACAGCTTCCAGTATTGCCTGCCTCGCACTGAGACTGAGAACAATGGCCAAAATGTGCCAGAGTGGGCAGGCATCATGTGGAGACAAAGCTTGAGCTCCAAGTTTAAGCTAAAGCTGAACTTGGGAGCAACTCGGTTCCGCTTCTTTTTTTTTTGCTTCTCTCGTTTTGGTCTCGTTTAATGCCGCCAATTGAGGCAAGCTTAAGTTTTTCTTTTCGCCGCAGATAAAGAGATGCAGCTGAGGAGCTTAACTTGGCTATCTTCAGCTAGCCAGACTTTTGCAATGAGCTGATTTGGGAAACTCACCAAATTTAATAATAATATAGTATAAATATAATACTATATAATTAAAAAGCCGTTAAATTATTATTATAAATATATTATTTTGAGATATAATTAAACAAAACATAAATCTTATTAAATAGTGTTTTGCTTTAAATATATTAAATAAACAATGTAAAATATAATAGTTATTAACAATAAAATTAACAATTATTTATTGACTTTGCTTAAGCAAATTAAATGCTTATAAAGAAGAAACTGTTATCGATAATTGAAAAAAGCTGCTTTTCTAACGTGACATGAAAATATATCATCGCAAATTTTGATAATCTTTTTAGTTGTATATAAATAAATAAATAAAATAATAATAATAAAAAAATCAAATCTAAACCATATTTATTAATAATATGGTTTAGATTTTAATTTATTATTTTATCAGTGTATAGACACCTCAAAAATATAATGTAATTTCTTTCAAATATACCATATATTTTAGCACATACATATTAATTATGTGATCAAATCTTAACAAATTTGTCTTATGAATTTATTGTCTGAAATAAAAAAAGGTTTCTACATATATTTTTACACTAAATAAATCTTTTTAAAACTCACTGCAATAAATTTGTATTAATAAAATTTATTTCATAAATTCGATTTTCAGACTATCCTCTTTATATAAATATTCTCATTCGTGTTTTATATACAATGTGCCTTTATGAAATGATACAATTTGAATATATTCAAGTACTGTAAGCACAAAATACGACTTGCAGATTTTACAAATCATTTTAATCCTGAGGATCATTAATGCTCTGAATGTTAGGAGCTGAAGGCGGCCAAGATCAGGGAACATCGAGGTCATAACGGTGGACTATCTATATGCTGATGATATGTATAAAAGGTTAGTCTTGAGCTGTATTACATAATACATAAAATAATACATAAATTATTTAAATAAAAAAATCTATTTATAAATTGAGTGATTATATTTGGAATGAATTATGCATTAATAAAATTGTTATCCTATTGATTTCCCAATAAAAATTCTTAATTTTCCAATTTAAACTAAATAGTTATTAACTTTATTTTTCATAATTTCTTTATAGAGAACATTTCTATTTTTCTGTGATTATTTTAAGCAACTGGTTACAGTTAAAGGGATATCTGATTGCTTCAGACCAATCTAAGGAATCGATATGCCAAGTGTAGCGCCTGAACAATTGTTGCCGACAAAAGTGTACATTGGGCAGTTGGTACGAGGAGTACCAACATCATCGTCATCTCCATCGTCATCGTCATCCTCATCCTCATCCCCATCATCATCATCGATGTGTCGGCGGCTATTTGGGCAATGCTTTTTGTCGCTCCCAGTTGTGGCTGCTGCCGTTTGAGTCTGGTTGGTTAGCTGGTTGGCTGGCAGGATGGCTGGCGGGATGGCAGCTTGGATGCTGTTGCCTGTTAGTCAATGGAGTCATGTCCATGTTATAAGCACTTAATCTGATCTCCGCAACTGGCCTTTGTTCGCCGCAGTCTCAGAATCGGGTTCCTTTTTGTTTTGTTGGGGGGTTATTATTTTGTTTTTTGTGTACGCCGCTGTTTTTATTTTTTTTTTATTTTTTTGGTTTGATTGTTGCTAAATTATTTGGCGACTTTGGCCTTCGGGGAGCGACTAATTTGTTGAAGGCGAAGCAACGGCTTCACATCAATTAAAAGCAAAGCATTTGACTGAAAGCCTTCGGACCCTACTCAAGATGTCTATCTGTCTATTGGAAAGGCTCGGGAAAAATCAGCGCAGGATGCTGAGGAAGTCGTAAATCGACTAACAGTTTGCTCAGCTCCCCAGAGAAATGCTCCAGAGCAAGCAGCCTTCAATTTATATTAGTATTAATTTCTATGTATGGGTGTGTGTGTGTGTTTGTGTGTGTATTTTTAGTTTATACAAACTGCGGTAGGTTAATGGTTTGCTCAAGTGCCCAGGCAAACGCTTTCTTTCACTTGCATATGCTTGCTGCCGATATCTGGCAAGATCGAGACCACACAGCCTGCATGCGGCAGGCAGTGTGGCAGGCACTTGTGTTATATGTCACACATAAACAGCTAGGCGGCGTTGTGGGCTATCAAAATATTTAGAGAAAGGCGAGTCGAACAGACTAAAGTGAAAGCAGTAGTCAAATTTTAGATGCACAGCAGGAGCTGCCTAATCCCAGCCAACCAGCAGGCGGCATTCCACTCACAATTGACTTTTGCGGCTTCAACACAAAGACAAATCCGCTGCGACAACTGCGACGACAAACAGACAACGGACAAGCGGACAACGGACAAATGGACAAATGGACAAATGGACAAACGGACTACATCCATTGGTTCCTTTTGGCGCATTATTTCACTCTTTGCGCTACATTTGCATATCGGGGCAGCCAGTACAGTATGCACTGGCAGGCAAGTACTTTGTGGCCAAAAGCCGCTTGCCATTGCCATTTCGTCATGCTTGATTGTTGACTGCGCCTTTTATGAGCTGAGCTGAGCTGAGCTGACCTGAGCTGAGCTGCCGAGCTGAGCTGCTCAGCGGTTGAAATTCGTAGAAAATGCCGAGCCAACAGTGCACAGTGATTAAAAATTCACAAAATGTACCACAAAGTCGACACAATGCTGACTATCTACTTACCTGATCACAAAGAACCTACTCTAAATCGTAACAGAATCTGACAGATAATTCTTTAAGTTAATACTTCCATAATGTGTGTAAGTTTATTATATTTAGTTTGTTGTAAGTACAAAATATTCCCTTAAAAATATGCGAACATTTATTTTAAATATTTAAATATGCTTTATATTATTAATGCATTTTATTTATTTAGTAATGCGATTATCGATTCTTGTAGAATAGTTGCATTTTATTAATATTTATTTTTTATTGTTTTACTTTGTTTTAAGAACTTTGATAATAAATCAAAATAGCTATAATAAAAATTGAACTAAATCCAAATAACATACATATATAATTTATTAGCATTTGTATTGGTATTTTAGAGGTAATATATTCAATGTTGTCACATTACTTAGAGTTTAATATTTGATTTATTTATTTTTTCCGGATTTTTCTCACTTTTTTTTTAAGCTAAATTTATTGAACAAATGTCGCCTAATCTATTTTATTTAATGCAAAGATCAGATAATAGAAAATTCAAAACTGAAATTATTTACATAAGTCATTTTACAATCACTTAGAAATTAATTTTTATCCAATTTACTTAATTCAATAAATAAAATATATAAATTTTGCTTAAATTTTTAAAAGGGTAATTGTTGACCACTGTGGTCCGTAAGTATTCGAATCAGACTATGACTTCTCCTGTTCGTCCTCAACCTCATCCAGTTGCCCAAATAAGGTGCAACAATTGCGGCAGGCAACTGCAAACTGCAACTGCAACTGCGAATGGGATTGCGGATGGGGATGCGGATGCAACTGATGGAGCGGCGACTCCTTTGTTTGGCCTTTCGTTGACGAACGATTGCAATTTATTTGTATTGTTGCATTGCCGGCATTTGGCAATGCATTTTTGATTATGTGAACTTATTTCCGTGGCATATCAAACGGCTTTTGCCGACTCTACTTTCGCATTGTGGGGTGGTCGGAGAGTAGCCGATTGATCTGCGATTACAAGAATGCTCCATCAAGGGCCTTTTGCTAGAAATTGTTGCCCCAATTTGTTCTGCTTTCCGCGCAGCCTCATTGTTTATTTATTTACATTCGAAAAGTCCGACAAGCTTCTTGCAGCTTGCTTCTTGCAGCTTGCTCATGTTGTTTTTAAGTGGTGGCGCCAATGGCCACAGCGCCAGCCAAGGGTCTGTGTGTACCAAACAGACCAAACTACCCTAACTCCATCCCACCTCCCCTCCCCCCGCTCCATCCATGTCCTCTTCGAACATTTTAGCTTTTGGCTCCATGGCGCATTTTTGTTTAAACATAAATTTTTCATTTTTTTAAATCAATAAAGTGAAAAGCGCCAAAGCCAAACAACGCCACGAGACCAAAGCCACAACAAAAATGTATATTTATACCACAGCCACTCTGTGTGTGTGTGTGTGTGTGTGAGTGTCAGTGTGTTTTGCTCTCTATAATTGTGGGTGTGCGTGTGTTTGTGTGTGTGCTTCTAATTGAGCTTGACTGAAATTATATAAATAAACAAATCAGTCGCAGTGCTGCCTCCATTGTGGCCCTCGTCTTCGTCTTCCTCGTCCTCGTCATCATCATCGTCATCGTCTCGTTCTTCTTCTTCTTCTGGTTATTGCCTTCCTCGTCTCTAGCAAATTGTTTCGACTTGATCCATTTTGTAGTTGCTAATGATATCCGATGTGCGTCTCTTGTTGCAAACATAAACACAGCAATGCCACAAATTAGCCAAAACTCCATTCACAGCCAGCAGTTCGGGGCGTGAGGCAACTATGATAGATTTGCTGTGTATTGATGGATTGGATCATTGGCTCATTCGACCCACACCCAAAAGTGATATGTCTTCCAAACGAACTGCTGGAGATTGAAGACCTTTCGTTTTGTTTAGTCTTTTGTGCTCGAGACGTGATTAGAGTCGTAAAATCTCGAATTCTATCAATTAGAAGCTAATAAATTAAATATTCATCTCCATTAACGATTTTTAATAGTAGTAACAAAGATATATAGATGATTTGATCAATTATATACAATATGACTTATCATCGGTGCTGACAGAATATCATTTGATATTTTTTTTTATTATATTGCAATAAATCTTAAAAATGTGATTAAAATTCAATATTAATTGGATAAAAATGTAATGGACTAATTAAGATAAAATGCAAATAAATAAGTTAATAATAAAATATTACCCCCCGATATTTATTTTATGTCCCTTTATTTTTCACATTTTGTTTTTATATTTATTTTTACTACAATATTTATCTTAAATTTTGCATTTTAAAATGTGAACTGGTGTGGGGAATCCCATAAACAAGTCCAAAAACACCAAAATATGTTAATTGTTTGCGCTTGCTGATAAAAAGTTGAATATTAAGAAGAAAGGGAGACAAGACAGAGAGATAAAAGAGCGAGATAACGAAAATAAACCAGATTTAGAATAATATCTGGATTAGAGATTTTCTGTAGTTATGTTAATATTAAGAGTTTAATTAAAGGATGAGAGAGTTTTGCTGAACATGAATTGGATTGTAATCAGTTGTGTTATAGGCTAATAGAAAAGAAGTCAAAATTGATATTAGGTCTACTAGTAACAGAATAGTTAAGAAGTTCTAAGAGAGAAGTCGAATCAATTTCATCATTTATTAACTTTTCGGTGGAGATACACTGAGGTATTCTCTACGATTAACAAGAAAAACTTAACATACTCCATATGATATCAAACCCAAATTGGACTGGCACTCATGATGCTATAGCGAGGGTATTCTTATGTTGTCACAAATTTTTAGAGATAATTGTTTATATAAATCTATATTTTTGTTTATCAAAATCTGTATATACTGCTCCTTGTATTAATGAAAATTAATTCTAACAATATAGATTAAGATAATTAGAATTAGGCTAATTTTGAACCGAAAATGCTAATGAGTTTTCCAGATATTTTACGTAAAACCTACTTCAATTTCTCTTATCTATATGATATGGGATAGTATTCATATTCGATTAGCGCATATCGGTGAATCGAGTCAAATTTATTATGGCTGTTTGTCTAATTCGATCATAAATATCATTTTGCTATTTCCCCAGAACTTGCAGCTGTGTTTCCTTATAGAGCAATTCGCTGCAGCGGCTGTCACATCGGTTGACTGACAGTTTAGCAATATATACAGACAAAAGCGTACCCACACACTGTTCTCATATATAATCGTGTCAAAGTTGATATTAAGAATTGCAGACAATTTGAATCGAATTTGAGTATGGGACGCATTCCACATTCCAATTCAATTCTTAATTCCGAATTCCAAATTCCACTTGCACTTCCACTTCCACATCACATGGCATAATCATAGCGTAACGTTTATATGCGCAATTTATCAATTTTTCAGCGCCAGGGCATTTATCAGATAATTACTGTTTACACACACTCGAGCGCACATACAGCCGGGATGGGTGTGTGTACATGTTTTGTGTGTGTGTGCTTGTGGTAGAGTAAGACCAAGGGGCAATGAGAAAACCGCAAAATCATCGGCCCAGTTCAGAGTCTTGGGGGCACAAAATTGCAAACAGCAACGAGAACACGCTAGTTAATTGGCCCAGAGAGCAGATAACTGACAGCTAAATTGCAATATCACATTGCGTTTTGTTGGTTACTTAAGTTTACTTTACTTTAGCATTTATTGTGAGCGACCTGCTTGGGGCTGGCTGGCTGGCTGGCTGGCTGGCTGGCTGGCTGGCTGGCTGGCTGGCTGGCTGGCTGGCTGGCTGGCGGCTATTAACTGGTGGCTGGGTTAGCTGGGGTCAATTTGATTGAGCACAGCTGGTAATTCAAAGTGATTCGATGCCATTCATTCAATGTGATTCGAATTCAATAGAATACGCTCCGATTCATTTTGGAGCACTTGTTGCGCCCTGTGTTGCTTTCATTTTACATTCAAAGCTTATTCGCCGGTGCGCCAATTCACATGCGCGCCCAGCAAAAGAGCCGACACGCCCCGCGCACCCAGCCAGCCAATCACAAGCGTCGCCATATTTAAAGTGAGCGAGCGCGCACGCTACCAGTCAACAAGCGTGAGTGCGTGCGAGCGAGCGAGAAAGTATACCGTGCGAGAGCAACCACCAAGGCGAAATCGAAATAAATGCAGTGGGGGAGAGCGTACAGTTGTTGCTGTACTCGCCTGCAGGCTAAGGCTGGTCTGTCTAGTTTTTGTTGGTGCTGTTGTGTAGTACAGCTACACGCCGCTTGGTGGCGCTGCGGTGTGTGGGTTGCTAATTAGCTTGTTATTGCTGCTGTTGCTGTAATTGTTGCAGCTTAAATACACTTTTTGGCCACGCACTATAACGTGGGCGTTTAAAAACTATCTAATGAAATACTTAACTGCAGAACCGTCCATAAAACGCGCGCTGTCCATCAAAAGCGTTGACAAGACAGCAACAAAAACATAAAAAAAAAGAAATACGAAAAAAAAGCAGCCTTTTACCGAAGCTATTTGGAAATTAACTACTTGAGATGTGTTTTGGCGATAAGTGCGCTTACACGAATGCTTACCAGGCCCGATGATTAATTGCGCCACTGGTCAACAACAACAACAATAAGAAGGGGAAATAATATGCCAGGCAGCTGTGTTTTTTTTCTGCCGTGTGGGGCAGCCGTCTAAATTAACTTGCTAGCTAAGCTGCAACTGCAATGCTGAGTGCAGCAAATGCCTCATGTCTTGGGCTGGCAACATGACGACAACGTTAAGGGCCTTCTTGGTCTCGGTAGCCCGCCGGAGCATTCGAGACATGCAAAAAATGTTACGCCATTTACAGGGCTCAACTACCCCAAATAAAAAATACAACAACAAAAAAAAAATAGGGTCAGCAACGGCAAGTTGGCGAGGTTGGCAACTGGGTGTCGGCCCATTGTTGCGTGGCGAAGGCTCATTGGCCCAGACCCGACCAAGCAACCGCTCACCTCCCTCCCCCCACAGCACCCCTTCCCGCTGCTCCCCTCACTCGCATAACTCAAAAGAGCGCGCACACCGTTAGTTTGGTGGCTGCAAAATGCGAAAATTGCATTTGCATATGGACGCAAACAAAGCTTTGGCAAATGCCTAAAAACAAAAATACAAAAAACGAACTGAAAATAAAAACACTGCGCCCAGTTTACGGCAATGGTGGAGGCAATGCTACAGCTAATGGTAATAGCAATACTACCAGTCGCAATTGCAATGGAAATGTCAGTGGTAATAGTAGTAATGGTAATAGCAATGGTAATGGTAGCATGCATGCATGCATATAGGAAATGCAAAAGATTGCTATCGCTCCAGCCGACTTCGAACTGGGCTTAGCTGGTTGGTCTGGGGACTGGACTGAACGGGGCGGGATGGGACGGTAGGGGTCAGAGCTGGGCTGGGTCTACAGACTGAAGTCTATAGGCTATAGGCTATAGCTGCATCGCGGCGCAATGAACGACGACACAATGGCCGGCGGAAGTGATAAATTAAAATTATTTTTCGCAAAGATTTCCCCCCAATCAAAACACCCCGTGCGCACCCTTACCAATGAATTACAAAGTACACTTGACGAAAAACGATTCGTTTGTTTTTTAGTATTCCTAATTAAATGTTAATTTCTAAAGATTTTAAAATATTCATAAATGAGAAAATATATTATTGAATTATTGATACAAGTTAATACGGCTTATTATAATCGGGCTGACTTTAAATAAGGTCTAGAAATATTTTTAAAGAAACAAGTTTTTTTAATATTGTATTTAATTAAAAACCATTTAATCTAAATTATACAAAAAATTAATAAAAATAAAATACTTTCTTCAATTTATGATTTTTTTTCTTGATCGCATTCAGTCAATTGTTGGTACAAAATTTGAATATAAAGCTGTCAATTTTCTGAGTGTAATACCTGTGTTTTTGCTACTGTTTTTTGCAGTTGCCGTCCAAAGATACGCAAAAGACGCTTTGATTTGATAACAGAACTCAAACTCCTCCATTCGGTATACGAGGAGCACACACAACACCAGTTCCCAATGTGGCATGGGCTGCCCTGTGTTGCGTGTGTTGTCGGTGCATTTTTAAAATATTTTTATGCACTGTCGCACATTGCGCTCTTGCCGAATGGAACATATCAGTTTTGCATATAGGCGCAGCCGGAAAAATGCTTCAAATTTCAAATTGTTGCGAAATTTTTCACAGAGTATACAAATATTTGGTTTGCTTGGTTAGTTTAAGATGACCCTAAATCAACTACTTTTGATAAAATAAAAATAAAAATAGAATATAAATGCAAAATAAAATGTGATGCATAGTTTATTAAAGAACTGAAATATTTGTTTCAGGTTTAATTTGCTTATTATTCTAATATATATCAATACATAAACATAAGTCTTTTGTCAGATTAATATTAATATTAATGTCATATAAAAATGTATTTAATTATATAGTGCTTCTTAAGCAAACATTCATATATTAATTATTTAATTGTATATATTAAACAATTATAGATAATTACATTACGTAAATAAATGAGATCAGTTTAAATTTAAGTCAAATGAACACAATTTGTTTTTATTTTATTTCCAATTTATGAACTTATTTAGAAATCTCTTTATACATAAACACGTACAAAAATGGTTTGTAGAATTGTGAATAATTATAATATTACTTATGTATGTAAATACTTTAGGAAATAAATACACCTAAATAAATATTGCTGTTCATGTAATTCTTTATTTCTTCAATTAAAACGAATTGTTTCCTGTTATAAATAGTAATAATTTACTGAACTACCCATTCCAAAAGTATATATATGAATTATGTACTTGTAATTGTTATTACTATTTATTATTATTAAAATAATAAACAATTTTCTAATGCTAATTTTCATCATAATTAAACATCGATTTCCTTATTCTCATTTATATAACTATATTAAAACATGTACAAGTCATAAGTAATTAGAATGCACTGCAAAATGCCTATTTAAATTAGCTAATTGAATTTATTCGCAGTTCGAATGCATTTTAATCGATTTCTTGAGATTGTGTTGCCTTTCCGATTTAATTAGTGTTGAACAGTTACTGAAGAAAAAACAGCGCTTGATTTAGCAGCAATTTATGGAGTAGCACTAGTAAAGTCATATCTCAGATTCAGATTCAGCTACAGCCTCCGCCTCGGGCATTGGGTCAGAGTCAGTGTCAGTGTCAGAGTCAGAGTCAGAGTCAGAGTCAGAGTCAGTGGCCAGGAGAGCGTTGCCTTCTGGGCAGTCTCAGTCTCAGCTGCAGTTGCAGTTGCTGTTGGAGTGCCCAAAACCCTGGCCAGCCCCAGTGCCGACTGTCGCCTAATCGCAGTTTATATGCGCTGTGCACACCTTCTGTCGACTTAGAGCCGCTGCTGACCTGAGATTCAATCGTGTCCGAATGCAGGCTCACAGCAGCTCAGTTCGGTGGCTGCGCAGGCGCAATGTGGCTACATAAATTCGTCGATTTAAGTGCCGCATGCAAAGATTGCACAACAACAACAACAACAAGAACAACAACTACTGGATTGGACTACTGTCGACTGTCGCTGCTGTTGGCCAGCTGGCTGACGCGTCTGACGCGGCTGACCGGAGCGCATTGGGCTTGGTTGGCGCATGAATTTATGGCACAGCGTCACATAACTTTGTTGGCGCGCGTAACAAATTGCCAAGGAAGTAACGAGATTTAGTGGAAATTGTTTAATTGTGAATGCAGATACAGTCGGCATTGGCATCCCCGATATACCCATGCCCATCCACATCGGCGTCGGCGTCGGCGTTGAGGCGACAAAATACTCATACTTGTTGCATTGGCCAACGGCCATTGGCCATTGTCGACCCTTTTGGCCGGCAGCGGCAGTGGCAGCGGCAGTGGCAGCAGCAGCGTCAGCCCGAAACGCTGCATAAATTAGGCTTAAGTCTAGCAAATTTATGCCTTATGAGTGTCGCACGAAATGAAGTTGTTAGCCGAGGCAACATTATTCCGCCGTTGCACACACATGTCTGTCTGTATGTAGTTGTTAGTTGTTTTGGGCTGGAGTTGGGGCTGCAACTGCAACTGCAACAGCGACTGCAGTCGCATAATATACGATTTGATTTTTCTTTAATTTTTATGGCCGGGCGTTTGTCACCGCAACGTAGGTGGTTTTGTAAATTGAACATGCTGCCGAGAGTTTTCTTTGCGTATATATTTTTTATTTAAATTTTTCAGTTTTTTATTTCTGTTCAGTTTTTTTTTGCTTTCTAGTTTTTTGCCTGCAGCTTATTCACTTTATTAATTACTGCAAATTTTCCGTGTGGGCCGGCGCTGGGAGCGCACATTGACATAAATTGCGTGTTGCTTGTCCAATTTTTGCTTGTCGCACAGCTGCATAGTTTGTAGCCCAGTGGTGCGGAGTGGTGCGGAGTGGCTGTGGTTGTGGAGCGGAGCGTAGCGAGTCTTACAAATGTTGCCCAGCTCATTTGCTTCAATTCCATTATCGCCTTAATTTTTTATCGCATCAAAGCGCAGAGCAGAGCTCTGTGGCGCAACATGGCTGGGGGAGAAATCTGGCGAGAGTTGGCTAGTCTGCCTGGTGCCCCCAACATGGGTCCTCCACATCAAAGGAGGATGCACGGCACAGTTGGCGGCCCCGCAGCAGGCAGCAGTCACTCATAAGGTCCAACACGCGATCCCCTCGACTCGATCGGCTCTCGTTGGCCAAGACTCTTCCACCTTTTTTTTTTGTTGTTGTTGTTGTTGTATAAATGGCAATGGAGCAACAGCATGACGTTATGCAGCCTTAAATTATCATATGGCCACGGCCTCGGAGTCGACTCGCAACAACAATCGGTTGTCGGTTCTTGGTTGTTGGTTGTCGGGGTCGCCAGGAATTGGCATCGAGAGTCCAGCCTTAAGATTGTAGCCCCCCCCGCCCTATCTCCCTCTATCCCTCTTGCTCTCGAAAAATCTCGCGTCCTGCTGTGCGCCGCATTTACGTTCGATTTTTAATTTGAATAGAGCTCTTCGTTTTTTTCTTTTCATTTTTATATTTTTCCGCACGCTTCACTCCGCATCTTACTTCCTTCTTTTTTTTTTTTTAATTATGAGCAAAAATTCAACTTAAATAATATTTATGCATCTGCGGCTTTTTTTTCGATTTAAATAAGTGTCTCTTATTTTGCGCCCCACCTCGATTGGGATCCCGAACCTGCACCTCTTGCCTTGGCCTCAGGTGTTTCCCGCTCAAGTGAGATCTCTTATTTTTTGAGCTCATCACAAAGCACTTTTAAAATACAGTTCGAGCTGTCTGCCAACCATGTCAATATCTTATATATGGTCATTTCTGGGAAGCACGTACTTTTTTGAATATTTAAAAATGCAAACCAACTATTTATTCCTTTGACTTTTCACATTACCCATACTAATCTACAAAAAATATTTAAATATTTATTTCTTAATGTATTTACAATATGACATTATTTATATGTGTATGTAAATAGCTTGAAAAATGATTTATAATACCTAAGACTAAGAATAGTTAATGATTTCCTTCATTAAAATAGTTATGTGGTGTTTTTTAAAATTTGATATGGAATGAATACATATTTTTTATATAGGAAAATATCATCAAATCTTGGACAACCATCAACAAAAATTTATCAGACAAACAATTAAGATCATCATAACACCAATAGTTGAAGAATCTGTGGCTCAACCTCAACTTTCTATGTGCTAAACGTTAAAGCTGCTCCTTGGTCATGTCTCATGAGTAATCTCACTGCCGCATCTGTACCCACTTATCATCCAAAGCTGTAAGCTATTACAATCTGGCTATCTTGCAACTGTCAACGTGATTTAAACGAATCTCTTGGCCCGGGACACCAAAGCGCCATGCCTGCCCACCACAACAGATAAAATGCGACTCGAATATGTCAATAAAATGCATAAATGGCATTTAAAGCCAAGTTGCCTACTAACTGCTTCGCTGATGATAATTGGCTCACTGATGGCCGGCTATGATGAGCACTGACTTTGAGCATGGATCGGCAATCGGAGCTGCATTAACATAAATATTACAAAAAAAAAAAAAATATAAAAATAAAAAACCAAATGAAATGAATATTTTTTGTTCGATTTTCTTTTATCAAATTTGAAAATATCAACATAAACATGAAATAAATGTGTCCGTTGATAGTCTCTTACACAATTCAGATGCGTATCTGAGTGACTCCGACTCCGACTCCGACTCCATGTCTCCGTCTCCATGTCTTCGTCTCCCAATGCCACACAAAAGGGGTCGACGCTGAGGTCAGCGACGAACCGATTCGAACTGCGATTCCGTCTTTGGATTTCGATTGTGGGTAGACTCGGAGAACGTCGTTCTGAACTCTTGAGTTGGACTGTCGGCCAATTTGAATTTCGTTTGTGACCACATTAAAATACTCAATGTGTAAGGTCTTAAATTTAAATTTGAAATCCATAAGCGATTGAATGCAACATTTATAGTTTTGTTCGGTGGCTATCACTAAACAATTTTTCCAGGCATTTTTCCGGGTCTCTCGCTCTTGATTTGATTTGCATCTAAATCAGTTAGTGAAATCACACACACACACATACACAAACAATGCGCCGCATTCTGTTGTTGCAGCACCAGTCAGCCCATCCATAACTCTTGCCACTTGGGCTGAGTTTTCAACAGGGTCGCTGCATAGAATTTTAATACATAGAACCGACTCGTGTCTGTGTGCTTTGATTTTAAGTGTTTGCCAGCGATCACTCTGATTACCAAATACCCAAATGGCCCCCAAAACTCAATTGATTCATAGATCATTAATATTTTAAGCATACACTGAGCGAGATAAGTTATGGGTTCCCCCACCCAAACGAAATGCGATCGTTAACTGCATGTTGAGTGCGTAATATGATAAATACTTATTATTTATTTATTTATATCTTACCCATGATTATTTTGTATGTGTGCAAGTGTAGCTATTGAAACAGCTGTGAGTGTAGTGCAAATGCATTGCGATATCTTTCGAATGGCCAACAATTTGGACGGCATTTTCAAAAATGCCACCGGACGATGATAACCTGCTGTTCACTGCCTGCTGCCCCTGCTGCTGTCAACGCTAAGGTCACCGCTGTCCACAATTGATGCACACATGTCCAGCAAAATGACAAAAAAAAAACACCAACAAAAAAAAGACGAACAAAAATTGCGCAATGTCAGCGCTGGGAATGTGACGGAAACGTTGCCGTGTCTTTGACTCGGATATCGTCGCATGTTTTCGGCGCACTTGAGAGATTAAAGCGATTAACATTTGTACCATGTCCAAAATGTTCCAATGTCCAACTGTCCATAGTCCGTTGCCCGTTGCCCGCTGCCCGTTGCCCGTTGCCCGCTGCCCGCTGCCCACTGCTGTGCCGTGCAGGTCGCTGCGCATGCGTTGCTCGAGTTCTTTGGAAGCGCGCGCATAAATCACATGCTCTGACACTTGTCCGAAAAGTTGTCAGTTTATGTCTTGGGTCGACTCGGTGCGACGCCGACCTGATCCCAGTGCGGATCCCCTGCACCTGTTGAACGACGGCGACCGGCTGCAGGTTAAAAGTTCATTTGGCCAGTGTCTTCTGTCCGTCCTCAGTGGGCCCTTGTCTTACAAGCCCCATTACGCCTTGTTTCCGTTCGTAAAGATAGCTCGGAAGCCCCAGCACTTAATTGTTATAGTTTTAATTGTTATTTTAGTTGAATTTCCGCCATTCGCGACCGGAAAGTTGATGTCCACAAGTCTATTTCTATCTCTGTCCCTATCTGGACATGGGTGTGTTATTTTCAATATTGTCTTTTGTTGTGCGAGTGTATGTGTGTGTGTGTGTGTGTGTGTGTGTGGGCTTCTCATCCAAACTGAGCCATGGTGACATTTATGCGCTTTTTATGGACTGCTTCCACTGAAAGCTCTCAAATTGGCATTCTAATGGCAGCACTTCTCAAAAGAGATACAAATCGTTTGAGTTATGGTCATCAAGAGATAGCCATGAAAGCATCTGATATGGTCAAAACTCATAACGATTCTTATTACCCTTTGTTCACTGCTCGTCTTTTATGCGAGTTTGAAGTATTACAAGAACTCTCATTTAATTTAATTAAGTGCTGCATTTTAATCAAATATAAAAGAAATAAGCAAAATGGACAAACAGAAGTTTCTCTAAAGCAAATAAATTAAAAATTGTTTAATTTCCGTTAATAAACACTTTTTTTTTAGGCCATTTTATTTTATAGCTATGTGAAATCAATCTTGAAAAGCCTTTAAATAAGTTGAGCACTAAAATATAATAATGATTATCATTTATTTAATAATATAATTTTATTGAAATTCTGTTTAATATTATAGGTATGTCTTATCTTTATGAGATAATAACAGTATTTTCTTCATAACTTAAATATTCAAATTACTCGTTTAAAACTAGGCAATACACAGAATGCTTTAAAATGTAAATTAATAAACGTTTTCATATTTCTTTTGGCATATTTGCTAAAAATGATCTTAGACATGAACAGGTAAATTCACATCAAAAATTAATTAATTAAATATCTAAAAATATATTCTACAGCCAAGAAAATTAATTAATTAAATATCCAAAAATAGGTTCTATGTCAAAGGAAATATGTACATTTATTTTTAAATTTTCTCAGCGCTAAGCTGTTTCTAAAATCAAAAAAAAAAAGTCACATGCACAAATATATATGTATAAGTATAGACAGCTTAAGATCTTAACACGCAGTGTGGCATATGATTTACAGGAATTGTGGCAAGCGTGTTGCAAGTAAACCCTTTGCACAGTGACAACTCCTACGCAGGGGAAAATAAGGCCCGAGCTATGTTCTCACATTGATTTTCAGGCAGTTCAGGAATTATGCTAATCCATCTAAATAGCTGCCAACAGTTTGGACATATGCACGACTATATTTGTTTGATGGGATCGGGTTGATCTTCAAACTTGCAGTTGGTGTTGGTTGTTCGTTGTTTGTGTGATACCTGTACCGGTGTCGTTGTCGTTGTCGGTGCCTGTTGCAGACACGCAAATGTATCAGATGGATGCTCATTGTTAGAGATGATGTGGCCAGGCCCGTTGCTGTTTAGACGTTTAGCCTTTTGTCGAACTCTGTCCGTCCCAGCGGCGTTTCTAGAAAACAATTTAAATTGATTTCAATCAAAAAATGCCTTTTTGTTTTCGGGATTTTTCAATTTTTGTTCTTTTCCTTTTTTTTTTTTTCAATCTGCCACTTGGCGCGGCAACGGATTGGATTGCTCTTTGGTTATTTTTATTTTGTATTTTGTATTTTTTTTTTTGGTTTTTGGAAAAAGGGACACACGCTTTCAGCGTAAAGATCGCATTTAAATGAAACAAAATTTGACTTTATAATAATGCTGGCAGCCTGTGCGCTGTGATGTCTGTCCGGCAGCCTCAATGTCTGTCTGCCTGTATGTTCTCGTTCTAAGCCAGTCCATATCCAGCCAGTCAGCCAACGACGATCCGTAAGACACAATACCGGATTATGTGCCTTTGTGGTAGTTCGCTGTATGTTGTATGTAGTTTGTAGTTTGTAGTATGTAGATATGGCGGCATGAAGCTCCACGTTTCTGCGGCTCTTTGTGACGGCTTTGTGGGCATTCATTCTCCTTTTTTTTTTCTATTTTGTTTTTGTGTGCGTGTTTTGTCTTTTTCGATTTTGACTTGATTGAAAATCTAGAAAATCAGGTTAATAGCTTAGGTGACAGCCAGAAATGTATGTGTGTGTGTGCCTTTGAATTGTTTAGAACAAAACACACACACACAGAGAGAGAACCATCCAAAATCGAAAACGGTTTGCACGTTGTTGTTGCCCTTTTCGTTGTGTGGCTGATAAGATTGATTTGAGCCATAGATACAAATACAGATACTATTCTGTCTCCATGGCTCTGAGTGTGTGCCGCCTGTCCATAAAAGCGTCATATGCGCACATTAAAGGCGGCCCGGCGGCATCGATCCCAGAGCGCACTGCCACAGCTATATAGATAGAGCTCTAGGGCTCATTGTGCTCGCCACTCAATTAGTTGGTTTGATGTAACTTTTGTCAGCCCCCAGCTCGAGTGGAGTGCTGGGGAGCGCTCGGAGCAGGGCGAGCAACGACGGCAATGGCAACGGCATCGGCATCGGCATCGGCGACAGACAGCGTGTCAGTGGCGGTGCTTTTGGAGCCATTGTGTCCATGTCTACAGCATGAATATGCAGATTCTGTATCGACAATCTGGGCACATGTACACAGCACATAGTTGATAGGAGTACTCCGACTCTTGTGCGCGGTATTTCTTGCATATTCAATTACCGGCCATGGCCCCAGCTTGTTGTTATTAAAGGAGAAATCGTATTGTAATTGATTTTGTTGTATGTACTTTGTCCATGCCACATACCATATTCCATTATTATGAGATCTCTTTTATGCCACTTCTATCAAAATCATTTTTTTTTTTTTTTTTTGTATTTTTTGGCATTAATTTTAATAGTTTGTGTGTCGGCGAATTTGGTTTTGTTGTCAATTTGTTGCGCTTATAAATATTTCTGATATTGGCATTAATGTGTTTGCTTATGATAGCAAAATAGGTTAATGAAATGGAATATAGTGCATATCTCTAATATATTTTGATGGCCAATGAGAATAGTATTTTCTTCTGCTGAGAATTCCCAATTTTATTTATTTTGTTAAATTGTCCTAACTTCAACCCAAATACAATTTGTTTTTCTTCAGAAATTATTTAAGAATTCCGAAAGTAGTTTTTACACATTTTAAATTTTTTTCTATAGCACTAATAATATTTTCAGCGCCACATTATTATTTTGGTAAAGAGAGTTAAAAATGCTTAAGAGATATATTAATATAAAAGCCGATTGGGTTTTCAGTCTTAATAAAAGTCAAAAATTTGTGTATATTTTTATTAGTTATATTTTTAGAAAATTATATATTTAGGGTATTGTTAATTGTTTTAAAGTAAAAATTACTTAATGTATCCTAATAGTTTGGTGACCTTTTAAAACATTTTATACTATTTTTCGCTTCTTTCAGGTTTATATTTATAATTTTATACTCCAATATATATCTAAAACTTTTATATAATTATTATTATTTATTTTTGTTGTTGCTTATGAATATGGAGAATAATTTCGATGCAAATAAATTTCTCACTTGTGTTTTACAACATCGACAAATGCGTTTGATTTTTTTTTACTTATTTCATAGACAGAAGCATTTAATTGCTGAAATAGCTATTGATTTGCATTTACATTAATGAGCAAAGTGGCAAAGTCTGTTCACTTACAGCTAATTGGCGGACCTATATGCCAGAATAGTAGTTTGCCATTTGGCATCAGGCAATTAGCGGCTAATTCCGTTTCGAAAACTTTAAGATTCCGGACTTGGGGATGGGGGAGGGGCTGCTGACTTGTTTTGCTCTGCGCCCATTCGAGATCTTTCACTGAGTGGCATTTAAAAAGATTTCTAATTATTTTTCATTACTTTTTGCTTGTCGCAGCGTCGAGAGTCAACTACATAAAATTGCACAGTTTATTGGCCCATCAGTCACGGGAGTTGCGCTTTTGCGGTCGCCGTTGCCATAACATTGAGTTATGAAATGAATTTCAAATTTCGCGCAAAAGCGCTAAAATAATTACAAACGAAACGCTAAATGCTAAAGCTGTGTGCACACACCAAAACAGTAGCCCCCATTGCTGGAGGCCCACAACCCGGGGCCTTAACTCTTTTTCACTCTCCCCGACCCCCCCTGCCAGGCCTTCTACTAAACTCAACTTCGCCTCGCATTGATACGCGCTCAAATGCATTTGTGATTTATCAGCCGGGCGGGCGTTTGGCATTCAGCATTCAGTATTGGAGTGTTCTGTATTCGGTTGCCTGACCAGCCTCTGACCACCAGTAGCTCATCTGCCATGGCCGGCTACTGGCCCACAGCTAACATGGCTAACATGGCCACTTGGTTTTAGTTACCACTGTGTGTCGCGCAGCGTGCGTTCTTCGCGTTTGTTAAATTGAAAACTTTTCGTATTAAGTTTATTGCGCTTGGCCCAATGCTTAGCGGCGTGACAAGAGGCGGGGTGTGCAGCGGGGGTGGGCGATTGCAGTTGTTGCTGCTGTTGCTGCTGTTGCTGTTGCTGCTTCTGTGGATGCTGTATGCGATATGATTGCGCATATGTTTTGTGTGCCAAGTTACAAATCAGTTTTCACAAGAATTTGCTATGTTGCAGCTGATATGATCAAATGTCAGGCATCAAACACTGCACTGCACAATTACTACAATCTTATGTTTGACAATAAACAATAAGATTTAATAGCCAAGTCCCATATCTAACATATAAAGTCAAAGTTAAATATTTACTGCTTATTGTTGACTTATATTTTGTGCCATACACATAGCCAAGGCCTATGTTCTTAATATAAATTCGCTTTTAATGTTGGGCTTGATTGTAAAATTGTAGCATATTTATTTTCATACTCTGCATTCAATTCTGTTGCTAGTAAAATTATTTCAAAGATATGTCTGCGTAATAGTTTACAAACCTTTGAATTTAATAAAATAATTTTGTTATTGCTATTTTTGGATTGTTAAGTTTGTAAGAAATATATGTAAAAATTAGCGAAATTCTTTAATAATATTTGCTCCCAAGTTGACTTTAATTACAGAGAGAACTAAGTACAGATACGTAGTAAAAATATTAAATTCTTGTAATTTTTTTTGTACTAATAATTATGTTATTTTTAATTATGTGTGCCGCATTAAATTTGCTGACCAGTGTAACTTACTTAATACAATTTCAATCTTAAGAAATCCATGTAAAATGCATGAAATTATAAGCCAAGCAATTTGGCTTACCAGCCCCAAACTCCTCGACCTCCATCTCAAATGCAGTTGATCGCGAAATGCTCCCCGTGGAGAGTCATGGATAAAAAAAATAAAAAAGAAAAAAATGAATAAATGCAAAAAACAGCGACATTATAAAAGGTGTAGCCTTAGCTGGGATCTTGTAGGCCTGAATTTGGTACGCCTTTAGGGGGGGAGAGCAGCTTGGTCAGTATTTCCAGCAATTTTCATGATAATTAAATGCAAAAGAGCTCTGAGGAGAATTCTAAAATTATTATAATTAAATGCACCCGCCAAAGCGCATTTCAAGCGAATTGTTTTATAATTTCCAACTGCAGCCAGCGGCAGCTGCCCGAATCGAAATTCACAATTCACAATTCGCAATTGGCGATTCTCAATTCCCGATGCCTCTGCACCTGACCCGCCGGAGTTGGTTGGCAGGTTGTCTTGCAATAAACTAAATATTTCCGCTCTTAAATTATTTATTTTGATATTTGCTTAAGACAAACAGCGCCGGCAGTCGGCTCAGACAAATGTTCAACAATATTTTGATAGCAGCCGCCTGGGCATAGCAAATTAGCCCCAAAAGACCAATGACGCAGTGCGATCTGTTCGATTCAGTTGCGCCGATGATGATGATGATGATGATGATGATGATGATATTGATAAATAACAATCATGACGACGATCATCATATGTAACTGTTGCATATATGCATGTCATGACAGCTCGCACGGGCTTGGGCTCAAGCACGAGCAACAGCACGGGATCGGCATCGGCATCGGGATTGGGATTGGGATTGGGGTCGGGGCCCAATATGTAACACCTTTGAATGTTGTCGTATTTGGTCCTCTAGTCGAAATGAATATGTCAAAATTTACAATTCGTATGAGCTGTCCATGATGACGATAATGATGATCAGAGAGCCGATCGGAGCGTTTCACGATGACAGGCGCAACATTTTGCGTGTGTTTTGTGCATTGCATTGTATTATTTTTTTTTTATTTTTTTTTTTTTATTGCTTACTGAAAACTGGGCGATTTTCTTTTGAAAAATCCTTCACAATTATTATTCTGTTGATGACGAACACTTGTGAGGCACAGTTACCGAAAACCGCAGACGCACTTCACAGAGAGAGAGAGAGGGAGAGATAGATAGATAGAGAGAGAGAGAGGGAGACAGATAGAGAGAGCTATGATAATAAATCAAGGCGCATTAAAATTGTTTTCAATTTCGTCGTTACTCAGAACGCAACCTGACGACGACTCTCTGATTAAGATGATGTTGCTGATGTGGATGACTGGAACTCAAACTCAAAATGAATAAGATTTGCTTGCTTGTTGTTGCTGTTGTTGTTGCTGTTGCTGTTGTCCCACGTCATGTTCTACATGTTGCTGAGCATCATTTGAAAGTTGCCGCACACCAAACTGGCGCATGATTTATGTCTATTGGCTGAGGCACGGTTTAAAAGCCAAGTAGCCTCACAAAATATAATCATTATGTACATATATATATATATATATATATTTATATATATGGAGCTTAGTTGATTTAGATTTTTTATTGATTTTGTCATGGCGCTATTTGTTTGACTTTCTGGCCAAGACCAACAATTAACTGTGAGCACCTCCTGCGGCTTTTCACGCATGCGCGCAATTTGATTTTGTAGTTTTTTTCGTTGTGATTTCGACACGCATTCCACTGTGCGCACCATTTCGTTACGCAGAGACGGAGACGGAGTCGGAGTCCGTGGTTGAAGGGATTGACGAGTTCAAGATGGATCGTGCGATTTACATTACCAGAACTTCAGACGACCGCCCGAGTTGCCTGACCCATTAGTGGCGCCCACGATGCCACCTTGGTGGGTCTCATACAAGCTACTCACAATGACTGCTGGGCAGGAGAAGGGCAGGAGTAGTGCTTAGGAAAAGGCGCAGGCAACGCACCGCATTAGCTAATTAAACGTTTGACAAATGATTTGACATTTTCATTTAGGCAAATGGCACGCACATTTTCACTCTCATTCTCAGGACAGGATTAGGTGGTTCTATTGGACCAATATCGCTGACAGCGCATGCGGGCCATGTGGCAGCATCATTGGGCACATAAATTGGACTTAAGAGCCAACCAGCTAGTTGCCTAGTTGCAAATTTATGATGGTGCCTCTGATGATGATGATGATCACTTGGACGCTGCTGCCCAGCTGATGAGCTGATGAGTCGTAGATTGACAGTAATTTAAAATAAGATGATTTCATTCCAGTCTCATAAAAATGAAAGGGCGGCCAATTAATGCACTTAAAACAAACCAATTTTCATTCGCCCGCTTTTTATTTTTACATTGCATGAAGAATTATCTATTGACCATCCCTAAATCTACATAAGTGAATTGAATTGCATATATATATATATATATTTAGTATATATAAACACTAAATACAATCAACACTTCCATTCCTTCGACGCGTGCTAGATTCAAGCCACAGTCTATGAATTTAATCAACTTATTGTTGCCAACCAAATAAAGCAAGTCTCAATAATATAAATTAAATGTATTCTGGTATATAACTTAAAGTAAATTTAATACAATTGCATTATTTTGTTAAAAGTTTTAGGCATTTGGTATTTTTCTCAGATACATATCTATAACTCAAATATTTTTTAAACATTTAGGTAAATTGCTATTCAGCTTTATATGATTTTTTTTAAATGGACTAAGGGAAATTTAACAATTAATTTAACTTATTAGAGCTGTGGCGAGCATAATAAACCAATATCCAATTAATTTAATTTCTATATATATCAGCTACGCAATTAAAAAATTTCTATTTTTATATATAGCGAATAGGATTAAGAAGCATTTAATTTTCCACTCAGCTTTGAGAACATGCCCTGAATTCTCATGGAATTCAATTTCGAAAAAATCATGCTTGAATAGCGTGACGAGATAAAAACCGCAGTTCTAAAATAAAGTTTCACATGATTAGATTAAATAAGAGTAAAATGCATGGCAGACAGCAATGGAAACTATATAGTTGTATTTTGCGATCCATCCCCCCCGACTGAATGAGAATGAATCGGCCTCGGATATGGTTTGTGTAATGTGTATGTCTAAATGAGAGCAACAGAAGGCGTCCTGTCCCTAATTCAATGTGTCAATTGTGTAGCATCGTCGTCGTCGTTGTCGTCGTCGTCATCGCCATTTGGTGTTGGTGTTGGTGGTTCGGGGTCTCCAAAGGCTGGCTGAAGAAAAAGGCAGTTTGATTAATGTAAAAGCTGCCACTGATATGTCACACGCATGTCAAATTCTGACATTTGACATTTTGCAAGCGAGAGACGCCAACGCTGCTAGCATGGTGGCTGCCTGGTTGGATGAGCAACGCACACACACACACACAGCCATCAGCAGCAGCAGTAGCACCAGCAACACCAGCAACAGTACCAACAACAGCAACAATTGCCAACCACCAGCAACAAGAAAGTTGAGTGCAAGCGACGAGTTTCTCGTTTGCTTACTTATTTAAAAATACATCGAATACGCGGGGCGTTAATACATCCGTTAGAGTGCCATTTTGTATGTCAGCCCAATCCCAATTCCAACCCCAACCCCGCTCTGATCGAAGCGGAGCGGAGACAGTGACTCAGGCTGAGGCAGAGGAGTTGACCTTCTGACTGGTTTTTCGTTTGCATCCCTTTTCCATCAGAGCACATCCACATCCTGTGACTTTTGCTCTGGCTGGCACTTGACAACGACGACATTTGCGCATAAAAAATGCAACATTATTTGACTGCGAATTAATGTTAAATTGTTGTAGGACGCTTCGGCTACAGCTCGCTCGGTTCGTTGATGTGGGAAATGTCACATTGTGACAGGCGACGCCGACAAGTGTACGCATTGTTGTACACTGTACATTTTTATAAATATTTAATTATATTCTGTGTTTCCATTTTCGGGCAGCAGGTTGCGCACCCGCCTCGCATCGTCTCGCCACGACCCGCTCACTCACTCCACTTTTGATAAACATTTGATTAATCACACACACACACACACACACACACACACAGAAATACAGCAATACAGAAATACAAAAAATATGTACACAAATTGAACATTTCACACTCGGGATAAAGATCAAAGCACTCGTGTAGTGCCTTCGGCAAATGCTATAACAGTCCGTCAATTCGTCCAGATCGAGGCCTCAGCTAGTCAGTGAGTGAAACTATTCGCGCATTATGTCTAAATAAACAAACAGATCGGCCGAGCCCAGCATCCAATCGAGGAGAAAAGGAAATCTATTCAAATCGTTGGCCATCTTTCGTTGGGAAGAGGGGGGGAGCTGGGAAGCTGCTGTTTCATTCTGTTAGTAAGATGTATGGCGCTGGTGTGCAGTGTGTGTGGGTGGAAAATTTATTTGAAAAACAATTTTCATGAAAAGTATGCGCATACAAAACTGACAGCTTTTGGTTTAAAGAAAAATCAACAAACCGCTCGGCATTATAAATTGCAATCTACTGACCCAAACATAATATTGTTTGTAGAGAAACACATG
The DNA here is from genome assembly GCA_035042405.1 of Drosophila demipolita. NCBI lineage: Eukaryota > Metazoa > Arthropoda > Insecta > Diptera > Drosophilidae > Drosophila > Drosophila demipolita. The sequence continues at coordinate 219,459 of JAWNLI010000489.1, read as the reverse complement.
GGCGGGATCTGGGCTAAGCGTTTCCCGAGTGGAGGGGCATAAATAATTGATTCCTTCACTACTCCAAACATGAATCAGAAACCATAAACTGCCTTCAGTATATATATCAATATTTGAAATTCACTTTTAAACGTGATTTTATTCTGGTTATGAAGATCAGTTTAGTTCGCCCTTTAAATTTGTTAAATTTAAAATATTTTATTTATAAGCTCAATAAATATATGGTTAATCTAATAAATTTAATTGATTTATTTGATTAAAGTCAAGAAACAAAACCATTTAAAATTAATTAACTAAATAAGTTTAAATTAAAAATTATAACAACTCTTTTGGCTGTATTTAAATGCAAAAGGTTCCAATATTTGGAATTGGATTAAATTTAAATAAATTGGAGAAACCCAGAAAAAACTCAATCAGACCAAAAATAGTAATAGTAACAGAACCTTCGGTGAATAAAATCTATATGAAATGGATATAATCAGAAATCAATTTACGATTTAGTAGTGATTTTGGGTTGCATTATGTTTTGCTCATCTGGAAAAAATCAATAAAAATCGACAATGATGAGAATAAAATATATTCTGCTTGATCAGAGCGTAATTCTTACACATTCTACATTTAATTTAGTATTTTTAGTTATTGATGTATTATCAAACTAATTAAATTTATTACATGCTTAATGCTATAGCAAAGGACTTGAAAGATCTGTAGAACAGGTGGAAATTGTTGAAATATTGATTATTTATGTGACACTTTTTGATTTTCAAACTATTATCCCCGAAGTTTAGGAATCTTTGTGTAAATTCATTGGAGTTTTGTTTCAAAATAAAAATAAATACAAAAAAAAAAATATTTTGAACTTAACAAAACTTTATATAAACAATAAATAATGACGAAATAAATTGTTAAACAAATTTAAGTAGCTTCTAGTCCAAATTTTAGTACAGCATAAAACAAAGTTGACCGCTGTTACCTAAACACGGTAACAGTTAATATATCACGTCAAGTTGTTTCTGGTTGCACCTGTGGCAATGACATAAATTCGAATAGTGTGTTGCAAATGCCGCAAGAATACTGGCAGCTTAATTCTCATTAGCAAAATGGCTGAGCTGCCGTCAGTCGACATGCAAAAACTGCATCCATTCGGCATTCGGCAGTATTTACGACTTCGATGTGGCATCCACCGGGGCATCCTCTGGCCACAAATGAGTTACGGGTAAAGCGTGGTAATGTGGCCGGCCAACACTATCAACACACCATCAATGCAATCGATGTGCAGCAGCAATCGGAAATTTATGCGCTGAGCTGCGCCAGCTAAAATCAAAGCCAAGTGCACATAAATAAATATTGACCAAGGTGGCTAAATCAAATGTGATTGTTGTGGGTTGCAACTGGATATATTAAGGGGGAGCTATCAGAGAGTTGCGGACCTTAGTGATTAGTTATTCCGAACTTTGTTTGCCATCATTTTGGACGAGCAACACACGTGCGAACTTCATTCTTTGGATAAGATTTAAAATTGTTTGATTTCTTTGTGTGTTTTTAGTTTGTTTTTTGTGTTAGCTGTTTGGGGGACCTACAAATTGTGAATGTGTCTCGCAAGTTTGGGGCTTATGATTTGCATATTAATTACATTACCGGCGAGCTGAACTGTGCTGAACTTTAGCTTTAGCTTCGACAGCATCTAATCGGTAATGCCGAGAAATTAAAAAAAGATTAATTTAAAGCGATCAGTGAACGCCATTTGCTCATTAGGCAGCCGTCGCAACCGGCGGATCGCCAAACGAGCTTGGGAGCTTGGCGCTTTTATTTTTTGGAAGGCCAATCAAAAATTTAAATGAAGCTGCAAAGTTCCGAAACTAAGTTGAAATGCTTAAGCAGTTTTTCTTCCCTCTCTCTCTCTCTGTCTCTCTCTCTCATTCTCTATCTTTCTTTCTGTGCTTCTCTCTATTTGTTTTGATTTTGAATTTTTCGTATTTTTTTTAAATTAATCCCAACTAAATTAAAATACTCGGCCAGCCGCAATCTTTGAGATAAAAAATAATAAATACTAAAATCTTTGTTAAGCTATTTTAGCATGCTGACGCATTATGTATATCAAAGTCACAAAGTCCATATGTTTTCGGCTTATAGTGGCTATACCCAATTTTTAATGACATTATAATAACAATTATTTTTTTTTATTATATTTTTTAATAGCATGCGATGCATTCAAGGAGCTGCTTCCCAAAATATCAACTAAGTATTTCCTTGAATTATTTATTGCTCTTCATTGTTACCTTTAACACCATGTTATTTATGGTTTTTAAAATGGTTTATCATTCAATAAGTCCCATTTTTTTAAGAATATAATATCATCATTTTATATGTGCGAAATGTATAAATTTTATAGTTTGATTTTTATAGATATAAAAAACAAGGGTATTTTTTTCTCAGCCCTGCGCTGAAAACATTTCTTCTATTTCGATGTATACATAAGATGCACTTTAACATTCAATATACATATATATATAAAAATATAAATATATATGTATATATATAAATAAATATATATATATATATCTACTATTTACATTTATTTAATATTTACATATTTAAGTCTCCACAAATATAAACATTTATTTTAATTAAAATATCGTATCAGTAAAAAATAAACAAATAGAAAAAAAAAGTTGGCAACTGTTCATCGACCTTGGCTAACAACTTAGCCAGTTATTATCATCCATAACGAATGCTTCTTGAATAGCCAGAGACGAATCAAGTTCATGTTCCAAATCTGCATAATGTGTTGTAAATTGAATCAAGAAAGTTGTTCATTTGCCTTTTAAATGATTTGGCTTAAAAGCTAACTATTTATTTATAGCTCTGAAGCATGGCTTATTGTATGGGTTTTATTCCATTTTTTTTTTATTGATAACAAATGATAATCAAAGAAAGCCAGTTTTATTCAAATTGTACTTAAGATCAGATCAAATAATTGGCCTGCTTGCGCTTCATAATCTTTTTATAATTTGACATTATTTTATTGTACTGTTCATTTGGCTGCATTACATAAAAGTTGAGCTAAGAAAACCGCATCATCCGCTCTGTGACAGAAGTGGGCAAACAGCCAATCAGTTTGCACATGACACGGATGCGGATGTGGATGTGGATGTGGATGCGGATGTGGATGCGAATGTTAATGTGGATTTGTAAGCGTATGCGAATGATGAAGCTGACCCTTCTCTGCAATCATCCAGAAAGTCAACACCGTGATGAATAGCGTGCTAATTGTTGACAGACAAGCAGCCGAGCGCATGAATGTCAAATGCAACAACAAACACATTATACATACTACGACATTTGATTGAGATCGCCTGGCAAGGGGACCGACCGCCTGGCCAAAAAAGGATACCAAAACGAATAACGTATATATATATATATATATATATATATAGCTCATAACAGAACAAAACAGTTGACAATGTAGTCGCAATTCTGCTGTTAGTTCTCCTGCTGCCACTGGTGGTGGTCGTGGTTGGGAAAGGCGTTGCTTAGCCTGACATTGAGCCGCGTAACTCGTCATCATCATCAGGCAAGCGACAGGGCAGCAGCAGCAAATTTCAGGTTTACTTACGATTATCCTACATACATATTTGATATATATATATATCCTTACCCCTTTGCCACTCAGCTTGGCTGCTGCTGCTCCTGCTGCTGCATTCGAAATTGACTTTGACTTTTCTGACAATTATTAGTTTAACGCATGTTCTGTTTGCGCCTGTTCTTTTGCTGCCTCTTTTATTTGGCCTTTCAAGCGCGAAATTGTTTGTTGTTCTTGTTGCCTGGCACTTTAATTCAAATGCATATGGCCGGGTTTACGGGACGTGGCAAGCAGGCAGCTAGCCAGGCTGTTGTTGTTGTTGTTGTTGTTGTTGTTGCCGTTGCTTGAACTTCCTGCGATTGTTCACAGTCTCGCTTCAGCCTGACAGATCTGTGACAGGCAGAAGCAACTGACTCGACTCTGCTCCTCATGGATCATGTGGGGTGGCTGGCGCTGGTTGGCTGTTGCTACCGCTGATGTTTCAGCCTCTGCTTCCTGGCTGCTGCTGCTGCTGCTGCTGCATTTGATGGATGCCACTTTGGCCATTGTTTGTAAAGTGTTAATGTGTTGCCGTTTTGCCGTTTTGCCTGCCTGCGGAAATGTTAGATTTTCTGCTTGGTTTGGCCAACTGAATGTGGCCTATTGAAATTGATAATACATTTTTGGCAGGCGGCGACCGCGAACTGTGACTCCGAAAGTGAGAATTGAAATTCATCCCTAAGGAGTGAAAATGTGTTTATTTTTACAGATTTACATAATATCTATGGGTTGTCCTGGACGATTGTCCCACAGAGGACAAACCCCCGACCCCGCGACGCTCGGCAACGTAATCCAAAGACATGTGCAATGTGCCCGGATTGTCGCCGATTGTGTGAAAGTCAGTGCAAAGAAAGAGCAACAAAATGAAAGCAAACGCAGGAAAACAGAAAATAAAAGAACTGAACAGAAAAAAAGAAAGAAAGATTTAATGTCGACTTTAGGTGATTTATTACCAACAAAATTGCGTCCAGAGCAACGCCGTTGAGTGCAACGCAGCGCGTACAGCGCGGGGCCTGCAACAATATATAGAAATGGAAATGTATAGAAAATAGAATGGAAATGAAAATGGAAATGAAAATGGAAGTGGAAAAGGCAAAGGCAAAGGACACACAGCGAGCGAGAGAAACACACAATTTGGTTCACTTCAAATGTCAGGCAATGGCAAAGGAGGATGGTAGACGACGCTGGATGGAGGATGGAGGATGGAGAAGAGGACAGAAATGGTATCGGAGATGTAGACGCTGCTGGGATTTTAAGATGGAACTAATAGCATTAAAAACTTGCGTAAATGCACCAAGATAATTTCTATTTTTGAGGGTGTGAAATGTATACACACACTCTCACACACACACAGCCACACACACACAGGCACACACATACAATCTGGTGAAAGTCATTTCGGGGTCGATATACAGAAAGATAGAAACTATATGTACAAGTATAGAAAAGATAGAAAAAGTCGGGCAGAAGAAGGCAGCGTGAGAAATTTGTTGCTGTTTTTAATTTCTTTTGTATCGATGCGACGATTTCGATTTCGATTTCATTTTCGTCTTTGTCGCTGTCTAAAATTGGATTTATTTGTATGCTGCGGGAGGGGAGGGGAGTTGAGACTTTACTGAATTTAGCCCAGGCAATATATCAAAATCAACAATTCGCTTTTGTCTGCTTTGGGGTGTTCGCAGGGGCAGACTATTTGGGGCAACTTACTTACTTAAGTAGGGGGCGTTGCCAGAGCAGCCAAGATCCCATTGATATATATATATACGTGCTTGTGTGTGGTAAGTAGTATTTACACTTACTATTAAAAATTTAATAAACAAAATGCTTGCGCTTTGGCTCTATTAAATATTTATTAAATTCCCGCTGCTGCGTAGCTGTTTGATATATTTGCACTTTGCACTGCCATCGACCCACTGAATTATTTATTTTGCTTAATTGGGGAGTGAATTGTGCGCTTTTCTTGAATTAAGCTAATTATATTAAAGGTAGCTATATAAATACTGTAAAGTGTATCTAAGTGAATGTGACAATTTGCCACGATTCACTCTTTTGTCGGACTTTACTTAATGAATGATATATTTGGCTAATCCCAGGAAGCTACTTGGATTAGTGGTTAAATAAAATATGTATAAAAAAAAGGCAAATACTATTTTTACCTTAAATACAATTCTTAAAAATATAGAGATTTATTCAGTTAGTTATTTATAGATGAGACAATTATGCAATTTCCAAGGCATAATATATTCTAACCAGATACTAGTTTTTGCATCACTTTTTGTATTTTATTTAGGAAATGAATGAAATAAATTTGAAGACAAATTGGTTAGTATTAATCTTACTTATACACATTTAATTAATATGCATATTTTTGCATAAGAATTAATTTTAATTTAAAAACAACTTCATTTTAAAAATATATTGTTTTAATTTAAATTTAGTTTGTGAACGTCATTTAATCTAAAGCACAATAAACATACATTGAACAACCAAATTTTTGATATCATTTATCATTATAAATTGAATACTTAAATATTTGTTAAGGTAATATTTACTATATTGATATTCTTTTCTTCTATTTTGATGTATATATAAGATGCACTTTAGCACCCAATATCTATATAAATATGTACATATTTAAGTATTTTATTTTAATTAAATATTTCAGTATGTGGACGACATTTAGACTACTACACAATAATAAAATTTACATATTAAAAACATATTTTTGTATATTGTTTATAATTATAAATTAAACACTTAAATTAATATTACTTTTAGGTAACAATTACTATAATGATTCCTTTCATATGCCATTAAACTACTGCCTTAAGCAGGCTTATTAACTTCGATATTGAAGTAATCTTAATTTTCAGCTATAAAAAGTAAATTTTTATAAAAAAAAATGTCGACGAGGCCCACGCAACTCTCAAAGTCGGTGTTGCCGCAAAGCGGTTCAATCAATTCCGCATTACTTACAGCCAAGTAGATCAAATGCCAAAAAGGAGTAGGACAAACCAGGGCAGGCGGGTTGGGAGAGGGGGGAGCAGCTGCTAAAGTATATATGAGGGCACAAAAGCGAACGGAACGATGGCAACAAAAAAAAAAAACGAAGCAAATCCCACTAATGTGCTTAAATAAATTTTGCCAGCGTTTAAGCCAATTAGTCCGTCGGACATTTTACTTCTTGTCAACTTTGGTAGCAGACCGCTTTTGGCCAGCAATTCGGCTGGCCACTCGTGGGTTGGCCCACTTGCTGCTCCATGCGTTGGCTGCTGATTCTGCTGACAATGTAGTTCGGGATTTTGGTTTCTGTTTCTTTTTTTCTCTATCTCTCTCTCTCTCTCTGTGTGTGTGTGTGTGGAGCTATAGTGCTTATGCAGCAAATATCCGTGGGATTAAAATTGTATATGTGCCTCGTGGTCTCTTCGTTGTTGCCGTTGTCGTTGTTGCTGCCGCGGCTGCCGCTTTTCATGCCCTTTTACGCATTTTTTGCCTTTTTTTCTCTTTAGCTTTTTTCGGGATTATTGAAGTGCAATTAAGCTAAAATGTCAACGTGAAAAAAATTAATCGTTATACTACCCTTTTTATGGTTTCCCCTTTGGGGCAACCTCTCTCTTTCTCATCCCCTCCACGCTCCACCTCGCTCTATCGTTGTCTATCTTTGGCTCTGCTTATCTGCTGCGTTTCATCGCAAGTTTTACAAGCAAACTCATTTACCAGCAGGTTGCCGGCAGCTTGCAGCAGCAGCAGCAGGTTCAGCTCTTAGCCGGCTGCTGTCCTGCAGCAATTGCAGGCAGGACAAGTTTTTAAAATCTAATTCATGTACATGTCAAAAATTGGCTTGCATTATGAGAGGCACCACTGAGACAGACAGACAGACAGACAACAGTTGATGACGCCGCCGGCCGTGGAAACCAGACCAAACCAAATCGACGTCGGACTGTTTGCCGTAATGATTTGTAATTTATGAATTTCGGGCCCTGCCAAAGGCTATCAGAGCGCGTCTTTGTAGTAGTCTTTGGGCAATCTTATCAGAGCGCAATCCAAATGAGACTGCAATTGTTTGCCAACTGCATCGCCAAAGCAGACAATGTTGCCAGTTGGCAGTTTTCAGATTGCTGGTTGTTCTGCTTCTTCCTTTTTTGGGTTCGAGTGCTCGGACTTCCATAAACAAATGCCAGGCCAGAACGTCGCTAATCGTCGAGTTAACATTTTATCGCTACTGTGCTGGCACTAGGCAAATATGTGTTCTATAAAACTGAAAACTGAAGCAACTCAAATATTTTCGTGTTTGCCATACGGCTCAGTCCCGTTGACAGATTTGCGGCCAGCAACCCAGCTCCGGTTTACGGTCGGTCTACGTGCTCATAAATCTCAGTTGTTTTACTATTTTGAAACTGTATGCACTACCAGCGGCTGCTCAGGCTATGCGCTTACCTTACCCATCCACTCACTCACTTCACATTTTTTTTTTTATCACAATATATCTGAAACAAAATGTGTTTAGTACGCCGTAATTTTGTTATCTTGGCGGCGCAGCACACCAAGTCGACTGTCGCTATTTATACAATCCAAATGAACGCCGGCGGCGGGCGGTTGGGGGCGGTAAAATTATTTTTGTGGGCAACATGAGCCTACTTGGCTATCTGGCTATCTGTCTATCTGGCATCAGCTATCTCCAACCGCTCCTCATACGTGTCCATGACGTTGTCGCAGTCGCATGTCGCATTATGTCAATGACGACAGCAGCGCCAACAGCGCCACATAAATGCTGTCATTGTTTGGCCAGAAATTATTGGATGACGACCCACAAATCAGCGACCCACTGTCTTTGGAGGCAGTTGCAAGTGCATTACTTTTTGCTAGATAAGTCAGATATTTGGCGTGGGAATTTGCACTGTCATCTCATAATTACAGGCATTCAATGCTTTGCAACTTATCATCACAACGATCAATATCAAATTCTATATTCTAGAAAATTATATTTGAAGCTCTATAAAAATTAAAATAAAATTTACATAAGCAACAATAATTACCAAGTCAAGGTTAATAAATTTGTACGCCTCTCTTATTTAATGGCGCTCAATCTTTCACATAGTTACATAATTTATTATGAATAAATTATTTATCACATTTAATAATTTATTTTGAATAATTTAATATTCTATCTCGTCTCTCGTATGTGCATTAATTAATAAAAACATAAATAACATAAATACATAATTAATAACATAAGAAGAAGATAAATTTCGTATTTAACTTAGTTTGTTTATTATGAAAATTATATATTTAGCAATATAAAATATTTTTATTTATTACTTTGCATGCTTTATAAAAGGCCAATTTTTTATTCAAAATGTGCTAAGCAAACAAAAGATTTTTTTTTTTACTACTTAACGCCAATTGTTATATCACATTGGAACTTAAATGATTATGATCGATCTACAATATTTTCAACTAAAGATAAATAGTCTCAATATATAATAAATAAGTAAATAATAAATCATAAATAAATAAATATAATAAATAGTTTATTGGTTTCAAGGCTGCGATTTGGCTCAACATTTGATGTAGGTTTACTCATTGTTGTGTTATGTATCATAGTATAAATACAAAAAGATTTATCAGAAATATATTAGTTTGAAAAATACAAAAAACTAAAAACAAAAATAGTTTTAAGAAAATTATATTTGCTTACCAAATAAGCTCTACAAAAGTTGATTATATTTTATTTGTAAGTGGATCCTTTTCATATATCTTAAAATAAAGATGTGTAAGATAAAAAATGAACAATAAGATAAAGAGTAACAAATATGTAATAGGTATAAAAATAATAATAATAATAATTAATAACAAAAATAATTCCTTTAGTCAATAACAGACAATCCCTATTTTTTTAAAAAATAATCTAATCATGTAATTAAATAAATGTCACTCGAATTTTGGGCTCTGGTCACTTATTAGCCAATATGGGGAATGTCACGCCATATATTAAATGCAAATATAGCCATCGCCTGCTTGGAACATACACTCCCCCACCACTCCCCCTCCTGGAGCAGAATGCTTGTAGATCGTAATCAGTGAACAGATATGAATGTGTAGTTGAGTTGTGATGAATTCGCGCTGTTCCACGGGACAGCAGACATAATTTTTTGCACCTAACAAATAACGTCAGAACGGCCAGCTATCGGAGAGTTGCCATCAGTTTGTAGGCCCGGCCAGCCAGGTGATGATATTTAGTTGACATCAGCCTGGCACTCGGCCCAAAGGGCAGTTTGTCTTATGACTGACAGACACGCATATCAAAAAAAAAAAGAAAGAAAGACAAAATGAGCCAACCACTCAAATCACGTGTCTCAATTGTTTTTTGGCGATTTTAATGGGCCCAAACATGGAAATATCTATTAGCCGCTTGCTTACATGGCCCAAAACTGTGGGCCCGGTTGCGGCGTGTGGGCCGAGCTGAACCGAGCTCTGTTTATGTTTTGGCTTGGCATAAATTAAATTTGAATAAAAAACCAATTCATCTTCGTTAGGAAATGCGTTGCGTTGCGATCGGCGCTGGTGCCGACCCAGAAAGCCCAGAAAACCCAGAAAACAGTTATGACATTTGTGCGACGCCACAGAAAATGAAAATAAATGGAGAGCTGGTCAGCTAAGTGACCGCAACGCCCACACGCCACAAAAACTAGAGCCAAATACGAATATAGCCAAATACGAAAAATGGGTAATTGCTTAATTATGAAAATTCCTTTTGTGACGCCTGCCGAGTCCTCCTCACTGACACTCTGTGTGCGTGTAAAGCAATGTCCTGGAGTGGGAGGTTCTAGTTCTAGTTCGAGTTCTAGCCTAGTTTTTTTGGCCGTGGGGTGGGGGGGCGTAACGCATTTTAACAAGCAATTGGTCAACCATCTGGCCCGGCACTCTAATTAAATTATCAAAAATTCATACGCAACTCGCTCTCTAATGTACATACATACATATGTACATATGTACATATGTACATACATATATCGAGTTGGCTGCTCATTAATTTTCATGTAATTTAGCTCATCCTTGGCCTGAGCTGCCTGTCCCCGTTGTCCCCCCTCTATCTGCGGTGTGTGTGTGTGACATTTATTTGCCAGCAAAATATTTTGTGACATTGTTTAATTGCCATGGAATGATCCAAGTGGCGGCGCCGCTGCTTATCTGCTGATGAGCCCGATGGACATTTGATAAATGAACGCGTGTCGCTCACTTGGCCGCCTGCATTTTGCATTTCAATTTGTTTACCTGCCGTGCCCTGCCTTTCCTTTCCCTGCGATACCTGTCGTCTTGTCAGTTGGCGCTGCCGGTCTTTTTGTGCTCTCCCCCCCCACCAAAAAAAACTGCCATCACTGGCGCGTTGACAGCTGTCAAAATGCAGGGCTTTTGCATGCGCATTGGCCGCACAGCCAATCGATAGGCGCTGACGTCGATGGCGACAGCTTTTATTGTCGCGCACGAAAGCTCCAGCTCCAGCTTCAGCGCCAGCTTCAGCATCTGCTCCCGCCACAGCTTTCACATGGCACGCTGCGCAGTGAGCGCCTCTCAGCATCTTGAGTGCTCTTCGATATTAGCATCCCTGAGAGCGCAGTCATATCCTTTGTTTACAATGACGGCATACTTGGTTTGGGCTCCAGCTGCTGCTGCTGCTGCTCTGGGCTGCAGAATACACGTTGCCAATGGCCCCGAGCATACTCTCCAGAGTGTGCCAATATTCCGGAGAGCAAAGCTTCAGCCAGGCAACCCAATGTATCTCTTTCGGAGTGTGTGTGTGTGTGTGTACGCTTAAGTGAATGTGTGTGAGAGTGTTGAGCATAAAGTGTCAACGCGTGCTTTGGCATTTTTTCGCCTCGGCACTAGACGATTTTTGCATTGGGGCATATGTCCTGGCTAAGCTAATATGCATTTACCCTTATCCCTTATATAAGCCAATTATATTTCATATGTGCAAATTTAAAAAATATATATAAAATAGGTTTTTGTAAAATATATGTTATTAACTATCAGAAAATTAAGAAGTTATGTTTAACTTCAAAATAAGATTTTAAATATAATATTATTTTTATTATAATATAATTATAATATAATTGTCTTTTTGGTTTGAAGAGCAAATAAAGTGTTTTTAATATTATTTATTGTACATGTACAAATATCACATTTATATTAATTCTTATAAATCATACTCTAATTATTTACAAATAGTTTTTATAAATAAACGATTTCGTTTGACAAAATTTAATTACAGAAAGCGGGAAAAAATAACTAAAACTAAAATACCATAAATATGTAATATATATAAAACTATAACTTATAGAGTAACAAAAGATTACCTGATTTAAATAATAATAATAGCCGATATCATAAATATTAATTTATATTTGTATATTTTACCATTAAGCTGGCTACTGCTTAAAACAATAAAACTGTTTAACTGTTTGCAAAATAATTCATTCAAACACATTTCAAGGGTATTGCATTTGTAGAGCAATCAGAAAAGTCACCAACACCGAAGCTTCAGTTTGAGCTTTTTATTGTTTTTCGGTTTTTAGACGCAGCAGCAATTGAAGAGCGTCCCACCACAGATGGGGTTACAGTAGATTGTTTGCGTTAGATGGGGAGAGGTTGGCGGGGTGGGGAAGGAAGAGGTACTGCGCCGGGCGCCACCGCATCGCATTGTACATGACACTCAAACGATGCTTGTGGGCTGCTGGTCGGGTTGAAAACTATTTTGCCCCATGCGCTTTGATGCTCACTTTACTTTTCTGTGTGTTGGTGCTTTTTTTTTTGTGTTTTCCTTTTTACTGTTGTTGTTTTTGCTGCTATTGTTGTTGTTGTTGTTCTTCTTCTTCTTCTTGTTGTTGTTGCCCATTTTCTTTCTTCTTTTTGCAATTGCTTTGAATGTGCTGTTGTTGTTGTTGCTGCTGCTGCTGCCGCTGCTGCTGCTGCTGCTGCTGATTCTGGTGCTTTTGGTACGTTTGATGGCGGCAACGTTTGGTCCTTGTGTGGCTGCCTGCCTGCCGCCTGCTGCCTGTTTTGCTGTGTGTGCCCCCGGTCTGGTGTTGTTGCCTCGCTGTGTGAGATGCGAGATTTTGGCTTTTGTCGCTCGCTGCTGCTCTGCTCTTTGACAAAACGCGACGCGACGCGAGTGAACAGTCAGCCAACATTTTGTTGTGGCACCGCATATGAAAAAAAAACACACACACACTCACACACATTAACTCGCACGCATCTATTTTTCTAAAAAATTTTGTAATCACAAAAACGCAAACGCAATGTGCAAATCGGCAAATGCCATAATTGGCAATAAAATGTAACAATATTTGTGCTTCAGTGGACTAAAATTACAAAGAAAAATCGCCCTGCTCGTCTCTCTTTCTCTCTTCTCGCAAAATCGAAGCTGTCGCGAAATTAGAAAATTTTTGGTGCTTGTCGCCAGCCTCCACACGGTCGCCGCTGCCGTCACCAGGGCTGGGACACCCGCCCGCCATGCTAGGGCCACGCGTTGGACTCGCTGTTGTTATTATTGTCGCCGCCACGTTGCCAGCGATATCGTCGTGGTCGTGTCCAGGATGCTAGGTTCACGTTGCCGCTCAGCCAAACTAACGTAGACAATCCGGGTGATTGGAAACGGTTGTTATTTTGGGGGCTATTGCGCCCTGTGGGTGCCATGTGGGCATGGAGCTAAGATTTGCCCATTGAAAGTGTTGGACTTGGATGTGTAAAAGGCGCGCGCGAGTAAGGAAAAGTCGCGTACTCCGGCAGTCATGCCCTTGTCGTCCCTCATCCCCATCCTTGCCCGTGTCCGACACCCCTCGCCCCTCGTCCTAATGGTTTAGTTTGACAGGCTCTCGCTCGCTCGCTCGCTCGCCTGCTCTCTTCGTGTCTCTCGCGGTGGAAAATTGTGTGTGTGCCTCTCTCTCGCGCTCTCTCTCTCTCGCGATGTGTGCTCTCTGTGAATCGCTCTCCAATTTGACATGTTTATGTTTTGGCAACAAACGGCGCTCTCAGTGGCAAACTTTGACAGCTGTAAGTTTCAGCACAGTGGTACAAATAATCAACAATTAACTGAAACTTAAAATCAGCTTATTTTGCAATTGGATGGCAAACATAAGTCAAACAAATGGTTCCTAGCTAAAACTACACTGAATTATTGATGCACATGATGACAATGCGGTTTCGCATGGTAAATTGATTGGTAAGTTTCCTATAATAAGTTGTCATTAAAAAGATACATTTTTCAGCATATTTGAGAATATTTAAAGTTCCAGTTTTACTTTGATTGTAGACTGGACTCAAATGGGTTTGAGATTTCATTTCTCTTCCTTAAAGGAAGAAATATGTCCATTTCACTCTGATATTTATTTTAATATTCCTATATGCTCCTAAGGAAATATATAACGAATTGAAGAACTCTTTTTTTTTAACTCACTTTAGTTGGAAAACTCATTTAAAAAAATTCTTTTTAATCTGTAAATTATTTTAAAAGTACGTAAGGATCTTAGGAGCTTAATTTCGATTTGTCTGAACTGTAATATAGAAATTGCATACAGGAAACACTTGATTTCATCTCTAATTTTCTCATCCGGGCAGAACCTATGGTTTTTAATTTAAGACATCTGTTCGGACCCCTTGGAATGAGGCGGGAAACAATAATTAGTCATGGAATTACGGGAGAATAGTAGCACAGAGAAATGTGTTCTATTATAATCCTCACTGGATTTCAATTTTATTTACACAATCATTTTCAAGCTTAAATTTTTTACAGAAAATTCAATGAACTAATGAGACTTATTATACGTAAAAAATTACTGCTCTTGCGGATTTAGTTATTTTTAGATTTATTCTTTTATTTTATATTTTATTTGACTCAACGCTGGCTAACATCCATTACCCATTTTAGATGCACATTTGTGGATTATTGCAATTATGCGAGCTACATTTGAAATAGTAGTCTCATAATCGAATCACCCAGTTATTTAATATTGATAAGTGAACCACACACAAAATATAATTTGCTAGCCACGCAATGCTGACAATTTTAAATCAATTTGCTTATTAGAAATGCGACACTTGCCACAGAGCAGACCAGACCAGACCAGACCAGACCGCCCACAGTCATGTTGCCCCCAAAACACAGAGCACCATGGCGCAAAACACGCAAATGTGTAAATATCTGTTGTCTCTGTGCAAATTTACAGAATGGCAAATGACAAACATTTTAAATGTCGATTTAAATGCAGGCGAGGCGAATTTTGCATTTAATTAAAAGTGCATTATTACGTATATAATACACATTATGATCATACACAAATATGCATGCATGCATACACTATAAGACAGCCGGGCCGGGCTGGTCTGGGCTGGCAGTAAGCTCGGATTGGGGCTGCAGTTGGGTCGGTCGGATGTCTGCCTTATTTGACAGCCCAGACATTCATCAACACAACGAATGGCGCACAGCTCGTAACATTTGCACGAAAACTCATTATTTTAATTAACTTTCTCTTCACAAAACCATTTGCTGCGGTTGCCACGGACATCGACACCGACAACAACGACGACGACGACGACGGCGACGACGACGGCAACGACGGCGACGGCAGTGGCAACAACGACAACAGCAGAGCTCCGACCGAGCAGAGTCAAATGTTTCCAATTTTGTTGCACTACACTGGATGTGCACGAGAGACGACGAGTACAGACCATGAGAGCCATAGTTGCCCGGCTGGTTGGCTGGTTGGCTGTTTGGCTGGCATCGCAGCTGCCTTAGCCTGGCTGATGCACCAAGCCTGCGGCTGTCCTTTATCCTGCTAAATCGCATTACTAACCTGTCATGTGAAATGTCAACCGTAAAGCGCTCGCTGATTGTTAATTTCACTTTTATTACCATTGTGCACCATCGCTGTCGATCCAGTTATTCTCGCTGTTATTGCCGATGTTGCCACAGTTGTTGCTATTGCTGCTAGCGACGCCATTGCCAAATTGCCAATTGGCAGTTGCATTGTCTTTGCCATTGGCAGTTGAAAGCTCATGTTGCCGCCAATCTCTAAGTTCCAAAATGGACATAGAGTTGTTAGATCTCATTGCTGTTAATTTACTTTAAGCCACACTTTGCGATTTGGCTTGGCTTACCTGCAATTTGCACTGTTTTACATAGGAAGAACTTTCGCGAGCGTTCTAGAAATAGTTGTAGAAAAAAACTCACATTTATGAAAATTAACTCATAAAATAATTACAAATTATTAATTAATTATAAAATCATTTATGGGAAATTATTTTCTTATTTACGATTGCACTCAAAATATTTATAACATTCTTTCTTTCCTTATCAAAATTACATAAAAAAATTAATTTATAAAATAAATATAATATAATATTAGCATAAATAAAATAATAACCCAATAAATGGGTACTCACACAAAGTTTTACCATAATCAGAACTTGAAAGCAAATATTGTTTTTTATTATAATGAAGAAAAACAAATTCAAATGATTTGTTTTTAGCAATTTTTATCATTATTAATTACAGACTGGATTTCATATCTATAAAATGTTTAGTCGACTTATTTTTTAAATCAATTTGTCCACAATAATAAAAGATTATTCTAATATATAATGTAAAGATTGATTAACACTATTTTGGATATTTTATATTTACAATATACAATACAAAATAAAAATTATGAGCCCAAATTTCGTATGCTATTTAAGAATAATATATTTGGTCTCTATATATTTGGTCTATATCAGTGGCATATTATAATCCTAATCATATTATAATCATAATTTCTTCATCGCTATAATCATTAAATATAATAGTAATGAAAGAAATATGAATCGTTTACAAGCTAGGATTTTGCCGACATTTTAGGATTGAGGAAACGCTTATTATATATTCCCTTTCAAGAAAAAAATAATCTAAATGATAAAAAAATTCGTAAAATCCTTATGCGATTTAATTGAATACCAATTAATAGAAATGCAGATTCCTTTGAAGTAAAAGATTCTCGCAAGATTTCCCTACACGTCGTGCTAATTTTTTCCATATGGTATAGTTAACTCTTAACTCCAACTGGTCCAGCTCCAACTGATGTATGTGCAGGGCCTTTCAGCAATCAAGTAGCAACCCGGCAAGAGCTGGGCAACATTTGGTCAATTGTCTCGTTAACAAATTGCACTGCCCCAAGCTGCAGCTCATTTTCATAAATGCAACTCGCGTCGACTTCTTGTTGTTGGTGTTGTTGGTGTTGTTGGTGTTGTTGGTGTCGGTGTATGTCCACCACTTATTGCCAGTTGGCCATTCTGTGGGCCTCTTTCGTGGCAGTAGCTGCGAATTGCGTCCTGCGACCACCTTCAACTAATCGTAGTAGTAGTAGTAGAAGTGGTAGTAGTGTCTCTGTGTGTTAGCGAAGAGAACTCAGAGCTCCACTCATGCGACGGAGTCTGTCACTGGTTATTCCCAAAGGTGCAAACAAAGTGATTATACTTGGCCATTGTTCCGACTGTTTGTGGGATGGTCGTGGGAGAGCTGCGTGTTCTCGCACTGACATCGGTACTGCTGCTGCTGCTGTTGCTGCTGCTGCTGTCGTGGAGGAGGAGTGGGATGAGTGGGACGGATGGGGTGGAGGGGATGTAGTGGGTGCGTGTGGTGCGGGTGGTTTATTAATTGAAATGTTAGTGCAGCTACAGCTACAAAACAGGTCCTAAATAATAGATTTGTATCGAGAATTGTGGCAAGCAGATATTTGATGCTCATTAAGTAAAGTGGTTTTAGTTTTGCCCTGGCTCATTTTGCAATTTATGGAGCTAGATACGATGGAGATGGCGACTGTGATGGTGAAGCTAGCGTTAGCTCTGACGTTGACGCCGACGCTGGCGGCTCAACAAAAAAGGTTCGAAGATGAATTGGGTCTCGTTTATTTTAATGCGCTGTCGCCGCAGTGGGTCGCACAGATGTCTCGGTGCCCCGAGCGGGTCCCAGTTGGACTCACTTATTAGACATTAGCTCAGTCGCAGTTCGTGACTTTGTTGTGGGGCGCTTTTGTCCCCATACAAAACAGTATTTCGATCCAATCCGTTGCGATCCGAACTCATCCAGGCAGCCGCAGTTTGTTTTTTTTTTTTTTTTTTTTTTTTTGGTATCTTTTGTGTAAGGTGCACATTAGTAGTAATTTTTAATGGTTTACTTTTTCGTCTACTTTGTTCGAATGCTGCCAACGGTTTTCTATTTAAATTGACTGTGTGTTGTTTCTGTTGCTTTTTAAGGTTTTTAGTGGTTTATTATTTAAATGAGTTTCTTTAGCTCTCTGTGGCCAAAGCTATTGTCTCGCCCCGTATTCTACCCGTTGTTGTTGTTCTTCTTCTTCTTCGCCTTTAACAGCTCGATATCATTTCTGGTCTGTTCGAATTTAATCAATTTGATTTATTCGCTTAGTTCATATTGTGTTGAAAATATTGAACAATCGTATTGTGTCCATGCGTATCCATATCCATATTCACATCAACATTCACATCCACAGCCACAGCCACATCCATATCGTATGGCATGCTGGAAAAACAGATTTTAATTTTTGGAATTTCGTCTGCCGTTAAGAGGGGAGCTGAATTAGCATAAGCAGCTGAGGGTAGGGCCTCGACTCTGACTCCAACTGGAGATCTCTGTTAGGCATTGTGTTTTTTTTTTTTTTTTTTTGGAGCGTTGTTGATTTTGGGAGGCGGCGGCATTTGGAAAGAGCTTGAATTTCTTTTTGGAATACGCATCTAAGTATGTAGAATATTTATTGCCGTCTTGAAGTTCTTCAGGCACTTATATATATATATATACATATATATATCATTATATATCATCTTCAATTGGAGCACAAACTGCGCAATTATGTATCTATGTGGGTCAAAAGCAATAACATGAAAAGATCTATCACACATATGTGCCACATGATACCAAAGATATGATGTTCTATGCACTTACGCAATATTTATTCAATTATGTGCAAGTTATCCCAAAATTGAGTTACATATTATTTTTATATGTTGCTTCATTAAACAAGATTTTTATGCCCATCCAAAGTTCCAAGGGTGATTAATATTGTAATAATTCAAATTGAGTTCATTTATTATGAAACTTTGAAAAATCTTAAATACAATATTATTAATAATAAAATATACAAAATGTGGTATACAATTTAAATTAAACTAAATTAACATTTTAGGAAAATACTATGTAATATAGTGAAAAATACATTTAAGCCAAATCTTATTAAATAGCTCATTTGATATATCTATTTTCTAGGATAGATGTACATTTTTTTTGTACGTAATTATTATTTTTATCTTAAGAAATAGAAAAATTATTGATACTAATTTTAAATTAAAATCGCTGAGATTTAGTGTCTATATTATTAAAAAGATATATTTAACTTAGGTTCATTTGTAATTACTGCCTTAACTAATATTCATTACGAAAAATATCAATAAAAATCAGAAAAAGCAATTTAAAAACTGAGCTTGTTTCAGCTTACATTTGTCATTTAATAATTCTAGTACAAAAGTGAGATCACTTCCAATAAGATGTTCTACAATTATTTTAGACGTTTCAAATGCCTCAACATCATCATCAAATATTTAAATTACAAAAATGACATTTAAAAATAAGTCAAAATATTGTATATCATTTTTTACAAACGAGGTGAGCAATAGAAAAAGTAATTGAAAAACTGTGTTTTATGATGTGACTGTAAATATTTATATATATATTAAATATATTTATATATATATATATATTATATAAATTCCAAATTAAGTGTTTTATTAGCATTTATAAACGACAGTTTAAGACATGAATTAATATAAAATTGATTGGATTTCCTTTATTTTAAACCACTTGGATATAAAATTCTGGTTATTACAATAATTCGAAGAGAGTAGCCAGTTGGCAAATTGAAAGCTTGACTTTCACTCCAGTCCAGTCAATCTGAAGACTGATCGAGCATTTGGTAACAAGCTTAAGTCAGCTACCAGATCCGTTTGCCACTTGCAGCAGCAGCGGCAACACCCACCCACCGGCATTTAAAGCTGCACATTTATCTTGATGGTCAAATACAATTGGTGTGCCACAGAGTAAATAGGACTGGGGCCAATAACCACCAAGCCAAGCACCACAGGCACCACACCCAGTCAGCCCACTTTTGTTTATGAGAAATTACATTTGAACTGCAAGCAACAGATGCCAATCTTATTAATGTTGCTTGCTGCTCAGTCTGTCCATTTGTCCGACTTGTGTCTTGTTGTTGTTGTTGGTTGTAGTTGCAGCCAATGCCTTGTCGACTAGCCAACATTTTTGCATACAACAGCAACAAGAACTGCAACAACAACAACAACAACAACGGGAACAACATGTTGCCTGGCATCCCTGGCCGTTCAGTCCCAAAATGTATCAAATTTCAATGCACAATCATCACAATCAAAAATAAAAATTCCGAAATCAACTTTTTTCTTGGCTGTGAGATTTGCGTTGTGACGATGACTGCAGTCGGGCCAAAACAGCAACAGCAACAACAACAACACATCCCAGAGTCACACTTGGCATTCACTTTGAATGCTGTTGTTGTTGTTTTTGTTGTTGTTATTGTTGTTGTTGTTGTTGTAGCCTCTGTGTCTTGTTGTTGGTAATATAAGATACGAAATCAAAAATACATCATTGCCAACAAGCGCTGGCTGGCTTTATACTCCAGCAGCAACCATCTCCAGCTATTACTACACTCAAAAAAATAGCTTCCATCTGAAATTTAGAAAATCAGCGTATTATAAAAACTAAACAGTCAACTGCAAAGATAACCAAATTTTTATTAAATATCAAATAAAATTTATTAGGTATTTACTGAAAAGACTTTTTGCAAAAAGTAGCGCTTTTAATTTTTTTTAAAAATATTTATTTTTATAGATAATTCAAATATTTGTAATATTGTAATAAAATGAAACTTGACTAAGCCTTTTTTTTTAATTTTCTTAGAAACTACTTTATTTTAATTTAATAATTTGAATAGCAAAAAATGTTCTAACTAAAGCCAAGTTTTAGAAATGTTGGGCTCCAAATTGATGGTAAGATTCTTAAGATTTAAGATTCGACTTTTGTTCCGAGTGTACTTTCTACATTGTGGCATTGGCATGGGCATCATCACACTGGCATTGGCATTGGCATCGGCATCGGCATCTTGTGGTCCTGCTGCCACTGCCGCTGCCGCTGCTGCTTCTGCTCCTGCTCCTGCTCCAGCTCCTGCTCCTCTTCTGCTGCTGCTGCTCGCACCACGTTCATTTGTCTGGCCAACGCTGATTGTATGCATGTTTCGCTTTTCTTCTGCCGCACGCTAAATGAAGTAAGCAAACGTTGATTACATGGCCTCAAGTGTGCGCCGTGTTCGCAGTCGCCTTGTCGAGGATCGGCGGTGGTCAGCGCTGGGAACGGCTGGCGAACGAATGACAAACGAATGGCAAACGAGTGGCCAGCGGTTTGGGAATGGGAATGGGATGGGGAACGGGTGTGTGTGACTGAGTGGCTGAGTATCTGCATGTTGGCGCATCTCTCGTCGTTTTTAATGATGACTTCAAATGAGATGCTGTTTATATACATATAAATGTGCGTTCCTCATGCAGCCAATCTGCGCCATAAGTCTGGCCATAATAGACTTGATTTTAGCCTGATTAAACGAATGCCTTTTTTTCGCCCAATGCACGTTGCCGGTTCCTCCGCGGCTCCGCCGAGGTGTGTGTTAATTTTTAATTAGAGTTGTACTGTTATTTGTTGTAGCTGTGTCCGCTGTTGTTGAGGCTGTTGTTGTTGTTGCTGTTGTTTGTTTGCTGGTTGATCAGCATAAAGGGTTAAGAATGCAATTGACTTTGTCTCGCCCTCTTGACTCCGGCCGCCACAAATTTGCAAATGCGAAGGAGACACGAGACAGGAGACAACCATATAAGGTGGGGCACCCAATGCGATGCGATGCGATGCGATGCGATGCCTTGCGACACAAAACAGCTACGACTCCTCTTTACAACTTACATGTTCTTAATTACAATAAAATGTTACAAGCTTAAGGTGAGGTGAGGCTACGTACATACAACTCAACACAACACAACAGAACAGAACAACAGAACTGAACTGAACACAACACACACACAACACACACACAGCAACATCAGCAACAACAGTCGCAACGGCAATTCCAGCTTCAATTGCAGCTCCACGCTTCGGTTCACTTTGATGTGGGGCAACAACAATGGCCCGTAGCCAGAGCCAGGGAATCAAGAGACCAGCGCTGAGCGATGGCGGCCACGAGTGGGATCAGCCCACAGAGCATTTTCAATATTGTATTCCTATTATTATGAAATCAAGCAGCAACCCCCTGCCACACCACTTAGCCCCCTCCCGCGAGTCTGCGCCTCCACCTGGATATGATATGCATATAAATAAATAAAAAGAAAATTGACAAGCTCATAAACTCGCTCGCGCCTAAGAGAAATTCAATCTTGTAGATACAAATGAAACGCAATCATATTTTATGCATAAGACTGACAAAAAAAACCAAAAAAAAAAACACACACACACAAGAACAAGCAACAGGAAAAAAAAAAATCAACAACAACAACAACAAAAAACACGACACTGCAAGATACTTACGAGTATAAACTACTATATAAAATTGTATGTCCCTCACATGTGCCATTGTGGTCACTATGCGTACCGAATGTATGTGTGTGTGCGTGCAAAAATTTGGATATATGTTAGGGTGTCTCAATGCTCATATGAATATTTATCATAATCCAATAATTAAAATCTGGCAATATTTAAGATAATATTCATAAGCAGCATAAGTTTGCAAGAAAATTCATTTTTGGCATAAAATAAAAAACAAGCTTGGCTTAAAAATATTTACTCTGCTTTTTAAGATAATTAATATTTAAATTCAATTATATATATCATATAAAATAAATTATAATCTTACTGTTAATTATAATATTAGAATGTACAAATTTCAGCATGAATTTTATTCTGCAATTTGTGTAAATGAAATTTGTGAATGTTTATTTTCTAGCATTTAATTTCTGGTATATTGATTTCTTTAAATTGAATTAAATAATTTGGAAGTGATTGCTTATTTTCTAACTTTGTTTAAATTCAAATAATACCAAAAGTTTACTCTATTTAAATTAAATTATAGTTCATAGTTGGAAGTTTGGAAGTAAACGCTTAATTTGTGGCAACACCAAAAGGCTTTAAACAATAGTAATCAAAGTATTTAAAATGTTATTATGAAAAATGTGTATACTTTAAGAAATTATTTATTTATTTTTTATTATTTTTAAATTAAGACATCAATTGAAAATTGTTGAACTTCAATAATATTATTGTGAGCAACCCTGATGCACATGTGTGGCGTTTTCCGTATGCATTTGAGTGCAATACCAAATACCAACCAGTCCTGCACTCCAACGAAGGTGTTAAGTTATGGCACAGTCTACAGCTACACAGCTGGGCATCCAATTTGTTGGCCACCACCACGCGTGCACCCGTCTCCTTATCCCGGAATTAAGCATCCGCATCGCATTTCGCATTTGCTGTTGTTGTTGTTGGTGTTGGCCTGGAGTATTCGTAGCAATGGATTTTGTTTTCTTGTTTTTTTTTGGTTTTTATGTGCTGGCAATGCTCACTGTCACCGGTCACCAGTCAACCAGTCACCGTCACCGTTCACATCACAGAGAGAGCGAAAGAGAGCGAGATAGAGAGAGACAGAGAGAGACAGAGAGAGAGAGGGAAAAACAGAAAACCACACGCCCTGTTTGATTTATTGCGCATTGTCAAATTATCCTTGATAAGTCATTAATATATTTTTTGGCCACTCTTCCCGTCTACCAGTCCTCGTTGGTCGTCGTCATTAATGCCGTCTGTTTGTTTTGTTTTGACGTTGACTCTTGTGGCCAATGTTGTTGCTGTTTTTGTTGTTGTTGTTGTTGTTGTTTTTGCACAACTGCTGCACAGTTGCACAGTTGAACTTTAATGCTCAACACTTTGAAACTCGCAACGCCCAATTCACATGGCCATAAAAAGCGCTAAGTAACCGTAGCTACCAAGGCGCCCCATCAAACACACACACACACACACACACGCAGACACATGTGCAGTTGCATACATTCTGGCATAATTTATGTCTTTACAAGCTCTCAAATGAAGTGGCAAATTCACACTTTTAGCCAGCCCGTAAAAATGTAATAGTTCGGCCAGATTGTATGACCGACCACAAATAACATCATCATAAAACCCAATTCACAAATCATAAATATAAATGAATTTGTGTGTCCCACACCAGCACCAATACCAATACCAATACCAATATATGAATATACGAATCCAATTCAATCCAATTGCACGCCCAGCCACGATTATGGCTACCCTCGGCTTGACTGGGTTCGACTTGGTTCGACTACGCTGATCATCGATCCATTTCGCATACAATAAAGCAATCTGATTTTCGTATCATAAACTTAAAATGCTCTCAGCCGGGCTTCAACATTTGCGTTTGCCAGCCGTAAATCTTCCTTGGCCGGCCGCTCGTCTGGCCTATCAGCATGTACATGCAATCCAAAAACACAGATACAAGGCTCACTCGTTCGCTCTCTCTCTCCCTCTCTATCTTCCTCTATCTCTCTCTCTCTCTATCTCTCTCTCTCTCTTTCGCTCCCTTTCTCGCTGCTGGCAATCAGCCAGCCAGCCAGCTTGGTCCAGTGTTTGCGCATGCGCACGCGTTGCGCCGGCGTTGATAGATTTATGGCGCCAAATAAAATGCCTTAAGACAACAAACCAAATCACCACAGAGCTCAGCAGCTTTGCATGTACTTTAACAACCACAAGAGAGGAGAGGAGGGGGTAAAGGCTGGCATCAACTGAGCCTGGTTAATCAAATGGTCGATGCGAAAAAAAATGTGCACTAAACATGATCATTTGCAATTTTACTCTTAGCCATAAATGACTGGCAATATTGGTATAATTACAAATGGCGCACTTGAAAATGACAAATTCCTCGCTTAAGCAACTTGACTATTTATGGCTAATAATTGTTGTTCTGGCATTAAAAAGCATCGATTAAATCATATGCTTAATGTTTTGCCATCAATAATTATGCACCAAAGAGAAATAGTTAGGCTAATGCCATATTCACATAATATCTGTTTAATTTCCGTAAGATGCTCAGTGACTAAAATTGCAAACTTCTATTAAAAATAATCAGCTGAATTATAAATGGGAGCTGTCAAAGATTTTGCAGAAGTCATTAAACTTTTTTAAATGTACGAAAATATATGTTGTTAAAAAGATTCTAATAATGTGTTAAATATCTGAATGTCAAAATGAATTTATTTTTTAGCCATTAAACATTTTTAAATGAACGAAAAGATGTTCTTAAAAAGATTTTAATGCAATAATGTGTTAAATATCTGAATGCCAAAATTAATTTATTTTTTTATTGCCATACAAATTATGCCACTTAATTATTAATAATAACTCTTCTCTGATAATGATAATAATTAATTTCGCATTTTGCTATAAATTAAATAACTGTAACTTAAATTGTAAAATCTACATTATCAAAATAGAATTATATTCGCTTTGACTAATAATAATAATAATTTATCCACAAATTTAAATAACTTAATTTCGTTTTGCATTTAAAACTAATTTGTTTTTTCATCAATTATGCAAATTCTTGTTATATTAAGACATTTGTAATATTAAATAAATGTTTTGAAAAAGTAGCTTTTATAAAATGGATTTAAGTAAATCAACTCTTATCAATTCAAGATCTATTCAGATGCATATATTTTTATACTACTATCTCAATATATTTAGACTATATTTCTTAATACACTTTAATAATCAACCAGCATTTCTTTTAAAATTATACCTCTAAAAACTACGAAAAGACATTAAACCATCAATTAACTATCAAACGATTCGAAATTGAAATATATATTTGGAAGTGGATAATTTCATTATCCAATTACAGGTAAACGAGTCAGTTTCTCTCCGTATTCCGCCCGCATCCCGAGTAAATCTAATCGCCCAACTCACAATTTGCAAATCGCTTCCATTATAATTCCCGGGTACGATAATTAGTCGCAATGCGATTATAAAAGATGGCTGTGCGCTGGTTGCTCTCCTTGGTTCCCAGCTAGTCCAGGCATCGCCGACTGCTCCACAAACTGGGCCTACGGCGATGAGGACATTGCGCATGAGTAACGCGCCACCAGGCCATGATTTATGGCCACAGTGCATGTATATGAGAACCAGAGGGGGTTAGGATGCGGGGCAACAAAGCACTCAAAAAAATTCAACAACTTGCCTTGATTTTTTGAATATTATTAAAACATCTAAAATTACGTATTTTTTTTTTTAATAATTTGTCATTATTATTCTTGAAAATTTTATTAGATGATAATTTGTATGCAACATATTTGTACACATAATTGTACATTGTTTCACATAAAATAATAATAACTCTTGCTTAACTATTATTAATTATTATTATTATCATTAATTAAAAAAACACATATTGGTTAAAGGTGAATATTAATAAATGCATGAAATTCAATATAAGAATACACATTTTGTCACTTTTATTAAGCTATTATAAAGATATTTTCTCTTAATTATAAATTCGCTCTATCAAATTAAAATTAATTTTTAGTGCTTTCCCGTTTTATACAATAATTTGTAAGCCATTTTACTATTTTATACATGTAGTTTCTTTATAATCTTTAATTTATTAGTAAATTTAATTTAAAATTTTACTTTAATTACTGCTTTTTAATTTTTTTTTAAATAAAATATTATATTTAAAATTCACTTTTAATTTGCTTTTAATATAAAATTTTCTGCCTACATTAAATAAATAATTTAATAATATTAATCATAAATAAATTGAATACTTCAGAGAAAAAGAATTCATTTTCTTTTGTGAATCGTTTTCGCTTGTTCTGCTTTTCTGGGCAATTTGAAATTTGCACTAATTTACTAAAATCATTAGCCTAATAATTTCGCTGAGTGTAGCATTCCGGTGGATGCCGACAACGCTGTTGACGTTCATTTGGGGCCAGGCGATCTGTGGCCGATCTGTGGAGACTCTAAGCGGGCACGCTCTCGTAATTTATGCGCTCGCCCGTTGACATAATTGCGGCAGGAGTGAGAATGGGTTAGTGAGGGATGGGGTGGGGTATGGAGTGGTGTGGTGTGGTGGGGTGGTTTTTGTAGGGGTGCTGGCGGGATAGGCGGTCGGTTGTCTTGCAAATTGATTGAAAACTTGCAACAACTGCAGCACAAATTATGTCCGCGGCATTGAGCGACATGCGACGATGGTCGACGACGACGACGACGACGACGACGACGACGACGACGCTGGTTGCCAGCGAGAATTTTATGAAAAATAATTACACCTTTGTAGTTTGTCAATCAAACCGTTAACGGGGCCAAAAATAAGCCAGCTTGTTGAAAAATCGCTACAACATTTTTGCTGACTCAACACAGGCAAATGCTGGCCAATATATACATATACATATATATATATATATATATATATATACATACAGTATATGGTTGGAAGCGAGCGAGGCGCGTAAATCTCATTTGAGCCTCTACTGACATGTCGCAGGATTATGTTGTCAATTGGTTCAGCCATGGAGCTGGCCTGTTGGCCTGTTGTTGTTGTTTTTGTTGTTGTTGTTGTTGTTGCTGCTCCTCGTGGTTTTGTGGTTGTTGTTTTGAGCATTGCAAATATATATTGAAATTATATTGTGTGTCCAACGAGCTCAGCCCCCAGCTTAGCTGCAATCTCAATACAATAAACGCATTTTGATGGATTTTCAATTGATTTACGATGCAAATGCCCCTTGACTGTGCCTCTGCCACTGCGTCTGCAGCGCCTGCAATTAACAAGCATCAGTTTTTGGGCAGCGCTGTTAATAATGCCACCAAGCAAAATGCTTGATTGAATGCCTCGCCTGCCCCAACTGGTTGGCCAATGCCAACGAAGAGTCTGTTGGCCGCCTGGACATTCCGGCCAATAAAGATAATTTATGTATATTCAAAAGTGTGATGGACGCTGGGGTTCTATGTGTGCTGGGTGTGGATCTGTCAGGTGTGGTGTGCTGCGGCACATTTAACTGAGTGTTGCAGCGTCACTTAATGGGCGGCACTGATTACTGTGCAACTTAGTTGTTGCTGCCTCGCCTCGCCTCGCCTGGTCTTGAGTCAGCCTGCCCCGGTGCCAATAAGTCAATTAGTTGTCCACGTATGACGTTTGTAAAACCGATTTGCGATAAGATTGCCCAAGAGTGATATGCAATTGATTTTATGAACGATAGAAGGAACACTCTCCAAAAGGTGTCCAAGTCTCTCTCTATAAACTTGTGTCCTTTCAATTACGCCAATTAAAGCTGCGCGAACATGTCGAAACAATCTTTCAAACACTCTTAATGAATACTTTGAGTGGCGGCCGACTTCAGCTATAAATTATATTATATATATATATATATATATATAACTATTTGCATGTCTGTCGGCTTACCTGATGGCAGCTTAAGTGAACGTAACGTGTTTTCCAGCAGATATGCCAATTAAGACTGAGAACTCAATGTATTTTCTTAACGCCAAATTAAATGATAAATGGTTATTGGCCTAATTGCAAGACCATTTTTTATTACCAGTTAAATACACAAAAATGCAGCTATTTAAATAAAAACTAGACAATTTTCATTTGCAGCAAACATTAATAACTATCGTGTGTTTGATAATTTATTATGTTTTTAGCTGATTTAAAAGATGTTTAAAAATTTAAATTTCTTGAAAAATTTGAAATATGCATATTAATATGGGAACTTATTGATCGCGGAGGCCATAAGTAAAAAAACCTCCATTTTGGTATTTGATTACAAATGGAGTTTCTACGCTGCAACCCCTTAAAAAATTTATTATTTAAATAGGTGATACAATTTATTTACTGTTCCCTAAAAAATAATTAACTACAACTTTATGAAAACTACTATGTATTTTATGTAAATTTTTTAAAAATGTAGAAGTGCAAAGACTTATTATTAGCTAAAACAAAAACTTATTAAATAGTTTATAAATTCATATAATTTAATATGCAAAAATTTTAAAGTTACTTTTAGAAACAATGTGTTAAAGTAATAAGGCTTTGCGCTTCTACAAAAAATTACTATAAAATTTCTTATACTATAAAATTACTATATGTAAGTATTCTTAATGAAATAAGTAACAAAATTACTAATTTTAGAGTTTTGTGTACAAATTATATTATTACATTGTATATTGTAAATACATATTATATAGATAAATTAGAATAAATATATATCCTAAAGTAAATATATATTGTATGGATAAATTGGAATAAATATGTATATCCTGGAACTAAGAAAAGTAAAAAAATAATATTTTAAGAAAGTCATCTTCTATTTTAAGGCAAATACAGTATAAAAGATTAATTTAAATTGTTAAATTAACTGGATGATTGCATTTGGTCTAAAACAAGGCCGTTAACAAGCGATGACAAGAGCTACTTTGGCCGTTGTACTCCACTTAAGCCATCAACGATGCAGTTACCAAATTGCATTGCCAGAAAGTGCAACACGTGAACATTTGTCATAATCAAATCAAATTTGATGCACGTGAAAATGCATCACAAAAATTTATTTTCATTTTCATGTTGCTGTTGCTGTTGTTGTTGCTGTTGTCGTGCACTCTTGTTGCTTGTTGCATGTTGCACGTAAAAATGAATCGTGCTGATGACGACGACGACAATGACGATGGGGATGACGATGTGGATGAGGATGAGAATGAGGATGAGGATGATGATGATGGGCCGATACCAATATCCATAACCATATACATAATTGGGCACGCGATGCAATAAAATTGGCAAACCAACGCCAGCCAACAGCCAACTGCAGCAACAACAATGAGCTTGTCGTTGGGGATTGATGATTTGACTGCGGGGTAGGGTGGTGGGGTGTGTGGGAGGGGTATGGGAGGGGTCACCACATTTACAGTTTGCATATCATGGCAATGACGCAAGCTGTCAACTTCCCGCGGTGTTCATAAAAGTCTTGTTTTGTTTGATTGTCGCATAGCTCATGCACACACACACACGCACACTGGCACACACTGGCACACACTGGCACACACAGATATTCGGACACCCACATGCACATATGCAGAGTCATTGCATTTGCATTGTTATCTCCTCATAGATACGGATGTCCGACCGCCAGACAACAACAGCTCTCAACTCGCCCGTTGTTATGGCTCTTGTTGTTATTGTTGCTGTTGTTGTTGTTGTGGTTGTTGTTGTTGTTGCTGTCGCTTGGGTTTTGGTTTCCAGTTTGTTCAGTTGGCTTTTTGCAAATATCTATCAACTGCATTTTCCTGTTGCTTTCAACTGCTGCTGCTGCAGCGGCACTTATCACTTCATTGCAGTTTTATGGCGCGTCAAAATTGATGCTTAACGGTTTTTCGCGTTTGCCACATTTAGAACCCGTCCCCCATTGCCAATTCTCCAACGTTTCAACTGTTGCCTGTCCATCTAGATAGTTATGCCTGTTTTGGCTGGCCAATGTGCATTTGTATTTGATTTTTGATGTGGATTTTGATGCTGATTTTGTTGCTGATTTGCCTGTGGGAGTTTTTGCGGGAAATTGTCGGGCTTTAAGCATGCAACTGTTGCATGTGCAACTTACAGTTATTATCGGCTAGCATGCGTCCATTTCCATGTCTGGCATTCACTTTGAGTTGTGTGTCAAAACTGGTTGATATCAATGCAATTTCAGCAATATCATAATTCTTGTACATACTCAATTCTTGTTCTCCTCTGGCAAAACATAATCAAATAAAAGAATCAACTTTTAGTTTTTTTTCCTGTGTTTTGTGAAATGTAAGATTTAAACTTTTCGGAATTTTAACTTCAGAGATATTCAGAGATATGTTAATTAGGCTCATTGTAAAAAAAGGGAATTTCTATTTTCTTAATTTTAATATTGTAATTTTTAAATATTGTTTAAAAGATTGAAAAAAAGGGTTTTCAAATTATAGGAATATTTTTCGTTTAAATAAAAATTATTTCTAAAAGCAACCAACTCTTCTTAGTATTTAGTTTTAGGCTAAGATAATAAAAATCTAACACTTTTTATCTAACACACTAAACCTATTCAATTTCACATAACTATATTAATCAAAAGGTGTTTATATTTGGACAGAAAAGTTAATCAAAATCAGACTATTAAGATCGACTCGATAATAATAATCAGGTGAACTTCATATTGTTTTATTTTATTTCTATTATCTTCAGGTTAATTACTATATTTACTGAAGAACCAGTTGAGATGCCATAATTGTTAGGTATTAAGACATATGTTCAAATATGTCGTAAAGTTTTTTATGTCAATGCACATATCGCCTAACCATCAACTTTATCGAATGACTCAACTCCAAATTTTATTCGATTAACATGTTTATTTACATCTTCAATCAAAATCGCCCACGTACGTGATAAGGCTTATCGCCTCAACATTCAATGCTATTCTTTTTATTGTATCTTTAATCTATTTGCGGGGAGTGGGGGGGAAGTGGGGGAGGAGTGTGCAGGTTCAGTTCAATTTTGTGTCGTTAATTTTATTACCGATTTTAGGTGATTTTTATGTTCTAGCAGCAATTTGAGACATTTTACGAGCATAGAAGAAAAAATTCAACAAACGTTTTTTCCAACTTTTCAAAAAAAACAAAAAAAAAACCAACACAAAAACAGTGAACTTTTTACGATCATTTAATTGAATCGTGAACATTTCTATTTGGTCATTTAAACAAGACTTTGATTGGGGGGAAAATGAGCATAAAAAAGGGTGTCCCAAAACAAATGAGGCTGTGAAATATGCAAGCCATAAAATATTTATTAAAATATTTGTGACGAAGTCAATAAAAATGTGCCATTAAAAACTGGCTGGAAATATTAATATTATAATTGTTTTATATTGTATTATTTTGCAACTTGAAATCAAGAGGCAATTTTAGATTGAGTCACTCGGCTTGGTCTCAAGGGGCACTGGGCACAGTGGCAGCTGAATGTAAAAACTGTACAATTTACACAACTGTCGGGCATGTGGCATCGTGGCATCGTGGCATCGTGGCGTGGCATGATGCGCATCAGTCAACACACAGCAAAGCAGCCACAGGCCAGAAATTACTCAAACAAAATGGTCGTAAATCGAGAGGTTGACTTCTTGTCGTCAAAAACGAGGACAGTAACAACCACTAAGCGGATTTTCAGGTACGCCGACCTTTTTTCTCCCTTCTCGCTTTTCCCTCTGTTTTCCCTTGAAAACTGCAGCTGAACTCTGCCGCACTTCGAGGAAATATCCCAACAACAACAACAACAAGAATAACTCGTCGGCACTTAGAGCAATACGCTGCTCAAAGATACAATATCTTTTGGATGGTGTTCTAAGGGCGCAACCAGAAATTGAAACAAAACAATCAGCGAAGCGCAGCAAACGATGCGTTCTTAATTTCATTACCCAAACTCAACTCCAACTGTGCGTCACTTTCGCTTTCCCTAAGATCAGCCACGAAAAAGGATCACAGGATCACAGGCAGTTTTTGTAGCATTTGACTTGACTGCACATGTAAGACGACACCTTGCACTGAGTATTTTCTATGAGGTACAGCCAGATCAGTCACTCACTCAGTTAGTCATTCAGTCATTTAGTCATTTGGTCAATATGTCAGTTTGTCCGTTAGCTAGTTAGTCAGCTGCCGGATTTGATGTTTCACACGAATCACTGCATCGCTTTGCATCTGACTGTATATATATATATATATATATATCTATTTGCCGCTCCTTAATCAGCCTGTGTCCACATATTGAATTTAATTTCAGCATCAGCATTTTTTTTTTAATGCTTCCACATTAAAATAAATTCATTAAAACGTTTATGTTTGTTGCCAGGATCGGGAGGAGTTTAACACGTGATAGTTTACTTGGCAAATAGAAGCCAATCATAAAAGCCAACTTTTATATGCAATTTAAATGCCACCTGGGGCAGTCCCCTCCCCCCACTATCTCTTTCTCACTCAGTTTCATATCAGTATTTTAGCATCAAATTAAAAGTTATCCGTTGCCCACGTTAAAAGTTTTATTTTCATAGCAGCCGGCAACGATCGCAAAATCGTTAAAGTTAACACGGATTTGCTTTGGCTCTTTGATGGGTTTTTGGTATTGCCAATTCTTGGCAGTAGTTTTATTGGAATACTGCGATTGTGAATCATTCGTTGATTGAATGCGATTCGTTTATATAGAAGTCGAAAATAGTCATTTGTTCATTTGTTAAGCGACTTGGAATTTAATATTTGCGGCTAAAATTAAATGTTGATTTTAATTGATTTTCAATGGCTTGACAAAATCTGGCGCCTTATATCGATTCTGTCACAGATATTGACTGATGATTCATTTTTTTTGACACATCACTTTCATTATGAAATTGATGGGGCTTACTCCAATTATCTATATATATATATCTATATATATATATCTATGTAGGTTACTAAACTGTCATCTGAAGTACTCGTCCATCAGCTACCCTGTAAGCGATTACATCCAAATCGACTTTTTAGTGTTTGCTTATTTCAATTTTGATTTATTAATGAGATAACACTAAAATGAAACACCTTCTTTTTATTGCAAATAAATTTAATCTGGCTTAGTTTGCGATTGATAAAAAAAACTTTTTTTATTTTTATGGCTTATCTTTAGAAAAATGTGTATATTTGATTATTTAAGTTAACTAAATTTATAAAAATAATAATACACATTTAACAAGAATAAATACCGAAAAATAACTATTTAATTTGCATTAATTAAACTTAGCCACTTTATCTTGATTCCACTGAGCAGTTTTTTAAAGTGTTTGCAAAATGCACTTGAATAGATTATTGTTCCTAGGGATTTTGACCATCTAACAATAAATTTACTTATCTAAACTACTTTTCTTGGTATTGCATTTATTTATAATATATTTTTGTGGAATTCTATCTTCAAACTGTGCGCAAAAATCAGTGAACAATTTGCGAATGTGAACCAAATGAAATTTGTTAAAAATAAACAAAGCTTGGTTTTTCCCACACACTCAGAAAAAAATATACAGATTGTAAATTATGGTAAATTAGTTGGTCAGAGAAGTGGGCTGGACACAACTTGAGTTGGCCTGTTGACCTTTGGCTATCTGTTTTGGCTGCTTATCAGCTGGGCAAAAACAATCACGTGGTGGGTGCCTTCTGCAAACAAATAACAATAAATAAAAAATACATTAAGTAAAAGTAAAAATAATAATATAAATGTACACAGATAGGTATCAAATAATATGACTGAGGCTCCCACTGTCTGCGAGGTGCGCGGAGAGCTCCGGCTTGGGGGTAAAGTGTGGGGTGTGGTGTGCGGTTGGTGTGTAGAATAGCTACAGAAATAGTTCGGTCGCTAGCTGGGCCGATATCTGCGACGTCTCGCTTTGTGGCAGGCAGCACCACCTGAACAAAATATCAGTGATTGAGCGATCAGTTAAAACGTTTGTGAAGTGAACGAAGCAAATGATTGAGTGGATATTGTAGAGCGTCTCGCGGCCACTCCCCTATACCCCCCCCCCCC
This sequence comes from Drosophila demipolita, assembly GCA_035042405.1. Lineage (NCBI taxonomy): Eukaryota > Metazoa > Arthropoda > Insecta > Diptera > Drosophilidae > Drosophila > Drosophila demipolita. The sequence goes on along the minus strand of JAWNLI010000489.1, from coordinate 185,067 downwards.
TCCACTCATAAAACACAGACTTGTACTCCCATTTTTTGAGGAGTGGGGGCACTGCAATGATAAAAAAACCCCCAACGACAAGTGTAACGACAAAAAGGGGGGCTTATGTGGCATTAGAGTGTGTCAAAAAAAGCATTTACTACATTTTGCAGAGTGTGGATTTTGGTGCCACCTTGTGGGAATTTTTTTTTTGAGGGGGCCACACCAAATTGCTTGTACAATGTACATTATCAATTTTGGTTACGATATGACATGTCCAACTGTGGGGGCTCAACGGGGGCTTTCTGTATCAGAGCCCAACTGACTGACTGATCGCTTGAGCCCTGCAGCTAAAGGATCGACTTGGCCATCGAGATGGCAAGTTTATTTAGAAAAATGGTCGATAAGTTGAGCGTGTTTATGACTTGCAGCACTTGTCACTTTTGACAAGTTCGTTAATGGGCCACGTTGCATTCCATTTCAAGACTCCGAGACTCGAGTCTCTCAAACCCTTGCAGGCAAGTGCAGTCGAGGCGTGAAATGCTCAATTAACACGAAATTTACGAGCGTCTCGCTCTTGCCACACAGCTCAACCCATTATGACAACCTGTTATTAGGCAAAAGGTCCTTGAAGCCAAGCCGAAAAACCAAAGAACAACAAGAACAAAATATCTACCTATAAACATAGTAATAGTAATGTTACCTACAGCAAGGCCAGCATAATTTATGTGCCTTTTCTCGCCTTCTGCTCTCTCTCTCTCTCTCTCCCTCTCTCTCTTTCTCCCATTGAGTGTATGAAGAAAACGCTCGTAAAAACTTTCTTTTGTTTCGACGTGCGCAACTTTACGACTTTTCCGAGTGTTTCTCCTTCTGCTCAATTTTTGGGGAACTTCAGGGGGGGGCTCGAAACGAGGCGAGGTTAAATCACAGCGAAGAGCAATGAAATATCAATAAAAGGAGCTACAATTTAATTTACACAACAGCAACTTTGACAGCTTGTAAACTGTCCAAATGGAACTCAGCGTTTTGTCATAATGATAACACTTACTGGGCCATCCAAATAGACGCATCGGGAATTTTTACGAGCCTCTTTCGTGTGGCAAGCACGTTGGCAGCCAGGTCGGACGGAGACTCCGGGCGAGGTGAAAGGGTCGAGAGTCGAGACTCGAAACTCGGAACTCGTCATTCTCGGGGTTCGACTTTTTTTTGTGGTTGCAAACAGCGTCGTCGCCTTGGATTGTCATAATTTTCTATTTATCGTGTAATTTGTAGCGCAATTTGGTGCTCGTAAACTGACTCAAGTGACTCAAAATCATCAGCATCGGGTAATGTTAATATAATCCACAATGGGCTATATAAAAATCGTAAAATATTCTTTCGAATTGGGGCAGGGAGTGATGTGAAAGTTGAGTAAACATCAACAGATGACAACTCAACTCAACTCAACTAAATTTATAGACTACTTTATGAAGTCACGAAAACAGCCACTTTTAGGGGAAGTTTATAGCCGGTTTGTCAAGCAACTAGAAAACATGAATTTTAGGCATATTTCTAGACATTCTCGATTAATGTATGACTTATAATTAGAATCATAAAATTAAGTTAAGTGAATGGAACCACAATTAGTCTTCAAAAGCGATCAATTATTATTTATACATATATAGGAAAAAAAAATGCAATTGCATAAAGCAACAAAAAATTGCGATATTATATATGATTTTTTGATTCAAGTACAAAAAAAACTATCAAACGTTAACAGAGGGATAAAAACATTAAATTCACTTTCCAACAAAAATATCTTTGACATAAGTTTATTGTGTGTATAAATGATCCTTTTTGGGAACAATGTTTAAGTTGTCAAAACACTAAATAAACTTAACTTTTCTGGTTTTTTCCAATGCTAGATAAACATTTTCGGCTAAAATTAAATATACTTGGAAATCTTAAATAATATGATTTATTTCTACTTATTGTGTTGGTCAATTTTAAATAAATAAATAAAAATTATTCTTATAAACTTAGACTTTTTGTAAGGTATAATTTTCAATAGTAAAACCTGTTAATTATATATTATCTCATTTATTTAATTTATTTCTTATATCTTTTAACAAAAGCAGTCTGGATATTTTCTGTGAAAAAATGCCGCTTTATTATTATAATTATTAGTGAGTAACAATATTTGATTATATAAAATATCAGCAATTTGTAGAATAAATTCGCTTATTCTGGAAAACACATTCAAACGAGTTTGTTTTTAATTGTTTCTGTTTTTAAATATTATTTGTCATATTTCTTACCGGGTTTTTCTTTACAAACACAGTTTTAATACTTTTTTCCAACAATGTGAATCATAATTTTCGATTTTAAATTTGATTTGCTTATTATTTGTTTTGCAATGTAATCAAAAATTCAGAAAGAAAACTTCAGTTGGCTGCGATCAACAAAAGTCTATTTAATTTATTTACTATGAAAATATGTTTACCTATTTCCAACATAATTATACCAAATCAGTATTTTTACTTACTTTTTTACTTCATTATACATTTTAGCATCACTTTTAAATGGATATGATACATAAAGTATGTACATCTGTTTGTATCGTGAACTATTATCAGTCTTACGAAATATGTCTTTATCGAATAATAAATTTGACCAACTGTTAACCAACTAAATTCTCTGAGCAATTGAAAATAGAATAAAACCAAAATAATGTTATTCGCAATTGTTATTTTCTTGGACCACTAAATCAATTGCAGGTACGCAGCGGATTTAATGTATAGTTAGAGGGAGAGAGAGAGAGGCAAAGAGAAGGGAGAGCTCTGAGTAGTACCACAAAAAATGAGTTCAAGTCAATTGCTCAAGAAACGCACAAAAAACATGAGCCATGCAACAATGCAGCAGCCCACAAGTAAACGCGGGCGTATACGCAATCTACAACATATCCATCATTATATCTGACCATAATCGCCCACACACACACACACACGTGTGTGTGTGTGTGTGAGGCGCAGACACACGAAATTATTTTGCAAATTTGCGCTCAATTAATTGCATATAATTCATTTGTTGTTTGGCAGCGCAAGCAGACCGACTATTGCCCCTTTCCCCTCTCGCAATGCTGCTTATTGCTGCCCAGCATTGGGGTATTTTATGGCATTTTGATTTGATTTTTGTCAAACGCCGTCGCCCTCGCCGCCTGCCGTTGTCCCTGCCAACGATGAATATTCTGCTTGTTGTCCAGAGAATGCCCCGTTTTTTTTTCTTAGTTTCTGTTCTGTTTTGCTGTTGCTTTTGTGCAGCGCCTCCCCTCTGGCCGCTTGCCCATTTGATTTATTGCCGACCTTGTTATGTGCAGGCGCATTAGCGATATATCCATTTCACTTTCCATAATGGTGGCGGGACCCAAAGTGACAGCCCCCGTCAGTTCGTCAAGTTTCAGCAGACAGAGCGAGACGGCAATAGCAGCAGCAGCAGCCTGCTACATTTACGACTTTGCCCTGTAAGCTCTCGCTGTGCGCTGTAATTGGCAGGGGAAATGAGTGCTGCGCTGCGCTTCGCTCACTCTCTCACTCTCTCTATCTCTCGCTCTCTCTGGCATTGCCCCTCACAGTTTATGGCAAGTGGAGAGAGCGAAAGAGAGAGAGCGAGTGAGTGCATTGCGGCGCAGGGGAAATATTGTCCACTCGAAGTTTATGGCTAGAATGTGCTTATATTATAGTCATAATTATTGTTTGTAGTTTGTAGTCCAAAGTTGACAATTAAAGCAAATTGATGTGTTTTGATAAATGTGAAATGCAAATGACGTCATAGTTTTAAATGGTTTTTTTTTTAAGCAACTTTAAATGCGTTTCCTTTTGCGGTAATTTTTTCAACAAATCAGCTTCGATTTAATCAGTTCTTATAAATATTTATGGCCATTTATTATTGGCACACCGAAAAGGCCGACAGGACCAATGCAATATTGTTGTCGTTGTTGGTTTTGTAATGACAATTAAATTTTATTTGACAAGAATTACAAATGTAATAATTTCACCGAAAAGTCGCAAACAATAAAAGATACCAAAAAAAAAATCACCAGGTTCTCCAATGACTCAAAAGGAGCATTTCGGAATTGCACGGCTTCCCTCCCAACCTCCCGCTTCCCAATTTACCGGCTTCGTTCGCTTTGTTTTCCAAAAATCATTTATTTTTGGCTTACAACCTTTTTTTTTTGCATTTGCCAAATAAAATCAATTTATAAATTTCGATTTGAAGCCGCTTTTGTTATGCAAATTTTAAAAAAATATCAAAAGCGAACAAAAAATGTTACATTTTTACGGGATTAACTGGCCAGCAAAAACAACTGGCTAACTGGCCAACTGGCTGCCTGACTACTCGGTTAGTCAGAGCCATAGTCAGTTAGCCGGTTTGGCAGCATTGATGGTCAACGCTTTTAGGGAGGTCTGGATTGTAATCGCTGTCACTCTAAAGGTCACTCGGGTCATTCCGAGACGAAGCTGGAGAATTTATCCGATCCACATTCAATATGTGACATCAGACTAGAACTGATTTATTTTCTCAGCTTCACATATGCATATGGAATGTTGAAGTTAACAAAATAAAATCAACTTGAACGAAATTCACATTTAAGTCAAAATACGTGTTTAAAAATTAGCTTGCTTTAATGGCAATAAGCAAAATTTTAAATTAAATTAAATTTTAAAATTTATTATCATAATTTTTTTTAATTCATAAGTTAATGTTCGCACCTAATTTCAGGTTAATGCAAGCTTTATTTAAAAAAAACAATTTTATTACAAATATTAATATTTAATATATTGCCATAAAAAAAAAACTGATTAATAGAATTTTAACTTAGTAACATATTTTTTTGATGTTAAGCAAATTTTAACTGACGGCATCTAATTAATTCATAAGATCCGCTAATTGAAAAATTTAATTTTAATAACAAAAAAAAACGTTAATTGAATATGGGACACATTTTTATTGCCGAATTTTAATTTATGTTTAAGTTTCCTCAAATAAATATTAGATACAATTCAACTCTTGAATTTTAATGAATTCATTAGTTTAGTTTATACGTAAAAAAAAACATTGAAATGAATTTAAACGACCCTTAAATTTCAGACAAATTATAACTGTCGACTTTTAATTGAGTTGTCAACTATTCATCTAAATAAATGTAAAGTTTACACATTTTTATAATACTTGTCAAGCATTTGTTGAACAATTTTTAAACTTATATGCAAAATTCATAAGTTAAGCTCGTTAAATTTAGGCACTGATTAGGAATGCAAAAAATGCAAATTACGTCTACAAAACTTTTTAATATTTGCTGCGTTAAAGGAAAACATATAAAAATGGGAATAATCGAAATAACTTTTTACAGCTTCATTAATATTATTGTTCAATTTTAAAATCCGTATTAAATACAACTTAAATAAAAATCAAAATCAGCAGCATTGTTTTTTTTTTATATAATTCTAATCTGTTGTAAAAGATAATTTATTCTCAGCATTCAGATTGGTATATTTTTCCAACTCGTTTATTATGTGCATAAATTTAATAATATTATTTGGCTTAAAAGATTCTAAAAAGAGTTAATTATCGCAATAACTAAAAAGTCAAAACTGAAATGGGCTTTCATTCTACTCTTATCTCAGAATATTGAGTTTAAATATAAAAATTATAATTTGTAGTCCAAAGGCAAATGTTTATTTGCATATATATATTTTAAAATTCAAATATTAAATTAACTCATTAAATATTTTATTTGCACTGATTGAAGAATGTTTTTTTGTTTACTTTTTATTCATATTTAATTTATTTGCATAGGAATTTAATAGTTACAAGCAAAAGAAATTTAAACTAAAACTTATGTAAAAAGTGGAATATTTTATTTGTTTTTAATTGCGATTCGAACTTTAAAAATCCTAAAAATTTATATGCTGATTATTGTTGTATATTTAATAAGCGTTGATCGATTTATAATGACTTCATTTTTAATTGCTGAATATTTCTCATTTACTTTAATTTTTGTTCTAAGTTGAATGTTTACAAAATTTAAATTACAGATTATATTTTAAACAGGTTTTCAGTTACAAAACCCATTTAGTCACATTTAGCAACGACCTTGAAAATTGATTTTTTTGCACTTTGATTATCAGTTTTGTTGCTTGTTATTTTTGTTGTTTTTGTTGTTGTTTGCATTGTTTGGCTTATGGTATAAACAGATTGAATTTTTGGCAAGTTTTTAACAAGCCAGAAGCCGCAAAGGCAACTCGTTAGAGCAGCGGCGTAGCTCTGAATACACTCAGAAAAAACATCAGAGTGGAATTTAGTAAATGGGTTTTCTATGCAAATCGCTTTTAAAATTATACATTTTTTTTTTGTTTTTTAGAAATAACAAAGAAAATAATGAAAATTTATTCCTATACTTTATTTGAGAGATTTCTTTATAAAAATACACTTTAGTATACAAAATTAGTGTTTCTTTAATGATAATAATAATATTTTTGCAGTTAATCAATAATATGTTGGAGTATATTAAAAATCAATTAAATCTTAAGCTTCTGATGAATATTTGAAGTCAAAAAAAATAGGCTTCATCTGCTTGTGACAGTATACGAGCATATATATTGTAGATTTGACGTCCCCAGTTTTTAAAGAATTTAAGTTCAAATTTTCAGATAGGCCGGTAAAAAAAAACTATGAGATTTCTTTTCATATATAAAAGTTTTTAAATATTTCTCAACAGTTTTTATATTTTACTTTGGGATTAAGAAATATAAACTGTTATTTTTGTAAATAGCGACAACTATATATATATATATATGTATTATAATGATTATTCAAATATAAGTTAGATTTGTTGGCGTGTAAAATTTTTGTATATAATTTTGTTTGAGTGTACCAAAATACGTCTCTTTGTGCTTTGTGTTGGCGTATAAATCCAATATATATCCAATTAAATATTAGTTTAATTTTTTTCCTAGAGTATAGCCATATAGTGCTTCCCTAAATATCAGTTTGATTTTTTTCTCAGTGTATATGTGTATATAGTTGGTCTTCTTCTTCAGCTTTCTGGTGTTTGCCTGTTTGCCTCCTTCTGAAATGACTGCGAGCTGGCAGATAAAGCGCGGAGCCGCAAAAGTAGCCGCAGGACCGCTGAACGGGCTACACCCCCCCTCTCTCTCTCTGCACTCCCCTTACCCCACTCCCAGCTCCTCCGACTGCTGCTGCTGTTGTTGCTTATCGAAATGCCGACACACTCGAAAACAACGTTTAATTAGAGTTTGTTGTTTATTTATTTGCCTCAACTGGTTGTGTGTGTATTGTTGTTGTGTGTGTGTGTGTGTGTTTGTGTGTGTGTATTTCAGCTTCTGGTCCGAAGCGTCGTCGTGTGCTGACCATTTGGTCAAGAAGTCGCCGCCGAACTGCAGTTTTCGACCATTAATAATTTCATTGAGTTTGCTGTTATTGTTGCTGTTGTTGTTGTTGTTGTTGTTGCTGTTGTTGTTGTTTGCTGTTGTGCTGTTTGTACAAAAGTTGTTGCTGTTGTAGTTGTTGTTTGTAGAGCTCGAACGGCGGCGGCTTCCGTTCTGACTCCCAATACACCGCCCCCAGCCCCCCACACCACGCCCAAAATACTCAGTTGCTATCGCCCAACCCCTGTCCACAGGGAATGTGTGTTTGTTGTGTGTGTGTGATGTGTGTTGTTGCTGTCGATTTTGTCCGGGTTGTTGTATATTTTTGAACATTTCATAAGAAATCGTTTGTGGCATTATTTAATTTTGTTGTTTTTTTGTTTGCATGGCTTTTTCTTTGTGATTGTTGTTGTTGTTGTTGTTGCACATTGTTGTTTTTGTTGTTACATTTTATTTACTTTGTTGCCGCTGAGAACTGACGAACTATCTGCAACTATCTGAGGAACTTAGCTTTCCTTTCCATTCCTTTCCTTTCCTCTATAATTCCCCAAATTCTGTTGTCCTTTGGCTATTTTTGGCTCTTTTTTGGCTCCTTTTGGGCTGTGGGCAAGCGATAATAATATTTGTTATTTACTTAAACGGAAGGAAAAAACAAAAACGGAAATGCACATAAATTTATTTCTCGTAGATTATTATTTACACTCCTCCTCTCTCACTCTCTTCCGCTGTCTCTCTCTCTCTCTCTCAATGAGTATTTTTTTTTTTTTTTGAAATTGTTGCTATATAGGACGTGCCAATAGTTTTCCGACAAACTGCACACATTCGTGGAAGAGGGGCAGCAGTGGAGCGGCGGGCGGGGGTCCGCTGGCAGCTTCTTTTTCTCATTTTGTGAAGCCACAAGGATAAAAAAGGACATTCGCTCGATTTTGTGCAATGCCAAAAGTTTTCGGTTATGTAAACAATGAGTTCTCCACTGCATCTACCCCTCCCCCGCTGCTCCAACCCCCCTCATCTAAGTCATTGCTTTGTAAAGTTCGCTTTTTGTATATATTTCAAATCATAATTGTAATTCAACTTTTGTAATACATTTGAAATTACAACAAAACTTATTGGTTTTATAAATATTATCAATACAAGCAAATTTTATAAATAAACAAAATTAACAATAATATATTTAATTGTCATATAAAATAAATAAAAATGATTACATATGTATTTATTTTTTAAACTAGAAAACATATTTAAATTTAACAGCAATAATCTCGAGAAACAAAGAGATTATAATCTAAGAAATTATATATCTGCAGCAGGCAGAAATAAGCAATCAAATTCCATAAAAGATATATATTTATTATAGTTAATTCTCAATGAACTCAGACAGAATTTAACAGCTAAAATCGTTCAATTTAAATTGTAAGTTTTTGAGAAACGTTCGACTATAGCAAATAAATCGCACAATTATAAAGATATAGTCTTTCGTTTAATATATACATAAACATATATACATATATTTAAAAATATAATATATAATAAACACCGACATTTTATTGATCAACTCTCATCGGCAAATAAAAGTGAAACTATTTTTATAATAAATTAAAATATTATTAAATTAAAATATTTTTTAAACTTGTTTTTATTTGTGTTTGACAGATTTATTGTATTAAATTGTTATTATTAATTATTAATATTAATATTATTATTATTTTTATTATTATTATTATATTTTATTAATGAATGATCAATAAATATATAAATGATAAATGATCAACTCTTTTTACTATATTACATTTAATTATTATTAAATTACTTAATTTAAATATTGATGAGTTTCTAATTAATATTCACGTTAAAGTCTAATATTGGAATACATAACATTTTCGTTATTTAAAATTTGATGAATTTAAATATTTAATGAAGTTGTTTTCACTTTTCTCGTTAATTTTGTTGATTTCTTGGAAACCGAATCGAAACCTAATCACCTGTCAATTTTTTCTACAAAAAGATTATCAGTAAAAAAAAAATATAAATTATATTCATAAAGTTAAACCATTTATTTGGTATTTCAACGCATGATTTGAAATAGTTAAAATCATGATTGGATTTAAATAAAATTTGATCTTTGCATTGAGATCAATTGTAAAAACCATTTCGAAGCACTTGCCACAAATTTTGTGTAGAATTTGAAGTGGCAACTAAAACTTGAGCAGCACAAATCCCACTTTCCCATTCGCCCATTGAGATGCACTTCTCTGGTTTATTAAGATATACTTAGACAGACACACAGACCAATCGACGGATGGACGGATGCACTGCATCCTCGACTAATATCAATGCCACAAAATGCCATAAGTTATTTTTCAATGGAAAAAAAATATTATGGCTACATATGGGTGTGCGTGTGTGTGTGCAAGTGATTTTCACTTCATTCGCTGTCCCATGTCCCACATCCCTCCCCTCGGCTCCCTCCTGTGACAGCTTCAAGTGGTTTTTCTAGGCAATCAATCAAAAATGAAAAACAAAAAACACAAAAACAATTTTCCCTCTTCACTGCAGAAGATCGCTTAGAGGCGTGCAGAGAGGGGGGAGGGGGGGCCGGCTCAACACATGTGGCATGCAATGCAGTCTGAGACAACTGAGACTTGCTGCAACTTAATCCTGCAGTCCAAAGTCCTTTTGCTCATTTGCATCTGTTTCCCAGCAACAAAAAAATAACATTTCAACTGTAAAAGTAATTTCCCAATTTTTCCACATTTTCCATTTCATTTGCAGGTAACGTATTTAATAATGATGATTAAGATGATGATGATGATGATGATTAAGATGAATGCTCTTTAGTTGATTAAAGCCAGGTAAGTGCAATAATTTTCCTATCGCTCTTTAAGCCTTCAAGTTTTGGTTTAAAGTTTTAATGCCGACAAAAATTTCCCTTTCAACGGATGTCTATTTTTTTTGTTTGTTTTTTTTTTTGGTTTTTGACAAATGACAAGCGCTTTGCCAAAAGTTTTGGTGCGCCCAGTGACTGTAAGACCGACGTCGTGAGGGAAATTCGGGCCAAAAAGTTTAATGACGCCGACGGCGGCGTTCGACAGCATTTACAGTTACGACGTTGACGTCGGCAGCGGCGGCTGCCTGTCAAAAGCAGACGAAAGACAACAACTTGTCAGCTGAAATGGGGGCATGGTCGTGGGCGTGCGGAGGTCGCCGCCAATGACCGGCATTTATTTATTTTTATAAATCGATTGATTTTCCTATTAAAGCTGAAAATATTTGGGCGTCGCAGGTTATGAACTGAGTCCTCGACCAGTTCATATTTAAAATCAAAATGTTGTTGCAAGTTTGACTTTGAGCGCTTTTTAGTTGGGCGTGCTTCGAGTCCTGCGCTCAGGTAATAAATAGGAAATATCCTTGTTGTCCTAAGCCGCGTTTGAAAGTCACAAAAATCAAAAGATCGACAGGTAAAGTATGTCACTGGACAGGTAAATATATATATATTTCTAGATATAAGCAGGTAAAAGTTGCAAGAACTCGAAACACACAAATGAATGTGACCAGTGACTCTGAAACTGTACGCGCCGCGTAAACAGCTGTTCCGTTTGCCATAATAAAGAACGAGCGCGCAATATAATCGCATGCTGGCCCACTCGCGCATTCGCGGCGAATTCGTGTCGTCTTGCCGTCGGCTCGTGCGAAAACAAAAACAAACCATTAAAATTGCAGCGAAATGGCTGGTATTGAGCGCGAAATACGAGCGAAAACAATGCGGCGAAGAGAGCCGCGAGAGCGTCGATAGTGTGAGTGAGTGTGACTGAGTGAGTGAGTGAGTTTGCACTTGTCTGTCAAGATTATGGCGGTTTCGAGATGGGGGCTGCCAAAAAGAAAATCGCCGCGGTTGTTGTTGTCGTTGTTTTCTCAAGCGCCGACGGCAACTCCTATTTTTCTTCATGTGCCATTTTTTTACACTATATATTTGTTATGCTTCGTGAGCGGCTTTCGTGTTGCACTCGGCTTGCTCAAGTTGAGTTTTGAGTGACTCTCGTCTCACACACACGAGCAGAACACACACGCACGCACACAGAGAGCAACACACATCAAGTTGATATCGTGTCGTCGTCTTCATCTTTGCTGTCGCTCGCTCGTCGTTGCCATTTGATAAATTGCGTTTATAAGAAAGAGATGAATTGTCATGCACAGCAGCAGCAGCAGCTGTCGAGTCGAGATATGCATGTGTGTGCGTGTGAGCGAGCAACGGTTGGCGCTCATTTGGGGCTGCCGCTGCCGCCGCTTTAAATCATATTGGCTGTGCCTTAGCGTAAACTTGTGCATGTGAGTGTGTTTGTATGTCTCTCCCAGTGTGTGTGTGAGCTTTCTCATCGCCACTTTATTTTTCGCTCGCACACAATTTTCTTCAGTTTGCCCCTCAAATGTCGCTCGTCTGGGATTGGAAGTTTCCAAATGCAATTTTGCTGCCTTGAGCTTTCCGTCTTATTATCAAGCTGCTGCTGCTGCCGCTGTCGCTTCTCCTATTCTTTTTTTCGTTTGTGTTCCTTTTTTTTTTTTTTGCTTTAGTGGGTGGAGACCTCTTGTAGTATTCGCCCTTTTTTCATTTTGCCGTTTGCTGATTTAAATTTCATGGTCTCCTCAATTTTGCCAAGTTGTTATATTAAATTAAATGGAATTCCCTTTACATTTTCTTCGCACTCATTTTGTTTAGCCCTCATGCACAATGCACAAATAGACAAATTATTCAGTTATTAAGCTGGCAACTTTTTCTTTCTATAAATTTGTAAAATGCCCAATAATATAACATTTGAAATATGGCCTTAAAGTGAAAACGATTCTTTGAATGTTTTTTAATTTGAATTGCACATTTTTTTGTGCATAATTCATTGCATATGAAATTACAATTTGATTTCCTTGGATGATTGCAAAATTTAATCACATTTTTAAACATTAGCTTAAATGCAAATTAAAACGAATTAAAAATTTTGTTATCACTTTATTAAATTATATATTTTTATAATTTAATTATTTCAGTGAAGAAAGTGTATATTTTAGATATATACTAAATTGGGTATTCACAAAACATTTTTATATTAAATCTAATTTTTTAGTATGTTAAACTATCAAAAAATAAAACGCTTTTTATTCAAAGAGATTAAAATGGAGTAGTTTCAAATAGTATTTTTCACATAAAATGTGCTTAAAATATTTATACTATTTTTCTACTCAAATTTATTAACTCAAACTAAAGTGGAAAACGTGTTAGCTTTGAAATATTCATCAGACAACTTTAACCTTTTATTTGGCTCATTTATCTTTGTATCTTTGCATCTTTGCTGCTTTATCCTTGAACTTGGCCATAAATAACATGAAAATAGTAATTCAGTTGCTTATCTTTCGTCAACTCTATTTTGGGAAATACACCCCACACACACACGCACACCCCACACACAAAACAATTTATTACTTTTAATTGAATTTTCAAGCGATTTCAAAATGTGTGTTTATTTTTTTTGGCACACAAATTAACATTTGCGAGAATTAAATTTAAACACCTTGGAAATGAAACGACAGCAGCAACAACCAGCAACCGCAACAATTGGCAACAAGGCAGCAGCCACAATAAAAAAAGTAAATAAAAAAAAATCACTCACCGCAAATCAATCAACGTCTCATAAATTTGTCAACTCGGCGACAGTTAGACGAAAGCTGCCAGAGACAAAGAGGTGGGGGGGGGGAGAGACACAGAGAGAGAAAGAGATAGAGAAGGGAATTCTCGTAAACAGTAGCAGCAATAGAAGAAATTATGATCAGCTGTTTTGAAATGGAAACCAGATTAAGTGCAGCATCAAAATCAACATCAACATCAACATTATTATTGTCATCGTCATGGGGTAACTGTGGCAACAACATCCTTGCCACAGCCAGCCAAAGCAGTAACAACAGCAAACAACAAACAGAAAACAAAGCAATTTTTCATTTTTTGCTTTAAAACGGCGGCAACATTAAAACGAGCGGCCGGCGTCGACGCCTGCGTTGCCGTTGGCTGCCCCCAAAAATGAAAATGGCGACCGGGCGCCGGTTAGCAAAAGAAAAACCCAAAATACAAAATATTAAAAACCAAAAAAAAAAATAAAGGACGCACCGGCCAAAAATGCGTTGCTGAAAAATTGCCTGGGAATATGTGTTAACTGCTTTTTAAACTGCCACGAGGACGACGACACGACGGCAACAACGTCGCCAGCAGCAGCAGCAGAAGCAAACACCAACAAAAACAACAACAATAATAACAATAACAAACAGCAGCGAAAGGATATATGCATTTTGGCCAGTTGAATTTATCGGCGCGCGATTTATTATTGCACACAGAGTTCAAGTTGCAAACAGCTGTTGTTGTTGCTGTTGTTGCTTTTATTGTTGCTTTTATTGTTGCTGGCAGGATCATTGACTAAGTGGCTGGATCGCCATTACGCCTGGCGACAACAGCAATAACAACAACAGGAACAACAGCAACAACAGAGGCGACGACGACGTTGACGTTGACGTCGCTGCAGCTTTTGAAGGCGTTGCCTATTTGACTGCCTCTGTATGCGTGTATGCATGTGTGCGTGTGTGTGTTTGTGTTGAGTTTTGCACAAAAAAAGTTGAGCGAAAGTTGAGTTCACTGTGTGAAGTGACAGCCAAGCGAACTTGTGAGCAAGCAGAAGGCAAGGCGAAACGTAGGCGAAGGCGCGGCGAAGGCGAATATGTCTGAAGCATGGAGAGCAAAGACTAGAAAACACCTGAAAGCACTCACTGACACACTCACACCTACCCATAGAAAATACACTCAAGCAGCAGCAGCAGCCCCATCCCCCCCTATTGGCAGACAGAAAAACCACCCAATGCCCAATGCCTGCGCGCACAGGTGGGGCAGCCAAAGAAGACTGAATGGCAAACTGATGCAAACTGCCACTCACTCAAGCGAAAATAACAAATGGGATTGGTTTTTGCTGATTTTCAACGCACGCACAGCCAACGACGCTGGCAGCGACAGAGAGCAGCTAGCAACGAGCAGCACTCGTAGCAGCGAGCAGCAGCAGCAGCGGCTAAAAACCTATAAGCCGTCTCCTTTTGGCCAAAGCCAAATAAATTTCAAACGAACGAAACGAGCGTTCAGCGAGCGCCAAACGACGTCGTCGTCGTCGTCGTTGCGCAAAAAAGAGTCGACAAAACAAATAGCACAAAAACAAAAACACACACACACACATGCAACCAAAAAAAAGAATAAACTGCAAAAAAACAAAAACCGAAGCAAAGCAAAACTCGGAGCGAACACAGAGTAGAACATAGCAGAGGAGAGTGGTGCAGAGCAGGGTAAAATAGAGTAGAGTAGCGCAGGCGAAGGCAGATTGTGACAAGTGTGTGTATGACAGAAAAGGCGTACTAACAAATCAGTCATCATCCTTTGCGCTCTGACTGCTTGGGCCCCATTTTGTAGTGTTCTCCGCTCACAAGAGCGCGCTTGCGCTCTCACCGCGCAATTCGCCGTATGCTAGAAGCAGGCAGGCAAGCAGGCAGAAACTCTCATATACACAAACACACACACACACACATACGCACGCATCACAATTCGCCGGAGTCGAATTGTGTTTGTATAGCCATCGCACTCGCACTGCTGGCAAATTTATGAGCCACCGCTTTGTACAACCTTTTTTAATGGCACAATTGTTGCGTCGCCGTCGTCTTTATGCGTGTGTATGTGTGTGTGCGAGTGTACGATCGGGCAGACAGCGGCGTGCAAGCGTGCATGAGCATGATTGACAGTGTGTATTTGCCTTCGAACCGCGTACGACGTGCTTGTGCTTGTGCTGTCTGTGTTGTGTGTTGTGCGAAGCGAGAAGCGAAGCCGAAAACGCCGAAGCCGTCGCCAATCGCCGCAGCCGTTGAGAAAAATTATTATTATTATTACAATTACCATAACCATTACAATTATTATTGCTATTGCATAGCAGTATATTATTGTTATTGCCGCACAACAATAATAATCACAACAACAACATATTAAGGACGTCGATTTAAATATCAACTCGTCTCGTCGCGATCTACTGGGCCAGCCCATAAGCAAAGGCAAAACAAAAATAATATAAAGAAAATTGTAATAAATTTAAAAAAGCGCGCGCGTTTCGTTGCGGGACGTTACGATCGCACGTTACGTTACGCGTTACGGATCAACGTTGACGGACTTTCGTTGTCGTCTTTCGTTGCCGCTGCCGTCGCCGCCGTCGCATCCGTCGCCGCCGCCGTTGCCGCCATCGTCGCGTAACCGCCGTTTAAACAGTAAAAATCCGCGATTTGCAACCAATTCAAAACTTGCACGTTTCTTCAAACAGAGACTCAAAACTGAACGAAAAAGTGCTGTAAATACAGCTGTAAACTGTATAAAAACAGTTAGTTGGTCGATGTTAAAACGAAATTGACAACAAGTTTTTGGTTTTTTGTAGTATATTATAGTATGTAGAAGCAGCTGTGATAAATAGTGCGCATATTATACGAAAGAAGCAAGAAGTATACGAAAAAAACATACAACAAAACATACAAAACAAAACAAGCAACACAAAAAGCTAAAAAACAAGATCTACATACAAAATTTGACGAGATTGAAACAAGAAGAATAATAAGAAGAAGAAGCAGCATCTGCTAAAAAGGCCCCAGCAATGGATTTATGACAACAACAACAACAACAAGAAAGCGCGCAAGCAGAGCTGCAAACTATGTTGCTAATTCAACAACAACAACAGCAGCAACATCAACAACAACATCACCAGCAACATCAAAAACAGCATCAACAATTAAGCAGAACAACGGCAATTGTAATGAAAACAAATTGTATACGATTTTTATAAACCGCAAAAGAGCAAAAACAAAAACAAATATAAATAACTACAACAAATTATATGTAAATATTATATAAACATTTATATATATATATATATATATATATATATATGTATGTATATGTATACACACAACATAAAACAACAACAACAAAAAGATCTCCCGCTATTAACAACAACAATAAGAAAATCGCGCGCGTAACTACAACAACAACAAAAACAAATGTATACCAGCAACAACAACAAAAATAATTAAATATAAGCAAAGAATTAAAGCAAGAAAAATCTAAAGTAAAGATTTTAACAAATGTGCCTGTGTTAAAAGAAGAAGAAAAAAAGCAAGAACTACAAAAAAAAGAGATAGAAAAATAGAAAAAAGAAATTACACAAATTCTATTAATATTTTTGTGAGTGTATCAAAAGAAAAAAAAAAGAAGAAATCAACAAAAAATAATATATAAATATATATATATTAAAGAAGCAACTAAAGCGTAGCAGGAGACCCCAATCCGCAGATCTACACTCGTTGATCTCTTCAGGGAGGACAACGACGACGTCGACGACGACGACGACGACGAGGACGAGGACGCAAGGGACGCGGGCCCCTCGTTGTGTTGTGTTGCGTCGCCAACTGTTCTCTGTACACCACTAAAAGTGGCACAAATCGGGTTAGACGTCGCTCCCAGAGCATTAATGGCTCAGCCTAGGGTAAGTGTTAAACCCAAATTAAAAATTATAAATCAAATCTATATATTTACTAAAATCAGCGTCAGAATTGCTATGAAAAATACATTTTAAACTTCTTATCGATCTTTGTGTTTTGGCGACGGCATTTTGGAGGCGACGGCATTTTTACATTTGTGAAAAATGCTTTTATGTTTTTAGTTAGGTTTTAAACTTTAGTTGAATTTAGAACTTTTAAATAATTCTTATTGTTATTATATTTTTTAATGTTTAAGTTTTTTGCTGTAAGCAGATAAATATTGCCTGATAGGTTAATTAATAAATTATATGCAGCACTTGAAATGGTTTCGTTATTTATTGTTTTTTACTTTGCTTCAACAATTTTGACAGCTAAACATTTGTTTAAACTTGTTCAAATATTTAACTGAATAACAAATTGCATTAAGTGTAGATTTGTTAATTGCAGCAAATAAAACTTGAATTTTGATGATAAATTGTGTTGTAGTTTGCCTTTGGTACCGACGGCATTTTGTTATATAAAACATTTATATTCTTATATATATATATAAACTATATATATGTTAAAAAATCTTCATTTTAAACTACCTCTCAGATTCAAGTCTTTTTGGCGTGACTTGATTTTTATAGAGTTTAAAGCTAAATCATAAAAACAATTAGAAGAGAAAGAATTTTATCAACCTGATAGTCTTTATGCCCATCTTGTATGAGTAAATATAATATATGTATGTATTTTAATATTATTATAGTTAGAAGCGTGACTCTTCTTTATATAAAAGTTATACATATTTGATGTCGATAATAAAAAAAATATATTTAAATACAATTACAAAATGTTTCCATATTCAATTCAAGTTTAGACATCGAAAATATATTGAAAGTATTCGCATAGTTTTATGATTTTAAAAATGTTTTGATGTGTATTAGAAATTTGTTAACAGATAGATTAAAACTCCTTAAATACACTCAAATTTTCTACTTAATATTTAAGTTATTTAATCTAGCTTTATGCCGCAATCTGTTTAGTTTGCCAAACAAAATCATTGTGAGACATTCGTTTATGGCTTTATATAAAATATTATTTTTTATTAATGACTCTCTATGGCCATCAATAAAATTTTAATCAGCTGATTTGGTCAACATATTTGACTCTCTTTTCTCTGTTCTTAATTTTTTTTTTATTTTTGTGGGCATTATTTACCAAGTTTAACTTTATAAACTGATTAACATACAAGTGTGAAACTAACTTGATATTTCTATGGATCGTTAAATGCAGAGCAAATCTGAACAGAAAAGTGTGTCTGAGTGTGTCGGTGTGTGTTTGTTGTGTGTAATTAGCATTTGCTTTAAGTAGCTCTATAAAATGACAGCCTTGGAGATAGGCCTGTATTTTTCTAGCGGTAACTGTCGCTGCTTCTCTCTCTCACTCTCTGGGGAGAGACCAGTTAAAAATGAAACAAAAAGTAGCTCAAGTTGCCCGCGGGAATTTTCATATTTTACTGTGCTACACATAAATTGAGGCATGTGGCATTTTATACATAAAGTTACCGCTTCAAGTGGAGTCTCCGATTCTGAATCCGATTCCATCAAATGTGCAAAATTCGGATCCAGGTTGTGTGTGGCTGTGTGTTTGCGTGTGTGTTTTTCATGCGATGCATATAATTTTATTGCACATTGCTGGAGAGAGCTGCTGGAGGACGAGAATGAGGAGGATGAGGTGGCGGTGTGGTCGGCCGGGCGCACATTCATTGAGGGCAACACGCTGTGGTTTTATTATTTACAATTACAATTTCATTTCGTTGTGCATCGTGTTTTATTTTTACTATAATTTGCACTTTTGTGCGTAAAAAAAAGAGAAGCAAGCACAAATGGCCGCAAGCAATTTTTATATATTTAATTTGATTATTTTATGACGCGCAGTTAATGAAAAACCAAAAGAAAAATTAAATACAAAAAGCGAGCAAACGGCAACGGCAAACTGCAATTTGTGCAGCTGCCACACACACACACACACACACACACCCAGCGCGCACACGCTCGACAACATTCAACATTCAACACAAAAATTGTTTTGGTGTTATTTTAATTTAAAGGTTAACCGCAGCGTAATTTGTGGCATCAAATATAATTCGTCTAGTGCAGCTCACTGCTGCTGCTGCTGCTGCTGGTGGCGCAAGTAGAAAAATAAAATCGCAAAAATAAATGCGAATAAAAATCAAATAAAGTGCAGCAGGACCAGACGGGGCAGCATCAAAATGTTGCAGTTTCAGTTCTCAGTGTTCAGTTTGCCATTTGTTGTGTGTTGCCTCTGCGCGCCTCTAAAAATGTGCGGCCGTTTTTCGATTTGGGTTTAAATCGTTGCGATTTTGTGGCTTGCTACACTGCAATTTATACATATGTATCTGAATGTATATATATATATATATATTCTACTTGTGAATTGCGCTAATGGCGTCTGATGCTTTTGTTGCCATGCCACACGAGATCTCATCTGTGTGCCGCTTGCTGCCAAATTTACAAAATTTACTATAAATTGTCAACTTTTCGTAGGTGAAAACTATTAAGTGTTCAAAATTTACTAATTGAACAATGGCAATTTATTTAAGAGAAGCGGCTTTAGTAAACTAATAATATATATTTATTTATATTATACAACTTTTAGTTTCATTTATCATATTTAATATTTAATTATTATATGCTTATAAAATATTTTAATCGTTTAACTGCCACTTAAAGTACGAGCTGAAAAAACTATTTATATGCGTTGAGTAATATTTTATGCAGATGTTGAATAGTTCAGTGAATTAGATGGGAATTCACTAAAGTTATTACGCATGTAATTCAAAGAAAAACTAAAAATATAAAATATATATAAAAAAAATAGAACAAAAAATGCGATAAGAAAAATTAAACCCATTTGTCAAAAAGAAATGCAAAGCTATTATTAGATTAACAGTAAATTAATTTTTGTTGTTATTTTCGACCGGTGGTTTTCGTTAATCTGGTACTGTCATCTACAGTTACTCAACAATCTCATATCTGAGAACAGTTCTTAAACATAAGCTGTTAGTTTTCCCTACTTTCAGCTGGAATGATTCACAGTTAAGCGCTAAGAAGTGAAAACACACAGTCTCCAATGAGTCATGAGTCATATTCGAGTTAAACTCGCAACTACAGCAAGTTTCATTCTCGTATTAAAACCGTTACCCAGGACAAAAATGTATAAGCAAATTATGCAATTATGTATATACATATTATGCGCGGCTGCATAAGAATTATGCAGTATCCAAATGGGAAGCTTCGGTATTGGATACCAGCCACAGCCTGCTCTCCTCCACTTTACTCTCTCTCTCTCTCTTCTCTCTCAGTCTCAGTCTCAGTCTGAGTCTCAGTTTGACTCCTTGGTTGGTTGTTTTTATTTTTTCGTGTGTTAAAGAGCTTCATGTTTAATGATCAAATTGCGTGCCTCGTTTGGTGCCTGGTGCGTTGTTATTGTTGTTGTCAAGTTGCCAAGTTGCCGAGTTGCCTGTTTGGCTCTTGGTTTCGAAGTGTTTTCATTAGTTTCATTTCTTTTTACATTTGCGCGCTCAAAACGTCTTTACAATTTTTTGTTTAGTTGAAAAATATTTCGCATAATATAATTTCCCTTCAACATTAGCGCTAAGCGAGCGTTAATTTTTTGTTTTTTTTTTTTTTGTTTTTGGAGCAATTTAAGTAAATTCCATTACAGCGTTTTTGACTTACAGCAAGAAAGAGTTTAGCCAAAAGAAATGTCTATCAACTAACTGATACAAGTTGTTGTTTTCGGTATGTGGGCCCAGCAAACAACGAAAAAGACGTGGAAAATCATTTAGACAAGTTGCACGCCGCTCATTAAATTAAATGAGCCATCAGCACGCAATTTATTTTAGTATTTTTGAGTAACTTTTGCCATGCCAGACGCAGAAGCAAACGTAGACGACGCATCCACAGCGCGACTCCAACGTTTTTACTTGCCACAGCTCGACTCCGCAATTTTGTTGTTATATTTGTTGTTGTTGTTGTTGAGGGCAGCCAATTTAATTAAATAGACGCCGCGTGCGCTGTTCAAAATGTTGATAGAAAATGTGAGATAATATTAAAAGTTGTTTCTTAAATATACATAGATATATATTTAGAAATTAATAAAATGTATATTCAGATACAAATTCCAAAGACCTCCAGTAGAGTGCCTTGAAAACGTGTCTCTGACGGCAAATCTTTAAATGATATACAAAATATAAACGCATTGTATCCATGTCTCTATGCATACACTTCATATGTATTTATACATAAATTTGTTTAAATTCTTCTAAAAAATTTGTTTAGTATTTAAAGTGGATAAAAATAATATAATGACAATAATAGCCAGAAGCAACAATCTGTGAATCAAAGTATCTCAGAGATACATTAGAGCAAGGTATTTCAAGTTTACTATCGATAATATACAAAAAAATATCTATTACTATTCTATATGGCATATATAATCTTCCAATTGATTAACTTTTGTAATTTCATTAATTGGAAACCAACAAAATATAAACTCATTCAATTCTGTATATAATTCAAGCAGTGCCCCTATATATATATATATATATATATATATTTGTGGCAAGCCGGTGATTTAAGTTTCGCGAATTTATTGTCGAGCACCCTAAAGTGCCCTTTAGTTAGCCATAAAAATGGAGAACCGACTTTAATAATTTAACATTTAAGTGTGCCAAATTGGAATCTGTAACTTAAGTGTTTCAATATATTTAAAGGGTTTTCCCTATTCGAGATTTCTTGATTGTTCTGCTTTTAGCATTAGCAAAAATCTAAATACTTTGCTGAATAAATGGTTAATTAAAGCGAACTTTGAGCAAATCAATCTTTCAATTTTGCACAACTTAGTAAAAGTTAGTTTTAAAATAAAATAACAATTATTATTAATAGCGTTGATTAGTAGAGTTTGCGACAGTTAGAAAATATGTGCAACTTTTGTTGTTGTTTATTATCTGTATTATTTCTGATTTTAATTATTAAAAGCGCGCACTGACGTCATATTTTGATTTTTATTTTATTTTATTTCAATTTTTTGCTTTTTTCTAAGAAACCTAGAATTTTTGCTTGTTGCTGTTGTGATGTGTTTTTCGTAGTCAATGCTTTAAATTTAGCAACCAATTGTGTTATGTATATATATATATACATGTATATATTATGCTTTGTTTTTGAACATCAATTTAAACTTCAGAAATAAATAAGCGAGTGACTTGGAATTTAAATATAATTTTTGTATATTTTAGAAAAAGATTTTGTATAAATTATTTGGTTTGGTTGTTGTTTTTTGTTTGCTGTGCCGATTATTGTTATTATTGGTCGTAATAATAGTACCAATAAAAGCGAGCGTGTTCGCATCGACTGCAACTGTAAATTAAAAAACCGGCAGAGCACGCAACAAAAATTAATTGTCTAACACCAAATAAACTATAAAAAAAAATATATATATATATATATAATAATAAAACTGGGCGTGTGGCCCAGCTTAATGAAATGCTCCGTACGGGCGACGGGACAACGGCTTATTTCAAACACACACACATACACACACTGCTGGGCACACCTACAATTCCAATACCAATTCCAAGTCAAATTCCGTACCCACTTTCAATACCAAAGACATGGCTCAGGGTTGCCTGTGGCCAATTCTGTGGTTCGTCTGCTAATTAAGCAAGCAAAATTAAATATAAAACACAATAAAAAAAAAAACAACAAAAAATGTAGAAGACGAAACAAATTCAAATACAACATGATAAACAATTAATTTTGATTAGGCGGCAATTAAGAAATGTGAAAGAATGAAAAGCAAAAGTGTTGCCCGAATAAGAAATCAATATTGCCAGGCCAGGCATTTTTCCCTATATGCACAACTCGACATTTATGTATGTGGAGCATAGTAACACACACACACACACCGATACGTGTCGAGAGTTTTAGGGCTTGCTAAAATGGCGGCCATTGTCACCATACACACACACACACACAGGCAGACGGACAGACAGATAGTCGCACCTATAATTCTTGCAGTCTGGCGCTGGTCAGTTTTAGGCGCCGTTAGATAAAATCCCCCCACAATCTAAACAACAACAACAACAGCCGCCTAAGCTGACCACCTAAACGCGTCTCTCTCTCTCACTCCCTCTCTCTCTCTCTCTCTTTGTGTCTCTCTCTATTTTTGCATATGTGTCGCTGCATTTTGGCTACAGTTTTGCAGTTTCAAGTTCAGGCCAAAAATGTTTGCTGCAAATGTTTTTTTTTGTTTTTTCGTTCAGTTTTGGCCGCCCACTTTTTTGGTTGCAACCCAAAAGTTGACATATGCATGCATGCGTGCGTGTGTGTGTGTGTGTGTGTGTACCAGCTTTTAAAACATAACAACAACATCGAGTTGTAGCTGTGGCTGGCTTAAAGTGCTGCCACAAATTTTTGTAGCATTTAAAGTCAATGTTTGAGTCGAGTAAGTTGTCGTTGTCGTTGTTGTTGCTGTTGTTGTTATTATTGTGGGCTCGATGACTTAATGTCTCGCAATCACGACAAAAACACACACACACAGAGAACACACACACACACGCAACTATATACACACACACACACTAACGAAAACAAGGACAAGAGCCCCCACTCGGCAAAAGTGAACTGAAAACTCTCTCGGAGCTATTGCTGCTTGTCCTGCTGCTGTTGTTGTTGTTGTTGTTATTATTGTTGTTGGCCATGTGATTGCTGCGCCTGTCACTGACAGCTAGCGAACGTGCCCCTTATCCCTGCCTCTCCCCCCCCCCCTACTCGCCCACTCAGCAGGCCGGCATTGTCATTGCGAGCTTGCCAGCGAATACATAAATTTTTGAAGGATTTTGGCGCTGAACTTGTCAAAATCAGACGACTGCGACGACAACAACAGAGTCATGTTTACTGTTATATGTTGCACACAGATAGCACTGTGGCACATATTGATTCACCACAGAGAGCCGAGCAGAGAGTGAACCTGGCCGTGGTAGAGGAGTTGTGGATTGTTTGCTGGATTGGCAGAGCTTGCCTCAACAAGGTCATTGGCTTTGCGTTGCGAGCCCGCAGATGATCATCAATCAAATCGAGGGAAAGCCTTAAGACTGTGCCACAGTGTGTGTGCGTGTATGTGTGTGTGTGTCTTAAGTGTGTTTGCCTGTTCGATTTTTGGCGCGTTCAGTTACAAAAATCAAAAAACAAAAGTAACAAATGTTCGATGGGGGGGGGGGGGGAGTACAACCAGGGGGGAACTGCTGTTGCTGCTGCTCAATTCCCACATTACTTATGTACAAGTACAAATTGTGGTAATTTTCAGAGATCTCTTTGTTGCTGATTTTGTTTGTTGTTTGGCTTTGGCTTTTGTTTTGTGCTGTTATTTTTTTATTTATTTATTTATTTTTTTTTTTTGGATTTTTTCTTGTTTTTTTGGTGCTCCACAATTTCCTCATTTCTAAAAGCAAGCGCTGCCTGCGCCGACTTTGCGATATTCATTCGCTTGGCAGTGCCACCAACACTAAAATTAGCATAACAACTTTATAGTTTAACTGCTCGAGTGCCTGGTCGGGTCTGCTCTGCTCTGCTCTGGTCTTGGTCTTGGTCTGGCCTGGCCTGGCCTGGCCTGCACCGTCTCCAGCGCTGTCTCGTAGTCTCTGTGGCCTGCCACTGATCCGGTCTGTCTGTATCTATTAGTTTGTATCTGGCATGCATATGTACACTGCCTGCATACAGACGCCAACACCAACAAGAATGAGTGACAAAAAAAAAAAAATAACTAAAATAAAAATAAAGACTGAACGGAACAAAACTCGATTTGTGCTTGTGCCTCCACAGAGAGGAGCTGCACAGTAACTAATCTGTTGTGTGTATCTAAAGGATTGCAGCAAGCCAAATGACAAAAGGTCTTTGGAACACTTTTTATTCTCAACTCTCGTGCAGGTGGCAGCCACACAAACAAAAGCTGACAACAGCAGCTGCTGCCACACTCGAATAAGTAAGGGGAGGGAGCCACAACCATTGATAGACCCATTTCAAAAAGCAAACACACACACTCACACACACACACGCCTAGAGTCAGGTGCAAATCCTGGCCAAGTCAAGAGCCACTTGCCCCCATGCCGCATCTCGCAAAATGCCAAACCCACAAGTCGCCAAGCGTCACTCAGTCAATTGCTCATTTAGTGTCAAAGATTTTTCCAAGCCGATAACAACACACACACACACACAGTCATACACACAGGCAGCAAAAAGTGCCATCATTTCTTGTCGCTGCACAAAAATCTTGTCAACTTGCTGCGCCTCAGCTTCAGGCACACAGCTCCTCAGCTCCAAAATTATGCAGTGTGAAGCGGCGACGACGACGACGACGCCACTTGAGTATAAAAATGATAAAAATCTTACACAAAAACCTACAACAACAGCAACAACAACAAGCACAACTACAAAAACAGCAATCACAATCACAAAAGGCAGTAATCACAGTAGGCAGCAGCGTAGCAGCAGCGCAGCAGCAGCGACGGCAGCGCAGCGTCGGCAGCAGCAGCAGCCGCGTTGAACTTTAAAAAAATATTTGTGTTTTTTTTTGCCGTTTGTATTGCATACGAGAAACCAGTTTGCAATTGCGAGCATAGCAGCTAGCTCACACACACACACACACACACACACACATAGAAACAGATTAACTGATAACATTAAAAATTACTTTTTTTTTTTGGAGGGGTTTGGGGCTGTTTAACTGTTTTGTTGCTGCTGCTGATTTTGGCGCTTAATTAATATGCAAAAAACGTTGGAAAGCAAAGAAGCAGCGACAACAACAACAACAACAATCAGCTAAAGACAATTATATCTGTACACATATAGATATACAGATATCTATATAATGCCGCAGTCAAAGTAATCACAAGGTCAAACACAATGCGAAGCGTTTTGTTTTTTTTTCCTCATTTTTGTTGACGTGCTTGGAAATAATATGCATATAGTATATATAAATTATGCAGGTACAATTCATAGCTGACGCTGAGAAATATAGATGTACAAATATATAGATGTATATATATATAATATATATATATATATATTTTTAGTTTCATAAATTGCTCATTCTCGATTCTTTCGGTCTCTTTTCTTGTTTACAGTATGACGATGGCCTGCATGGCTACGGCATGGACTCTGGCGCCGCGGCTGCGGCGATGTATGATCCACATGTCGGCCATCGGCCGCCGGGACTGCAAGGCCTCCCCTCGCACCACTCACCGCACATGACGCACGCCGCGGCAGCGGCCACAGTTGGGATGCACGGCTACCATTCGGGGGCCGGGGCGCATGGTACACCTAGTCATGTATCACCGGTTGCTAATCACCTAATGAGCGCAATACCCGAGGTACACAAACGTGATAAGGATGCGATTTATGAGTAAGTAAACGCCAAATATCTACACACATATCTATACCCACTACCACTACTACGAAGAGTCTTCCAAATCAATTGGAGCAGGGAGCACTTTAAGTAGTGCTGTGAATGAACTAGTTTTGTGATAAGCTCAGATCATAAAATGTGTTTGGCTCATTCATAAATTGGATTAAAGTCGATCCAACAAATCGAAGGCGATTAGCAAACCTAACTTTTATGTCTATATTGCATAAGAAGTTGAATTCCTCAATAATTAAATTCAACTACCTTATTTTTTTCTGCGAGGAATGAAAAATGGCATTTTGCCCAAATTAATATTTAATTTACCAAAGCGGAAACCTCCGCTTACCTAAGGAGCCTATCTGTTAATCAGCAAACACACATATTGAATACCAATTTGTTGTGGCGATCGATCCCTGGGCAGAACCACCTGTTGCACTCTGTTCGCACCTTTTCCTGCCCAAAAAAAAAACAACGAAGATATTCGAGGCGAGGGAGTAACATAAATTAAACGCACACGCGACTCAATGGTTAAGATCCTTTAGCCAGGGCAAAAAAAAATAATAAAAAAAATCAGCTGTTTTTTTTCTTGGCTTATATAATTGGGCGTGACCTTCTGTGTTTTGCTCAAAATACAAAATTATGGGTTTCCTTTTTGGCCAACAAAATTTCTTGTTTAATTTGTGCGGCTCCGGCAGTTTTTTGTGTTGCTGTTGCTGTTGCTGTTGTGCGGGGGGTGTGGCGCGTGTTTAGTGGCAGCAACATGGACGTGCTTAGGCATTAGGGAGTCATCCATTCCAAAATGCAGACTGTGTTTATTATGTTATTGTTGCTGCTGCTGCGGCTGTTGGTGTTAATTTGCCAAAATGTGGTTTCGGTTTTTCTAACCTGATCGTGTCATTCTCTGTTTTTAGCCGTGTTGCGTGTGCTGCACGCAGCAGCTTTTAACAACTGTCAGTTTTTCCATGTGTTGCAACTGGCGTTGAAGTCAGTGGCACAGGGGCACAGTGACATGAGACAGCTGCTTGAATCATGTTTGACTTTGTTTGTTTTTTTTTTTTTTTGCGCATTTTAATAAGCAAATATTTGGTTTTTATGTGTGCTGCAATTTTATGAATGAGTTGAGTTTTGAGTTCGGACATCAATCAGCTGTTGTTGGCTTAATCAACCGCATCCGAATCCTCAACCATGTCTCAAGTGTGTCAGCAAACATGGCGCATGACTTCATTAGCACACTTTGTGGCCTTAAGGTTTTGGCCACCTGCAGCCGACTGTAAATTAAAACTCGAAAATGCGCTTCTTATTTGTACAATTGACACCTTGAAAGCGGCAGTCCCAAAGAGACAAATGATAATAACAATAAGAAAATAAAATGATGAAGAAAAAAAAAACAGCCGCCGCTTCAATAAAAATGAACATGCGCAGAACTCTCTTAACACCTTCTCGAGTGGAGTGCAGCAACAACAACAACAACAACAACAACAACAACTTCAGCTGCCTGTCACAAATGCCAAGTCATGGCAAATGAGTGTACACTTTTTTTTTTTGGTCGATCCTGGCCTGGAAATGAAATTGAAAATGGTTTGGGAATGTGTATGAAAACTCTGCTGCGCGCACTCGACTGTAAAAATGTGCAAGGGCGCCGAGCGGCCAAAAGAGTGCTAAGGAGGAGTTGAGTTGAGTTGAGTGGTGGAGGAGGAGGAGTGGTGGAGGAGGAGGAGTGGTGGAGGAGGAGGAGTGGTGGAGGAGGAGAGAGGTGGTGTTTCGGGCCATGGTCCGCTTATTAATAGTTGTTAAGCGCAGGGCTACACCCTCACCAAAATGAGATATGCATTGGTCAATGGTCAGTTGTGCCATCTAATGGCCAAATGAAGTGCCTGGGCAGGGCAAGGAACAACCGCCCCGACAGAGACTCTGTGTTTTCTGGCTCTTTGCCTAATTTTGTTCAGGTGCAATTTGTGTTTGGAGCGTGAAGAACAGTTAACAACAATAAAACGAAAACGAGAGAGAAACAAAAAAACTGAAACTGAAACAAAAACAACAACTACAAAAAATGGTCAAATCATGCATAGTTGCTGAACTAATCCGTCAAAATGTGTAGGGTCAGGTCAGAAGCGGAGGGATTATATGTAGATGTGGATGGTTGTTTTTTCCTCTTCTTCTTCTTCGCTCTCTCTGTGTTTTTTTTTTTCCTTATGGCTTACAATGAAACGAACCAGCTGCTGTTCATTTGCATGGCAGGAAATAGTTAAAAACAGTCAGGCATACACTGAGAAAAAAAAATAATTATGTTAAAATAGTTTTCGTAGGAATCAGCTTAAACAGCAAAATCTTGTTAAGTTAAAAAAATATAAAATAATAAATAAATTAGAATAAATTAAAATAGAGATTAGCTAGCTAATTTAAAGCAGCCATTTTAAATCTTGATTGTAATTTTAAAAATATTTTAAATTAATAAAAATCAATTCAATAAGTAATAAATGATTGGAGACATAAATTAAAATAGATAATTAATATATAATAAAAATAAATATAACAAATAAAAATAGATAATTAATATATAAAAAATAAAAATGGATAATTAATATATAATAAATTAAAATAGATAATTAATATATAACAAATAAAAATGGATTATTAATATATAATAAATAAAAATAAATTAATGATAAATTAATTAATTTATCTAGCAATTAAAATTTGATTAACTATAAATTTCACATGATTAATTTGTATTCTCAATTTATTTTTTTGCAGACATCCGCTATTCCCGCTCTTGGCGCTAATATTCGAGAAATGCGAATTGGCCACATGTACGCCGAGGGAGCCGGGCGTGCAAGGTGGCGATGTTTGTTCGTCGGAATCGTTTAACGAGGATATTGCAATGTTCAGTAAACAGGTAAGTTGTCCAGCAAGGAACATGAGGAAGAGATGAAGGGAGGAGCAGCAGCAGCAGGAGCAGGAGCAGCATCAGCAACAGATATGAAGAGCTATCTGTGCTGCTGTGCGGCTGCTGTGCTGTTGTTGATTTTGGGGCGTAATTGGAGCTGTGCCACATGTGCCACATGCGGCACATGCACAACAACAGAACAGAAGACAAGAACTGTCGACTCTCGAAATCGCGGCACACGAGTCTAACGAAGCAAGCCGTTAAATGATCGGATTACACAGCACGCCAAGACTTTGTCTCCCTCTCTCTCTGTCTCTCGCATTAACTCCTCTGCTCTCTCTCTCTCTCTTTCAAGTGGCAACATATGTCACAAATATGCGCTTCCCTTTCCTTGAGCGCTGCCCAAAAGCTGAGCTCATAAAAACCCAAATGCGAATACTTTTTTTTTTTTTTTTTTTTGCCACACTGACATTTAAATAATTTACGATGTTTTAACATACAAATTATAATGTTGCAAGTCGTTGGCAGTCTCATTCCCTCCCTTCGCCCACCCGCCCCCTTTGCACATCACATCACATCCTGGTGCAGCACTTCCCCCTTCCAGCTGTTGTTTCCCTCTTGCCTGCTGCTATTTTTATGAACGAGATCGCATTAAATACACGCACACACACACACACACACACACACACACACACACGCACACGCACACACACACAACACACCAGACGCTTACTCACAGGGCAGAACTTATGGCTCCATCTAGAGATTTTCTTGTCGGCGACATTTTTGGCGTGCCAAAAAAAAAAAAAAAACACAACAACAAAAAATTAAAAGAACAAAAACAACAACTGCAAAAGACGCCCACTTTTGTTGTTGGCCAGTTGAATTTTGTTCGCAAAATACAAGAATAAAAATGATGTTTTTATTTATGGTCCATTTGGAATTTTGACAGGCCTGCCATGGGTAATAAAACCAACAGCAACAACACCATTCACATTTATCAAGATACGTTTTAGGTCCTTTCCTGGCTAGGTGTGGTTGTTGTTGTTGTTAGCCAAAATGATTTGTTGCCCTTTGTTGTTGTACTTTGACGCGAGATTTTGATGAACTTTTGTCAAATTGTCAATGAAATGCCAATAAAATCGAAGCAGCTGTCTTGAATTATGGTCTGTTAACAGAACATATTCACTTTAAGCCATGGAAGATAAAATATTTATCTTTCTATAAATCCATAATACACTTTAAAAAACTTTTAATTGACTTTGCTGTTATTTGTTAGTTGTCACCTGAACATTTTACTTCGCACTTTGCTCTGTGAATGATCAAGCAGAGCAGCAACCAAATGCAGATACAGATACAGATACAGATACAGATACAGATACAGATACAAACACCATCATCAACTTGGTTGTCGCTTGCATTTCATGTGATTTGATTTGAATTCATTTGGGGGGTTTTTTTCTTTTTTTTTAATTTTTTTTCTTGGTTGGCTACTAAATTGACGCTGCTGCTTCGGGGTCGTTGTTGTCTGTTGCCGTCTTCTGCTTCGGCTGACAAAAATAACTCAAAAATGTCATTCGCCCATCGAATTTTAACAAACGAGCCGAGCATAGGCAGTGTGGCAGGGGCAGGGCCAGAGACAGAGGGGAAGGGAGGGAGGTAGAGAGAGTGCCAAGACTGCCAAGACATGGGCGCTAAAAATATGTGTGGCGATACTTTTTTAGCTTGCCCCACTGTCGATGCATTTTATATAGAGATAGTTTGCATCTAGATACAGTCAGATATATATATACATATATATATATATATATGTATATATCTATATATATACTTATAACGATGTGGAGTCACTTCATTTTGACTAAGCAACTGCGTAAAACGCGCCAACGCCAACGCGACAAATCGAGAACGGACACAAGGGAAAGGCAAAAGGGTGATGGGGGGGGGGGGAGAGGGTGATGAGGGTAGTATAAAGATCGAGATCTCAACAATTTGAACGGTCGGCGCACTCTTCGTATCGTTTGGCATATATAGTTAGTCGGGCGACTTTTGGTGTTGGCGCTGCTAATGGTGCAGCTAAGGAAACGCTTTATAATTTCTCTTTAAAAGCAGCTGAAGAAATATGCATCAACAAAATTTAAATACAAATATATATATAAATATATATACGTATTTATATGTATGTGCTTCATATATAAGTAACAAAAGCTGAAGATGTTGTTGCTCCCAAAGCGACAACGCGTTTTATGCCTGTCTGCCTCTTATTGTTGCTGTTGCTGCTGTTGTTGTTGTTGTTGCAGTTGTTGCTGTTGATTTCTCCCCAAACAGAAATTGCTTAATGTGCTGCAGCCTTTGTCTCCACACACCACAGACTCTTGTTGTTGTATGTGGCAAAGACAAAGAAATCCCCCCGCCAAAACAAAAAAAAAAAAACGTCAGCCCCATGCTGATTGCCCAAATAATTTTTATGATTTCATTTTAAGTAATTTTTAATGAAAATCAGTCATCGCAATGGGTTGCAAGTAACTTTTGCCTGTCTGCCGCACAGCCTGTGCCTGCCTCTCTGTCGCTGTTTGTCTGTCTCTTTGGTCTCGTTGTCTGTTTTGTCAACTGACAACTTTTTGGCGTTTTGGCTAATAGTTTGTACATGCGATGAGTTGATTTTTGTTTGGCGTTGACAACGCTGCTCCATTGTTTTGTTCTTGGCTGATCATCTGCTTGTTGTTGTTGTTGTTGTTGTCATTGTTGTTGCAGATTGCAACCATGCGTGCTGCAGCAGTGCCTGCTTCTAAGTAGTTGGCTCCTACACACACACACACACACACATATATATACGCACAGCAAGCTGTACTATGTTTGGGGGCTGTCTGTTTTGGCATGATGATTAATGAAGTGCGGGTAAAATGATGATGATGATGCCGTTGATGTTGCTTTTGCTCTTGCTTTTGCTGCCCCGATGCTGATGATATATATTTTATTTTTTTTCTCTCTCTGCTGTTTTCCATATGAACACAAAATGAAATTGTTTTCTTTGTTGTTGTTGCTGTTGTTGAATGTGGCCTGCCTTGCCTGCCGCACTGTCCTTGACATTATACTTATGGCAAAAAGATTGTAGCTACATCTGTCACAACATTGACACAGTCAGAGCCAACTTTCTACTACTATACTAGACCTATAACCCACTATAACTCAAGACCCAAAAAAATAGTTTGGAAGAAACGCCTCTGGGCCGCTGACTCTGGATTAGTGCAGGCAGGCAGGCAGGGCAGGCAAACAGGCAGGTAGCTGGCCAAAAAAAAAAATACAGAGAAACCCGAACAGGTTAAGCGTTAATACCAATCAATGTCTTGGCCTATGGCTGAGCCAACAACAACAACAACAGCAACGCTTGTACAAAAGCAATTTAATGTGCCCCGTTCCCGGATTCGCTTTTCCCAACATTCGGTTTTTGTTTTCGTAAATTGCATTTTCTGATTTCGAACGAAACGAAAACCAAAAGAAAGAAACACAGATGCACAGATTTGTTGCTGTTGTTTCTGTTGTTGTTGTTGTTGTTGTATTGAGAGGCCATAATCAGGTATGAAAGGTTACGCTTGCGCAGTTGTGTATTGTTGTCAGAGAGCAGCACAGGCAGCGAGCAGCGAGCAGCCAGCAGCCTTGCCAGGCACAAGCAAAACGAGCCTTGGAATGCTCACTTCCAGATAGCTGCGGCAAATGGAACTGTTGTTCTTGTTATTGTTTTGTCTGGCAGCTCTACGCATTTGCGTGTGCGTCTCTCTGTCTCACTCACACTCGCTGCTCGCCGTTCGCCGCTCGTTTTGCTGAAAAGGAACTTAATCTCCTTTGTGCCATATATATATATATATAAATTTATATATATAGATTCCCTACTGCCTGCAGTCAGCATCGCAGTTGGAGTCGTCTTCGCTGCCTTGTTTTGTTCTTTTAATGATAAAAAAAGAACCTTTGCCTTTTTATTTGGAATTTGGTATTGGTACCTTTTTAATCTTGCCAGCCTGCTCAAATGCTCTCCCTCTCTCCTTCTCTCTCTCTCTCACTCTCGCTCTCTGTGTTTTGCGCTATGCGCAGTTATATTATGAAAGCATTGTTCTTTTATTTTTTTCTCATTTTGCTCGTGTGCGCTACCCTTAGAGCCAGCGGGTTTTGAATTTCTTGCCAAACAAAAGGCATTTGTTCAACTTGTTAGCCAAAAAAAAAAAGAAAAAAGAAGAAAGCATTGCAATATAAAAAAAAAAAACCGAAAAACTGCGAAATGAGCAGCAATGTTGTTCCCGTTTCAGCTACGGATTTGCGCAGCCGCAACTGTTGCCAGGGTGAGCAGTCAGCCAGCAACGATTGCCCCTCGTTCCTCGTTTCTCTTTCCCCCTTTTTCGTTTTGGGTGGCAAACTGCGACGCAGCATGCAATTGCACAGCGTGAATTGATTTGGCACAGCCTGGCTGCCTGGCTGCCTGGCTGCTTGCTTGCCGGCCTGCCACCAGACACAGCCACCACCCACCCGGGGCAACAACATCAACATCAACGTATATATTTACTTTGCCTCACTTACAAGCTTTACAGCTGCAACCGCATTTTTTGATTACACTTGAATTCGTTTTTACTCAACTTTCCAGCGCCGCCCGCATTTGAAATTTTCGATTTTTCAAATTTTTGGTTGCTTGTATTCAAATATTTGTTTATGCAACCACTTGGCGCCTTTTAAATGTTATTATTTAGTTTGCTGCTTCTTAAATATAACCTACTGTCTGCGTCTCCCTCTCCTTTCCCCTCTCTCTCTTGTTGTGTTTAGATTATGCGTGCATTTGACGGGGTCGTTAGACGGTCCGTCAGCTTGTCTGATGACTTTCAATATTTGTACAGTAATTTCTGACCCTTTTTAAACAGCTCTATATATATGTGTGTGTGTGTGTGTTGTGTACGATATGAAATGGTGCATGCTGCATTTCATAGATACATTATCATTGTGTGAGTGCCACATTACTTAGTGTTCCTAATACGTTCATCAAATAGTGCATTCTAACCCATTAGATTGGAATGTAGACTTTAACTATTTATTTACATAACCAAACACACATATATATACATAAGTATATATATATATTTACATAAATATAGATTTGTGTATTGGTATATCCAAGAATTGAGCCATACGAAAAACTGCTGTAAATTTAGACAGTCAAAAGTGAGTTCGACTATTTGCTACTAATGACAGAAGCTGGTTGGGAATTTTATTGCTCATTTGGCCATTATCATTTAGCTCTGCTGCAGAGAGAGAGGGAAAAAGAAAGAGGGAATTCATTTAAAGTATTTCATTGCGATGCGAGTCTTTCGCTGCGCGCCTTTATTTATGTGCCGTTACTTATGAGGCCCCAATGATTTATGTACCGCTCTGTCTATAGACGTGTGTGTGCTAAACGCTTTCAATTAAGAGCAAAAGAAGCGTCGAGCTGCTGCCTTGACAAATTGGCCAATGAGTGCTGACAATCGATGGCATATACTATACCCTGTATGTAAATAGTGTAATTGCGGGCATATCCGACTTGACTCGATTCAACAATTTGCTTTATAAAGTTTATAGATTTTAGAACTAGGGTATATCTTGGACAATCTTATGTGTATCACGATTTACACTTTGCATATTTCAAGTTGTTGTCAGCTTAGCGGAACGCCGGATGTTTGTCCAGTCCACGGGGCAGACGCCTTTGCCATCCATTAGGCAGTTAGGTACCATTGATATGCGCCACAAGTAGTCAACGAAAGCAACACAAATCTGTACAACTTGCCACTGTTGTTGTTGCTTGATGTTGCTGCTTGTTGCTTTTGGCTGTAACATTCCAATGCAAATATTGACATTCAGAATGTTGCTAATGTTTACGCACTTCTACGCCAGATTGTTAAAAGTATCTGAGCCGGCTCAGCTACCTCAGTGCGTCGTTTGTTTTGGGTCGTAAAAGGTGGCCAAGTGTCTGCGGCCCATAGACACACTAACGGATACAGATATACATGTTTGTGTTTATAAACATGACGACGAGGGGTATCATAAAATGAAAAAAACATATAAGTAAACCAGTCGGCATGTGGAACTGTTCCATTATAGCACTAAATACATATATATATATATACAGATATACGCTCCGCTTTTACTCCGATTGTCACCTCAATTGCTGTTGGAGTTTTTACTACCGATATTATGTATGTGTTTGTACCCATTATAAAGATAAAAACGATGGCTCGACCAGATCGGGCGCGTTACACATATATTTCTCTTGTTTATGGGTTGGATTATTTTTTTTTTTTTTCCAATGTTTTGTTTATGTTTTGTGTTTTTGTGTTTTTGTGTTTTGGTTTTGTTGGCTTAGTTTCGTTTTCTTTTGGTTAAAGGTAATCAGCGACATTAAATAAGCACTACAAAAGCATTATCATTATCATGATTATCATTATCATGATTGTCATTATCAGCTTTATTATTATCATTATCGTCAGCAATGCCACAACGACGACATCAGCTATGCAAATACAATTTTTGGTATTGCATTACAACAAAATTACTGTTCAGCTTTGTGTGTGTGTGAGTGTGTGTGTGTATGTTGTGGGTGACTGCAACACACACTGAGTGTGTGCGGGGAGAGAGGGAGTGATGGCATTGTGCAAGCTTTTAAGTACTTAACAGTTATTGTTGCCCGTTCCACCAAGTGTGTAGGTGTGAGAAATTTGATAGGTTTTCTTGGGTCTTTGGTTACACTTGCGTTGAGGTAACTGCAATTTTCAAGTGAATGATTTTGGAAAACAGATGTTTTGCGGCCAGTCACCAGATCTGACATGGGAAAAAAAGGGTTTGGAAAAACAGCAGTTGAGCCTCCAACTTTGACAGCTCTATAAAGTCAGTCGCTTCCTGTCATCGAAAAAATGTGAGCTAATTTTTGAGATTGTGCCAAATTACAAAAAAAAAAAAATCTAAAACATAAAAAATAAATTTAAATATATTTTTATTAAATTAAAACTTAAACAACTTTATGTAATTTGCAAAAGTTTGATAATAAATCAAGCAAAATTAAAAATGAATACAATTCAAGCTTTCTTTTTATTTTGATTTAAGTTTTGCTTCATTGCAAAATTGTTTATTTTTTAGAAAGAATTTTTTTTTTTTGTTTTTTTGAAATTTTTTTAGTTTTTTTTTTTGAAAAACTTGATAACATTTCGACAGCGTCTCTACGCAGAGCAATTCGGCAAAGGTTGTGTTCATTGCTGCTGATGTTTTGTTATTGTTGTTGCTTTTGTTGTTGTTGTTGTTGGGTTAATTCGTTTGTCTTGCGTTTGTTTATGATAGCAGACCCGCATGCCAGCGACCGTTGGGTGGTTATATGTGGCACTGCTGCCCCCAAGCCCGGCGCCGTCGCAGCACGCAGCGCAGCGCACAAAAAGTAATAATGAAAATTAGTGTTGCTGCTACTACGTGCAGCAATTTAGGCGCCACAGCGCAACAACACACTGCAGATCTACACAACACACACGCACACACACACACACACACACTCACACACACACACACTCACATACACTCACAGAAAGCATTAGCTTAGATAAACTAATTAGTGAAACGTGCGCATTTTGAACTAGTTTCAACTTTAGAGATATTTTTAGTTGCATTAGGGTTTTTTCGATGACGCTGCCTCTGTCTGTCTGCCTCAGGCTGATAACAGCCTACAGTTGCTCAAGTGTTTTTATTTGTTGATCTGGCGGTTGGTTAAGGGGGCAGGGTATCATTGGTTACTTTGTTATTATTTTGTGTGATCGTACATTGTCCGGCACTTGGGCTACTGTGCGCGCTGATTCCAACAGTCGACATGGCCGGTTGCATAAATTGCTTTATGGCCGTTTGTTGGGCGCGCTTTATGGCCATTACTCAAGTGCTCAAGACTTTACTCCACACTCACACACATTCACACACACACTCACACACTCACACACAAACATTTTGCTTTGACCCGCTGCTGTCGTCCTCCTTCTGCCTTCACTGGTTTATGGCCAACACAATGCCAGGGCTATAAACGCGGGCGGACCCGGACGAGCAGCTCCTAGCTATTGGCATATCATAAAAAAAAACAAAAAAAAAAAGACAGAAAAAACCTGAGCAAAAACAAATACTAGCCCTGCTCTGCCCCTCTTTGAGGCATTATTTTTTTATGGACTTGAGCTCTTTTGTGGATTGCGTTTCGATTTTTATTTCGGTTTTTAGTGGCTCAAATTTCTATAAATTTATCATGTGAGAAATTAAAAGCAGTTCTGATTGAATCATAATTCCATGTATTTACAGTCTATATATATATGTATATATATATGTGTGTGTGGTTTTACTTTATGACGTGCGTTTGCTGCTGGCCTTTGTGTTGTTTGATAGCACGTGGCCAGGTTGATGAAATGAATTTGATTTGAAAATGCCATACAATTTATGGCCAGCTAGCGATCTTGCTTTGGCTTGTCTGTGTGTGTGTGTCTGGGTGTTTGTGTGTTGTGTTCCCATGTGTATCTTTTAAATACCAGCGAAACCCGAACTTCAACCCGCAATTCCCTTGGCTTCTCACAGTCGATTGTATAATTGCATTTATTGGATAGGTGGTGGGGGGGGGGGGTGCATCATAAAAAACGCTTCAAGAGCAGTATCTAAACAGTAGTGATTTTATTTTGTCGCCGTTTGCTTGCGAAAATTTATGAGCTGGCCATGTGAGACTGATTAGAAATTTCTGTGTGTGTGTGTGTGTGTATTTTCTAGTGTCACGCAATTTTCCATATTTTATATTTAAAGTCAGTTTGCTTCTGTATCTTTTCGTTTTGGGGTTTCCGCATTGGACACTGCTTGGAAAATTGGAAAATGTGCTTCTTTGCGTTGAGCTATAAATATGAAATTGTCAGCTGCAGACGCCCACGCAGCGATGTTGTTCTTGTTGTTGTTGTTGTTGTTGTTGACAAAATGTTCTCTCTCTTTTCTATATTTCTACACACTAAAATGTTCATTTTCATTTTAATTTTTATTTCAATTTCCATTTCATGTTGCTGTTGTTGCTGTTGTTGTTGTTGTTGATGTTGATGTTATTTTCACGCCCGTTGTGTTGGCTCCGGCGTCCTGTCTTATTTATAGACTTGTCTCATGCTGTGTCTTTGCTTGTTGCCAGTGATTTATACATTTTTAAAAACCGCTGCGCCAGACAAAAACCACATTTAACATTTAACATTTCACTATGATTTTTGCACATTTTGGGCTTATCAGTGAATTGAGCTTTGGCTTGTACTAATTACCGTTGAGAGAGCACAACACACACACTCTCTCCCTCTCTCGCACTCACTCTCGCCCGCACGCTCAGTGACTCGCTTACTGTCTATCTCCCTCTCTCTGTCGCACTCGCTCTCTGTTGGGCAGCCATTTTGATTCATCTGAGCAGTGCGTGTGTGCAATATGCCAGTTGCCGCCTGATGATGTCTCACCCGATCGCTCTCCGCGCCCCCTGTCGTCTGCCCCCCCCCTCCCGCTCCTCCTACATCATCTAGTAAGAAACGGCGACCCTCGTGCTTCCCATATCAGCCAGCTAAGGCAAAAGCGCGACCTGGTCGCCAGTCAGCCATCCAAACGTAGAGTTATCATACAAACCAGTTTGACAACTTTACTGGTCACTGCCACAAAGCAACTCTATATATATATATATATATATGTATATATAAATGTGTGTGTGTGTTGGTGTTTGCAACGCCAGCAGCGACCAACCAGCATTTGAAAATGCAACATTAAAGCCAACTGGAAACAACAACTTTGGCACACACAACTTCTTTGCTCCACACGCAACATTTTTATTCTCTCCTCAATGGTTGTGCATTGTTTTGTGTTGTTGTTGTTGTTGTTGTTACTGTTGCCTCACAATGGGGCGTTTTTCTCATGCCTGCTACCCACATGCATAAGCATATCTGCAGATGTCCAAGTTGGACTTGCAACTCCTTTGCCGTTGATTCGATCTGCTTGACGGCTGACGTCTGTCTGCAACATAGTAATTATTAGTCGTCTATGGATCAGTTGCTTCAAATTGCCGTTACAATACTGCCGAGTGTCAAGTGCTCTAGCGTGTCTAGCACCAAGAATTGCCGGCTAAATTAACTCAAATATGGGTATATTAATTATAATCAAATAATAAATAACATCAGAGTCTACTTGCTGAATCAATTCTTCATCAGACTATATTACAAATTAAACTTAAACATTTCCAAGCAAAGGCTATATTTTTTTTATTTTTTAATATTTCACATATGCAGTCGAAACTTATATATTTTTTTTTTGGTTTCAAACGATCCCATAAAGACAAATCAATCGCAAAGAGTTCAAAGTTCAAAGCATTAACATTGAGGGTCTCTGCAGATCTTTGCAGATTCTATCTGCAGATTTATGGCCTGTTGTGCAGCCTTGCACAGTTATTCATTGGGTGGTCTGTGGCCAAGCCAAAGATACAAAAGTAAAAAAATTAAATAAATATAAAAATCTC
Organism: Drosophila demipolita; assembly: GCA_035042405.1. NCBI lineage: Eukaryota > Metazoa > Arthropoda > Insecta > Diptera > Drosophilidae > Drosophila > Drosophila demipolita. The sequence goes on along the minus strand of JAWNLI010000489.1, from coordinate 145,184 downwards.
GAAATAAAAGACCGTAATGAAGGCAAGCACAAGGTCGACACCATGATCTGAGTCAATATAAAATTTCGCAGCGGGTGTAGCTCTTTTTTTTTTTAAATGTGTTGTTTATCTACGAAGATCGACCCAAGTTGGAATCACACAGTTTAGTTCAGTTTCATATGGCTTAACATAGTACAAAATGTAGTTCCGTGAGAGCCAAACGCAACAGCAATCTTTACTAATAGCAACAGCGACAACAGCAACAATACCAACAACAGCAACAATAATAAAATCAACAAATAATTCGCAGCATTTATTTGACCTTCTGCCGCATTTTGGTCGCTCATCGTCTGTGTGGCCATTTTTTGTTGTGTGTGTATTTCTATTTTATCTAGCCACATATTGCTTTTGTGATTTTTATCTAAGTGTGTGGTTTATTTCTGTTGCCTTTTGCAATAAAAATAAAAATGAAAAAAAGATAAATAAATAAAACGAGAATAACTTTTATGGTCACAGCGAGTCACCTCTGCTCTGATGAGCAACAACAGCAAATTTTACGCAAATGTTGCGTTTCCCATGCTGTGTTTTGTTGTTGTTGCTGTTGTTGCCTGGTTTATACTGTAGTATTTTGCTTGCAGAGCGCTTATCGCTTGGACTGTGAGCTGGCATCATAAAACAGCGGCGACACACAGACAAAAACACTGTCGACCTAGTCACGGAGTCGCACTCGTCGCTGCACAGTTGCCACCTGCCTGCTGTGCCTTTCGTCAAGATGCAGCAACAGCAACTGCAACAGCAGCAACTGCAACAGCAACAGCAGCAACAGCTGCCAGTCTTGCCTATGCATATATTTGCAACGATTTGAAAATGCATTTTACTTTTATACTCATACCGTATTTCTCTCTTTTTCTCTCGCTCGCCGCCTCTCATTTCAGATAAGATCACAGAAACCCTACTATACCGCAGATCCCGAAGTCGATTCACTGGTAAGTAAAAAGGCTAAAACAAAATGCGATCAGCAACAATGTTGCTGCTTGCAACATGCCAAAAAGATCACGGCCCAACCAAGTGTATGTGTGTGTGTGTGTGTGCGATTGTGTTGTACGTGTATTTGTTTGTGTCTGTGCGATCACCTTGACCCAAAACAATGACAACAATTGAATAATTTTCTTTTATTTAGAATAAATCACTGCAAATTTAGCCGCAGCCTCAGCAATTTATGAGCATTTGTTTGCTCACTTTTGCGGTTTGTCCGCGTTGTCCGCGTTCCGAGTCCGAGTCCGTGTCCGAGTCGGAGCATCCACAACCACAACCAAATCCGCATCTATAGCGTCATCGGACTAAGTTGTTAAGTCATTTTATTGGACAGCGTTGCCATACATTTGCACTCGCACGCATTTTGATTTTTGCATGCTCGCTCAGGATGGGGATAAGAAACATCTGAACGGATGGCGACGGGTTGGGAATGGCAATAAAAAAAGAAGACTAAAAGGCAATAGGAGGTAGGGGTGGGGAGAGGGGTGTGTGTGTGTGGGGAGACAACGACCGATGCTCTCAACGACGACTACAATATGAAGCAGAACGATTTAATGATGCATATGACATTTTTGCACTCTCTAAATGGGCAGCCTTTGGGTGTGCAAAAGACGACGGCAACAACAGCAACAGCAGCAACAGCAGCAGCAACATATAACAACAACAATCAAGTCGTCGTGTTGCTTGCTTGTGGGTTAGTTAAATGCATTCAGATCTGGGCAGTCGAGGCGAGAGTCAGAGAGCCCCCCAAGGCAATGGCAAATGCCATCGAGGCAACCTTGACGGCGATCATGGCGTGATCATCATCAGCATCATCATGATGTTGTTGTTGTTGTGCCTGCAACACTCGTGATGATTATCAGCTGTTGTTGTTGTTGTTGTAGGGCAACAAGTGTACAAAGTATGCTAATCGCCACTGATGCTGATATCTAATGCCAACAATTAAAAGATCTTTTTTTGAACATGTAAAATGTAACAAGTGCAAGTCAGCAAAAGTACACAAATACCTCAAAGATATATATATATATATATATATATATATATTTAGCCGAACAATAAATAAATTCTACTGCTAAATTATTGAACAGTCCTGTGAGTGTTTCAGTTTATGAATAAAACTGACTTCATAATCGAATGATAAACTCTAAATTGGCTATAAAAAAGCGAGTTATTTGTGCGGCTTTTGGTCCACTGTGTTAACTTGGCAACGGATGAGTCAGAAATCGGCGCATTCCAAGGCAGTTTTTGGGATGCATGTAAATCAAGACGGAAATGCTGCGTGCAAAAAGTGCAAAACGAGCCATGCAATTGGGCTGCACAAATCGCGTCAACGATTGCTGCTGTTGCTGCTGCTGCTGCTGCTGCTGCTGTTGCAGTGGCATATAAAGAAATTAAGGGGCAAAACTAATTTTAATTGCGACTGCATTCGTAACTCCAAAGCGGCCTCTGCTTAGTCGTAAATGTGTCACTCACTCACTGACTCAGTCGAGCAGGGCCAAACAGCAACTGAGATGCTGCTGCTGCTGCTGCTGCTGTGGTTGCTGCTGTTGTTGCTGCTGTTGTTGCTGCTGCTGCTGTTGCCGGCGTTTAATGTCGCTGGTTTTATGGCGTATTAGTCGCCAGCAAAACGGCAGAAGAGAAATCTCTGGCGGTGGCCCTAATTTTATGCACTTGCAGATTAGTTTATTAGTTGTAGAACACACTCACGGAATGCAAGCCGGCAGCAACACACACACACACACACACACACAGAGACAGCTGGACAGTCTGGGTTTTGTAGCTGTTTGGTCTCCTCTGATCCGGCCATGGCCGTGTGCGCCTGCGTACTTTGGCCATAAATCATTTTGGCATGCCACCACTCTGTGGTGCCACTGCTGCTGCCACTGCCACTGCCACTGCTGCTGCCGAACTGAGTGCCCAACGCTCTGGAGAGTTCATGTTTGAACATTTAAAAGTGCATTTAGTAACACTTACTTAAACAAAAAGAAAGAAGAAAAAAAAATGAAAAAATAATGCTCTTGGTGGTTTGGGGCACACAAACCTCGAGCTATGCATGTGCTATAAAAATGTTTATAGCATGTTTTCTATATGTTATTATTTTACAATGCGGTAAACTTGGCCGCTGCTTGGCATTAAATGAAAATTCTTTAAAGTTTTTTGCCGGCTGCAGCTGCTGCAGTTGCAACAACAGGCAGTATCAGCAGCAGCAGCAACAGCAGCAGCAACAGAAGCGGCAACAGAAGCGGCAGCAGCCACACAAGTTAGCAGCATCGTAAAAATGTCAAATGTCAAACTGACGTTTTAATTAGCATCTGGTCACCCTAACAGTTGGCGCTCTTCTCTGTGTATGTGTGTGTGGTTGTGTGTGTGTGTGTGTGTGTGGATTATGATGTGTGCATTTGGTTGGTTCCGGGGCGTCAAACGATTTGTTTGGCCGCACTCTTAATGGCTATGAATTTTATTATTATATTTTGTGATATGCATAACTCATGTCTCTCTCTCTCTCTCTCTCTCTCTCTCTCTCCCGTCTCTTTCTCTCTTTGCAGATGGTGCAAGCAATACAAGTGCTTCGGTTTCACCTTTTAGAGTTAGAAAAAGTAAGTAAACATTGATTAAGTACCCAAGTATTAAACATTAAGTTCTCCACTTAAAAGGCTTTGCAATACGTTCGATGTTATTAAACGGTTAATGAGACATTAAAATGAAATTATTGTTAATTTCCCACTACCACTATGCCTAAGAAAGTGTAGTTTATCTTTGCTTGATATGCCCAACATGATTAAAAACGCCAATCTTTAATCTTCCGCATGGACTGCAATCTGTGCAAATAGTATTGCTCATTTCTTGGCCATTATTGCTGCTGCTGCTGCAGAAAGCAAAAAAACCCAACAGTCATGCAATTAACTGTTAGCCAAGCAACGAACATTTATCACCAACCCCAACGACCACCCATAAAACCCATAAATCAATAGCACAACAACAAAAAAAATATACACACTTCAGTCAAGACTTGCAGATACTCCTTAACTTGTCCAACTCAAATTAAGTTTTAAGCATTTAGCAAACAATTGCAAATTGGCTTATTGAGATCTTAGCTTGATTTTTTAAATTTAAGAGTCACTCAGCGACTGCTGCTCAAGTTGATACCCGTTAGAAGTGAACTGCAAAGGGTATTCGATAAAAAAATAGATATATATATAGATATATAAAACAAAGTTGCCAACATTTGTGTTGACATTTTATTGAGCTTGTAAGCCCGACTGCAAGCTGGAGAGACACAGGCAGGCAGGCACAGCTTGTGGCCAGATCTGTGTGGCAAAATGTCTAAATTAAAGCACAACAACAACAACAGCAACAACAAGAGCAGTGACAACTCAGTGTTGCAGCTGGCCATGGCCAAAAACTTGCATTAATTGCCAATCAAAATGGTAACATGTGAAAACCGCTTGCATTGCTTTAGATATAGATAATGAGACCAGAAAATGCGCACCGACAGGATGTGTGACTTGGCATTTTACAAAATACGAGATATGAGAATGGAGAATACAGCGAACATTTGTCGCTGTCGTTTGAGGTGTATTGTGGGGTGGGGTTTGTTGTGTTTGTTGTGTTTGCCCGAGCAGGTGTTTGTTCAACATGCAACAACAAACGAACAAGAAACGCATGTTATTTATTTGCATTGCAAGTTGCAACGCAACAATGCAACGCATTCATTTGAGGCGCTGCTTTTGTTCTTAATTCATGAGGTGTGGATGAACCCCCCCCCCCCCAACCATACACCCCTCTGATTAACCCTCGACGCACATGTAATTTTGGGAATGCAAACACCTACTTTATTATTGGACACACTTTATAGTCTAAATGGAAAAATTACAGGTTGCCTAATTTGTTTTAATTTCAAATAATATGCAAGAGTTTGACTAGTTGGCTTGGACTTGCTCGGCTTGGCTTGGGTGCGTGTGTGTGTGTGTGTGTGTGTGTGTGTCGGCGGCGGCGTCTGTCTTAATGGAAGTTGTTCCTCAACGTGGTCGTAATTAATGCCTGCGCCCTGCCCTGCCCTGCCCTGCCCTTCCCTCGCCACCACTGTCCCCTGTCCACTGCTGCGCTGCTGTGCCAAGAAAATTAATTAGGCAAATGCGCAGCGAAGCGTGGAGCGTCCGAGACTCTGGCTGAGACTCAAACTGTAGCCCAAAAACCGAAGCAGTTAAAGCCCGGCTTTGAGCTAAACCCGTCATCAGAGTTTTTTTTTTTTTTTTTTTTTTTGGTTGTTTTTTGTGTTCTTTTTTTCTCCTTCTTGTTGTTTTTTCAATTAAGTCTTAAGTAAGAAATTATGCAAAACATTATAAAAAAAGAAGGCAACAACAATAAGAACGAAACGTTTAAAGAATACGTAGTTTAGCCCTTTCGGGCCTTGAGAAATGTGGTTTAGGCCCCCCCCCCCTCCCCCCAAAAAAAGAGACCAAAAAGCCATTTACAGTTGTTGTGTGTGATTGGAAGTGGGTCTTGTCTTTGGTATGGGACTAATGACAGACACGGCCAACAAATGACAAATACGTACAACAAAAGTCAATCAATGTGCAATTAGCCTTAGCCAATCTTAATTACCAATGGGGCAAAAGCGTAGCTTTCTATGGAATGTAGTGCAGTAAGCCAAGTTGAGACGAGACGAGTCGAGTCGAGTCGAGTCAGTCAGTCAGTCAGTCAGTCAGTGAGTTCGGTGTGTCAGTCATTCAGTCATTCAGTCATCCATTCCAGCCAGCTGCAATTTGTTGCAAACGGCACCCTGTATAACAACGACGAGAATAGTAGTGTAGTGTAGCTGTGGAAGCGAACGAGATCTTTATCATCATCACACACAGCACACACAGCTCACACACAGCTCACACACAGCTCACACAGCCCACGACAGGTTTTTGTTTTGTCATTTGTCACTCACACAGCTTGCGACACACACGAACCACGACGAGCCAACAATCGGCAACAACAATCCAACAGCCAACAATCGGCACAAAGAACTGTAGCAACTTGTACAAAAAACAAACAGCGACATCAGCACAAGCAGCAGCAACAACAACAGCAACAACAACAACAACAACAACAAATATACAATTCATTTATATGCAGCCAACAAAATGCAGCGGGCGATTTTGGTGTATAAAATAAATAAAAATACAAAAAAAAATACAACAAAAAAATCCAAAATAATACTTAAATAAAATGTGCGGGCTGGACGCTCAAAAGCATTGATATTGGTTTATACGTATAAATATATATATATATCTGTATATTTATTTATATATATATATATATATATATTTTGTATATATTGTATATCTGTAGCTGTGCATATTTGTTGCTGCTGCTAAAAACAACACACAGAATCAGTTAAAAAGACGTTTCAAGACTTGTGTCTGTCAAAACTGGTTTGCCAGCCCCAAGTGCCCAGTCCTCACTCAGCGCACAGCGCACAGCTCACAGTTCTCAGTTCTCGGTGTTCCCAGCCAGCACGGACAATTCTCGTCACAGAGTCACATGCAAAAAAAAAAAAAAATATATATATAAATGAAAAAAAAAAGAAGAAAAACACTCAACGTCGACGGCGCATTGCAATTGACAAACGGACAGACAGTGCCACAGACGGACGGACAGACAGACTGACAGACAGACAGACAGACAGACAACACACGTTGGGTCAGTTGCACACAGCCCGGCAGGGGGTAAGCAGCAGTCACAGCTTGGCGGCTGTACCGGTACCGGTATCGCTGTGCCGGCATGGGGGCAATATACAAACCAATACAACCACTACTACCAAGCTGGAACAACGCCGAATTGGGGGCCTTGTTTTGATGGCTTGGCCAGTTTGGTAGTACAACACCAAACAGACAACCAACAGCTGTATTTTATTTCAGTTTAGTTCTTTTTTTGTTTTCGTTCGACTTTTGCCAAAAATACACTGCAATCCAAGCGGGTCTCGAGCAGCGATGGGCAGTTAAATATTTGGCGTGGGTTCCATTAACTAAACAAGGCTCAAAGTATTTCAACTTATGGCAAAAGGCAGCAATAGCCCAAAGCTAAGCTAATACATATATAAATATATATATATATATATTGCATAATTTTTGAATTCCGCTTTGCGGCTCAATCGTAAACGTTCACTCTCAGCTCGTCTCATTTACATTTCAATAGCCAAAATAATATTTCCATTTGGCATATCTATTTTTTTTCTCTCCATGAATTAAAATGTTTATTTTTGTCAGCTGCTTAGATTTGTCGGCTGCCTTTGCAATTGTTGTTGTTGCTATTATTGCTTTTTATTTTTTTTAATTTTTTTAATTACATTTCATTTAAATGTCAGCAATGTTGTACATTTTTTTGCTGCGCGCTTGTTAAACAAAATGCAAAGCGCGCAAAAAAAAAAGAAAGAAAAAATAAATTAAAATAACTTGTTGCTTGACTGGGATTGAGACTGCGACTGCCACTTGGACTGGGACTGGGACTGGGACTGTGACTGGAGGCTGTGTCAGTTGGTCGGTTTCGTGTGAATCTCAGTCGAGAGTTGCTCTATGGTCGACATGTCTGTAAAGAACATTTAAGCGCTATCTATGAACGGAAATCGAAAATTACCACTGCGCAGATTGGAGCGATTTGCATTAGATTATACACAAGCGAACGCAGGGAAAGATTTTTAGAGGGGGGGGGGGGGAAACTATGCTGAACGGACGCATTGCGATGCTATCGTGTTGCCAGAGGAAGCTGTAAAATGTGTGGCGAGGATGGGACTGTGAAAAGTTTTGCTTAACAGGATGTACAAATGACTGCAACATTTACAACGCTTACAAACAAGCAACGCCCCCTGTGCGGCAATTGCTGCTGCTTCGACTGCTGCTGCTGCTGTGGGTCTCAGATATTGAAAGTTGCTGCTGCTGTGCCCACCCAATGTGCAGCAGCAGCAGCAACAGCAACAGAGACCAGCCAGTCACAGCAGCCAGCCAGCAGTCATAAATATCGCAATGAGCTGTTTAAATGTCACACACAACGCTGACAAATTAATCAAAAATTATCAGCGTCCAAGCATCGCTACAGCAGCAACAACAGCAGCAACAACATGCCGCAACGGGCCCTGGTGTCCCAGTCAAGGGCCGCGACAGGCAGCGAGGCAACGAGGCAACTGAGAAACTGAGCATAATGCCGCATAAACATATCAATTTAGTTAGTATTTATGCCTTGTTGCTGTTGCGTGCAGACGACTGCAACTGCACTCGGGCAACATGTTGCTGGCGTGCTAATTGTGCGCTTTATGTGCATTGTTATTGCAACTTTGACAGCTATACATACAGCAACAACAACAGCAACAGCAACATCAAAATGCTGCTTGTTATCAGCGGGCAGCAGCGACAAATTTGAGTCCTGTCATAAACCAGTTGCTGCCTCTGCTGCCAGTTTTTATCAACGTCATATTTTTGGTGACAATAACATTGAACACAGGCAGCAGCAGCATCCAACAACAACAACAGCAACAGCAGCCTGTAAACAAGTTTGGCAAGTTTGGGCAATGGGCAACAAGTTAATAGCCAGACAGTCAGCCCGCCAGCAACTGTTGCAGCTTTCGTATGCCCAAAAAAAAGAAAAAAAAAAGAACAGAAGAAAACGAGAGGCACAGCAGCAGCAGTTGTTGCAAGAACACAACAACAAGCAATTTGCATAAGCAACGCGCACTTTTTCGTAAATTAAATGCCAGCCCGTTTAAATGGAGCACCCTGTTTGTTGTTGCTGTTGCTGCTGCTGTTGCTGCTGCTGCTGTTGCTGTTGCTGCTGTTGTTGCTGCTGCTCTGTCTGCTCGAGCCCAGCGCAATTAATTTCTTTTTAGCCGTGTCGGCGGCTGCATTCCACTCTTTTTGTTGCGCAGCCTTTTTGCATATTTGCATATGCGCTCCGCCTGACTCACACTCACTTTGGCCTTATCGCATTTGTTTTATCACACACACACACACACAGGCACACACACCGAGATCGGGCAGAGTTTTTGGATTCAGCCAGCTACAACAGGGCTTTAAAAACGCATTTTGTTGGCCAGTTTGCTGCTGCTGACGCCAGCATTCGTCTGCATGTTGCACGTGCTGCTGTTGTCTGTTCTTGTTGTTGTTGTTGTTGTTGCTTGCTTAAAAGTGTGCCCTGCGGCTAAACTTGGCTGGCCAGCACTTCCTTTTGGCCAGTCAGCCAGCCAGTCAGCCAGCCAGCCAGCCAACTCTCTATGCATATTTATGTGGCCGGGTTCGCATTTTTATCGCCTCCAAGCGCGTACACCTTCTAAGCTTAGCGGTTGCTCTGTTGCCGTTGTTGTTGCTGTTGTTGCTGTTGCTGTTACTGTTGTTGCTGACGTTGTCTACGCCATTTTTGAGTGCCATCATCAACCATTTGCGTGGCCCGAGTTTTGGAGTCCAGAGTCGTCGGGGTTCGGGTTAACGCATAAAAAGCAATTTGCATGCCATTTGCAGCGGGAGCAAAGCAGGTTTTTTTGTTGTCCATGTTTTAGTTGCTGTTGTTGCTGTTCTTGCCATAAAGAATGCAATGGCGCTAAGTGTTTGCAACTGTCTCTGTCTATCAAGTTTAATGTCATATAAACTAACCGAATGCCTAATGAACTCCCGATTGCGGAATATGATTTACCTACAAACGTATTGCAATGCCTGTGATTAGATTATAAGTTTAAGTTAAATTATAGAGTCACTAAGAGAAATATGATGTTATCAATAAATTAGATGTTTTTCATTATTAATATATTTAAAATTCATATTCATACTTAATTCTCGACAAAGTAGTACTTTTCGTATATATATATATTTAAGTATAATATTTTTTTTGGTTCCTTTTTATAGTATTTCTAGTGTATATATATATATATTTAAGTATAATATTTTTTTTGTTCTTTGTTTGGCATTACTCTTCTCACACAACAATTTCTCTCTCTCTTTCTCTTTCTTTGATCTCGCCGTCATTATTATTATGGCATTTTTGCGGGTATTCTCTTTGCAGGTGCATGAATTATGCGATAACTTCTGTCATCGATATATCTCATGCTTAAAGGGTAAAATGCCAATAGATTTAGTGATTGACGAACGGGACACCACCAAACCACCAGAATTAGGTTCAGCAAATGGTGAAGGAAGAAGTAATGCCGATTCAACATCGCACACCGATGGAGCTAGTACACCAGACGTTGTGAGTACCCCCTTCGCGGGAGCACATGGTCCTATATTGGCGAGCTACAATGCGGTGGTGCACCCATGTTCGTAGTACGATAACGACCTTCTTGCAAAAACGAAGCGGGTGCTCACAATGCCCTGGGATTAAATGAATCAATAATAATAACCAAAAAAAAAAAAAAATGAAAAGAAAAATAAGAAAAAATAATAAGAAAACATGTTGCGAAACTGCATAAGAAATTAAGTAAAATTAATTAATTTTGCAAAACTACAACAATGATGCAAAACAATAATCATCACGATTATTATAATGATCACAATAATAATAACAATAATAATATTGATGAATAAAATCCAATCAAAACGCAGAAGAAGTTGTACGTAATTATGAACAAGAACAAGAACACACACACATTGTAAATTAGTCAAGAGAATTAAACAAAAAATTAAAAAAAAAAATAATAATGAATACAATATACAGTACAAGAGAGCAAATAATAAATGAAAAAGATCAAGCAAATTTCTAGCTAGCGCAACAACAACAACAACGACAGCAGTCGCAGCAAACTCAACATAAACAGCAACAATTGCAACATGCAGCTTGCCACAGAGCACAAACAACAACAACAACAACAGCAACAGCAATGGACGCAAGGACACATCGCCAGCGGCCAAACGACGACAACAACAATCACATAAGACGTAGACACAGTACCGCCATGACTTGAAAGAACACCAACAACAACAACAACCACTACAACAACAACAACAACAACTGCAGACAAACGAGCTTCCAAGCGGCCGCGAGGCGATTACGGCCCTCCCAAAAATACGGGGCACAAAACTTATTCACACATCGACAGCTGATGTTGTTGCTGGTGTCTGCTGCTGCTGCTGCTGGCTACTGCAACTGCAACTGCAAGTGCAACTGCCACTGCAACTGCAACTGCAAGTGCAACTGCTGCTGCTGCTGTCCAGTGTTGCTGCTGCTGCTGCTGCTGCTGCTGATGATGATGATGCTGCTGATGCTTTGGCCGTTAGAATTTGTCTGTTTTTGTACAGTAAAACGAGAGCCATAAATTTAAGTTTAAATACACACACAAAAAAGCAAAAAAAAAATAATAATAATAGTAATGCAAAACAAAAGTCGTGTTATTTGTTTTTGTGCTCTCATCGCAGAGCGCAAAAATGGAGAACATTCAACTTGTAAATTACTGAAGAGATAATGATGATGAAGAAGAAGAAGATACAGCAACTGAGCAACAATAATTAGCGCAAAAATTTGCTTAATTTGTAAAAAGTACCAACAACTAAAGAAAAAATATGCAAAAGAAAAAAAAAAGAAAAGAAGAGAAAAGAGAAAAAATAAGTAAAAGTTCCAGTACTTCGTTTTTGCAAGAGGCCCATATAGCTCGCCAATATATTATTAATTATTATTAAAAACATTTAACAACTTTTTATTATTTTCACTACTTAACAACACAAAAAAAAAAAAAAAAACTTAAATCCAAAAAAAGAAATATTATATTACAAGAAGTTTACTAACCCAAAAATAACCAATTTTAACAATTTACATATGCACATAACTCTATATAGAAATTATATACATATACGTATATAGATATATATATGTATATATATATATATATGTATACATCTATATATATTTATATTGATATGAAAGTCTAGCCTAATATGCATGTCGGTGACTCGGTGCAGGGGTGTCATTTTGCCCCGGGTACAGTCAGTCTGCAGCTACCGCTGCGTCGATAACTTTCGCGTCGATAAAACGCGTTATCGTTTTGAGTTTGTAAACTTGTAAATATTACCTCCAAGCCCCTCCACAAACCAAACAAATACATTGATACAGATACAGTTACAGATACCGATACCGATACCAATACCGAAACAATATAAAGCACACACAATATTATCTCTTGATCTATTATATCTAAAGACCATTTTTCTATATATTACAACTCTGGTGCCAATATTCTTTTTGGAACTCGATTAACAAAAAAAAACACAGTCTCACACCCAAGACTTTGCGCCGCTGGAAGAAACCTATGCCAGTTATCGCATCAAGCACGAAGCGGACTTTTAATTCGCTCGCTCTGTGTGTGTGTGTGTGTGTGGTTGTGTGTGCGTGTGTTTTTTGGGCGGGTCTTGCAGCTACAGTTAATATCTAAACTATACCCCTCCATCCCCGCCACGGCCAGATCAGAAAGAAATTTAAATTTAACTAAACGCAAAGCAAAGTTCTTTACATATAAAAACTTTATTATAAAATATAACTTTAGTATGTAGTTGTACGACTTGAGCCTAGGCTGCTTACAAGTTGAAAGAAAATTAAAAACAAAAAAGAAAGAAGAAGAAGTAAAATTAAAACGCTAGAAAGAAAAGTTTATTCTTATTTTGTTTGGCTTTTTATAATTCACTTCAGCAACGTGTATACGATTTTTCAATACGTCCTTTTTCAATGTGTTTTACAACACTGAAAGAACTTGCCAAAAAAAAAAAAAACAAAAGAAAACTAAACAAATTTATAATCTTTTTTGTTAATCTCTCATAATTTGTTTAATTTTTGTTTACAAAATCTTATTTCGATGCGTTCTTAAGGAGGGAATCTAAAACCAAGTGCAACTCATATACGTAAAAATGAAGAGATACATAAAACATAAAAGAAATCAACCTGAGTTCAAATGCAAAGTATACGAATAAAACATAAAGTGAAACATAAGTTTTTCTATTATTGTTTAACACGAAGAATGAAAAAAAAAAAATATTAAAAAGAAACCAGATTAAAGTTAATTTAATTAATTGAGAGAATTGAAACGCGCATATACGATGACATTTTAAATGAGCTAGAAACCGTGCGAAAACTTAATATACGTAATGAACGGGATACTGTTTAGGTTATGATACAAGATCAGCAAAAAAACAAAAAAACAAAAACAAAATAAGAAAACAAAAATCTATGACTAAAACAAAAAAAAACAACTTTAAGCATTTACTAAGCAAAATTTTTAACTATACACAAGTAAATACGTAAAATGCTAAACGCGATACTATTATTATAAATAAATGTAATTATTAAATAATACAACATCTAAATACGTAACTACTACGTATGTATGTATGAAACAATGGCGCAGCTTTTGGTGCTCAAAAAAAGAAAAATAAAAAAACATCAGTTAAGAGGTGGAATAAGATAATCCCATTGTACTACTATCCCCAAAGCATACTTGACTAGGCCCAAAACCCAAAAACAAACCCAATCAATTTCAGTTGCAACTGCAACTAAATGCGCTTGGGCCTACCACTCTTACCCCTCTTCCACCCCCCCCAAAAAAACTCTATGTATACTATAGCGGTCTAACTAAATGTACGTTATATAGTTCTTAGTATCCGTAACGGAAGGCTACGTATTAGTAGGTATGCTAAGCTAAACTACAACTAAAAACTAAACTCTATGTTTACCCATAACTAATTTCCGAAGAACTCTTCCCAGCTCTAGGCACTTTCTCTATCGCTATATTCTCCAAACCTTTTTTGAGTTTATGCATACTAAAAAATGAAAACAAAAAAAAAACGAAAGGAAAAAAACAATATAAAAAAAAACTACTACTACCAAACATTGTACTTAACGGAACTGCACTCAGTTGCAGTCCAGCTATATGGGCAGTCATTTGTATACTTACACACTTTACGAGTAGGGTATAAAAAAAACCGAGTGGTTTATTCGTGAATGAAACCAACACACTAACTAAAAAATGAGAATATGTCAAAGCTTTTGTACTATTTTTTCAACTTAAGAATAAACAAAAACACACACACAAACATTTTGCAAGTAGTTATGTTTGCAACATACAAAAAAAAAAAAAAAACAACCATAATAATAATAATAATAATAATATTAAATAAATATAAATGAATAGTTGTTGTACTTTGTCTCATAAAAATGCTAAATATGAAAACAACAAAAGTAATTGCTGTAATTATAATGTAATTTTAGCATAAATCTGTGGCCAACTGATCTTAGTTGCTTTTTAGTTGAAAAAAAAAACAAAAAACAAAAAAAAAAATACCGCTATATACACTATATAAGAAATCTGTTGCAAAATTGGCTGCAACAAATTGTTTCTTTTGATTTTTGCTAGCTTTTGCATTTTGTTGAACACTTTGTTTAATAATTTTCTTTTAATTAGTTTTGAGTATTGAATATATTTTGCGAAACAAAGAGCAAAATTTTTATTGTTGTCATGTATAAACAAAACGAAAAACGAAAAACAAAAATCGAAAAAAAAACACACACAAAACTGAAACTGAAATACGTAATTGCTTTAGGTGATATTTTATAAAAATATAACAAAAGTAAATATAATAATGAAAATAATGCATATAAAAATGATATATACGTAAATATATATTTTAAAAATAATTGAGACGCTTTTTGCTTTTATTTTTAAAATATATATAAATACATACAAATTTAGTTTTTTTTTAACCTTCGTGCATACATTTTTATTATTGTTTTACGAAACAAATTTTATTTAGTTTTTAGCAAAATTGTAAAATGAGAAACATGATATGAAAACTTATGGTAATGATCTAGCAGAGAAGAAAACGCAATCAAAAACTAAAAACAAAAACATTAACATAAATACAACAAATACAACATAAAAAAAAAAATAAAAACCAACAAGCAGCAACTTCTATACGATATACGAATACATTTTAATGTAATATTTTTAATTATTTATATGTATACTAATAATATAATTAAAAAACAAGCAAAAAAACGAAAAAACAAAACAAAACAAAACTAAAATGAAAAAGAATTAAGAACTACAGAGTAACGTTTAAAGAGTTAGCCAATAAATATATGAAAAAAAAGTATATTTGAAAAGTACACAGAAATGTTTTTTCACTTCCAAAACGAGAGGCTTACCAACTAGTTATTAAGGCAACGCCATTTAGCTAGATGACCACATGGGATGACCAATTCAACGATGATCCAACTGGAGCCACCTAGACGAATTTTCGATGGATAAAATTCTTTACCAGCATTGGCCCGATCAATCTGTTTATTTCAGCACAGTTTATTTTGGTCAATGCCAAAGTTATCCTTGGACCAACTTTAGGTTCAACTTTTGCTTTACAAAACTACGCGTCTTAATTTGCTGCATGCATATTTGCAACATTGATTTAAGTGTAATTCTTAAGTGCTCAAAGTGTGTGAAACGAGATCGCGTAATTTGTGACTTTCAACGCAGGGAAATTCGTATTTTTCCTACTTATTTTTTTTTTGCTATCACTGCCTGTAAATCGAGAAGGCAGCTCGTATTACGTGGCTGCAATTTATTCATAAGCATTTCCATCCATTTGGAGCACACTCTCTGGCTCTGTGGCTGTGGCTGTGGCACGTGTAAGCCGCTTACGATGTCGACGCCCCCGCCACAGCTCAAGTGTCAACTGTGCGGCAGAAGGAGGACAGTTAAAGATCTGGGAACTGCCCTTTGGGTCGTGTGTCTGCTGCCCCCTGCCTGCTGCAGTGTCGCCTGGCCAGATCTGTGACGGTCGGTGCATTGTGCGTGTGCTGCGCCTGAAACTTGAGAGTCGCACCACGACCGGGTCCGGTGCCGATCAAATTGCTTTGGCAGCTGGGCGAGCCTGAAACTGGGTTCGGGTTCGACATTTTGGGAACTCGACTTCGGCATGTGAAAACACCTTAAATGACTTCTTTTTTTTCCTCTTCTTTTTTCTTCTTCATTTTTTTTTCTTCTGTGTGTTGGCCAAAGTTGGAGGCTCTTGCGTGTTAGATGATTTCGTTCCGTTAATGGTAGCTACATGTAATTTGGCATTTTGCGTGATTGCCTGGGGCGTGTTGGCTGTTAGACATCGTTTCATTTCGTTTGGTTTGGCCTTTTTTTTTTGTGTGTTTTGTTGGGCATTTTCCACTTCAGAAAGCGAGAAAGAAAATGCCTCATGCTGCCTGCATTTGTATTAATTTCTTCAGCAACGCCCCACACAATTTTCCAGTTTGGGCCGGGAGACCTATAATTTTTTAGGCATTAAGTCAAAAAGCCAAACTGGTTTTGGGTGTCTGTTTGTCTGGCCTGCCTGTTCGGGTTCCAGATTCGAGTCCAACCAAAAAAAAAAAAAAAAAACAGAAAGGGATGCTCGCCAGGCTCATTAGCCGCTCTCTCACCTGGGTAATGCGAAAACGCGTTAGCTGGTTTTGAATCTTCGTGTTCTTTGTTTTTGCTTTCCCTGGCTTTTGTGGCGGCGGCCCAGCGTCATACTGTCTGTGGCATCAACCGCAGGCGGCTGTCCAAAATTTGTGCATTCATTTGTGAACAAAAACTCCGAGTCGATGTCCACATTTAAGTCCAAGTCCAAGTCCAAGACAAAGTCCCAGTCCAATTCCAATTCCAAGGCTAAGGCTACAATTAATAACCCAACAAAGCCCCACAAATGCCGAAGTGTCGTCGTGTGGTGGCTCAACCAAGAACTTGCCCAAAAAGCACAAAACCCCAAAACCCATTTTGGGCCCAAATGCTTAAACCCCTGGCTCAATGTGCAACGGATCGTGTGTGCGACAAGGCGACTTTTGACGAGCCTCAAACGACGATCGACGGCGATCCACTTTTATTATGTATGAAGTGTAGCGTCTTCAGGAATTTCGCCAGCAAGCACCACATAAAAACAAAGCCCAAAAAATCGACAAAACCAAAAAGCTAAGGCCAAAAGCAACAGCAGCAGACGCATTGCAGACTGTCGTCTCTGCGGTAGCCCCCGCTCGCCCAGTCGGAGCAGACCAGGCGGAGATTCGAGTAGGGACAGCGGGAGCTGGGGGTAGCGACCGCAAAAATGTCATCACTGCTAATGTTTCAATGCAGTTGCCAATGTGCTCGACAAGTTTTGAAGGTTTTTGTTTTTTTTTTCTTCGTTTTTTGGCTGATCTTGGTTTATTTTAGGGGTTTTTTGCTGTTGGGTTTCAGGTCGCGTTCAAAAACAAAACTTTCAGCGATTTTCGATCGCCGAGGGAATTGTACAAAGTCGAAAAGCGTTGAATGCGATACCTTCAGCCATTGGCGTGAAAAGACATGCCAAAGTGACGATGATGACGGTTCCCCATTCATTGATCACACTGTAAGGTAATACGGATTAGAGCTGCTCCAGCACAAAAAATGAAATACAACTCTAAAATCCAAGAGCAAAATGTGTTTTTTTTTTTTTTTAAATATGATCAGCACAAACTTCTTATGATATTTCATTTTCAATTTTAACTACATACATATATACATAAATACATATATAAATATGTCTACTTATCCTTAAATGTTAATTGTTTAACATTTATTCATTCATTCATTCATCAATGCTGCAAATGCGTTATTATTAATCAAGACCCGCATGAATTTGCTTTCCGATTTCCTGGAACTCTATCAATAAAATTCAATCAGTAACCAAAAAAAAAAACAGAAACAAAAATATAGAATCACTTCTAAAAAAAATGCTTGGCAAATAATGAAATCCTAATGTTGCTGTTCAGAATATTTTGTTGTTGTTTTTTACTTGTTTGTTCTTTGATTTTGTGGGTTTTTTTTCATTAGTTTTTTCTGGGTCTATGGTCCAAGTCAAGTGTTGCTTCAAACGGCAGCCGCCGACTTTAACAGAACTCGGTTTTATATATATATATATATATATAGAAATCTACCTGATTGTGTCAACCTTTTGGCTGTGCCACAAAAGTATCAATGCGCTTTTTTTTAACATATATTTTTTGTTTGTTAAATTCAATGGAAATTTATGCCGTAAAAATGCTGCAAAAAACGAGAAGGCACCCAAAATAGCTGAGACACGACTTGGTTGCTTGCCACAAACATTTTTTCCACTGAAGCACTTCGATGTTGCCAGTTGCCAGTTGCCAGTTGCCAGTTGCCGGTTGCGTTGTGCGAAATATTTTTATGCTGCCCTCAACTAAGCTGCAAAGCGGTTTAAAAGCTTACAAATTATACAAAGTCCGCTTCTGTCATTAGGCAAATGCAGGCGGCGAACGCTTAGCGCACATTAGCCGATCACTGCACCTACCTGCCGCCCCCCGCACTCCCTGCCTTAGCCCGGCATTGTGCTCCAGTTTGTGGCTTAAAGCGAGGGCGAGGGCGAGGGCGAGTGTGAGAAGCCATACTTTGGGGCGTTGGCCAAGCTTGTGCCTGCACAATTACCGTTAATTACTCGAGCTGAGCTAGAGCAGTTGCACTTTGCACCGCAAATGCAATTGAAGTCAACTCAAATATCAAAAGGACAATTTACGCTTGTTTCAAACTCGATTAGCCCAGCCCAACCCCGAGCCGGAGCCCAATACCGAGCCCACCCAGCAGCGACCCTTTTGACCATTTGTAAAGTGCCTTTCGATTATCATCGATGCACTTGCACGCAAGTGGATTTGAAGTCGCTGGATGTGTCCGGGTGAGGGCTACGACCGTGTCAGGTCGCGACCACAAGGGAAAGGGTTCTACCATCGGCATAGGCATCGTCATCGTCATCGGCATCAGCATCGGCATCGGCAGCACTTAAGCCCGCTTAGCTTGTATTGGCCACTTGTAAATTGTAATTTAATCCGGCTAAACGGGAACTTAACTATCTTGTACAGGCGCAACTAAAAGCGTTTCCTTACAGTAAAAAAAAAGGGTTAAATATCAAAGGGACCTCCAACTGACCGTTTGGTAATTGAGTTTCCCGTATCCTCTGTGTGTGTATTATTTGTGTGTGTTCTTTCAATATTTAATGCGACATTTCTTTGGTTCCATGGCCGGCAATTGACATTCGACATTCGACATTCGACTTTTGATTGATTTTGGTTTGTGGCCAAAGCCACGTTTGCCATTTACAATTTGGCGCATACTTTGCCCGTTCGCATTTATGTCTACATCAGCTAATTTTCTGCCCTACACACACACACACACATATATACACACACACTTAGTCCAACAATCCCCCCCCCCTTCATAGACAACATAAATCACTTGCACTTAAATCCGCTGCTGGCGACGTCTCAGTATCTGTCTGCTGGCCATTAGGGCAGCCAAAGAGATCTCAACCCCCCAGCCCTCAGTCTGCCAACCCCATCCCCGCATACCCCATATATGTATGTACATTAGGAGCAGCATGTGGGGTTGCTTTGTTTGTTGTGCTGGCATTTCTATTGGCCCGGAAGCAGTGCGGCGAACATCTACAAAATAGTCAGCCAAAAAATGTTGCCCCACTCTCTGTGTCCTAAACAAAAACTCAACTCTGGTCTTAGCCTCTTAGTCAGCTTTGGCCGGCTGGCTGGAAATTTTTATTGCCTTTTTGTGCTTTATTTCCTGCGCACTATTTGCCGCTTATGGGCCTCCGATTGCAGATTGGGCTCTCGATGTGGGCTGTGCGCATTGGGGGCTTTATGCCTCAATGGCGCGCCGAGCATTAGATAATGGTGTTCCTGCTTATTGCTTACATTGACTTTTCCCCTCTCTCTCTCTATCTCTCTCTCTCTCTCTCCCAGACTCTCTGCTTATCCCATTCTTGCCTTGGCATTGTCTGTCCCTCGTTGGGATTTTCTATAATTTGCAGGCAGCTTAGCAATGCCAACGGAAAAACTAGCAAAAATAATTTATTGCATATTTAATAGCGCACGTGCCGTGTCCAAGCCAAAAGTGTTTCCTTAGCCGAATTAAAGGACACTATTTCCAACAAAAAAAAAAAAAAAACCACTGAAATAGACACAAAATGTGGAGCACACATTGCGTTCCATAAACAGCAACTTTTTTTTATATAATCATTTCATTTTCTTATTACATTCTTGCATATATATAAATATTCTTTTTAATATGCAAATGAAATAAACATTTTATCTAGTTTATAAGAAGTTGGAAGTTAACTTTGGGTATACCTTTTTCCAATTTAGGTGCCTTTGAGACTTTTTATTAAAATATGGCGACTCTATAAAGTCAAAGCTTATTTTTCTTCATACAAGTTTAGGAATTCTAAAAACTTTATGAAAATAAACCCAGTTAAAGCTTGAAAGAATATTAAACTATTATTATTACAATATTATTATCAAATATATAAAGTCAAAGCTTAATTTTCTACATTCAAGTTTAGGAATTTTAAATTCTTTATAAAAATAAATCCAGCTTAGGCTTAAAAGAATATTAAACTATTATTATTATATTATTAATAAATTGAAATTATTTTTGCTATATTCTTAATACTTCTTAAAACTTAGCTTAAACTTCAATTATATTTTTTAATCTCAATTTATCAAGCTTTTTCAAGGGTATCTCTAAGTCCCACATTGGAGTTAATCTTGCGTGTGTTTTTTTTTTTAATTACCACAAAATATGCTTGTGTTTTTCATTAGCAACTTGAGCCGCATGCCACGTTATGAGTACAGCCATTAGACCTGCCCATATTGACACATTTTCGCAACGCCCTCCGCGCACAAACAGCAGGCAGCAAAAAAAAAAAAAAAAGCCAAAAAAAATAAGAAGAAATTCTATTAGGCAAACGCCCGCCAAATGCCGCATAAATCTCTAAGCTACTTTACTTTGACGCACTTTACTTTCAGTGCTGGCTTTCAGCTCAGGCAATTCCCATTTGGGCGCCTTCAAATACACACACACACACATACATGTGTCTGCCCTGCATATGCCCTGCATTATGGGCATAAATAAAATTGCTTGTCGAACTGCCGCCAAACACCGCCGCCGCCGCCGCCGCCGCCTGCTAATAAATGAAATATGATGCCCAACTCGGGCCACCCTTACTGTCTGCTGTGCTCGGCTGGCTTACCTTCTGCTCAGGGGCTCAGTGCTCTGAGGGTCTCCCATTGTCGTAGCTCCTGTTTATTGCGCTCGTCCTTCTGATAGCGCCAGCCATTACAATTTGAAGTATTTCATACAGGCGACACACTTTTCTATATTTGGCAAATTATTTTTCTGTGTCGTATTGGATTTCCGAGCTTGCTTCTTGGTTAGAGGGAGGGGCAGTGGGAGCGGGCGAGGGGGATTCTTTTGGTATGCGCGGTGCGAAAACAAAATTGACGTCAATTACGCAATGCACACACCAAACCAACACACACACACACATACATACAGAGAAGTTACCCACAACCAGTTGGCACCAGGCGAGAATCAACCCAACACCAGGCACCACCCCCCAAAAAAAAAACCCAACCCAATTCGGAGCGTCCTTGCATGCCGTTGCTTCACTAATCCGCTTCGGGGATTTTGGGAATACGCGTAGCATACTTTTTGGGGTTTTAGGCGCGTCGCGTCAGATGCTCTCAAGTTGCTGTTGCTGTTGTTGCTATTTGTTGTTGCTGTTGCTGTTTGTTGTTGCTGTTGTTGTATTCACACCCTGGGCAAATTATTAAGCTGCTGTTGCTGCTGCTGCTGCTGTTGCTGTTGCTTGCTGCGTGGTGCTAATTAACGCATTAAATCATATTAATGTCGCCAAATGTTTCAAAGTCAGTTGCCATAACAACAGCCCCGCAACACGCCGTCCCCTCCCCCTCTGTCTATCCTTGCTGCTTTGCATACTTGTTTGGCATCTGAGATGCCTGTCAATAAGCCTGCATAAATTGCGACTAATGCTGATGTTGCTGATGTTGGTGATGTTGCTGATGTTGCTGCTGCTGCCCCTGCTGCTGCCTCTGCTGCTGCTGCTGCTGATGCAGAAAAATCACAAATTAATTAAAGAGCTGCTGGCTCGGCTTTGACTGGTGAATAAAACTTATATAATAATTGTTCATAAACTGTGCAATATTATGGCTTTTGAAATTAGTTTGTCATGCCTCCTGCCGCATGCGGATTGGGTCTCATGTGTGGTTGCATGCATGTTGCTTGTCGCTTGTTGCTTGTTGCATGCAACATCAGCAAACAGCAGCGCATCACTCGACGCGACGCGTTTGCAACTGCCCGGCCCGGCCCGGCCATGCCATGCCGTGTTGTCAACTATTTCTTCGGTTCATAAAAATTGTTATTAATTGGCACTTAAATGCTCAAACGCAAAAGTTGAGAGACGTCGTCCGAGACGAGGAAGAAGAAGAAGAAAAAGAGGAAGAAGAAGAAGAAGACGACGTCGCACTTTTTGCCGTTGCCGTTGATGCTGTGCCTCTTTGCTGCATGTTGCTGTTGTTGTTGCTGTTGTTGTTGCTGTTGTTGTTGTCGAGCGTGTTGTGAAATTTAAGCTTTTTAGCAGTTGTTGCTGTTGCCGTTCGTTGCATGTTAACCTTTGCCTCGCTTGTAATGAATGCAACTGCAGGCAACGCGCTTGGCGGAGGCCTGCTTGCCCAGCGCGGGCGCGGGGGGTGCACAGTGTTTATTTGTGTGAGGGAAAGAGTGGGGGGGGGGGCAGGAAATGGCAACGCCAGCAGTTGGAGACTTACTTTAAGCTTTCATATAAATTTCTTTACTTCATGGCACTTGTTTAAAGTCCATTTGGCACTGCGTGAGTGTTTATTGAATGTATCTTTCGTTTGTTGGCGTGAAAGTTTGACGTGTTGCACGTACAAGCAAGGAGCAGGAGCAGGAGCAGAAGCAGGAGCAGAAGCTGCGGCATTCGTTTACACCACTTGAATCGCATTCTGACACAGATAAAGATCGAGAAGTGCACTTACTGTTGCCCAAGTTTTGCAGCCACAGAAAAAATTTATTGAATTTACTAAAAAAAAAAACACTGCTTAAAACTTTTCACATTCTTCGATACAATCAAATCCAATTTAAAGTCAATTTTCAGTATTGCTGCAAACTTTTTTTTTATTAATTTAACTTATATTTTAATTAACCTAATTGCTAACATTATTATGCAGAATATCTGTAAATACTCATTTATGCTGAAAAATATTATAAAACCCATTTAACCTCATTTACAAAATATTTATATATTTTAAATCAAACTAAAGACTGAAAAGTATAATTATCGATAGTTATTATTGAAAATTTATTACATTTTCTAATGGTTTCAGGTCCGCTTTAATTGTACATTTAAAAGCCACAACTGTTTGATACTTTTTAGTAATTTTTCAAAGTACATTAAGTGGCTTAGACACGCTGTAGTTGGCTTTAAGTGAAGACAGTCGAGTTATGAGTTTTTGGCTTGAAGTTGCTGCTGAGACTTAAGAATCGTTTAGCTCCCCTCGGAGCGATCAGTGGCGACACGAGCTAAAGTGCCTTATCATTGCCACACACAAACACACACACATTCCGTTTCATTTTAAACTCGACACTCGGTGGCTTGACGCCCCACCCCCCCGCGCACTCGCATCTGTGCTAACTGGTTAGCTGGGTAGCCATTAAAGAAATTAATAATAAAACGCCATAAAACGACAATAAACTGCAGCTTCATACATATGAAATCAAGCAAAGCGAAAAGCTTATTAACTTTTGTTAAACATTTATTATGATTTATTTTTGCTCTTTTTTTTCGTTTTCTTTCTTATTTTTTTTTCTTATTTGTGTTTTGATTCTGTTCATTTTTTTTTCTGTATTATTCAGCTGTGCTGCGAATGCCAATTGCAATTTTAAGCAGCAACAACAACGACGGCAAACGACGTTAATTAAAATTACAAAAAAAAAGAAAAACATAAAAATAAAATGTGCAAAAGAACACCTTGAAAATATAATTTTTGTTATTTGCGCGCCACACAGCGGCATCTGACCGCCGCCGCCCCAAAATCCCCACCACAGGCATTTCGTATTCATAAATACAACAAAGAGGCAGCAACAACAACAACAACAAGAAATCAGACTGAAACTGAACTGAATTGAACGCTGGACGCTGGACGCAGTTGGTCCGTTGCCATTTTTGGACGACCGACCGCTGTGAGGCGGTTGAGATTCCACATACCCCCTCCTCGCCGTCCACCGTCCTCAGTGCGAGTGTAAATGATATATGTGGGCAGAGGCGGGCGGTCAGGCGGTTAGGGCGGTGCCGCATTCGAGTCGCAATCGGAATCGCATTCGCATTCGCAGTTTGCTTGTCTTGTCTGTCATTCGGATGCACACCAGGCCAGCCAGCCACACCAAAGACAGCCCAGCCCGGCCCGGCCCAAGCCCAAAGTCTGAGGTCCAAGCCCAGAGCCCGAGTGCAAATGACTTATAAGAATTTAATATTTAACAACACAAATCAATTCAAAAATCATCAGAGGCCGGGCACAAAAAAAAAAAATAATAAAAAAAAATAAACTCATTTGGTCCAGTCGCTGTTTGGGATTCCTGGGGCTGGGGCTGGGGCTGGGGCTGGGGCCTGGTACCGGCGGCAATGACAGCACCTGGAACCCTGGTCGGTGCCCCCGACCCAAACCAGACACAGTCTCATTTCATTTCGATGTTATTCTCATTTCGGTATCACTGCGCAAAGGTAACGAAAATGAAACTTTTACGTTAAGGAAACGATGCCACCACAGCAAATACAATGTGTTGTAGAGATGACGACGACGATGACGATGACGATGACGATGACCGGACCGGACCGGGCCAGAACAGACCAGAGCTGTGGCTGGGACTGATGCTGTTGCTGTGTAGTTCGTATCAGCGACCAGGCCCAAAGTCGTTAACATGAAGCGTTTCGTGGTGGTCGGTGTTGTTGTTGTTGTTGCTGTTGCTGTTGCTGCTGTTGTTGTTGTGGCCTTTTTGTGGTCAGAGCAAAAATTATGAAAATCAAAAAAGTTTTTGGCCCTGAGTCTTTGTATGATTTCTCAGAGCCTCTTTCACTCATTCACTCAAAAGCTTTACTCGGTTTTGGTTTTAAATTTGTTTCTTCTTATTTTTTTTTGTTGTTTTTTTTTGTTGTCTTTTCTTTATTGATTATTTTTATATTTATATTTATTTTTAGTGTGCGCCCCAAAAACTTTAGTTCCTTTAGGCTGGCAGTTGTCGTTGAAGTTGTTGTTATTGTTGTTGTTGTTGTTGTTGTTGCTGTTGTTGCACAAGGCCAAATGGAACATACAACAGACATAAAATTAAATCTGAAAAAACCAAAGAGCAAAAGCAAAAGATGCATTCTGCATTCAACATCTCCCGCTGAGTCGTAAAAATCATTTCGATTTCCAATTCGATTCTATGCGATTCGAGACAATGCAAAAAATAAAATTTATATATATATAAATAAATAAAGATATATATATATATATAAATACTTATAGTATAAATATTTATAAATATGTACTAAAAGTATTGAGCATTTAACACCGATCATCGACAGATCGAGTGCCATGTTGCATGCACATTTGTTGGATTGTTTTGGGTCGGTCATGGGGCACAGCGGCACGGTGCACGGTGCACGGTGCATGGGGCAATGGGGGCTACTGGCAA
Organism: Drosophila demipolita; assembly: GCA_035042405.1. Lineage (NCBI taxonomy): Eukaryota > Metazoa > Arthropoda > Insecta > Diptera > Drosophilidae > Drosophila > Drosophila demipolita. Next base: position 119,605 of record JAWNLI010000489.1, on the reverse strand, counting down.
CACAAACACTTTGCACTCAACACCCATTTAGCCTAGCCGCATTTTGCTGATGCCAATGATGATCATGAGTTAACGATAATGATGATGATGTGGCCGCCAGCCGTCAGCCAAATTGTTTACAATCAAGTTGAAAAAAAAAAACTACAAAATTTGCGATCGATTGCAGAGCGACGGTGGCAAGGAAAAGTGTGAGCCGCCGCAAAGGCAACTGCAACTGCAACACAACTGTAAACTATTTACAGTGTGGCAGGCTCGTTGATTGTTTTTGCTGCAGTTTGTTGTTGTTGTTGTTGCTGTTGCTGCTGCATTTGCTGCGCTTTATACAATAAAATTTATTTGATTTCTTTACGCTGCTTTCATGCCTCAGTATTTTTCTTCAATTTTCCTGCACTTTTGAATGTGATCGTTCTGCTAGTTTTTCTCTCGTTTTTTTCTTTCTTTTTTCTTTCTTTTTTCTTTTTTTTATTATTGTGTTGTTGCCTGTGCTGCCTGTTAAGAAAAGCGGGAAAATGCTGCATCGCTGGCGGTGGCGGCGGCGGCAGCCGCTTCGCATCGCTTTTATAAAAATAAATTGTTCGCAGACGTAATGATGCGAAAGCAATTGAGAATTCTCTATATGCATTTGTCTATATGCCTAACATAGTGTGTGTGTGTGTGTGCTGTGTGTGTGTTGTGTGTGCTGTGTGTGTTTGTTTGTTGTTTGTCGGAATGCGTAGAATTTCAATTGACTGTGGCAAAGCATACAGATCTGTCTCTATCTCCATCTCTATCTCTATCTGACATTCTCACTCTATCTATCTCAAAACACTATCAGCATCTTTGGGCCTCTTCAGGGCTAGTTGCGTAATATAGGGCAAATAGTTAGACGTTGAATTGAGCAAACTAGCTGGCGGAGCAGTCCTTAACAAACGATCAACGCAATCTTCGCCAGACAATCGCCGCTGATCCTCAGCTTTGGCCTTTTTTGAGTTATCAGTTATCAGTGTAAACTGTTTTGACAAGCCGACTGACAGTTGCATTTTGTTGTCCGTTTGGCGATCACACATAAAACAACAACTAAGTTACAACAACAACAACAGCAATAAAAACAAAAATCACAAACCCAACGGGCGGTTCTCTCTGACTGCTCGTTTCGGGTTTGGCTTTATACATTTTTTGCCACGCCCACTGCTGCATTGCTCGAGAGAACAGATGAGGAAAAAAAAAAACGAAAACACAAATGAACAAAAAGTTAATTGTTAGCGATAACCCCCCCTCTCTCTGTGCCCGTCCCCTACCCATACCCACCAGGTTGAATGTAGCGCCTCTGTGCGCCTGCGTGAATCTCGAACTTCGGGTGGTACAGTCTGCGAGCTAATCCGATTTGTTGCGCCCCTTTCGCCCGCAGGGGTGGGTTCTGCGACGCTGTGATTGATTGCCTGAAACATTTTTGGACCAGGGTTGTTTCCCTGTTTCCCTTCTTCTGTGACTGCTCCTGCTCCTGCTCCTGCTCCTGTTTCTGGTTACACTTCCTGTGAATTTGTTGGTGAATCGCATTCAATTGTCGACGTGACTCAGTTGGTTTTTGAGGTGAAAATTTGATTAAGCAGCTCACAACACAAACTTCAGCAACAATGAAAAAAAAAAATAACCAACTGTGGGCAACATTTTAATTGTCGCAATTACAAATTGCATTGCAAAAATTGCAAAAATCACGCATTTTATTGATTTTTAATTGCAGCTCGTTGCATACCAAAAGCTGACGGGTTGGCTCAATCAAGCCGGCAAAACAGAGCCTGGCCAACAGAGTCCAGACATGCGCATTTGTGCCTTTAATTATGTTGTTGATTGTGCGTCAGTTTGTCTGTCTGTCTGTCTCCGCCCGTCCCTCTCTCTATCTCTCTCTGTCTCTGTCTCTGTCTCTCGCTGGCTGTCTGGCCATTTGGGTGCGAACAACTTCTGGCTTGTAGAAAACCAGCCAAGTCGACGTTGCCCCACACCAGTTAGTCAAGTTGAGTTGTCATAATTTCTGTCGTTCAACAAAAGACGCAGAAAACAACAACAGCAACAACAACATCAGCCACAACACCTGCCCAAGTGCCGCTGTTGCGACCAGGCCAAGTCACAGCGCGCCAAATGCCGCAAATAACTCAGTTAATATAATTAAGTTTTGCACGAAATGTGCAGCAGAAATATGCGAAAAATGCCACGCAATCAGCGTCAAGAAAATCACAAAAAACCAAAAAAAAAAAAACATAACAAAATGAAAACTAAAACAACAAAAACAACAACAACAGCAACGCACATGCCACAAAGTGGCAACAAGAGCTTTAAGCAACCTCCAAGCCCAGGTCCAAAAACTTTAACTTTTGTTTATGGACTCGTCCTGGCGACAACACGTGTAAATGGCTTAGGCAGCCACCAATACATGCACACACACACACACACTTACACACACACATATCGCGACACACATCGTTGAAATGTCACAACGCATGTAAATTACGTAATACGAATGTGGCAAGGACCAAGAATTTATGTACTTGCCGCTTTGTGTGTGGCAAGTAGCCCTTTTTTTGTGCTGTTGAGGTGTGAAATGTGTTAGAAAATAATATATCGTTTTATACCAACGAATACTTAATTTTGCTTTAGCTTAGCCTTATTGCATTTAGATAAGAAAATAATCTTGATTTTATTGCCATTTGTATAATTTTTTGGCTTGAAGTGCATTTCTCAAAACTGAGCAGATTCTCTAATAGTTCACAGTTGCTTAATTATTATATCGAAATTATATAACCAAAAAAATAATATTAAGAAAAAAGAAATCATTTATTTTGTCTAATGTTTTCACAAATTAGACAAGTAAAACTTAAGTAGATATTTAGAGAATCAGCTGTAAAGTGAAGCAGAGATCAACTTATTTTATTTGCTTTGCATTTGAGCTAAACTTTAAAGTGACAAAACTCTAAAATATTTAAAGTTAAAAATCATTTATTTTGTCTAATTTTTTTTCACAAATTAGACAAGTAAAACTTAAGTAGATATTTAGAGAATCAGCTGTAAAGTTAAGCAGAGATCAACTTATTTTAATTGCTTTGCATTTGAGCTAAACTTTTTTTGTGCTGCTTTAATAAATTTCCCTGGGAAATTCAGTGCATTGTAATTTGATTAGGTTTCATAATTGGCTTAGGCTGTTGCTTTTAGCGCCTGGTCAAATAAACAACATGCGCTGAGCACAACCCAACCCAACCCAACCCCACAAAAGGTTTGAAAAAATCAAATTTCAACCATTTTGCTGCAGTCGCCCAACCGCCCACCGTTGCCACCTGCCACGCCCATTACGGCATTTGCATACAAATCACGCCGTTTGCAACCCTTCAAATGCGCAGACAAAAAAAAAAAAAAAAAAAAATAGAAAACATCAGCAAAAGTGAAAAAACCAAAAAAGCGCTTCTAATGTTATTTTGATGTTGTCTCGATGGGTCTTCAATGGGTCGCCAGCGATTCCACATGCACATTCAGATCTCTTCTCCTTCTCTCTCTCTCTCTCTGTTGATTCCACTGGCAGTTGGAAACCCGCAAAATGCGTGTTTTAAATCCAATTTAGACATTATCTAATTTAGGGCATCTCCGCACCACTTACCGGCATTGCCTGCCTCACTACTAACTGACTGACTGACTGGCTGACAGACACGACACGACACGAGGCGAGGCGCAGCGAGGCGAGCCGTGGCAAGTTCAGTTTCGATGCCTTTTTATGCAAATCTATGGAAATTTCATTACGAATATGATGCACCCCTTTTAGCAGCCCCAGCCACATCCACACAGCCACACAGCAAGTATTTTTTGGCTAAATGCTGTAAGCTGTAAAATGCCAAAAGACGTAATAAACTCATTTAAACGTCGCTACCGGTAGACGTTTACCCATTGGGTTTGGGTAATGAAATTTTTTGGGCAAAGCATCTTGCCACAGCCTCACGATAATATGCAAATGGTTTTGCGACCCCAGCACCCAGTGGGACATGCCGCCTGGACGTGGAAGTGAATCTGTGCGCATCGCTCTGTGGCAATAATCAAATTTTATAATTTTTATGACTCTCACTGGGCCAAAAAAAGGGCCGTGCCTCACGACCAGGTCTAATTGATTTTTGCACTGGCCGGCGTGATTTCTCTGCTGATTTACGAGTTCGCGAGTCTCCGCAAAACAGCGAATAAGTTGGAGTAGTTTGCCCCTTTTCAAAGTGTATTTAGATGGAAATGTTCGCTGCGCGATTTCTGTTTTTTATGCTTTTTACATTCATTTTCCCATTTCCATTTGAGATTTTTTTTTCCTTTTTTTTTTTTGCCATGTCATTGCGATGACGATGACGATGACGTTGGCAATGCCGATGGCGATTGCGATGGCGATGGCGACGTCGTCTTCTAGTCTACTGCGCCCGGGTCAGGCAATGATGCGACAGTATTTGGGGCTTTCAGTTTTCAGTGGGTTTTTTTTTTCTCTGGTGTGGCGAGGGCCAAGGCTTTTAGAGGCAAGCCGCCCCTTTTTAAAGGCCTTTTAAGACAATACTGCGGCGTGCTGAACTTCGCAGCAAGCGTGACGCAGCAGAATTTGAAACGATTCAGCTTCGAATCGGGGCGTTCTTTAAGTGAAGTGAGTTTTTCGCTTTTATATAGTGCATGCACTCAGAAAAAAAATATATACAAATTAAATTAAAGAATAAAAACATTGCTAAGATTTGACCAAGTTTGTAAATTTTAATTTAGTTTCTTTTGGCTTAAGTCAATTTCGTTTGTTCTCACTTAAAATATTATTTAAAGTTCAAAAATCATTTTAAATTTATTTATTTTTGTTTACATGAAATAATTAAATAAATAAATAGAAAGATGTTAGACAGTTTGCATATTTCATTGATATACCTAAATTAATTCTGATATCATTTTAAAATAAAATTAAATAATCCTTGAATTAATTTGTAAAAAAGGGATATAATTATTTTAAAGATTTGCTATGCATTAATTAAATGTAGTTAAAATTTTAAGAACTCCTCGCTACAATTCGAAATGAATTGTTTTTTTTTGTACATAAGTACATCGTTTATTTCTTTGAGTGTATATAAATACGCAGTTGAAACTGTTGTGAAGCGGGCCATAACAATGGAAAAAAGTGCGTGGCTGCGAATCTTTTTGATCTAGTTTTGAGCCGGTGCCGCCAGAGAGCCATTTATCAGTGCATTATATCAATAATACGAGTAGTATATGAATTTCAGATTATGTTTGAATGTGTGTTCCATGCCGGCCACAAAAGGTGACTCGACAGTTTGCTCGGAGTCGGTGTCCAAGTCTGAGTCTGAGTGCCGCAAACGACAAATCCTTGTAATACCTTGTCTATGGCCATGTATCCGCCGGGCCAGCTAATTTCAAATGTCAGCTTATCTTGGCTAACAAGAAGTGTCCGACACCTTTTCTCTCTATCTCTATCTCTGTCTCTATCTCTGTCTCTTTCGCTCTGTGTATGCTTATCGCATGCAAAGATTTGAGATTTTGGCACGTCAGCAGCGTTGACATTGCATATGTCATGCCGGCCACAAAATACTTGTACGAGGAATGCAAATCGCAAATCGCGAATCTATAAAATCTATCTGGCTTAAATGAAATGAAAATGTCTGCTTAAGCAGTTGTCGCGGGCGCTGACAACGAGCCGTCCTCCAGTCCAGTCCAGTGCAGTCCAGTCCAGTGCAGTCCAGTCCCGTTCCGTCCACCTAATTTGCAAATGAGCGGCTGGAGTCAGGCAACGGGCATGTCTCGGGCCTGATCCCTGGCCACGATGGGGCTAATCTCTGTGGCAGGCAGGCGCTGTCGTCTCTTTATATCTAACAGCGGAATCTATTTGACACCAGCTTCGTTTCTTTCGACGGGGCCAGTTTTGCTTGTCTCCCATTTTGTATGTAGTTTGATTTTTGTCTTTGGCACGCCATGTTACAAGCATTGAGAAACGGTTTTGGGGTTTGGGGCTTTGGGGCTTGGGGTCTGGGTCTTGGACATGGTTCGGGTCTTTGGTTTTGCCGGGGCGGGTGTGACACTTTACATGAAATTACTTTGCATACACATGCATCAAATTAATTACACGATTAATGTTCTCACATGCAACGAACAGCTTTCGACATTGGCCAGCTCATTCTATATCTATCTATCTCTCTCTCTCTCTCTCTCTCTCGCAGTCTCCCCCCTGCACCACCCCTCCCCCCTTGGCCAGCTCTGTGTCAGCTTATGCAAATCTATTTCGCGCGATCATTTGCAGCATTTGCATGTTGCTATCTTGATATCTTTGCCGGCAAGAAAATGATTCCATTGCCTTTCGTGATATGTCTACCCAGCCCCAGCCACATGCAGCATGTGCCCCTGCCACTGCCCCTGCGCCTGCTCCTGCTCCAATCCGCAGCGGGCAGCTTTCTTTGGTTGTGGACTGGTCTGGTCTGGACTTGGAAGAATGTGTGTTGGAATTGTGTGAAACATGCCATTTGAATAATTATCTTATTTGCATTGCACAGACGCAACAAACAACTGCAGTCAGTTGCAAATTAAAAAGTGCAAAGTCCATTTGCTACTCCTCTGCCTACCCCATACCCCCCACCCGGAACCCTACCCGTGTCTTGTCTCTTCTCGCTCACATGTTAATCTCTTTTGGCTGGTTCAGTTCAAATTGATAGCTGAGATTTGCGTCGCAGATAAGCCTAACCCCCCCCCCCCTCCACCCAACACCCCCCGCCTGACAATCTGTGTGAACATTGCCCAATGCAAATCGCGTGCACTCAAAAAATCCCAAAGATTCCCGCTTGAAGCCGTGCTCCATTTCCGTTGCAACGCTGGTTTTTTTTTTTCATTTTTTGGGGGGCGCCTTCGAGCTGCAACTGCGTGTCGCCACCGACTCAGCCAACGACTGCAGCAACATTTCCACTGTTTGTGTAACATAATAATAAAGTCAAACAAATGATAAGTTGATAGAGTCACAATTGCTCCGACCTGTGCCTGCTTATCTATTTAATATTTTGTTGTTCCACTATTTTGTTTAATATTTCAGGTAGCTTCTGAATTTTTTTATTATCAAAATACTAATTTCATTGTTTGCACAAGGTTTCCGAAAAAAAAACATTGTACAACAACGACAACAACATTACCTGCTTCAATTTGTTATCAGCTTATAAATATTTAATCACAGACTTGTACTTTTTTTTTTTTTGTTTTTTTTTGGTTTTTTTTGACTGCGATAGCAAACCTAAGATTTCCTGTGCCACAGAGCGAGACGCGACGCACTGACAGACTAAGACGGCGCATTAGCGCGTTGCATGTTTAGGCCATTGTTGCGTATGAGTAATGTATCTGGGGAAAAAAAAAAAACATTACACAGACACAATTATGTCAAGTGTTTCTACACGAAAATTAACATGTTGCCACTCGAGTGGTCAGTCAGTCAGTCAGTGAGTCCATCTAGGTTTCTTTCCTGATAGGCAAGTCAGTCCAAAAACTTCCCCACTGATTATTTGTGCAGTTCCATTTAACTACAATTGTAAATAGATAGTTGGATTTCATGTTTTTTTTTTTTTTTGCTCAGCATTGCTAAGTGCTTGTTCAGCTGTTATCGGAGTGTGATTATTTTGAAGCTTTCACGAACTAGTTGAGAGAATCAGGCAAACTGATATGATTAAAATATATGCCATTAACGACACACAAATTTCATTTTAAACACACACAAAATGGACAAAAAATTACTTGTAATTATGACAATTGGAATAATAATAATAACATCATTTTAATATAATTATGCAGCTGGAGAAAATAAGTCTTTATAATAATTATTCTATTAATTATTATTCTATTAAGTCTGAAGTTTAAAGTTCTTATTTGCAGCTTTTAGTTCAATTTAAATTCATAGCTAAAACAAGCTGCCACTCAACTCTCTCTGTGTGTTTGTGTGTGTGTGTGTGTGGTATAATTGTGTGTAATTAACTTGCCATTTGATTGAAATTATAGCACAGCATGTGCATATACACACTTATATATATATATATGTCTGTGGCACATCTGAAGCAATTTGCGTGTCTTGGCTTAGGGCAACCCCCAAAAGGGCAGCCATATTCCGAGGCAGCTGTATTTTGAACTACTTGGAAGCTTCCTTCCCCCTTCTCTGATTGGTCTTGGAAAGGAGCAATGCTCCTACGATGCCAGCTACTTTAATTAAAAATTCAACCCTTGTACAAAATGGCACTGCGCTCACACATGAAGACACTCACTCAACACACACACACACTCAACACACACACACTCAACACACACGCATTTGATTTCATTCAGCGAACATTTTACAACTTGAACAAATTTGAAAAACAATTAAATGCCATGCGCGCAATTAAATACACAGAAGGTGGCAACAACAACAACAACAACAATTGCTGAAGTGGCACACACTGGAGTTGGTGTGGTGTGGGGGAGTGGGGTTCTTGTGTGGGGGATGTTTGTTGGGCATATACCGTTAATTAAGCAGAAGCAGCTAAATCGCAGCCAAAGCTGCTGCCTGATAATGGGGTTTGCCGACTACAAGTGGCAGGGGCAAAGCACTGGGGCTGACTAAGCACAGCTCCGGGGTGCTAAAGCCACAGCAACAACAACAGCAACAACAACAAACACGACATAAACAGACAAACAAAGGCTTTTGTGTCCGGGCTATGCCAAACAACAAATCCATCAAAACAAACAGCCGCCGGGGTTTTATACGGTTTTGCTATTTTTTTGGGGTTCAGTTCTCCGTTCTGCTCCGAACCGCATCAGAAACATAAACCATGCGAAAAACTTTCGGCCTGTGCGGCCATGTAAAAAGGATTTAATTATTTGCTCTAAGGATATGGATTCCAGTAAGTGTGTGTGTGTGTGTGTGTGCGTGTGTGTGTTTTGTGGTTCTCAGTCAGTCTTGGTGTGTGTGTGTGTGTGTGTGTGTGTCTGTCTGTTGCCTTTGCGAGTGTTTGTAGACAAACAGAGAAAAATATGTTTCACGTCCACTTTTGAGCTCAGTAAATACTTAGTGCTTGTTGGCCCAAGGGCAACTGAAGAGCGCAGCTCGACAATGATTATTGGTTCTGGTCGAGATGCTAAGCTGTAGTTTTTAATTGTGGAAAACGAGCGCAGTCTAATCCCCGCTAGCCTCGGGCAGCAAATACCACAGCTTCTCAGCAACCACTTCTCATGGCCATTTCCCAAATCCCCTGCCCCAAAAATGTCAAATGCACGCGGCAAATGCTGCAGGACAATTACAGCAACCAAAGAGTCCTTGTTGCCGGTTCGGTTCGTGTCGCCAGCAAATGAGTAACAATCATCGTAATAGCAGTAACAAATTTTCGAGATGGCACACGCGCTGCCACGCCCAAAAAAAAAATCCAGTTCGTAAATCTAAAGGAAAAAAATGCACTTCCCACGCGGCGTCAAAAGTTTGGCTAACAAAATCAAAACGCCTGCTCCTGTTAGCCATAATTTGATTGTTTTGTTTTGTAGTGCAGTGTGGTGGGTGTGGCCGTGAGGAGGGTTGGGCAGCTCTGCTAACTGTTGATTGTAGTGATTAACTTGGAAAGTAAATTATATAGACGAATCTCTAGCGAAAATTGCATGTTTTGACTTCTGCATTTCCGGCGCTGTTTTTTTTTTTTTTTTATTTTGCTTTTGCTTTTCCTTTTCTGGGTGGACACGCGCCACGCGGCAGAGTCGAGCGAGGAGCAATTATGCGGCAGCTGAGCCGACTTAGCCAACTCACTTGGAAAGCTGACCAGATATATATATATATATATATATACAGATAGAGAGAGAGTCATACGCAACATAATGAAGTGTTCGGGCAATCAAACAAAACAAAAGTTTGGCAAGAGCAATTGACCAAGTGTTTATTGTTGTTGTTGTGTTGTTGTTGTTGTTGCTTATGTTATTTTGTTGTTCATTTTGGGAGGTGGGGGAGCGATTACATTTTATGGCACGCCTGGCATCACAATTTTGCGGTTGTTTAATGTGCGCCACGTTTAAATTTTTAAACAACACGATTGTCATGTTGTCTGGCAATAGTCGAGTCAATTTGAGTCGAGTCAATTCGAGTCGAGTTGAGTTTTCGTGGTATCATCAAAAATGTAAAGAGCTGGGCAACGCCATTTTGCTTATTGACGCTGCGTTTAGTTGATAAATAAATAATTTGGCAGGCGGCAGGCGGCAGCAGGTCCCCAAACGCGCCCCCAACTCTAGTGTGGCAGCTCCACATAGCCCCTCAGCGCCAAAAAAAAGGTAAACGAAAATTGTTTCTTGATCATTTTAATGCACCCAAAGGAACGCAAAGTGAAAAAGTTTTTTTTTTTTTTGGGCCGGGGCAAACATTACGTGATGTGGCATGTTGGAGTCGCAGTCGAGCGTTGGGGATGTGGCAAGTTGAATGTTGGCCGTAGATTGCCTTAGTTCAATTTCATTAATTGTGCCAGAGTGTCCGTCGTCATTTAAATAAAAAACAATATTTGATAATAATTGTTGCTGAACATGCAACATGCAACAACAACAGCAACAACAACAAATAAATTATCGAGTCGTGCCAATCGCAATTCGATAGCTTAATTTCCTGGGCGCTTGCTAATTGAAAATGTAATTATTGCACGCATCGATAAACCCTTTGGCCAGATCCAGATCCACACATATATATATCCATATAGCAGGCTCCCAGGCCGCATCTTCTGGGAGCTGTCCTTTGCAAGGAGTGCGACTGGCATTTAGCACGACGACGCAGACGACGCATGCCGCATGGCTATCTGCAACACTCAGTTGCCGTGTTCAGGTAACTCGATACAATTTCAATAGCCTGGCGACCGAAAGAACCATCCACATCCAAATTCAAAGTGTGCGGCAAGTGTGAAAGATTCGAAAAGCTGACCGACTCCGAACTCGAGTCCATCCAGTGCCGACAGGCCTATCAAATTTCCATGCAACATGCCACTCATAAAAGGAAAGTTTCGTTTCGGAAAATGCAGCCCTTTGTTTCATACGGATTGTGTGTTTATTTTTTGTATTTTATTTTTTATTTTTTTCCAACTTTTAATGCAGCTAATTAAATAGTTTCAGTTGCTCGCTTTAATGAGCCACAAATTAGACTGCGGTTGCTCCGTTTCTCTGTTCTTTTTTATGGCCCATAAAGTTACCAGGAGAAGTAAAAAAAACAAAAAAAAAAAAACACGTAAAAACGACAATTGCTACAATTGTGCTATGAGCTGAGTGAGTCGGGAGTGTTGTCCGTTTATACTGGAAATGGTTTATGTGACCATCAAGAGACACCTCATAGCTCATATAAAGCTCAGTCAAAGACAGAGACAGAGAGAGAGAGAGACAAACACTTCGAATAGAAAGAGATGGAATTGACTTACACAATTCAAGTTAAATGAAATTTAAAATGCAGACAACGTATCTAATTATTAATACTTTGAGTGCCAAAGTAGCGGCGTATTTTTTGAACCAGGAATTAAAAGACGGCACAGACAAATTGGCAACTGGCCAAATGCGACTTATTTGCGATCGCATTTGAGTGCTATTAATAGTCACATAAATATCAATCATATCAAAAGTCGATTGAATATTAATTACATGTCGAATAAATATGTTAAGCCGGCAATTCCTTATAAAATTAGATAAATAAATAATTGTAAGCCTTAAATAACTTGCTTGATAATCTCCAAGTCAAGTTTATTTTCCGGTTCAGTGGACTACTAATTCAACTCAACTGCCAACAACAATAATAAAAAAGTTGCAATATAATTTAAATGTTTGCTCAATTGCCTTCTGGCCGAGCAACGTGCTGGGGTAGCCAATTGAACTACACACACCCACACACCCACACACACACACACACACAGAGAGACACTTGGATTGTCTATAGCAGGGCGCTATTAATATGCGATTTAACAAATATTTAGCGAAAACACATGCAATGTGCTATGCATGCCAAATGAATCAAAAAAAATTTTGCTATACGCACACTCGAAATTTATTGTATTCGAAAGTCAAGAATTTTTACGAGCTTGGGAAAATAATAATTTAATGGTTAAAAATTGTGAACGATGCCCAACAGCAGCAACAACAACAACGCTTCTATATAGGATATATATAAATATATATATTTGGTTGTATATATATATATATATATAGTATAACTGAACACGTGCATGAATTTAATGCCACAGCGTAATATTTTTGTTGACTTCTTCGACGAGCGACAACAAATTTTGTCGTTATTAGCAGAATTTAAATTGCTGTTACCGATCGATTTCGAGCAGCGTTTTGTGGACAAGGGCGTGGAGCGGGGTCTGGTGTTTGGTGCTGAACGTGCTGACTGAAATTATGGCAATGGCTATGAGTGCTCTGTGCTCCGCCTGGACATTGACATTTTTGGTATCTGCAGGCTGAGCTCTGCGCTTAATATGCCGCCATCGTCGTCGCCGTCGTCGTCGTCGTCGTCGTCATCCATCGGTGACGAGGTTGTTGTGGTTCTACTCCTAGTTAGAAGCGTCGCAGGCAAAGCCAAACAGAGCAAGTTGCCGCATATTAATTTGATAACTCATATATATATATATAAATATATATAGATATATATTTATTTTTTGCACACGATGAATGTTGTTGTTTGGGTTGTCTAGGCCTAGGCCACGATCGTTGTTGGGGCATTTGTTTGGCCATAATATGGCCGGGCCATGGCAGTTTTGACAACTTGACAGTCGTGCAGACCAAGACCAATACCAAGTCTCAGACAGCCCGGACAGAGTCATCGACATGGACAGCGACAGCGACAACGACGGCGACATTGACTTGGTCGTCAGAGACTTTTATATTGATTGTATGTCCAGTTTTATGTGGCTCATTTTATGGTTGCTCTGTCAATTTAAAGCGACATTTATAAGCAATTTGTAACTAATTCTAACAAACACCTAACGCATGTGTATATATGAATATGTATGTTCACTAACTGTCACATCTATATTGTTATTAGACAACCAATTGAATAACTGTATTAATGTGTATATTCTCTCTCTCTCTCTCTCTCTCTGTCTCTCGTTCGTTCTCTCTCTTTTGCAGCGGCCGCCAAGCTCATCGTTGTCGTATGGAGGCGCAATGAACGACGATGCGCGCTCGCCGGGCGCTGGTAGTACACCTGGTCCATTATCACAGCAGCCACCTGTCTTAGATACATCAGACCCTGGTAAGTAATGCATTTCTTAATACTAATACTAAAAAATTGTGGGTTTATCTTTAATTGATGGAATAAGAGATGAAAGAGAATCAAAGAAATCTAAGTTAAAACGAACTAGTTAAAATAAATTGCAATACAAAATGGCTTGTCATTGGTCAGAAAGAAACTATAATAAAATAAAAATAAAATGCAAAATTCACATACAAATAAATAAAACAAAACTCTAAAGAAATTCAAAAGTATAAAAATCAGCAATCTCTAAAATAAATAAAGCTCATTTCTTCAAATATAATATAAATATTCAAAATAATACAAAACTCTAAAGAAATCGAAAGTATGCAAATCAGCAATCTCTAAAATAAATAAAGCTCATTTCTTCATCAATACTCAAATGTTTAAAATAATACAAAACTCTAAAGAAATTCAAAAGTATAAAAATCAGCAATCTTTAAAATAAAAATAAAGTTCAGTTCTTTATCAATACTCAAATGTTAAAAACAATTTCAATTCAATTTCTGCTGCTTAAAAAACTAAATCAAAAATGTCAGCAGTATAACAATTTTAAATTTACAAAAAATAAATACTTATAGAGATAAAAAATATTAAGAATTATTCGCAGATTTGTAAGCTTTTTACACCTTTCGACGATTTGTCGCTGTGGCAACACTTTTGATTATGTTGTTTGCTTCAGTTTGAAGTGCGGCGGCTGTGGCAGTTTGTAGCTAAACTGTTGAGCAGACAACGACTACTTCAACAAACAGTAAGACGGCTTAAAGCTTATGCACACACAAACACACACACACACACACATGTGTGTGTGGCAAGTGAGACTCAGGGACTGCCCTAAGCCGCGACTCGTAGACTGCCTGTCTTTTGCATCTTGCAGAGTCTTCACTCTTCACACTCTACAAGCTCTTAACTCTTCTTAAAAAAAAAACACAGTTTGTGGCAGCCAACGTTTTTTTTTATTATTTTTTTTTTCCAATATTTTGAGTGCGTGCAACAGCAACAACAACAAAATAACAACAACAACAAGTTCGCACTTGGCGCTTCTTTTTGAAGATTTTTATGCTCGCTGCTCGCTGCTCGATGCTGTGGCATCGTCACTTGGGCTCCACGTTGAATTATTTATGGTGATAGGCAAAAATATATTTTTATGTGTTTTTTTCTGTTTGCCGGCAAGAAAACAAAAGCGCTCAGCGCAAACACCACTCGAAAAAGACACTCTCGGGCCACTCGTGTCTCACTCGTCGTTTCTGCCGCTTTGGGGCACCCTCGAGTGGTGATAATGCAGTTTTAGGTTTAGGTTTTTGTTTTTTTTTTCGTGGAACGTGCAACTTTTCGGCCATAGACCAAATGACGCGCTTTTAAGCCTTCCAATGATTTTTACTGGTCGCATGCGCGGGGAGCGTGATGTGGCGGGTGGTGTTGCACACACACATACACATGCCAAAGCCAATTCGCAGAGCTGACGTTAAACGAAATAAAATAAAAAAAAATGTTAAAACTTAAAACTTTAAAGTGAGCCGACAACAACAACATTGAAAATATTCTAGGCGAGTTTTGTGGCGCGTTTTACGAGTTTTTTTGATGCTGTTTTTGTTTTTTGCGCCATTTTGATTGATTTATCGACACGTCGAGTTACTTTGTAGACAAATTAAAATTTGGCATAGTCGAAAAACATTTAGTTGAAGCTGCCCTCTCTCAAGTGTGTGTCGAGTGTGTGTGTGTGTATGTGTGCGTGAATGAAAATTATCTACACTTGAATAAGTTTTTGCGGGCAGCAAACGAATTTTTAATGTTAATTTAATTTTTGCCATGGCGATAAGAAAATTTCGTCGCACGGTGAGTTCACATCATTTCCCTTAACTGAACAACGCTTGGCGACGCATAGAATTTCGGGCGTAGCAAATAGATATTTTCTACATTTTAAGTAGA
Organism: Drosophila demipolita; assembly: GCA_035042405.1. Taxonomy (NCBI): domain Eukaryota; kingdom Metazoa; phylum Arthropoda; class Insecta; order Diptera; family Drosophilidae; genus Drosophila; species Drosophila demipolita. The sequence continues at coordinate 104,439 of JAWNLI010000489.1, read as the reverse complement.
CATGCAGACAGATATAGACAGAGAGACGGAGGGACGGACAGGCCGACAGACAGGCGGGCAGACCGACAAAAGGCCAGGAATGTGGTTACCAAAGAAAATTCACTGCTGCTGCTGCTGCTGCACAAATTCCAATGCAGGGCAAGAGGGAGGGCAGCGGGTACAAGAGCTGAATCTGGAGCTGGTTGAGAGAGTGTCTTGTTGCCAGGGTATATGGGGAGGGGCGATAGGAGGAGGGTAGTGGCAACCGCCGTCGAGGGTTGCCGTAATTTTATGCACGAATTCGTAAAATGTTATTCAAATGGAAAATGTGATTTTTATCAATTTTGACAGGAATTTTTCCGCAGAAAGCATAAAGAAAACGTTGCACAAGTAAAAGCGGCACAAGGATGTGTCCCCTGACTGCCTCGACTCCTAGTTTTGAGACTGAGTTGTGAGTGTGTGCACTCGAACTGTTTAAATTGCTCTAATTTATGAGGTCGGCCAATTGCCCAAAGAGAAATCATAATTTAAAAGCAATGCAGACGACAAGGACTTTAAGCAAATAAAAAATATATATAGGTTTTTAATTTTCTACAGCTTAAAAATAGCTCAGAAAATATATTTTTGTAACATTTTTATAATAATAAAGCAATTAAAATTATGAATGTCAGGAAAAGAATTAATAATCTGCAAGAGCAAATTATTCGAGTTGATCCTGTTTGAGTATGATTGAGTTGCCAGGAATTTAATTAGCACAACACAATCCTTTAATTTAAAAAATCTAAAACTATTTTCCATATAAGATACGACTTTAAAAAGTGGTTTTTAATACTGCTATTTTAAATTACAGTTAAATATATTTTAAGGCCATTATTATGCCTGCAAGGAGATAGTTATTTTTTTTGTATTAATTAAATACTATTACAAATCGTTTCTTGATTAGTGTCAAGACTCACATATTTAGGACTATACTGAATTGGACCAAGGTTTCGTTGGCTTTGTGGAAGCAGTTTCAGCTTGGGCCGCTTAATTGCTGGCCACATCATGATCGAAATTGTGAGGGGCGTTAACGCGACGACTTTTGGCTAGATAGATTTCCATATATAAATAATCCCAGCAATTAGTTGATGGAAAGCCACAAGTCAGTTCTAGGCGTGGAGGGGCGAGGCGAGGCGAGTTAGGCCTGCAGACAGATTCGTGTCAGTCTCGATTCAGCTTTTCGGGAGAGCTAGTCTCTGGGTCTATAATTATAGGGCACCCTCATCAACGTCGTGGAAGCGTACCAGCGTCGTTGCATTCAATTAAAAAATATTTGTTGTATAGTTGTGTCTGACTTGTGACCTGCCCAAAAACTGACGATGGAAATTATGACGACGCTGATGACGGGTGTCTCAACGACTGTATTTTTTTTTTATTTCTCCACTCACTTTTTAACAGGCGGTTTTCCTTTTATTTTGCGCAACAGTTAATGCGCAATTAAAGAGCCAAACCAGGCGATAAGTGTCAGTGGAATGTCAGCTAGGAAAATATGTGTGTGTTTATTTGCATTTAAAAGTCGGCTGCGTCGCTTGTCAAGTGTCGCTTAAATGCAAATCAAAACGAGATCAATTTGATTGCCTTAGCTGCGAAAATGAAAATAAACAAGAACAGCGGGCGACCAACCCTGAATCCCTGAACGTCCTCAACCCTTCGGCAGGCAAACTCCACTCCCCACCCCCTGGGCTGACATTGATTGAAAATGCTGCGTGACGTAAATTAACTTTCATGGCGTGGGGCAGCCTCAGAAGTGCGTGTTATCCTTTCCGCTGAACGTGCTCAACGCTTGCCGCTTCGTGCTTAGCGTTTGTCAAGCCGCAAGACCCACACAATTGCCAATTGTTACAGTTTTAAAGTAACCGAGGGGTGTGTCTCTGCATCTGTGTGTGTGTGTTAGTGTGTGTGGCAGCTTGTTGTTGTCATTGCGGCTTTCACATCCATGACCTGGAGTGCACTTTTCGCTACTTTTGCTACTAAGGCGATTATCTTTGTTGTTGTTGCCTGTCGCCCAATTTTTGCTTATTTACATTGACGAAATGTGTTGTTGCAACAACAACAACAAGCCGAGTGGCAACAACAACAATAGCAATAGCAATAACAATAACAGGAAACTCTTGCCCTGCCCGCTGGCTGTTTGTTATCTTACCACGCACAATTAGACAATTTTCATTTTGCTGCCCCGCCAGGCCAACAGTTTCTCATTCACATGGCCAAAGAGCCTGAGAGTTTTTCGGTTCGGTTTGCTTTGTAATGTGAAAGCATTTTTTTTTGTTTTTTTTTTTCGTTGGTTTGCATTTAATAGAATTACATTTGCATCGTTTGACAGCAGCGGGGCCAAGTTTGTGCCGTGATTTAGCAATGGCGGAAGTCGCCACCAAATGGCTATAAGGTAACTCACTTCAACTCGACTAAAAGTCAAGAGACAACATTTAAATATTTTATTTTATTATTTTCATGTTCTTCATATAATTTTAATTAATTCATAATCACATCTCTGGTTACTTTTGTGAACCCTTATTGTCAACTCTGACTCAAATAACTATTCACACCTCAGCATCAGTCAATCTGTGGCAGGCTGACGGCATCTGTCTTTCCCACAACTTTTTAACTCTTTTGTCAAATGCTGACACAATTTCCGCCACCAACGTAGCACAACAACAACAACAACAACGACGACGATAAAAAAATTAAAATTTTACGCATTAAACAACTTTTGAATAGAAATGCTCGCACGGCTGCCAAAAATTACCCATATCTGTTCTGTGCGTATCTGCGCACCCCAAATTCCAAACCCGAATCCAAGCCCAATCCCAATTCGAGACCTACAGCAAAAAAAAAAAAAAAAAAAAAACAAAATACATAAAGAAAATGAATACCAATCCCAAAAGGGGCACCAGCTGCCGCACGTATTCCAGCCAAGTTCACAATCATAAAAATTGAAACAGAAATTCGATGTTGCCTGCGCCTTTCATAATGAGCAGCCCACCCCAAAAGGCTACCCACTCCCCTGGCCAGGACGAGAGCTTATGTAACATTACGTCAAATTGCACAAAAGGCAATACATCTTCATCCCCTAACACTCCGAGCACACACACACTCACACACACACACACACACACACACACAGACTTATGGACTTCTTCTTATTTTACAATGAAAATTTACGAACTGACTGTTGCATATTTGGTTGCTGCTGCTTCTGCTTGCTGCTCCTCTCGCTGCTGGCACATTATCATATTTCCAGGACCGACACGCCAATGAATAGAATCCGCATCGAATTTCCCAGACCTGGGATTGGGCCCGGGTTTTTGCGCTTCGCCGTGGTGGTTTGGCGCATTTTGACGAGAGCAGTGCGGCGGGCATCGGGGGTTTTGCTTGCGCTTGCCACATCAAACTCAACGAGCACATCAACAAAATCATCAACACCAGCACTAGAGGCAGAGCAACAGCAGGGCGGCGGCACATTTCGACTCTACTGTCACTGGCAGAGGTCGCAGCATAGTTGACAAACAAGCAACACCAACAACATCAACAACAACAACAACAATTGGGCTTTGTTTGGCTGGGAGGGTTGCGGCCGCGTGCAGACAAAATGCAAACTTCCTTTTGCTACGTTTTGAGGCATGAAATTTTCATATACAAAACTATTTTTTTTTTTTCGCTATCTTTTGTATTTCTACCAGCAAAAAAAAACAAAAACAGAAAAAAACAGCTACGACTCGTTTTACATGGTCTGCTCGTCCCATGACTTTGACTTGAATTTGTCTAGTTTTGCAAACTTATCGCCATAATACAGTTATGATCTGTGTTACACTGGCCGTCGCATAAATTAGTCACAGCTGAACTGTATCAGCTTTGGCATGCATACTTTCAGTAACCGTATGCTGATAACGATTGTCCAGTATATATATATATGTGTCTGTGTGTGTGTCTGTGTGTCTACTTGACAGACAAGGCCTCTTTTACACTTGGTTTTCTCGCACTTGCCCCGTCGCCACTCAGTCGTCCGCATCAGTCATAAAAAATCATGTTTTGCTTGACTTTTATTATTCATTATTTTCCCATTTATTTTGCTCAGCGCTAAATTTTCAACTTCAATAATACATATCGCCATTTTGTGTTTAACAACAGCAATAACGTGAGGAACAAAGTGCCTTTTAATAGAGATATCAAAAAGTGCAGCCAGCTGATGACAGTAGGCTTATCAAGTCGCCAATTTTGTTGCAGTTGTAGTTGTTGCCTGATGATGGTTTTGTGGCTGCTGTTGCTGTTTGTTGCTGTTTGTTGCTTGCTGCCCCCCGCTGCACCCCGTTGCTCGTTTAAAATTGCATTTCTCAACACACAAATCACAAATCACTGCAAGGCATGCAATCTCTCACACAAATCATTCCATTTTTGCCCCGCTGCCGAAGTCAGCGTCGACGCCAAGTGTCATTAGCGTCACACGCCGGCGACGTCGTCGTCGTCGTCATCGTCATCGTTAGCTCCATGTTGGACGAGAGGTTCGTTTGCTTTAAGTGTTTATTAGTATGAAACATTTATCAGCAATTATAATTATATGGCTATATGTGTGTGCATTAAATGGTAGCGAACTTTGCCGACCCGAGATAGCAAGTGGACACGCTTTTATGGCCGTCACTGTACCAGCACCACCTCCGCCACCACTGTGTCTCCCCGTTGAATGCTTTTTAAATGTAAGCTACAAATTAAGCAACAATTTGCATAGCCAACATCTCGAGTGGATACCCTCTCACATACACACCACACACACCACACACACACACACGCCCATTAGGCGAAACACTAGAAGAGCTTCGAGGGTTGGCACAACAACAGTTTTTTCTTCCTCTTTTTTTTTTTGTTATTCAAACAGGCAACACCTAAGACATAAGCTTGGGAACGACGGAGGCGGTTGTTGGTAGGCCGCCCAAAACCAAACATTCAATGACAAATTATGCGCTTTTGCTGGGCGTTGCCACCTGCCAGACTCACCAGCTGAGCAGCAACCACTAACCACCGATCCCACCTACATAACTACCTGACCTGACCGGCTCTCTGCCATTAACATTACAATGTTGTTATGCCACCTACGAGCATGCCACATTCTCTATTAAGCGGCAACGGGAGCGTGTCGTGGGCGTTTTGCTCGGCTCGTTTCCAAAAGGGGGGCGTGTCGTGTTTTGGGAACATTTTTGACATTTTGTAATGGGAGCGCGGTGCAAAGCGTCGACGACGACAGACAAACAGACAGAGGCAAATTATCTTGCGTCAACAGGAAGAAAACGTGTAGAATATATTGTGGTAAATACACACACTACACACACACACACACACACACACACACACACACACATTTGTGGGCAGTATGCAATATATAAGTGGTAGTTGAGTAGCCTAATGATAAACGACATTAGTGAAACCTAAAAATTTGCGGGGTAGGAAATGTTGAAGAGCATAATGAGCCCCGAGGAAATGAAGTTGTCGAACTCAGGTGACTGAGGACTAATGACCAGAAAATAGGTGTAGTCTCTACCAAAAAAAAAAATACTTTGGTCATGTATTTTTTTATTTATTTTTTATATGCGATCCATTAAATTCAGTGCAGAATATATAAAATATGCGAAAATAAAAAATACAATTTTTAATTAATAATTCTCATTTGTGAATAACGCATTTTCATAAAAATATAGATTATTTGATTCTATAAAATTACTAGCATATTTTACATATTATAATAATACAATATTTAATTGTTGCAAATATTTATTTTGATCGATATCTTTACTATAAAAGATCATCAAACACTCTATAAAGTATTTTAATTAATGCAATGCTTATTCCTAAAAATATATATTTATTGAGCTTAGATTATTAGTATATGCAAAAATGTTAAGAGATGTCTTATAATATCGCTAGTATGTTTATATATATGTATTTAATATAATATAAAAATGACATAATTAAATAGTAAGAATGTTTTTGTGAAATATTCCATATAATAGATAATATGATTCAAGGCAGCTGATCAGCTGTGCGTCAATCAGTTAACGCCAAGAATGTAGTACATATATATATACATATGTTAACTAAGGAATCATGTCATGTACAGTAATACCCAGCATTCTACACTTCTCTTTCCACTGCAGATCGTTGAACTTGTCTTTGTGTCATTTGGCTGCTGTTTTACAGTGCCTTCAAAAATATAAGCGACAATTGTGCCATGTCCGACAAAAAATGACGACAACCAAAAGAACGCAAATGGTGGCACTGGTTCTTTATTTGACTTGTATTATGTTTTTTTTTTTTTTTTTGGTTGCCCCGTCCATGATCCCCACCCACTGGTGCACACACATGTGTCGGTTGCTAAATTTAAACAACTTTTGCCTCTACGAATGCTTTCAATGGAAAAATATCTTTTGTAGCGCCAAATGGCGCCGTGGCAAAAGTTTCATTTTGTTTGGTTTTTTTTTGTTGTTGTCGTTTTTTTTTTTTTTTTTTCTTTTTGGCCGCTGGCTGACTGCTGCTTGCTGCCTCTTCAAATATTCATTGAGTTTGAATAAAAGGCCGAGACTGGTGCCGAGGGCCAGGCCAAGACGCAGGCACTGGCACAGGCACAGGCACGCAGCCATTTCATTAGCAGAAGACACAAACTGAGTCCAACATATGGAACTGAACTGAACTGAACTGCCTAACCTAACTGAGGAGGCTGGATGTGGAGCTCCTCTTCACATTTAAATGCGCACATAATTTCTAATTTGTGCTTCTAATTTATGTGCTCCAGCAGCGAGACCCAAACTTAGCACAACAAACTTGCCAATTTAACGGCGACCAAGCAAAAAAAAAAAGAGAACCAAAAAAAAAAAAAAAATACAACCAAGAAGAAAAACCAAAAAGCTGTAGTAGAAGATGATGGCAGGGAAAAAGTTTTGCCGCCACTTACATACATATAAGAAATAAATAAAGCCATTCCTTCTAATATACAAAAAGCCTTGAACGAGAACGAGAAATGAGAAAATTACTTTTTTATAAGTACGACAGCATCAGGAAGAGGCATTCAGGGCAGGGACCAAGACCACACCACCCCACAACCACCCCCCCCCCCCTCTCCGCAGCACACCTTGATGATGTGCAGGGCGAGAGCAAAAACATTGAGTACTTGGCCCATATAAAAGGGGGCCAGATCCGGATGGCAAGCAGAGCATTGCCTAATTTGGAATTGCCTACAAAATGTGCATTAAAATAACTAGAATCTACTACCAAAACGCCCACCCGTCGCCCCCCCGCTCCTTTCAGCCAAAGTGAAAGCGCCAAAAAGGTGTGTAATAAAAACAAATGTCTGTCGTTTGTTTATATCAGCAAGCGACAACTACTTTTTTTTCCCTCTCCCCCCCGCAGCCTGTTTTCTAAGAGGGTTTGTTTTTCCCGTTCTGTTTTTCTTTTCTTTTTTTTTTTTTTTCTTTTTTGACGTTGCGAATACGCCGCGTAGTCTGTGCTAAACCCTTTACGGCAAACACCTGGTGTGGTCGTTGGCATTTAGTGCGCTGCAATGACAAGCAATGAAATCAAAAAGGCATACGGCAAAAACAGCCACAAAAATCGAACTAAATTTTACGACATAAACATAAATTTTATGACAGGCGAAAGAGTAAACGCTCGAATGCCTCAGCTAGCTGGCAAAAGGAAATCAATTTTATGTGCTAGCCAAAACAACAACAACAACTACAAGAACAACAACAAATGATTTCCCTCAGATAGACCACAAGAAAGCAGGCGTAGAAAAATCTATAAAAAATATGTGAGAACTATTAAAAAGTCGTAAAACGAAACCAACTGAACAGGGGGATATAACATAAAGTGTTTAGCTTTGGCTTTGCATGTCGTAAAGTCGCCGCTCAGCGCAGATATATATTTATATATATATATATATATATATATAGAGAGAGATAGATTTAGATTTAGATATGTATTTCGATGTCTGTCTGTCTGTCTGCCCCGGAAATTGTGTAACCCGTTGATCGATTCTTGTGGAGCTGTGAATGTGAACGTTTGCATTAATAATGCCATTAATGGTCGCATTACAAGTGTAATAATAATTGTCCTTGATAGATATACACAACTCATACACACACACACACACACATCCACAATTAGGGCAGCCGATTGTCTAAAATTGGCCCGGCCTGCATTTTGGCTTAATGTAAACGCATTTAAACGCAATTACTTTTCACTCGCTATTTGTTTGTGTTGTGTGTTGTGTGTGTGTGTGGTGTGTTGAGTGCTTGGGAGTGTGTTTTCTTACCAACTGGCACGTACCGAAGCAATTTCTGTTGTTGTTGTTGATACTGATGATGATTGCTGCCGTCGCTTGGAGTGTCGTCATAAAGATCCTTTATCAAAACGTTAATGGATTGAGTTATATGTACAGACACAACTAGAAATACAACTTACCTTTGTTATTGTTGTTGTTGTTGTTGTTGTTGTATGCGACGTGTGTGCCCCCGAAGTTGGAGTGTTTGGTTGCATTGCATTAAGTTGCCTCTTTTGGTGTCCGTACATCGCATTTAATGTAAAGTTAATGAAATGACCGAGTCCCGTGTGCGTAATTGTTGACCATACATATTATTAATTATGGCGCACCCTTAACATATTCTAGAGATACTAGAATACTATGTGGCTGGAATTGGTATTTGGTATTTGGTATTTGGGATTGGGTAATTTGCCTAGAGCCACAAATGTGCTGAAAGTTCATATTAATTGCATTTTAATGAAACCAGGAAATTTCTGTCATAATACACACAAAACTAACCCTTTTCCTTCTGTGATGCAAAAGATAAGCTTGTTTTTGTTAGTGGCCAGCACAGATCAGTTGGCCGCGATAAGAAATTGGGTATTCTGCGTATTTATCATTGGGCCATTTACAAAGCATACGCAGAGTTTAAGATGTATAAAAAATTATATAATAATAAGTTAGTCTTTTGCATTAGCATATGCCATCAATTACACAACATTTTATGCGAATCGCTTTTTTGGTTTCCGTTGGGATTGTCTCTGTCTCTCTGTCTCCGTTGCACTATTGTGCATATACCTGTCCCACTCGCCAGGGCGGAGGCAACCACAAATGAAATTATATTATATGCATAGGCAGTGTGCAAAAAAAAAATAAATAAATAATAAAAAAAAAACTCAACAACAAAATAGATTCAATAAAACAACAACAAAAAATCGCTGCGGTTGGCGCTGGTTTTTTTCATATTGGGTTTTTTGTTGGTTTTATTCTATTATCAGTTGGCATGAAAACAAAATAAAAAAATAATAAAAAAGAAAACATAAAATGAAATAAATGATGCTTGTAGAGGGGCATTTGAATGCATTGCATATTTGAGTCGATGGAGGAGGAGGAGGCGGCGGCGTGCGTATGTGTATGTGTATGTGCTGATAAAATATTCATTAATTCATATACGAAATGCAATTAAGCGCAGTGGCTGCCACAAATAAAAAATAAATAAAAAACAAGGCAACAACAAAAAAAAAAAAAAAAGAATTAAACAAAAGCATAAAAACAACAAAGATGACAATTAAAAAAGGCTCGTGGCATAAATAAATGCGAAACAGAAAACGCAGCAGCAGTTAAATTAACAAATTGCATGCATATTTTAAATAAATATAAATATTTTAATAAGATTAAACTATAATGCAGCCAAATGTCAAAGCCGGCGCATTCCCATTGGGATAACATAACATAAAAAATATAAAAAACCAACGCATTTTGTTTAATTTATGCGGTTTTCAATTACCCTTTTGATATGAATTAATGAACGCACCCGGACTCATTTGCCCAGTGCAAACTGCATTTTGCCCATGCTTACAGTTTAATTAAACATTCTTGGCTAAGAAGTCAATAGTTTAATACATATTTGGCCAAGATGCATTCAAAGGCCACCCAAGCATGCAGAGCCTGAGCCTGAGCCTGAGTCTGAGTTGCTTTCTTTTTTGCTGAATGTTTGAATGTTTGTATTACCAATTCCAATATGTTCAACTGCTGTTGCATGCTGCACTCAATCATTTAATCCAAATGTTTTGCTTGCAACTAGTACTTTCAGCTATGCGCATTCCTTTGCAGCAACCGCAACGGCAACGGCAACAGCAACTGCAACAGCAACATCAACAACATTCCTTGGGCTGCCCGTTGTCTGGGCGAGCTCACAATTTCATGCCCGTGTAAACTATTTGTCGACAATTTTGTCTGCAACAAAAGCCCGCGTGCCACAGCCACAGCCACTGCCACTGCCACTGCCACAACGAGCCCAAGTCCAAAAATATGCCCAAAGCCCAGTCGTTTGCGCATTTGATGTCCAGCAAAGCGTTAAAGCGAGTTGTGGCACGAAACTTGGCTTCGCTGGCTGGCCAATTGCCGCTCTAATGGCTGCAACTTCAACTGCAACTGCAACATGCCACAAGCTGGCCGCAGCACATCCTTGCCATAAAAATGCACAAAATATGCTAAGTACAACGATTTAAATCAATTCTGAGCGCTATCAAGTTGACTTTCGGCATCGGCCAGGCCAATGCCCATTGTTGTTGTTGTTGCTGTTGTTGTTGCCGCGGCGCTTATCAAAAGTTAACGCATGTAAAGTAAGTTTACGTGTAGCACGGCAAAGTGCACTGATAAGCCTCAACTCAACTTGTGGCCAGAGTGTGTTTGCCTCTTGGTTCTGCTGACTTTCTTTGCTCGCCTGCGCAACCTGCCTGCTGATTAGTCGATCAACGTATAAATTCAGGCTTTTAAAAAATACAAAAAATACAAAAAATACAAAAAATACAAAAAATACAAAAAACCAAAAAAAAAAAAAACAATTCACTGGAGTAGTGGAAAAAGTAAAGGGCTAAAGAAAATCAAGCCAAAGGGGAGCATTAAGAGGCTCTTAAGAGGCAACTGTGTCTTGAGATTCGCGACCTGGGCTTTGCTCACAGAGCTCTGCTTGGCCAACTCCATTATAGCTCATTATCGCCCCGAGCAACGTCTTACATTATGTTGATGTTGATGAGTTTTTGCTGCCACTCCCCCCTTCTTCATACTCTGCCACTGCGCTGGCCATTCTAATAGAAAAGCCCTTGCTAATTTGTATAGGGCAAAATAAAGAGAGAGGGCGATGTATTTGCTGGTCTGTTCATTAAAAGGCTGCCACGCCCACAATGGCTTTCATTAATTGTTGACAATGATTACCTGGAGCAATGGCCCCAATGCCACCAAGGCAACAACAACAGCAAAAAAAATTATATAAAGAAGTAAAAATAAAAACAAAAAACTGAGCAAAATGAAACAAAACGAATCAAGCAAAAAAAAAAGGATTATTTATTTCAGAGACAACGAAGAACTGATACCCTTACAGAGCTGAGATCATAAATAAATTTTACTTTAATTTATTTGATTATTTTTTAAGAAGTCTAAACTATTTTTAGTTTACAAATAAATATAAATAAATTAATATATTTGTATAATTCAGTGGAAGCTGAGGCTTGTTACCTTGTGTCTTCGGAGGCGACTCCTTTAATGTGTGGCAAGTTGCATGGCTTCATCAGTTGACCCGCTGCCAAAGGGCATTTAGAGTTAAAGACAACGAAGAAGTCGCTGCTGCTGCTGTTGCGTTGGCCATGCGAAATGTAATTTCAATTTCCAACGACAGGTGATAAATAAATCGAAACGCAACGAATTGAAATGAATCGGCATCGGTGGCATCGTTGTTGTTGTTGTTGTTGTTGCTGCCACAACGACGGCAATCGATTCGCTGCGCTGCGTTGCGTTGCGTTGCAAATGAAATTGCGCCATATTTGGGCGTTATTTGTGGCCGCCACTGAGTTGGCAACCAGCAACCAGCTAAGCCAAGTCGGAGGACTGTGAGGCGTTGGCAATGAGCGACGCATCGCGTCGAAGGCATTTAATTGCCACCACGGCGTTTTTGACGTCTACGCATCAGAAATTGAGGCCCCATTGCTGCTACCCCTCCGCACTCTTATTGTGCAAAGGTGTTTTGTCGCAGAGACCTCCAATCCCAACACCAGCCAGGCACATTTACCATTTACCAGTTACCCGTTTTGTCCACTTCGATTGCGAGTGCGAATTGGCATTTTATTTTGCGCATTTGGCATTTTCGGGGTGCGTTGTTCATTTAACCGTGTTTAGTGTCCGTCGCTGTTGCGCTTTTTAATTTCATTTCGCTGTTTGTGTCAGTCGACGAGTCTCCAAGTCTCCAAGTCTCCGTGTCTCCGAGTCACCGAGTCACCCAGTCTCTGTCTCTCTGAACGCAAACAAGAAGAACAAAATGATTTAAGATGTTCGACTGTCAGTGCTGACAACATTGACAGTAAAATTATTTCTACGCGCTGCAGAAGGTTAATTATCATTGATTTATTTACAACAAAACCCAAAAGCAGCAAGACGACATTCGAACTGTAATTTTAAAAGGCCATCGAAATACACTGCAATTTTGCACGCTTTGTCCCATTTATTTCCATCTAATCTGGATTTTTAGCTTATCGCAAATAGTAATTTACATAACAATTTGACTTTAATCTCAAACGCAGACATTGAAATGGATCCGAGCTATAATTCGTAAAATTATTTTAGCTGAGCAAATAGTTTATGGTCGCCATATGATTGGCTTAAAATGTCATTTAATGTGCAATAAAATGCAAAAATAGCAATAAAGACTAAAAATAAAAATTAAATAATTTATTGAAATGAAATGCGTGTGCAAAACAAACACACGCAAACAAAAAAGCAACAAACCAAAAAAAAAAAAATGTTTGAAAAAAATTAACCATGACAGCTATAAATATTTTCAAATGGACAAACAAAAAATGTAAATCTGTGCGTTAATTTGCATTTTTGCTGCACGATAACAAAAAAAAAAAAGGCAGCAGCAACAAACACGTAAAACCGCAAGCAAAATTAAAACACGAGACATTGTTAAAATATTAAATTAAAATTAACATTGTAATATGGGAAAAGCATTATGGTAGCAGCGGGGCGGGGTGGCGGTTAGGAGTGAGCGGGAATGGCGGTCAATAAAACGGCTTGTCAAAGTGAATTTAAAATAATTATTGTGCACAATGCGGCGTGGCATGGTATTAAATTAAATGCTGCACAATCAACGAATTAATAATAATAATAATGCATTATAAAAACAACAAAATAATACACACACACGGGGAAAGAGGTGTGCAAACAAAAACACACGCACAATTTTTTGAAGAGTGGGATAAGTTTTGAAAATTATTTTATTATGGTAAATTTTAATGCGTGTCTGCATTATGCGCACTTTAATCTTTTTTACTCACACACACACAATATGTAAATATATATAATTTTTTCTTATTATTTGTAATTAATATGCAATGCATTAGAATTGTCATTGGGATTAATGTATTATGTGCAATTGTTTTCTATTTGCAGATGGTAAGTTCTTATCATCACTCAATCCTTCAGAACTAACATACGATGGTAAGTCACATTTCACATTAAGTCATTTAACACATTACATATTACATATATACCGATTTATATATATATATATATGTATATTAATCGCTTAGATGTGGCATGCAGCTTCTGCAGAGATTTCACTCGGTGCTGGCTCGCTGGCCACACGTGACCAGACGGGGTTCGCACATTAATCAAGCTGCCAAGCTGCGATCAGAACTTTGATGTCTGTCTGTCACTAATCCCTCACGTTCCAGCTGGCCCACGCCCACTTTGCGCGCCGAGGTCGCTTCCTGTTGTCCAATATATAAGAAATTTCTTTTTAATTTAGACTTAAACAGACAGCGCAAGAGTAGGAGCAGGAGTAGGAGCAGGAGCAGGAGCAGGAGCAGGAGCAGGAGCAGCTGATAAAAAATCATTATAAAGTTAAATTTTAATTAAAAACTACAATCGATTATAAAAAAGAGCAGACTGTCTGCGGCTCATAAATTGAATGCATCGGCGGTCTTCGAGCTTTCAACGTGCCTGCCACGCCTCCCTCTCCAACCTCCAAGTCGTATAGTTATATCTGCGGCTGCGGCTGCTGCTGCTGCTCTCTCCGTCTGCTCCTCGTTGTCGTTGACGATGATGATGATGATGAACTTGTGCCAATTTTGATGTGGAAATCGGGTGTTCGCGCTGTGCGCAGTGGCAGTTGGCTCTTCAGATTGCTGCCAGCCGATAGCCGATAGCCAGCCCCAATTGCCCATTGCCTGTTGATTATATAAGCAACGCTTTTCGCTTTCATTAATAAGCAACAACAACAGCAGCAACAACAACAACAGCAGCAACAACCTCAACATTTAACGCAGTAAACGTTTGCCTGGCACGTGATTTTTGCACAAAATTTTGATTTATCGCCGTTTGTTTGGTTGTTGTCCTGGCTAAGCATTGAGAAAAAACCCAAATGCATTTCGTCGTCTCGATTTATGACGCCACGTTGCGTTAACTTGAGGAATGGAGTGTGCACAAAATCATAAAAATCCCTCAAATTAGCAATAACTGTAAAGCATCTCTCTCTCTCTTTCTCTGTCTCAATTCTTATCCTTTCACGTGAAGTGCAGCAAGCACACAGACAACATTGGCAATACGCCCCGTTGGACGCTATTATTAATTTGCCACTCGCTTGTACCTACTAACCCAGTAAACCCGGCCAGACAGTCAAGTTTTTTAGGCTCTGCCCAGACGAAGTAAAAAACAAACCAACAAAAAATAAATGAAAATGAAATATGCCAAAAAGTGTAATTTGTATTATAAGCCGCTGGAATTGGAACACGCTTTTGTGTGACTTATGTGCGCCCACAACAACAAGAATGCAATGGCCAGGGCCAGGGCCAGACACACACACACACACACACACCGAGAGAGAGAGATAGAGAGAGAGAGAGAGAGAGCAGTCTGTGAGTGTGAGAGAGAAAGCGCGCACTTAAGCACAACTTTAAATAATCGTCTGTCAGAACTGTCAAACAAGCCGGCGAGCGCTAGAATTAATGGCACACACAGCCTGTGTGTATGTGTGTGTGTGTGTGTCTCCTGCAATTTGTTTGCCCTGCGCAAGCGCAAAGCGTGCATTGAACCTGTGCCTCTGAATCTGACTCTGACTCTGACTCTGACTCTGACTCTGACTATGCCTCTGGCTGTGGCAGTGGCAGTGGCAGTGGCTGTTACCCGTATGTGGAGCAGCCACAAGTTGAATTATTGTTTTTGCGCGTATTGAATGTGAAACAGCGATACACAGCCCGAGCGAGATAGAAAGAGATAGAGATAGAGAGAGCGAGCGAGAGAGAGAGAGAGAGAATGAGCGCAGTCGCAGCGAGTTAAAAACAATGTCTGCCCAGGCGTCGACGTCGCTGCCAATGTCGCTGCGGTGCTTTATCACTTTTGCTGCGGCTGTTGCTGCCACCCATCCCCCCCCCCCTCCCTCTATCACTGTATGGTGTGTGTGTGTGTATATATTGGTGTATAAAGTTTACACAAAATTAATGCGCTGTGCCGCAGCGGGCGAACTTTCAACTGTTGCTGCTGCTGCTGCTGCTGCTGCTGTGGCTGCCTCAAGATGAAAAATTATTGCTTTTAATTTATTGCATAAACAAAAGAGCAGCAACGTGTGTTGGTATGTGTGCTTGTAATAGTGCTCAAGGTCATGGTTAAAGTGCACACACACACACACACATACACATAATCACACAAATAAATGGACGTTGACTGCGCTGCTTGGGGCTTTCCCCGGCGTCGCTGTCGCAGCGCCGCCAACTGTCAAAAATGATTTAGTAGTTCAAAGCCGCGTTTTGTTGTTGCCGCTGTTGCTGCTGCTGCTGCTGCTGTTGCTGCTGCTGTTGTTGCTGTTGCTGTTGCTGTTGCCCTCACATCATTTTTCGCACTTTTGCGTCTGTCGGCCGTTGCCTGTCAAAAAGCAACTCCAACAACAACAATAACAACAACAACAGCAACAGCATTGGGCACATTTGACACTTGCAGCGGCCATTTTGACAGCTGGCAAAGGTCAAGCTGAAAGCAAAAGTGAGGCACAGTTTTTGACAGATTGGCGTGCCATAAACACACACACACATGTGTGTTTCTGTGTGTGTGTGTGTTATTCATTCATTTATTTGCTCGTTTAGACATCAGCAAGTTGTCAAGTGCAGCGCAATTTGGAGGCATCCGCGTTTTTATAGTTCATTGCGCCCAATAAAAGTCAGCCAGCAAATGACAGCAACAGCAGCAACAGCAGCAGCAACAACAGCAACAACACCAACAGCAGCAGCAGTAACAATGAAATGCCATATCAAAATCAAAAACATTCCAAATTAACTAGTCATAAAACGCAAAGAGGCGAGCCATAAAATCGAATCGAAACGAGAAACATCAACGGCTAAAAACGGCAACTGTTGATAGATCATTTGAAATATATATTTTTGATTGTTGTTGCACAGCTGACAAAATCAAAACTGAAACTGAAAACTGAAAACTGTATACTGGAAGCGCCACGGCTCTGAAAACTTTGATTTATGATGTTGATAAATGAGAATTTAATAAATTTGCTTAGTTGCTTATTTGCTCGACGAGTCGCTTGCCCCGTCGACCGCTCGCTTTTGGTTTCAATTTCAGTATTCACTTTAGTGCGACTGCAAAAAAATTAAAACCAAAAAAAAAAAATCAAAATAAAGGAAATACAAAAGCCGAATGACCAAACATCAATTAAATGTTTACAGGCCTGGGGTATTTTAAGAGTTCAAAATTGTGTGTATTCCCAGATAGACAAATGATGGCGCTTATTTCATTAGATTAACATGCTCTTAATGTTGTTTGAATGTCTTAAATTTGATTTGTATTTTTGTAGTTGTTGTTTGTTTAATTTTTATTTGTGGCAATTAACAGCTTAACTGATTTTGCTATTGGTTTTTGGCAGCTGTTAACTAAATCTACAAATTAAAGACATTTTTTAAATTAATTATTTATTTTCTACATAAGAAAGGCTCTGTTTTTCAATCACTTAAATTATTATGATACTACCTGGTTCTAGCTTAAATATTCATATGTATTTAAAATCGACCTGATTGTGGAGTTCCCATAAATTTAATCGACATCTATTTTGTTGCCAATATCTCTTTATTTATTTTGCGCATTCCATTAAATTGAAAACATTTCTTGCTGAATGCCACATGAAACGCATAAATAATACAATTTACCAGCCCGTCAGTACTTCCACCCCACCCCCCAGCCTGACCTGCCCTTGACTCCGATCCACTCATCATAATTCCACAGCATATGCGCGGGCGCTTAACAGGGCAGGACCAAAGGGGGCATGGGGGTTGGGGAACAAAAAAAAGAGCAAGTGTATCTATTTATGCTGGTTTTTGAGGGCTCACAGACATAAATCCACCACAATATGCGCTTGATATTCACTTGATGTGCCCGAATCCTGCCGATTGTCCTGCTGAATTATGCATGCAACAAATTGTATAAAAATTTGTGCAACTTTACGTAGTAGTTACGTGCCGAAATTTGGAAATCAAGCGAAGGCCCAGCCACACAAATTTGAGACAGCAAAGCGAAGGAGGACCAGACAGAGACATCCTCTCCAACTCTGCCTGGGATAAGCCAACCCCCAGAGGAGTAGACAAGTTGCCCGGAGAGGTATGTGTGTGTGTGTGTGTGTTTTTTTTTTTGGGACTGGTCTTTGCAACGTTTACAAAGTGATTACTCGTGTTTAAAAATTGATGACTGCTGTTGGACACGTTTTCAATTTGAAAACAGCCACGAAGATTGTACAGCCTATGCCCACCCCCCCTCCCGCTTTCTACAGGTGTCTCTGCATTTAACGAAATTGAAACTTGTTAATGCCAAATGGCAAACAGTAAGTGAACAGATTTTTGAAAATTGTCACATAAAATCATTTGGGGAAGTCGTTGAAATTGTCGAATGAAACAAGTTTTCTTGTTTGTTTTTTTTTTGTTGTCATTTTTATGTGCAGCCGGTTGGCGGGGGGGAGAAACGAAAGTGTTGTCATCTGTCGGTTGGCAATTAAATGCCTGGAACCATCGTTAAATCATCAACAACAATGATTGACTCGTGGCTGCTGTCCGTCCTTGAAGATTTACGGCCGTTAAATGTTATACGGCGTGCACAGAACTCGAATTTCAGTTTTGTCACATCATCGATAATCGATTTCTGAGACGCCACTCAATCCGTCAGTTCGTTCGTTTTTTTTTACGGTTTAGGTCATAAAAGTAGCGGCCAGCTTTATGTGAATTAACAACCGGTCGTAACCAAATATTTTAATGACCAACAACAAACAAAAAAAACAAAAAAACACCCGCCGAATTTGTCTAATGAATTGAATCGACTTTGGTTTAGATTTCTCGTTGGTTTTATTTAACTTTTCTTCACCGAAACAAAAGTCGTACGTAAATGGGATTTTAATTCGATTTTACAGTTTTAGCTGTGGGTGTTTTTTTTTTGTTTTTTTTTTCTGTTGTGGGGGGTCAAGGGCGAGCTGCACATTTGGGGAATGCTATCAGTTGGGGCAAAAACTGCAAGTTGTCCGCATGTCAGAATGCTCAGACAGCGCCCCGAGATATGCAATGCTTTTTTGCGCCATTACTTGAAGGTGTGCGGTATGCGTGTGTGTGTGTTAGTGTGCGTGTGTGTTTTTGCGCTGGCCGAGCATGCAGTTAAGCACATTGAAAAGCAACTTTTGTGGCAGTTGCATGTAGAGTTTAGACAGGTTTTTATTAGCCAGCAGCTGCTGCTGCCTGGGCTTTGTCCTAAAGTTTGATTAAACTTCAGCATTGATAGCAAGCTAAAACTCAAGCTGCAAATTCATAGAGAGTATACATATATATTTTGCTGCATATATATATATATATATATATATAAATGCGCAAACATGACCAACTTTGATTTAGCTCTCGAGTGGATTCGTTTTCAAGCACCCACAAAACTAACAATGTGATTGCGCCTGCGGTGGTTGGGTGTGTGTAAGTGTGTGTGTGTGTGTGTGTGTTGGGGCATATCCATTTGCCAAAATAGCAAAACTTGCATAAAAACTTTTGCGCAACAACTTGGACTTTTTCATCAAACAAAACAACAAACTAAAGCAAAATGAAACAAACTTTTAATGCAGCCAGCGAGCAGAGCCAACCAGAACCAAGCAGCAGCCAACCCACACACACACAAACACACACACACACACACACATAGAGAGAGTTTATTCCACGTCCTGGCACAGCTGTCAGTCAGTCGAAAATATTTTCGCACACCGACTTACATAGAGATAGAAACACCAATACAGACACGAGATTGGCGAACAAAAGTTTCCACGCTGCGGCAAAAAGCGGAAATGCATTCAAAATCTAATATGGCAGCCATGGTCATGAGCAGCAGCAGTGGCAGCAGTGGCAGCAACAACAACAACAACAACAACAACTGCGACTCTTTGCTGGAAAAGTAGCAGCTAAACAAAAAGACCAAAGAGTGCCAAAGAAGAAAATGCAATTTTCTGAAAAACCCATTAAATGTTAGCCAGCAAAAAAAAAATAAAAAAGAGAAAAGCAAAAAAAAAAAGAAAAAAAAAGAATAAAAATGAAGAAGAAGAAGAAGAAGAAAATAGCGACGTCGACAACGACGATGAGAACTGCAAATAAAGCAAAAGCAAAATCCGAAGCCAAAGCCAAAGCCAAAGCTGTAGTTACAGCCAAAGTAGAAGATTGCAAGCGGGTCTAGAGCGGGGGCGGTGGGATGGGGGGCAGCGGGCGGAGTGCCGAGGCGGGGCCAGTGACAGACTAGCTATGTATAGAAACTATGTGTGTGTGTGTGTGTGTGTGTTGGTGCAGCTCCTATATAAAATGTCTACGGGTGCGCCACTCCCCGCCATGACTTGTGTGTTTTAACAGGCAGCCTGCCTCTGCCCGCCTCTGCCTGCCTCTGCCTGCCTGCCCTTTGCATGAAGCCATTAAAAGCACTTTAAACCACCAAATGTGCCCAAACAAAAGAGTGCCTTAAAGTTGACTCCGGACTCCGACTCCGACACGCTGCAGCAGCAGCTCCTCGCACATCCACAACCACGTATCCACATGTCATACACAAGGCTCCCAAAAGGCGGCTTCTGGCTGCTGGCACAATGCGCTGATAGAGCCATTTACGCCGTCAGCACATAATGATGACAATGCAGGCGTCTCCCTCTATATGTGTGTGTGCTGTGTGTGTGTGTGTGTGTGTGTGTGTGTGTGTGTGTTGGGGTACATCAGCTGCAATGTCTGGCTGACGAATTTCCATGGCATATAACACAAACATTGCCTTGGGGCAAGCTGTGAGAGCGTCTGCTATTGAAAGGCGCAGACGATGCTGCTTGCCGCTTGCCGCTTGCTGCCTCTGCTGCTGCTGCTGCTGTTGCTGCTGCCGTTGCAGCTGCAAGCGAGGACGAATGGAGTTCATCCAAGCGGCAGTAGTAGAAGCAGCAGCTGTTGTTATTTCTATGCCATGTCCTCTGTCTGTCTATTTATCCCACTGTCTATGTCTATGTGTGTGTGTCTCTGTGTGTGTGTTCGTGTGTGTGTGTTTGTGTGTGTGTGAGCTTGTGGCAAGGATATATGCCTGACGATGAAATTTAATGGGGTGCTTTGATGCGATTGGTTTTCATATAACGCAGGCGCTTAAAATCATCGAATCATTCAAAAGAAAAGTGAGCTGACTGCCACACACACTCACACACACACACCCTCACACTCACACACACACTCGTACAGCTGGAGCAGGCGCCAAGAGAGCGCCGAGCGCCAAAAGTTGCCTGGAAGAAGCGAAAATAAAAGAAAGAAAAAAAAAACACGCAGTTCGTGTATAAGAAATTTTGTGCTGACTGGAAATAAAAGAAATGTAGAAAAAAAGAACAGAAAAAAAAAATGAAAAGAAACGACGGAATATAGAAAAAAAGAAGAAAAGTGGGAGCTGCATGCCGAGTGTGTGTGTGTGTGTGTGTGTGTGGGGCTGCTTTACTCGCTGTCGTTTTTATATAAAAAGAACGATGATGAAGATGATGACGATGACGATGATGATGATGATGATGACGACAACTGAACTCAACTCAACTTTGAGCTGGAGCTGAGCTCAGCACGAGGAGAGCAGCGAAAACGCCGAGCAGCATTTGTCCGAGTCGCCGTTGGAGCTGACTGGCGAAGGAGTCGCTATTGTCGTTGGCACTCGCCAATACGCATACAGACAGCTGCCACACATAGTACAACACACACACACAAACACACAACACACACACACAGACACACAACACACACACTTAGACTTTGTTTGGCTTTCGCATGAAAAAATCGTTTCTTCATTTTATATGCTTAGCATTTTTTTTCTTCAATTTAGTTCGACATTATTTATAGCATATTATATCTGCAGATAAATATAGTAAAACTGAAGTCTACTTGAATTATGTAAATTGAACTTGCTTTGAATATTAGTTAACTAGTTAACATTTCATATGGCTTAAATCTGTTGGCTTTAAAATTAAGTCTAATAAATCTATAGACTGTCTCATGTAAATCAACAAGTTTTAAGCAAAACGAGAACTCAACGCATAAATTTAAATGACAGACAGAAAGCAGTCGAAACAATGCTTAAGTGTCGCACAGACTCTACAACAACAAAGCGACAACAACAACAACCGACAACAACAACAACAATTGCAGGATACTTGCAACAAGACACATTAACACTATAAACAAACAGCAGCAGTGCGGCAACAGACAGTCCCAACAGGCAGTCTCCACATTCACCCACACAACCAACTAACAGTCAGTCTAAGAGTGAGAGAGAGAGAGAGAGAGAGAGAGTGAGAGAAAGAGAGAGCTAGAGAAAACCCCTTAAAACAAAAGGCGCTGCTCGGCCTAACTAGACGCGCCTGAAGACCGCGAGTTGTGCCATGACAAATCACACAACCAAATTCAGCACTGTCTGGCTGTGTGTGTGTGTGTGTGTGTTGTGGTGTGCAGTCAAGCAGCAAGCAACAACAAACGTATGAAGCAAATATATACAGACAAAGACATGCAAATGAAATAAAAGAGCTAAAAAAATGTGCTTTTTAAAGACTGCCCAAAATCAAAAATGGGCAAATAAAACAGCAAAAAGCTAGCAAAATTAGCAAAGTTAATTGGAAAGTTTAATAACAGAAACTGAAGAAAATAGAGTAGTAAATATGATTATCAATAGTATATATTTTTATTTTTCTTACACTATTTGAGTGGACATTGCTGTGCATGTTTACACAGCGCACTTATCGATTATTGTAGCATACTTACTGGCGACATTTTGTGTTCGACAAGCGGATTACTCCTTTTTTTCGAGAGTGTGTGTGTAAGTGTGTGTGTTTAGTTGCTTATATAAAGTAAGTACACACACACACACACACATACTTAATTATTTGACTGCCCAAATATTACTCAGCTGCTTCAGTTGCTTTAGTTGGCTTTGGTTCTGCTCCTGCCGAGTCATGCCCAATTGCAAGTAATGCCAATTTGCTGGACAACTCCCAAGGAAATATATAAATATATACATACATATATATATGCTTGTCAGCTTTAAAGCTGCTCAGTTTTATGAACTCAAAAAAGACGGCTCAATAAAATAAACAAACAGACACAAAAATCACCTACCAAGTTCCATGGGCCAAGTTTCAGACGCAATGACAGCGACTATTTAACACGCATCATGGCATGAATTTTATGTGCACACACACACACATACACACACACACAGACACACATGGAGAGACAAAGAGAGTGCGTGCATGTGTGTGTGTGTGTGTGTGAGAGTGTAAAAAAGGAAAAACCAGTGTCAAGGTTAACGACCAATGAATTTATTTTGCTTGAATAAATTTTACGATAATGAGGAAATTGTCGTCGTCGTTTTGGGTATTTTTAATGGCCGTAATGTTGGCGCTTGCTACACGTTATTCTTATTGTTGTTGTTGTTGTTGTTGTGGTTGTGTTATGCGCCTGCGTCTTAATGCCAGAGCGAGACACACACACACACACACATATCTATGCTGTTGAGTAGGTGTGTGTGTGTGTCTCGCTATTATTAAAAAACGACAGACAATTAAGCAGCAGCCATAAAAATCTAAGCTGACATATATGCTATAAGTATGTGTATGCTGTGTGTGTGTGTGTTTGTGTGTTACATTAATATAGTTTCACGATTTGTTTGTCTGGCCGCTTATCAGAAATGCCGCAAACGTTTTTCAATTTCCGGCTGGCACAGTTTCCTTCACTTCATCAGATTCATCTTCTTGGCCGTAACCGAAACTGGGAAAATCATTTCAGTCCTGCTCTGGTTTTGGGTTTTAGCTTTGACTCTGGCTACAGCACATCCTGTGAATTGGTTGAAGGACTTGCATTTTGAACGCCGTGCGCAACTCCATTTTACGTAACATTAATTCTGTGATTTATTAGGGTCACGTGACCAACGCAACGGACGACTGCGCCCCGCACAAGTCACGAGGCTGCCAGACGACGACTGACGGACACACTGACCGCAAAGGGTGCAGAGCGGAGGGTGGGGTGGGGTGTGGTTGGTTGCTGAAAGAGGGGGTTGGAGTATTGCTGCCCAGCAAGCAGAAATAGCTCATCAAACGTAGCTAATTTTAGCCAAAAAACAAATTTTAAATTGCACACAACACATGAAGAAATTCTGAGTAACAAAAAGAGAAAACAAGTTTTGTTGTTGTTGCCTGTCTGTTTGTCTGTTTTGTTGTTGTTGTTGCTGTTGTTGTTGTTGTGAGTGTGTAGGTGTCATAAAGTGCATTCACATGAATGCGATAAAGTTTATTGTCAGCTTGCTGCGGGGCGACACACTGCCTCGAACTGGCTGGCTGGCTGGCAACAAGAAAAATTAATACCAGAACATTTGCCTTGCAACGTTAGTGTTGTTGTTGTTGTTGCTGTTGTTGCTGGGTTGGAGATCGCACACGCCTACGCAAACATGTCGCAACTGTCATTTCAGCTTAAGTTGGTCCATTGTACGTTTATATTAGTCGCGCGGGTCTGCCTTCAGAGAGAGAGAGAACCTGGGCAACGGCTCCTCCAGCGCAACCAAGTGCTGATGATGATGATGATGATGCTGTTGCTGTTGTTGTTGTTGTTGTTGTTGTTCTGTTGTTCTGTTGTGCGCCGTGTGTGTCTTTTATGCGTGTGTGTGTGTTTGTGTGTGTGCGAAGAGTTACGAGCTGTGTGCGTCTGACTTTCAAATTCATTTCAAGTGTAAAGCGATATGTCGCCACAGGCACAGGCACAGTCAGACGGACAGACAGACAGACAAAGAGAATGAGGCTCAGGTGGGCTGGCTGGCAGGCAGGCAGGGGGGGGAGGGGGGTCGCAAGAATGCAGAATCTTGTCGTGCTGGTGACAAACTTTGCCTTTTGCTTAAGTTACAAGTCATGTTCAATGTTTTGTTTTTCTTTTTGTTGCTTGTTGTTTTTTGTGAAATGTTATTGAATTTGCAACAGCATCGAAATCGACATCAAATTGCTTGAAAGCCTTGCCACATGCCAGTTAAACCTGGCACGCCCACTTGCCAGAATTGCAGAGAAAAAAACTAAACTGTAAACTAAGCTTTTGAAATCCATTTTTGGGCTTATGGCTGCATTTTTGCATTAGGCACGAGCACTGCAACGGGACTAAACTGTCTCGCTCGCACTCACTGTGCGCATCAGAAAAATCTCTATATTACACCATCTCCGTCTCTGTCACTCTCACTCTCTCTCTCTCTCTCGCTCTTGCACACTGTGTGTGTACACGTTTAAGTCTGCCATTATTTTCATAACTATGCGCGAAAAGCTTTTTTCATTTAAATTTAACAAAAATGCAGCGCAGCGTCGCCATGGAAAATGTTGTAAAAACTGTAACGGAAAATGCCCGCAAACAGCAACAACAAAAACAACAGTTACAACAATGGAATTGCACAGACAACTGTCGCTGTTGTTGGTGTTGTTGTTGTTGTTGCTGTTGCTGCTGTTATTTTCTGCATAGTCATAAAGCAGCTCCAGCAGCCGTCCAAATACTGCACATAGGTAAAATGCTCAAGCTTCAAATGCCAAGCCAATAATTACCCTATATAAATAAATAATAAAATATAATTAGAAACAGAAGAAAATTATTTTAAAAAAATCAAAATATTTTTGTTTAACATGTCTTCTGTTTTATTTATTTATAACAACATTAATCATTTGGACAACAAAAGCACATTTTTATTTTGAAAAGTATTAAGGCATCAAAAAAAGCTTTTTAAACACAAATAAAAAAATTTAATTTCAAATATTTATTCTGTCAAATATTTGACTATAGGGTATTGAAATAAACTAAATAAGAGTTTGGCTTTTGCATTTTAGAGCTAAAAAATAAGTAAATGGTGAAGAACAAACAAAAAATTGCATATAAAATTCGCTTGTGCACGTGAATAATTACACAAAAAGCAGCAAAACGTTGCTGTAAACAACAAACAACAAAATCCAAAAAAAAAAAAAAAAAACAAGCAGCAACCCAACAAAATGAAATGCTGCTAAGAGAGAAAAAATAGACTCAGATAACTAAAATGAGAGAAAGAGAGATGCAAAAAAAAGTTCTGCTCATTTAAGCGAAGCTTTAGCGGATTTAAGCACAATTTACAATTTGTATGTGGGATCAGTCGAGAGAATGCCAAAGATCTGGAAAGAATAAAAAAAATAGCAAACAAGAACAAAAATGCAAAAATTTAAAATGCTTGAATAAATATAAAAATAACCTGTTTTTAGTAAATCAGTTTGGGAAAAAATATAAAAATGAAATTTATATTAAAATATCAAAAAGCAAATCTGTAAAGGAAAATCTTAACATGAAAAGCTGATTTAAAGACTATAGTAAAATTATTACTAATTAATTTAAAAATGAGAAGAGGATAAGAAACTATATAAAAAGTAGATTAAATCGATATCAGCACTTTTTATAAATATTAGCATATATATATGTAATATATTAGCTATATATATATATATATATATATATATATGATATATTAGCTATATATATTTGATATATTGTCTCATGACAATTTAGCAGCTATCTGAAAAGAAATACTATTTTCTTTTGATAGATAAATAAAATGAGAACTTTAAGAATTACTGGCAAAATTATAAAAATAAATTTGTTTAACTAATTAGTGACTTTTTCGCAACTCAAATATTAATTTTATAATACTCCCGATATGAGCTACATATCTTCAAAAATACCTTTCACTTAGTATATATATTAAATCTAGTAGCTGATTTTCTCGCGAGGGTATTTTAAATTTCTCTCTCTGCTTTGCGCACAGGGTATATTGTAGTCGAGCAGAGTTGAGCTCAATTGTCATTTTCATTACACATTTTTGCATTTGCAAACCAGGCGCAGATCCAACCAGACTGGCTTCCCAAATGCGATGGCTCCCTGCCTGTCTGGGTGGGCAATCGCCGACGGCAATTGGAGCAGATACCAGAAGCTGGCAACAGACACATGTGCGGTGGCTGGCCATCACACCCAACCACCCACTGGCCATCCTTCCAGTCGCAACAGCCCCTATGCGTATTTTTAACAGACATTATTGTTGTTAAAAATCAATATAATATTCTTTTTTTTTTATATATATATATATTTGTATTTTATTTTTTATTTTTGGCACCTGCTTAAATAACTTTGTGGGGTGCTAAGTAAATTCATTAGGGCTGCGATTGGACACGCCCACTGAACGTCAGTCTGTCTGTCAGTCAGAGAGCTACCCTCGGCCAGCCCCGTACCCTTCTCCCCATCCTTCTGGCTGACATTTCACGCGCTCAACCAATTGGAAAATTTACACGTGCAAAATGATGAAAAATTGCTGCGGTTTTCTTTACTTTATTTTTATATTTTCATTTTTTTTGGCCAACGTTGTTGTTGCTTTTGTTGTTTAACGCACGGCCGTCATTGGAAATTGCTTGGCATAAAATTGGAAAAGACAAACAAAAAAAAAAAGTGTTCATTGCAACATTTTCATTTAAAGTTTAAAGTGACAAACGCAAATATATATAAAAAAAAATATGTATGAATATGTTTTAGACTTATTTGTTGTTTTGTGTTCATTTTTGTGTTATTTAAGTGTGTGTGCATTGTTGTCGTTTTTGTCAGTTTGGCTGTGGCTGTTGTTGTTGTTGTTGTTGCTTTGTAATATTTTTAATTTTGCGCAGGCAGCGACATAAATCATTTTGTCGCGCATTGCAAAAA
Source organism: Drosophila demipolita (assembly GCA_035042405.1). Lineage (NCBI taxonomy): Eukaryota > Metazoa > Arthropoda > Insecta > Diptera > Drosophilidae > Drosophila > Drosophila demipolita. Next base: position 77,139 of record JAWNLI010000489.1, on the reverse strand, counting down.
TTCCAAAAGAGCAAGGCGAAAAAATTACAAAAATTTTTAAATTAGCTCGCAACACACACACAAATACACACGCACATGCTCATAGTGAAATAAAGAGATAGAGTGGTCGGAGGGGGAGGAGACGGCGATGGTGGGCTGGGCACATGGAAATGTGGGCGATCGGATGGGCCAAGTGGGGCTGGAATTAAATTTTCATATGAAAAACTCTGAACAACAAATCCAAATAGTAGAAAATTGGAAAGATGAAGTTGATTGTGATAGCAGCAATGTAGGGTGGGCGTGGCGGAAGGCGGCTGGGGTGTAGGTGCCAAGGGAGGGTAGGGGTCTCTAAACGACAAAAACAAAATAAAAAAAACCAAAGCAATTTTCAATTTTTCCACACAAAAATGCGAGCGACGAAGCAACGCTGCTAAAAACTTTGACGACAGACAGAAAAAGGCAGGGGCGTAGGGGTGGGGTGGTTGTTGTGCTGGAGGGTGCTGAGTTAGGGAAGGTGGTGGGGGGGTGGTGTTGGGTTAGTTGTGGGTTGGGGAGTGCGGTGGTAGACGTTTGCGCCTTGCAGTAGTCGCTGGCAAGTGATAAATCATTTCAACTGTCACTTTCGAAAACACAATTTTATCTAAACACACACAACAACAACAACACACACACACACACACACACTTACAGGCAGAGATATACACAAATACAGAAACAGAACAGACGATGGGCATATTTGTTGTTGTTGTTGTTGTAGTCTGGGGTGGCTCTTTTCTATTTTCAACGACAACAATATGTCGAAATGTCTGCTATATGGAAAATTCGTTAAATCTCTCTGTGTGTGTGTCGGTCTATCTGTGTGTGTGTACTTATTAATGTGTGTCATTCACGCTGCTGTTATTGTTGTTGTTGTGTTGGAGCTGCATTTGAACTTTGTGCCTTTTGATAAGAAGAATGCATTTTATTTTTTTTTGGGGGGGAAGGCGATTTGAAACATGCGTTTTCTTAGCGTCTTTAATCGATGCGCAAGCCGAAAATGAGTCTATCGCCATTTATAAGCACTTAAAAGCGAGTGTGATGGGGCAAGTGGGTGGGGTAAGAGGGGTATAGTTGAACATGGCACTCGAAAAGTGTTGCACTATAAATAGCTAAAGAGAAATGTGACAACAATATGTATTTTCAGTTTAACTTTTTTGACAAAAAACGCGTCGGCTATTTAAAATGTCATAAATTTATTTGTGTGTCCAACGAGCAGCTAGAAAACTATGTGGAAAAATATTTTCTTTGGCACTTGTTAAAAGGTAAAAGACGCGCGCTTTTTTTGTTGTCAATTTATTGATTTAACATTGCATAAGAAAGCAGCAGCAGCAGCAACAAAAGCTAAAAAAAAAATCATTAACTTGACTTTGGCGTCTCAACAAACAAAAGCGCCAACAGCAACAGCCACAACAACAACAACAACAGCAGCAGCAATAACAATAACGTGAAGAAGAAGCAAACCTTTATATTGACTGGTCGCAACTCAATTCGCCTTCAAATTCGCCTCGCACACACAAACGCACACACATTGACACAGGCACGCACACAGTGGTGGTAAGCAGTCAGTCAGTTAGTTAAACTGTTGCCATCTCGCTTGTGCACACGCGAGAGCGACAGCTGCAAGAGCTAAGCAATGGCGCTGCCTTCTTACGATATAAGCAGCCAGCAGCCGACAGCATGCTCAACTTACGATACTGCTTACGATACAGCGACGGGGAAATTACTTGTCGACTCAGAGAGCAAGACAGACAGACAGAGGGAGTGAGAGCGAAAGAGCGGTCGAGCGGGCGAGTGAGAGAGAGAGAGCACACTTCAGCGCAGACTGTTTGGCTCGGGCTGCTTTCAGCTTCTCAGCTCGCTGCTGCCGTTGAGTAGTTTTTTTTTTTTTATATTTTATTTTATTATTTTTGTGTAACTATAAAAATGACAATAAAATTTTTAGTGCAAAGATTTATGTGCGAACAATTTGGTCGCTTTTGTCGCCGCCGCAGCTCGACTCAATTAATTTGTTTGATTTCTGTTTTCTGTTTTGGTTTTGTTTTCCCCTTTTCATTCATAATTAGGTTTTTTGAGCGCATTTAACTCGCTGATGAGACAGGTGCGCAATCTAATATGCTATTAATATTGATATTAATATTTGTCATGTTTTTAAATTTCTTCTTTTTTATTTTTTGTCAACCCTCAACTGCATTTATAAAGCGGCGCTGTGGTGGGTGGGCGGTGTGGAGAACTGCTGTTTGGTTCCCCTTGTGTACACGATAAACACCCCACAAAAGCGCCCATAAAACGTGCCCATTACTACCAAGAAAATTGCCCATTAAGAAAACGAAGCAGACGCCTTCTTGTTGCTGTCTTGTTGTTGTTGTTGTTGTTGCTGCACTGGCCAAGTTAGAATTTAAATAAAGGTGCGTCGCCCTCGACAAGCAAAATAAAAAATAGAAATTGCTAAGGGGGTTGGGGGGTTGGTAAGCACCCCCTGTGCTGGCTGGCAACGCCTTACCACTTGGCCGAGTGTCTTCATTGTGCTTTAGAGCCAATAAACCAAATTATTATTAGCGCCATTTTCATTCTGCTTATATTTTCTTTTTTGTCCACTTTTCTGGCATTTTTTTTCTATTTCATTTAAAGTTTTATGCGGCTTAAGCGACTATAAAAGGGCAGCTGAGTGCTAGATGAGTGGTGGCAGGGGAGTGGGGGAGGAGTGTGATGGTGGGTACGGGGTGTGAGGTGTGCCTGGGGTCAGCTTAGAGCGTTTCACTTGTCACACACCTGACGAAAGCTGTTCAGTAAGCATTAACTTTCGAATAACTATGTGTGTATGTGTGTGTGTATGTGTGTGTGTATGTGTGTGTGTGTGATTATTTAAAATACTATCAAAAATGTGTAAATCTTAAAGTTGACAAGAGTGACGAAAAAACAAATAGATAAACTGACAAAAAGTCACTTTTCCAGTTTGATTAAAAACAAGTTAATAATTTTAATTTTAAAAGATTTGGCAACTAGAAAGTAAAATTATTCAATATATTTAAATATATATATTTATTTATTATTTGGCAATTTAATTAACGAGCTGAATTTCTATTGCTTGCAGGACGATGGTGTCGAAGAGAATGGTCCTCACCTGCCGATGCTCGCAATGCAGACGCCTCCCGGCGATTGTATTCCTCAGTCTTCCTTGGTAGTCCTGGTAAGTAAATGCTACAAAATATATAAAAATATATATAAAATGTGTACGTCAAGCGAGGCCTACCTGTACCTGGGCTTTATCAGTCTTTTGATATAGCGAGCTGAACTGACGTCAATGTTTCCATTAGATTTCAGTGATTTACAATATCAATTCAATATTATATATAAATATATATAAGAGAGAGAGATAAAGAGAGAGAGAGAGAGAGAGCGAGATCTGTTATGGGACAGTAGTGTTGCATTGTTTTTTGTTGTTTTTGCGATTGTGTTGAGGTTGTTGTTGTTGTTGGTGTTATTGCTATCGCCGGCATAAGAGAGATCTGTTGGCCAGATTGTGCCAAAGAGTTAACGTTAATGGCAAACTACTAACAATGGCCGCTGCCTCACGGCCAGGCCGGGCCGGGCTGTTGTGGCGCAGTAGGTAATTTCTATAATGATATACGAACTTGCCACAGGCAGCAGCAGCAGCAGCACCACACAAAAAAATGCCAAACAAAGGCAGCTCCAGTCAGCCTAGTCAGCCAGTTGGCCAACTGCTCCGCCTGCCAACTCGCCAACTAGCCAACTAGCCAACTGGCCAACTTGCAACAACAGCAACACCAACTGCAACATCATCAGCATCGTCTATGGCCATGATTCTGATAATGGCGTTTCATAGCCACAGCAGCAGCAGCAGCCAATGGATCAGGATCATAGTCAGACATTCACATCACAGCAACAGTTGCCAATGCACTGTGCAACAGCAACATGTCTGCGACAGCTTTGTGGCAAGGCTGCACATTGTTTAAACCATTGCAATGTTATTTCACTATTGTTAACGTTTCGATTTACATATCTATTATGACACATTTTGGTTGCATATTAGCTGGAAATTGAGCTGCTATTTCAGATATCATTTTGAATATTGGATAAATCTGCTGTCGCTGCTAAAATAGTTTTGGGCGCAGCACTAAAGGAAAAATGTACAAATTATTATTATTTTTATTTGTTTTTTTGGGCTATTGTCAATATTTAATATTGATATATATGGTAATACTAAAAATTTTTTATTCTGATTTTTTTTTAATTAAAATATTTAAATCAATCTTTTTGCAATCAGTAAATTGAAAGTAATTAAATATTCTCAATCTAATTGAAAGCGTTACATATAATTTAAAAAAACAGTTGTTTTTTTTATAATGTTTCATTTAAAATTTTTAAATAATATTAAAAAAAAAAAAACACAGTCACAAAGCCAATAACAAATATGCTCAAAAATGCAATCTTTTTGAAATCAGCAATTTAAATGTAATCAATTTTTCAATTGGTTGATAAGACTTCATCAGCTGATTTGATAACTCAGTCACTTTAAGAATATAAATGTATAATACATTATATTTTATTAATCAGTCGATTTATCAATATAAGCATGAAAATTGAACATTTTTGAAAGTCTTAAAAGACTTTAGGCAAATTAGGAAACTAGGAATATCTCAATTACTGCTCATTATCTGCTCTGTTTATATGCATATTAATATATATACATATATTCAGGCACGCAATAAATTTAAATATATATATTTTTTTTGTTGCACAGTGTAGTTTTAGATTGTGGCAGTTGTTGAGTTAATCCGTGGGGCGTTGCTCACTCAGGCAATGCGTGCCAATTACATGCAGTTTCTTTCTAATATTCCCTACACACACTTACACACACACACACACACACACGTACACACACACATGCACTGCTCATCTTTCAATGTTCGTCTATGCTGTAATCAAAATTCCAAGTGCCAGCAGGTTGCTCACTCGAGCAATTCGTTAAAGTCAATTTGCAAATCATTTTTCCATTGAAACTCAATCTACGTCCACATGAAAATACCCAAAAGGACAGAGAACTAGCGGCTCAGCCACATCTCTCTCTCTCTCTCTCTCTCACTCTTTCTCTATATTGGAGTCTGTTGTCTCTTCAGCTTCAGCTTCAGCTTCAGCTTTAGCCTCGGCTTCAAATCCTCCTTTTGCCGCATCGATAATAATGATTTTCTTTGAAATGCATACTTGAGCCACAGTCTCCCTCCACGTCTCCCTCCTCGTCTCCATCTCCAGCTCCAGCTTCAGCTCTGTCTCAGTCTTGGCCTCGGCTTTGGCTTTGGCTTTGGCCTCGTGGCCATATACCAATGGATGTGGCTTAAAAAAAAAAAAATCAACTGACAGACAACTTTGTGTGCGCCACAGCACTGCTCTGCCCCCCCCCCCCTCGCCACGTCCACACTCCTCTGCTCGTCCCTCGGCTCTAAGCTTTGGAGACTTCGATGGGTTCGAACGTGGTGTAATAATACTAAATTGTTGCTGATTATCCTTTTGGCGGTTCGCCTTTGGACATGTTCTTCTTGGACGAGGCTCTGTCTTCGTTTTTCGATTCTGCTCTTTTGCATACGCTGCTGATTGTGCTCGTTGTTGTTGTTGTTGTTGTTGCTGTTGTTGTTACCTGAAAATGGCGTCACAGTCAGTGAACAACAACAACAACAACAACAGTAGAGCCTCACTTTGGGTTCTCTCTGATTTCTGTTCGATTCTTGGCTATGTTCATCTGCATCTCTATTTCGGCTGGCACTCCACCTCCCCCGCCTCTTTGTCTTCCTCACTCTGCTGCGCTGTGTGCTTGGCTTGATTTTGAAAGAAATCAAGCAAAAATCAAAGCCAAAGCCGCCAAAAAAAAAATACCACTTGAGAACGTTGTGGAGTGGTGTGTGTGTGTGTGTGTGTGTGTGTTGTGGTGTGGCGTGGCCTGGTGTGTTGTGGAGTGTAGTGAAGTGAAGTGGTGCGGCATGGAGAGTCGTAGCCCACTTCAATAGTCACATAAATAGACTCCGAGTCGCGCTTGAGTCTCTGGCTTTGGAAAATCGTGTGGTCTTTTTAACTGACTGGCTTTTCTACGGCATTTTGGGTGCTTCATTTTTATGCTTCACTTGGCCCGCTTGGCCAGCTTGGCCCGCTTTGTCCGCTTTGTCGGCACTTGAGCCAAACCGGGCTAAGACGAGACAAGCGCTTTTCCAACACTCTACACGTTTTTTTTTTCTTCTCTTTTTTTACTATTTTTTTTCGCCGAAACTTTTCTGTCGCGCTTTGGTAATTACCGTTAAATGACCCAAGTCGCCAAGACTGCCGGCCAGTTGCCGGTTGGCCTGCTTACTCCCACGCCAGCTGCTCTTGCTGCTCCTCCTTCTGAGCTGTCAAACTGTGAGTCGCCGCCAGTGTGGCAGACGCAGTCCTTGACAATTGTCAACGCTTGGCAGCCTCAAGGCTGAGCTTCCACATCGCTGTCTGCAAATTAATTGCGCCCAGAGAGCGCAACAAACTGGATACCAAAAGCAGCAGTAGCAACAACAGCAACTGCCGCAGAGGCCACAGAGCCTAAGCCTAAGTCCCCAAGTTGTCCAAGTCGCCGGGCTAAAACAAATTTTGCATACCAAATGCCATTTTGCTGTTGTTGTTGTTGTTTGTTTTTCTGTTTCTCAGTTTTTGTTTTTTTCTTTTGTTTTGTTTGTTTGTTTGTTTTTTTTTTTTGCGCTCGGCAAAGTTTTTTTTCGAAGTTGCACTTTGCATTTTAACCGACGCCGACGGCGACGGCGACAACTTCCAGCAAAATCAATTAACAAACAATAAACGTTTGTTGGCCAAGCCAGACACGTATTTTATTTAAGTATCTAGAATATTAAAATGGGATCAGACACGACTTGTTGTTGTTGTTGTTGTTGTTGTTGCTGTTGTTGCCAGCGAGTGCGTCGCAAGAGAGTCGAGTGACAAAAATTGAGGCACTGCGTCGGCGACATTCATTGAAACGTTTTTGGAATATTTGAGCGAGTCTTGACAGCGCTGGCTTTCTTTAATGCTGCCACAACAAGCCGCAAGATATTTGTTTTTTTTTTTTGTATACACTTGCAACAGATATTTTTAGAGCATATAGCTGTTATAGGAAAGATAGGGTTCTTATAAGGAAAATATGGCTATAATTTATTTATTTAATTTAATTATATTTAAGCTGAGTTTTGATCAACTCTCTGCAAGGGTATTTATAAATCGGTTTGCATTTTTATCGCATTGCTTTCATTTTGTTTGTGTGAAGTCGCGCTTAATCTGTCGCAATGGAGGCTTTGGTGAGAACCATGAACCACGCACCATGCACCAAGCAGCATGCCCCATGAGCCACCCAACGATTGCCGACAGTCACCGCATCAACTTAAGACGATTATTTATGAACTGCGGGCTTGGGCAGTGACTGCAACTGCAACTGCAACTGCAACTGTGACAGCAATGGCCGACTGGAGGACACTGACATCGACACCACCAATGCGACACCACCGAAACATTCTACATGTGTACAATGTTGCAATGCGTGTTCGATGACTTAAATGACAATGAAGACGAGGACAAAAACGAAGACGAAAACAGACTCCGACTGCGACTTGTGAAGATGCCACAAATGCAACGAAGCTGTTACAAAAGTCCAACGTTCAGCTCACAAAATACTCTTAGCCATGTTATTACAAAGTGGCTAAATGACTGCCAAAGTATGAAGGCCACTAAATTGGACAGCACAAACAAAAAAAAAACAAGTCGCGAATGAGTTCAGCCACATCGCAGAGCTGCGAACTGTGAACTGACTGGCCAATGGAACTCAATCAGCTGCCCAGATGATTATCAGCTTTATCAGCTATTATAAACAGATATATATATGCAGGTCTCTGAAGTCTGTTTTTGGCATTTCCGAGCTCATAGCTTAGGTCCAGTTGCCCGTTTTATCGGTGGCCCATAAAGAATACAAGGAATGGCAAATGGCCAATGCTCTCGTTAAGTTTACTTCTTAAGCTGCTCGAATATTTTATGCGAGCTTAACTAAAAAAAAAATAAAATAAAAAATAAACTAAGAAAAAAAATATGAGATACAAGATTGACTGGCTTTAGGCAAGCTTGTCTCAAATTTGCATAAAGCCTCCGGCTTAAAATGATTATAAAATCTTACATAAAAGCAGCAAAAAAAAAACCAGCAACATTTGATTTGCGTGTGAAAAATGCAGAAAAAATACAAATAATTCATAAAACAAATGTTGAGCACAACAAATTAAATTTCGTATAGCTTTAAGGGGCAGCCTCTGTTTTTATTTTATTTGTATTTTATTTTTTATTTGCTGTTTTTCGATTTGCTGCATTTGATTTGCTCCAAATATTTTTGGTTCACACTTCGGGCTGATTCCGGAGGCTCCATAGTTTTTTTGATTGATTGCCGTGGCAGCCGCCGCTCCGTTGCACAATGCGTGCGAGAGTGTGTGAATATATATCATATTTTTATAGCAGCAACAACAACAATAACATGAACAACAATAATAACAACAACTTTATTCTGCGGTCAAAGTCTGCACGAAAATTTAAAACATTTGATGATTTTTTTTGTGGGTTTTTTTTTTTTATTTTGGTTTTTTTTTTTTTGCCGGCAGGCGAATTGTGATTCGAGCCTGGGTCACAAAAAAATATGAAAAGATTTATTGTGATTCGAGCTTTGAGGTCTGAGAAATTTTGTGTCTGCCAGAATTGAACTTGTTGAGTAAGACAATTCATTGCATTGGTGTGCATCATGGTTAGGGCCAAGTTAATGTGTAGTATTTGTTGCTGTTGGCGTTAATTAAATTAGAGTGAAAGGTGGGCGTACACATTTCAGATTAACACAGAAATTTATTATGAATTCTCCACTAACAATCAACATTTTTTTTTCATCTCTTTGCAGACAATTTCGGAACGAGTGCAAGCGGTAAGCTTTCTCTTTAAAAAAAAAATATATATATATATAAATATCTATATAAATATGTACAACTTGAAGATTTACTCACATGCTGTATTTGCCATATTTGAGCATATGCAACCCGCCAATGAAAATGCTCAGCTGCAGACCCACGCCCAGCTGCTGCAAAATGGCCAAAAACAGAAATGATCTTCAACAGTCAAGCAACAACAACAACTATAACAACAACAATATGAACCAGAACAAGAACCAGAACCAGAACAATCTGCAACATAGCGTAACGCTCTCTCTAAACTGAAAATTGTATGGCTTGTGACTTGCTGGCTGCCTTTTGATGCGCCCTTCATTTAGCATTTGACAGGACCCATAATTATAAACGGGCATAACCCATCATCAGCATCAGCAACAACAACATACAACAACAACAACGACAGCAGCCAGTGAGCAAAGGCTGGAACAACAACTAAATGCTGGGGCCATATAAATTTTCTGATTAAGAGCCATCTTATCATTATTATAGACTGTGCGCACGCTCGGCCCCTCGTCCCCTCGTCCCCTCGTCCGACTCCTCTGACTCTTCAACAGACTCCTTTGGCTGACTGTGACTCGGAATGTGTATATCTGGGGGACGACGACGTGAAACAAACTGAAAACGAGCCAAAAAAAAAAAAAAACAACAAAAACAACAACAGAAAACAGAAAACAAAAATAAAATACCAAAAACACACACATATCAAAATGTAGTCGTGCGTGAGTGCCATATGTGTGTGTGTGTGTGTGTGTGTGTGTGTGTGTGCCCCCCACCACTCCCCCTTAAAGGCATTATAGGGATTTAGTTTTTGGGATTTCGATTTCTCACACAACGCTGCAAACGGAGCAAAGAAAAAAAAAATCAAAAAAATTGGAAAAAAAAATCAAGAAAGAAATAAGAAATGTGTAGAACATATTGTTGCTTGGGTTTCGTTTCCGAAGATTTCCTGTGAAATACTTTAAGCCCCGGCCCTGGGCATGCCAGGGAGACCAAGACTAAGACTGCGGCTGAGACTGAGACCCAGCATTGAGGCCTGCGTTTCGGTTCGGTGTGTGTTGTGTGTATGTTGTGTTTTGGGTTAAACATACTTGAAATTCTTGTTCCAACTCTGCTCGGTATGGGCGGGGGCGGGGGCGGTGGCGGTTGCTCTGGCAGCAACACAACCGTTGTGTGTGTGTGTAATTTAATACGCTTTCAAAATTAAGAAAAATACACTCAAATATATTTATATATATTATACATATCTATATATATATATATATAAATTTGTACATATGTTCGTGTATATCTCGATATGCTTGCTGGTAGGCAGCAAAGGTCACAGCGAAAGATTTAAATTTGAAATTAGTATGGCCGCATCGAGCAGCATAAATAACAACAGCAACAACAACAGCAACAACAACAACAATAACAACAACAACAATCCACATTGACAACCATGTTTTACAAAGTCTTTCTGGCTGATAGTTCGACGCATCTTTTTTTTTTTGGGAAATATTTCATTATTATTAGACAGTCGCTGCTCGAATCTTCTAACTGGGCAGATTAAAGATTTTCAATTTTTTTCTTTCCTTGGCATTATCTGCGTTTTTTTATTTTTATTTTTAGCTGATAATTTATGCAGCGGCTGGTTCATGTTATTAACTGTAATTTGCATATTATAAAGCTGAAAAGCTGATATTTTTTTCGAGATTTATTTTTCTATTTTGTTTTTTGATTTGGTTTGCGTGTGTTTTTCTTCTTTGCTGCCACTGCCAAACGCCTCATTTCCTTTCTTAATAAACCATTTTGTTGTTACACAAAACTTTTGCCCTCTTTTAACTTTTATTTTTTACTTCTTCATTTTCTTTTCCCTCCCCCCATACAACATGGCCGCCCAAAAAAAAAAAAGCCCAAACGTTTGGCAAAAAAATGTTTTGCAATTTCTGCTGAAAGATTTTCACATGCACACATTGAGCGGAAATTCGGGCTGCGGGTTGCGAGGGGCATCTTCGTTGTTGTCTTCGTGTCGTGACTGATGCGTTATAATTTTCATGCTGTTAAAAAAGCATTTTCTGTGTGTTATTAAAAAAAAATACAACAAATAAAAAAAAACCGAAAAAAATCAACAACAACTGCTTCTACAGCCGCAATATCTCTGGGCTCAACTCTACTTTGTATGGGTCCCGTCTGGTCTGGTCTGTTGTGGGCTCCGGTGGGGATCGGTGGGTTCCGCCTTGACTCTTTGTCTGCTGCAATTTGGATGTCAAAAATCAAAGGCAGACACTGTTTTTTTGTTTTTTCTATTTCTCTGTTGTGCTAAACGAAATTACACGCTTATGAATTGCTTAATATCATGTCGAATATAATAATAATGTGTATACAAAGGACAACAGACTTTTGAGACTTTGCAATGACGTGTCATAGACCTGAAGTTGGACAAGAAAAAGAAGAAGACTTTGAGCTATGGGACTCCAATAGTACATCTGTTATAGACTGAAGTTGGATTTTAAAACAATGAATAAATATTATTTATTTAATTTTCATTGATCAAATCTGAAATTAACAAACATTTAATTATATATTATAATAAATAAATAATTTAAATGTATTTTGCACAAGAAATAATATGATTTCTTTAAGGCAAAAATAAATTCAAAATATTTATGATCACAGCAGATATTTTAGTATACATTTTGTATTTTGCATCATTCCACTTATCTGACACTAAATATAAATTATATAATTTCAAATAATATGCTGAATAAATGTTTTTTTTAAACATGCTCAAAATATAATCTTAAATTATATGCTGAATAAATGTTTTTTTTAAACATGCTCAAAATAACGGAAACATAAAACAAAAAATTATATGCTTGAAAACAATGAATGAAATATTAAAATTATTTCCGAACACATACAAAATTATAGTTGAACTTGAGTCGAATATAATTATTTTTAGCAAATATTTTGTATACAATAATTTGTATTTCAATAACAGCTTGTTTTTTAAATATTCATTAAATATTTGTTATATTTAAATATTAAATATTAAATTAAGAAAAGCCTAATCCAAAAGCCGATTTAGACTTGAGGCAAGTAGTCATAAGACACCAGGTGGAGAGGCACGCAATGAAACTAGTCGCCAAGAATGTCTTTCAGCCGGGCCAAGATCAACTCAGTTTACCCGTGTCCCTCCACCCGCTTGATTCTAAGCACAACGCTCCCCGTTCCCCTTCCCCCGCTTGAGGTGACGTGTCAATGTGAGTGAATTACATTACACGACTGCAATGTGCTCAAGAAATATGCATTCACAGTCCGACTGTGACTCCGAGTCTCGATCTCTGTCCGCGTCTCCAACTCCGTCTCAGTTTCAGTTTCAGAGCTGTGAAGCTTTTGGCTTACCCTCGTCTAAGGCAGCACACTCGGCGAGGAGACGGAAAGAACACCCAAAAACAAATTAAACGCGCTGCCATTAATCTTCAAAACCTGTGAGAGGCACATCATCATATGTGACTGGGAGACAAACCCTGGGGGCAATGGGCGAGCTACAGGTGAGGGGGGGGCAGCATGCAACGCACATCTTTGGTGGCTTCACAGATCCAGGCACCATAATCAAGGTGAGATGCATTTCAACATGTCTCATAAATTCGTGCGGATTGAGCGCAAAGCGCACAAAAATCTTGTCCAGACATTGTCTGTGGATTTGCATAAACTCCGTGAGCGTCGACCAGGAGTAGAGACTGCATCGTTGTTGTTGTGGCTGTGGTTGTGCGTGTGGAGCAACCAGTCACAAAGTCCATTTGTCTGATTGTATATGAATATATATACATATATATATTTATTTATATATAGACAGGCATGTATATGGTACTTTAACAGCGTTCATAAATTTGCCAAATTTGACAATTATGCGCATTAATAATAAATAAAATTGACAATAATTGTATTTGAATAAAAGAGGGAGAAAGACAGATAAAGAGAGAGAGAGAGAGAGAGAGAGATAGCTAGATTGACATGTGGCTAATCTGCATATAAGGCGATTGCTCTGACAGTTTTTGACTGGTTTTTTTTTGTTTTGTTGTTAATTTTGCTTGGTTTTTTGGTTGCTGTCTTTTATTTTTTTTTTTGTGGGTAGGCGTGAAAACATGTGTTGGCTTTGGTTTTTTTTTTTTTGGTGTTGTTTTTGTTGTTATTGTTGCCATTTACGCTCGGAATTTTAATCAACTTTGGAGCACTTTGGGCGGCTTGTTTTTTTGGTGTGTGTTGCAGTTGGTTTTTTTTTTTGTTGTGTAGCGCACAAAAAACTTAAACTTAAACAGCAACAGCAGCCTGAGAACCGATGCCAAAAGTCCAAGGCGACCGACCAATCTCAACGGACCGCAAAAATCCTCATAAAAATAATGAGGCATGAACATGTTGCAGCATCCAGCAGCAGCAGCAGCAACAATCTCTCTCTCTCTGGCCAGCATTATTATTATTATTATTATTATTTTTTTTTTCTTTATTTTTTTGTATTATTATATTTTTTGTAGCGGCAAAACAATGCAACTGACGCCGCTGCTGCCACAGGCCGGCTCAAAATATTGCAGCGGATCACACAAATCCGCCATAAAAATACATGTACATTTCTACATATGTAGTATGTGTGTGTGTGTGTGTGTGTGTGTCTATAGCATATGCAGACACTGGCAAACTGGTCAAGCCAAAGCCGCTTTTGTGTTAATACCTCGAAAAGTTTCGTTCCTTTTTTTTTTTGTTGTTTGCTGACTCCTCTTTGGGCCTGGGAAGCGCACAAAAAAAATGGCTATAGCTATTGACTTTAAGGTGTGTGTGCGAATGTGTGTGTGTGTTTGTGTGTCTGTGTCTGTCTGCCATATGCCAGAGCTGGATAAACCTCTGCGGCTGTTGTTCTTATTGACTTGTTGCCGTTTTATGGCGTTGCGCGATTGGTGATCCATCATCATTTTGCAGGTTTCACATAATTTGCCGTTTTTCGCACATGAAAATCGTTAGGGAAATTGGGCACATTTAAGTGCTCGCTGGTTAAATTGCTTATGAAAAATAATGGAGTCTGTAAAATGGCGAGAAAAGAATGGGAAATTTATATTTTAAAGGAGTTACTTTAAACGATTTAAATTTCCCATGAAAATGCTTAGTTTTATTTTGTGTTGTCTTCAAAATCCATGTTTAATCGATGGAATAATATTTATAAAAATACATTTAACTACGCATATGCATATATAATATATATAATTGAGTAAACTGGTATGCAAATATATATATAGCTGCATATCTGACAGTTGTGAACTTAGCTAAATACATTTGACTTATGCATTTGTCAGGTTGCTCTAAGCCAAATGCGCCTCATCAATTTGTTCATGTGCTATGTAATTGAAAAACTAATAATAGTAAAAAAAAAACAAAAAATACTTGCCACAAAGCAGCAGCAACAACAAGAAGAACGGTAAACAACAAACAAACACTTTGGTCATCAATTATGGCGGCGCCGTTGCAATTTTTCAACATTTAATTAAGTCACTTTAAGCTTTATTAATTTGCCGATCGTATAAAAGTAATAGCTTGCCATAATTGTCAGCCAGTGGCGCTTGCCCCACACACTTGAGAGGGTTGTGCCACAAATTCGCCAGTGAAATTAATTACCGATCTTTATCACACAGAATGAATATTCAATAATCAACTTTTCATAACCAATAAAAGTGACTGGCTTTTAAATCATAGCAGCAGTCTATGTGTGTGTGAGTGTGTGTGTGTGTGTGTGTGTGTCTGAGTACTTGCTTGGGTTGGCTAATAAGCGAGATCGGGCCAAAACACCTTTGGAGGTCTCACTTGGATGGGCGACACAAGTGTTTGTTGTTGTTGTTGCTTTTGTTGTTTAGCCACCCACTTCACAGACGGACAGCAGCAACAACAATAATAATAATAACAACAACAATGACGGTGAAGAGGGATGGGGAGAGGGGGAGAGGAAGAGGAAGAGCCGCCCATTTCTTAAAGCTTTTGTCATGCGTAAGTTGCCCGCTGCTCGCTCTTTGCCTCAAGTGTGGGCCTCAGCGCTGAAGCGCAGCTTCTTTGGCCGCAGCCACACTTGAGCCACAGCTGTTGTGGGTAGGGGGGGTAGGGGGAGGCAACACGAGGGAGGGCAGGGCAGCTGTGAAGTGTTTGCATTTGTCGAGCCGTGTGACAAAACATTCTCAGCTGCTCAGGATTGCCACCCAAGGCGCTTTTGCTGATTTCACTTGACATGTTTTGAATTCAATTAAGTAAATGCCCCAAGTTGCCGCCGCCTCGGCGTGGCACGTCTCTCCCGCAAGCCGCAAGTCAATTGCTTGCTGCTAACCAGTAGCTGGTGTTTATTATTATTATAAAAAGCAAAACTCAATTAGTTGGCCAGCCCCAAAAACCCCACACACACAAATACATTTGGAGAGACTCGAGAGTCGCGGCAGGTTTCTCAGCCTCGTTGAGCTTAAGCAGACTTCCGTCATGTGCGATGCCCACTGTACGGTGGTGCCCATTGGAAAATGATTGACAGACGATTGGCATGATTTTGTATAAACAAAAATGCGGCCAAGTCGAAGGCGCAAAAATCTCTCATTTTAAATGAGAACTCACACAAAAATGGAAAGTTGCGCGTTTGGTTTTTCATTTTGTGTGTGGAACAAAAAGTTGATTTCAAAACTAATTGAAAACTGAAAACTGCTTGCCACGGCTCGCTGTAGCTGCTGCCTCTTTCTGTGGCAAATACTACTACTGGCCTTCCAACTCAAGTGCTCGTCGTTTTTGGCCCGAAAAGTGAACAACAATTCTTTTCTAGTTGTTGTTGTTGTTGTTGTTGTTGTTGTCCATTTGAAAAGCAATTTGTTTGTTTTGTTTTGCCATGGCGAACGGTTTTGGAAAAGTGCATTTTGTTATTGAAAGCTATAAATGCATTTATAGCTATTTATTATTTCTATTTATTATTTCAATCCGTTTTTGCTTTTACCACATTATGCCAAATGTCTAAGATTTATTTTTATGACTGTCAAAATAAACTTTCCGATAAACATTTCGTTGAACTAGTTTCAATCGACAACGTTTTATGAATGAAAATAAAATAGTAATTAATTTATTTATAAAATTATTAATTCGATAAAATATGAATATAATTTTTTTTTGATTTATAATCAACTCGTAAAAGACTTGAATTTTTTTATTGTAGTAATTGGCTTTTATTTATTTATTTATTTAACTGTATTTTTTTTTTGTTATATTGTTTGCTGTCTAGTTAAGTCGCAGTTTGCTGTCAGAGTTATCGAGTAATGTTAGTTCTTTTAGCAAATGGTCAACAGTCTTCCATTAAAGCCATTTACAATATTTATAAGTAGTCAACATGCAACATTGTCAGGTCTCTTTCGGAAATTGTGGAAAATTGTGTAGTCAGCGCAGCTGCTTTGGCTCCAACGGAATCTCCGATTGCAAGTCCGCTGATGGTTTACGGGGCGACAACTGAGCGTGGGTGGGTGGGTTGTGTGTGTGTATATTTGTTGTGCGTGTGTGTGTGTGTGTGTGGGTAAGAAAAGCCAGCAGGAAACTAAAAATGTTTTGTATGTTCGTATAAAGGAAAAATCGCAAAATTTACTGCAAATTGGAATTTTGCGCAATTGTAGAAAAAAGAAATGTGGCAAGCAGGGCCAAAACCAACTAACCAGCAAACCAACCAACCAACCAACCAATGGCAACTATAGCTAAACATTTTCTTTTTGGGTAAGAGGCTGCTGCAGAGTGCGGGATGCGGGGTGCGGCGCTGGCTCTGTTTGGAGTGGAGCTTTCTGCCCTCCAATAATAACAACATACATCTGTCTGTCTGTCTGTCTGTCCGGTCCGCCTCAGTGTCCTTCTGTCAGTGTGTCTGCGCCAAAGACGCAGTGGCTCCTGCATCCTTGGTACTTCGTCCTGCCGTCTCTGCTGCTCTTAAGCCAATAATAAATAAAAATGCTTGTTACAGCGCCACCCAACCCCCAATCCCCCCCTAAAAACACTCGCAATGAAAATTGCGACGGCTACGAATTTATTTGCCCAACACAAACTTACTGTGTGTGCGGGGCGGGGCGGGGTGGGGCTTCTGAGGGGGCAAGTCGATGAACGTTGGTTCCATAAAGTCGCCAAAGTTATAGTGAAAATTAATTAAGTTTTGCGCTGCGCTTAACAATTCAATTAAAAAAAAATAATGCGCGCCGCTTTATCGCCCGCCGCACATATCGAGTACTACAACAAAAAGCACTTTGGAGGAGCAGCAGCAGCCCCAACACCCCCCCTTGCGCCAACAACGCCATGCCCAATCCAGATGCAAGCAATCGCTGTAACACGAGTGTGCCGCTCAAGTGCCACAAGTGCTTTTGCACATCGTTATTATAACAATAATAAGCAGCAACCGCAACAACAACAACAACAACAAAGCGTCTTTCTCTCTCTGGGCAAAGATTAATTGTGTGTTTTGGTTTTGCCAGATTCCTGCAACGAAATGAATGTAAAAATTGGAGCACACCCAGCCAAAGAAATGACTTCGATTCCTCGTCGAGAGTCGCGAGTTGAGAAGAGTCTTTTGGCGCAAAGTGCAATCCACTTGAAGGAATTTACATATCAGCAGAAGATACCGACGGCACCAGCCTACTCCTCCTCCTCCTCCTCCTCCGTTTACCCCTCCTCCCTTTCGCCACAGCTATCTCATGCTCGACTCCACCTCAGCCAGTATCTGAGTATGTGGCTGAATGTTGCAGCCAAATGCATTAATCAATTTCATGTTTTCTTAAGCGAGCGCCCGGCGCGATTTGAGTGCTCCAAGTAGAAAGAATCATCGAGAGGTGAGGAGTGGAGTGGAGTGGAGAGGAGTAGAGTGAAGATGCCGACTCGTGCGTCTGGGGACGCTTTACGTATGGAGTGGAATAATCAATTTCGAGGATCATAAACAACTTTTAATGAAGTTGTTAAGTGCCAGCAGCTAGTTGCTCAATGCGCTCCGCGGGCCCAAAGTGCAGCCTGACCCATCTACCCATCTACCCATCTCTCCTCCATATGATAAGCAAAACCCGATGGCCCAAGAGCAACTGCATCCGTAATGGACTCCAGCACTGCGTTCTGTGCGTCTCTTAACTGGTCACACACACACAGAGAGAGAGAGAGAGAAATATCACTACAACAATCACTCATTTCCATAATTGCTAAATTATGCAGAGCCATTCACTGCCAGACCGCATCACAGAGCTTAGTAGAAAGCTGGGCAGGCCCCATCCATCCAAAAAAAAAAAAAGAGACCAACAAGTGTGCGTTTTGGAAGCTTCTTTTGTTTTGGGTGTTTTTTTTTTTTTTCATTTCGCTCCCATTTTTGTTTCTGGTAAATTAATTTTACAACTTTTAATGCAAACGCTTTTTTGCCAAGGCTATCTCAAATTGGTAACTTTGCTTAACTGAAAATAGACACTTTTCGTTGACTTTTTAAGCTAGCAAAATAATGCACTTAACAGCTGAATTAGCTAATTAGAATTTGGGTAATATGTATTAAATTCAATTGTTTGTTATAAAAAAAATATCAGTTTTTTTTATAGATCTTCAAAGCTGCTCAATGGATTTCATTTGTTCACACATTTAGGGCATTCATTGTTCTGTTTGGCTCTGTTTTGTGTTGTTGGCCATTAGCTCTTGTTTTATGGTCATGTTTAGAGAATCAAGCACTTGGCTGGCCAAACCAGTCGACCACTCAACGAACGGTCTCCATCGGCGACTAAATTAATCAAAACCAACTTCCGGTTTACGCAAAATGGCGTGAAGTCTGCCACCATGGAAATGTGTGTGTGTTGGTGTGTAGGTGTGTGTGCCTGTGTGTTTTAGGCTACTGTGAAATTTTTCAATGCTGTTGTAAAATAAATGAATGAGTTAACTGAAAAATTAATGAAAAGCCAACAGGTAAAAGAGGCAAGTGGGGCAAAGGGTAGGCAGCAAAAGGTGTTGTGCGAAAGATAAAGAATGAAAAATTTATGAAGCAACCATCAAAAAAAGGGAAGGGGGGTGCAGAGGAGAGGGGAAGATGTGAAGCGGGGTAGTTGGAACTCGCTGTCATAGCTTCCAAGACATAGACATTCATAGACGCACAATGTTTGGTGTTGGGAAATATTTGTTTTGGCACACACATTTGCTTCAGGGCGTGGCGGGGGGGGTCGGAGCGTGAAATTATGCAATATTAGGCCAGACCATCAGCTAGAGCGGGGTATATATGTGGCATGTGTGTGTGTGTGTTTGTGTAGATCATATGAACCATCGTTGGACCTGGTTTATTTTGTTTGCATGTGCGCAGCGATTTGGGGCTTCCTGTTAGAGCCAAAAGACGAGGAGGAAGCAGAAGCATCTGAAGCATCAGAGAGGCAAAAGGCATTTGAGTTACTTAAGTGTAACTAAAACTTTAAGTAAACACACAAATAACATTCTTAATATTAAACAAAATTATACAAATTCATATGATGTTGTTGATGATGGCAGCAGCAGTGTGGGGGGGGGGGGGAAAGGAAAACAAACCGCCGAGCGGAAATGCCAAGTGTGGGAGTTGATGATGGTGTTGCTCATGCAAACAAAAGATAAAAGCCCTATCAAAAAATTTAAATTAACCAAAAATTATGCATGAACATTACCAAAAAAGCCAAAGCAGAGCAGAGCCCAAAGACTGCGTATGACAAATATTAATATTGTCTATATGAAACATGGGTTGGAGTGAAGAGGGGGTGAATGGGTGAGGAGGCGGGCGAGAGCCAGACTAGGACTCAAACGGCAGCCACAAACAATGTCATTCATATGATTATCATTATGTTTTGAGGCAAGTGCAGAGTAAAGTTATTTTGTGTGCTTACTTCACAAACACACACACACACACACACACACACACATAAATCAGTAACAACAACAAGCACAACAAGCACAACTGGCCAAAATGAGCAAACACAATTTCTGAGCTGTGGTCGAGCTCTGCTCCAACAATATTGACTTAGAGTACTTTGTAGTAGTTGTAGTAATCCAAAATATGACCACAATCTTCACAACAAATCTTCTATAATTTTGTGATTTTTTTTGGAATTTTTCCAGGTGATGCCAGCAATGCCAGCATAGGCAGCGGCGAGGGCACCGGCGAGGAGGATGACGATGCGAGCGGCAAAAAGAACCAAAAGAAACGTGGCATTTTCCCAAAAGTAGCAACAAACATATTGAGAGCGTGGCTGTTTCAGCATTTAACGGTAAGTTCAATTAAAACACCTGTAACACACCCCCCTCCCACAACCACCCCCCCCCCCTATCACAGTTGCCAATAGTCAACTTTGATAAGCATTTACCGCAATAAGTTTTAGCCAGCTTTTGATAAGATTGCCAGCCACAAACCACTCCTATCGGCCAATGGGGCGCCAGTGGGCGTGGCCAGCTAGCTGGTTGAGTGCAATGCAAATAAAATGGGAACAGCAATAAGTAGCTAGAAAAACAAGATAAGATTCCCGTGAGATGTGCAAACTGCTACCCAGTTGGAAATTGATGATCTGTCCAAATGCTGCTCCAACTTTATCTTTTTGTGCTGCGCAATAAGAACAGGTCTACAAAGTGTTTATCGCAAGGCAGTAACTGAAATCGGCTAAGTAACCATTTAGGCCAGTTTCTCGGTTTCGGAAGTCCATCGAATGGCTTATTGCTTCGGTCATCGCGTCCAATTAGATTTCCATTTGAGCCATCAAAGTGCTTAGATAAATGTCATTCGGACTGTCCCAAAAAAAAAATGCGACACTAAAAACAAATTGCCAAATCCAAATGCCCAAAAACTATTCAAGCAGGTTGGCTGGTCAGCCAAATCAAAGTTCAGACCGGAAAGCTACGGAATCCAGTGTGCGGATGTGTAATACAAATAAACAGATTTGTTATGCGCCACTTTATGTTAAGCAGAAGGATGCAGGATGTGCCAAGGACTGCTGTAAGGGTTGTCCGACAGTTGAAAGAAAAAAACCAAATCACAAAACTATAAGATTTTATGCGCTTTGACGGTCAAGCGGCTGTTAAGGAAGTTAAGGAAGTTAAGGAAGTTCAAACTGCTCCACGGCTACCATTTTGACCATTAGAGCAACATTTGGCCAAAGCTTTGTGGCTGCTCCTGCTCCTGCTCCTGCTGCTGCGTATGTAAAATGATAAAAATCTTAATGGAATTTTGTAAAAGTGTGTGTGCGAGTGTGTGTGTGTGTGTGTGTGTGTGAGTATGTGTGTGTGTGTGTGTGCAGGCGAAGCTAACGTCTTGGCAGCTGTACACTCAGCAAAATATACAACTTGAAATTTAAAAAATCCAGCTGCATTCCAGCATCGTTTCTAAGTTCACAAACTGCATTTTTTTCAACTAAAAAATCAATAGGCTAATTTTTTGCATCACTTATTTCTTTGAGTGTACCCTAGAAAAACAGCCAAGACAATCCAAGTCGCAGGGCAAGCGAAGAAAAAGGCGATAAGCAAACAAATCGGAAATTAAAGTTGAAGCTGTCCATGTTTATCTACTCGGCTGCTGCTGCTCGACTCCAGCTTGGTTGGGTTTTTAAAAATAGCTGCCTCCCTAAAATGGCACATTAACCCAACACCCACCCGGCCAGCACTAAGTAATGCTCAACCACCCACACGCACCCACCCTCTGACATTGATGGATTGCCGTTTAAATCAGCGCATCACTCATGTTTACCCGGCTAAAGCAGTCTCCTGCTCCTCCTCCTGCTAACGTATATCCTTGACTGAGTTTTTTTTTTCTTCTTACAATTGTTGTTAGCTTAATGCTATTAACAATTCTCAGTAGGATGGGGGGGGGGGGGGGTGTGTGTGTGTGTTGCGGCACATTAGGGAAATTGTTTTTGTTGCAAACATGCGTTTTCGTTAAACTTAAATTGTTGAGTATTCAAAGCCGCATTTAGATAATGCAAATGCAATGCAATGTGGCCAATTTGATTTATCACCCAAAAACATTGGCCATTGGCCATAATTAACAGTTTTTCCAGTCTCGCGGGCTGCCAAGTGAAACGCGATGCCAGCTCGTCAAATGGCCAACATGCTCGACATGGCTGACACTGTCGATGACTATGGCAACGCTGGCGACGATGGCGACGATGGCGACGATGGCGACGCTGGCGACGATGGCGACGCTAGCGTTGCTAAAGTCGTTAAAAACCAGACCCCAAATAAGACGACGACGACGACGACGACGACGTTGGTGCTAATGAAGTGCACTGCAGACTGTAGGGGAAAGCGGGCACGCCAATGGGGGGCTTGGGGGTTGGCAGAGGGGCTGTGTTTAAGCGCAAGCTGGCTGGCCAACCAAAAACAAAAGGCAGGCAGAGGCAGAGGCAGCGGCAGAGTCTGAGGCAGAGGCAGAGTGAGGGGCAGAGGCAGAGGCAGAGTGAGGAGCAGAGGCAGAGTCTGAGGCAGAGGCAGAGTGAGGGGCAACAACAGTGGAGGAACGCGGGCAATGAATGCATTGCATGGCTGCTTTGTTGTTGCTGATTGCTGCATGCATGTTTTGTTGCTGTTGTTGTTGCTGTTGCTGCTGCTGTTGTTGTTGCTGTTGTTGCCATAATTATGGCAGGCGCGCGAATATTTTGTTTACATTTGGCGCGCACTGCAGACAGGCAAACGGGGCAACGAAGCAAATAACAAAAAAAAAACAAAAAAATTACATTTCGCGTGCTCCGCCTACTCGCTGCCACATGTGGCCCGTTGCACGTTGCCCCCCTCCCTCGACACATGTGTGTGTGTGTGTGTTTTTGTGTGTGTCTGCGCAATTTTCTTCCGGCGTCGCTTGACGCTTGTCGGCTTTGGCTTTGCGATTCGTTTTGCTGCTGTTGTTGCAGTTGTTGTTGCTGTTGTTGTTGTTGTTGCCGTTGTTGCCGTTGCCGGCCTACTGCCTGAACTGAAAAGTTACCCCCGAAAAAAAAAAACAGCAGAGAACCAAAACATCGCGCAAAATGGCCAAAACGGCAGACGCCGCAAATAGCGGGGAGCTGTGGCAAAAAGAGTTGCATTGTTGTCAGCGCTCATGTTACATGTGGCAGCCCACAGCAACGGCGCTTAGTGTGTGGCATGCATTCAATATGGTGCGGCCAAGACGAACTCAAGATGCGCTGCACAAAACCAAAATGACAAAGTGTGAAAATTTGTTAGATGTGTTAACTGAATGTTGAGTTGTGTTGCAGTATTCAAGTAGCCAAGTTTTGGCCAAGTTCTTTCATTACTCAAAAATGTTGCAAGCAGCTGCAGCAGCGCCCAAGGGGCAATTGTAGATAATAATAAAAAAGTGTTGCACTTGCTCATTTTAACCCTTAAAACATGTGCATATTACATGTGCGCCTACCTTTTGTAAGTTTCT
Source organism: Drosophila demipolita (assembly GCA_035042405.1). Classification (NCBI taxonomy): domain Eukaryota; kingdom Metazoa; phylum Arthropoda; class Insecta; order Diptera; family Drosophilidae; genus Drosophila; species Drosophila demipolita. Next base: position 53,730 of record JAWNLI010000489.1, on the reverse strand, counting down.
TGACCCTCTCGCACACACACACACGCACACACACACACGCACACACACACGCACACACACACTAATGCAGTGAAAGGCCGTAGGGCATCTTTATAAGTTTGTGTGTTTGCCACTCTTTCGCGACTCGCGATTGTTGCAAATTATTTTCCTTCTTGCTGCTGCTGTTGTTGTTGCTATTGTTGTTGTTGTTGTTGTTGTTACTCTAACATGATGACGCCGACGACTTTGAGGATGAGGACAGCATTGCGATTAGTGCAAATGTGCCTGCCTGCCTGCTGCTGCTGCAGTTGCTGTTGTTGTTGTTGTTGTTGCTGCTGCAGCTACACTTTCCCATTCCACTCGCCTCTGCAGGCAGCTCTCTTTCTGTGTTGCCGTTGTCTCTATCTTGCTTTCCACTGGAGTGGAAACACTCATTTGGCGCTGTTTAGACATGTAGTGCAACTGGAAAAAAAAATCTTCATAATGGCTGCCAGAGGCCGACGTCGACGCCGACTTTGCAATGCAATTTGCAGTTGTTGCTTGTTGTTGTTGTTGTTGCTGTTGGTGTTGCAGCTTGTTTCACAAATGGCGTCGCATTTGGCGTTGTTAATGGCGGCGGCGGCGGTGGCTGACTGGCTGACTGGTTGTACGTGTGCATTACCGAGCCATGAGCTAAGGCCAGAGCCAGAGCCGGAGTCGACGTCTTGGGCTTGTTGTGCCATGTGTCACGGCATTGCAGTCATGTTGACATCATGTGACCAGGCTGAAGAAGCACGAAGCGCAGGCGGAGAGGGAGCGAGGAGGCATAGGCCTCTTTGCCTGAGGTGGCCTGGCACTTGTCGACGTCACTTGAGCGCAGGGGAGGCGCAGGTGGGGTGTGTGTGTGTGTGTGTTGATTGTTTTAAATTCATTTGCCAAGTCTAAACAAACACAACACACAACAAGAGTGCAAAATATGTGTGTGTGTGTGTGGAAAAAGTGGAGCGAGTTAAGCGACTAGACAAAGGCAACAACAAGCAGTGCAAGGGGGTGATAGGGGAGGGGGCGCGTAGGGGCAAGAGGTACATGGCAAAAAGCAACTTAAAGGCGTGACAGTAATTAATTATTTTGTCGTATGGTAAATTAATAAACCAAATGGACTTTGTTTCACTTGACATGTTTGCACACTCGCCTGCCTGGCTGGCTGGCTGGCTGGCTGTCTGTCGATAGTACATGTGTGTGTGTGTGTGTGTGTTTGTGTGTGTTGTCACTGTTGTGCAAAATGCATAATTGCTTGCATTAGCGTAATTGGCGCTGCTGAAAGAAGCACAAAACTGCAGCAGCAGCAGTGGCAGCAGTAGGCGTCGAAGTTGCATGCAGCGCGACAGGCATTAATGCGATTTTGATAAGTAAAAGACAAGATGATAATGAACTTGAAAGAGGAGAGAGAAAGAGAGAGGGAGAGAGAGAGGTAGAGAGAGGGAGGAGCTGCTCCATAAAGTGCCCCAGTTGAGTTGAGGCAATAATGTCAGCCTCAGCTAACACACATCGAATGTGGAGAGTTGTGTGTAAAAGCATTTCTCTAAAATGGATGAGCGCCACAAAGTATGCTATAAATTCCATTTTAATTTACCTGCATGTAATTTATGCCCTTTGACTGCTTGTTGGAGCATTTTATACGGCCAAAACGAGGTGCAGCAGCAGCAGCAGGAGCAGCCACAGCAGCTGGAGCTGGATTCGTCTTGGCTGTTTGTGGGGTGTGGGAGGTTGCTGCAACATTGCCATTGGCATGTCTATTGCATTTACATGAACATCTACGTTTATTTGTCAATACACACAAATTTCATAGACTAGTTTTGCGTATTGGCTATTGTCAGGACTTGAACTTAGAGCAGAGCCAGGTCAGTGGGGTTTGGGGTTGGGTTGAGGCGTGCCACTTGGCCTGGCCAGGACAGCAAACAAATATTGCTGCCGGCCAATGCATATCTAAACACATATATATATAAATAAATATAAATATATATATATATCTGTATAGTTAGATAGACGCATACACAATATCTACAAGAAGACAACACGCAAAATTTATTAAACACAAACAATAAGGCAAATGCATTTAAGGAGGGAGGGAGAACAGGGGGGCAGTTGACAGGCCAAGATGGGTGTGTGCAAACGGCAAACGGAGAACAAGGCAACTAAATTGCATTACAGACATTACGCAGGACAATGGACACACAATGGACAAACGGACAGAGAGACGGACGGACAGACAGACTCGGTTTGGCAAGACAGGCGACAAGCGACAAGGATGTTGCAGCGTTGCACATTTGCGAATGGAATTTGAAATTCCTGCCACTTGAGCACTTGCATATTGAATACTGAATACAATGTACAACATATATATATATATATATATATATATATATATACCTCTATATATATCAGTTATCTAAATGACATTTCGTGTATATATATTTTGCGACATTGGCAGGCAAACTTGGTTTGTGTTTTGTGGATAAGAAAACGGTAAATTTCAAGCCACACAAGAAACGCTTTCTGTTGTGTGTGTGTGTGTGTGTTTGGCAAATTGCATGTGCAGACAACAACTGCGAGTACATTGCTCAAAAGTTCAATTGCCAGCAACCGCAGCAATCACAGAACACACAAACAAATGAAAAGGGTTGCCTCAAATTGAGGCAGACTCCTTTCGCCTGGCTGCTGACGAGTGCCAAAATTGAAACGCCCACAGCTGCCGGAAATATAGTCGCATCGGCTATAAAAAAAATAAAAAAAAATAAAAACGAAAAAAAAAAACATCCTTAAGGGGCACAAAGCACAAAGCGACGCATGCGCCTAAAAAAGAGGATCGCGAGAAACAAAGGCGTAAACGAAACCCAATCCGAAGCCAATCCCAATTTCAATTGCAAAGCCAAAAGATTGACAGCCACATCCGCCAGCTCCACACACATTCAGCATTAGCCTCAAGTCCAGCTGCAAGCCACATACAGTAAACACTCGCTTGTGTAAATCCAATTGTGGCATAATGAAATCATTTTTTTTTTAAACTTGTAATTAAAAATACAAAATTGAACTAAACTTTTTTTTTGCTGTTAAGAATTTGCTTGTGCGATGTTTTACTGTAGCAGTTTGCAGCTGTATAATTTTTTTTTTTTGCTTTAACTGGAAATCATTAAGTCAATATTCGAAATCTATGAAGCGACGACAACAACTAAAACAAATAGAAAATTGTAATAAGCGCCAGCCGATTAGATTAGTCAGCTGGAGTGGGAAGTGCCACTGCCACAATCATTATTGCTGCAGCCACGCACTCCACCCCCTCACTTGCATTGGGGCGGGCTTGGGGTGGTCTGTTTGCTCACTGACGCCACTGTGGCGGCGCGCCGGCTGCAAGATTTATGAGAAGCAGCGGCCAGTGGCAAACAGCCCCTCCACCCCCCCAAAACAGCTACCGCTCCCAAAGCACAGCACAGGGTCTGCGTCTGGTTCTGGGTCTGGTTGTGGGTTCTTTGTTTGCCTAGTTAGCGCTACCCAAAAAACGGCGTTGCAGTTGGCCCAAAAATTGAGGACATTTTGAGTGGCAGCGCTGATAAGCGCACGCTGGGGCAGGGGTATAAGGGAAAGGGGTAGCACTCACTGGTCAGAGATCCAGATAAAAACTAATAAAATAAATAAAACAGTGGAGTTTTTTTTTAAGGGGCGCTGTTCAAGTGCAGCAGCGCCGCCGCTCGGTGACAGGTTCAATTTTACTATATATATATATATATATATAAATTAGAACCGTAGCAGCCATTGGAGAACTGGCAATGATTGATCGATCCTCGTGGCACACAGACACACACACACACTGGCCTCCTCCTCCATGTTGATAGATTGTAAATCTTGCAGTGAATAGCGTTGCTGTTCCGGCGTAGCGTTAATTGAATTGTGCGTGCTTTTTTTTATTATATATTAACGTGACTTCTTTCTTTTCCGTCTACTTGCAGCATCCCTACCCATCCGAGGACCAAAAAAAACAGTTGGCGCAGGACACTGGCCTAACGATACTGCAAGTTAACAATTGGTGAGTACAATTTGAAAACGTAATTATTCAATATAACAAACAAATCGATATCTATTTGTTAATAATTTTTAATCTGAAAATCATTTCATCAGTTTGCGAAATAATCATAATTTTTTTTTTTTTTTAAATAATCTGTTTTGTTTAAGTTGCGGCAAAAACAATGATTATCAAATAGATCAACTGCAATAAATAATTATTAATGTGTGATTTTAATAATGTTTACGTTGCCTGATATAAATCAAAAACATTATTTAATAAATTATCATTAAAGTGTGATTTTTATTATGTGACTTACGGTTAATGATAAATAACTGTACACTGTTGTTTATGGCTTAGTTAAATGCGAAAACACATTTTGCCTTATTTTACTTGTCTTTTACGGAGTTGCCAAAAATCTTGTGACAAGTATTTGCTTGCTTCACACTTTATGGCTAAGGCAAAGAGAAGGCCATTAGTTGCACGCTTTATGTCATTTGCTGTTGAAACAGAACTAGAACTACAAGCTCAACACACACACACACACACACACAACAGCTATCGTATTACAGGTGAGACAGGCCAGTTAAATTTATAAGTCAGTTTGCGCCTACGCCAAAGAAAGCTGATTCAACCTGTTCCATGCAAAACTGCAGTCGGGCAAAATAGGCGAAAAGAAATGTGGCATCTAAAGTTATGGGCCGTGTCTTAACCGGAGTGGTGGAGTGGCGAACAAATCCTAGGCGACTGGCCCTACGTCTGCCAGAGAGCTTGAAGGCGACTTCATCAAATTTTGCACATTATGCGACATGCTGCACAACTTGACACCTGGCAGCAGCCAATGCAAAAGAGGCAAGACAAGCTGCTAAGATGCAGCTGCAACTGCAGCCAGAAATAGAAACAGTAACAGAAACAGAATCACTACCAGAATGAGAACGAGATCGAGAAGGGTTATATATATATAAATATATATATTTTATAAGGGGGTTTTTGCTAGCCAGTTAAAAGCGTTGCTGAATCTTTTATGCAGTTCAGGCAACAACATGTCTGTGCCATGGAATGCTTTTAAGCTGGGACAGGCCATAATAAAATCTAGCGAAAAATGTGAGAGCAGCAGCAGTTGGAGCCTGAAGTGGGTTGGCCCCCAAATGTCTTTGCTGGATTGGAGCAGTGGAGGTGAAGTGGAGCGGATTGGAGTGGTGTGGAGTGGCTGCTCTAACGCAGGCACTCAGCTCAATTAAATTGAATTTCGCGCTCACTGAAGCACACTGCAAATTAACAAATACGAGCAGCAGCAGCAGCAGTAGAAGCAGGCAAAGGACTGCCAAAAGGACTGCCAAAGGACCCTTGCCCGTTTCGCTTAAGCACGCAACGCTGCGTAGACAACAGCGATAAGACAGACAGGCCAAAACAGCTAGAAAGAGATAGAAAGAGAGAGAGAGAAAAAAATATATGTAGAAAAAAAGGCAAAACCTTAGCAGAAAATAGCAAAATAAAATGTTGACACTTTTGGTTATTTATGGGCTGGCAGACGACACCTTCGCCAAAGCACTAATCCATGGGGAATGGCCATGGGCATCTTTTGCTGGAGCTAAATGTGTATTTATTTTCCGCAATTTCAGGGGGGGATCAACAAAAAAAAAAAAAAACATACAGAAGAAGAAGAAGTAAACTGCGTAAGCAGCAATTCAAATGACCAGCAAAGGCAAAGAGAGAGGGAGAGCGGGGAAGGGAGAGCGAGTAAAAGTCCATTAACACCCAATAAGAATAAGAAAGAATTGGACAGAAACTGAATCTCAAACTGAAACTGAGGCACAAAACTTGAGATACAGTTTTGTTGCTGCTGCTGCTGCTGCTGCTGCTGCTGTGGTAATCGAAAAAGTTTTGTTGTAGCCAAGTTTTAAATATTAACGTTTACTTACAGCTGCAGAGCAAAACAGAGCTAAGTAGGAAAAAATAAAAGAAAGTTATAATTATGGCGTAAGTACATAAATAACGCTGCAAATGTGCCAAGGGTGGGGTTTGCTAGGAGGGGGTGGGGGGTGGGTGGGTGGGGATGTTGAGTATACACATAAGCTAAAAGCTGCACAGACTGCCACATGCCACATGCTCACTGTTCATTCCATTTGCAACAACGAGGCAGCCAATCAAGTCAGCAGCCAGCGGCCAAATCGATTTGCAGCTTACATCGTCGCATATTTGTACCCCTCCCAACTGTCCCTCTCCCCCATTCACTGTGTGGTATCTGTCTGTGTATCTTGAGGCAAACGTTCCAAAAACGCAACGGAACTCAATTCCATTTTGTCGTTTTGATAAACGATTTCAGGGCGTTGCAACAATTTCCGCCTCAAAATGAGCAAAGCCAGCAACAGAAATGAACTGCAAATTGAAAAAGAAAAATAAAAACACCAAAATAAAAACAACATACATAAAGTATATATTATATATATATATCATATATATATATATATATAAAAATGTATATACATGTGTAAGCAAAGGATTTGAGGAGTTGGAGCAGGAGAGATGCCTTCGGTGCATTAACCTCGACTAACTTGAGCAATGAGTTAGCTCATTGTTGTTTTTGGGCTAATGTCTGACTCGTTTGTTATTATTGTTTTTTGCTTAGTTCTTATACTTTATGTGTGTGCGTTGCGTCTGTGTGTGTGTGTGTGTGTGTGTCAACCATGCCAGAGAGAAGTGACTGTCACTCGGACGAACGGCTTTGACGATGTCGGCTTTTTGCTTTAATCATTTCATTTCTTTGGCTTTTTCGTCGCTGATCCTTCACGCAACGGATCAGCAACTGCAGCAAAAGCAACAACAACATCAACAACAACAACAACAGCAACATCATCAACAACAGCAGCAACTGAGAAGCGACGGCCTGCTTATTATTTCTTATTGCATTTATTAAACGACAATCATAACCAAAGTCGGCATTGGGCTTTGTGCAAAAGCCGTCCATTTGCCCCATTCTCGGTTCTCAGTTCCTTGCCATTGATGTTGGCCCGACTTGGCCAAGTTTGGGGCCAGCAAAAAGTGTGACTCTGGCAAAGATTTGGTTTAGTTTATGGCTAAGTTGCGCACATAAAGCAGGCTGCTGCAAATCCCTGCTGTAGTCGTGGAGCCGTTACTCTCAAATTGTTTATAAATAATTCATAAATGCACAATTCTTGCTGCTTAATTAAAAACTATAACTAAAATATTTTTTTCCATTTTTTCTGTGCTCTCTTACACAGGTTCATCAATGCGCGACGAAGAATTGTGCAGCCAATGATCGATCAATCGAATCGAGCAGGTAAATATCCCCATTTCACCCCCCCCCCACCAAAAAAAAGAAAAAAAAACAATAAAAAAATATCCATAACTATGAAATAGCGCTAAGCGATTAAAGAGCAATTTAGGCGCTTTGTCAAATTTCGAACGCAATTTCTAATTATGTGCATTTTTTTTTTCTCTCTCTCTGTTTCGCCCTCAATTTGCCTATGCAACTTTCAACAGTTTATACACCGCATCCAGGTCCCTCCGGTTATGGTCACGATGCCATGGGCTATATGATGGACAGCCAGGCGCATATGATGCATCGTCCGCCCGGCGATCCGGGCTTCCATCAAGGCTACCCGCACTACCCGCCCGCTGAATACTATGGACAGCACTTGTAATGCAGCGCTGGCAACGGACACGTTGCAAGTGCGGAAGCCGTAGCTGGAGCCGTTGCTGAACTCCATGCGCAAGCGGAAACGGATGTGGCAGTTGCAGATGGCCGAGCGTACCCGCTGGCGGATGTTGAGCAGCACGCTGATAGCGACAAAGCCAAAATCATAGCTTAAACTTACTACTACATAGTACTACAACAGAGCAGACCAGAGCAGAGCAGAGCGGAGCAGAGTGGAGCAGAGTCGAGCAGAGTGGAGCAGAGCCGATCAGGAGGAGAGTGGCCAGGACCTTTGAACCGTGTAACTAACTAACAAACCGAGTGGCAATATCAGTCAAGTAATAGAGTAAAACTGTAGAAAATTCTTAACAAAAAAACAAAACAAAACACACACAAAATCAAATATGATGATATTAGCTAATATAAAAAAAGGCAGACGCAGCAACAACAACAACAACAACAGCAACACTATCACCAGCAACATCATCAACAGAAGCAGCAGCAGCAAAAGCAGTAGCAGCAAAAAACAAGCAAGAACATCTAAAAAAAATAACATTTTAAAAAGAAACTATTTGTGTATAACTTAAACATAAATAACAACTACACAACAAGCAACAAAAAAAGAGAAAAGATATTTATGCATAAACAAAATGAAACGCTTAGCTCTAAGTTAAATAAAGCAGAATCCACAATCACATACACACACACACAAACACACACACCACCCCACACACACACCTCCATAGCTTCCTTATTGAAAATCCTTGAATCCAAATCTTTACTTTCAAAAAGCTATAAAAGGCAAATATTTCAAAGCATGAATTTAGGCGCAATCCAAAAGGAAATCGAGTTAAAATATAAAGCAACATTTTGGGAATTCGATTTGTTTCATTAAGTAGGTTTTATTTTTTTAATATAGTAAATGCCCCGCCCTTTAGCAGCATAGCAAAAAAAAGAGATGAAACTGAAACAGATCCCAAGATCAAAACCAGAAAACAACAAAAACCACTAAGAAATTAAAAAAAAAAAAAAAAAAACAACACAAACAGAAAATTCTTTGCTAGAGTTTAGTTTCTTTTTAGTTACACTTATAAAAAAAAAGTCAGTTGTAGAAAACGCTTTTGTTTTTTTTTATGGTATATACCTTTGTTTGTACGAATGCATACAAATGTACATATAAATTGAAACAGATAACTAATTAAACCTAAATATAACATAAAATACCAACTACTTACTTATGTATGTATATCTTAGATTTAGCATTCTTATTTAAATAAATTGAATTGTTTTCTAATTTTACGCGTTGCAAAACTTAAGCAAAAAAACATAAACAAAACCCGAAATTGAATTTAACTTTGAAATAAAAAAAACACAAAAAATCGAGAGAAAAACAAAAATAATTATACTATTTTGAATGGAGTTGATTTAAAAAGATTTTTGTTCTATTTGTGTGTGTATTTGTAGTATTATTTCCAAGAAAATAAAATCACATGTTTGACGATTTTGATTTTGAATGTACCGATAACCGATGACACATATGCTACTTATGTCTGAAGTAGGAGGAATTGCACACATTTACACCATAAGCATACACATACTTACACATATACATATATACATATAACATACACACATACAGATAAAGATACAGATAAAGATATAAATAATAAATTATGAATAATTTTTAATTGTACTTTTATTTATGTATTTTAATTTGTATGCGTTACATTTAGTTACTATTATTATTATTATTATTATTATTACATTTACTTAATTAATGATTTAATTTTAAAAACAAACAATACAAACGAGAATAGAAAGCGCATTGTATGAATGATGATTAAATGATGAAAATACGAGTAAAATGCATATATGAAAAATATTAATGCAAAAATAAAAATTTCTTGTGTTTTTATTTAATTTTGGTTTGCCACATGATTTATCTTTTTTCAGCTGGATATTTTAATCGATATGATTTGGATCAATATTCTCAAAGAGAATATGCTATCTCTATTTTTTATTGGATGTTTTTTCTGTCCACACACACACACATACACACATCTACACACCCTGAAATGCTTGGCAATTGTTTGCATTGTCTTAATTTGTAATTAGAAAATGGAACTGAATTCGTTTAAATTGAATTTATACAGTTTAATAAAAATGAGAACTAAAGTCGTAACGGATATACGTAAATGTGAAGAGAAACAAACTGAAATTTAAGAGTTATATTTCATTTTGAATTACTTACATGGTAAATCAAGTGTGAACAAGTGAGTACCTTTTTTAAAGCTCAACCAAAAATCATTTATCTGTTTATTAAACTTAAGATTGTGCTCTGCAACCAAAAAGAAAAAAACGAAAAACAAAAAAAACTAATCATGAGCTTCATTCTTGCGGAAATTCCTAATTTCATTGGCACCTTTTGAATGCTAACTTATCTACTTATAAAACCAAAAAAAAAAACTACAATTGAAACAATCACTCAAAACGTATACGATCTTCTCAAAGAATACACCAGAAAAAAACTTATTGTATTGTTTCGCACGAACATAAAATCAACAACCAAAAACTTATTTACAAATTGCTAAGGGCAAATGTTTTTTCGCAAGCCGTATTAAAAACAAAATTTAAGATAAAATCAAGAAAACGAAATGAAATTTTCACTATAAATATACAGAAATATACGATTTATGCATCGATAGGAATAGTATATATTAGACCTTATGGTAGTTAAATAATCAACACAACCACTTGACTTGAAAAACGATTAAACGCAAATTGTACAGAACGCCTTAAATAAAATAAAAAAAAAACCAAAATATGGATTGACCGAATGATGTATACGAGTCTATATATATATATATATATATACTATATATGTATAGAATATAAACTATAAATACTTAGATATATTATTAATAATTTTTAAAACCCAAAAAAAAAAACATAATTATTACCATAATGTACGGCTTAGGCACAAGGAACCAAAATTCAGTTAGAATGAAATACGGCACAAATGAGAATGAAAGAGATATTAGATGTTAACATGTTCAACGAGACAGATGCTCACAAATATTTTGAGAGAAATGCAAAATTATAGTCAGAGTTTTGATAAACTTGAAAACAATTTTTCTCTTTCATTGTTACTTCTTGAAGTATTTAAAAAATAATATTTTCTCTGGTATATTGCAATTTTCTCGTTGTGGCGACATGTTAACTGCTGCTGCAGTATTTCGCATCGTAAATAAATGCTTGTAAATTGAGAAAGATGTTAAAAAAAAAAACGAATCTAGATGAAAGTAATTTAGAATTTCAATTAATTTTGTATTTGGTGATCGCTTGCTTGGCATTTTGAAAGTGTCCGTTATGTGTCAGTGTTGATAAGCGTTATGTACGACGAAAGGTAAAGGTTTAAAAATGAAAATAATAAAAAAAAAATTATTAAAATTGAAATAATTGCTAAATACAATTATATAAAATACATATTGTATATGAAGTGAATTTTAATGCTTTTTATGTTTCAACAACTTTTTTTCGTATCAGAATTTAAATTAAAATGTGATTTTTCTCGAAACTTTAATGTATACGCCGTAAATATTTAATATGATTATTAAGGATGACAGCAACATTTATTACGATGATTATATTTACATACATATATATTTAATAATTATTGTACATTTTTTGATAAACTCTCATTGAAAATATTTTGTAAATAGCGCAAAAAACTTGCATTAATTATAAAACGCATGCATAACTAAACCAACCCAAAAAAAACAAAACAAAACAAAACAAAAGAAGTAAACTTCAACTGTATTTAATGCTAATTGGTATTAAACAAAGCAAATGCAAACCCTGAGCATAGACTAAAAGTGCACAAACGATTTATACAACTTACAAAACTTACCCACGCGACATCATCGGAACATACTCTAATAAAGGGGAAAACTATCCATACAGCGAGAGAGAGAGAGAGAGAGATAGACACACAATGAGAGAAAGAGAGAGTTAGCGAGAAAGCAGGCGAGCAAGCGAGCGAGCGAGCTAGCAAGAGTGTGCCCTTGAGGGGAGTTAGACAAGGACAGAGAGAGAGCTAACTTAATAATTGCAATAATTATGCAAAATGAAGACAGAAAATAAACAACAACCAAACAAAAGAAAAGAAAGAAATATATATAAAATAATTATAAAATAAAAATCAATATATTTATATGAAATAAATTAAATAAATGTTTGTGCGTGTAAAAATTAACTTTAACTAAATTTCTAGGTTTAAACGAGATGAAAACAAAAAAACAAATAGAAAACCCGAAAAAGATGAAAACAATGCAAATAAAACTTTAACATAAATATATTGAAAAAAAAAGTATCATTAACTTAATAAACTAATTGAAGCTTCTATGTAAAGAAATAAAAACCAGAAACCCTAAGATTATGTGCATATTGGAGAAGACAGTAGAAGAACAACTTAAAAAACAAAAAAAATATATAAATAAAAAAAATTAAAGAAAAACACAGAAAGAATTTTGTGAAAAGATTGAACATAATTTTCAATTGTAATAAATTATGAAATAAAAGATTATGAAAACCAAATGCCATCAAATGTGTCTATAAATATTTAATATGCTGGCCACTTAGCTGGAACTGGAATTTTACACCATGGGAAATCGCGTTTGGCAACTGACAACTGATATGGGTTGCAGGCTCGCCATTTGCCAACTGTCAGCTGGTCTCCTGGTCAGTTGGTGCAACTGTGCCCCAAACTGACCCAAAGGTATCAGCCGGGCCAATGGCAATGCCTGCATCGTTGGGCAATATATCTAATTTACCTTCCCGATATATATATATATATATAATTGAACTATAATTGCCTTGAACTTTCACACACGCTTCATCGACGCTGCTGCCGCTCGCGTTGCGTGCCCCTTTTTGTGGCATTAGTTGCTCATCATCGGCTGGTGTGAAGTGCATGCACTTTTCTACTTCTTCTGCTGTTGCTACTTTTTTTTTTTTTTTTTGGCAGCCGCTGCTAATTCGAATTCCACTTCAAAGCAACAACAGATGTGCGGATTGCCACGCTCACACACACACACACGCACACTCACACACACACAATGATAGACACACGCTTGACCAACAAATTCAATTAATATTAATTAGCCAAGGTGCTGAGCTGCCTGCTTTGGCTGCACGCTGCGATCAACGCTGTTGCTTCCCTCACACACACACAACCACACACACACACACACACACACACACACATATATACACACGCAAATGGAGTTTTAATCATTTTCCAAGTGTGAAAATTAGTTGCGTTTAAGTTGCCTATAATTAGTAGCTCGGCACACACATTAGACACATTAGACAGCCAACAGAGGCTCGCTCATTTGTGACACCAGCCACCACCAACGCCCTCACACCCGCCCCCCTTAGGCGTTTCCCCTGCCCCCCTCCCCACACCTACGCTAGTCCATCCGTCGCAGCTGTAATTACTTTTACGAGCTGTTTACAGCTGCTCCAAGTGGCCATTATGCGGTGCCAAACAAAATTGTCTTTTGTCAATTTTATGCAAATTTCTTTAAACAAAAACAAAAAAAAAGTTTTTCTTTGTCCATCTTTTAATATACTTGAGGCAATTGCAGTTGGCCCTGCCCCTGCAGGGGGCACAGCCCCTTCCCTTGACAACTGTAAGGTAATCTTTAAGCTTGTTGTTTCGGAAACTTTAATTTATTTTCATTGCGCATTTTGATGCTTGTAATTCCCTCGTTATTGTTGCCTCCTGTTGCCTGCTGAGGCTGCCTCCTGTTCCTGCAACGTTGTTGTTGTTGTTGTTGTTGTGGTTGTTGTTATTGTTGCTTGAATGTCACGCTTGGTGTTAGCATCATTACTTTTTGCCATTGTGTTGTTCTTGTTGCTCTTGTTTTGCATATGAATATGATCGGAGCAGGGGAAAAAAATAACATTGTTAACTGCGCTTACAAAAGCCGCAGTCCCTCATCCGATTTCCCAGGCACAGACATAGTCGCAGTTCCAGTTGGAGTTGGAGTTGGAGTCGCAGCCTCATCCTCACCCTTGCCTTGCTCTTTTCGTGGTGGTTGTTATTTTAATTTCATAATTTTTTTTGTGTTGCGTTGCGTTGCGTACTTTCCACTTTTATAATTTCAAAACAGATTAATGTTGCGCATATGTGACACCATTTTATGCGACGGGTTTATCTCTTTTATGGCATCATCATCATCATCAGCATCATCCTCATAGCACAGAGGCCCACAGCAACAACAACAACAACTACATATAAACATAGAAGGGCGTGTGCCGCCCTGGCAAGTGTATAGTGTCCATAGAGGTCTTGCTTTCACCAAAGGGCTCAGCGAGGACTTAAGTGGGATCAGCTGAGCGCTGTTTGGCCAGATCAAAGCAGATGTTTAGCAGTTGGCATCTGAGTGAAATGCGGGCAAAGACATCGCTCAAACATATAATATCTCAAACTGTAAAAACTCATTTTGAAGGGCTACAGAACGGAGTAAATTGTGTAGAATTTACTTCATTTTATATATATTTATTTACTCAATGTAGGCAAAATTAGTAGTTGAAAAAATAAATACAAACATATTAAATTTATATTAAAATACAATTTTTAGCTTTAAATTAAAAACGTATTCAACTGCAAAATTGGTCCAACATATTTTGCATGTATTTCGAAATTCCTAGAAAAGAAAAAGAAAATGTAGTAAAACAAATACATTTATATTTTCCTAATCTCACGTTAAGAACTGCAAAAAGAAATCAATATATATTTCCATCGGAAGATCTGAATAATTTAAATTATAGTAAAAAACAAAATACCAATGACAAATAACCAATGACTATATAGATATAGGTAGCTAAACAGACTATGATATCATTTTGTGTTTTTTTTTTTATATTTTTAAAAGTATAAAAATCAACTCGCCTTTTGCAGAGTGGATAAATAAACAAACAATTCTAATTTTAAGATACTTATTTTGTATATTTAAAAAGTATTTGTAGCGAACAGACAAACTATCTAAATTGCAGTAGATCTTTCAAATATTTATGCAATTTTTCTGCGAGTGTATTTTCATACATATGATAGATGTGACTGCAGAAAAAATCAATGTATATTTCCATTGGAAGATCTGATTAATTTAAATTTTTGTAAAAAGCAAAACATTACAAAAAAACAAATGATATTGGTATCTAAACAGACTCTAATATAATTTTGTGTTTTTTTGTTTTTTTTTTTTTTTAATAAAACTAATACTCCGATTACTCCACCTTTAAAAATGCTTTTATCGAATTGAAGTCAACTTATGTAATTGTAAATACAAATTTAGACAGAATCGGTATTTGAAGCAGGAGTTGTGTCCACAATTGCATTATGCCGCCCACAATACAATTGGAACTCTTTTGTGCCCGAAATGAAATTGACACCCAATCAGCTTGGCTAATTTGGTTAGCTCACTCTCAGCCAGCTTTCAGTTGGCTTTTAGCTGGCTTTCAGCTGTGGGCTAAGAGCAGTGCGGCCCATTGTCTTTTGTAATGCGATATGAGGCCCATTCATGGCTGAGAGCTGTCATGCTATCCATTCACTCAACGGGATTGCCTTGGGGCTATGAATTCGAGATCGAGTTTGAGTTCGAGTTCGAGTTCGAGTCCGAGTCCGAGGCTCATTAATGCACTTTACATAATCGCAAAATCATTCATACGACGACGATAACAATGAGGCACTGCGACTATGCAGCGATTACAATGGCAGATGCAGAGATGGAGATGGAGATGGAGACGGAGTCGAAGTCGAGTTTTAGTCCAAGCTGGACGGAATTTTGGGGAGTGGGTGTGGATATGGATATGACTGTGGCAGTGGCAGTGGCAGTGGGTGCAAGTAACAGCATGAATTGAAATGTTTTCGGATAATTTAAATGACTTAAATTATGTAAATTGTCGCTGCAGACAAAGACGATGAGATGAGATGCGTGTCGCGACATTCGCGTTTGTCCCACTCCAAGCACCACCTCCCCACTACACCAGTCCACATCTCTGGGCATTGTCTCTGCCTCAGCCCCAATTTCCAGTTCGCAGTTCCTCATTGTCAGCGCTTGTGTCGTCTCTGTAAAATGCAGCAAAGTGGGGAAAGTGCGCAAATGCCAAGCGGCAATCGTGGCAGTAGCTGTACTCATTCTTCTTCTTGTTGTTGTTGTTCTTATTGTTGTTGTTGTTGTAGTTGTTATTTCCATCAGCCCGCACTAGATTCACTTACAAATTTAATTAAGTTCAATTGAAAGTAACACCACGGCCGTTGCCGTTGTCGCCATCGCCATCGCCATCTGTGTCGTCTGCGATGGTTGGAAGGCGGCGGACTCCATGTGGACCCCGTCGACTTGGACATTGTAGCGACAATCCAAAAACTTTGTTTTGACAATTGATACAATGAAAAATTTAGTGCGATCAACGTCGCCGTCGTCCACTGGCTGCGTGGGCCAACAACTAACGACAGTTGCAATAGTAGACAAATACAAATCTACACTCAGAAAAATACACTTGATATTCTGAAATTGACGATTAAATCTCTGCGTTAGAATCATTATATGCTTTTCTAAAATGTAGAAAAATATATATAAAATATACAAAAATTTACTTGCTCTTTTGAGTATCAATAATAAACGGCTAAGTCATATTTTTCAGTGTTTTGAAATCAACTCACTTTTTCTAATTCGAGCAATTCCAATTTTAAATAATTTATTTTTAATATTTAAAAAGTATTTCTAGAGAATTGACAAACTATATTTAAATTGCAGTAGATCTTTCAAATATTTATGCAATTTTTTCTGCGAGTGTATTTTCATATATATGATAGATGAAGTAGCTTTGACTTTTGCCTCGATACGTTTTACACTTTCAGCTGGCCACTTACCCCATATCTCTGATGCATAAATGACAGGCAGCAGCATTCCTGGCATAATTTCTGTGTAATGGAACCACTTCTAAATTCGCATATTAATATATATATACATATATACATATATATATACACGTATATATATAGATATACAAGAATCAGTGTATCTGTTGATATCTAAATTTACATAATTGAATTTGTTTGCTTGATTGCCGAGCTGTCGATGCGCAGAGCCGTGCGGGAGGCACTCACAAAAATGACAATTGCTAGTTCCGGTCGTTTGCAGTTTGAAGTGCCATTGAAGCAGCCCACAGGCTGTGGCAGCATCAAGGGGATGGGGTGGGGCAGGCCCTCATCGCTTCAATGCCGCGCAGCAAAAATCAACGCAATTTGTCAATAAAAATGTAACTCGAACAGATTGTGAAGTGTGCGAATGTGCTCGAAACAATCGGCGGGCATAAATTATGTTCCACATACGGCAAACCGACTATACCTATACATATATATATATATATATATATTTGTAGATGCTAAATGCATGCATGGTGGCTTCTGTGGCTGCGGGCTGTTGGAGTTTGCCCGGCTCCCTGTGTGTTTTTTTGGGATGCCCTGTGCCAGACTGGCTTGACTTTAATGGGTATAATGATTTCCAATGCAGATTAAACGATCAGATTATGGTGTGCTTCAGTTTCTCAAGTGGTCGCTCTTCACAGAGTGCCCGTAGACTCGAGTTGATTGCGTGTGAATCCCAAATCAGTGATAAATGAGTTACTATTAGGCCAGAGGCAAAAGTGTTTAATACATTCATCGATTTGCGAAGTTTTCAAATGAGCTTCTATTAAAGTTTTTTTGTATACAGCACTTTCAATTTTAAAGATTTGTACTCAGCATAGGTGGATTCGATTTAAATTATAGATCTATTAGAGATGTGATTATAATTAATCATGTGCAGCTTCAACTTCAAATAAAACAAACCACATCAATTAAGTGCAGACCTAGTCAAAGATATGCAATCAATTTTAATGCGTTTGACTGCAATCAGAAATGTTTGTCTGCCTTTTGACTTTTGGCCAGCAAATGCGAGCAAATGCAAACATAAAATTGCTTAAAGAATTCATATAGTAGCTACGAGACAAGTGCCACGCCCCAGCTACGCCCACTTTCAGTTTAGAGTGCCAGCAAGCAAGTAAATTCTATTGAAAACTAAAACATGAAGCAAACGACAGTTTTATGCGAATGAAACTGCATTTGTTTGGATATTGCAGATGTAACTAACACACACACACACACTCTCACACACACACACACACACACACATACTTATATATTGAGAATTTAGGGTCTATGGTGTTTGTGTTGCAGCACAACAAATCGTGCTGCAATTGCAAATGTCTGTGGCAAATACTTTGCGCATGTCAACAAATTTGTTTCGTGTGGCCAAAATTATAAAAGTCGCAATAATTTTCTTAAAATCTTTGCATATTTTTGGCTGCTCAGACCAGGAGAGAGCGATAGATAGTTAGACGGACTAAAACCATATAAGCAGCAAATTTGTATTTATATTTGTTGCTTTTATTGCTGACGTGGATAATGAAGATAATGACGATGATGAAGATGATGATGATGATGATGAGGATGATGATGCTGTTGCTGCATTTTATTTTATGCTTCCTTCCGTTAAAGACGAACTTTGCTCGCAGCCCCTCTTTGCCCTGCCAGCGCCGCTCTGTTGCTTGCTTGCTTTTGTCTCCGACCCACGCATACAGTTTTCGGTAGGGTTGTTTATATATCCGCACTTAATGCTTAATTCAGTTACATCTGCTCTGCTCTGCTCGGCTCGGCTCTGCGCTGCTCTGCCTTGCTCTGCCTTGCTCTGCTCTGCTTTGGTTTGGCTCTGCTTTGCTTGGCTTTGCTTTGCTTGGCTTTGCTTTGTTATTGTTAGTCTTGTTACTGCTAGCATTGACAATGACATCATCATTATTGCGTGCTCAGCTTCTGCTTCTTTCTTGCGGAGGATGCGGTCGTCTCGCCTTCATCTTCTTCTTCTTGTTCTGCTGCTGCTGCTTCTTCTTCTTATGCTGGGTTGTCACATCTTTGTTATATTTTTGCGCAAAATAAATGAAGTAAAGTAATATTATTGCACTTAGACCGCATTAAGTTGTACGTGGCAATCTGTGCTGCTGCTACTGCTGCTTCTGGCATAGCCACAGCACTAGCAAAGGGGGTTGAGGGGGGTTGGGTTTACTCAGTTTTCAAATTTAAGTGCCAAGCATTTTCTACGAAATTAGCCAAAGAAATGCCAAAGACAGCGACACAGCACACACAACCTCAATGAAACCATAATCAAGTATACGCACTTACGATACTACTGCACTCAGCTTCCCTCTCCCCACCCTCCTCGCCAATTTACCATTCACAGAAAGCATTCTTCGTTCTCTCTCTAACTTTCGCAGCGTTCACAGCACAGTTAACAATGGAAAATTGCTGTTGACATGATTTTGCACTCTGGCATCGACTGCATTCGGCAATTAGGTTTGTCTCTGAACACACTACACTTTGCCTATCCCCCCAACCCGCCCATCAACCCCATGCCCAGTGCCTCTGCTCTCCCTCCTGGCACCCAGAAGGCAGATTCGGTTTCAGCTTCGCATTTCGGTGGCAAGCATTGCAAAAGTGCAGCGCTGCAATTTCCATTGCGTAATGTGCGGCTGTCAATTTGTTTGAATTATTTGCCGTACACCCACTCCCACTCCCACACCCACTCCACCCACACCACCCTACACCCCCCTTCCTCGACCATCAGCAAAACGGAAAGCGCTTTTAATAAAGTCTCGAAACAACACACGGTTCTCCCCTGCGGATTTGCGCCCTGGGCTCTATCTCTGGCTCTGGCTCTGGCTCTGGCTATGGCTCTGGTCCACTCAACACAATCCTGTCTAGGTGTCATTTATGCAACAGTTTGTGTTTTATGACACACGAAGCAGAAACTGAAGCTAAAGCTGGAACGAGACTGGAGCTGTAACTTCAGGCCAGGCACTTGACCATTTTTGGTGGGCCGGTCACTTTTGCAGGCCATAAAGCTGAAATATAATAATTACCAAGTGGGTTTTTTTTATGCCGTTGTTTCATGCCAGCGGCCTATTCAAAATTCGCTGCCCCAGGCAGTTGCATAGAAAGGCAAAAAAAAGAGAAAGGGCGTGGCAGAATTCAAGTGAACTTAAGACTTAATAAATAAGTGAGGCGACGTTCGGTCAGTCGTTAAATATTATAGCTACATAGGGTATTATTTGCCAATGGGGTAACTGAGGCTTTCCAAATGCACCGTTTTTAATTATTTGTGGCAGACATGTGACAAATACTATATAGATATATCCATATATATCTCTCTCATTGGTAATAGAAAAATAATACTTTCATTTCATACGAGTTCAAAGTTGATTTCAGTTTATAATTGACTACAATCTTTATTTTTTAAGTTATGTTTTAAATGTATTTATTTATTTATTTAATGTAATATAAGAAACAGTGAATTTTCAATAAACTTCATTCGGATATTTAATCTGTTTTTCAAACGCATTAAATATGAATCTATAAATTTTATTATCATTGCATTTTTCTTATGCTGTCAAAGTTAAAAAAAAATATGTATTTCTGCATGATTGGATTCATAATTCATTTATGAATTTATTTATTATACATCAATGATTTTTTATTATCAAAATTGTAAAGCTGACAGAATATTTTTGGACGTATTATTATTATTCTGAAGTTGAATAAAGCAATTTAAATTGGTTTACTTAAGGAAATTATAATAAAAATAAATAATTTTTTTTTAAATATATTCATTATATATTTTGTAAGTTGTGTCCATTATTAACTAATTCCATTGATAACCGCGCGATAATCGAAAAACAATTAAACTAATATTGTTTATTTATATATACTAAATTTTAAAATTACTAAAATAAATATTATTAAATATTGAATAATTTTATATATTAAAACCATTAGTTTTAAAATATTGTTTTTTATGATATTCTTAATTTTAAATTTTTACTTAAATTACTCTATTTTATTTTATATAATTTAAATGCTAATTTTACTTTTCATATTTATTATTTAAAGACTAATCGTTTTCTTTTGTTATGTGCTATTTTAAATAAGAAAATAATGCCCCAAACTTAAGAAGTGCCTCTGAAAAGTTAATATATATATTAATTTATACAAACAAAACTGATCCCCCAATAATGAACACCTAAGTCAGTATACCCTGGAAAGGTGTGCATTTAGAGCTTTGTTTAATGTTTCGACAAGCCACAAAAATCTCATAAAATGTGCAAATTGAATTAGGGCCCAAAGCACAAGTTTTGAGCGGCAAACAAAAGTGCCGCTGCGGCCATCAAGTGGAGACTGTTGGTGTTAGGTGCTGACAGACAAAGACAGAGATAGATAGAGAGTGAGAGGGAGAGAGAGAGAGAGAGAGAGAGGTATTTCGAGTGAGTTGACCAAGTTGCGACTACAACTGGGATTCGTTGTGCATTTGGTGGGTGGACAGCACTTTAATTAGTTGGCATTAAAAATGCCGACCAACAAGCAGATGGATGGCACAAATGGATGGATGGATGGATGGATGAATGGATGGATGGATGGATGGATAGTTGCCTGGTCGAATGGCTGAACGGTTGAATGAATGACTGACGGCTTTGCGAGTTCTTTGGCTTTTTGGCGGGCGTTTGAAGTGCGCCAATAATGTTTTGTTTTTTTTTATATTATTTTGTTTCCTTTCTGTTATTATTTTTTTTTTTTGTTTTTTTTTTTTGTCGTGTTTAGCTTGGTTTTGCCTTGTTGCACGCTGCTTGTTGCTGTGTTTGGCGCGTAATTAATTCTTACAACAATTTTTCATTATGTGGCGCTGAATGAAATAACAACCGCAAAAATAAAGAAACAAGCAAATCCAAGAAAACCAAACCAAAGAAATGTTTGCTCAATGAAAAGTGCCAAAAGTAATTAATTTCATGTGAAATGCAACGATGCGCGCTGAGCAGATCCTTCTATCTCTCTCTCTCTCTCTCTCACACACACACACACACACTTGCTCGATGTGTCCCCTGTTTTTGGCTCATGTTGCATGTTTTTGTCATATGTGCCCATGTGGCACAAAATTACTCAAAGAGCGCAACAACAAGAACAACAGCAGCCAAAGTCGATTTCCTTGCCATATTTTCTCGTCTTTCCACTGATAATTGCTTTAATTTTCTATTAATAAGCATCGAAGGAACGCGGGAAGCTGCTAACAATTAGCCGCTATGTTGCATGCGACTTATGACATGGCAGACTTGCCACACTGTCAGATTTCAGCGGAAAATACGAAGCGACGACAGCGTCAGGTTCGTGCTACTTGATTTTGATGGCAACTGTTGTTGTGTCTGCCCCACATGCCCCCCCCCTCCACACCCCACGATCACCACCTCTGACTGCGCCAACAAACATGGCGACAGTTGCCAGTTGTGGCAATTAATAATTTTGCGCCCAGCGCTCACATACGCGATTAATTATGGCACTGCCTCATGGGTTGCGGGGGGGTCTGCAGGCTGAAGGGCAGCCACGAATAGCGGCATTCAGCATCATTTTTTTTTTTTTTTTTTTTGGGCTGCAATTTTGTTGCAACTGACATGCGTTGCATTTTCATTGAGTCGCTGCTGCCCGCAAATAGACAATGAGCTGGGAGCAGACTAGTTGCAAAGGGAAGGGTATGGGGGAGGAGGAAAGGGGAGGGGAGGGGCTGGTGTTTCATTCATTTTCCAATTAATTGAAGCACGCGCGTTACTTTCACTTCCACTTGCGATACGGGAGCAGCAACGATTTCGATTTCGCTCTCACTTTCTGCCACATGCGGGCGCCGAGCTGGCATGTAGGTGAAGCGGGGTAGCGGGGGAGCGGTGGGCGTGCCAGGCTTAATGGCACTTGAAAATCAAATTGGTAAAAGCAATTAAATGACGCCCCAAGGACACATTACAACGGCGAACGGCGCCAACAACAAAAGGCAGACGCCCACACAGACAAACACACAAACACACACACACACAACAATACAACACACACACGAACACACACACACACACACACACACATACACACATATGCGCATGATTGCCTATAAAAAAAGAAATTCTAATTATAATTTAACGCAAATTTGCCCTGTCTGTGTGTGCTTGTGGCTGACTGCCTTATTTTTGCCTTTAAGCAGCATCGAACCTTGGACAATCCACCACCCAAAACAAATAGGAAAAAAAGTGGGTGATCTCTGGATCAGGAGCATGGCCCCTGTTGCGCGACGCGACGCGATGCGAGTCCTAAAAACAGTTGCCACACAATGCGCGCGTCAATTGCAGGCATGCAACGCACAGCGCTGCAGATGACAGCTTTCTATGCCTCTGCTTCTGCCTCTGCCTCTGTCTCCGTTTCTGGTTCTGGTTCAGCTTCTCAATCGTGGGCTGCCAAGTCATGGACATAGCCATCTCATCCCAGCCGACAGCCATTCAAAGCCGGCAAACTTCATTCACTCGCAAAGTTATTCATTTTGCGCTAGATTTGAAGTTCATCTTGAAGCCCAGCCACAATTTCAATCCTCCCCCATTATTTTTCTACATCGTTTCGCAAATTGGTTCCATATCCATGCCGCTCCTTGCGGCTTGTTTGTCGCTATTGTCGTCTGCGGCAGCTATTGGCGTCGCCTCCGTCGCATAAATCTGACGCCATTTTGTCTTATTTATTAAAATTAAAATGCATATTTTCTGTTTCGCATCACATCGCTGTATTAATGCCACTTTGTTGCTCCTCTATTGCCACAGCTGCCACCGAAGAGACTTTTTGTTTTCCTTTCTCTGCCTTTTAATTTCCACATGTAATTCCATAAAGCTCCATTAAAATGCTGGCTACTTATGTTTGTGCTGTGCCCTATTCCACAAAATGATGAGCATATTAGTTAATGGTTTTTACATATTAATAATATTTATTTTCATTACAAGAAAATTTAATAGAATAAAAGAAAGTAAATTAAAAATAAAATATAATAATTAACTTTACAAAAATAAGAAATATTTAGCATATTTATTATTAATTTATATTCATTTTTAATTATTTGAGAAGTTAATAAATTAAGATCAATTAAATTAAAAATTAAATTAACTTTACAATAATAAGAAACATCTATTCGATATATTAATATTATTTATGCATTTTATTTGAGAAGTTAATAAATTAAAACCAATTTAATATTTAACTTAACAAAAATAAGACACTTTTATAAGATTTTTATTTATTTATTGTAGCAACAAAATTAGTAAAAAGATATGGCAAAACAAATGATAATTTAATGTATTTAAACTAAAAAGAATTAATAATTATATTAAATTTTAATTAATTAATTTCAACTAAAAAAAAGTAATAATAAAATTACAAATATATCATAAATGTGTCGAATATTTATGGCAACTCGAAGAAAACTCAATCAGACAAACAATTTATATATTTTATACATTTTTTTATAAATTCGCTTCTATCATAAATTTGTTTCCTTGAGGAAGTAGGTCACGTAATTGTTGGATCGTAACTCAAAACAGTCGATATATTTCAGTTGGTACTCGTTATTTGGAGACTTCATTACTCGCTGGGATTCTTTATGGGCTCCATCCCACATCCACTCTCGTTGCGATTCGTAGAGCCACAACTTATGCCGGTCGGACCAAAAACTGAGGCAAATAACTTGCCACGTTAGTCGCAGTGTATTAAATTATAGCACATACCGAAGGTCATGAATTCCTATTTTCCTATTTTCCTATTTTTGCTATTTTTGCTATTTTCTTATTTTTTATTTCTTATTTTCTCATTTTACGTATTGCTTTTTCCGAGCCGCACGAAGACCAACTCCAGCAAATAAATGAAAATTGTCTAAAAGCACAAAAATAAACTAAACTTGAATATTCGCATTTTTGTCGAGAAGAACGCAGCAGCCCCGAAATAGATGCCTCCCCTCGCCCAACCCCCCAAGCCAACCCCTCACCCAACCCTACCATAGCCAACCATACGCCACGACTAGCAAACACAACCCAACCCAACTCAGCCTGAACACCACCAAAGCCGACAACAACAACAACAACAGAGTGTGTGTGTGTGTGTAAGTGTGTGTGAGTGAGTGAGAGAGGGAGGGAGCGGGGGGTATGGCAAGCATACAGAAAAACGCAAAAAGTAGCGGAAAAAATAAGAGAAATTGTATAAATTGAAGTCCTTTCGGACCATATATCACTTTACTTGACAGAGCAATTCCCTTATCTTTGAGAAATCCTGTCGACTGGAAAGTGCGCAAGGACGCGCTGCTGGGAATGGGCGATGAGAACGACAAGGACCAGAATGAGAGGAGCGACAAATGCGGGCCACAGTCCCGGCTCTGTGGTGCTTTGCTGTTTGTGTGGTGCTGTGTGGTGCTGTGTGGCTGTGCTCTGACGACGGCAAAGCTGCTAAGCTCAAGTTTAGCAAAACCCACAATGGGGGAAAGAAAAAAGGCAGCGCCAGCTGAACCTAAAGGTGGAGGCGGAGTTGGAGGCGGGGGCGTGGGCGTGGGCGTGTGTTGGCTGAAGGCGTGGCATAGCTTAAGATGACAGCGCGCGGTTTATTTGAATTTCTTATTATAATGGTTAGATGCTCCCTGGCACTGCCAGCACTGCCACATCCTCATCCTCCACTTGCTACTGCTATTTTTTTTTTTTTTAATTTTAACAGCAGTTCCTGTGGGGCAAATCCTTTCGACGAGCGCGGCATCGAGGCGTATTCAATTAGAGCACCTTTTTATGCAAATATTTTTCGCCAGCAAAAGTTCAATAATTGGCTATGTTTTACAAGTCAAATCAATGCGTCAGGTGAACCAGCAGCCCCTCCACGCCCAATCCCCCAATCCCCCCCTGCGATGGACGTTCAGTTCAGTTCGAAGTTCTGGTCAGAAAGGCCATTGTTGTTGCTCGGGGTTGCTCCGGAATTAGTTTTCTAACCTGGGGCCGCATGGCTGATAATTAAAAATGCAATTTTTTATGCGCCATCCACAAAGTGAGAGGCAGCTCAGCAGCTCAGCGAGGCCAAAGGCAGTCCAAGACAATGATGATGGCGGCATCTTTGCGTCTGACGCATAAACCAAAACGCAGAATGTCGCCCCAGGGACTGAGATGGATTGTGAATATTGTGGGTAGCGCAACCCTTTGAAAATACCACACTCAGATACAATACACACACACACACACAGAGATATATTTATATATGTTTCTATAATAGAACATAACCGCACAGCAATCGTGGCAGGCAAAAACAAGTCAATTTTGGGTGGAATCCTTTTGCATTATCCTGAGAGTGTGCAGTGCAGGGCGGTGGTCTTATCTACCTTTGCCTGGCATTGCCACGAAAATCTTAATGGCAATTTGAGCTGATTTTCAATGTTCCAACTGGGAGTTGGAACATCTAGTTGCCAGCCATCCACCCAGTCAGCTCTTTATCAAGCCATTATGCCTGCCAGTCCAGCGAGTCGATGCTGATTAAGCCATCGATAAGTTGCTGAACCGTTATGTGACCGAAGCGACTGGTTACCTCTTACCTCATACCACTTACCACCAATCCTTGCCAGAGCCGGATCTGCATATGCTCTCGACTGCTACCTGCCCAGCGACGTTTAGGCAAACAAATTCGTTTTCTGACATTTTCTCACACATTTGTTTTGGAGAGAAGAGTTTTTCGTGTACATCGTCAGATGTTGGAATGGACATTCAGTTGGCTGCGGCTTCATTTTAATGAGGCGTTAATTAATTGCGCCGTTTGCGCGTTTTGACATGGCCCAAAAACAGAGCCACAGCCAGAGCCCGAGCCAGCAAACCCGGCAACGGTCGAGCCAAAAAGATTTATTGTCTCTCGCACTTTTAGCGCTGTCTTCGCGAAAGTGTTTATTAAAATATTACATTTGACATAATTGGAATTTATGTGAAACTCACCCCCAAAACATCATAAAACAAACGAAATGCCAACAAAAATAAAAATATCATAGCGAAAAATTTAATCAGCTGAAATCGTAGTTCAATTGAAGGGAAAATACTCATTAAAAAATTTTAATTATTCCCAATCGAGTGGATTGATTACTTGGATTATTTAATCCGAGACATAAGTTTGAAGAATGCCACAATTTATTTATTTACTGAGCTTATTTCTGGCTAATAATAATCATATATAATACTACAAATTTAAATAATTAATATTATTAATGTTAAAGTGGTTGGAGTTCTTATTATATTTTTGTAAATTGTTATTGCTCTTATTAATTTGTGGAGATTATTTGTAGAGAACTGAAATTTTTAATTTCAATCGAATGTTGAATTGAATCATTGAAATGAATTAAATTCAGTTAATTAGTAAAGCTCTTAAATGAGAAATTAATACAAATAGAATAAAAATTATTTAATTTGTTTTTGATCTAATAATCTTTGCTGATTTGATGCTATTTAATAAATTAAAATGCTGTAGTTGTTTTACTGATTATATTATTATATATATAAAATATATATATAAGAAATATTTGAATAAAACAGATGATATAATTATTGAGTAACTTTTGTTAGCTCGAAACAATCGCCAATATTTTTAAGAGCAATAAAGATAAATATAATTTGTGATGTTTTGCATAAATATGGGAATGTTGCAAGAGACTCCGTGTACACCTTGATGCCCATTGCCCAATTAGAAATCATTTTAAGCGCCTTAAGCCAATTGACATGGCAACCACACAATGGGCATTTGACAAGCAACCGACAAGCGACAAGCGGCAACAAAGTAACAAAATAACCAAATAACCAAAACAGCCAACAACCAACAACAAACCAAGAGCAACCCCATGGCCATCTTAAGCGTCTGATCTCTTGTCTAAACGCACATAAAAGTCATCAAATTCACTGAAAACAACATTTGGCTTTACTTTAACGTTTTGTTGTCATTGTCACCGGCAAACTGGCTGAGGCAGGGTCATGGTAGGCAAAGAGTGTTGGAGAGGGGGGTTCTGCCGTTTGGGCTTTTAACTTTTTTGTTGCTGCCACCGAGCGACACACACCCCGCACAGTAATCAACAAGAGTGGCAATGGCGTCAATGTGCACTGCGTCCTGGTGCGTCCTGGCGCGTCCCGGCGGCAGTGGCAGCAACGTTGCCCGCCCTCAGGGAAACGTCAAACAAATGACAGTTGATTAGACAAACATCTCGACGGCGGCGGCGGCGGCGGCACAGCACAAAACGAGCATCAAATGGAAAATTGTGAAATTATGCAATACGCTTTCGCACTCACCTCTCCAATACACCCCCCCCTGACCCATCCCTCAGCAAAACCAACGTGTAGAGCGAGTCAAATGAAGTAGTTTTGGACCCGGTCGATCTTAGCTGGCTGATAAGATTAAACTCCTGCGTACGCCACAGCAGCAGTTCCGACACCCATTCGGCCTAAACCCAAACCAACTCGCCACCCGCCTGGCCTACGGGCAGACAGACAAACAGACAAACAGACAGACAGACAGGCAGACAGACAGACGGACGGAGATACGGATACAGATACAGATACAAAATACATGGAGGAAAACACAATGCCGAAATAATTGAATGCGATGAGGCTCATAGCCATCGTTGGCGTCGTTTTTTGCCATCAAGCCGTTAAACAACAGGCGTAAAGAACAACAACAACAACAACAACAACAAGAAAATCATTGCGGAAGCGGGAAACTGGCAACAACGGGGCACAGAATGTGCCTCCGAAATGGGTCTCATAATAATTTGTGAAATAGGCAATATCAGTCAGGCCAAGTAGTTACAATTACTTAAGTGCCTGCGAGCAGTTGTAGCTGATCCCCAAAGGGAGGGGGGGGGGGGGTGAAGTGGCACCACTCAAGTGTGCAGCTCAGATTTGGTACAAGAACGAGAAACTACAATATATATATTTACTAATATTGCAAGAAAACCTGTAATCGATATATGAACTAGATTAAAAATAAATGCAAAAGAAAAAATCACAACTCGAGATAAATCGAAGGGCAGAAATCTAGTAATTATTTGAAACAAATAATTAATAAAGTATCATTTAAATTCTCATATACAATCCATATATAATTGGGCTTATTAAATGAGAATTGTACATGTAAGAAAATGCAATTATTTGATTAAAAATTAAAAGGTTTTTAAGCAGATCAATCATGTGAATATATATTATATTTCGTTTTCTCATGATATAAGCTAATAATTTAAATAATTGCACTTATTAAATGTTAGGTGCAAATGTTAGAAATTGCAATTATTTGTTGATTATTAAAAAAGAATCAGTGCTGAAAAAAATAATATAAACTATTAATCTATATAATTGCACTTATTAAACATGCAATGTTAATGTAAGGGTAATTCAATTATTAAATGATTATTAAAAAAAAAAACAGTGTAGGAAAAAGATTTCGATTTAGTTTTCTTAATGTATTTATGAATCAAGTAAATATAAGATATTATATTTTGTCTGCTCATGATATAAACTATCAATTTATATAATTGCACTTATTAAATGTAATCATTTATTGATTATTAAAAAAAAAGCAGTGCAAGAAAATAGTTTTGATTTGGTTCACTTAAAGATTTTAAAGCAGATCAATCAAGTTAATATATATATTTTGTCTCCCCATGATGTAAACTATTTATGGCCCAGTCACTGCCAACTCTGTAGTCCAAGGCCAGCGTAAACAATTTGGAATTCAAGAAATATGCTGTTGGTGGAATCCATGTGGGGCTCATGTATAAACAACAATTTATCATGTCGCAAACACATTTAGCGTATGTTTTAGAACAAATTCAAATTCAGCTAAAAAACAGAGGCCAGGTACGCAAAAAAAAAAAAGAATGTAGAGAAAACAAACCACCCGTAGTCGGAGCCGGACACGGACACGGAGCCGGACTCGGCCCCGGACCAGAAGCTGAGCCACAAAATGAAAACAATGCAAAGCGCAGCAGTTTTCATTTCTCTACCTTTGTGCAAGATTCGCTCAAATGAATGAAATGCAGAAGCACCAAGCGAAAGGGGGAATATGAAGGTAGCTGCAGAGGAGGACATAGGACAACAACAGCAGCAGCAGCAGCAGAAGGATAAGGAGAAGGAGGGCGAGGACGAGCGGAGGCAGCAGAGAGCTCAGCTGCGTTGAGTGGAACGTCTGTTTCTAGAGCGATTGTTGTTTTTATAGTGGTTTTACTGAATACAAGAGCAGCAAAGAGACAGAAAGAGAGAGGGAGGGAGAGAGAGAGAGACAAAGAAAGAGTGAGACTGATATGCATAGAGAGGGTTAGAAAGAGAAGAGTAAAGTCGTCGACTGCAACAAAAGCCAAGCGTAAAAAAAATGTCTCCTTCTGTTGCTGTTGTTGTTGCTGTTGTTGTTGCTGTTGTTGTTGTTGTTGTTGTTGCGTGGGCGATGCTTAACAAACAACAGAAGCTGCTGTTTCCCGTTTTGTTGATGAAATAAAATCCGCCTTTTGTGCATTTAATTTTTAGAATGCCAAACAAAGCGCAGGCAACAATAAAGGGCGTACTAAATATAACGCAAGCGGCAACAACAGCAACAACAACAACAGCAACAACAACAGCAACAACATCACCCACAACAATAGTCGCTCACAATGGGCAGCAGGACACTAAAGCTGAGTGCACATTGCACACACACACACTCGCACACTCGCACACACACAGCGACCTGAAAGGTTGTCGTCGCTTTGCCTGCTGCTTGCCTGCTCCGACTCCTGCCAATGCTCTGGCTTGTTCCCATTGACAAAAGGAGCACCAAGTGCAGCAGCAGCCTTGCAATTTGATGCCTCAAAAGGGTTGAGCAGCAGCAGTGGCAGCAGTGGCAGCAGTGGCAGACTCAGTCTCAGTCTCAGTTGCTGTTTGTTAGGGCAACTTAATTATTGGCACGCGTTGCAATTTTTCTCATTGACTTTGCTCGTTTTTCGTTTTTTTGCTTTCTTTCTTTGCTGATTTGTTTTTGTCGAGCGAATTTGAGACGCGCCACGTGTCGTATGCGCAACCTTTGACCGCAACGATGGCACAATAATAACAACAGTAATAACAACAGGCGGGCAGGCGGGCAGGGGAGGGGGGGTTCAGGCAGTCGGGCAACTATTAAACAATAAGAAAGCTGCCGTCATAATAACAGCAACAGCAGCAACAGCAGCAGCAGCAGCAGTTGGGAACAACAATAACAACTCCCCGCGCGCTCGTTTCGTTTGGGCCATGAAATTGTTGACGGTGAGCGCCTCGCCACGTCACGTCGCCAGTAAAAATCTCAAGACGTAACATTGTAAAAATTACATCAATGGGCTTAGTTCGGGTCCTCGGTCCTGGCTCTTATCTGGGCCGGCTCTTCGCTCGTGTATTCAATGTGAAAATAATTTCTTTATCCTTTTTATGCGGCCATTTGGCATGTGCCGTTATGCCAAAGCCAAAGCGGCAGAAGGGAGACGGCAACAGCGGGCATGTGAAGAGGGTATGGGTTTTTTTTTTTTTTTGTGGGGTGCACAAAAGTCGGCGGGTTGGCCCGTTGTTGTAGTAATAACATCCCCCAAATGGGTCATTTGCGTATCCTCAAACAGCGAATAAAAATCAGTGAATAAGAAAAACAGGAAGTGTCAGAGGACATCCGCATGTTTGTAGCTGTAGTTGTAGTTGTTGCTGTTGTTCCACACACACACACACACACTCACACACTCGCACACCACTCACACACACCACATATATAAGTATGTTTGTGTCTCTGCTCCATGAGTGTGGGCCATAAAAGGACCACAGTTTTTGGGTCTCAATACTTTTGATTAAGAGTTCGACATCGGAGCACTGCTAATTGCAAACGACGCTCGACCTCACGATTTATGTCGTGCCCAGAAGTGGTCGTCCTGTCGCCTCCGTCCAGCTGCTTGCAAATGGACAACCTTCTAAATGGGCTTGTCTACTAATTATCGGAGGGCGTGTGCTCTATTCAAGTGTGTCTGTGTCTGTGTGTGTGCGAGTGTCTGGAGTGCCAAATGAGTGGTGTCCCGAATGAGGGATTTAAAACACACCGTAAATTATGATGAGAATGGGCATGGGAAAAACAGTTACAGTTATTTGCTTCTCATTTGTCGAAAGTTGTAGTTCTGATGACCAAGAAAGTTAACCATTTATGGGACTTATAAAGTTAATCAGATTAATACGAAGGGTGCGCATTTTATAAATATTGTTTCCAACTCTACTTGAGTTATTTATCATACATACATATATATATATATATATACATATATTGTCTATAGTAATGTAAGCATAAAAATACTATTCCATTCTCCAAAATGCATCAGAGTAGACATTTTCTATATATTTCTGTGTAAAGTTGTTTCTTAGTTTTAAGTTATAATTGCTAAGTAAAGTTAGAGGTAAATTATATAAAAAAAAAATATATATATATATATATATATAAATATATATAAATAAATTTGTAAGTTAATAATTGATATTTAAATATTACTAGGTGAATTTTATTTTCAGTCAGCTAAGGATAGCAGTTATCTTTTTGAATAAAAAAAATGCAGAACATAAGACATACAAATAGAATAAAAATATGAATAAAATATAATATTAAGATAATTAAACAGCTGTATAATTAAGATTTCTGATTAGTAAGCAGATAAGTAAGAGTTTGTTTACTTAAGATCTGGGCACATGATATTAAATGGAGAGAATTCTCGATTTATTAAAAATATATCCCAATTAACACTTTCAAATTATAGCAAATTGTAATAAATGTATAATAACGTCTACAAATTAAAAAAAGGCAACTAGTTAGGAACATAATAATGCATGCTGATCTTAACATTATAATATGATAAATCGTATGGAAACATTATATATCAAGATAACTGACTTGCCCAAAACATAGCTCACCTTGACTAAATTGGTAGATGAAGTCCAAATCCATTTCATCTGGGACAAATTACTTCACTTTACAATATGCCACTGATCTTAAAAAGTACTCAAGTCACCTGAGGAAAACTTTGGTACTAATTCCAGAGACATTTTATTACTTTCAGCTATTTTTAAAAATCACTTTGTATTGAATAAATTAAATTTACATTCTTTAAAATTGAAGTATTTTACTTTAAATGAAAGCAAAAGCGAAGGTGCCACAAGCGACACTTTTGACACAAATGTGACACTTTTGGGTGCCTCAACTCAAAGAATTTAAATAATGCCTATGGAAATGTGCTCTTCTGCAATATTTTATGAATAATCTGAAGGTGTTAAGGTGTTGATCTGTTTTGGGTTACATGCATTCGCAGCTAATACATATGCTAATCTTGAGAGCGATGCATACAGTTCAACTTTCTAAATGTTGCAACATGTAATGTGCAACGCGTCGTCGCATCGTCTGCCTGTAATCCTTTTTTCGCAATTAACAACACATACGCATGTCAAAACAACACAACTGGGCAGCAGCAACAACAACAACAACAACAATAACAATAACAACAACAACTAATGGCCACAATGCAGCGAAGATGCAGCCACCGCCGACGGACAACTGTGGCAACCAAGAGGCGAGAACAGGCAACAGGCAACCGACAACCGAGAACCGCCATAGCCATCGGTGCTCCGTGTCTGGTGAAGATTAATGTGCGAGTTGCGTTTCTGTTGCGGCTGTGGCGCGTCTTGGCGACTTATGGAAATTCATCACTATCTGTGACTCTAGCCGGCTGCACATTGCACGTTTAATGAGTTCTCAAGCGATGTTCAATTCAACTCATTAGCTGCATTTCCCTGCTAGCCAAAAACTGAGCAACTCCCTCGGTCCTTCACTCGGTTTCTTTTGCATATATATGCATATTAGACGGGGACTACGACTGGGAATGGGACTGGGACTGGGAATGGGAATGGGGCTCGTGTGCGTATTTGTCACTGTCAACATTGGTGTAGAACATGGCGATGGCTTCTTCTGTTTCTTCTGCTTCTTCTGCTTCTAGTTGCTACTTACTAGTTGCTTGTTGCAGCTGCCCCGGCTTTCACGCAGGTGATTAACATAAACGCCAAATGTCATGTTTTGCACTTTTGTCAGCAAATGGCAAAGGCAAACATCGGAGTTAAGCTGGCCACGCATCTATTGGCCCTAAACAAATTGTCTAAAATGTATGAATTGAAATGACCAGCAACCCCAGCAAACAGCAGCGAG
Organism: Drosophila demipolita; assembly: GCA_035042405.1. Lineage (NCBI taxonomy): Eukaryota > Metazoa > Arthropoda > Insecta > Diptera > Drosophilidae > Drosophila > Drosophila demipolita. Next base: position 19,848 of record JAWNLI010000489.1, on the reverse strand, counting down.
CAGCGAGCAGCCCCCACTCACTCGGCTAGCTGGATATCCCTAATCCAAGACTTGGCACGCGTTGAGTCCCATAACAAACGCCAAAAACTTTGAGGCCATAAATCACGGCGCTTGCCAAAGCAAAACAAAAGCCCGTCCGACATCCTCCAACCGCAGCTAGGCAAACAAACAAGCCAAAGGGGGGCGTTGGAGTGGGGGGGGAGGGGTGCGGAGTGGAACAAGCGGACTGCGCCAGCACCTTGATAAATTCAAAAGCACGCACTTTTGATTTAGGAAAATCCCCACAAGGATATGAGAACACAAATGCTCGCAAGTCCAACATACGTATGAAGTGTGTGTGTGTGTGCGTGTGTGTGTGTGTGTGTAGTGTGTGTTGGGCTACTATATCATGCATTGGCAGGCAGGCGCTCGAGCCGGAAAGAAAGAAATCTCCATAATATATGCCGGAACATATTCCGCACACAAATTGCACACAGCAAGCGTCCAGAGTCCGAAGTGCGAAGGAGCTGTAGTCCTTGCTGCTCCTGTCAGCTCGCTCCCAACTATGTACCGAGCAACGGAATATTATAATTTAAATTTATACAGCCAACGAACCCTTTTCACACGCACTTTCTTATCGACACCATATATGATTAGGAACGGGGACATCAGCGACTGGCAAATAAAGCAAGGAAAAAAAAAAAAAAGAATTCTTGTTTTTTTTCTCCAATGCCATTAAAACTGGTAAGCAGGCGGTGGGCGCGGCAAGGGCGAAGGAAACGGAAATGAAGCCAAACGGAACAAGCAAAACAAATTTACAAAATGAAAATGCCACACACACACACACATTCAGTAGGAATACGGGGGGGGGGGGGGGAGAGTTGGGCGGCAAGGACAACCGAGCAGCAGCATCCCCACGGTATTCGTTTGGCGATTTGCCTGTCACAGGGCTGCAGCAATGTTTGGCCACCTTCCTTCCACTTTCTGCGAGCGCCTCATCCCCATCCCCATGCTTGACACAACCCCTGGCCCAGGCACTGGCAAATAGCTTCGCTGTCGCCGTCGATGCTTGTTTTATTTATTGCTTTTTTAACCCTTTTTTGGTTGATTTGCTTTCGTTGTCGCTCCTTGTTTTCTGGGTTCTTTTCCCCCTCCGCTCAGCTGCCGCCCCTTGATATTGAACTAACAGCAATGATAGCACCACGCCTCCAACAACGCTTCCCTCTTTCCCCTCCCTCCACCACCATCCAGCGACTTAAGCGTTTGCCGATTGGCAAGTTTCACTTTTCCGTACGGTAATTTGAAAACCCGCTTAATGAACTGGACTCCATTCGGACTGCATCGATTTCCGCAGTTGTCCCAGAAGTTTTTCCCTACCTGCCGCTTCTCCACTTTTTTCTTCTTCTTTTTTTTTAGTTTTTGGCAAGCTTTTAGCTAAATGAAAAGAAAGCAGAAAGTACAAAAATCTGTGCCTTGTTGCATTGACACAAGTTGCAATTCGATTTTGGGTGCCGGATTAGCCAAAAAATAGTTGCAAATAGAAATTGTTGCTGAAATCTAAGGAAATTGGTATTAAGTGTTTAAAATTAATTCAAGCGGATGAAATTGCTTAGGCTGGATTTGCATATTGTTTTTAAATTTAATTGAACAAATAAATATAAAAATAATTTAACAATTAAATATTTATTATATATATTTAAATTATATAATTCGAAACTATAAAATGGTTTTAACTTATCTGTTGCCTAAAAATACTAATGCAACTCGAAGACGACGAACGTCTTTTAGTCTAAACCTTATTAAACAAATTTATATATATAATATGAAATAAATATAATTTATATAAAATACATTTGAATAAGAAATAACATACCAGAACTATGATGATATTTAATTCAGTTGCGTTAATTTCCTAAGTCTTGTTTTAAATCGGGAATAGTTATATAGAGTGCTTTTATTGTAGGTATTTAAGCGCTTAAAAACTGTGTCAAAAGTTGATTATCAAATAAAAAAACTTATAAAATATACAGATTGTATTTCTACCTTTCTAATGATAGTCTCGTCGCAGTCTAAGATACACATCCTCTAAGCGCTCTTTCACGCTCCCCAAATGTCATCGACTTAAAAATGGTAAGAAACTTTTTAAGTGCTTAGATTAAGCTGATTCCGCAAGATATCAGTTAGTATTTTGAGTAAGGTTCTTCCAAAATGTTCTTGGCTTAAGTTATAAGTTTGGTTTGAGCAAAGGCTTTTGGGATAAATCTCATTGGCTTCAAGCTTTTTGGGAGCGTGGTTCTCTGTAATTTATATATTTATTTTTATATTTCTATAAATATAATTTTTATTTATATGAGAATATTACTAAGCTAGTATTTATGTTACTAAATAATCTTTTAATATGATTTTAATTAGTGGTGTTACTTGAACAAGCAGCAAGTATTTCTCATCCTGATTGCCACATGCCAAATATTAATGATAGTCCACATTGTGGCATATAGGTATGCCTGTCACATGTGGCAATCGTGAAATGTGAAACTGCAACATAACCTGATCACAGCTCCAACTTTGGACTTGGTAACTGCTCTTTTAAAGACTGCATCGAGCAACTTCATTAGGTGCAGAGATTTCTCAGATTTCGCTGACTCTTAATTAAGATGGCATGTTGCAAGTAGTTGATGTTGCTGTTGCTGTTTGTGTTGCCTTGCCAAAGTTTACAATTTTTTCATTAGTTATTATTTATTAAAAGGCAAAGCTGTTAAATTTGCCACCATGCAGCGCCTCTTTTGGGGCAAGCAAACTTTGAGTGGATACAACATTTCATTTGGCCGTTTTTTGTTGTTGTTGCCAGTTTTTTGTGTGTTTTTATTTTTTTTTATTTTGGCACTTTATTACTGATGATGTATGCTGCTAGTACTGCTGATAATAATGATGGTGCCGCTGCTGATGATGACCTCATTGCCTGTGGAAACACAGGCGTTTCAGCTACATCTCTGTTCGGGATTATGTTGTTGCCTATGCAAAACCCAAAGCGCTGGCCAACACTCGCCTCCATCGCCATCTGCCTCATCTTGGCTAATAATTTCAGCTGTTTGTTTGCTATTTTTTTTTCCCCCGCGCTGACTGCATAATGACAAAAGTTTCTGTTTCTGTTGCTTTTGCTGATTTTTTTTATTTTTGTTGTTGCTGTTGCTGGCGCTCATCTGCCTCGCTCGGCGGTGGTCAGTGCTCACTGTTCAGTTTTGTCCAGTGGCCAGGCGCGCACAACAACAGATGACAATCATTTAATTAGAAACTTTCCCATAGGCTCGAGCCAGCTCTCAGTGTTGTTTCACTTTTGTGTTGTATATATATATAAATTTTTTTTTTCATAAATATATATTTTTTTTTTTTTTTTGTATATATAGTTTGGCGAGCTGTTAATTAACTTGTTTGAACAGGTGTGAAAAAGTTGTCAACGACGCTGCCGACGCTGGGGCTGGGGCCGGTAATTACAGTTGGCCAACTTTTCAGATGCTACTCAGATGCTGGCCCAAAACCAGCATTGGCCTTTGTCTCTCATATTTGCATACAGCTGCAATAACAGCAACAGCAACAACAACAACAACAACTGCGGGTTTTATGCATTCTACAGTGACATTCATCAGACAAGGAGCCACTGCGTCGTCGACTGAGGCCTTGCAGAAAATTAAAAATTCCGATTGGAATTCCCCGATAAGTTGCCGCCGCCGCAGAAACAATTAAATATCGCTGGCGTCGCAAACGTACACGACACGATTGGCATTTGTTATAGGCGCCTTGCTGCTCGCAAATGCGTAGCAATTGGCGCTACATTTGGCCAGAAAACTGCAGCGGGCGCTACGTGACCGATCGCTATTCAAGATATGGGCGCAGGAAAGCGACAAGCCGCCAGTCTCCGGCAGAAAGCCCCAGACCGAAAGCAGCACAACGGAGCACAGCATAAGACACAAGACGGCAAAACGAGCACAGACAATCCAATCCAAGACAAGACAACTCAAATTGTCAGGGCGCCGTTCGAGTCTTGGATTTGCAATTTGACTGATCATCGCTGATTTTGCGCTCCGTTTTTCCACTACGACGACTACCGAGACAGTGCTGAGCCTTTTCCATGCTGCCTTGGCATTCAATTCAGTTTAAGCCCAGTTCAGTTAGCCATTATTTCTAGTTAATTAATAAGCAGCAAAAGTCATGATTTAATTACCTCTTTAGATGATTCAGCTTTAAGTTTGGTTTCTGGAATTTACTGAACTATCCATATAAATATTTTATAGCATTTAGCATTTAATTACATTAATTGAATTTTGTTTATATATATAATTAATATTTATATATTTAAAAATATAAATAATAACCGATTTTATTCATGTTATGATCTGGCTCGGTATGTATACGGATTTGTTAGGCTTATTCACTGATCCAGATCGCCATTTCACAACATTTCGAGTTGGCCGTCTAGTTGGCTCTTTTCGTGAGCATGCTCCGAGAGCTCTTGACATGATATCCAGGGTGCAGCCAATTGCCCCTTTGGGTCTGATGGCAGTTAAGCGCCGCCATGCGATCGTTCATTAAGCGAACGCTTTGTATAAATTATGCTAATGATGCTTCAATTGATTTGTAATAAAAATCCAAAAACGTTGCAGCCAGAAGATAAATATGCTCGAAGCACGCACTTTGCAGCACAACAAGGAGCAAGATCTGCGTCTTCGCCTGCGTTTCCACTGGATGTTGTCTGCTCTCTGCATGTCTGTCGTCGGCTCTGTTGTCGGGCCACATCTGCATGGTTGCCCGGGGGCAACTGGTTGTAGTATTGCTGTTGCTGTTGCTGTTGCTGAATGCTGGGAGAATTGCATTTAGCCAAAGTAAACAACACAATAGTAACAACAACAACTACAACAACAGCATTTACATAATTAGAAAGCTGGCACATATGCTGACCGCCCACACCAACATCTTTCACATCAGCCACAGCAGCAACAGCAACAGCAACAGCAGCAGCAGCAGCAACAGCAACAGTGGCAGCAACAGCGGCAGCATGAGGAACTGTAACTCCATTGCAACCACCGCCAGACAAGTTCAAGTTGCCATTTTGAACCCTTTCAACCAATTTGAAACGGGGACCGCGCCAAACATTTTCCCTGTGCCCAGCTGCTGCAATTAATGCCACAGCCGTATGTGCTCCATGTGCCCAGTGGATTGAGCATGCTACACGTATGTATATCCTATATATGTGTGTGTGTGTTCAAAATTGAGAAAACATGCCTAATTTCGTGTAATTGCTATTTGATTTATTACAATCTACAAAATTTGACTTTTGGCGCAGTCTGCGACGCCGACAAAGTCCCCAGTCGCTGTTGCTGCTGCTGTTGTGGTTGCCGCTGCCGCTGCTTCTCGGGATTGGAATTCGTAGTGGGATATAGCTGGGCCACCAGTCTAAGTAGTTTCTGCACACTGTTGTATCGCATGTATTTACAGTTAGACGTGCCTGTAGGTATTTTGCGGCAATTGCCACCCACCACCAGCTGCTGAATGTTGCTTGTTGCTGTTGCTGCCTTTTGCTGCCAGTCGCACAACATTTTCTAATGAGTAATTTGCGAGTGAAACTGAGCTGCCCTTTTAATGATGTGACTGCTGTGAGGTAGAAGAGAGACAGATATATCAAGAGAGAAAGAGAGGGAGATAGGGATTCGTGATAAGATTTGTGCATTGACTTATTGCTAAACAGCTCCAAGATATAAAAGCTATCAGGAAAGCAAAGATCTGCTTTCCGACTCCTAAGATTTGCTGGAGGCTCCATTGTACACACAGCAATTTATATAAATTTAATTTTAAATCAGAAACTCAAAGCTTTTGCATAAATAAATGCACTAAAACCAGTCTCTATGCATTCTCTAAATAAAACAAATTTATTTTGATTTATTGAAAAATGCTACCAATTAAAACTATTGTAGCAAAATAACAAACTTATTGCATGACAATTTGCTTAAAAGTTTTTGCCAACATAATTAATTATTAGTTAATAATTGTATATAAAATAAAATATTACTTAAGCATATATATATTTATATATTTTTATATATTGTGTATATTTTATATATGATTCGACACAAGAATAATAATTTTTATGTCTGGCACAGCTCGGTGTGAATATTGATTGTTTCGGCAAATGTCAAATAGAAGACTCAAACTTGATAAGATTTTTTTATAATATTAAAATATAAAATAAAAATAATGATAAAATAATAAAATCACACTAAGCTCTTAAAAATGTGTGGAACTTAAGTAGCTATATCTATGAATAAAAAAATATATATTTCTTGCCTCTTTTTAATTAAACATAATAATTTTCATGGTGTTACTTATATTATCGAGTTGAAAGTCAGAGCAAACTTAAAATCAACAATGACAAATCAAAAAGTTGATTTTGTAAAATTTGCTAGACATTCGTATTATTCATATTGAACCAATATCTACAATTTATGTCATTAGGTTTTTCAAGTGCAGTAAACTCATCAAATAATCATGAAGTCTGACCAGGTGGCAATTGGCGATTGTCAGGTGAGTGTGCACACACTTTAAGTGTGTAAATTAACACATTTGTGTGTACATAGTTATAAACCAGCCATCACCACGCACTTTAATGAAGCCTATTCACGTTTCAGGGTCTCCAGTGCACCCCCCCCCACCCCACCCCCTTCAACCACGTCGATGGCCTTTTGGCAGGCTCATGCAGCGCATGTCAGACAGCTTTTTGCGTTGACAATTTTCCTGGGTGATGTGCTCAAGATTGATGGGCCGCAATTATCGCCAGTTGAGTAATTTATATGAATACCAAAATGGGCGTGGTGCACATGTGACAATGCGCAAACACACATGTGAGTGTGATTATGTGTGTGTGTGCGGTGTGTGTGTAAATTCAATTAAAATGAAGTGCAATGCAATATTTTATGCAGTAATTTAAATTAAAATTCAAAACTAAGCAAATATCGATTTCAATCGGGAACTGCGCGAAAGAGCACAACTCACACACACACACACACACAAATCCCTTATGGTATAAAGGTAAGTGTAAGTGTGTGTGTGAGTGACTTCATATGGCAATAACACAAATTACACAACATATGGTGCCAATGATGTCGACGTTGCCCTTTTTGGTGGCAACAACAAAATCCAAGCCCAAGTCGAAGTCGATGCCACTTGCGCAAACCGTTATTGTGTGTGCCCCGAGTGTGTGTGTGTGCGGGTATATTTACTATATATATATGTGTGTTTGGCACAATCCTTTTGGCTGCCTGTCAGTGATTTTAATGCCTTTATTTCTCTCGAGCGCAAGTAACTTTCCTTTGCCGACTGAGTTTTCATTCTGTTTTTTTCTTTTTTTTTTACTTTCGACAAGCTTTTTACTTTTTTAATCTCAGGTGACGCCGCCTGGGTGTCGTAAATCACGCCACCCTCGCCACTTGCAACCCTCTCTCTATCTCGACCTTATCGAGAAGGGGTTGCCATTTCCGCATTTCTGTGTGTGTGTGACTCTTTGAGTGTGTGCGATAATTGAGTTGTGAATGTGCTTTACAATACTCGTTTATTCTTTGGCGCGTCTCCGTTCCAAGAAATTGATATGCCGCTCAGGATGTTACGAATTATCGCATTATACATTTGTGATAAGGGAAATAATGGTGAATAAAATAAAAGTACAACAAGAAATGGGCAAAAGTGGATCCCAGCTAATTTTTAAGTCTACTTATGCATTTCATGTATTACAGGCGCCTTTGGCGCCACCACCCGCTGGGGCCAGGCTCTGTTTCCATTAGTTAAATTTCACTTTGCCACTTTTGCCCAATAAAGAATTATAAAATGTCTTAATGGTCGCATAACAATTTCAACAATGGAACCCGACTGGAGAAGCGACACTAATCGCAAAACAAAATGAAATTTACAGAAAACTTTTCCCCCTTTTGTCTTCGAGATGCCTGACAAAGGCCAGATAGCTTCAGTGGCTTTGCCCGGTTTGCTGTGGTGCTTTGCCAGCGGAAAGTGTTAAACATGTCAGGGAATTTGTTTATTGGGCTTTTCGGGGCTACTTTTAGACTGGCTGGGGGGCGGGGTGTGGGAGGCATATAGCATTGGCATTGGCAACTGGGCATCTGTTTGGTTTGCCAAAAAAGGCAGCGAATGGCGAAGGCAAATTTTAATTGCCAGTGCTGCAAGTTTAATTAAAATTTAACAGAAATTGAGGCAACCGCCTCAGTTGCTCGCCAGGTGGCGGCATATTTCTTGTGTGCAATTTCGTAGCTGCTACGCTAATTTTTAATTAGCTGAAATTGCATAAATTGCTGTCCGTCTCCTCCAGGGCCCCCTGCCCCCCCCAGTCACCAGCCCTCAGGCTGTAAACCCCAACCAGCAACCCACAGCCCGCAAACCCCAACCCCCAATTGGCAACCGCCAACCGACATTTCCAGCAAAGAACCGCCAACTAAAAATACATTTCAAAATGGCGGCATACAAGCGCAATTACAATTAGCGTTGCATACTTTCCGCTGCGTACATAACCTCAAAAGTGCCGCTGGCAAATGTCATTAAATAAAACTTAATTGACAATTTGAAAAGCTCTCTCTCTTCCTCTCTCTCTCTCTGTGTAGTACTGCAGCAGTCAATTAAGTTTACCCATAACGTGCAAAAAATAAAGAATAAACAACAATGGCAAACCAACATTTGACTCTTGCATTTATTTGCGAAAATTTCAACAAAATGGCACAAATTAAAAACTGAAATCGGTAATAATTTAGCACTTCTCGGCATATCGCACATTTGTATGTGGTTGATGGGGAGTAGGGGGAGGGGTGTGGGCCGTCCATCCAAATGCGGGGCACACAATTGGCATGCAAACAAAATGGCGTTTTAACGCTAACTGACAGCTCAAGTTAAAAATGTCTGCTTATCAAATTGGGAATTATTTAAATATGCGTTGCTAATTAGGCGGCAAATAAATTCGTTTATTGAACGCTCTTTGCACAGTTCGCCAAATGAAAGTCGCTTACCAAATAGATGACCACAAATATGTACTGCATATATAAGGAATTTATTTATAGCAAAATTTTATAAATTTAAATAAAAACATTAAGTGCTTTTCCTATAATAATAAAAATCAAATAATGTGTTTATAAGAGAATAACTCATTTTTTAAGTCATATAAACGGAAAGTTATTTTTTTTTTATTATAAAAAGAGCCACACTGATAAAATGAGATATTTGCTTATAATAAAAAATAATAAATTTGGTTTAGAAGATAAAAAGAGATTTTTTTTTTTAAATTTTTTTCGATTGAAAATTTGCTACAAAATATTTTAATAAATAAATTACCACAAATTAATTAAACATTTGCAATTCATTCATAATAGCCTGTTTTGAATTCCACATTACCTGAGCCATCAATTTGATAGGGAAGGGTATTCGTTAGTTGACTAATCAGAATTGCATTCTCTCCAGTATTTTCACCCCTACCGCAAATCAATTGGACTGCCTGTGCCAATTGGATTGCTCGAAATGTCAATTTAGTTGCAGGATATGCGCTAAAGTTTAATTATGCAAATAGTCAGTGGAGGGGAAAAAAAACCAAAATTGGTATTTGCAGCCAAATATGATATACAACTAACTAATTTATTTTCAATTTTCGGAAATCATGAGCGCTATTAAAATTTAGTTCCAGACCAAGCTAACAAACGGACTTCTCTCTCTCTCTCTCTCATTTGTTATCAGGAGGTTCGGATTTGAGAGTGCAGCAAATGTGGCATGAAATTTGCGCAGGACAAGGCTGCAGACTGTGGCCAGTTGTTGGGCAAATTCCAGGAGGACTCCCGCAGTTCTCATGCGGTATTCTCATGTGGTGACTGCCTGGGGATGGAGGGTCTGTGGTGGCTTTTTACTTTCACATTAACAGCAACAAACACGACAATAAAATGACAACTGAAATGTCCGATTAAATTCCACACACACACAACCCACACACACTCACAGGCGTAATACGCAAATATTAATGCCATATTATTTTATTTTAAAGAGTTGGTTGGAGGCAGTCCAGTCCAGAGTCGGGGTCGGAGTCGGAGTCGTGTTTGCTATTCATTGCGCTGACCGGCGGCCATTGTCGGACGGATGTTAACTTCCACTTAAATGGCTTCGTTTCCGCTTGTCGTTTATTTGGCTTTTTAATATAATGTACATAATTTTTCAATTTTTATTTATGCATATGCATTTGGTGTGTATGCATTTCATTTGCAGTGGCAGTGGCAGCGGCAGTGGCAGCGGCAGTGGCAGTTGCAGTGGCAGTTGTTGCATTATCGGCCAAATAATAATAATAATGCATAATAAAAGCACTTTTTACTCCAAACGACAACTGTTCGCAATTCGATGTCGACACAAATCAGACGTCAGCATTTTTCACAATTCACATTTCGCCTTTTTCTGCTTAATTTTGCAATTTTTGCCACAAAGCGCAACTCGCCGCTCGCCGCGCGCCGCTCGCAACTCGACTGCGAGCCACGCCTCATTTTAACAGCCCCCCAAACTCCCATCCACTGCCCATCCACACCCAACCATTTTGAGCTCCTGGTCAGTCTCTGTCTCTCTGTCGAAAATTGTCTGTCCTTCTGCTGTCCAAATGTCTGCTCGTCTCTTCATCTGTTCGTCCGTTTGTCTGTCATTTCATGTGCAGCTGTGTGCGTGAATATATGACTTTCATGTAGAGACACATGTGCACACACACACACACACACTGGCACACACACTTGTGCATTGTGTTGCATTGTTTATGAATTTCAGGCATGGCAGCCCCTCGTGACAGCAACCATTGCCACAGCTGTGCGCTCTTCAATTAAATATGAAAATTTGTCAATTATTTTGTGCAACATGCGACAATTGTTAAATTTTTAATTATTTCTGTAGGCATTTTTCAGCGAATTAAGTTTTACATACACACACACACACACACACACACAATTTATGAAACATTTGTTCACATGTCCAAATACCTTAATGACACCGAAGGCCTTTAACACACTGCATCCATTCAAAATTGGATCTATTGGGTATAACTAACTGGCACAAATGTATTGATCAGGCACAGGACGATACCTGATACTTCGCCAAGTGGCCAGAACGAATCAACCGTTTTTTGATAATATTGTTTTTAATTGATAGACCCAATTTGTATAAATAATTTTTATTGTTCCCATTTAGCGCTGGTTATATTTTTCGGGCTTACTATTATTTTTGTAATTGTGTTTTAACCTGAATAAATATAAACATTATATTATATTTAATGTTGCTCTTGACTTTTTGACCTAAAAGGATTACACCGTTTTTTATAGTGTAGTAAGTAATGTCAAATTGCTTCTGCAATTATAGCCAGAAGGCCTTTTAAGATATTGCTATAAATTTCTCAATAATTTTGTGATTTTTCCGATTTGAACTAAAATACATAAATAAGTAAAAATAAAAATAAATAAATAAAATCAATTTTTTCATTGCACATTGCAAATTTATTCCATTAATTTTAAATAATAATAATTTATTATTAGTATAGTTTTTTATTTATTGCAGAATTTTGCGCTTAGTCAAATAAATAATATTTAATTGTGTATTTAAAACCGAGAAGGTGAATAACAAAATATTTTTCAGCTTCAGTTTTTAGTTATTTTTTTAGAAATTTTAAATTCTACTCAATTTATATGTGACAATTTTGTTTTTCGGACAATTTAAATCTTAAGCTGAAATAAAATTAAAATATTTGTTAATTGTAAGTAATAAATGTGTGTTATAAGAAAACAAAAGAAAGCCAAGTAAAAAACACATTTGATTGTGAGACCTATATAAATATATATATATATATATATACATATGTATATAGTATTCATGTATATGTAGTATTCATTCTAGGCCTGCATTTGGGCGCCCACGTCTATCGTGGCGCCATTAACCATCGTCATCGTCATTGTCCACGCCATCGCCATGGTAGCTAGAAGCACACACACACACAAAGACACACACACACTCGTACACCTCTTCCCCCTCCCCCCCCCCTTAAAAGTCACTTGCAAAAACATTCAGGCAACTGGAGTTTTTAAACTGTTGTTGCGGTGCAACTTGTGGCCGTAATAATTCTGCAGTCATATCTGCATGTGGCGACATTGAGGCCGCGACGTGCCTAAAAAGAAATGCGGTTGGTTTTTGCTTGACATGCGCTGCGCTTGTTGTTTTTGTTGTTGTTGTTGTTGTTGCTGTTGCTGTTGTTGCTGTTGCGGCTGCGGCTGTTGCCTTATGTGTGTGGCATTTAACACTATCAAAAGTCAAAAGTGCGTATTGTGTGTGCCATATGCACTTATAGGATAGCAGCGCCTGTTCCATGGCGAACTTAACTCAAAAATGTTTGCATGTTGCGTGCCAAGCAAACATTTTGCAGCCAGACCAGACGATGAGGGGCAGATGAGGGTGTGCGGGTGTGCGAGTGCTAGCTGCAGGCGTCCCATTTGCATGCCAGATTGGGCGCGCGCATGTCCAACTTGGCACTGGTGTTGCTGTTGCTGTTGCTGTTCCTGATGGTGTTGGTGTTGGCCATTTGCCCTCTTGCAGCTGAGCAGCTGCTTGCCCGTCTTCTGCGATTGGCTGCTTGAGCTGCCCTTTTGGCCATTTCTCGTGTGCATGTTGATAAGCCAAATGCATGCAAAAGTTCGCCCAAAAGGCCAAAAGCAAACGACAAACAGCCCGTTACCCCGAAACAGTCGTCGACTCCATGCATTCCCAGTCGCACTTGGTATGCCATTCCTGTTGCCCGTTTGCCGCTTTTGTGTGACATTCAATCACAAAATGGCGTTTTCTTGTCAACGTCTGCCACAGCAGCTACCCGAAGCATGTCACGCCCACAAGCTCTCGTCCCATGCCCCAATGCTGCATGCTCCACGTACCGTGTCCAATGTCGACGTCGACGTCACAACAAACAGCAAAGCGCCCAACAATAAGTCAAATGAACAAACAGCAACATGAAAACAGAGCGACAGTTCCACAAAATCTTTCTCAAAGCGCACAAATAATACACTTGTCCAAATTTGACTAAAAGCAATGTTTGTGAACTTATCATAATAATTATACCATATCTACATCATTTTTAGCATTAGTAAATTTAGTTTTTAATAATAATTTCATATACGACCTATGTATTAATTTATTAAATTTATTTTAAAAATTATAATTTACAGAATATTTATAATATATAAATATTTATATATATATATATATATATAATAGAATATTTATATTATCGTAGCTAATTTTAGTAAATTTTATACTAAAATGAATCGGCAATTTCTGTATTAATTTTTTTAATTTTATTTAGAAATTTTAGTTTCTACAACTTTGATTCAATTATAGTAAAATCAATTTTAAATATCAATTTCATCAGCGATTTCTGTATTCATTTTTTAAATGTATTGTAAAAATTTTAATTTGTACAATTTTTTTAAAAGTTATAAATTATAAAATGCATATTTCTATATACAATTTACTTTCTACATTTTAAATATATAAATGTATGTAAATTCGTGTTCTATATTAAACTAACAAATATGTTAAATATATATATTATTATTTTACATAAATTAAATTTGTTAAATAAATAAATAATAATAAATATCATCTAATCCCGCAAGTATAAATATTAATAAAAATGTCACTCTTAGAGTATTTTCAAACGGGATATTCATGTGACTTTGACTGCTAGCTGAGCACATGATGATGTGTAGAACAAACAAGAAAAGAGCTGGAATTGTAATGGAATAGATTTGGAGCTAAGGAGGCGTGTCCCATCCCACCCCTCCACTAACCAAGTCAAATGTACGCGGCGACGCTTTGCTGGTGCTCGTAAAAATGTGCAAAGTCCAAGAAATGTCAAATAATTTTAGCAACGATATAAACCCATTTCATGTTTACGACGAACGTTGGGTCACCGGGTGGCGAAAGGTGGGTGGCGGGCGGACGGGGCGTGCATGTGCAAGGGCGATGGCAACACTGGAAAATTTGCATGTGGCACTGCCATTGCACCCCCGCACTCTTCGGTTGCATGTGCGCATGTGGAGGCGTTGCTGGTTTGGTTTGGTTTCACTTTGTGCCTCTGCCTCTGTCCCTGCCTCTGCCGCTACACTGCTGCTCCTTGTCTAATGTCCTGTCATGTACTTTATGAGATGTCGAGCGCCAGCGCATTGCCAAAGATGGTTAGCTCTGTTTTTGGCCAGCGGCGGCCGTGCGCGTTATCGTGTCAAAATGAAGGGACAAGCGACAAAAACAACAACAACAACAACAGTAACAACAACAACAACAACAGTAACAACAACAGTAACAACAACAACAACAACAGTAACAACAACAACAACAACAACGACGGCAAGAATGAAACGAGGCGAATGCTACCACAATTTGGTATGTGGGGGAACAGAGCCTCTTTTGGTCTTGGTCAACAGTCGCTGTCGCTATTTCTGGTGCTGTTTCTGTTTCTGTTTCTATTTTTCTACCCATTCCATTGTTGCCTCTTGCTGATTGTTGATTTTTGGCGTCGACTCTCGTTTCTCGTAGGCTCTGCGCTTTGCATTTGCTTTTGCCTGACATGGGCACAAGTGCAGCTTTTGGCTGCTACACTCACAAAAAAAAAGCATATGAAATGCAGAAAATCGACGTCTTGGAAAATCAAAATATAAACGTAATTTACAATATTTTTAAATGGTTTATTATTGGTATAATAAATGATATTAAAAATAAAAATAGAAAAGTAATTTACAATATTTTTAAACGGTTTATTTTATTATTTATTCAATTTATTCACCACACTTAATTTATTTACAATAACAAAGGTTGCTTGTTAGAAAGTCACAATTTTAAGTTTTCGCTCCTCACTATCCAAAGTTCAAAGTGAATTTTGTTTTCAGTGTACTAGCTTGGTAGCCTGATAAACTAGTGGGCTGATGGGCCGTGCATCTGCAGTAGTTGGCCAGGCCCAGTCGCATTAGCTTAATTTGTGTGGGAGGCGTCATTAGAGGCGGCAGACGAGTCGCTTTGTAATCAAAAGCATTGTGCAACATCAGAGGGGCAAACAGAATGAGTGCAGCTCAGACAGCAATCAGCAATCGTGAAAGATGAGCCAAGTCTTTGCCCTTATGCCACACATTGTCCAACAGATGTGTTCCATAAACTGCAAACACTAAGAGCATAAATAAAAAACAATAACAAATTGTACTTTAGTCCATTTGAAACAATTTTTATTTCAAGTGTAATAATTTATAAGCGAAATTTGAAAACAGCAAAGTAATTTGCTATATTTGTGTGCCAATTTATGATTAATGTTTAAAGTTAAAAAAATTACAATTTGATGTGTAAAACACACATTTAAATGAAAACTCAACTGAAATAAATTTAAACTTATATTATTTATATATTTTAAAACATATTTTAAACTAAAAGCAGCTCAAAAGTATTAAGATAAAGATATATTTTAAACGATCAGCAAAATCTGATTAGTGCATTTGCAGACAATTAATTGGACACTTAAAATAACATTTTTTGTTGTTATATACATTTGATTTACGGCAAATAGATTTTTTTGTAAATAAAAATTTGATAATCTTTTGGAATTTATAATGGCAGCCAAGTGTTATACTCTAAATCTGCCATATACCGCCTCCACACTTGCCAATTTCAATTTCTCTATCCGACAGGCCATCGACTCAACCCACAGCATTTTATGCATACAATCTAAATCCCCACACTTTCACATATTCTCAAACTCAAACTCATCGCATTCGTTTTTTTTTGTATATATATATATATTCTGCCATCTGATTTATGCATGAGATAAAGCAAACTTTGTAGACAACCAAAGGCGGAGCAGCGACAACAATTTCCACGAGGAGGAAGAGTGGAAAAAAATGTATATTAAAGCTCACAAAATATGCATAATATTTGATAATGCTTTCAGCGACATATCCTTGTTGTTGTTGTAGTTGGTGTTGGTGTTATTTTTGCCAGGACTTTCGGCACGTCTACGCACAGGCAAATTTACTTTTGTGCCCCCGCGGCACGAGGCAGTCGAAGATCTTATCCGAGGCGCCATATGAGCATAAATTTCATCGAAGTTGCCAAACACAAAAACAAAAATGCAAAAGGTCACGAGCTATATGTGCCTGCCCCCAAGCCCTGCCCCCCTATCAACTTAAGTGAAAATATACGCGTCTAAATAATGCAGGCAGCAACCAGCAAGCAGCCAGACCAGGCCAGACCAGACCAGGCCAGGCCTGGCAAATGCCTTTCAAGGCCTCCAAGATGAAGTCCAGTTGCACCAGTTGGAACCAGAAGCAGCATTATTGAATCAGCCGTCTTGCCAATTGGCCTGGCCTGGCCTGGCCCGGCTGCTTGGTCGGGTGGGCGTGGCATTTGTGGCAGTCGCTGCAAGCAATTACAAGACGATACTACAATTATTTCTAAGCCACGACTGGCATTGCTATAACTATATGACGATAACTGGAAGCTGGAAAGTTTTGCTCATCGTAGCAATTAATACCAAAAATTACACACTTCCATGAGATGGACGCGAGCCGCAGGCGAAGATTTGAAGTGCCTGCTGGTTAGTTGCTTGTTTAATCGCTGATTTCCGGCCTGGACTCGACAAAACGGCAGTCGACTACTAAATGGAGACGGGGATTGGGTGGCTTATAGACTTCAGGCAGCAGCAGGAGCAGAAGCAGGACCAAGTTCAGGGCGTCCGTTTCCGTTTGCACTTGAGTGATTTTGTTTGGGCTGTTTTGGTTGCCTGTTTTGTGGGTTGCTTTCATTGTTTCTGCGCATTCGGACAAGCTCATAAATAAATTTACCAAACAAATAAATTCCATTCTCATGACTCGCTTCATAATCAAACGCGTTGTCTTTATCGCCGCTAAGTATCAGCCAGATAGCCAAGAAACTTTTCGTATTTCTCTCTGTGTGATTCTGTGTGTGCCCCATTTGGATTGATGCCTTTTTGGACCGCCTTTTGTCTTCGCAGTGGCGCACGCTCTCCCCGAGCCACCCGCCGTCCCCCTGCCCGAGCCACTGAAGCGTCAAGGTGTACCAATTTGCAGCGCATGCTTCACTGCGCCTAATAACTAAGTAAGTTCGCCAACCGCAATGCCAACAAAAGGCCATCGAGAGAACTTCTTTTATTTATTTATTATTATATTTTTTTGTTTTTTTTTTTTTTGTTTTTGGGGACTGTTCCAAAACTTGTCGTGGCAAATGAATAAATTTTAGTTGGCATCGCTCGTCGTGAGGGCGATGCTTTTGATTTCCAACTTGTCGCCTGATTGTCACACGTAAACAAAACCAAACTCAAATTTGGTGATCCGACGAGTGTGGCAAAGAGAGCGGTGAGGGGAGAGCTGGTCAAGTTACCCCCAAACCATGCCCAGCACACCCGAATCGAGCATTGCCCTTGGCTGCCCGTGCGCAGCAGCGTGCAAATGATTAATGGACGCTTAGACAAATGGAAATTGTATGAATTATATTAAAGTGTAGTTAGTTCGAATCTGGAGTTTTGGCCAAAAAGGGGAAAATTTTCCGGCCAGCACCAAGAACTTTTAAATCGAAACTCGAAATGTCAAGGTTCCTGTGGCACTTGCAACTGCTTACCACATTTAGTTGGCTAAGAGTACAGAGATCGAAGTGAACTATTTTTATTCCTCACTTTATGAAAAATAATTATATAACAATAACATAAATATTAATATAAAATTAATAATTATATAAATTTAATATTAAACATTGTAATAATAATAATATTAAGATTAAAAATTCTAAATAAGTTTCCATGAAATTTAAAATAAAACCTGTTTTAATACAAATAATTTAATAATTTTCATTTGATTTTACTGGTTAAGAAATGATAGTTTTGATGTTTATATATCTGCTACCTTTCCTTGGGGCTTTTAACAATTCTGAATGGTCAAAAACTATTATCATTCCAGAGATTAATAGATGGGAACCAAAAATTAGCTTTGGAAATAAGTGCTAGTAAATATTTTATGGTAGTAAAATTCCAATGGGTTTTTCTCAGCTTGCCAAAACGCCAAGCAACTAATTTGAGGTCTGTGAAAATGTTAGTCCCTTCTTTTTGAGTTTTCAAATTTGGACAAATCAAATTGCAGTCAAATGTAAAAAGGAAAAGATGGGACCCAAGCGAAAATTTATGATTTATGAGCGAAACAATTACGGCGAGACCGCAAAGATGTTGCAGACATTAGAAGCGGGGCACAATGAAGGGGCACACACACAGAACAGAGCTCTGCAACTGCAACGAAAATTAAAGTCGTGGCTGGCAGCCCCTTTAGCTTTAATTTCCGATTAAACTGAGGAAAAAGCTAAGTGGGGGCAACAACAGCAACAACAATAACGACAACTTATACAAAACTTTGCCACAAAACACAAAAAAAAG
This sequence comes from Drosophila demipolita, assembly GCA_035042405.1. NCBI lineage: Eukaryota > Metazoa > Arthropoda > Insecta > Diptera > Drosophilidae > Drosophila > Drosophila demipolita. Next base: position 1,355 of record JAWNLI010000489.1, on the reverse strand, counting down.
AGCAGAACAAACTGTAACAACATAAGAAATTGGCAGCAAACAAGCCAAATGCAAGTGGACCGATGGACAGACGACCGGACGGACGATTGGACGGATGGACAGTCTGGAGTGAGCGCAGCAAACGGCCATTGCAATGGTGTATCATATAATAATAACAACAGCAACAACAGCAACAAGAACAGGGCAAAACAAAATTATTACAAAAGGCCAGGCCAAGCAGGCAAGCAACTTAACTGGCTCCGTTGCCAGCTCTTGGCCAACAACAACAATTCGCAACTCACAACCCGCCACTCGCACTCGCATCATTTTGGAAAATTATCATTCTTATCATTCTTATCATTCTTATCATTCTTATCATTCTTATCATTCTAGTAGTAGTAGTAGTAGTAGTAGTAGTAGTAGTATCATACATACATACATACATACATACATACATACATACATACATACATACATACATACATACATACATACATACATACATACATACATACATACATACATACATACACACATAGATACATACATACATACATACATACATACATACATACATACATACATACACACACTACATACATACATACATACATACATACATACATACATACATACATACATACATACATACATACATACATACATACATACATACATACATACATACATACATACATACATACATACATATTTTTATCATTATTTTTATTACTATTTTTATTATTATTCTTATTACTATTTTTATTATTATTTCTATTATTATTTTTATCATTATTTTTATCATTATCTTTATCATTATTCTTATCATTATTATTTCATTTATTATTATTCTTATCATTATTTTTATCATTATCTGTATTACTATTTTTATTATCATTTGTATTATTATTTTTATTATTATTTTTATTATTATTTTTATTATTATCATTATTATCATTACTATAATCATTACAATTATCATAATTATTACAATTATTATAATTATTAACATCATTATTATCATCATTCTTATCATTCTTATCATTCTTATCATTCTTATCATTCTTATCATTATTATCTTTCTTATCATTCTTATCATTATTATCTTTCTTATCATTCTTATCATTATTATCATTCTTATCATTATTATCATTATTATCATTACTTATCATTATTATCTTTCTTATCATTCTTATCATTCTTATCATTCTTATCATTCTTATCATTCTTATCATTCTTATCATTCTTATCATTCGTATCATGCTTATCATTCTTATCATTCTTATCTATTGCTTATCATTCTTATCATTCTTATCATTCTTATCATTCTTATCATTCTTATCATTCTTATCATTATTATCATTCTTATCATTCTT